>OX376244.1:13179924-15698754 GCA_947364205.1 Agrochola lota | reverse complement strand
GGTCCGCATTTGTGCCGCGCTGTTCCCCCGAGAACTCGAAAATTCGAGCCCCGGTTAGGGTTCGGCGGCACGTGATTTTGCTGATCCCCAGCTGGGAGGGATCAGCATTGGTACGAGCCCGTCTTAGGACGGACTCGTACGTCTCGCCTCGCTCCGCGGCTTCCGGGGTGATGGTCACCACGACGGCCGCGGTTTTGGGAGGAACCAGCTTCCTCCCGCCGGCCTTTTTGGCTGGAGGACCAGTTGCAGCGGGTTTGGTGGCCGACTTTTTGCCCTTTTTCCCCTTTCTGACCACTTCCGTCCACTGGTTGGACGGGGTGGTGGAGGGAAGAAGGGCATCTTCCTGCTGCGAGTTCTGGGGGGCTGCTGGAGTAGCAGTCGACCCAGACGCTCCGTCCGCGCTTGTGGTTGGGGCATGAGAAGCCGCCTTGGTCCTCTTGCCCTTGCCTTTGCCCTTGGCGGGCTGCGCATCCGATGCCGGGCCTGCTAGAGGCGCAGGTTCCTGCTCCCTCGGTGGTGGGCTCTTGTCCGCCGCTAGTGGCGGGCGGAGCCGCTTCTCCGGCAAGAGCCGGTCCTCGATGCCCGCGAAGCAGGCCCGGATGAAGGCCCTCTCCTCCATGACAACCCCGCGGATTGTTGCCTCAAGGCTGGCAGTTGAGGAGGAAGAGCCTCCTGCCACCGGGCAGACTGGGGCAGATTGGGCAGGCTTTGCCGTGGCCTCAGCCAGCTTCTGGTGTAGCTGGCTGACCTCCGCCTGCAGGCGATCCACCTTCGCCTGTAGCTGCTGTGTCTCCTCTGTGGCCGTCCGCTTCACCAGCTCCATCACTATGCCGTGCATGCTGGCGGCCCGGCATTTAAGGGCCTTCTGGAAGGTCCCCTTCAAATTCGAAGACTTTGAGGCGACCTCCAGAACCTCCTCCTTGTCTTCATGCGCCATGCGCTCCAATTCCGCCAGGGAGTGGTCGGCATACAGTACATTGGATGCACCATAGCCAGCCCTCGACCTGGCAGCTTGCGCCTGCTGCTCCTTGGCGGCGACCCTCTCCTCCAGGTCTTGCTGGAGTTGCGCCCTCTTCGCCAGATTCAGCTGGCGCTCGGCATCCACCAAGCCCACCTTGTGGGAAGAAGGCGCAGTAGAAGTCGAAGCCTTTTTGGACTTCGACTTCTTCTTCGCCTTCACAGTAGACTCCGAGGAGCCCTCAGACCGCTTCCGCTTGAAGCGGTCACTCTCGCCTGCCGACGTGTCCATTATGGAGTCGTCGGAATCCGACAACTCGTCTGGCCTTCTGAATAATCTGGCCGCAGATGGTACGCGGTCAGCTTCCGACGCTAAAGCGCCGCCGGCGGTGTGGCCCTGAGAAGGGCCGTTGGGTTGGCCCTGAGAAGGGCCGTTGGGTTGGTCCTGAGAAGGACCGTTGGATTGGCCCTGAGAAGGGCCGTTGAGGGGTTGGCCCTGAGAAGGGCCGTTGAGGGGTTGGCCCTGAGAAGGGCCGTTGAGGGGTTGGCCCTGAGAAGGGCCGTTGAGGGGTTGGCCCTGAGAAGGGCCGTTGGGTTGGCCCTGAGAAGGGCCGTTTGAATCGCCCTGGGAGGAGCGATTCCGGATAAAACGGCCAGACGCGTCACGCGCTGGCTTGCTCGACAAGTTGTTTAAAATAAAATTCGACATATTCGTAGATTACAGCAGGATGTCTACGAGTCACAGCGCACTTTAGCCGCCGGTCTGCCACTCCGTTACGGTGGTCAGACACGGCGTTGCCCGGGGGATACTGCGAGGAAGTATGCACTGTGGGGGATCCCCCAACCTAACCTAACCTAACCTAACCTAACCTAACCTAACCTAACCTTTTTTTTTTTTTTTTTTTTTTTTTTTTTTTTTTTTTTTTTTTTTTTTTGTCGCTGAGAAATGCGTTACGCATCCCCGGCTCGTGGGGGACGAGTCGGGGTATGTGGGACTCCTGTCACTAGCGACAGTATACCCACTAAAACTCAGCGGTGTTCCCGCATCGCCGTGATGGGAGGGTCATGGGAAACCGGCTCAGCCTTTACGTCCACGACCCTCCCGGCGCATGCCCGCCTAGGTGGCGGGCCCCGCATGCCCCCCAAGCTGGGGGGCTACGGGAATGGCCGGGAACACCTGGCCATTCCCGTCCGACACTGGTGGAGGCCTGTGCGATACAGGCAAGGGTGCCCCCGCACCCGTTGCCTGCTGGCCTCCACCTGGGAGGAGTCGGAGATGACTGTCGTACTGACGTCTTCTTCGACCCCTCCTCCGCCTTCGGAGCGGCGCCGCGGCAGGGTCTTCCTCCCGCGCCCGCTCCGCCGCCTCCTTCTGGGACATGACGTGTTCGCAGAAGGAGGCGACTGCCGCCCAGGACCCCTCATCCCTCAGCATGGCGTTAACCACGCCGGGGAGCGAGAGGTCCGGTCCGATCGCCGCGACGAGACTGCGGCGCGGCTCGGACCACGACGGGCACACCTCGAGGGTGTGCTGCGCCGCGTCCTCCGCCGCGCCACAGTCGTGGCACGACGGCGTCTCCTCCCGTCCGATTCGGTGCAGGTACGATCCGAAAGAACCGTGTCCGGACAGCACCTGCACGAGACGGAAGGAGAGGAACCCGTGCGGACGCTCGAGCCAGTCTCGCAGGACCGGCCCGATTGCGTCGAGGGTTCGGCGGCCGAAGGCTGCGGTGGCGAGGTCGCCCGTCCAATGGACAACGATGGCGTCCCTCGCCTCCCGCCGGACGGCCTCCCGCTCTTCCGGAGCTGAGCGGACTCCTCTCGCCCTCCGCTCCGCCGTCCATTCGTACACTCTGGCGAGCACCCACGCCTCGAGCTCCCAAGGCGGGGTGCTGGCCAGAGCGCATGCTGCCGCATAGCCCACCGTGCGGTAAGCCCGCGCCGCCCGCTGGGCTATGGCCCTTTGAGGTGCTCGCAAGGCCGCGGCGTTCTCCCTCCTGTGGAGGGACTCTTCCCAGATAGGGGCCCCATAGAGGGCCATACTCCTTAGGATGCCGGCGTAAAGTTGCCGGCATCGCGCGCTGGGGCCCCCCAAGTTGGGAAGCAGCCAGGAGAGAGCGCCCGCGGCCTTCAGCAGGCGCGACGACAGCCCGCTAAAATGCGGACCGAAGCGCCACCTGCTGTCGAGTACAAGGCCCAGATACTTCATCTGGGCCTTCACCTCAATTCTGACGCCCTCCACGAAGATGTGGGCGTCAGGTGGTGGGGGGCGCTGCCGAGGGCCGTGGAAGAACACGGCCTCGGTCTTGTGCAGCGCCACCGTTAAACCTAGGCGGCGGATCCTCCCCGCGACCAAGGATCCGCCCGCCGAGGCCAAGTTGGCCGCCTCCCTGAAACTCCCCCCCCGGGCGGTGAGGAGAGTGTCATCCGCATAGCAGACGACACTCGTGCCTCGGAGGAGAGTTCCCCGCAAGAGCCAATCATAGCCGACGTTCCAGAGGAGAGGTCCTAAGACTGACCCCTGTGGAACGCCGGCTTCGACGGCGTACCGCCGGACTCGGCCAGTCCTGTTTACGAGGAGGATCGCCCGATCCTCCAGGTAGCTGGCCAGCAGACCGCGCATGTATCGGGGCACTCCGTGGAATCGGAGCGCCTCGAGGATGGTGCAGTGGGGAACGGAGTTGAAGGCGTTGGCAATGTCGAATGACACCGCCAACAGTCCGTCCCCCGCCTCCATCGCCTCCTTAACCTGGCCTTTAAGGCAGGCCAGCGCGTCCACCGTGGACCGCTCAGCCCGAAAACCGAACTGAGCGTCCGACAAGTCCGGCCCGATACGCCGCAGATGGCCCTTTAGGCGGGCAGCGATTATCCCCTCGAACATTTTACCGACCTCATCGAGCAGAACGATGGGTCGGTATGCCGAGGGGGAGTCTGCTGGGCGGCCCTCCTTGCGTAGGAGGCACAACTGCCCCTCCTTCCACGGTTTCGGGAACCTCCCAGACGCAAGGCATGCGCTGAAGAGGTCCCGAAACCTCTCCTCCATTTGAGTGGCCGCGATCGCGACCACTCTCGCCGGAACACCGTCGGGGCCCGGAGCTGTCTTCTTGGCGCGGATACGGAGAATCGCCGCGCCAAGTTCCGACTCCGTGACGGGAGGGGCCTCCTCTTCCTCCTCAGCTGGCGACGGATCTGTCCCCCGCGGAGGGTCCATCACTGGTGGGGTGAAGTTGTCCCTGCACGGGAACAGGGACTGAACCACCCCATCCAGGAACGAGGGCTCCAGGGTCTCGGCCACCGGGGGACCAAAGGGGCGCAATTTGTTGCGCGCCGCCTTGTATGGCCTCCCGAATGGGTCGTTGTCGAGACCCTCCAGCATCTCCGCTCTCCCCGAGTCTCTGGCGGCGGCGATGGCTCGATCGAGGACCATTTTTGCCTCTATGTATACCTCATAGAGGTGGTCCCCGACGGCCTGGTCCCGTCGACGCCGCCGCCGGCTCCGCGTGTAGGCCCTCCTTGCCTCGACACACGCCGCTCGAAGCCCCGCCAGCTCCGCCGACCACCAGTACACGGCGCGTTTGGGTGGCGGTCGGCGAGACCGAGGCATGCTGGAGTTGCATACCTCGGTCAGAGACTCCCTCAGGTGCCCCGCCACGGTGTCCACGTCCATACCGGCGGAAGGCGGTGAAAGCCAGTCCTGGACGAACGCCGCCTCCCGCGCTGCCTCCCTGTCCAGGCGGGTGAGAGCCCACCTTGGGAACGGTGACGGCCCCGAGCGGGGCCGCGTCTCTCCGGGGCCACTGGTGGAGATGTCGAACCGCACGTAGCGGTGGTCCGACATAGTCTCCACCAGGTCCACCCGCCAGTTCAACACGCGTGCGGCTAACGCAGCGGTGGCGAAAGTGACGTCCACTATTGAGCCACCCTGCCGCCGCACGCATGTCTGGACGCTGCCTCTGTTCAAGAGGGAGAGTCCAGAGGAGGCCGCCCACATCTCCACTGCCCGCCCGCGGGCGTCGGTGGCCCGGTTGCCCCAGGTTACCGACTTGGCGTTCAGGTCTCCCAATACGGAGACCTGACGCGGCGCCGCCCTGCCGACCACGGCGGCCAGGACTCCGAGATAGTTCTCGAAGTCCTGAAGAGGGCGGTTTGGGGAGAAATAGACGCCCACAAGGGCTAATTCTCCCCACGCGGCGGCCACGTATCCCGGTCCCCTCTCTAATAGCGAGAGGGGAGGGGAGTCTGTGGAAGACCGCGCCGCTAGTGCCACCGAGTCGTCCTCGTCACCCAGCCAGCTGCCGGGGATCGAGTAGGGCTCGGCGACCACCGCTACGTTCACCAACCACTCGGCCATGACCTGCACGACCAGGTCCTGGGCCGCTCTGCAGTGGTTGGTGTTCGCCTGGAGGATGCGGTAGTCGGAAATTGTTAATCCGACATCGCACCCCCCTCCTCAGCTACCGCCGCTGGAGCTACAGCGGCGACGGCGGCGACGGCAGTGGCAGCAGGGCGAACCTGCGCCGGCACTACGCCCTTCCTCACAGGGGCCTTGCAGCTCCTGCCCGACATCCTGTGGTCCGCGGGGCGGCCACTGGCGGCGCACGCCGCGCAATGTGGCTTGGGGGCGGTGCAGGCAGCCCACCCGTGTCCCTCCTGCCCGCATTGGAAGCACGTGTCTCCCCAGTCGGACTTGGAGGGACACGTGGCCCGGGTGTGGCCGAACGCGAAGCACTTGAAGCAGCGAACAGGCTGGTCTTCAAGTGCCCGGACCACAGCCGAGCCGAACCCCACAAGCATCCGTCCCTTGGTCGCAGCAAGGACGGCCCCAGCCGCAGCGACTGGGCACTCGACGCGGACGATGCCCATGCCGCGGCGGCCGGGCCTGATGGCTCCGCTCTTCACC
Organism: Agrochola lota; assembly: GCA_947364205.1. Classification (NCBI taxonomy): domain Eukaryota; kingdom Metazoa; phylum Arthropoda; class Insecta; order Lepidoptera; family Noctuidae; genus Agrochola; species Agrochola lota. Next base: position 15,692,897 of record OX376244.1, on the reverse strand, counting down.
GCGCCAGCGTCGCAGCCTCCAGCCGCCGCGACGGCCGCCACCACATCCTCTTTGGTGACCGAATCGTCCAGATCGGCCACCTCCAAGGCTGCGGTCTTGACAGGCCTGACGACCTTTGCCGCGTCCGCGATGACCTCTTGCAACTTTGTTGCGAAGAGGTCCGCATTTGTGCCGCGCTGTTCCCCCGAGAACTCGAAAATTCGAGCCCCGGTTAGGGTTCGGCGGCACTTGATGTTGCTGATCCCCAGCTGGGAGGGATCAGCATTGGTACGAGCCCGTCTTAGGACGGACTCGTACGTCTCGCCTCGCTCCGCGGCCTCCGGGGTGATGGTCACCACGACGGCCGCGGTTTTGGGAGGAACCAGCTTCCTCCCGCCGGCCTTTTTGGCTGGAGGACCAGTCGCAGCGGGTTTGGCTGCCGACTTTTTGCCCTTTTTCCCTTTTTTGACCACTTCCGTCCACTGGTTGGACGGGGTGGTGGAGGGAAGAAGGGCGTCTTCCTGCTGCGAGTTCTGGGGGGCTGCTGGAGTAGCAGTCGACCCAGACGCTCCGTCCGCGCTTGTGGTGGGGGCATGAGAAGCCGCCTTGGTCCTCTTGCCCTTGCCTTTGCCCTTGGCGGGCTGCGCATCCGATGCCGGGCCTGCTAGAGGCGCATGTTCCGGCTCCCTTGGCGGTGCACTCTTGTCCGCCGCTAGCGGTGGGCGGAGCCGCTTTTCCGGCAAGAGCCGGTCCTCGATGCCTGCGAAGCAGGCCCGGATGAAGGCCCTCTCCTCCATCACCACCCCGCGGATTGTTGCCTCAAGACTGGCAGGGGAGGAGGAGGAGCCTCCTGCCACCGGGCAGACTGGGGCAGATTGGGCAGGCCTGGCCGTGGCCTCAGCCAGCTTCTGGTGTAGCTGGCTGACCTCCGCCTGCAGGCGATCTACCTTCGCCTGCAGCTGCCGCGTCTCCTCCGTGGCCGTCCGCTTCACCAGCTCCATCACAATGCCGTGCATGCTGGCGACCCGGCATTTAAGGGCCTTCTGGAAGGTCCCCTTCAAATTGGAGGACTTTGAGGCGACCTCCAGGACCTCCTCCCTATCTTCGTGCGCCATGCGCTCCAGTTCCGCCAGGGAGTGGTCAGCATACAGCACACTTGATGCACCATAGCCAGCCCTCGACCTGGCAGCTTGCGCCTGCTGCTCCTTGGCGGCGACCCTCTCCTCCAGGTCTAGCTGGAGTTGCGCCCTTTTCGCCAGGTTTAGCTGGCGCTCGGCGTCCAGCAAGCCCACATTGTGGGAAGAAGTCGAAGCCTTTTTAGACTTCGACTTCTTCTTCGCCTTCACGGTAGACTCCGAGGAGCCCTCGGACCGCTTCCGCTTGAAGCGGTCGCTTTCGCCCGCCGACGTATCCATGATGGAGTCGTCAGAGTCCGACAACTCATCTGGCCTTCTGAACAAGCTGGCCGCAGATGGTGTGCGGTCAGCTTCCGACGCCAAAGCGCCACCGGCGTGGCCCTGAGAAGGGCCGTTGGGTTGGTCCTGAGAAGGACCGTTGGGTTGGCCCTGAGAAGGGCCGTTTGGTTGGTCCTGAGAAGGACCGTTGGCTTGGCCCTGAGAAGGGCCGTTCGGTTGGTCCTGAGAAGGACCGTTGGGTTGGCCCTGAGAAGGGCCGTTTGGTTGGCCCTGAGAAGGGCCGTTTGGTTGGCCCTGAGAAGGGCCGTTGGGTTGGCCCTGAGAAGGGCCGTTTGAATCGCCCTGGGAGGAGCGATTCCGGATAAAACGGCCAGACGCATCACGCGCTGGCTTGCTCGACAGTTGGTTAAAATTTAAACTCGACATGTTCGTAAACGACTGCAGGATGTCTACGAGTCACAGCGCACTTTAGCCGCCGGTCTGCCACTCCGTTACGGTGGTCAGACACGGCGTTGCCCAGGGGATACTACGAGGAAGTATGCACTGTGGGGGATCCCCCAACCTAACCTTTTTTTTTTTTTTTTTTTTTTTTTTTTTTTGTCGCTGAGAAATGCGTTACGCATCCCCGGCTCGTGGGGGACGAGTCGGGGTATGTGGGACTCCTGTCAGTAGCGACAGTATACCCACTAAAACTCAGCGGTGTTCCCGCATCGCCGTGATGGGGGGGTCATGGGAAACCGGCTCAGCCTTTACGTCCACGACCCTCCCGGCGCATGCCCGCCTAGCTGGCGGGCCCCGCATGCCCCCCAGGTTGGGGGGCTACGGGAATGGCCGGGAACACCTGGCCATTCCCGTCCGACACTGGTGGAGGCCTGTGCGATACAAGCAAGGGTGCCCCCGCACCCGTCGCCTGCTGGCCTCCACCTGGGAGGAGTCGGAGATGACTGTCGTACTGACGTCTTCTTCGACCCCTCCTCCGCCTTCGGAGCGGCGCCGCGGCAGGATCTTCCTCCCGCGCCCGCTCCGCCGCCTCCTTCTGGGACATGACGTGTTCGCAGAAGGAGGCGACTGCCGCCCAGGACCCCTCATCCCTCAGCATGGCGTTAACCACGCCGGGGAGCGAGAGGTCCGGTCCGATCGCCGCGACGAGACTGCGGCGCGGCTCGGACCACGACGGGCACACCTCGAGGGTGTGCTGCGCCGCGTCCTCCGCCGCGCCACAGTCGTGGCACGACGGCGTCTCCTCCCGTCCGATTCGGTGCAGGTACGATCCGAAAGAACCGTGTCCGGACAGCACCTGCACGAGACGGAAGGAGAGGAACCCGTGCGGACGCTCGAGCCAGTCTCGCAGGACCGGCCCGATTGCGTCGAGGGTTCGGCGGCCGAAGGCTGCGGTGGCGAGGTCGCCCGTCCAATGGACAACGATGGCGTCCCTCGCCTCCCGCCGGACGGCCTCCCGCTCTTCCGGAGCAGAGCGGACTCCTCTCGCCCTCCGCTCCGCCGTCCATTCGTACACTCTGGCGAGCACCCACGCCTCGAGCTCCCAAGGCGGGGTGCTGGCCAGAGCGCATGCTGCCGCATAGCCCACCGTGCGGTAAGCCCGCGCCGCCCGCTGGGCTATGGCCCTTTGAGGTGCTCGCAAGGCCGCGGCGTTCTCCCTCCTGTGGAGAGACTCTTCCCAGATAGGGGCCCCATAGAGGGCCATACTCCTTAGGATGCCGGCGTAAAGTTGCCGGCATCGCGCGCTGGGGCCCCCCAAGTTGGGAAGCAGCCAGGAGAGAGCGCCCGCGGCCCTCAGCAGGCGCGACGACAGCCCGCTAAAATGCGGACCGAAGCGCCACCTGCTGTCGAGTACAAGGCCCAGATACTTCATCTGGGCCTTCACCTCAATTCTGACGCCCTCCACGAAGATGTGGGCGTCAGGTGGTGGGGGGCGCTGCCGAGGGCCGTGGAAGAACACGGCCTCGGTCTTGTGCAGCGCCACCGTTAAACCTAGGCGGCGGATCCTCCCCGCGACCAAGGATCCGCCCGCCGAGGCCAAGTTGGCCGCCTCCCTGAAACTCCCCCCCCGGGCGGTGAGGAGAGTGTCATCCGCATAGCAGACGACACTCGTGCCTCGGAGGAGAGTTCCCCGCAAGAGCCAATCATAGCCGACGTTCCAGAGGAGAGGTCCTAAGACTGACCCCTGTGGAACGCCGGCTTCGACGGCGTACCGCCGGACTCGGCCAGTCCTGTTTACGAGGAGGATCGCCCGATCCTCCAGGTAGCTGGCCAGCAGACTGCGCATGTATCGAGGCACTCCGTGGAATCGGAGCGCCTCGAGGATGGTGCTGTGGGGAACGGAGTTGAAGGCGTTGGCAATGTCGAATGACACCGCCAACAGTCCGTCCCCCGCCTCCATCGCCTCCTTAACCTGGCCTTTAAGGCAGGCCAGCGCGTCCACCGTGGACCGCTCAGCCCGAAAACCGAACTGAGCGTCCGACAAGTCCGGCCCGATACGCCGCAGATGGCCCTTTAGGCGGGCAGCGATTATCCCCTCGAACATTTTGCCGACCTCATCGAGCAGAACGATGGGTCGGTATGCCGAGGGGGAGTCTGCTGGGCGGCCCTCTTTGCGAAGGAGGCACAGCTGCCCCTCCTTCCAAGGTTTCGGGAACCTTCCAGACGCAAGGCATGCGCTGAAGAGGTCCCGAAACCTGTCCTCCATTTGAGTGGCCGCGATCGCGACCACTCTCGCCGGAACACCGTCGGGGCCCGGAGCTGTCTTCTTGGCGCGGATACGGAGAATCGCCGCGCCAAGTTCCGACTCCGTGACAGGAGGGGCCTCCTCTTCCTCCTCAGCTGGCGGCGGATCTGTCCCCCGCGGAGGGTCCATCACTGGTGGGGTGAAGTTGTCCCTGCACGGGAACAGGGACTGAACCACCCCATCCAGGAACGAGGGCTCCAGGGTCTCGGCCACCGGGGGACCATAGGGGCGCAATTTGTTGCGCGCCGCCTTGTATGGCCTCCCGAACGGGTCGCTGTCGAGACCCTCCAGCATCTCCGCCCTCCCCGAGTCTCTGGCGGCGGCGATGGCTCGATCGAGGACCATTTTTGCCTCTATGTATACCTCATAGAGGTGGTCCCCGACGGCTTGGTCCCGTCGACGCCGCCGCCGGCTCCGCGTGTAGGCCCTCCTTGCCTCGACACACGCCGCTCGAAGCCCCGCCAGCTCCGCCGACCACCAGTACACGGCGCGTTTGGGTGGCGGTCGGCGAGACCGAGGCATGCTGGAGTTGCATACCTCGGTCAGAGACTCCCTCAGGTGCCCCGCCACGGTGTCCACGTCCATACCGGCGGAAGGCGGTGAAAGCCAGTCCTGGACGAACGCCGCCTCCCGCGCTGCCTCCCTGTCCAGGCGGGTGAGAGCCCACCTTGGGAACGGTGACGGCCCCGAGCGGGGCCGCGTCTCTCCGGGGCCACTGGTGGAGATGTCGAACCGCACGTAGCGGTGGTCCGACATAGTCTCCACCAGGTCCACCCGCCAGTTCAACACGCGTGCGGCTAACGCAGCGGTGGCGAAAGTGACGTCCACTATTGAGCCACCCTGCCGCCGCACGCATGTCTGGACGCTGCCTCTGTTCAAGAGGGAGAGTCCAGAGGAGGCCGCCCACATCTCCACTGCCCGCCCGCGGGCGTCGGTGGCCCGGTTGCCCCAGGTTACCGACTTGGCGTTCAGGTCTCCCAATACGGAGACCTGACGCGGCGCCGCCCTGCCGACCACGGCGGCCAGGACTCCGAGATAGTTCTCGAAGTCCTGAAGAGGGCGGTTTGGGGAGAAATACACGCCCACAAGGGCTAAGTCTCCCCACGCGGCGGCCACGTATCCCGGTCCCCTCTCTAATAGCGAGAGGGGAGGGGAGTCTGTGGAAGACCGCGCCGCTATTGCCACCGAGTCGTCCTCGTCACCCAGCCAGCTGCCGGGGATCGAGTAGGGCTCGGCGACCACCGCTACGTTCACCAACCACTCGGCCATGACCTGCACCACCAGGTCCTGGGCCGCTCTGCAGTGGTTGGTGTTCGCCTGGAGGATGCGGTAGTCGGAAATTGTTATTCCGACATCGCACCCCCCTCCTCAGCTACCGCCGTTGGAGCTACAGCGGCGACGGCGGCGACGGCAGTAGCAGCAGGGCGAACCTGCGCCGGCACTACGCCCTTCCTCACAGGGGCCTTGCAGCTCCTGCCCGACATCCTGTGGTCCGCGGGGCGGCCACCGGCGGCGCACGCCGCGCAGTGTGGCTTGGGGGCGGTGCAGGCAGCCCACCCGTGTCCCTCTTGCCCGCATTGGAAGCATGTGTCTCCCCAGTCGGACTTGGAGGGACACGTGGCCCGGGTGTGGCCGAACGCGAAGCACTTGAAGCAGCGCACAGGCTGGTCTTCAAGTGCCCGGACCACAGCCGAGCCGAACCCCACAAGCATCCGTCCCTTGGTCGCAGCAAGGACGGCCCCAGCCGCAGCGACCGGGCACTCGACGCGGACGATGCCCATGCCGCGGCGGCCGGGCCTGATGGCTCCGCTCTTCACCGCGCCAGCGTCGCAGCCTCCAGCCGCCGCGACGGCCGCCACCACATCCTCTTTGGTGACCGAATCGTCCAGATCGGCCACCTCCAAGGCTGCGGTCTTGACAGGCCTGACGACCTTTGCCGCGTCCGCGATGACCTCTTGCAACTTTGTTGCGAAGAGGTCCGCATTTGTGCCGCGCTGTTCCCCCGAGAACTCGAAAATTCGAGCCCCGGTTAGGGTTCGGCGGCACTTGATGTTGCTGATCCCCAGCTGGGAGGGATCAGCATTGGTACGAGCCCGTCTTAGGACGGACTCGTACGTCTCGCCTCGCTCCGCGGCCTCCGGGGTGATGGTCACCACGACGGCCGCGGTTTTGGGAGGAACCAGCTTCCTCCCGCCGGCCTTTTTGGCTGGAGGACCAGTCGCAGCGGGTTTGGCTGCCGACTTTTTGCCCTTTTTCCCTTTTTTGACCACTTCCGTCCACTGGTTGGACGGGGTGGTGGAGGGAAGAAGGGCATCTTCCTGCTGCGAGTTCTGGGGGGCTGCTGGAGTAGCAGTCGACCCAGACGCTCCGTCCGCGCTTGTGGTGGGGGCATGAGGAGCCGCCTTGGTCCTCTTGCCCTTGCCTTTGCCCTTGGCGGGCTGCGCATCCGATGCCGGGCCTGCTAGAGGCGCAGGTTCCTGCTCCCTCGGCGGTGGGCTCTTGTCCGCCGCTAGCGGCGGCCGGAGCCGCTTTTCCGGTAAGAGCCGGTCCTCGATGCCTGCGAAGCAGGCTCGGATGAAGGCCCTCTCCTCCATTACCACCCCGCGGATCGTTGCCTCGAGGCTGGCAGTTGAGGAGGAAGAGCCTCCTACCACCGGGCAGACTGGGGCAGATTGGGCAGGCTTGCCCGTGGCATCAGCCAGCTTCTGGTGTAGCTGGCTGACCTCCGCCTGCAGGCGATCCACCTTCGCCTGCAGCTGCCGCGTCTCCTCCGTGGCCGTCCGCTTCACCAGCTCCATCACAATGCCGTGCATGCTGGCGGCCCGGCATTTAAGGGCCTTCTGGAAGGTCCCCTTCAAATTGGAGGACTTTGAGGCGACCTCCAGGACCTCCTCCCTATCTTCATGCGCCATGCGCTCCAGTTCCGCCAGGGAGTGGCCAGCATACAGCACACTGGATGCACCATAGCCAGCCCTCGACCTGGCAGCTTGTGCCTGCTGTTCCTTGGCGGCGACCCTCTCCTCCAGGTCTAGCTGGAGTTGCGCCCTCTTCGCCAGATTTAGCTGGCGCTCGGCATCCAGCAAGCCCACATTGTGGGAAGAAGCCGCAGTAGAAGTCGAAGCCTTTTTGGACTTCGACTTCTTCTTCGCCTTCACAGTAGACTCCGAGGAGCCCTCAGACCGCTTCCGCTTGAAGCGGTCACTCTCGCCTGCCGACGTGTCCATTATGGAGTCGTCGGAATCCGACAACTCGTCTGGCCTCCTGAATAATCTGGCCGCAGATGGTACGCGGTCAGCTTCCGACGCTAAAGCGCCGCCGGCGGTGTGGCCCTGAGAAGGGCCGTTGGGTTGGTCCTGAGAAGGACCGTTGGGATGGCCCTGAGAAGGGCCGTTGGGTTGGTCCTGAGAAGGACCGTTGGGTTGGCCCTGAGAAGGGCCGTTTGGTTGGCCCTGAGAAGGGCCGTTGGGTTGGCCCTGAGAAGGGCCGTTGGGTTGGCCCTGAGAAGGGCCGTTTGAATCGCCCTGGGAGGAGCGATTCGGGTTAAAACTGATAAAACGGCCAGACGCATCACGCGCTGGCTTGCTCGACACTTGGTTAAAATTTAAACTCGACATATTCGTAAACGACTGCAGGATGTTTACGAGTCACAGCGCACTTTAGCCGCCGGTCTGCCACTCCGTTACGGTGGTCAGACACGGCGTTGCCCAGGGGATACTACGAGGAAGTATGCACTGTGGGGGATCCCCCAACCTAACCTAACCTTTTTTTTTTTTTTTTTTTTTTTTTTTTTTTTTTTTTTGTCGCTGAGAAATGCGTTACGCATCCCCGGCTCGTGGGGGACGAGTCGGGGTATGTGGGACTCCTGTCAATAGCGACAGTATACCCACTAAAACTCAGCGGTGTTCCCGCATCGCCGTGATGGGAGGGTCATGGGAAACCGGCTCAGCCTTTACGTCCACGACCCTCCCGGCGCATGCCCGCCTACCTGGCGGGCCCCGCATGCCCCCCAGGTTGGGGGGCTACGGGAATGGCCGGGAACACCTGGCCATTCCCGTCCGACACTGGTGGAGGCCTGTGCGATACAGGCAAGGGTGCCCCCGCACCCGTTGCCTGCTGGCCTCCACCTGGGAGGAGTCGGAGATGACTGTCGTACTGACGTCTTCTTCGACCCCTCCTCCGACTTCGGAGCGGCGCCGCGGCAGGGTCTTCCTCCCGCGCCCGCTCCGCCGCCTCCTTCTGGGACATGACGTGTTCGCAGAAGGAGGCGACTGCCGCCCAGGACCCCTCATCCCTCAGCATGGCGTTAACCACGCCGGGGAGCGAGAGGTCCGGTCCGATCGCCGCGACGAGACTGCGGCGCGGCTCGGACCACGACGGGCACACCTCGAGGGTGTGCTGCGCCGCGTCCTCCGCCGCGCCACAGTCGTGGCACGACGGCGTCTCCTCCCGTCCGATTCGGTGCAGGTACGATCCGAAAGAACCGTGTCCGGACAGCACCTGCACGAGACGGAAGGAGAGGAACCCGTGCGGACGCTCGAGCCAGTCTCGCAGGACCGGCCCGATTGCGTCGAGGGTTCGGCGGCCGAAGGCTGCGGTGGCGAGGTCGCCCGTCCAATGGACAACGATGGCGTCCCTCGCCTCCCGCCGGACGGCCTCCCGCTCTTCCGGAGCTGAGCGGACTCCTCTCGCCCTCCGCTCCGCCGTCCATTCGTACACTCTGGCGAGCACCCACGCCTCGAGCTCCCAAGGCGGGGTGCTGGCCAGAGCGCATGCTGCCGCATAGCCCACCGTGCGGTAAGCCCGCGCCGCCCGCTGGGCTATGGCCCTTTGAGGTGCTCGCAAGGCCGCGGCGTTCTCCCTTCTGTGGAGGGACTCCTCCCAGATAGGAGCCCCGTAGAGGGCCATGCTCCTCAAGATGCCGGCGTAAAGTTGCCGGCATCGCGCGCTGGGGCCCCCCAAGTTGGGAAGCAGCCAGGAGAGAGCGCCCGCGGCCTTCAGCAGGCGCGACGACAGCCCGCTAAAATGCGGGCCGAAGCGCCACCTGCTGTCGAGTACAAGGCCCAGATACTTCATCTGGGCCTTCACCTCAATTCTGACGCCCTCCACGAAGATGTGGGCGTCAGGTGGTGGGGGGCGCTGCCGAGGGCCGTGGAAGAACACGGCCTCGGTCTTGTGCAGCGCCACCGTTAAACCTAGGCGGCGGATCCTCCCCGCGACCAAGGATCCGCCCGCCGAGGCCAAGTTGGCCGCCTCCCTGAAACTCCCCCCCCGGGCGGTGAGGAGAGTGTCATCCGCATAGCAGACGACACTCGTGCCTCGGAGGAGAGTTCCCCGCAAGAGCCAATCATAGCCGACGTTCCAGAGGAGAGGTCCTAAGACTGACCCCTGTGGAACGCCGGCTTCGACGGCGTACCGCCGGACTCGGCCAGTCCTGTTTACGAGGAGGATCGCCCGATCCTCCAGGTAGCTGGCCAGCAGACTGCGCATGTATCGAGGCACTCCGTGGAATCGGAGCGCCTCGAGGATGGTGCGGTGGGGAACGGAGTTGAAGGCGTTGGCAATGTCGAATGACACGGCCAACAGTCCGTCCCCCACCTCCATCGCCTCCTTCACCTGGCCTTTAAGGCAGGCCAGCGCGTCCACCGTAGACCGCTCAGCCCGAAAACCGAACTGAGCGTCCGACAAGTCCGGCCCGATACGCCGCAGATGGCCCTTTAGGCGGGCAGCGATTATCCCCTCGAACATTTTACCGACCTCGTCGAGCAGAACGATGGGTCGGTATGCCGAGGGGGAGTCTGCTGGGCGGCCCTCCTTGCGAAGGAGGCACAACTGCCCCTCCTTCCACGGTTTCGGGAACCTCCCAGACGCAAGGCATGCGCTGAAGAGGTCCCGAAACCTCTCCTCCATTTGAGTGGCCGCGATCGCGACCACTCTCGCCGGAACACCGTCGGGGCCCGGAGCTGTCTTCTTGGCGCGGATGCGGAGAATCGCCGCGCCAAGTTCCGACTCCGTGACAGGAGGGGCCTCCTCTTCCTCCTCAGCTGGTGGCGGATCTGTCCCCCGCGGAGGGTCCATCACTGGTGGGGTGAAGTTGTCCCTGCACGGGAACAGGGACTGAACCACCCCATCCAGGAACGAGGGCTCCAGGGTCTCGGCCACCGGGGGACCAAAGGGGCGCAATTTGTTGCGCGCCACCTTGTATGGCCTCCCGAATGGGTCGTTGTCGAGACCCTCCAGCATCTCCGCTCTCCCCGAGTCTCTGGCGGCGGCGATGGCTCGATCGAGGACCATTTTCGCCTCCAAGTACACCTCATAGAGGTGGTCCCCGACGGCCTGGTCCCGTCGACGCCGCCGCCGGCTCCGCGTGTAGGCCCTCCTTGCCTCGACACACGCCGCTCGAAGCCCCGCCAGCTCCGCCGACCACCAGTACACGGCGCGTTTGGGTGGCGGTCGGCGAGACCGAGGCATGCTGGAGTTGCATACCTCGGTCAGAGACTCCCTCAGGTGCCCCGCCACGGTGTCCACGTCCATACCGGCGGAAGGCGGCGAAAGCCAGTCCTGGACGAACGCCGCCTCCCGCGCTGCCTCCCTGTCCAGGCGGGTGAGAGCCCACCTTGGGAACGGTGACGGCCCCGAGCGGGGCCGCGTCTCTCCGGGGCCACTGGTGGAGATGTCGAACCGCACGTAGCGGTGGTCCGACATAGTCTCCACCAGGTCCACCCGCCAGTTCAGCACGCGTGCGGCTAACGCAGCGGTGGCGAAAGTGACGTCCACTATTGAGCCACCCTGCCGCCGCACGCATGTCTGGACGCTGCCTCTGTTCAAGAGGGAGAGTCCAGAGGAGGCCGCCCACATCTCCACTGCCCGCCCGCGGGCGTCGGTGGCCCGGTTGCCCCAGGTTACCGACTTGGCGTTCAGGTCTCCCAATACGGAGACCTGACGCGGCGCCGCCCTGCCGACCACGGCGGCCAGGACTCCGAGATAGTTCTCGAAGTCCTGAAGAGGGCGGTTTGGGGAGAAATACACGCCCACAAGGGCTAAGTCTCCCCACGCGGCGGCCACGTATCCCGGTCCCCTCTCTAATAGCGAGAGGGGAGGGGAGTCTGTGGAAGACCGCGCCGCTATTGCCACCGAGTCGTCCTCGTCCCCCAGCCAGCTGCCGGGGATCGAGTAGGGCTCGGCGACCACCGCTACGTTCACCAACCACTCGGCCATGACCTGCACCACCAGGTCCTGGGCCGCTCTGCAGTGGTTGGTGTTCGCCTGGAGGATGCGATAGTCGGAAATTGTTAATCCGACATCGCACCCCCCTCCTCAGCTACCGCCGCTGGAGCTACAGCGGCGACGGCGGCGACGGCAGTAGCAGCAGGGCGAACCTGCGCCGGCACTACGCCCTTCCTCACAGGGGCCTTGCAGCTCCTGCCCGACATCCTGTGGTCCGCGGGGCGGCCACCGGCGGCGCACGCCGCGCAGTGTGGCTTGGGGGCGGTGCAGGCAGCCCACCCGTGTCCCTCTTGCCCGCATTGGAAGCATGTGCCTCCCCAGTCGGACTTGGAGGGACACGTGGCCCGGGTGTGGCCGAACGCGAAGCACTTGAAGCAGCGGACAGGCTGGTCTTCAAGTGCCCGGACCACAGCCGAGCCGAACCCCACAAGCATCCGTCCCTTGGTCGCAGCAAGGACGGCCCCAGCCGCGGCGACTGGGCACTCGACGCGGACGATGCCCATGCCGCGGCGGCCGGGCCTGATGGCTCCGCTCTTCACCGCGCCAGCGTCGCAGCCTCCAGCCGCCGCGACGGCCGCCACCACATCCTCTTTGGTGACCGAATCGTCCAGATCGGCCACCTCCAAGGCTGCGGTCTTGACAGGCCTGACGACCTTTGCCGCGTCCGCGATGACCTCTTGCAACTTTGTTGCGAAGAGGTCCGCATTTGTGCCGCGCTGTTCCCCCGAGAACTCGAAAATTCGAGCCCCGGTTAGGGTTCGGCGGCACTTGATGTTGCTGATCCCCAGCTGGGAGGGATCAGCATTGGTACGAGCCCGTCTTAGTACGGACTCGTACGTCTCGCCCCGCTCCGCGGCCTCCGGGGTGATGGTCACCACGACGGCCGCGGTTTTGGGAGGAACCAGCTTCCTCCCGCCTGCCTTTTTGGCTGGAGGACCAGTCGCAGCGGGTTTGGTGGCCGACTTTTTGCCCTTTTTCTTTTTCCCTCTCTTGCCCACTTCCGTCCACGGTTGGTTGGACGGGGTGGTGGAGGGAAGAAGGGCGTCTTCTTCCTGTGATATCTGGGGGGCTGCCTGAGTGGCAGATGACCCAGACGGTTCCTCCGTGGAGGCATGAGAAGCCACTTTGGTCCTCTTGCCCTTGCCCTTACCCTTGGAGGGCTGCGTACTCGATGCTGGGCCCGCTAGAGGCGCAGGTTCCGGCTCCCTCGGCGGTGGGCTCTTGTCCGCCGCTAGCGGCGGCCGGAGCCGCTTCTCCGGTAAGAGCCGGTCCTCGATGCCTGCGAAGCAGGCTCGGATGAAGGCCCTCTCCTCCATTACCACCCCGCGGATCGTTGCCTCAAGGCTGGCAGTTGAGGAGGAAGAGCCTCCTACCACCGGGCAGACTGGGGCGGATTGGGCAGGCCTGGCCGTGGCCTCAGCCAGCTTCTGGTGTAGCTGGCTGACTTCCGCCTGCAGGCGATCCACCTTCGCCTGCAGCTGCCGCGTCTCCTCCGTGGCCGTCCGCTTCACCAGCTCCATGACAATGCCATGCATGCTGGCGACCCGGCATTTGAGGGCCTTCTGAAAGGTCCCCTTCAAATTCGAAGACTTTGAGGCGACCTCCAGAACCTCCTCCTTGTCTTCAAGCGCCATGCGCTCCAATTCCGCCAGGGAGTGGTCGGCATACAGTACATTGGATGCACCATAGCCAGCCCTCGACCTGGCAGCTTGCGCCTGCTGCTCCTTGGCGGCGACCCTCTCCTCCAGGTCTTGCTGGAGTTGCGCCCTCTTCGCCAGATTCAGCTGGCGCTCCGCATCAACCAAGCCCACCTTGTGGGAAGAAGGCGCAGTAGAAGTCGAAGCCTTTTTAGGCTTCGATTTTTTCTTCGCCTTACCGGACTCCGAGGAGCCCTCGGACCTCTTCCGCTTGAAGCGGTCGCTTTCGGACGCCGACGTGTCCATGACAGAGTCATCGGAGTCCGACAACTCATCCGGTCTTCTAAATAAGCTGGCCGCAGATGGTGTGCGGTCGGCTTCCGACGCCAAAGCGCCGCCGGCGGTGTGGCCCTGAGAAGGGCCGTTGGGTTGGCCCTGAGAAGGGCCGTTGGGTTGGCCCTGAGAAGGGCCGTTGGGTTGGTCCTGAAAAGGACCGTTGGATTGGCCCTGAGAAGGGCCGTTGAGGGGTTGGCCCTGAGAAGGGCCGTTGAGGGGTTGGCCCTGAGAAGGGCCGTTGAGGGGTTGGCCCTGAGAAGGGCCGTTGAGGGGTTGGCCCTGAGAAGGGCCGTTGGGTTGGCCCTGAGAAGGGCCGTTGGGTTGGCCCTGAGAAGGGCCGTTTGAATCGCCCTGGGAGGAGCGATTCGGGTTAAAACTCGGGATAAAACGGCCAGACGCGTCACGCGCTGGCTTGCTCGACATACGGTTAAAATTCGACATATTCGTAGATTACAGCAGGATGTCTACGATTCACAGCGCACTTTAGCCGCCGGTCTGCCACTCCGTTACGGTGGTCAGACACGGCGTTGCCCAGGGGATACTACGAGGAAGTATGCACTGTGGGGGATCCCCCAACCTAACCTTTTTTTTTTTTTTTTTGTCGCTGAGAAATGCGTTACGCATCCCCGGCTCGTGGGGGACGAGTCGGGGTATGTGGGACTCCTGTCAGTAGCGACAGTATACCCACTAAAACTCAGCGGTGTTCCCGCATCGCCGTGATGGGAGGGTCATGGGAAACCGGCTCAGCCTTTACGTCCACGACCCTCCCGGCGCATGCCCGCCTAGCTGGCGGGCCCCGCATGCCCCCCAGGTTGGGGGGCTACGGGAATGGCCGGGAACACCTGGCCATTCCCGTCCGACACTGGTGGAGGCCTGTGCAATACAGGCAAGGGTGCCCCCGCACCCGTTGCCTGCTGGCCTCCACCTGGGAGGAGTCGGAGATGACTGTCGAACTGACGTCTTCTTCGACCCCTCCTCCGCCTTCGGAGCGGCGCCGCGGCAGGATCTTCCTCCCGCGCCCGCTCCGCCGCCTCCTTCTGGGACATGACGTGTTCGCAGAAGGAGGCGACTGCCGCCCAGGACCCCTCATCCCTCAGCATGGCGTTAACCACGCCGGGGAGCGAGAGGTCCGGTCCGATCGCCGCGACGAGACTGCGGCGCGGCTCGGACCACGACGGGCACACCTCGAGGGTGTGCTGCGCCGCGTCCTCCGCCGCGCCACAGTCGTGGCACGACGGCGTCTCCTCCCGTCCGATTCGGTGCAGGTACGATCCGAAAGAACCGTGTCCGGACAGCACCTGCACGAGACGGAAGGAGAGGAACCCGTGCGGACGCTCGAGCCAGTCTCGCAGGACCGGCCCGATTGCGTCGAGGGTTCGGCGGCCGAAGGCTGCGGTGGCGAGGTCGCCGGTCCAATGGACAACGATGGCGTCCCTCGCCTCCCGCCGGACGGCCTCCCGCTCTTCCGGAGCTGAGCGGACTCCTCTCGCCCTCCGCTCCGCCGTCCATTCGTACACTCTGGCGAGCACCCACGCCTCGAGCTCCCAAGGCGGGGTGCTGGCCAGAGCGCATGCTGCCGCATAGCCCACCGTGCGGTAAGCCCACGCCGCCCGCTGGGCTATGGCCCTTTGAGGTGCTCGCAAGGCCGCGGCGTTCTCCCTCCTGTGGAGGGACTCTTCCCAGATAGGGGCCCCATAGAGGGCCATACTCCTTAGGATGCCGGCGTAAAGTTGCCGGCATCGCGCGCTGGGGCCCCCCAAGTTGGGAAGCAGCCAGGAGAGAGCGCCCGCGGCCTTCAGCAGGCGCGACGACAGCCCGCTAAAATGCGGACCGAAGCGCCACCTGCTGTCGAGTACAAGGCCCAGATACTTCATCTGGGCCTTCACCTCAATTCTGACGCCCTCCACGAAGATGTGGGCGTCAGGTGGTGGGGGGCGCTGCCGAGGGCCGTGGAAGAACACGGCCTCGGTCTTGTGCAGCGCCACCGTTAAACCTAGGCGGCGGATCCTCCCCGCGACCAAGGATCCGCCCGCCGAGGCCAAGTTGGCCGCCTCCCTGAAACTCCCCCCCCGGGCGGTGAGGAGAGTGTCATCCGCATAGCAGACGACACTCGTGCCTCGGAGGAGAGTTCCCCGCAAGAGCCAATCATAGCCGACGTTCCAGAGGAGAGGTCCTAAGACTGACCCCTGTGGAACGCCGGCTTCGACGGCGTACCGCCGGACTCGGCCAGTCCTGTTTACGAGGAGGATCGCCCGATCCTCCAGGTAGCTGGCCAGCAGACTGCGCATGTATCGAGGCACTCCGTGGAATCGGAGCGCCTCGAGGATGGTGCAGTGGGGAACGGAGTTGAAGGCGTTGGCAATGTCGAATGACACCGCCAACAGTCCGTCCCCCGCCTCCATCGCCTCCTTAACCTGGCCTTTAAGGCAGGCCAGCGCGTCCACCGTGGACCGCTCAGCCCGAAAACCGAACTGAGCGTCCGACAAATCCGGCCCGATACGCCGCAGATGGCCCTTTAGGCGGGCAGCGATTATCCCCTCGAACATTTTACCGACCTCATCGAGCAGAACGATGGGTCGGTATGCCGAGGGGGAGTCTGCTGGGCGGCCCTCCTTGCGAAGGAGGCACAACTGCCCCTCCTTCCACGGTTTCGGGAACCTCCCAGACGCAAGGCATGCGCTGAAGAGGTCCCGAAACCTATCCTCCATTTGAGTGGCCGCGATCGCGACCACTCTCGCCGGAACACCGTCGGGGCCCGGAGCTGTCTTCTTGGCGCGGATACGGAGAATCGCCGCGCCAAGTTCCGACTCCGTGACAGGAGGGGCCTCCTCTTCCTCCTCAGCTGGCGGCGGATCTGTCCCCCGCGGAGGGTCCATCACTGGTGGGGTGAAGTTGTCCCTGCACGGGAACAGGGACTGAACCACCCCATCCAGGAACGAGGGCTCCAGGGTCTCGGCCACCGGGGGACCAAAGGGGCGCAATTTGTTGCGCGCCGCCTTGTATGGCCTCCCGAATGGGTCGTTGTCGAGACCCTCCAGCATCTCCGCTCTCCCCGAGTCTCTGGCGGCGGCGATAGCTCGATCGAGGACCATTTTTGCCTCTATGTATACCTCATAGAGGTGGTCCCCGACGGCTTGGTCCCGTCGACGCCGCCGCCGGCTCCGCGTGTAGGCCCTCCTTGCCTCGACACACGCCGCTCGAAGCCCCGCCAGCTCCGCCGACCACCAGTACACGGCGCGTTTGGGTGGCGGTCGGCGAGACCGAGGCATGCTGGAGTTGCATACCTCGGTCAGAGACTCCCTGAGGTGCCCCGCTACGGTGTCCACATCCAGGCCGGCGGAAGGCGGCGAAAGCCAGTCCTGGACGAACGCCGCCTCCCGCGCTGCCTCCCTGTCCAGGCGGGTGAGAGCCCACCTTGGAAACGGTGACGGCCCCGAGCGGGGCCGCGTCTCTCCGGGGCCACTGGTGGAGATGTCGAACCGCACGTAGCGGTGGTCCGACATAGTCTCCACCAGGTCCACCCACCAGTTCAGCACGCGTGCGGCTAACGCAGCGGTGGCGAAAGTGACGTCCACTATTGAGCCACCCTGCCGCCGCACGCATGTCTGGACGCTGCCTCTGTTCAAGAGGGAGAGTCCAGAGGAGGCCGCCCACATCTCCACTGCCCGCCCGCGGGCGTCGGTGGCCCGGTTGCCCCAGGTTACCGACTTGGCGTTCAGGTCTCCCAATACGGAGACCTGACGCGGCGCCGCCCTGCCGACCACGGCGGCCAGGACTCCGAGATAGTTCTCGAAGTCCTGAAGAGGGCGGTTTGGGGAGAAATACACGCCCACGAGGGCTAATTCTCCCCACGCGGCGGCCACGTATCCCGGTCCCCTCTCTAATAGCGAGAGGGGAGGGGAGTCTGTGGAAGACCGCGCCGCTAGTGCCACCGAGTCGTCCTCGTCACCCAGCCAGCTGCCGGGGATCGAGTAGGGCTCGGCGACCACCGCTACGTTCACCAACCACTCGGCCATGACCTGCACCACCAGGTCCTGGGCCGCTCTGCAGTGGTTGGTGTTCGCCTGGAGGATGCGGTAGTCGGAAATTGTTAATCCGACATCGCACCCTCCTCCTCAGCTACCGCCGCTGGAGCTACAGCGGCGACGGCGGCGACGGCAGTAGCAGCAGGGCGAACCTGCGCCGGCACTACGCCCTTCCTCACAGGGGCCTTGCAGCTCCTGCCCGACATCCTGTGGTCGGCGGGGCGGCCACTGGCGGCGCACGCCGCGCAATGTGGCTTGGGGACGGTGCAGGCAGCCCACCCGTGTCCCTCCTGCCCGCATTGGAAGCACGTGTCTCCCCAGTCGGACTTGGAGGGACACGTGGCCCGGGTGTGGCCGAACGCGAAGCACTTGAAGCAGCGAACAGGCTGGTCTTCAAGTGCCCGGACCACAGCCGAGCCGAACCCCACAAGCATCCGTCCCTTGGTCGCAGCAAGGACGGCCCCAGCCGCAGCGACCGGGCACTCGACGCGGACGATGCCCATGCCGCGGCGGCCGGGCCTGATGGCTCCGCTCTTCACCGCGCCAGCGTCGCAGCCTCCAGCCGCCGCGACGGCCGCCACCACATCCTCTTTGGTGACCGAATCGTCCAGATCGGCCACCTCCAAGGCTGCGGTCTTGACAGGCCTGACGACCTTTGCCGCGTCCGCGATGACCTCTTGCAACTTTGTTGCGAAGAGGTCCGCATTTGTGCCGCGCTGCTCCCCCGAGAACTCGAAAATTCGAGCCCCGGTTAGGGTTCGGCGGCACTTGATGTTGCTGATCCCCAGCTGGGAGGGATCAGCATTGGTACGAGCCCGTCTTAGTACGGACTCGTACGTCTCGCCCCGCTCCGCGGCCTCCGGGGTGATGGTCACCACGACGGCCGCGGTTTTGGGAGGAACCAGCTTCCTCCCGCCTGCCTTTTTGGCAGGAGGACCAGTCGCAGCGGGTTTGGTGGCCGACTTTTTGCCCTTTTTCCCCTTTCTGACCACTTCCGTCCACTGGTTGGACGGGGTGGTGGAGGGAAGAAGGGCATCTTCCTCCTGCGAGTTCTGGGGGGCAGTCGGCCCAGACGCTCCGTCCGCGCTTGTGGTTGGGGCATGAGAAGCCGCCTTGGTCCTCTTGCCCTTGCCTTTGCCCTTGGCGGGCTGCGCATCAATTGCCGGGCCTGCTAGAGGCGCAGGTTCCGGCTCCCTCGGCGGTGGGCTCTTGTCCGCCGCTAGCGGCGGCCGGAGCCGCTTTTCCGGTAAGAGCCGGTCCTCGATGCCTGCGAAGCAGGCTCGGATGAAGGCCCTCTCCTCCATCACCACCCCGCGGATCGTTGCCTCAAGGCTGGCAGTTGAGGAGGAAGAGCCTCCTACCACCGGGCAGACTGGGGCAGAATGGGCAGGCCTGGCCGTGGCCTCAGCCAGCTTCTGGTGTAGCTGGCTGACCTCCGCCTGCAGGCGATCCACCTTCGCCTGCAGCTGCCGCGTCTCCTCCGTGGCCGTCCGCTTCACCAGCTCCATCACAATGCCGTGCATGCTGGCGGCCCGGCATTTAAGGGCCTTCTGGAAGGTCCCCTTCAAATTGGAGGACTTTGAGGCGACCTCCAGGACCTCCTCCCTATCTTCATGCGCCATGCGCTCCAGTTCCGCCAGGGAGTGGCCAGCATACAGCACACTGGATGCACCATAGCCAGCCCTCGACCTGGCAGCTTGTGCCTGCTGTTCCTTGGCGGCGACCCTCTCCTCCAGGTCTTGTCTCCTCAACGCTGCCTCCCTGTGCGAGCTCCCCCGGGCAGTGACCAGCGTGTCATCCGCATAACACGTCAGGTCCACCCCGGCACCGAGCTCGCCCCTCAGCACCCAGTCGTACCCGATGTTCCACAGGAGCGGTCCTAAAACCGAGCCCTGTGGAACACCGCACGACATGCGGCGCTGGTTTCCGCCATCACGTCCCATGTAGGTGACACACCTCTCCGACAGATAAGCCCCAACGATGTGGCGGAGGTAGGGAGGCACCCCATGATAGCGCAGTGCCTCCCGAATACAACTCCAGGGCAGGGTGTTGAAGGCGTTGGAGATGTCCAAGGACACCGCCAACATCACCCCGCCCCGGGACACCGCTTCCTCCGCCAGGACCCTAACCCGCGACACAGCGTGGATCGTGGAGCGCCCATGCCGAAACCCGAACTGACTGTCGTCCAGGTCCGGCCCCTCTCTGCACAAGTGGCCGACGAGGCGGGCTGCGATGATACGCTCAAACAGCTTGCCCACCTCGTCAAGCAGCACTATGGGCCGGTACGCGGACGGCGAGTCCGCAGGGCGCCCCGCCTTCCTGAGCAGGACCAGACGACCAGATTTCCACAAAGTGGGAAACTGGCCCCGCTCAAGGCACGCTGTGTAGAGTCCTCTCAGTTGGGGCTCAAGCTCCTTCAGAGCGAGGGCTAACACGCAGCCGTGGATCCCGTCGGGCCCCGGAGCCACGTTCTTGGCCCGGAGCCGCATCACGGCTGCCCTCATCTCTGCCTGTGTCACCTCTGGGACGCTGATGGCGTTCTCGTCCTCCGTAGACTCTGCGGCTGTGGGCAAAGCCATCGGCGGCGGAGTATGCTCCGCTCTTGCCGGGAAGAGGGCTGCGACTACTTCCTCCAGCAGCTCGGGTTGGAGACTCTCCGTAAGTGGAGGCGCCGCGGCTCGAAGTTTCCCTCGAACCGCGCGATAAGGGCGCCCCCACGGATCCCCGTCTAGAGTCTCCAACATCTCCTCCCTGGCTCGCGTCCTCGACTCACCGATGGCCAGCCACAGAGTCTCCTTGGCCGCGCGGTACACCTCATACAGCGCGGCCTCTTCGTCAGGGACCCGACGACGTCTCCTCCGGTATCGGGTGTACTGGCGTCTAACCGCCACGCACGCGACGCGCATCTGCGCGATCTCGGCGGTCCACCAGTACACCTGGCGCCTTGCGGACTGTGCGTGGACCCGGGGCATGGACGCGTCGCAAATTTGCGTCATCGCCCCGCGGAACCACAGCGCCTCCTGCTCGACGTCGACGGGTCCGGTCGTTGCCGACTCCCGGCTCCAGGCCTGGACAATAGCGGCCTCCTCGAGAAGCTCCCTGTCGATGCGCTTACGCGCCCAGCGCGGACCGTCCGTTCGCGGGGCCGCATGACTGCGGCCGCCGGTGGTCTGGGCGGAGACGTCGAAACGGATGTATCGGTGATCCGACAACGTCTCCACCTCCACGGCGACACGCCAGTCGTGGACACGGCACGCGACAGCGGGGCTAGCGAACGAGACGTCCACTATAGACCCGCCCCGCTGACGCACGCACGTGTGGACCGAGCCCCGGTTTAAGACGGTCAAGCCAGTCGTGACCGCCCACTCCTCCAGCACCTCGCCCCTAGCATCGGTCACAGGGGATCCCCACGCCGCAGACTTGGCGTTGAGATCCCCCAGCAACAGCACCGGGCGAGGGTGGAGCCGGCCCACGACGGCACCCAACTCGACAAGGAACCTCTCGAAGTCGGCGAGACTCTTGTTGGGCGAAAAATACGCCCCAACCGTGCCAATGCCGTCCGCGAGGACGGCTACCCAGCCGTGACCTCGGGACGGGTTGACAAGAGCCCCGCCAATGATGGCCACCAAACCGTCCAAGTCTCCCACCCAGTTATCCCTGGGAGGGACAAAATACGGTTCGGCGACCACAGCCACGTGAATCGACCACTCTGCCATGCTCTGGAGCAAGAGATCCTGAGCTCTAGCAGAGTGGTTGATATTGCCCTGGAGGAAATGGTACAGCGCCATTAAGCGCAATCCATTCCCTCCGCACCATTCCTAGGCCGGGAGTCGGCCGAAGGACAGTCAGGCTGCGGAGGGGGTAAAGAGCCCCCAGCAGCCTTGACAGCCCCTCTCTTCTTTTTGTTGGCGGGCGCGCCACAGGCCTTACCACCCGCTCTGTGCCCGGCGGGCCTCCCTGCAGCTGTACAGAGGCTGCAGTTTGGCGCCGCGGAACACTGGGCCGCCTTGTGGCCGGCCTGACCGCAGCGATAGCACTGCTCGCTGCGGTCTATTTCGGCGGTGCACCGTGCCCTGACATGCCCATTGTCCAGGCACCGGTAGCACCGCAAGGCCCTGGGCTGCAGCAGCTTGACCCTCGCCGCAACCCACCCCACCAACAAACGCCCACCGTCAGCGACTTTATTCGCCGCCGCCACCGGGCACCGCACCCAAATCGTGCCGAGCCCGGAAGCGTCGGCGCGTATCTCGCCCGTCCGGACGTCTTCGGGCGGACATGCACCGACTTTGGCGATGGCCGCCACGACCTCAGCCGGGGTCGTCGAGTCGTCCAGGCCATCGACGCGCAACTCAACGGTCTTCATTGGCCTGGACACCCGGACGTCCTCCGGGTTGAGGACCGCCCTCAGCTTGGCGGCCAGGATGTCCGCCTTTTCGCCGCTGGAGGCACCCGACACCTCGAGTAGCCGCGCCCCCGTAATCGCCGGCCTCATTTTGAAGCCGGACGGTGTGCCGAGGTCGGGGAACGCGACTTTGGCTTTTGCCTCCGTAAGGACCGCCTTGTATGTGACGCCCCTTTCGGCGGCCCCGGGCTGCAGCGTTATTACTACAGCCGCGGAGCGTGGGGCTTTAACCTTAGGCGATCCCTTCTTTGGTGCCGGTGCCGATGCTCCAGCGGGTGCCGGTGGCGCCGTCTTCCTCCCGTGACGGCGGCCTCTTTTGACGACCGTCACCCACGCCTCCGTGGTAGGCCCGAGCGCGGCCACCGGTGGTGCAGCCGGTGGCGCAGCTGGCGGCTGGCGGGAGGCGGGCACGGAAGTACCCTTCGCGGGCTTTTTAGTCCCTCTACCAGACCGGCTCGATTCAGCCACCGCCTCCTCCTTACGCTTGTCCGCAGCAAGCGGTGGGCGGAGAATTTGAGCCGGGAGGAGCCGGTTCTCCATCGCTTCCAGACGGGCACCCACCATCTTCCCACACTGCATCATGCAGATGCGCGCAATCTTTTCCACCTCCGCATCCGCAAGTGCAGGCGTCGAAGACGGAACCGGTGACGACAGCGCTACGATGGAAGAGGAGCCGGCCGCTGCGGGAGCTGCCCTCTGGGCGGCAACCTCCCGCTTGAGATCCTCCAACTCGGATCGGAGACGGCCGTTCTCCTCCCACAGCTTCGCCGTCTCCTCCGTGCTTGTGCGATTAAGGAGGACCTCAACCGCCTCCTTAATTCCATCAGCCGCCTCTTTCAGAGCACGCGTGAAAGTGCCCTTCAGATTGCCCGACTTGGTGGCAACCTTCAGGACCACATCCACGCCGTCCAAAACTTGGCGACTAAGCGCCACCGCCGTTACGCTCCCGCCGTCAGCCATGCGAGCAGAGCGCCGCTCTCGGGCTTGTTGGGCCAACTCGCTGACTTCGTCAGCCGCGACAGTCCTTTGCTGCGACCTCTTCGCAGCGTTGGCCTCCGCTCTATTGGCTCCCAGCAGGGAGATTGCGGAGCCCCCCCCAAGGTCCGCCACAGTGGGGTCCACTTCCTTGGACCCCGAGTCACTTCCTCCGCTGGGTGCCGGCGTGTCGGGGCGTTTAAGGAAACGCCCCAGAGGATCGCGCGATGACAAAGAAGCTGAAGCTCCAGTAATCGCGCGACCTCTCCCTCTCTTGCCTGTCGGCACTTTGGCAGCCGGTAGGTTCTCTTCGCTTGAAGAGAACCCGACGTGCTCCTCACCCTCCTTGCGTGCGTGCGTCCTCCAAAATTTGGAAGCACGCTCCACCCTCTCCCCTTTCGTTCGCGAGCGCTTTGAGCTTACGCTCGCCACGCTCGCCACACTCATCCTATCGGATGTGGTGTCAGAATCTGACACCACACCCACGCCCATCTGCTCGACCACCACGATCGGCACTTCTTCCGTTATTTTGTTATTTAATTTATTAATTTTTTCCATGTTATATCCCACGAGTAGATATAGGTACTACATGTCCACCGGGCAGAGCCTAGATACCCGGTAAGCCTACATACTGCAGAGTGCGGCAGGTGCTCTACAGGGGAAGCGCTCACGACTGGACTCCCTCCAGCCATTCATCCTCTCACCGCGCTTCAAAGCTTAGGATTGGGTGGTTTTTTATCTTAGAGGTAGCCTTCCTCTGGGCCAGGCAATTAAGCCAAGCCCCCGGCGGCGGCATTAGACATGCCACCGTTCGCTGTCCGGCCAACCCGACTCAGCGAACCCGCCGAAAGTTCTCTCGTTGAAGACTACTCCTCAACGAGAGAAACACGCGCCACTTTGGTGCGCCTGCACCGCAGTGGCATGGTCGCATCATCTGTCGATCGACTATCGTCGATCGATCAGGAACGACCCCTTCCCGGCGTCTCTCTTAGTCTGGTCTCTCACTTGGGCCTTTCCGGCATGAGTAACTCTACCGGCAGAGCCCCAAGATCATTGAGACGCACAAGCCCCACCACGACGACAACGTGGAGACACATTCGGTGGGGAACCTAACCTAACCTAACCTAACCCAGTAACCGATTGAAAGTCGCACGAACGACATCAGCTCCGCGCAAAAAAATCCCTAAAATTAGACGCGTTGAGTTACGAGCGCAAAAAAGTTACCAGTGGAATTGTGAAGTGTCAGTGCACCAGGATTCGTGTGGGCAAGTCTCTACCACCTCAGGTCACGCAGCAGGCCCTCCAGAACTTCAGCATCGAATAACTCATCAAAGGTTTGTGGAGTCGGATCACCAACAATAATCCCGAGAGTCGCAGCAGAGTTCTATCCAGCAACATCAGGATCAGGAGAATCGGATCAGCAGGTTGGGAGTTATTAAGGTGCGAAAATCGTCAAAATACGTGAAAACACGTGGGTTTTTGTTGAAAACCAACCTCACTTTTCCCCCACGTGTTTCTAATACACGAGGCGTGACGTACCGACAGCCATCCCAGCCACTACTGGAGACTCCGAAGCCGTCCCGAAGAATCTGCCTTCAGACCAGCGACCAGCGTGACGACTCCACGACCCATCACCAGGTTAGCCCCGAGGGAACTCCTCAACCCTTAGTCCCACCCCACCCGAGTTTGGACTCATCTGACTTGGACCTCCAGGACCTTGTCTGAGCCATTAAGGGTCCCCTCACCCCTACCCCCCCCTCAACCCCCCACCCCGCCAGTCACCCCCCTCCAACTTTCCTTATTTCCCCCACCCATATCCCCTCCACTCAAGACCTGTAAGGTTATCCCCTCCATTTCCCCCCCCCCCCATTTTTTCCCCTCCCCCCCCCCCCCTCCACCAAAAGTCACCCACACGAAACCCCCTCCCCCCCCCCCCAACCCCCCGCCTTCACCCCCCCTCTATAGTCTCCCCACGAGACCTCCCCCCCCCCGCCCCTCCCCCCTATTTGGGTTACCTCACCCCCCCGCGGGCTAACTTTGCTCCTGTTGGAGCTGGAGAGCCGAGATTGGGCTCAAATAAAAGGGCGAGAAAAGCTCTCAAACCTGGCCCCAATCGAAACCTGAAAAACAACACCCCACACACGCAGTGACACGCGACGCCACAGAATTCCACTGAGGACCACCACCAGCGCCCATATAGAGCTCATACCATCGAGCTCTAGCAATCATCGGGCTCCTCATCGGACAGCAGACGCAGACCATCAGCGGAACATCCGTGAGTCCATCGCCAATATAAAATACACAGGCTAGTCTTAGTTTATAAGTTTTAGAATACTCAATAGTTTGTATATTTCCATATTCTACTTTCATATCCAATTGTACTCATAAACTTATCTCCCCCAAAAAAATAAAAAAAATAAAAATAAAATAAAATGTCATCAAAACAATCGTCCGCCTCCACCACGTCCACCACCTCCCGCAAAATGACCACGGAGGCCGCAAAAGCCCCAAGATCGCTGAGGGAAAGGGTTCTAAACAGGAATACAACCCAATCAGTAGCCTCTGAGTCGGCGCATTCATCTTCGAAGCCCCAGGTGTCGAAGGCAGTATCGGAACCGGACGTGACGTGCAGGACACCGCTGCTGCCGTCGGTACCTGTACCTGTCCCGGAAATTGTCGTCAACTGGGAACAGTGTGGCATCTCCCCCCCCTACGTGAGAGTCTCGGATGACGAAAGCTCGGTGGCATCGTCAATCAGCCAAGCCGACCGCCCCACTAGAGGACGGCCGAGCCTTCTATACAGAACGTCAAGAGGCACAGGGGTGGAGATGGACATGGCCACCAAGGAAGCGAATGAGCTCCTCCAGAAGGGAAAGGACGCTTTGGAGGCTGCGGGGAACATGAAGCGAGAGTGCAAGGCGACAGCCCACGAGTGCCTCCAGGGCCTGTACGAGACGGCCCTGTCATTGGCGGACTCGAGATCCCGCCACAAGTACAACCTCGAGAAGGAGCGCTCTCGACACGCACAAGAGCTTGTGCGGGTCGAGAGAGCTCACACTCGAGAACTCATGGGATTTAAAGTCGACCTCTCGCTCATGCAGACAGACGTCTCCGAGACGAAGAAAGAGGCGAAAGGGATCCGGGAATGGCTCGGTCAAGAAACCCTTGATGCCTTCAAGGGCATCAAGGAGGTCAAAGCCGAAGTTGCGGCCGCGAGCCTTAAAAATGTCAAAGAGCACGAGAAGACAAGGCAGGAAAGCGCCCGAGCCCCGGGGGATCCCAAGTGGGATTTAATGGGGGCCGGCCTTTCGCGCCTTGATACGAATGTCACCAGCTTGTCCAACCAGCTGGACGTGCTCCGTCAGGCCATTGACAAAATTAAGGCGGACCTGGACCGGCCAACTCACAAGAAAATGGACCCGAGTAGTCAAGAGATGGACCCCGAACTGCTCACCCTCGTCAAGAAGACAATAGTAGACGAAACTGACAAAATAATTACACACATCCAGGCCATCGCCAACAGGCCAGTACCATCCCCCCCTAAACCACAACCTCCCATTAACCTCACACACCACCTCAAGCCCATCTCGGAAAGACTGGAGCTCGTCTCAGCGGACCTCCGCGTACTGCGTGACAAAGAGCCGCAAATCCAGGCGCCCCCGGCGCTGAATCTGGAAGCGGAACTAGCGGTCGGGGAGGTTAAGAAGACCCTCCAGAACATAGAGAAAGGGGTTGCGGACCTGGGCAAAGCGGACAGACCGCTTCAACAACAACAGGGCCCCCAAACCTTTGCCCAGGTCGCCAGTGCACCCAAGCCCCCCAAACCACCCACACAGCCCAATCACACCCTGATCGTCTCGTCCACGAATCCCCAGCACACTGGAGATAACGTGATCGAGAGGATCAGGTCCGCCCTGGACCTCAAAGAGAGTGGAGCCCGCGTCGACACGGTTAGGAAAGCGCGGAACCAGAAAGTGGTCCTCAAGTGCGCTAGCAAGTGGGACCTCAACAACATTAAGGAGCAGGTCCAGTCGAACGCAGGGCTCAAGGTCCACGAGCCGAAACCTCTCAACCCCCTCGTCTGCATCAAGGGAGTGCTGTCCAGCTACAGCGACGGGGAGATCGTAGATCTCCTTAAAGCGCAGAACAAGCATCTTCTGCAAAACGTCGCTGTAGATGGGCAGACTCTAAGGATGCGCTATAGGAAACGCGCGAGGAACATCCACGAATGCCACCCTGTTCTGGAGCTCTCCCCGGAGCTCTGGAAAGCCTTCACATCGGTCCCAAAGATCCACGTGGGCATCAAGCGATGCTCGATTGAGGATCAGTCCCCGCTTGTACAGTGCACAAAGTGCCTTGGGTATGGACACAACAAGTCCATATGCAAGGCCGGCAAAGAAGTCTGCAGCTACTGCAGCGGAGCACACAATGCAAGGGATTGCCTCACTCGAGCTGACGGCAAACAGCCCACCTGTGCTAACTGCAAGGCAGTCCACGGGTCCGCCAGTGACCTGGCACACACAGCGTTCAGCGCAGACTGCCAGGAACGCCAAAAATGGGATGGAATAGCAAGGTCGCGCGTTTCCTATTGCTAAGGGCGACCACGACAACACACCACCAAACCAACCAGTCACCCCCGAATTCGCATCAAGACCGACAGCAAGATTGAAATTCGTCCAAGTCAATCTTCAGCGCTCCAAGCTGGCCACGGAAGAACTCCACATGGCGGCGCAGGCAAGGGGAATTTCAGTAGCACTTGTTCAAGAGCCCTATGTAGGAAGAACAGGTGTGATGAAACAAAGTCCCGGTACGCATGTCATCCAGTGCAGCCTCAACCGCCAAAAACCAGTCAAGGCAGCGATCGTTGTTTTCGGAAATAACCTGGAGGTCATCCACGACCCCCAGCTTGTGACCGAGAACATCGCCGCTGTTTTGCTAAAGGTGGGTCGGCTCAGCGTCGGGGTGCTATCGGTCTACTTCGAGGGTGACCAGGACCTAGAACCCTATCTTTCCGAGACACGAATAACAACACAAAAACTTAACACACACAACATCATAGTGGGAGGAGACGTGAACGCCTGGAGCCAGTGGTGGGGAAGTGTTTCCGAAAACCATCGCGGGGCGGCGTACAGTTCTTTTCTCGATGAGCGGGATCTCCACATCCTGAACACGGGCCAAACGCCGACGTTCGAGATCTACAGAGGAGACAGGTGGTGCACCAGCATCGTAGACGTGACGGCATGCAGCCTGTCGCTGCTAGGCAAGGTCGAGGAGTGGCGTGTAGAAAGAAGTCTTACAACTTCAGACCACAATGCAATTACCTTCTCGATGCGCTTAGAAAAGGCCTTGGAACCCTTAAGGCCAATCTCGACGCGCATCTACAACACCAAGAAGGCAAAGTGGTCCGACTTCAGCACCCACTTCAAGAATAGCCTGGCGGAAGCCGACATTACATCAGTCAAAGTCTCGGACGTCTCGAACCCAGAGGATCTGGAGAACATTATCACATCATACACCCGCAACATCCACCGCTCATGCGAGAGCGCGATCCCAAAACTGGGGTTGCCCAAACACGACGCTAAGCCCCCATGGTGGAGCCCTTCTCTAGAGCGTCTCAAAAGAGACGCCTTGACGAAGAAGAGAAGGATCCGAAATGCAGCCGCAAACCGGAGACACTTCACCATCCAAGAGTACGTGACGGCAAAACTAAACTACACCACAGCAGCATCGGAAGCTGCCACGGCCAACTGGAAGGAGTTCTGCTCTAAGCAAGACCGAGAGAGCATGTGGGACGGCATCTACAGGGTACTAAGGAAGACAGCCAGAAGACAGGACGACGCGCTCCTGAGAAACACCGCGGGTGAGACGCTCAGTCCGGAGCAATCCGCGGATCTTCTGGCTAAAACCTTTTACCCCGACGACTCTACGGATGCCGAACAGCCATACCACACAAACCTGCGCAGACTAGCAGAGGAGAAGAACCCCCAAGGTCTGTCTGCAGACGATCCGTCCTTTACGACCGCGGAGCTGGAAATGGTTCTCCAGAACCAAAATCCGAAAAAAGCCCCCGGTCCCGATGGATTAACAGCAGACATCTGCACAGCGGCAATAAACTGCGATAGGGAGGTGTTCTTAGCGATAGCCAATAGGTGCCTGTCGCTGTCACACTTCCCGAAGCAGTGGAAGGTCGCCCACGTTTGCATCCTCCGTAAGCCAGGAAAGGACGACTACACCAGCCCAAAGTCGTACCGGCCAATAGGTCTGCTCTCGGTCCTAGGTAAAATAGTAGAGAAACTCCTAGTAGGTAGACTCCAGTGGCATTTCCTCCCAACACTCAACACTAACCAGTACGGTTTCATGCCGCAGCGCGGAACCGAGGACGCCCTCTATGCTCTAATGGGCCATGTACGAGCCGAAATCAAAGCCAAGAAGATCGTGCTTTTGATATCATTGGACATAGAGGGTGCCTTCGACAACGCGTGGTGGCCAGCTCTAAAACGACAGATGGCGGCCAAGTGCTGTCCCAAAAACATCTACGCTCTCGTCACCTCATACCTGGAAGACCGGAACATCAGGG
Source organism: Agrochola lota (assembly GCA_947364205.1). Classification (NCBI taxonomy): domain Eukaryota; kingdom Metazoa; phylum Arthropoda; class Insecta; order Lepidoptera; family Noctuidae; genus Agrochola; species Agrochola lota. The sequence continues at coordinate 15,663,581 of OX376244.1, read as the reverse complement.
TCAACTACGCCAGAGCTACTAGCGAAAAGGGTACCACGAAAGGATGCGTCCAGGGCTCAATTGCCGGACCGACGTTCTGGAACCTTATCCTAGATTCGCTCCTACACGAAATGGCTAGTCGGGGAGTATACTGCCAAGCCTTCGCAGACGACGTTGTCCTGGTTTTCTCGGACCTTACAGCCGGTCCCCTGCAGCAAGCAGCCAATGACACGCTTGACAGAGTATCAGAATGGGGCGTCCAAAACAAGCTACGTTTCGCCGCGCATAAGACAAATGCGATGGTGTTAACGAGGAAGCTTAAGTACGACGTTCCGGTACTATACATGTCAGGCACGAGGCTAAACCTGGTCGAACAGGTCAAGCTGTTAGGTCTCACAATAGACTCTAAACTCACCTTCAACGCGCACGTGTCTGCGACCTGTAAAAAGGCCGCAGACATCTACAAGCAGCTGGCATGCGCGGCAAAGGTGACCTGGGGTCTCAACAGAGAGATAATCAGGACGATATACGTGTCGGTGATAGAGCCCATCGTGGTGTATGCAGCGAGTGCGTGGGCCCCCGCAGCTGGGAAACTGATGACAAGGAATCAGTTTGACTCACTGCAGAGAGGCTTCGCGCAGAAGATCTGCAAAGCATACCGCACGGTGTCTCTGACATCGGCACTTATTCTGTCAGGCCAACTCCCCCTAGATCTCCGGGTAATCGAGGCCGCGACCCTGTTCAAGATCAAAAAGGGCCATTCCCAAGAGTTCATACCGCCGGGCTGCGAGCTGGAGTGCAACGTGCACTACTTAGAAAATCCCCACCCAGCGCAACTCATAACAACGGAGTATGCACGCCTAGAGGACTTGACTCCCGAAACCCTGGATACCCATCAAGTAATCGGTCCCCAAATCTACACCGACGGCAGCAAGATAGAGGGAAAAGTAGGAGCTGCCCTAACTTGGTGGGAAAACGGAAAGGAGTCAGAGTCCAGAACCTTCGGCCTGGAGCCCCACAACACTGTCTTCCAATCGGAAATGTACGCTCTCTTCAGAGCTGCCAGGATGGCAAGAGAATCTAGGGCGGCCTCCGTTAGCATCTGTCACTCACCACCTGGCACTCCAAATCAAGAGAAGCGTCCGAGAGTTAAGAGAAGAAGGCAGAGAAGTGAGGCTCTTCTGGCTCAGGGCCCACGTGGGAACTGCCGGGAATGAAAGAGCGGACGAGCTGGCCAAGGAGGCAGCTCTAACAAATACGACAGCAGACTACAACAAGGTCCCCGTATCGTTCGTGAGGAGGAAGATACGGGAGGGGACTATAAAGAAGTGGCAAGCGCGATACGAGTCCTCCACTACAGGAGCGGTCACAAAAGTGTTCTTCCCAGACGTCCTAGCGGCGAAAAGAACACTCAGAGACGCAGTTCTCACACCGGTCCATGTACAAATCCTAACAGGACATGGAGGATTCTCAGCGTATCTCCACCGATTTCACCTCAAAGATAGTCCCTCATGCGTCTGTGACCCAAGTTGCGAAGAGACAGTCTGGCACCTGCTATTCGAATGCCCAAGATTCAGTCTGGAAAGAATGGAGCTGGAACTCAAGTTTGAAACCCAGCTAAGCCAGTCCACACTCCACACGATCATGGAGAGACCGGCTACTAGGAATCCATTCTTGGCATTCATAAGCAAAGTCGCCACAGTCGCAGCAAGGGCCAACAAAACAGACGTAACCTTGCAAAGTCGAAACCGACCACCATCCACACAAACCGTCACAACCACGTCAACAACAACTACAACAATAACTACACACACAACAACAACGACTTCACTGAACGTAACACAAATCACAGCAACAACAACAACAGCAGCAGCAGCAGCAGCAGTTAGCCTACAACAAGCCCCTAGCACCATGACCACCACGCAATTCCTAGCATGTGGAGGAGACGGAGTCCCAGGCGTCCGATTGCGAGGCGTCGCCCTCTTCATGAACAGGGAAAGCGAAAAGCTAGGCATAGGTTTCTGCATAGGTTCAAGTCGCGCTGCGGCCCGAATACCCATTTCTCCAGGCCTTGCCGCCTTGATCAACGGAAGCACCACTAAAACGAGCATGAAAGGCAGCAAGTATGCTGCGCTGCCACAGGTGGAAGTAGCCACTCACCGATGCCGTCTAATGCGATCCAAAGGAAAGACGATCGCACTATTCGAGTGGGGGGAGGAGACTCCATTTGCTCAGGCGAGCTCATTGCTTCAGAGGATCAGGGAGGCAGGAGACTACACGGGAGCCACAGCCCGCACCATCAGTGTAGACGCGATGACGGTCGGAGGGGAAAGAGGAGACGTCGCAGACCGATTCGGTTGTTTGAAAGCCTCAGAACATCATGAGGTGGTTGTCTACGAGGACAGAGGGGAAACTCTAAGTTTCCTCAAAACCCCCCGACAGCCAACAGCCGGTGCGACGAGCCCCACAACAAGCCCGACCAGTCAGAGCGGATCGGAGAGGGCCCAGCAAAAGGCAGCCGCCGAAAAAGCTGCAAAGGAGCAGGAAAAAACCGTTAACCCGGAGGACCGGGTCCGGTTGAGGAGTCGCCTCGAAGCCGTAGGCACTTTCCTCAACGCACTGCTCCCAAGCACTAGCCACACATCACCATCCCACAAGCAGGAATCAGCAGTAGAAAGGTTCCTTCGTAAGAAGCCCAAGGAACCGCCCCAGCAGAAGCCTATGCCTACAAGAGCCGACAAAGGGCAAGTCAGCCCACCGTCCATCGCAGCGAATCTGGGCACCACGGACCACGTGAAGAGCGCTTTCCTCGAGTACGTAGCGATCGTGAGAGCGACCAGAGAGGTCAATCTCATGACATGCAGGAAGATCCTGCAGACCTTCCAGAGAAACACAGAAGGTCTGCTAGGCGTACTACTCGAGGAAGCAGGGGCAGCGGTGTACGACAACGTCAGATCCCAAGTCATCACAGGGGATATGACGGGGTCGTACATGGCAGCCTACAGTGCGAAGAGCGGTTTCGTGGCCCTAGACGACGAGAAAACGGAGCGCTCAGGCAAACTCAAATTCTTAGCACCTGACGACGACCCGATACTGGTTACCGCCAAATGTACCAAAATCATGCTGGACGACAAGATCCTTGAAATGGCGCAATCCATTTTGGAGACTTCAGACAGTCCAGCATCGCAGGAAATTTGGGCGGTGCCCAGTATCAGGTGGGTAAATGGAGTTCCGGGTTGCGGCAAGACAACCTGGGTGGTAAAGAACTTCGACGAGGAGAAGGACGTTGTAGCCACCACGACGACTGAAGCTGCCAAAGATCTCCGGGAGAAGCTAGCGCACCGCTTAGGAGACCGAGTAAAGACACAGGTGCGCACTATGGCCTCAATCTTAGCCAACGGGTTCAAAATACAAGAGAAATGCTACCGCCTCACGGTAGACGAGGCTCTAATGAACCATTTTGGGGCCATAGTCATGGCAGTAAAGTTGTCTGGAGCAAGCGAGGTTGTCCTCATCGGAGACGTGAACCAGCTTCCATTTTTGGACAGAGAGAACCTTTTTGAACTAAGGTATACCCGTCCAAACCTGGTGGCTGGCATCACCCAGGAGCTGCTCTGCACACACCGCAACCCGATGGACGTGGCGTTTGCGCTGAGCGAGATATACTCCGGTATATACTCCTCCAAGTCGTCGCTGTCGCGGGTCCACTCCCTGGAGGTGAAAGGTTATACAGGAGCGCAAATACCGAGCATCGCCCTTAACACCCTGTTCCTGGTTCATACGCAGGAGGAGAAAGCTTCTCTTGGGAGCCAGGGATATGGGTCCGGCGAAGGGTCGCGCCTGTTGACCATACACGAAGCCCAGGGTTTGACCTACGACAGCGTCGTAATCATCAACACAAGGTCCAGGAGGATACAGGTTCACGACAGCATCTCCCACGCGGTAGTGGCGGTGTCCAGACATACCATCAGTTGCGTCTATTACACCGACGACGCCGACGACGCCACGGGCCGCTTTGCAAAGAGGGCGATGGATGCGCCGACTAAAATGGTCGTCGAATACAACCTAAAGACGGCCATGCAGCATCGAGACACACCTGTCGTGGAAGCCCTACTAGTGCTAGCGAAATCCCTGGTCAGCAAACCCCACTAAAACATTTCCAACAAGTCCCCATCCTAACTCCCAAGTCAATATAACACCATTTATCCCACAAAAACTCCAATACATATAAATCCCTGTTTTGTTATTTTTATAAAAATGTAAGTAAATTTAAAATGTAAAAATGCATGGCGGTGTGAGTCAGTCATACTCACGTAAACGTCCTGCCGATGGCGGCGCTGCACGTCCGGTCGCTTGGTTCCCTAAAAAATGGTTGAGCTAAGCGGCGCGGAGGTGTACGTCATGTCCGTGAACGGACGCCGTCGGTTGGGACTGGTCGACTCACACTGCCACGTATTTATCCCTTAAAAATGTGTTAGATTAAGTAAGTGTATATATAAGTATAGTCATGTAATGACGAAACATCAAAACTAATTTCAACTTCAAACATCATTTAAATTCTTCAGTAACAATAGCCAAAATTGTAAATCTTTCATTTCATTTTTCCCATTAATTAATTGTAAGCCTGTGTATTATTAATAATAAAAAAAAAAAAAAAAAAAAGTATCTATCAAATATGTAATAGAATCTAAAAAATATATATGTGCATGCGCATGAGTATGTTTATTAAAAAAAAAAAAAAAAAAAAAAAAAAAAAAAAAAAAAAAAAAAAAAAAAAAAAAAAAAAAAGCGATGGACTCACGTAGACTTAAGTTAGATAAGTAAGCTTAGTGTAATGTTGTCCGGCGTAGGAGTACGCTAATTGTATGATGTATAACAAATAAAAAACTGTAAACAAAATAAACCACATAAAAAAAGGCGCGGACGACCATGTCCGCGGTAGTATACTCACTGTAAAAAAAAAAAAAAAAAAAAACCTAACCTAACCTAACCTAACCTTTTTTTTTTTTTTTTTTTTTTTTTTTTTTTTTGTCGCTGAGAAATGCGTTACGCATCCCCGGCTCGTGGGGGACGAGTCGGGGTATGTGGGACTCCTGTCAGTAGCGACAGTATACCCACTAAAACTCAGCGGTGTTCCCGCATCGCCGTGATGGGAGGGTCATGGGAAACCGGCTCAGCCTTTACGTCCACGACCCTCCCGGCGCATGCCCGCCTAGCTGGCGGGCCCCGCATGCCCCCCACGTTGGGGGGCTACGGGAATGGCCGGGAACACCTGGCCATTCCCGTCCGACACTGGTGGAGGCCTGTGCGATACAAGCAAGGGTGCCCCCGCACCCGTCGCCTGCTGGCCTCCACCTGGGAGGAGTCGGAGATGACTGTCGTACTGACGTCTTCTTCGACCCCTCCTCCGCCTTCGGAGCGGCGCCGCGGCAGGATCTTCCTCCCGCGCCCGCTCCGCCGCCTCCTTCTGGGACATGACGTGTTCGCAGAAGGAGGCGACTGCCGCCCAGGACCCCTCATCCCTCAGCATGGCGTTAACCACGCCGGGGAGCGAGAGGTCCGGTCCGATCGCCGCGACGAGACTGCGGCGCGGCTCGGACCACGACGGGCACACCTCGAGGGTGTGCTGCGCCGCGTCCTCCGCCGCGCCACAGTCGTGGCACGACGGCGTCTCCTCCCGTCCGATTCGGTGCAGGTACGATCCGAAAGAACCGTGTCCGGACAGCACCTGCACGAGACGGAAGGAGAGGAACCCGTGCGGACGCTCGAGCCAGTCTCGCAGGACCGGCCCGATTGCGTCGAGGGTTCGGCGGCCGAAGGCTGCGGTGGCGAGGTCGCCCGTCCAATGGACAACGATGGCGTCCCTCGCCTCCCGCCGGACGGCCTCCCGCTCTTCCGGAGCTGAGCGGACTCCTCTCGCCCTCCGCTCCGCCGTCCATTCGTACACTCTGGCGAGCACCCACGCCTCGAGCTCCCAAGGTGGGGTGCTGGCCAGAGCGCATGCTGCCGCATAGCCCACCGTGCGGTAAGCCCGCGCCGCCCGCTGGGCTATGGCCCTTTGAGGTGCCCGCAAGGCCGCGGCGTTCTCCCTTCTGTGGAGGGACTCCTCCCAGATAGGAGCCCCGTAGAGGGCCATACTCCTCAAGATGCCGGCGTAAAGTTGCCGGCATCGCGCGCTGGGGCCCCCCAAATTGGGAAGCAGCCAGGAGAGAGCGCCCGCGGCCTTCAGCAGGCGCGACGACAGCCCGCTAAAATGCGGGCCGAAGCGCCACCTGCTGTCGAGTACAAGGCCCAGATACTTCATCTGGGCCTTCACCTCAATTCTGACGCCCTCCACGAAGATGTGGGCGTCAGGTGGTGGGGGGCGCTGCCGAGGGCCGTGGAAGAACACGGCCTCGGTCTTGTGCAGCGCCACCGTTAAACCTAGGCGGCGGATCCTCCCCGCGACCAAGGATCCGCCCGCCGAGGCCAAGTTGGCCGCCTCCCTGAAACTCCCCCCCCGGGCGGTGAGCGTCTCTCCGGGGCCACTGGTGGAGATGTCGAACCGCACGTAGCGGTGGTCCGACATAGTCTCCACCAGGTCCACTCGCCAGTTCAACAAGTGACGTCCACTATTGAGCCACCCTGCCGCCGCACGCATGTCTGGACGCTGCCTCTGTTCAAGAGGGAGAGTCCAGAGGAGGCCGCCCACATCTCCACTGCCCGCCCGCGGGCGTCGGTGGCCCGGTTGCCCCAGGTAACCGACTTGGCGTTCAGGTCTCCCAATACGGAGACCTGACGCGGCGCCGCCCTGCCGACCACGGCGGCCAGGACTCCGAGATAGTTCTCGAAGTCCTGAAGAGGGCGGTTTGGGGAGAAATATACGCCCACAAGGGCTAAGTCTCCCCACGCGGCGGCCACGTATCCCGGTCCCCTCTCTAATAGCGAGAGGGGAGGGGAGTCTGTGGAAGACCGCGCCGCTATTGCCACCGAGTCGTCCTCGTCACCCAGCCAGCTGCCGGGGATCGAGTAGGGCTCGGCGACCACCGCTACGTTCACCAACCACTCGGCCATGACCTGCACCACCAGGTCCTGGGCCGCTCTGCAGTGGTTGGTGTTCGCCTGGAGGATGCGATAGTCGGAAATTGTTAATCCGACATCGCACCCCCCTCCTCAGCTACCGCCGCTGGAGCTACAGCGGCGACGGCGGCGACGGCAGTAGCAGCAGGGCGAACCTGCGCCGGCACTACGCCCTTCCTCACAGGGGCCTTGCAGCTCCTGCCCGACATCCTGTGGTCCGCGGGGCGGCCACCGGCGGCGCACGCCGCGCAGTGTGGCTTGGGGGCGGTGCAGGCAGCCCACCCGTGTCCCTCTTGCCCGCATTGGAAGCATGTGTCTCCCCAGTCGGACTTGGAGGGACACGTGGCCCGGGTGTGGCCGAACGCGAAGCACTTGAAGCAGCGGACAGGCTGGTCTTCAAGTGCCCGGACCACAGCCGAGCCGAACCCCACAAGCATCCGTCCCTTGGTCGCAGCAAGGACGGCCCCAGCCGCAGCGACTGGGCACTCGACGCGGACGATGCCCATGCCGCGGCGGCCGGGCCTGATGGCTCCGCTCTTCACCGCGCCAGCGTCGCAGCCTCCAGCCGCCGCGACGGCCGCCACCACATCCTCTTTGGTGACCGAGTCGTCCAGGTCGGCCACCTCCAAGGCTGCGGTCTTGACAGGCCTGACGACCTTTGCCGCGTCCGCGATGACCTCTTGCAACTTTGTTGCGAAGAGGTCCGCATTTGTGCCGCGCTGCTCCCCCGAGAACTCGAAAATTCGAGCCCCGGTTAGGGTTCGGCGGCACTTGATGTTGCTGATCCCCAGCTGGGAGGGATCAGCATTGGTACGAGCCCGTCTTAGTACGGACTCGTACGTCTCGCCTCGCTCCGCGGCCTCCGGGGTGATGGTCACCACGACGGCCGCGGTTTTGGGAGGAACCAGCTTCCTCCCGCCGGCCTTTTTGGCTGGAGGACCAGTTGCAGCGGGTTTGGTGGCCGACTTTTTGCCCTTTTTCCCTTTTCTGACCACTTCCGTCCACTGGTTGGACGGGGTGGTGGAGGGAAGAAGGGCATCTTCCTGCTGCGAGTTCTGGGGGGCTGCTGGAGTAGCAGTCGACCCAGACGCTCCGTCCGCGCTTGCGGTGGGGGCATGAGGAGCCGCCTTGGTCCTCTTGCCCTTGCCTTTGCCCTTGGCGGGCTGCGCATCCGATGCCGGGCCTGCTAGAGGCGCAGGTTCCTGCTCCCTCGGCGGTGGGCTCTTGTCCGCCGCTAGCGGCGGCCGGAGCCGCTTTTCCGGTAAGAGCCGGTCCTCGATGCCTGCGAAGCAGGCTCGGATGAAGGCCCTCTCCTCCATTACCACCCCGCGGATCGTTGCCTCGAGGCTGGCAGTTGAGGAGGAAGAGCCTCCTACCACCGGGCAGACTGGGGCAGATTGGGCAGGCTTGCCCGTGGCATCAGCCAGCTTCTGGTGTAGCTGGCTGACCTCCGCCTGCAGGCGATCCACCTTCGCCTGCAGCTGCCGCGTCTCCTCCGTGGCCGTCCGCTTCACCAGCTCCATCACAATGCCGTGCATGCTGGCGGCCCGGCATTTAAGGGCCTTCTGGAAGGTCCCCTTCAAATTGGAGGACTTTGAGGCGACCTCCAGGACCTCCTCCCTATCTTCATGCGCCATGCGCTCCAGTTCCGCCAGGGAGTGGCCAGCATACAGCACACTGGATGCACCATAGCCAGCCCTCGACCTGGCAGCTTGTGCCTGCTGTTCCTTGGCGGCGACCCTCTCCTCCAGGTCTAGCTGGAGTTGCGCCCTCTTCGCCAGATTTAGCTGGCGCTCGGCATCCAGCAAGCCCACATTGTGGGAAGAAGCCGCAGTAGAAGTCGAAGCCTTTTTGGACTTCGACTTCTTCTTCGCCTAGTAGAGTAGACTCCGAGGAGCCCTCAGACCGCTTCCGCTTGAAGCGGTCACTCTCGCCTGCCGACGTGTCCATTATGGAGTCGTCGGAATCCGACAACTCGTCTGGCCTCTTACTTTCGCCTCCAGGTCCCAGGGCGGGGATCCGGCCAGTGCACAAGCCGCCTCGTAGGAGATCGTGCGATACCCCCTGATGACTCTGACGGCCATAGCTGCGGCTTGCGCAGAACCGCAATGCTACCGGCCGTCAGGTCAGCCGCCCAGATCGGGGCCCCGTACAGGGCCATCGATCGCACGATCCCCACGTAGAGCCGCCTACAAGCGGCGCTCGGGCCCCCCAGATTGGGAAGCAGCGTTGACAGCGCCCCAGCAGCGCCCAGCAACTTGGGCGCCAGCCGTCGGAAGTGAGGCCCGAAGTCCCACCGGCTGTCGAGCACCAATCCTAGGTACTTCATGGTAGACTCGACAGCGATCCGAGCCCCCCCGACCACGATGTGTGAGCCGGGTGACGGCGCCCGCCGGGGGCCATGAAACACCATGGCCTCCGACTTGCTGAGGGCCACCTCCAGGCCTAGGCGACGTATGCGGCCCACCACCTGTGAGACCGCAGCCGTCGCCAACAACGCTGCCTCCCTGTGCGAGCTCCCCCGGGCAGTGACCAGCGTGTCATCCGCATAACACGTCAGGTCCACCCCGGCACCGAGCTCGCCCCTCAGCACCCAGTCGTACCCGATGTTCCACAGGAGCGGTCCTAAAACCGAGCCCTGTGGAACACCGCACGACATGCGGCGCTGGTTTCCGCCATCACGTCCCACGTAGGTGACACACCTCTCCGACAGATAAGCCCCAACGATGTGGCGGAGGTAGGGAGGCACCCCATGATACCGGAGTGCCTCCCGAATACAACTCCAGGGCAGGGTGTTGAAGGCGTTGGAGATGTCCAAGGACACCGCCAACATCACCCCGCCCCGGGACACCGCTTCCTCCGCCAGGACCCTAACCCGCGACACAGCGTGGATCGTGGAGCGCCCATGCCGAAACCCGAACTGACTGTCGTCCAGGTCCGGCCCCTCTCTGCACAAGTGGCCGACGAGGCGGGCTGCGATTATACGCTCAAACAGCTTGCCCACCTCGTCAAGCAGCACTATGGGCCGGTACGCGGACGGCGAGTCCGCAGGGCGCCCCGCCTTCCTGAGCAGGACCAGACGACCAGATTTCCACAAAGTGGGAAACTGGCCCCGCTCAAGGCACGCTGTGTAGAGTCCTCTCAGTTGGGGCTCAAGCTCCTTCAGAGCGAGGGCTAACACGCAGCCGTGGATCCCGTCGGGCCCCGGAGCCACGTTCTTGGCCCGGAGCCGCATCACGGCTGCCCTCATCTCTGCCTGTGTCACCTCTGGGACGCTGATGGCGTTCTCGTCCTCCGTAGACTCTGCGGCTGTGGGCAAAGCCATCGGTGGCGGAGTATGCTCCGCTCTTGCCGGGAAGAGGGCTGCGACTACTTCCTCCAGCAGCTCGGGTTGGAGACTCTCCGTAAGTGGAGGCGCCGCGGCTCGAAGTTTTCCTCGAACCGCGCGATAAGGGCGCCCCCACGGATCCCCGTCTAGAGTCTCCAACATCTCCTCCCTGGCTCGCGTCCTCGACTCACCGATGGCCAGCCACAGAGTCTCCTTGGCCGCGCGGTACACCTCATACAGCGCGGCCTCTTCGTCAGGGACCCGACGACGTCTCCTCCGGTATCGGGTGTACTGGCGTCTAACCGCCACGCACGCGACGCGCATCTGCGCGATCTCGGCGGTCCACCAGTACACCTGGCGCCTTGCGGACTGTGCGTGGACCCGGGGCATGGACGCGTCGCAAATTTGCGTCATCGCCCCGCGGAACCACAGCGCCTCCTGCTCGACGTCGACGGGTCCGGTCGTTGCCGACTCCCGGCTCCAGGCCTGGACAATAGCGGCCTCCTCGAGAAGCTCCCTGCCGGTGGTCTGGGCGGAGACGTCGAAACGGATGTATCGGTGATCCGACAACGTCTCCACCTCCACGGCGACACGCCAGTCGTGGACACGGCACGCGACAGCGGGGCTAGCGAACGAGACGTCCACTATAGACCCGCCCCGCTGACGCACGCACGTGTGGACCGAGCCCCGGTTTAAGACGGTCAAGCCAGTCGTGACCGCCCACTCCTCCAGCACCTCGCCCCTAGCATCGGTCACAGGGGATCCCCACGCCGCAGACTTGGCGTTGAGATCCCCCAGCAACAGCACCGGGCGAGGGTGGAGTCGGCCCACGACGGCACCCAACTCGACAAGGAACCTCTCGAAGTCGGCGAGACTCTTGTTGGGCGAAAAATACGCCCCAACCGTGCCAATGCCGTCCGCGAGGACGGCTACCCAGCCGTGACCTCGGGACGGGTTGACAAGAGCCCCGCCAATGATGGCCACCAAACCGTCCAAGTCTCCCACCCAGTTATCCCTGGGGGGGACAAAATACGGTTCGGCGACCACAGCCACGTGAATCGACCACTCTGCCATGCTCTGGAGCAAGAGATCCTGAGCTCTAGCAGAGTGGTTGATATTGCCCTGGAGGAAATGGTACAGCGCCATTAAGCGCAATCCATCCCCTCCGCACCATTCCTAGGCCGGGAGTCGGCCGAAGGGCAGCCAGGCTGCGGGGGGAGTAAAGAGCCCCCGGCAGCCTTGGCAGCCCCTCTCTTCCTCTTCTTGGTGGCTGGTGCACCACAAGCCTCCTTATCGCCTGCCTCACTCTGAGGCCAGACGGTATACCAAGGTCGGGGAACGCGACTTTGGCTTTTGCCTCTGTAAGGACCGCCTTATAGGAGACGCCCCTTTCGACGGCTCCGGGCTGCAGCGTAATAACTACAGCCGCAGAGCGTGGGGCTCTGACCCTGGGCGGCCCTTGAGCCTTCTTGGGTGCCAGTGCCGGTGCTCCAGCGGGTACCGGTGGTGGCGGCGCCGTCTTCTTCTTGCGGCGGCCCCTCTTGACGACCGTCGTCCAGGTATCCGCGGTGGACCCGGATGCGTTCGCCGAGGGAGCAGTCGCTGGTGGCGCGGCCGTCCGGGAAGTGGACGCGGGCGTGCTCTCCGCGGGCTTTTTTGCGGGAGCTGACGGGCTGGACCTGGACTTAGCGGGCTCCTCCTTCCTCCTCCTATCCGCAGCGAGCGGTGGCCGGAGAGTCTCTGCTGGGAGGAGCCTCGACTCCAGGCCCTGCAGACGGGCATTCATCATACCCCCACACTGCAGCATGCAGATGCGAACGATCTTCTCGATCTCTGCATCTGCAGGTGCGGGGGTACGGACCGACGACGGGGTCGACGACGGGGCCGGCGGTGTCAAGGCAACGACGGGCGCGGGAGCGGAACCAGTGACCGCAGGACGCCTCTGCTGCCATTCCGCTCTCTGCGCGGCAAGCTCCCGCTTGAGGTCCTCGAGCTCAGATCTGAGACGGCTGTTCTCCTCCCACAACTTCGCCGTCTCGTCTGAGCTTGTGCGACTAAGGAGGACCCCAACTGCCTCCTTGATGTCGCCAGCCGCCTCCTTCAGAGCGCGCGTGAACGTGCCCTTCAGGCTGCCAGATTTTGTGGCGACCTTCAGGACGACGTCCACGCCGTCCAAAACTTGGCGACTCAGCGCCACCGCCGACAGGCTCCCTCCGGCAGCCGCCTGAGCAGAGCGTCGCTCTCGGGCCAGTCGGGCCATTTCACCGACCTCGTCAGCTGCCACCGCCTTCCGCTGCATCCGCTTTGCGCTATTCACCTCCGCTTTGTTGCTGCAAAGCATCAGCGGGGACGCAGCGGAATCTTCACTCAGGGGGTCACCCAGGGTCCCGTCGCTTTCCGCGCTCCCCAGCAGCATCGGTACCGGCGTAGCGGGCCGCAAGAAGCGACCCCGTAAATTACGGTCCGGTAACCGTCCCCGCCCCCTCTGCGCGGTACCAAGTTTTGGTGCCGCCAGTTCCTCCTCGCTGGAAGAGAGCTCGCTGCGCGAGCGCTTCCCCCCCAGCTGTGTGTCCTGGTCTGACAGGCGGTCCTTCCCTGGACATGTGCCTCCTCGGCTGTTGTTGCCGTCAACGACGGCAAGCGGCTGTGTTGCGTCGCACAGGCGCTCCAGGCTAACCCGGAGCTCCTTTTCTTGCGACGCAAGGATTGGTTGACGAAGGTCGGCGGTGGTCTGCCGGCCTACGGGACTAGTGGTGCCCCCCCCAGATACGGTGGGGCTGCCTTCCGTAGAAGGGCGGGATTGTACCTCCTTGAGGAGGTTGCCCGCCTGGGGAATTTTACCATTAGCCTGCATTTTTTTCATTTTTTCCTTTTTAAGGGTGAGGTCCCTTTTTGCGCTAACGACCGGATAACCCTCCGGCCATTCATCCCCTCGGCACGCTAGACCTTGGGATTGGGACTCCCTAGTGTACGCCAACTCGCCTCCCTCTGTAAGCAGAGGGGGAGTAGACGTACGACCTACTGTAGCCTGGTTCCCTTCACCGACCATCATGGATGATCGGTGATTGGAACCATGACCCTTCCCCGTTTGTTGAGAATTTGCCGCCAGCCCCAAGTGTCCACCAAAACCTGGTGGGCACTTGGAGCCGACGTTGCCCAGGGTGCGCCACGGGGAGGCTTCTCAACATGCACCCCAACCTAACCTTTTTTTTTTTTTTTTTTTTTTTTTTTTTTTTTGTCGCTGAGAAATGCGTTACGCATCCCCGGCTCGTGGGGGACGAGTCGGGGTATGTGGGACTCCTGTCAGTAGCGACAGTATACCCACTAAAACTCAGCGGTGTTCCCGCATCGCCGTGATGGGAGGGTCATGGGAAACCGGCTCAGCCTTTACGTCCACAACCCTCCCGGCGCATGCCCGCCTAGCTGGCGGGCCCCGCATGCCCCCCGGGTGGGGGGGCTACGGGAATGGCCGGGAACACCTGGCCATTCCCGTCCGACACTGGTGGAGGTCTGTGCAATACAGGCAAGGGTGCCCCCGCACCCGTTGCCTGCTGGCCTCCACCTGGGAGGAGTCGGAGATGACTGTCGTACTGACGTCTTCTTCGACCCCTCCTCCGCCTTCGGAGCGGCGCCGCGGTAGGATCTTCCTCCCGCGCCCGCTCCGCCGCCTCCTTCTGGGACATGACGTGTTCGCAGAAGGAGGCGACTGCCGCCCAGGACCCCTCATCCCTTAGCATGGCGTTAACCACGCCGGGGAGCGAGAGGTCCGGTCCGATCGCCGCGACGAGACTGCGGCGCGGCTCGGACCACGACGGGCACACCTCGAGGGTGTGCTGCGCCGCGTCCTCCGCCGCGCCACAGTCGTGGCACGACGGCGTCTCCTCCCGTCCGATTCGGTGCAGGTACGATCCGAAAGAACCGTGTCCGGATAGCACCTGCACGAGACGGAAGGAGAGGAACCCGTGCGGACGCTCGAGCCAGTCTCGCAGGATCGGCCCGATTGCGTCGAGGGTTCGGCGGCCGAAGGCTGCGGTGGCGAGGTCGCCCGTCCAATGGACAACGATGGCGTCCCTCGCCTCCCGCCGGACGGCCTCCCGCTCTTCCGGAGCTGAGCGGACTCCTCTCGCCCTCCGCTCCGCCGTCCATTCGTACACTCTGGCGAGCACCCACGCCTCGAGCTCCCAAGGCGGGGTGCTGGCCAGAGCGCATGCTGCCGCATAGCCCACCGTGCGGTAAGCCCGCGCCGCCCGCTGGGCTATGGCCCTTTGAGGTGCTCGCAAGGCCGCGGCGTTCTCCCTCCTGTGGAGGGACTCTTCCCAGATAGGGGCCCCATAGAGGGCCATACTCCTTAGGATGCCGGCGTAAAGTTGCCGGCATCGCGCGCTGGGGCCCCCCAAGTTGGGAAGCAGCCAGGAGAGAGCGCCCGCGGCCTTCAGCAGGCGCGACGACAGCCCGCTAAAATGCGGACCGAAGCGCCACCTGCTGTCGAGTACAAGGCCCAGATACTTCATCTGGGCCTTCACCTCAATTCTGACGCCCTCCACGAAGATGTGGGCGTCAGGTGGTGGGGGGCGCTGCCGAGGGCCGTGGAAGAACACGGCCTCGGTCTTGTGCAGCGCCACCGTTAAACCTAGGCGGCGGATCCTCCCCGCGACCAAGGATCCGCCCGCCGAGGCCAAGTTGGCTGCCTCCCTGAAACTCCCCCCCCGGGCGGTGAGGAGAGTGTCATCCGCATAGCAGACGACACTCGTGCCTCGGAGGAGAGTTCCCCGCAAGAGCCAATCATAGCCGACGTTCCAGAGGAGAGGTCCTAAGACCTGTGGAACGCCGGCTTCGACGGCGTACCGCCGGACTCGGCCAGTCCTGTTTACGAGGAGGATCGCCCGATCCTCCAGGTAGCTGGCCAGCAGACTGCGCATGTATCGAGGCACTCCGTGGAATCGGAGCGCCTCGAGGATGGTGCAGTGGGGAACGGAGTTGAAGGCGTTGGCAATGTCGAATGACACGGCCAACAGTCCGTCCCCCACCTCCATCGCCTCCTTAACCTGGCCTTTAAGGCAGGCCAGCGCGTCCACCGTGGACCGCTCAGCCCGAAAACCGAACTGAGCGTCCGACAAGTCCGGCCCGGGAATCTGCAGGGCGGCCCTCCTTGCGAAGGAGGCACAGCTGCCCCTCCTTCCACGGTTTCGGGAACCTCCCAGACGCAAGGCATGCGCTGAAGAGGTCCCGAAACCTCTCCTCCATTTGAGTGGCCGCGATCGCGACCACTCTCGCCGGAACACCGTCGGGGCCCGGAGCTGTCTTCTTGGCGCGGATACGGAGAATCGCCGCGCCAAGTTCCGACTCCGTGACAGGAGGGGCCTCCTCTTCGTCCTCAGCTGGCGGCGGATCTGTCCCCCGCGGAGGGTCCATCACTGGTGGGGTGAAGTTGTCCCTGCACGGGAACAGGGACTGAACCACCCCATCCAGGAACGAGGGCTCCAGGGTCTCGGCCACCGGGGGACCAAAGGGGCGCAATTTGTTGCGCGCCGCCTTGTATGGCCTCCCGAATGGGTCGTTGTCGAGACCCTCCAGCATCTCCGCTCTCCCCGAGTCTCTGGCGGCGGCGATGGCTCGATCGAGGACCATTTTTGCCTCTATGTAAACCTCATAGAGGTGGTCCCCGACGACCTGATCCCGTCGACGCCGCCGCCGGCTCCGCGTGTAGGCCCTCCTTGCCTCGACACACGCCGCTCGAAGCCCCGCCAGCTCCGCCGACCACCAGTACACGGCGCGTTTGGGTGGCGGTCGGCGAGACCGAGGCATGCTGGAGTTGCATACCTCGGTCAGAGACTCCCTGAGGTGCCCCGCTACGGTGTCCACATCCAGGCCGGCGGAAGGCGGCGAAAGCCAGTCCTGGACGAACGCCGCCTCCCGCGCTGCCTCCCTGTCCAGGCGGGTGAGAGCCCACCTTGGAAACGGTGACGGCCCCGAGCGGGGCCGCGTCTCTCCGGGGCCACTGGTGGAGATGTCGAACCGCACGTAGCGGTGGTCCGACATAGTCTCCACCAGGTCCACCCGCCAGTTCAGCACGCGTGCGGCTAACGCAGCGGTGGCGAAAGTGACGTCCACTATTGAGCCACCCTGCCGCCGCACGCATGTCTGGACGCTGCCTCTGTTCAAGAGGTGGCCCGGTTGCCCCAGGTTACCGACTTGGCGTTCAGGTCTCCCAATACGGAGACCTGACGCGGCGCCGCCCTGCCGACCACGGCGGCCAGGACTCCGAGATAGTTCTCGAAGTCCTGAAGAGGGCGGTTTGGGGAGAAATACACGCCCACAAGGGCTAATTCTCCCCACGCGGCGGCCACGTATCCCGGTCCCCTCTCTAATAGCGAGAGGGGAGGGGAGTCTGTGGAAGACCGCGCCGCTAGTGCCACCGAGTCGTCCTCGTCACCCAGCCAGCTGCCGGGGATCGAGTAGGGCTCGGCGACCACCGCTACGTTCACCAACCACTCGGCCATGACCTGCACCACCAGGTCCTGGGCCGCTCTGCAGTGGTTGGTGTTCGCCTGGAGGATGCGGTAGTCGGAAATTGTTAATCCGACATCGCACCCCCCTCCTCAGCTACCGCCACTGGAGCTACAGCGGCGACGGCGGCGACGGCAGTGGCAGCAGGGCGAACCTGCGCCGGCACTACGCCCTTCCTCACAGGGGCCTTGCAGCTCCTGCCCGACATCCTGTGGTCCGCGGGGCGGCCACTGGCGGCGCACGCCGCGCAATGTGGCTTGGGGGCGGTGCAGGCAGCCCACCCGTGTCCCTCCTGCCCGCATTGGAAGCACGTGTCTCCCCAGTCGGACTTGGAGGGACACGTGGCCCGGGTGTGGCCGAACGCGAAGCACTTGAAGCAGCGCACAGGCTGGTCTTCAAGTGCCCGGACCACAGCCGAGCCGAACCCCACAAGCATCCGTCCCTTGGTCGCAGCAAGGACGGCCCCAGCCGCAGCGACTGGGCACTCGACGCGGACGATGCCCATGCCGCGGCGGCCGGGCCTGATGGCTCCGCTCTTCACCGCGCCAGCGTCGCAGCCTCCAGCCGCCGCGACGGCCGCCACCACATCCTCTTTGGTGACCGAATCGTCCAGATCGGCCACCTCCAAGGCTGCGGTCTTGACAGGCCTGACGACCTTTGCCGCGTCCGCGATGACCTCTTGCAACTTTGTTGCGAAGAGGTCCGCATTAGTGCCGCGCTGTTCCCCCGAGAACTCGAAAATTCGAGCCCCGGTTAGGGTTCGGCGGCACTTGATGTTGCTGATCCCCAGCTGGGAGGGATCAGCATTGGTACGAGCCCGTCTTAGGACGGACTCGTACGTCTCGCCTCGCTCCGCGGCCTCCGGGGTGATGGTCACCACGACGGCCGCGGTTTTGGGAGGAACCAGCTTCCTCCCGCCGGCCTTTTTGGCTGGAGGACCAGTCGCAGCGGGTTTGGCTGCCGACTTTTTGCCCTTTTTTCCTTTTTTGACCACTTCCGTCCACTGGTTGGACGGGGTGGTGGAGGGAAGAAGGGCATCTTCCTGCTGCGAGTTCTGGGGGGCTGCTGGAGTAGCAGTCGACCCAGACGCTCCGTCCGCGCTTGCGGTGGGGGCATGAGGAGCCGCCTTGGTCCTCTTGCCCTTGCCTTTGCCCTTGGCGGGCTGCGCATCCGATGCCGGGCCTGCTAGAGGCGCAGGTTCCTGCTCCCTCGGCGGTGGGCTCTTGTCCGCCGCTAGCGGCGGCCGGAGCCGCTTTTCCGGTAAGAGCCGGTCCTCGATGCCTGCGAAGCAGGCTCGGATGAAGGCCCTCTCCTCCATTACCACCCCGCGGATCGTTGCCTCGAGGCTGGCAGTTGAGGAGGAAGAGCCTCCTACCACCGGGCAGACTGGGGCAGATTGGGCAGGCTTGCCCATGGCATCAGCCAGCTTCTGGTGTAGCTGGCTGACCTCCGCCTGCAGGCGATCCACCTTCGCCTGCAGCTGCCGCGTCTCCTCCGTGGCCGTCCGCTTCACCAGCTCCATCACAATGCCGTGCATGCTGGCGACCCGGCATTTAAGGGCCTTCTGGAAGGTCCCCTTCAAATTGGAGGACTTTGAGGCGACCTCCAGGACCTCCTCCCTATCTTCATGCGCCATGCGCTCCAGTTCCGCCAGGGAGTGGCCAGCATACAGCACACTGGATGCACCATAGCCAGCCCTCGACCTGGCAGCTTGTGCCTGCT
Source organism: Agrochola lota (assembly GCA_947364205.1). Lineage (NCBI taxonomy): Eukaryota > Metazoa > Arthropoda > Insecta > Lepidoptera > Noctuidae > Agrochola > Agrochola lota. The sequence continues at coordinate 15,644,986 of OX376244.1, read as the reverse complement.
GTTCCTTGGCGGCGACCCTCTCCTCCAGGTCTAGCTGGAGTTGCGCCCTCTTTGCCAGATTTAGCTGGCGCTCGGCGTCCAGCAAGCCCACATTGTGGGAAGAAGTCGAAGCCTTCGCAGTCGCTTCCGCTTGAAGCGGTCGCTTTCGCCCGCCGACGTGTCCATTATTGAGTCGTCAGAGTCCGATAACTCATCTGGCCTTCTGAACAAGCTGGCCGCAGATGGTGTGCGGTCAGCTTCCGACGCCAAAGCGCCACCGGCGTGGCCCTGAGAAGGGCCGTTGGGTTGGTCCTGAGAAGGACCGTTGGGTTGGCCCTGAGAAGGGCCGTTTGATTGGCCCTGAGAAGGGCCGTTTGGTTGGTCCTGAGAAGGACCGTTTGGTTGGCCCTGAGAAGGGCCGTTGGGTTGGCCCTGAGAAGGGCCGTTGGGTTGGCCCTGAGAAGGGCCGTTGGGTTGGCCCTGAGAAGGGCCGTTGGGTTGGCCCTGAGAAGGGCCGTTTGAATCGCCCTGGGAGGAGCGATTCCGGATAAAACGGCCAGACGCATCACGCGCTGGCTTGCTCGACAGTGGGTTAAAATTAAAATTCGACATGTTCGTAGACGACTGCGTGATGCCTACGATTCACAGCGCACTTTAGCCGCCGGTCTGCCACTCCGTTACGGTGGTCAGACACGGCGTTGCCCAGGGGATACTACGAGGAAGTATGCACTGTGGGGGATCCCCCAACCTAACCTAACCTAACCTTTTTTTTTTTTTTTTTTTTTTTTGGTCCGGGGTGGAAAATCCTCATGGATGTCCCCCGCCCTGGGGCGGGCGGAGGGGTCTGTCAGACTCTTACTGACTAAAAACCACCCCGGTGTTCCAACTCACACCTACGCCGGGGGTCGCGGGAACTTGAAATCTTCCGCAACCCCCGGCTGGTGCCGGCCCGCCACCGCGGGCCTCCTCGGGTCAGGGGGGGGGAGTGAGGTGTTTGACTCCCCCCGCGACGTCTAAGAGGGGCGCGCGTGGAACACTACGCGCCGCCACCTCGGGTCCTGATGTGTGGGGGGCGACGGACGTCCCGGACTGTGGTGACGGTGGACGAGATCTCCCTCTCCCTTTCCGCAGCCTCCTTCTGCGAGACGACTGTCTCGCAGTAGGAAACCACCGCGTCCCAGGACTCGCCGCTGCCGACCATCGCATTCACTAGGGCCGGCAGCGACAAGTCACTGCCTACTTCTGAGATGAGGGCACGGCGTGGCTCCTCCCAAGCGGCACACTCTGCCAGCGTATGCCGCGCCGTGTCCTCCCGGCAGTCGACGCAGTGGTGACACCGGGCGTCCGGCTCCCTGTTTATGCGACACAGGTACTTCCCGAAGCAACCATGCCCCGAGAGCACCTGCGTCACCCGAAACGACAGGGAGCCGTGCCTCCTCCCGAGCCAGCGCTCGAGCACCGGCCGGACCGCCTCGATGATGTCGAGGCCGGCGGTAGGGCGTGAGAGCCTGTCCCGCCATTCCGCCACCAGGACCTCGCGAAGCTGAGACCGATGCAGCTCCATGTGTCGCTGCATCGGTCTCTCGCCCCGCGCCCTCGCTTCCTCGCGCCACCGATATGATGACGCGAGTACTTTCGCCTCCAGGTCCCAGGGCGGGGATCCGGCCAGTGCACAAGCCGCCTCGTAGGAAATCGTGCGATAACCCCTGATGACTCTGACGGCCATAGCCCTCTGCGGCTTGCGCAGAACCGCAATGCTACCGGCCGTCAGGTCAGCCGCCCAGATCGGGGCCCCGTACAGGGCCATCGATCGCACGATCCCCACGTAGAGCCGCCTACAAGCGGCGCTCGGGCCCCCCAGATTGGGAAGCAGCGTTGACAGCGCCCCAGCAGCGCCCAGCAACTTGGGCGCCAGCCGTCGGAAGTGGGGCCCGAAGTCCCACCGGCTGTCGAGCACCAATCCTAGGTACTTCATGGTAGACTCGACAGCGATCCGAGCCCCCCCGACCACGATGTGTGAGCCGGGTGACGGCGCCCGCCGGGGGCCATGAAACACCATGGCCTCCGACTTGCTGAGGGCCACCTCCAGGCCTAGGCGACGTATGCGGCCCACCACCTGTGAGACCGCAGCCGTCGCCAACAACGCTGCCTCCCTGTGCGAGCTCCCCCGGGCAGTGACCAGCGTGTCATCCGCATAACACGTCAGGTCCACCCCGGCACCGAGCTCGCCCCTCAGCACCCAGTCGTACCCGATGTTCCACAGGAGCGGTCCTAAAACCGAGCCCTGTGGAACACCGCACGACATGCGGCGCTGGTTTCCGCCATCACGTCCCATGTAGGTGACACACCTCTCCGACAGATAAGCCCCAACGATGTGGCGGAGGTAGGGAGGCACCCCATGATAGCGCAGTGCCTCCCGAATACAACTCCAGGGCAGGGTGTTGAAGGCGTTGGAGATGTCCAAGGACACCGCCAACATCACCCCGCCCCGGGACACCGCTTCCTCCGCCAGGACCCTAACCCGCGACACAGCGTGGATCGTGGAGCGCCCATGCCGAAACCCGAACTGACTGTCGTCCAGGTCCGGCCCCTCTCTGCACAAGTGGCCGACGAGGCGGGCTGCGATGATACGCTCAAACAGCTTGCCCACCTCGTCAAGCAGCACTATGGGCCGGTACGCGGACGGCGAGTCCGCAGGGCGCCCCGCCTTCCTGAGCAGGACCAGACGACCAGATTTCCACAAAGTGGGAAACTGGCCCCGCTCAAGGCACGCTGTGTAGAGTCCTCTCAGTTGGGGCTCAAGCTCCTTCAGAGCGAGGGCTAACACGCAGCCGTGGATCCCGTCGGGCCCCGGAGCCACGTTCTTGGCCCGGAGCCGCATCACGGCTGCCCTCATCTCTGTCTGTGTCACCTCTGGGACGCTGATGGCGTTCTCCTCCTCTGTAGACTCTGCGGCTGTGGGCAAAGCCATCGGCGGCGGAGTATTCTCCGCTCTTGCCGGGAAGAGGGCTGCAACCACCTCCTCCAGCAGCTCGGGTTGGAGACTCTCCGTAAATGGAGGCGCCGCGGCTCGAAGTTTCCCTCGAACCGCACGATAAGGGCGCCCCCACGGATCCCCGTCTAGAGTCTCCAACATCTCCTCCCTGGCTCGCGTCCTCGACTCACCGATGGCCAGCCACAGAGTCTCCTTGGCCGCGCGGTACACCTCATACAGCGCGGCCTCTTCGTCAGGGACCCGACGACGTCTCCTCCGGTATCGGGTGTACTGGCGTCTAACCGCCACGCACGCGACGCGCATCTGCGCGATCTCGGCGGTCCACCAGTACACCTGGCGCCTTGCGGACTGTGCGTGGACCCGGGGCATGGACGCGTCGCAGATTTGCGTCATCGCCCCGCGGAACCACAGCGCCTCCCGCTCGACGTCGACGGGTCCGGTCGTTGCCGACTCCCGGCTCCAGGCCTGGACAATAGCGGCCTCCTCGAGAAGCTCCCTGTCGATGCGCTTACGCGCCCAGCGCGGACCGTCCGTTCGCGGGGCCGCATGACTGCGGCCGCCGGTGGTCTGGGCGGAGACGTCGAAACGGATGTATCGGTGATCCGACAACGTCTCCACCTCCACGGCGACACGCCAATCGCGGACACGGCTCGCGACAGCGGGGCTAGCGAACGAGACGTCCACTATAGACCCGCCCCGCTGACGCACGCACGTGTGGACCGAGCCCCGGTTTAAGACGGTCAAGCCAGTCGTGACCGCCCACTCCTCCAGCACCTCGCCCCTAGCATCGGTCACAGGGGATCCCCACGCCGCAGATTTGGCGTTGAGATCCCCCAGCAACAGCACCGGGCGAGGGTGGAGTCGGCCCACGACGGCACCCAACTCGACAAGGAACCTCTCGAAGTCGGCGAGACTCTTGTTGGGCGAAAAATACGCCCCAACCGTGCCAATGCCGTCCGCGAGGACGGCTACGCAGCCGTGACCTCGGGACGGGTTGACAAGAGCCCCGCCAATGATGGCCACCAAACCGTCCAAGTCTCCCACCCAGTTATCCCTGGGAGGGACAAAATACGGTTCGGCGACCACAGCCACGTGAATCGACCACTCTGCCATGCTCTGGAGCAAGAGATCCTGAGCTCTAGCAGAGTGGTTGATATTGCCCTGGAGGAAATGGAACAGCGCCATTAAGCGCAATCCATCCCCTCCGCACCATTCCTAGGCCGGGAGTCGGCCGAAGGGCAGCCAGGCTGCGGGGGGGGTAAAGAGCCCCCGGCAGCCTTGACAGCCCCTCTCTTCTTCTTCTTTGATGTGGCGGGTGCGCCACAGGCCTTTCCGCCCGCTCTGTGTCCAGCGGGCCTCCCTGCAGCTGTACAGAGGCTGCAGTTTGGCTCCGCGGAACACTGGGCCGCCTTGTGGCCGGCCTGACCGCAGCGATAGCACTGCTCGCTGCGGTCTATTTCGGCGGTGCATCGTGCCCTGACATGCCCAATGTCGAGGCAACGGTAGCACCGCAAGGCCTTGGGTTGCAGCAGCTTCACCCTCGCTGCCACCCACCCCACCAAAAGACGCCCAGCGTCGGCGACCTTGTTCGCCGCCGCCACCGGGCACCGCACCCAGATCGCGCCGAGCCCGGAGGCATCGACGCGAACTTCGCCCGTACGGACGTCCTCGGCCGGACATCCCCCGGAACGGACGATGGCCGCCACGACCTCAGCCGGAGTCGTCGAGTCGTCCAGCCCGTCGACGCGCAGTTCCGCGGTCTTCATCGGCCTGGACACCCGAACGTCCTCCGGATTGAGGACCTCCCTCAACTTGGCGGCTAGGACGTCCGCCCTTTCGCCACTAGAGGCACCCGACACCTCAAGCAGTCGCGCCCCCGTTATCGCCTGCCTCACTCTGAGGCCAGACGGTATACCAAGGTCGGGGAACGCGACTTTGGCTTTTGCCTCTGTAAGGACCGCCTTATAGGAGACGCCCCTTTCGACGGCTCCGGGCTGCAGCGTAATAACTACAGCCGCAGAGCGTGGGGCTCTGACCCTGGGCGGCCCTTGAGCCTTCTTGGGTGCCAGTGCCGGTGCTCCAGCGGGTACCGGTGGTGGCGGCGCCGTCTTCTTCTTGCGGCGGCCCCTCTTGACGACCGTCGTCCAGGTATCCGCGGTGGACCCGGATGCGTTCGCCGAGGGAGCAGTCGCTGGTGGCGCGGCCGTCCGGGAAGTGGACGCGGGCGTGCTCTCCGCGGGCTTTTTTGCGGGAGCTGACGGGCTGGACCTGGACTTAGCGGGCTCCTCCTTCCTCCTCCTATCCGCAGCGAGCGGTGGCCGGAGAGTCTCTGCTGGGAGGAGCCTCGACTCCAGGCCCTGCAGACGGGCATTCATCATACCCCCACACTGCAGCATGCAGATGCGAACGATCTTCTCGATCTCTGCATCTGCAGGTGCGGGGGTACGGACCGACGACGGGGTCGACGACGGGGCCGGCGGTGTCAAGGCAACGACGGGCGCGGGAGCGGAACCAGTGACCGCAGGACGCCTCTGCTGCCATTCCGCTCTCTGCGCGGCAAGCTCCCGCTTGAGGTCCTCGAGCTCAGATCTGAGACGGCTGTTCTCCTCCCACAACTTCGCCGTCTCGTCTGAGCTTGTGCGACTAAGGAGGACCCCAACTGCCTCCTTGATGTCGCCAGCCGCCTCCTTCAGAGCGCGCGTGAACGTGCCCTTCAGGCTGCCAGATTTTGTGGCAACCTTCAGGACGACGTCCACGCCGTCCAAAACTTGGCGACTCAGCGCCACCGCCGACAGGCTCCCTCCGGCAGCCGCCTGAGCAGAGCGTCGCTCTCGGGCCAGTCGGGCCATTTCGCCGACCTCGTCAGCTGCCACCGCCTTCCGCTGCATCCGCTTTGCACTGTTTGCCTCCGCTTTGTTGCTGCAAAGCATTAGCGGGGACGCAGCGGAGTCTTCACTCGGGTGGTCACCCGGGGTCCCGTCGCTTTCCGCGCTCCCCAGCAGCATCGGTACCGGCGTAGCGGGCCGCAAAAAGCGACCCCGTAAGTTACGGTCCGGCAATCGACCCCGCCCCCTCTGCGCGGTACCAAATTTTGGTGCCGACAGCTCCTCCTCACTGGAAGAGAGCTCGCTGCGCGAGCGCTTCCCTCCCAGCTGTGTGTCCTGGTCTGACAGGCGGTCCTTCTCCGGACATGAGCCTCCTCGGCTCTTGTTGCCATCGACGACGGCAAGCGGCTTTGTTGCGTCGCACAGGCGCTCCAGGCTAACCCGAAGCTCCTTTTCTTGCGACGCAAGACTTGGTTGACGAAGGTCGGCGGTGGTCTGCCGACCTACGGGACAAGTGGTGCCCCCCCCAGATACGGTGGGGCTGCCTTCCGTAGAAGGGCGGGATTGTACCTCCTTGAGGAGGTTGCCCGCCTGGGGAATTTTACCATTAGCCTGCATTATTTCATGTTTTCCTTTTTAAGGGTGAGGTCCCTGTTTGCGCTAGCGACCGGATAACCCTCCGGCCATTCATCCCCTCGGCACGCTAGACCTTGGGATTGGGACTCCCTAGTGTACGCCAACTCGCCTCCCTCTGTAAGCAGAGGGGGAGTAGACGTACGACCTACTGTAGCCTGGTTCCCTTCACCGACCATCATGGATGATCGGTGATTGGAACCATGACCCTTCCCCGTTTGTTGAGAATTAGCCGCCAGCCCCAAGTGTCCACCAAAACCTGGTGGGCACTTGGAGCCGACGTTGCCCAGGGTGCGCCACGGGGAGGCTTCTCAACATGCACCCCAACCTAACCTTTTTTTTTTTTTTTTTTTGTTCCGGGGTGGAAAATCCTCATGGATGTCCCCCGCCCTGGGGCGGGCGGAGGGGTCTGTCAGACTCTTACTGACTAAAAACCACCCCGGTGTTCCAACTCACACCTACGCCGGGGGTCGCGGGAACTTGAAATCTTCCGCAACCCCCGGCTGGTGCCGGCCCGCCACCGCGGGCCTCCTCGGGTCAGGGGGGGGAGTGAGGTGTTTGACTCCCCCCGCGACGTCTAAGAGGGGCGCGCGTGGAACACTACGCGCCGCCACCTCGGGTCCTGATGTGTGGGGGGCGACGGACGTCCCCGAGTCCGTCGCCCCTGGACCCATTTAGGGGGGCTGGAAGAGGGCGTTATCCGCCCTCCGCCGACGCCCGGTGCGCCTGCTGCGGGCCGGGTGAGTGGACGAGATCTCCCTCTCCCTTTCCGCAGCCTCCTTCTGCGAGACGACCGTCTCGCAGTAGGAAACCACCGCGTCCCAGGACTCGCCGCTGCCGACCATCGCATTCACTAGGGCCGGCAGCGACAAGTCACTGCCTACTTCTGAGATGAGGGCACGGCGTGGCTCCTCCCAAGCGGCACACTCTGCCAGCGTATGCCGCGCCGTGTCCTCCCGGCAGTCGACGCAGTGGTGACACCGGGCGTCCGGCTCCCTGTTTATGCGACACAGGTACTTCCCGAAGCAACCATGCCCCGAGAGCACCTGCGTCACCCGAAACGACAGGGAGCCGTGCCTCCTCCCGAGCCAGCGCTCGAGCACCGGCCGGACCGCCTCGATGATGTCGAGGCCGGCGGTAGGGCGTGAGAGCCTGTCCCGCCATTCCGCCACCAGGACCTCGCGAAGCTGAGACCGATGCAGCTCCATGTGTCGCTGCATCGGTCGCTCGCCCCGCGCCCTCGCTTCCTCGCGCCACCGATATGATGACGCGAGTACTTTCGCCTCCAGGTCCCAGGGCGGGGATCCGGCCAGTGCACAAGCCGCCTCGTAGGAAATCGTGCGATAACCCCTGATGACTCTGACGGCCATAGCCCTCTGCGGCTTGCGCAGAACCGCAATGCTACCGGCCGTCAGGTCAGCCGCCCAGATCGGGGCCCCGTACAGGGCCATCGATCGCACGATCCCCACGTAGAGCCGCCTACAAGCGGCGCTCGGGCTCCCCAGATTGGGAAGCAGCGTTGACAGCGCCCCAGCAGCGCCCAGCAACTTGGGCGCCAGCCGTCGGAAGTGGGGCCCGAAGTCCCACCGGCTGTCGAGCACCAATCCTAGGTACTTCATGGTAGACTCGACAGCGATCCGAGCCCCCCCGACCACGATGTGTGAGCCGGGTGACGGCGCCCGCCGGGGGCCATGAAACACCATGGCCTCCGACTTGCTGAGGGCCACCTCCAGGCCTAGGCGACGTATGCGGCCCACCACCTGTGAGACCGCAGCCGTCGCCAACAACGCTGCCTCCCTGTGCGAGCTCCCCCGGGCAGTGACCAGCGTGTCATCCGCATAACACGTCAAGTCCACCCCGGCACCGAGCTCGCCCCTCAGCACCCAGTCGTACCCGATGTTCCACAGGAGCGGTCCTAAAACCGAGCCCTGTGGAACACCGCACGACATGCGGCGCTGGTTTCCGCCATCACGTCCCATGTAGGTGACACACCTCTCCGACAGATAAGCCCCAACGATGTGGCGGAGGTAGGGAGGCACCCCATGATAGCGCAGTGCCTCCCGAATACAACTCCAGGGCAGGGTGTTGAAGGCGTTGGAGATGTCCAAGGACACCGCCAACATCACCCCGCCCCGGGACACCGCTTCCTCCGCCAGGACCCTAACCCGCGACACAGCGTGGATCGTGGAGCGCCCATGCCGAAACCCGAACTGACTGTCGTCCAGGTCCGGCCCCTCTCTGCACAAGTGGCCGACGAGGCGGGCTGCGATTATACGCTCAAACAGCTTGCCCACCTCGTCAAGCAGCACTATGGGCCGGTACGCGGACGGCGAGTCCGCAGGGCGCCCCGCCTTCCTGAGCAGGACCAGACGACCAGATTTCCACAAAGTGGGAAACTGGCCCCGCTCAAGGCACGCTGTGTAGAGTCCTCTCAGTTGGGGCTCAAGCTCCTTCAGAGCGAGGGCTAGCACGCAGCCGTGGATCCCGTCGGGCCCCGGAGCCACGTTCTTGGCCCGGAGCCGCATCACGGCTGCCCTCATCTCTGTCTGTGTCACCTCTGGGACGCTGATGGCGTTCTCCTCCTCTGTAGACTCTGCGGCTGTGGGCAAAGCCATCGGCGGCGGAGTATGCTCCGCTCTTGCCGGGAAGAGGGCTGCGACCACTTCCTCCAGCAGCTCGGGTTGGAGACTCTCCGTAAGTGGAGGCGCCGCGGCTCGAAGTTTCCCTCGAACCGCGCGATAAGGGCGCCCCCACGGATCCCCGTCTAGAGTCTCCAACATCTCCTCCCTGGCTCGCGTCCTCGACTCACCGATGGCCAGCCACAGAGTCTCCTTGGCCGCGCGGTACACCTCATACAGCGCGGCCTCTTCGTCAGGGACCCGACGACGTCTCCTCCGGTATCGGGTGTACTGGCGTCTAACCGCCACGCACGCGACGCGCATCTGCGCGATCTCGGCGGTCCACCAGTACACCTGGCGCCTTGCGGACTGTGCGTGGACCCGGGGCATGGACGCGTCGCAAATTTGCGTCATCGCCCCGCGGAACCACAGCGCCTCCTGCTCGACGTCGACGGGTCCGGTCGTTGCCGACTCCCGGCTCCAGGCCTGGACAATAGCGGCCTCCTCGAGAAGCTCCCTGTCGATGCGCTTACGCGCCCAGCGCGGACCGTCCGTTCGCGGGGCCGCATGACTGCGGCCGCCGGTGGTCTGGGCGGAGACGTCGAAACGGATGTATCGGTGATCCGACAACGTCTCCACCTCCACGGCGACACGCCAGTCGTGGACACGGCACGCGACAGCGGGGCTAGCGAACGAGACGTCCACTATAGACCCGCCCCGCTGACGCACGCACGTGTGGACCGAGCCCCGGTTTAAGACGGTCAAGCCAGTCGTGACCGCCCACTCCTCCAGCACCTCGCCCCTAGCATCGGTCACAGGGGATCCCCACGCCGCAGACTTGGCGTTGAGATCCCCCAGCAACAGCACCGGGCGAGGGTGGAGTCGGCCCACGACGGCACCCAACTCGACAAGGAACCTCTCGAAGTCGGCGAGACTCTTGTTGGGCGAAAAATACGCCCCAACCGTGCCAATGCCGTCCGCGAGGACGGCTACCCAGCCGTGACCTCGGGACGGGTTGACAAGAGCCCCGCCAATGATGGCCACCAAACCGTCCAAGTCTCCCACCCAGTTATCCCTGGGAGGGACAAAATACGGTTCGGCGACCACAGCCACGTGAATCGACCACTCTGCCATGCTCTGGAGCAAGAGATCCTGAGCTCTAGCAGAGTGGTTGATATTGCCTTGGAGGAAATGGTACAGCGCCATTAAGCGCAATCCATTCCCTCCGCACCATTCCTAGGCCGGGAGTCGGCCGAAGGACAGTCAGGCTGCGGAGGGGGTAAAGAGCCCCCAGCAGCCTTGACAGCCCCTCTCTTCTTTTTGTTGGCGGGCGCGCCACAGGCCTTACCACCCGCTCTGTGCCCGGCGGGCCTCCCTGCAGCTGTACAGAGGCTGCAGTTTGGCGCCGCGGAACACTGGGCCGCCTTGTGGCCGGCCTGACCGCAGCGATAGCACTGCTCGCTGCGGTCTATTTCGGCGGTGCACCGTGCCCTGACATGCCCAATGTCCAGGCACCGGTAGCACCGCAAGGCCCTGGGCTGCAGCAGCTTGACCCTCGCCGCAACCCACCCCACCAACAAACGCCCACCGTCAGCGACTTTATTAGCCGCCGCCACCGGGCACCGCACCCAAATCGTGCCGAGCCCGGAAGCGTCGGCGCGTATCTCGCCCGTCCGGACGTCTTCGGGCGGACATCCACCGACTTTGGCGATGGCCGCCACGACCTCAGCCGGGGTCGTCGAGTCGTCCAGGCCATCGACGCGCAACTCAACGGTCTTCATTGGCCTGGACACCCGGACGTCCTCCGGGTTGAGGACCGCCCTCAGCTTGGCGGCCAGGATGTCCGCCTTCTCGCCGCTAGAGGCACCCGACACCTCGAGTAGCCGCGCCCCCGTAATCGCCGGCCTCATTTTGAAGCCGGACGGTGTACCGAGGTCGGGAAACGCGACATTGGCTTTCGCTGTTGTTAGGACCGCCTTGTACGTAACGCCCCTTTCGACGGCTCCGGGCTGCAGCGTAATTACTACAGCCGCGGAGCGTGGGGCTTTGACCCTAGGCGATCCCTTCTTTGGTGCCGGTGCCGGTGCTCCAGCGGGCGCCGGTGGCGCCGTCTTCCTCCCGTGACGGCGGCCTTTTTTGACGACCGTCGTCCAGGCTTCCGTAGTAGGCCCGGGCGCGGCCACCGGTGGGCCAACCGGTGGCGCAGCTGGCGGCGCAGCCGCCCGTGAAGTGGGCATGGAAGTACCCTCCGCGGGCTTTTTAGTCCCCTTGCCGGACCGGCTTGACTGAGCCGCCGCCTCCTCCCTCCGCATGTCCGCAGCGAGCGGTGGGCGGAGAATTTGAGCCGGGAGGAGCCGGCTCTCTATCGCCTCCAGGCGGGCACCCACCATCTTCCCACACTGCATCATGCAGATGCGCGCGATTTTTTCCACCTCCGCATCCGCAAGTGCAGGCGTCGAAGACGGGACCGGTGACGACAGTGCCACGATGGAAGAGGAAGAGGAGCCGGCTACTGCGGGAGCTGCCCTCTGGGCGGCAAACTGCCGCTTGAGATCCTCCAACTCGGATCGGAGACGGCCATTCTCCTCCCATAGCTTCGCCGTCTCCTCCGTGCTTGTGCGATTAAGGAGGACCTCAACCGCCTCCCTAATTCCATCGGCCGCCTCTTTAAGGGCACGCGTGAATGTGCCCTTCAGATTGCCCGACTTGGTGGCAACCTTCAGGACGACATCCACGCCGTCCAAAACTTGGCGACTAAGCGCCACCGCCGTCACGCTCCCGCCGTCAACCATGCGAGCAGAGCGCCGCTCTCGGGCTTGTTGGGCCAACTCGCTGACTTCGTCAGCCGCGACAGTCCTTTGCTGCGACCTCTTCGCAGCGTTGGCCTCCGCTCTATTGGCTCCCAGCAGGGAGATTGCGGAGCCCCCTCCAAGGTCCGCCACAGTGGGCTCCACTTCCTTGGACCCCGAGTCACTTCCTCCGCTGGGTGCCGGCGTGTCGGGGCGTTTAAGGAAACGCCCCAGAGGATCGCGCGATGACGAAGATGCTAACGCTCCAGTAATTGCGCGACCTCTCCCTCTCTTGCCTGTCGGCACTTTGGCAGCCGGTAGGTTCTCTTCGCTTGAAGAGAACCCCGCGTGCTCCTCACCCTCCTTGCGTGCGTGCGTCCTCCAAAATTTGGAAGCACGCTCAACCTTCTCCCCTTTCGTTCGCGAGCGCTTTGAGCTTACGCTCGCCACGCTCGCCACACTCATCCTATCGGATGTGGTGTCAGAATCTGACACCACACCCACACCCATCTGCTCGACCAACACGATCGGCACTTCTTTGGTTTGTTTATTTATTTTTTCCATATTATATCCCACGAGTAGATATAGGTCAAAAATGTCCACCGGGCAGAGCCTAGATACCCGGTAAGCCTACATACTGCAGAGTGCGGCAGGTGCTCTACAGGGGAAGCGCTCACGACTGGACTCCCTCCAGCCATTCATCCTCTCACCGCGCTTCAAAGCTTAGGATTGGGTGGTTTTTTATCTTAGAGGTGGCCTTCCTCTGGGCCAGGCAATTAAGCCAAGCCCCCGGCGGCGGCATTAGACATGCCACCGTTCGCTGTCCGGCCAACCCGACTCAGCGAACCCGCCGAAAGTTCTCTCGTTGAAGACTACTCCTCAACGAGAGAAACACGCGCCACTTTGGTGCGCCTGCACCGCAGTGGCATGGTCGCGTCATCTGTCGATCGACTATCGTCGATCGATCAGGAGCGACCCCGTCCCGGTGTCTCTCTTAGTCTGGTCTCTCACTTGGGCCTTTCCGGCATGAGTAACTCTACCGGCAGAGCCCCAAGATCATTGAGACGCACAAGCCCCACCACGACGACAACGTGGAGACACATTCGGTGGGGACCCCAACCTAACCTAACCTAACCTTTTTTTTTTTTTTTTTTTTTTTTTTTGTTCCGGGGTGGAAAATCCTCATGGATGTCCCCCGCCCTGGGGCGGGCGGAGGGGTCTGTCAGACTCTTACTGACTAAAAACCACCCCGGTGTTCCAACTCACACCTACGCCGGGGGTCGCGGGAACTTGAAATCTTCCGCAACCCCCGGCTGGTGCCGGCCCGCCACCGCGGGCCTCCTCGGGTCAGGGGGGGGAGTGAGGTGTTTGACTCCCCCCGCGACGTCTAAGAGGGGCGCGCGTGGAACACTACGCGCCGCCACCTCGGGTCCTGATGTGTGGGGGGCGACGGACGTCTCCGAGTCCGTCGCCCCTGGACCCATTTAGGGGGGCTGGAAGAGGGCGTTGTCCGCCCTCCGCCGACGCCCGGTGCGCCTGCTGCGGGCCGGGTGAGTGGACGAGATCTCCCTCTCCCTTTCCGCAGCCTCCTTCTGCGAGACGACTGTCTCGCAGTAGGAAACCACCGCGTCCCAGGACTCGCCGCTGCCGACCATCGCATTCACTAGGGCCGGCAGCGACAAGTCACTGCCTACTTCTGAGATGAGGGCACGGCGTGGCTCCTCCCAAGCGGCACACTCTGCCAGCGTATGCCGCGCCGTGTCCTCCCGGCAGTCGACGCAGTGGTGACACCGGGCGTCCGGCTCCCTGTTTATGCGACACAGGTACTTCCCGAAGCAACCATGCCCCGAGAGCACCTGCGTCACCCGAAACGACAGGGAGCCGTGCCTCCTCCCGAGCCAGCGCTCGAGCACCGGCCGGACCGCCTCGATGATGTCGAGGCCGGCGGTAGGGCGTGAGAGCCTGTCCCGCCATTCCGCCACCAGGACCTCGCGAAGCTGAGACCGATGCAGCTCCATGTGTCGCTGCATCGGTCGCTCGCCCCGCGCCCTCGCTTCCTCGCGCCATCGATACGATGACGCGAGTACTTTCGCCTCCAGGTCCCAGGGCGGGGATCCGGCCAGTGCACAAGCCGCCTCGTAGGAGATCGTGCGATACCCCCTGATGACTCTGACGGCCATAGCCCTCTGCGGCTTGCGCAGAACCGCAATGCTACCGGCCGTCAGGTCAGCCGCCCAGATCGGGGCCCCGTACAGGGCCATCGATCGCACGATCCCCACGTAGAGCCGCCTACAAGCGGCGCTCGGGCCCCCCAGATTGGGAAGCAGCGTTGACAGCGCCCCAGCAGCGCCCAGCAACTTGGGCGCCAGCCGTCGGAAGTGGGGCCCGAAGTCCCACCGGCTGTCGAGCACCAATCCTAGGTACTTCATGGTAGACTCGACAGCGATCCGAGCCCCCCCGACCACGATGTGTGAGCCGGGTGACGGCGCCCGCCGGGGGCCATGAAACACCATGGCCTCCGACTTGCTGAGGGCCACCTCCAGGCCTAGGCGACGTATGCGGCCCACCACCTGTGAGACCGCAGCCGTCGCCAACAACGCTGCCTCCCTGTGCGAGCTCCCCCGGGCAGTGACCAGCGTGTCATCCGCATAACACGTCAAGTCCACCCCGGCACCGAGCTCGCCCCTCAGCACCAACCTTTTTTTTTTTTTTTTTTTTTTGTCGCTGAGAAATGCGTTACGCATCCCCGGCTCGTGGGGGACGAGTCGGGGTATGTGGGACTCCTGTCAGAAGCGACAGTATACCCACTAAAACTCAGCGGTGTTCCCGCATCGCCGTGATGGGAGGGTCATGGGAAACCGGCTCAGCCTTTACGTCCACGACCCTCCCGGCGCATGCCCGCCTAGCTGGCGGGCCCCGCATGCCCCCCACGTTGGGGGGCTACGGGAATGGCCGGGAACACCTGGCCATTCCCGTCCGACACTGGCGGAGGCCTGTGCGATACAAGCAAGGGTGCCCCCGCACCCGTCGCCTGCTGGCCTCCACCTGGGAGGAGTCGGAGATGACTGTCGTACTGACGTCTTCTTCGACCCCTCCTCCGCCTTCGGAGCGGCGCCGCGGCAGGATCTTCCTCCCGCGCCCGCTCCGCCGCCTCCTTCTGGGACATGACGTGTTCGCAGAAGGAGGCGACTGCCGCCCAGGACCCCTCATCCCTCAGCATGGCGTTAACCACGCCGGGGAGCGAGAGGTCCGGTCCGATCGCCGCGACGAGACTGCGGCGCGGCTCGGACCACGACGGGCACACCTCGAGAGTGTGCTGCGCCGCGTCCTCCGCCGCGCCACAGTCGTGGCACGACGGCGTCTCCTCCCGTCCGATTCGGTGCAGGTACGATCCGAAAGAACCGTGTCCGGACAGCACCTGCACGAGACGGAAGGAGAGGAACCCGTGCGGACGCTCGAGCCAGTCTCGCAGGACCGGCCCGATTGCGTCGAGGGTTCGGCGGCCGAAGGCTGCGGTGGCGAGGTCACCCGTCCAATGGACAACGATGGCGTCCCTCGCCTCCCGCCGGACGGCCTCCCGCTCTTCCGGAGCTGAGCGGACTCCTCTCGCCCTCCGCTCCGCCGTCCATTCGTACACTCTGGCGAGCACCCACGCCTCGAGCTCCCAAGGCGGGGTGCTGGCCAGAGCGCATGCTGCCGCATAGCCCACCGTGCGGTAAGCCCGCGCCGCCCGCTGGGCTATGGCCCTTTGAGGTGCTCGCAAGGCCGCGGCGTTCTCCCTCCTGTGGAGGGACTCTTCCCAGATAGGGGCCCCATAGAGGGCCATACTCCTTAGGATGCCGGCGTAGAGTTGCCGGCATCGCGCGCTGGGGCCCCCCAAGTTGGGAAGCAGCCAGGAGAGAGCGCCCGCGGCCTTCAGCAGGCGCGACGACAGCCCGCTAAAATGCGGGCCGAAGCGCCACCTGCTGTCGAGTACAAGGCCCAGATACTTCATCTGGGCCTTCACCTCAATTCTGACGCCCTCCACGAAGATGTGGGCGTCAGGTGG
This sequence comes from Agrochola lota, assembly GCA_947364205.1. Classification (NCBI taxonomy): domain Eukaryota; kingdom Metazoa; phylum Arthropoda; class Insecta; order Lepidoptera; family Noctuidae; genus Agrochola; species Agrochola lota. Next base: position 15,629,099 of record OX376244.1, on the reverse strand, counting down.
TGGGGGGCGCTGCCGAGGGCCGTGGAAGAACACGGCCTCGGTCTTGTGCAGCGCCACCGTTAAACCTAGGCGGCGGATCCTCCCCGCGACCAAGGATCCGCCCGCCGAGGCCAAGTTGGCCGCCTCCCTGAAACTCCCCCCCCGGGCGGTGAGGAGAGTGTCATCCGCATAGCAGACGACACTCGTGCCTCGGAGGAGAGTTCCCCGCAAGAGCCAATCATAGCCGACGTTCCAGAGGAGAGGTCCTAAGACTGACCCCTGTGGAACGCCGGCTTCGACGGCGTACCGCCGGACTCGGCCAGTCCTGTTTACGAGGAGGATCGCCCGATCCTCCAGGTAGCTGGCCAGCAGACTGCGCATGTATCGAGGCACTCCGTGGAATCGGAGCGCCTCGAGGATGGTGCAGTGGGGAACGGAGTTGAAGGCGTTGGCAATGTCGAATGACACCGCCAACAGTCCGTCCCCCGCCTCCATCGCCTCCTTAACCTGGCCTTTAAGGCAGGCCAGCGCGTCCACCGTGGACCGCTCAGCCCGAAAACCGAACTGAGCGTCCGACAAGTCCGGCCCGATACGCCGCAGATGGCCCTTTAGGCGGGCAGCGATTATCCCCTCGAACATTTTACCGACCTCGTCGAGCAGAACGATGGGTCGGTATGCCGAGGGGGAGTCTGCTGGGCGGCCCTCCTTGCGAAGGAGGCACAGCTGCCCCTCCTTCCAAGGTTTCGGGAACCTTCCAGACGCAAGGCATGCGCTGAAGAGGTCCCGAAACCTCTCCTCCATTTGAGTGGCCGCGATCGCGACCACTCTCGCCGGAACACCGTCGGGGCCCGGAGATGTCTTCTTGGCGCGGATACGGAGAATCGCCGCGCCAAGTTCCGACTCCGTGACAGGAGGGGCCTCCTCTTCCTCCTCAGCTGGCGGCGGATCTGTCCCCCGCGGCGGGTCCATCACTGGTGGGGTGAAGTTGTCCCTGCACGGGAACAGGGACTGAACCACCCCATCCAGGAACGAGGGCTCCAGGGTCTCGGCCACCGGGGGACCAAAGGGGCGCAATTTGTTGCGCGCCGCCTTGTATGGCCTCCCGAATGGGTCGTTGTCGAGACCCTCCAGCATCTCCGCTCTCCCCGAGTCTCTGGCGGCGGCGATGGCTCGATCGAGGACCATTTTTGCCTCTATGTATACCTCATAGAGGTGGTCCCCGACGGCCAGGTCCCGTCGACGCCGCCGCCGGCTCCGCGTGTAGGCCCTCCTTGCCTCGACACACGCCGCTCGAAGCCCCGCCAGCTCCGCCGACCACCAGTACACGGCGCGTTTGGGTGGCGGTCGGCGAGACCGAGGCATGCTGGAATTGCATACCTCGGTCAGAGACTCCCTCAGGTGCCCCGCCACGGTGTCCACGTCCATACCGGCGGAAGGCGGCGAAAGCCAGTCCTGGACGAACGCCGCCTCCCGCGCTGCCTCCCTGTCCAGGCGGGTGAGAGCCCACCTTGGAAACGGTGACGGCCCCGAGCGGGGCCGCGTCTCTCCGGGGCCACTGGTGGAGATGTCGAACCGCACGTAGCGGTGGTCCGACATAGTCTCCACCAGGTCCACCCGCCAGTTCAACACGCGTGCGGCTAACGCAGCGGTGGCGAAAGTGACGTCCACTATTGAGCCACCTTGCCGCCGCACGCATGTCTGGACGCTGCCTCTGTTCAAGAGGGAGAGTCCAGAGGAGGCCGACCACATCTCCACTGCCCGCCCGCGGGCGTCGGTGGCCCGGTTGCCCCAGGTTACCGACTTGGCGTTCAGGTCTCCCAATACGGAGACCTGACGCGGCGCCGCCCTGCCGACCACGGCGGCCAGGACTCCGAGATAGTTCTCGAAGTCCTGAAGAGGGCGGTTTGGGGAGAAATACACGCCCACAAGGGCTAATTCTCCCCACGCGGCGGCCACGTATCCCGGTCCCCTCTCTAATAGCGAGAGGGGAGGGGAGTCTGTGGAAGACCGCGCCGCTAGTGCCACCGAGTCGTCCTCGTCACCCAGCCAGCTGCCGGGGATCGAGTAGGGCTCGGCGACCACCGCTACGTTCACCAACCACTCGGCCATGACCTGCACTACCAGGTCCTGGGCCGCTCTGCAGTGGTTGGTGTTCGCCTGGAGGATGCGGTAGTCGGAAATTGTTAATCCGACATCGCACCCCCCTCCTCAGCTACCGCCGCTGGAGCTACAGCGGCGACGGCGGCGACGGCAGTGGCAGCAGGGCGAACCTGCGCCGGCACTACGCCCTTCCTCACAGGGGCCTTGCAGCTCCTGCCCGACATCCTGTGGTCCGCGGGGCGGCCACCGGCGGCGCCTCAGCACCAACCTAACCTAACCTAACCTAACCCAGTAACCGATTGAAAGTCGCACGAATAACATCAGCTCCGCGCAAAAAAAATCCCTAAAAATAGACGCGTTGAGTTACGAGCGCAAAAAAGTTATCAGTGGAATTGTGAAGTGTCAGTGCACCAGGATTCGTGTGGGCAAGTCTCTACCACCTCAGGTTACGCAGCAGGCCCTCCAGAACTTCAGCATCGAATAACTCATCAAAGGTTTGTGGAGTCGGATCACCAACAATAATCCCGAGACTCGCAGCAGAGCTCTATCCAGCAACATCAGGATCAGGAGAATCGGATCAGCAGGGTGGGAGTTATTAAGGTGCGAAAATCGTCAAAATACGTGAAAACACGTGGGTTTTTGTTGAAAACCAACCTCACTTTTCCCCCACGTGTTTCTAATACACGAGGCGTGACGTACCGACAGCCATCCCAGCCACTACTGGAGACTCCGAAGCCGTCCCGAAGAATCTGCCTTCAGACCAGCGACCAGCGTGACGACTCCACGACCCATCACCAGGTTAGCCCCGACGGAACTCCTCAACCCTTAGTCCCACCCCACCCGAGTTTGGACTCATCCGACTTGGACCTTCAGGACCTTGTCTGAGCCATTAAGGGTCCCCTCACCCCTACCCCCCCTCAACCCCCCTCCAACTTTCTTAATTTCCCCCACCCATATCCCCTCCACCCAATACCTGTAAGGTTATCCCCTCCATTTTTACCCCCCCATTTTTTTTGGAAATAGAAATAAAATAAAAAGTTATTTTCCATAGACCCACCGAGTTTGGGGTCCTTGGTATCGGAAGGAGGAGACCTATCTTTTGGCTCCAGAGAATTCTTAAATTTTTATTTTATTTTATTTTTATTTTTTATTTTTTATTTTTTGTTTTTATTTTTAATAAATTACAAAGGGGTGACACAATATATTATATATAATACGCTAAGTTGTTGACTAAGGGTCTGGGACCCAGTTTTCATAGATAACTTCAGCTTTATTGAGCTCAAATAATTAGTTTAAGGCAAGTGTATCTTACTTCGACGTAACTTTTTATTAAAAGGCTGACATAGATACACACTTGCACCCAGGTTAACATACCGCGAGCTCGAGTCTTTTTAGGGGTTGTGACTCCGCGTCTTCACACACATCTTCATTGAAAAGACTTACTAAAGACACTATTTAATATCTAACTAATCAATTTTGTGATATCACTGTGCCTATCCCCCCTTTACAGGGATACAGGAATATCACTTTTCCTTTTGTTTCTCCTTGAATGAACCTCACCTTCACTCAAAACACCAAAATGATCCGTACACCGCATAAGGAACAAACGAGCTCGCCGAGCTCCAGGATCTCGCCGCAATTGACAGGGAAGGCGGGACCCCCGCCCCATAGTGTGAGGCGTAGCATTGGTGAATGGGAGGCCGGGAAAGCAGAGCCTCAGACCAAATCCCCGGCAAACCCGAACCGTGACGCCATACCAAGTACCTCACAGCTAAGTACCAGCACACTGGATACGCGTCGCGCCCCAATTAAAACGGCAATCACACCAGTCTCCAGCAAACCCGAGCCTAGTTACCCCAACAAGACGGTGGAGGCGAGAGCCTGCCTAAATAAGGCAAAGCTCCACCTAAACAACTCAAAAAACCTAAAGGCGGAAATAAAGAGGGAGGTCACAGCGGCAATAGACCGACTATACCAGCTGGTAAAGGAGTGAAAAGTTGGGCAAGGGAAAAAACCAACGGAAGGAATTGGAAGGTCGGAAGGCTGAGGAGGGAAGCGACGACCTGGGTAACATCAATTGGCTGCGCTCCGCACTGGAAGAGCAAGCTCTTATAGTGAAGGAGGGCAACCAGATGATCAAACAGCTGCAGGTGGAAATGCAGGAACAGAGAGAGATACAAGAGTTACGTGACAGAGAAAGACCCAGTGACGGAGATGTTCTGAAAGGAATTCGGGTTCTCGAAGAAACCACCAAAGAAATAGGAAAAATGGTCTCCGAGATTAAAGAGAGAACTCCCACCTATGCAGAGGCCCTGACCGCACCCCATAACACCTGGGGGCAAAAACAGAAAATCTCTGTCATTGTGTCGTCCGATGTCACAATGGACACCAGTACAGAAGTGGTAGGAAGGGTTAAGGAGGTATTGGACGCGAAGAAGAGCGGCCTACAGATCGAGAGGGTCCGAAAAGTCAAGGACAAGAGGGTAATTTTGAGCTTCAACAATAGAGAGGAAATGGCAAAGACAACAGCCCAACTCAAAAAAGACAAACATCTGAAAGTGGAAGAAGCAAAAAATCGGAACCCACTAGTAATAATAAAGGACCTCTTGTCCTACAATAGTGACGAGGACATCTTGACTGCTCTTAAGGTCCAAAACGCCCGCCTGCTTGAGGACCTGACGGCTGAGGAGACGACTGCCACGGTGAAATACCGGAGGAGAGCACGGAACTCGTTAGAGAGCCATGTTGTCCTACAGGTGACACCCAAATTATGGCAGAAACTTACTGCGGCTGGCAGGGTCTTCATCGATCTGCAGTGCGTCAGAGTCCAAGACCAAACGCCCCTTATACAGTGCACAAAGTGCTTGGCGTATGGACATGGCCGAAAGTTATGTACGGAGCCTGTGGATCTGTGCAACTATTGCGGCGGGCCACACCTCAAGGCCGAATGCACCGGGCTGGCATTGGGCGACAGGCCCACGTGCAAGAACTGTGTAAAGGATAAGAATGATGATATAGGCCACACGGTCTATAGTCCTGAATGCCCGGTGCGCAGGAAATGGGATGCATTAGCGCGAGCCGCAATAGCGTATTGCTAAGGTGGTCACGGGGCTTATGCAGACGGCAGCTACACAGATTTACACCACAGTGCAAGCTAACCTCCAGCGGAAACAACTGGCCACTAACGAACTCATGCTTGAGGCTCAAAAGCGCAAAATAGCCATCGCACTGGTCCAGGAGCCGTATGTGGGAAGAATAAAGGCAATGAAGTCGTACGGGGGGGCTAGAGTCTACCAAAACTCGAACTGTAGCGGGGGCACTGTAAAGGCGGCGATAGTCGTGTTCAACCATGACATCGACGTCATACAGTGCCCCAAATTCACCACCAACAACATCGTGGTGGTGAAGCTGCGAACGACCGCGTGGGAGAAGCATCTCCCACGCGGTCGTTCGCAGCTTCAAGCCGGCTAGCAAGCCGTCTCGTACTACTTTGAGCCTGACCAACCCATTGGGCCATACCTGGACCACTTAACAACCATGATGAAGGAGCTAAAGCCCAGGAAGGCAATCATTGGAGGGGACGCAAATGCCAAAAGCGTGTGGTGGGGAAGCAGTGCCATTGACGATAGAGGGGAGGAACTGGCAGGACTGATCGGAGAGCTTGATCTGCAGGTACTCAATAGCGGTAATAGACCCACCTTCGATACCATCAGAGGGGGACGAAGAATTACAAGCCACGTTGACGTGACCCTGTGCACAGAGGACTTGCTTGACCTGGTAGAGGATTGGACGGTAGCTGAAGACCTAACGAGCTCGGACCACAACGGAATTATAATTAAAATTAAATTACAAAAAGGGAAAGGTATTAACATTAAAAGAACGACTAGGAAATACAACACATAAAAAGCTAATTATAATAATAATAATTTAATAATAATAATTTATTTATTTGTCACAAGAACTTTTGTTACATTTACACAGATATACAGGACAATTTAAAAAATTTCTTAGTTTTATAGTGAAGGCATCTGTGTCTGAACTAGATAAAAATATCTGTATCTCAGACATCAGCGCTCTTATGATGACCATTACAAAACTAGCTTAATTAGACATATTGGTATATCTTTACATAGACAACAAGTTTAAAATAAAATAAAATAACCAAACAGGTATGTGGAGTGTTAACCTCTCGGTGAGTAGTATGTGAAAGTGTGTGAAGGAGTGAGAGAGGGTGAGTATAGGAGTTTACTATTTCAATATTTTCAATAAATTTTCTGTCTCTTCATATGTGAGTTTACTAATAAATTTAAAGAGTAAACTTTTACATAATGCTTTATTTAGCGGGTATACTTCCAAGGTGTCATTAATCTTATTATATAAGTACGGTCCCAAGAAGCAAAAGTATTTGTTTACGTAAGCATGTCTGAAAGAAGGTCGGTTAATATTACTAATAACATTCCGTCTTCCAGCTAGATCACTTTTTGAGAACTGTAGCAAAGAGTGTTGCCTCAGGACCACAAGAAATACAAACAACTGACGAACTGTCAGGACCTCACACGACTGATAGACAAGATGGGTTGGGTACAAATAAGGACGAAAAGTACTTACTTTTAGGACAGCTCTCTGTGCTATTTCTAAGGGCTTTAATATAGTTTTCTGTGCACCTCCCCAAACTGTGATACAATATTGGAGAATGGACTGTACGAGTGCTAGGTATATTTGTTTCACTAATTTTGGGGGTGCAACATGTCTAAGGTTCTTGAAAACGTAGATCAGTTTTCTTTTTCTAGATGTGAGCAGGTGAATATGGTCTCTGAAGGAGAGATTACAGTCCAAAATAATTCCAAGATATTTAATTGTCGCTGTCTCGGCTAGTTTTGGGCAAGAGCATACTAAGCTATTACAACAACTATGTGCTGTAATTGAATGAGTATAAGGTAGCTGATTATTTCGAGTGCGCATCGAGAATATCATATACTTGGTTTTATCCGGATTAAGGGTCAGTGAGTTATTCTGAAGCCAGTGGGTCACAACATTGAATCCGTCCTGCGCCTCCCTGTATACTTTGTCCCAGAGGTCAGCAGAGAACAGCAGAACTGTGTCGTCTGCATATGAAATAATTTTACCTCCTGAAAGATCTAGTTTACAGAGGTCATTCAAGTATAAAAGGAAGAGTGTCGGTCCCAAAATGCTCCCCTGCGGAATTCCATAAGTGATTGGTAAATCACTGCTGATACTGTCATTAATCTTAACGCACTGTAAACGATTAGAGAGGTAGTCCTTTAAAAGTCGAAGTTGAATTCCTCGTATTCCAAGGCGTTCTAATTTTTGAATCAGCATAGGCGTAGAGACCGTGTCAAATGCCTTGGCTAGATCAAGGAAAATGCCTATTGTCTTTTTACCTGAATCAATATTCTTTACCACATAATCTTGGAGCTCGTGGACTGCATCACTAGTACACTTGCCTGCTCTAAAACCAAACTGGTTGTTGGATAAAAGTTTATTTGATTCTAGGTAATCAATCAGTCTGCTATTTATAATTCGTTCTAGCAGCTTGGAGATTGAAGGCAATATGGAGATGGGTCTATAATTAGTGACATGGTCTCTATCACCCGACTTAAATATTGGGTATACTATTGATTTCTTTAAACTCGGAGGAAACTGACCTTTATCTAAGCAGAGGTTAAAAATGTAGGTTAATGGACGGATTAAGATGTGCCTGTATTCTTTCAGAAAGTTATTTGGTACAGAATCCCAACCAACGGAACACGCATCTTTCAGGTTCACTATTAAACGTTCCACTTCAGATTCATCGGTTTCCAGCATAACGAAGGACTTGGAAACCAGTTGTGATGGTGTTTTATTAAAATTACTATGGGTAGGGTTTGAGCAGGAATGAGTATTATCAGCCAACTTTTTGCCAATAGATGCGAAAAACTCGTTAACCTTCTCTACAGAATCTTTTTTATTTGATGGATTTAATAATTCCGTAGCGCTGTGTTTCAATTTAGTTGTGTTTGTTATTGTTTTGATCGCTTCCCATATTTTTTTATTGTTATTTCCCGCTTTTGTTAATAGGTCTCTATCATGCATTCGTTTGACCTTTTTTAATAGGTTATTGCAATGGTTTCTATATCTGGTGTAGATAGTTTTAATGGTCTCATTACTAGGTGATTGTCGCATTTTTTTATGAAGCCTATCTCTATGTCGAATACACCTTAACAGCCCGGGTGTCATCCACGGTTTTATAATTTTATGACGTCTTGGATATTTTATTACAATTGTGTTTAATAATATAGCCCTTTGAATTGACATGGAAAAATATTCCATAGCGAAATTTGCATCGGTTGACGTATAGATAGGTGTAAAATCGGTTTTTGTGAGATCAGAAATTAGCCCCTCAGTCTCCATCCGGTTCATAGAAACATAAGAATAGGTTCTCTTTTGTTTAAGACGCAGGCAGAGTAGGACTGCTTGATGGTCCGTGATTGTCGAGTTTAACACCAGTGTGTGAGCTGAATTACGTGTTTTTAGCATGACATGGTCAAGGCAGGATTTATTTTGTCTAGTCGGGAGAGAGTGTGCTGGTAAGAGGCCATGAAACGAACACAAATTCAGATAATCCAGCGACCTTGCCTCATGAGACTCAGGGCATATATTAATATTGATATCTCCAATAATGGAGATGTTCTTGAAACTACCTACCCTATCTAAAATGTTATTTAAAGATTGCAGAAAGTTGTCAATATTTCTATTTGAGGGCGACCGGTAAATGGCCAAGATAACACTTTCAGTACCAATCTTTATTACAAGACAATTAAAGTCTCCACAGTTAGGTTCTTCGCAGGTAATACCAAGACTCGATTTACAAAAAACTGTAACTCCGTCGTTTTGGTTAACGCAATTTTCCGTAATGTGGTGACTATAACCATCCAATCTCGGAACCACGGGGTTGCACGATATCCAACACTCAGTTAGGATAATAATATCGCAACCAATCTTCAATCTACTCAACATTGTAGCAAAATCATCAAAATTTCGTGATATACTTCGAATATTTTGAGTCAATACTGTCAAGTAATTAGCGGGGCTTGTTAGTACATTGCTACAATCCTCAACGTCACAATACTGAGATTCAGAGATAGATAAACTATCAATTTCGGAGGCAAGATCAAACATTTTTAATATGCAAAATTAACGAAGTACCCTGTAGGAATGGACTAATAGAGCAAATTTTCGACATTGGAACAATGTGACTTAAGCGATGGTATTGAGATAAAATTAAAAAGCGTCTGTGGAAATTGATGAACAGATAAGGGAAATCTATACTTTTACGTTTACTGTTATTTAATAAAAATATGTATTTGGTAATTTGGCATGAGAAAAAACTTTGTGATATTTCAATAAATAGCATTAACGTTTGGACTTGTGTTTGTGTAGCGTGTTTATAAAAAGGGCAAAGGACATTTTCAGAGTAACAATTTAAAACTAAAAGACTATTAACATGCAAATTATGAATTATTACAGAACTATGTACGCATGAAAAAACGACAGCGCAGCGAAGGATGACAAGGAAAGATAGTCATTCGGCTGTTTTTTCCTTTAACTTATTAAGATCTGCCTCCTCTTCGACTCGAACATATTGCATCCCCTCTTTCTTCCTAATTGGGAACTTTTTAATGAAAAAATGCACCAATTAAAAATAGAAAATAGAATCAATAAAGTACAGGTAGAACAGATAGAAAATAAGGAAGATCTTGATGGCATGGTTGAAAAATACACCGCAGTTATGGCTGAAGCATGCGACGAGGCGATGCCAAAGAAAAAAGAAAGCCAAAAACTTACCATTCCGTGGTGGTCCGAAGAACTCGAAGCGATGAAGCATGACGTCGCTACCAGGAAGAGGAGAATCCGGTGCGCAGCGCCGTCGCGAAGAGAAGGTGTGGTTGCTTTGTACCTGGCGGAAAAAGAGAAATACGAGTCCGAGGTCAAAAAACGCTCGACAGAGAGTTGGAAGGGGTTCTGTCAAAAACAGGATAGGGAAGGGGTTTGGGAGGGAATATACAGGGTAATAAAAAACACGGCAAAACGGCAGGAGGATCTGCCGCTGGTTTATGACGGGGAAGAGGTAGGGCAGGAGGGCTCCGCGAAAGTACTGGCAGAAACTTTCTACCCGGAAGATACACAGGAGGAGGATAGCCCAGACCATCGTCGAATCAGAGCCCTTGCTGACCGAGCAAACGACTGGAGTCATAATGAGACCCATGACCCAGACTTTGCGACCGAGGAGCTCAGGTTCGCGACGGGGTGCTTCAATCCGAAGAAGGCACCTGGAGTGGACGGTTTCACAGCCGACATCTGCCAGCAGGTCGTGGCACAGGATCCGGAACTGCACCTGGCGATCTTTAATAAGTGCTGGCAATTGACGCACTTCCCCACAGTGTGGAAAGACGCAACCGTGGTGGTGCTGAGGAAACCGGCAAAGGACGATTACACCAGCCCAAAGTCCTATAGACCGATCGGACTGTTACCAGTGATGGGTAAGATACTGGAGAAGATGATGGTTAGAAGGCTGGTTTGGCACTTGGTGCCCCGAATTAGCCAGTATGGTTTCATGCCACAGCGGAGCACGGAAGACTCCCTCTATGACCTAATGGACCACGTGAGAGGCAAACTTCGAGAGAGGAAGCTCATCACGATGGTCTCTTTGGATATAGAGGGAGCCTTCGACAGTGCGTGGTGGCCAGCCATTAAGGTCAGACTGGCGGAGGAGGATTGCCCAGTGAATCTCAGGAGGTTGATAGCCAGCTACCTAAGCGACCGCAAGGTCCGGGTAAGGTACGCTGGCCATGAGTTCACGAAAGGCACTAATAAGGGTTGTATCCAAGGGTCAATAGGCGGCCCCATCCTGTGGAATCTCCTATTGAACCCATTGCTGGAGAGTCTGACTCGGAGAGGTGACTATTGCCAGGCCTTTGCGGATGATGTGGTGCTCGTGTTTTCGGGGGAGACAGCCCTAGAAATCGAGGTACAGGCCAATGCCGCTCTCGAACACGTCCGGGGGTGGGGTGTCATAAATAAGCTAAGATTTGCGCCGCACAAAACTTGCGCCATGGTAATCACCAGGAAGCTTAAATATGACACGCCACGCCTGACCATGGGAGGGATCGACATTGGAATGTCCTCGGAAATTAAGATACTGGGACTCACTGTCGATGCCAAGTTGACCTTCAATAGCCATACGGCTAACGTCTGTAAGAAGGCACTTGGCGTATACAAACAGCTGTCAAGAGCTGCTAAGGTCAGTTGGGGTCTCCATCCGGAAATAATCCGTGTAATTTACACCGCTACGGTAGAGCCCATTATCACGTACGCGGCTGGCGCCTGGTCCTCAGCATCAAAGAAGAAAGGTATCCAGCGACACCTGAACGCTGTCCAGAGGGGTTTTGCTCAGAAGTTGTGCGGGGCTTACCGCACGGCCTCTCTTCACTCTGCGCTGGTATTGGCCGGTATATTGCCACTCGACCTCCGCATACAAGAGGCAGCCGCCCTGTATGAGGCGAGGAGAGGGGCATCCAGGCCGGAGCTGGCAGACAGAGAGGTCGAGCGAAGAGTAGTTTTCTCCAGCATACCTCACCCGAGGCGGCATACTGCGTTGGAGTTCATGTGTTTGGTAGACCAGGAGCAGCTTGAGACACAGAACAACCAGGCTATCCGCATATTTACCGATGGTAGCCGAATTGAGGGCAAGGTTGGAGCAGCGCTTACGCTGTGGGATAGTGCAGCAGAAGTGAAGGCCCTCAAACTCAAGCTTGCTCCATACTGCACGGTATACCAGGCGGAACTCCTCGCAGTATGCAGAGCCACTGAGGTAATAAAACTACGCAGTGAGGAGAGCTATGGCATTTACAGCGACTCCAGGTCAGCCCTGGAAACCATAGTGAACCCCAGCACAACGCACCCCCTGGCGGTAGACACCCGCAAAAACCTTAGAGACATTGGAGACCAGAACAAAGCTGTGTCTTTGTTCTGGATCAAGGCACACGCGGGCCTTGCTGGAAACGAGAGAGCGGATGAGCTGGCCAAGGAGGCGGCCTTACACATGAAGACCAGGCCGGATTATGACCTTTGCCCGGTTTCATTCATCAAACGACAGATCCGAAAGGGGTCGATTGATGAATGGAACCGACGATATATAGATAGCGCCAGAGCAGGAGTGACAAAACTCTTCCTTCCCGACATTCCAACTTCCCACAAAATTGTCCGAGAAATAACCCCGAATAACGTAATCACCCAAGTACTAACGGGGCACGGTGGGTTCTCGGAGTACCTGAACCGTTTCAGGTGCAAAGAGAACTCATCGTGCATCTGCCAATCCGGGACACCCGAAACGGTGGTACATATTTTGACCGACTGCCCGGTTCACGCCCTGAAAAGATTCGAGGTCGAGAACAGGCTGGAGAATAAAATGATAGCTAAAAACTTCCCAGCGTTCTTGTCCAACAGAAAAGATAGAAATATATTTTTAGAGTTCATTGTAGACATCGCAAGACTCGTTATAAATAGAAATAAATAGTACAACATATCTATGCTAAATTTATATTAGTATAATATATTGATTAGCATATAGTATTAAATGTATAAGTCGAAAATAAGATGTTGAAAATAGGATGTTTACAATAAGATATTCAATTAAGATGTTTAAATTAGATGTTAAAACAAGATGTTAAAATAAGATGTTTAAAATAAGATGTTTATAATAAGGTGTTTAATATAAGATGTTTAAAATAAGATGTTTAGAACTAAGTAGATAAGAAATGTATAAGCATAATATAAATGAGAAAACTGCTAATCTCGACTAGAATAAGCAAATTATAAGTAAGAAACCTCGTATCCCCACCTGGTAATATATGTATAGAGAAGTAGAATAAGTAAATGTATAAAATTAAAGAAAGCGCTGTAACTGCATTAAGCCACAATATATATGTAAGGATTAAATAAAAAACTAAAGTACGAAATAAATAAATAACACCTGTAGTACATCCCATCCTATGTTAATTAAGGACTCTAATTATGTTAGAGGTAGCTCGCGGGCCGGGCCTAGCGCCCGGACAGGAAAAAAAAAAAAAAAAAAAAAAAAAAAAAAAAACCTAACCTAACCTAACCTTTTTTTTTTTTTTTTTTTGTCGCTGAGAAATGCGTTACGCATCCCCGGCTCGTGGGGGACGAGTCGGGGTATGTGGGACTCCTGTCAGTAGCGACAGTATACCCACTAAAACTCAGCGGTGTTCCCGCATCGCCGTGATGGGAGGGTCATGGGAAACCGGCTCAGCCTTTACGTCCACGACCCTCCCGGCGCATGCCCGCCTAGCTGGCGGGCCCCGCATGCCCCCCAGGTTGGGGGGCTACGGGAATGGCCGGGAACACCTGGCCATTCCCGTCCGACACTGGTGGAGGCCTGTGCGATACAGGCAAGGGTGCCCCCGCACCCGTTGCCTGCTGGCCTCCACCTGGGAGGAGTCGGAGATGACTGTCGAACTGACGTCTTCTTCGACCCCTCCTCCGCCTTCGGAGCGGCACCGCGGCAGGATCTTCCTCCCGCGCCCGCTCCGCCGCCTCCTTCTGGGACATGACGTGTTCGCAGAAGGAGGCGACTGCCGCCCAGGACCCCTCATCCCTCAGCATGGCGTTAACCACGCCGGGGAGCGAGAGGTCCGGTCCGATCGCCGCGACGAGACTGCGGCGCGGCTCGGACCACGACGGGCACACCTCGAGGGTGTGCTGCGCCGCGTCCTCCGCCGCGCCACAGTCGTGGCACGACGGCGTCTCCTCCCGTCCGATTCGGTGCAGGTACGATCCGAAAGAACCGTGTCCGGACAGCACCTGCACGAGACGGAAGGAGAGGAACCCGTGCGGACGCTCGAGCCAGTCTCGCAGGACCGGCCCGATTGCGTCGAGGGTTCGGCGGCCGAAGGCTGCGGTGGCGAGGTCGCCCGTCCAATGGACAACGATGGCGTCCCTCGCCTCCCGCCGGACGGCCTCCCGCTCTTCCGGAGCTGAGCGGACTCCTCTCGCCCTCCGCTCCGCCGTCCATTCGTACACTCTGGCGAGCACCCACGCCTCGAGCTCCCAAGGCGGGGTGCTGGCCAGAGCGCATGCTGCCGCATAGCCCACCGTGCGGTAAGCCCGCGCCGCCCGCTGGGCTATGGCCCTTTGAGGTGCTCGCAAGGCCGCGGCGTTCTCCCTCCTGTGGAGGGACTCCTCCCAGATAGGGGCCCCATAGAGGGCCATACTCCTTAGGATGCCGGCGTAAAGTTGCCGGCATCGCGCGCTGGGGCCCCCCAAGTTGGGAAGCAGCCAGGAGAGAGCGCCCGCGGCCTTCAGCAGGCGCGACGACAGCCCGCTATGCGGGCGATGCCCGCTCTTGTAACTACATCTTAGTCCTCTCATCATAGACCAGGCCTTAAACAACGTGTTTTAACGGCTTTAAGCATAATTTTGACGGAGCTTTAATTTTTTTACCTAATACTGACCTTATGGTCATTCGACCGTACGACTACTTATTTTAAATTAAATTATTAAATTAAATTAAATTAATTTTGTTGCTTTTGCGTTTTCCCCCCTTTACAGGGACACAAAAGCAACACCAGTGACCTCTGACTTGTCAAATTTATGAACTTGACTTTTAATAAAACCACCACCATGTTTCGCACTCCGGCCAAAGACGTGAGTTCGTCGGGTTCCAGGGGCTCACCGCGTTCGACAGAGAAGGCTGGACCCTCGCTTCCCTGTGTGAGGCGTAGCATCGGGGAATGGGAGGCCGGGAAACCTGAGTCCCAGGCTAAGTCCCCGGTCATCCTAAAGCGTGACGCCACACCACCTACCACCAGCACTCTGGAGACGCGCCGAGGAAATGTGGACACTGCAAGACCGTCAAAGATGACAGAGTCCGGGTACCGCAGTCTTACAGCGGAGGCGAGAGCTTGTCTGAATAAAGCTAAGCTTCATTTGGTCAGCTCTCGCAACCTCAAGACTGAGATCAAGACGGCGGTGCTCGACGCCATTAACAGACTCTATGAGCTGGTGAAAGAGTCGGAGCGGAACAAATCGCCTATAACATCCGCACCTGTGGTAATTCCAGCAGCCATACCAACATCTGCGCCATTGATACTGGCCTCAAATGAGCCGACAGAGCTGATGCAGAGCCTTGTGGAAGGCCTCAAATCGCACAAAGAGGCATTGCAGGAGTGCCAACACCACACCCAGGCTCTGTCGGAACAACTGCAGCACGCTCCTCGCTACGTCGCAGGCCAAGGTGCGACCTTCGCGGAGATGGCTGCCGTCAGTCCGAAGCAGAGCATTCAAAAGCCTCTTCACTCGGTGTTCGTATCATCTACCAATGATCAGGACACCGGTGAAGAGGTTATCGAGAAGCTCAGGACGGCGGTCGATGCCAGAAATGAGGGCACTAGGGTGGAACGGCTGCGCATGGTCAGGGACCAGAAGGTGGTGGTCACTTTCAGGACGAAGGAAGAGATGAGAAACGTTTCTGAACGGATAAGGAAGACGGGTAACCTGGTGGTGGAGGAGGTGAAAAATAAAGATCCGCTCATCATTGTCAAGGACGTCCTCTCCTGCCACACGGATGCGGAGGTTACCCAGGCCCTGCAACGACAAAACACCCACCTGCTCGGGGACATTCCTGCGGAGGATTTGAGGTTAGGGGTGAAGTACCGTCGTAGGACGAGGAACCCCCATATGTGCCACGTCATCCTGCAGGTGTCCCCGACTGTGTGGCAGCGGTTAACACTGGCGGGTCGCGTGCACGTTGACCTGCAGCGAGTGCGAGTGCAGGACCAGTCACCACTGGTGCAGTGCACTCGCTGCCTGCGCTTCGGCCACAGTCGTAAACTGTGCACGCAGCCCGCCGACCTCTGCATTCACTGTGGAGAGCCCCACATGCGGGCGGATTGTCCTTCAAGGATGGCAGAGGAGGCTCCAAAGTGCCACAACTGTCTTCTAGCCAAAATGGAAAGGACTGGCCACACCGCCTTTGACAATGAGTGCCCGATACGCCTTAAATGGGATGCGTTGGCACGCTTATCGGTGGCGTACTGCTAAGGTGCAGCCAGCCTTTTCCGGAAATAAGACCCGATCAGACCACAGCGGTATTGTTTTAAAATTTTTCATACATAAACTTTTTTCATCTTTCTCATTTTCATTATTAACCTCAAGAAATTACAACTCAACACAAGCGAATTGGAGCCAATTTCATGCGAAATTGGCCCAATTAAAAGCCGTCTCTAAATTAAATTCATTTGAACTTCACACAATTAACCATAAAATAGTCTCAGTAGTTAGTTTATACGATAACATTAATATAGATAGTATAGAAAATATTTGCGGCAAACTTACCTTACCGTTGTGGTCGAACGGACTCGTTGATGCACAGGTCTGGAGTGTGCAGTACCTAAAGCAAAATGAAAATTATCATCACCAGTTTATGGCAGCACCATTCGACAATTGGAAATATCCTAGAGGAAAGCAGGTACTTACTCGTAAAATCGCAGATGTGCGTCTGCCAGGATTGACGGAAAATAAACACAAAAAATTGAATGTAAAAGTAGTAGCTAGAAGTCATAGAATAAAAATAAATAGATTATAAATAATGTCTATATGATATATTGATTATATATTAGCATAGCCATATTATAAATATAGAATAAATTAAAGGAAATATGAAATACAATAGGTATTAGCATAGATAGACTCATAAATAAACATAAAACACAAAAATAATTTAGAGAAATAAGTTAATAAATTATTAGGTTGGTATGTAAAACGTTAGCTCAAAAAATTATAAGTTACAGTAATATAGATACAGAAAAAATTAGAATTAGCGAGGCAACTGCTTCCAGGAATACTCCACTTCCTAAAACAGGACTGACCAAAATAAAATCCTAAAAGAAACGAGTAAAATTATATCATTGCCAAATAAGGTCTCTGATCATGTCAGAGGGACACCGAGCAAAGGCAGGAGTGGGTTTTAGCCGGTAGAGTCCGGCACTGCCCAGACTGGCTCATAAGTGAGGCAGTCTGGGCGTCCATGAGGATTTCCCACTCCTGCTAAACTAAAAAAAAAAAAAAAAAAAAAAAAAAAAAAAAAAAAAAAAAAAAACCTAACCTAACCTAACCTAATCAGTGGAAAACTCAAATTATCATACCTATTCTAAAACCTGGCAAGCACGCTGATGACCCAAACAGTTTCAGGCCAATCGCTTTGTCATCAGTTCTTGCTAAATTATTGGAACATTTAATAAAGAACCGACTCGAATTTATTGTGGAATCCAGAGACTTACTTCCTAGGTCTCAATTTGGTTTTAGAAAGGGACTCGGTACCATGGACAGTGTTGGGGTTTTGGTTTCAGATATACGTTCATCGTTTTCCATAAATGAATCCGTAGTCGCTGCCTTTTTAGACATTTCCTCTGCCTATGACAACGTCCTTCTTCCCATTCTCAGGCAAATATTGCAACAGCAGCTGAGAATACCGGAGAGAATGATACAGTGCATCTGCAATTTGCTAATGTCTCGAACTTTGGTTTTGAGAGTTCCAGGTGAAGAATTTGACGTCAGGACGTCATGGAAAGGCCTACCACAAGGCTCTGTTCTTAGTCCCTTATTGTACAATTTGTATACAGCTGACATTGGTTCATGCCTTAATAACGATTGTCAAGTTCTTCAGTATGCTGACGATTTGGCTTTATATGTCACCAGTAACTCTGTTAGCGACGCAGCATCATCTCTTTGCGTATCCCTGGACTCTCTAAACCAATGGCTAAATTCACATGGTCTGAGTTTGTCTGCCCCCAAAAGTGCTGTAGTTGTATTTACATGCAGGAGGCTGATCCCACAAATTTCAGTGGGCATCCAAGGCAATTATATACCAGTTTCTTCAAAAGTAAAATTTTTAGGTGTCGTTTTAGACTCAAAATTGAGTGGTCTACACCATCTAAACTATTTAGTGAATAGATGCGAGAAAACTATTCCTATATTAAAAGTGCTCGCTGGTGTCTGGTGGGGTGCACATCCCTACACCATGAAACTGGTATATAATGCCTTAATCCGGAGTGTTCTGGACTACGGATCTTTTCTCCTAATCCCCTGCAACAAAGGTGCTTTGAATAGGTTGGACAGAATTCAGGCTAAGTGTCTACGGATAATATCAGGCTGTATGAAGTCCTCACCAATTAACGCATTGCAGGTAGAGTGCGCAGATCCACCGTTGGCCTTGAGAAGACAGTATCTAGCATCGAGATTTTGGGCTAGAGTCATTACCAAATCCTCCCACCCTCTTGTTAAAAAAGTGAGCGATTTGGATGCTGTATGCCGGAATTCCAATTATTGGAATCATAAAGAAGTCCCTTTGTTTTTAAAGTCATTTCGTTGTTATAAAAATTTAGATTACCCCATTATTCAGTTTCCGAAACTTCCCATTTTCAGTTTCGACTATGAAATTATTTGCTTTAAACCAGATATATTCTACAATATTGGCATATCGAAAAAGTCTTCTTCGGCGGACTCTATTTTCAATGCGGCGGTTGGTGAGCGTTGGTATAATTTTGAAAGGTTTTTCACGGACGCCTCTAAATTATCAGATGCAAGTTGCACTGGTGCTGCAGTATATTACCAAAACTCTAAAATTGTTTTAAAATTCAAGTGCCCTCCACAATCTTCAGTGTTTACGGGTGAGTGCGTGGCCATATTAGAAGCATGTCTATTTATAGAGGCTCATAGCGTTCGACTTGGTGTCATCTTTACGGACTCACTTAGTTGTCTACAAGCTTTGGAGCAGAATCCTTTTAAGAGTAAACTCCATAGTGCAGTACTGCTTCAAATCAAAAAGTCCTTTTTCTCTTGTGTCAAGAATCACAAAACTGTACACTAGGTTTGGATTCCAAGTCATTGTGGCATAAGAGGAAACGAATATGTTGATGCTCTTGCTAAGGATGCTGTTACGTCCCAAGACTCTGACCTTAAACACTTCCAATGTCAGGGCTACGACTTGCTGAGCCTTCCCAAAAAGAGCTTACTAACCTCATGGCAAGTCCAGTGGCCAAACTCAAGTAAACAAAAAGGAGCCTTTTATCACGCTATACAGCCCAATGTTACACCCAAGCCCTGGTTTTATCCCTACAAAAAAATATCTAAGAAAGTAATTACAATTCTTTGTCGTCTCCGTATTGGCCACTGTTGTTCTCCGGTTTTCCTTCATAAAATCCGGGTCAGAGACTCATCGCTCTGCGAATGTGGGTTGGATGAAGGTACTTTGGAGCATATCTTTTTTAACTGCTCCAATAATAACCCAGCCCATGACTTATATAGCCATCTTCCTAAATTAAAAATCCCTGTCCCAACTAACTTTCCATCCCTACTAACACATTCTTCCCCAAAGCTCTTTGCAGCTTTGATGTTTTTTATTCGTGTCAATGACATCAAATTATGATGTTTTTTTATGTGATCTGTGACCATTTATGTATGACAACAATATTTTTTATCTGTTTGTTTCAGTGTACTAATAATATCCGTCAACAAGTTTCGCATTAATCTCAATTACTTATTGGTATTTAATTTTAGCTTCTATCAATATTTATTTTTTAATTTGTTTCCCACCGCACGTTTTCTCAACACATTGACATTAGCAGAATTGTCGACATCGGCACCATTGCCATAAGGAAAAATAGAATAGAATAGAATTTGTTAAAGTATCTGTACCGCTCGTTTTATTTTCATCCTTCTGATTACTCATTTAGGGGCCTAAGTCCGCCACTAGGCCTTCGCTAGTCTTATAGCTTTATTGCAAAAAGAGCATTAGCCAAGTATTTTTAGAAAATAACGTTGTTTAACTGGCTAGATGATAGTTCTTAAAATTGTGTGTGAAGTAAAGACAACGTTTGTAAGGGTTAACACAGACAGAGCAACAAGATGCTCGAACAGTTTTAATTGAACAAATGATAACTGAAATAGAGTTGAAAATAGCGCGCAAGATATAATTCCGTGCTGCATACGTTGGCGTATGTTCCTCACAAGCACGCGGGCCGTGGCGAGCATGCTCGAGACGGCGTGCGTCAACGCTTGCGAAGAGTCGTCGCCACAGTACATGACTATGAGTCGACTTTTTCGTTGGTGACAGTCTCATGGTTCACGGGCGCAACGGGCCTCGTACCTAGTACTACAGGGGTCGGGGCTGGTAAGAAGTGCGTGGGCAGCGGGCGACTTCTTGACAATTCAAGTGTCTGTATGAATGAATGAATGAATGAAATGCACCGATCCCAGCGTGGTTTAACCAGACTCGATAAATCGAATGAACCCCAAGATTTGCACTAGCCCATGAAGCCTCATGTTTCATGGGACTACAAAGGCCATTGCATATCTAGGAGTAGACCGGGGGGCGCGGGTAATGGTAAGGAAGACGTGCCCTTAGGATAAGGAAGGATTTGAGAGCCATACCGGATATGCATCCTAGAGTAAGCATAGGAATAGTGGAGAGACGGGTGTTAATTATCTATGGATGGGCATCTTTTGCGACGTCTTCGTTATGTTGGTTCGAGTCGATCTTCACCGGTGTATTTTGAGAACGGGGATACGCTGCTTTCTCAGCTTTTTCTATACTGCTGCTGTGCTGTGTTCGATTTTGCTGTGTCTAAGTCTTCGTCAGAGGCGTCGCTGCTATCCGTTTCAGGTTTCTTGTACATCTCGCTGGCGGCCTTCATGATCTTGGATCTGTCTGTAGCCTTATCCATCCAAAAGTCTAATTCCTTGTCGAAATAAGTCGAGTCCTGCTTAAGATTGTCGTTCCATGTGTAAATAGGACGGCCTACTTTCTTATATTTGGCCTTATACTCCATTGCTGCGTGTAAAAGGTGTGGTTTGCCACGCCTGTGGACGTGTGCGAGATAGCACATTCTGTGGTTCTTGATGCGTTTGGTTACAGTTTTTCCATCTAAGATTTCGTGCATCTTCTTTTGTGTTGGTTTATTTCTGGCGTGGTTAATCAAGTCTCTCATGATGACTCTCTCATATCTTCTCAGTCTTGACCTATTAGCTTTGGTGATTGCCGATACTTTCAATCCGTATATCATGCAAGGTACTATAACCATTCGATACATGAGTCTGGCTAGTTTCCAGTCCATCTTTGAGTTTATTATGAATGGTAATAGTGACTTTGCGTTTCTAGTGGCCTGTTCACACCGTTTTCTAACTGTGCTTCTCCTGCTTAATGCAGATGTTATGTATGTACCTAGATATTTAATTTCGTCGACAGTATGTAGTTTTAATCCGTTCATTGACACGTAAGTCGCTTTCTGTTTAGTTAATGGGTCTCTAATTAGAATTTTTGTTTTAGTTTCGTTTATTTGTAGGCCGACACTACCTAGTAGGGGTTTAATATGGTATACAATACCTTCTAACCCTTTTTGGTCGTCTGTAATGAAGATGAGGTCGTCCGCAAATGATAACACCAAGGGGAGTGATATTTCAAGATCTTGGTCTAATTTAATTAACTGAGTTTCCTCTTCGAGGGTTCTAAGGACCTCATCCATGACCAGTGTAAAAAGGCGAGGAGATAGTGGGCAACCTTGTTTGACTCCCTTTCCTTTAATGATCCAACTACTTTGCTGACCACACCATTTGATGTGTGTTCGTTCATTCATGCAAACTTTGATTATCCTGTTAGTTAGCGTCATATTAGATCTTTGTATTAGAATGTCTCGTAGTGCTTGGAGGTTGACGTTGTCAAAAGCTTTTTCTATATCCAGAGCGAGTACATAGATTCTTTTACCTGCGCGCCATTCTTCGTCCAGAACCCTTTTTAGTGTAAATATGTGATCATCTGTAGATCTATTGTTTAAAAAAGCCGCTTGGTAGTTACCCAATTCTTTTATTGTTTCGTCTAATTTTTTTTAAAACGTAGGAGGCGTAGATTCTGTAGCCCGTATTGCAAACCGATATTCGTCTATAGTCATTTGAATCTTTAGGGTTGTTTTTCTTTGGAATTGGTACTTGTACTGTTTCTAGCCAGGTGTCGGGCGCTTCATTTTGTGTCCACGCTTTGTTCATGTGCTTGGTGACGGCTTCCTGTAATATCGGCGGCATTGCTTTGAAGAGCTCAATTACCACTTGGTCTGTTCCGGGCGCTGTCCCGTTCCGCATGTTGTTAATTATTTCCATTACTTCGTCCAGTGAGGGTCCTGCATTTTGTGCGGTGGATACCCGTTTTGTTATGGTAACCGTTGGTATAGGTAGGCCCTCGGAGGTTTTTAGGATTTGCTCCCATTTGGACATTGGTATATAAGCGGTTCTTTTCCGGCGTTTGGTAGTTTGCTTGTTTTTCCTGTAAAATAGATAAAGTACCTGCATGCGTTTTGATGGATGTTTTTTCCCCAATCCAGTGAAGAATGCACTGGATTCTTTGTTTTCTTCTTCCGTTTTAATCATATGAAGTATTGCATGACATTCCTTTACGCGATTATGTCTATTTGGGTTATCTAATTGTCTTCTTTGTAGGAATTTAGCCTTTTGGAGGTTAGCAAGAGCTATACGATGTTCCCTAGAGTGACTCTGTTGAAAAGTTAAGGTTTCCTGGGCCGCCGCTTTTAATACTTCAGTTATGGTACACCATGGTATTTCGACGCTTTCATCTGTTGAGTCTATTCCGACGTTTTCCAATTTTTTGATTATGCAAGCTTGGTATTTTGCTTTGGTTGATTTGATATTGAGAGCGGCATAGTAGTATTGTTTGTAATTGAAATCCTTGGTCTTTATTGTTGTTTCATTTTTTTGAGTCTGGTGTTTATTGTTTTCATCATTGTTTATGATTCGGTTTGTTCTTAGCTGCCCCCAAATTATTTTATGGTCAGATATGGCCCTACCTGCCCATTCGCCTTTAATATACTTAAAGAGTTTTTCTGTTGTCTGTGGCGTAATAATGTGATCCAATTGTGATTTCTGCGTGCCCTTTGACCATGTTATCTTGCATGATGTTCTCGCTTTTGTTGTTTCTATTTGCAGTTTTTCCCTGCTGACTATATCCATTAACATTTCACCGTTGTAATTGGAGTAGTCGTGATGGAGATTTTGGTGAATCAGCCCTTTGCGTTGGAAACTTATTGTATCTTGTCTACCAATATGAGCGTTAAAGTCCCCTAGGATGATTAAAGTACATTTCCTTGGTTTTTGTCTGATCAAGTTTAGTATACCCGTGAAGGATCTGGTTGCTTTAGAGGTACAGCTGTTGATGTGAGAGTTAATTATATAAAGCGGAGCAGGTTTGTCGCTTCCCCTACCAATTTTAAGAGTTATTGTCATCACGTCGGTATCGCAATTTCTATTTATTATTTCAATTTGGGAATCCTTTCTGACTAGAATTGCAAGTCCCCGTTGAGCTTTACCTGCGGTTCCGGATAGGTGCCATTCGTAATGGGTGGAGTTGTACGTTCCTAAGTTCATCCCTGTTTCTCGTAGGCAGGCTATGTGAATGCCCCTATTTGAAAGTTCCGCGTCTATTTTATCTTTTTTGGCCGGTTTCGAGGCCCCACGAACGTTCCAAGTTGCAATGCGCAGGTCTGAGCAAGTGTACTTAGTCGCGGCAGAAGGCAAATTTCTAAGTATTGTGTATCCGGTGTCGTCCGCGAGTTCAGCCGATAACGGTGTACATAATGTTGATGTTAATTGTTCATCCGGTGTTAATGAGCAAGCTAGTTGGGGGCTGCTCAGAATTCGGGGTTTAGTAGGCTGCCCTTGTTCGTCTCTTTTGTTGTATTTATTGCCTACCGTTTCGGCATGTTGTGGTGTAACTTTGTTAGTTGTTTTATGCGTTAGACTTTGCAGCTTATTGTTGTACTGTTCTTCGGCGCTTATGACCCAGCTATCATAATGTTGATCTTTGTAAATGATATGTATGTTTCCGTGTACTGGTTCGCCGGCAGGTGAGTAGACCAGTGTGTTCCCGTAGTTATTATGCACATGCACATTTACGAGATAGAGTTCGGCCGCGGCGATTAGGATGTCTTCCCCTCCCCAGAACGTCTCGTTAAACTGCGCGGTTATGTAGTTTGTTATCATTTGTTCCTGAGAGAGCTTGCTGTTAGGAATAGAGTCTTGAATGTTATTCCTAAGTGCTAAGCAAATTCTGGCTTCGTCGCGGTTATCCGAAACATACGTAGCTAGGTCTCGGCGTATTGACATATGGCCAAATGTTAACCCCATTAAAAGATTTAGTTGATGGGCGATCGCACTAAACAGACAATTGCCATCCTTTTGCATGGCCGCTATTATTACCATTGTAACACTATTGTTTGGGACTCTGGACCCCACGTGTTGAGACACAGAGCTACAAAAGTTTGACAGGGTCATGCGTTGATTGAGATTTATTAGATACCCTCTGTTTTTCTATTGAAATATAACTTGTTATGCAGTTTTTGTTTTTGTTGAGTGGGCTTTAGGCTCATCACACGTGTGCCTTTCTTCACAAAAACTCGGGTAAATTGTTCGACCGAAACACGACAAAAAAGAAGTTGCTTTAGACGCGACTTTTTGGAAGGCAATGGAAATTGCCAGAATGTTACGCAATCTAAATCGACACTGTTATTTTTGTTAGAGTATATATTATAATTTTTATCTTGATGTTCTCGTTCTACTATATACTAAATATGTAGCTTAAAAGTAAGCGTTGGTTCAGTGCGAAGCATCAAACCTTTAAACTTCGCCAGTCACTACGCAACCGTAGATATGCGCTAACGATGTTGACGCTTAATCTAACAAATAATCTACCGAACTTTGTCGCTGAATTTTGGCCTCGTAATCGAAATAAAGCCGGGAATTTAATTCAGTTCTCGTGATCGATACACTTACTAGAAACAATTTAAGGTGTAAGTCTTTTTGGTATCTGGATCTACCGTTGGACTTAGCATTAAGCATGCGTTTGAACTATGGGAGTTTGATTTATTAACTGAGTGATTAACAGAACGCCCTGACATAAAAGGAGTGATCTCACCGGGTTTTTCTTATTACGACGTTTCTGGTTCCCTGGAAACCTTGGGCAGACGATAAGGCCTTCGGATGCCCTGGATCGCTCGCTCTGGGTCATGAACGTACGTAGGCTTAGCACACCTCACTTTTGCACTTAATGTAATTATTTGTAGACGCTTGAGTCATAGCCACATTGAATAAACAAAACACTCGATGTTATTTTTATTTTGACCGGCAAAAAACACGTTGGATCTTGTTTCGGACCCAAGCCCGTACGTACACGTGTGCGATAAAAGACGCGGAGCGCTCGAGACGTCCTTCCGCAACGGCGTCCAGATGAACTCTCCTTGACAATTCAAGTGTCTGTACCTAGTTTATTTTCAATAAATGCTGTTTGACGGTACAGAGTGGTGCTTATGACGGGTGCGGTTGTAAGCGGGATTTTGAGGTAGGCCAAATGAAACAGAGCACTTCGTCACATAATTAATTTATTCAGTTCCTTAGTAAGTAGTAACTTATGCTATGACTTATGACTACACGTCGTCGTCGCGCGAAGTCGGGTGCCGCGGCCGACGCGCTGGGTTGGTCGCACGCTCATCGCTTATAGATTGATAGATGATAGACATTTGAGACGATAAATATTATTATTTTTCTTTATTTAATTAATTCAAGATCCAAAAACAGCGGGTGATCCCATGCTTTTTTTTAGGGTTCCGTAGTCAACAAGAAACCCTTAGTTTCGCCATGTCCGTCTGTCTGTCTGTCCGCGGCTTTGCTCAGAGTCTTTGTACTAGAAAGCTGTAATTTGGCATGGCTATACATATTAATCACGCCGACAAACTGGTGACATTTTTTTAAGGGTAAGTACCTCACCTACACGTAAAGTGGGGATGTTTTTTTCTCTCTTCTATCCCGTGGTGTGAGATGTCCTTGGTAAGGTCGTTCAAAAATATTGTGAGTGAGTGAAAACCATTTTTGAATTCAGGGATCCGTTAACGAAATATTACGCTTTAATTTTTGTTAGAGTTCGTGTCCCCCCCTACTAGCTAAATGGTTTTGGATATGTGTAAAAATTCACGGCAGTAGTATATATAACGGAAATAAAAGGAAAACTATCACAGCTAAGTAGGCTTTACAAGTTAACGAGTAATACTCGACCAACTTACATTTGCAAATACAAAAACATTCAGTTTTTCAACTACATACTAAGTTTGTTCTTACGATAAATTCATCCCAACTACGGAACCCTTCATTGTGCGTGGTCCGACATGCACTTGGCCGGTTTTTTTAATATCTACCCATGACCTCATCCGCGTGGATCGAACACCTGTGGCACTCGGCAATAGTGTAGCTCTCTATCAGTGTGTAGTTGTTCTATGCGGCGGCTGTCCGAATTTCCAATTCCGGAGTAAAGGACCAACTAAACTTTGCAGTTGGATTATTTTTATCCCATACCTCGTTCTACATTACGACAGATTCTGATACTACAATTTGCAAATGTAAGTTTATAAGAACAAAATCTTTGCAGATTTTTCCCTTTACATGTACTACTGCGAGACCTTGCTTCTGCCCAAATTCTTGATGCTGCGGCAACGGGAAGTACCTACTCGTGAGTAAAAGTTTTGAAAAGTAAGACAATCATCAAAATAAGTGACATAATTTTAATTGACTGTACCTCTTGATTGCGTTGACTTAAGAAGCTTAAATTTTTCACACGTCCAAGGAACCGCAGACCTTAGTATTTGATATTAATATCAACTTTATACCTCTACCAGTTCCTGAGAAAAGGGATCCTGACAAACGGACGATACATTGATCTTATAAGGGTTCCGCTTGCGGTACGAAACCCTGAAAATAAAGTAATATACATAATTACATTTATTTTTATTACATACCTTCTTTACCTTCTACATGTAAACTGTTTTATCTTTTACTTTATTTGATGAGCATGAATACACATAGCCACACAAAAAGTAGCATTCATTTCGTAAATAACGTAAAAGATGTTAGGGGGATGCGCTAACGTAACCCGTACAATTGAAATTTCAACACGTTTTTTGCAATTTGCAGGACAGTGTCAGGTTGAACGTAGATCAAAAAATAATTCGCGACCGTAAATTATTTGTATTTACAGAATTAGAATCATTAAAATGATCAACTAGCTTCAACTTTCTGACTAACTGACGCGACTATTTGACAATTCAAAAGTGCCTGTAAATGGTTTAATTGAAATAAATGCTTTGAGTTTGAGTTTGAGTTCAATATAACTCTGTAAGTTAGAATTAGCCTCTAATGTCATGATTTCATGAAATAGCCATTCAATAGGGTAATTTAAACTTAGAGAGTTATATTGATTATTTGAATGATTATAATTCTGTAAATACATACTTATTACAGTTGCGAATTATATTTTGATCAACCTACAAACTAAAACTAACCTATGAAGACGTAAGAAAATTTGAATTTGGCGGGCTACCCTTGAGCTTTCGCCTTAAGGTCAAATAAAAAATATATCCCGATATTGGCGAGGCGCGTGCGACACAACCTAGCACGGCGCACTGTGTGTGTGTGTGACGTCACAGCGCCATCTTGCGGCCCTCTATGGAGATCTCGACAGCGCGGCGCGAGCCTGACTTCATGCGCTTCTGGTCCATGAAGCGCTTCATCTGCTTCTCGTAGCGCGTCATCTTCTTCTTGGTGGCCTACAACAGACGCAAGTCAAGTGACACATCAGTCAGCCGTTTCAGTTTCAATTTATATTGTTTACATGTCTTATCTTAAGTAATTGAGCTGAGGAAGACCAAAGAAACGATGGATGGACTGTGTGGAAGATGATATGGCTACAAAGGGGGCCACTAGTGAGAAGACGACTAATCGAGATGTATGGAAGAAAAAGACATGTTGCGCCAATCGCAAATGCACTGGGAAAAGTACAAGAGGATGAGGATGATGAGGATTGAGTAAGAGGGCATACTCAGCATATCATGTTCCCACTGCGGGAACACAGGCCTCCTCTCGGTGAGAGGGAGTGGGCCACAATCTACCACGCGGGCCCAGTGCGATTTGATGCACGTCATACATCCTCAATTTTTTTGTTCTAGGTCATTCATTGACATAAAGTAAAGTTCTGCGTGGGATCGAACCCACGACCTAGAACTCGGTATGTCGTGGCAGTTACGACTGGGCCACTACAGTCACTGCTCTAGTGGGCAAAATGGCAATATTATTTGTCTTGTAATTTTATTTTCTTTTATGTTGTTATTAATCTTAAAGGAGATGATTTATTATTTTCAGCCAGTCCATCCATCGTAAAAAAGCGGCCAAGTGCGAGTCGGACGCGTCCATGAAGGGTTCCGTAGCAGCAAGTAACATAATATAAAAGTTCTTGTATTGATTGAATGAAAGGTAAATTGCGGTTTACGATTTGACATATAAAAAAAAAACTACTTCTCGTTCAAACCAATTTTCGGTGGAAGTTTACATGGTAATTGTACACAATATATTTATTTTTGTTTATTCATTCTCTTATTTTAGAAGTTACAGGGGGGAGACACACATTTTACCACTTTGGAAGTGTCTCTCGCGCAAACTATTCAGTTTAGAAAAAAATTATATAAGAAACCTCAATATCATTTTTGAAAACCTATTCATAGATACCCCACACGTATGGGTTTGATGAATTTTTATTTATACATTCTCAAACTCAAACCATTTATTTCAAATAAACCAATTACAGGCACTTTTGAATTGTCAAGGGGTGTCGGTCAGTCAGAAAGATGAAGCTAGTTGCCCATTCCAAAGCGTAGTAGGTACCTATGGAGAAGAACGGGCAAGAACCTCCACGGACACTCTTTTAAATCATGATATGGTTACAAAATATTGGTTACATCATTCATGTTGAAGTTATACATGTGAGAACGATGCAAAACGTTAAAAGCGTCCGTAACAAAAAGAAAAAAGAAAATCTAAAATTAAATTAAATTAAAATAACCCGTGGCAGCCAAGAGACGACCAGTCCCCACTGACGGCGCCCGTTCACGAACATGACACATGGTTTAGCACCATTCAGCTCAACCATTTTGAAGGGAGCTAAATGATCCAACATACGCGCCACCGTCAGCCAGAAATTAGAGTGAGCATGACATACTCTCAGCCGCCAAGGCGCATTCAAGTCAATGTCAATGTCAAGACATACCCAGTACCTAGATGGTAGCTTTATAGTCGGTACATAGTACTCACACAGGTGCTATGCAATTATACAATGTTATGAGATTGAATTTATACAATGCAAAGATAGTTTTTAAAATCTTCAGCAGCTCCAACAGTATTTTCAAATGTAATAATATATAATGTGTTCTATGTAACCCGCAAAATTTACTGTTTTTTTCTATTTTTGTGTGAAAATCTTAATGTGGTTCACAGAATACATCTAATTACCAAGTTTCAACAGTATAGTTCTTATAGTTTCGGAAAAAAGTGGCTGTAACATACGGACGGACGGACGGACGGACAGACAGACAGACAGACATGACGAATCCATAAGGGTTCCGTTTTTTGCCATTTGGCTACGGAACCCTAAAAAGTAGGTCGGAGTCTCTTCTTAGAAAATGTATGGGAATAGATTTTTGCGATTTCTGTCTTTTCTAATACTCAAACCTCAGTAGGTTCGATAGAGTCTTTTGATCCTTATAATATCGATTGGCATCAAAAAAAGTTTTTGCGAAAACTGTTCTTTTTCTTGCTAACTGTACGTTTTTTTTCAAAATCTGTGAATGTAGGTCAAAATATCTCAAAAAGTTAAGGACAATCTCCTAAAAAATTTTTTTTTACGGTACCTCCCCTACACGTAAAGTGGGGATGTTTTGTTTTTTCGTCTACCCCATGTTGTGAGGTATCGTTAGAAATGTTCAAAAATATTGTGACTTTGTGAAAACCATTTTTGGATTCAGGGATCCGTTTGCGAAATATTAAGTTCTTAACTGAAATTTATTGTTAGCGTCAAGTGTGTGTGTCCCCCCCCTACCAGCTAAATGGTTGTACTTGGATTTGTGAAAAAATTCACAGCTGTAGTATACACGATTAATTTTAAATCGTTGTGGAGCCGAAACACAGTGACTCCAGACGATTAATAGTTACTATTAGCATTGTTATTGTTTTTTTAAGACATCTAATATAGAAATTAGAAATTTATCACTTTTATTCTGTCATTCGAGTTAAATCTTAGTAGCGCTTCCACTATTTCATTCATAAACGCAAGATCGTACGCGATCCGCTCGGTGATGACGTAGCGCGGCACAGCTGTGCGTGTGCGAGTCAGTTGACAGCGCGGTGGGTTAACGGACGTTGGACGAATAACCGGCTGCAAGTAAGTACCTGCAAGTAGATATTTCATTTCTGGTACGATAGGTTGGTGTAAGTTCATTCAATCCGTTATCTCTCGTTTGTATCGGAAGCACGGCACGGTGTTTACCACTATCACATCTCCTCTTAAACAAGAGAAACTAATTGAAATTTCATTAACCACTCTCGCATCACGAAATCACTAGTACTCTTACCTTTTCAACTAGACACGACGAGTACGCTTGGGAGTTGTATTTAAGGCCTTGAATCGAGTGTCGACCAATCGAGCTAATAGGTACTTAATAAGCATACCTACCTACCATATTTATGATAAATAAAAAGAATACTGCCTAAAGGCTTGTGCAGACCAGCGCGACTTGTCGCGCGACGCGACACCGGTTATTATTATACTGTGAAGTTTTCTTAGAAATTGTATTGTTCGTGTCGCGTTGCGCGACAAGTCGCGCTGGTCTGCACAAGCCTTAAACCAATTTTTATGCGACAATGCTTGCTTGCGGCCGCGGCGCGGCGGCTTCTACAAAGGCAGGCAATGTAAACAGAAAAATGAATCGTTTTATCTGTCGAATAAAGTTCATTATAAGTTGGTGGTGCTTTTTTCTATGAAAAGTTGGAACGAATTAAGACCTTATTTTTATGCACTTAACCGCGGAATTCGGTTGTGCATCCTTGTGAAGTCCGGTCGGACACTTCTCAGAATAATTTTAGTAAACTGCATACCTACTTACCTTGTACCTAGTTTGGTGAAATTTATATTTGTTCGCAAGTGTTGCCGTTCGTCGATACGTTTTACACACATATGCATTGATCGCAAGGAAGCGTTACTTCGAGTTCTCATTATTTCACAAAAAAAAAACAATAAATTAGATTTTTCGTGTTTTTTTTTAAATTGTAATTTATTGAAAATAATAGTCCCAATCGTTTCGAGTTCGATGATCGAGTTTATGGCTTTTGGTTCCAGAACGAGCTAAAATTAACCGTGTATAAATAACGAAATTAAAAGGAAAACTATCAGAGCTAAGTAGGCTGTACAGGTTAACGAGTAATAATCAACCAACTTAAATTTGCGGTTTGAAAAACATGATCTCCCATACATTCCGTATGAACATGTTTTTCAACTACAATGTTAAGTTTGTTCTTGGGATAAATTCATCCCAACTACGGAACCCTTCATTGTGCGTGATCCGACACGCACTTGGCCAGTTTTTTAATCCCAAATCGCCTAACAAAATGGGTGATCTCCTTTATCATATATAAGTAAATGAAAAAAAATGAAGAGAACTCGGTGAAAGTTCCCAAAGAGGGGTGGGGTAGGGAAATAGTTGTTTTGGGGGGGTGACTAATATTTTTTACGATTTGCGGCTAAGCTACAGCTCCTATCGGAAAAAGTTAATGGCAAAAGTTGTTGATAGTCAAAATATATTCAACTTTGGTGTAAGCCAATTTCCAACATCTCCTCAAATTTATGGAGAAGGCCAAGTCACAGGCCCATGGACGGCTTTAAAACTCTGATACCAGGTTAACCACACGAAAGAGAAGAGAGGATTTATAGAGAAAAACGCAAAAACCGTCTTTTTTCGTTAAAATTTTTATTCTGCAACAAAATGATTCGATTTCGATGAAAATCATTGAAAATATAGATTTTTATGGGTTAAAGGAGACAGTAATTTTTTTGAAGCAAAATATTCAGTTTTGTATATGTTACTGGTTGAATTAGAAGAGAAGGCGAATTTTCAGACAAAAATTTGGTCAAAAAATCTAATTTTGTGTTCATTTTGTTCTTTAAAACCTCAACTTAACGATGAAATAAAATAAAAAATTGTTTGTGTGAAAAAATATTGTTTAAAACGACAAAAACCAAATAATTCATTCATAGATATTTCTTGTTTTGTACACTTGTACATGGACGTTATTAATTTCATTCCATTTTGAGAAATTGTTTATTTGCATCTTTTTTATTAAAAAAATCTGCTAGCTTCGATACATATGTGGATTAGCTTGTAATGCCTTTTCAATTGTTTTTTTTTTCCTTTTACTACGAAACCGGAAATCGTATCGCAATCGGAAAAAACAATGCAAAAATCCTACAATGTGTAAATGTCTCTTTTTGATTAATTTTTAAGAATCTCAAATCAACATTGTAGCATTTTGGAGGCGGGGCAACTGAACAACACTGCTGCCGGGTATATTTCCAAATTCAAACTTGGCTTGGCAACAAACTAAAAGTTACGGATTGGGGATGGAAAAGCCATCTTAATGGAAGCGGAATCACTCCTAAATTTACGGAGAAATAATGAATTCCCGAGACATTATTGAAAACTATTTGCAGCAGTTGTTGTAGTTCAAATTGCCTGTTCAAATTTTCACGGGTCCAAAGGTCGAAAGCTGAAACACAGCCGTACGAGAAAATAAATGATTCAGTAGATCTTGAAGACATATACAGGGTGGATTTTTGAGATGGGGCAGTAAGGACAGCTACCTTAAACGTTGTAGCTACAGGAAAACGGTCTTAGGAGACTGTCCTTAACTTTTTGAAATATTTCGATCTGCATTCACAGATTTTGAAAAAAATGTACAGCCTGCAAGAAAATGGGCAGTTTTCACAAAAACTTTTTTTGATGCCAATCGATCCTGTTTCTTATAGGGATCAAAAAACTCCACTGGACCAACTGAGGTTCGAGTACTAGAAAAGTCAGATATCGCAAAAAACTTTTCCCATACATTTCGTAGGAAATGTGACTCCAACTTACTTTGTTACGAATAGACTGGCCGAAACTAAAATAAATTGAACTTCAAATTTCGAATGAATATATACCAAAATTTAGAACCTTTGTTGCTTTTGAAAAACTTTTTACATAGGTAGCTTTTTTTGCAATTTCTGTCTTTTGTAGAGGACAGTCTTTTATAACGTTTTCCAAAGAAGTCTGAAAGTTCTAAATAATTTGAGGTAATTTTAGATTTCCGTACCTCAAAAGGACAGAACGGAACCCAGATCACTTCGTTGTCCGTCCGTCAGTCTGTCACGACCCTTTTTCTCAGGAACGCGTAAAAAAATCAAGCTTCTAAATCAACGCAATAAAAAATACGGTCATTTAAACGACATAATTATTTTGATACTCGGATATAAATCAAAATGATTTATTTGCGACCTAGAATGATCAAATTTGGCAAAAAGCAAGCTCATAACACAAGTAAAGGGAAAAGTCCGAAAATTGTTTACACACTGAGATGCACTTGCAGAGAATTGACCGTGACGTATATCGATGTATGGGAGAACATGTTTTTAACTACAATGTTACAAGTTTGTTTTTGCGATAAATTTATCCCAACTACGGACCCCTTCGTGCGTGCTCCGACACGCACTTGGCTGGTTTTTCTCAGAACATCGAACATCACAACTTCACAAGCAACAAACTATCTTGTTCTTATAGAAAATAAAATTATAACGCATATTCTTTCGAAGTTTAAATATTTTGTTTCTGTTTGGCTAGTCTGTCTATCATAATGAAGTATAGTTGGAGTTTATTTCTTACGAAATGTATGGGAAAAGTTTTTTACGATTTCTGACTTTTCTAGTACTCAAACCTCAATTGATCCAGAGTTTTTTGATCCTTATATGAAACAGGAAAAAAAAAGTTTTTGTGAAAACTGCCCATTTTCTTACTGACTGTACAATTTTTTCAAAATGTAGGAATGCAGATCAAAATGTCTCAAAAAGTTAAGGACAGTCTCCCAAGACCGTTTTCTTCTAGCGACAACGGTTAAGGTAGCTGTCCTTACTGCCCCATCTCAAAAATCCACCGTGTATAGTTTACGTTATCCAATCAATGCTGAAAATCAAGATCGAAATGATGACGAAGAATCTGAAGATCTGCAAGATTAAGTTAAAAAAAAAAGAAGTAAAATGACATGAAGTTTACTCTTTTGCATTAATTTAAACCAGCCAAGCAACCATTTTTATGACATAAATTTGTCATAAAAATTGAAAATTTATCGCATTTATTGAAAAATTGATGTTGAAAAAGTATGTTTTTTTGGTTTTTCTCGTTTTAAAAAACATTTTTCACTAAAATATTTCATTTTTTTATTTCATCGTTGAGGTTTTGAAGAACAAAATGAGCACTGGTAAAGTTAAAAATTCGAAATTTTACAAACCAAATTCTTGGTCAGATAATAGGCATGACAACAAAAAAAAAATTTTTTAGTCCCTCTTTGAGATTATAAAAAAATATTGACTTTACAGTTACCATTTACTGGGTACGTCTTTCATTGACTTGAGTGTGCCCTGGCGGTTGTGAGTATGTCATGCTCACTCAAATGTCTCGCTGGTGGTGGCGTGTGTGTTGGATCGTTAAGTTCCCTTCAAAATGGTTGAGCTAAATGGTGCTGATGCATGCGTCATGTTCGTGAACGGGCGCCGTCAGTGGGGACTGGTCATCTCTTAGCTGCCACGGCTTATTTGAATTTATTTTAATTTTTGAATTGTTTTTGATTTTATTTTTATTACTGACGCTTTTAACGTGCACGTCTTTTTACATTGTTCTCACATGTATAATTACAAAAATGGATGATGTAACCAATATTTTGTAAAAATATTCTGATTGAAAAGAGTGTCCGTGGAGTTTCTTGCCCGTTCTTCTCCATAGGAACCTACTACGCGTTGGAATGGGCAACTAGCTTGATATTTCTGACTGACCGACCCCTTGACAATTCAAAAGTACCTGTAATTGGTTTATTTGAAATAAATGCTTTGAGTTTGAGTTTGATTGGACACGTATTTTTTCTTTTTTTACGTAATCTAAAGATTACGGCAATACATTGAGTTAAAATGCGCCATGCCGTCACGAGTATGTAGATTTTATACGTACTAGTGACGTATCGACCCCCCACTCCCCAACTTAAAGTGCGTTTTATCTAAGTAATTTTTTATTAATATGATAATGCAAAAAATACGTGTCTAATATTTTTTTGTTATCTGACTTGCGGACTAATTAGCATATCATTTTCGGGCCTTTTGCAAGCGCCCACACTAGCGGGCTGTCTGCCCGGGCGGCTATTGATTGCAGGATAGTGTTGGGACTGCCACGCTGCCTGCGAAGTAGCGAAGCAGATTTCTTACGCCACAGTGCATCAAAGCCGTCAGTGCGTGCGTCTGCAAACATTGCCGAGGCACTACAAAACAAAAGCGCGGCAATCGCAATAATACCCTTGGCTTATAAGTTATGCAAAATTTTCCGAAAAACCACATATTGCTAAGTTTTTTTTTTTTCTCTCAAATTGTTTGACCGCGGCGTGGATAATAATATAATAACCAGAATCAGAACTAACGCCGCCACCTTACATCTACATTTCACAACTCTACAAATGTTAACCAACAACGCCCATCTCTCAACGTCATTCAAACGCCGAAAGATCCCTGTAAACGGTAACCACTATAAACTTACCGGTCAGAAGCTTATAGCACAATCAAGTACTCGTACCCGCGAGCGATTTTTTATTGCACATTGGACTTTCAATGCACTGCCACGCCGAGACTTGAAAATCGAAGATTTTTTTGTGACGCGCTTGATTTCCCTGTGTTGGTTTCTCAATGCTCGGCTCAACACCGAAAGTTGAAAATACAGAGCGCGATAAAAAATCGCACGTGCGTACCTGGGCTAACACGAGAAATGTCAGTCAGCTAATGAGATGTGTGACTCACCCCCCGCGACATGTCGGTCTCGCACGTGGACTTGGGCCGGAACACGTAGTCCTTGTTGGACGGCAGCGGCACGCGCGCGCGCGCCACCCAGCCCTTCTCGCCCGGCCGCGCCACCCTGCGGACGGCACTTGTTGCAATGTTGCACGAGCACATGCTACTCACATGGTTCGAAACCAACAGAACAGTTAGATTCTACAGGGAGTCCCAAACTAGGCGCAGCCTTTATCTTGGTGACCCAAACACTACACAAAGTTAATAATTTAATGTGATGTGCTAGCGCATGATTGTAAGTCACGAGTTCATAACCTAAAATATCAGAATTTACAAAAACGGACGGTAAGGCACTACGTGCACACTCACTTGTCCGGGTCCGGCTCGTCGCGCGCGCGCTTGGCGCCGGGCGGGCCGGCCGGGCCCGACGGGCCGGGCGAGTCGCGCCGCCGCCCGCCCGCCATGGCCTCGTCCCGCGCCTGGCGCTCCTCGCGCGTCATCGCTGTACACACACAACATTCATTATACAAAAAAAAAAAATCTTCTATGCTTCGCTCGCTCTTGCATCCTACTATATCTTAAAGGACCGGCGAGCATAGCTCGCAACTGCAAATCGAGATTTGTGCAAAACTCGTTTGGAATATTGCTATCTCTGTTTGACAAAACAAGGCGTGACACGCGTGTGTGTGTGAGCGGATAGATACTATAGCTTTTATTAGCTGTAGGTACTACTTGCCATTCATTCATAACGAGCCGACAGCATTTATATTTAGTATTCGTTATTAGGTATGTTCATTATTTGCTTTATTTTTGTTGACTACTTTGGGGTATCGTTAGTGAATGTACAGACTAGTAATGCGTTTTTTGAAAATTTCTTTACCATGCCAACATCTCAACATATTACGATATTTCGACTAATCTCGAGATCTAGGCCTTGTAGAGAAAATCTAGCTAGTAGATAATTCATACAAATAAGGAAGGTACCCATACATTGTTGTCGAGCATGGCCTTCCACCTTGGGGGAAAATCGGCCGACGCACGGCGCTAGAGTAGAATAGTCACTCACACCCACGTCGCGTTAATATAAATTATTGGGATATTTATTATTATTGTCTTTATTTATTTTAAGCCTGTTTATGTTTATTTATTTCCCTTAGGCTGGTCTCAATTTAAAAAAAAAATCAGTACCTATTCCTTTTACTAAACTTCAAATATTGTTATTACTAAATAATGAATACAAGTCAAATAATAAAAGTGTAATGCGAAAAACCTATTAGTAAAATAATCAGATAAGAATAATAAAAAACAAGGATTTTGAATAACCATTTATTAAGTTATGTTCTTACTTCAGACATATTGATATATGTATTCATCATTTTAAAAAATATGAGTCAAAACGTGATACAGTCGTGTAGGGTGACCATAATATTATCGAGCTCTCTTAAGGTAATCAGAATACATCATAGTGTCAAAGATCCACACTAAACACGCTGATTAAAAAAAAAAAAATTGTTTAAAAAAAGAATAGACGTAGAAGCCTAGATAAATACTGTCGCAATCCGAATATCAACATAATATGGTGCAAATATGCTCAAATTGCAAATGATTTTGGTATTACGTTTGTTTGTGTGACATTTCCGTCACCGCATTCTTAATTCTTAAACTTCTTTGTATAAATCGACACAGTTAGTGCTCTTTTTGTATGAATAGACAAAATAAAACCAATCCCATTCGAGGCGAGATGCAAAAAATATCAAACTCACTTCGCTCGCTCTTGAATCCTACATTTTCTTATTTAAGCTTTTTTGCATACGTCGACAAAGTTACTTTTTGTATGAATGGACAAATGATAACCTAACATATCCGAGGTGAACTGAAGATCCGTGGAGCTGAAGATGCACCCCCTGGAAATAAACCTGCCGGCGTCCATGATCCAGAATTCCCACGGGATGGGGCATCACGCGGGTGAAACCGCGTGGAGCAGCAATTATTAAGTTTTATGTATAAGTACAACTTTTTTATATATTTGGCCTCTAGAAGGGCGTCTACGAGGTGCTTGCCTAGGGCGCTATCGACATTTAATCCGCCTCTGAAAAACAGTGTGTATCAGGTATACACTGTTGTTGTTAAAACATTTCACTTTTTTTGCGTGCTTCTTTCATTACAACGCAATAACACCAAATTCAATCAATGAAAAATAAAGAGAAAAAAAAAGGAGGAGGAGGAAGAAAAAAGGAGTTATTTTAAAGAAGCAGTTTTTCACAAAATGTGACTCATGCTGACAAAATTACACGTAAACTTGAACAAGTGCCAACACAGAGACGCACTGTGGTTGTCTGTGTACTGTCAGTGACCCGAGATAAGTATCAACCCTACCTAGCAGTTTACTTGGTAAGGTGAGTACTTATTTCGGGTCACCGACCAAGCATAAACATATTACTATGAACAGTTCGATAATAATATCAGATTTCATGATTCATTCATTAATATCTGTTCTCAAAAAGATATTAATGCTGCTAGTGGAACGTACGATTTTTTGCAATATCAAGCTTAAGAAAGCGATGACCCAATAACAACTTTTCTTTCTTTTCTTTTCTTTAAAAAACGTTGCCCCACACTAAGAATTTCTTCTTGTATCGTGGGTGAGTTTACAAACATAGAAACTCACATACACTGACACCCAGACCCGGAACAACTACTTGCAGATCATACAAATATTTGTTCCGTGCGGGGATCGAACCCTGTCCAAATATAAAGCGGTTACACAATAACAACTGTCCAAATATACTGCGTTTTTGGATAACTTAAGAGCGTTTACGTGTAGCGCGGGATGTCAAGTTTAGGTAAATTCTTTGCAAAAATCACTCACACAGCAGCACGCGTACATGTGTGCGTAGAGTTGGCGCGTTCGCTCTGTTTATAGTCAGACTAACCCACTTTGATCCGTTCAATTTCGAGCAATAATTTATAGTAAATATAGAATTATAAAATTTAAATCCTATAATTCCTCTAAATAATAATTTCATAATATTTAAATGAAACAGTTTACTTATCTTACACTTCTTCTAGTGTTTATTTTACATTAGGCATAACAATTTGATGAATTATATTTATTTCTTAATGTTCATCTATCTTCTTATTACTCCGAGCAAAAATAAGCGCAACACGTGATACTCATAGCTACATTATGGGTACTGTTAACATTAGCATGTCGGTGACGCGAGCGCATAAGATTTTCCTCTATCAAAAATTGCTCAACGCCCATAAAGAAGTTTCCACTTTTAAAAATGTGTGCGTTTGGAGTTACCCCGTCAGGAACAAAGTTCCTTCTCACGTATCATTTAAAACAAAAACAAAATTTTCGCAGCCACCATTTTGGATTTACATTTTGACCTCAGTATCGGCTTTAGACCCCTCGAAAACTTATACCTCATTTACATTCTGCCCCTGCCCCTACTCCTCGCTGCCGGCCATAATTCCCTAAATACTGCCGTAGCAGGATCGAGAGAAAGTGTGTCCATATACTGCCCTACCACTCACATCGCTGTCGACTCTCGGCAATGGCAGACGTCGAAATAATTACAGCGTCGGCGCTGTATCTTCTTGCAATACAAAATTATGTTCATTATTTAAAAAGATAACAAATCCAAAAAAAGAAAATTTGTCTTCGTAGAAGATGGTGGATCTTCTCCATAACATCAAACCATATCGGATGAAATATATCATCTGTACCTGCTCCAGATCGGATAGATGAATTTTTATTTTCAAAAGAGGCCTGAACGTGGCCATCAGTGACTTCTAAAGCTTCACTAATTCTCTTGCAGTGTCGTCGTGAACTTTGTTTTAATTTTTGGTTTTTGTCCTTTAAATCCCGTATTGTTTTTTTTGGATTCCATCAGTTCTAAACATTTTATAGTGTTTTCATTACTCCGCTCGAAGGCATTTTGGCAGATCGTAAAAAAACAAGTCCGATTCGTCCAACTAAAAATGTGAAATTAATTTTCACTTCCATAAAAGTTTTACTTACTAAAGTACTAAAATTTGGCGATCATACTATACTCGTGCAATTTCGTTGTACGCACGACAAAGGTCAACAGCGGTTAGGCAGAAGGCAGAGCGGAGAGCGATACGTCCACTCTCTGGAAGGCCTCACGGCGGACTAATTGGAAACTTTATTTTTTCTCTCTATATGGCATCTCGCAATTGACCTCTGAGGAGGTCGTAGCTGCTTAACCGGACTTTCCTGTGGCTGCCTTAAGCTTCTACACTTAAAGCCTCCAGGCAGGGGTAATTTGAAACGGTTGGCGCGTGGAGTTTTATAGTCGTTTAGAGTACTTAGTTTTAAAATATTTCTAGAAAAATAATAGAACACATTTAGTTAACAATTTTAATTGCAAGATTTTAATAAGATGTTCTTCTATTACCGTAACCTAGTATTATATTAAATGAATGAAGATATATTGACCAAAATTTCATAATAATTTCGTTTTGTTTGGATTTTGTATTTCTCATGGAGGGAACCTAAAATGTTTTTTTTTTTAACTATGTTTTTTCCTAAGGATATTTGTAGTTAGATAAAAAATATTGTTAGTTAAGTTGATGAGTGATTTAAGATATTTTAAGCTTCTAAATTGACGCTCGAAGTGAAATTATCAAAACCTCTGTTCAGTTATCTTGATAGAATTCACAAATACTCTATTAAGTATTTAGACAACAATATTTCCTAAAATGATTAGTAATTAATTAGTTTTTGACGGATAATGTTTGACGGATATTAACTGGGTCGAAAAGTACTGATTTTGAGCCAAACAGCGCTCGGATGGCGTAAACGCTCTTAATGTCGAATACTGGTGAAAATGACAGGGTTTCATGACGTCCGTTATAATATGATGGAACAGCTTTCCCAGAAAACCAAAGCTTTAGCCGCACTGATTGCGATATAGAAGAAAACGGAACGAAACATTGTCAGGTTTATATGCTGTAAAAGAGATGTCAGATATTTTTGTACTACATTCTTCTGAACTGAGTAGGCAGATATTTATTTTCTGAGGTGAGACATTTTTATTTGAATTTGATGAAACATAAGGCATCCAATTGTTTGCGTTGCTTGTTTCGTCAGATAGTTTTGTTGTTCCATCGATGTAAAATATTTGTGCCGCTACTTTTACTCGTATTATGACTTCCTTGCTGTCATCTTGAGAACATATATGTATTCATTAACAACATTTAGCTCGTGACTGTACCTTTGAAGTCCGTGGAGAGGTTGAAGATAGGCCTCGCCCACTCCGAGATGAGCCGGCCGGCGCGCTCGCGGTTCGACTTGGTCTCCTTGGGGTGCTTGTACAGGTACATCACCGCCTTGCCGATGCCCGACTGCTTCAGCAGAGACTTGTCGATCGACGGGAACTGCAAGAACGGTACATTTTTCAATACAGGAAATAAAAAGACCCTACACGAAGCCGTCATCTACGCATACTTCACATCAAACTAACTTTTCTGCAAAAATAATTGCTGAGACACAAATTTTATTTTGAAAAGTGTGTAACAGTGTAAATAATTCGCTATTTATGCTAGTACGCAAAGTAACGGGTGGGTTATGGGTGCGTGCAGCGGTACAGATATCGTGGGAGTATTTCAAGTTACCTTATTATTAAGTAATAACATTTAAAACTTGTTTTCATAAAAAAAACCTCAGAAAGTCGGAAGTTTGACCTTTAATATCTCCGTAAGTATGGTCCTGTACAAATAAAATATCATAGTAACGGAAAGAACAAGTTACTCTCGGCTTCGTGGGCATTTTTACTCGCAATAAATATTAATATAAATTTTCTGATCGTAATTGTTACATTCAGAGATGTCTTATACTTGTCTAAAATCTTAGTCGAGTTTATATCTAAATCGAAATTAAATCCGAGGCAATTAACCTCAGACCATTTAACCTACGTATGGACCGGATGGACCCGCCTCGTATATGGATTATAACCCCTTAAGATGTATCGCATGTTTTTAATGTTGAATTTAATGTGACGTCACGTAGCCTATAACCAGCGATCAAGACGCTTCACGTGACCACGCACAATGAAGGAAAGGTAATTTCCGTAGTTGGGATGAATTTATTCCAAACTTAACATTGTAGTTGAAAAACATGTTCTCCTCCCATACATTCCAATTGCAAATGTTAGTTTGTACGCACGATATTGAAAGATTTACCACGTTGTTTTAAGACCATACATTTCTTATTGGTTTTCCTGTAATCTATGAGTGAAGAACCATTCTTTGGTCTTTACTTTTCTGTTTGTATTTTAATTTTATATTTTTATTTTTTATTATTACTTACTGTTTGTATTTCCTGTGCGTGTCCCAAATAAAATATTTTTCTTTCTTTCTTTGTATTTTTTTTTTAATTTTTGGCACAGTCGTTTCAGAGATAAGCGGGGGGGAATGGTCAATTACATATATTTTCTTAAAAACATTTATTTTAAAATTATAAAAAAAAAATATTTGAGATCTTCGCAACAAACCCTTTCATTTGATATGTCACACGGTACAGTTTGCAAAACTTTATTTTTAATTTTCTTATTTTCCCGCCAAAGGTGATATTCAAAATTCATTTATTTACGTTACACGTCCATGAAAAACATATGTGTACCAAATTTCAGCCTAAGAGGTCCAGTTAAATTCTTC
Source organism: Agrochola lota (assembly GCA_947364205.1). Lineage (NCBI taxonomy): Eukaryota > Metazoa > Arthropoda > Insecta > Lepidoptera > Noctuidae > Agrochola > Agrochola lota. The sequence goes on along the minus strand of OX376244.1, from coordinate 15,586,258 downwards.
GCAAATTATCTACACGAACGCAAGCAATATGTCACATATAAATATGCCAATTCTGAGTCCTACGCGGTCATTTCTGGCATTGGGCAGGGCGCTAACCTCGGGCCCCTTCTTTTTCTAATAGTGATTAATGATTTACCCGCACGAGTTAAGCACTCCACAGTCTTGATGTATGCAGACGATATTAAAGTAGCTCTTCCAATTGTCAACTCCAGCGATACAGCTGCATTACAACTCGATATCGATAGCATACACACTTGGAGTGCTGCTAATAAACTCAACCTCAATGTTGGTAAATGTGCGATTATGACCTTCTGAAAAGCCGCATAGCCCATAAACAACACCTACACTTTGAACAACGAGCCCCTGAAGCGAGTTTCCACTATACGCGATTTGGGTACAAACTTTGATTCTCACCTCACGTTTAATCAACACATAATACAAACCTGCAACAAGTCCCGCAAAAACTTAGGTTTTGTTTTGCGTCAGGCTAAATTTTTTAATAATCGACAGACCATCATCTTATTATACAACTCATATATCCGCAGTTTGCTAGAAACCAACAGTGTCATCTGGAACCCTCATGAAAAAAATATACTTTGGTCCTTGAAAGGGTACAAAAGTCGTTTGTCCGCTACCTTTACTTTAAAATTTATGGCTATTACCCGTATATGTACCCAACACCATTCATACTGGGAATGGTGAACTACCAGAGCTTAGAAGTAAGGAGAAATATTGCAACCGTCAAATATTTCTTCCGTCTAGTCCGTGGTTCCCACTTCAATTCTTCTCTATTGCAATTCATTTCCTTTAACGTTCCTTTACCCATTCGACATACACTTAGCCCACTACAGCGTCCTCTTTTTTCAATTCCTCAAATCAGTTCCGTGACCCTTATAACAAGTTCGTTGTATGTAGCCCTCACGCATATAAACAACATTTTACAATATGACGAGTTCTTAGAAGTTTTCGCTAGTACTGAGATGAGATTCCTCACCACTGCTGCACGTTACCTTGAGTCCATAGCTGCACCTAGTACTATCTCATTGCATTAGATAAAAAAAACCAAAGCTGCTATAAATTGACATTTGTATACAAATTTTAATTGAACACTATTAATAATTCCATCCTAATTAAATTTTATTTAATTTTGTATAGTTCTATTTTATTTGTTTAATCCTATTTAATTTTGTATAATTCTAATGAATTTTGTATAATTGCGAGTAAATTTAGTTTTGTCTTATTTTAATTTCATGATTGTCTCTTATTAGCCTATAACTTGTATGTTTGGTGTCTTACTACTGTTAGTGCAAGTTGGTGATTAATAAATAAATAAAAATAAAATAAAACTAGATTCGAAGCAAATTGGCTGTGACAGACGAACAGACAGACAGATACACGAGTGATCCTATATGGGTTCCGATTTTTATAAAAATATTTTATGATAGTGGGTGGAAGCTTTTATTGTATGAAAAAGACTCACTAAAACAAATAAAAAAATGACGATTTATTTATTATCCGGCTTATAGGACGGCAGTACATTGTGCAAGTCCTGCTGTAACACTTACGTCCATGAGCAGGCAAATTGTAAGACTTACGCCCATAAGCAGACAGGGTTAAACATTTACGTCCATAAGCAAGCAGGTTGTAACACTTACGTCCATGAGGAGCTTGAGGATGCTCTCTCTAATGAGCAAGCACGGCAGCGCTCTGTTGGGCATGGGCGCGAGCCAGTCGCACAGTACGTTCAGCACGTTGTGCTCCATGAAGGCCAGCTGCAGGTCCTTCTTGATCAGCTGCGACATGGCCGCCTTCAACATCGACACCTGCTCCGGGCAGTCAAATCATTTATTTCAAATAGGTCATTAAAATGCACTTTTTAACCGACTTCCAAAAGGAAGAGGTTCTCAATTCGATTCTTTTTTTTTGTTTGTTACTCGATTACTCGGCCAATTATGAATTGATCAGGATGTTTTTTTTTTTTTTAGGTCAAAACTCAAAAAAAAAAATATTTCAATTAAACCATTTACAGGCACTTTTGAATTGTCAAATAGTCGGTCAGTTAGTCAGAATGTTGAAGCTGGTTGCCCATTCCAAAACGTAGATCTTTATGGAGAAGAACGGGCAAGAAACTCCAAGGACACTCTTTTAAATATAGAAAATTACAAAATGCTGGGTACATTATTCTTGTTGCTTCTATATGTGAGAACAATGTACAAAAAATAATCAAAATATAAGATTAAAAAAGCCCTGGCAGATAAGAGATGACCAGTCACAACTGACGGCGCCCGTTCACAAACATGACGCGTGGATCAGCACCATCCAGTTCAACGATTTTGAAGGGAGCTAAATGATCCAACACACGCGCCACCATCAGCGACACATCTGAGTGAGCATGACATACTCACAGCCGCCAGGGCACATTCAAGTCAATTAAAGACGTATTACTCGGTAAATGTTAGCTCTTTAGTACATAGTACTCACACCTGTGCTCTGAAATTATATAACACAAAGGAAATTGATTTTATACAATGCAAAGATGGTTTTAAAATCTTCAGCAGCTCCAACAGTATTTTCAAATGTTAATCAAATAGTTGTGGTTGGTGGAGCAGGACCAGCATTGAGCCAAGCATTTTTATCAGCGATGTAATCCCCCAACTTATAATATGCCAGCCTGCATAGTGTGCGTTTTATACAAGATTTGAATTTCGTCTCATTCAGTTGAAGTATGTGGGGAGGAATTTTATTGTAACATTTTAAACAGTATCCCATGAAAGTTGAGTCCACTTTAGCCAGTCTGAAACCTGGTTGAACTAATAGGTCCCTATTTCTTGTACTGTAATTATGTCTATCACCTCTTTTACTAAAAAGATGTAAATTTTTTCTTACGTGCATGATGTTTTCTTAGATATTTTGACAAGGTACCGTCATGATGTTAATATCCTTAAACAGTTCCCCTAGAGAGTCACGCCTGCGGAGATAATATATGGCTCTGATCGCTCTTTTCTGCAGAATAAAAATAGACTCGATGTCTGCAGCTCGTCCCCACAGTAAAATACCGTAAGACATGATACTATGAAAGTAACTAAAATAGACTAGCCTCGCGGTATTTACATCAGTAAATTTACGGATTTTTCTGACAGCATATGCTGCTGAACTTAGCCGTCTTGCAAGAGATGTTAATCGAGGACCCCATTGTAGCCTTGAGTCGAGCGTGATGCCTAGGAAAACAGTTTTATCGACGAATTCTAGTTTCTCTTGATTGAATACTATCTCACAATCATTTAGCAAACACTTTTGGCAAAGAAAATTTTATGCACTTAGTTTTTTTTCCATTTAATACTAAATTTTATTTGTGTTAAAGTGAGTATTTGAGAGATTAATAGAATGTTACTACCAAAAAGAAAGAAAATCATTATCTATTGGATTATTCAACAATTAAACTTGTTTACATAAAAAAATAAACACTAAGTTCGTAATGTCAGAAAAATAAAAAGGGGAAGCAACTCTTCCAAACATTATAAAATTTAACTAGTGGCTGTGGAGCAGAACCAGCATTAAGCATTTTTATCTATGACTAGCTTTACCCGGCCCGACTTCGCACGGGTAGCACTAAACCCTACCTACCCTACCTACCTTACCTACCCTACCTACCCTAATTTTCTCAACCGTTTAAACCTTCCCTGGACTACGACAAACATTACCAAACCAAAATCAGCTAAATCGGCCCAGCCGTTCTCGAGTTTTAGCGAGACTAACGAACAGCAATTGATTTTTATATATATAGATATAATCATCCAACTTATAATATGCTTGTCTACATAGTGTGCGTTTAATGCATATTTTAAATTTCTTCTCATTCAGTTGAAGAATATCGAGTGGTCAAAATCAAACTCAAACTCTTGAGTTTGACCTTCTGTTTCACCATAAGAAAGATTTAGTAGGTATTCCTGTATTTTCTTTTTACAGTCTGTTCTTCTTACAGTCAGAGTCTTATTTAGTGGGTATATATTTATAATTTTGTTTTTGTCGTATAGGTAAGGACCAAGGAAAATAAAGAATCTCTCAATAAAAGATGTTTTGGGAACATATGTACGTTTGCATTCTGCATGTTTTCTACGTTTGCGTTGAGTGTTTGGATCGTATATGAGTTCACCGTGTTGCTTTATTACTACAATTAATACTAAAGGATCGAGATAGAGAGCGATAGATTTAAAATTATATAGCTAAGTAATGTTTGTAGGATGGCATAAGATTCTTTAAGGTTTAACTGAGTACAAATGATCTTTATGGAGTGATTAATGTTTTTGACGTGACAACGTCTTATAAATTGGTTTGCCGGGTGACACTTCAAGAAACTGCGTTACGCTCCGCTCACGTTATGCGCTCACAATGAGAGCGAGTGAGAGGCACGCGTCCCTTCCACTCGGGCATGGTTAGCCCGCCTAAGAGCGAGAGAGACAGACATAAAAAGTGAAAGGCACGCGTCCCTTCCACTCGAGCACAGTTAGCCCGCCTAAGAGCGAGAGAGACAGAATTATTTCATCCTTCTTCCTACTATACGAATGAATATTCACATTAAAATTATTTTACCACTCAAAGTCGTTGTCACGTAAAACTTTCGCCCGTATACCGACTTTACAGGCAACCAATTTTTTTATACAGTAGTTTACAGTATGTTATGTAGCAGGGAGTAGATAGAGACAGGTACTTGTTTGAGTGGAATTTTGTTCGGTTGTTGTATATTTGTACATACTAGTGATGTAACGAATGTCATATTTTGGACATTCGCGAATGCGAATATCTGCTGCCGACATTCGCGAATGCAAATATTCAGTTTTTGTTTAAATTTGGCGCCATTTGTCTATGGCTTGGTGACTAGCGGCAGTCCCGTTCGAACGAAGTGCGTTCCGTCTGTTTTTCGTTCCGACAATAGCCGAGTTAATACGAACGCATCCGATTGAAGTGTCATTCCGCTCGCGCCGGTGTTTTCGTAAACAAAACAAGAGAATTTTGAGGTTACAGTATGCTTAAAGTGTTAACTGTTAACTCTTATGTAAAATGATTATATTTATACTATAAATACTATGAACTATATAATATAGATATACTATAAACACTTTGTGATTATGATGACAGCAACTCATGTTAAACTTTTATTTGATTTTAACAATAGTTTATTTATTGTAGAAGTATTTGTAGATTATTATTTTTAGATAAAGCTAAAAATAATAATCTTTAATGTTATCATTAAACTTTGGTAAAAATTCATAGAAGATTATTTTTGTTTGTGTACATTGCATTTAGGCAATTTAGTATAAAGTTTTGTTTTTTAAATTGTTATGAAAGTTTGATTGTTAAGCTTCATTGCCCAAAGTTAAATAAATAAATGATACCAAATGATAAAGAGAAGACTGATAATGTGATTACGAGGTTAAGTTACTTTTTATTGCATTAAAAACATAAGAAATTATAGGAATTGGATTTTCTTATATTAACCAACTACTATTACCTACTTAAAAAAAATTATACACGCAAAAACATTCGCAATAATTTCGCGAATGCGAATATGCAAAAATATGCGAATATTCGCGAATACGAATGCGAATGCGAATATTCGTTACATCACTGGTACATACTATTTATTATTATACTACTATTATTGTAGGTGTAGTGATTTCGGTGTTAATGCTTGTGATAATGTGATAATCTGTTATTCGGCGGGAGGTGCGCGCACCTCAACTATTCTACACTGCGCGTTGTAGAACGAAGGCTGGGGTGCGTGCCCCTCTCCGCCGACTTTTAGAAACCTATAACTCACAATTTATTGAGTTTGATATTTTCGCGCTGTCGCAATCTAAATTTAAAAGTATGGTTGCTCAATCTCTTGCAAGTCGCCTATAGGACGGATGCTCTTGTCATCCGCTTCCTTCGATTCGTCGGTATAATATGGTGTTTTTTTTTTTTTTCTTCTATATATCTACTTTTTTTTTCTGTTTTTGTTTTCGTTTAGCATGCGTTCGTTTTCATACTCTGATGTCACTTCGTGGACAATAGTGTGGGTTATACGTTTTTTCGACTGTATTTTAACTACTTTTTGTAAATGCTGTAATGTATAACTGTTTTTTGTCCCAAATAAAATAAATAAATATGTAAATAAATAATGGTGCTTGATGAATGAGAAGTTTTGTGTTTTGTGTGAGACTTGCATTTGCAATAAGATTTGCATAACATGAGCAAGAGTTTTGGTGACAAACAGTACTATTACAATTATTATTAATAGAGTAAACAAATAATTAATGCAAAATTTAAAGTACTGGTGTGAAATAAATATTAGCTACTAGTTTGCTCGTGTGTCTGTGTACCTTGCGAACTGCGGGCTGGTTGCGTTTGTTGAGGTCGCGGTCCTCCTCGGCGGCGTGGCGCATCTGCTGCAACAGTTGCGCGATGAGGTCGTCGTTGTCGTTGATGATGTCAATGTCGCGTCGCCGTCGCCGGCCGCGCCGCTCCTCTCGCTTGCGCGCCAACATCATCTCGAAGTCGGACATGCCCGACGCCATGTCGGCCGACTTGGAATCGGGCGCCAACTCGTCGTCGGACGAGTCGTCCACGGCGGGCTTGTCTGCGGCGCGCGGGGAGGCGGCGGGCTCGGGCGCGCGGGGCGAGGCGGGCTCGGCCGCGCCCGCGCCGCCGCCACCCTCGTCATCCGAAGAGAGGCGCACGGCGCGCCGCTTCTTGCCTGCAACGATCAGCACTAGCTTGATGCCCAGGTACACAGTACGCACGGGCTTTAATATCGCGCACTGGATGTTGTACTCTCGGTGTTGAACCGAGCATTGAGTGAAAATCGAACATAGTCCAACATCCCAGCGCGTCAAAAATATACACAGTTGGATTATCAACTATCGGCGCTAAGCAATGCGTTGAAAATCCAGTGGGCGATAAAAAATCGCCATTGGGGTACGAGGGCTAACAAAATGCCAAGATGATCGAGTGCATTGCGATGATTCAATTACTTGTTTCATAGCTGCGACTTCGATGTTTTCGGGAGTAAATAAGGTATATTGACGTGACAACGTCTTATAAATTGGTTTGCCGGGTGACACTTCAAGAAACTGCGTTACGCTCCGCTCACGTTATGCGCTCACAATGAGAGCGAGTGAGAGGCACGCGTCCCTTCCACTCGGGCATGGTTAGCCCGCCTAAGAGCGAGAGAGACAGACATAAAAAGTGAAAGGCACGCGTCCCTTCCACTCGAGCACAGTTAGCCCGCCTAAGAGCGAGAGAGACAGAATTATTTCATCCTTCTTCCTACTATACGAATGAATATTCACATTAAAATTATTTTACCACTCAAAGTCGTTGTCACGTAAAACTTTCGCCCGTATACCGACTTTACAGGCAACCAATTTTTTTAAGAAAAATATCTCTAATAATATGTCGAGTGACCTGTCATTATACTCGTAGAGAACTCAGCAAAAGGTACAGCGTTAAACGTTAACGTTATAGCTTTTGCTGAGTTTGCTGCTTTTGTTGAGATATTTTTCATCAAAAAAGATAATTGTTAGATATTTTACAATGCATTTGCTCGAAAAGAGCGTTTTGCAAGCAGTCAATTTGTGCGGAAAGTGTCACTTTTTTTCACTAGTGCTATTTACTTTTCTGTTTTTTTTTTAATTTTTGAGGCCGTCGTCAGCCCGTCTCCTCTCAGAGATTTTATTATTTCAGAATGATGATGATGACGATGGCGATGACGATGGCGATGACGATGGCGATGACGATGGCGATGATTATGACAATGGTCAAAATCAAAAAGTCGAAGTCAAAGTCAAAGTCAAAGTCGAAGTCGCGGTCGAAGTCGAAGTCGAAGTCGAAGTCGACGTCATGAATTTAGTTTTTATCATTTATATACGTCGGGGTATGTTAGATGTTACACATCGCAGACGACTGCCGTAAGGCTCGCTCGTTTTTTTTTTTTTTCCTCGCACTATGCATAATAAAACGTTGTATGATACACGTGCTTAAGATGATTTCCCACTAGTGTCGACTTATACACTCGCTCGCTTCGCTCGCTCGTGAATTAAATTGCCACTCGTCGGAAATCACCTACCTTCCGCACTTATAGCATAAATAACTATATAAGCACCATTTTGCATGCTATTTTAAAATATACTCGTAAATATAAGTATATATAAAATACTAGCTTTTCTGCCCGCAACTGCATTGTGCGTGCATTGCTAAATTTAGACACTTTTGATATTACGGTATCGGAGGATATATTTGGGAAAAACCTGCCGAAATTCATGCAAATGGCAAAAATAATAATTGAAAGAGGTATGATGTTATAAAAGTTGTCATGTTTATAATAATTGTCATATTACTTAGTATATATATAATTCTTTGGAATGTGTCTTACAGGTCATAATTTTTATTTTTTTGTATAGTTGTTTAGACATTGTAACTTATAACATCGCCTTGGATGAGCCTGTAAAGGTGTTATAATTGTTTTGTAAATAAATAAATAAAGCATAATCAGTGTGTTAAATAAATAAATCTATGTGTCACATATTTGTCGTATATTTATGTCGCAGATGGATTGTCGAATCCGCTGTTTTACAAAACACTTCCGATAAGTGAAATAGCTGAACAACGTTTAGCGGTTTTCCATAATATCTACCGCAGTAACGTTAACACGCAGAATTGCATAAAAGTTTTGCATTTATCAATGCAGCGGGTCAACGGTTAGAGGTTATGTAAAACAGTGTGAAATGAAACGTCAGATTGTAGATTGTAGTTAAAAATTTTGCTAACGGTTATGTAAAACAGCGGATTCGACAATCCATCTGCAATATATGTAGTTCATAAGTCTTTATCTATATCCATACATACATATAATAAAATAGTACTTTTAATACCGGTTGTAAGTTCCCGTGGGATATTTTCTGACATACACGCGGGCGAAGCCGCCGACAAAGCTAGTAAATAAATAAATTCCGTTGCTTACCTGGGCGTGAAGGTGAGCCGGACCCGGAGCGGCTGCTGGAGCGGGAGCGCGACCTGCACAGGAGCACATTACAATTACAGGCACTTTTGAATTATCAATGAGTCGGTCAGTCAGAAAGTTAAAGCTAGTTGCCTATTCCAAAGTTTAGTAGGTTCCTATGAAGAAAAACGGGCAAGAAACTCCATTGACATTCTTTTAAATCAAAATATTGGTTACCTACATCATTTAAGTCGAAATTATACATGTAAGAGCGGTTTAGAAAGACGTGCACGTTAAAATCGTCCATGCTAACAATTAAAAAAATAAAAGTTTTTAAACTAAAATCCAACTACGACAAAGAAGTCATAAAGTCAAAGTCAAATCATTTATTTCAGATAGGCCCTTGTAAGGCCTTTTGAACGTTAAAATTTACAAAAAAAAAAAAAGATTCTAGTCGGTAAAGACCCTTCCAAAAGGTAGTGTTCGTATGGAGAAGAATGGGCAAGAGCAAGGCAAACATTTTAAAAGAGTAAAGGTACCTTTACTCTTTTTAAAAGTTTTACAATATTTTGTATAATTGTAGGTAGATTATACAGGGCGTCCCACGAATTTGCCACATGGAGGGAAAGTACCTTGAATATTGTAGATGGAACATTTTACTGAAAGATATTTGAATTTAAAAACAATTTAAACTGCTTTCATAGATATTTAAATAATTACTTGGTTGAACCGGGAATCGAACCCGTTACATGAGAAAAATAATCACCTGTAGCTTTATCATACCGATCGAAAGGCTTCATCATAAGGATAATTTTTTGCTTAATAACGTAGTGTCACTAATAAAAGGAAGACCATGAAATTAAACATTTGATGTGAAATTTTGTTCAGAAAAATGAAAAGCTGACATTGCCGTAAGGACATACAACTGACATTATCATAAGTGCCTATTACTAATAAATGTACCCACGTGAGAAGTACGCATCATTTCCCTATTATAATTTAAGTGCATGATAAAATGATAAAGAGATACGTAATTAGTAGGTCAAATTCAAATTCAAATTCAAAAGTCATTTATTCAAACTAGGCTGAGAATCAGCACTTTTCGAACGTCAAAATTACATAAGACAGTCCCCCAAAACGCCCACCCTTCACCACTTCCTAGTGCATTAGCTGGGAAGAAGAAGTGGCGCAACAAACTCCCCAGCAGCACAGCTGTCTGTTCAGTTAGAAGAACAAAAAAAATAAGATTCTATATAATAGTATTCAAAATAATTTAGATAATTTAGATTACGCAACACAAAACATAATTACCATAGTACCTGGTTTTAAGCAACAAATCGAGCCGTATCCTGAGCCGAAAGACGCGTAAATTATTTTGTCCATCGCAATGCGGCTGGCTGATAAAGTAAGTAAAAATATAAAAAAATAAAAAAAATATTATAAAGTAATAATTGAAAAATGTGTTCCATTTACAAACTTTTATTCTTTATTTTTTATGTGATTTTCATTGTATAGTGAATTTTTAACATAACAATGGCGTATCAAAATAATTTAGATTTAATGGAAGCATACTTAGCATACTTTTTGAACCACAAAAACAACATTAACCTTACAATGGCACCGCGAAAGATATCCTGATAGAAATACACCATCTCGATTTATTATGAAACGGTTGGTGGATAATCTGCAAAATTTGGGACGTTTCGATCATCGCTTACCATAACCGCGGCACCAAATGATAAACACTGATGATGAACTCGACATTTTGATATACTTTGAGGCAAATCCTAAAAGTTCAGTGAGGGAAGGTGAAGAAGTAATCGGGATTTCGTAAAGCAAAATACACCAATTCAAAAGTTACATTGAAGGGCGATTAGTACAAAAATTACTGCCCGGTGATGCTGAAAGAAGACTTATTTTCTGCCATGAAATCGAGAGGCTCATCCTAGAGGATCAGTATTTTCTAAATAATATTATCTGGTCAGACGAGACAAACATCAGCAATAATGGTATGTAGAACCGACACAATAATCGCATTTGGTCCAGGGAGAATCCCGTACGTATCCGCGAGACTTGTAATCAAGTGCGTTTTTCGTTTCGGTGGGATTGTAAAAAACCGGGTCCTTTTAGTACATTTTTACGAAGGGCATTTGAATACGGGAAGGTAATTAGAAATACTTGAGATTTTGAGAAATGAGATTTATAATCTTCCGGTTGCAGAACGACAAAACCTTACTTTTCAGCAAGATGGAGCTCCAGCTCATAACAGTCAAAGAACAAGGGACTATCTCAATGAACGCTTTCATCCCTGGATCGGGACAAATGGACAAATAAGATGGCCGCCAAGATCCCCAGATCTAAACCCCGTTAGATTTTTTTATGGGGTTATGTAAAAAATTTAGTTTACAAGAACCAGTATGAAAGTGTCCACGAGCTACAAACAGAACTTAGACGCATTATTCTAAATATCCACCACAACAAGATCAAAAAATCGACAGGGAGCGAAATAATCAAAAGAGTGCGACTTTGTATTCAAATTGATTAATTTTGTATTAAAAATGTTAAAATTCATGGTCTTCCTTTTATTTTTGACACTATTTTATTAAGCAAAATATAATCCTTATGATGAAGTCTTTCGATCGGTATGATAAAGCTACAAGGTGATTATTTTTCTCGTGTAACGGGTTCGATTTCCGGTTCAACCATGTAATTATTTAAATATCTATGAATGCAGTTTAAATTGTTTTTTAAATTCAAATAATGTCTTCTTTCAGTAAAAATGTTCCATATACAATATTCAAGGTAATTTCCCTCCATGTGGCATATCCGTGGGACGCCCTGTATAATTATATGCGAGGACAATACACCTAAAAAAAAAAATACTATACCACAATTATAGGTAAAAAGAATGAAAAATGAAGCAACAAATAAATTAATTACTTACGAGTATGTGATAGATACATGGTTCTCACATATTTACAAACATTGTAAAAGTAGACGATTTTCCTAAAATTTTACAGTAATAAGTCAGTGTGTGAGAAAGTAATCACAGAAAGTAAAATCAATGTCATATAATAAAAATATATAATTTATACAAGTTAAATTAGCAGTTTGATTTTGTCTTATCCTATGGAGCTGGAGCAGCATGTTTCCAAGCATTCTTATATTGGATATAACCATCTAATTTGTAATAAGCTTGTTTACAGAGTGTACTTTTAATATGAGTTATAAATTTTATTTCATTTAATTGTAAAATATCACAAGGTATTTTGTTGTAACATTTAACACAGTACCCCATAAAAACTGTATGTATTTTAGATAATCTGAAAAATGATTGATCTATTTTATCTTTACCGTCATAACATTAATCTTTTTAAATTGTTCCCTGAGAGATTCGGGACGACATAGATTATAAATGGCTCTTACAGCTCTCTTTTGCAAAATAAAGATGGATTCAATGTCAGCAGCCAGACCCCACAGTAGAAAAACCCAAACGACATTAATCTGTGGAAGTAGCTAAAATAGACCAAACGCGCGGTGTTTACATCTGTTAACTGTCTTACCTTTCTAACAGCTTATGCGGCCGAGCTTAGCGGCACCGCAAGAGATGTCGTCTAGCGTCATTAAATATGCCTGTTAGGTTAGGACAGGGATAATTGTGTCAATGATATCTCCCAGAACATTTTTTTTAACCTTAACGGAGATGCCCCATAGGTCTTCAGTGTTTTTGATTTAAGACTTTTGAATGCTTTTTTAATCGTGTCAATAGAAATCGGCTTGAATGCAATTCTTGGAATGACTTTACTATAGTTTTCTTTGAGAAGAGATTCAGCGTATTTTGTGTTTTCAGTTTTTTCTCAATATCAATCTCTCAAATCAAATACTCAATCATTTTAACACAAAAAAAATCCTTCACGATCAACAGTATGGTTTCACCAAAGGACGTTAGACCGACGCCGGTGTAACCTTATTAAGACACATTTTTAACGCGTGGGAAGAGGCCCAAGACGCCATAGGAATCTATTGTGACCTCTTCAAGGCATTTGATTGCGTCGATCACGAAACCTTACTCTTAAAACTTGAGCATTACGGATTTAGAAAACTTGAGCATTACGGATTTAGAAAACTTACGCTCAATTTAGTAAAATCTTATTTAAATGATAGATAACAGAAAGTTCAAATAAACGGTATCAATTCACTAGATTTAAAAGTAAAAATGGGAATAAAAAGAGGAATGGACCCAATATCAATATCATTGCTACATATTCAAAATTTTTAGAAATACCTGCAAGATAGCTAAAGCTATGCATATTAGCAACAAGATCAAATCAGCAGAAAATAAAAGAAAAACAGTTTGGAAAGTTATAAATAATGAAACTAATAGGAAAAAAATACGAAACACTGAGTTCACATTGGAGACTTCACGTGGTGTCATAAGCTCGAATTTAGAAGTAGCTCAAGAATTTGTAAATTTCTTTACTAATATACCATATAAAACGACGGAAGCTTTAAATTCCTCACCCGATGTCTCAATAGATTTATTAAAAGCGAATGTTCCAGGCTGCCCGGTTGAATTTCAATTTAAACATATAAACCCTATGATAGTTATAAAAGCTTTTCGGCAAATTAAAATCAAATTGACCGAAGATCTATGGGGATTATCTATCAAAGTTTGAACATCCATAGTCGAGACTATAGCACCATACTTAGCTTTAATATTTAATTTGTGCGTGGATCAAGGAGTCTTCCCTGATTTAATGAAATACAGTAAGGTTATACCCCTTTTTAAATCTGGGGACAGTAAAGACACTAACAATTATAGACCAGTATCCGTGCTGCCGGTATTCAGCAAGGTGTTCGAAAAGGTAATGCTCAATCAAATGCTTAATCATTTTAACACCAACCAAATCTTACACGATCAGCAATATGGGTTCACCTAAGGACGTTGTACGACTGACGCCGGTATAACCTTATTAAAACACATATTTACAGCGTGGGAGGGGGCCCAAGACGCCATAGGAATTTTTGTGACCTCTCAAAAGCATTTGACTGCGTAAATCATGAAACCTTACTCTTGAAACTTGAGCATTACGGTCTAGCTAAACTTGCGATCAGTTTGCTAAAATCTTATTTAAATGATAGACAACAGCAAGTCCAAATTAATGGGGTCAATTCACTCGGTCTAAAAGTAAAAATGGGTGTACCACAAGGCTCGATATTGGGTCCTTTCCTCTTTTTAGTATATGTAAATGACCTACCCCATTTATTAAAGAACCAACCACAAATGGTGTTATTTGCTGACGATACTTCTCTAATTTTTAAGATAAATAGATGTGCATCAAATCTTGACGACGTAAATAACGCCCTACTGCAGGGCCAAAATTGGTTCACTGCTAATAATTTAGTATTAAATGGGAAAAAAACTAAATGCATTAGATTTGCTTTACCGAATGTTAAAAGTAGTGATTGTGACATAGTATTGAATGGGGAGAAATTGGAATTCATCGATAAAACTGTTTTCTTGGGGATCACGCTCGACTCCAAGCTGTAATGGGGTCCTCATTTAACATCTCTTGCAGGACGCCTAAGTTCAGCAGCATATGCTGTGAGAAAAATCCGTCAATTTACTGGTGTAGATACCGCGAGGCTAGTCTATTTCAGTTATTTTCATAGTATCATGTCTTACGGTATTTTACTATGGGGACGGGCTGCAGATATCGACTCTATTTTTATTCTGCAGAAAAGAGCCATCAGAGCAATATATGGCCTCCGCAGACGCGATTCTCTAAGGGAAGTGTTTAAAGATATTAATATCATGACGGTACCTTGTCAATATATCTATGAAAACATCATGTACGTTAGGAAAAATCTAAGTCTTTTCAGTAAAAGAGGTGATAGACACAATTATAGGACTAGAAATAGGGACCAATTGATTCAACCGGGTTTCAGACTGGCTAAAGTAGACTCATCCTTCATGGGGTACTGTTTGAAATGTTACAATAAAATACCTCCCCACATACTCCAATTGAACGAAACGAAATTTAAATCTTGTATAAAACGCACACTATGCTGCCAAGCATATTATAAGTTGGGGGATTACATCGACGATAAAAATGCTTGGCTCAGCGCTGGTCCAGCTCCACAAGGGCGCATAAACTAATTGATTAGCATTCAAAATATTGTTGCAGCTGCTGAAGATTGTACAACTATCTTTAGATTGTATAAATTCAATCTCTTAGTATTATATAATTGCATAGCACATGTGTGAGCACTATGTCCCTACTTTACAGTTACCATTTACTGGGTACGTCTTTCATTGACTTGAGTGTGCCCTGGCGGTTGTGAGTATGTCATGCTCACTCAAATGTCTCGCTGGTGGTGGCGTGTGTGTTGGATCGTTAAGTTCCCTTCAAAATGGTTGAGCTAAATGGTGCTGATGCATGCGTCATGTTCGTGAACGGGCGCCGTCAGTGGGGACTGGTCATCTCTTAGCTGCCACGGCTTATTTGAATTTATTTTAATTTTTGAATTGTTTTTGATTTTATTTTTATTACTGACGCTTTTAACGTGCACGTCTTTTTACATTGTTCTCACATGTATAATTACAAAAATGGATGATGTAACCAATATTTTGTAAAAATATTCTGATTGAAAAGAGTGTCCGTGGAGTTTCTTGCCCGTTCTTCTCCATAGGAACCTACTACGCGTTGGAATGGGCAACTAGCTTGATATTTCTGACTGACCGACCCCTTGACAATTCAAAAGTACCTGTAATTGGTTTATTTGAAATAAATGCTTTGAGTTTGAGTTATCGAGCCTTGTGGCACAAGGCTCGATATTGGGTCCATTCCTCTTTTTACTGTATATTAACGATCTACTCTATTTATTCAAAAATCAACCACAAATTGTGTTATTTGCTGACGATACTTCCTTAATTTTTAAGGTAGATAGACGTGCTACAAATTTTGACGACATAAATAACGCCCAATTGTAGGTCCAAAATTGGTTCACTCCTAATAATTTAGTATTAAATGAAAAATAAACTAAGTGCATAAAATTTTCTTTAGCAAATGTCAAAGTAGTGATTGTGAGTATTGAATCAAGATAAACTAGAATTCTTCGATAAAACTGTTTTCAGTCCTCATTTATCATCTCTTGCAGGACGGCTAAGTTCCGCAGTATATGCTGACAGAAAAATCCTTCAATTTACTGATGTAGATACCGCGAGGCTGGTCTATTTTAGTTACTTTCATACTTAGAGTATATAACACTGTACAGACTTGTTTGTTCGGAATAATGCGCATAAGGCTATGCGCAGTATTCCGAACAAAAAAGTCTGTCACTTTTGGCGGGGGACGCGGTAGCTACAAAAAAAAAAAAACAAAAGCCGCTCGCCACGACTAACGCCATGATTATATCGTCGTCTATCGTCCAGGGTACCCTTTTCTTCATATCGCCTGATCCAGGTCCGCACTGTGTTTCAAGATATATTTAACTCTCGAGATATTACTCGTATACCGTAGCCTTGCTCACTGAGAACTAATGCTTATACAGAAAAAAGCTACGGCAAAGTTTAAATTTAAGCGTAGGGCTAATGACGCTAACAGGGAAAGATACCTCTCAATACATAATCACTGAAATAAGGTGTGTAGGTATGCTAAGCGCCACCACATTCATACTTCTGTTCAAAATGAGGACGCAACCAAAGTTTGGAAATTTCAAAGTTTCCCGAGTAAGGTTCCCGAGTTTTTCGAAGTTTGGAAGTTTGGAAGTTTGTTTTTTTTTTTTAATACTCATTTTACTGCTTCGTCCAATTTTGATAGGACAACAAAATTTAATACACTGAATTATCTTTCTTTACTTCCGACTCCCAGTTATTCTCTATTTGTTTTTAGTCAGTTCTCCGCATGTGATATTAAGAAAAGCATAATATCGATTACTTCCAATGCAGTAGGAAGTGACTGTATCAGCCGTAATATGTTAGTCCCTGTGCTGGATGATATCCTTCCCGTCATTTGTCACATCCTCAATTTTTCTGCATCTAGTGGTGTCTTTCCATACTCAAGGAAAGATGCTCAAATAATTCCTTTACCTAAAAAGTAAAAACCCACATCCTTTTCTGAATACCGTCCAATATCCGTCTTACCATTCCTATCTAAAGTCCTTACCACAATCAAATAAGCACTTTCCCCTCTAAAAATAATCTCCTCAACCCCTTCCAGTCTGGCTTCCGTCCTGGTCATAGCACCCCCACAGCGCTTCTGAATATTACGGATGATATACGGTCAGCCATGCAAAACAATAATCTAACGGTCTTTATTATTATCGGTATAATAACGGTCTTTATATATTATTAACGGGCTTTATTAGGTTTCAGTAATGCTTTTAATACTGTTGATTTTGATGTTTTGCTTGACATTGTATGCTCTCTTAACATATCTCCGTCGGTATTTGACTGATTTCGTACAACCTGTTCGGTCGCCGGCAACGTATTTGTATTGGAGAGACGTTGTCTTCCTGGAGTGATACTTCTGCCGGTATACCTCAGGGTGGCGTTCTATCCCCTTTACTTTTCGCAGTTTTTATCAACTCAATCTCCGAAGAACTAATTTCTTTCTACCATCTTTATGCAGATGATTTACAAATTTACTCGGGAGGCCCTCTTGGTTATCTGTCCGAGGTTATTTTATCTATTAATCGTGGCCCGTATATGCGACTGGAGTAAGAGATATGGACTTATGGTCAACCCCATAAAGACGCAGGTTGTGGTGGTAGGGAGTTCTAGGACGGTCTCAAGGATCGACTAGACAACTCTTCCCCAAGTTCAGTTGTTCCCTTCAGTGAGAAAGTTAAAAACTTGGGGATATTCATTGATAAGAACTTTTCTTGGACTGCCCAGCTACAGGAAGTGAGCCGCAAACTATTTGCATGCGCTGCATCTTTGAAGAAATTACGTAATTTTCTACCGACTGCCACCAAGATTGCGCTTGCGCAATCGCTTCTTCTACCCATCCTTGATTATGCTGATGCCAGCTATCTTGACCTTACCCAGGACCAACTTGATAAGCTTGAGCGGCTTCAAAATGTTTGTATAAGGTTCATATTCGGTTTGCGCAAATATGACCATGTTTCCGAATATCGTGTGAAGCTCAAGTTTTTACCAATTCGCCTTCGCCGGAATGTTCATATTCTTTCCCTTTTGTATAATGTGCTTTTTCCCCTTCCACCCCTCTCTATCTCAAGTAACGTTTCCAGTTTCTTTGCGACTCCCACACGAAATTTTTAAGGTCATCAGATAACTTGAAGCTTAGAATGCCTATGCATTCCACTTTCCTCGACAAATCCTTGACTGTCCAGGCCGCTCGTTTATGGAATGCATTGCCAGTTGAAATAAAGCGAGCGCAATCGTTACCTGTGTTTAAGAGACTCGTGAAGGAACATTACTTGTCGTTGTGATCTTGTTCTCATAACTGTAATTATCTATCTCATCGTCTTCATTTATTTTCGTTGCTTATATATTTAGTATGTATGTGTTTATGTATCTATTATTTAGGATATGTATTTATCTGTGTATCTATTCTAGTATATTGTATACTTGTAATTTGCACCAAAGACAGCCCCATTTTATGTACAGGTAAATCACTGTCCATTCTAAGGTTGCCTGGAAGAGATCGCGGAAAGCGATAAGGCCGCCCATTGTATATTTTGTAGTGTTAGTTTTTTTTTTTGTTATTTATTTTTGTGAATGATAGCATGACAGTTGATAGGGGAGAATGGAAAAAGAAAACGTGTTGCGCCAACCCCAAGTAACATGGGACAAGGGCAGGAAAATGATGATTTATTTTTGTGGTATACAATAAATAAATATATAATCCGAGCTATTTGTTCTGCCATTATACGAATATATATATAAACGAATTATTTTTTATTCTCATAGAAATTATTATTTGACACCAATTTCTGAGTGACTTTTTGACTCTTTGTCATTTTACAATCGAAAGAGTTTGGAAAATGGTTTTGAAAAAAAAAAAAACATTTGTTCTGAGTTATAGTTAATTCCAAAGAGTTTGGATTCAAAATATATTAATAATAAGTTAATGCTTTATCTAAAATATGATCTATTGCAGTGATGCCAAAGGTTAAAATTGCATAGATCTCCATCCCGTATTGACATAGCTTGCTTAATATTTAAAACGTCCTAGCTGCGGCATGCACTATAAAGGATCCCTCCTTTACAGTGCATGCCGCACTAATCTTTGTTATTTTGGCGGTTTCAAACGAATTTTGATTCAAATTTGTCGACTGTACTGTAACTACCATTAACCGTCAATAAACCGTCATATAATGTCTTTCATTGACTTGAATGTGCCCTGGCGGCTGTGAGCATGTCATGCTCATCCAGATGTCTGGCTGATGGTGGCGCGTGTTTTGGATCATTTAGCTCCCTTCAAAACGATTGAGCTGAATGGTGTGCGTGCGTCATGTTCGTGAAGGGGCGCCGTCAGTTGGGACTGGTAATCTCTTAGCTGCCATGGCTTATTTTTATTTATTTGAATAATAAAAAAATGTTGAATTGTTTTCTGTTTTAATCTTTTTATTACGAACGCTTTTAACGTGCACGTCTTTCTACATTGTTCTCATGTCATGTATAATTTCAACATGAATGATGTAACCTATAATTTGTAATTTTTTTTTAATTTAAATTTGTGTCCGTGAAGTTTCTTGCCCGTTCTTCTCCATAGGTACGCTTCTATTACGCTTTGGAATGTGCAACTAGCTTCATATTTCTGACTTACCGACTCCTTGACAATTCAAAAGTGCCTGTAAATTTTGTAGATTTAATTGAGTTTTGAGTGGAGTTTGATTTGCTCGCGCAGATTCTGTCAACTAACTTGCATAGAACAACTTCAAACTAGCGCGAATAGTCGCTTGACTTCCTTATCATTAAAACAATCGACGGTTTCGCTTCAGTGTGGTCAGAAATTTAGGCGAAACTCCGACAGTGCTTACTTCTAATGCATTACGCGGGGTAATTTCGAGTCGATCTGATAGGTTGTAGCAAATTTTATTTTTTTATAACATGTACATGTGTCAGAGACTTACCTAGAACGAGACTTCGCTGAGCCGGATCGCGAACGTGAGCCCGATTTAGAGCGGGATTTGGACTTTGAACGTGACCGCGACTTCGAGCGAGACCCAGAACGAGACCGCGACCGCGAGCGAGATCGCGACCGCGACTTGGAACGAGAACCGGATCGTGACCGCGACCGCGAGGCCGACTTGCGAGCGTGTGACCCCGAGCGAGAGCGACTCCTACTCTTACGAGCTGAAATATAAAGCGCACATAAAAAAGATTCATTAAACAAAAAGTAAAGACTATTATGCAAAAAGATATAACCATAACTAGACCAAAGAAAGGCAGTCCGTCTTTTGTATTATATTGAAACCGATGGTTCATGAAAACCGGTTACAGTCGGGCAGAAGGTTCGGCCACTTTTTGGCCGATACCGAAACTGGGCCGAAACCTGATGTCGGTCGGACACTAATTACAATAGCTTGAGAGTTAAATACGCCATTTCACTTTTATACGAAATATAATATCATACATTTTTATTGAACCGCTTGAACCCATACCAAGAAGTAAACGGCGTTATACGGTGATTTAAAGGGCGATTAGATACGGAAAACATAAAGAAGTGAGAATACAATGTTGTTACCTTTGTCAGGTGATTTAGATCTGGATCGGGGCTTAGACCGCGAGCGCGACTTTGACTTAGATCGGCGCGAGACCGAGCGCGAGCGCGAGCGGCTCGCGTGCTTCTCTGGAAGTCAAGAAGTTACGGGCTCATTTAACGATTCAGTAAGAAGTGTCAGGAGAAAACATAATTTTACTACATTATTATAGAAATCACATGCACGTTACTGCATTTAGCGCACTTCCTTGTTTTACAATTTAGATGTAGATTTTCTTTTAAATTAAAAAGGTAATAATGCCATCATTTCCTCACCTGGTGACTTCGAGCGCGCTCGCTCGGTAGCGGCGCCGACGTCTACTTCCATCTTGTCAGGCGAACGAGACTTACTGCGAGACTTAGACTTTTGTGGCGACGGTGAGCCGCTCTTAGAGCGCCTCGGCGTGGCACTGCCGGACTTGGACCGGGATTTACTACGGGACTTTGCTGGGGAGCCACTCTTAGACTTCGACCGGCTTTTGGAACGTGACCTCGCTGTAGAACGGCCGCGGGCTGAGTTTGGGCGCGAACCGCTTCCGGAGCGAGAGCGGGCGCGAGACGCCGAGCGAGAACGGGCACGGGAGCGGGAACGAGCGCGGGAGCCGGACCGGGAGCGAGCCCCAGAACCAGACCGAGAGCGAGCGCGAGAACCGGAGCGAGAGCGAGACTTGGCCGGCGACGAGCTGCGGGAGCGCGCCGACTTGTGTGACCCGCTACGGGACCGCGAGCTGGATTTAGACCTAGACCGCGATTTGGAACGAGATCGAGACTTCGATCTTGACTGTGACTTGGAACGCGACCGTGACTTGGAATGCGACCGCGACTTCGAGCGTGATCTTGACTTGGATCTTGAGCGCGAACGGGACTTTGAACGCGATGCTGATCTGGAGTTTCGTCTTGAATGTGTGGATCCGTCGTGTGACATCTTGGACACAGAGCCCGCCTGCACACACACAGGTACAATGTTATTCTTAGCTGATAATACCTAGTATGACTAAAGGAACATAATTTACGACATGAATTGCAATGCCTACTTTATAAGCTTCACTAATAACACGCCTGCCCAAAGAGGAGTGTAATGTTTTTTTTAATTAATGTTTTGACTACTTCAGAGCGTGCATTCTGAAAGTGGCCAACGTCTCAAATAGATGTCAAATATTTTGCTGTGTTGACTAATTTGCCAATATTACTGTATGAAAATATGAAATATGGCTAACTAAAATATTGATTAAGAAATGCAATAATTAATATTGTAACACCAAATATTTAGTTTTAGATGTAAAAATGGGTTAGTGGGTCGTCTTAGGGTTTAGAATGAACGCTCTTAATACACTATAGTAAAAGCGTGTATTATATGTTTGTTTATTTTGTTTATATAAAAATATTAAGCAATACATATATTAATGAAATAAAGGAATTAATAGTATTATAAATATCAAGTATCTTGACTTGGCTCGCGAGGTTGTCGACATGTGGGATGTGGACTAAGCGATCATTGTGCTGTGACATAGTCGTGACAGCCAATGGCCTAATAGCCAAGAGCCTCGACCAACACCTGAGGAGGCTCTTGTTGGGCAGCTGGATCAAGGGCTTGATTCAGAAAGCAAATGAAATGAAATGAAATGAAATTGTTTATTCTGTAAATAGGATATAGGAATCACTTTTACACGTCATATTAAAAATATATTAAATTTTGCTAGATGAGTTCGGCGTTTCCTATGGAGCCCTGACTGCCGGTAGCTTGGACCCTGTTCCCGATACCGGTGGGCTACTATTTTTTATATTCTTTTATTCCAATATTTAAAAATATAATTTTTATGTATAAAATGAAATAAAGGATAATAAATATAAACTTCTTTTTTCTGCTGATTGTTTTAATGGAGCTTATTATTTTAACATGCATTACTGAAAAATAATGAGAAAGATTGACTTTTATTATTCATAGGAAACAACTAAAACATTAAGTACTTAGATGGAAAAGTACCTAAATATGTGTTTAAGACAGCAAAGTAGGTAATATTTAATAGACAATACTTACCGAGGGACTGCGGCTGCGCGACCCGGATCGGGAGCGCCCACCTCCTGAACACACAAGCTCTATTGTACACACTGCACTGCTCAATGGCAGCCAAGTGACAAACCATTACTAAGTCAGTGTGGTGTTATGCAAAATGTATAACACCATAGTCTAACACCCAACAAATAAAAGGGGTTGTATTATTATAAGTTTGAAGCCATTATCAGTATTTTAGCATGGATTAACAGATTGGAACATAACAATATCTAGGTACCTATTAAAATGTCAGGCAGCCAGCAGTATGCTGTGCTGAAGCACCCGCCACAGCTAGAACACTTTAAGTGTTGTTTTTCATAAATCTTCAACAAATATTACTGTAAATGATCGGGGATCTGCTTTACGTACAAGGAGCGTAAGTTACCTGACATGGCTGAACATA
This sequence comes from Agrochola lota, assembly GCA_947364205.1. Classification (NCBI taxonomy): domain Eukaryota; kingdom Metazoa; phylum Arthropoda; class Insecta; order Lepidoptera; family Noctuidae; genus Agrochola; species Agrochola lota. The sequence goes on along the minus strand of OX376244.1, from coordinate 15,563,090 downwards.
TACTTACTTTATATTGCAGCAACCTATAAATACTGAATTTGCTTTAGATCAAACTACATACTTGCCACTACGGTCAAGTTATAACCCATTAACAAAATTATTGAGTTTGCTACATTATCCATGGATTTTTTAATCTAATTATTTGGCTCATGTTTTTCATCATGTCTTGATCATTTACCTTTCTAAATTAATAATGTCTTGCAAATCACCACACACCACAGTACTATTTCATATAGATAGATTGTTGACAAAACAATGTCCTGTATGTAGGTAAATGGTTATCCAACATCAGCACTGTTTGCTATTGCTTCCATTCTGTTATGATAACATAACGAGCACAAGCTGTCGAAACTACAAGTTGGCCACTAGCTAGCATGGTCCGAGGCAGTATTTCGACGTATCACATTGTTTGAGTGTGTCTACAATAATTTTATGATATTGAGGTTAGAAACACAAAACTAACGTACCTGTATCCACGTCCATTTTCGCTTTTAGATGTAGCCTCCGAACACAATAATGTGCTCCGTTAAACTATTTGTGCAGCATACATAACAGTGAAACAAATGCCGAATTTCATGAAACACCACAAAACAGGAAATTCGATTAAATAAGTATTCTTTCAACTATTCAACTTCAATCAACGACCCATTGTTTTTTGACACCTCAAACTCGAAGTTTGACATTAGACAGACAGCCTGTTTGACAACTACGTATAGGGTTACCATTTTTAGAGAAATAGTAAAATCATAGCGTGAACGAAATTACTTTAGAATAGAATAGAATATAATAGAATTACTTTACTTTAGAATTATAATTATTGGGATCATTCATTCATCTCTCTAAGTTAGAACAAAGAGACAAAATCTAACTTAGAGAGATGTACTAATGATTCTAAAAATTATAATTCTTTAGATACATAACTGTTAAAATTTAAAATAGGATTTGCGACTATATCAGATATGTATCTAAGAATATCAAGATACAACTGGACACTGACTTGCAAATTGCAAAAAACGTCAGAAATTTTTAATTTCGCAGGCTGCAACTGCGGATCCACCCTAAATAGAATTGGCTCAACTTGTGTAAACTAAGCTTTACCAAGGGGCTTTACATCAGCTCGGCTAATTTACCATAATTTTTATTCTACACACAATGTGTATTATTCAAGTATTCTAAGTGTATCACTATAGCTAGCAGACCGGAGTTTAGATTTGTGCCCGGTTGGTGGCAATAGGCTCGCTCCCTATTCAAAATTCAAAAGTCATTTATTCCAACTCATCACTTTTATTATGAACAGTTATGCGGATTACATAAATATTTTGTTTACGTTAAATGAAATATACGTCGTCTATTGTATTTTTCTTGTGATATATTACAATTAAATCAATCTGCCTAGCCTTTTCCCAACTATGTTGGGGTCGGCTTCCAGTCTAACCGGATGCAGCTGAATTCCAGTATTTTACATGGAGCGACTGCCTATCTGACCTCCACAACCCAGTAACTGGGTAATACGATACCCCTTGGTAAGACTGGTGTCAGACTTTCGGGCTCCTGACGACTCGTAACGACTGTCAAAGATCCACGAATGACAGCCGGGACCAACGGCTTAACGTGCTTTCCGAGGCACGGAGGATTCTCGGTATGTAAAGATGGTCACCCATCCACTGACCAACCCCGGCAAGCGTAGCTTAACCTGATGGATCGACCAGTGCGGCTGTTGTTACTTAGCCACGAGCTCCTAGATATATTACAATTAAATGAAAGAAAATTTAAAACGCATATTAATTAATTAAAAGTACACATAACCAAGATAAGAATACTTGGAAACATGCTGGTCCTCATCGAATCGATGCTGGTCCTGCTCGATAATCTAGAATCTAGACAAAATCAAACTGGTGTTGTTTATATATATATATTTTTTTTATGACATTGATTTTACATTCAAAATTTGTACTTACACGGGCACATATGAAACGTCAGAAGCTAGGTGCTCGGTTCCAATGGGGATCTACGCGCAAAGCTCAACGCAGATGTCGCCAGCGGCGGGATGGCCGCTGTCAAAACATTTTCGCTTTGTTTACATCAATGATTTTTGTTATTTTTTGTGTTGAAACCGATTCACCATCGTTATTGCTAACATGTATTGTAAAGTTTAGTGCCTGCTTGGTTTAGCACTAACTTCTGAGTTGGTTGATATTTGGTTGATTTGGTAGTATATTAGACTGGTTTAATGATACGAAATAATATGGTTTAAAGGCTATATTGAATATTGGTTAAAAATATTAAGTGGTAAATCTAAGCTGAATTAGCACTAAGATGGTTTGATTTGGTTTGGTTTGAGTTATGCGATTGGTATCCGAATACGTACTAACTGGTAATAGTTGTGATTCATGCATTTATGGAAATGCACGCATGAATGCACGATTGTTCCTGGAAGCGTAAAAAATTGAAAGACGAACTAAACAAACGAGAAGCAAGGATTACTGGAAAGAAATCAGATCTTATTGAGAAGTAGAGTTCTATCTAGTAAAATATTTTTCATCAGTGCTAGGCTCTAGATTTGGATATTTTTTTTGTTTTAACGTGTTAATTCTTACTTGACTCATGGTAGGAAAAATTAAGAAAATTGAGAGAACACTACTTTAATTATAAATGGTATTCTTAAATTTTTAGGTTAGGTTTATTTTTCATCATTGCTAGGCTCTAGATTTGGATCATTTTTTAGTTCTAACGTGTTAATTCTCACCTGACTCATGGTAGGAAAATTTACAAAAATTGAGAGAAAATTACTTTAATTATAAATGGTATCCTTTATTTTTTTAGGTTACCTTTGACCGAAATTTTAATTTCGGCAATGAAAGCCCTCAAGCTTCTGAAAGACAAGCACTTGACGTTCCTGCTGTAGAACTTTATGAAGACGTTAATAGCTCCACCAGAACTCCACCACATTGTCGAAGTTTATCAATCAACATAGTCAAAGTTACTTTTAATTGTACTCTTTTAGTTTCCCACTTTTTTTTAGCGTAGTATCTTTAGGAAATTAATGAACACTGGGGTTAGTATTTTAATACATCCTGGTACAGCACACTTAAGCATATTACGAGAAAATTTTAATTTATTGAATGATAGCTTACAAAATGTATGGAATTGACAGCTTTCAATATTTTATATCATTTAATAATCATTATGTTAATGTAACGCATACACAAGGAGGTAAAACCTCACATCAAAACCCCTGCAAAAATGCATGTGCCAACTCGATGTTCCTTAGACCAATGCTGCTCAACGAGGTACGACAGGAAATAATGTCTCTGTCTAACACCAAGTCGGAGGGTTATGACGAAATGAATACAAAAATCATAAAAGCATGTAGTGATGAACTGACTGGCATTCTCACTCATTTAATAAATATATCTTTTTCCCATGGAACCTTTCCAGATAAATTGAAAATGTCCCTAATTAAGCCCTTATTCAAGAAAGGAGACAAATATGATATAAATAATTACCGACCTATTACTTTAATACCCATTTTGTCTAAAGTTTATGAGAAATGTATGTACAAACGATTAGTTAGTTTCTGTAATAGATTCAACATTATTAGTGACAAACAATTTGGATTCCAGAAGAACAAATCCACATCGTTGGCAATTTTTTCTCTAATGCAAGCTGTACTTTCAAATATTAACAATAATTTTATGACTACTGGTCTCTTTTTTGATCTGTCGAAAGCATTCGATCTGGTTTCACACGACACATTACTGCAAAAGCTAGAAGCTAATGGGATTAGAGGACCAGCACTCCAATGGTTATCGTCTTACTTAAGTAATAGAAAACAATGTGTCGTTATCAATAAAAAGAACGAAAATAATGACATAATATCCTACTCATCGGAATATAAATATAACAAATGTGGCGTTCCACAAGGAAGCGTGCTGGGCCCAATATTGTTCCTCATTTATATTAATGACATCACAAAAATAACTGACCATAAATGCATATTATTTGCCGACGACATATCCATTATAGTGACATCTAATAAAAAACATAATACCATTTTAGACCATGAGTTTGACATTAATAATACAATTAACAAATTACTTCATTGGCTTGACATTAATCATTTAAAGATAAATTTAGATAAATCAGTTTACATTCAATTTAATCAATCTAATAATCACAAAAATGACATAAAACTTAATATTGATAAAATCAAAGAAGTAACGCATACAAGATTTTTGGGTGTAATAATAGATAAAGATATAAATTGGAAAGAACACATAGATAATATTAGCACTAAAATAAATAGATTTGTATATGCACTTAAACAAGTCAAAAATGTAACTAACGTAAAAACTGCTGTAATATCTTACCGTGCATACGTTGAATCATTACTACGTTATGGGATTGTAATATGGGGCAACAGCACCGACTTCCAAAGAGTATTCATCGCTCAAAAAAAGTGCATGAGATCAATTTGTGGACTAAAACCTGATGACTCATGTCAACCAATATTTAGGAGACTTGGTTTGTTACCGTTACCGTCACTTTATATTTACGAAATATGTATGTTTGTAATGAAAAATAAACAATTATTTAAGACTGCAAATGATGTCAATCCTCGGAACAGACGAGATCCGTATAAACTTGTGTTGAATGATCTGCCTCGCCTAACTAAGTATAATAAAAACTGCCTAGCAATGTGTGTGCGCATGTATAATAAAATACCGAGGCAATTTAAAAACTTACATTCAAAATTGTTTAAAGTTCAATTTTACAAATGGATGCTCGAACATAGTTTTTATAGCTTAAAGGAATTTGTTGACAAAAAATTTTGATGTTCTATTCACTATTGATGGCTCCTTGTCTACTTGCTTAATTTTAAGTATTTTGCATGCTTTGTTAACCTAGCTAAACATGTTTGTGCTATATAATATTATTTAACACCCCTTTATACCATGTTTTATGCAAATAAACATATTATTATTATTATTATTATTATTATTCAATGGCCATGTCGACGATACGCCACCTATCATGATAAAATGGCAGTAAAGATCCTCATTGGTCGTTTCCTATGGAGAAGAGCCGGCAACACAGATATTATAATACTACGCCGGCAAGAAACTCCACGGTAATTTTCAAAAAAAAAAACATTCTTTGATTATTTCCTCACACACTGCCTTATTAATTGTAAAATTTTAGGAAAATCGTCTACTTTTACAATGTTTGTAAATATGTGAGAACCATGTATCTATTACAAAAGTAATTAATTTATCTGTCGTTGCTTTATTTTTAATTCTTTTTACCTATTGTGGTTTGTAGCGGCATCTACATCGCTACATGCGAACTATGCATCAAAGACCTGACGTCACGCAACATCCTGACGTCACACAGATCCTGCATTGCGCAATTAGAGTTTACCGCGCGATAAACATATATACAAGCTTCCCGACTTCAACCTCTGGGCAGTTGCTCGCCAGACACGACACCCGTCTGGTCGGAGGACCCTCCCTTTTCTATGGTGGATGAGTGAACTTTACACCCTGTTCCTCATGCCCCCAAATTGGTGACCCCGAACATGAACGTCAACGCAGCCTTCGTGCAACTACTTCAGCGTGACGTCATCATCATCATCACTCCCGCAAGCTTTCGTGAGGCGAGTCACACAGCCAGTCAGCACCCACGGCTTCAACGGGTATCCTGACCACCAGCATGCAGCGAACGCGCATTCCTGGTCATCACCCTCAGCCACAACCCGGCGCTGTACCACATCCGACCCACTGGATCAAGACGCAGCGCCACCCCGACTCACTGGGGAATCACCGCAGACAGTTCCGACTCACCGCGAACTATGCGGCACCAGGTTCCGACTCACTGGAACCACAGCTGGCACTGTGAAGCATCGCAAGATTCAAGACTCAGCCCACTATCGACCTCCGGTCTCCGGAGGGGAGTGATGTAGCGGCATCTACATCGCTACATGCGAACTATGCATCAAAGACCTGACGTCACGCAACATCCTGACGTCACACAGATCCTGCATTGCGCAATTAGAGTTTACCGCGCGATAAACATATATACAAGCTTCCCGACTTCAACCTCTGGGCAGTTGCTCGCCAGACACGACACCCGTCTGGTCGGAGGATCCTCCCTTTTCTATGGTGGATGAGTGAACTTTACACCCTGTTCCTCATGCCCCCAAATGGTTAAAAATTTTTTAGGTGCATTGTCTACATATACACGGTTAATTTTAGCTCGTTCTGGACCGAAAAGCCATAAACTCGATCATCGAACTTGAAACGATTGGGACTATTATTTTCAATAAATTACAATTAAAAAAAAACACGAAAAATCTAATTTATTGTTTTTTTTTGTGAAATAATGAGAACTCGAAGTAACTGCGATCAATGTATATGTGTGTAAAACGTATCGACGAACGGCAACACATGCGAACGGTACCCATTGAAAAATCCATTCATCGATCAGACAGCATAAAAACATATACGCAATAGATAAATAGGTACACAAATAAAAATACGAAAAGCGAATTCAGACTTTATTTCTTAACCGTAAACGGTAACAAATAGAAATTTCACCAAACTAGGTACAAGGTAAGTAGGTACGCAGTTTACTAAAATTATTCTGAGAAGTGTCCGACCGGACTTCAAAAGGATGCACAACCGAATTCCGCGGTTAAATGTATTAAAATAAGGTCTTAATTCGGTCCAATATTTTCATAGAAAAGGGCACCACCATCTTATAATGAACTCTATTGGACAGATAAAACGATTCATTTTTTCTGTTCACATTGCCTGCCTTTGTAGAAGCCGCCGCGCCGCGGCCGCAAGCAAGCATTGTCGCATAAAAATTGGTTTAGGCAGTATTCTTTTTATTTATCATAAATATGGTAGGTAGGTATGCTTATTAAGTACCTATTAGCTCGATTGGTCGACACTCGATTCCAGGCCTTAAATACAACTCCCAAGCGTACTCGTCGTGTCTAGTCGAAAAGGTACGAGTACTAGTGATTTCGTGATGCAAGAGTGGTTAATGAAATTTCAATTAGTTTCTCTCGTTTACGAGGAGATGTGATAGTGGTAAACACCGTGCCGTGATTCCGATACAAACGAGAGATAACAAGGTGAATGAACTTACACCAACCTATCGTACCAGAAATTAAATACCTACGGACTTACTACGGACGGTACTTACTTGCAGCCGGACTCGCACACGCACAGCTGTGCCGCGGTACGTTATTACCGAGCGGATCGCGTACGATCTTGCGTTTATGAATGAAATAGTGGCGCTACTAAGATTTAACTCGAATGACAGAATAAAAGTGATAAATTTCTAACTTCTATATTAGATGTCTTAAAAAAACAATAACAATGCTAATAGTACCTATTAATCGTCTGGAGTCACTGTGTTTCGGCTCCAGAACGATTTAAAAATAATCGTGTATAATTATTTATCTAATGTACCTACATATTTTATACAAAATATTGTAAAACATTTTAAAAGAGTAACGGTGGGGTTTCTTGCCCATGCTTATCCATACGAAAACTGTCATATAGAAGGGGTGACTACGATCAATTCAACTTTTTGTAAATTTTGACATTCAAAGTGCCCTTTAATTATGGGCCTATTTGAAATAAATGATTTTTTCTTGCTTAATTATAAAATTGTAGTTAGTTTTTTAATTTTATGCTTTTTCTGTGCCGTCTAGGATTTGTAATTTATTATACCTTAGGTTTGAGCCATTACAACACCTACATACACTAAGGAATGCATTACAGTTACGAATATGAATAAAAATAGCACAATAGTGTTGTAGAAAAGAAATTCAAAAAGTATGCTCTGTCAACAGGGACAGTTTGTTGGCTGAAATAAAAAAAGGACTACTCGAAATTCATGGTTTTATGTGGCAGTGTTACAGATACCCCTCTAAATTATTATACAAGGACAATGTTTTGGAATCTGCTGTAAGATGCCAACAAGGTGATCCTCTCGGGGAGTCATTTTCAGCTTGGCTATTCATCCAATTATCCAGAAACTAAATTCAAAATTTAACTTATGGTATTTAAAAGAAAAAGAAAGAAAGAAAGAAAAATAATTTTATTCGTCACAGTGCATAAAAAAAAAAACTCGAGTAGGTAACAAAACAATAACAATACGTATACAATACCGACAGACAATTTTATTGACCCTTGAGAAATTTAATGCAATAGATACAAAAATAATAGATAAAGACAAATCAAAATTTAAAAAAAAAAGTTCACTTCAGCTCCTAGGTTCCACAATTTTAGAAGACAGCTTTTCTCCTTTTATCGACGAAAAAATCAAAAATTTCAACGACATTTCGGACAGACTCTCTAAAATTAACTTACATTCGGCTTTCACCCTGATCAGATACTGCTGTTTTGGTCCAAATTTTATATATGTTCTACGCTCTTCCCCTTTATGGAAGCAGCCACACGTCTCGTCAAATTATTCGCAGCAACCTAACATCCATTTTAAACGTGACCTTGGACGACCGGGCGTGCCGTTTCGGTGGCCTCGGCGTCCGCAAAATTACAAGTATTAGCTTACCCGCGTTCCTGTCGTCTGTCCACAGCACTGAAAAGTTGACCGGGAAAATTTTAGCCCCCTGCCTAGTCGACTCTGAAGTGCCGTGCTTGACCGATGCGGAGAACGCCTGGAAAGTGGCTTGCCCGAATACAGCTCGGCCCGTGAACCTATCCTCCCAGAGGCAGTGGGATGAGCCGCTCTGCAGGTTGGTACGGAACAATCTTATTAATACGTCCACCAATACAGCTGAGCGTGCCCGCCTGCTGGCTGTAGGTGAGTGGGAGTCAGGCCTTTGGCTTCAGGCGCTACCGTCACCCAACATAGGTACTATGCTGGGTGACACCACTTTCCGGCTCGCTACCTGTCTGCGACTGGGCGCTCCTTGTGTGGCCCCGCATCGCTGCCAATGCGGTGAAGCAGTCGATTGTCTCGGACACCATGGTCTATCCTGCAGTAAGAGCGCAGGCCGGAGAGCTCGGCACGCCAGCATTAATGACATCATCCGTCGTGCTCTTGTCACCGCCGCGGTGCCAGCTGTTCTAGAACCCAACGGCTTGGCACGCGACGATGGGAAGAGACCAGACGGAATGACCATAATGCCTTGGAAGGTAGGTAGGCCTTAGGTGTGGGATGCAATGTGTGTCGACACCCTTGCGCCATCCCATCTTCCTAGCACGGTGGGCTGTGCTGGGGCTGCTGCTGCAGGTGTGGAAAACCTCAAACGGCGCAAATACTCCAATCTTATAGGGACTTATATATTTGAGCCGTTTGGGGTCGAAACACTAGGGCCATGGGGTCCGAGTGCCCACTTAGTCTTTCAAGACATCTCAAAGCGGTTGGTCGACTCTTCATGTGACCAGAAGGCTGGCCTATTCTTCGGCCAGAGAATCAGCATTGCCATACAACGTGGCAATGCTGCCAGCCTTTTGGGCACTTTTCCTGTTGACAGCGATGCATGCGGACGAATTTTTTGATGCCCTATGATTATTCCCCCCCACCCCTTTCTTATATACTTGTACGTATTATTATTATTATTTTAAGTCTGTTAGTTTTTAAATTGTTTCTAGTTAATGTAAATATTGAGAAATTAATTAAAATTTAATTATTTAAATAAAAAGTACCAACAAATAATATTTTAGTTTGTATTTTGAACACATAACATTAATGACGTTTGATCCTTTGTCAATGTCATCCATCTGTCGTACGTCAGATCAGAATTCAGTCAGAATGTGAAGTTGAAATCTAGCTAATTTCAAAATAAACAAAAATACGATATTTTTTTATTATTATTGGTAACTAATGAATAATGGACGACGACAATAAATTGCCCTTGAAGCGAGTGGAGTTCTCATTAATAAAGTTCAACGATGTGGCAATTCCTCATCATTTAGATTTGCTGCGACAACATAAGGCGAATATTATCAAGGTAACGTCTTGCTCTATTTCTATACCCTTTGTTTAGCTGGAGTAGATAGGACTGTGCCACTGCGGTATTGGTCCATCGCTTCACATGTTTGCATAACGTTTATATTATACGTAATAGATAAATCCGCGTAGTTCATGAAACATTAACAAAATACTTCATAAAAAATTGGCTGCTGATAGGAAATAACTCTGTGACGAGTTTGGCTCACGTAACTTTGAATAATTGTGTATGGGTATTTTCGAGGCCTGTTTTAATTCTGCCTCTGAAATTGTTTTGAATTTCATATTCTGCATCATCTTTTAATATTTAGTTAGTTTAGTTTTGGAAGAAGGCATGGGTTTATGGATGCATGTGTGTTTACCACAAATTACTCAAAATGTTTAGCATTGAACAAAATTATATCATTCTTATAAATCTATAAAAGACAGTAATATAAACCTAAGAAAAGTATTAAGGTGCCTATTATTACATTTGGACTGATTTTGCCTGTGATTATTGCATTAAATGGGCAACTTTGTCATTCTTATTCTGAGAAACTGAAAGCCTTCCACAACTATGACTTATTGAGTGGTGGAGAATTATTTTTTAGTATAGTTTATAGCTGCCTAGCTTTTCGCAATTTTTTCTTATCTCTTTATATAAATCCAAAATTCCGAAGCAAGTTTTTCATAAAATGCACCACGGCACTTTTTATAGCTTGTAGATTGAACTACTGTACATAGCAAATGAAATGAAAAATATATAACATCTCTTAAAAAGAGTTTTAATTCATAGTGGCCTCAGAATTTTGAAATATGTATGGAATATCTAAGAAAAAATCATATCAATCATAAAAAATGCTCAGAATTAACTGTAAATTTCTCCTTACTACATTACTATTATTACATAAAATTTATATCGGAAAAAACGTTGGTTTATAAGAAATTAAATTTGCATACTTAAAAAAAAAATACATATTATATCTCAAAATGAACATAATTACGACTGTCGAATTGCTACTTAATGCGACAGCTCGATGCGTCAGCTGCTCAAACTGTCAAAACCGCGATTTTGTGATAGACCTCTTAGAAGTTAAATTCAACTACTGCTCTCTGCATCTGACCCCTTCCGTTGTGCTGACATCTCTTTGAGGCGCGTTGTGTTCCACGCGCGCCTCAAAGAGATGTCAGCACAACGGAAGGGGTCCGCTAAGACCGATGCCTGCCGGGGTCGCGGGAAAGTCCGATAGGGATACCGTGGCCCTTGGCAATATACAGGCAACTGAAGGAACACGGGTGGGTTTTAGTCAGTAAGAGTCTGACACGCCCTCCCAAGTTATTTGATAATTTCCCACCCTCAAAAAAAAGAAAAGGTAAGTTGATAAAAAAGATATGTATTTCTAGAATAATAAATAATAATCATTAAAATCATCATCTCTTTCAAGTTCAAATTACCAGAATTCTTACATTCTACCCTGGCTCGTTCCGAGCCAGGAGGGCATGGCTGATATGACTGTGTGTATGGACACCATAGATATAAGAAAGAAGGAGATATGCCCGGTAGTTGAAAATGTATTGAAACCCAATGTCAAAGTCAAAGTCAAAGTCAAACAATTTATTTCAATTAGGCACATAAAAGGCACTTATGAACGTCAAGTTTACAAAAAATAGAATTGATTCTAGTCGCCCCTTCCAAAAGGTAGTTTTCGTATGGAGAAGAATGGGCAAGAAACTCCACCGTTACTCTTTTAAAATGTTTTTACAATATTTTGCATACATTAATTATATAATTATATGTGAAGACGATGCATCTAGAATAAGATTACTATACCGCGATAGGTAAAAAAGAATGAAAAATAAAGCAATTACAGATAAATTAAATATGTGACAGATACATGGTGCTCACATATTTACAAACATTGTAAAATTATACGATATTCCTAACATTTTAACAAGTAATACTAATAAGTCAGTGTGTGAGTTCAAGAAATCACAGAATGTAAAATCAGTGTTATAAAAAATAACAAATACATAATTAAATAAGCAACCAGTTTGATTTTGTCTAGACTCTAAATTGTCCTATGGAGCAGGACCAGCATGTTTCCAAGCATTCTTATCTTGGATATAATCCTCTAATTTGTAATATGCTTGTTTACAGAGTGTACTTTTAATATGAGTTTTAAATTTTCTTTCATTTAATTGTAATATATCACAAGGTATTTTATTGTAACATTTAACACAGTACCCCATAAAAGATGCATGTACTTTAGATAATCTGAAAAATGGTTGATCTATTTTATCTTTATTTCTAGTATTAAAATTATGTCTATCACTTATTATCTTACTTATACAACTTATTATCTTACTTATACTTATTTATACAATGTCTTTACTAGATCCCCTCTACCTTGCCACAACTACACATGCAGATCAGTAAACCCAATAAATACGAGGTTGCGCTCAGACTTTCAATTTATAAATCAGAATGTACTACACAATCAATTATAAACCTTATACCATCAAACACAACGTGCATTTACCATGCACCGTACAACTCACTCATACGAAAATATCGATTGCTATCGTTGTGCTGTGCAAAAGCCATTTATTTTATATATCGATATCGATTCTCCCATTTATTATTGTAAATATTAAAACTTTTGGGAGTTCCTAAAAAATTATAAATAAAAAACCGGCCAAGTGCATGTCGGACCACGCACAATGAAGGGTTCCGTAGTTGGGATGAATTTATCGCAAGAACAAACTTAACTTTGAACTTCGTTCTCCCATACGGAATGTACGGGAGATAATTTTTTTCAAACCGCAAATTTAAGTTGGTTGATTATTACTCGATAATCTATACAGCCTACTTAGCTCTCATAGTTTTCCTTTTAATTTCGTTATACAGGGTGTTTGGCAGAACGTTGAACATACGAAAATGGTGGATAGGTGGGGTCATCTGCTACTTACTCAGCCCAAATTTTTTTGGCCCTGGCCCACGGGATATTTTTTAAAAAAAATTTTTGTCTTTCTTCTTCTTACACCACTTTCTTAACTTTAAAGTGTAATTTTTATTAAAAATGGGTAAAACAGGCAATATTTAGTATAATTTCAATCGATCATTTAATTTTCACCAACTTTGCAGTATTAAATTTCGTAAAACATTTCACTTTCCGTAAAGGTAGAGTTTCGTCAAAAATGTCCTACTTGAAAAAATTATGACATAACTCTTAAAGTTTTTTTTTTATAAAAGCAAATTACATACCATTAGAAAGCTCACACACTAGGGATGTTTTGCTAGAATTGGAACTCCTCAATCATTTTTTGTTTTTTTTTAAATGCAAGTTGAAATTAAGATTTAAGTATTTTTTACATCTTTCTGTAAGTTTGAGGACTCATAACTTTTTTTCTAGCTAACATCTGAATAAAGCAATAATTTTATAAGAATCTGTCAACATAAAAGATTTTAAAAAAATACTAAATATTGCCTGTTTTACCCATTTTTAATAAAAATTACACTTTAAAGTTAAGAAAGTGGTGAAACAAGAAGAAAGACAAAAAAAAATTAAAAAAATATCCCGTGGGCCAGGGCCAAATAAATTAGGGCTGAGTAAGTAGCAGATGACCCCACCTATCCACCATTTTCGTATGTTCAACGTTCTGCCAAACACCCTGTATATACTACTGCTGTGAATTTTTTCACAAGTCCAAGTACAACCATTTAGCTAGAAGTGGGGGGGGGGGGGGGGGGGGGGGGCACTTGGCTCTAACAAAAAAAATCAGTTAAATGCTTAATATTTCGCAAACGGATCCCTGAATCCAAAAATGGTTTTGACAAACTCACAATATTTTTGAAAGACCTTACTAACGATACCCCACAACATGGGGTAGATGAGGAAAAAAAAACATCCCCACTTTACGTGTAGGGGAGGAACCATAAAAAAAAAAAAACTTTATTTTATTTTACCACTTTGTCGGCATGATTAATATGTATACATATGGCAAATTACAGCTTTCTAGTACTAACCATCTCTGAGCTAACCCGCGGACAGACAGACAGACAGACAAACAGACCGACAGACAGACAGACGGACATGACGAAACTATAAGGGTTCCTTGTTTACTACGGAACCCTAAAAACGATATACATATAATAAGATTATTTTAAATAAACAAAACTTGGCGAAAAAATAATTATTAAATTTATTTTTAATTATTAGTAAATCAAAAATTTCAACTTTATGAGAAAATCTAAATGAGTATAAATAAGATTTCACATCGGTCTTCCAATGACGCTATAACTGTGGACGACTAATTGAAGAATAAACTTTAATAGTAATATAAATTCATACGAAAATCGACATTGTTGTCGATAGCCACCACACTAACCACATCACTAACTCGTCGCAAGACACAGCGGCCGTACTACACGATGCAACCGCATAAAGAACGTATCGTTTTGTGATTTTGCTTTGCATACATTGCTTGTCCAGTTACTTAGCGACATACTTTAGTAGTGGTAAAGAAGCAATGTATTTACTACAACAATAGTACAGTGGCTGTGATATATGAAAACAAAAATAACGTAGCTTTACTACGTTATTTTTGTTTTCATATATTGTTGTTGGCAAGAAATATTTTACGATTTGTTTTTCATGATTTTCAACACAAATATAGTAAAATACTTGTGCTGATTTATGAAAAGTGGTTCTGTGATTTATAAAGTTTCTAGTTTAGCTTCGATTTTTACAAGAAAACATTGAACAACACGGTATTCTTAAATGTTATCATGATCTCGTTCGAAAGCGCACTAGTTAGCGGAGACGGCCATTTGCCTGAGGCATGATCATTGTGATCAGGACGCGCGGACACAGACACGCCCCCATGCCACTTCTCCTGTTATTTATATCAACCGTCTATGATAGACACAGTCATATTAGCCTGTTTGTGCCATGGCCCTTTCACGTCCTGGGCACGGCCCTGATATGTGTGGGTAGACCTTTAATAGGATGGGTTTTACTTGCATAGTATGAGGAGCAGGGCGAGTACGTGCGCGCGCGCGCCGAGCAGACGCACGCACGGCGCGTGGCGGCGCAGCTGCGCGGCTTGCTGTTGGAGCTCGAGGCGCTGCGGCGGCAGGTACAAAATCTTAGATACTTAAATATACCATTTATTTAGTACACCAAAATAAATAACACAACCACACAAAAGCTCAATATAATTCAACGGTAACAAATTACATGAATATAAAAATAAAAACTTTTTACAAAAAAAAAACAACTGACTTCCAAAAAACACTACAAAGTAATAATTACTTTAATTTCGGAAGTCGGTGTCTTTGGTTTTGAATATTCGTTTTTTGCCACCGACTTCCGAAATTAAAGTTATTAAAAAGTTTTTATTTATCACTTTTTAGTTGTGGTACCTATCCCACACAAATTCGAATACCACTACCTGCTATGTAAATAACAGTGACAGGAAGTTATCATCATATCATCCACATATAGGTACTAAGTGGGAAAAATACATATTACCCAACTAGCAAAAAGTGGTTTTTAAACTATCCTAGAACCATCATTTATCGAGGACTATATGAGACTTATATCTGCATATAAGTCTCGAAAAGGGCCCACTTTATAAGTCTACTTTTACTTATAACGTATTTATATTAGACCGCTGAAGTTCCATATACGCCTATATTGCTCCTGTAATTGAGTTACGTCAATGCAATTACTCCTGTAAATCTCAATATAAGTAAGTTATAGTCAAAAATTAGATTAATACGCGCCTAGAAATGCTTCTATAATATATAGTGAACAGTCGAAGTGAGTGTATCGCTTGTTGTGCTCTGTAAAAAAATATTTATTAACATCTTGAACCTATATGAATCAGAATGTATTAATGTCAACCTTAGTAGAAAAACAAAATCTTATTGTTGTCAAATTGTTGGTCTTATAGCTTATTCGTAGGGGAATGTGAATTTTCTGTGAAATCTATCATGGTTTTGATAAAAAAATTAAAGCGCCTTTTGAAATTTGCTTATTTACATTTTAGTATTAATTAATATTAAATAAATATTATGAAGGCAGCTGCCATTTTCTTGGTAAGCATTTCCAAGTATGACATAGTGCTAAAATAAGTCTTTTTAGCATTTCCAAGAGTGACATAGTACCAATATAACTGTATTGGTTCTATATTGGGTTATCTCAAAACCGAAAAAGATTCGCCATTGTTACCGATTAGGGTTCTGCAATGCCCAGATGAAAATCGATTCAAATCAAATCCTACAATAGAATTTGCAAAACGATATAAAGCGCGTTTTCGCCTTTACTGGTCGTTAACAAGCAAAAGTGGCTTCTTAAGAGGATTGTTTGTGAAATGTTTTTTTTTTTTTATAATCTTCGTGATTTATTATTTTTAAAACGTGGCTATGTAATTCATTTAACACTTACTTTTAAGTTTATGTAAAACTAAACCAGATACATAAATGATTTACAGTAATTTAACTTTAATTTACTTAAATTGATCATAAAATATTAGCTTATATGAGGTTATAAGTAAAAATAACAAGAGTAATTGCTCCTCAGTGTATATCTTCCTGGTACATGCTCCTACAGGAGTATTAAGATTTAAATGGTCCGCAGATGTTATCTTATAGGCGCATATAAGTCTGAGTTACCGGAGTAATTACTCCTGAGTGCAATTACTCTTGTTTCATGCTTTTATAGGAGTCTTGATCCTATATTTGTCAGGAAATATGATCCTATTTGCCGATTTAAGTACAAATTATAGGATTAAACGTACTTGAGTAAAAACAGCATGTATTTATGCTGTTAAAAGCGCAGTAGCAACCACCAAAACTATCATCGGAGTTTTATAAGTCCACGTAGCATTATAAAATCGCATTCCAGGATTATTTTGCTTGTTGGGTATTGAAGCTTACTCACAAACTATCCAAGCAAAGGTAATAAAATTTATATGGGACCAACTTGGGAGTATATAGTAGTAGTAGTAGTATACAAAAAAATAATTTTCAAAATCGGTTCACAATTGACGGAGAAATAGGCGGACACACATTAAAAAAAAAAACATCCATGCGCGAGGAACATATAACCTCCTCCTTTTTGGAAGTCGGTTAAAAAAAGAACAACATGTTTTAAAGAAAGTACAAACGGCTACGCAACAAGCTATACATTTCCAGTATAAGCTGGCCTCGCATTGTACGGAAGTCCTATAGTATGCGCGATCAGCGAGCAGAGTTGAGCAGCACCTGGTCAACCGAGCTCTGCTCGGGTGAAAATAGAGAATAGAATACTCATTTAATAGTATAACATAGTTCATACGAATTCCATGCTTCCATGATAGTAGGTACTTACTAATTACATGCTGCCATGATAATAGGCTACTTACTAATTCCATGCTGCCATGTCATTATTCTAAGGTGTCATTTCTTGTTTTAAACTTTCGGCGACCGAGCTCCGCTCGAGTGAAAATACGTAGAAAACGAATTTTCCCAGATATGAGACCTAGCTAGATCGTTTTTCGCCCCCATAAACCCCTAAATTGAAATTTTAATCGAAATCGTTAGAGCCGTTTTCGAGAACGTGATTAAAAATATATTTATAAATATTGCTCGTTAACAGCGGCCAACCCGTCATACTTTTCATACAAACGCTCGTACGTGATTATGGCGTTGTAACACATCTTTCTTTGAATTTTTAAAAGTAATTTGTATCTTGTGCACTATATCTAGGTTTCTATGAAAGCAAAAAATAAAAAAATCGAGAAACAAATTCAGTATAAGCCTCCAAAAATCTGCTTTTTTGCACAAATTTTACCCGAACTTTGGCCGGTTATAATATACTCATAATTGGTAAAAGTAAAGAAAACATCGGCATAGAAACCTTGCACATGTAATGGAAATTCTAAATATCAAACATTTTTTTCACTAACTTGTAAGGTTTACTCAAAAACACGTATTTCCAGATACAATTTTTTACACACAATTTTTCGTACAATGTTATCGCGTTCTCGCTTGTATGTTAGCAGTTCTCACTTGCGCTCGATGAAACAATAAGCTTTGCGACCATGCTCGCGTTGACGATAGACGGACCGGGAAGGGCCCTCTTAAGAATGCGGCGACGGATGAATTGTCCATACAAACGCAATACCAAAATCATTTGCAATTTGAGCATATTTCCACCATATTATGTTGATATTCGGATTGAGACAGTATTTATCTAGGCTTCTATGTCTTTTTTTTTCAAAAAATCTAATCCGAAATGAAGTTAAAGCGAATTGAACTTCGTACATTTTTACAGCGTAAATGACACGTTTTCATACTGTTTTTTTCTGTATTATAAACAACAATATTTGTAATATTGCTTCCGCAGACAGCAGCTTACAGCTGCTGCTGCTGCTGCTGCTTTGCTTGCAGCTTATATCATCAAATTACAAATTAACGAAAAAAAAAATGGAAAAACAGTTAGTTTTCATTCATCATTTTTGGTACATTATCATACATTTTCGATAGCTAGTAGTGCTATCGCGTCAATCAATAATTGTCAATGTGTGCGTGGTCACACTGCTCGCTGTAGGTGTATATCGCTTCGCCAGCTACTCACACTAGCGCAAAGTGCTTTTTTTTTTTTTTTTTTCAGGATGGGAAATCATCAAATGACTTCTCCCGCTCCGGGCAGAGCGAGAGGGTGTGTCAGACTTTTACTGACTAAAATCCACCCGTGTTCCTTCCGTTGCCTGTGTGCCGGGGCCGCGATATCCCTTTCAGACAAACCCGCAACCCCAGCAGGCATTGGTCTTTCGACCCCGTCGGTTGGTGCTGACATCTCTTTGAGGCGCGCGTGGAACACAACGCGCCGTCGACACTGGCCTGGTCCTTATCGGACGGCGAGCTGCCCATTGCTCACCGTCCGCAGGCCCGCGCCTACGGTGGCCGGAAGTCGGCTCTTGACTCCCGACGCCCGGGGCGTCTCCTGCGGCGACTAGGGCCGCGAGGGCGTGCAGCTTGCATCTCCCTCGCGCGCCCCGCCTCCTCCTTCGCGAGCATAACTGCTTCGCAGAAGGAGGTGACGGCCTCCCATGCACTCTCGCTCCGAACCATGGCCTGAACCAGGGCCGGACGCGAGAGATCGCCGCCGCCGATCGCCTCCGTGAGGACACGGCGGTGCTCCGCCCAAGCCGGGCAGACCACCGTATGCTCCACCGTGTCCTCCGGGCGATCCACACAGTGGTGACACCGGGGCGTTTCCTCCCGCCTTATTCGGATCAGGAACCTCCCGAAACAACCGTGTCCGGTGAGGACCTGCGTCAGGCGGAGCGCAATGTGCTTGGTTGGAATTCGTTCAGGGTATTTTTTGTCAATATAGACGATTAGGTACTTTACTGTGCTGTACGTGCGAACTTATTTGTTTGCTAAATTGTATTTTAATATTTCTGACACTATTGACCTGTTTTATTTTTATTGGAACGGCAGTAAACTGTTAGAAATCGTCCCCCTCCGGCCCTCTATGCGACATTCTCTTTGAGAAAGTGTGGAATAGGTCAAAATTAAAATCCAAGATGGCGGCTTCGAAAATTTTCTATATTTTCATCATGGGTATCGTTTTCTTGGTTTTCGAAGGTGCGGAAGCCGATAATGATGTCAAAATGAAATTCCAAAATGGCGGCTACGAACATTTTCAAATGTATCGTCATGGGTATCGTTTTCATAGTTTTCTCGGATGATAAAGCCGATAGTGAGGTCAAAATGTAAATCCAAGATGGCTGATGCGAACATTTTCAAATATTTCCGTCATGGGTGTCGTTTTCATAGTTTTCTCGGATGATAAAGCCGATAATATTATTTTTAGCAATAGTATTTTTTGTAATTTGAACGAGGTCGATAATATTATGGTCACCCTACACGAATGTATCACGTTTCGACTCATATTTTTTTAAATGATGAATACCTATGTCAATATGTCTGAAGTAAGAACATAAATAAATGGTTATTCAAAATCCTTGTTATTTATTATTCTTATCTGAATTTTTTACTAATAGGTACTTTGCATTACACTTTTATTATTTGACTTGTATTCTTTATTTCGTAATAACAATATTTGAAGTTTAGTAAAAAGAATAGGTACTGAAATAATGCAGAAAAAGCTTTATTTTTTTTAAAGTTGAGACCACGCTAAAGGACATAAATAAACATAAACAGGCTTAAAATAAATAAAGACAATAATAATAAATATCCCAATAATTTATATATAAAAGTGAATTACTGTTCGTTAGTCTCGCTGAAACTCGAGAACGGCTAGACCGATTTGGCTAATTTTGATTTTGAAATATTTGTGGATGTTCAGGGTAAGTTTAAATGGTGAGAAAATATGGAAAAATTGCGGGGAATATAAGAAAAAACAACAATTTTATTTTCCCATACAAATTGTTCCTAGCTTTCGTTGCCATAAATCCTTACTAACAAAAAGTACTAGGCTTGCACTATAGTAGGTACATATTTCAATAGGTATGTAGGTAAGTATGTACGTAGGTAGGTAGGTACTGTATGTAGGTACGTAGGTATGTAGGCAAGTGGGTAAGTAGGTAGGTAAGTAGGTAGGTAGGTAAGTAGGTAGATAGGTAGGTAGATAGGTAGGTAGGTAGGTAGGTAGGAGGAAGGTGTAGGTAGGGTAGGTATTTAGCTAGGTTATTTACCAAAAATGTAAACAAACATGAGTTTTCACTGAGACAAACATCAACTTTATGCACGTGTAAATAAAGTTGATTTTAGACCGACTAGTACTGTTAAAAAAGTCATAAAAAATATGAAGTTGTACCGCAAACTGAACCTTATGTGTATGGCATTACAGTTGTTTTTCCTAAAACTCGTGTTTATTTACATGTTTGGCAAATGAATTGCGAACGCAGCATAGGTAGGTATGTAGGTAGGTAGGCTAAGTAGGTAGGTAAGTGCGCCGTAGATAAGTAATTAGTGCTACCCGTGAGAAGTTGGGCCACCAAAGGGCGTTGTACCACTGACGCTGGTGTCACCCTAATAAAGAACATTTTTAATGCCTGGAAAGAAGAACAAGATGCTATTGGAATCTTTTGCGACCTCTCGAAGGCGTTTGATTGCGTAGACCATGAGACACTTCTGCTGAAACTGGAGCACTATGGGATTAGAAATACAGCTCTTGATTTACTAAGATCATACCTGAAAGATAGAAAGGTTAAAGTTCAAGTAAATGGCGTAAACTCATTAGGGTCTGAAATGGCATTGGGCGCTGCTCAAGGTTCGATATTGGGTCCATTCCTCTTTTTAGTTTACATTAATGATTTACCCCAATTATTTCAAAATCAACCGAAGATGGTGTTATTTGCAGATGACACATCATTGATCTTTAAAATCAACCGACGGACACAAAATCTTGACGACGTGAATAGCTCTATTCTTCAGGTCCAAGATTGGTTTACGGTAAATAATTTGGTACTAAATAAAAAAAAAAACAAATGCATTAGATTTAAATTACCTAATGTTAGAAGTAGCGAATGTGACATCATATTGAATGGAGAAAAACTGGAGTTTATTAATCAAACGGTTTTCCTAGGAATCACGCTAGACGAGAAATTACAATGGGGACCTCATATAACATCTCTTGCGGGGCGGCTAAGCTCGGCCGCTTATGCGGTTAGAAAGATAAGACAGTTAACAGACGTTGAAACCGCGCGTTTGGTCTATTTTAGCTACTTCCACAGTATTATGTCGTATGGCATTTTACTGTGGGGTCGGGCTGCTGACATTGAATCAATCTTTATCTTACAAAAGAGAGCTGTCAGAGCCGTTTATGGTTTACATCGTCGCGAGTCTCTTAGGGAACTATTTGGAAAGATTAATATTATGACGGTACCTTGCCAATTCATTTATGAAAATATTATGTATGTAAGAA
Organism: Agrochola lota; assembly: GCA_947364205.1. Taxonomy (NCBI): domain Eukaryota; kingdom Metazoa; phylum Arthropoda; class Insecta; order Lepidoptera; family Noctuidae; genus Agrochola; species Agrochola lota. The sequence continues at coordinate 15,541,173 of OX376244.1, read as the reverse complement.
AAAATCTACATATTTTTAATAAAATAAGTGATAGACATAATTTTAATACTAGAAATAAAGATAAAATAGATCAACCATTTTTCAGATTATCTAAAGTACATACATCTTTTATGGGGTACTGTGTTGACTTATTAATTGTAACTTTTTTTTTTTTTTGAAAATCGTCTAGTTTTACAATGTTTGTAAATATGTGAGAACCATGTATCTATCACATAAGTAATTAATTTATCTGTCGTTGCTCTCTTTAATAAATTATTTTTACCTATATTGTGGTATAGTAATTTATTTTTTTATTTTTAGATGCATCGTCTTCACATATAATTATATAACGAATGTACCTAAATATACAAAATATTGTAAAACATTTTAAAAGAGTAACGGTGGAGTTTCTTGCCCATTCTTCTCCATACGAAAACTACCTTTTGGAAGGGGCGACTAGAATCAATTTTTTTTTTTTGTAATTGTTGACGTTCAAAAGTGCCTTGCAAGGGCCTATTTGAAATAAATGATTTGACTTTGACTTTGACTTTGGTCGGGTGAAGTTGGTAATTTATATTTACGCGACGTGCGTGTGAGGACTCTACTCTAGCGTCAAGGCGAAGGGCCATGCTCGACAACAATATATAGGTACCTACCTTATTTTTATGAATTATCTACTAGCTAGATTTTCTCTACAAGGCCTAGATCTCGAGATTAGTCGAAATATGCTAATATGTTGAGATCTCGGCATGGTAAAGAAATTTTCAAAAAACGCATTACTAGTCTGTACATTCACTAACGATTCCCCAAAGTAGTCAACAAAAATAAAGCAAATAATGAACATACCTAATAACGAATACTAAATATAAATGCTGTCGGCTCGTTATGAATGTTGTAAAAACATTTTAAAAGAGTAACGGTGGAGTTTCTTGCCCATTCTTCTCCATACGAATACTACCTTTTGGAAGGGGCGACTAGAATCAATTCTATTTTTTGTAAACTTGACGTTCATAAGTGCCTTTTATGTGCCTAATTGAAATAAATTGTTTGACTTTGACTTTGACTTTGAATGAATGGCAAGTAATACCCACATCTAATAAAAGCTATAGTATCTATCCGCTCACACACACGCGTGTCCGCCGATGCCGCCTTGTTTTGTGAAACAGAGATAGCAATATTCCAAACGAGTTTTGCACACAATCATCTGGATTTGCAGTTGCGAGCTATGCTCGCCGGTACCTTAAGTAGTTTTAAGGATAGGATAAAGTGATAGTATGACTATGACACACTTTATCACTGCAGGTACCAACACCTTAGCATTAAGTGCTATGATGCTATGCTATGCTGTTATGACCCATTTTTATTTAGTTGACGGCTCAGTTTTTACTGCCGAACTTGTTTATAAACATGCATTTCGAGTCTTAACAAATATTTCAATGGGTAATTAAATAAATAATTAAGCAGTTAAATGACTGAACGGGTGGCAGTTAACCGCAACTTATGTGTGGGCAATTAACCGCGGCTCCGCTCGCTCGGCTCGCGCGCGGTTGGTCTCAGTTCCAACTTAACCTATGAACTGCCGAACTATCTATTAGCGCCTATAATATTATTAGTATATAAAAAAAAACAACCGACTTCCAAAAAAACACTACATAGTGAAAAATAACTTAAAGTTCGGAAGTCGGTGTCTTTGGTTTTGTATTTTCGTTATTTGCAAGACACTGACGAGACTGAGGTAGAAACGATAATTATGAATTTGAAGGACGACTGTGCAGTTGGCTGGGATAACATATCAAATAAAATTATTAAACAGTTCAAGCACATTTTGGGACCGCCACTAACTTATATTTTCCAAAAATGTTTATCTTTAGGTCTTTTTCTCGACTGCCTAAAAAAAGCTGTTGTTGTCCCTGTTTACAAATCAGGCAGTAAAGATCAAGTAACAAATTATAGACCTCAATACTCAATACTCAATACTCAATATCTTTATTGCTTTAGCCATAATGTGTACTTAGGTGGTAACTGTATAATTTTGATCATTATGGACCCTGTAGGGCACAGCAAAAGGGTAGGAGAGAGGAAGCTCTGTTATACTACTTAATTTACTATACTGTTTAATTTATTATTATTGCATTTTATTTTTATTATAATATTGATTAATGATTACTATTAAAAATTATGCATGAATTATATTACCGTATCATTGATATATTTTAAACGATACGTATAAACTCCGTGATTATCATTTTATTGTTTATTATTTATGTTTATCATTTAGATATTCATCTAAGGAGTAGTAGCATTTGTTTATCAATAGTTTTTTAAGTTTATTTATAAATATATTTAACTTTTCTTCTTTCTTTATTATAACAGGTAGTTTGTTGTATACTTTAATAGACATTACGTAGGGGCTTGTAGAATGCATTTTTAGCTTGGATGTTGGTATGTTTAGCCTAGATCGGTGTCTAAGTGTGTACTGTGATTGGATGTCTTCGCGTACCTATTTCCTTACTGCCTACTATGTCTAAAATATTAGAAAAAAATATGAATAAAAGGCTTTACAAATACTTGGAGGATAAATCAATTTTATCTAAACGGCAGTTTGGATTTAGGCCTAAAATGTCAACAGACGATGCCGTGCACCATCTGACTGATTATCTAGCACAAGAACTTGATAATGGTAACCACACAGTAGGAATCTTCCTAGACCTCGCCAAAGCTTTTGATACGGCTTCTATTCCTATTCTGTTGCACAAGCTTGAAGCCATAGGTATCAGAGGCACCCAGCTGAAACTATTTAAGAGCTATCTAGAAGACCGTACCCAATGTGTAAGGATTGGTAATGTTCTCAGCGATAGTAAAAAAAACACGTCCTTCGGAGTTCCCCAAGGAAGTATTTTAGGGCCTACACTATTTTTGATCTACATAAACGATCTTTGTAACCTAAATCTAGATCACGGCGAAATTGTTTCTTATGCTGATGACACTGCCCTTCTATTTTCAGCTGACTCAGAAAAAAATGTCTACAAACTTGCGCAACAGGGGTTCAATATTGTTAATAAATGGCTTCAACTCAATTCACTAACACTAAATGCAAATAAGACAAATTACATTAAGTTTTCGATGCGCAAGCAAACATCAACAAGCACTACCTCGACATTATATGCTCATTATTGCACAATTCCTACAGATAACCAATGTGTTTGTCCCAATATTACAATGACAAATACAACAAAATACCTTGGTGTTATAATAGATGAAACACTTTCGTTCAAACAACATATACAAGCTTTAAATAATAGAATTCGCAAGTTGATATTTGTTTGTAAAAAGATACGCTATATTGCTGACCCAAAACTAGTTAGACAAGTTTACTTTGCTCTATGTCAATCAATATTAACCTACTGTATTACCACATGGGGTGGAGCGGGTAAAACAATGTTACTAACCATCGAGAGAGCTCAAAGGGCGATTCTCAAAGTGTCTACTTTCCGCCCTTTCCTTTTTCCTACTAACCTCCTATACAAATCTTGTGAAGTATTAACAGTTCGACAGCTATTTATAATGGGTATTGTATTAAAACAACACAGAGCTCTGCCCTACAGCACTGCATATACTAATAAAAGACGTAAATATATAGTTTGTCCACAAAATACAACAAAACATGCTTTTGTATCCAAATTTTACCTATATCTCGGTCCTCTTCTCTATAATAGACTAAACTCGAAAGCAAACATTTATTCCCTGAACTACACAAATTGTAAGAGAATTCTCAAGGATGCTCTCCAAAGTATGTCTTACGAAGATACAGAGAATTTACTAACTGTGCTAAAGTGAAAAGTGTCACCTACGTTAAGTATAAGTTCTTATATCAAATTTAGAAACTAAGAGTTAAGTTCCTTAACATGTAATTAGTGATCTATTGTCAACCTGTTGTTTATTTATTTATTTTATAAGTCTATTTTAGCTCCTCTCGCCTGAAACACAGGATTACCTAGTTCAGGCACGTAAGTCTTAGGAATATAATTTACATTTAAGCAAAACTGTACTAATTTTTATGCCATGTAAGTTTTGAATAAATATTATTATTATTATTCTTTTTTTATACTTTTACGTATCTCGGCGTTGCGCCGGATTTATGGGGTATTACGGGCCGAAGCCAAGTGCTACCCCTGGAAATTGGTTAAATTATGATGATGGTGTATTCGGATTATGTGATGGTGAGCGTGTCTGTCCATGAGACTGTGTTTGTGCGGTGGTTGCTGCACTCGTGTGTGAGGTGATGATTGATGTATCGTTGTCATTTTGCAGAAATTTTCTGACAATCCTGCAGGCATTCAAAATTGAAGCTTTCTGAAGAGTCTGATATGTGTAGGGTGGTAAATCGAGTGTTTTTAAAGACTGGTGGAGCTGTTTAGGTATTACACCTGTTGTTGACAATACTATAGGAACTATGGTGGTATGGCTAAGCCGCCACATTCTGCTGATTTATATTTTCAGGTCTATATATTTTGAGAGTTTTTCTGCTAAAGTATTCTGTAGGTTGTGTGTATTAGGAACGGCTATGTCTATGATTTGTGCAGTTTTGTTATTTTTATCTAATAACGTGATGTCCGGTCTATTGTAGTGCGTTGTTTTGTCGGTGAGGATAGCTCGGTCAAAGTACAGTTTGTGAGTGGAGTTTTCGAGAACCGTTTCAGGTTGATATTTATAATAATAAGCTATGGGTGGTGTGGGAATTAATTTATATTTTATTGCTAATTTTTGGTGGATTATATTCGCTATCTGATCATGTCTGTGTTTGTAATCAGTCTGGACTATAGCTTTACACGCACCCGTGATGTGTTGAATGGTTTCGGTGGAACTATTGCATCGCCTACATCTGTCTATTGTTTGAGGAACTCGCATTATGTGTTTCTGGTAATTACGAGTTTCTTATTATTATTATTTGGAAGTCGGTGGCAAATAACGAAAATACAATACCCAAATCGCTATAGGTGTGCCTATAATATTTGAAGAGTTCCCTCGATTTCTCCAGGATTTCATCATCAGATCCTGACCTAATGACAATGGAACCATCTCGGAAGTATACCCTTTCAAACAAAAAAATAATTTTGCAAATCCGTCTATAAATGACGGAGTTATGCCCGAACATCTTTCTTTTGGAAGTCGGTTAAAAAGTAAATTGGTCGGTTATTTCATCCTACAATGTCAGTATAAAAAGTACTCAAGTAGTGTAATGAATAAATAGCCAGTAACTATGTTGGAATGGGCAGTTAGATAAATAGTTCGGCAGTTCATAGGTTAAGTTGGAACTGAGACCAACCGCGCGCAAGCCGAGCTAGCGGAGCCGCGGTTAACTGCCCACACGTAAGTTGCGGTTAACTGCCACCCGTTCAGTCATTTAACTGCTTAATTATTTATTTAATTACCCATTGAAATATTTGTTAAGACTCGAAATGCATGTTTATAAACAAGTTCGGCAGTAAAAACTGAGCCGTAAACTAAATAAAAATGGGTCATAACAGCATAGCATAGCATCATTAATAGCACTTAATGCTAAGGTGTTGGTACCTGCAAAGTGATAAAGTGTGTCATAGTCATAGTATCACTTTATCCTATCCTTCAAACTACTTAACGAGCAATATTTATAAATATATTTGTAATCATGTTCTCGAAAACGGCTCTAAAGAGTTCGATGAAAATTGCAATTTAGGGGTTTATGGGGGCGAAAAAACGATCTAGCTAGGTCTCATATCTGGGGAAATTCGTTTTCTCCGTATTTTCACTCGAGCAGAGCTCGGTCGCCGAAAGTTTAAAACAAGAAATGACACCTTAGAATAATGACATGGCAGCATGGAATTAGTAAGTAGCCTACTATCATGGCAACATGTAATTAGTAAGTACCTACTATCATGGAAGCATGGAATTCGTATGAACTATGTTATACTATTAAATGAGTATTCTATTCTTTTTTTTCACCCGAGCAGAGCTCGGTTGACCAGCTATCTAATTACGCAACACATTTTCGATTTACAATTGAGTCAAATTTCTTTCGTTTTGAATAGAATTGCTTTAAATTTACAACTTTCGAATTACGTAACTCTAAAATCTGTGATATCAACTGCACTCTGTTTCAGACGCTAAACAGTGAACGATAATCGTCTAAAAAGGCTATAATTCGAATTACGTAACGATTTTGACAACTGAAAATTTGTTTCAAACAACGAGAAATTGCCAACGAGATAACATTTTAAAGAGAAGGCACCTTACTGGTTGCATTCGATTTTCTTTGCAATATTTTTGGGATTTACTCGTATATTCTCCTTAATTATTACAAAATTATGAAAGTAATCGTCGTATTCATAAATTGTGAATGTGTTTTTGTATAAAACCTCAATGATAAATCAATATTAGTGGTCTGTAAAATATCGAAGCAGCGAGGTCGATTTTTAATAATAATTGTGACTTTTCTTCTGTTACAATTGCTTATAACCTAAACTAAAGATTTATGATATGATATTTCAGAAACGAGGTAGGTATTTTGGTGGCATTTCAAGGAAAGACTAATTCGTACCTCGTACCGTATCAAACTTATAAGCCACAAGCTTATCAACCCAGTCGAGCATGTACTTCATTGGAAAATCAAATATAATAGAGGAAGAACAAATAATAAAATACACCTAGTTTGAAGCATATTATGTCAATGGATTCTGTAAGGAGGACATTGATGAACATATTCACCCAATAAGGTACCTACTTAATATCAATATTATTTTTTTTCTTAGTGTTGGACATTGAATGTGTGTTAGCACAGCAACAATGTTACACACAGTCATATTGTTTGTTGGTAAATACGAAATGCACCATCAAGTGTATACTTACCATATTAAGTTAATTATTGATTACATTTAAATAAAGTCAATTGTAATATGTATAACGTAATTGTTGTTTATAGCAGAATATTGCTGTTCTTTAAAGTAGATAGATTGTGCATTGAAGTGTTGAAGGGAGAGGTCTATTAGACTTTGTGGATGGATGTAATGGATCATGGAATATATTGAGGATTTACTTAAATTCTTTTTTTTTAATCTTATTTCAGGTGTCAGGCTCAACCACATTATTCAGGAAAAATTTCAACTCTCTCATGCTCTTACAGCAAGAATTAGCAAGCAGTACATACATAATCCATGATGACGTCCACAGAAAGACATTGGATCACAAATTCCACTAATCCTTACAGTATATTTGTTCCAATCTCTTTTTGCCCCATGTACAAATATTTCATAATAATGTGAATAAATGCTATTATAGATATAATATAAGTCATTTTTGTTTACCATAATTTATTACTCTCTATCTACTGTTACCTAATGAATGACAGTAAATTTAGGTAAATAGGTACCTATAAATAGTATCATTATAATAATCAATTGGCTGTGTTTATAAAAGAGCATAGTATTCAATTCTTAAATATTTCATTACTTAGAAGTTATTTTTATTTGCACCTTTAAAGTTACAAATAAAAATTACAAGTACAAGTTCAAAATAAAAACACTTTATTAAAGTTTACACTGTTATCAATTAACAAAATAGGAACACACATTTATATCGCTGTCGTACAAGACTGAACCGGTAAAAAAATAAAAGATTATCTTTCATTAACAATCTTCAGTTTCTACTTTAGTTCTTGAGAAGCTTGAAAACTGAAGTAGCAGAGCAACGGGGCAACGCAGCATGGGCGACATCGTTCATGCTGCCTTCATGTCTTCATGGGTGAAATGCCCCAGAAACTGTATTAAATCAAAAACTAATTATTACACTCTTTGCAAATTTTTATTCAATATTTTTAATATACAATCTTAAATATAATATACATCTAATTATTTTCTGCTCAAATAAAGTACTTAAACATTATGAGGCAAAGTAAAGTATGCATATTAACTAGGTTTTCACTAGCCCATGGCTAGACAAAAGCCATGGTTGTGTATAATTCCATCTTTATTTAGGGCTGATATTTCAGTCTCCAGATATTTTATAATACTGAATTATAATATTAAACATTAGTTAGGTATACACAAAATATATGTTGTGTCTATGTACTAAGTTCAGCCAAGGAAATATAATCATAATTTTATAATTATGTGACTTGCTACGCTTGATTCTTAACTATGTGTCAAAAAGCTTACCTTCAATTATTAATACTGAAGATTGGTTATTCAATCCATGTTTGAACAACAAGATTGATGTTGGGTAGCGTTCCCTTCTTGTATTTTCAGCACTAGCACGGTCTGTGAAAATATTATAAATATGTTTTGTAGTAAGTTGCTATTTGGCTAGTGATTATAATTGTTTATTTCAGCATCTACTTATGTACATAAATATCAATTTACAATTTCAGTTAGACTGTGAGGTTGACGGACATAGTAAATATACTTAATAATTATTTTAACCACAATAAATAGATAACCTCACTTAAGATGCCTGTGTCTACGCAACAAAGGAATGATTCTCCATAGGTAGATTTACCAATAATGTACCTACAGCTACAATAATGTAATGAGATACAAAGGTACTCTCTTACACACGTTATTCCTATTTATATTGACTTACTTACTTGTAGTGATAATATCGACTTAGGTACTTTTCGCTATTGAGCAAAACAGCCTAAGTAAGTCTTAGTGCAGCCAGTAGAACGAGAAGAATGAACGAGAGAATTTTCCAAAGTTTTTCCGACTTCCACAAGCCACAAGAAAAATGTTCCAAAACTGCTTAGCATAGGCCCATGTTTCTGTAAGAGAATATTAAATATAATTTTGTATGTTGAAAAATAAAAAACATTCAAGGCAAAACAATGCATAACAAAAACATTAACGAAATCAACAAGACTAAAATGTAAACAAAGACATCGCCATGTTTGATAGCGTATTCTCCACAGACTTCAAAGAATGATCATTCCAGCGCAGATTATTTCCGATGTTTAACATGTGATGTTATGCCTTTCCTGTTCTTTTCCCTACAAACTGATAAAGTTAGAACAGCAAAGGTATACTTTAGACAGGCAATATTTTGCATTAAATTCACCTCTGAACACGTCACAATGAGTCGGCTGATCGTTCAAGAGGTTATTCAACTTTTACTCAGTGCAGTGCTGCCAATTTTTTTCCCTGAGTCCGCTATAGAAATGCGTCAGATACATCAAAACGAATTTAAAATCAGATTTCAGTCAGAAATCGAATCGTATCGATTATCCGAACTAGAAAAACCAATTTCACAAAACCACGGCAATAGTAGCTTTGCGTAAGTACGTATTTGTTTATGTTTGAATAGTTTTGAATGATGCACGTACAACTGAATAATAGTACTAAAGACGATCGAAACTGCTAGCCGGAGCCACTCCTGAAATCGATTTCTAAAAATGGATTATGAAAGCGATTTCAAAATATTTAACCGTTTGCGTAAAAACTATACTCGATTAATAAAATAAGATTAGACATTTAAATAAACTTTTTTTACGGTCCGTTCAACCGATTTTAACTTCTATAGTGTTGGTGGCATGACAAATGGCAACCGCAGAATAATTATTGTAATAAATTTTGTGAAGATGTTTGTTTTCAAATGGCTTAACGGCAGATTTTTTTATCCCGTATAAACCAAAAAGAACAATCGATCACCTCTCGGGCGAAGCCTCTGTGTGGCTTCAATATATTCGTCATGCTGTGTCAGTCTTTCCAAATCAGCGTTCGAATCCGCAGTGGTTTCGGCATTTGAAAGAAATAAATCGAAAAATCACTGACACAGGTTTTAAACAAACAATAAAACATGCCATTATCGTGTTATTTTAATATTTTCTCGAGTCAAAGTTTTAGTAATTGATTGTATTGTTTTCTACAAATAGAATCAAACTAACCACTAGACAAAACCACCGGCCAATGAAAGCAAAATTTCTCTGCCAGTAGGGGTGTCCAAACCGCCGCAGGGGACGCCCCGGGCGTCGGGAGTCCAGAGCCGACTTCCGGCCACCGTAGGCGCGGGCTTGCGGACGGTGAGCAATGGGCAGCTCGCCGTCCGATAAGGACCAGGCCCGTGTCGACGGCGCGTTGTGTTCCACGCGCGCCTCAAAGAGATGTCAGCACCAACCGACGGGGTCGAAAGACCAATGCCTGCTGGGGTTGCGGGTTTGTCCGAAAGGGATAACGCGGCCCCGGCACACAGGCAACGGAAGGAACACGGGTGGGTTTTAGTCAGTAAAAGTCTGACACACCCTCTCGCTCTGCCCAGAGCGGGAGAAGTAATTTGATGATTTCCCATCCTAAAAAAAAAAAAAAAAAAAGGGGTGTCCAAACCCCCAGGTTTAGTGGAAATCCCACTAAGTTGACAACACTGCTTTTCTACGATTTTGTCATTGGCCACAGATATCAAAAACGTGAAAAGAAAAACGTTTTGTTACGTATTGCAAATATGGTAAAAGTGTTTTAAAAATTGGTTTTTAATTTTTCGGCAATCATTGTATCCATTTTCATTTATAAGTACTAGTAGAGCATCATTTGTAATTAAAAAAAAAAAAAAAATTATAGGACAATAATTTAGAAATTAATCATTCCTGATTTACAACTTTTGAAAGCAATTCTAGTCAAACGAAACCAATTTGACTCAATTGCTTGCAAATCGAAAATGTGTTGCGTAATTAGATAGTAGAACATCCCTATTCAATTTCGGTCGACTGATAAAAAATGTTAATCGTAATTCGAACTATGGCATCCGTTTAAAATTGGACTTGCTTTCGATTCAGAATTGTAAACAGAAATAAAATGTGTTGCGTAATTAGACTGCAGGTGCTGCTCAACTATGCTCGCTGATCGCGCATACTATAGGACTTCCGTACAATGCGAGGCCAGCTTATACTGGAAATGTATAGCTTGTTGTGTAGCCGTTTGTACTTTCTTTAAAACATGTTGTTCTTTTTTTAACCGACTTCCAAAAAGGAGGAGGTTATATGTTCCTCGCGCATGGATGTTTTTTTTTTTAATGTGTGTCCGCCTATTTCTCCGTCAATTGTGAACCGATTTTGAAAATTATTTTTTTGTATGAAAGGGTATGCTCCCAAGTTGGTCCCATATAAATTTTATTACCTTTGCTTGGATAGTTTGAGTAAGCTCCAATAATATGTATTTTTCCCACTTAGTACCTACGTATATGTGGATGATATGATGATAACTTCCTGTCACTGTTATTTACATAGCAGGTAGTGGTATTCGAATTTGTGTGGGATAGGTACCACAACTAAAAAGTGATAAATAAAAACTTTTTACAAACTTTTTAATAACTTTAATTTCGGAAGTCGGTGGCAAAAAACGAATATTCAAAACCAAAGACTTCCGAAATTAAAGTAATTTTTCACTTTGTAGTGTTTTTATTAGTATTAGGGTATTTTTTATAATAACACGTGCAGTTGCTTTTGGAAAGCACCATTTGGTGAAGTGGAACTGATGATGAATACCACAGATGGCCACCGGAACTACTCAATAATAAGTATTTCACGGGTTGCGATTCGATTAAATTAATATGAATACCAAGCAATTTATGCTCGTCACAATGTATATGGACAAGTGGAGCTGATGGTGAAGTACCAGGAGAACTCCTCAAAGATTAACGTCCCTGCTTCGGGAAAAGCAATATTTTGTAAAAGGTGATGAGTAATCAACATTAGCCTATTGTAACTTAGATAAATTACAAACTGACCCTCCAAAAACTGACCCACTAAAAAGAGAAAAATAAAAACTAGTTTTCCAAAAAGAACACAACCGACTTCCAAAAAAACACTACATAGTGAAAAAAAACTTAAATTTCGGAAGTCGGTGGCAAATAACGAAAATACAAAACCAAAGACACCGACTTCCGAAATTTAAGTTTTTTTTCACTATGTAGTGTTTTTTTGGAAGTCGGTTGTGTTTTTTTATGTAAAAAAGTTTTTTATTGTTTTACAGTCAAAAATATCGATTACGAGTCGGTGACCGGTGTTGGTTTATCTCGCCCTAGAGCCGCCACTGGCTTTGCTTTGTTGCTTGTTTACAAAGTGATCACTAGAGATCGGATATTCGGATGCATATTTACCTAAAGTTAATTTTTGGCTAAGAAATTTATCAATTCCGTAATCGCGAGATTTTTGCGATCAATACAAAAGTAGATTCCATATTAGCCAACACCTGAACGTAAGTAAATTATACAGTCGATTCTATAATCAGAAATCTAAATTTGTCGATCCCGAAATCTTTTCCATAAAAAAGTGCTTTCCATAATAGCAAACACCTCAACTTTAGGTAAATATGCATCCGAATATCCGATCTCTGGTGATCACTCTTTTAATACCTATAAGTTTTAAATTGTCTTACTAATTAAATCTATTCTTCGGGCTTTTTGTGAGAATAGGTGCCAAGTAGCTTCTCTAGTTCGTTTAAATAAAGATTTCAGTTGAGATTATTATTCAATGGGTAATGATTTAATGAGTTGAATGCCGACGCAGGTGCGCGACGTGGACCGCACGCGCTTCGACGCGCTGACGCAGCGCTCACGCGACACTACGCTCCGCGCAATCGTCGACTACCTCGGTAAATATAACTACCATCGCCTCACTCCCGCAGGCCCAACACCACCATGCTCCGTCATCATCATCATTCTCCCACCCTCATCCCAAGATATCAGCGGTCGGCGCAACATGTCTTTTTCTTCCACACTTCTCTATCAGACGTCATCTCGGTAGTCACAAACACATTTACGTTATGATATGTTCGGTCGGTTATCATAACGTTCATGTGTGACGTGAATCTTGACTCAGTAATACAAGTGTATCTGCCTAGCCTTTTCCGAACATGTTGGGGTCGGCTTCCAGTCTAACCGGATGCAGCTGAATACCAGTATTTAAATGGAGCCACTGCCTGCTGAACACAACACAACCCAGTTATTGGATAACACGATACCTCTTGAGTTTTACCAGAATTGGGTATGTTTAAGGACCAGGCTTCAACGAATGCCGTTCAAAAAGAGTTGGTGAAATCGACCCAAGTGTGCCCAAGTCAACAGTGTCGAACAAGACAGTTGTTTTATTTTGTAAAACTTGTCTTGTAGGTTTAATAGAGGACAGCTGTAGGGCGCTCGTGTCGTCCGCGGGCCGCAGTCGACTGACGGGTGAGCTCGGCTGCATGCGTGTGCTAACGGACTGAGTGCCCATTTCACCAATGACACAACATGATCAGCACATCTACACCGACTTCAAGAGTTGTCAGCAGGCGCGGTCGCAGCCTAAGATTTTGGGGGGGGGGGGGTCACCAAGGGTGCCGAGGAATATTAGGGAAATTCCTCGGCACCCATTTATTGTACTATTACTCAAAAAAAAAAATTACCTTTCTAATGATGCTCACTTTTTAAATATGTATCTGAACCTCTTTTTAACTTTCGGTCGCATTAACTAAACTAGGGTACCCCGACCAAACGGTCGGGTTAAAACAGTGACAAACCGCGTGCGAGCCGAACGAGCGAAACAAGCGGTATCGCAGCAGTGGCCGGCGAGCGCTATTGCTTGTCTACTCTGAAATGTCGTGCCCCACTACCGCATTTTTACATCCAAGTTGTTCGCAAATAGTTGGCTATTTAGTATTTTAAGGACTCCACAATATGAATTATTTGGGGTTCGATTAAATTATGAGATGCTGCCAAATTGGTCACTAGCTTTTTGATAAATAATAAGTATTAGGACAGACGATTATGTAGGGTGAGAAGAACGAAGCTGACTCGATAATTTCAATACCTTGTCTCGGATAGGTTAGGATTTGATTAATATTTTCAAACAAAAATAGGAGTAACATTGTCTATTTATGCAGGAAAACCCAAACAACTATGATAATGTAGAATATAAGAGCGAGCGGAGCGAGCTCAAAAATTTTGCACTCTCGGAAACGTTCGATTTTCTTTTAATCATTCCAAAAGAACTAAGAATTACTTGCTTTGTCGACTTATGAAGAAAAGCTCAAGAATCACGACAAGCCAGCCAAAAATTTTAGCACCCCGTCTTGAATAGGTTCTGTTTTCTTTTGACCATTCAGTATACAGGAAGAGAATTTACTTTACCTAGAAGAAAAGCTTAAACTCGTTTTACAGCAGTTTAGGTTTTGAAATCTGGCTTTAACCCGAGCGTAGTGGTGCCCAAATTCTCGAGTTTGCTTAACAGGCTTTTTTTGTATATTGCCATCGGGGCCTCTGTGGCTCAAGTACCTATCATTTTTAGTTAGTAAGACATGTAAATCATTCAAGCTGTCGACAGCTTGAATGATTTTGGGGGGGTCATGACCCCCAGCATCCCCCCCTGGGACCGCACCTGGTTGTCAGTGTCATCATTGTTGTGGAATATTGACACAGATAGCTCTTGCCCACAGTGTAGATGTGCTGGTCGCGTTTAGTGTCATTGGTGAAATCCGCCCTGAATGAACACCTCTGGAGTCAGTGGCGGATTTGCAGTCTTGGCCGCCCTAGGCCCCAGGCCATGGCCGCCCCTTTCTCAGCACCCATCATATAGACTACATAATGAATTTACTTTATTGCCAACTTATATTGAAACCGGTTCAGAAAAGTTAACTATGAGTCGGCTTGGCGCCGCAAAATTCTTTGACGCGTTTCAATTAGTTATTTGGACATATTTTTAAATGTTTTTAAGTCATTATTGTTATAAGATGCGGTGCAGTGCAGCCTGCCATAATGTGCGCAAACGTTTAGAATATATAGGTACTTTGAGTTATTTCTTGTTATCATCTGTGAATTTTTTGTCAAGATTGGCCGCCCCTAATATCTGGCCGCCCTAGGCCCGGGCCTACTGGGCCTTAGGGCAAATCCGCCACTGTCTGGAGTTTTGTGCTATTAACGCTGTTAGCACATTGACGCATACTCTTCCATATATTTTGTTTTGTTACGCGATGTTTCCGCTGCCTGCGTTGGTGTGCTAACGGCTTCACTAAATCATGTTATTTCTGTCGCGTTTGTTGTCTGTGCTTCACTGCGTCGCGTGTATTACTGCAGCGTGCGTCTGTCATGAATTAGTCCGGGAGGCCAACGGATGCCTATGCTATGCCCTCATACGCACCAGTGCTGGTTGCCTGAGCGGTTTGAACTGGCTGACATTTCGTGGCGGTACAGTGCCCACAATATGAGAGGCATATTAAAATACATAAAGTGTCTAGCTGCCCGCGCGGTGGTCTACCGCTAGTGCGTATACAATGTATGAGATGAGTGCTTAGGCCCACTTGCACCACAAATCACTAAATGCGTACTAACGTTAAAACGAATTTAAAACATTTCGGTCTCTGTCATCTTCAAGCGATCGGTCTTTAAAACACGTTTAGCGATAAACGCATTAAGTTATTTGTGGTGCAAGCGGGCCTCAGTCTCGCGTTGGCCTTTTGACCCTTCGCCTTCTGTCAAATCATTCAGACTGACCTGCGAACCTATCCATTGACACGGTCCGTCCAAACTTCTTCGTGTCAGGAGCTCGTTCTGATCTGCGGCATTGGTCTGTCTCCAGGGACGTCCCCGTTGTCAATAAACCGTAGTGTGTCGGAAGTTCCGGTGGCGGCAAGTGCCATGTCTACGGACTCGGTGGGGGTGGTCGCACATGCGCCGTGCGACGATGACGGTGAAAGTGACGCAGGCGCTCCGGCGGAGTTCGCGTCGCAGATTCAACTCCAAGTCGATGACCATGTGAGAATCATTTCACTACTAATTTTAAGATTTAGGATACACTTTGAATTTCATTTTGTTTCTTTTAGTCTTAAAATGGATTGGAGACGCCTATGTCCAGCTGGGGACTGCTATAGGCTGATGATGACGAAAGCCGCGCCTTATGTTTTATGTCACAGGCTGTGGGGCTGCAGGAGCGCGAGGCGCTGCTGCGAGGCTGGAGCGAGCTGCAGGCGGAGCTGCGCGCGCTGCACGACGTGTGGCAGTCCGCGCAGGCCGCCGCTCTGGCGCAGCGCGACCAGGTCAGACTCCTTCCTATCTATTTCAGCTGTACGTTTGTACAGTCACAGCAAAAATATGTTTTTGTTATTTTTGTCTGCTCATTGCACGATAGAATTTGCTTTACTGACTCAGTATTATACAGGGTGAATTTTTGAAACCGGCGTTAAGGGTAGGTACCTTAACCGTTGCAGTTATAGGAAGGCGGACGATTTTTGACTTTAATTACAAAAAATTTAATTGATTCTAGTCGCCCCTTCCAAAAGGTAGTTTTCGTATGGAGAAGAATGGGCAAGAAACTCCACCGTTACTCTTTTAAAAGTTTTTACAATATTTTGTTTATGTAGATACATTAGTTATATAATTATATATGAAGACGATGCATCTAAAAATAAAAAAAAATAATTACTTTACCACAATAGGTAAAAAGAATTTTAAAAAGAGAGAAACAACAGATAAATTAATTACTTATGTGATAGATACATGGTTCTCACCTGACATATTTACATACACTGTAAAAGTAGACGATTTTCCAAAAAAAAGTTACAGTTAATAAGTCAGCGTGTGAGGAAGTAATCACAGAATGTAAAATCAATGTCATATAATAAAATATAATAATTTATACAACTTAAATTAGCAGAGCAATTTCAAAATAAAGTTTTCATCGCTGTAAAATTCGATTTTATTTTTTATGATTTTTTATTTTTATTATTTGGCCTTATTATAATAGTAAACATAGTTTATTATACAGAAAAACAAAAAGGAACGCGGCATTCGAGGCATTTTCCTCATAATATCGAAACAAAACTGACTTTGTGGCGGAACTGGTTCCGTTGTGTGACTAAATTTAAAAGCAAAATTAAAGAAAAGTATGAAATTAATAAGCCTTTTTAAAATTTATTTAAACTAATAATACATATAATTAATTGATAAATCAAAGAAAATAGCTTCAAGGATTAACACAAAATTATTGTTTTTTATTCGGTTTTGTGACTCTGTAGCTTTTCACTTGGTTATTTTTTAATTTTACTCCAAAAACGTATACGTAATATGTGTAGCTTTTTCGAAAAGTAATAACATTTACTCTAAACATATTTGTGGCTGCACAGATTTAAAAGGTAAAAATTGAAATTCAAAATTCAAGTCATTTATTCAAAATAGGCTGAGAATCAGCACTTTTCGAACGTCAAAATTACATAAGACAGTCCCCCAAAACGCCCACCCTTCACCACTTCCTAGTGCATTAGCTGGGAAGAAGAAGCGGCGCAACAAACTCCCTAGCAGCACAGCTGTCTGTTCAGTTAGAAGAACAAAAAAAAAAGATTCTATATAATAGTGTTCAAAATAATTTACATTACGCAGCACAAAACATAATTTAAATTATTAGCCATATGTTAGCTAGCACACGCCAATATACCACACAAAATCATCGAGAACTATACTCAGGCAGAAATAAAAACTAAACGTAAACAGAACTTAATATCTAAATAAAAGCCTCCAGGCATAAAGGGCGTCCTTGCCGGACTACCGCCATGGGATCTGGAGGCAAAAGTTCTCGCGCACATATGGGAGTGTCGCGAGGGGGCGAAACGCCGGGGCGTAACTCCGCTGCCGCGAGAAATCACGGCACAGCGGACAGCTCCGGCGGGATCTCATGGCGGCATGGAGAGTGCGATTGTCGCAACCCAGCGCTAGGCACGCCACAATTGCGGCGATAAGTCCCCTCTTTGAGGAGTGGCTTGAGAGGCGCCATGGCGTCCTCACCTTCCGCCTGAAGCAGGTCCTCACCGGACACGGTTGTTTCGGGAGGTTCCTGTGCCGCATAAGGCGGGAGGAAACGCCCGGGTGTCACCACTGTGTGGATCGCCCGGAGGAAACGATGGAGCATACGGTGGAGATCTGCCCGGCTTGGGCGGAGCACCGCCCTGTCCTTACGGAGGCGATCGGCGGCGACGATCTCTCGCGTCCGGCTCTGGTTCAGGCCATGGTTCGGAGCGAGAGTGCATGGGAGGCCGTCACCTCCTTCTGCGAAGCAGTTATGCTCGCGAAGGAGGAGGCGGAGCGCGCGAGGCAGATGCAAGATGCGCGCCCTCGCACCCCTAGTCGCCGCAGGAGGCGCCCCGGGCGTCGGGAGTCGCAAGCCGACTTCCGGCCACCGAAGGCGCGGGCTTGCGGACGGCGAGCAATGGGCAGCTCGCCGTCCGATAAGGACCAGGCCCGGGTCGACGGCGCGTTGTGTTCCACGCGCGTCTCAGAAGTCATTTGATGATTTCCCAAGCTCAAAAAAAAAAAGGCATAAACGGCGTGCCCGCTTACATATAGTTGTAACTGGATGTTATAAATGATAAACTAGAACCATCGAGATAAAATAAATAAAACAAACAATTAATTACTAATAACAATAAATAATATGATCAACTGTCGAGGTCACTAGCTAACCACATATTGCAATACAACTCATAAAAAATTTTAGTAATGAGCAGATTTTGTCAACAATAAATTAAATTTAAATTAAATTAAAAATAACTTGACTTAAAAAGTCAAATAAAATAAACAATTATATAAACTCATATAACTTGTCAGTACGTAATCTGGAGAAAGAACATAAACATTGTCTTGAGTTAATCACAGCGACCAACTATTCTTATCATTTAAGTAGTCGTTGATAGAATAGTATGCCTTTGAACTATGGGGAAATTCCGTAGAGGTTGCAAAATGCATAATCAACACTGTAGCGCTTGAATTAGCAATTATCTTTAGTAAATGTATTGACTGTGGTGTAATTCCTGACTTAATGAAGAGTAGTAAAATAATACCTTTATTTAAATTGGGCAGCACAGCTGAACCCACGAACTTAAGACCAATTTCTGTGCTCCCCACCTTTAGTAAATTTTTTGAAAGATTGGTGCTAGATCAATTGCAAAGACATTTTAATAGTCATAAATTATTAAACAGTAAACAATTCGGTTTCACAAGGGGTCGCTCAACTTCCGACGCTGGTGTTGAGCTTCTTCCACATATTTTTGAGGCCTGGGAGAAGTCACATGATGCCCTAGGTATTTTTTGTGACTTATCTAAGGCTTTCAATTGTGTTTCTCATGATACATTGGTCAGGAAATTGCATCACTATGGTGTTAGAAACACTGCTTTGGATCTTCTTATTTGGATAATAGGATCCAAAGAGTGGACGTTAATGGCAAGCGATCCCCGGGTTCTATTGTCACAATGGGAGTTCCGCAGGGCTCAATTCTTGGCCCTTTTTTATTTCTCGAATACATTAATGACCTTCCTTGCCTTATAAAGAACAGTCATGAAATAGTGTTATTTGCAGATGCCACATCACTTATATTTAAACTTAAGCGACAACAGACAGTTACCGACGATGTAAATAATACTGTCTCTAAAATAGTGCATTGGTTTAGTGTTAACAATTTACTTTTAAACGAGAAAAAGACTAAATGTATTATATTTCTGACACCTAACGTTAAGCAGGTGAAAACCAATGTACTAGTAAATGGGACAGAATTGGATCTTGTGGACACCATCGTGTTCTTAGGTATTACTTTGGATTCGAAACTGCAGTGGGGCCCACATATAACCAAATTGTCGAAGCGGCTAAGCTCTGCAGCCTACGTGGTGTATAAAATCCGTCATTTGACTGATGTAGAAACAGCTCGATTTGTATATTTTAGTTATTTCCATAGTGTAATGTCGTACGGCATTTTGTTATGGGAAAATGCAGCCGACTTTCAGGCTATATTTGTGCTGCAGAAACGAGCCATTCGAGCAATATATAACCGTAGTTGTAAGCATTCACTGCGGGATAAATTTAAGGAAATAAACATAATGACAGTCGCATCTCAATATGTTTATGAGAACCTGATTTATGTAAAAAAGAATATTAATCTACGAGGGCGGAGTGATAAGTCTGTCAATTTTGGAATAAAATTATCGCAAATTGCATGTAACCTCCTAGTTCACAACTCTTTTGAGGGACTATATTTAAATTTTAAGGCAGCACCGCCGATTAGTTTTTTTTTGAGAGTCATTAAATAAAAACGATTGAACGCATTTTCGCAAAGATGGAGAAAAGTGAATTCGAGTGTTGATTAAACATTATTTTTTGCGCAAAAAAACTATTACGGAAACGAAACAAAGGCTTGATAAATATTATGGGGACTCTGCTCCTTCGATTAAAATGGTTTACGGATTTTCGGTGTGGTCGTACAAGCACAAGTGATGCTGAACGCCCAGGACGCCCAGTTGAGGTCACTACTCCAGAGATGATCGCTAAAATCCATGACATAGTGTTGAACGACCGAAGAGTAAAAGTGAGCGAGATAGTCGAGATAGTAGGCATCTCAGGCGAACGTGTGCGCAATATCTTACACCAACATTTAGATATGAAAAAGCTCTCCGCGCGATGGGTGCCGCGTTTTCTGACTATTGATCAAAAACGCATGCGAGTTACCACTTCGAAGGCAGATTTAGCGTTGTTACAACGGAATAAACCTGATTTTTTGCGTAGTTATATAACGGTAGACGAAACGTGGATCCACCACCATACACCAGAAACCAAGGAACAATCGAAACAATGGATTGCTAGGGGCGAACCAGCTCCGAAGAAGGCCAAAGCAGTTTTATCGGCCATTAAGGTGATGGCTACAGTTTTCTGGGACGCTTGGGGGTAATCCATATTGACTACCTAGAGAAGGGTAAAACGATCAATGGCGAATATTATGCCAATTTAACCAAATTTTACCTAAAACACGACCGCATTTGGCTAAGAAGAATATCCTCTTACACCAAGACAACGCACGAGTGCACACCTGCGCGATTGCCATGGCCAAATTACATGAGTTGCGATATGAGTTGCTATCTCACCCACCATATTCGCCAGATTTGGTCCCTTGCGACTATTTTCTGTTTCCGAATTTAAAAAAATGGCTCGGTGGAAAAAGATTTAACTCCAACGAGGAGATCATGCTCGAAACCAATGCCTATTTCGAAGGGTTGCCTAAGTCGTACTTTACGGAAGGGATCGAAAAGTTTGAGAAACGCTGGATGAAGTGCATTGAGTTAGATGGAAATTACGTTGAAAAATAAATCATAATTTTTAAATAAAGTTGTCTCCTTGTTTCATTTTTACCAGACTTATCACTCCGCCCTCGTATATTCTAAACACAGCGACATTCATAGCATAAATACTAGACACAAAGATTTATTTATTGTGACCAGGACTAGGCTCCAAAAAATTAGTAATTCATTTAAGTGCCAAACTATACGTTTTTACAACAAACTCCCAAGCCATGTTAAAGAACTGAGGTTCAATAAATTTAAAACATTTATTAAACAGAAACTATGTCAAAAAGGTTTCTATAAAGTTAAAGATTACTTAGACGAAAAAAGGCTTGGGAATAATTAAGCTGCTCCAATGTACCCTGACCTGTCCAATGACTGTATAAGTCAATACTTTTTATTGACATAATCTACTCATTGCAGTTTTTTTTTAATGAGTTGTAATGTTTTACGTTGCATAATGTAAATTATTTTGCATAACTACTATTGTATAGAATCAAGTTTTCTATCTGAACAGACAGCTGTGCTGCTGGGGACTTTGTTGCGCCACTTCTTCTTCCCAGCTAAGCACTAGGAAGTGGTGAAGGGTGGGCGTTTTTGGGGGACTGTCTTATGTAATTTTGACGTTTGAAAAGTGCTGATTCTCAGCCTATTTTGAATAAATGACTTTTGAATTTGAATTTGCACAAAGCTTGGATTTTACTTTCGTTTTAAACGCAATAAAAGGCAAATCTAGCAAAGAAGAGGGTAGCTTGTTATAAAAGGTTATACCAACCCCAACAAATGAGTTATGAACCTTATGAAGCCGGTGAAAGGGAAGCTCGTAGTTTGTCCTTATTTCTAGTGTTAACATTGTGAAAATCACTGTTTTTAGTGTATAAGTGTATATTTTGCCTAATATATAAGATGTTGGCGAAGATGAATTGAGACGCCACGGTGAGGATATCAATATCTTTGAAAAAATCTCTCAGAGAAACTGGCACCTAGCTGGTAAATAGCTCGAACAGCTCGTTTTTGAAGGACAAATATATTATGAATATCAGCAGCTTTGCCTCACAGCAGAAGACCGTAGGACATAACGCTATGAAAATAACTAAAATAGACTAACCGAGCTGTATCGACGTCAGTGTATTGTCTTACTTTCCTGATGGCGTAGGCGGCCGAACTGAGCCTTCTCGCTAGGCTCGATATACGTATATGTGGGCCCCACTGAAGTTTGGCATCTACTGTTATGCCCAGAAAAACTGCCGAGTTTACAGATTCAAACACCTCTTTATCTAAGACGATGTTGGGTCCTAGATTTCTAACATTTGGTTGGGCGAACTTTACACATTTCGTTTTCTTGGCATTGAGAACTAGGTTATTTGTCGTAAACCAATCCGTAACCATTGAGAGTGCACTGTTTACATCGTCAAAATCTTGTCTATTCCTGTCTACTTTAAAAATAAGAGAGGTATCATTTGCAAACAGTACAACTTCACAGATACCCTTTAAATAGAATGGTAAGTCATTGATATACACTAAGAACAAGAATGGACCCAGTATTGAGCCTTGAGGTACACCTAACTGAACTGGTAGACCGGAAGATTTCACACCATTAACATCTACACATTGATACTTATTATGTAAATAAGAATTTATAACGTTGAGAGCTTCGTTTTGAACACCGTAATGACGCAGTTTACGCAAAAGCGTGTCATGGTGCACGCAATCAAAGATTAAAATCAGAGATTTAACTCCATCAATTTGAAGGGACAATGACAAAATGGAAGTCTAAAGAAATCATAAGGCTGTGTTCACAAGATTATAAATTGCCTAAATAATACGTACGTACTTAGTACTGTAGCAGCTGGCATAAACGTCCGCGCGCTCGCTGTGCGCGCGGGCATACAACTAACGCGCTGTGTTTTTTTTATTTTTATGTAGGGCATCTCGTAGCTGACCTCTGAGGTCATGACTACTCAACCGGTCAATCCTGTGGCTGCCTTAAGCTTCTACACTTAAAGCCTCAAGCCAGGGGCAAAACTATGCTAATTAAAACTAGGCGAACGCTCGCTAAGGGCATCCCCTGTGGGGTACGAACCTCGGCTTAGGGCGTTCGCTGGGCGCCAGGGGCGCTCTACGGTGGATGCCATCATGCGCGTTCGAGCCCTCACGACGGGGGATGCTGTTGCCCGGGGTGGGGTAGTCTTGGCGGTGTCTCTTGACATCGCCAATGCCTTCAATACCCTGCCCTGGAGTTGCATTAGGGAGGCACTCCGGTATCACCGGATGCCGACCTACCTCTGTCGAGTGGTCGAGGCCTATTTGACGGACAGGGCCGTCATCTACCCCGGTCACCATGGAGAGTGGAAACGGCGAGAGATGTCGTGCGGTGTCCCACAGGGATCGGTCCTGGGGCCGCATCTGTGGGACATCGGCTACGACTGGGTGCTGCGCGCCGACCTCCCTAGCGGCGTCAGCGTGGTTTGCTACGCTGACGACACCCTGGTCCTGGTGCAGGGGAGGTCGCATGAGGCGGCGGCCGAACTAGCGACACGTTGGGTTGCGACAATCGTCGAAAGGATCCGGCAACTGGGACTCGAGGTGGCCTTGCACAAGTCCGAGGCCATGTGTTTCTATGGTTCTCGGAACGCGCCACTGTCGGGTTCCCAGATTACGGCGGGAGGGGTTCACATCGGTGTCGAGTCGACGATGAAGTACCTGGGACTCGTCCTCGACAGCCGGTGGAACTTCGTGGAGCACTTCCGACGTTTGGCTCCCAAACTGGATAGGGCTGGGGCTGCTGGCTGCTTTGAAGCGGCTCCTGCCCAACCTGGGGGGTCCAAACGCCTCCTGCCGGAGGCTTTACGCGGGGGTCGTGCGGTCCATGGCCCTTTACGGGGCACCGGTGTGGGCGCGTTCATTGAGGCTGCGACCGGCCCGGCGGTTGAACGCGTCCCAAAGGGTCATGGCCATCAGGCTGGTCCGGGGATACCGCACGGTCTCCCGTGAGGCGGCGAGCCTCCTTGCCGGACTACCGCCATGGGATCTGGAGGTGAAAGTCCTCGCGCACATATGGGTGTCGCGCGAGGAGGCGAAACGCCGGGGTGTAACTCCGCTGCCGCGAGAAATCACGGCACAGCGGACAGAGCTCCGGCGGGATCTCATGGCGGCATGGAGTGTGCGATTGTCGCAACCCAGCGCTGGGCACGCCACAATTGCGGCGATAAGTCCCCTCTTTGAGGAGTGGCTTGAGAGGCGCCATGGCGTCCTCACCTTCCGCCTGACGCAGGTCCTCACCGGACACGGTTGTTTCGGGAGGTTCCTGTTCCGCGTAAGGCGGGAGGAAACGCCCGGGTGTCACCACTGTGTGGATCGCCCGGAGGACACGGTGGAGCATACGGTGGAGGTCTGCCCGGCTTGGGCGGAGCACCACCATGTCCTCACGGAGGCGATCGGCGGCGGCGATCTCTCGCGTCCGGCCCTGGTTCAGGCCATGGTTCGGAGCAAGAGTGCATGGGAGGCCGTCACCTCCTCCTGCGAAGCAGTTATGTTCGCGAAGGCGGAGGCGGAGCGCGCGTGGGAGATGCAAGCTGCACGCCCTCGCGGCCCTAGTCGCCGCAGGAGACGCCCCGGGCGTCGGGAGTTGAGAGCCGACTTCCGGCCACCGTAGGCGCGGGCTTGCGGACGGTGAGCAATGGGCAGCTCGCCGTCCGATAAAGACCAGGCCCGTGTCGACGGCGCGGCGTGCAAACCGAATGTACCGGTGATCGGAATAGGTCTCCACCTCCTCCATGACGCGCCAGTCGAAGACACGCGGCGACAGAGCGGGGCTGGCGAACGAGATGTCCACCACTGATTCACCCCGTATCCGCACACACGTGGGGACAGAACCCCGGTTTAGGACGACCAGGCCCGTCTCCAGAGCCCAGTCCTCCACCATCCTGCCCCGTGTGTCCGTATACCGGGAACCCCAAGCCACGTTTTTGGCATTGAAGTCCCCGAGGACGATCACGGGCAGGGGATGGTACCCGACGACGACGACTCTCAACTCCCCAAGGGAGTTGTGGAACTCGGCGAGAGTTCGGCTCGGGGAGAAGTACGCTCCTGCCACGACAATCTCCCCGAACCGTGCTGCCACGCAACCCGATCCCCTCTTGACGGCCTCGAGGGACGGGGTACCGGCGGCGGCCGACGAAATAATGGTCACTGAGCCGCTCAGGTCCTCCACCCAGTGATCCCTGGGCGGGACAAAGTACGGCTCAGCAACCACGGCGATGTTAATCGACCACTGCGCCATGCTCTGGAGCAACAGATCCTGAGCGGCGGCGCAGTAGTTGATGTTCGCCTGGAGGAGGCGTAATGGGGCCATTAATGGCAATCCATTTCAGCCTCCTCCCGGGCCCCCTGTGATGGCCCTGCCGCGGTGCTAGCGGCGACGACGGCGCCAGTAGAGGCGGCAACGGCAGCGGCAACGGTGGCGGCTGCGGCGGTGACAGCGGTGGCGGAAGGCTTGCCCCTGCCCCTGGATTTGGCAGGTGGAGCGCAGGCCTTGCTCCCAGCCCGGTGATCGGCCGGCTTGCCAGCCGCCGCACACGCATAACAGTGCGGCGTGGCATTGCACGAGCCGGCCTTCTGACCGGGCCGACCACAGCGGAAGCATTCCTCGCTGCGGTCCACCTCCGAGATGCACTGCGCTCCTACGTGGTGCCCCACCCGGCAGCGGAGGCACCTCAGTGGTCTGGGTTCCAGCAGTTTCACCTGCGCGGATACCCAGCCCACCCGGAGCCTTTGGCCCTCCCCGGCTATCTTTTGGGCCGCCGACAGGGGGCAGCTCACCGTTATGGTTTGCATGCCCGTGTTGTCAGGACGGATAGTGCCTGCCCTCACCTGCTCGGCAGAGCACCCTCCAGTCCTAGCCACGGCGGCCACAACATCTTCCACCGTCACGCAGTCGTCCAGGCCCAGGATGCGCATGTCAGCGCACTTGGTGGGTCTGGAGACTCGGGCCTCCTCCGCATTGAAAGACGCCCTAAGCCTTTCGGCCAGGGCGTCCGCGGTCGGGCCGCTGGCCACACCGGGGATCTCCAGCATCCGAGCCCCCGTCGCAGTGACCTTCATGCGGAAGCCATCGGCGACGCCGATCTCCTCCAGATTGACTGCCGCCCACGCCTTAGCGAGCACCTGACGGTAGGTCACGCCCTTCTTCTCCGCTTCCGGCTGTAGTGTAATTACTACAGCTGCGGACTTCGGGGCGCGGAGCCTAGCCGCGGCGCTTCGGTTTTTGCGCTGTTGCTGCCTCTCCTTCCGATTGGCCGCCCTTTTGGCCTTTCCCGCCTGCCTTTTCTCCCCGGCTACTTGCCATTCGGCGTCGGCCAGAGAGGAATTAAGAGGCGGGGCCGGGGGCGACCGTCCTGCCGCCACAGCTGGGGTCCCCTTTTGCAGCCGTCCCGCCCTTTGTGGGCTTGGACCGCGCAACTTTCGCCGGAGGCGCCGGCTTGGCCGCGGACTTGGCCGCTGGCTTAGCCGCGGGCTTGGCCGCTGGCTTGGCCGCGGACTTGACCGCAAGCTTGGCCGCAGGCGTGGCCGGAGTAGACGCGGTGGCGGCAAAAGTTGCCGGCCTGCTCGCCGCTAGCGGAGGGCGCAGGACAATGCCCTCCAGCACGGAAAACCGGCTGCTGAGTGCAGCCAGCTCCTGCCGCACCAGGGTCAAAACTCGGTCCTCCGCCTGCGACTGCACCGCTCCCCCCTGGGGCACCTCCCGGGGGCCAGCTCCTCGAAGCCGGGCCAGGTCTGCTCGGAGCTCCTTGTTCTCCTTTCGGAGAAGCTCCGTAGCGGCCGACCTTCGCCCGCATCTCGGACAGTACGTCCGACGGAGGCCCGACCTGGAGGGCCTTCGCTGCCGCCATTATGGAGGCCGTGGCAGCGGGCATGGCCTTGTCTTTTGAGGACTGAATCCTCTTCAAGCCCACAGCCCGGATGGCTGTTGCCACGACCTCCTCGAAGCTGCTGGCCGCTTCCCTCAGCTCGGAGCTGCCAGCGGCATCCGGCTCACCGCCCGAGGACTCAGAGCCTCTGTTCGGCTCGCTGTCCTCCGGGGTAGTGAGCCTTCTGGCCACACCGTTCCCGAGCCCCGCCCCGCTTTATTAGTTTTTTGCGAGCTGAGTTCAGCTCGCCATCAGAAGACGACCCCTCTGGTTTGGACCGCCCGAGACAGGGAGGTTGTGTACTTAATAGTGAGCCCTAAGCTTGCTTTTGCCCGTTGCCTATCTTATTTGTGCAACGGGGTCCTAACCAGTCTAGTGCGCCGGGGTAGACACACCCGACCGACACTAGGTGTGTGGCTGTGAAGGCAAAACTGTCACCAATGTCGACTAGGAGATCCCCCAAGGCCGAACACTGGGACCCGTCCAACTGATTGCCTAGCCCTGAAGGGGTTTCGGCGGGTGTAATTCGGGCAACACCCTCTCGGTTCCGTTGGCACCGTATGGTTTCCACCGAGAACCACGAAACTGTGGATTTTACCCAGAAGGGGCCAAAAATACGCGACGGTTACGTTTGAATTGACAACTCTGAAGAGAAATATTTATTAATTGTGTCTTGAAAAAGACAAACAATTAATAGGTCGATGATAGTCAACAGACTATAGAAGACTCGTCGCAGGGCGCGACGATAGACGACTGGGGAACCACAGCGGGAGCCACTGAGCCGGAAACAGGAATCTCGTACACACAGCGCAGCACGTCCGTCCGCGAGCGGTGTCGAGCGTGTGTCTAACGCGCTGCGTTTTTTTTTTTTTTTAAATGGCATCTCGCAGGTGACCACCTAAGGGGTCGTAGCTGCTTAACCGGGCTGTCCTGTGGCTGCCTTAAGCTGCTACACTTAAAGCCTCCAGCCAGGGGCATAAACTATTCTAAATTAATACTAAGTGAACGCTCGCTAAGGGCACCCCCTGTGGGGTACGGACCTCGGCTTAGGGCGTCGCTGGCGGGAGGACAGCAAGAAGGGACAGGCTGGATCAATGATAAATTATTATTATTATTAATAGGGGAGTTTAAGACTACAGGCTCAGCGTCGACGCGGGCTGGCGCATCTGCGAGCAAGGGTCGGGGAGGAGTATCGTTTACTCGGGGGGGTCGCGGTCGCGATCGCGATGGACCTCGACGGCGAGGTCGATAGGACGGGTGTCGTCGTCTGTGCTTGTGTAATGTACTAGTGGCCCTACTGCTCTCCTGGAGGAGGGTTATGGGGTCATCAGGGTCGGAGAGGATATGCCTCGGACGGCGGGTCTTGCTAATGGTTGAGGGGACATAGTTTGCTGCCTCGACAACCAGTGGGTTGCGATGTTTGGCAGCGGAGTCAAAGTAACGCTTGGACATGCGTTTTAGGAACTGGTGGATCGTGGGGATTTTGAGGTCGAGATGGAGGATCTCATTCCTAACGTAACAAGGGGCTCCCGTGGCCTTACGGAGGAAACGGTTTTGAACTGTCTGCATCCTATGGATCGAGTGGGGTTTTGCATGGGCAAAGACGGAGCCCGCATAGGTCATGATTGGCCGAATGCACGCCGTATAGATGCGCAATTTGCACTTGAGTGACAATTTGCTACGTGCATTCAGGACATAGTGGAGTCTACCGAGAGCGAAAGTGGCTCGCGAGCGAACCGTCTTTATGTGCTCTGCGAAGGAGAGATGCTGGTCAAGAGTTACACCTAAGTATTTGGCTCGCTTCCCCCAAGGGATCGGCTTGCCGAACATGGTGATTGGTCGGGGAATGGTGGGTGAACGACGCGGCCTCGAAAAGAGGACCGCTTGACTTTTGTCGGGATTTACTTCGATTCTCCATAACCTAAACCAGGCGCCAAGCTTGTTGACTGCCCTTTGTAGATTTAGGAGCATCTGAGTCGTTCAGTACCCTTTGCAGTAGATGGCCGTATCGTCTGCGAACAGAGCCAACTGCGCCTTCTTATGCTTAGGGATATCGCTAGTGAAGAGTGTGAACAGGAGGGGGGAGAGCACGGAGCCCTGGGGGACTCCCGCGCGTATGGGTCGGGGGGAGGAGAGCGCTCCCTCTATGCGATAGCGGAAGGTGCGGTTCGACAAATAGTCTCGTATGATGAGCACGAGACGATCCGGCACGCCGAGTTTGTAAAGCTTATATATTAAGCCGTTGTGCCAGACTTTGTCGAACGCTTTCGCTATGTCGAAGAAGATTGCGCCTGTTAACATACCGTGGTGGAAGCCACCGGTTATGTGTTCTACTATACGGTGGGCCTGATGCACGCTAGAGTGCTGGGTTCGAAAGCCGAACTGTTCGTTGGGGATGAGGCCCTTGGTCTCTGCGTAGTCTCTGAGACGCTTTTGAATAAGCCTCTCATAGATTTTGCCGAGAACCTTGAGCAAACTGATGGGGTACGCGCTGCGACACAACGCGTGGTATTTATACTGTGAGCAATAGCAACCCGCTCACGCTCGGTGATTGGTCTTTGAGCCTTTTGAAAAGTTCTTCTAGGTGTCTTCTGTGGGTTTCTTGGTCTGATGAAGCTACGAGAATGTCGCCGACGAATGGGAAAACATGCTCCATGTCACCGAGAACATTGTTGATGTGTCGTTGAAAGGTTTGCCCAGCGTTGCATAGACCGAAACACATACGTGGGAATTCAAAAAGCCCAAACAGCGTAATGACTGCCGTCTTTTCGATGTCTTCCTCCCGTATTCGCAATTGATTATACGCTTTCCTCAAATCAATCTTCGAGAAGATCTTCATCCCTTCGAGATGGTACGTGAAATCACAAAGTCGTGGTATTGGGTACCGATCCAAATCAAATCAAAATCAAAACGTTTATTGCAAACCATAATGTACAAATACAGGTGGTAAATAAAAATATAATAGAAACAATTATGGACCCTGTCGGGCACAGCAATTTTTTTAAATAGGTAGAGAGAGGAAGAGTGCTTTATAAATTTTCCTTATTATTAAATTAAGAACTATTTATATCCTATTAACTATGTATTTATATTTCCATTCATTCATTTATTCTATTAATATTTTATATGCAGGTCTATCCATTCATTTATTATTTATTTAATTATATTTAATATTGCTTATTTGTTTACTCGCTTAAAATTTGTTTATTATTATTATTAATGTAGTATCATTATTAAGTATTATGGTATCATTTATTTTTATTATTTTACTTATTAAAATATATCTGCTATTCATAATTATGTATTATTATTATTGAATTTATCCGTCAAAATTATTCTATATCCTATTATCTATGTATTTATGTATTTATATTTCCATTCGTTTACTTATTCTCTTCATATCTTATTTGAAGGTGTATCATTTATGTATGTGTGTGTGTATCAGGTGTGTTCATTTATTCATTTATCATTTATTTAATTATATTTATTAATGTCATAAAATTATTTAATATTATAGTACAACTTATTTTTTACTATTTGAGTTATTAAAATTTATCTGTTATGCATAGTTGTGTATTATAAATTAATTGAATTTATCCGTAAGATATTCTTGTATTGTGTAATAGCTTTTTTTAATTAAGTATTGTTTTAGTTTATTTAAAAATATACTGGTTTTATTTTGTTGTTTTATGTCTTCCGGTAATTTATTGTATATTCTTATTGACATTGAATATGGACTAGATGAGTGTAATTTAAGGCGGGAGGGGGGCAGATTTAGTCTATTTTTATGGCGCAACGAATAATTTGTTTGGATGTCTCCCCGTGTGCTGTAAGAATCTGGATATTTACGGACCAGTTTACATAATTCTAAGACATAAATACCAACCAAGGTGAGAATCTTGTGTTTTTGAAAGTAAGGCTTGCAACTATCTGTTGGTTCTATATTGGTAATTATTCGTATTAGCTTTTTTTGGAGGGTAAATAGGGAGGGAGCGTCTGTGCTGTTTCCCCATAAAAATCCGGTTTGGTGACGGCATTTAGTCTGCGGTAATCACCACACGGTCTGTATTCGCCACTCTTCTTCTCTACGAGGTGGAGTGGACTCGCCCAATGTGACTTTGATGGTCGGCATATTCCTTGTTCAAGCATAACTTGAAACTCCTTCTTGGCTGCTTGATATTTGTGAGGCGGCAACGGTCGTGCTTTATTGTACACCGGCGGCCCGTGAGTGACAATATGATGTTCAACTTCGCTATTTTTCATGTTGTTGAAGTTCGGGGAAGTTATTTCGGCGTACTGTTGAAGAAGGTTGTGGTACGGGTCGGTGAGGTTGATAGTGAGCACAGTGGGGGTAGCTACACTGCTTGCAATGCAACCGTCGATTGCCAGTCCTGTTTTCTTATCAACGAGTTTCCTGGCACGTAGGTCGACGAGCAGGTCGTGATGGCGCAAAAAATCGGCGCCCAAGATCGGTTGTTTCACGGCAGCAACGATAAACTGCCATGATAATGGGCGGCGCAAACCAAGGTTGAGTTCCAGCTTCCTCTCGCCGTATGTATATATCGGGGTTCCGTTCGCTGCGTACAACACTTCTTCCACCCGTTTCATTCCTTTCGAGTTAGGCTCGACTCGCAGCGCGTTAGTAGTATGCCCGCGCGCGCAGCGCGCGGACGTTTATGCCAGCTGCTACAGTACATTAAACTAAAAAATCGAAGAAATTGTAATTGTAGCCT
Organism: Agrochola lota; assembly: GCA_947364205.1. Classification (NCBI taxonomy): domain Eukaryota; kingdom Metazoa; phylum Arthropoda; class Insecta; order Lepidoptera; family Noctuidae; genus Agrochola; species Agrochola lota. Next base: position 15,509,471 of record OX376244.1, on the reverse strand, counting down.
GATAAATTGTCAAAATGCATGGCGAAAGGCTGCCCAGCCTAACAACATTTACAAAAACTCTTCTTTGCTTGGAAGTGAGGAACATCTTTAAGACTATTATACCTACTACGTCATGAAATAACACATTATTTCTAGAAAAGCTTACATAAGGTTAAAAGTCATCAGCAAACTTGAATCTGTATAAAATGAAATTAAAAAAAAAACTTAAATAATTTGTAACTACCTACATTCATTCGGTCGTAAAGATTTGCAATGTGAACTAAGCTTTATGTATTCCGACCTGTTGTGACTTGCCGTTCCGTTAAATGTGACCGTAGAATAAGTCACAAAACGGAGGCCACATAATGCTACCTTCTTGTAGTTTTAAATTGTTTAAAAATTACCCATCGTACTTAGCACTATTAACTTTTTGGTATCAAATACTATACAACTTTTGCAATGTGTCAACAATAACAATAATTAAGTGATTTATAATAGTAAAACTTGGTCACATACCTGACCAAAGGCATACCTGGCAAAGGAATTGTAACACGGAATACTTCAACAATACGTCCGCGCTGGTCACAAATTAGTTTGACATTGAAAGCAAAATGGCATTTCTCGATGAAGGACGTATGTTGTGTTGCAATTTCGTGCCGAATACTTTCTACGATTAGAAGAATTTTTGCAAAACCGAGCGGTCACAAAACGGAATGTTCCGGTTAGAAAAAAAATTCGATTAGAATTTATAGTTATTTTTAATAGCAAATTTGTAAAAAAAAAATATAATTGATACTTCTAACTGATAGAAACAACTTTTAAGAATTCAAATTATTTTTATAAACCACTCCCAATACACGAACATTTTAAGAAATCAAAGGTTTTCTGACACTAGTTGGGAAGGGGACATGTAAAATCGATGGTCTTCAATATTTTAAAATCTTCCTAAGTTTTATATTTATTAAAGTAACAACAAAACGAAAATTTATATGTATATGTATTTAAAAATATGTTTTTTTCACTTAAATTAATATATTCTGCTAGAAGTAATTCATCACAAAAAAATAAATTAACAAAGTCGAGGGACAAGGCAAAAACCCGGGGTACAATTTTTTTTGAAATTTCTCAGCAACCAGTTTGATTCTGCTCAATGAGAGCCTCCTTAGGTGTTGGTCGAGGCTCTTGGCAATTAAGCCATTGGCAGATACGACTATCGGTCCATATCCAACATGTCGACAACCTCGCGAGCCAACTCAAGTTACCTGGAAAATTCTTGTAGTTATTATTAGTGATTGAAATCTTACTTGTTTTTGACGGTCAGAAATATTGAATTTAATACCAGTATTCCGAGCGAAAAGACATTTTCACGTCAAAAGGCAATAACCAAATTGTATGGAGCCAAGGTGCCATCTTTTCTTGGCGGCCAATCTTTAAACTTTAAAATTAGGTGCAAGATAACATTGCTAACGAAATTATGTACTCAATCATAAAAACTTGTCCGGACTGATTTCTATCAGTTCATACAGGTTGATTTTTGCGAGAAAACAATGCTAAAACTATAGTAGGGTGGGTATAGCAGTATAGGGTAGTAAAGTGGTAAAAGGAACCATGACCTCGTATGTTTAACAAAATATGATTCGCGATAGACAAATATGTATTAACAGAATTACAATTATTAAAATCATCAATACTACTCTCTTAGTTAGAATTTTCTTTAAATTATTTACTCAAAAAATTGCAAAAAAACGTAGGTAACAAAATCTTAATTTCGCGGGCTATCTACTTTATAGTATAATATTGCGTGGACAGGTGACAGCGGCGGCCGGGAGCGTGGAGGTGGCTGCAGAGAACGTGAGCGTCGCGCGCGAACACCTCGCCACAGCGGAGAGGTACCTAAATATAATGAATAATGATTCATTACATTAATATCTAGCTTCTGCCCGCGACTTCGTCCGCGTAAAATTTCAGCCCCCAACCCATCGCCCGCCCGCGCTATTACTTCGTTTTCGCTTAGCGTTTCTTCTGGCCTTTTTTCTATTTGCTCGGTTCTTAAGCGTAACGTGGTGTTACATAACCTTCCTCAAGAATTAGGGCTATCCAATGCAAACATAATTTTTCAAATCCAAGTGGTAGTTTCGGAGATTACCGCCTGCATACAAACTTATAAACAATTTTACCTCTTTATAATACGTATATTAATAACATAATATTCAGAATAAAACATTCTATACATTGTTAGTAAATGTAAATAGTACTTATAAGTATGTTAGTAAATTATATACGTATACAGGATAGATTTTTGAGATGGGGCAGTAAGGGCAGCTACCTTGACCGTTACAGCTACAGGGAAACGGTCTTCGGAAACTGTCCTTAACTTTTTGAAACATTTTGATCTGCGTTCATGTTGAAAAAAATTGTCAGCAGGAAAATGGGCTTCGCGTCGTTAGGCCTGCGGCGTTAGGCGGGGGGCCCGGTGGGGCTGGCCGTGGTATTATCATGTATTTATGTCGGTGTGTAAATTGTGCGCGGGCGCGTGGGGCGCGGGCGGCGGCGCGGCGCTAGGCCTGCTGGCGGGGCCCCGGTGGGGCTGGCCGTGGTATTATCATGTATTTATGTCGGTGTGTAGATTGCGCGCGGGCGCGTGGGGCGCGGGCGGCGCGGCGCTAGGCCTGCTGGCGGGGGGCCCGGTGGGGCTAGCCGTGGGCGCGAAGGCGGGCGCGCTGGCCGCCGCGGCCGGCTCGCTGCTGGGCTACCTGGGCGCGCGCGTGCTGGGCCACAGGCGCGGCAGGCTCGACCCGCCGCCGGACGCCGACGCCAAGGACGGGAAGAACGACTAGCGCACACCCCTACAATAAAATAAAAAAACACCAAATTCCCATTCTGTTACGATTCAATTTTCAAAATCGTTTAAAACTCTTCGGCGTATGAAGTCAAATACTTAAGGGGAAATGCTTTTAGGTAACCCTCGAAAATCAAATATTCTTATTTAGAATTTTGCAAGTATCCGGGCGTATTGTTTGACTTTGACTAGTATACTACATCTACATCACTAATGAAAAAGCCCGTAATAGGGTTCCGTTCGGGTACGAAACTATTACGGAACACTAAAAAGTACACTAACTTTACTGCAGTAAATTCAAAATGTGCAAATTTAAGCCTCGGGCAGACTAGCGTGACGCAGCTCGAATAATACGTTAGCCAAGAAAACTTCACGGTATAACAATAACCGGTGTCGCGACGCGCTAGTCTGCACGAAGCTTCAGGCACAATTTGACTCACAGTCACACGCCGAAACGTTTTATTTATTACAAAATTGAGTTGTAACTTTATAGCAATATGGGTGGTTTTTGTGAACGGGTTACAACCCGTAACTTTTCAATGATGTTTTTATAAGAAAGTATGGACGCTTTACGGGTATGAATCTGTACCTACGTGATGTAGTATCTATTCTAGTGTTTTGTTCGTACAATAGACAATCTCTCGAGTACGGGCAACGACGTCAGACGATTAACACTTGGTTATTTTTATCAATATTATTACTGACTTATCATTCATAAGCACAAAAGGAAGGAGACTTACATATCGGCTATAAAAAAACGTTTAACGGAACCCAGAGTAACCTAATACTCACCGTCATAGTGATGTTTTTTTTGTACTGGATCATATCTGAGAACCGTCTGGTTACGGAGATATTGAAGGTTAAAATAACGTTTTTTTTTTTCACGAAAACAATTTATATATCTTCACAATGTTTTGCGTTAGTTAAATCATTAATAATAACATAAACTCTTAACTATTACATGAAAATAATATTAACGGGAAAATAACAAAAATCAAGTTTCATTACTGGCCGTACGAATGCATGCCCTGATGCAGGTGCCTGTTTCATTGTGTGTTCTTCTACAAATGAAGAAACAAACGTATTTATTTAATATAGGTTTACTACAATGATTGTGTTATCACTCAGATATGTATGAAGTCAGTAAGTCCAATGTGAAATAAAGCCATGTATTCATTAGGGCGAGGCTTCCCGGACTTATTTTTACTGTGACGCCTTTGGGAAATTGCATTTTTTTTGCGACGCCCGCCCCCTTCTGGCCAAAATGTACCTACCAAGTGTAGTTCTAGCCTAGTAACAAGTTATCAGAAAATCTCCAAATAATATTTAACATTTTTATTAGAAAATAAGAACAAAAACAAATCATAATAATAATAAAAATGAAAAGAGGTGTTTATTTTACTTTGTTGGCTGGCTACTAATTAGAAGGATGTGCTTGGTTTTCTGAGCAAAGCTTCTCAAAACGGGGCTCAAGTTTAGAAATCGCCGCTCTCATCTCTGTCTCTACATTTATTTTCGATCTATTTTTGTTCTTTATTACTGCAACTGCAAAAAAGCCTGTGTCGCACAAAAACGATGTTGCAAATGATAATAGAACCCTCAATGCTGCATTACTAATGGCATGATATTCGTGAAAAACTGAGCTCCAAAATTCAAGCAGTTTGCCTTTGTCGTATTGGAGCTTAAGACTGGATGTACAGGATAATTCTATTAATTGTTCTTCCTCTGTCGAAAGTGTTGATGGTAAGGGTTTCTAATTTATGTGGATCGCCATACGACGCCCCTGGGATAATGCCGCGACGCCCTGGGGCGTCGCGACGCATAGTTTGAGAAACCCTAGTGCAGGGTACTACCTCTACCTTTAATGTCATGACATTTTGTCCATAAGTGGATACACAGCTTTAAGCTTTATTTTTTGTTTTGTACGTACCCAAAGTAGACGCTTATTTGAATCCTCATAAATAAAACATGTTTTCTTTAGTCATTACTATTAATGTTGTAATTTAGAACAATTTGTGCCCACTTAGTAAGTGGTTGCACAAAGCTGGGTTTAATGTAAAATATAATGTGTAGTGTAAGGAAATGTAACTGTGAAGCGTCGTATACACCAGAGTCAAAGCTGCGCAACATTTTTATGTGTTGCTGAACAATGTTACTGGCTGGCTTCATGGAGTGTTGCAGGAAACAATAGCTTGTAATAGTGTGTACGGGGCCTAACCAGACCCGCGGGCACATTTCGTTTCTATACGGATGCTTTTAATCCGCAGTGAGATGGTAAGCAGTAAAACTAAGAATAAAATAACGTTAATATTTTTGTATTATAGAAATTAAAATATTATTGAATAGTCTAATACCGGCCTTAATAGAATTCGAAGTCGCTGTTTGACGAAGATACCCTAAAGAATCCCTATTCTTTAGGGTATCTTAGTCACAATAGTCATCTTCATGTTATTGCAGCACAGCTAGAATCCGCGCCACCACTGAAGTCTGGCGGAAAATCTATCGGACTTGAGTTGTGGCGCGAACTCTATAATCCTACAAGGATATTTTGGCGCTTGAATGACGTTGACATGGTGGCTCTGTTGGTTAACATTTGTGCAATTATTTTGGGAAATGTATTGAAATACCAATGAAGGCGGCGTTAGTTCCGATTTTGGCCTCGCGCCAAAAGATCCTTGTACAGCTATAAAAACTTAACGGTCATGTCAACGGTGAGTCGTGAGCACAGATTGACAGTAGTGGCGGCAAGCACGCGCATGTACACTTTTGGCCAAATTTATTGAGTACCGTTTTTTACAAAAAAATATTGATAGGTACACAAATTATAATTAACATATTAGTGGTACTTGAAAAGTACAAACTATTTATTTTTTATTATTAAAATATAGTTAAAAAATAAATAAAATCGCCTCAATCTGGAGGAATACGGATGATGCCTGGGTAAAAAAAGTGAAATTCTAATTAGTCCGTCAGTCAGATAATAAAAAAATAATAGTCACGTATTCTTTGCTTTATCATATTAATAAAAAAATACTTAGATAAAACGCGTTTTAGGTTGGGGAGTGGGGGTCGCTACGTCACTAGTATGTATAAAATCTACATACTCGTGACGTCATGGCACATTTTACCTCAATGTATCGCCGTCATCTTTAGATTACTTAAAAAAAGAAAAAATACGTATCCAATATTTTTTTATAATCTCAAAGACGGACTAAAAAAAATATTTTGTCATCATCCCTATTGGTAATATGTCTTCCATAAAACTAGAGTCCGCGTTGGTGCTGGTAGAGGCAACTTGATCGTTAATCTCCTCATCATCGTCACTGTCCTCATCCTCCGAATTGGTCTCGGAGTCATCGTCACCAACGTGAATTATAAATGTTTCTGCCATTGCATCCACTGTGATCGTTTTTTATATATTCTTTCTCAACTTCCTTTACTTTTTGACATAATTTTGTCCATTCATTAGATCCCATTAAATTTACTTTTTCCTTAACAAGATCTGTGACGCGGCTTACGTTCTAGGTCACGTTCTTACTGCCGACATAGCCTTTTATTGCAGCCCATGCCATCGCAATGGAATTGAGGTCTGGGTGGCATGGAGGTAATCGTATTACATCGTGGCCATGTTCAGCCATAATCTTATCTATATTAAATTTCTTGTATTGAACTTTATTTATTTTTATTAAATGATGTAGTTGGGGCTTCAGCATTGTTTCTTCGTGTTGAATGCCTTTTTCTCTTAGCCATCCCAGCATCTCCGACTTCCTGGCATTTGAACTTGGTGCAGGGTCATACTGTTTGTTGTGGTAGGATGCATTATCTACTACCAAAACAGATTTAGGAGGAATGTTGGGAATTAACTGCGTGCGAAGCCATTTTTCATAATTTTCGTAGTTCATATTGTCGTGGTAGTCACCCGACTTGGTACCTGCTTTAAATGTAAGTAGGGCATTTGGCACAAAACCTGTCTCAGTTTCTGCGTGGACTATTACTATTCGTTGCCCTTTTGATATAGACTTTTTTAGGGCTTTTGTTGTGCCATCCGACCATGCCTGAGACGATGAACGGGACGAATCTACATATGATTCGTCCGTATAAATAATTGTTCTTCACTCTTCTCGGAATTTTTGCATTTTTTGCAAATAATTTATTCGCTGGAACAAAATAAATTTCGTTGCATGACCTAAGATTTGTGACTATTAAAGCTTTAACAGCAACACTACGTGACTTGAAAAATTAAGGTGAACATTATATAAATTTATATGTATGTACCTGAAAGCGAATATTGGATTGTTCAATCAAAATTTTCCGGTTGTCCCGTCTTCCTCCACTTGAAACCCAACTTTTTTATTATACGGCGAAGACTGCGCTCAGATCCTTGAAAATTTATATCCGTAACTTCTGTCGTAGTTTTCCAATGGTGGGCATTTTTTTATTGGTGAGGTGGAAGTTATGAATACACCTTTTAATAAATAAATACATAATAAATAAATAACCCCCTGGTCAAAACTATCCACATCTGTGACATGATGTTCTCTTGGTCTTTTATTTCCTGGTGTTCTGAATACGATCAGAAATTCTGAACCATTGGCTTCTTTAACGATCCACCGTACAGTTGCTACTGAGGTGTTAGTCGCGTCCGCTGTGTCTTTATAAATTTCCAGCATACTTTTGTCACTACCTAACTCGTTGTTAAAAGCGCTGTTCTTTATAAAACAGTACACTGAATACACTGAATACACCATTTGCCTTGCCTGTCTATTTGAAACTGTATTTTTTCTCCTCGGCATTTTTGAAGAGTTTGTGACTTTACGATTTAAAAACCAATAACCAAACCAACCAAAAATTAAAAAAAAACAATTGTCTAAAACGAGATAACAAAAATAAACTACCGCTAGAGGCTCGCCCGGCCCGCCGCGCGGCGCGTGCCATACCCGCTGAGTACCGGATGACCACCCGCGGTGACAGATTTACGACCGCACTTAAATAAACAAAAGACTCGAGCTTTTTGCTTACGTCTCCGGTGTTATCGTTGACTGATTTGGGTTCGTGTTTAGACAAAGGATTCTTTGTAATGCTTAGAAATTACGTGTGCGTTTGTTAGAATTGATAAATAAAGATTTTTATCGACCGTTGCGCCGGTTAGTGATAAGACGATTTCTGATAAAACTACTGTTCCAATTTACACGAGATTTTGCAGGGTACCTTATGAATAGATAAGTTATCTAAGAACAGGGTTTTTTACAGACAAACACAAAAAATTACGGCATTAGAGTAGATACTAACCGTTTGTTTACGTAAAAATATTTATCGTCATAAATATTTTAAAACGAAATATTTTAGTTAGAATATCGTTTTAGACGATTATTATACTATTTGTTATTAAAATTAAATGCACTTACCAGCGATTACACACACAAATCACACACAAAACACAAAATTCACTTTTCGCAATGACCCATTGTTTACGTTTTTTGGTTGGTTCAAAATGGGTATAATACGATGTTATTTAGTGCAAATAATTATCAACCACGATGAAAAAACACCACTTCCCGTCGATTTACACAAGAAAACTATTTAAAATAATGAAATACATGCGGACCGCGCACTGACGACCAGCTTAGTTGACTCGCGTTTGACGTGCGCGAACTGTCTGTTTCAACATTTTTTTGCAGTGTTGTCCATTAATATAACAAACACTTAACATATACGAAATAACAAAAATAAACTATTTTAAAATCGAAAACGTAGTCACTAAAATTGCACGTAAGTGTACAGTAGCCGAATGACACGCGAAAGTCCAATAGACGATGAGCATCGACTGATGAACCAATCGCGTGCAGCTCGGCGCCCCTCCGGCTTCTTCATTCCACCAAAGAGATCGATCGAATTAACTACTGCGCAGGTGTCAGTTTGTGCTCACGACTCGTGCCGGTTACTGTACCTAAGGGTAATTAAACAAAAAACGGTTTAATAATGTATTAAGTATTGAACAAGAGATTTTATTCTAGTGTTTTTACCGACTTAAAAATAAGGAAGGTTATCAATTCGACATGTATATATGTAATATTTTTGAAACTGCAAGATATTCACATAAGATAATCTGTTAGGGCTTCTAAACAAATATACAAAATTTTATAGATGTAATGAATGTGTGTGTATGTTTTTTAAAGTCCATTTCGAAGTGCCATCTGCGACCCGAACGGTGCGACGAGGCTACTCGATCAGTCCACTCTCTACTCTGCATGGCTTAGCCTTTTGGCTCTCCCACCGCCGCCGACGAGGAAGCGGTTAGCGACTAATTGACAACTATTTTCTCGCTCAAGAAATGTACCTACAAAAGATTGTATTTGTAGGTCCCGTGTCTCTTATAGAGATACCTACATAATAATAATAGTTGATCGCTGACTGTTCACATCACATGACTGGCGCGAACTCTGTCAAACAAATAACTCGTTTTAAGTTGCTAGCTCTGCTTGCTTCTCGCTAATCGCCGGCAGTGGGACAGGTGCCTTAAAACATTTGATAGATTAAGTATTGCATAATTCATTTAATTTCATTCAATCTATTATTCACATGATTTGCACTTTTAGAAACCTATAACACTAAGTAATGTTAGTTGGCGCAATATCTAGCGGTATGTGAAATGTTACCAGTAAAAAAAAAACACAATTTGTAGATACTTTTTTGTTTACGCACGTGGCGTATTTTACACAAATATATTGCAGCTCGCTTTACAAATAACATATCAAAATAATAAATTAAGTAGTTTTAGGAATATAAATCTATTTGACAATATATTTTTTGTTACATAACAAGCATTTTTATTTACTCCTCTAGTCCTCACGTGATCTTCGTAGAGAGCATTGGTGGTTCAGTGATAAAGGAGGTGAAACCGGCATATCTTGTAACAAAAAACTCGAAAACCTGAGACGTGACATCCACCAACCGGCACTGGCCCGCTCCCTCTCAGAGAGGAGGCCTGTGTCACAGCAGTGGGAAAGTTTTAGGCTGATTACACAATGTTCTTCGTACATCGCTTAGCTCTTCGCTTCTCGGCTATTCCATGCTAGAGTGGTATTGGTCGAAATGGCAATAAAATGGTAGAAATGGCATGTGCTAGCTGACATATAGCAAATAATTTAATTTAATGATTTATTAACGAATCATCATCCCTATTCGTGGAATATCAAGCATTTATCCTGAAAATCATACAAACAAATACAGTCTGAATAAATTTAAACAACATTTTGAAAACGGAAATATGCGAAATGAAAATTTCATGGTGCTCGAAGCGAGCATTCGCCGTGTCTTGTGTATTACCGTATTGTAACTAATCTACCCGCGAATGATACATTACAAACAAAAGTTACAAGTTCGTTTACGTGACTGTGTGTTCTATTAGCATTTATAATAAATGGGAACCGAGAAGTCATAGTATATTCGTAAAGAAGTTATCCTCCACAGCATCAGTTGATTTTTTTAATTTACCTAAACTAAAACTAGGTCTACGTAAAGAAAAAATCTTCGCGACGCTGAGGACGCGACGACAGTCAGTATCACCCCGCGTCGGTTGCCAGTGCTGCGTCGAAATGTATCGGAGGCGCGGCGCATTACGCCCGGCGCGACTGCGTCACTCCCGTCACATTTGTCATCGGTGTCACATAGACTTTTTAGTGTTTTTTTCAGTAATTTAGTTATATTTATATACTTTTCCCAACTAACTTTCCATCCCTACTAACACATTCTTCCCCAAAGCTCTTTGCAGCTTTGATGTTTTTTATTCGTGTCAATGACATCAAATTATGATGTTTTTTTTTATGTGATCTGTGACCATTTATGCACATATTTAATCATATAGATAACAATATTTTTTATCTGTCTGTTTCAGTGTACTACTTAATAATATCCGTCAACAAGTTTCGCATTAATCTCAATTACTTATTGGTATTTAATTTTAGCTTCTATCAATTTTTATTTTTTATTTTGTTTCCCACCGCACGTTTTCTCCACACATTGACATTGGCAGAATTGTCGACATCGGCACCATTGCCATAAGGAAAAATAGAATAGAATTTATATACTTTATTGTACACCAGATTATACATTACATAAAAGTAAGTAGTAAGTAGTGTGGTAGTAGTTAAATTCATATTGTTATTTTTATATAAGTTTAATCTTTAAGTTTTAAACTGTATATATTCATGTTTAGTGGCAGCAGCGAGGTGGTGAATGCTATTGGTAGTGCTTGTCAACCTTCGATATCACTGCAGAGCACCCTGGAGAGATGTCCGCTATGCACCCAGGCACGGTTTTTTAAAGGTAAGCGGGGCCTGAATGTGTATATTGGAAAGGTGCACAGACCACCTCCAAATGCACCTTCCTCAGACTCTGTCTCAACAACACCAACCACACCAGCTACACCCACTTTTGACCCGTTTCGGAAAAACCTTTCAAAATTCAAAAACTCTATTCCTGTTTTGAAGCGAGTTCCCCGTGGCGCTAGACCTAGCAAGCTGCGTTCGTCTTGCCGCCAGGGAGAACTCGCAAAGTGATTTGGAACAGCTACTCACCTTCCCTTACAGAATTCTACATGTACAGAAGAATTTCGGCAACCAAAAAGACATTAACTGCACAAATTAAAGAAAACTGTAATATTTCGACTCATAATTTCGATTCAAAATTACCGACGCAGAGATATATCTCTTCAAGAGGTATATCCAATTTGGTAGAATCTAAGTTAGGGGAAGGTGACATTAGCGGAGCAGCCAGGATTCTTTTTAGTAGTGATGTGGTGGCACCATGTTCTCCAGAAACGCTCGCAGCTTTGGAGAGCAAACACCCTGCCCCCGCGGATGGCCTTTCTTTTCCCGACCCCCCTGATCCGGATAATCACTCCCTCACAATTACAGGTCGAGAGTTGGTCACAGCCGTTTGTTTCTTCCGGAGTGGCTCCGCTGGCGGTCTCGAAGGCCTGAGTCCTCAGCACCTTAAGGACCTTATCTGTTCAGGCGCCGGGGAAGCTGGTAAGTTGCTCTTGAAGGAACTTACGGCTCTGATTAACCTTATGCTCTCCGGCAAGGTAAACGAGGCCGTCATCGACGTTCTGTACGGGGCCAATCTATGCGCCCTGCGCAAGAGGGATGGCGCCATTCGTCCTATTGCCGTGGGAACCACATACAGTCGTATGGCAGCCAAGATTTGTTGCAAATTTTATGGTGAGGTGGTTTCAGAAAAATTTCAGCCCCTGCAGTTAGGTTACGGCTCTAAAGGGGGCTGTGAGGCTGCCGTACACGCTTTGTCGACCTACCTAAATTCTGGTAAAGGAGAGGTCATCCTGAAGGTTGACATAAAGAATGCCCTCAATTCAGTTAATAGGGACACTTTGCTGGCAGAAACTAAAAAAGAAATACCCCAAATCTATAGTTTCCTTTGGCAATGTTACAGACACCCTTCTAAATTACTGTATCGGAACAACCTATTGGAATCTGCTGTAGGCTGTCAACAAGGTGACCCCCTCGGTCCAGTGATTTTTAGTTTAGCCATTCATCCAATTATTCGACAACTAAATTCCAAATTTAATGTTTAGTACCTTGATGATGGAACCTTGGGAGGCGATGTAGAAACTGTTTTAAATGACCTAAAATTCTTAAAAAACGAACTTCATTCCATTGCTGCATTGGCCTTGATCTCAACCTTTCGAAATGTGAACTATAGTTAGCGGACAGCACTGACAGACAATTGACACTTCCAAAATTTAACGCAATAGCGCCTGAAATCAAAATTATTGATAAAAGCTCTCTTCGTCTCCTTGGGTCTCCAATCTTCGAGAATTCCTTTCCCGTTTTTATTGAGGAAAAAATACAAAATTTCAACGATGTTTCGGAAAGATTGTTACAAATTAATATGTATTCGGCCATCATCCTAATCGTTTCTGCTGTTTGGGCCCCAAATTAACATATTTTCTTCGCGCTTCCCATTTATGGAAACACACTCAGCTTTTAGAAAAAATGGACCAAATTATCCGACACACACTAACTTTAATTTTAAATGTGGCCATGGACGACCGAGCTTGGGCACCAGCTACTCTTCCCATTCGTATGGGAGGCCTCGGCGTCCGCAAAATTTCTAGTATTAGTTTACCGGCTTTTATATCCTCTGTCCACGGCATTGAGAAATTAATCAGGAAAAGTCTAGCCTCCACACTGATTAATTTTGATGTTCCGTGCTATGGATGCCTGGAAACTCGCTTGCCCGAACTCAGCTCTACCCGATTATCCATCTTCCCAAAGAAGGTGAGATGAGCCGCTCTGCAGGGTAGTACAGAACAATTTACTTAACACGTCTGCTACCCCTGCGGAGCGTGCGCGCTTGCTGCCTGTGGGTAAATGGGAATCGGGTCTGTGGCTTCATGCACTACCGACGTCAAACATAGGTACCTTGTTCGACGACACTACATTCCGCCTCGCTGCTTCCCTACGACTAGGAGCTCCATGCTGTTCTCCTCATCACGGCCTGTCTTGCAGCCGAAGTGCGGGTCGCTTAGCGCGGCACGCGAACATTAACGACATCATCCGACGAGCTCTTGTCCCCGCCGGCGTTCCAGCTGTATTAGAACCCAATGGCTTGGCACGCGACGATGGCAAGAGACCAGACGGCATGTCTTTATTTCCATGGAAGGTGGGTAGGCCTTTAGTGTGGGATGCAACCTGTGTCGACACTCTTGCGCCATCCCATCTTCCTGGCTCAGCGTGCTGTGCTGGTGCTGCCGCTGCGGCTGCAGATAACCTCAAGCGGCGTAAGTATAATAACCTCGTTGGTAATTATATTTTTGAGCCGTTTGGGGTTGAAAACCTCGGGCCGTGGGGTCCGAGTGCTCACGGCCTCTTTAAAGAAATCTTCAAACGGCTATTTGACACTTCCCGTGACCCAAGGGCTGGTTTTTACCTTGGGCAGAGGCTAAGCATTGCCATACAACGTGGCAATGCGGCCAGTCTCTTGGGTACAATACCAGTCGACAGCGATGCGGATGAATTTTTCGATGCTATATTTTAGTTTGTAAGTAATATAATTTTGCTACTAATAATAATAATAATATAATGTTACTATTATTAATTAATATTTTTTTTTTTTTTTTTTTTTTTTTTTTTTTATTAAACGTTGCCCCACACTAAGAATTTCTTCTTGTATCGTGGGTGCGTTTACAAACATAGAAACTCACATACACTAACACCCAGACCCGGAACAACTACTTGCAGATCATACAAATATTTGTTCCGTGCGGGGATCGAACCCGCGACACGTTGCGCAGCAGTCGATCGCTCAGCCACTGCGCCAACCGTGTCGTCTAATTAGTTATAGATTGTTTGTAACCATTTAAATAAATTAACTACACATGAATAATAAAAAAAAGACGAAAAAAAACGTTTAAGTGAATGAGCGGAATTATACACTAATGTATGAGTAAGTGTATGAGTTTTATTGCTAATCAAATGACACAAACAAACACAAATGAAAAAAGACGAACTTTTTGGCTTTTTCAAGATTATAATTATTTCATAGCTAACACCAGCCGCTATTTCTAATGCAGATAAGTTTGAGAAGTAGGATAAAAGAGTGAGCGAAACGAGTACCTACAACAAAGATATTTTGGGGCGTGGCCAAAATCGGAACTAACGATGGGGGCGTTAGTTCCGATTTTGGCCACGCCCAGTATGATATTTCAATACAATTTCACAAAAGTTTACCAACAACGCCCCCCTCTGTAAACTTAATTTAAAACGCCCAAAGAATGAATTATTACTGGCCGCAAACTATTATTTTAGCCCTCGGGACATCGTCTAGTCTTTCATATCTAATGGACCATTTAGAGGAAGCCAATCCCCGAGTCAATCCACTAAATCAATCCAATAACCCAGTAAAATGAAAACGCAAAATAGCTTAAGGACAATCCAATGCAGTAGACTGTCTCAAGCTATTATTGGAACGGCTTAATGGATTGTTTCAGGGGTTGGCCCCATCTAAATGTTCCATAAAGCTCCATGCTCACGGCACGGTTTTACTCGATCGAGCAAACGTGTCGTAAAAAAAATCGCGGCACGGGCTTTCGTCCATACATTCACCATTTAACTATCAAGCGACGTGCGACGTACGCGACGATCAGTATTCACCGAACCGTTCGAGCCAAAAGATGTCTGTTCAACAAAGGAGACAGTGGCGGTATTTAGCAAGTCTCGCAATTCTCAGTTATAAAAATAAAATAAAAAAACAACCTTAAATGATGAATAAATTATTTTCTATAGCCGCTCGAATCGAAGGACGCGTACATACGCTCGAGTTCCTTCGAGTAGGTGTGAATGAAATTACATTTATATAATTCCATGGAGCAGGCTCGATGCGAGCCTTCGAATTGTAAATTTTGCGGTCCACATCTACACGGTGATTTTTACTTGTTTTCGAGTTAAACTATCGAGTAATACCGAATGTGAGTACGGAGCTTTAGACCATCTAATCTTGCCATTATGTAAAAAAATGGTATAAGTAGAGTCCGCGCCACCACTTCAGTCCGGTGGAAAATTGTGGAACTACATGCAATTTGATGCAATGAATCAAATTTATTCAACTCATAGACACTAACGTCGCGTCAAAAATGAATACTAGTTGTTTCGACCCATAAAACCACTGCTGTTTTGACAGGTTTTGACGGAATTCCAAACGGCAGTTTAGGTTGATGATCTTTGTTGCCTTTTCTGAACGAATAGGAAAACGACAACATTTTAACCACAGATAAAAAAAAATATTTTGAAAAAACAATATGGCTGCCAAAGTAACCATGTTGGTGATAAAAGTGGATCTAGTAAATTGTGGTTTATAGTGAGATTTTTAGTTGGTTTTCTAGTAAATCCTAATTATTAAAGTATATTTTTTTATTTAATGTGAGTAGTGGTTTCTGCTCGCTTCGTGAAATTATTGGAAAAGTGTACGCGTCACCGGTGGTGGTTTTGTGGTGAAACTTCAGAAATCTGGCGTTCTATAGTCGAGGAAAGAGTAGTAAGCACAGGTGTTAAGCGGTAAGATGTCTTTCCCGCCCCGGCCGCCGCTGGTGCCGTACGGGATCGCGCCGGGCGTCGTCACTATGCAGATGCCCACACACGTAAGTGCCGCAGGATGTAACCTCGCCAGCAGTAACGCTGATGCATGGAAATCAAACTAGTAGTCGTTGACAACATAAGGATGATGAGATACCAATCATTCATTAAATATATTTCATCAGTTCCATCAAGAGCGTCATGTGTACCGCAAATAAACGTATTTTCTTTCTTTCTAAGAGTAGAGGGATTGCTTTGCTACTCACATAAGTAATGAACACCGTAACTTGAGTAGGATTCAATCAGCATAATTCATATTGAACATAAAATAGCATTTACTGTGAAAGTATGACTAATTTGCACTATTTTAAGCTTTATTGTTGACTCCATTCACCTTTGCATGCATTAGTTACATTCATTAATATTAATTTGATTCATTCTTTAAAATATTCTATTATATTATACATAGTTCAGAGCCCTTCGTTATCATAATCTCTTGCCCTTATCCAAATTTATTTGGGGTCAGCGCAAATCTTATTTTTCTTCTATACTTCTCTATTAATTGTGATCACAGTATTCACCCCCTTTATATCATAATGAATAAAATCATCAAAACAACCATTTGACAGATTTTGTGGAGTAAAAGTGGCAAAAGTAGAAAATAAATCTAAAATTAGAGACCAGCCTCCAAAATTTTTACAAATGAGCCCTTAGGTTACAAAGTACTAAAATCATTTTAATCAACTTCTTTTCAGTGACCGATATGACACATCTTTAGTTATTTAAGAAATATGGCTAAACATATGATGAAATTCCATGATTCCAATCATTCATTTAACAAAGTGGTACACAATATACTTGAATGTAGTCTGTAAACTTAGTCAAAAAAGTGTACAGGGTTAATTTTGTGTGTTCATATCAATGTT
This sequence comes from Agrochola lota, assembly GCA_947364205.1. Lineage (NCBI taxonomy): Eukaryota > Metazoa > Arthropoda > Insecta > Lepidoptera > Noctuidae > Agrochola > Agrochola lota. The sequence continues at coordinate 15,492,636 of OX376244.1, read as the reverse complement.
ATCATTATGTCATGTACCAAGTTTGGGACCATTATAAGTACTTGAATGTTCTTTGAGTAGTTCAACTGTCACTAACTAGACACAATATAATTTTAGATTTTTTATTGTTATCTAGTTCTAAAGGCAAATCAACAGTCGAGCGGATAAAGTGATGTGTGTGCAATGTGTAGAGATGGATGTATGTAATTTTGAAGCTCTTTACATGACTATTATTTAACACTAGCTTCCACCAGCTGCATCGCCCGCGTGATATCTCTATAGATATGCCTATAAAAATCGTTTCTCTTTATATTAATATATCCTGTATTCCCTGAAGGGTTATGCAGAGGTGTACCTAATAGTACACCCACATTTCACTAGTCCCATGTAATGGGAGGCAAACCGATAGCCATCAACCAGGCATATATCTAGACTCCAGGCTGCTACCGAGAAATTCAAGATGGAAAAACCCAGCAAACCCCAATAATCTCATTTGACCTAATTTTCTGCTGTAGTGCTTGAAACCAGTAAACCAACAGGCAAATATTTTATTCTAATATTATATATCATGTGGCAATATCACTTAAAAGTGTTAACCACTTGTCTCCGAGAGCACAACTAATTCAATAATTTCAGTTTTTTTTAAATTTTGCCTAGAGGTGGTACTGCTCTAATTTGTTTATGGACTGCCTTAATATTTATGGGTGTTTTATTATAATATACAAAATATGTGAGCCAAGTATAGTTCAACAAGTACAAGTTGAAAAGATCAAATGACAAAATCCAACAAAAAGAAGTTGTATGTTAGGTGTGATGGTGTGGTGTGTTTGTAGGAAAGTCTAAAAAGCTTAAACAATATTGTAAAACCCCAGTACCAAGGAGAATGCACCGAAATAGTATCTCTTTTTATAACATTATAGCAATATAGCATAATCAGCCTATAATTTTTCCACTGCTGGGTCACAGGCCTTCTCTAAGTGAGAGGGAGTGGGCTGTCATCCACCACGCGGGTCGTAATCCACAAGGCGGGCCGTAATCCACCACGCGGGCCGTAATCCACCACGCGGGCCGTAATCCACCACGCGGGCCCTAATCTACCACGTGGGCCCAGTGCAGTTTGGTAGATGTCACTTGTCTTCGAATTTTTGGTTCTAGTACATGCCGGTTTCCTCACGGTCGCGGTCGCGGTCGTTACCACTGGGCCACCACGGCTCTTTTCTAACCCAATTCATGTCTAGAACAATTTCTGTGATAAATATAAAAAATTACTACAATATTTTGAGTTTCATCAACCCCAACTTGATTGATACTATAGCTCATTCATGCTGGTTGTATTAAGTGTTGTAATTGTATGCTTACGTATGTTGTATGTGTGCAGGTGATGGTGGGCGCATACAGTGCGAGCGGTGCGGGCGGTGGGCGCGGGGCCCTGCTGCCCGCGCCGCCCGGCAAGGCGGTGATCGCGCGAGGCCCCACGCGCAACAACGGCGCCAAGGAGCCCGAGGGGCCGCCCGTCACAGTCTTCATAGGTAACACGCATCACTGTCAAACGCTACACGTGCTTCACTACCGACTCGCTCGGGCTGGTTATCGGCCGTGGAACATTATCAACATAAACAAACAACACATCACACACTGTGATGACGTGCGACGATGTGGCGTACGGGCCGCGCCACATCGTCACATTAATGATAACAGCCTATTACTATCCCACTGCATAGACTTCTTCTCATACAGAGAAGGCACGAGCGTTAGTCACCACACTTGCTCATGTTAATATAAGTGTTAAATCGCCGGGTTGGCGATTTAACACTTATATTAACTGTAAGTCCAGGGTTCCTCACGATGTTTTCCTTCACCGATTTCAGTAATGTCCAAGATAAACTCAGAAACTACATAAGTATAGATTGAAAAGTCACATTGGTGCTTGCATGGATTTGAACCCACAACCTCATCAACATATATGTTTTTGAAGATTGGACAAGCCTATCGAGGCTGATCGAATTGGTGGTGAAGCACCTTAACACTCTTATTATCAAACCTTACCTTCAATACCATAATCTTGAACCTTAACCTACCATCATTATCTCCAACCGGCACATCTAGAAATTCTGGCAAGACGAGGCAAGAGGAGTGTTAACTGTTGTTCTTGTTAATTCTCTCGTTCAATATGACGTCCGTCGTTGAACCAATCAGCATATACAGGTGTAACAAAACCCGTCGTTATCTATGCATTCTGTACATCAAACTTAAGTAACATTGAGCAAAAATGTTTGCTAGTAAACTACTTTTATTTTTGGTGTGAAATATCGCTGTTTACGGCAGCGCCGAATATAACGCACGCAAAACATTTTGCTTATGTGTGCATGCAACGGTACAGGAGTTGGGAAGGTTTTAAAGTTAAGTTATAAGTTTATAACATTTAAAACTTGTTTTCGTGAAAAAGAACTTTGACTTTCAATATCTCCGTAAGCAGAAGGTTCCCCCAGGTAACAACATAATGAAGGGGAGTATAACTGACTCTCGGCTTCGTCAAGCGTCTTTTTACACTCGCTATAACGTCTTGCAGGCAACATCTCGTCGCGCGCGCCGGACGCCATGATCCGCTCCCTGCTGGGCGCGTGCGGGCCCGTGCTCAGCTGGAAGCGCGTGTCCACGTTCGGCTTCAGCGAGTTCGCGAGCCCCGAGGCGGCGCTGCGCTGTGTGCGCCTGCTCAACAGCCGCGCCGTCGCCGACAAGCAGCTGCTCGCCAAGACCGATGGCAAGATGCAGGCGCTCGTCGACACCTACAAGAGTGAGTACCCCAGCAGACGCACACATCGTCATTCTCTTGTCTTTATTCCAATTTATTTGTGGTCGGCGTAAAATGTCTTTTTCTTCCATAATTCTATATTAGTTGCCATCTTAGTGTACGGATCCCCCTCTCTATACATACGTCATACATATCATCTTTCACACAGTCCATCCATCGTTTCACACACCTTAGTACAATACTCAATCATTTATTGCATTCCACAAGTGTAGACTGGTACTTAACTTAAAGTTTAATGAGATCATTATGGACCTGTCGGGCACGGCAATATAGTAGGAATGGAAGCTTTACACTTATCAGTCTTATTAACTATAATAAAAAAATGTTATAAGGGTTTTTTTTTATCCTGCTGGGGTTGCGGGTTTGTCCGAAACGGATATCGCGGCCCCTGCACACAGGCAACGGAAGGAACACGGGTGGGTTTTAGTCAGTAAAAGTCTGACCCACCCTCTCGCTCTGCCCAGAGCGGGAGAAGTCATTTGATGATTTCCCATCCTTAAAGAAAAAAAAAAGGGTTAATTGTAATTTCTGTATCTAATTTAGACTTTTTTCAAATATTTTTTTGTAGATACAAATACACTAATAGACTATATTCCCTACACCCCCCCCCCCAATCTACCCTCTTTGTAAAAGGTATGGTAGATAACGATCACTTGAATGTAAGACAAAGTAATATCGCACTAATGAAATATCTGGTATCGCTAATGGTTTTTGTGTGGGTATTTTGTGGAACGCAAATACTATACAGGGTGGCAGGGACACAGGGCGCGAAGCCTGGTACAATCACAGAACAGAAAAAACATTAGAAGTCGCAAGTAGGCGGGGCCCGCGTATCCCGAGTTTTGCGGAGATCCGCATAAGTCTGTTCCGCGCACACACCACGCAAATCAGTCTAGTTCAACCGTCGCAGTGAAAAGAACTTGAAAAAAAAAATACAAAAATGCCCTATTGTGCTGTTTTAGAATGTAAACACGATAGCAAAACCAAAAATATATCAAATAGAGGTATGTCATACCATCGATAAGTCTTAATTGATTTTATTTCGATAAAAATATGAAAAATAATATTTTATTAAACAAGACAAGTAAAAGTGGACTTTATGCTGTTCAGTTTATGGTCTACTTTATTTTAAACTCAAACATATTCTTTGCGAAGATTCCAACTATGCAAATGTCACAGTCCGGAACTCAATTAGAGACACAATTATACAACATAACATTGACATAATCGCATTTGTTACACTGACATTTATCGAAAATATGTGTGAAATATAATAAAAAATTATTAGCAAAGATGGCTTGAATATTAGTGTTCTAACACGAGAACTCAATATATCTCGATTCACTTTGAGATTTTGAACTCGGCGTCATGGCGAAGATGGGCAAATAACTGGTCATAGAAGCAATTCAGGACTACGACGGTCGATACTAACCGCCGCCGTGCAAATAACTGATATGGTTCGACAATACGAAGAGCACGGCTTCAGAACAAGTAGTCATTTTACTGCTTTGTATGATGTGAGTCCTCGGACGGCTCGACGAACTTTGCATCTGGCGGAGCTACACTACAGACATCATGCTATTAAATAGGAAATCAAACCTTACAACAAAACTTAATTTTGCGCAACAATATCTAGACTTTCATTGGTCGATTGTTATATTTACCGAAATAAAACCTTTTAAACGCATCAAATCGGAAGATTAACTATATGGCTCCTTATCGAGCTTTTAAAATAATCTGGTCGCTGTTGTTGACTGTTATAGTCCACTTATGGGGGTGACTGGGCCACGACGACGCGATGACGGAGAACTGACGTCGTTAGAAAGTAGGGTTTCTGCGTATAATTATGTATCGCTTTTGGAAGATGTGATGCTGCCTCCTGCTCCTGCTGTGCGCGTTGTGTATCCTGCAGCAGAATTTGATTACGTTCAGGATAATGCACCGATACTATGGCGAGTTTCAACGTGCACCGTGACATTCGTCTCATTCAATGGCCTACTCGGTCAGCAGATATGAATCCTATTGAAAATCTGTGGGGCATAATGGTTCAACGCTGGGATTGTTAGAACGAAGTAAACCCTGAATCTCTTAGATCACATTGTGCACGGTATGGGATGACATCGAAGGGACTGATTTATGCGCACGCCTTGTCGCATCTATGCGAGATATATTACGTGCCGTCATAGCTGCTGATGGAGTCTTTATTAGACAGTAAATTGTTCATAGAATTTAAAAAACAAATATCCTCAAAAAATTAAGATTTTTTGAATTTCAATTTGATTTTCTTCCTATTTTTGCATTTTCAGTAATAAGTTCGACCTGGTTCAACCTCGCTTGGGTAATGTCCGTATTTATCCCAGTTAATATTTAATAGTTTTTTTTATAAAAAAGGTTTTTGTATATGTTCCTATCCTAGACGATGACGTGTAAATAAAAAAAATATCTATGCTCTATACCTAATCAAATCACACAGAATATCATCGATTTTGTGACATAGATGTGTGCATGCAATTATAAACCTTATGGTGGTAAGCATTTTCAGACCGCGACTGTATGTATTAAAATAAAATATTAACACTCGATTTCGAACATAATAAATATTAATCGACTCTTGCTGTTGACTGTATTTTGTTTGAAAATAAAACGGAATGTCGATAAATAAGTCAACGACAGTGGTACATTCGTAGAGGAGGACGAATAGTAATGACCTCGTTACACAAATATGAATCATATCGTAACGAAATACAGCTTTAAATTGAATGCATTTAATATAGTGACATCTAGCGGCGGGTAGCGTAACTTGCTCATTAAACTATTCAGTGGGCGCTTTAAACGGAAAAAGTAATAAATACGTAAAAAGAGTAGACAATAAACCACTCTATAGTCTATAAATTGTGGTTTATTTTCAAATAGGCGACGACTGACATTATTTCCTACTTTCATTCAATGTTAAACTACCAATCACACCAAAGATTTTTTAGTGTTACGAAATACAATTAACTTGTAATTGTGTGAGTTTGGTTACGCTGGTTCCGATACTAATGAAGCGCTATGCTACTTCTACTGTTTTGTTCTGTTCTATGGGTACAATGGATTCAGTACATGATTCTGAACCCTGCGTTGAAATTTTTCGTCGGCAATTAGAAAAAAAAAAACAGCTGTTACATATATACATTTTGACCGCGTAGGTATTGCACTTTTCTATGAAACAGTTTTTTTTTTAATAACCGACGTAAAATTCTACGCAGGGGTTTCAGAATCATCATCCATGGTAACAGTTTTCGCGTCGACGTCCCTGTATAGTAATTTAAAGTCGCGTTTCGTGTCTGTCTGTGTGACCGCGTTGTTCTTCTAAACTACGCAATATGTTTTGATGCGGTTTTCACCATCGGTTAAAATCCCCGTCTCGAGAAGCTATAAATTTTGTAAAACAAGATCTTCTACTAAGTTACGTAGCAACAATTCAATCAACAACAAATAATCTCAAATTTAATCAACTCAAAGTCACTGTAGTACGAAACTAACGAGCAATGGTACTGGAACTCAGTACCACAAAACATTATAGGACAGCGCTATATCGCTAAAATATAACCCGACCAAATGAAATTGCTCGTTAGTTTTGTATTACACATATGTTACTTTGAGTTATTGTATTTGGGATTGTTTGTTTCGCTACGCAACTTAGTAGAAGTTCTTTGTTTACAAAGTGTATGTGCTTCTCGTGACGGGGACCTTGGATAATGAATTCCGGATGGTCGTAGTCTAAGAATAAGTTCCCCACTTCCACAGCGGAGCAGCGGTCGCGGCTGGGCCAGGAGGAGGGCGCGCCGGGCACGGAGGGCGAGGCGTCGTACCTGGACGCTCGCCAGCGCGCGCTCGACGACGCGGCCGAGCGGCGCCTGGCGCAGATCATGCGCGACTACCAGGACGACATCAACAACTACGAGATGCTGCAGAAAGGTACCGATACTCGGAGAATCATAGTTATTTCAATTAAACCATATACAGGCACTTTTGAATTATTGTTAAAGGAGTCGGTTAGTCAGAAAGACGAAACTAGTTGCCCATTCCAAAGCAGCATGGAGAAGAACAGGCAAGAAACTCTATGGACATTAAATTATATTGTTACTAAATATTAGTTACATCATTAACTTCAATTCAGTATCTTAGGCAATTATCAGGTTTTGGAATAATCAACTTAGTATCATACATAGCAAAGTTAAAGGGAAGGTTTCTTCACTAAGAATGCAATGAACATTCTTTTTGTAATTCAACGTAAATATTAAACACGTTTTCACGAAACTCTGTGGCGCGGGCTGGAGCTGCGCCTAACGCAATATATTTTGTTTGTCTGGTTACTGTGTGCCTTAACCTGGGTCAATTAAATGTATTTTCTTACTTTATTTTTGACGTAATCTGGATTTGGTCGCGATTTGCAAAAAGCGATAAAATTGAACTTTCCTGGGAATTGAACGCGATATCTAAGTATTAAATACGCACTAAATAGGATACAAGTATTATCACACTCACTTTTACATCCTGTGTGTGTTTTTAAACTTTTAAACTGGGATAGATTTTGAATTTTTACAAACGTGAACCGATCGACATCCTTTTTTACTCGTCTAAATTTATCTTGTCATTTAAATGCCACTGATTGACATAATAAATATCGAATATTTGTTCAAAGAGTATTTAATGCTCATAATGAAATAAAACCAAATTTAACGTACTTATTTACAATTAGCATACTGACAACAATCGTGTTTTTCGGCTAGGATTTTCAAGATGCTGTTGGAGCTAGTCCGCGGTTAAAGATGCGGTCTTTTTTCCTTATTTAATAAAGAAAAGAGACCGCTACTGTCGTAGGTGTATTGGTAATTGTAGATTGTATTTATATCTTGTTCGTTTCACGGTTTAACATCGGAACATATTTCAATGGAATGGCTTTTGATTTGAAAGTTACTCAATATATAAAATACTGATGAAACACTCAAAAACTAAATAATCACAACATCGATAGCACCAAAACTTAAAGATGATACTACCGCATCCCTAAACCATAGTCAACCATAAACGATTTTGAACGGCCATTGTTTTTTACATCTTTTGCAAATTTTGAAACGCCGGACCTTAAGAAAAATTATTTGAGATTTTTATTTCATGTATTAACCTACCGCTCCTTCCACAGAGGAGGCGATCTCCAAAACGGCCCGCGTGCTGGAAGAGGCCGACATCTCCGAGGAGAAGCGCGATGTCATTCATCGCGAGATCGGCAAGTTCCGTGAGAGCATGAAGGTAAGCTCGCACCCGCCGCGAACTCCCACCCGCCCCTCCCGCCCTCCCCCCCAGCTCCTCAGGAGCCGATCACGTGGATGTCGTTACATGTCTAACTAATGGTTTTATACTCAACGGTTTCATGAAGCACCGCTTTATTACACGATTCACGCAAACATATTTTTATCCAGTAATTCGACTATATGCGACAGGTCGTCTTTTGGTTTAGCGAAGTACAGTCACAGCCAAAATGTGTTCGTCACTTTTTGGTCTGCTCATTGCACTATAGAATCTGCTTTACCGACTCAACAGTATATGTATATTGCGTCGGTAATTAATTCTAAGATCTGGCTACGGTTCAATACCGCAGAATGAAATTCAGCGATCATCTTTGTATGTCAGACCGAATTAAAAATGCGACACTGAGAGACCTTGTAATGCCAAAAGGGCGTCTGCTCAGCATAATTAGGTAAACACATGGTGTACCACCTGACGCTGATTTTCAGCTGCAGCCCACGAGTGCCGTGCGCTTAATAATAAAATATACTCCATACTCTATATTTATTTACTTTCCATAATGTGAACTTAGGTGGTAGGTTTGACAAAGACATGACCATTGTGGACCCTGTCGGACACATCAAGTAGGAGCGAGGAAGAGCGCTTAAAACACTTAGGAAATGCAGTTGTCCGTTTAATTATAGTGAGAATAATTTGAATTTGATTAAATAAAATAGTTTATAAAAAATCAAGTAAAATGTTGTCTCATTATTAACGATTATTAGTGACGTAAACTTAATGATACGTCAATAAAAAATATAGGTCGCACTCGCGACACGCGACGTAGTGCACGTGGAGTGTTAGTGAGGCAGGCGCTCGTGCGCGGGTGTCGGTCGCGTGTAATATAGGTCGCACTCGCGACACGCGACGTCGTGCACGTGGAGTGTTAGTGAGGCAGGCGCTCGTGCGCGGGTGTCGGTCGCGTGTAATATAGGTCGCACTCGCGACACGCGACGTCGTGCACGTGGAGTGTTAGTGAGGCAGGCGCTCGTGCGCGGGTGTCGGTCGCGTGTAATATAGGTCGCACTCGCGACACGCGACGTCGTGCACGTGGAGTGTTAGTGAGGCAGGCGCTCGTGCGCGGGTGTCGGTCGCGTGTAATATAGGTCGCACTCGCGACACGCGACGTCGTGCACGTGGAGTGTTAGTGAGGCAGGCGCTCGTGCGCGGGTGTCGGTCGCGTGTAATATAGGTCGCACTCGCGACACGCGACGTCGTGCACGTGGAGTGTTAGTGAGGCAGGCGCTCGTGCGCGGGTGTCGGTCGCGTGTAATATAGGTCGCACTCGCGACACGCGACGTCGTGCACGTGGAGTGTTAGTGAGGCAGGCGCTCGTGCGCGGGTGTCGGTCGCGTGTAATATAGGTCGCACTCGCGACACGCGACGTCGTGCACGTGGAGTGTTAGTGAGGCAGGCGCTCGTGCGCGGGTGTCGGTCGCGTGTAATATAGGTCGCACTCGCGACACGCGACGTCGTGCACGTGGAGTGTTAGTGAGGCAGGCGCTCGTGCGCGGGTGTCGGTCGCGTGTAATATAGGTCGCACTCGCGACACGCGACGTCGTGCACGTGGAGTGTTAGTGAGGCAGGCGCTCGTGCGCGGGTGTCGGTCGCGTGTAATATAGGTCGCACTCGCGACACGCGACGTCGTGCACGTGGAGTGTTAGTGAGGCAGGCGCTCGTGCGCGGGTGTCGGTCGCGTGTAATAAAGCGGTGCGCTGTGGCGGTAGGCGCCGCCGCGGAGCGAGGTGAGTACCTGCACACTGGGCATTCGCGGACACGGACACACCCTCTGTTGCTGACGTCACCACGGGTCGCACGACACATCGCGATCGCGGTCTTCGGTCCGCCGCTCACTCATTCGCCGACACCGATAACGTGTGCACACATCGGCATCATTATATTCAGTACCCAAGAAATACAGTACTTTTTGTCATATTATCGAAATCTTTTAAAGTTTTACTAAGCAGTCAAGACCACCAGGTGTGCGTACACCTGGAGCTTGATACTCAACACCCTCAAACATGTGCCGCAAAGTTCACGCATCCCAACACGCGAATTCGGACACCAACACACACCCCTACACAAATCACGTTCTCCAACACAAACACCCTCATACACGGACACGTACCTCAATACTTACCCACCCCACAGATGAATACGTAAACAACACACAACCTAACTGTTTGATGTAGAGGGCCAGCGTGCCTCTTTGTTGTACCGACGTCCTTATTGATTTTTCGCGTCTCCTTCGCCTCTCTACGGGCTTTCGTCTCCAACAATTCGGGACAACAAAACATCGCTATATGGTCGATATTTGCATGCATATCGGGTACATTTGGCATCGTCTACATTAGTATCATCCAGATGGACGGCACGACAGCCCCTAGGGTTGTCGAGTGTTATAGTATTTAATATAATGTAGCATATAAGCGACGGTTAGTCCGCTCGGAGCCGAGCTCGTGATGGTGACATCGTTTTCATTAACCCGAGGGCTACGGACGTTCATTGCATTTTCGCTTTGCGCTTCAATAATCAACGACAAACACAATATTAACTTTATTTACATAAAGGTTTAAGTCGATATTGGTTTATGTAGAAATGACTGTTTTTGACGCGTACAGCGAAAAAACGCCATAAGCGGGAATTTCGAGGGCCGGGCGAGCTCCGAAACGACGCGCCGTCGGTCGCTCGTCCACATTCGTGAGTTGTGGGCGCGCGACCCGCCCCGGCGGCGACACACGCGCGGCGTCCGCTCCAGCCGGCGCGAGCGGCAGGCGCGTGCTCCGGGCGGAGCCGGGCCCGCCGGTTGTTGCACAGACACGGCTGCGCATCTCAAAACGCACATGATATTACTATCCGAAGATGAAAAATAATATTAAAGGTCAAAACAAAAAAAATACTATCAGATTTATAAAAATCGGCAACAAAAGTCCATTCTCACCTGGATATAAAAATAATCTACTGTTTTAAAATGGTGTTATGCCTGAAATTCCTGTCAGCTGAAGTGAATCACGAAATGTTTCATGGAGAAATGTGCAGATAAATCTCGCCTTTGACAAGTCAATACCTTGTGCGGTGCGCACGTCGCGCCCGTGCCGCCGCCGTAGGCAGTAGGAGCGCGTGCGGCGCCGCGCGCCTCGCCGCGCCGCGCGCCGCGCCGGGAGGACTGCGCCGCGCGCCCCAGGCAGTAAGTACCGCCCGCGAGCGCGACTGAAGCACGCGCCACTACACGCGGCGTCGCCCGCGCGCGTATGAAACATGCTATATAAAACGTCTTGATTATAAATGGTTCCACATATTTTGCATTTACTATACGAACCTACGTTATATTGTACCACATAATACTCAAACATACTACTAAAGTACAGGTATACTGGGTCACATTTTATTATCTAGCGAAACACCGCAAACGTTATGGGTATCATGGTAACAAGACAACAAAAAAAAAATTATATTTGTTTTTGATTTAGTTACCTGAATTCTGTTTAAAAATGAGTTTTTGTATGTGTAAACTTCACAGACGTAATTAGTATCGGTATCTAAACACGATAAAACAAAAAAAAAATATTTTCTAAACTCATACTTCAAGTAACTACTCTAAGAGTGGTCGTTGACCCAAAAAAAGACCATGAAAGCCTTTTTTTCGATACCCATGAGGACCGCACAGTTTCGCTTGCTCATTTAATTTGACCCTGTATATCATTTATTAAAAAATAGTACTAAAGCATAGGTATAGTGTAAGACAAATGTAAATCAAACTTCTCTGTAACAATATCTTGTGATTTTTTGTTGTTTACTGCGCGGTGTAGTGATTTGTATTTCAGGGGTGTGTTTTATGAATGAATAGCTGATGCATGCGAAAATACAAAAAATACAAAAACTATTCATGAAAAATTCATTAAAAGCAAATTAGTCTCAAAAATTTAACAAAACAAGACAGAAATTGAAACTCTGGTCGTACTCACTTTGTATTTGTGTCATTTCTTTAAGATGCAAAGAATATATAAAAAAAATCAAATAGGACCTTTGCCCGCAGAGCCCAGTGATCGCAATGGTGTGCAACAAAAGTCACTACACCGCGCAATCAAATGATAATTGTCAAGGTGTACCGCTGACATTAGTGGTTTAGAAACATATTAAAAAAGTAGGGCGTTCACGATCGACATGTTATAAACCATTAGTAAGTAATCGCAATGTAACTCTTATCTCGGAAAGGTAAGGTATAAGTTAGAATGATTGCCGAGAGTTTTATCAAACTCACGGCAATCATTGTAACTCATACTTTATAACAACGAGATTAGAGTCGTGCGGCTGGCCTGGCCCGACGCGGCGGGCGGCGCAGTGCGCGTGGCGTGGCGTGCGCGTGCGAGAGTGTGTGTGCGTGTGTAGCGACGTGTCAGTGCGAGTGTCAGTAGGTGGCGATTTTCAGGTGCGGCGGAGCGGCCTCGGCGGGGAGCGGCCAGCTTGTCTCTAGCGCGACCCACCACCCTCAATCGTATGAAACTGAACTTGATCGACTTATCTCACGCGCGGCCTCGCTCCCGCGACGCGGCACACACTTACCCTCACGGTGATCGTTTGCACGAACACGCGATCGCCACGTTCCTATGTCACTTTTTGTTCGGAAAACTGGAAGGTCCCTCTGGCGGCGCGACCATGCGTTCGGGTTCACCGAGCAAAAAGTGACTTATGAACGTGGCGAGATTACTCGCGCGACGATCGCGGACGCGGCCATATTGTAACAGTCGAGTGTGTCGCGCGAGCGTGGCCGCGGCGCTGTGTTTATATTAGTTTGTGTGCGAACGGTGCCGAACTCGCAGCGGGCGCGCACTCAGTGAGTTGTTTGGGCGCAGGAGGAGGCCGAGGTCGTGGTACGGCGCAAGCGCGACGCCAAGGACGAGCCCGAGCGCCCACGCGAGCGTGACGAGCGACGTGAGCGAAACGAGCGCCCCGAGCGGCCCGCCGAGCGAGAGCGGGAGCGCGACAAGGACAGAGAGCGTGACCGCGACCGAGAACGGGACCGGGAGCGAGAGAGAGATCGGGATAAGGAGAGGGAGCGAGAAGGGAGGGAAAAGGATCGCCGTCGACGGAGTACTTCGAGGTAGCGGGTCAAATATTTTTTTATTGCAAACTAGGTACAAAATAATATAAATTAATATTAACAACAAAAAAAAAACGAATTATAACCATAAAAGAACAAAATATTATGGTTTGGGTACTATGCCTTTCATGGCTTTTTTATTTAAATTTAATTGATAATAATATTATCATTTCATTCACCGTGGCATTCAATACACGGCTTTACTTTAAATAGATGGTGCACGCTTTTGTATTCAGTCATAACTGTGCTGTAACATATGTTCTGACAATGTTTCACGTTTCAGGAGTAAGGACCGACGAGAAGAGCGTGACAAGGAGCGGGAACGTGAACGTGAGGAGCGGGAGCGAGACAGAGAACGTGAGCGAGAGCGAGAACGAGAGAGGGAAAGGTAAAGTGTGCGGTTCAAAGTGACTCGTGTTCGCAATAGCTTAGCAAGAACGAATCAAAACAACAATAACGAATCGGTTATTTTTTCGCATTGTAATTTAATACTATTAAATCTATAAATTTTCTATTGGGTAATAAACTCCCAATGATAAACTTAAAATAAAGCGTTTTATCTAAGTTTAAAGAATTACGAGTATTATGACGTATTTTATGACGAATCGTAGGTGAATTGCTTACAGAGTGCGTTGGTTACAGAGAGCAGCGCGAGCGTGAGCGGGAGATACGAGAGCGAGAGAGGGAGCGAGAAAGAGAACGGTAACTATTACTTATTCATTTTAATCAGGCTTGATAAAATGGTGACCATGATACATGCCTAGCCTTTTCTCAACGATGTTGGGGTTGGCTTCCATTCTGACCGGATGCAGCTGAATACCAATATTTTACACGGAGCGACTGCTTATCTGACCTCCACAACCCATTTCTGGGTAACACCATTGTAATTAAGAGGCAATATGGATGAAACCGTTTATTTACACAATGAATGTGATACAAGACTCCTTGACGGAACAGTTTTTAGTGACAGATTCTAAAAAAAAAAAACGTCGCTGTTGTTACTTAGCCATGAGCCCCTCAATAAATAAAAGTAGAGTCCACCAAGGAAGGCCTTTTGAAAAATCACTCCTCATTTACATGAGGAGTGATTTTTCAAAAGGCCTTCCTTCTTTTTTAAATCGGATAGACACCGCAATATCACAGAACCACCTACAGAAACGATGGGAACCGCCCATTACGTTCATAAAAAGTGCATCGATAATCGACTTACATACAAAACGGCATAATGCCACCATATCCCATACAATTATTTGTTAGTAATTGTTTGATAGAGGATTTTCGTATGAAATCAAAAGTTACTAATCTCGTGTAGTTTTTTATGAAACTTTCGCGGCAACACTGGGACCACAGTCGATATTTTTTATTATTATTTAAAAACAGTATCTTGCTTTTTCGTCTCTAGTACGATACGAAAGGATTATGTCCGTGGCTGTCAAAATAGAATTTCCAATGTATTTCCGAACTTTATTTGTTTCTAAAAACCAAATGTCAAAACATGAGACATCAGTTCAGAAAAAGGATTTCACATTGATCTTAAACTTAAAAAAAAAATAGCAACTTTTCTAACTACCACAGTTTTTTGCGGTCAGTGAAAAAGAGAATGGGCAAAATCGTATTGCGGTTGGTCTATCAGCGGCTAGGAACAATTTTTTTATATTTTGGTCTACTATCACCCTACAATCACCCTCAAGTAGTTTTATATTTGTGGTGTAATTATTAATGGAATTAAATACATTTTTATTTTAGATATGTCAGCCTTTGATTTAGCGGATTATGACTAAGGTTTAGTCGTAGTAGGAAATAAAATAAAATAACTTGTAGACTTCATTAAAAATAAATTTACTACTATGACAAAACATCGCCAAAAATAATAATAATTATAACGTCATCAGAACTCAGTGTTATTATTGTACATTAATACATTACGGCATTAGTACGGCTAGACATCAAGACGAGGATATTGTATTGCCGTCATCAGGACACACTGTACATTATTGTAGATTAATACATTTAATGTACAATAATAACACTGAGTTCTGATGCCGGTAATAAAATATCCTCGTCTTGATGTCTAGCCCATGTCAGATACCACACTACACACATAACGTGTGCGCAGCAACCGATTGTGCGCCTTCCACTCATACAACTGTAATAATTATTATCTAAGTATTTTACGTATATGTATTTTTTTTCTAAATGAGCTGTTATGTTACGTTCATAGTAAAAGTTAGTCCTTAGTAATAGTACTTTCATTTAATACCTATCTCGTTGTTGGCCGCTCAGACCATTTTGCTCTTTCTCCTTTGCTTACGAACTTTTGGAAAAAAAAAACTTCAAATCGAATAATACCATCGAGTTGTTGCAACAGTAATAACAATATTTAGGTCATAACAGCGAGTGCGTCGCGTAGTAACAATTTATTAGTGTTTGTGTTATTGCGCGACTTTTATAATAAACTCCTATATCAATAGTTTCTGTAGCAGTTTACGAGCGGCGATAAGGCGCAGTGCTCGCCATGCTGGCCTTACATCCGTACATCCGCACGCGCCACGAGATCAGACGCGAGTACGTACTACGTACAGCCGACATCCGGATACCGGATATCCGTTTCACCTTCAATCGTTAGAGATACTCTACTGTATCATGTTGAATTATATTCGAGCGCAATATGAATTGTTACCGAATAAATAAATAGAAGTGAAATATAATAAATAGAAAAAAAAAAAAAACAAAATCAAACAATCAACTAACAATCGTTCCACGGTCGAACCTTCGATCAATCGAATTACTTTTCAACAAACGATCTGATCGGATGAATGGACGTAGACTTTATTGGCATGTTAGAAGGACTGTGAGAGTGATTCATGAAAGTGTTGTTAACTTCAACCTTATTTTTATTTTTTCTCTTTAATGCGTATGTGTCTTTAAGTATTGTAATTGGTTTTTAACCGTTTTAATTAAAGTAACGCAATAAAATAGCTGTTGTGTGCTGTGGGATTACGCTTTAAGTGTGTAGTTTTGTGAAGTGAGACTATATCAATGAATGTTAAAAGTTTTAGTTTTACGAAAAATTCCTCGCGACACTACGCGATCTGTGTTGTGTGAAATAGTTAGCGCGTTCTGGCCTGCTTGGTGTTGCTCTTAAGAGGGATGCGCTGAGGTAGCCCGCTAAATACAAATATTCTTGCGTTTTTTGCAATTTGAAGGTCAGTATCAGGCTTTATACTCGTATGTTGATACAAATTCGCGGGCTGCCGAGGCGCTTTCACCTTATTGAAATGAACCGTGCAGTACACACAACCGACAGGGTCAATAATTGTGACTAATATAATTATTTCCCTCCCAACTATACAGGGTTACTGGTAACTCGACGTATTCCTTGCAGGACGTCATAGTAGGGTTAAAATGCAACAAATTAAGCCACCAAATGTTCTACCGAAATTCAGTAGTTTTTGAGTTAGTTAGTTTTTTAGTTTTTTTATGAAAAATCCCAGATTAAATCATTTGAAACCAATTTAAAAATGATTTCCGGCGCGACTGTACTGAAATTTAAGTTATTATCATAGTTGATGCCGTAGCAGATCTTTGTTAATAATTAAAAGTTCAAAAATGTCTAAAACGTTGGCAAATATCACTAACCAAACATTAAATGTTTTGTAATTTTTGCTGTAACTTCATAAAAAAAATTGTCTAGTGCAAAAAATAAATACTACGCCTGATGTACAAATTACCAGCACGCGTAGCATGACGCTTTCTATGTCTAAGAAGAATAGACACAGCTCTTTCTATACAAACTGACATTTCGTTTCTCCATTTTTGACATCGCACCGTAGAAATCTTTCTACAATCTGTCATTTTGTCTTACGTTTCGAACAATCTTTGTCTAGGTCCTTTTAAACGTAGACTATTTCAGAAGAAAGTTTTCTATCCCAAACTGTCAAAATCACACTGAGAACTGACAGTTGTCCAAAGTAGTGAAGAAAATTTGATTTTGGAATCCCTTTTTGAAACATTCTACTCGACGGCCGCAAAGTATATACGGTTATCTACAAAATCTTAAAATCATGATTTTACAGAAGAACGTTTTGAATGCAAAATTGTGATAATTAATAGAAGAACAAAGCTATCTTCTCCTATTTTACATCATTTAGTTAATAGGGCATTACCAAGGAAATGGTTAGGGCCAATATTACTGTAATATTTTTTGTTCCAAAACACGGAACTTCGTCATGTTAAGAATAATTGTTGTAGTTGTCTTTATATAAGTAAAAATAGAGAATCAAACAGAGAAAGTCCTATGACAAAACAAAGAATTCTGAGTCGAATTATGTCAGAGTGAATTTGGTAAAAAGTGCAGTTGACTCTTTCTACTTTGCTGCCGTCGTACTGTCTACAAGGAACGTCATTTTTGTCTACTCTTCCGTCGACAAAACTGTGCTCATGCTACGCGTGCAGGAAAATATCCTTGTCTTATCAGCTATTCAAAAAGGTACGATTGTCAATACTTTTGCATGTGTGACAGGGAAGAGAATAGTTTTATGGGGAGCAGGTAAAATTGCGAGACGATCAACCTATTGTTTCGTATTCGTATTATTCGTAGTTTTTACCTGCACTTGAACTCCAAACACTCGGCAAGCTTTGTGATAGAATAGAATAGGTCTTTATTTGCTTAGAATGTAGGTACATAAAATAAGTTGTTAAATTGTATAATATAATCCGTGTACATTCTGCCTTAAAGCATGCAAATGTAATACAAGGTAAAGATATTACAAACAATTATCATTTAAGAAATCCTGCACAGAGTAATAACATTTATCGGATATTTATTTTTATTTTTTGTTCTCTTGGCATGACAGGGGGTGCGACTTTGCAAAATCTGGTGGGGTTAGCGTTAGTTAGTCTCAACTCTGCGTCGCGCAAGCAAGCTCGTGTTTTGTTATCTGGCTATTTCCCTAACTGTTGCCGCCTATCTTGCTCTTGTGCTGTGCTGTGCCTTCATAAGTGCTGACTATGGCTGCATATTCTAATCCTGAATACGCTGACATAATGTACTGTTACGGACTTTGTGACGGTAACGCTGCTGAGGCGCGGAGAGAATATCAACTTCGCTTTCCCAACCGCCGACTCCCACACGTTAGTGTCTTCGGATCGACTTATCGGCGAATATCTGAAACTGGCAGTGTCCAAAGAAGCAGGCAAATTGACACTGGTCGTGCCCGTAGATACACGGCTGAGGTCGAGGAGTTTATTCTTCAACGTTTTATTGACGACCCCAACATATCGACAAACATCGTAGCGCGTGAGCTTGGTATGTCACAGTGGAAAGTCTGGTCTGTAGTTCACTTGTCAGGCCGATGTCCATACCACTACCAATCAGTCCAGTTATTAGAAGAGGGAGATCCGCCGAGACGGTTTGAATTTTGTCGTTTTATGCTAAGTGCCAACGCCGAAAGCGAAAACTTTTTAAAAAACATTCTGTGGACCGATGAGTCATGTTTTGACCGTGATGGTATCACAAATTACATTACTGGGCACCTAAAGCAGAAGCAAACCCTAAAAAACTGAAACCAACCGCATCCCAGCGTAGGACGAATTAATTGGCCCACATTTTTTTACCCCGAACACTAAAAACTGTATGAAGATTTCCTAAGATATCGTTTAACAGCACTGCTCACGGATGTACCGGAAGAAAGAAGAACAAACATGATTTATCAACATGACGGATGTCCAGGCCACTTCCGAATCACAACTCGACAATTGCTGGATGAAAACTATCCAAACCGATGGATAGGGCGCGGTGGGCCGATTCCGTGGCCTGCACGAAGCCCTGATCTGACGCCGCTCGACTTTTACGTCTGGGGTCATATGAAAGACCTAGTTTATGTGACCCCAGTAAATTCAATTGAAGAACTAAGGGAGAGAATAACAGATGCGGCGGACCAAATGAGGGTAACAATCACATCAAGAATCGCAAAAACCGAAGTGAGGAAGCATATCAGAACATGTATTCGAAACCGAGGGCAGCACATAGAACAAGACGTGTGAAATGTGTGTAATTAAAGTTTTTAAATTGATATTGATTAAAAATAAATAATAATGTTCACGAAATTGTTTAATTTGATTTTCCGAATTATCACCTTTTTGTGAGGATCACGCTTTCCTGTACTAAATCAAAATCGATTTTCATAATGTAGTCCATGACTATTTTAACTTTCATACCTTTTTGAATAGCTGATAATACAAGGATATTTTACAATTAATTTGTACATCAAGCGTAGTAATTTTTTTTTGCACTATAAAACATTTTGTATGAAGTAATGGCAAAAATTAAAAAAAAAAAAATGATTGATTAGTGATATTTGCCAAGGTTTTAGGCATTTTTGAACTTTTAATTATTAACAAAGACCTGCTACGGCATCAACTATGATAATAACTTAAATTTCAGTACAGTCGCGCCGGAAATCATTTTTAAATTGGTTTCAAATGATTTAATCTGGGATTTTTCATAAAAAAACTAAAAAACTAACTAACTCAAAAACTACTGAATTTCGGTAGAACATTTGGTGGCTTAATTTGTTGCATTTTAACCCTTTATTTTTTTTAATTTTTTTTTGAGGGTTGTAAATCATCAAATCACTTCTCCCGCTATGGGCAGAGCGAGAGGGTGTGTCAGACTTTTACTGACTAAAACCCACCCGTGTTCCTTCCGTTGCCTGTGTGCCGGGGCCGCGATATCCCTTTCGGACAAACCCGCAACCCCAGCAGGCATTTGCATTTTAACCCTACTATGACGTCCTGCAAGGAATACGTCGAGTTACCAGTAACCTTGTATACATTATGGTACACAATAAAGAATTGAGAATTGAGTACTCGGCTATAGGTAAGGCACACAATGTATTAAGCCTGCTCGAAGTTACGCGAATGCGAGAGTGTAGAAGGGCACTTCGCTTCGTGCAACATACGACGATAACTTAGTCGAAGCAACTTTGCGAGTAGTGTAGTGGGGGTTTTAGAACTACTTCGTCTTGTGGTCATACAAGTGCCACAGTATCCGTCTATAACTCCGTGCTATATCGACGACCGCGCACGTTACAAGTATGGATGGCATGGAATTTAAAAGACACTGATTTTTTAGTTTATTTCGACGTCTCTAGAAAACACCGACCTCATAAAGAAACTGAAGTGAACAACTTATTCAAAACCGACTTACTACATAAATATCATTTTTGACTCAGGGGTAGTCCGACAGGAAATTCATCTCCATCGATCTGATTCTTTTTCTAATTTGACTTGAAAATATGATTTGGATATCACATTTACATAATAAAAAAAATCACTTCATTTCTATTATAACAAATTGCTTATCTACTTATATATATTTCTTTTAACAGTGAACGCGAGCGCGAGCGCGAACGAGAACGCGAACGTTCCCGCGAGCGCGAACGGGAACGCGAGCGGTCGCGCGGGCGGTCGCGCAGCGAGGCAGATGCGAGGCGTGACAAGGAGGTGGAGGACGAGACGCGCGAGAAGAAGCGCCTCGAGAAAAAGGCAAGGGAAAAGGAGGCCGCTTACCAGGAGAGGTGCGTATATACACCAGTCATCAGTGTTACGTAATTTGAAGACAATTTTTTGTTATTATTCTTTTGTCTATTAGAAGTAACATAGACATCAGTACAAAAGTAGTGTAGAAGCTCAAAAAACAACGAAAGTAACAAGCGTTTTAAAATTATCTGCTAGACAGAGACGGCACTATCAATAGTGCCGTGTCTGTCACTGTCACAGATGTCACACTGAACTTTAGTAGATGTTTTGCCGTTAGATTTTTTTTCAAATTTTTTATTTAGCTGAGAGTGTAACTTTTCCATATTACCATCGATCCGATTATCACACATTTACCATGCCTGCTTTGAAATTACATTATTTGTTTCAATATTCATAAATTCAAATTTAAAATACACGGTGGCAGGGACATCGATGCGAAAACTGTTACCATGGATTCAGTACATGATTCTGAACCCCCTGCGTTGAAAGATTTCGTCGGTTTAAAAAAAAAATCTGTTGTTCCATACATCTTGACCTCGTAGGTATTGCACTTTTCTATAAAACAGCTGATAAAAAGAAATAACCGACGAATAATTTCAACGTAGGGCCGTTCAGGATCTGAACCCATTGTAACAGTTTTCACGTCGGCGTCCTCGCCACCCTGTATATTATTTCACATAAACCTACATGGATACTTATAAAACGTCAGAAGCTAGGTGCACGGTTCCAATTGGTCTTTTTGAGGAAGAGCCGGCAAGAAAACCATGGTTATTTAAAAAAAAAAAAAATTGGCTTTTACAATGTTTTCAAAGTGCACTGTTAATAGGTATGGGAGGACAGTTTAGGCCTGTCAACAAGTACCAGGTATAACAAAAATTGAAAGTGGTCTAAAAAACGAAGGATTTATGAGTCTACAGTAGTACTAATAATAATCATCATACATATAAGTTTTGGAACCACAAATTAAAGACGTTCAAAAAGTGCTCACTCTCAGCCAAATTAGAATCTAAAAGTTTGTCATTGCTGCAGGTTACGGAACTGGGAGAGCCGCGAGCGACGCAAGCAAAAGGAATACGAGAAGGAGCGAGAGAGAGAGAGGTGGCTATTTTTTTAATCTATACAAATCTTTAAACCTGACTGGGGCCAGATTGTCGAACGACTATTATAGCAACATGAATGTGACACATTGTCAAGCGCGCGTAAACTGCTGCGATTGGTTCAATGGTTTATCTTCAGCCAGTCGCGGCGCGGCCAGTGTCGAGCTTCTGGTGTGACGGGGACTGTCTTATGTAACTACACAAAGGAGACGGAAACGATGTATGTAGTCGTTTCCGTCTCATGTGTGTACTTACATCTTGGGCCTGAATATAACGAGATGAAAATATAGTGAATGAATAGATTTAAACTTATCAGTCCCTCGCTGAACAGCGAACCATTGTTTCAACAATATCCAATCCAAATTAAAGCGACAGTAAAATCCAAAATAAAAATTCCAGTCAAGACCCAACAACATAAAAAAGTCGTAGTTACATGCGAGTTTGCATTTTTGTGTGTCGATATTGACTGGGTTAATAGTGCAATTAATTACTTTGAGTTAATTACCTAGTGCGAAGGTTTTCTTTGTGTTTCAGTCTGGTTAAAAAACTTACAGATCGGTCTTGATTTTACACAGACAGATTTTGACAATTTGCTAAACCATACATACATACCTTAAAAGATGATACAACCATTTTTTTCAAATTTTCTCAGACCTGCTGGTGTCAAGTAGAACATATCATCATTAAAATGTGCTGAACAACTGCGGCTGTATTTGTTTGGCAACCATTCGTCGTCTCTTTGTTCTTCTGGGATTATTTTAATCCATTAATCTTTAACACCCGGTTCTTGTGGGAACCTAACAATTAAATACAAATAGTGATAAAGTACATCTATTTGATATTTTAAATCGGTCTGTCTCTTAACTTTTCACGCCTTACGGGCATGGCATTATGGGCATGTTTCCTCCCTGCTGGGGTTGCGGGTTTGTCCGAAAGGGATATCGCGGCCCCGGCACACAGGCAACGGAAGGAACACGGGTGGGTTTTAGTCAGTAACTCTGACACACCCTCTCGCTCTGCCCAGAGCGGGAGAAGTCATTTGATGATTTCACACCATCAAAAAAAAAAAAAAAAGGGTACGCTAGTCGGTCATTCTTACATACAAACGTAGTATGGTGATAACTCGTCTGTTTGACGGTGTACGTTCAAAACTAAAAATTATATGAATTTGTCTTGTCATTATCTAGCCCTGTATGGAAGCAGAATTGGAAAAAAAAATACTGGTTTGGAAGTTATGAGCGTCGAAACTTCCATATTTCAACACGCATTTTAACTCGTCTTTGGGTGTAAATAAATAACGTATGTAGTAAAAAAAAAAACCTTGTTTTCGTTATAAATCATCGTCACCAGCAAAGAAAAGTTAATTTAAAAAAAGAAAGACATTTATAAAATCCGATTAAACATCTGTTTTATTTTTTTATTCGATTTAACTTACCTACTTATCTTTTTTACTTACAAATTAATTTATTTTTCTTTCTTAGGTGTCGCGAGGAGGAGAGAGAGCGAGAGGCCAAGCGACTCAAGGAGTTCTTAGAAGACTATGACGATGAAAGGGACGACCACAAGTACTACAAGTGAGTAACTGTTCTAATATCGCTCTGAATAATGCAAATCGATGCGGTTAACACTAATCGGAAATATCATTATATTGCCCCTTCCCAATTTGTATGAGGTCGGCGCAACATGTTTTTCTTCCATACTAGTCGTATTCATCTCGGTAATCGCCCTTCTAGCCATATCTTCTTTCACACAGTCCATTCATGCAAATCGGATGGGATGCAATCGAATGAGGATTACATGTTGTGTAAATTGCCTAATATATGACGATTATTGGAAGAGCTGGGGGCTTTACTGGCGTGCGCCGCGTAAACCGTTAGAGATACATAAAGAATGTGTTATACAGGTTTGTACATCTTAAAAAGTTCAATAAAAAAGTTCGGTATGGTATGTATATGTCTTTCTTTAACATAATCATGTTTTCTGTGGGTCATCCTCTTGAAAAGAAATCATACACCTCAAGTTTTGTATTAATAATGTTTATTCATATTCTTTAACATAATCAGGTTATTACCAATCACTTCTTAATTTAGTAAAATATAACATAAAGCACGGATCCGTAAGAGATGCTTGCGGTACAACGCCTCGAAATCGACTGATTCTGCCTAAACAAATCGGTTACCAACCGAATGTTCCCCACTTTAAACGGAAGTGAACACTCAGCCGGCTATACGACCAATCAGAGCAGAGTAAATAGTACATACAATCACTTGACTAACTAAAATACATTAGGGCTTATGATTAATTGTAAATAAACTTTTTCAATTTAAACCATAATGATTTATTAATTATACAGAACAAATATACTACAATACCGATATTCTACAGATGAATACCTAAACGGATGTATAAAGTTCGTGCAACTACTAGCGCCATCTGTCGCTTGTGGAAAAACGTCCTATTCTGAATTATTATTTTACAAAATCATTACATTCGGCCATCCGACATCGTGCGATCTCCTGACGCACGATTTTACAATTCTAATGACAGTTAAATTAAAATGGGCCTGACATACAAAATCATTACATTCGGCTATTCATTTATCTTAGATTTGATTCCCGGGCATGATTTATCGTCATCATTATTACTTTCAGCACCAGAAGATGAGTTACCATCATTTGATGAACTTTTATGGTCAGGGGAATGAATATTTATCCAGGGTCTTACACGGTCAGCGGAAACTACGCTTTTAAATGTATTTTTCCGTTTACTAAAACCCGGAATTTCAGCAATTTTATATCAGTCGTAACCCAAAACTTTTGTGATTTTGTACGGACCTGTGAATTTCGAAAGGAGTTTAGCGCTATTACCGTTGTTATTGAAATTAGTTCTAGTAATCTTAATCAAATCACCTTTATAGATACTGGGATCCTACCGGTATCATAATTAACTTTTTGTTTTTTTGGCTAACTCTGATATTGGTGCTGACCTCATCTCTTAAGCTTTGTAGCGTGTTTGGTATGGCGTCAGCTCCAACATCTAATTTATTATTTAAACTGTCTTTGAACCTGGTACCGAAAAGAGCCTCTGTGGCAGTCCGTTTAGTGGAGGAATTAATAGAATTATTGACACCCCACTGAATTTTGCCAAGATATATGTCCCAGTTGCGTTCGTCATTGCCGTCATTATGTTTTGCCAGTGCATTCAAGATAGTTTGGTTATACCTTTCAACTTTACCGTTCGCCCTGGGACATGTTACAGCGTTCAGAACATGTTTAATACCATGACTTCCGCAAAAGATCTTGAAAGCAGTTGAAGTAAAAGAAGTACCGCGATCAGATATGATTCGATTTGGTAAGCTGAAGTCAAGTCAGTCAAGTCATAAAATATACTTTCAAGAATTTTTATCGTAGTCCTGGTTTTCGTGTCTTTTACCGCTTTTACAAATAGGTATTTTGTAAAGCCGTCAACTACAGTAAGGGTGTAGGCATTGCCGTTCCTACTCTTTACAAATGGGCCAAGATGGTCAATGTGAATTGTGTGGAACGGGATGCCCATTTTCTCTATAGGATACAATTGTCCAGTCTTTTGTCTAGAAACATCATCTTTATTGTAAGCGCACTGAATACAAGACTTTACATATTTTTTTACAAATCGCCTCAACTTTGGAAACCAAAACACAGATTGAATTCGCTCAGTCGTTTTAGAAATGCCCAAGTGCCCTACGTCATCATGATTATAACGGCATATTTGCCAACGAGCATTACGAGGGACAATCAGGCGTATATCATCGCCATTTCTTCTATATAATTTATGATTTTTAATAAGATATTTTTCTTAATGTCTTTAGATTCTTCGTCAGATTCAGGTTTGAGAATTTTTTAAATACGTGATATATCTGGATCTGATATTTGTAATGTTAATAACCAATTATCAATCTCGATATGATACACAGTAACGGAGGACTCATCGTTGATGTCAGAAGGCACTATGGTATTGCGACTTATTGCATCGACATGTGCCATACGCGTCCCGGGTCTGTACTCAATAGTAAAAGTGAACTCGCTAATTTGCAGCCACCTAGCTATACGCGGTATAAGGTCTCTTTTAGTTAGTGTAGTCCGGAGCGCATTACAGTCTGTTACTATTTTAAATTCTAATCCCAACAGATAAACACGAAACTTTTTCAGGGAGCAAACAATGGCTAACGTTTCAAGTTCGTAGGAATGTAAGTGACGCTCTTTGGGCGTCGTCTGCCTACTAAAGTAAGCAACGGGCTTGAGTACCCGAGGGCTAGATTGCCATTGTACCAATATTCCTCCTACACCTAAGGCACTAGCATCTGTGTGTAACTCTGTTGCAAGTTCAGGGTTGTATAAGGCTAGTATTGGTCTGTTTATCAAATTATCTTTCAATGTAGAGAATGCTTTGAATTGGTCATCTGCCCATGTGAAAGTACTTCCCTTTTTTAATAAATTGGTGAGGGGTCTTGCAATTTCCCCAAAACTCTTTACAAATTTTCTGAAATAGCCTGCTAATCCCAAAAATTTACGAACCTCGTGCACATTGCGAGGAATAGGGAATTCTTTTACAGCTAGAACTTTATGTTCATTCGGTCGTATCCCATCGGCCGATATTTCATACCCTAGATAGTTAATCGTTGTGTCAAAGAAACGGCATTTTGCTAGTTTAAGAGTGAGACCATTTTCTCGCATTAACTTCAGAATTTCTTCAAGCCTTCGAAAACCTTACTCTAAATCGGTTGAAGGTACAAGAATGTCGTCTAAATACGCCAGGGCAGATTCGTATCGCTTTGCACCGAGCATTTGTTTAATAACTCTCTGAAACACGGCTGGTGCGTTAGCTAATCCGAATGGCATTCTTTTAAATTCATAATGTCCATCGGGCGTTACGAATGCGGTAAGGGGACGACTTTCCTCAGCCATAGAGATCTGATAATATCCTGAAGCAAGGTCCAATGAGGTGAAAAAACGATTGCCGCTGAGATTAGTTATCTGGTCGTCAATTAATGGCAAGGGGGAACAATCTTTCCTAGTTTTGTTATTTAAGGATCGGTAATCTACACAAAGGCGCTGTTCTCCCGTTTTCTTTTTACAATTACTATAGGGCTAGCATAGTTAGAATTAGATTCCTGTATTATATCATTTTGCAACAGGTCATCAATCATTTCCCGTACCTGTCCTCTTTCAAAGTGCGACAAGCGATAAGGTCTGTAGAAACACAGGACAGGTAACGACAGGTCTATCGTCAAGCAAATCTATTTTCATTTTAATAGAGTCACTACAACCTATCTCACTCAAATTAAATGAAAAACAATCACGATACGACTGTAATAGGTCATATAGCTTATCCATTGTTTTATCGTCAACTTGGGGACCGACTTTGATTTCAGATTTAATGAGAGGAACTAAGTTAGTAATGTCCTTTGTGATTTTGTTAATGCATAGAATTTTTTTTTCTTCAAAAGGGATTCTGTGCTCTGGCAATTAGAGTGTTTTTGGGCAAATTTAGGGAATGGTCAGAAAGATTGGACAAAATAAGGTAACATTTACCTGCGCTTATACGATAAGTACCCTGGTGTAAGTTATATTCTTTACCAGGTTCATTACTAGTATAACCTTCTATATAAACATCCCCAGTGCAACAAGAATCTAAAGCAGAAACTTCGATTAATTCGGATTTGTTCCTGGATAACTGAATATGGTTCGGCAAGGTAAGTTTTAGAGAATTAAAATCACTGACGTTGCCACGGAGCCCAGGAGCTTTGTAAAAAAATAACGCACTATCGTCTTTATATACTACAGCTATGGATGGTAATTCAGTAAAATTTTGGCCAATCAGTAAAGCAGTCTGCATAAACTCATCATTAACGACTAGTACTTCCACACTAGATTCGATATCATCAATTTTAAGGTTGACAAAAGTACTGTACGAGGGCGTAACTGCAGAGTTACCAAAACCCTTGATTTTTGGTAGTTTTGAGACAGTTTTGGAGGGGTTAAGACTATTCGCGTCAGATTCACGCATAAGACTACACTCACTGCCAAAATCTATGTACCCACTCAAAACTTGATGGTTTACTTCGACTTGTTTGAAGAACTTTTTATTGCGATTATTGTATGTAGAAATTGTTAGAGTTTTACGTTCTATATTATCGCTTGATTTAGATTCTGTTCGTGGAATTAGCAGTGTAAGTTTGCAATTTTCGTTATTATGCCCTACTCTGTGACATTTTAGACACTTGACAAGAGGTTTGGGACATTTGAAGTAAGGGTGTCCTTTACTACGACAGTTAAAACAAGTTACTGAGTTATCATTTGAAGTTGATGTTGAGGCGAGGCGCTTTCTATTTGTATAAACAGTTTCTGACAAAGCACGCTGGGAACTGAGAAAATGTAACAAGTCTTCCGGTTCACTACAATTTAATGCTTGGGCTCCATTTCTAATGGATTTATCATAAATACCGTGGGTTATACATCTATGTATAAGCATTAATTTGTCGTAAAAGTATTCAGTCAAATTTTCATTATTTCGTGACGTACGAGCTAACATTTCTTCCAGAAGCCGACCATAATTTTGTTCACTTGGAAAAGCCTTTGTTAGTTTGGCTTGCCACTCAGTCCAACTAAATACAACACTTGGTAGGGTTTCGAACCATTTTTTGGCAAGCCCAGCAAGTTTTGTAGAGCAAAATGTATTGTCTGCTTCTCGTCCCATTCGTATATTACAGCACATTCATTTACCTTCCTAACCCAACTTCCAATACTTTGAGTTTACTAGAAGGATCAAACTCCGGTATAACATTATTCAAATGATTATTGTTTAAGCTACGTGATGTTTTACGAGTTCTTTCTTGAAAAACACTCAAAAGATTTAATACCTCTTTTTTTGACCAACTAGAAGTCCTTTTCTGTTTCTTACGTCGCGGTGGTGTATTTGTAATATCTGTTGTCGTGCTTGACGACGAAGAGGTCGATAAAGACCTCCTGCGCTTTCTTTTTGATCGCTTCTTTGAACGTTTAGTCTTTGCGTCTACCTTGGTCGACACAGAGGCTAGCCGTTTACCTTTTGATCTCTCGCCCAGCTTAACAAGCGGCTCTTCTTCTGGAGTTTTGGCACCATCAGATTCCATGGCCTCAAAAATATAATAAAACATTGATTAGCACATTTAGACAATTTGGTAACTTGTCACATTAGTAATATTTTTGTAATATTAACCCAGTCTAGAGTCCATAGCATAGTGACCTCATAAGATTAATAATTATTGTTTTAAGCTCATTTTATAATATCTCCAAAAAGCTTAATACATTAGCGGAATGTTGAAATAAAAAAAATAACTCATTAAATAAACAAGTAAAATGTCTAGAGGGAGAGAGAGAAATAAAATAAAAAAAAACTAATGGAAAATTGAATATCAGTCTTATCAATAGCAATAAAATTAAAATAAACACCAGAAATAACCAATGTATTTTTATTATTATTATTGCAATATGAAAGGGGAAATATTTAACTGATCCTCTAAAACTTATAGACCTGTATGACCTGACATAGGATATTTTTTTTAAAATTCTTGTATATCCGCCTCTATTTAATGTTCAGTTTACTTCGCCGTTTAGTATTTTTAAGACCCCAAAATAGTAATTATTTGAGGTTCACAAAGATAGGCGCAATCATTTTATATATTAGAGGGTTTACTAGTATTTTTAGGAAATCAAAAAGGGAATTATTTGGGGTTTGATTCAAACATGTCTTATGCACACATGGCCAAATATTATTAAGAAGTCTGACGTACTTAGTCACACTATAGGTAATAATTAATCGATAAATTCATGATTTACTTACGTCCTTGAGAATAGCTTTGTTCGTATCGGGCACACTTGGCCCAAGTCTTTATTGACTCACTTGGCCAAACAAAAACTTCTTAAGCACACTTGGCTTTAATTTAGCTCACTTGGCTTTAGTTTAGCACACTTGGCTTTAATTTAGCACACTTGGCTTTAATTTATCACACTTGGCTTTAATTTAGCACACTTGGCTTTAATTTAACGCACTTGGCTTAATCTGAAGCACACTTGGCTTAATCTGAAGCACACTTGGCTTTATCTGAAGCACACTTGGCTTTATCTGTAGCACACTTGGCTTTATCTGAAGCACACTTGGCTTTATCTGAAGCACACTTAACTTTACTTTTAGGCACACATAACCTAGCATTTCTTAAATCACTCTTACTGTAGGCTTTTTTGTAGGCAAATCCCACTTCTGAGATGAAAAGAAATCATACACCTCAAGTTTTGTATTAATAATGTTTATTCATATTCTTTAACATAATCAGGTTATTACCAATCACTTCTTAATTTAGTAAAATATAACATAAAGCACGGATCCGTAAGAGATGCTTGCGGTACAACGCCTCGAAATCGACTGATTCTGCCTAAACAAATCGGTTACCAACCGAATGTTCCCCACTTTAAACGGAAGTGAACACTCAGCCGGCTATACGACCAATCAGAGTAGAGTAAATAGTACATACAATCACTTGACTAACTAAAATACATTAGGGCTTATGATTAATTGTAAATAAACTTTTTCAATTTAAACCATAATGATTTATTAATTATACAGAACAAATATACTACAATACCGATATTCTACAGATGAATACCTAAACGGATGTATAAAGTTCGTGCAACTACTAGCGCCATCTGTCGCTTGTGGAAAAACGTCCTATTCTGAATTATTATTTTACAAAATTATTACACTCTTATATCTTTCAGAATTTGATAAAAATATTCATTGTTTACGAAGCTATTTTACCGGCATCATATTAATCCTTATCCAATAAAATATGTTATTTAAATTGGGCATTTAATGTAGATTAAAATATATTTGGCATCATATCATTTAATTGGATAGTTTAAAATATATCACAGGTTCAAAATTACGCGTAACAAAATAATTAAGATTGATGGCAATGCGAGCGCAGCGGTAGGAGTCAATTACATTTTTCTCGGTTATTAGGCATGTAATCCCGGTAGTATGTCTCCGTGGGATATTTTCCGACATCCACGCGGTCGAAGCCGCGGGCAAAAGTTAGTTCAAAATAAACGGAAATAACGGTAATCGGTCTAAAGTCAGTAAATAAGTGTATTAACTTTTATTCTAAATCAGAAGAGTTAGTTTTTGAAACAAAGAAATATTAATAACAATCGATTTTAATTCTAAATAAACCTAATCACAATAGCCACAACTAATACGTCTATCACGCCCGAGTGCCACACAAGAAAAGTGAATACTTCGCCGCGCGCCATCCGTTGCTAATGTAGGTGCGCGAGGTTAGGTTAGCAGATCGTCGTTACTGTACGTAGCGCGTGTGGCAGGGGCAAGGAGCTGCAGCGGCGCCTGGGCCTGCGCGTGCGCGAGGCGTCGGGCGACGCGCGCGAGCGGGCGCGCGAGGTTAGGTTAGCAGATCGTCGTTAGTGTACGTAGCGCGTGTGGCAGGGGCAAGGAGCTGCAGCGGCGCCTGGGCCTGCGCGTGCGCGAGGCGTCGGGCGACGCGCGCGAGCGGGCGCGCGAGCAGGCGGAGCTGGGCGCGCTGCGCCGCGCCGTGTGGGGCGCGCGCGCGCCGGACGACCCGGCGGCGCTGGCCGCCTACGAGCGCGCGCGCGCGGCGCACGACGCGCAGTACGCGCCGCGCCTGCTCATCGACGTCAGCCTGCAGCTGGAGCAGCAGCGCGAGCGCGAGCGGCAGCGCGCCGAGCAGCGCGAGGAGGCGCGCAAAGAGGTACCCACCGCTCTTTTATATCTTAGAACTAGCTGAACCGGCAGAAGTTGCCCTATCCAATTCTTTTTATACTTGTTCATCATTTTATTCTCGGGAATCATTATAACGGGAATCAAACACAAAATAGCAACCAGTTTTTACCCGAATATGGTGAAGCAGAAAGGAGGGCTATGATTTTGACGGATATGTATGTGTGTATGTGTGTATATATGTTCCCGCATAACTTCTAAACTACTTATCATGATTTGATAAATGAGGTATCGTAGGAAGCGTCTTGATCGTCCGCTGACCACGTCCATAGGCAATATTATGTTGGATATCAAATGAACGAGTTTAACAAACACATAAAATAAAAAAATTACTCCAAAATAACTTCGACAAAAAAGTCAACAAAAAGGTATAAACAAGACATCACAGACAGACAGTCAATTAAAAACCCAGAGTCCCACGTGTTAGGACATAAATCGAACAGATTACATGTGACTGGAATTTTTATTTGACTGTCTGTCTGTGATGTTTTGTTTTAAAGCCGGGACTAACGGCATAACGTTCTTTCCGAGGTATTGTTCGATATACGCCGCTCGATACGTGACCGCGGCAAGTTTTGTTTAACCTTCGATTGACCATTATGGCTGTTATCATTATGTCAATACTAATATGTGTACTGTGTTACGGTGTTGCAGGCGCGCGAGCGAGCGGCGCGCGAGCGCGAGCGCTACCTGCGCCTGGCGGCGTCGCGTCAGCTGCCCACCGAGGCCGAGCCCATCGACAGCGACAGCGACCCCGCCGCCTCCCCGCCCGCCACGCCGGCCTCCCCGCCGCGCCGCCACCGCCGCGCCTCCCCGCCCTCCTCCGACGCCGGCACCACGCCGCCGCGCCCGCCCTCCCCGCCGCACCCGCCCGACCCGCGCCACGTGAGTACACACAGCGACACGACCCCGCCGCCTCCCCGCCCGCCACGCCGGCCTCCCCGCCGCGCCGCCACCGCCGCGCCTCCCCGCCCTCCTCCGACGCCGGCACCACGCCGCCGCGCCCGCCCTCCCCGCCGCACCCGCCCGACCCGCGCCACGTGAGTACACACAGCGACACGACCCCGCCGCCTCCCCGCCCGCCACGCCGGCCTCCCCGCCGCGCCGCCACCGCCGCGCCTCCCCGCCCTCCTCCGACGCCGGCACCACGCCGCCGCGCCCGCCCTCCCCGCCGCACCCGCCCGACCCGCGCCACGTGAGTACACACAGCGACACGACCCCGCCGCCTCCCCGCCCGCCACGCCGGCCTCCCCGCCGCGCCGCCACCGCCGCGCCTCCCCGCCCTCCTCCGACGCCGGCACCACGCCGCCGCGCCCGCCCTCCCCGCCGCACCCGCCCGACCCGCGCCACGTGAGTACACACAGCGACACGACCCCGCCGCCTCCCCGTCGCACCCGCCCGACCCGCGCCACGTGAGTACACACAGCGACACGACCCCGCCGCCTCCCCGCCGCACCCGCCCGACCCGCGCCACGTGAGTACACACAGCGACACGACCCCGCCGCCTCCCCGCCGCACCCGCCCGACCCGCGCCACGTGAGTACACACAGCGACACGACCCCGCCGCCTCCCCGCCGCACCCGCCCGACCCGCGCCACGTGAGTACACACAGCGACACGACCCCGCCGCCTCCCCGCCCGACCCGCGCCACGTCAGTACACACAGCGACACGACCCCGCTGCCTCCCCGCCCTCCTCCTCACATTGAAAACGCTGGTACACGCAGACACACTCGCAAGAACCAAAACCTGAATACATTGACAGATTCACCAATTAGACATGCGCTGCATTCCTTGTAGCTGACATCATTGCAGCCTCGCACCCGTTCTAACACTGCGACGCTATGACGACGTAGCATTGAGCTGCACGGTACGACGTAGCATTGTGCTACACGCTACGAGCGACATAGTGTGGCGGCATCTACATCGCCACATGCGAACTTCGCATCAAAGACCTGACGTCACACAAATCAGTGAAGTAGCATTGATTTTGCATCGTCATCAGTAATCTTTATTCTCGTTGCGATATGGTTGTTTTCAGAGGTCAAGTAACTTGCAAAGGACTAGCTCGCATTCACCTAACTAAAGTGTATTTTTCTTTACTTCGTATGTGTTCCGTTTTAGTTGGTGTTCCTAGATTTAAATTTTGAGAAATTTTATGTGGTACAAGCGACCCTTAATTTAAATCATGCAGCTAATAGTGACAACTGGCTTCACTGAACGCAACGTGACTAGTCCAAATCTAGTTGGAACTAGTCGTGACAACTCCAAACGTAGACGTGACTAATCCAAAACTGCATGTTTTTTGTTTGCTGTTAACGTGTAGACTGTGCAACTAAAAGCGCCTCCACACAATTCTATTTTTACTCGCTTTTGCCTGCGGCTTCGCCCGCGTGGAGGTCGGAAATTTACCCTCGGAGATGTACTACCGGGATAAAAAGTATCCTATGTCCTAACCTAGGTCATGGTCTACCCGTGTGTCAAATTTCATCAAAATCTGTTCTGTCATTTTAGCGTGAAAGCGTAACAAATAAAGAAACAAACTCACTTTCGCATTTATAATATTGGTTAGGATTATTGTAGTATTGTATTAATGCATTAATTTTTCAAATTTCCACGTTTTGATCTAGCCGGTGGCAAAGGGTAAAATGAAAAAAAAAAAAAAAACAACGAATGTGCTGTTAGGTTTTTATGCTACAAAAGTTATGTTTGATATTTTTGAGCACAACGAAGTCACATTCTTCCGAATTTAACTGAGTAGGTAGATATTTATAACGCAAGCAAGACATGTTCGATGTTATTGCATTCTAGTAGGTCACACATCTTTTTGAAGCTGATGCTGCATCCTATTTCTTGGCGTTCCATGCTTACGTCACTATCCAGTTCCACATTATTGCAACAAAACACGAATTAAGTAAAGAAGTTCAGTCACCATTCTGTTAAAAATATATACAAAGCATTTAAATTGTCGTTTCG
The DNA here is from genome assembly GCA_947364205.1 of Agrochola lota. Taxonomy (NCBI): domain Eukaryota; kingdom Metazoa; phylum Arthropoda; class Insecta; order Lepidoptera; family Noctuidae; genus Agrochola; species Agrochola lota. The sequence continues at coordinate 15,457,972 of OX376244.1, read as the reverse complement.
TTTGTCTAATCAAACGAAACAGTTCAATTAATACATATATCAACGTATTTGTTAATTATAACCGCATAGTTTTATCGGATTCGTACAGGTAATAAAGGTGGTTGGGGAGTTATTATTACACCCTAATGGTAACACAGATGTGATGACGTAGACTAGTGTCACCCACGTGACCACTGTGTCTCGGAATGCCATATCTGGCGAAGTATATTATTATACAAAGCTAAAACAATTTAACTAGTGCGCAAATTTAGACAATTAATATAAACTTAAGCGATCTCCCTAAGATTGAATGTCACTTGCGCGTCATAAAACGTCAGTCTATTTTTGCTTTAAGACCAATGTGATCGTTGAAAAGTTACAAAAACTGAAAAAAAAACCGGTTGCAACTAAAAAGCACAAACCAAGCTCACTTTTCGTCAGTCGGGATTTATTTATTTTTTAAATTTATTACACTCTGTATTTGTGTCACGCGCCACATGTTCGCGGCTCACACCACGCTACTGTTGCAGAGCGTGACGTCGACCGGCAGCTCGCCCATCACCATCAGCTTCAAGAACCACCACAAGCTCAGCCCCAACGCCTGCGCCGACACGCCCAACGGTGAGTCATTCTGTAGCTATGAGGTGAAAGCGCCAGGGTACACCGCGAAATTAAAATTTTCTTACGGTTTTGCAATTTACAATTTGTCAGTATTAAGTTGCATGTTGATCAAAATATTATTCGCAACCGTAATATTTTTTTATTTATAAAATTATTAATAATAATCATCAATACAATTCTAAGTTCAAATTACACGTTTTTTATATCGCGGCTACCTTAGCGCAACTCCCTTATCCGACAATTTTTAATTTATGTTATACCTGACACAATCCATCTATCAATATACAATGTGTCTGGTCACCGGTGTCCGACCGGTTAATTTTATCGACAAATACACCATAATAAGGCATTTTGCCCCTACTGTTTTGAAATGGCGGCCAGTTAAATATTTTTTGTTACTGAGTACGGTTGGGTTAATTTATTTTACCATATCTACCGTTAAAGAGGTCCTACAGGCATAAAAGTTTCGTTCGATAGCTAAAAAAGTAGGCAATAAGATCACACTAAAAAGTTTACCAAAAATTCCCATTAAAACCTTAAAAAAATACTTGAAACTTTAAAGTGTGAAAAATTTGGTTGTTTTTTTTACTTTTTTTTCCGAAAATCTAGCCTGACAATACCTTGACCTATATATACCTCTTTTTTACTTTTTAGATGCACTAAGGCATTACCTAAAAACTGATGTAGAAGACCTAAGCTCTAAGTTAAATAGTTTAGGAGTTGTGACTATTTTCAATATGACCCTTTACTTAGAAGTAGAAGGAAAATAACAAATAAAATAAAATTTAATTTAAAATAAATTTAAATTTAGAATGCCTATTATGGTGGACATCTCGATAAAATTGATCATATTGCTTCGCCTTAACGGGTCGGACACCGGTGGCCAGATACATTGTATAAATTCATCACTCTCTTAGGGATGCTACACACATGTTCGGCATATTCAATTCGGCAGTATTTGTTGAACTAACCCGACCCGAAGCAATTACTACACATATTCGTGTTTCATTTGGCACTGGCCGATCTCGCAAACTCCGTTCATCTACCCTCAATGAATCATGTTTGGGTCGGCTAGGCCCAATTTGAGCTAACCGTAACAGCTTTTTCCGAACATAATATATTCGATTTTGCCGCCCGACTGTGCCGAAACACACGAAGCCGAACAAGTGTGTAACAAACACCTCTTTGTTACATGCATTCACAAGTTTTACTAATAAACATTGTTTTATTGTTTACTCGCCCATATGTAATGCCATCTCTCTGGAAACTTGTAAGTGACGGATGGAGCCACTGTGTCGATTGTTACAATAATGATGATGTATGACTCACCACTTGTGACTTAATGTTTGTGCTGCATTGTGATAGCCTGGAGGCCGCCGCCGACCTACATGGGGAGAGGTAACACTAACACTGTGACACTAACACCGTGACACTAACACCTTGACACTAATACTGACACTACCACTAATACCACTCACACGGCGATGATCACTATGATATTTATACAATATAAAGTTGTGATTACACGTCAATATCCCACGGTTCATGCGGTCAAAAACCAAATTGCAATATGAAACCGTCGTGCGATCCAAAAATTATACAGTTAAATATCGTAGTGATGGTCCCCGTATGTACGGGGTCTAACCGATTGTTTATCTAGGCCCACTTGCAACACAAATCTTTTAATGCATTTATCACAATTTAAAACATCTATTAATGTCAATCGTTTGAAGATGACAGAGACAGAATGATATTTTAAATATTACTGTATTGCATTAAGACATACAACCATACCTGGTTGTGTGTCTTAATGCAATACAGTAATATCGAACAATAATATTCAGTAATTTCGAATCATAAGGATTTTCTCCAACATATAATACCTTATATGTTGGAGAAAATCCTTATGATTCCATGAAAATATGAGAATATCCCCCTGAATCAGTAGGAGTATCGACCACATCTTCTTTTTTCAATGCAATTTTTTTGTTGCGTTGACTTAGAAGCTTGAATTTAGAGCTCCAAGGGAACATATATCTACGTATTTGTTATTCATTTCAACTTGAGACCTCCACGCGTTCTTGAGAAAATGGGTCTTGACAGATTGACGGACGGACAACGAAGCGATCCTATAAGGGTTCCGTTTTATCTTTTTGAGGTACGGAACCCTAAAAAATACAAACAAATGTGGTTATAATTTTCCTCATTTGTCAAATGAAAATGATCTTTAGGGTGATTTAAAAAATTTGAATTTAGGATTAAGTATTCAGTAAGTGGCGCTTTAAATTGGCATCCTCAGGCAAGTTTCCTGATACATTAATAATTGTTCACTATATTTTCATCTGATTCTTTTGGAATAGACCATAGTTCCTTTTTTGCAGAGCGCATGCTAATAAACGATGCTCATTAAGATCAACTTGCTCGATTAATCACTTAATACTAAACGTATTTACGTATTGTCTTCGAAAACACAGCAATGATATGAAGAGTCCTTATGATTCTGAGAAAATACGAGAATCCCCCTAAATCAGTAGGAGTATCGAGCATACCTTCTTTTTTCTGGCACCTGAGGGCACCGTAAGTACTTACTGCCAATTTAGCGGTCAGGCGTCATTGCATTCTTGTGATTCTTTCGAGTTAGAACGAAACTTTTATCTAATAGGAACAATAGTTATTTATGCTATAAGTGCGGAAGGTAGGTGTTTTCACTTTTGGAAATCATCTTACGCACGTGTATCATACAACGTTTTACTATGCATTGTGCGAGGAAATAAAAATAAAAAAACGAGCGAGCCTTACGGCAGTCGCCTGTGATGTGTAACATCTAACATACGACGACGTATATAAATGATACGAGGGCGGAGTGATAAGTCTGGTAAAAATGAAACAAGGAGACAACTTTATTAAAAAATTATGATTTATTTTTCAACGTAATTTCCATCTAACTCAATGCACTTCATCCAGCGTTTCTCAAACTTTTCGATCCCTTCGGTAAAGTACGACTTAGGCAACCCTTCGAAATAGGCATTGGTTTCGAGCATGATCTCCTCGTTGGAGTTAAATCTTTTTCCACCGAGCCATTTTTTTAAATTCGGAAACAGAAAATAGTCGCAAGGGGCCAAATCTGGCGAATATGGTGGGTGAGATAGCAACTCATATCGCAACTCATGTAATTTGGCCATGGCAATCGCGCAGGTGTGCACTCGTGCGTTGTCTTGGTGGAAGAGGATTTTCTTCTTAGCCAAATGCGGTCGTTTTTCAGGTAAAATTTGGTTAAATTGGTCCAATAAATTGGCATAATATTCGCCATTGATCGTTTTACCCTTCTCTAGGTAGTCAATATGGATTACCCCACGTGCGTCCCAGAAAACTGTAGCCATCACCTTATTGGCCGATAAAACTGCTTTGGCCTTCTTCGGAGCTGGTTCGCCCCTAGCAATCCATTGTTTCGATTGTTCCTTGGTTTCTGGTGTATAGTGGTGGATCCACGTTTCGTCTACCGTTATATAACGACGCAAAAAATCAGGTTTATTCCGTTGTAACAACGCCAAACCTGCCTTTGAAGTGGTAACTCGCATGCGTTTTTGATCAATAGTCAGTAAACGCGGCACCTATCGCGCGGAGGGAGAGCTTTTTCATATCTACACGTTGGTGTAAGATATTGCGCACACGTTCGCCTAAGATGCCTACTATCTCGACTATCTCGCTCACTTTTACTCTTCGGTCGTTCAACACTATGTCATGGATTTTAGCGATCATCTCTGGAGTAGTGACCTCAACTGGGCGTCCTGGGCGTTCAGCATCACTTGTGCTTGTACGACCACACCGAAAATCCGTAAACCATTTATGAATCATTTTAATCGATGGAGCAGAGTCCCCATAATATTTATCAAGCCTTTGTTTCGTTTCCGTAATAGATTTTTTGCGCAAAAAATAATGTTTAATCAACACTCGAAATTCACTTTTCTCCATCTTTGCGAAAATGCGTTCAATACTTTTTATTTAATTGCTCTCAAAAAGAAACTAACCGGCGGTACTGGCTGAAAATTTAAATATAGTCCCTCAAAAGAGTTGTGAACAAGGAGGTTACATGCAATTTGCGATAATTTTATTCCAAAATAGATTTTTACCAGACTTATCACTCCGCCCTCGTAAAAACAAAATTAATTCATGACTTTGACTTTTGGCTTTGATTTTGACTTTGACTTTGACTTCTACTTCTACTTCTACTTCGACTTCGCCTTCGACTTCGACTTCGACTTTGACTTTGATAACTACTATATAACTACTACCTTCTTCCTTCTTTACTTACCGTCGTGTAGTGTCCCGTCCCATAGTTATCTTTTTCTTTTTTTGTGACCCAATTATTTACGTAATATCTGTTATACCTATCAATACCCTCAATATTGTATGTTTTTTAACTTCATTTATTCATGCTTTATATTTTAGTTGGTTGTAGTGAATGTCAGAATTGTCAGATCAGGTTGACGTTGGTAATATTATTTGACGTTGACGTTCAAAGCATACGTTCTGAAATGTTGCATTGTTTGTTTTCGTCATGGTCAGTGCTTTTCGTTTCCTGCTAATATTGCTAACGTTTGGGTGTACCATTTTTGTTTTTTTTTATATTTAATTTTTACTTTAATTTTTTAAATTTTGTGTATCTGTCTTTTTATATTTTCGGGAACTATGGTTTTTCATTCGCTTCCAGTAAGTAGAGTAGACAAAAATGTGTACTCAGGTTTTGTTAATGTTTAAGATTTAGTGTTGTGTTTTAGCTTATAGAATAGTGTTGGTGTTAGCTGGCGGGTGGTGCAGTGTTTTGCACCTGTTAGTTTCTGTTTTATGTAATAGTATAATTTATTATATTTATATTATATATCTATAACAACATAACAACTCCTTACTTATATTTATGTCAGACAATGAATCTTATTTTTCTGCCATCGAATCTACTGCCTCTTCAAGCGATGTAAGCTTTTCTTCTTTCAACTTTACCCTTGGTGACTTTTTGCAACAACATTTCAATGATAAGTCTGATCGGTTGGTGAATGTATGTCACATTAATGCTCAAAGTGTTCCAAGCCACTACAGCGAGCTATACGACGCATTTAATAACAGCAACGTTCACGCCATCCTGATCTCTGAAACTTGGCTCAAACCGCATCTCCTATCCACCACTTATCCTCTTACTGGTTTCGTTCTTATAAGGAACGATCGGATTGGTAAAGGAGGGGGTGGTGTGGCTATATACCTTCGCAGTGACTTTCCTTACAAAATACTTGCTACGTCCTCTTCACATTATTCTGCTTCTGCCGAGTTTATTTTCCTTGAAGTGTGTGTCAAAGGAGCCAAAACCATTATTGGTGTTGTCTATTGCCCTCCTTCTGTTGATTATTTCACTGAATTCGAATCAGTACTTGAATCTTTTGGTTCGGAGTATGCACATCACATCATCATGGGTGATTTCAATACAAACCTCCTTGCCCACAACTCCCCTCGATCCCGTAAGCTCCTCCATCTTATCGAGTCAGCTAGTCTGCACGTATTACCGCTCCAACCTACTCATTATAACACTGTCGGCGATGACACCTGGCTCGATCTGATTCTCACCTCGAATCCTTCGCTCGTTCCCTCCCACGGTCAACATGACGCTCCTGGCTTTTCTCACCACGACATGATTTTCCTTTCATATATCCTGAAACCTCCCAAACCTAAACCCAAGGTTCTGTACAGGCGTTGTTTTGCGCGGATGAATGTCGAGAAGCTCAAGGAGGATGCATCTGTGGTCGATTGGGAGCCTATGATGGAAGCCACGTCAGTTGACGACAAGGTTGCCATCTTCAATGATGTTGTAGTAATTCTTTTTAACATCCATGCTCCTGTCAAAAAAGTAAAGTTAAAACGCCCACCTGCACCGTGGATGACAAGAGGAATACAGATGGCAATGCGACGTAGGGACCGTGCTTTCCGTAAATTTAAAAAGGATCGGACTGATGAGAACTGGACAATATTCAAGACTGCAAGGAATAGATGCAATCAGATGATACGCAACGCTAAACGCCGCCATATTCTTGATACTATCAATACTTCCTCTTCTGCCGATATTTGGAAATTTCTTGGAACTCTCGGTATCGGCAAACCGCGACATTTAGACCTTCCTAATTCAATTGACTTAGATGATCTCAACCGTCACTTCTCCTCTGTTTCTACCATGGATCGTCTAACCAAGCAACAAACTTTGTCTTTAATATCTGGTCTAACGCGTCCTCGTATTAATCCTTTCAGTTTCATTCCAGTTGAGTCGGGTGAGATCAGAAAGATCATTCTCTCTATTAAATCCAAAGCTGTGGGATGTGATAATATCACCCGTGGTATGGTCATAACTATTCTGGATTATCTCCTACCCGCGATTACCCATATTGTAAATTTTTCCCTGTACACCGGAGTATTCCCTTCCCTGTGGCGCAAAGCCTATGTTCGTCCACTTCCTAAGGTATCTAATCCCTCTCTTCCTACCGACTTCCGTCCAATTTCTATACTTCCCTTCCTATCCAAAGTGCTTGAGGCCTGTGTACACAAACAATTCTCCAATTTTGTTCATCATAACTCTTTAATTAGCCCACTTCAATCTGGGTTCAGGCCTGGGCACAGCACAGTTTCCGCCCTCCTTACAAGTGACTGGCGATATAAGGGCAGGACTAGAAGACACCAAAGTTACTGCTCTAGTGTTGGTTGATTTTTCGAATGCCTTTAATACCGTCAGTCACGACATCCTGTTAGCTATTCTGTCCTATGTTATGGTCTCTCCCGAAGCACTGGAATGGTTTTCCTCTTATCTTCAGGAGCGTCAGCAGTCCATTCATATTGGAGATTTTTCATCATGCTGGTGTGATTTGGAAGCTGGTGTTCCCCAAGGCGGTATTCTTTCTCCTCTTCTGTTCTCTATTTTCATTAATCTTATAACTTCCGAGCTTCAGTGTGCATATCATCTGTATGCAGATGACTTGCAGTTGTACTGTCAAGGGAAGGTTGATGAAATACCGGACGCTATCGACAAGTTAAATAGGGACTTAGCTGCAATAAAAACCTGGGCTGATAAATTTGGTGTTGCAGTAAACCCTACTAAGTGTCAGGCAATTATAATTGGGAGTCCTCGTAGTATTTGTAAGGTATATGAGTCAACCTTGCCACCAGTTCTCTTCAACGGTACGATCGTTCCATTTAGCACTGACGTGAAGAACCTAGGCTTACACATCGATGGGACCCTGAACTGGCGTACTCAAGTCGCTAGGGTCAGCCAGAAGGTTACTGGAACGTTGCGGGCTTTGTACAGACTAAAAAATTTATTACCATCAAGTACCAAGGCAATGCTTGTGCAGTCCTTAATTTTCCCTATCATCGATTATGGTGATGTGTGCTATTATGACCTGAATGCAGATCTCCTCGACAAACTAGACCGTCTTCTCAATAATTGCATTCGATTCGTTTTCAATCTTCGTAAATATGATCACGTCTCTGCGCATCGATCCCTTCTAAAGTGGTTGCCCATACGGCAGCGCAGAGAGCAAAGGGCGCTGATCACCTTGTTTTCATTTCTTGACTCTCCCTCTTCCCCTAGTTATCTAGCCCCCCACTTTCAGTACATTTGCGCAAACCACAACAAAACTCTACGTTCATCACACAATCGTCTTCTTCAATATCCCACTCATCGCACTGACTTCATTCACTCTTCCTTCTTCGTTCAATCTATATCCTTGTGGAATGCGCTGCCCCAGGAAATCAGGATGGCAACCAACCGATTATCCTTTAAAGTTAAAGTTCGCGAGCACATTCGTAAGAAGCTGGCAGTATCATCACAACGGTAATGTTTTCCCATTGTTTGTCTTATTTGTGTTAGTATATTCGTGTATTTATGTATATTTATCTGTTCTTGTATTTATTTATATTGTATTATATATATAGGTTAATAGGTATATGTATATTAAAATAAATATTTATTCCACAATTTTCGTTATTGCACCTACCACTGTTTATCTCTGCATCACCCAAAGGTTGACTGGTAGAAAATGCCTATGGCATTAAGTCCGCCTATGTACATTTGTGTGTAAAGTGTTAAATAAATAAATAAATACTACTATATACATAAACTACTACACTATACTATACCACCTATATAACCCCTACATCCTACATAACTACTACTCCTATATAACTACTATACTATATATATATATGTATACTACTATATTATGACTTTGTAAATACGTTTAGTATTAGATGCATTAAGTGATTAGTCGAGCAAGTTGATCTTAATGAGCATCGTTTATGAGCATGCGCTCTGCAAAAAAGGAACTATGGTCTATTCCAAAAGAATCAGATGAAAATATAGTGAACAATTATTAATGTATCAGGAAACTTGCCTGAGGATGCCAATTTATAGCGCCACTTACTGAATACTTAACCCGAAATTCAAATTTTTTAAATCACCCTAAAGATCATTTTCATTTGACAAATGAGGTTAATTATAACCTCATTTGTTTGTATTTTTGAGGGTTCCGTACCTCAAAATGATAAAACGGAACCCTTATAGGGTCGCTTCGTTGTCCGTCCGTCAATCTGTCAAGACCCATTTTCTCAAGAACGCGTGGAGGTATCAAGTTGAAATTAATAACAAATACGAAGATATATGTTCCCTTGGAGCTCTAAATTCAAGCTTCTAAGTCAACGCAATAAAAAAATTGCACATTTGCAGTTGGATAATTGACCGTGACGTATATCGATGTATGGGAGAACATGTTTCTCAACTACCAAGTTAAGTTTGTTTTCTTGGGATAAATTCATCCCAACTGCGGAACCCTTCATTGTGCGTGGTCCGACACGATATCCAACCAATATTTGTTGTAAAGTGGTAAGATGCAAAGTTAAAACCTTTTAAATACAGAAGAATGTGTCGTTTTAGTGTGTGTAAATTAACACTTTTTAGGTTAAATTCGAACTGAAAGGGTTGTTTTACACTTTCATCAGATACTTTTGGAACAGATATTAATAATTTTTACAGATTGCTACATAAACTTCTTCTTACATTTTATTCGAGGGAAAACGAATTTTGCCGTAAACTTTGATATCTAGTTAATAAAATTCATTTATTCATTCACTGACATCTCACAGCCTAAAGCGCTGGGTCTAGAAGCAGGGAATTCTGCACAAGAGTTCCTTATTTATGAGAAAGTGAGCACTAGTTTTGAAAATCCATCCTTTATGGGGGCTAAATAGATGATGAAATGTTTGTAATTCTTGCCGATGGGTAATCCCATCGGGTGCTTGGCTTGTTGTAAAAGAGTTCAGTAAAATAGCGTGTCGTGTGTTCCGCAGCGGACGCGTGTCGCGTGCGGCGCGTGCACGCGGCCTTCGCGGGCGACGACGACGACCTGCCGCCCACGCACCCGCCGCACTCACACCCCACAGACCACGCGCGCCGTAAGTACACCCTACACTACACACTACTAGACGACGAGGACGACCTGCCGCCCACGCACCCGCCGCACTCACACCCCACAGACCACGCGCGCCGTAAGTACACCCTACACTACACACTACTAGACGACGACGACGACCTGCCGCCCACGCACCCGCCGCACTCACACCCCACAGACCACGCGCGCCGTAAGTACACCCTACACTACACACTACTAGACGACGACGACGACCTGCCGCCCACGCACCCGCCGCACTCACACCCCACAGACCACGCGCGCCGTAAGTACACCCTACACTACACACTACTAGACGACGACGACGACCTGCCGCCCACGCACCCGCCGCACTCACACCCCACAGACCACGCGCGCCGTAAGTACACCCTACACTACACACTACTAGACGACGACGACGACCTGCCGCCCACGCACCCGCCGCACTCACACCCCACAGACCACGCGCGCCGTAAGTACACCCTACACTACACACTACTAGACGACGACGACGACCTGCCGCCCACGCACCCGCCGCACTCACACCCCACAGACCACGCGCGCCGTAAGTACACCCTACACTACACACTACTAGACGACGACGACGACCTGCCGCCCACGCACCCGCCGCACTCACACCCCACAGACCACGCGCGCCGTAAGTACACCCTACACTACACACTACTAGACGACGACGACGACCTGCCGCCCACGCACCCGCCGCACTCACACCCCACAGACCACGCGCGCCGTAAGTACACCCTACACTACACACTACTAGACGACGACGACGACATGCCGCAATAGCAATGTATAAACATTGTACTTAGTAATATGTAATGTTGAATAGCTGAATATTAGTATTTCGTATGAAAACAGATTCAGGAACTTTTTATATCGTTACAATCCTGAAAATAAATCTTAGAAACTCCTACGTCAAAAGGTATACACACTTTCAAAACAAAAACATTTTGCTATGAACTTTAGCTAGGCGTTTGTTTACAACCTTCAACAAATAGGTTAAAAAAAAATATTTTGTTAGGAAAACACCCAACGCATACATATTATACACACCGACAGGCCAAGCGCACTCGCGAAGCTAAAACGCCGCGCTACGCAGCGGGACTTACTTGTCGGGCCAATTCAGTGGGCTTAACGTAGTTATAAGATATAAGGGATACGCAATAGTAAGAGAGGCAACTTCTAGGTGAATATAACTGTAGGTAATAGCGCTGTGTTACCTGAATTATAGCACTTTATTGTGTCGTAGCAAGAGTCACTTTTTATTTAAATGATTTTGCGGAGTGAACCATCTGTTCTAATCTGTGTATTACATAAACAGAGTGCTATTGAAATAAAATAACAAAATGTTATCTATTCATTTAGTAGGTAGGTACGTTCATTATTTAACAGGGAGCAAAAGTGATATGTGCCTCACAAACCCCACTACTGTGGTGAATATAAAAATTGAGTTTTTCAACAAGCATCTTAAACAACATTTAACAGTTGTTCAAAGACACAACCATTAAACACTACAGTGTGATGTTGAATGATGAATTTATTTAAAGTTCTGGTACAGGTTCAGCTATTGATTCAGGTCCAGGGTAGATTTACTCGATTTCGATCCTGACCTGCCTGCCGTTAATGTCTCATCCAACGGGGATGACACACATAGTTCCTAAAAGACAAAAAAATCAATTTAGGATACTTATAGAGTCATCACTGGCAACAAATATTACATAAAATGTGATGAATTGTGAACATGTTTGTGTTAGTCTGAGTGTTTACAAAAAAATATTATTATATCCGTTGTCTAGCACCGATAGTACAAGCTTTACTTAGTTTGGGACTAGATGGTTCTGCGTAAAATATCCCAAATTTATTATAAGTATTAATATGGTGAAGTAGGCATTGAATGAAATAAGGAAGATAAGCACACACAATAAGCCAGTAATAACTCAAAAGAAAATGTCTAAAAACGGCAGAGCGATTAAACGACGTCCGACACACGTCTGGCCTGACTGACATTCGATTTTTTTATGAAGATGGGATTGAACTTATTGGAATGGAGCAGAATCGATTGAATAATTGAAAATACAATTATTGTTCTTGTCGATCATTATTCGCCATAAAATAGTTACTAAAGAGTTTACACGTGCTCCCAAGCTTTTGGTCATTTTTTCATTTGGTTTTAATCCAATCAAGTGTAATCTAGAAGAATATATTGTTACTTTTTATTGAACTACACTATTTAAGTGCCGTCATAATTTTGTGTTCTTGTCAAACAAAAAACATGAAAAAACTTTTAATTATTTGAGCACTTTACGAAAGTTCTAGGAGAATAATTAAGTAATTATCTATACCTATGTCAGTTCAAGAGATAAGGTTGATAATTCCATAACTATTATAATGTCAATGTATTGATTCACAAAAGTTTTAACATTAATTAATTAATATAAGGTAAATACCAATATTTATTTCAGTTTCCTTCTCCGCAATGACATGTATTCATTGAGATTGTAAAAGCATTTTCCTTTTTTATTGTGCAGTATAAACAATTTTTCTTCCTTTCATCTCCGCACCACGTAATAAATATGTTTCTATAATTCTATCTAATAATAATGATGTTGCGTTGTAGCTAAAGAGAAGAAAGACAAAGGTAAGAAGGGCGGCGGCGCGGGCGGCGCGGGCGGCCCGGGCGGCGACGCCGACAAGGAGAGCCGCAGCGCCGAGGAGAAGAGGAAGCATATCAAGAGCCTCATCGACAAGATCCCCACGCAGAAGGAGCAGCTGTTCCAGTACAAGCTCGACACGGCACAGGTAGGCCACTCAACCGTCTGCTGTTGAGTTATGTAGTTTTGCTGAGCGTTGCGTTATGTAGTTTTCGTTGATTTTTCAGTGACAATCTAATAAATTAGTCAATACTTTATTTGGATTTCACAATGTGTACTTAGGTGGTAAGTAAAAATGATATGTGATCATTATGGATCATGTCGGGTACAGCAAAATGGTAGGAGAGAGGAAGCTTTAAAATAAAACTTAACTTATGAGTATTTCCGTCTTCTGAACTAAATCTAATATTATTATAATTCGTTTTTTTTACATTAATAGTTTACTGTATTAATACTTATTATTTATGCCAAGTCAGAGGCCTATGGGCGGCTTAAAAACTCTAACACCAGGCTAGTTATTAACTACACAAAAAGAAGAAGAAGATTATGTTAGTATAGATTTGTTCCATAAGAACAAATCTCTTAAGGAACAAATCTAACTTAGATTTATTAATGATTTTAATGATTATAATTCTCTAAATACATATCTGTTATAGTCGTAAATCATATTTTGATCAAGATCAAAATTGATCAAAAGGAGATGGATAACGGTTCCATACAAGCTTGACCCAGAAAATGAACACAAATGAAATAAAATGTATTATGAAGCTTATAAAGTGTTTCGTATTTCATATATTTTTGTTCACCGTAAAACTTTGTGAAGGAACATAAGACCCTTCTCAAATCTCATAGAAATATAAATGTCAAATCTGATGACTTCAAAAAATCAATTCAAACCTGTCGATCGCAGAGTAATTCACTGTGTTCCAGCAGATTGAATTTCACTCAAATCTAACGACTATCCTAAATGATTCATTTGCTATGTCTCAGTATATAGAACGTTGTATCCCCGTTGGAATCCAGTCAAAATCAGAGTGATCCGAGATGTGAGTTATAGGTATTGTTATTGTAAACTGTAATGCGAACATCCATAATTCAAGAAAGGTGAAGGCACTCAGAAATGCAAAAAAGATAACCAGAAACACAGTCAATGATATTTTTGAACAAATGACAACAAAACATTCATGATGCTGTCACATGTAGCACCACAGAGTTAAAATTAAAATAGAAATCGTCAAAGACAGACCCGGCTGACAAGAAAGGTTATGTATTTGTATGTTATGCCCTATGTATGAAGAGTCTTTATTCTATCGTAGCATCCCGACGTCTGGATGCATTTGAATGATTTACATGTGTTTAGGTATGTGTGACCGCCCAGCCAAACGCACTTCACTTTCAATAGCAACCCAAAGGATTTTGAAGGAAATTACTAATCCAATATGTAAAATCGTGAAAACGGTTTTTAGTACGTCAAAATAAAGGGCTGTAGGAGACGATTCCAAAAATATGACTTTTTTATTTATTTATATATACATATATATTTTTTTTTTTTTCAGACAACATGATCCATTTTCTTAGTAAATTTAGTGCTTAATACTATGTAAGTTCACACATAAATGCATACAATGTTTGAAGAACGGACAGTCATACCTGTCCGCTATAACACTCAGGATGCTGTTGCTACTGACAAAAATATTTAAATAACAAAATCTTTACCTCTCTTGCCCAGCGGGCAAACCTGCGGGCCAGCATATTATCCCTGACCGTAGACGCTCTGCGTTCCCTTTCTTTATTTATTTATTTATTTGGATCTCCAACAAAGATTACACCTTACATGCTGAAAATAAAACATAAAAAGATACAGATCCTTGTGCATCTTCAATTATAGGAGACCACATTTATCACATTCATCGTTCAAAGAGTCCGTGACTATATGCCAGATATTTGAATTTACAGACTCCTCAAAGTTCGGTCTTACATCTCATTCATATGTCATATTTTAAGAATCGTCTAGTGTCTACGTCAAAAAATAACTAATGGCATAATTATATTACTCTTTCTAATACACACGATGTTTCATATAGAAAAAAGAAAAATTAAATATTGCGTTGCAAATGTTTGTCTTTTAATGCCTCCCTCTATGTTAGATATAAGTCTGTGCAAAGTATAAATGAGATATGACAATGACGGGCAGTGAAAATGACAATGAAAGACAAAGAAGCTGCTGCCATTACATACTTTTAAGACTGGGTTTATTTATTGATTTTAAAATGAAATTAATACATTAACCAAGTATTAAATATCATGTTCATTACAGTCTAGTTATTATTCAATACGCTTTAAATACAGTTTTAATATTGTATATTCTAAAAATACTAGTGAAATCATATAAATTCTTACAATAATCATATACCAATTACCATTATATTTCTAAAACTGGCAACATAAATAACTCCCCGTATACTTGAATCAAAATAATAATCTTTTAAATTAAAATAATTCCTCTCATGTTTTGCCAAGTAACGAAAGCTGTAGTGCGCATTCAAATATCAGTATGTTTTTAATATAAATATCTCTTTGTCTTTGCTAACACTGCTAGGACAGAATGTATCCATATCCTTTGTAAAAAACGTAAAATAAAATTGAATTTGGCGGGCTACCACTGCGGATCGACCTTAACTACACAATGTAGGTATATTGATGTAGTTTTCACCTTGATTTAGAGAATTTATCCTAGAATATTAATGTGTATACCGTATGGTACCTCAATAGTGAGTGACGTAATGTTCTTGTCTCCACAGATCGACAACGTTTTGATGGAAAAGAAGATTAGGCCGTGGATCAACAAGAAGATCATCGAGTACATCGGCGAGCCCGAGCCCACGTTGGTGGACTTCATATGCAGCAAGGTGGTGGCCGGGTCCGCGCCGCAGGGCATCCTCGACGACGTGCAGATGGTGAGTGTGACGTGTGACGTGCGACTGTGTGACTTTCATATGCAGCAAGGTGGTGGCCGGGTCCACGCCGCAGGACATCCTCGACGACGTGCAGATGGTGAGTGTGACGTGTGACGTGCGACTGTGTGACTTTCATATGCAGCAAGGTGGTGGCCGGGTCCGCGCCGCAGGGCATCCTCGACGACGTGCAGATGGTGAGTGTGACGTGTGACGTGCGACTGTGTGACTTTCATATGCAGCAAGGTGGTGGCCGGGTCCACGCCGCAGGACATCCTCGACGACGTGCAGATGGTGAGTGTGATGTGTGACGTGCGACTGTGTGACTTTCATATGCAGCAAGGTGGTGGCCGGGTCCGCGCCGCAGGGCATCCTCGACGACGTGCAGATGGTGAGTGTGACGTGTGACGTGCGACTGTGTGACTTTCATATGCAGCAAGGTGGTGGCCGGGTCCGCGCCGCAGGGCATCCTCGACGACGTGCAGATGGTGAGTGTGACGTGTGACGTGCGACTGTGTGACTTTCATATGCAGCAAGGTGGTGGCCGGGTCCGCGCCGCAGGGCATCCTCGACGACGTGCAGATGGTGAGTGTGACGTGTGACGTGCGACTGTGTGACTTTCATATGCAGCAAGGTGGTGGCCGGGTCCACGCCGCAGGACATCCTCGACGACGTGCAGATGGTGAGTGTGATGTGTGACGTGCGACTGTGTGACTTTCATATGCAGCAAGGTGGTGGCCGGGTCCGCGCCGCAGGGCATCCTCGACGACGTGCAGATGGTGAGTGTGACGTGTGACGTGCGACTGTGTGACTTTCATATGCAGCAAGGTGGTGGCCGGGTCCACGCCGCAGGACATCCTCGACGACGTGCAGATGGTGAGTGTGATGTGTGACGTGCGACTGTGTGACTTTCATATGCAGCAAGGTGGTGGCCGGGTCCGCGCCGCAGGGCATCCTCGACGACGTGCAGATGGTGAGTGTGACGTGTGACGTGCGACTGTGTGACTTTCATATGCAGCAAGGTGGTGGCCGGGTCCGCGCCGCAGGGCATCCTCGACGACGTGCAGATGGTGAGTGTGACGTGTGACGTGCGACTGTGTGACTTTCATATGCAGCAAGGTGGTGGCCGGGTCCGCGCCGCAGGGCATCCTCGACGACGTGCAGATGGTGAGTGTGACGTGTGACGTGCGACTGTGTGACTTTCATATGCAGCAAGGTGGTGGCCGGGTCCGCGCCGCAGGGCATCCTCGACGACGTGCAGATGGTGAGTGTGACGTGTGACGTGCGACTGTGTGACTTTCATATGCAGCAAGGTGGTGGCCGGGTCCGCGCCGCAGGGCATCCTCGTCGACTTGCAGTTGGTGTGTTTTTTTCCCCAAAATTATTCGAAATCTCACCTTTAAATCGTCATTTGTTTACGGTTTTAATTGCTCGAAATAACTTTGATTGTATTCTGCAATGTATTCTTATTCTCAACAGGTAAATCATTATTTGATGCAATTGGTTTTTAAAAAAATACTGATGTGCTTCCAAAGTATTTTTTTTATACATTTGAAAAATTACTACTTTTACATTAATTATAAAAAAAAAACTAAAAGCCATTTTGAACTTAGTTTTATTTTAAAAAAATCTTTAGCTCTTTCTAAGGGTATGCTACATGTCATAGAAAAGCATTTATTCTCTCATTATTTCAAACGCGCCGGTTATACGTTCAATAAGAACTTCCCTAGTGGGCACCTCTGTCCGGTCGTAAATGAATTCTGTTGCACGTCCCCAAACGTAGACATCTAGAGGCGTCAGGCCTGGGGACAGTGCGGGACCAAGGAATAGGGCCGCCTTTACCAATTCATGAGTTTGGAAAGGCATTATCTAAATGCTCTCTCACGGTCAGTTGGTAGTGTGCCGGAAAGCCGTCATTTTGAAAAACCATCGGCACACCTTCCAAAACTGGCATAACGAGTTCGGGTAGCTCATTGATAAAAACATCTAAATAAATGTCTCCAGTTAACCTTTCTGGCAAAAAATATGGGCCGATGAGATTGCTTCTAATAACACCAGCCCAAATGTTAACACTAAATTTTAACAACTGCCTTTTAACGCGAGGATTTTAGTCCTTTTTATTCTAATGGTGAAGTTTGTGGATATTCATTATTCCCTCATGGCTGAAATTGGATTCGTCGGCCCACCCACAAAATTCTTTTCAAAAAGTTTTGATCTTCGACGTCCGTATGTAGTATAAATCTGCAGAAATCTAGCTGTCTAGCATTATCACCATCTCCGGGACCAAAAATAAAAAAAAAATCCTTGAGATTCTAACAATATCTCAAAAGAAAAATTTTATTTCTGAATTCTGAGCTAGAAACAGTGAAAAATCCTAATAACAATAACTCAAAAGAAAAAAAATATTTCTGAATTCTGAGCTAGAAACATAATGAAAAAATCCTAATAACAATATCTCAAAAGAAATTTTTTATTTCTGAATTCTGAGCTAGAAACAGTGAAAATCCTAATAACAATAACTCAAAAGAAAAAAAATATTTCTGAATTCTGAGCTAGAAACATAGTCAAAAATCCTAATTAATATGAATAAACGAAAGTGATTTTGTTTGTTTGTTACACTTTCACGCCAAACGGCTGAAAGGATTTAAATCAAATTTGGCACTTGGCCATTACTTGGGTTAGGACATAGGATACTTTTTATCCCAATATTCGTACGGGATCTAGACTTATGCAGGTGAAACCGCGGGGCGCAGCTAGTTAATAAATAAGTTTTGGGACAGTAAAATCAAACACTATTAAAATGAACTTTAGTATTTTACTTGACGAAATTACCAGTCCAAACCCCTCATTGAAAATATAAATAGGTTAAAACTGGTTTTTCGTTACATAAAAAATTAAGTAGTGCGTATTTACATTGAACAGGGGTGTAATGAAGTGCATGCCTCCCATCTGCCCAAGGAATCGCCCAGACTTTCCATACTGTTAAGTTCTGCAGCGGTAATTCGTATACTTGATGTAGGATTCTCATCAAAAGCTCGAAGTATCATCTCATCGACGGCTACATTATATTGACTGGCACTCACTCGAGGTTTTTGATAATGTAGGTTTCCTGTCTCTCAAACGTCGATCGAAACTAAAGAACTTTTTACAGTAAAACTAAGTTCAAAATTATATATATAAAAAAATAAAGTAAGTAATGAATTCAGAACTTGTAACTTTTCATACATAACAAAAAATTACTTTGGAAGCACATAAGTATTTTTTACAGACCAATTGCATCAAATAATGATTTATTTAAAATAAGAATACATTGCAGAATACAATAAAAGTTATAATAATAACTTTTTTTTTGTATTCTGCATTGCAAAAACTAACTTTACAACTAACCATAAACAAAAAAGTAATGACGATTCTGAATTTACTCAATATCTATCAATGACTTATTGATAAGTAAATGATAATGAAAAATTATTTATTTTTCTACTCTACTTATGGTCCAACCAAAGAGTAGAATAAGAATACAAGAATACTTATTCTACTCTTTGGCTAACCAATGCGGTCTACCAAAAAGTTCGCATACACAAAAGAGAGAGAGAAAATAAATATTTTTATCTCGTTAGTCTCACTACCGGGCCCACGGAGGACAGAACTGACTGGACCTAATAATAACGTCGTTGTCACATATTTTATTTAAAAAAAAGGTTTTTTTTTGTTACAATTTTTTTTTACGAACTTTGTTTTTTATTTATTTTTATTTTTCAATCATTGCGTCATTCTACCTATTTAGTTTGTGTTCGTCTTGTACGAGTCCCAGTAAACAGATGTCTTTCTTTCTTTCTCAGGTGCTGGACGAGGAGGCGGAGGTGTTCGTGGTGAAGATGTGGCGCCTGCTGATCTACGAACTGGAAGCCAAGCGCGCCGGCCTGCACAAGTGACTCCAGCGATAATGTACCTCCTAGTCTAGACATTTAATAAATAAAAACAATATTATATCAATATCTTCTATTTATTTAGATTTCCGGCTAGTCTGTTCATCATGAAAAGTAAGTTGGAGTTCTAGTCCTACCAAAAGTGTGGAAAAAGTTTTTGCGATTTTTGAATTTTCTAGTACTCAAACCTCAGTTGGTCCAATATAATGTTTTGATCCATATAAGAAATAGGATCGATCGATTTTTTGTGAAAATGGTCCATTTTCTTGAAGGTCGTAATTTTTTTTCAATAAATTGAATAAATTGTGAATGGGTATCAAAATTTATCAAAAAAATAAGGATAGTTTCCTGAAACCGTTTTTCTGTAACTACAACGGTTAAGGTACCTGCCCTTACTGCCCCGTCTCAAAAACCCACCCTGTACAGTTCTAGTTCTCGCTAGAGTCGCGCCGCGCCGCCTGCCCGGGCGCGCGCCGGCGCGTCGGCGATCGATATCATGTTGTTGCCAGTGTAGTGCTGTGGTCGTCAACAATAGTCCTATATGTTCGTAATATTGTAGCAGTGAGTGCGGAAAACCGTGCATTACACCCTAATCCATGTTACATGTACGAATACTCACAGTTCGAGCGGTTACAAAGATAATGCTCCTTAGTCAGTGCGTCAAGCTGGCGAAATATTGTAACGCAATGCTCAAAATCAATTATTTATATTTCAAATCAAAAATCTAAAAACAAATGACACGTCAGTTACATCATGCATGAAATGAAGAGGACAAAAATTTAATTATTGTTCTTCTATTAAACGAAGTTAAAGGCTATAAGTCTATACTGTTTGATATAAGTCCTATGACGTTGTCAGTCTTGTATACCTCGTTCCGGAACTATCACTGTACACATTGTTTTGGTCTCAGGGTATAGGATAGGTTATTGGCTTTACAAAAGGTCGTTCGACTACAGATGCGGGTGTTGCTCTGCTGAAACACATATTTAACGCATGGGAGAACTCGCAAAATGCTATTGGGGTTTTCTGTGACCTCTCCAAAGCCTTTGATTGCGTGCACCATGACACGCTTTTGCGTAAACTGCGTCATTACGGTGTTCAAAACGAAGCTCTCAACGTTATAAATTCTTATTTACACAATAGGTCCCAATGTGTAGATGTTAATGGTGTGAAATCTTCCGGTCTACCAGTTCAGTTAGGTGTACCTCAAGGCTCAATACTAGGTCCGTTCTTGTTCTTAGTGTATATCAATGACTTACCATTCTATTTAAAGGGTATCTGTGAAGTTGTACTGTTTGCAGATGATACCTCTCTTATTTTTAAAGTAGACAGGAATAGACAAGATTTTGACGATGTAAACAGTGCTCTCTCAATGGTTACGGATTGGTTTACGACAAATAACCTAGTTCTCAATGCCAAGAAAATGAAATGTGTAAAGTTCTCCCTACCAAATGTTAGAAATCTAGGACCCAACATCGTCTTAGATAAAGAGGTGCTTGAGTCTGTAAACTCGGCAGTTTTTCTGGGCATAACAGTAGATGCCAAACTTCAGTGGGGCCCACATATATCGAGCCTAGCGGGAAGGCTCAGTTCCTTCCGCCTACGCCGTCAGGAAAGTAAGACAATACACTGACGTCGATACAGCTCGGTTAGTCTATTTTAGTTATTTTCATAGCGTTATGTCCTACGGTCTTCTGCTGTGGGGCAAAGCTGCTGATATTCAAAATATATTTGTCCTTCAAAAACGAGCCGTTCGAGCTATTTACCAGCTAGGTGCCAGAGTTTCTCTGAGAGATTTTTTCAAAGATATTGGTATCCTCACGGTGGCGTCCCAATTCATCTTCGCCAACATCTTATATATTAGGCAAAATATACACTTATACACTAAAAACAGTGATTTTCACAATGTTAACACTAGAAATAAGGACAAACTACGAGCTCCCTTTCACCGGCTTCATAAGGTTCATAACTCATTTGTTGGGCTTGGTATAACCTTTTATAACAAGCTACCCTCTTCTTTGCTAGATTTGCCTTTTGATGCGTTTAAAACGAAAGTAAAATCCAAGCTTTGTTCAAAGGCATACTATTCTATAAACGACTACTTAAATGATAAGAATAGTTGGTCGCTGTGATTAACTCAAGACAATGTTTATGTTCTTTCTCCAGATTACCTACTGACAAGTTATATGAGTTTATATAATTGTATTTTTTTTATTTTATTTGACTTTATAAGTCAAGCTATTTTTTAATTTTATTTCAATTTATTGTTGACATAATCTACTCATTACAATGTTTTTTCTAATGAGTTGTATTGCAATATGTGGTTAGCTAGTGACCTCGACAATTGATCATATTAGTTATTGTTATTAGTAATTAACTGTTTGTTTTACTTATTTTATCTCGATGGTCCTAGCTTATCATTTATAACTTCCAGTTACAACTATATGTAAGCGGGCACGCCCTTTATGCCTGGAGGCTTTTATTTAGATAAGTTCTGTTTACGTTTAGTTTTTATTTCTGCCTGAGTATAGTTCTCGATGATGTTGTGTGGTATATTGGCGTGTGCTAGCTAACATATGGCTAATAATTTAAATTATGTTTTGTGTTGCGTAATGTAAATTATTTTGAATACTATTATATAGAATCTTATTTTTTTGTTCTTCTAACTGAACAGACAGCTGTGCTGCTGGGGAGTTTGTTGCGCCACTTCTTCTTCCCAGCTAAGCACTAGGAAGTGGTGAAGGGTGGGCATTTTTGGGGGACGGTCTTATGTAATTTTGACGTTCGAAAAGTGCTGATTCTCAGCCTAGTTTGAATAAATGACTTTTGAATTTTATGGGACAAAATGTTTACTTTGTTTTGGTAAAATAAACTATGAATTGTACCTATACGGTGTTATGAAACAAAGGTTGTTGACAATAAAATGGTTCCTTGTCCGTGTATACATGTTTTTGGGGCTGACTGTACATACTAATTCCATGGAATGTACTTAAAAATTTCAGTAGATAAGAGCTTATGATTTTTTATTAGATAGGACAGCGTCGCGAATGTATTACGGCGTGTCAATTACACGAGATCGTGACCAAATCGCTAACGAGACGATTCACCGCGCACCGCCGTATATAGCGCGCGCTCACGCCGCACGCACACACCGCGCTCGCCGCCTCGCTCCGACTCGCTCCGACTCGCTCCAACTCGCTCCGACTCGCAGCCGCCACACACCACACGTCGCCATGAGGAGCGGCGCTCTACTGGGGCTCATCGCGGTGAGCTCTTCACTCTCCTGTCTCTAACTAATCGTGTTCGTAGTCAAACTCAAACTCAAAGCATTTATCTCAAACCAATCACAGGCACTTTTGAATTGTCAAGGAGTAGGTTAGTCAGAAAGATGAACCTAGTTGCCCATTCCAAAACGAAGTAGGTTCCTATGGTGAAGAATGGGCAAGAAACTCCATGGACACTTACCTACGGTTACTCATTTTTGGTTCAACACAACGTTATAAGTTTGATGCAGGAGTACGTACCTACCTACAGAACATAAAGGGGTTTTGGAAAATGAAATTGTTATTAGTCATCATCAAATCCCAAGTCGTGGTACCTATAATAGTAACCAGTAAATTGTACTTCGCAGTGGCAACTGGTATTTGCAGAGTCCGTCCAAGAGATCCGGCGTTTCGGCGAAAACGTGAGTAAATGGTCTTTCAAATAAAAAAAAAACTTAATTTATGTTACCCACTACCCAAAAAAAAACTGGTTACATTCTGTTAACTTACAAAAGTCTAATCTCGTTTACAGCCACACTCCCTCTCGAATATAGAGCTGCTAGTCCCCCTGATGATGAGTGATACGAGCGAAGAGAGCGATGAGAGCGACACGAGCGCGGCGGGCGAACGATACGAGCGCGCGCGCGTTGACAAAGACACTCCTTTCAGCAACATCCCCTCGAGCGCATTCGTCCTCGATGAGAGTCCCCCTGCCGCGTTACAGAAACACAAACGCGGACACAAACACAGCCGCAAGCAGGACCTCGCGTACCGGCCGCGCTCCGTATACCTAGAGAGCACAGAGAGCGCCGAGAGCGGCGAACGGGACGAGCGCAGTGAGCAGGTCGAGCTCGGCGCGTGCTCGCGACTGATGCGCTCGCCGCCGGGACGTCAGAACGAACTGTTGTTGCTGTTGTGCTCGGAGCTGCAGGACGCGCCGCGCCGCGCCTGCGCCTGCTGCCCGCAGGCCGCCGCGCCGCGTCGCGAACTTGTGCCTATGGGAGATAACACCCGCTGGTGAGTGCACACAGTACCCACATGGGTACAAGTACAAGGTACGGTGCGGCGCCTGTAGTGTGCGTTGGTTTATAGAAAATTTATTTGCAATGCGTTGGTTTGCGGCGCGGACCGCCCCAATATGTGCTAGCCCCAAATGATATTATTTATTTTTTAAGTACCTTGGTTATATATTTATAACCAAGGTACTTAAGTGAACTGTTTTGTGTTGTTGTGTATGAAGTGTTTTTTAAAGTTTGATTAGGTCGGTGTTTCCTATCCGACTAGATAGACAGATAGAATACTCTTTAAGCAGTGTCTATCCCTATCGGCTAAAGTGCCAGGTTTCGTTTAGGCACAAGAGAATGTAATGTTCTGGGAATGTAGTGTTTTACAGCGAACTAACCTCAACAATCAAACAAAATAACAAGTGACAGTGACAATGCTTACGGCACTTTAGCCGGGCCGAGGCAGCGCCACTATTATACCGCAACTACCGGCACTCTATAAAATTCCAACTCTTTATTATATACACCGAATTGACTACTTCTGCCTCCGAGGTCAAGCAATGTCTCTTTTAAAATCCAGATATTCCAATGGTTAGTCAGATTATATTATATTAGGAACACACATATTTTGACATGTCTTGATATTGACAGCAGCCATCGTATAGACTTTAAACTCAACTCAAATCTCGAAACTGACTGTTTTGTAATGAGAGCGGGAGCTTAAAGTTAGTATATTTTGCTTATTTCCACAGTAGTCTTATGGCGTTCTGCTGTGGGGATCGGCAGCTGACGTAGATTCAATTTTCATTTTACAAAAGAGGGCAATCCGCGCTATCTATAAAATGGGTCCTTAAGGGACTCGCCTTTGGAAATAAATTCAAAGAAATTGATTTACTGACTCTGCCTTCTCTTTATATCTTAGAAACTATTATGTATGTTCGCATAAAAAGAGAAAAGGACCAAATATTTAGCCTTGTGGTACACCCATTTTTACTTTTAAACATACTGAATTGTTTTAACTTGCATCATCAAAAAAAAAAAAAAATCATCTTGTCTATCATTTAAATAAAATTTTACTAAACTGAGCGCAAGTTTTCTAAGTTCGTAATGCCCAAGTTTCAAGAGTAAGGTTTTTTCGTCGACGCAATCAAATGTCTTGGAGAGCTCACAAAAGATTCCTATGGCGCGGTCTTGGGCCTCTTCCCACACCGTAAACATGTGTTTAAATAAGGTGACACCGGCGTCAGTCGTATAACCTTCTCGGGTGAAACCATACTATTGAACATAACAAAGTAAGGACATTTGGGTAGGCCGCATGAAGTGGTCAAACTGTCAGACTACCATTTACCGCATGCATGTTTTTTGCATGGTGTGGTTGAGGTTGAAACTCCACTGGTCGTAGGATGTGCATGGAGGTGTGTCATGTTAGCTAAGGCTAAGCTAGTGGCTTTTGTGGACAGGATATTAATTCAAATTTGTTACTGTTGGATTGGGAACATTTGGTTTAAATAGGTTTTTATTTGTATTATTTTATTTGTCCTTTATATATAGATTCTTTTATATTTTGTGAATGTGAGAACGTTGTAGGCTTAACAGACTAGATTTGTAGACCATTTTCTATTTGGTAAGTACCTGGTACTTGATGACAGGCCTACACTGTCCTCTATCATACACTGTTATTTGAAAACTTTGTTAAAGCAATTTATTCATAAGTGCCCATGTAGGTTTATGTGAAATAAAATATTTTGATTTTGAGCTGCGCGGTTCGTTTTTTTGCCGGCCATTCATCCGTGCGTAGCGTGGCATTTGTATGTGTGCGTGTATTGCAGGGTGCAGAACTACCTGAGGTCGCCGCGCATGTGAGTGCTCACTTTCGTAGTTAGTTGTAGAGCTTGTTCGATCGCCGTTGCTAACCTTATTTATAGGGTGTATTACATATCTATAAAGCTTCCAACTTCTGTTGCAGAAGGTTGCCTCACCGGAGCCCGGAATAGTTTCAACTGCGAGCTCCAAGGGGCTAAGAATAATTACTTACTTATAATTATCATAAATACCTATATCATCAATACAATCAATCCACAATCAACCCAATCAATCCTCTGTTATCATAATTACCTATTTACATGTAATGGATTTGACAGATTATAAACTCAAAACTACATTTAAATTACTTGTTTTAATAAAAGGGTCCTACGTATCCAGTACAACTACGTATATGCGCGCCTTTTGAATGCCACGTCATAAACGCGTCAGCTTGACCTATGTGAATTTCTGTTCTTCTCAAAAAAATAGAGGCTATAGGAAAAAGGGGAACGCCTCTGAAACTATTTGCTGACTATTTAGACGCCCCGTACCTATGTGTTAGAATAGATAATATTACGAGCGATGTACAGAAAAATACTGGTGCTGTGTTCCTTAGGGGAGTATTCTGGGCCCCATGCTATTCCTGATTTATTTCAACGACTTGTCTTATCTTAATATTAAAGACGGCAAAATTATATCACTATGCCGACGGCATTGCCGGCGTTAAAGTTAATATTTACCCCTGAAACCAGTAGCGAACTTGCCGTTCGAAATGGCTCGACTAGATTTTAATACTGTGACAGGATAAAATATATTCACTTCTTCATGCGCAAGTCTCAACTTAACATTTCTAACCATCATATTATATTCTTATCAATGTGGAAACCGTAAAGTTTACATGTATTGTGTAATGTCGTTTCATCGTCAAAACGAGCGACTTAAAATATCTCGGTGTAATAGTAGACGACACACTTTAGTAGAAAACATATTCAAAGTCACTGGCAGCCGAGGACGGATTTCTTGCAACAGTTGCAGCAGCGCGCCAGCACGAGCTCGGGCGCGCGAGTCTGGTGGAACTGTCGACCGCGCACTTTCCTCGGCTTGAACTCCGGGACCACCGTCTTGCCCAGCTTGTCGTACGTGGGGCCCTCCATGTTCATAAGACTGCGCTGGCACAGCCGGCCCTGCGCACATATAGATGAACATCAGTCTATTGTCTGTTCCAAAAGTATCTGATGAAAGTGTAAACAAACGCCCGTTCAGGTTCAATACTTACGCAATCACTCACTAAAGGGAATTCATAACAAATTCGGTCTGTATTAAGAGGTTTCAACTTTACATCTCACACCTTTATTCAAGAATTAGCATTTAAATGACTTTATTAAATTGTATGTATCATTGAAATATCTATGAAAAATTAAGTTATAAAAATTAACCTCAATTTTCAAATGAAAAACATCTTTAAGGTGATTCGAAATTAGAATTTTGGAATAACCTACGTATATGTATTAAAATAATAAAATCAAAGCACAAATTGACATCGACAGGTACATTTTCTGATCCATTTGTTTACATTTTAATCAGATACTTTGTAATAGACCCATGAGAAAGCCTTGCTATAGACTGCTATAGTCCGACGTTCAAAATTAACGTGGATGCAGGAATTTATAAATCCAGTAAGAATATCTATCGCCACGTCCATTAGGCTCCATACCAGACTAAAGCGTAGTACAGACCGGCGCGACGCGACTCTAACAAAACAATTTCTAAGAAAACTTCACGGTTTCACGGTAGAACAATAACCGGTTTCGAGTAGCGCGACAAGTCGCGCTAGTCTGCACGAGCCTTTAACCGTTGATGCACTAGCGACCCGCATTATACCTACTTTACTTATATCCACGCTGACACCTAGTCGAGAGGAGCAATGTGCATAATTAATCTCTCAATTAGGCGACTCATCTGCTGAATTATGTAAACACGAGCTTGTGGAGCTGCATAATTTTATCGCGACAAAGGACCGCGACACTCATAGACTCGGCAGTTAGCAGTGCGCCTACACTGCCTCGTCCGGCGAAGTACTACGTACTACCAAACCGATTACTTCCGCCTAGCTGCGTTGTTGTGTACCGCCTTGAAAGGTGCCGATACAATAACAGGCACATGAGACATTTCAGAATTTCATCTGTCTGGGATGGTAAGACACCTGCCTCTAGTATTGCAGATGTGTGTAGGCGGCGGTAACAACTAAACATCAACTGAATTCTTGTTTGTGATCCAATAACATAAAACAAGTGCCTTCAGCTCGTGCGTTCAAATCCGGGCAAGTACCTACCAATGTGACTTTTTAATTAACATCTACTTTCTGTATTTATCTCGGACATTACTGCCATCTGCATCGTGAGGAAACCAGCACCCTAATTGCGTAACAAATTTTCAATCAGAATCCGAGGGTTTTGAAGAAAATTCTTAATCCATTGCTTCAAAAGTTTGAAAAATTCGTCTGCCTAACAACGTAAATAACGCAATGAACGTGGCTGAACTGTCAAAATGAAAGAAAATGCGATCAATTGTAATTCTATGTGTATTACGCAATTACCCAACTGGACTTATAGTTAATATAAGCCTGAAATCGCCAGTTAGTCTTGAGCAAGCGTGGTGATCAATGCTCGTGCCTTCTCCATAATTATGAGAAAAGGTCGTTGCCCTGCAGTGGGACAGTATTAGGCTGGTATTATTTATTATGTTAAGTACCTTCGAGCGGATGCGTGTCAGCTCAGGGTTGCGCGCTGCAGCCATGTCGAGCTGGTCCGGTGACGGCGACTGGCTCTTGTCCTTCTTCTGTCGCAGCACCGCGACCTGCTGCTCCGTGTCCTCTGGCGGTGGAGAGTCACGGCGCGGCTCCGGGGTGAGGGGAGGTGGGCTGTGGGCTGTGGGCGGCGGGGGAGGCGGGGGCGACGCAGGTGGGGAAGCTGACGGACTGGTCTCCGGCAGCGTTTTAATTGTCGTGTCTTCTTCAATCGGCTCCCCCTCGCGCATCCGAATCTTGTCCTTGTTCAACAGCCGCTTGAGCTTGTTCACGCGCACTATCTTGTAATGCTTGGAGTGAGTGTAGCTCCTGAAGGCGTTGTCATCATGGAGTGATTGGTTCAAGTCACCCTCCTGCCTCCGCATGTCGCCGTAGTACCGGCGCGGCGGCTGCGGTCGAGGCCCCGGTGGTAACAGTCGTTTGCGGTATGGTGGCAGGGGCGCAGGGGGCGCGGGGTGTAGAGGGTGAACGGGGGGCGCGGGGTACGCCAGCTGGTTCTGTCGCTCGAGCAGCGCGTAGTCGTCATTGTTCCGTCGCAGGTCATCTCTGATTATGTTCACGAACTCCAGTCTTTTGTCGGCGATGTTCAAGTTCTCTTTGACTGAAAACAGCATATTTATTAGTTAGAAGCTCACAGCTCTTGGGGGGTTACCTTATACTCTTACAGCAGGATAATATTAGACGAACGAAGAAAAGTCATGCGAAGTGTCAAACGAATCATTAGCGATGCAACTATATCTGCCACTCTGCGCTGCCGTCTCAACGTGACATTTAAAGAGTCTATGGAGTATCTCAATACTCAATCATTTACTGCATTCCACAATGTACTACGAGTATGTATGTGTGTGTGTACTTAGGTGGTAACTTAAAATTGAATGAAATCATTATGAACGCTGTCAGGCACAGCAAAATGCCCTTCCTCGTTCGTTCCGCAGGAATCTACTCGTACTACCTTTTTTTTGGAATGAGCAACTATCTTAATTTTTCTGACTGACCGACTTCTTGACAGTTGAAAAGTGCCTGTAGTTTATTGAAATAAATGGTTTGAGTTTGAACTTGATGTGGTGTCACTGACCTGTGTGGCTCTGCTGCGTAGTGACCGTGGTGAGCTCTTGTGCCAGCAGATCCCTCCACCGATAGAGGGCGATCATCGCCAGTAGGATCCTCATCGTTTGCTACATGTGGCGGTTCGCACTTTATTACTCCTCGCAGCAAATAAAATACTCTGATAGGAAATTTTATTGTGCTCTATAAACTTAACAATAAAACACTACAATGTAATACCTGTGTAACTACACATTCGTGCCGAATGCAGCCAGTCGGCCTCCTGCGAGACGCATGTTCAGTTGACCCTCATGGAAGTTCTGTTTTAGAAGCAGGACTATTGACGTCACGTCACGATGATACTTATTGGCTTGTTGGGGTTTGGAGGTCCAATTCAATGGGTTGTTGTTTGTAGAAAAGGAACTGGAGGAGGAAATTAAAATTGAATATTCTAGAAACAAAGAAAGTTTGAAATATTTCTTTCCTACGGGGTAGGCAAACACTACAGAACAATAAAATATTCGATTTAATTACTAATAAAAACAATTCTATTTAGGTACTGAATGAATGAATGAATGAAATGCACCGATCCCAGCGTGGTTTAACCAGACTCGATAAATCGAATGAACCCCAAGATTTGCACTAGCCCATGAAGCCTCATGTTTCATGGGGCTGCAAAGGCCATTGCATATCTGGGAGTAGACCGGGGGGCGCTTGTGGTAAGCTAATGGTAAGGAATGAACGTGCCCTTAGGATAAGGAAGGATTTGAGAGCCATACCGGATATGCATCCTAAAGTAAGCATAGGAATAGTGGAGAGACGGGTGTTAATATTATCTATGGATGGGCATCTTTTGCGACGTCTTCGTTATGTTGGTTCGAGTCAATCTTCACCGGTGTATTTTGAGACGGGGTTACGCTGCTTTCTCAGCTTTTTTCTATATTGCTGCTGTGCTGTGTTTGATTTTGCTGTGTCTAAATCTTCGTCAGAGGCGTCGCTGCTATCCGTTTCAGGTTTCTTGTACATCTCGCTGGCGGCCTTCATGATCTTGGATCTGTCTGTCATCCAAAAGTCTAATTCCTTGTCGAAATAAGTCGAGTCCTGTTTAAGATTGTCGTTCCAAGTGTAAATAGGACGGCCTACTTTCTTATATTTGGCCTTATACTGCATTGCTGCGTGTAAACATATAAACCCTATGATAGTTATAAAAGCTTTTCGGCAAATTAAAATCAAATTGACCGAAGATCTATGGGGATTATCTATCAAAGTTTGTACATCCATAATCGAGACTATAGCACCATACTTAGCTTTAATATTTAATTTGTGCGTGGATCAAGGAGTCTTCCCTGATTTAATGAAATACAGTAAGGTTATACCCCTTTTTAAATCTGGGGACAGTAAAGACACTAACAATTATAGACCAGTATCCGTGCTGCCCGTATTCAGCAAGGTGTTCGAAAAGGTAATGCTCAATCAAATGCTTAATCATTTTAACACCAACCAAATCTTACACGATCAGCAATATGGGTTCACCAAAGGACGTTGTACGACTGACGCCGGTGTAACCTTATTAAAACACATATTTACAGCGTGGGAGGGGGCCCAAGACGCCATAGGAATTTTTTGTGACCTCTCAAAAGCATTTGACTGCGTAAATCATGAAACCTTACTCTTGAAACTTGAGCATTACGGTCTAGGTAAACTTGCGCTCAGTTTGCTAAAATCTTATTTAAATGATAGACAACAGCAAGTCCAAATTAATGGGGTCAATTCACTCGGTCTAAAAGTAAAAATGGGTGTACCACAAGGCTCGATATTGGGTCCTTTCCTCTTTTTAGTATATGTAAATGACCTACCCCATTTATTAAAAAACCAACCACAAATGGTGTTATTTGCTGACGATACTTCTCTAATTTTTAAGATAAATAGACGTGCATCAAATCTTGACGACGTAAATAACGCCCTACTGCAGGTCCAAAATTGGTTCACTGCTAATAATTTACTATTAAATGGGAAAAAAACTAAATGCATTAGATTTGCTTTACCGAATGTTAAAAGTAGTGATTGTGACATAGTATTGAATGGGGAGAAATTGGAATTCATCGATAAAACTGTTTTCTTGGGGATCACGCTCGACTCCAAGCTGCAATGGGGTCCTCATTTAACATCTCTTGCAGGACGCCTAAGTTCAGCAGCATATGCTGTGAGAAAAATCCGTCAATTTACTGATGTAGATACCGCGAGGCTGGTCTATTTCAGTTATTTTCATAGTATTATGTCTTACGGTATTTTACTATGGGGGCGGGCTGCAGATATCGACTCTATTTTTATTCTGCAGAAAAGAGCCATCAGAGCAATATATGGCCTCCGCAGACGCGATTCTCTAAGGGAACTGTTTAAAGATATTAATATCATGACGGTACCTTGTCAATATATCTATGAAAACATCATGTACGTTAGGAAAAATCTAAGTCTTTTCAGTAAAAGAGGTGATAGACACAATTATAGGACTAGAAATAGGGACCAATTGATTCAACCGGGTTTCAGACTGGCTAAAGTAGACTCATCCTTCATGGGGTACTGTTTGAAATGTTACAATAAAATACCTCCCCACATACTCCAATTGAACGAAACGAAATTTAAATCTTGTATAAAACGCACACTATGCTGCCAAGCATATTATAAGTTGGGGGATTACATCGACGACAAAAATGCTTGGCTCAGCGCTGGTCCAGCTCCACAAGGGCGCATAAACTAATTGATTAGCATTCAAAATATTGTTGCAGCTGCTGAAGATTGTAAAACTATCTTTAGATTGTATAAATTCAATCTCTTAGTATTATATGCATAGCACATGTGTGAGCACTATGTCCCTACTTTACAGTTACCATTTACTGGGTACGTCTTTCATTGACTTGAGTTTGCCCTGGCGGTTGTGAGTATGTCATGCTCACTCAAATGTCTCGCTGGTGGTGGCGTGTGTGTTGGATCGTTAAGTTCCCTTCAAAATGGTTGAGCTAAATGGTGCTGATGCATGCGTCATGTTCGTGAACGGGCGCCGTCAGTGGGGACTGGTCATCTCTTAGCTGCCACGGCTTATTTGAATTTATTTTAATTTTTTAATTGTTTTTATTTTTATTACTGACGCTTTTAACGTGCACGTCTTTTTACATTGTTCTCACATGTATAATTACAAAAATGGATGATGTAACCAATATTTTGTGAAAATATTCTGATTGAAAAGAGTGTCCGTGGAGTTTCTTGCCCGTTCTTCTCCATAGGAACCTACTACGCGTTGGAATGGGCAACTAGCTTCATATTTCTGACTGACCGACCCCTTGACAATTCAAAAGTACCTGTAATTGGTTTATTTGAAATAAATGCTTTGAGTTTGAGTTTGAGTTTAAAAGGTGTGGTTTGCCACGCCTGTGGACGTGTGCGAGATAGCACATTCTGTGGTTCTTGATGCGTTTGGTTACAGTTTTACCATCTAAGATTTCGTGCATCTTCTTTTGTGTTGGTTTATTTCTGGCGTGGTTAATCAAGTCTCTCATGATGACTCTCTCATATCTTCTCGGTCTTGACCTATTAGCTTTGGTGATTACCGATACTTTCAATCCGTATATCATGCAAGGTACTATAACCATTCGATACATGAGTCTGGCTAGTTTCCAGTCCATCCTTGAGTTTATTATGAATGGTAATAGTTACTTTGAGTTTTTAGTGGCCTGTTCACACCGTTTTCTAACTGTGCTTCTCCTGCTTAATGCAGATGTTATGTATGTACCTAGATATTTAATTTCGTCGACTGTATGTAGTTTTAATCCGTTCATTGACACGTAAGTCGCTTTCTGTTTAATTAATGGGTCTCTAATTAGAATTTTTGTTTTAGTTTCGTTTATTTGTAGGCCGACACTACCTAGTAGGGGTTTAATATGGTATACAATACCTTCTAACCCTTTTAGGTCGTCTGTGATGAAGATGAGGTCGTCCGCGAATGATAACACCAAGGGGAGTGATATTTCAAGATCTTGGTCTAATTTAATTAAGTGAGTTTCCTCTTCGAGGGTTCTAAGGACCTCATCCATGACCTGTGTAAAAAGGCGAGGAGATAGCGGGCAACCCTGTTTGACTCCCTTTCCTTTAATGATCCAACTACTTTGCTGACCACACCATTTGATGTGTGTTCGTTCATTCATGCAAACTTTGATTATCCTGTTGGTTAGTGTCATATTAGATCTTTGTATTAGAATGTCTCGCAGTGCTTGGAGGTTGACGTTGTCAAAAGCTTTTTCTATATCCAGAGCGAGTACATAGATTCTTTTACCTGCGCGCCATTCTTCGTCCAGAACCCTTTTTAGTGTAAATATGTGATCATCTGTAGATCTGTTGTTTAAAAAAGCCGCTTGGTAGTTGCCCAATTCTTTTATTGTTTCGTCTAATTTTTTAAAACGTAGGAGGCGTAGATTCTGTAGCCCGTATTGCAAACCGATATTCGTCTATAGTCATTTGAATCTTTAGGGTTGTTTTTCTTCGGAATTGGTACTTGCATTGTTTCTAGCCAAGTGTCGGGCGCTTCATTTTGTGTCCACGCTTTATTCATGTGCTTGGTAACGGCTTCCTGTAATATCGGCGGCATTGCTTTGAAGAGCTCAATTAACACTTGGTCTGTTCCGGGCGCTGCCCC
The DNA here is from genome assembly GCA_947364205.1 of Agrochola lota. Classification (NCBI taxonomy): domain Eukaryota; kingdom Metazoa; phylum Arthropoda; class Insecta; order Lepidoptera; family Noctuidae; genus Agrochola; species Agrochola lota. Next base: position 15,423,737 of record OX376244.1, on the reverse strand, counting down.
GTTCTGCATGTTGTTAATTATTTCCATTACTTCGTCCAGTGTGGGTCCTGCATTTTGTGCGGTGGATAACCGTTTTGTTATGGTAACCGTTGGTATAGGTAGGCCCTCGGAGGTTTTTAGGATTTGCTCCCATTTGGACATTGGTATATAAGCGGTTCTTTTCCGGCGTTTGGTAGTTTGCTTGTTTTTCCTGTAAAATAGATAAAGTACCTGCATGCGTTTTGATGGATGTTTTTTCCCCAAACTAGTGAAGAATGCACTGGATTCTTTGTTTTCTTCTTCAGTTTTAATCATATGAAGTATTGCCTGACATTCCTTTACGCGATTATGTCTATTTGGGTTATCTAATTGTCTTCTTTGTAGGAATTTAGCCTTTTGGAGGTTAGCAGGAGCTATACGATGTTCCCTAGAGTGACTCTGTTGAAAAGGTAAGGTTTCCTGGGCCGCCGCTTTTAATACTTCAGTTATGGTACACCATGGTATTTCGACGCTTTCATCTGTTGAGTCTATTCCTACGTTTTGCAATTTTTTTGATTATGCAAGCTTGGTATTTTGCTTTGGTTGATTTGATATTGAGAGCGGCATAGTAGTATTGTTTGTAATTGAAATCCTTGGTCTTTATTGTTGTTTCATTTTTTTGAGTCTTGTGTTTATTGTTTTCCTCATTGTTTATGATACGGTTTGTTCTTACCTGCCCCCAAATTATTTTATGGTCAGATATGGCCCTACCTGCCCATTCGCCTTTAATATACTTAAAGAGTTTTTCTGTTGTCTGTGGCGTAATAATGTGATCCAATTGTGATTTCTGCTTGCCCTTTGACCATGTTATCTTGCATGATGTTCTCGCTTTTGTTGTTTCTATTTGCAGTTTTTCCCTGCTGACTATATCCATTAACATTTCTCCGTTGTAATTGGAGTAGTCATGATGGAGATTTTGGTGAATCAGCCCTTTGCGTTGGAAACTTATTGTATCTTGTCTACCAATATGAGCGTTAAAGTCCCCTAGGATGATTAAAGTAATTTTCCTTGGTTTTTGTCTGATCAAGTTTAGTATACCCGTGAAGGATCTGGTTGCTTTAGAGGTACAGCTGTTGATGTGAGAGTTAATTATATAAATCGGAGCAGGTTTGTCGCTTCCCCTACCAATTTTAAGAGTTATTGTCATCACGTCGGTATCGCAATTTCTATTTATTATTTCAATTTGGGAATCCTTTCTGACTAGAATTGCAAGTCCCCGTTGAGCTTTACCTGCGGTTCCGGATAGGTGCCATTCGTAATGTGTGGAGTTGTACGTTCCTAAGTTCATCCCTGTTTCTTGTAGGCAGGCTATGTGAATGCCCCTATTTGAAAGTTCCGCGTCTATTTTATCTTTTTTGGCCGGTTTCGAGGCCCCACGAACGTTCCAAGTTGCAATGCGCAGGTCTGAGCAAGTATACTTAGTCGCGGCAGAAGGCAAATTTCTAAGTATTGTCTATCCGGTGTCGTCCGCGAGTTCAGCCGATAGCGGTGTACATAATGTTGATGTTAATTGTTCATCCGGTGTTAATGAGCAAGCTAGTTGGGGGCTGCTCAGAATTCGGGGTTTAGTAGACTGCCCTTGTTCGTCTCTTTTGTTGTATTTATTGCCTACCGTTTCGGCATGTTGTGGTGTATCTTTGTTAGTTGTTTTATGCGTTAGACTTTGCAGCTTATTGTTGTACTGTTCTTCGGCGCTTATGACCCAGCTATCATAATGTTGATCTTTGTAAATGATATGTATGTTTCCGGGTACTGGTTCGCCGGCAGGTGAGTACACCAGTGTGTTCCCGTAGTTATTATGCACATGCACATTTACGAGATAGAATTCGGCCGCGGCGATTAGGATGTCTTCCCCTCCCCAGAACGTCTCGTTAAACTGCGCGGTTATGTAGTTTGTTATCATTTGTTCCTGAGAGAGCTTGCTGTTAGGAATAGTGTCTTGAATGTTATTCCTAAGTGCTAAGCAAATTCTGGCTTCGTCGCGGTTATCCGAAACATACGTAGCTAGGTCTCGGCGTATTGACATATGGCCAAATGTTAACCCCATTAAGAGATTTAGTTGATGGGCGATCGCACTAAACAGACAATTGCCATCCTTCGCCAGTCACTACGCAACCGTAGATATGCGCTAACGATGTTGACGCTTAATCTAACAAATAATCTACCGAACTTTGTCGCTGAATTTTGGCTTCGTAATCGAAATAAAGCCGGGAATTTAATTCAGTTCTCGTGATCGATACACTTACTAGAAACAATTCAAGGTGTAAGTCTTTTTGGTATCTGGATCTACCGTTGGAGTTAGCATTAAGCATGCGTTTGAACTATGGGAGTTTGATTTATTAACTGAGTGATTAGTAGAAAGCCCTGAAATACAAGGAATGATCTCACCGGGTTTTTCTTATTACGACGTTTCTGGTTCCCTGGAAACCTTGGGCAGACGATAAGGCCTTCGGATGCCCTGGATCGCTCGCTCTGGATCAGGAACGCACGTAGGCTTAGCACACCTCACTTTTGCACTTAATGTAATTATTTGTAGACGCTTGAGTCATAGCCACATTGAATAAACAAAACACTCGATGTTATTTTTATTTTTGACCGGCAAAAACCACGTTGGATCATGTTTCGGACCCAAGCCCATGCACGTGTGCGATAAAACAAAGGCGCGGATCGCTCGAGACGTCCTTCCGCAACGGCGTCCAGATGAACTCTCAAAAAAAAAAAAAAAACAATTCTATATAGGTACTATAGTAAAATAAAAACTACTAGAATATAAAAACTACTAGAAATTTTAAAATAATATCTCTATCTATCTACTCTATATTAGGTCTCTTCCTTTACCTTATTAATAACAGTGTCCAGTTTATCTACTTTAATATTATTTGTTAATTTATTAAAACATAATATATCTTAAATAATCTAGTCTTAAAAAAATATACCCAAATAAATAGTTACTCTTTAAGTCATTGAAAATATCATGTCTTCTTTTAATTTAGCTTAGTAATAAACCTATTGTTGTCTTCTTTTTAAATGTTTGATGTAAATTGATGGCCTGAAACACAGGTTTTTCATAAACCTAGATCAGGCAGGTCTACATTACAGTTAGAATTTAATTTTCCTCGATTGTAATTAATCTATATCATAATTTTACTTTATACTTATATTTGAATAAATTTTTATTATTATTTCCTTTATTTAATTTTTTAACATATAAAATACATTTTTAAATATTTCTTAAAAACTATATAAAAAAGATTTAAAAATATAAAAAATAGTGTTCCGCCGGTGTCGGGAGCAGGGTCCAAGCTATCGGTGGTTAGGGCTGCAGAGACAGGAACCTCCTCACAATGCGAGCCGTATCGAGGAGTACTGCCTTCTGAATCAGGCCCTTGATCCAGCTGCCCAACGATAGCCTCCTCAGGTGTTGGTCGAGGCTCTTGGCTATTAGGCCATTGTCTGTCACGACTATCGGCACAATGATCGCTGAGTCCACATCCCACATGTCGACAACCTCGTGAGCCAAGTCAAGATACTTGATTTGTTTATCTTTCTCAGCTTTCACGAGGTTCCCGTCATGCGGGACCGCTATGTCAATAATCATTGTGCGCCGCTCTACTCGATCCACCACCACTATGTCAGGTTTATTGGCAACAATAGCAGGACTATTGTTGCCAATAAACCTGACATAGTGGTGGTAATAATCCTGGCTACAAGGTTGTGTCTATGCAAGTACTCTTCGTTAGCTAGACGAGAACAACCGGAGATAATGTGTCGGATTGATTCTCCCGGACGGTGGCATGCCCGACAGATGTCAACCAACCAGTCTTTCACAATAAATCTACGGTAATTGTTCATCATGATAACTTCGTCCATAATTGCACAGACAAAACCTTCGGTTTCCCCAAAGAGGTCACCAAAACGCAGCCAGGTTACGGACGCTAGAAAATCTACATCGGGTCCATGTAGGGTCCGGAAAAAGCGTCCATGAAGCTCCTTACTCTGCCATACCTCCTTGCGATCGTTAGTGTCAAGCACTACAGGCTTGCGCCAGTTCTCTTTAGTCAAGGAGAGCGGGGTGAGGCCCTTGTCCACAGCGACCACATCTCGATGCATCCCCACGTCGGCTTCTAGGAAATATTCCCTGAGACTGTATTTCTCGCGATTGTGGAGGGTCTTAGCGTTTAAAAAACCTCGACCTCCACACTTTCGCGGGATATACAGTCTCATTACCGATGACCGTGGGTGGTGCATTCGATATGCAGTCAGCAGCGTACGGACCCTCCTATCCAGAGCGTCGAGTTCCGTCTGAGTCCATTTGAGTATGCCGAAAGAGTACATCAAAACCGGCATGACCCAACCATTGAAGGCGCGCACCTTATTTCCGCCTGATAGAAAACTATTAAATACTTTCTTCAGGCGGCCAAAGAAGCGCTCCTTCAATGATTGCTTCATGTCAGTAACATTGATGCCCAACGCTTCCGACATACCCAAATACTTATAGGTTTCGGATGCGGAGAGGGCTCTAAGGTTTATGGAATCCGAGAGTTCGGTACCCACGGATTCCATAATCTCCCCTCGCTTTACATGCATGACCGCACATTTGTCCACACCAAATTCCATCCTGATGGCGCTACTGAAAGTTTCTGTTACTTTCAGTAGCTCCATCAGTTGCAAATTGTTGGGGGCAAAGAGTTTAAGGTCATCCATGTAGAGGAGGTGAGATACAACCTGACCACCTCTCCTCAGCCGATAACCTAGACCTGAATCCTCCAGCAGTGTGCTTAGAGGATTCAGGGCTAAACAGAACCAGAGCGGACTCAAACTATCGCCCTGAAATATGCCTCGCTCGATCCTTATCGGCTCGCTATTCCTCTGGATATTTCGACATCCTGGATAGCGAAGGACCGTCCTCTATTGCCCCATACACGACATCAGGAAGGTGCGCAGAGTTGCATCTACTTTATACAGCTCCAGCACCCTCATGAGCCATGTATGTGGCACCGAGTCATAGGCCTTCTTATAATCTATCCAGCATGTCGACAGATCCTTTCGGGAACGGCGAACCTGCTGGCTAATGGCCATATCAATGAGGAGTAGCTCCTTAGTACCGCGGGACCCGTTCCTACATCCATTTTGAGAGGCAGACATGATGGCGTTGGTGTCTATATGTTTGTTAATTTTAGCTCTCAAAATGGATGTAAGAACTTTATAGACCGTCGGTAAACACGTGATCGGCCTATAATTTTTGGGTTCCGCGGTGCTACCAGATTTATGGAGCAGGTGCGTGACTCCTGTCGTTAGGAACTGGGGTAGCGAACCAGACTCCAAAGCAGTCTGGTACTGAGCCGCCAAGCGAGCGTGCGATCTTTTGAACCATTTGATCCAGAAGTTGTGCAGCCCGTCCGGCCCTGGAGACTTCCAGTTGGGCAACGGACGAACTGCACGAGCTACATCTTGGGGGCAGATGATAATAGCCCCCATTTCTGGTATTGGATCGCAGGCTCGTTCGACTTCCCTAGTCCAATCACCTTCGGTGTGGCTAACAGGCACCGACCAGATACTCCGCCAGAAAGAACACATGGCATCATCATCCGGAAGGCGCGCGTCACCCACACCTTGGTCCGGTCGCTCCCAAGCCCTATAAACCCGCCTTTCATCACTCTGGAAGGTGCGATTCTGAGTGTATCGCTCCACTCGCCGCTTATACCTGCGGATACGGTTCGCCCATGCATACACTTTCTGCTTCAGGAAGTCGATGCGCTCTGTGACACGGGACACATAGTCCTTAGGGCTAATATCAGTCCCTGAGAACGCCCGCCTCACAAAGCGCATCACTTTAGGGCGAGTATTGCCCTCCCTGAAGCAGATAAGTTTGCCGATGAGCGCCCTGGCCCCACCAATACGGCGTTCAATTCTGCAGTGCCAAGCTGGTACGGCAGGTTTCGGTCGTGTAGCTCTAGAGTCATTTGCAAATTTGACGTGAGCTACACGACATGCCGCAACAGCCGCGCAGTACAGAATCGAATGTGTATCAGTGAGGTCTTCGCAGTCATCAAAATAGTTTGATAGCTGCGAATCCAGAACCGCCACCAGCGCCCTGTTTTTGTTATGCATGGGCAAACGAGGTAAGCGTGGTCTAAGTTCGGGCGACATGGTTCGATATTCCCGAATCGCACCCTCCAAAGCACTCCTCAATTCCTCATTGCATTGGGTACTTACGTTTGTAGCCCTGTCATCAATCCTCTCGTCAGCTTGATTTGTAGTGTCTTGTGGTGGCACTATAACACTCTGCGGCGGGGGAGCGATGACATGGCTACTCAGCATTTCATTTCGCAGGCGATCAAGCACAGTATCATCCAACATATGATTACGCTGGATGACCCGTACCTGATCCGACAGTCGTTGTGCCGAAACGTTGACAGCTGGTTCAAGCACCTGAAAAAGAGAGAGCATCCGAACACGGTACGCGGTCAGATTGTTTCCCCCATCTGTAGCCCCGTAGTATGAGCGCATGACGTTTTCATTAATGGAGCGTGTCCATCTCATGCGCTGCACACTTCCGCCGGGAGCTGGGATCCTATCAGAGGCCGGTGGGCCTCGAGGTCCTAAACCGTCCGGCGGCCGGCGTCCTCCCCGTCGACGAGCAGGTGGTGGCGTCGTGGGCGGAGAGAAATACTCGTCGCTCGAGGTCGACGCAACTACCGCGGCCGGTGTCGTCACAGCGCTCACAGTGGGGCTGGGTACCGGTAGCGGCGAGGCGGAGCTGAGCGACGAGTCCGGAGGTGGTGGGCGTGCTCTACGTGCGGCTGATCGTGTTAACATCTCATTATTTCATAATTTTCTTTGGTGTTTTCGGAGGTGACATGACAGCTGATGTCACCTCATGTTCAGCAGTTTTTAATTTATGTCTATTGGTGTATTTTGCTCTTTTTTGGAATAAATGGGGTTTCAGGTTTGTTTTCGGATTCTTTTTTTAACATATAAAAACTATTAAACTGTGTCAGAAATGAATATTATTAAATACAATGGAAAATCAGAAAAATAAAATTTTAAGACGTTTTGACACGTTGGTGTTGCCATTATTATTATTATTACTATTAAGTCCCAAGTAGGTGCAGGCTCAAGCTAACCGATAACCCTTTAATAGGATAATCGTAGATTTGTTGACCTCCACAATTATATGCGTATGATATCTACAAGGAGCAGCTGAATATGCGTGGGACATTTCCGTGTAGGTGAGGTGTGTGTTGTGAAGCGTGTGTTGTGTACAGTAGTGTGTGTGTTGTGTAGTGTGTGTATTGTCTTGTGTTGTGAGGTGTGTGTAGTGTTGTGTTGCCGGGTGTGTGGGTGGTGATCTACGCGGGCTCGTGGTGGCGGCGCTGGTGCGGGGCGTGCATGTACTGGCGGCGCGCGCGCGGCAGGCGGAAGGCGGGCAGCGGCGCGTGGTCGAGGCTCATGATGGCCACCCCCGCCGGCCCGCGCTCCTCCAGGATGCGCTGCTCATCCTGTCGTCGCCCAGAGCGTGACTTCAGCTGGAACACACCACAGTGACACAGTAGATACAGCACCTCAACTACGAACCTTTCACAGTTATGTATTTTACCTCTGAAAGATACCTAATAACAACTTTATTGTAACGTAAATAAAGATCACTGTGATTTTGACAGACTTGTCATTAGCCGCAATCCAACAGCAACCATTCCAGACAGTCCAAAATCCAGAGGATCCGTTGTTAGAATTTAGAAGAAAACATGACCTTCTGCGGTACCTATAGTTCGATAAGAAAGCCGTCATTTTGAACTTGTTCATTACAACGCTACAAGGAACTGGTTCACGCTATTTTGGCGCGTGACCACAATTAGAACTAACTATCTTGAACTAAGGATCTTGTTTTGTCAATAATTATTCTGTAACAATTTCACAAATGTTTACCAGTAACGCCCTGTCAATATCATTCAGGCGCGTTTTGATAAAATTATGCTTACCGTCAGTAGCTTGTATGTGACGTTGCCGGCTGACACGGTGACGACGAAGCTACGTCGCGTGCGCGACGTGCGGGGGAGCTCCCCCCCGGACCACCCCCCGGCGGGCGCCGGGCGGCGTGCGTGTTGGCCGAGGCTGGTGTGTGTGCCGGCGGGGTTTATGGGGTCAGGGCTAGGCTGTGGAGAAGGAAACTGGTCTTCAGCCGGCTGGTCCTCATCGGGCACGTCAGGGGAAGCATCATTTTTGCGGCGCCGCAGCTGGCTGTCATCCATGTAGTACAGCAGGTCCTTCTTCGAAATATTGTGGTCCGGTGCGTTGCGGTGCGGTGGCGGTGCGTAACGGTGCGGTGGCCGTGCGTTGCGGTGCGGTGGAGGTTTGTTGCGCTGCGGTGGTTGTGCGTTGCTGTGCGGTAGCGGTGCGTTGCTGTGCGATAACGGTGCGTTGTGGCTGCGGTCCAGCGGTGAGTTGTGGTCGTGATAACTTAGCGAGTTGTACACGCGGTGCGGCGGTGCGTTTCTTTCGGCGGGGGCCGGCGTGTAGTACTGCAGGCGGTTGGCGCGAGTGGTGCTGCGCGTGACGAACTCGTTGTGTTTCTTCGGTTCCTTCGGCTTCCTGCTTACCGAAAACTCCGATCCTTCGTCGTCCTGCGATCCGGAGATGTCCTGCTGATCGAAGGCCTCCTGCTCATCAGGGGCATATTCCTGGTCAGGAGACTCTTGCACGTTACTCGCCAGTTCATCTTGTGCTCGCATGTCGTTGCCCGCGTCATTTTGTCCATATTGCTTCTTGTAGTTGCCGCGGAGGTCACTGAAAGGCCTACGTTCCATCTCTGCGGGGTCGTACGCGTCGCGCCGCTTGTTGTTGTAGGAGGGGTTGTATTCCTTGGCTGGGTCCGGTTCGATGTCGCGCCGATCCGGTATGTATTCGCGCTCGAAGACGTCGCGCACGGTGAGCTCGTCGGTGAACGGGACGGCAACCGACGGTGCGACCGGCGCGTCGCCTAACGAGCCTAGCGAAGGCGCGGCTCGATGTGTTTGTTCTATCGCCTGCTCTTGCTCGACAAACTGCCCGAGCTGCTCTTGCTGTTCACTGTGCTCGCGCTGCTCGTTTTGTCCACGCTGCTTATGTTGTTCACGCTCTTCGTGTTGTCCATGGTGCTTCCGTTGCCCACGCTGCGGTCCATGCTGCTCGTATTGGTCACGCTGGTCATACTGACGACGCTGCTCATGTTCGTCAGGTTGTCGGTATTGACCACGCTGCTCGTGTTCGCTAGGTTGCTCGTATTGATCACGGTGCTCGTATTCATCAAGCTGCTTATGATGGGGACCCTGCTCATGTTGGCCACTTTGCTCATGTTGACCACGATGCTCGTATTCGCCAGGTTGGTCATGTTGGCGACCCTGTTCATGTTGGCCACGCTGCTCGTACTGACCATGTTGCCTGTAATGCTCTTGCTGACCACTTTCTGCGCTAAACGCATTGCTATTCGCCTGCGTGAGTTCCGAAGCTCGTGGCATGTGGTCTGTTCCACCTTTCTGAAAGTAAAACTTCTGCGAATTTCATGAAACAACAACTTTTTAATCAATACTTCTTAACTAGAGATTGTACGTAAGTACCTACCATTTATAGTCTCAACTAGAGCGACAGAGGGATTATGACGTAGTATGGAAGTAGTTTGCAGGATTTCTTATTATTAACGTATGGTAGCCACGTGAGAGTACGTGGATACCAAAAAATAAAATTTTATGTATTTATTCTGTGGAATCTTATATATTTATCCGAAGCGAAAATTAACAATTTCATCAAATTTTCACTATGCTTTATGAAAGATTGGCCGACGAGAGATATTGCTTATATAAGTTCAACTCAAAATCCTTTTAAGACGTTCTATGAACATACTCGTACAATTCTCAATAGGGACTTACTCAATATATTTAGTGCGTTTCACAATGTGAAATTAGGTGTTAAAACGAGATATGCTCATTGTGGACGCTGTCGGAAACAGCAAAGTAGGAGAGAGCGCTTTAATAATCTTTTTTAGGGTTCCGTAGTAAACAAGGAACCCTTATAGTTTCGCCATGTCCGTCTGTCTGTCTGTCTGTCTGTCCGCGGATTAGCTCAGAGACTGTTAGTACTAGAAAGCTGTAATTTGGCATGGGTATACATATTAATCACGCCGACGAAGTGGTAAAATAAAATCTTTAATATCTCTATTTTTTTTAGGGTACACGCGTAAAGTGGGGATGTCTTCTGTAATTTGAGCGCATACTAGTATTTTTTTGTTCGAATTCTTGTACAATTGCATGTAATTGTGTAGATCCAAAAAAATTATGGGAAATATTTAATTGATTCTCTAAAAAATTACCGACCTTCTAATGATGTACGCTTTTTTAAATAAATGAGCCTCTTTTTTTATCTGTCTGGCGTTTTCTGACAGTTGGTCGCAGTAACTAAGCTAGGGTCCCCACCAAATGGGTTAGGTTAGGTAAAAACTGTGACCAGCAGCGCTACATCCAAATAGCTCGCAGTAACTATTCGGCTATTCAGTATTTCTAGGACCCCAAATTAGGATAATTCCTAATTTACGATACACAAAAACTGGTGTGTTCATTATATTATAGTGTTGAATAACATTTTTAGGAAAGCCAAACGGAATTATTATAGATTCGATTAAATACATGGCACAACATACTGCGTCACCGCCGCTCTTTGCGGTGATGTTCGGCTGTCTCTCGTCGCCCGAGTGTTGGTAGTCGTAGTTGTCGCGCATGAGCTGGCGACGCAGCGAGTGCACCTGTGCGGCGGACACGTTGCGCGATTCCGGTACAGGCGGCAGCAGCAGCATCGGTGACGTTGACGCTGCGGATACATCAATAGCATCATCATTTCAGCCAAAACACGTCCCCTGCTGAACATAGGCCTCCATCAAGCACCGTCACTTCGACCGATTCTGTGCTACCCGCCGCCTTCACAAGGTCATCGGACCATCTTGTGGGAGGCTTTCCAACGCTTCGTCTATCGGTACGCGATCGCCACTCCAGAAGCTTCGGCCCCATCGGCAGTCTGTTCTACGAGCAATGTGCCCTGCCCATTGTCACTTAAATTCCCACATACCACAGTGTCTCAAGACGAAAGTCTTCGACCAGTGCGTGTTGCCAGTGATGCCAAATGGCACAGAAACGTGGTCGCTCACAATGGGCTTTATCAGAAGGCTAAAAGTAACGCAAAGGGCAATGGAGAGGGCTATGCTTGGAGTTTCCCTACGTGATTGAATTCGAAATGAAGAGATCCGCAAGAGAACCAAGGTAACCGACATAGCCCGAAGAATTATCATCAATAACATATAGGTACCTAATTAATTCATAAAAATAACAATAAAATATAATATCCTCCTAACTTAACTAAAACTATTAAAAAACTAAAATATGGCGACGAAAAATCCTGAAAAATTTACTGATCCTCTAAAAACATGTTGACCTTCTAATTATGTATGCTTTTTTTAAGGGTTCCGTAGTAAACAAGGAACCCTTATAGTTTCGCCATGTCCGTCTGTCTATCTGTCTGTCTGTCCGTCTGTCTGTCCGCGGGTTAGCTCAGAGACGGCTAGTACTAGAAAGCTGTAATTTGGCATATGTATACATATTAATCATGCCGACAAAAAAAAAACAGAACCGCCGGTAAAATAAAATCATGAAAAATATATTTTTTTAGGGTACCTACCTCCCATAGACGTAAAGTAGGGACGTTTTTTTTTTCTCGTCTACCCCACGTTGTGGGGTATCATTAGAAAGATCGTTCAAAAATATTGTGAGTTTGGAAATCCATTTTTAGATTCAGGGATCCGTTTGCGAAATATTAAGCTTTAAACTGTTTTTTTTTTGTTAAAGTCAAGTGTCCCCCCCCCTGCCAGCTAAACGGTTGTACTGGGATTTGTGAAAAAAATCACAGCAGTAGTATATATAACGAAATTAGAAGGAAAACTATCAGAGCTAAGTAGGCTGTACAGGTTAACGAGTAATAATCAACCAATTTTAATTTGCGGTTTGAAAAACATGATATCCCATACATTCCGTATGGGAGAACATGTTTTTCAACTACAATAAGTTTGTTCTTGGGATATTCATCCCAACTACGGAACCCTTCATTGTGCGTGGTCCGACACGCACTTGGCCGGTTTTTATAAATGACCCTCCTTTTACCTTTCTGGGCTTTTCTCAAAGTTTGTCGCAGTAACTATAAGCTAGGCCCTAGCTTATAGTTACTGCGACCAACTTTGAGGGTAGAGGCTAGGGTATCTCGACCAAAATGGTTAGGTTAGAACCGAAATATCTAAGTTGCTCGCAGTTATTTGCAAATTATGTGTGTATAGAAGGAATTGTCTAGAGTGCCGCTAGCGGCACAAGTGACAGTGATTTAGTGAAAGTGACAATAACAATGCATCGCTGCCGTAACTTTAGCCGGGCTGAGGCAGCGCCATTATTACGCCGTTAGCGGCACTGTATCTGTAAATCCAGAACGCTCAGTACCTAAATCTTACGTAGCTAAAGTTCGTTTTTTTTTATCCCACATAGTAATTTGACATTTAATTTTCAAATCTTTGTTGTTATTTTTTTCAATTTGGAGTTTGTCATTTGCACCTGTCAAGTTACTATCTGGGATCAAAAAACTAACTTTAGTAAGAATTAGTTTGGAGAATGATACATTATATTTAATTATTATTTATCAATATTGTGGATTTTTTACAAGGCATTTTTATTAAGTTACATAACATTCAATCCCCCAAACTATACGTAATTCTGGCTACGCCAGCTCTGATAAACCGGGTTTCTATAATATGTATTGCGCCAGTTCTCTTTAGCCAAGGAGACCGAGTTAAGGCCCTTGTCCACCGCGACCACATCTCCATGCACCCCTTCGGGTTCTAGGAAATATTCCATAAGACTGCATATCTCGCGATTGTGGAGGGTCTTAGCGTTTAAAAAGCCTCGACCTCCACACTTTCGCGGGATATACACTTATACAGTCTCATTACCGATGACCGTGGGTGATGCATTCAATATACAGTTAACAGCGTACGGACCCTCCTATCCAGGGCGTCGAGTTAGGTCTGAGTCCATTTGAGTATGCCGAAAGAGTGTATCAAAACCGGCATGACCCAACCGTTGAAGGCGCGCACCTTGTTTCCGCCTGAATAGAATAGAATAGAATAGAATAGGTCTTTATTTGCTTAGAATGTAGGTACATAAAATAAGTTGTTAAATTGTATAATAGAATCCGTGTACATTCTGCCTTAAAACATGCAAATGTAATACAAGGTAAAGATATTACAAACAATTATCATTTAAGAAATCCTGCACAGAGTAATAACATTTATCTACAAGTAATTCTGTGAAACGTTTTTTAAATGTTTGCAACGGTAAGTTTTTAATTTGGTCAGGTATTTTATTATAGATTACAGGAGCCATACAAATCACATTTCTTTTTAATAAGGTAGTTTTAAATACGCCCGTGCATAATAGATTCTGGTATTGAGATCTCATAGCTGTACTTCGTTTTCTAGTTTCTATTAAAGTTGCAAATAGACATCGATTTGTTATTACAAATATTGCTAATTCAAGGATATATAGGCATGGGAAGGTTAATAATTTATGAGACTTAAATATAGGTACACAACTGTCTCTTACTTTAAGATTAAATAGCTCTCAGGCAGCGCTTTTGCGCTTTGAAAATGCTTTCTCGTTCACTACAGTGACCCCAAAATATAAGGCCTGATAGAAGACTATTAAATACTTTCTTCAGGTGGCCAAAAAAGCGCTCCTCCATTGTTGCCCAACGACATCACCATATACTTATAGGTTTCGGATGCGGAGAGGGCTCTAAGGTTTTGGGTTTCCACGGATTCCAAAAGCTCCCCTCGCTTTTCATGCATGACCGCACATTTGTCCATACCAAATTCCATCCTGATGGCGCTACTGAAAGTATCAGTTACTTTCAGTAGCTCCATCAGTTGCAAATTGTTGGGGGCAAAGACTTGTAGGTCATCCATGTAGAGGAGGTGAGATATAACCTGACCACATCTCCTTAACCGATAGCCGAGACCTGAATTCTCCAGCAATGTGCTAAGAGGATTCAGGGCTAAGCAGAACCAGACCGGACTCAAAGTATCGCCCTGAAATATGCCTCGCTCGATCCTTATCGGCTCGCTATTCCTCTGGATATTTCGACATCTCATCATTATCTCAGCGAAGGACCGTCCTCCATTGCCCCATACATGACATTAGGAAGGTGCGCAGAGTTGCATCTACTTTATACAACTCCAGCACCCTCCTGAGTCATGTATGTGGGACCGAGTTATAGGCCCTCTACGAGGGCGACACTGAAAGTTTTTAAAACTGGCCAGTTGTAAACGATATAATAAAAAAATAAGTTAAAATTTTGAAAATGGAACTCTTTGCCAATATTATTGTGTTTGTATTTTATTCATTTGTCATTTGTTTACGATTTGGCGGCAAATTAAAAATTATCTGTGTCACGTCAGCATGAATTTAACGAGAGAAAATTTTCGTACAATGATTTTTTATGACTTTCGATGTCATTTAGGTCAACAAGAAAGTTAAGATAGACTTCGATTGGCCTTTCACGATAAAGCCCCATCTCGTGTCACTGTTTACAACTGGTTTAATGAGCTTAAACGTAGTCGCACTAATCTCACCGATGATCTGCGTGAGGGACGGCCTTCTACGGCGACGACTGAAGATAACATCAGTGTTGTGCAGCGTATGATAGAGACTGATGAAAGAGTGACTTATTAGCAGATTCGGACAAGCTTAAGCATCGGTATGAGTCAAGTGCCTCCATGAACGTTTAGTGGTCAGGAAGCTTTGTGCCCGGTGGATATCTCATAATTTGACCCAAAAACTCCGTCGTATTCATTGGTGTCCTGAAATGGTTCAAAGATTTAACGGAGGTGACTCAAATGCTGTGGTCAACATACTTACGGGTGACGAAAGCTGGATTTATTTTTATGATCCTGAAACCAAGAGGCAGTCTGCTGTCTGGGTGTTTCCTTCCGAGGAGTTGCTAACTAAAGTGAAGAGCGGTCCAAACGTGGGAAAAAGGTGGTGGCCTCGTTCTTCGGAAGGACAGGTCATTACGCAACAATTGTTTTAGAGAATCGAAAAACAGTTACTGCAGAGAGGTACACTAACAACTGTTTGCCACTTGTCTTGGAAAAAGTTCGGGAGAAACGACCTCGCAGTAGGATCCTCCTTCATCACGACAACGCCTCGTCGCACAGCGCCAAGCAAACAATCGACTACTTGGCGACGTCAGATGTGGAATTACTGGGTCACCCGCCCTATAGCCCCGACCTCGCTCCTTGTGATTTTTTATTTATTTCCGAAACTTCGAGGAAAACGTTTTATGGACGCCGAGGAAACAGTGGCTGCGTTTCAAAATGCCGTCGAAGAGACCCCTAAGGACGAATCGGCAAAGTGCTTTTAAAAACTAATAACTTGCTAGTTTGTTCAGTTTTTGATTTTCTAAGAATTTTCAGAGTCACCCTCGTATAATCTATCCAGCATGTCGACAGATCTTTTCGGGAAAGGTGAATTTGTTGGCTAATAGCCATATCCAGTTGGGCAATGAACGAATTGCACGAGCTACATCTTGGGGGCAGATGGTAATAGCCCCAATTTCTGGTATTGAATCGCAGGCTCACTCGACTTCCCGAGTCCAATCACCATCGGTGTGGTTGACAGGCGCCGACCAGATACTCCGCCAGAAATAACACATGGCATCATTATCTGGAAAGCGCGCGTCAGCTACACCTTGGTCTGGTCGCTCCCAAGCCCTATAAACCCGCCTTTCATCACTCTGGAAGGTGCGATTCTGAGTGTATCGCTCCACTCGCCGCTTATAACTACGAATACGGTTCGCCAATGCATACACTTTCTACTTCAGGAAGTCGATGCGCTCTGTGACACGGGACACATAGTCCTCAGGGCTAATACACGGGACTATAATAACATAATTATTAAAACCTAAAAAATAATTAATAATAAATAATAATGAATGCTTGTTGTAATTGATATCTGATGTACTTTACCTTAATTTGTATTGCTGTTGATTGAGACAAAGAAACGTATCAATTGAGATATCCCCTTTCGCATATTATTGGCGGCAATTCACACGGCGCTGTCATTATGATAATTTAGGGTGAAAGTCAGGATCACACGTCAACATCTAATGCAGTATGAAACTGCCAAGAAACTTCCCTTCCACTCCCAAATGATACAAACAAAATATCGTTCTGATCATCGCCGCGTGAACGGGCCTTACAATAAAAAAAACAAATTGGTCTATTTGTCTATAGTCCCGATATGAAAAAATGGTGACTCCATTTGTGGAGTTCGGCCGTCCAAATACTTAATTATTGATATTTTTCAGCCTGAATAAAACTTAATTCAAAACTAATTTATAAATTAATTTCAATAATCGGGATTATTGACCCCTGTCAGTCATGGCGCCACGGCGAGTTGACTTCGGCCGCTCGTACGCCTTCCAAAGTTCTGGGATCCTAGGGTCCCGAGAAATGTCAAAGACGTAAAAAAAATAAAAAAAGTTTATTAATCAAAAAGTAACAATACGATTTAGCAACATTCGGTGAGCCACAAACTAAGCATCGCCTGTATCTTGTGGCTCAGGAGTGCGATTAACAATATTATGGTTAACTTCCAGTGTGAGGGTATTATTAAAGACTTATACATATTTAATAATACCCCATTTTATTTAGAAAAAATCTAAGTCTTGACTAAAAAACAATATTAATAAAACATTTAGCAAATTCTAGACATAAATTAAAGAAAAGTAAAAGTAGTTTACATTTTTTGGACTTGTGTACTTATGTGAGCTTTGAGTGGGTGTGATGGTGTGTGTGTGTGTGGTGTAGGTTCTTTAACAAGGCTTCGGTGTCATCGTATGATAATATTGGAAGAGCTGAAGTTAGAATTTTCTTACAGGTTGTGGTTGAGCAGTACTTTAGGTCGCAGATTTTACTAACTTTCTTGTAAGTGTTGGGGAAGGAAAAATAGGTACAACGTCGAACTAGTTCGGATTTGGCGTTTGGTATGGGTGCTCTGAAGACACGTTTGTTTATTATTTCGCTGTAGTCAGGCCGTTGTGACCGCCCGACCGGCCGTTATTTTAGCATGGTATTAAGGAGTTGCTTGGAGCGACTTTAATTTATAATATGAATAGATATAGGATGCGCTGAGATAGTCCACGAAATTCAAATTTTCTTAATACGAGGGTGACACTGAAAGTTCTTAGAAAATCAAAAACTGAACAAACTAGCAACTAATTAGTATTATAATATCTTTAGGGGTATGAGAAACAGGGTGTAAAGTTCACTCATCCCCCATAGAAAAGGGAGGATCCCCCGACCGGACGGGTGTGATGTCTGGCGGACAACTGCCCAGAGGTTGAAATCGGGAAGCTTGTATATATGTTTATCGCGCGGTAAACTCTAATTGCGCGATGCAGGATTTCTGTGACGTCAGGATGTTGTGTGACGTCAGGTCTTTGATGCGTAGTTTGCATGTAGCGATGTAGATGCCACTACAATCTTTTCAAAATAGTGTCCATTTACATCAATCCATCGCTGTATCCGATGGAACCACTGAGAAAAGCACTTTGCCCACTCGTCCTTAGGGGTCTCTTCGACGGCATTTTGAAACGCAGCCACTGCTTCCTCGGCGTCCATAAAACGTTTTCCTCGAAGTTTTTCTTTTATTTTCGGAAATAAATAAAAAATCACAAGGAGAGAGGTCGGGGCTATAGGGCAGGTGACCCAGTAATTCCACGTCTGACGTCGCCAAGTAGTCAATTGTTTGCTTGGCGGTGTGCGACGAGGCGTTGTCGTGGTGAAGGAGGATCCTACTGCAAGGTCGTTTCTCCCGAATTTTTTCCAAGACAAGTGGCAAACAATTGTTAGTGTACCACTCTGCAGTAACTATTTTTCGATTCTCTAAAACCATTGTTGCGTAATGACCTGTCCTTCCGAAGAACGAGGCCACCATCTTTTTTCCCACGCTTCGACCTCTCTTCACTTTAGTTAGCAACTCCTCGGAAGGAAACATCCAGACGGCAGATTATCTCTTAGTTTCAGGATCATAAAAATAAATCCAGCTTTCGTCACGTTTCGTAAGTATGTCGAACACAGCATTTGAGTCACCTCCGTTAAATCTTTGAACCATTTCACGACACCAATCAACACGACGGAGTTTTTGGGCCACTGTCAAATTATGAGGTATCCACCGGGCACAAAGCTTCCTGACCACTAAATGAATACCGATGCCTAAGCTTGTCCGAATCTGCTGATAAGTTACTCTTTGGTCAGTCTCTATCATATGCCGCACAACACTGATTTTATCTTCAGTCGTCGCCGTAGAAGGCCGTCCCTCTGTTTCGGGAGGTTCCTGTTCCGCGTAAGGCGGGAGGAAACGCCCCGGTGTCACCACTGTGTGGATCGCCCGGAGGACACGGTGGAGCATACGGTGGAGGTCTGCCCAGCTTGGGCGGAGCACCGCCGTGTCCTCACGGAGGCGATCGGCGGCGGCGATCTCTCGCGTCCGGCCCTGGTTCAGGCCATGGTTCGGAGCGAGAGTGCATGGGAGGCCGTCACCTCCTTCTGCGAAGCAGTTATGTTCGCGAAGGAGGAGGCGGAGCGCGCGAGGGAGATGCAAGCTGCACGCCCTCGCGGCCCTAGTCGCCGCAGGAGACGCCCCGGGCGTCGGGAGTCGAGAGCCGACTTCCGGCCACCGTAGGCGCGGGCTTGCGGACGGTGAGCAATGGGCAGCTCGCCGTCCGATAAGGACCAGGCCCGTGTCGACGGCGCGTTGTGTTCCACGCGCGCCTCAAAGAGATGACAGCACCAACCGACGGGGTCGAAAGACCAATGCCTGCTGGGGTTGCGGGTTTGTCCGAAAGGGATAACGCGGCCCCGGCACACAGGCAACGGAAGGAACACGGGTGGGTTTTAGTCAGTAAAAGTCTGACACACCCTCTCGCTCTGCCCAGAGCGGGAGAAATCATTTGATGATTTCCCACCCTCAAAAAAAAAAGCCGTCCCTCACGCAGATCATCGGTGAGATTAGTGCGACCACGTTTAAACTCATTAAAACAGTTGAAAACAGTGGCACGAGATGGGGCTTCATCGTGAAAGGCCAATTGAAGTCTATCATAACTTTTTTATTGACTTAAATGACATCGAAAGTCATAAAAAATCATTGTACGAAAATTTTCTCTCGTTAAATTCATGCTGACGTGACACAGACAATTTTCAATTTGCCGCCAAATCATAAACAAATGAATAAAATACATACACAATAATAGTGGAACATTTTCAAAATTTGAACTTATTTTTTTATTATAGTAGTAATAAGTGGCCAGTTCTAAAAACTTTCAGTGTCGCCCTCGTATGTGTATAAAGAAGGAAGTGTATAGAGTGCCGCTAGCGGCACAAGTGACAGTGAAAATTACAATGCAATGCTTAAAGCAGTTTAGCCGGGCCAAAGCAGTGCCACTATTATGCCGTTTGCGGTCGTTATCGGTCCCAAGGACATACCACAATATTACAGGCCTATAGTTTTCTGGCATGTCCTTGGAACCGATTTTGTAGGTAGGGGACACTGCAGCAATTTTCCAGGAGTCAGGAAAGCTACCTGATTCTAGACTCAAATTAAATGTGCGTAATTGGTTTGATTAGGCTTTCTCAGCAGTTTATGAGAAGTGGAACTGTTAGTTGATCTGGGCCCGGCGAGCTATCTTTTTTCAGGTTTTGTATTATGTTAGAGACTTCTTCTTCATCTGTCGGGTGCAGATAGAAAGATTGTGAGATAGAGCTCGGTTGCTACTTTTTAAAGGATCTTAGCAGCGTGTTCGAAAGATGTAATACAGAATACACTATTTATTAAGAATAAAATTCTGACACTACCATCTCTTTACATACTCGAATTGGCTCTATTTGTAAGAAGCAACTCTCATCTGTTTCCCCTGCTATCCGATATTGTACAACGAAATCGCCGTGATAATAGCAAGCTTTGTGTTCGTCCTGCCAAGACAGCTTTGATGTATAAAAGTGTAGTATGTAGAGCCTCCATAGTTTATAATAAAGTCCCTAAACATATCAAACTGCTGAGTTCAAACCAATTTAAGAGAGCACTAATAAAACTACTGGCTGAAAAAGCCTATTATAATGTTAATGATTTTCTGACCGACTTATCTTGTGAATGTTTGATTACTATTTTGTTTGATTATTATTATTTTTATTTTATTATTTGTTTTGAATTTATATTTTATTTTATAATTTTTAATAATTTTTTCATCACATTTTTATATTATTAATTATTTCATTTTATTTCACTGATTTGTACACCAATTATGGTAAAACATGTTGAAACTAATTAAACTTTATCACCTTTAGTCAATATCTCTGCAAGGTAATTACTAATGTATACATGTTTATGCAAATAAATTATCTTTATCTTTATCTTTAATACAGAATGCCCGGTATATCAGAGATAGGCCAGAGGTAGCCAGAATTAGTTTGGGAGATTGAATGTTATGTAACTTAAAATGACGTGTAAAAAATCCACAATATTAATAAATAATAATTAAATATTATTTATCACTAAATCGCCAAACTAATTCTTACTAAAGTTCATTTTTTAATCCCAGATGGTAATTTGACTGTGCAAATGACAAACTCCAAATTGAAAGATTTGAAAATTCAATGCCAAATTACTATCTGGGATTAAAAAACGAACTTTATCTACGTAAGACTTAGGTACTGAGCGTTCTGTATCTTGGAAAATATCAAAAATTAAAATCACAATATTTATTTTATACAATACTTTCAAAATAATTCTATAAAGGCAGTGCTTCGGCCCGGCTAAACTGCCTTAAGCATTGCACTGTAATTATCACTGTCACTTGTGCCGCTAGCGGGACTCGATACACTTCCTTCTATAAACACATATTAAGAAAATTTTAATTTCCTGGACTATCTCAGCGCATCCTTTATCAATTCATATTATAAAGACGCTTTTCATATCTGTCTGTCTGACCGCGTTGTTCTTCTAAACTACGCTACGCTACTAGGTTTTCACCATCATTTAGAGAATCTATACCGGATGGTTTCTGTGTATAATACATTAACATTTAACTTAGATAAAGCACAGAAATCTCCATGTTTTGAAATGTCGCCGCATCAGTACATTGCAACCGTGCGAAGCAGGGGCAGGCCGCTAGTGCTGTATAAAAATGCCGTGTGATTCCAAAATTATTTAGTAGGAATATAATACAATTCAATATCGTGTGAACGTGGGCTCTTATAGTCCGATGGGACGGCAGATGCAATCCGTCACAACCGGGGAGGGATTAGATGAAGGACAGATGACTTCACATGCTATCCAAAGCACAGGGGTGTCACACAGCTTACTGTCTAACCCAGGCTGCTACTGAGATTTTTTTTTAAGTATTTCTTTCAGAATGCCATGATGAATGAATGAATGTCATGATGGCCCAGTGGTTAAGGCCTCGCCTCTCATGTACGAGGTTGTGGGTTCAAATCCGGGCAAGTACCAATGTGACTTTTTCAATTCATATGTACTTTCTGAGTTTATCTTTGACATTACTGACATCGGTGAAGGAAAAACATCGTGAGGAAACCTGGACTTATAAGTTAATATAAGTCTGCAATCACCAACCCATCTTGAGCAAGCGTGGTGATCAATGCTCGTGCCTTCTCTGTATGAGAAGAGGCCTTTGCCCTGCAGTAGGACAATAATAGGCTGATATTATTATTTTTATTTTTATTATTTCTTTCAGTCAAACCAAAGGTGGTCTGTACATAGGTGGTCAACTCGTGCGTACGACGGCCCGACAGCCCATTGCAACTACACTAATCAATGTGAATTCAGTCCTATGTATGTCACAAACAAATAGAGAAATAATTACAGTTATTGCTGTCCCCCCGGCATCGTCCACTGAGTGCGAACATGATCAGCACTAAATATAGCATGGTATAGTATGACCAATCACGAAGACGGTAGGATATCAGTCAAGTTCACACACGGATAACAAAAGTGTATGTACAGTGTAGAAGTCACCAGGCCGAACCAATTCGACGCTCGAATAAAACTAGCTCGCGACGTCAAATAAACATTTTGCGTGCGTGTGTGTGCGGTAAATAATTTATAACATAAAAAACAGAAAACTACTTTATAACTTCCTGCTGTTTTTAGAACTGATAGCACTCTGACTGAATTTTCATTTTTGTTTCATTCCACGCTCACACGACACCGTCAAAATTACATAGGAATTAACGTTCATCTACTCATAATTAAAATTTTATTTTTCGATCGTTCGTTAGGCGACTAAGAAGCCAAGGGCTGAAACCAAACGTTGTTGGATCGGTTCACTAATTAATTCATTTTTCACTTTGGATTCATTCTGAAAGATCCATTATTTGTGTCCGTCTGGATTGAGGAGCCATGTCTCATATTTGAACGAGGGTACTACCAATATATAGTAGTAAATTAGCCGATTTTGTAGGCCGGATCCTGGAATTTGTAATAAAACCCTTAAAAAGTTATACGACATTAAAGGTGGCTCCTCAATCCAGACGTCTGAATTTGATTTGTAGTATAATTTAGTAGCAATTGTGATTTAATTTGTACTGTAAAAATTAAATGGAAAAACTATATAATTTCGCTGATACAACACATTTTATGTGGCTCCTCGTATATGTACGTAACTACTAAACTAGTTGATCAAATCGGATAACAACAGCACCAATATTTAGTAGAAATTTCTACTAAATATTGGCATAATCCAACATCCTACACATTCAGTATTTCCAAAGAAATTTATAAAATAAACATTCCTTAAAAATTTAGTGTGGTACGAGAGCCCACGACCAAAACCATATCACATCGTTTTTGCGGCCAAAACCGTATAAAATCGTTAGTTTAGATGATTCTCAACCCGACTCGGTGGGAACTACCGGTCAGAAACGTACCAGTTTTACGGGAGCCCATTTCTACTAAATCAAAAGAATGGGCAGATAGTTTCATCACAATATGTCTGAATATTAAAAATGTACATAGGTTTCCTAATTTAATTAGGTTCGAAAAAGTTTGTTTTCAGACATTTTGCGTGTCACATGTGGACTGAGCGTTAACAGTATAGTGTATACGCTGACCATAAATAATTCAAACTATGATCATAAACAGAGTTTTATTTACACTTGCATAATTCTTCATCAATCAGCACTTAAATAATGAGCACTATACAGGGTGTTAAAGAAATTGCTTGCCATAGCTTAGGGGTAGGTTCAGTATCGATAAAGGAAACCATGAAAAAAATAATTTATATAATAAAATAAAATGCAAGATCAACCTAATTTAGTACCTGCTAACTTAAAATAGCAATCGCTTAGAATTTTATTTTATTTGTTTAAATGCTTCAATTACTTACTTTCATTGAGTTCGATGGTAGGTAACTCTAGGAAATTATTAATAAGCATTTAACTTAAATAAAAACTTATTTTAAGCAATTATTTAATAAACTCTAAACGATTACTATTTAATTAGTAAGTACTAGGTACTACATTAGGCTGTAATTTTTTTTTTTTTTTCTTGTGTTCCTTTATAGATACTGAACCTACCCTCCCCTCCTAAGCTATGGCAAGCAATTTCTTTTACTTTTTTAAAGGTATTTATTTTTTATATTTTACGGGTTCCTTTATCGACTCTGAACTCACCCTGAAGCTATGGCACGCAATTTCTTTAACAGCCTGTATATTAAAAACAAATACCTAATAATAAAAAAAATGCATTATTCCAAAATAGTGGCATTTGAAAAAATCTCTAATATCTAAATATTATCTCTATCAATATATTCTCTAATATCTATCTGTAATATCTTCTCTTCTCTAATCTCTAAATATTATAAAACAAAGTCGCTTTTTGTGTTTGTCTGTGTGACCGAAAATAGAAAGTACTAAATTGTATATGTGTAGAAAATACTAAATTTCTGGGACTTTTAATAGATAAAAATCTAAATTGGAAAGCACACACTGATAGTTTATGTAAGAGAATTAGTAGGTCCGCATACGCTCTGCATTCACTATCTCCAGTAATTAACATGGATGCACTATTAATTGCTTATTATGGCATAGTAGAATCGCACTTACGTTACGGTGTAATATTCTGGGGAAATTCAACCGAAAGAGAAACAGTTTTTAAAGCCCAGAAAAGATGCTTACGGGCTATGTTTAAGCTTAAATCCACTGATAGTTGCATGCCATACTTTAAACAACACAAAATATTAACACTTCCTAGCTTGTACATAATGGAGGTAGCTGTGTTTGTGAAGTCAAACCCAAATCGTTTTAAACGTCTAGCCGACGTAGTCCCACGTAATAGACGCGACAATAACCAAGTATGCTCCCATCCCGCCAAAACGGCACTACTGCGCAAGAGTGTCTATTGCATGGGTCCGGTTATTTATAATAAATTACCTAAGCAATGGAAAGAACTACCATCAACAATATTCAAAACTAGGCTTAAACGCTTTTTAACGCATAAAGCATATTATAATATCAGCGAATTCCTTACGGAGAAAGAATTTGTTTGTTCTCCAAATTGATTTGCTTTATTTTATTTTTATATTTGTTTACTCTACTACTCTACTTTTAAATATTGACATTTGTTTTAAATTGTGCCTTGATTAAAATTAATTTAAATTTTTGACTTTGTGATTTCTTACTTTTATTATTTATTTGTCTACTGAGACTAATTTTGTACGCCATAATGGCAAAACATGTAAGTACTCAATGTCAAGACTTGTGAGGCTGTAATCATCATATTCACTAAAACTGTAATTTTGTATCACGTATCTTAAAAGTCATATGCTTTTTATCAAAAAAAAAAAAACATTTTTGTAGTAGTGCTCTTCAATGTATCATAATATAATTGCCTTTGTTGTTGTTTTAGCGCGAAACTCTTATTTAAGTTTTGCATGCCTGTCGGTAAGATATGGCTGAACCTATCTGTTTAAAAATTATTACCTTTTACTGTACCCATATTTGCAAAATAAACGACTTACTTACTTACTTACCGAGTTATTCTTCTAAAATTCCAACCGATTTAGATGCGGTTTTGGTGTTTTTTTTGATAATTATGTAAAATTTATTCCGGAAGGATATTTTATTTAATACTTCAGAAATCTTTATTTCTTGTCAAGTCATAAATTTTTCGCTTCACGTTTGACCTGAGCGCATTTTCATACAATGTCGCTCATGGTCATGTGCCCGCCCGTATTTTTCTGAATATTCATGAAAAATTATTGAAAATTAACTATACAAGGGGGTTCTATCTTTAATATTTTTCATGTTATTCAATTTTAAATTTTATTAGTTGCGTTTGCCATATCTCCTATGCTTTTGTCTCGATTTGGATTCTGTTTAATATTTCCAAAAGCTTATGGGTTATTTTATGGGATTCACTAACAATTTTTTAATAAAATTTGTCGACTATAAAAAAAAAAACGGAGGTGAAGACATTTTTTCAAAAAAAAAAACAGTATTTATTTAAAAAAACACGAGTCCACGAGTCCATGAAATCATAGGGAATGTTGAAAAAAAAAATAGAAAAAAGAAAAAAAAAAACTTTAAAAGGGTCTGTGGGGTATCTCCCATAGACCCTCCTTTTAAAGTTAATTTTCGATAATTTGTCATGAATATTCAGAAATGGCAGTAGAAATGGGCTCCCGTAAAACTGGTACGTTTCTGACCGGTAGTTCCCACCGAGTCGGGTTGAGAATCATCTAAACTAACGATTTTATACGGTTTTGGCCGTAAAACGATGTTATATGGTTTTGGTCGTGGGCTCTCGTACCACACTAAATTTGAAATACTACAAATCTGTTGTAATTGGTTGATTACTTTCTCAGAAACAGCGCGGTGAAATTTATGGATTTTTATGAAAAATCAAAGCATTGTAGCTATCTCAAATTCAGCCCTACAAAACCCTTTTTTTTTTGCACAGGCTACGCATAAGTACTACTAAATCTTACAAATTTTTCAAAAATATCCGTTGGCTAGTTTTCGAGTTCTGAGGTGGCTCATCAATTCAGACGTCTGGATTGAGGAGCCACCTTTAATGTCGTATAAATTTTTAAGGGTTTTACTACAAATGCCAGACAAGTTTGCTTTGTCACTGATTATATTTATAGTAAAGTTTATTATGAATTACAACTAGGTACTATTTCCTGCAACGAAAAAACATAAAAAAGGTAAAAGGTGGCCACAGACTAGCGGAAAGTGGTATTGTGTACACAGAGGTACCGTAGTATGCCGAGCAAGGCGGCGGCTGACTGTGCATACTGTGGCACCCTTGGGCCTCCTCCCAGACGAGACCATTTCCTACAAATTAACTTGCGGGTTTCTCAGAAATGCGACAGATATCGTAAGACGTATAAACTTAGTCGGTAGGGGATAACAGTGAAGGTTTATTCGTCCACGCCAGTATTAATTGAAAGGATAGCAAGAGGTACTTGTAACTTCATTTCGCTAGTTATTTTAAAATCCTATGTACAAACGAGAAATTCCTAATTAAAGATTACAAGAAAGAAAAAGAAAGAAAGAAAATACATTTATTTAGCACAGACACGCACACAAAAGGCACACAACACAACATATTATACTATAAACAAAAATCAAATTAAAAAAGAATGAAAACAAATAAATAAAGTGTAAATTGCGTTTTATGATACTAGCAGGAAAGTGTGCCTTGCGGCTGCGCCAAATAGGCCTAGTTCAGCAAAAATGCCAGACAACTAGTGCCTGACGCTGGTTTTCAACTAGACCTGAAGTGTGAGGTGACGGATGTAAATCAGTTACATACTGCAATGTGTATATGTATACTTAAATATAATAAATTTGTGTAAGATAATAATTGTTGTTTGCATGTATCGAACGAACATTTTGAGTGACCAAAAGATTTATAACGTACCCTCGAAACATTTTAGATAATCGAGGTCTAAACTTTGTAATACCCCCAACCCTATGCAATTTTTAAGTGTTTAGTTTTAATATTCTCATGTAAGTGAATAGTGTTATTCTTATGAGAATAAATGATCTTAAACCAGAATAATAATGAAAGCCGCGGATTTGACAACAGCAACAGCAATCCCCGGGCCGCGGACACAGGGGACCGAGTGTGAGAATGAGAAAGAATCATTCCCACCAAAGCATCTGTACAACTGCAGATATTTACATTCTCGTGCAATATTACGGTTACTGTCAACAGAGACACGGCAAGGTACATAAACATCATATAATTGATACATTTAGTGTGACCATATCCAGCTTTCGTTGCGCATCTATGAGGTACTGCCGTAAGCGTCGTCTGAAGGCGCCTATCGTGTTAATAGCTCTAATCGGTGGTGGCAGGTTGTTCCATACTTTGGAGGCCGCATAACGAAAGGTGCCTCTAAAAGCGGCTGTACCCTGAGACTGAGTCGACAGTTGTTGCAAGCATTGCCTTCTTCCGCATTCCCGTCTACTCGTAACCCAACTTAGTTTGTTGTATAAGTAGTCCGGTTTCTGATATTTAACTACACCGAACAGAAGGCAAGCCAAGTGTAGTTTGCGTCTGGACTTCATTTTTAGTGTAAAATGCTTGTTTAAGAAAGGTGTTACATAGCTTCTGCGAGGAATATTATAACAAAACCGAGCGCAAGCGTTTTGTACCCTTTGGATGAGGCGGTCGGTACGAGCCAATAAGCGCGGGCCGTACACTGTGTCAGCGTAGTTCAACCTAGACAGAACAAGGGTTTTCACAAGCTGTTCCCGTAATGTTTCTGACAAGTAAGGCCTAATCTTGTACAGAACCTTCAGGCGGTAAAGGCAATTTCTCACCGGGTCGGCTACGTGCTTTTCGAAACGAAGGTCTCTATCCAAAATAAGACCAAGATTTCGGGCTTCATAGACTCTGTCAATTGGCTCGCCCATTAACTCCAGGTGAAACGTTGCGGGTAGCTTAGCTAGTTGCTGTCTTGTGCCAAATACCATGTATTTAGTTTTGGTTGGGTTTAGCGATAGGCAATTCTCTTCGGACCAGGCGGCGATTCTTCGAAGGTCATCGTTTAGACCTTTGATGGCACCATCGTACTCATCTGGTCTAAAGGATATGTAAAGTTGGACGTCGTCGGCGTATATGTGGTACTTGCACCTCTGGAGGCATTTAATTATATCTGCACAGTACAAAATAAACATAATTGGGCCTAATATAGATCCCTGTGGAACCCCTCTGTCAATGGAAGTATGAGTAGATGTAAGAGCAGTGCCGTCTCCCAGACGTAGATCCACAAGTTGTTTTCTATCACTAAGGTAGCTGCGGAACCATTGCGTTGCGCTGGGGTCAAATCCGTAATAAATTAATTTTGACAGTAATAACGGGATATGTATTGTGTCAAATGCCCGGGAAAAATCTAGCAAGACCAGCAATGAACACATTCCTTTATCTTGGGCTGATAATAGATTATCAGTCACATCTAGTAAGGCAGTCGCAGTACTTCGCTGTTTTCTAAAACCAGACTGTAAGTCCGGTAACAAGTTATATTGTTCTATAAATTGCGTTAATTGCTGGCTGACGATCTTCTCCAACACCTTAGACAGACACGGTAAAATGCTAATGGGGCGTAGGTCTTTTACTTCAGTTGGATTGGCATTTTTTGGTAAGGGCCTAACGGAAGCAATTTTCCATTGGTCAGGGAAAGTAGACGTCACTATTGAGCAGTTTATAATGTCAGTAACAGTACTTAGTGCATACGGCAGAGTCATATTTAGCATGTCAAGGGTAATGTTGTCGTAACCCTCGGCGTTACTTTTAAGGTTGGAGATAATACGAGAGATTTCATTCTGTTCCACAGGATGGATTGTGAAATTAGCTTCACCATGTCTATGGTTCTCAAAATACGTCATAAGTGTCATGCATGCTATGCAAGACGACAAAGCACTGCCTGACCTGTGGATCGAATCCAGAACCTCATGCTCAGCAGTCACACTTGAGACCTCTACACCACTCAGGCAATTAACAATCAATCATTATCTTCGTTATCAATAATTGACTGAACAGCCATGAACATAAATACCTTACACTTACGCAAGGTTCAAAAGCGATAGCCTAAAGTATTGATAGATATTTTCATCTCACCTTGGTAATAAGCAATATTAAAGGGGCCTATCGTCAAGAGTCGTTTCTGACAGCTAACACTAGCATCGCGCGCGCTCATTGGTCAAATCAAATAGCGCGCGCTTCCCCGGCTTCCTGTAATACACTTCCGTCCCTTTTCACGAAATCACTCACACAGATTTCGCGCTCCACAGGTTGCAGGAAAGCGAGAGGAAAGATGTTACACTTCAATAAGTACTTAAAATTTTGTTGTAAAACGGATGAATAGGTATCAACATGAAAGATCCGAATTATTCAGAATTATCTTTTTAAATCACAAATTTTATTCACAACACTACCAGCACTCATAAATAATATTTGTAGCGTAGCGCCGTAGCACTCGTAGCGCACGGCTACGTAGCGCCGCTACGGCGTAGCGCTGATTTGATTGGATTAAAAACACAGTACCGCCGTCCGTCGGCGTCTCTTTAATGAATTCTAAACTATAATGTTGTATAATTACGTTATGTTTTTGTTCGCAGTGTTTCATGTTTTAATAGTACTAAATGCAAGTACCGAACATCAACTACATTTTTACTTCATCATGTTTGCGAATGAATGATGGAAAATGTGAAAGCCGCACCAAAATCTGTTGGTAGTTAATTCAAATTCTAATCTTTATTGCATATCTCATGTTTGTACAAGATATTTAAATAATAGTTACAAAGTTCACATGGACCCTGTTGACCACAACAGTTTAATACAATATGAAAAGTAGCATGCTTTAAAATAATTAAGTGATAAATAGATATTAGGCGTACGTGCGTCATAATTTAAAAAAAAAATTGGATATAGTACAGTTATCATGACAAGAACAAATCAATTTAAATAGATAACTTCACATTTTAGTTATTAAGTCATTATAAATTATACCATTCAACATTCAATTAATTTGAAGGAAATACATAACATAGCAATAATACGAGTAGGTATCATTCAATATTCAATTCAATTAAGAAAAAAAAATAACAATGTCAAAGATTAAAGTAATATAAGAAATACAAATCAAATAATGACACCAAATAGAAACAAAAAGTCAAATTAAAATATTAGGTAAAATGTGCAAAATTATATTTTATTTCTTTTTTTTTTTTTTTTTTTTAGCAACTATATAATTTACTGAAGGGTAATAGGTAAAATTAACTTCTAAGAATGAATAAATAGCGAAACTCATAAATCAACCCATGTTACAAATCATTCAGTGTGTATTGTGTGACCCGGTAGTTTTCCGAGCCGTTTAATAAATATTTTATCATTTTGTTCCATTTTTATGTCGTTAGGTATTTTATTATATAATTATATGAAAAGATGTTACATGAGGACTTGTGCTGTGTAATTTTAGCCTTGATTGTGGTATTATGAGAGCGTTTACAAATCGTGACCGCGGTGCATATTGCCGAGGTTGGTCTGTAATTTTAAGGTAAGAATTTGGATATTATCTCAATCTATGGATTTCTAGAATATAAATTGATGTCAAAGTTAGAATGTTAAGTTTCCTAAAATGCGGTCTACAACTTACGTCATTGTCAATATAAACCATTATCCTAATACATTCACCCTACAGAAAATGTATACACTATTTCCCCAAAGAATTATACTTTTAAACCATGCGTATACATATGCGTAGTAAGTGAATAGGGCAGTTTTTAAATCTGTAGTTTTTTTTGAGTTCTCGTAATCTATACATATAGTAAAATCGTAGCGAAGTCATAACTGTACATAACTGTACATAACTGTACATAACTGTACATAACTGTACATTCAATATTTTTGTTTTTTATTAATTATTTATACCTCCTTCTGTTAACACTGTTGTGGAGCAAGATGATGCGATACATTACCCGTAGAATTTCTGAATTCGCTATAGGCAAGTGGACTTCCGGCGTACAACATCCAGTTGAAGGTCGGTGTCCCGATTATGCTCTTTTGGATCTTAATTCCGCCGAAGCTGTGTAATGGAACCCGGCTCAGGTCGTGTCTTTGCTGAGACACGTCATCGAGGCGGTCATTCTTACAGGGCTTTGGCGAGACAGTGTTTGTACTGCGTATACGACTAATTCCCCGCAGTTACCCCTTCCAGTTTAAGCGCGTGCAGTTTCCTGTGAGTATTGCTTTGCGATGATTAGCAACAAATCACAGGGGCAGACACTGAAAGCTGCGGGTATTGACTTCAGGACCAGCTGCTTCTCACACGGACAACCTTACGTCGGCTCCCGGGTCACCAGTCCTGACTCTCTGTATATGTTGACTGTTGAGAAGAAAACTATAAAAGTACGTAGTGTACAGGGAAGTTTTAATAAAAATGTGGCTGTTATTGTAGTATATTGTGGTGTGTTACGACTTCCACATGAACGAAGTCACCGGCAGAAGCTAGCGCATATAAAAAACTAGATAGTTTTGTATTTTTTTTGTATGTGCACTTTCCAGGTCATGTGGATATCTAAGTCTTGATCTAACAAAGTAAAATTATCTACAAATTCCGTATTTTGTAGATAATTTTTTTTATTTGATTTCGTAAAACGCAAAATTTATAGTAAAGTTTTTTTTTTTGGTAAGGCCTGAATTGCATAATTTTAGATTGTGGTATTTCATCCAATTTTGTATATATTTTATTTAGATTCAAATGTAGGTGTTGAGAGTCATTATAGGATGTTATTAATGAAATATCATCGGCAAACTGTACGCACGATTCTGTCATAATTTGGGAGGATGGAGGTCGTTGATATAAACAACAAACACCCGACAACACTACCTTGAGGAATCGAATTTTGAATGTAAATAATAATAATATTAATAATCAGCAAGGAGGTATGGCAGAGTAAGGAGCTTCACGGACGCTTTTTCCGGGCCCTACATGGACCCGATGTAGATTTTCTAGCGTCCGTAGCCTGGCTGCGTTTTGGTGACCTCTTTGGGGAAACCGAAGGTTTTGTCTGTGCAATTATGGACGAAGTTATCATGACGAACAATTACCCTAGATTTATTGTGAAAGACGGCACGGTTGACATCTGTCGGGCATGCCACCGTCCGAGAGAATCAATCCGACACATTATCTCCGGTTGTTCTCGTCTAGCTAACGAAGAGTACTTGCATAGACACAACCTTGTAGCCAGGATTATCCACCAGCAACTTGCTCTGAAGTACAGTCTTGTGGAATCTGAAGTGCCGTACTATAGGTATGCGCCCGACCCAGTTCTCGAAAATGGAAATATCACTTTGTACTGGGATCGATCCATCATCACTGACAGGACTATTGTTGCCAATAAACCTGATATAGTGGTGGTGGATCGAGTAGAGCGGCGCACAATGATTATTGACATCACGGTCCCGCATGACGGGAACCTCGTGAAAGCCGAAAAAGATAAACAAATCAAGTATCTTGACTTGGCTCGCGAGGTTGTCGACATGCGGGATGTGGACTCAGCGATCATTGTGCCGATAGTCGTATCAGCCAATGGTTTAATTGCCAAGAGCCTCGACCAACACCTAAGGAGGCTCTCGTTGGGCAGCTGGATCAAGGGCTTGATTCAGAAAGCGGTACTTCTGGACACGGCTCGCATTGTTAGGAGGTTCCTCTCTCTGGAGCCCTGACCGCCGGTAGCTTGGACCCTGTTCCCGATACCGGTGGGCTACTATTTTTTATATTTTTAAATGTTTTAATTTTTTATATTCTAATATTTAAAAATATAATTTATAAGTATTTAAAATGTAATAAAGGAAAAAATTAATAATCAATTTAATTTAGGCGACGCAGGCCCATAGATAAATACTTTAACCTAAACATACATATTTTTTATTATAATAACAGCAAATAATGATTGTAAATGAAGTGATGACTATGTCGGCGTCGTGTTGCGCTGCGTGGTGTCGCGTCACGACATCGTCGGTATGCCACACCTTTCGGCCAAAACTCTTCTTGCATGAAGGTTTCTAGGTACTGAGTTGGGACCCGCACTACAAACGTTTATGTTATGGCGCGACTCCAACTGCTCTACTCTCAAGGTCCACTTGGTCTTGGTTCTGATGTATTCCAGGATGTCTTCAGTCATCGTGGAGTGATGCAGACGGGATACGTACAGCTGCGTCGACGGTGTAGGAGGACGTAGCAACATATTTGGTCCCGCCAGAGCAGTACTACATCGATTACGGCAAGTGGGCTGCCTTCGCTTCGATTCCACCATCACGAAGCCTTCCTTCTCTGGCTGCCCTTTCTTAGGGGCTGGGAACAAGATACGGGGAGCCGGTACATTGCGGCTTTTAGATGCCCCCTCGGTTGATTTTGCACTTTGAGCAAAAACTTTTTTCAGATTTAGCGTATTTTTTATTATTTAAAACGTCCACTACTTGTTGAGTAAATTTATATGTTGCTAAAATCGTGGATCTTTTTTTCCGAAAACCATTTTGACATTCATCGAAAACATTAAACTTTTCACAAAAGTTATAAATGCTTCTTCATATTGCTTTTTCGAAAATTTTAGATGATGTCGGTAATAGTGCAATGGGACGGTAATTATTTGGATTTGCCGTTTTTCTTGCGCACCGCAAGGAATAGGTTTGATTATAGCGATATATTTTTTTAACGCGTAATATCCCTTCAGAAAATGGTTGATAAATTAATGGATAAAATGGTAATGTCAGTCAATCGATGACATCAAACGAAAATCAAACATTTGTGAAATTGCCACAGAAATTGTATTAACAAAAATAAGATGGCTGCGTTAGTTTTGATTTTGGCCAGGCGCAAAAAGATTCTTGTAGAGTTGTATATCTCTCTGCAGGATTGTACTTCTGTGGTAGTTCTCACGTGGCCGCGGTTGCCGCAGTGGTTTGTGCGTGCGTGTGTGTATGTGAGAATGCACGGGGGGCTACTAATGAGCGGACGGTTCGGTTCGGGGCTCTTCGCCAAATATTATATTATTGTACATTAAAATAAAATTTGCCACAACTTTATGTTTGTTCTCTGGGGAGCGTCTGTGTTACTAATTACTGCCGAAGGACATTGTTTACTTAAATACCTACATTTACTTATTTATACCGACTAAGTTTGTAGACAACTCATATGTAATTTTGTTTTTGATAAATTAACATTAAATGGGTAACCGTGAGGCTTGCTCGTGGGTATTAGAATCTCTATCTGCCAAACACACCTCGAACTTACCTGTATCTATCTACGTTTTTGACATTGATTGTCCCTGAGATGAGATTGCGACAAGATTTTGAACGTTTTTAATTATGGGAATTGTTCTTCAGAAGCCGACCAACATATAGCAACACATTGCAACATATAGCAAGGCAGATGATAATAATTTCTTCGTAGCAAACAGCCCACTGTCGTGATTTATACCCGGTTAGTGGCAATAGGCTCACCCTTATTATATGGTACTCCCATATTAGCGAAATGTGGGAGAACCATATACAAAAAAAATCAAAAGTTAATTCAAACTAGGCTGAGAAATAGCACTTTTCGAAAGTTAAATTACATAAGACAGTCCCCCAAAACGTCCACCCTTCACCACTTCCTAGTAAACTCCCCAGCTGCACAGGTATCTGTTCAGAAAACATAATTTAAATTATTAGCCATATGTTAGCTAGCACACGCCAATATACCAAACAAAATCATCGAGAACTATACTCAGGCAGAAATAAAAAACTAAACGTAAACATCACTTAATATCTAAATAAAAAGCCTCCAGGCATAAACGGCGTGCCCGCTTACATATAGTTGTAACTGGAAGTTATAAATGATAAACTAGGACCATCGATGTAAAATAAATAAACAAAGAGTTAATTACTAATATCAATAAATAATAATATGATCAATTGTCGAGGTCACTAGCTAACCACATATTGCAATACAACTCATAAAAAAAATTAGTAATGAGCAGATTTTGTCAACAATAAATTAAATTTAAATTAAATTAAAAATAACTTGACTTAAAAAGTCAAATAAAATAAACAATTATATAAACTCATATAACTTGTCAGTACGTAAGCTGGAGAAAGAACATAAACATTGTCTTGAGTTAATCACAGCGACCAACTATTCTTATATTCTTTCGAACTGTTCTATTTATACTTACGCAGATGATACGGCCTTGATTCTTCACGGTAGTGACTGGCCTGAAACAGTAAAACTCGCGGAACTTGCTCTAAACTCAGTGATGAAATGGCTTTCAAATAACATCCTAACCTTAAATCTTAAGAAAACAGTGTACTTACCTTTCTCCTTACTATCCACCAACCTCCCTCCACCGGATTCAATGGTGCTTAGAGCTCATACTTGCTCACGCGGTCTATCCTCCTCACATTGCGGTTGTCCACACCTCACAAGGTGTGAGTCTGTTAAGTATCTTGGAGTCTATGTAGATAGTTCTTTGAGCTGGAAACCTCACCTTAACAATCTCATATCGCGAGTCCGCAAGTGTATATTTATTTTTAAAAAGCTAAGGCACTCCGCGGACTACCGTACGATTAAAACTGTTTACTATGCCATGTGTCAAAGCATAATAAACTACTGCATCACAGTGTGGGGTGGGACTCCCAAGACAACCTTACTGACTCTGGAACGAGCACAGAGAGCTGTGCTCAAGGTTATGACCTCGAAGCCGTTTAGATATCCCACCGCGGCTCTCTACACCGAATGTCAGGTCCTCACTGTGAGACAACTTTTTGTTCTTGGCACTATTCTGCGCAAACATCCCTCTGTGGTATACAAGCTGCAACCGAATGCTGCAATAAAACGTAGATACTTCGAAGTATGCTCAACTCGCGGATGCAGAACGGCCCTTGCTCAGCGTCATTATGATATTCTGTCCAACCATTTATATAATAAAATAAATAAACTGTGCACCATTGCTCCCATGTGTCTAAACGAATGTAAGACCAGGGTCACAAAGTGGCTATTGACACTAGGTTACGATAAGACTGAAGATTTACTACATGTATCAATCGCATAACCTAATGTACCTAATGTAGTTAGTAAAGTTATATACGTACATTAATAGTTTATAGTTATATACAGACTTACATAAACACAAGTTTTTCACCATATTTATCTCTCAATACATACACCCCCACATAGGTACTTTAATAGGCTACACCATATTGTATACGTTTACTAGTAAGTAGATAATTTAATAATAATAATATACCGTGCTCGTCCTACAACTATTGTTAAATGTTCAAATTATAGGCGAGGACGATGGCACCCTAAACACAAGTTAAATCTTACTTTGGGTGCCAGAGTTCATCGAAAACACTCTTTCCCTTAGTTGTAACGCTGCATAGTGTTTTAGATAAGTGTTTTTTGTACAACTGAAGGTAATAAAAATCTTTTTTTTTTTTTTATCATTTAAGTAGTCGTTGATAGAATAGTATGCCTTTGAACAAAGCTTGGATTTTACTTTCGTTTTAAAAGGCAAATCTAGCAAAGAAGAGGGTAGCTTGTTATAAAAGGTTATACTAAGCCCAACAAATGAGTTATGAACATTATGAAGCCGGTGAAAGGGAACTCGTAGTTTGTCCTTATTGTGTGTGTGTAAGTGTTAACATTGTGAAAATCACTGTTTTTAGTGTATAAGTGTATATTTTGCCTAATATATAAGATATTGACGAAGATGAATTGCCACCGTGAGGATACCAATATCTTTGAAAAAATCTCTCAGAGAAACTCTGGCACCTAGCTGGTAAATAGCTCGAACAGCTCGTTTTTGAAGATCAAATATATTTTGAATATCAGCAGCTTTGCCCCACAGCAGAAGGCCGTAGGACATAATGCTATGAAAATAACTAAAATAGACTAACCGAGCTGCATCGACGTCAGTGTATTGTCTTACTTTCCTGACGGCGTAGGCGGCCGAACTGAGCCTTCCCGCTAGGCTCAATATATGTGGGCCCCACTGAAGTTTGGCATCTACTGTTATGCCCAGAAAAACTGCCGAGTTTACAGATTCAAGCACCTCTTTATCTAAGACGATGTTGGGACCTAGATTTCTAACATTTGGTAGGGCAAACTTTACACATTTATTTTTCTTAGCATTGAGAACTAGGTTATTTATCGTAAACCAATCCGCAACCATTGAGAGTGCACTGTTTACATCGTCAAAACCTTGTCTATTCCTGTCTACTTTAAAAATAAGAGAGGTATCATCTTCAAACAGTACAACTTCACAGATACCCTTTAAGTAGAATGGTAAGTCATTGATATACACTAAGAACAAGAATGGACCCAGTATTGAGACTTGAGGTACACCTAACTGAACTGGTAGCCCAGAAGATTTCACACCATTAATATCTACACATTGGGACCTATTATGTAAATACGAATTTATAACGTTGAGAGCTTCGTTTTCCACACCGTAATGACGCAGTTTACGCAAAAGCGTGTCCAAACGTGGCGTGGCGAAGCATGTGTGAGGCTATGGAGAGATCACAGAAAACCCCAATAGCATTTTGCGAGTTCTCCCATGCATTAAATATGTGTTTCAGAAAAGCAACACCCGCATCTGTAGTCAAACGAACTTTTGTAAAGCCATATTGTTCATTATAAAGGAGGCTATTTAAATTAAAATGTCTTACTTAGCAACTGCTTGAGTATTAACTTTTCAAATATTTTGCTAAATGCTGCTAAAATAGAAATAGGCCTGAAATTGCCAACGTCACTTTTATTACCTGATTTAAATAATGGTATGACTTTACTATTCTACATGAGGTCAGGAAAAGTTCCTAAATCAACACATTTATTAAAAGTAACAGCTAGATAGGGGGCTACGATGTCTATTATATTACTTAAAAGTTTAATGGAGGTGCCCCAGTAATCACCAGTGTTTTTAGACTTGAGTGTGTTAAAAACATTAACTATATCACGAGGCGTTACATGTTCGAAGGTAAATAAGGGACTATTTTTAGACACACTACTAAGCAAAAGGTTTTCAGCTTTAGAGGGGGATGAATTTAAGGGGCGAGTGGTAGTTACAGGTATGTTAGCAAAAAACTCATTAAACGCCTCAGCTACGTCAGCAGCTTTATTAACTAATTTATTGTCGACCATAATCTCAAGTTGTTAATAAAGCAATAGTAATTCTATGAGCTATATTATTTTTAAACTTATTGCAACGACTAGCTGTATAAGGCCTGCACTCTATTTTATGCGGATTTTTATGCAATGGCATGGGGAAGCTAGCTAATAAACCACAGTGGTCAGACGTTAAGTCACTTAACAGTATTTTATTTTTAGCATCACAATCACTTAATATATTATCTAAACAAGTTGATGAAGATGCCGTGATCCTAATAGGTTCAAAAAACAAGTTTATTAAGTTATAAGACCTAAACAGATTAAGAAGTCTAATACTTAATGGAGTAACATCTAAAATATTAATATTAAAATCTCCACATAAAATTATACTTTTATTACTTGATTTTAACTTATTGAGTGAATCCTCCATTACCGATTCGAAACTAATAAAATCACCAGAGGGGGTCGATAAACGCAAATTATAACGTATCGCTCGAGTTCAACACAAGACAACTCAATAGTGCGCTCGATTTTAGAGTGTGCTCGAGATTAACTAAATCTAAACGTTGATTACATTTCAACTTGTTTGAAACAAGAACTAAAGATCCACCGCGAATGGCGCTTTTCCTTACAAACGCACTTTGTACAGTAAAATTATCATCATTGATAAACACTACTTCATGTTCTTTCAACCAGTGTCAAACATAACACCTGAACATCGTAGTTCTCTATAAATAAACTTAACTCTAGCTCTTTGCCGGACAAACCCTGCATATTTTGATGAACAACATTCAAAATATGCGGCTCAGCCGTTGTCGCTCCTAATAGTTTAAACTATAAGGCGTATCAAAAGTAGTGTTAGTACCACTACTAACAGTAATCGATGGTACACTACAGGTACCAGTGTCGCTGTGTATATTGTATGCTAAGAGATAAGCAATTTGTCTCCTACAACTAGGTGGCAAATACATTGTATAATTTGTCAGTTTGTAATCAGAAATAAATTGATTACAATCAAAATATAAAATAGCGTCACTGTGACGACATGTCCTATTATAAATTAACATATTTAAACTATAAATGTGCCTATTTTGCTCATCAGAAAAATATTGAGAATAAGGCAAGGCACAGAAAATAAATTTACAACTATTGGTCTCATTAAGATGTAACATCAAATGGATACATTCAATTATGTCCTTTTTTCTTACAGTTAAACTATCCCCATAAAATAAAATAACAGTTGAACTGGGGTTTATTTTTGTCAATTTACTACTAATTAATTGGCTAATACTGGCACGGGGTAAACAATTATTTATAACATATTGTTGTGAACACTGATTAAATACTCTACAAAAACCTTGACCAAATTTGTCAGAAAAAACATAAGTTGTGTTAATCAAATTATTCCTACTATTATTATTTCCTTTATTTCTTTTATTTACATATAATTTATATTTTTAAATATTTTTATAAAAAGAAAACGGAAAACAAAGACATTTAAAAATATAAAAAATAGTAGCCCACCGGTATCGGGAACAGGGTCCAAGCTACCGGTGGTCAGGGCTCCTGAGAGAGGAATCTCCTGACGATACGCGCCGTGTCTAGAAGCACCGCTTTCTGGATCAAGCCCTTGATCCAGCTGCCTAACGAGAGCCTCCTTAAGTGTTGGTCGAGGCTCTTGGCTATTGTGCCATTGGCAGTCACGACTATCGGCACAATGACTGCTGTATCCACTTCCCACATGTCGACAACCTCGCGGGCCAGGTCGAGATACTTGATCTGTTTATCTTTTTCAGCTTTCACGAGGTTCTCGTCATGCGGGACCGCTATATCAACAATCATTGTGCGACGCTCTAATCGATCTATCACCACTATGTCTGGCTTACTGGCAACAATAGTCCTGTCAGTGATGATAGATCGATCCCAATACAACGTGATATTGTCATTTTCGAGAACTGGGTCGGGCACATATCTATAGTATGGTACTTCCGGTTCCACAAGACTGTATTTCAGAGCAAGTTGCTGGTGGATAATCCTGGCCACAAGGTTGTGCCTATGCAAGTAGTCTCCGTTAGCCAGACGAGAACAGCCAGAGATAATGTGTCGGATTGCTTCCCCCGGACGGTGGCATACCCGACAGATGTCAATCGTGCCGTCCTTCACAATATATTTTCGGTAGTTATTCGTCATCATAACTTCATCCATAATCGCAAAGACAAAACCTTCGGTTTCCCCAAAGAGATCACCGAATCGCAGCCAGGATACGGACGCTAGTAGGTCTACATCGGGCCCATGTAAGGCCCGGTAAAAACGCCCGTGAAGCTCTTTGGTCTGCCATACCTCCCTGCGGTCATTAGTATCTAATACTATAGGTTTGCGCCAGTTCTCGTTAGCCAAGGATAGCGGGGTAAGGCCCTTGTCCACTGAGACCACATCTCGGTGCATCCTCACGTCGGCTTCTAGGAAGTATTCCCTGAGACTGCATACCTCACGGTTGTGCAGGGTCTTAGCATTTAAGAAGCCTCGACCTCCACACTTCCGCGGGATATACAGTCTCATCACCGATGAACGTGGGTGATGCATCCGATTTATAGTCAGCAGTGTGCGGACCCTCCTATCCAGGGCGTCAAGTTCCGTCTGGGTCCATTTGAGTATGCCGAAAGAGTACATCAAAACCGGCATGACCCAACCGTTGAAGGCGCGCACCTTGTTTCCGCCTGATAAAAGACTATTTAATACTTTATTCAGGCGGCCAAAGAAGCGCTCCTTCAGCGATTGCTTCATGTCAGCAGCGTTGATACCTAACGCTTCCGACATACCCAAATAGTTGTAGGTTTCGATTGAGGAGAGGGATCTTAGTTGTATGGAGTCCGAGAGTTGGGTTCCCCCGGATTCCACAATCTCCCCTCGCTTTACATGCATGACCGCACATTTGTCCACACCAAATTCCATCCTGATGGCACTACTGAA
Organism: Agrochola lota; assembly: GCA_947364205.1. NCBI lineage: Eukaryota > Metazoa > Arthropoda > Insecta > Lepidoptera > Noctuidae > Agrochola > Agrochola lota. The sequence continues at coordinate 15,382,451 of OX376244.1, read as the reverse complement.
AGTTTCGGTTACCTTCAGTAGCTCCACCAGTTGCATATTGTTGGGGGCAAAGAGTTTCAAGTCATCCATGTAAAGGAGGTGAGATATAACCCGACCACCTCTCCTCAATCGATAGCCTAGTCCTGATTCCTCCAGCAGTGTGCTAAGAGGATTCAAGGCTAGGCAGAACCAAAGTGGACTCAAACTGTCGCCCTGAAATATACCTCGCTCGATCCGTATCGGCTCGCTATTCCTCTGGATATGTCGACATCCTGGATAGCGAAGAATCGTCCTCCATTGCTCCATACATGACATCAGGAAGGTGCGTAGAGTTGCATCTACTTTATACAACTCCAGCACCCTCATGAGCCATGTATGGGGCACTGAGTCATAGGCCATCTTATAATCTATCCAACATGTCGACAGATCCCTTCGGGAACGACAAACCTGTTGGCTAATGGCCATATCAATGAGGAGCAGCTCCTTAGTAGCGCTGGACCCGTTCCTACATCCATTTTCAGAGGCAGACGTGATGCAGTTGGTGTCTATATGTTTGTTAATTTAAGCTCTCAAAATGGATGTAAAAACTTTATAGACCGTCGGTAAACAGGTGATCGGCCTATAATTTTTGGGTTCCGCAGTACTACCTGTTTTATGGAGCAGGTGGGTTATTCCTGTCGTTAGGAACTGGGGCAGCGACCCTGATTCTAAGGCTGACTGGAACTGGGATGCCAATCGGGCTTTAACTTTTGGATAAAGTGGTTCCAGAGGTCGCACCTCTGGAACCACTTTATCCAAAAGTTGTGCAGCCCGTCCGGCCCTGGAGATTTCCAGTTAGGCAACGGACGGACTGCACAAGCTACATCTTGGGGGCTGATGGTAAGTGCCCCCATTTCTGGTATTCCCTCGCACGCCCGCTCGATCTTCCTAGTCCAATCTACTTCGGTATGATTGACAGGCGCCGACCAGATGCTTCGCCAGAACGAACACATGGCGTCATCATCCGGCAGGCGCGTGTCAATCACACCTTGATCCAGTCGCTCCCAAGCCCTGTAAACCCACCTTTCATTGCTCTGGAATGTGCGATTCTGAGTGTACCGCTCAACTCTCCACCTGTATCGTCGAATACGGTTTGCCCAAGCACAGACCTTCTGCTTCAGGTGGTCGATACGCTCTGTGACGCGGGTCAGATAATCTCAAGAGCTAATATCAGTACCCGAGAACGCCCGCCTCACAAAGCGCATCACTTTAGGGCGAGTATTGCCCTCCCTGAAGCAGATTAGCTTGCCGATGAGCACTCTAGCCTCACCGATACGACGCTCAATCCTGCACTGCCAAGCTGGTACAGCTGGTTTTGGTCGTGGAGCTCTGTCACTGTTGGGAAATTTTACAAGAGCTACACGACATGCCGCTACAGCTGCACAGTACAAGATCGAGTGGGTATCGGCGAGGTCTTTGCTGGCGGAGTGGATCGGTACTCACGGAAAGCATCCTCCAAAGCGCTCCTCAAACGTACATTGCATTGGGAACTCACAAATATAACTCCGTCATCATCCTCTTCACCAACGTGGTCGGGTCGCGGTGTAGCACTGGGTGAATTTTGTAGTTGCACCGCGACCAGTGGCGAGGCAGGCGTTACACGGTTATTCTGTGATTCGACGCGTAGTCGATCAAGTACGGCGTCGTCCAGCATATGGTTACGCTGGATGACCCGCACCTGATCCGACAGTCGTTGGGCCGACACGTTGACAGCTGGCTCAAGTACCTGAAACAGAGAGAGCATCCGACCACGGTACGCAGTCAAGTTACTTCCTCCCTCTGTAGCCCCAAAGTATGCGCGCATGACATTTTCATTGACAGTTTGTGTCCATCTCATGCGCCGCACACTTCCACCGGGAGCGAGGACCCTATGAGAGGCCGGTGGGCCTCGGGGTCCTAAACTGGCCGGTGGTCGGCCTCTTCCGCGACGTGCTGGTGGTGGTGACGTCGGCGGCGAGAAGTATTCGTCGCTCGAGCTCGACGCAACTGCAGCGGCCGGTATCACAGGATTCGTGTCTGGAGCAGGATCCGGCAACTGCGAGGCGGAGCTGAGCGACGAACCCGAAGATGTTGGGTGTGTGTTTTGTAGCAGTCGTCGTGCCCGACTTCGCGTCAGCATTGCACTGTTCTCCGTCTTTAGTTTTTATTCTAACATTATTAATACAGCTACCTACAGGCTGAACCACTGAGGGTGTGGGCGTAACAACTTCAGCGTTATTTGTCAGAGACTCATACCTCTCTGCTTTGTAATTGACCAGGTCTGCCAACTCATAGGTCTCCTGCATTCGCTTACTTAGGTCTTGTTGACAAGCTTCATATTTACTAAAGATATCCTTTAGAGCATATTCCCTAACAAACAATTCATCCTGTAGGTGCTGAGTGTCAGTATCATACATAGTATTACATAATTGTAATTCACTATTACACTTCTTTAATTCTTGAATTAAATTTAGATGTTTTTGCCTAAGTTTTGTATTTAATTTGTAAACTTTTTGGCGTTTTAGTGATTTTTGAATTTTTCTAATTAATCTATTAATTTTAATATATTTTTTGAACTTATTATGGCTAGTAAACAAATTGCATTTAGTGATAGTATCATAAGTCTATTGTAACCATTGGCTCAACACATGTGGGTCCAGACCCGCTACCAACCAACTCATCATAAAGACTGCAGGTGATCGCAGACTCTTCACTGGCTTTGAGAGTTTCTAAACGGGTTATTGAGTTGTGGGCCCTATCTATTCTCTCCCTCCGCCGCTGCCGCCTCTCACCACGCGATATATCGTCTACCCCCTCCACGCGGCCGTAACGCTTTTTCGTGACAGAAAAAATCCTAATACCCCCCGTCTATAAAGAAGTTTCACTTCAAAAAAACACAACAAAATCTATAAGTAGGTAAGTAAGCGTCGACTTGAGAACCTCCTCCTTTTTTCGTCGGTTAAAAACTGTTTAATAATGAACTTTTTACCAAACTAGTGTTAGTATTATGCCTTTAAAATGTAAAAAATTGTAAAATGAAATCTTACTTTAGCTATGAAAGAAAAATAAAAATCTCTGCAGATTTACGAATGCACGAAAAATACACGTTCTTCTGAAGTACGCTGAACAAACAGCGCTGAATTAAAATTCGCTTAAATTTCAACCATTATACTTATTTAAAAAGCTCACTATTATATTTTTTTTATTTGCGCACACAGTCGGTTGCTGGCATGCTCGCGTCGAGCATATGTTAAGCATGTGTTGTGTTGAGTGAGCTGAACTTTAACTCAACTTATTCCTACTAAGTGTAAGTCAAAGTCAAAGTCAAATCATTTATTTCAAATAGGCCCTTGCAAGGCACTTTTTTATGTCAAAAATTACAAAAAAAATTAATTGATTCTAGTCACCCCTTCCAAAAGGTAGTTTTCGTATGGAGAAGAATGGGTAAGAAACTCCACCGTTACTCTTTTAAAATGTATTTTTTTGTAACGAGAAGACTTTCAGTGCTGCCACACGTGCCTTTTATGTGCCAAATTGAAATAAATTATTTGACTTTGACTTTGAAAGCAATAAGTATAGCTAGAAAATTTAAAATTATGTTGTAATACCTATCTAAAGAGAAAGTATTAGAATTAGGTTGCGAAATAATAAAAAAATGTAAGTATATACAGGGTGTTTGGCAGAACGTTGAACATACGAAAATGGTGGATAGGTGGGGTCATCTGCTACTTACTCAGCCCAAATTTTTTTGGCCCTGGCCCACGGGATATTTTTTAAAAAAAATTTTTGTCTTTCTTCTTCTTACACCACTTTCTTAACTTTAAAGTGTAATTTTTATTAAAAATGGGTAAAACAGGCAATATTTAGTATAATTTCAATCGATCATTTAATTTTCACCAACTTTGCAGTATTAAATTTCGTAAAACATTTCACTTTCCGTAAAGGTAGAGTTTCGTCAAAAATGTCCTACTTGAAAAAATTATGACATAACTCTTAAAGTTTTTTTTTTATAAAAGCAAATTACATACCATTAGAAAGCTCACACACTAGGGATGTTTTGCTAGAATTGGAACTCCTCAATCATTTTTTGTTTTTTTTTAAATGCAAGTTGAAATTAAGATTTAAGTATTTTTTACATCTTTCTGTAAGTTTGAGGACTCATAACTTTTTTTCTAGCTAACATCTGAATAAAGCAATAATTTTATAAGAATCTGTCAACATAAAAGATTTAAAAAAAATACTAAATATTGCCTGTTTTACCCATTTTTAATAAAAATTACACTTTAAAGTTAAGAAAGTGGTGAAACAAGAAGAAAGACAAAAAAAAATTTAAAAAATATCCCGTGGGCCAGGGCCAAATAAATTAGGGCTGAGTAAGTAGCAGATGACCCCACCTATCCACCATTTTCGTATGTTCAACGTTCTGCCAAACACCCTGTATATACATTTTAGATCAGTATTTACCACAGTCGTCACCCCCTGACCGATGGAATCAACTGCCACGTTCATATTAGTGGGACACATCGCGCGCGGTGCAGCGGTCGCTCTTCACTTTTTCTTTGAACAACAGTCGCCAACCCTTCAGCCGAGCACTTTGCTGAGCATGTTCACGTTGTCAATCACTCATACCATGCCTTGACGTTGTGGCAACTTTTGTCGCGTAGTACACTGCTCAACAACAACAAGTATAGGGAACATATATGCATAGTAATTATTTTAACAGTAGTAGAGGTGTTGGTGGCCAGTAAGTTAAGCTAAATCCCATGTGACTGCCTATTATCATCAACCGGGCACAAAAACTTAACATAAAAAAATTCTACCGACAAAGGAGAATAGGCAATTTTGCCCTGAAGGCCAATAGGGTTAAGTTATATACCAATGGAAAGATCTCATCAAGGAGAATATTTCTTAGTGTGACGACTAATCTTGATTGTTCGTACGTAAGGAGCTACAGAGCTCTAAATGTGTGTAATAAAATATTATTGAAATTCTGTTTTTTTTTTTTTTATAATTCAGTGCTTTGCAAACATCATCTTTCAAGCCTAATAAACGAACATTTTAAAATATTGGCCTCCTAGATACCGTTTTGGGAAGAATGTTTTTAGAGGAGGAGGCTTAACATACTGCCGGCCGACTGACTCTTAAAAACATTGTTCCCAAAACAGTATAGCATTCCCCAATGCGTTGAGAGATATATGCCAATGGAAAGATTTCTTCAAGAGGAATATTTCGTAATATGACGACTTCTCTCGAATGTTAGTCAGCGAGGAGCTACAGAGCTCTAAATGTGAGTAATTAAGCATTATGGTAATTCATCACCTAATTAGGTCATTAACTCCGAACTGACAAATAATCGGCAGAAGTCGTGTTAATAACAAAGGTTCTCCTTAAAAAGCCCTCTTAATTGCTGTATATCTTATGGCTATTGGACGCCAAGAATTCCTTAACTTCAGTCCCCAAGTTGTTATCTATTTAGGTCATTAACTCCGAACTGACTAACAATTGGCAACAGTCATGTTAGCAACAAAGGTTCGCCTCGAAAAGCCAAAGCCATTGATGTATATTTTAGGGCTACTGGGCCATGGGCACGCCACAATTGCGGCGATAAGTCCCCTCTTTGAGGACTGGCTTGAGAAATGCCATGGCGTCCTCACCTTCCGCCTGACGCAGGTCCTCACCGGACACGGTTGTTTCGGGAGGTTCCTGTTCCGCGTAAGGCGGGAGGAAACGCCCGGGTGTCACCACTGTGTGGATCGCCCGGAGGACACGGTGGAGCATACGGTGGAGGTCTGCCCGGCTTGGGCGGAACACCGCCGTGTCCTCACGGAGGCGATCGGCGGCGGCAATCTCTCGCGTCCGGCCCTGGTTCATGCCATGGTTTGGAGCGAGAGTGCATGGGATGCCGTCACCTCCTTCTGCGAAGCAGTTATGTTCGCGAAGGAGGAGGCAGAGCGCGCGAGGGAGATGCAAGCTGCTCGCCCTCGCGGCCCTAGTCGCCGCAGGAGACTCCCCGGGCGTCGGGAGTCGAGAGCCGACTTCCGGCCACCGTAGGCGCGGGCTTGCGGACGGTGAGCAATGGGCAGCTCGCTGTCCGATAAGAACCAGGCCCGTGTCGACGGCGCGTTGTGTTCCACGCGCGCGTCAAAGAGATGTCAGCACCAACCGACGGGGTCGAAAGACCAATACCTGCTGGGGTTGCGAGATTGTCCGAAAGGGATATCGCGGCCCCGGCACACAGGCAACGGAAGGAACACGGGTGGGTTTTAGTCAGTAAAAGTCTGACACACCCTCTCGCTCTGCCCAGAGCGGGAGAAGTCATTTGATGATTTCCCATCCTGCAAAAAAAAAAAGGGCTACTGGGCCAAGAAAATTCCTGAACTTCGGTGCCCAAGGTGGTCACACCTATTTAGGTCATTAACTCCAAACTGACTTACAATAAGGAAAATTCGTGGTAGAAGGAATGGTTCCCCTTGAAAAGCTTTTTCTATTGGTATAGTATATCTTATTTCTATTGGGCTTAAGGGCAGAAACCCTTAGTAGGTGTCCATTCTTCTTTCCAATGGAAAGAACACAGTAACAGTTTCCCGCTCTGATACAGCCCAGGATTATGCTCTACAGTGGCATACTTGCGACCACTACAGCAACAATACGGTCAAAAGAATAGCGAAAATATTGTGAAATGTCAGCACGAGATTTCTCGTGTGTCGTCTTACAGTGGAACTTCGATCGCCGGCGCTCGTTTACGCTCGGTGGGCTGTTTTAACGACTGCCCGCGCAAACCGCTTTGCGTCGACTCCACTTATTTTCCATAAAAGAAACATTTGGTTGTAATTACAGCCACATATTGCACCTCCAGCTCAATATTTTCATACCTCCTTATATTATTTTAAAATTATTTCTGCTCAGTTTTCAGGAAAATTAAATGTCAGAATATGAAAAGCTGCTAACATATTTTTACGCGACTACCGCGAAGCAAAAAGGAGTTCATGATTTTGACCAGTATGTATGTATGTTCATCTGTTACCTCATACATTTTAAACTACTGATCATAATTTGACAAATGAGGTATCGTTGGAACCGTCTTGATCGTCCGCTGGTTATAGGCTATGTGGTGCCCTCTGGAGGACATAAAGTCATGAACAATTTTTTTATTATTTTGAAAGAGCTTGACGAACACATTACAAATATATATAATATTGTCTCAGTAAATAAATATGTTTAAATAGTTAAAAACAAGCATAAGTGAGACTGTGTGCTACGTACGGCGCGGCTGTGCAACAAAACCGTGTATATGTGTGTACAATAAAACCTAAACTAAAAAACATTATGCGGCTCTGCAAATACTTCATATGAAATTTCGGACAGAAATCAAGACATAGGTACAAAAATGGTCAAGGTAAGGCCTGCCTGTACACCTACAAAATTATAATGGCATGCGACCACGGCTTATAGTTTCTTGTTTCATACTTTTTAGAGCGTAATTTTTCAGTAGTCAGGTTTTAGTTTCTGAACTTACTGTTTTTGTAAACTCGATTCGGTATCGCGATCTACTAGTAATGGTGTTTTAATGGTGATCGTTCGCGGCGTGCGACATGCAACTCTTATGATGTTTTAGTAATCGTGTATTAGGTTAAAAACTAAATAGGCTAGCCCGGGAAGAAAATAACATTATCTTACTGACGAAATAAAATTAAGTATGATCTCCGCTACATCAGGTAAACTAATTATTTTCACAAACACGCTTGGAAATTCGAACATTATTTGGACAACCTTCTTTGAGATAAATCGAAATCGCGGTTCATACATGCGAGCGCCTGGCCGGCAATGTTTGTATGCTGTCGTGTTTAACGGCCGAATAAATTATTATGAAAATTAATATCTGTCGTATTATTAAAAATAGGAACGAACTTTTTAAAGCCACCAAGAAGGTAACTTATTAAAGATTTTGTTTAAATTTCTATTTGGCTTTCAAATAGAGCTATTTAAATTAAAGAAGAAACAAATGAACATATTGGCGCGTGAATAATTATTGTTATTCGTTATTTAAGAATTAAAATTGATTTTAATGCATATTGTGGTAAAGAAAGAATTTTTACAATAAGTAATTCGGTGTATCCAATTTGACTTTATCATTTATGTCACAAACAAAGCAAGCAAGAAACAACAACCTCTGACAAGGTTCATAATAACAATAATTCAGAAATACATGAACATAATTCCAGTAAGGTCTGACGATTGAACTCCTAAATAAATTGGACACATTTAAAATTATAATTTATTAGGTAGGTATCTAAAAGATTATCAAGCACAATGCCCGCCCACTCGCAACCCTAATAGCTCCTAATAATAAACTATACTACGCTGTGCTCAGTTCTATTATTCACAATTTGTACTGATACGTTGATTGGTTTCTTCCTTCCAGTCTTTCACAAGTGCAATACGTCATCTGCCGTCTAAACATTCTCATGTGATGTGCAATTTAATTTTAATAATCAAGTACATAATACATAGCAGTTTGAACTGTAAAGCCCAAGCTAGACGTAAGTCTGTATCTTGGGGATATCAGAGTTGCACATTTTCGTTATATCCAAAAAGATCGTGCACGGTGAAATAATAAAATCAAACTAAAAGTTAAGTTAATGAATTAAAGTTAAATAAGAAAAATTTAAGACTGAAAAAAAGTAAAAAAAAAATTAATTAAGTAAAATAGGAACGAACTTTTTAAAACCACCTAAGAAGTAACTTATTAAAGATTTTATTTAAATTTGTATTTGGGTTTCATATAGAGCAATTTAAAATAATTATCCTTATTCGTTATTGATTCTGGAATTTAGAATTAATTTACTCAATATGAATTTGCGCGCATTATTTGAGAAAAGTAATATACAAGCCTTAGCCACAACCATTGATAAACTCACGTAGTGCCCTTTTTTTTTATTTATTTTTTTTGAGGGTGGGAAATCATCAAATGACTTCTCCCGCTCTGGGCAGAGCGAGACATACCAATAGAAAGAGCTTTTCAAGGGGAACCATTCCTTTTACCACGAATTTTCCTTATTGTAAGTCAGTTTGGAGTTAATGACCTAAATAGGTGTGACCACCTTGGGCACCGAAGTTCAGGAATTTTCTTGGCCCAGTTGCCCTTTTTTTTTTTTTTTTTTCAGGATGGGTAATCATCAAATGACTTCTCCCGCTCTGGGCAGAGCGAGAGGGTGTGTCAGACTTTTACTGACTAAAACCCACCCGTGTTCCTTCCGTTGCCTGTGTGCCGGGGCCACGTTATCCCTTTCGGACAAACCCGCAACCCCAGCAGGCATTGGTCTTTCGACCCCGTCGGTTGGTGCTGACATCTCTTTGAGGCGCGCGTAGAACACAATGCGCCGTCGACACGGGCCTGGTCCTTATCGGACGGCGAGCTTCTCATTGCTCACCGTCCGCAAGCCCGCGCCTACGGTGGCCGGAAGTCGGCTCTCGACTACGAGTCGACGCCCGGGGCGTCTCCTGCGGCGACTAGGGCCGCGAGGGCGTGCAGCTTGCATCTCTCTCGCGGGCTCCGCCTCCTCCTTCGCGAACATAACTGCTTCGCAGAAGGAGGTGACCGCCTCCCATGCACTCTCGCTCCGAACCATGGCCTGAACCAGGGCCGGACGCGAGAGATCGCCGCCGCCGATCGCCTCCATGAGGACACGGCGGTGCTCCGCCCAAGCCGGGCAGACCTCCACCGTATGCTCCACCGTGTCCTCCGGGCGATCCACACAGTGGCGACACCCGGGCGTTTCCTCCCGCCTTATGCGGAACAGGAACCTCCCGAAACAGCCGTGTCCGGTGAGGACCTGCGTCAGGCGGAAGGTGAGGACGCCGTGGCGCCTCTCAAGCCACTCCTCAAAAAGGGGACTTATCGCCACAATTGTGGCGTGCCCAGCGCTGGGTTGCGACAATCGCACTCTCCATGCCGCCATGAGATCCCGCCGGAGCTCTGCCCGCTGTGCCGTGATTTCTCGCGGCAGCGGAGTTACACCCCGGCGTTTCGCCTCCTCGCGCAACTCCCACATGTGCGCGAGGACTTTCGCCTCCAGATCCCATGGCGGTAGTCCGGCAAGGAGGCTCGCCGCCTCACGGGAGACCGTGCGGTATCCCCGGACCAGCCTAATGGCCATGACCCTTTGGGACGCGTTCAACCGCTGGGCCGGTCGCAGTCTCAATGAACGCGCCCACACCGGTGCGCCGTAAAGGGCCATGGACCGCACGATCCCCGCGTAGAGCCTCCGGCAGGAGGCGTTTGGACCCCCCAGATTGGGCAAAAGCCGCTTCAGAGCAGCCCCAGCCCTCTCCAGTTTGGGAGCCAAACGTCGAAAGTGCTCCACGAAGTTCCACCGGCTGTCGAGGACGAGTCCCAGGTACTTCATCGTCGACTCGACGCCGATGTGAACCCCTCCCGCCATGATCTGGGAACCCGACAGTGGCGCGTTCCGAGGACCATAAATCATCATGTCTCTTGACGTCGCCAATGTTAGAGATAGAAACGAAACGCAATCATCTTCTGTCACCTTTTAACATGCTCTCTCTTTTTCTTGCGCTGTCAACTGTGGTCTGATTTCGTGTGCTCTGCTGAGATCCAATAAAAATCCTTTTTAACTAAACGAATCTTTTATTCTTCCACAAAATTCATCAGGTTACGGGACCAGCTCGCTTCCCTACGATTAAATTAAGTTATATTTTTGATTTCAGACAGATTGTCATAGTTTTTCCCCAGTTCGAAATTTATAACAGCAAGCGTCATGGCCGAACCCAAGACGACCATTGAAAAACTACGTGGTGTCGACAATTACGGCACTTGGAAGTTTGTAACAAAGATGTTATTAATTCATGAAGAACTCTGGGATGCTGTGGAAGAAAAGAAGGGAAAAGATGTCAAAATGCAGAAAAAGGCATTGGCACGTATTTGCCTTCTTGTCCAGCCATGTGTCTATCCACACATTAGAAACGCAGAGACGGCACACGAAGCATGGTGCAACCTTGAAAATGTCTACGAAGGTAAGGGCCTGAGCAGGCGCCTGTCATTATTACGCATGTTGTTCGGAATGAAGCTTGATTCTTACAAAAACATGGAAACCTATCTCACAAAGGTGGCTGAGATAGGCCAACAGCTTGATGATATAGGTGCAAGCGTGGAAGACAACTTCTTAGCTATTGTGATGCTGAGCGGGCTCACATCAGACTACAATCCACTCATCATGACTTTGGAAAATTCAACATTGAAACTCACCACAGAGTTTGTGAAATCGAGATTGACTCAGGAACATCAGCGGAGACAGGAACGAGACGATGTAGGCACATCGCTGGTGGTGAGGAAGCAGTCAAAAGTGTTCCGTTGCTTCAGATGCAAGAAACCGGGGCACAGTATAAAGGATTGTCCACGCAAAGCCAAGGATGATGGTCATTCAAAGAGCAAGGGCTCAGATAAGGCCTTGTTATCTGCGTTATCATCAGTTGAACTACTCAGTAATTATTGGTATGTGGACTCGGGCGCTACCAGTCATATGTGCAATAACAAAAATATTTTACATAATTTTGTGTGTGACACTCCAGTCACGGTTAGTGCGAATGATGAGAAACTGATGTCATCCGGCAAAGGAAATGTGAAAATTCCTTTACAGAACATTTTAAGAACAGTAAGTGATGTGTTATATGTACCTATGCTAGCAACAAGCTTGCTTTCAGTCAGTGCAATGACACGTAAAGGTTTTAGTGTAACATTTCAAGGTAATTTGTGTAAGATTTATGATGGCACGGATATAGTTGCCACGGCTACGTGCCAGAATGGTATTATACTTAGTACCAAAGGTGAAGCTTCTTTTGTAACTAAAGAGAGGCCATGTACTGTATCTGTGTGTCGGAAGGGGAAAGGTTTTGTTCTACCAACAGAGCAGGTTGTGGAGATGGCTGTACCTGTATCTCAGGCTGCGACCAGGGAGTCACAGGAGGTTTGGCATAAAAGGCTTGGACATCTCAATGTGTGGAGTATGCAGCTTTTAAAAGGTATGTGTACTGGCATGGATTTTGATAACTCAACTTTCAAATCATGTGTTGCTTGCATTCAAGGTAAACAAACAAAGTTACCTTTTCCTAAAAAGTCAATGAGTAGAGCAAAAGCCTCGTTGGGGCTTGTACACAGTGATCTTTGTGGACCATTTTCAAAGAATACACTTAGTGGATCGAGATAATTTCTAACGTTTATTGATGATTTTACCAGGAAAACATATGTATATTTTCTGAAGTTAAATTTAAGGAGTGTAAGGCTATGGTGGAAAATCAAACAGGTAACAAAATAAAAGTATTTCGCACTGACAATGGTGGTGAATATGTAAATAAATGTTTACAGGATTTCCTGAAGAGAAGTGGGATCCGTCACCAAACCACTGTACCACACTCCCCACAGCAAAATGGAGTTGCTGAACGAGCCAACCGTTCCATAGTGGAGAAGGCCAGGTGCATGCTTCTCGATGCAGGCCTTGATCAGCGGTTCTGGGCAGAGGCGGTAAACACTTTTTAACTAAACGAATCTTTTATTCTTCCACTAAATTCATCAGCCAATGCCTTCAATACCCTGCCCTTTTTTTTTTTTTTTTTTCAGGATCGGTGATCATCAAATGACTTCTCCCGCTCTGGGCAGAGCGAGAGGGTGTGTCAGACTTTTACTGACTAAAACCCACCCGTGTTCCTTCCGTTGCCTGTGTGCCGGGGCCGCGATATCCCTTTCGGACAAACCCGCAACCCCAGCAGGCATTGGTCTTTCGACCCCGTCGGTTGGTGCTGACATCTCTTTGAGGCGAGCGTGGAACACAACGCGCCGTCGACACGGGCCTGGTCCTTATCGGACGGCGAGCTTTCAATACCCTGCCCTGGAGTTGCATTAGGGAGGCACTCCGGTATCACCGGATGCCGACCGACCGGATGTCGAGTGGTCGAGGCCTATCTGACGGATAGGGCCGTCATCTACCCCGGTTACCACGGAGAGTGGAACCGGCAAGAGATGTCGTGCGGTGTCCCGCAGGGATCGGTCCTGTGGCCGCATCTGTGGGACATCGGCTACGACTGGGTGCTGCGCGCCGACCTCCCTAGCGGCGTCAGCGTGGTCTGCTACGCTGACGACACGCTGGTTCTGGTGCAGGGGAGGTCGCATGAGGCGGCGGCTGAACTGGCGACACGTTGGGTTGCGACAATCGTCGATAGGATCCGGCAACTGGGACTCGAAGTGGCATTGCACAAGTCCGAGGCCATGTGTTCACATTTTTACGACCCGGCTTCAAATTTTTACGACTGTCCATCAATGCCCTTGTTGCAGGTCGCGACAGAAATGTACTATATCTCTCAGTTGCACCACAACAAATCACTAACTAAATACGTTTTGTTCGTGGCAAGAATTTAAATAAAATTATACTGTGTCGTTTTAAACAATCACTTTAATATGGTCTTATTTATTACAGTACACATTTTATAGATCGTTGCCATTCGACCATCTTTTTAATAGAGATCTAGGAAACGGAAATCCCTTCCTATAATGTTACCAATAAAAAACATCTTAAAATGTAGCCAGCATAATGAACTAAAATAAACTTAAAATCTATGTTTGAATACGAACACGTTTAACGCTAAACAAATTTAAAACACCATTCTGTCCCTGTCATCTTCAGATGATTGCCAGAAACAGAACAAAGTCTTAAACTCATAACAGCACATCACGCCTGTTTTCCTCGAAGGGAGAGGCAGAGGTGTCCCTATAGTACACCCACATTTCGCCAGTTATGTTTGAGATTTAAGCACATTTAGCGCTAAACGTCTTTAATGATTTGAAGTGGGTCTTAGGGTTAAAGATCTTATTGTTTGAAGTGTGTTAAAAGCGGTGTAACTCGTGTACCAAGGCACGCTTTTACTTAAGACTTTTCATTACTTACGTCCTCAGAATACCGTAAGTTGTATGAAAACATCACTTACACACTATAATCGCAATCTCTTACAGTTTGTACCACGCACCACTAGTTCTTAGAACACAACACTAGCAATTAATATAGGTTTTTTGCCGTCGAGACCATTCAATAGGCGCCTATCTCGCCTGCCCCTGCCCCTACCTACAGCCGATTTGATTTCAATTTAATACACGAGTTCGTATCAAGTTCACAGAAATACGGGAATTCCTACGATTTTATTTCATATATAATCATTAGTCGCTGTATTTCGTTTCAATTTAATTGTGTTTTATTTGTTCGTATTGCTTTTTCAACGGAGTAATTTAAATAAAATAATAGAATGCTTTTTCCTGTTTCTAAAAGACTTTGTTTTCTTTTGGCAAATTAAACGATATGTTATGAGGTGTTTGTAACTAGGGGATACATACGGTAAATCAACACTCAGATGATCAACACAACCGGAACATCTAACTAAACAGTTAAATTGCTAAAGTATGCGTTTCCCAGACTGCCCATATACAGGTCGCGGCGCAAACCCGCCGTCAATGTCATCACATCATCTAAATATAGGCGCGGGTCAATGCGAAACGCGTAAGAGGTGAACTCGCCTATTTAAAGCCGGGACCACACTGGAAACCATTCCTCTGTACAACTTTGCAATGTTAAGCAGCTGTCTACATTATATGGGAATCCTGTGTTCTGCTCAAAAATACTCGCGTTCAACAGAATAGTAAACTACGATTGGCGAGGCATCAATACGCGACACGAGAAACGTTTTAGCGTGACGCGCGACAGACGCGCGATTCGCGATAGACGCGCGATACCACGGTTCGACGTTGACGAGCGAGCTCTTTGGGAGTTTGCGTGCATTAAGCATTGAATGCGAGCTGACAGTGAGGCAGAGTGCTGAGATATTACTCGTATGTCTGAATAGAGAGTGCATAACAACGCGCGTGGTACCCAAGAGGATAGGCAGAGAGACTGAAGGCGCGAGTTACGACTTTGACACAGTTTTTTTCTAATTTGTCATTGATACATCTTTTTAATATGTGTGCTTGACATTACCTTCTATTTATTTACTCCAAGCTTTGCAATATGTCTTCCCCGAACATCGGTGTTGCAAGAAAATGTATCGAGACACAGCACGGTCAAACCTGAGGATGCTCACCGAAGCTAACAGTAACCACTTACGATACCTACTTAAAATAAAAGGGCGTGTTGAAAAACAATTACTAGAATGAGAAAACTAAACTTATCTACTTAGTACATAGATGCACAGTGATGCAACCCTTTGTGGCGGTAACGACAGCTACTCAACGAAATTAGTCTGAGCGTCCGTCGTAACCCACCCGCAACCACTGCCGCCGCGCTGTCAACCACCCACTACGACTCTAGTTTTAAACTAAGGCCCGTCTCACATGGAAGTATTCAAACGAAATTAATATAATACTGGCATTGCTAACTGCAACCAGCGCCAAAGTTGCGTGACACACTCGGAATAACCATTCGTGCCATTTTGACGTTTTCATAATTTGTCTACTCGATAATATAGCTGTAGCCGATTTCAGTTAGATATGAGTTTATCTTTAAAGTAGCTCGATGTGAGGGGGGCCTTGTGCGTCGAGATGAATATAACTGATCACTGCGACTGATAACGATAAAAATACGAGATGCTGCGAGAAAAAGAAAGCCTCTTTTTTATTTCCTAATTGGTATTCAGTTGAATCCGGTTGGACTGGAAGCCGACCACAACATAGTTGAGAAAAAGCAGGCAGATGATGATGATGATGAGGTGAACTTTGTAATATTAATATTTAGAATAAAGATCGAGCAGTTGACAAAAACAAAAACCGACTTCAAAATTAATAAAATATAAAAACAACTAATCACTCTCACAAGAGAGTGATTAGTTACTACAGTGTAACATGGATAAGTGGGCCTGGATGTGTGAGAAACCTCTACTACTGACAATTACAATGAGGCCCCGATACTTTTGCATTGAATTACCTCTGTTACTGGGAATAATAATTAAATTAAACCTTTATAACTGGGAATGTATCTGTTAGATTTTTTTAGTTTTACCTCTATAATTGGGACTTTGTAGTTCAATAGCCCGTATAAGTAAGACAACTAATAATAATTTATAATTTTGAATCGCTAGGAAAGGTCACGTGCATTACTATAAATGAAAAACGGTACATTTCGACATGTCCTAGCGGGGACCTCTGTAAATAAGACAACTGTCATTTTGAACCTGACTATTTGTGGGATTAGGTAAATGAAAACCCTCATTAAGTGATAAATAATCTTAGGTCCCTTGAGATCCCACTCATTCAGACTACGTATAATATTTGTACGAAGTAGTGCATCGTAATTGTAGATTTTGATAGTTTTGGTAATCTTCTAACCTTTGAAATACGTCATTATGATTTTCCGATGTCGTACTGTTTACACTCCATTGGACTAATTGTTCGTATTCGGTAATTATGTCGTACATAATGACAAGTCGTGATCTATTATTTTGACATTTATGTTGACCACTGATACGCCATTATGAATTTAAGAGATTACGAACTTATAGCGTTGCATTGATATTGGGGTTGTCATAATAATAATAAATATTGTTATTCAATCATATTGCTGAGGTGAATTACGGTAACGGCCCCGACTTACAAGTTATAGGTCTTGGGTTTGAACCCAGGCATTTCATCTCCACTGCTGCTGCAAAACGGTGAAGGAAAACATCGTGAGGAAACCGGCATGTCCAAGAACCAACAATTCGAAGACATGTGACATCTCACAACCTGCACTTGGCTCGTGTGGTAGATTACAGCCCACTCCCTCTCACAGAGAGGAGGCCTGTGTCCCAGCAGTGGGAAAATTATAGGCTGATTATGCTATCAAAAATATTTATTACTTATTATTAAGTATTTATTGTGGAAAAAATAAATTCATAAAAATTGGTAAAACACAGTATAAAATGTTCAATCATTGGAAGTAGTAGACTTGGCCCCCAGATCTCAGGAGTTGTTCTAGGTTTCTTACCTCTCGTGTCCACATAAGACGTGAGGTAAAATAATAAAAATTACAACTCAAAGCTAACATTGTCATACAATTGTAGCTCGTAGCTCATTACACAAATGACTAACACTTAACAATTCGCCACCGAGAACGACTTATATTTTTTAATCTTTATAAGTCGCCCCGCTCCCCCGCACCCCCTCACGCTCCCTAGTTCCCCCGGGTGCGACTAATTCAAACGACGAGTATTTATTTCTAGTTAATTATTTGAGTGCACCCCCCTTCCCTCTCCATCGACTACCCCTCCCCGGGGCAGAGGAAATCATTGTTATTTACATAACTCATCAAAGGAAATATTTTGAGGCAATTTGTTTGAATGTTTTTCCAATCTTGTCATTATAACTTTGTAAAGAAACATTAGAACAGGGGTACTCAGGGTTTGTTTTTTACGGGTCTAATTGTTAGAATATTTATTTCATTAACTAGACTAGTGTCAGGCCAAAATTATATCACTTGTAATAAATTTTAACGCGGCTCCACCACGATTTGTAGTACCTACCACTTCCCCAGACTGTACTACTTACTGTGATTTGAATATAAGGTCAATTTAAATTGATAGGTAGTTTGTTAAATAACTGACTGACTGACCCTGATTGCACATACAGACACCTCGATAGTGTGTTGTACAACTTGTTGTAATATTATGTTGCTGTTATTTATGCTTCCGTTGTCAACAAATTTTAGACTCCGAAGGTCCAGTCAATCAAAGCACTGAAATATTCTTGGTTGTCATAATTGGTGTAACTCCGACATTCCCTAGAGTAAATTCAAATGGTCTGCCTTTTAGTATGTATATTATTATGGAAACGTCCGAAAGGCTGACAACCAACCAGCCTTGCCAAGGAGCTTCGTGAAACCCAGTAACTGGGTGTGGAGGTCAGACAGGCAGTCGCTCCATGTAAAATACTGGTATTAATTTGCTGAATCCTATTAGACTGGAAGCCGACCCCAACATAGTTGGAGAAAGACGAAGGCTGATGATGAATTATTTTGAGAACAGAACGCATTTCGACTTATATCGCCGACTGTACCTAATTTCTATTTCTTTTTGAATATTCGCAAAGTCGACACGTTTATGTGCGTGTGTGTGACGTCACACTACCAACTGAATCTTCTGTCCTATACAACTAGCTGGCTGACCCACTTGCGTGTATCTCTAACAGATTTCAATCATCATTCCATTTGCGTCTGGCTCCGCGGCGGCCAGGCGGCAGCGGGTGTGAGGTAGGCAGGGGGAGGGCTCGCTGAATCTAGTTACTGCGGCATTAGCTTCTGATAACTTGACCACCGCTGTAATTAACTGTTGCTATGTGATTACACGGTTCCTAGGTGTAATTAGTGATTTTGGGTATCGTAACATCACCGACAGATTTATGCTCGGGATGAAACAAAAGGCCTGCTGCGGTCCTTCCATGCATATGCATTCTGTAGTTTCTGCCTACCCCCGTGGGAAGGGTGTGAAGTTTGTATTAGTTCTCAAGTAAAAAGAGTACCTACTACGTAGGTAGCTGCAATTGCCCGAACAGATAGGGGCTAAAATACTTCGTTCAACCTGGAAATCAAACCTGGAAATTCACGCTATCCAGCCACCAGTAGACTTGAATTCTATCCCCGCGTTTACACCCCTATACACGTTGATACTTTAAAATATGTCGTGTACAAAACATTTGCATTTGTATTGACGTTGTTTCAAAATTTAAAAAAAAAAACAGTATTCATACTAGGCTGAGACTCAGCACTTTTCGAACGTCATAATTACATAAGACAGTCCCCCAAAACGCCCACCCTTCAACACTTCCTAGTGCATTAACTGGGAAGAAGAAGTGGCGCAACAACCTCCCCAGCAGCACAGCTGTCTGTTCAGTATTTATTTTATTCTTCTAGAATAAAAAAAATATAAAGATTCTTTATAATAGTATTCAAACGGCTATTTGACACTTCCCGTGACCCAAGGGCTGGTTTTTACCTTGGGCAGAGGCTAAGCATTGCCATACAACTGGCAATGCGGCCAGTCTCTTGGGTACATTACCAGTCGACAGCGATGCGGATGAATTTTACGATGCTATATTTTAGTTTTTGAATAGTTTTAGTTAAAATTTTGATATTTTTATTCATTAATTAGTTATAAGTTGTTATGGACCCACTTGTAAATATAACCCTTTGTATTCAAAATAATTTACATTACGCAACACAAAACATAATTCAAGTTGTGTATAGGTAGTCTTTACAATTTGTTTAAGGTGCAAAACGACAAATGAAACTAGTAGCTAGTCACAACATGGAGAATACATGTTTTATACCGCGGTGTAAACGCGGGGTAACGCAGCATTGTTTACTTCTAACTCATATCCTAATATTATAAAGAGAAAAGATTAGATTTTTTGTATGTTTGTTTGTTTGTAATGAATAAACTCAAAAACAAATGGACCGATTCAAAAAATTATTTCACCAGTAGAATGCTATATTACCACTGAGTAACATAGGGATATAATTAATGTTTTTTTTTTTGGGTGGGAAATTATCAAATAACTTCTCCCGCTCGGGGCGGAGCGGGAGGGCGTGTCAGACTTTTACTGACTAAAACCCACCCGTGTTCCTTCCGTTGCCCGTGTGCTTTTTTACAAGGCTAGGTTTTATCTGAATTTTATTCAAGGTGAACTTCAGATTTCAATAACATTAACTGATCAATGCATGTCTTTATTTACATGAAGACACAACTTCAATCATACACTCAAAGAGATCCCCTCCTCTCTCCTACTTTAGTTGTGCCCGACAGGGTCTACAATGATCACATGATGATGTTCACATGTGGAAGCAATAAATATATTGAGTATTGAGATAATAAAACATCGTCTTATAATAATAAAGCACACGTTATTTACATAACCAGCGTGCCATCCCGCTAGATGCCAGCACTTCCACATAAATCACCCACTTACCCTCAGAAAGGGGTAATTTTACCTCCATTGAGTTCTCGTCAATAGCGATGAAAAAATGATTGAACACTTTACAAATTAAATATTCCGCTCGAGAAGAAACGTTAGAATAGATGAATGGCCAAAAGTTTGCGAGTTCAGAAGATCCAGAAGGTTCAGAAGATCAATAGGAAACTTGAGAGCGGTTTATTGAATACTTTGTTTTTCGGGAAATTGGAATCGTTTGACGAGCTTGAACATTGTAAGTGAGTTGTGGATTTTGTTGCGAGTTTTGTATCTTTTCTTCGAGCGAGCGATCAAAGACAAAGCGAAGTTGAAATGAAAGGTCAAGTGTTGGCAATGAACATCTTGCGCATTGTTGCGTGGTGTCTTGGGTTTTATTTCCTGGTCGGGCAATGGTAATGGATTTTTCCAGTTGGAATTTCTCAGTAACAGAGTCTGTATTTGAGCCCGGTACATGGCAATAGGCTTGCCAACTATAGGACTTATAAAATAACTGGCGAAATGTGAGTGTATCAAATACCTCCTCTGCCTACATCATCATCATGTGCGGAGCCTTTTCCCAACTACGATGGGGTCGGCTTTCAGTAGACTGGATGTAAAATACTGGTGTTCAGATAAATCCCGTTCTAACTGGATTCAATACAAGTATTTTACATGGAGCTCCCTTGCTAACCTCTTCGGGGATTACAGGCGTGATGTTATATTATCTTATTACCAACCGCCTTTTCCTCACAACTTCAAAACACTAATCCCCTATTCCACCTAACTCCCAGACGTCGCGATCGCCGAAGAATCTCAGCAGTAACCGAAATTTGCCGGTTTAATTATCATTTGTGGGGTTACCTGTATTGTCCGGCGTCGGGCAGGGCGCACAATAGCCGGCCAGTGCGCACAATGGCCAGGATATTGGCGGACAAAGCGCGGCTCGCCGTCACCGATGTGTATGAATTATTCAGAGCAGATTTACGCGGTCGCGGCATGTTTTGATTCTGTATTTGAGGCTGTGAGGTGGAATGTAATTAGATGACAGTATAACGAAGGTGGGTAGTAGGTTATTATTGAAACTATTAGTCCAATGGTTTAGATGGAGGTCCGGAACCACTTTCAGCGCAATATTGACATGGAACCAGTTTATTTTATTTTATTGAATCAGCGCGGCGAGCGCGGGCGTACCCAACACGTTTCATCATCTGCCTGCCTTTTTCCAACTACGTTGTGGTCGGTTTCCAGTCTAACCGATTACAGCTGAATACCAGTATTTAATATGGAGCGGCTGCCTATCTGACCTCCACAACCCAGTTACTGGGTAACACGATACCCCTTGGTAAGACTGGTTGTCAGACTTTTGGGCTTCTAACTACCCGTAACGACTATCAAAGATCTACAAATGACAGCCGGCACCAACAGCTTAATGTGTTTTCCGAGGCACGGATTGGTCTTGGTATGTAAAGATGGTCACCCATCCATGGACCAACTACGGCAAGCGTAGCTTAACCAGATCGATGGACCCGTGCGGCTGTTATTACTTAACTACAAGCCAGACCTTTCTTGTTTGTGACCAGCCAAATAGAGAGAGAGATAGATTATATTATCATGACTTACAATTGGCTTTAATGCTAGCACGGGTCAACCATGTGACATAATCTAGGTACGACATGCTTTTCTTGTTGCCAACTTCATAGGTTGACATAGTAAACGGGATTTTGGAACGAAGTTCTTTAACGAGGCTTCATACTTGCGACTGTCTTCTTCTAGTTCGATAGAAAGAGAGAAAGAGAGAGAAAGTGTGAATTTGGTCAAAACGAAAATCCAAGATGACGGCTACGAAAATGCTCACATTTTTCATCATAGGTGTCGTTTTCATAATTTTCGAGGGTGCTCTAAAACTGATCGTGAGGTTAAAATGAAAATCCAAAATAGCGGCTGGGATTTTTTTTAAAGTTTTCTTTGTGGGTGGCGTTATCATAGTTTTCGAAAGTGCTAAAGCCGATAGTGAACTCGAAATGTAAATAAGACAATGCGTCCCAACTAAACGACAAGAAGTTATGTCACATGTCAAGAAATTATCTCTCTAGCTTTAAGGACAAAACGGTTTTATCACCAAAAACTGTGATAAAAGTGACTCAAGCCATGTCACAGTAGGCCGTGCGCGCCCCGCTGAATACAAGGTGAGAAGAATCTGTAACCCACATGTTCTAATTTTAATATATCTTTCTTTACATGACTAGCAACATTACAAAAAATAGAAGTATATTGATTTGTTAGTTCAGTGACCAATGGCTATAAGATTGGCTAACACTAAACCGATTTGTTGGTAGCCTCATTTAAATAAGAGATGCTAGTGATTGCGTCTGAATTACTCGGAATTCAATAGAGACGTCACAGTGACGACTGCGGGACGATTGCGGGGCGGCTGCGGGTCGGCTGCGGGTCGGCTGCGTGACGGTGACGATCCGCATTCCCACCGCAACTATGCTATACTATAATGAGAGGCGCGCTGTTCGATCCGCATCCAGCTAAGCTTTCGATAAGCTGTGATTTAGCTATTGTTTGTTTTACAGCTATTATGTGATGTTGCAGCTTGATTCGATATTAATGTGCTATCGATACCTGTGTATAATAAGAGTGTGAAAGTCAGAGATTAGTTTTAACTATTATGTTTTTGTTCAAAGAAGTGAATAATTCTATTCTTATTTAGTGAAATAAAGTATCTTAAAAAAATAAAATGTCAGAGAACGATACAATGGATATCGAAACAAACTTTTTGCGCTAAATAAAATCAAACTTCACTGTTTGACTACCTTTGGATAAGTGTCGGATAACTTAACTGACAGATAATTTCACAGCAAATCTGTGAAATTTACCTTTATACATCGGCCTTAAAAGCCAGACTTTTGAATTTTTTGTTACAAGATGCAACGAGCGTAGCAGTCTTGTAGCATCATTGTACCACTATAACTTTATGTTAAATTGATAAAAGTCCAATCAATTGGTAATTTTGTCATTGTAGTGGTCGCAGACAAAAACTTTTTTTTTAACCTATCTTGTCCTTACGCAAAGATACCTTTGATCTTTCGTTTTGAAGCGGGGAACGTGTTTACTACGAGGTGCTACGAGCCTAGGCTCGTAGCACCTCGTAGTAAACACGCTTTCGTAGCATCTTCGTAGGCGGATCAAAAGTGCTACGATTTTCGTAGCTTTTGGTGCAAGTAAATAAAAATAAATGAAAATAGTGAATAAAATGTAATCCTCGACTTCAGTATTTTAAATTAAATAAATTTAATTCAGACTAATTGGTCTGTCCATACATTGATTGTTACAAAGGTCTTAAAACTATGCTATTCATCATTTATAAAATTCAAAATACATATAATAAAATCACTCTTGTCATGATATGATAGTGTCATCTCATCACGTGAAGCTGGATGAACCTAGCACTGCAGAGTCTGGCCTCTCAGATATTTTATTTTATTATTAATTAATAGTGCATATAAATCGCTTTTTTTTTGCAAAGTTCACAAATTGGACAAAAAAACGTTTGTTCTGTTGAATTATTTATTGGTGTACACGCACACATTAATATAATTTACTTTCATCTACTTTTAATGTTTTTAGTACATTTCATGAAAACTAAATACTTTATACTGCAGAACATTTGTCACTCATAATGTGGTGGTAATTGCAAAACTTTGCGTAATAGTTAAACTTGTTTTAGTACTTTATAACAAAAACTATTCAGTGGTTTATAGCGCCCTGTTACAATACCAACAGAGCTGTTACAATAACAACAGAGCTACTTAAAATAATGTATTATATTATTATATTTAAAAAAAAATTGTTTTTCTTTAAACTAAAACTGTGTATCCCTTAACAAAACTTTGTTACAAAGTAGTAACTGCATCAATTTCACAATTTTCTTTGTTTTTAAATAGCATTCTAGCCAGGGCGGTGCCGGTGTGGGGAAATTATGGCAATTTTAATGTGCGTGGGATAGCGGTTTTAGTTAAGACGATCTCTACCTAAGTATTTGTAAGAGTTAAGTTGGATGGCAGATAATTTATAAAAATACTGCACGGAAACATTGTGTTATTTGTTTTAGTATTTTTTTGTATAAATATTTATCTACTAAAATCGAACCAATTCGCATCAAAGACTATACCTACTACTAAACCAAACTATTTCCTCCCCCACCTCTCCAGATTGCGTCCCACATAAAACTATAAGACAAGTTGTAGTCGAGAACATCTCAACTGCTGAAGATGCTGTGAACTCGTGATGTGCCATCTCTTCGTAAATGAGCAATCGTGTCGTTTCAATTTGTCCGACGCGTCCCGTGCGCGTCCTATGTCGGTAGGTAGCAGGTTACCTGTACGATGTGATAGGGTTGTCGATTGATAGGGGACTTCTTGTCGTGTGTTTGGTCAGGAGAAGAAATTGTTCTTTCTACCGTGCACTGACAGTATTGAGAATACGGTAAAAATCTGTATAAATTAATATGTATAATTAAAATTAATTCAGATAATTTCAGCTGAAAGATGTTGAAAGATTCTTTTCAATTGTAAATGTAATACGATGTCCCTAATAAATACACAAAAGCACTGAAATGGCATTATACACTTAAATGACAAGAGGTCCCCCTACATCGAATTCTTTTTAAAGAAAAATTTTACTGCTTAAACCTGTTGTAGGTACTATTAAGACCGTCTATAAAAAAATAATGCTCAATCATTACTACAATCTCGGGCACCTGATATCGAGCCGCTCTGCATATTACTACACTCTCGGGCACCTGATATCGAGCCACTTTGCATATTACTACACTCTCGGGCACCTGATATCGAGCCACTCTGCATATTACTACACTCTCGGGCACCTGATATCGAGCCACTCTGCATATTTTCATATTAAAAACTTGTTTTCATATTATTTTCATATTATTGTTTCATATTATTAGTAGAAGAAGGTGAATATGCAATTCCTCATTGAGTGATGACGCCTTCAGCCCTAGCAGCCGCACTAATGTGTTTGACACAGTTTGGTTTATTGCATTCGCGTCATCTCCCTGCATGGAGATGGAGACGTCTGAAAGTTGGCACTACTGCGCTCTGACGCGAAAACATTTGATTATTTACTAACATCACTTAAGTGGCCTTCACCGACCGCTGCAGGTTAAATAAATGTGGTGATGACGGGATGTGACATTTATTATAATATCGTTTGCAGGTCGTACATTATGTGATTTAAAGTTGATCATCTTTAATCATTTTGTATTTAACAAGCTTAGAGATTCAGAAAACATGGTTTACAGTTTCTTTGCCTCAAATCTGTAATTTTTTGTTCACGGTTGACCGAACTCATCGACAGTTCAGATCGATACGGTGCGGTGCACGGCGGCTGGATTATGATCACTATACGCATTTGATCTCATCAAACATTTTACAATGGACAGGTGTCGGTTGATTGGTGCGGTCGTTTATTGATCTATAATAATTCATTTTATGACGCAATCATTAAATACCCCATATAATGCTTTTACAGTCCTTGTTAACAAAAATAAGTTAGACATTTTCTTAGAAGACAAGATGTGGCTGTGGCAAGATGTCCTCATTTCGGCGTTTTATACGGTGTCCCGACATTTCACCAAAAATTTATAACAAATTTTCACTTGACAAGTAACCATTGGCAAAAACATGATTTGGGTCATTCCATTATCGCGGGTGCAACATTTAGACGCCTGTTTTAGTTTAACCTAATTTTTAATTAAATAAAAAACATTTTTAATAAAATTAGTCTTTAAAAGACTACAATTTAACATGTTTACTTCAAATTAATTAACAAAAAGTTTAATATGATGTAAATGCCAGGAGAAAGGTTCAAATTGTCATCGCGGGTGCAACAAATTTGGCCCAATCTTTCCAGATCAGAAACAAAAAATACATAAATCTGTTAATTCTAATACATTTAATATGTTATGACGATTTCTATGAATTGTTTGCCATCAGCCGTCGTCATATTGTTTGTTTAATTTTAACCGATATTTCTGTAAAAAAATACAGACTATAATATACACATATAAAATATATATCATCAATCGTTTTCAGCATTATTATTAGTCAAGGTATATCAAAACAACGAAATTTATAATTAAGCACACAAAACGGTTACGTGAAAAAAGGTTGCACCCGCGATCCCACATCGAGATCGCGGGTGCAACCAATTTCAGTTATCGATTATTTTAACCTAACAATAATTACAATCTGCCGACGCTGATCGCCTCGCCACTGGTTGTGGTGCAACTACAAAATTCACCCAGTGCTACACCGCGACCCGACCACGTTGGTGAAGAGGATGATGACGGGGTTATATCTGTGAGTTCTCAATGCAATGTACGTTTGAGGAGCGCTTTGGAGGATGCTTTCCGTGAGTACCGCTCCACTCCACCTGAACTTAGACCACGTTTACCTCGTTTGCCCATGCACAAAAAAAACAAGGCGCTGGTGTGTACTCTTGACTCGCTGCTGTCAAATTGTTTTGACGCCAGCAAAGACCTCGCCGATACCCACTCGATCTTGCACTGTGCAGCTGTAGCGGCATGTCGTGTAGCTCATGTTAAATTTCCCAACAGTGACAGAGCTCCACGACTAAAACCAGCTGTACCAGCTTGGCAGTGCAGAATTGAGCGTCGTATCGGTGAAGCTAGAGTACTCATCGGCAAGCTAATCTGCTTCAGGGCGGGCAATACTCGCCCTAAAGTGATGCGCTTTTTGAGGCGGGCGTTCTCGGGTACTAATATTAGCTCTCGAGATTATCTGACCCGCGTCACAGAGCGTATCGACCTCCTGAAGCAGAAGCTCTGTGCTTGGGCAAACCGTATTCGACGATACAGGCGGAGAGTTGAGCAGTACACTCAGAATCACACATTCCAGAGCGATGAAAGGTGAGTTTACAGGGCTTGGGAGCGACTGGATCAAGGTGTGATTGACACGCGCCTGCCGGATGATGACGCCATGTGTTCGTTCTGGCGAAGCATCTGGTCGGCGCCTGTCAATCACACCGAAGGAGATTGGAGTAGGAAGATCGAGCGGGCGTGCGAGGGAATACCAGAAATGGGGACACTTACCATCAGCCCCAACGATGTAGCTTGTGCAGTCCGTCCGTTGCCTAACTGGAAATCTCCAGGACCGGACGGGCTGCACAACTTTTGGATAAAGTGGTTCCAGAGGTCGCACGCCCGATTGGCATCCCAGTTCCAGTCAGCCTTAGAATCAGCGTCGCTGCCCCAGTTCCTAACGACAGGAATAACCCACCTGCTCCATAAAACAGGTAGTACTGCGGAACCCAAAAATTATAGGCCGATCACCTGTTTACCGACGGTCTATAAAGTTTTTACATCCATTTTGAGAGCTAAAATTAACAAACATATAGACACCAACTGCATCATGTCTGCCTCTCAAAATGGATGTAGGAACGGCTCCCGTGGTACTAAGGAGCTGCTCCTCATTGATATGGCCATCAGCCAACAGGTTCGTCGTTCCCGAAGGGATCTGTCGACATGTTGGATAGATTATAAGAAGGCCTATGACTCGGTGCCCCATACATGGCTCATGAGGGTGCTGGAGTTGTATAAAGCATATGCAACTCTACGCACCTTCCTGATGTCATTTATGGGGCAATGGAGGACGGTTCTTCGCTATCCAGGATGTCGACATATCCAGAGGAATAGCGAGCCAATACGGATCGAGCGAGGTATATTTCAGGGCGATAGTTTGAGTCCACTTTGGTTCTGCCTAGCCTTGAATCCTCTTAGCACACTGCTGGAGGACTCAGGACTAGGCTATCGATTAAGGAGAGGTGGTCAGGTTATATCTCACCTCCTTTACATGGATGACTTGAAACTCTTTGCCCCCAACAATTTGCAACTGGTGGAGCTACTGAAGGTAACCGAAATTTTCAGTAGTGCCATCAGGATGGAATTTGGTGTGGACAAATGTGCGGTCATGCATGTAAAGCGAGGGGGTATTGTGGAATCCGGGGGAACCCAACTCTCGGACTCCATACACCTAAGATCCCTCTCCTCAATCGAAACCTACCAGTATTTGGGTATGTCGGTGGCGTCAGGTATCAACGCTGCTGACATGAAGCAATCGCTGAGGGAGCGCTTCTTTGGCTGCCTGAATAAAGTATTAAATAGTCTTTTATCAGGCGGAAACAAGGTGCGCCTTCAACGGTTGGGTCATGCCGGTTTTGATGTACTCTTTCGGCATACTCAAATGGACCCAGACGGAACTTGACGCCCTGGATAGGAGGGTCCGCACACTGCTGACCATAAATCGGATACATCACCCACGTTCATCGGTGACTGTATATCCCGCGGAAGTGTGGAGGTCGAGGCTTCTTAAATGCTAAGACCCTGCACAACCGTGAGGTATGCAGTCTCAGGGAATACTTCCTAGAAGTCGACGTGGGATGCACCGAGATGTGGTCTCAGTGGACAAGGGCCTTACCCCGCTATCCTTGGCTAACGAGAACTGGCGCAAACCTATAGTATTAGATACTAATGACCGCAGGGAGGTATGGCAGAGCAAAGAGCTTCACGGGCGCTTTTACCGGGCCTTAAATGGGCCCGATGTAGACCTACTACCGTCCGTATCCTGGCTGCGATTCGGTGATCTCTTTGGGGAAACCGAAGGTTTTGTCTTTGCGATTATGGATGAAGTTATGATGACGAACAACTACCGGAAATATATTGTGAAAGACGGCACGGTTGACATCTGTCGGGCATGCCACCGTCCGGGGGAATCAATCCGACACATTATCTCTGGCTGTTCTCGTCTGGCTAACGGAGACTACTTGCATAGGCACAACCTTGTGGCCAGGATTATCCACCAGCAACTTGCTCTGAAATACAGTCTTGTGGAACCGGAAGTACCATACTATAGGTATGTGCCCGACCCAGTTCTCGAAAATGACAATATCACGTTGTATTGGGATCGATCTATCATCACTGACAGGACTATTGTTGCCAATAAGCCAGACATAGTGGTGATAGATCGATTAGAGCGTCGCACAATGATTGTTGATATAGCGGTCCCGCATGACGAGAACCTCGTGAAAGCTGAAAAAGATAAGCAGATCAAGTATCTCGATCTGGCCCGCGAGGTTGTTGACATGTGGGAAGTGGATACAGCAGTCATTGTGCCGATAGTCGTGACTGCCAATGGCATAATAGCCAAGAGCCTCGACCAATTCCTAAGGAGGCTCTCGTTTTCGCAGCTGGATCAAGGGCTTGATCCAGAAAGCGGTGCTTCTAGACACGGCGCGTATCGTCAGGAGATTCCTCTCTCAGGAGCCCTGACCAGTGGTCAGGGCTCCTAGCTTGGACCCTGTTCCCGATACCGGTGGGCTACTATTTTTTATATTTTTAAATGTTTTTGTTTTCCGTTTTCTTTTTATAAAAATATTTAAAAATGTAAATTATATGTATATAAATGAAATAAAGGAGATAATAATTACAATCTTAAAAACAAATAATTTAAGTTTGGTTTTGATTTCTTCTTACTTTTGCAAAGTTTCAGAACGTTAGCTCTTTATTTCTGTTAAAAAAGTAAACCTTTATATCTTTTGCATCGCGGGTGCAACAAGTTAACAGTGTATTAACAGTGTTATTATTAAGAATTATTGACTGCTAGTCAATAATTCTTAACAAATAACAATATATGTATACTTACATTTTTTGGAACACGAAGATAAATGAATATTGTCACTTCACGCGCCCGTGTTGCTAGTTAGGATTTTACAGTTTATACCAATTCTTCGGATGGTAATATTTTCAAATGCGCCAAAAAAGAAGATATGGTATAAATTGATTATTATATTTAGACTTTCTTCTTTGCACTAATAACAAAAAAAAACAACTAATAGCGTGATTGAAAAAATCATGAGGAAAATCAAAAAATCATCTATAGCGGAATCGCCCATTTGTTATTTCATCATTATACAAAAACTAGTTTGCCAAATAATTCACTTAAGAAAATAATTATTCAATAAAAAAAAATTTAATAACGTATTATTTGACAAACAATTAATTTTTTATTCACGTTATCTCATAAAACAACGTTTGGAATAAAAACGATTTACATATTGCATTACGCAATTTCCTAAAAAAGAAACTCATTAAATAGGCAAAAGGGTAATATTAATTTATAAATCAACAAAAATAATTTTATTTAAGAAAAAAAAATGCCAGTTCACGACTTGTGCTAACAGAACAAAAAATAATATTTTAGTAGGCAACCCTGAACCGAACTAGTTAGATTAATTTAAATATTTAGACTCGCGAAAAACGACTAGAATATACGTATATATAAAAAAAATACTTCAGTAGGTTTATAGAACTTCAGTAGGTACTTGCTTGTAAATTATTCTACGACCCAAATGGAAATTGCAATCATGATCACTTTGTGACTGGTTTAGAAATAAAAACTTTTTACAAAAAACTACTTTTGTCATTGGTTTTGAATTTTTGTTTTTTGCCACCGACTTCCGAAATTAAAGTTATTTTTCAATTTGTAGTGTTTTTTTTTTAAAGTCGGTTGTTTTTTTTTGTAAATAGTTTTTATTTTTGACTTTTTATTTGTGGTACCTACCCCACACAAATTCGAATACACTACCTGCTATGTAAATAACAGTGACAGGAAGTTATCATCCACATACGAGTATACTTAGTTGGAAAAATACGTATTATTGAAGCATACTCAAAAACTATCCAAGCAAAGTTAATAAAATTTATATGGGACCAATTCGGGAGCATACCCATTCATACAAAAAAATAATTTTCAAAATCGGTCCACAATTGACGGAGAAATCGGCGGACATACAAAATCCTCCTTCTTTTTGGAAGTCGGTTAAAAAAATATTATAAAATAGTATTTAGTAAACGTGATTATTCAGTTTAAGCGTTTTTTTTGAAGTACTTATCTAAATATTAAATTAAAAATGTATAAATGATTAAATATCAAGCGAAACATATTTGTAAAGAGAAACATTTGCTAAATAAATGTTTGTAAAACGAGTGTTTATAAAATAAAACATTTACGGAATAAGTTGTTTGTGTATTTACAAAATAGTATACAAACGTTGGTTGTAAGCTAAAAATTTGTCAATGGAGTTTTGGTGAAACATTAGTGAACCGTTTTATACACTTTAAGTACAGAAGTGAAGACAAAAATACTACTAGATCTGTGAGCGTGGAAACAACAAAGGCAAATAATAGATAGTATTTCAACAATGAACTGAATAACATTTAATTGAAAAATGTAAGCACGTCGGTGAACTGTGTGTGCACTGTGTAAAACAGCTGATATTGTTTCGTTACAAGAAACGTGTTTAGACCCACATGATTTTGTATGTGCCTAATTTTTGGACAAACATAATTTTAAGTAAGTACTAACACGCTATGGGCCTTTGAAGCTTGATAATAAAGTTTTGATTATTATTATTAAAGACTGGTCGATTTCGAGCGACCGCCTTGTCGTTGCAGCTTTACGGCTGCCTGTCAACAAATACCTTTGATAGATATTGCATAACCAAATTAACAATTGTCAGAAACTTCTAACCGACTAGAATGGTAATACTGTGCAGTGACAGACCGAGTGGTCGTCGGTCAGCGTCACCGGCGGAGCACGCTGCGGTCACGAGCGCGCGCTCGACGGTCTAGCCGGAATAATCTGATCTTTTGGAACGAGATTATGTTGATAGGGGTATACGAACAGTATCGATGCTGTTGTCATTTTTATTGGCAAAAGTTAACATAACTTCTTTCTTTAAAAATGTAACTGATTCTGGAACTGAAACATTTTTATTTGTGTAGCCTCATATTATATCAAAACTCACGAATTGCTGTGCAGAAACCAATTACACAGTCACTGCGGATACCTAGAATTTACAATACATTATTTTGATCAAGTTCTAAAAAGTTTGACGTAAAAACATGTGGAAAATGAAAAAGGGATAAGGTCTTACAATGCAAGTTGTAAGACTTTGCATAGATAAAACGCAGCTTATCTAATGAATATGGTTAGCATTCGTTATCAAAATTATTCGTATAGATTAACAATGAACAGTACTTTGGGTCACAGAGTATTATACTGATCACAGTGACTGCTATCAATTTCTCTCGGTTTAAGTCCGCACTACTTCAATCTATAAATTATTTCCAGAGATACGACCACATTGCATTTAAATCTTCGCAAAATTCGTTTCACATTTTCTGGCAAATGGTTTCATTGGCTTTCGGTAACAGACACTTTTATAGTTTTAAAAGCTCGTAAAAACTGTAAAAGGGCTTTTAAAATAATAGAAATATCAATAAACAAGGAGCAATGTTGTTCTGCAAATGACTTCAGTTTAATACGAATAAAATAGTAATGCAAAATTAAATCATGTCTCGTTGATTTTATTAAACCCTCTTTCAAAGAACAATGACCGCTGCCCACACTTTTAAACAATACAGAATTACTAACATTTCGTACAAATTAAAATAACGAAATTAAAGCCTTGATACAGCAGTTAATCTGCTACTGACAGTTCGTCGCGGCTCTCGGGCGTGCCCACGAGCTATTTGTTGAACACAATGCGCTCCGTCAATCACAACAGATTGGAGGCGTCATACCAGCGCTGGTTTATATTAATTCAAGAAACGTTTCAAAGGAAGAATATTGAATGACGACAATTATTTTGAGCAAATATTTCCACTGAGATGCCAATTTCGATTGTATTACAATTGATGTTTATACACTTTATGAAGAAGGGAATAGAGTTCAAAATTATTCAAGAAAATGTTTTTATGCAGAGTGTTCTTGAAATTTTTGGTTATTGGCAAAGAATTCAGTTCATTGTGTGGGCGCGTATATATAATTAATTGAGTGGAATAATTGTGTTCCTGACTGATACTCGATAAAGAATACACCGCCGCCGCCGTGGAGCTCCTCTTCAGATACAAAATCATGGCTAAGTACAGAAAGAAATATAAATACCTAGGTTTACTAAGAAGATTTTAGATATTAATTCTTTTATTTTTTTATAATAAATCGGACGTATTCTTCAACTCTAAAACATCAAGTAGAACTTTTTCACGTCAAGATGAAAAGTCTTGCGTAAAGTTATGACGACTTTCAAACCCGTACGTGACTATAGACAATGAAGGAAGACGACGTTGCGACGTAGAAAGCAATAACAATAGCATCTCTATACAACGTCCAGTTCCTAGAAACGATAGCACTGTAGTGCTTTATAAGGATTTAAATTGTTCTTACTTCAAGTATGAAATAAAATGTTCCAAGTAACGGAGTAAATTAAAATGAATGAACCATTTTCTAAGTGTAAGAATATAAAAAGGAAGGTACGATATAATTCTTTTTACTTCTATTTTTGTTCTTAGTTTGATTACTTTCTTTAAATACGATCATTCCGTAGTAAAATTATTATTAAGTAGTTACTCGGATATATTGAGTGCAGTTTCTACTGAATGATGTGGTAAAGACTTTCTCTTTTCAGAGTACATGCTGTAATCGAAAAAGGATCGGTATTTCCAGGAAGTCAGTAATAGACTTATGTTCTTCAACGGTTGTTGGACAGCTTTATCAATATATCATACTGTTTATTATTGTATTGGTCCGAGTGCTCATGGCCTCTTTTATGAAATTTCAAAACGTCGATTTGACACTTCCCGTGACCCAAGAGCTGGTTTTTACTTTGGGCAGAGGCTAAGCATTGCCATGCAACGTGGCAATGCGGCCAGTCTCTTGGGTACATTACCAGTCGACAGCGATGCGGATGAATTTTACGATGCTATATTTTAGTTTTTGAATAGTTTTAGTTAAGTTACAATATAATATATAATTTTGCTATTTTTATTTAGTTATAAGTTGTTATGGACCCACTTGTAAATATTACCCTTTAATTATTGTATTGTGATTATGGTTTATAGACTGATTTCTCTCGGTATGAACTCTTCTTTACAGAAAATAAATAAGTATTAGATAGATAGCTAGGTCCACATTCTACACGGTTTAACATAAGCAAGTTTTCCAAGTAATGTGGGCCGCTCGCGTACTTAGCATACACTATCGCTACGCGGCTACACGTTACACGCTATGCGCTCGTACGTGCTACGGCTTCGTTCGACATCGCACAGATTGCCCCCAGTGCTATCACCGCTCAGGTTAATGTCATCGGCGTCGATGCGACCCGCTCCGCTTTTTATATCTAAAGGCGATTACTTGTTGTTTTGCTTCTGTTCTTAAAACAAGATTAGGGTGAAATGAAGTTGTGTTGATGTGTTGCAGGAAAAAGCCAATATGGAGGGATAAAAAGACTTTCTTGGACCTGGTATAAATAATGTTTCTAGCGAAACGGAGTTCTTTATATTCTTAGGTACTAAGGCTTTCTCCTATTACCACGATACTATTTTATAAGATCAGCCAACAACATATTTTTATTTTTATAAAGTTTTGTTCAAGCCTTGGATAACTGAGTAAACCTTATTGTCTTCTATTGGGTTCAGGGTAGAACTCTATTAGTATTTGAACGGAAATCCTTAGACGCATATAAGGTGCAGTGAAGAAAAACGAGCAATGGCGAACACGGTACAACCATCAGCTCTATGAGATGTACGACAAGCCTAATGTAATGAAAACCATCAAAATAGGACGTCTTCGATGGGCAGCACATATCGCAAAAATGGACGAGATTAGAGGGCCCAAACGTTTACTGGATAGTAAGCCTAAGCTCAGATGGTTGGATGGCGTAGACCAAGATTGAAGAACTGTTGGTGTGAGAAGTTGGAAAGATTAAGTGGGAAATATTTCACGTTGGAAAAATATACTTGACCAGGCTAAGGCCCACCCGCGTCTGTAAAGCCTTAGATAATGATTATTGGCTTCCGATGCCCTAATTCACATACAATACAATTCACAGTATACCTCAAATTGTTCCCCACAGCGACCTAATTCTATCCAGCCCAGTGCGGTCACAGTTAACTCAGGCTGCTCACTACAAGCCAATTACCTTGCTGTAGGTCTCTGCGATTAATGCCACCGATCGCTGCCGATTACCTGTAATTATTGCACACACACTGCACATACAAATGATATGACTGCATACATTTACATACAGTTATAAATGGGTAGACAGAAGTCTTACCCCGGTACTCAGAGTATTTACTTAAAGTTAAACTATTAACAATAAAAAATTGGAACACTCGGCAAAAAATATGACAGTTTGAAAACTTTTCTACTGGTAAGAACATGTATTTTGGCTTTAAATTATCTTCATCATTTCAGTCGAAAATCGTCCACTGCCGAACATACGCTTTTCCCAAGCTCCGCCACTTCGACTGGTTCTGTGCTTCCCGCATCCAGCGTTTTCCTGCGTCCTTCACCAGGTCATCGGTCCAGTTTATGTCCGCGGTTGCTTTAAATTTTACTATAAATTAATACATTCAATTCCTTATTTACATCAGTAACAATGTACATTGGTTTTCAGTGGAACTTCTGTTCAATAATTTCGTGTAAAAAGCTCATCATTTTATCATAATACATATTATGTTAAATGATGTTATAATAATAGGTAGACGATTAGTTATAATGTGAGCTGACATTAGTTATAATGCGTTCGACGGTATTCGGTACTTGATTGTTCGCTTCTGTATTGGCAACGTTATTTTCATTGAATGTTCTATTTAATGAATTTACATTATCTCTAACTACGTGAAATAATAAAATGGCTCAACTTAAACCTATTAACACTCAACTGTAACAAGACATCATATATTCCATTCGCCATCCGTCAGAGCTCTGCACCAGACCACACGCTTTCTATAATAGCGCACACTTGTTCACAATTGTCATCCTCGTGCCAATGTCCAACACTCACGCGTACCGATCACGTCAAATACCTTGGTGTTCAAATAGATTGAATTAGGTTACGCTGGAATAAACACGTTGATGCCCTAACCTCGAGAACGCTGAGACTAATATATACCTTCAAGTCACTTAGAGTTTCTGCATACCCTTATATTCTAAAAATGGTGTTCTATGCTCTGTGTCACTCTGTTCTTGGGTACTGCATCAATGTAAGGGGCTGTGCAGCTAAAACTACTTTTCTTAGAGTAGAGAGAGCCCGGAGAGCAATGCTGAAAGTGATGCTACGAAAACCTTATCGCTATCCAACAACTCAACTTTACTCAGATTGTAAGGTACTTAAAGTTCGTCAGCTCTTCGTGTTGCAATCCGTTCTCAGAAGACACTCCAGTATCCCTCCGTCTGATCCCAACAAGTAAACCAATATTCCCCCAGGTACACGACACAAAACAGCTTTTGCCAAACACCAATACTTCACATTAAGTACATAAATCTACAAAAATAATAATATAAGGAACTAAATATACTCGATTGCAATAAATTTGAATTGAAATCTAAAGTTATGGAATGGCTACTTGAACAGGACTATGCACAAACTGAATCACTACTCAAATACATTGCCTAATATTGCATTATTTTGCACTTATATCTCTTCACGTATGACAAACACCTCACACTCACTACTCTCATACAAAAACTCACCACACATACATCATAAATACATCCCCAAATACATTCACCCATACATATTACATAGGTATTTAATTGTTATTTTATAAAAATAAAAAAAATCCTTTGTCTTAGAATATAATATGTTTAAAGTAAAATATCTAACTGTTAACACTAACAATAGGTTGGCACAGTCCACAGTTGTATAATCCCTATTTTTAAGTAACCTCACAGCTGAACACTGTCTCTTAAGATACAGGTTATCCTAGTTTAAGAGGCAGGGCTCACAATATCTGTATACAGATTTCTGCCGCGTAGTTACCATCTTGTTAATCAGTGTATACTAATGTATGTTTCTTTGTGACAATAAACTATTATTTTAACTTGTATTAAGACTTCCTCGTTGGTCTACTGGTCGCAAGCGCTACTCCTGGGATCGCTTTCCAGGTCGGGCAAAGTGTTATTGAGTTTATTGATCTGGAATTACTCGGTAACAGCCCGGGGTCTGGATTTGATGGCAACAGGCTCACCCCCTGTTACATGGGACTTAAACATGACTGGCGAAATGTGTGTATTATAGATGCACCTCTGCCTAACCCTTCGGGGAATACAGCCGTGATGTTATGTTATGTATTAAGACTAGACTGTAACTGTTCTCTTAAGAGAGCACACAATACCTCTGTGTGCTATATCGTTTAGTTTTTATCTGCCATTCTCAAGAGGACTCGTATCTCGCTCGATGTAATCCGTGTGATAAGGGTCGCAACAATTGAAATGTTTACAGCGCAGATAAGTGAGAAATACACTGATACCTAGCAGATGAACTTTTACTGAAACGAGACCAAGTTTACAGGGGTTGGGCGGAAAATAGTGCAATTGACGATGGCGTAGTAGGTATTTTTATTAAAGTTATATTTTTTTGTGTTTTATTTATTTATTTATTAATTTATGATCTTCAACAAAAGATGTACACGATACATGACACATAAATAAACGGCCACATCAGGTATTAGGTAGGTGTACTCCTTCACTTGTAGAAGACCGCAGCTTGCATAATCAAATTAAAAAAACTTTTTACAAAAAAAACAACCAACTTCAAAAAAAAAACACTACAAAGTGAAAAAATACTATAATTTCGGAAAGCTGTTTTTTACCACCGACTTCCGAAATTAAAGTTATTTTTCACTTTGTAGTGTTTTTTTTTTGAAGTTGGTTGTTTTTTTTAATTTGATTATGCATGCTGCGGTCTTCTACAAGTGAAGGAGTACACTTACCCGACTCAAATTCGAATGCCACTACCTGCTATTTAAATAACAGTGACAGGAAGTTATCATCATATCAGGGAAAAATACGTATTATCAAAGCTTACTCAAAAACTATTCAAGCAAAGTTAACAAAATTTATATGGGACCAACTTTCCCAAGTTGGTCCCATATCAATTTTTGCTTACCCTTTCATACAAAAAAGGAATTTTCTAAATCGGTCCACAATTGACGGAGAAATCGGCGGACATACATAAAAAAAAAAGATAAAAACATACATACGCGACGAACATATAACCTCCTCCTTTTTGGAAGTCGATTAAAAATAAACTATCAAACTAAGCTACCAAAGTTAAAAAATGTCTTCAAGAGAAAGGCTTTAGTAGTAACGTTAAAATAACAAACTTAGTGAAACAAGTTTTCACTAAAATTGTGTAGATTATTATCATGACTTAAAACAATCCCTATTTATGAGTTCATCAATCATCAGGTCATCTCTCTGATGTATCAACCGTTATCAGAACGGAACGACTTTTATAAAACATTAAAGTTATTGGAACGGACGATCCATGTTTTTATAAAGATTGTACTACGCACTACTTAGGTAAACAATCCCAAGGAATATTGCTTCCCTACTTTTCATCTCTTTAAAGCTATGATTGAGACAACTTGTTCAAGCTTGTAATGTTCTGCTATACCAGCAGCTCCTCGCTACAACCTTCAGACATGCTAATGTAAGGGCTTCGCTTGACGAGACGACTTTATTTCCTAACTCGTCTCGCGCGCCCTTTACAACTTACTTTGAAAGTACAAAGTGTCTGTCTAAACATACATTTTATGAGATTTAATCATGCTGTTCCTTCTCTGAATAATCTGCCAAGCCATTTACAACTATGTTGGAGTCGGCTTCAAGTCTAACCGGATGCAACTGAATACCAGTACTTTACATGCCGGTGGCTGACCTCTACAATCCTACTGGGTAATACGATATTTACAAACTTTTTGTAGAAAAAATATATTTAAAAAAAACGTCGATAAAAAACGTCACGAAGATACCTCAATCAGGCACTTTAGATTTGTAATAGGTACTATGCTAATGACTAATAGGATAACAAATTGATTGCATTAATACAAGACGAAAAGGTGCAGGCATTGTATGAAATTCCTTTTATTTTTGGTTTTATAACCTAAATGTTATCTATTATTATTAGTTAAAACAACAAGAGGTAACACTTACGACTAGTCATCAATAACACAATTATAGCGATGTCAGGTGACGTAAGGTCGGACGCAGGTGCGTCAGGCGTGCCACAAATGTTTGCCGCGCCGCGAATACGACGCGCGTCAATCAGCGCCTCGTCTGTACACAGCTTAACATCATTATTGGATGTTGCGGTAATGATTTATGACACACTGGGAGCTGTTTGTTTATTATTGTTACACGGTGGTACAGTTATGTTATGGATTCAGAAGTAAATATTTAGTAAGTGGATTTCCTGACGTAACAGGAGGAGGGAGGTAGTTGCACTTTCGATAAATGGTTTTAATAATTTGCAAAAAAAATTTTCGATCAGGATATAGTTTCGTGTGCATTTTGAAATTCGTAAAGTACAGCAAGTTGGTAGAGATCTTTTACTATAAAACTGCACGCCCCTCCACAAAAATTTATATACAAATATTCGAAAACTGTATGCAACAATCAGTGGAGGGGCGTGCAGATTTATACTAAACGATTTCTAGTTTCACTTTGACCTTGAGCTGTCTAGCGTAATACGGAGATTCAATAGCATACGAGGCCAGTTTATACTGGTTTTTTTACCACCTGACGTGCAGCCCACTGTACACACAGTGCACTCTAAACTGTCTATATTATTTCTTTTCGAGAAGAAAAGTATTTTAGGTACTACAGACCTCTGACTTTTCTGATTAATTTCTTCAAAATCTATTTCATAGTTTATACAAGAGATAGTCTATCGCTGAACGACTAAACAGACTATTGCATTAATACAATAGAGATAGGCGTAGGACAGCCTCGTTGGTTTAGTGGTCGCAAGCGCTATTGCTGAGCATGAGGTCCTGGGTTCGATTGGATTCCCGTGTCTGGCAAAGTGATATTTGGTTTTTTTGTCTGAAATTTCTCAGTAGCAGCCCGGAGCCTGGATTTGCTCCCGGTTGATGGCAATAGGCTCACCCCCTATTACATGGGACTTAAACATAACTAGCGAAATGTGGGTGTACCTGCTACAGGTACACCTCTGCCCAACCCTTCGGGGAAACAAGGCGTAATGTTATGTAGATAGGCGTTATATTTAGTTCAATTTATTCATAAACAATTTACATAGTGTTTGAATAATATACCTTCCATTCATAGCCTCTTAGTCCCCACAACCTGTTAGTTTATAGTCAAATTGTGTAACACTAGTCTGCTACACACCGATCACAGATAGATGTACAGCAGTAACGTTGTCAGCATGCACAAGAACAAAGACGTATGGATGACCGACCGACCGGCACAAGTACACAAGTGCCACTCTTTATGACGCTATTTGGATGCGGAGAAGTAAAGTTGCACGAGGTACCCATATTTCTCAACCAAACTTCCAGTTTGTACGTCTAGTGAATTTCGTTTTACAGAAACATAAAGACGTTTAACGTGCGTTAGGTACTCCATATTTGTCTGGTATTAATGCTCAAATTGACCTTTTTGGCGCAGCCGTGAGGCACACACTATGTTTTTAAAGCGTGGAACTTTCATTTCATTTTTGATTGTATTTAGTGTTTTATGAACTGTTGCCCAATAAATTTTCTTTCTTGTCTTTTATGTCGTAGATCAGTTAACAATAAAACCATCAGATAGAATGTTTGTCTTCTGACCTCCCCTACACTGTGTACCTACATGTATGGACACGTGTCGTGTATGTGACGTCAGTCAGAACGGACACCTGTCTGTCTGCATGTCGCTGTTTTGTTGTAACACTTACATAGTTGGTTATTACGTAGTTTCAGTCCAGTCATTTGGTAGTTTACCTGGAAAGTTTTCCGGGAATCTTGAAATTGGTGATTTTATTGATTTCGACGTGCTCTTTTCGAATTTTCACATTGCCATCTCGTATCTTTGGCGCTCGCGCCGCAAAATTGACGCACTGCTACAATCTTTCCAAATTGCCATATTTTTTGCATATGAGGAACTCTTGTGTAATATTTCATGCTTCTTGACATAGCTGTAAAGCTGTGCGATTTCTGCTAGTGATTTGTGATGTAAGTGTTTTATAAATGCAAAAGTGAGTGTTTTTGTTTATTTGTCACGCTAAACGCCTGAACAGATTTGGATGAAATTTGGATTAGGACATAGGATACTTCTTATCCCGATATTCCCGATCGAGACTTTTGCGAGCGAAACAATGGGGTGCAGCTGGGTAAAAGATAAAAGTACAACAGACGTTATAACAATACGTAATTAATCGTTTAAAAACCAGTTACTTTTTTTCATTTTCTTTTTCGACAATCTTAAACATTTTGCATCTGTCACGTCAAGCCTTCGTCGAACATTAAAGATAAGAATGGGCCAATCAAACTTCTAGTTTGAAAGTCAAATCACCGAAGCAAACTCTCTACCGTCATACCTTAATTACATAAACAACATGTAGAACAATTACAACGATGTAATCTCACACATGTTATCAGTTGTACTTAGTATATAATAGTACATTCATCCTCGGAGCGCTGTATAATGACGATCGTCGTAATTACCTGCGACCGGTGACGCGGAATTACATTGAGTAGGTTTGTCAATTAAACAAGAAGTATCTATCCTACCATAATGATTATGTTATTTTTCATTTTTGGTAAAACATTGAAAATCATTTAGGGACTGAAAGTACCTCTTTCTGAATATCAACTACTTTTATTATTACGATCTTACGATTCACAACTTCCAAGATTTTTTTTAATTTGGTACAGAGATGTATTTTTTTCGTTTTGTTTGTTTATGAAAATTACATTTTCGTTCTTTATTAACTTTAGGTACAAAGCTATTAAATGGCAATTGTAAGAGTTTATTGTTAATTTAGTACCTACTTGACTAATGCAGGTTGGAATCCCGCCTAGAACAAATATTTTACGCATCTGAGTTTAAATGTTGCATTGGCCGAAATCATCGATTTGTTTTCTACAGTTAACCGCACTTTATATTGACAGCGAGTGATCTGTATCTCGTTAATACGTTGTCAGTCATCGCTCAATGATTGGCGTTCCATTTGCCGGCTGTGCGTCACGCGAGCCGCTGCACCGGGCATGTTCACGCGCGGCCATGGACGGGATATCGAACTGTATCAACTGCGGCTAGTGTGTCAGCCGGCATCATACAGTTTGGTTATAAATATTACTGA
Organism: Agrochola lota; assembly: GCA_947364205.1. Classification (NCBI taxonomy): domain Eukaryota; kingdom Metazoa; phylum Arthropoda; class Insecta; order Lepidoptera; family Noctuidae; genus Agrochola; species Agrochola lota. Next base: position 15,340,228 of record OX376244.1, on the reverse strand, counting down.
GAGACGTACCCGCAATCAAATGGAACGTAACGAGAGCAGTGTTGGCCTCAACTTGTGAGTCGTGGGTTCAATTCAAGACAATTTTCTTTGTGTGAATCTTATCACCACTACTCTCAAAACGGTGAAGGAAAACATCGTCAGGAAACAGGCATGTCATAAAACCAAAAATTCATGATATGTGACATCTATCAACCCGCACTGGGCCCGCTTGGTAGATTACAGCCCTCTCGAAAAAGGAGGTCTATGTCACAGAAGTGGGACCATTACAGGCTGATATTGCTATCGCAATCAGGTTCTAATGAATACTGATCATTCTTAACACATCGGCATCAGACACAATACACAAGAACACACAACGGAACGGCTGTTTGTGAAAATAAATCTACAGTACTTTCAATAATTTTCGGCCTTCAGAAAGAATCCGATACGGACTCAATATGGTCAAGTGAAATTGAAAATCGCACTAATGCAAAAAGGAGCGAGAGGGCATGGGAAGCTGTCACCTCCTTCTGCGATCCAGTAATACTCGCGAAAGAGGAGGCTGAACGCGTGAGGGAGAGGCAAATTTCGCGCCCTCACGCCCCTAACCGTCGCAGGAGACGCCCTGGGCGTCGGGAATCACAGGCCGATTCCAGGCCACCGTAGGCGCGGGCTTGCTCGTCGTATTCTACCCGGTGCGTGAAGGGAAAGGGTTATGTCCGACTCTTTTATTTGTTACTAGCAGACAGGACGGGTGACCCTCCTGCCTATCCCCTTGTCGAAAAAGCAGATAATCTAGGCAGCTTTGGACCTATTCTGCATATCAGTTTACATCTACAAACATTTAAGTTTTTCACTACAAACTTTATTACAGCGAGCCTCCATACGTACACACACTAAACAAAACACTACAGAAGTACCAGTCATAGAGGATAACATAACATCACGCTTGTATTTCTCGTAGGGTTCGGCAGTGCAAGTGCTACCTTATTGCCATTAAATGGGCACAAATTCAGACCTTGGGCTGAGTTTATAACGGGAAAACCTAAAAACAATTTGCCCGAGCGGGGGTTCAATCCCAATTACTTCCAGCTGTGGTAGCCGGGCTGCGACAAAATACTTAATCCCACACCCGGTTTCTGAACTATGTATCTAAAAAACCACCACAAAATTACGTCAAGTGTGGTTAACGTTTTACCTACCTGTTAACAGTTAACATAGATTGACAGCCTGTTAACAAATTGCCTTTCAGAAACCGGGACGCAGCTTGTTCATTGTATACTTACACGGTTAAACCTTCTGTTCCTACCTGCTAGGTCAGCTTCAGGATTAGGGCGCGATATGAGCGCGTATGGAGGCTTAGCTGGTCTCACATTATGCTGATAAGAATACTTCCATCCACGCTTTCATTTTTGTGTTTAAAACTTTAGCACACTGGCAGGGAAAGGCTTTTTGTACAATGTGTTTAAATTAAAACGTTAAGAATTCCAGAAGATACTAGTCTTAGTAGTGATAGTAGAGCAGTTTAAAAATAAATTTAAAAAGCGCTTTATTACTGAATAAAAAAAATAAAAAAAATAAAATTTACCTAATCTACTGAGATTAGGTAAATTTTATTTCTACAGGCACACATAATCACATCAGCCTACTATGTGGGCCATGGGACTGTGAAGGGGAAAATCGCAAGCGTCATTAAATGAGTCAGTCAGTCATTTGTATAGTCTGATAGCTTCTTAAAGACGTGGCAGAATTTCCATTACATTACAAGATTGCGAAATGAAAGGAAAAATATACTAATATAACATCACGCCTGTATTCCCCGAAGGGTTAGGCAGAGGTGTACCTATAGTATACCCACATTTCGCCGAAAACCTCACTAAAACTTTACCCGACCTGAGAATCGAAACCAGGATCGAAACTAGGACCTCAGGCTCAGCAGTAGCGCTTACCAGTAACGAGGCAGTCGATAGATACTAACTATCTAATTAAATAACTTTGTCACAATACTTACTTAAAAAGAAAATCAATCTGCACACCGAACAAACCATTTATCTTCCCGTAAATTAAAACAAGAAGTAATAATAGGAAACAACGGATTCAATCAGTAAACAGCTTAATATATTCACTGGAACTAGTTTATATGTAAAGCGACACAGCGGCGGCAAATTGGCGGTTTTCTTCGGTACCCACTCGATACAGCTTCGTAAGGGCTCATTATACGCTATCCATTGCACGCTCCCATAGAAACTTGTGCTCTAATATGTGAACAAAGGCGGTAATGGATGCGGAACACAGCGATGGTAAGGTAATTTTGGAGGTGTGAATTTTCAGGCGGTATCGAGATTCTGAACTGTTTCGGTGATGTGTTTGTGTTGGTTATCGGAATCAATGAATATCGAGAGAGATTACAATGGTGGGTGTTAAACTGATTATTGGCGGTGTTTATCGTAGGCGATGGTTGATAGGATTTTGACAACGAATTGTAGAGCTAAAGATTCCGTAGTACCTACTCATTTCAGTGTGTATGCTTTACTGAAAATATCTAAGGTATATTCAAATAATTATTAAAAAGTCATAAAAAAAAAGTTTTAACTTTGGGAATTAAATAATTTTCCAATAACAATGTTTGTTCACATGTTTGATAACTAAATTGCGGACGCCGATTAAGTATGTTATCAGTACGGGAATCGGACCCGCGACGAGTAGAACAAAAGCCAATTGAATTCAATGTGAATCTCGTTGATGAATTTTTACATAAAGTTTCGAAAAACAGTGCGACTTTGTAGAGCGTCGTGTCTACCACTCACCTGTATTACAGACTCTTACTGAAACTCGACGTGCCGTAATAATATCTCGTTCTGTACCTCATCATCTCCTGCCTGCCTTTTCCCTCGGCGGTCGGCTTCTAGTCCAACCCGATGCAGCTGAATACCAGTATTTCATATGGAGCGACTGCCTATCTGACCACCACAACCTAGCTACTGGGTAACACGATACCCTTTAGTAAGACTGATAGCCAGATGCTGGTTGCTTTCCGAGGCACGGAGAGGTCGGAGAGGTAAATGTAATAAATAAAATAAATTAATAGTGTTTTATTTCAGACAAAATACCCATACACAAAAAATTGCTTAAATAAGGAGTAAAAATAGTAAAAACATTACAAAAAAATCATTAAAAAATTATCATTAAAACACTATCATTAAAAATTATCATAGTCTTCAAAAACTAAAGGCTTTCGTCATTTTTTATTCTCGACTACGCTGCGCTTGCCGAGGTCGGACAGTGGATGGGTGAGCGTCATCCACGGCATGCGACATCGGCAAACGTACCTTAAGCTTGATTCCTTTGAACCTGGATTGACTCGTGCGGCTGTTTTTATTTAACGACGAGAACGTTACTGTGTCTATCTATTCTATATTCTTCCGTAGGTACTTGTTAGCACCAACACCTAAACAATGCATCGCTGTGCTCGACAGTACTGATAGCGACTCTGATGGGTATCAGTTGCTAATTACAGCGCCAGCGGTATACTTGATAACAGCGGTGTTAGCGGCTACTTCGACGTTATCTTTGAGAAGGCATTACCTATGTATTGGGGTTTTTTGGGCGAAGTAATAACCCGACTTGGTATTATTCACAGGTAGGTTTATAGGTCATTAAACTGATTAGATTGCTATTCCTTCATTTTACATGACGGAGCTCGTGAGAGCATGGATGGTATCATAAACTATGTAGGTATGAGAAACGTATTAAGAGTTAATGGTCTTATTTTTGTTCACTGTCAATTTGAGGAAAGTGCCAATGTACTTAAGTACTAAGATTCCTACTGTTTTCAAGGACTTCGAGTTAAGAAGGTTATAACTTGACTGTTTTTTTGTATATTTTACGTGAACTCCTCTCTGATTCATTGTAAAACCGATCGTAATATATATATTTTTTAAACAATGCATTTATAAAAAAAAAAACTACACACATTTTTTTAATCATGGAATTAGTACGTAGCACTAAACTAAACTACTCAAGTAGGTACAGCTTTAATATAAAACATCGCCATCTAGCGGAATCGCGATGGCCAGTACTATTGATGGCGGGATTCCGCGCGCATCGCGATAGTACGCCCCGCCCACTTGCAGAGTTAGGGCCGGATCCACCGGCGCGGCGCAGTAGATACGGCCTGCGTTCACGCGACAAGAAGAGTCAGAAGGTTCACTAACAAAGCTAGAAGTGGACCGTAGAAGATTAAAGGAATAATAATGAAGAAGAAAACTCTTCATCATGAGCGTTGGTCTGTTGATCGCAGGCGTGACTACTGAACGTGAGGTCCATGGTTCGATTCCCAGGTTCAGCAAAGTTTTGGGTTTGCTAGCAGCAATTTATTTATTTATTTATTTATTCATTTCTCAGTAGCAGCCCAGAGTTAAGATTTGTGCCCGGACAATAGGAACAGACTCACCCCGTTATACAAAGTCAAAGTCATTTATTTCAATTAGGCACATAAAAGGCACTTTTGAACGTCAATACATAAGACAAGCAGACGTAGCCAAATGTGCGTGTACGGTAGGCTGCACATCAGGTGCCACGCGTTCAAAAAAACCATTACAAGCTGGCATCTTATTCTATTGAGACTCCGAACTACGCTAGGCTAGCTCAAGGTCAAAGCGGTACCGCTGACGTGCAGCCTACTGCACTACACACTCTGGCTACTCCATCGGGCAATACATGAGTGTTGTTATGAACAAATACCTACAATCCAATCTCTGCCGGGTCTCGGATTCAATGTCCATTCGTATCAAATATTTGTACAGCCTACAGACAGCGCATTGAAGTGGTTGAGGATCGAGGTCATGTCTTTTGAAAGGCTTTTGTTCAGCTATGGATATAGGGGGATCAACCACATCCTCTTATAGTATTATTCTTTTAGTATTACTCTTAAAACTCTCGGGAAAGATGTGGAGCTATACGTATACAGGACGTATAGATCCATCTATTTCCCACACTCTTTTATAAGAAAGTAGAATAAACTTCATACTTCCTCCAGGTGTGATTCCGAGCGATGATGGAATGGAAGTTTTCAAGTATTGTAGCTAGCTTCGTATTCTAAAGCACACACTCGAAAAATAAGTAAGCACAGAAATTAAGAAGGATTGAAGAGCACAGATCAGTAAGAATGTGTAGTTTATAAAGTTGGAAGCATACAAGCAGAAAGCGAAAGTACAAGAGTGCAGGATAACAAAGTAAATCAGGATACACTTTAGCACTTTAGCGAAATGTAAATGACTATAACCATAAATAGTAAGAGGGTAGAAGCAGAAAAGTGGGTAGTTGAGCGGCGTGCGCTCCATGTCGTGAGTAGGTCGAGACTGGTTGGGGGGGAAGATGGGCGCCAAGACCGGGCGGCCGGTGCACAACGAAAAGACTGAGCCACAGGAGTTAAGAGAAAAACTATGAATGTGTCGATGTGTGATTTTTTCGTGCAAGTTTATTAAATAATAAATTATATTATGTAACCATGTAAATCAATCAAATCAACCAACAACTCAGCCTAACGCAGTCCACTGTGTTGGACATAGGCCTCTCCCAGGCTGCGCCAGAACGTCACAAAACCCTGTCTCCGCCTGCCGCAGTGGAAATGTAACATCTGTACTATATTTATTTATACAAATATAATAAAGCTGAAGAGTAGTGAAGAGTTTGATTCTTTTTGTTTCTGCTTGAACGCGCTAATCTCTGAAACTGATTTTACCGAAGATATGAGAACTAAGTTTGGCAAAAAAAAAATAACTTTTGAAGGAGCACAGTAATTATTATACAACAAAATACCCATGAGGGTATTTTGTTGTATAATTATTAATTATTTGGGTACTTTTTTATACATGAGTATAAAAAAGTTACACTCATTCAATGCATTCAAAACTCAAATAGCTAAATATTTAACCTTCCTAAAAGCTGAAATGCATTGGTTGGATGTATCATACATAACTGCTACCTGCGACTTCTGTGACGAACTTTATATTTATAATTTATTTTAAGCATTGTTCTCATGTAAGTGACTTTGTGTCTTTTGTTGAGAATAAATATCTTTAAACCTAACATCTGATTTCAAAAAATATTTTTGCATTATTTCATACCCCAATTCTTGAGCAAGTTAAAAAAAGTCAGAAATAACGCTAAGTGAAAATGTAGCGCGGGCGGACGATGCGATGCGACGCGGTGAGTCGGGCTGAAATTTCAAGCGGACGAAGTCGCGGGCAGATGCTCGTAATATGTATAAAGTTGCCCTTCTGCCTCCTTTTCGTGTTGCCATGCCCCCGATTCGTATCTGTTGTAATGAGAAAGATATGCCCCTCGATACGAGTTAATACACTCGTTTTTACTTCTTACTCGATCTAATCGCCTGTTCCTTTTTGTGGCGTTCAGCTAATCAAACCGTTATTGTTAAACAGGTTTTATTTTTGAACAAGCTTGAATATTGATTGGGGAATCATTGTGTGATGGTGGTAAGAGCGCATTTGTAAAACTTTTAGTTAGGAGCTTTTTGCAAGATGATCTGAGACTATTTGTTTATCTACTATTGTTTAGTTTTTTGTTTGGTGAATACAGATTTCCAATAAAATTACAGGCCAACGATGGCTTAGCATAAGTATAATCAACCTAATAATGTTCCCACTTCTGGGACTCAGACCTCTTGTCTGTGAGACCCCTGCGGGTTGGTGGATGTCACAATGTCTCAGAATGTTTTGTTATAGCACACCGCGCTTCCTTACCATATTTTTCTTTTCCGTTTTGAGAGCAGTGGTGATAAAATAACTTACACAAATTAAAGTGCCTGTCTGGATACAACTCGAAAGTACAGCTGTTTCCTGCAGCTGCTAGAAAATGGTTATTGCTGCCTTTGGAACCCTGGTCACTGGTACTGGTATTTGGTTGCTTCAACATACGAGTAGTTGGGAAAAGGCTAGGGCAGATGGATGCCTGGTGGAACTGTTGTCAACAAAGTTGTCAATAAAGAACAAAGTTGAAAATTGACATGTAAGATACAAGAACCGCTTTTAAGGGTGGCGTAGTCAACAAGGAACCTTTGTAGTTCCACCATGTCCGTCCGTCTGTTGATTTGTCTATCTGTCTGCGGCTAAGCTCAGAGTCTTGATATTAGAAAATTCGGTATGGGTATACAACATATTATTGACGCCGACAATGTGGTAAAATAAAGAAAAAAAATAAAAGAAAAAAAGAGTTTAGCAAGCAATGCTGTGGCAGAAACGAGACTAGTCAATGAGGTAATCTCAATATTCTCTTATGATTACCTCATCCGTACAAATACTACAATTTCTATCCGAAGTAATTGAAACAATTCTACAATATTATACAATCACTTACAAACATTTCTATTGTCCATTATTACCTGTGACAGTCCATTCTTGTTGAATATATTACTTAGCTTTTTCCCGCGGCTTCGGCCGCACTGAGATCGGAAATGATAACACGGGAACGTACCAAGGAGATAAAAAGTATCCTATGTACTAACGCAAGTCATGGTCTACCCGTGTGCCAAACTTAATTCAAATCCATTCAGGCGTGAAGGCGTAACAAACCAACTAATAAACAAACAAACTCACTTTCGCATTTTATATTATGTTAGTAGTTAGGGCTGATTAGTAGTTAGTGGTTGATATCTGTCGGTGTCGTTCAGTGACACAAGCTGTGCTGTCAACTGCTGTTAACTGTCATCAACATGATGGGAATTGCAGGATTGTGTCTCTTGGCTTTTTGTCTTATTTCTGTGAGTTTTACATTATTTTATCCGGATCGGTTTCCGATTTGAGATCGGTAATTCCTTCAATGTAGCCTGCGAAATTCAAAGTTTTTTGCAAAAACAAATTTGGAATTTCGTGAGCTTACCTTAAGAAATGCTAAGGTATAGTTTGACAAGTTCTCTACTTCGAATTCTCAATTCACAAATCGGGTGTTAAACTGTTGTTGGTATGAGGCGGGCGGTATTACGGTATTTACGGTTGTTGGTCCGTATATGACATAACTGCGAATTGTGTCGTCCTTATTATATTCATTCATTTGTTTTACTTTTAATATGGTGTGCGGTAAAGAGTTCATTTCTATCTACCTAAAGTTTAGGGGTAGGGTTTCACAGCTGTGCGGGAGACCCGCACGGGCCACCCGTACACGGTAGGGAGTAGTACGATACATTGGACGGGCTCTACCCGAGCAATCGTGTACGGACCATCCGCGTCACTGTGAAACAATGTTCTAGCGCCTCACGTGTGTCTCCGTTCCGGGAGCCCGTATGGGTCTCCCGCATAGCTGTGCAGCCAGTCTTAAGGCTCCTACAGAAAGTGCCGCTGGGCAAGCCGCAGTGCGTCCGGCTTGCCGCACAAAGGAGCTGCCAAACAAAGGAGTGCCGCTCAGCTCAAAAGAGGGCTGTCAGGGCCATATATAACCTCCGCAGCCGCGGATCTCTAAGGGAGCTGTTTAAGAAAATTAACATCATGACGGTACCTTGTCAGTATATATATGAAAACATTATGTATGTTCGGAAAAATCTACATCTTTTTAGTAAGATAAGTGACAGGAATAATTTTAACACTAGAAATAGGAACAAATTAGATCAACCACGTTTCAGATTGTCTAAAGTGCACACTTCTTTTATGGGGTACTGTGTAAAATGTTATAATAAAATACCACTCGATATTCTTGAATTGAATGAGAAGAAATTTAAAACATGCATTAAACGCACACTATGTAGACAAGCATATTATAAGTTGGATGATTATATCATAGATAAAAATGCTTGACTTAATGCTGGTCCTGCTCCACAGCCACTTGGGCTCACTAGTTAAAAAATTAAATGTTTGGAAGAGTTGCTTTCCCTTTTAATTTTTTCTGACATTACAAACTTAATGTTTATTTTTTATTTAAACAAGTTTTAATAGTTGAATACTCCAATGGATAATGATTTTCTTCCTTTTTGGTAGTTACATTCTATTAATCTCTCAAACACATTGCAAATTAGTTTTGTATAATTTAGAAGCATTTTTTCAATTTTTGTAAATGTGAGCACCATGGAGCCGTTTCTATTTTTTTTTTTTAATTTATTAATATGTATGTTGACTTGAAAGATCATGGTAGCTGAGAGTATGTCACGCTCACTTAAATGTCTCGCTGATGGTGGCGAGTGTGTTGGATCATTCGGTTCCCTACAAAATAGTTGAGCTGAATGGTGCTGATCAACGCGTCATGTTCGTGAACGGGCGCCGTCAGTGACTGGTCATCTCTTATCTGCCATGGCCATGCCATTTAATCTTATATTTTGAATTGTTTTGATTATTTTTTTGTACATTGTTCTCACATATATACGTAGAAGCAACAAGAATAATCTACCCAGGATTTTATAATTTTCTATATTTAAAAGAGTGTCCTTGGAGTTTCTTGCCCGTGCTTCTCCATAAAGATCTACGTTTTGGAATGGGCAACTAGCTTCAACTTTCTGACTAACTGACGCGACTATTTGACAATTACAAAGTGCCTGTAAATGGTTTAATTGAAATAAATTCTTTGAGTTTGAGTTTGCCAAAGCCGGGGGTCCGTGCCGCCGGCACTGTGTGTCAGGAACCTTTACAATACTTCATGTGGAACGACTAACATTTGACCATTTCAATTAGAACTATTTAAGAATTTACAAAATTATTCAACCCAGACATGGCTCCTTAAAGAATAGTCCTACCCACGACATTGTTTTAAACGTCAACTGTACAAAGTATTTGGTAAAATACTTACTAAAATTTAATTTCACAAAAGATCTCTGGTGACATAACATTTTTAGCTCATTTGCTTAGCATCACGACTTGTTCCGTCAAACATATTCCCCTCACTTCATCTCTTAGTTCAGTTTAAGGTTTGCGCAGTTGCCTTCTATTCGGTGTAGTTAAATACCAAAAACCGGACTACCTGTAAGATAAGTTGAGTTGGATAGCGAGTAAACGAGAATGTGGGAGAAGGCAATGCTCGCAGCAACTCTCGACCCAGTCGCATAGTACAGCCGCTTTTAGAGGTAGCTTCCGTTATGCAGCTTCCAAAGTGTGAAATAACCTGCCACCGCCTATCCGATCTACTCGTATTAACACGATCGAGACATTTAGAAGACGTCTACGGTTTCTCATGGATGCCCAACGGAAGCTAGACATGTTTAATTTAAATGTTTCATTGTTATGAATCCATGATTTTAACTATTATTTATTGACGACCGTCCATTGTTTCTTGTGCAACCGTACCATGTTATATATTCATTCCTTAAAAAGCGCTATATAATTATTTGTAAACAAATATCTAATCGTGTTTAATTTTATTTGCTACACATATCTATCTACTTGTATTTAAATATAGAACACTTACACACTATAAAACTGATTCACATCCGTAAGACGTCCTCGTAACAGAAGGTCCAGTTGAAAACCAGCGTCAGACACTAGTTGTCTGGCATTTATGTTGAACTGGGTCTATTTGGCGCAGCCATGAGGCACACAATATTATTTTATCTTTATTTATTTTTTTGTTTTTGTGTGAATATTGTGTGCCTACCTGAGCCAAATAAATTTATTTTCTTCTTCTTCTTTCTTTCTAAGGGTATGGTAGCCCCGTTCACACGCCGACAATCAGTACCATAGTTTGCTGTATAATCTTGGGATAACATGGCAGTTTTATACTGCATTTTGTTCTTAATCTTATGAACAGTGGGATGTTGTATTGTTGACGTGTGATCGCACCATTTTATCGTAAAATTTCATACAGGAATAGCGCGGTGTGGACGGCTGCTATAAATAGGTACGACAGAAAAGGTATTACACTATGTTGTTTTGTTGTTACAGCAGTGCTCAGCGAGGCTGTCAGTCACGATTAAGAGCCGGGACTATAACTACGCCGGCCCCAATGAGGCGCTTCTCAATAATGTGAGTATTTTGAAATACTGGGCAAGATTCACAGACCACACTTTAGTCAAAGTCAAAGTCAAACAATTTATTTCAATTAGGCACATAAAAGGCACTTATGAACGTCAAGTTTACAAAAAATAGAATTGATTCTAGTCGCCCCTTCCAAAAGGTAGTTTTCGTATGGAGAAGAATGGGCAAGAAACTCCACCATTACTCTTTTAAAATGTTTTTACAATATTTTGCATACATTAATTATATAATTATATGTGAAGACGATGCATCTAGAATAAGATTACTATACCGCGATAGGTAAAAAAGAATGAAAAATAAAGCAATTACAGATAAATTAAATATGTGACAGATACATGGTGCTCACATATTTACAAACATTGTAAAATTATACGATATTCCTAACATTTTAACAAGTAATACTAATAAGTCAGTGTGTGAGTTCAAGAAATCACAGAATGTAAAATCAGTGTTATAAAAAATAACAAATACATAATTAAATAAGCAACAGTTTGATTTTGTCTAGACTCTAAATTGTCCTATGGAGCAGGACCAGCATGTTTCCAAGCATTCTTATCTTGGATATAATCCTCTAATTTGTAATATGCTTGTTTACAGAGTGTACTTTTAATATGAGTTTTAAATTTTCTTTCATTTAATTGTAATATATCACAAGGTATTTTATTGTAACATTTAACACAGTACCCCATAAAAGATGTATGTACTTTAGATAATCTGAAAAATGGTTGATCTATTTTATCTTTATTTCTAGTATTAAAATTATGTCTATCACTTATTTTATTAAAGATATGTAGATTTTTTCTTACATACATAATATTTTCATAAATGAATTGGCAAGGTACCGTCATAATATTAATCTTTTTAAATAGTTCCCTGAGAGATTCGCGACGATCTAGATTATAAATGGCTCTGACAGCTCTCTTTTGTAAAATAAAGATGGATTCAATGTCAGCAGCCCGACCCCACAGTAAAATGCCATACGACATAATACTGTGGAAGTAGCTAAAATAGACCAGACGCGCGGTTTCTACATCTGTTAACTGTCGTATCTTTCTAACAGCATAAGCGGCCGAGCTTAGCCGCCCCGCAAGAATTGTTATATGAGGTCCCCATTGTAATTTCTCGTCTAGCGTGATTCCTAGGAAAACGGTTTGATTAATAAATTCTAGTTTTTCTCCATTCAATATGATGTCACATTCGCTACTTCTAACATTAGGTAATTTAAATCTAATGCATTTGGTTTTTTTTTTATTTAGTACCAAATTATTTACCGTAAACCAATCTTGGACTTGAAGAATAGAGCTGTTAACGTCGTCAAGATTTTGTGACCGTCGGTTTATTTTAAATATCAACGATGTGTCATCTGCAAATAACACCATCTTAGGTTGATTTTGAAGTAATTGTGGTAAATCATTAATATAAACTAAAAAGAGGAATGGACCCAATATCGAACCCTGAGGAACGCCCATTGCCATTTCAGACCCCAATGAGTTTACGCCGTTTACTTGAATTTTAACTTTTCTATCTTTCAGGTATGATCTTAGTAAATCAAGAGCTGTATTCCTAATCCCATAGTGCTCAAGTTTCAGCAGAAGTGTTTCATGGTCTACGCAATCGAACGCCTTCGAGAGGTCGCAAAAGATTCCAATGGCATCGTGTGCTTCTTCCCAGGCGTTAAAAATGTTCTTTATGAGGGTGACACCAGCGTCAGTGGTACAACGCCCTTTGGTGAAACCGTACTGTTGTTCATGAAAGATGGAATTCTTATTAAAGTGACGTAACATTTGATTGAGCATCAACCTTTCAAACACCTTGCTGAGAACTGGCAGAATTGACACAGGCCTATAATTGTTGGGTTCCTTACTATCACCGGATTTGAACAAAGGAATTACTTTACTGTGTTTCATGAGATTCGGAAAGACTCCTTGGTCTACACTGGTGTTAAATATGAAAGCTAAATAAGGCGCAATGGTTTCGATGATAGATCTACAGACTTTTACAGACATTCCCCATAGATCTTCTGTTGATTTAATTTTAAGATCTTTAAAAGCTTTTATAACAGCCTGGGGGTTTGTATGCTGAAACCTCAGCTCCAAAGGGCATGACTTTACATTTTTCCTAAGTAAGGCAGCAGAAAGCGTGGGTGAGGAATTTAAAGTTTCCGTAGTTTTAAGGGGAATATTAGCAAAAAAGTTTTCAAATTCCTGAGCTATTTCTACATCTGAGTTGATAGGGCCATGTGTAGTCTGTAAGTTAAATTCAGTATTACGCTGTTTTTTCCTACCGGTTTCATTATTTATTATTTGCCAGGTAGTTTTTATTTTATCATCAGCTGATTTTATTTTATTGCTAATGTAAAGAGCTTTAGCCATTTTGCACACACTTTTAAAAGTTTTTGAATATTTTGCAACATGTTGATGAAAGCTTGTATTATTAATATGTTGCTTTAGGCCATAAAGTTCAAAAAGTTTTTCCCTACTTTTACGAATACCTGGAGTCGCCCAATCACTAAATAAGAACTTTGTGTAAGCTTTGCTAAGTAAAGTAATGATCCCACCGATCCCACAGATGCCACCAACGCCCTTTTATTACTGGACTACCAGGCGTACTGCAGGGTACCATTCGCACTTGATTGATATCCCGTCCAGTCGTACTCGACGCTTCTCCTCCACATTAATTATACGCACAGGCAAAGTGTGGACCTCTCTGCTAGCGTCTGTGTTCCCTTCCACATATAACCCGTCTGCCTTCAAAGCAAGAGTAAACAGGCATCTTCTAGGTACGCTCGATCCATCATAGACCTCATCCATCGCTTTCCATCAGGTGAGATCGAGGTCAAGACCAGGCCCAATCCGCAAGAATAGCACAAAAAAAAAATACGTTTCCGAACTTTATTTGTAAAAAAAATATGTTCACATTCGTATGAAATGCTAACTTTACTTAGCAAAGCCTACTAACGAAGAGTAGACAGAATTTTTTCTATCAACATGACAATAAATTTATTTTCGTCATTTCTGACTTCGCGTCGTAAAAATATTTCTACACTACTACACTACAAGGAGCTCGCACGAATGACGTTGATGTCGGTAAAAAATTGTGCCAATTCTCTGGTGAGATGTTACTTGCCCCATAAGTTTAGATTTAGGCCACACGCCAAAATAACCAAACCTCTATACAATCTGTTAATTTGTCTCTCTTCATTAATTTCAACGGTGGTTACATTCCAGAGTTTGAGTTTCTATGTTTGTAAACGCACCCACGATACAGGAAGAAATTCATAGTGTGGGGCAACGTTTTTTAAAAAAAAAAAAGTTTTTTTATTTTGCCAATATTTTGATGATTTCTTTTATTTTTTTATTTTTTTAATACTACTATGATAAACTTATAAATAAGATTTTCTACCACCCTCCAGATGGTAAAAGTCCTGAGCCGCATGGCAGCCGTGCAGGAATCCCATCCTCGTATGCAACGTCTGTACGAGCTGCTGAGGCAGGACCTACGCCAAGGTCCGCAACAGGGCAGCTGGTATCAGGTGCTGGACTTCAACAAGACATTGCGGCCCAAGTATGACGTGAATAAGCTGAATAGGATATACACCACGGAGCCGGCATTCGTGGCTAGATAGTGACAGCTATGTTATGTCATCACCATCCTTCGTTGACGACACATTTCTTGTTTTTGTTGACACATACGAGTAAGTGTACATGGTTTTAATGAAAGTAATTAACAACCTCTAAATTAGGTAATTTTACTCATCGTTAACAACTAGAGAAACGGAGACCAATCCTAAAATAACAAAAAAAAAATCGGTTGCAAGTCGACAAAATGTTTTGACATTTTTCGCGAAATTGTTGATCAATACAATGACCTCATAAAAGGTATTCAGATATTTCAATTTCTCGGTATTTGTATTGATCGCTCTGCAAATATTTTACTTAAGTTTTGTATTGGGGTAGGTACAGTCGGGGTATATTCGGGGTACATTTGGGGTACATCACTTATATTTTATTTGGGCCTATCTACACATTATTAGAGTCGAAATGATAACTATTATTTTCTATAAATAATTTCTTGACGCTCCTTCTTCCCCTAGTTTCTTGACTCTCCCTTATTCCCTAGTTTCTTGACTCTCCTTCTTCCCCTAGTTCCTAGTTGTAAACCGCATGAGAGAAACAAGAAACTAGGGGAGGGAGAGTCAAGAAACTTCTTGACTCTCCTTCTTCTCCTAGTTTCTTGACTATCCCTCTTCCCCTAGTTTCTTGACTCTCCTTCTTCTCCTAGTTTCTTGACTCTCCCTCTTCCCCTAGTTTCTTGTTTCTTCCTCATCCCCTAGTTGCTTGACTCCCTCTTATAGTTTCTTAACTCTCCCTCATCGCCTAGTTCCTTGAGTCTCATTTTTCCCCTAGTTTGTTGACTCTTCTTACCCTAGATTCATGACTCTCCCTCTTCTCCTAGTTATCTAGCCCCCCATTTTCAGTACATTTTATTTTTCATATTTTATAATAAATAAGACGACCCCAATATAGTTGGGAAAAGGCTAGGCAGATGATGATATTTTATAATAAATAGTTTCAAAGTTATTTAAGAAAATACGTATAGATGAAAATAGACCAAAACTACTGATATTAACGTCACGTCAGTCGTGTATCACGCGTCAACACCGGCTGACGTATTGACGTGTGTTGCGATATTTGACGTCACACGTCATTGTGTTGGCGGGAGCGATCATAGACACAATATCACGCCTGTATTTCCTGAAGGGGTAGACAGAGGTGTAAATTATAGTATACCCACATTTAGCCAGAATGCTTCGTTGGTCCAGTAGTCGAAAGCTCGACTGTTAAGAAGAGGGCACAGTCAAGTAGAAGAGCGGAAGAGGTCTTTAATTTGACTAATTAGTTGGTATACTATCTGGTGGCTAAATAATAACTGCCTCACGGGTCCATCGTCAAGTTAAGCAACGCTTGCCGGGGTCGGCCCGCGCATGGGTGACCATCCTTTACATACCAAGACCCCTCTGTGACTTTGAAAAGCTATTGGTCACGGGTGTCATTTATAATTTTTTTACAGTCCTTACGGGTCATCAGAAGCCCGAAAGTCTGATAACCAGTTCAAGGGGTATCGTGTTACCAGGCAAGTGGGTTGTGTAGGTTCGATAGGCAGTAGCTCCATGTAAAATATTGCGGGCGAAAGCTAGTAATTCTATAAATGCGAAAGTGAGTTTGTTTGTTTGTCCGTTACCCTTTTACGCTATATTGGCTGAACGGATTTAGATGATTCGGCACATGGATAGACCATGACCTGGAGAAGGACATAGGCTACTTTCATCCTGGATCACAGTACCTACATAAAATTAAAATTCGACGTGGAGCTGCATCCACCTCCACAACATCGGGGAATCCCACCAATCTGCGAACACACTGAGAATACTGTTGGTGCTGCCGCGTGACATCTTTTCCTATAATGGCGGCAAAACCATCAATGTTATTTTAGTCGTTATTATCCGTAAAAATCCCTGACGCAATGAGAATTAGTCCATTAAAGACTCAATTGCCATTTTGAGAATTGGGCATTCTGCGCCTTAACCACTACAACGCCACGGCAACCACAGCAGTACTCTCAGTACATTATTATACTGACTCTTAGACATGTGTTTTTATTCCGTCAATGAATTTTTAAATCATACTTTTGGATACTGTAATTAAAATCTTAATAATGACATTAGTACTTTGACATTATTATGAATTTTTGGACATTGTAATTGTTATTTTCTAGTGATATTTTGACATTATGATTTATTCTTTGACATTATGAGTTATATTTTCGACATTATGATTTGTTTATATTTTTCATTTAACTATTAATATTTTGACATTAAAAATAATGTATTTTTGATGAATCTATCAGGTTATTAATTTGTCATTAATATTATAAATTCATATATTAATACAAAATTTCATAATTTTATATAATATTCTTATAATGTACCTAGTTCTGATTTGCATGTACCTAGCTTATTATTTAATATTTCTACACCAGCAATGGTATATGTGAAACAGTGTTTAATGTAAGATCTCAATGTACCGTATACTGAGAAATAAATAAATTCTAATTCTGAACGCGTAGGGCGCTGTATACCCACTCAGTGTACTAAACTAAATTACGTACTAAACTAAACAATGTTTTATTTCCAATCCCGAAACTCTGTAACCTTTGATCACTTGCATCCTCATGTTCTGTGACACACATGAGTATGTGACGTCACGTGTACACCCCTCCACGTAGTGTGCCCACCCATTGAGTAAAGAGCGAGCAATGTAGCGCACGCCCTTTGCCGCCGACCGTACACGACCGAACGGGGCTACTATTGACCTCTCTGAAACTGATACGAGTGCTACCAGCCTGATTATTTTTGAAAGATAGTGGTGTACCATACAAGGGGGTATCGTGTTAGTCAGTAACTGGGTTGTGGAGGACAGAAGGCAGTCGCTCCATGTATACACATTCATATTCATATCTTTATTTGCATTCCACAATGCAGGTCTAGGTATAAAGGTGTTACAATGGCTAATGCTAAGGTACAATTAGGGACCCTGTAGGGCAGAATGTAGGGCACAGCAAAAAGTATAAAATTTATTCTTAAAATTAAAATTAAATTAAGAAACAAATTAACAATCAACAATTTTTGTATATGTTATGAACATTAATTGAGATCAGTTATTTAAAATAATGATATTCAGCAGACTGGAAGCCGACCACAAAATAGTTGGGTAAAGGCTAGGCAGATTATATGTGATCTACTAATTACGGTTATAGGAATATGGAAAGCGGTTCTTTCGTAAAGAAATTAGGATGGAATCAATTTTGACAAAATGTTGATTAAAATATTTTTGTTTTAATTTTTTTCCTATTTTTGCTATTATCCAAAGAAATCTTGCCTAGAAACGTTGCTGGCTGTATCCTTGTGAATAGTTAATACTCGTAGATTATTCAAAAACGAATTTGCATTTCAATAATACAATATTACTCAGGAGAACGTTACTGCGTCATCTACTTTGTTTATTTCCTTGACAGGCAATCACGTCCGTTCGGTTCAATTGCTGTTATCACTACTCAGATACGATTTAACATGCCAATTCAATACAAACTCTCGTAACAAAATAATTTCAATTCCCATCTCTATCTAAACTACATTGATCCAATCGGAACTGATCCGAAACAGAGCAGTTAGACAACAATACTGACAATAGCATCTACATACAATGGAGCGATCACTGATCATCGCTATCAACGCCGACAAATCGTCACCGAAACGACGACAAATCGTCGCCAAAATGCGACAAATCGGAGACAATTAAACGATAGATATCGCTGCTAGGTCTCCTGGCCATTTAGAGAACATGAGGTGTATCAACATCGAGTCTGTAGGCACTCCTCTATTGTGAGCCGAATGTCGGTCGTCAGTTGATAAACATGGCGTCAGTGAATCAAATGCACTGGGTAGAGGTGCAGGCTATCTGTCGGATATTTGGTGGTACTTTGATAGAATATGTGCTACTGGTGTTTACATCACCGACCGACACCGTTAACGATCTGTTAAGGTAACTATAGATTAAACGGTGGCCGTAGTCCGTATTTTGACAGATGCAAAGTTTAGATATAACCAGATAGAAGATCCCACTAAACTGTAATAAATGCTATTAAACTTAGAAGAGCCGATAAAAAAATGGATGAAAAAATCTTAATGTTTATCGTGTAGATTGATTTTATAATTTCCCAGATTTAGGATACACCGTCAAACACTGTTTTCGCTAACTAACTCAGTTTTTTTTATTTTTTTCGTCCAAAAAAAGGGGTTGCCTATATTATATACTACGAGTATATCAGCCACCACCACTATCTAAACACACAACACCACAGCAACCCCTTTGAGGCTTACAAGTGACGTTGATGTAGATCGCCGACCGATGCCGAGTATCGCCGATAATAGCAGATCATTGGACCAATAGTGACGATTACGTCGATTACACACAATGGTGCATTCAGCCGGTTGCAGAATATTGTTGAGAACTGAATGCAAGACAGTTTGACTCACAAACAGCATTGACGCGTGGTGTGCCCGTTTGCTTATGACCTAACCTTCTACAAGTACCTTTTGGCGTTCGAATGTCGTTGACAGGGGGGCGCAAGAATAAATAAAAATAAAAATACTTTACTTCAGGCCTTTCCGTCCATATTATGATGTTAGTAATACACACTACTTAAAAGATATGTTAGTAGCAAATGTAATACAAATTTTCTATTCATGAATCTGCTGCACTCACCAGACGCACCGGGTACTTGCACATGTACAGTCGCGGTCTAAAAATCAATCAAATCAATCAAATTATCAGTTTTCAAATTAGATTATTTAAATCTGGGGACAGTAAAGACACTAACAATTATAGACCAGTATCCGTGCTGCCGGTATTCAGCAAGGTGTTCGAAAAGGTAATGCTCAATCAAATGCTTAATCATTTTAACACCAACCAAATCTTACACGATCAGCAATATGGGTTCACCAAAGGACGTTGTACGACTGACGCCGGTGTAACCTTATTAAAACACATATTTACAGCGTGGGAGGGGGCCCAAGACGCCATAGGAATTTTTTGTGACCTCTCAAAAGCATTTGACTGCGTAAATCATGAAACCTTACTCTTGAAACTTGAGCATTACGGTCTAGGTAAACTTGCGCTCAGTTTGCTAAAATCTTATTTAAATGATAGACAACAGCAAGTCCAAATTAATGGGGTCAATTCACTCGGTCTAAAAGTAAAAATGGGTGTACCACAAGGCTCGATATTGGGTCCTTTTCTCTTTTTAGTATATGTAAATGACCTACCCCATTTATTAAAAAACCAACCACAAATGGTGTTATTTGCTGACGATACTTCTCTAATTTTTAAGATAAATAGACGTGCATCAAATCTTGACGACGTAAATAACGCCCTACTGCAGGTCCAAAATTGGTTCACTGCTAATAATTTAGTATTAAATGGGAAAAAAACTAATTGCATTAGATTTGCTTTACCGAATGTTAAAAGTAGTGATTGTGACATAGTATTGAATGGGGAGAAATTGGAATTCATCGATAAAACTGTTTTCTTGGGGATCACGCTCGACTCCAAGCTGCAATGGGGTCCTCATTTAACATCTCTTGCAGGACGCCTAAGTTCAGCAGCATATGCTGTGAGAAAAATCCGTCAATTTACTGATGTAGATACCGCGAGGCTGGTCTATTTCAGTTATTTTCATAGTATTATGTCTTACGGTATTTTACTATGGGGACGGGCTGCAGATATCGATTCTATTTTTATTCTGCAGAAAAGAGCCATCAGAGCAATATATGGCCTCCGCAGACGCGATTCTCTAAGGGAACTGTTTAAAGATATTAATATCATGACGGTACCTTGTCAATATATCTATGAAAACATCATGTACGTTAGGAAAAATCTAAGTCTTTTCAGTAAAAGAGGTGATAGACACAATTATAGGACTAGAAATAGGGACCAATTGATTCAACCGGGTTTCAGACTGGCTAAAGTAGACTCATCCTTCATGGGGTACTGTTTGAAATGTTACAATAAAATACCTCCCCACATACTCCAATTGAACGAAACGAAATTTAAATCTTGTATAAAACGCACACTATGCTGCCAAGCATATTATAAGTTGGGGGATTACATCGACGACAAAAATGCTTGGCTCAGCGCTGGTCCAGCTCCACAAGGGCGCATAAACTAATTGATTAGCATTCAAAATATTGTTGCAGCTGCTGAAGATTGTAAAACTATCTTTAGATTGTATAAATTCAATCTCTTAGTATTATATAATTGCATAGCACATGTGTGAGCACTATGTCCCTACTTTACAGTTACCATTTACTGGGTACGTCTTTCATTGACTTGAGTTTGCCCTGGCGGTTGTGAGTATGTCATGCTCACTCAAATGTCTCGCTGGTGGTGGCGTGTGTGTTGGATCGTTAAGTTCCCTTCAAAATGGTTGAGCTAAATGGTGCTGATGCATGCGTCATGTTCGTGAACGGGCGCCGTCAGTGGGGACTGGTCATCTCTTAGCTGCCACGGCTTATTTGAATTTATTTTAATTTTTTAATTGTTTTTGATTTTATTTTTATTACTGACGCTTTTAACGTGCACGTCTTTTTACATTGTTCTCACATGTATAATTACAAAAATAGATGATGTAACCAATATTTTGTGAAAATATTCTGATTGAAAAGAGTGTCCGTGGAGTTTCTTGCCCGTTCTTCTCCATAGGAACCTACTACGCGTTGGAATGGGCAACTAGCTTCATATTTCTGACTGACCGACCCCTTGACAATTCAAAAGTACCTGTAATTGGTTTATTTGAAATAAATGCTTTGAGTTTGAGTTTGAGTTTTAACACACTTTGTGCAGTAAACTATAAATTGCTATATATATATCTGTACAACATACTTTTTAATAGTTGTGAAGCTTCTATTCTAACAAAAAAGTATTAATGACTTTTTGATGATGAAACTGATTTATTAAATTTAAAGTTGACATATTGACATAATTGGATTTGTTACACTGACATTTATCAAAAAGATGTGTGAAATATAATAAAAAAATATTGGCTAAGATGGCTGAATATTAGTGTTATAACACGAGAACTCAATATATCTCGATTCACTGTAAAGATTTTGGACTCGGCGGCGTCATGGCGAAGACGGGCAAATAACTGTTCATAAAAGTAATTCAGGATGACGACGGCCGATACTAACCGCCGCCCGCGCCATGCAAATAACTGATATGGTTCGACAATACGAAAAGCACGGCTTCAGATATAAAAATGTCTATCTCCTCTGCTACAAACTATTATATAAACTCATATAACTTGTCAGAAGGTAATCTGGAGAAAGAACATAAACATTGTCTTGAGTTAATCACAGCGACCAACTATTCTTATCATTTAAGTAGTCGTTGATAGAATAGTATGCCTTTGAACAAACCTTGGATTTTACTTTCGTTTTAAACGCATTAAAAGACAAATCTGGCAAAGAAGAGGGTAGCTTGTTATAAAAGGTTATACCAAGCCCAACAAATGAGTTATGAACCTTATGAAGTCGGTGAAAGGGAGCTCGTAGTTTGTCCTTATTTCTAGTGTTAACATTATGAAAATCACTGTTTTTAGTGTATAAGTGTATATTTTGCCTAATATATAAGATGTTGGCGAAGATGAATTGAGACGCCACCGTGAGGATACCAATATCTTTGAAAAAATCTCTCAGATAAACTCTGGCACCTAGCTAGTAAATAGCTCGAACAGCTCGTTTTTGAAGGACAAATATATTTTGAATATCAGCAGCTTTGCCCCACAGCAGAAGACCGTAGGACATAACGCTATGAAAATAACTAAAATAGACTAACCGAGCTGTATCGACGTCAGTGTACTGTCTTACTTTCCTGACGGCGTAGGCGGCCGAACTGAGCCTTCGAAAGGGATATCGCGGCCCCGGCACACAGGCAATGGAAGGAACACCGGTGGGTTTTAGTCAGTAAAAGTCTGACACGCCCTCTCGCTCCGCCCAGAGCGGGAGAAGTCATTTGATGATTTCCCAACCTCAAAAAAAAAAATAAGCCTTCCCACTAGGCTCGATATATGTGGGCCCCACTGAAGTTTGGCATCTACTATTATGCCCTGAAAAACTGCCGAGTTTACAGATTCAAGCAACTCTTTATCTAAGACGATGTTGGGTCCTAGATTTCTAACATTTGGTAGGGCGAACTTTACATATTTCGTTTTCTTGGCATTGAGAACTAGGTTATTTGTCCTAAACAAATCCGTAACCATTGAGAGTGCACTGTTTACATCTTCAAAATCTTTTTATTTATTTATTTATTTAAAAAACTCTTAAACTATCATTACAGGTTTAGAAACCTAATGCGATAGCTAAGCCTGCTTATAATATTAACTATTTTAAATAACACTATTACTAACAATTACAAATAACTACACAATACATTAACACCAAATTACTTATAACTAATACTATATAACATTATAATTATAACAATGTAATATTCATAAACAATAAACATAAAATTACACTAATTGTTGCTTTCGTAACATATTATATATAAACTTACTTTTGCAAGTTCACTAAAGTAACACGAAAAAATGTCCAACCTATTCTGAATTCCGTTAACAGTACGAATTGCTCGCGTGAGAGGTGCTTTGGCCAGCAGGTTGGTTCGGGCAGTTGGCACAGCCAGCAGTGGCGGGCGCCGCCGCCTCCACACGTAGCGGTCCGGAACAGACAACCGCAAGCACTGAAGCACGCCCGGATTGTGCTCCTTGCCCCGGAGTAGTTTAATTAAATAGACGACAAGAGTAAACTGTCGTCGCACCCTTAACTCATTGTACCCGACCATGCCCAGTACAAACAGGGTGGGGTACATCAGCGGGTACAATGGATAAACCCCGTACAGTCTGAAGTACAAGTGACGCGTGAACTTGTTCTGTATGCGCTCCACCATGATAGCTGTCTATTCTATCTTGTCTATTCCTGTCTACTTTAAAAATAAGAGAGGTATCATCTGCAAACAGTACAACTTCACAGATACCCTTTAAATAGAATGGTAAGTTATTGATATACACTAAGAACAAGAATGGACCCAGTATTGAACCTTGAGGTACACCTAACTGAACTGGTAGACCGGAAGATTTCACACCATTAACATCTACACATTGGGACCTATTATATAAATAAGAATTTATAACATTGAGAGCTTCGTTTTGAACACCGTAATGACGCAGTTTACGCTAAAGCGTATCATGGTGCACGCAATCAAAGGCTTTGGAGAGATCACAGAAAACCCCAATAGCATTTTGCAAGTTCTCCCATGCGTTAAATATGTGTTTCAGCAGAGCAACACCCGCATCTGTAGTCAAACGACCTTTTGTAAAGCCATATTGTTCATTATGAAGGAGGCTATTTAAATTAAAATATTTAATTAACTGCATGAGTATTAACTTTTCAAATATTTTGCTAAATGCTAGTAAGACAGAAATAGGCCTGAAATTGCCAACGCCGTTTTTATTACCTGATTTAAATAATGGTATGACTGTACTATTCTTCATGAGGTCAGGAAACATTCCGAAATCAACACATTTATTAAAAGTAACAGCTAGATAGGGGGCTACGATGTATATTATATTACTTAAAAGTTTAATGGAGATGCCCAGTGTTTTTAGACTTCTGTGTGTTAAAAACATTAACTACATCACGAGGCGTTGTGTGTGACATGTTCGAAGCTAAATAAGGGACTATTTTTAGATACACTACTAAGCAAAAGGTTTTCAGCTTTAGACGGGGATGAATTAAAGGGGTGAGTCGTAGTTACAGGTAAACCCTGAAGCTCTTAGATCACATTGTCCTCGGTATGGGATGATATTGAAGGGACTGATTTATGCGCGCGCCTTGTTGCATCTATGCAAGATATACTACGTGCCGTCATAAATTTGTCGTCGTAAATTTGTTGATAGAATTTAAAAAATAAATTTCATCAAATAACTCTGATGTCACTTCGTGGACAATAGTGTGGGTTATACGTTTTTTCGACTGTATTTTAACTACTTTTTGTAAATGCTGTAATGTATAACTGTTTTTTGTCCCAAATAAAATAAATAAATAAATAAAGATGTTTTGAATTTCTATTCGATTTTCTTCCTATTTTTGCATTTTCAGTAATAAGTTCGACCTCGCTTGGTTAATGTCCGTATTTATCCCAGTTAATATTTAATCGTTTTTTTTACAAAAAAGGTTTTCTATAGCTATCCCTATGACGATGATGAGTAAATAAAAAATAATCCATGCTCTATACCTAATCAAATCACATAGAATATCATCGACTTTGTGACGTAGATGTGTGCATGCAATTATAAACCTTAAGGTGGTAAGCATTTTCAGACCGCGACTGTACATGCACCCAATGCGCCATATTGGCGCAACACGGCTTATCACTAATGACCTTCAGAATGCGCTTGACGCTCCCACGCACTCTGCACATTATGGTAAACATTTGTTAAATTATTTTGTAAAATGTATATTGGAAAAACAAGACGGCGGCGTTAGTTCCGATTTTGACCACGCGCCTAAAGATCCTTGTCTTGCACAAGTCTATGAGGCTGTTGAAGTGTGAAATTCGTCGGGCTGTGAAGGAACAAAATGAGACGAAAACCAATGTAGATTATATAAAAAGGACATCTTTCATCTTATCTTTTAGTTGCTGTTTTATCTTAATGGCTTATGTTAAGAATATGATTAACAGTAATATACTGTGTGCTAATTATATTATACTTCTTTCATCGACCTTTGTGTCACGCACTATTCGATATTGCATCATTCGCTCATGACTAGGCCTGTCGCGGAAAATGGCCAACAGGATGGCCACTGCAGTAATAAAAACATATTGGCGACCGATCACCGAAACGGTTACCTTTACGAAAGTCAACAATATTATGTATATAACGGAGGAAGTATGTGTCTCTTTCGTTATCATCAGCCATATTTTAACTACTGTGGGCGTACTGTGGGTAGTGTTGGTTATTGCGCAATTGAAAACCGTTTGCAGTTCAGATTAAGGTTTCGGTCGGCCCGGGTACATTAATAGTACGTGACCGGTTAAACAATAGTTTAAGATCACATTAATCACACTAGCATTTCACACACTGTAGTACAAGACACAACTATTCGAATCGCGCGACAGTTTCTAAACGTCTTCACTGCTTGACCGCTATCCATGAACTCTGCTTAGCACCAGCTGGTCCGAGCGTTATGTTGTCGACACTGTCGACCGCCGCTAGGCGGCGCTGGCGTCCGGATTAGTCAACTCAGTGACATATTTCTGAATATAAGGATGACAATATTCGGTTCAGGAGGTTAATAGGATAAAATAATGTTACCTAGTCGACCTTGAATTAATTTCCTTCGTAAGAATAAAAATTATTTGACTTGTAAGCGTTCATACAGAAAGTGGGCAAGATCGCAAATAGCTGTCAAATATTTACCTGTTTTGCTAACAGGTATAACATATCATGCTGTATTCTTCACCCTCTAATCCACTAAACACCCACACATCTTTAGCTTCTAAATAATACAAATAAAATCTCCATGTTCTTCATTTCACTCGTATTCTCTGAAACTCGACTAAAGCAATATTTTATGTATATTCCCTCGTTTTGTCTCGATGGCGACACATGACACCTGTTTTAATTTATTCCAATGCTAAGATTTATATGAGAATGCAAAAAGAGCCTCTTGGAATACTCTTGAATATGTATCAGACACATTGAATAATTCACATGGTAGAGGATTAAATTCAGTCAGTTTCGTGTGAAGTTGGATGGCGTCTGGTGAGGTCGGGAGATGTCGGGAGGAATCGGGGTTCTTCGGGTGGTTTTGGATGAGCTGCGACGTTTGGATGTTTAACAGGTGAACAGATGTGGAATACGTTTGAAATGTTCTAGGTGTTGTGAAACTAGGGAGATTCTTGAATCGGCTAGCAATAGTGGGATAAGGTTTTATTATCATTGCTTTAGGAATTGAATTAGGTACGAGTATGTACAAAAATCAAACGTTGGTTTCTAAAATTTTAATTTTTACATTCTTTTAAAATAGTTGAGTAGGTACTAAAACATTTAGCCAGAAATATGTTACAACTTTGTGAGGAAACGTCCCAGCGGTTTAAAAAATGGAGGGCTAAGGTTTTATCTCTTCCATAACTGCGTTGTAAGTTGTGTGGCTTTTGTAGGATAATAATATAGAAAAGTTTTAAGTTTGAGAGAGCAGAAGACTTAGCAATAACTAGTGACCACAAATGAAAAATTATCTGCCAAAGTCAGATGTATAAAGAGCTGTTAATAAAATGGTTTGATAGAAAGATAAAAGAAAATATTGTTAAAGGGGTTATCGTAGTACCAATGCATCTTAGCCTAAGTTGTGTAGGATACATTCGCACTGCCCCGTGGTTTGTAACGAGCTGTATCTGTTGCACCTGCACACACCTAGACGACCTCTCTGTGAGTCCCTTTCTACGCACTCCCTGTCTGTGGTGCATTCTGAAAGTAGTAATAAAAGTTGCTTAGTTACCGCAAAATCAAGGATGCGTAACATAATACACATTCGGATGACAGCGATGTGGAGGAGTACTTCGACGACTAAGTGTCCGTTTTGATTTTTTATTTTTCACTTAGTACCTAGTGATAATAGGTAGTTGTAAATTAATATTAAAAAAATATTTTTATCTACTCTCATATCGAATTAATACTCGAATTATAAACTTCAAAACGAGTTTATATTGACATACTTTATAAACACAATACCGAAATTTAAAAATAGAATCATATAATATCACTTTTTCTCTAAATAATGCTTTAAAACATTTTTTTTCTATTACCATACAGGGCAAATGCAAGAAGTAAATATCACCAAGGAGTTTCCATAATTTTTTGTAATGGAACGTTAGCGGAGGACAGCAGTACCGCTCTAGCGCATGCGCGGTGATGTGCTGGGTGCAGGCGCCATTCATACGTGAAGTTGTACTGAATTTCGTGGCAATTTTGTATTCTTGATCTTTTATTTAGTAGGTTCAATCCCAATGTATGAGAGTAGATAAAGTAGTGTATGAAACTGCACATAACTAGGTATTAAAACACTCGTGTGACACTATTAAACAACTCGTCTGCGGCTAGGTTTTTGAACACACACTCGTATTTTAATACCCCTCTTTATGCAACAGCTTCATAAACTTCTATTATTTATAGAACACTATTGAATGTTAATTTGTTGACATAATTTTATACAGGGTGGATTTTTGAGTCCGCGTATCACTGGTCAGTTACCCTCAGTCGTCAGTTTATTTAATTCGCCAGTTTCGTTGATTAGTCAGTTTCACTGATTCGTCAGTTTTATCGATTAGACAGTTTCGTTAGGTCGACAGTTTCCACTGTTTGCCAGTTTTCGTCGATTCGTCAGTTTTATTCAATTCGTCAGTTTTATTCAATACGTCAGATTTATTCAATTCGTTAGTTAAAGTACAGTCGGTATAAAACTGCACAAACGTCTGCTAATTTAAATTTACAGTATGTTAACTAACAGAGGGCGTTCCCGCTAACCCGCAATATTATAGGGTCCATACACGCAAAAAAAAATAAAAAAATATGATTTTTCACAAATAAGATTAAATTGATACGTAAAAGAAACACTCTGTAAACGCGCAATTGTCTTTCCATGTTGAAAGACAAGTGCGCGTGTACAGTGTTTTCTTTACGTATCAATTTATGTGAAAATTTAATAAAAATTATTTAAATTTTCACATAAATTGATACGTAATTTGTTGTTATTTTCTTAAATTTTAGGGTTATTTATTGTGGGTTAACGGGAACGCCCTCGTTAGTTAACATACTATATATTCAAATTAGCAGACGTGTGTGCAGTTTTCTACCAATTGTACTTTGACTGACGAATTGAATAAAATTGACAAATCGATGAAAACTGGCAAGCAGTGGAAACTGTCAAGTTAACGAAACTGTCTAATCGATAAAACTGACGAATCAGTGAAACTGACTAATCAATGAAACTGGCGAATTAAATAAACTGACGACTGAGGGAAACTGACCAGTGATACGCGGACTCGGATTTTTGAGTTGGGCCAGTAAGGACAGCTACCTTAACCGTTGTACCTACAGCGAAACGGTCTTAGGAGACTGTCTTTAACTTTATAAGAAATTTTGATCTGCATTCACAGATTTTGAAAAAAAAATACAGTCAGCAAGAAAATAGGTAGTTTTCACAAAAACTTTTTTTGATTGCATTCGATCCTGTTACTTATAAGGATCAAAAACTCTATCGGACCAACTGAGGTTTGAGTACTAGAAAAGTCAGAAATCGCAAAAGAAATCCCATACATTTCGTGGGAAATGAGACTTCAACCTACTTTTCACGATGTGGATAGACTGGCCGAAAATAAACAAAAAAAATGGATAAAAATACACCCTGTATACTTATTCATTTGCGCGCACCCCGATTGGTATAAGACCAAATAAAAGACCTGAAATCGTGAAACCAAACCAGCTGATTGTTCTCTACATTTTGTTAAGTTATGCGAATATGTTATGTAAATGTATGGAGCAACAGATTTTTTTTGGAATTTCAGGGTTGGTCATAAAGTAAAGGTAAAGTAAAAGTAGTTCATAAAGATAAGTACAACAAAGAACAGAAGTTACTTGGCTGTTTAGTATTTTTAGGAAACCAAAATGGGATTTATTTGAGGCTCATAAAAAGAGGCGCATTTATTACATTTGAGTGTCCATTGACATTACATAACACAACATCACGCGTGTATTTCCCCGAAGGGTTGGGCAGAGGTGTACCTATAGTATACCCGTTATGTTCTGTCAGTTATGTTTATGTTTATCCCCATTTCGCCAGTTATGTTTAAGTCCCATGTAATAGGGGGCGAGCTAATTGTCATCAATCGGGCACAAATCGAGACTCCGGACTGCTACTGAGAAATTCCAGTTGGAAAGTCCAATAACACTTTGCCCGACCCGGGAATCGAACCCGGGACCTCATGCTCAGCTAGCACTTGCGACCACTAGACCAACGAGGCAGTAATAATATTTGTAGGAAATCAAAATGGGAGTCATTTAGGGTTCCATTAAACACATGCCGAAAAATATTACCATTTACAGCTTTGAGATCCATGGTGCACACACACTGTCCTCGTTGTTGGCGCTCCTCCCGCTTATAACAGAAGCAGCCGGGCGGGCACTCAGAATCCTACCGGCAAACTTTAAGAAAAAAAAACAATGCATAAATGAAAACAGCACTAATCTACAGTGAAGTTTTTTATAACTTAGGCAGTTTACAAATTCTTTCCTTTATCAAGTCAGGACACATAATACCTTTAGAAGCTGCGGCACTGAGCTGTCTATTGCATAGAAAACTATATTATTTAATAACTGATTTGATAAATAACAAAGATCAAAATGGCATACACCGTTGATCAACAACATCGAGTTGACATCAAAATAAAACCGTTTTAATGGCCTGGCATTACATGAAATATAAAAAAAAATATTGACAGAGTTTGTCAGTGTCACATTTTTAATTTGGTCTGTCAAGTAAAGATGATTGCGGAATGTCATTCTGCGGTATTGACATTACGAGGCAATTTAAAGATGAGTCTGGAAAGTAGATTCTGTCAAGCAATGAGCAGACATTTTTTTTTTTTTTTTGCATCTATAATCTTACATTTGCAGTGGACAATTGACTATGACGTATATCGACATAAGTTTTTTTTTGGGATTTTATCCCAACTACGGAACCTTTCAGTGTGCGTGGACCGACACGCACTTGGCCAGTTTAATTTTTCTTTAACCCTTAAGTTGCCGAGCATATTTTGGCTGTGACTGTACCAGAGGTGTATGGTTACACCTATATTTCGCGAGTTATAAGTCCTACATAAAAGGAAAATCCAGGTATCCGGCTGCTATTGAGAAATTCCTGATGAAATCACCAAATAACAATTTGCTCGATCTGGCTATCGAACCCAG
This sequence comes from Agrochola lota, assembly GCA_947364205.1. Taxonomy (NCBI): domain Eukaryota; kingdom Metazoa; phylum Arthropoda; class Insecta; order Lepidoptera; family Noctuidae; genus Agrochola; species Agrochola lota. The sequence continues at coordinate 15,309,635 of OX376244.1, read as the reverse complement.
GACCCCGCGATGAACTGACTTAAACGTAACAGGTAATGCAAATTTGGGTTTAAAACTACAAATTAAAGATTTTCGGACTTCTTCCTTTACTTGTGCTGTGAGACCTTGCTTCTCATGATTCTAAGTCAACGGGAAGTAGGTGCCCTATAGGTTTTAATTTATTTGCGAGTATCAAAATAATGTCGCATAAATGGCCGTATTTTTTTATTGCGTTGACTAGAAGCTTGAGTTTTTTAAAGCTCCAACGGTCCTATACTTACTTACGTATTTGATATTAATTTCAACTTGATACCTCCACGCGTTCCTGAGAAAAAAGATCTATACAGATTGACAGACAGACGGACAACAAAGTGATCCTATAGGGGTTCCGTTTTTTTTCCTTATGAGGTACGGAACCCTAAAAATTACAAAAATTACATGCCTAACCCTTCTTTGCAGTTGAGTAAAAAGTAATTTAGTTTAGTCTGAACTAAAAATAATAACAACATGACACAATCATATCCCATGTGTGTTCCCGTCAGGTAGGCAGAGGTGCTATGGGGCTATTTATAGCTAAATTTCGCCATTTATCGATCCGTCAACGTAGCCCCGCAAGATTTATTTAATAAAAGTTATAATTAATATTTATTAAAATTCAATAAATAAATCATTCTGATTCTGATTCTAATATGCGGAAACGTCGATAAAATAACGTCAACATTATAATCATTTCAATCATCAATTTATTACTCGACATAATAGCCTATACTAAAAATAATGTCTTTAGAATACATACTTGGGTCTGGTTTTACTGAGGCCGGCTGGCCCCATGCACTAGTGCAGTGCCGATCCCGATGAGAGAGGTGACCAACAACACGACAGATAGGAGCTTCATGGTATTGGTCGGTGTCTGTACACCCTGTGCCACTAGCCACGAATCTTCTTTATTTATATCATTATTACATACATTCAATCGCACGTACACATGGTTTTTTTTTCAGCTAATAAAATACGGTAACATACTCTAGAAAAGTATTAAAAGTCAAATTCAACTACTGCTTGTCGCTCAAACAAATGTTTTAAAATCAAAAATATTTCTACTACTAGTTTACAGTTTAAATGTCTGTTACTGTCGCGGCCATGATGTGACGTCAGACTAATTTATTTACATCTCTTTTTTAGCCCCGAATCATATGAATTATTTTTAATTAAGTATTTCAACCAAATTGCACTTACTTACTTACCTACCTTTGTGAGATTTCAAGCAGTTTGCTGAAAATAGGTGTTTATTCATATAGCTTTTTACGTCACTTCCGGTATTGTCGAAGACGACGCGTTTCGAGTTTGTAAAATAATAATTGTAGTAAATTGTAAAATAAGTACATAATGAGTTCCAAAATTTAAAAAGAAAGCAATTTGTTTATTGATTTTTATAAAAAAATAATGAAATAAAATAAAATAAAAATACTTTATTTCAGACCTTTCCGTCCATATGATGTTAGTGATACACACTACTTAAAAGCTATGTTAGTAACAAATGTAATACTAAATTCTAATTCCTGAAACGGTTGCACTCACCTGACGCACCTGGTACATGCAGTACGCCATAATGGCGCAACACGGCTTATCACTCAGAATGCCGTTGACGCTCCCACGCACTCTGCGTGCTATAAATCTGCGTGCTATGCGCGTTATAAAAATGCATATTTAAATAATGAAAAAGTTATGAATTACTTGCTTTATCCCTATTTGACTTTAACAGCGCCTTTATTTCGTGGTTGAAAGGCGGCTTTCGTATTTCAAAGTGAGCTTACGTGCGGTTGACTGTACTAACCGTAGAATCAATTTGGTATATGTGTTAATCCGTGGGTTTTATTAATCAAATGAGAATTATTTATTTGTTCCGGTGTAGGTGCCGTTTTAATATTAATAATATATTTGATGTGAAACATCTAATCTGGATCTAATCAGATAGGCTCGGCTGTTGGCATAGCCATAGCGACGCGGCCAACAGCCAACATCCAAACGAAATATAAATAAAAAATTGTTTTTCTTTAGTTTCTCTTATACTCCTCTCCTCCTCCCCTCTCCCCCTCTCTTCCTCTTCTCTTATATTTTGTTTTTGATTATGCCATATTTATTTCTTTTAATAAAAAAAAAGGTTTTGGTTTTTTTCCCTTTCATGCATATTTTGTATACAAAATAATTTCGATGTTTCACATCCGCCGGGCCTCCCGCGACGCATACAGGCGAAAAATCGAAAAAAGATGGCAGAAATCTATTTATATCTTTTTTATTTGGCTTAGTTTTCATTATTATATATAAATATATTGGTAAAAATAAACTAAATGCAATTCATAAATATTCATTACTCAATTTATTATTTATTATTTATTTATTTAACCATTTATGTACACACATATATACAGACAAAAAGCAAAGAACAGAAAAATACGCACAAAGGCGATGCTTATTTCTAAAGAAATCTCTTCCAGCATACCTGCGATAGGACAGAGGATAAAAAGAGATGTAGACACCGTGTGTAAGAGTAGAGAGAAAGTAAAATACATAAAATCAAAACAATTCACGCAATAAAATAAAACAAATAATATGAGAATAAACTTACTTACATACATATAAACAAACAAAAAAAATATATATATAACACTAAGATTCTATTAATAATCGTGTAATAATTTTTTTTTTTTTTTTTTTTTTAAATAGAAATTTAAAAAAGAAGTAAAATACAGAATAAATACCTACGCAACTATGACGCTGTGGAAAGATAGTGATCTTTCACTTTTCTTTTAAATACTGCAACGGTTTGGCAGTCCCTAATGTCGGGCGGAAATGAATTCCACAACCGCACCGCGTGCACAGTGAAGGAGTAAGAGTAGAAGTCAGTGGAGTGGGGAGGGGACTTAAGGCGGTTTTTTTAAAAGCGACCTGCAAAGGACATCAGAAGGACGGGCGTAGGAAAAATGCTCCCGCAGATAGGATGGAGTTTTAGGATTGTGAAGGAGATTAAATAGCAGACACAATATCCGAGTGTTCCTGCGAAGTCGAATAGGGAGCCACTTGAGTATCATGCGAAACTTAGACTTACGACGAACTTATTATTTATTATTCATTATTAGTTTTCCTGTGTACACGTTTATTAATTTACGTAAAATACTTTTTATATCATTCGATATTTCTGTAATTTTTCAGGCATTTTTTTACCTTTTTTTATGAAAGAATTGCATTTTTTCAGATTTCTTTCGTGAAGAAGATACTCTGTAGTACCCAATGGGAATCTTCCTGCTTCTGCAAATCTCATTACTGTTTAATTATACTTCAGTATGGAAATCTTTTAAAATGTTAAGTTTGCGCAAAAACGCGCATCATTTCTACCTTATTACAATTATTGAAGGTATGACGCTTATTTTCAATTAACTTACAACAGGATTTTATACTTTTACGCTGTACTTGTTATTTACATTTTTTCATTATAGATTGACTTGACATGAAGTAGAAAAAATAATAAGAACTACAATTAAAATCCAGCTTATTAAAGTTCCTTACCTCCAGGAGTAGAATCCATTAATGAAGTCAAAATAACCAAAATAAAGTGTATTAAGTTCTGTTTCCCAGCTAAGCACTAGGAAGTGGTGAAGGGTGGGCATTTTTGGGGGACTGTCTTATGTAATTTTGACGTTTGAAAAGTGCTGATTCTCAGCCTATACGTATTTTGAAAAGATGACTTTTGATTTTGAATTTGAATTCGAACCACCAAAAACGTTACAAACAAAAATGGTTTGAAGTTTAAAACACAAAATGCATCCGCCGTTTAACAAGTCAAACTTTGGACTAAAATACTGTGTAATTTTGGGTATTTGCGCGTGGTGTGCTTGCGCATATAGCTAGTAATATTCATAGCGTATTGTGTGGGAGTTTATAGAAGCCCACACAAAATCGCAGAAGTAGGTAGGTAGGTTTTTAGGATGAAAAACAGGTAGACCCAGATGTAAAGTCATGTATTGAGAACAATAGACAAGAGAGTAAATCAAAACAAGAGGGAATAGAAAAGCACAAATCAAAACAGTCTGTATGTACATCCCCAATACATTTTTAATGAAAATATCACGTTTAAGAAAAAAATATTCAAAGTACTTAAACTACTTAAACACAAACACGACGTAAGTACATATCGACAGATTAACGTAACTGTACACAGAAACAAACTCAAAAAGAAACCAAGCCCTAAAGATGTAAGGCATTTGTAGTGTCTCAATTTAGGCAATGGTTTTGTGTGTATGCCTGCGATTTGGTGAGTTGATGAGATGAACTTGACATCGACTTGATTTGTGAAGATGCACTCGCGGACAAAGTGCTGTAGAATGTTTGGTGCAAGATTGACGTATTATTTTTGGTAAGTGAGATGGCACTTTGACTATCGCACATGGCGGCTATGGGTGATGAGGATTGAAAAATGTCGCTGATGAGAGATCGGATGTAGATGGCTTCCGTACAGGGTTCACCAAGGGTTATATCTCGCAACCGTTCTCTGTTTTCGTGACTTCCACGACACTAATGAAGCGCACATCTGGAACACGTACCCCGTATAGGAGCATCGGTCTACCAGATTACATGCGTGATCGGCATCAGCGTATCCAATTCTATAACCAGTGTTGCTGCATGTTAGCTTTCTATTTTTGAGTGTACTTGAGCATCGACGAAGACTTCGGGTTCCAATTGAGAGACAGAAGATTATCCAACAGGAGACTCAGTAGGAGACTCAATATGAGGCTTAGTAGGAGGCTGTGTATTATACTGAGCAGTTGGTACTTGTGCAGGTTGCAGATGAGGCGTAGGTGGGGAATTTTGGGTAACATGGGTAAGAACTTCCAGATTATTAGCCTGAGGATCTGAAATCCTTGTTGTTTCGACACCAGGTTCGATGGATGATGGTTTATCTTCGACAAAGTCACTCGCAATGATGATACTTCTCGGATACTGGGGATCGATAAGACGATATCCTTTTGTATCTGTTGAGTAGCTAACGAAGATATATAGGTTTGAGTCTTGCAGTCAAGTTCCTCCGCTTTTTCTTCGGGATGAGCGCTTTTCCTTCGGCGTGCACTTCACAGTCAAAAACTCTTAGGTGGTTTAGATTCACCTTCTTCCCAGTCCACATCTCATGGGGAATTCTGTTGTTAAGTACTTGCGTGGGCGAGTGGTTCTTGAAGTAGATCGCCGTAGAAACAGCTTCACCCCAGTATGCTCGTGGTAAGCCAAAGCATAGATCTTGAAGCATAGATCTGGTTTTCTCGACAATGGTTCTGTTGACTCGCTCCGATACTCTGTTCTGTTGCGGGGTTTAAGGAACTGTGGTTTGATGTACAGTACCATTTTTCTGCAGGAACTGAGTCATCTCACGATTTACGAACTTTGTACCATTGTTGGAGCGAAAAGTTTTGATTTTGAAACCGGTTTAGTACTCCACAAGGCTGTTAAATTCAAGGAATTGACTGAAGACTTCGCATTTCGATCTTAGCAGGTAGCCAAAAGTCTTACGCGTGAAGTCATCTGTAAATGTAAGTAGGTAAAGTGCTCCACCCCATGAATAACGTACTCATAGGTCCGCAAAGGTCTGAGTGAATTAATTCCAATTTACCATCCATCATCAATTTTCCATTTTTTTTTTTTTGTTTGACTTACTTTGAGAATCAGCCAGGCACACATCGCAGTTTTAGCGGCGTCGTGACCCTGTCCTGCACGCGCAGTCTTCACCTCCGTGGAAACAATGCAGTGGTCATAATTGCTGCCTCGCTTTCCCCAAGTTCGCACATCGTTGGAGGCGCCTTTATACATGATAGTATACCTAACATAATTTTGCATTGAAAACTAATGCTCAACGAATAATTTAAAAAATCTTTCCACATTGTTAAATGACTCAGGCGTGACTTTACGGAAATCCATTATAAAATACAATAAACGACGTATATTAAGTAACCTAATCCGCTTAACTGTTCATAAAGAGTCATACTAACTGAATAAAGCTATATTTTGACCGTATGAGTCAGTCTGCATTAGCAAATACACCTACAGTCCTTCTTTTGCACTTTTACGAAGTTTGTGATTGTGATAAATTGATTAACTTAGACCTTACATCATTTAACAATATTCCAAAAAGCTCAGATTATTGTTTTGCATGACCAAAACATTTCTGTTGGTGTAATCGAAAAGTGCCTAATGATATCGGTGAGTAAAATTATTATTGATAATAATGTATTTATATATTATTATGTCACCGTGACCCAATAATTTCAATAAGATTGTCTGTTGTCTCATTTAAAGGCTTGTGCAGACCAGCGCGACTTGTCGCGCGATGCGACACCGGTTATTATTACACTGTGAAGTTTTCTTAGAAATTGTATTGTTCGTGTCGCATCGCGCGACAAGTCGCGTTGGTCTGCACAAGCCTTAAGGCGAAAGCGTCAAGGTAACCCGCGAAATTCAAATTTTCTTACGTTTTTTTGCAATTTGCAGTTCAGTATCATGTCGTATGTTGATCTAAATATGATTTGCGGCCGTATCAAATGTATATTTATAGAATTATAATCATAAAAATGATCAATACAACTCTCTAAGTTCATATAATCGCATTGAATGACTATTTCATGAAATCATGACATTTGACGATTGTGCTTACTTATGGAGTTGTATTGCTGATTGTAATGATTATAATTATGTAAAGCCATATTTGTTACGGTCGCGAATCATATTTCAATCAACATAAAACCTCATACTGACCTGAAAAATGTAAAAAACTAAAGAAAATTTGAATTTCGCGGCCTACCTTAGCGCATGCCCCTTAACGAATAGGGATGGTGCCTGGGTAAAAACAATGAAATTCTAATTAGTCCGTCAGTCAGATAATAAAAAAATATTAGCCACGTATTTTTTGCTTTATCGTATTAATAAAAAAATACTTAGATAAAACGCATTTTAAGTTGGGGAGTGGGGGTCAATACGTCACTAGTACGTATAAAATCTACATACTCGTGACGTCATGGCACATTTTACCTCAATGTATCGCAATTGTAAAAAAGTAAAAATACGTGTCCAATATTTTTTTATAATCTCAAAGACGGACAAAAAAAAATTTTTAGTCATCATCCCTATTGTGGATATGAATAGTTGAAAATAATAGGAAATGACACCGGAGTATTTATTTATTAACTGCCGCCACTCAGTATATCAATATTTAATCATTACCATTGTCGTTTTACACAGTATTATAGTTTATATCTGTACTTTGTAATGAAAGTTTTGATGATCATATTATTTAGCCATAGTAAAATAAGGCGGCGGTACTGGAGTGTGAGTGATGTTATTGTTACTGGATCAGATTATAGTTTTTATCTATGTGACTTGTTTATTCACTCCGCCCATTGTTTATTATATAATTGTAAAAAGATGCATTGGTGTGTTCTAAATATTCTTTTGCATTTATAATAAAACATATTAACGTGTTCTTTTATTTTTTAATTATTGAAATTTATTAAAAATGTTTTTTTTTTAAGCTACTTTAAATAAATAAAACAATTTCTTAACAAAAAATATTCTAACTGCTTTAGCTTAAAATCGCTAAAAGAATCACAACTTCGGAGATTCGAACCCACACAGAAGTATTCAGAAGTAACCAAAACGATCACACGTCAGTCTTGCGTCATTTTCCGGAAAACTTGTTGCGATTATTAGTGATTTTCCATGAATACTTAATTTCTTTGAAAAATCCGTTTCATGCAAGGCAAAGAACTCGACTATTTAAATCACAAATAATTTTGTTTATATTATTTTTCACTTTCTTACAACTAATGAACAAAATTGATCAAAATCAGTCGATTTGGTGCACGGCCTCAATAAATCAAATTGGCTGTGACAGACGTAGAGTCAGACACACGAGTGATTCTATAAGGGTTCCGTTTTTTCATTCGGACGTACGGAAGCGGAACTCCTTATAAATAATATAGTATTTTTATTAAAGTGACATGGTTTGGTTTATCAATCATCATCATTTCAGCCGAAAGACGTCCACTGCTGGACATAGGCCAAGCATCGCCACTTGGATCGGTTCAGTGCTTCCCGCATCCAGCGGATTCGTGCGGCCTTCACAAAATAAAAATCAAAATATACATGTTATTTCACATAAAACTACATAGGCAATTATGAAACGTCAGAAGCTAGGTGCATAGTTCCAATTGATCGTTTCCTGTGGAGAAGAGCCGGCAAGAAACTCCACGGTTACTCTTTTAAAACGAATTGGCTTTTACAATATTTTCAAATAAGTGTTAATAGTTATGGGAGGACAGTGTAGGCCTTTCAGTTAGTACCAGGTACTTAACAAAATAGAAAATGGTCAACAAATCTACAGTCTCCTAGGCCTACAATGTTCTCACATTCACAAAAAAGAAAAGAATCTATATAAAAGATAAATAAAATAATAAAAATGAAAACCTATTTAAACCAAATGACACGATTGCCATTACAACTGTAACAAAATTGAATAATTATCTTGTCCACAAAAGCTCTAAAGGTATATAATGTCATAATGATATGATTATGTCAAGGAAGAATGTAAAAGATAAAAAAATAACATCGTAATTTGGCAGCAGTTAATAGACATAATTAGCCGTTAACGAGGTACCAGGGAATCCACATGTGCAGAAGGAATTTTTGCCAAACTTCCTTTTGTTCAACGTAGTCTTTACTTTTAAAATATGCTTTTTTGATAAGGACACGTTTGATGTGCTTTTTGTACTTTCCATCGCTAAGTTCTGTAACCGTCTTTGGCAACTTGTTATAAAAGCGGATACTGGTTACAAGAAACTAGCTGCGCCCAGCGGTTTCATTCGCATGAGTCTCGATTCCGTGGAAATATCGGGATAAAAAGTGTGATGATGGTCTACCCATGTACCAAATTTCATCCAAATTCGTTCAGCCGTTTAAGCGTGAAAGCGTAACAAACAAACAAACTAACTTTCGCATTTATATTATTATTATATATTTATATATACTAGCTGCGCCCCGCGGTTTCACCGGTATATTTCGCGATCCCGTGAGAATATCGGGATAAAAAGTATTCTGTATTCTAATCCAAGTCATGGTCTACCCGTGTGCCAAATTTCACCCAAATCTGTTCAGCCGATTTACCGTGAAAGCGTAATAAACAAATAAATTCACTTTCGCATTTATAATATTAGTTAGGATAGTTAGGATAGTTAGGATAGTTAGGACAGTTAGGATGACTTCTTGCTTAGAAGACAGATTTTTCCGGGTAAAACTTAATGAGTCGTATTCGAAATTCTACAAGATACAGGCCGGCGTACCCCAGGGCTCCGTATTAGGTCCAACCCTCTATCTTATATACACAGCAGACTTATCAACGTTAGAAGAATCCCTCTGCCACCTTCGTTGATGAGACAATGTTTATATTCATTTTCCAGAATTAGCTTACCGACTGACAGGTTTATGAGTTCATATAATTAGTTATTTTATTTGACTGTTTAGGTCAATTTATTTAAATTATTTTCATTTACTATTGACATAATCTACTGTTTTTATGAGTTGCATAAAATAAATCAAATGAGAAGTATTTATTAGCTAGACTATGGTACAATAGATGTTACAGTAATTGTGGTTTCATTATATCCTGCCATGAGCGTGCAAATACATTTTGTGTCAATTAAAATGATTATGATTATTATTAAAATTCAAATTCAAATTCAAATCTTTATTGCATATCACATGTGTTTACAAGGTCTTAATAATAATAATAAAGTTCACATGGACCCTGTCGGGCACAACAATTTTATAAAAATATGAGTAGTAACATTATCTTTAAAAAACAATCAAATACAATTACATTATATAATATCACATTTAAATATGTGACATACGTCTTTGCAAATTCTCACTAGCTCTAGAAATCATAGATAGATATTAGCTAGCTAGTGGCCTCGACAATTGATCATAATTATTATTCTCGCCTAAGCAACCGGCAGCAAGTTCCTCATGCTCCCATATTAGATGTCAGTGCTTGCGATAGCGTCGGGGGTATGGTTGCGTCCTTCCCTCAAATATGGCGAGGGGTTAATGGCTGATCTTTGCGTTATGCTCGTGAACGGATGCTGCTTGTGGTGACTGGTCGTCTTGCTGACCATGGTTTCGTTATTGTTAGTAGTAATTAACTGTTTATTTATTTTACTTAGATGGTCCTAGTTTATCATTTAACACGGTTTAGCAGGAAACCTCCGCAGGTTTATTATAAATAAATAGCGTGAATATGTGACAAGCATTGATTTATATTAAGAAAAAGAAAAGCTTTGACAAGGAACATCTTTGTTAAATAATGAATGTAAAAATGAAAAATGTGTCAATTAATTCTAAGACCCAAATAATTATATACGTTTCACCGCAAAGAAGCGTGTCCCGTCAGCGCTCCGCCGAGCGTTGGCAGGTCCTAGTTTTCATAATTGTTATTTTTTATAGAAAATAATTTAACACAAACGACATTTTTTTTCTGTCTTTGAGATTAAAAATCCTTAGTTTCGACGAAATTTTCGTTCTGGATTTTTCACCGTTAAGCCAGTAAACACACACACATGTTTAACTTCTAAATAATACCAAATATTATCTATGTTCTTCATTTCACTTATACATTGCACTGTTAGAACTATGAGCGGTGGTAACGGTGTCGACATGCCAGTCGTAGGTTCAAACACTGGCGGGCGTTTTACTTTGTGTAAATAATTTCATCACTGCTGCACTCAAAACGGTGAAGGAAAACATCGTGCGGAAACCCTCCCCACCTAGAATAGAAACATCGAAGACATGTGATATCTACACAACTCGCACTGATGGGCCCGCGTGGTGGATAACAGCCCACTCCCTCTCGAAGAGAGGAGGCCTGTGTCCCAGCAGTGGGAATATTATAGGGTGATTAATATACGCATACACAGGTGGCATTACAGGTGTGAGTACTATGTACTATAGAGCTACCTTTACCGGGTAATGTCTTTCATTGAATTGAATGTGCCCTTGCGGCTGTGAGTATGTCATGCTCATTCAGATGTCTCACTGACGGTGGCGCGTGTGTTGAATCATTTAGCTCCCTTCAAAATGGTTGAGCTGAATGGTCATCAATGCGTCATTTTCGTGAACGGGCGCCGTCAGTTGAGACTGGTCATCTCTTACCTGCCATGGCTTATTTTAATTTTTGAATTGTCTTTTGTTTTTATCTTTTTATTACGGACGCTTTTAATGTGCATGTATTTCTACATTGTTCTCACATGTACAATTTCAGAGTGGAGTGGAGTTTCTTGCCCGTTCTACTTCATAGGTACCTACTACGCTTTGGAATGGGCAACTAGCTTCATATTTCTGATTGACCGACTCCTTGACAATTTGACAGTGCCTGTAAATGGTTTTATTTACAAAAAAAGGCTTTGAGTTTGAATTTATATGCAGACGCAAGTAATTTTGAAGGGTCGCCACTATTGAAGGTCCTACGGGTGGTTTCGCATGAGCTGTGACGTTTGGACGTTTAACAGGTGAATATATGTGGAATACATTTGAGTTTTTCTAGCTGTTGTGAAACTAGGGAGATTCTTGAATTGGTTAGGAATAGTGGGAAAAGGATTTGTTATCATTGGTTTAGGAATTGTATTTAGGTATGTACAGAAATTAAAAATTGCTTTCTAAAAACTTTATTTTTCATAAAATTTATGAATACATTTGATTTAAAAATGAACTTTGTGAGGAAACGTCCCAGAGATAAAAAAAAATGGAGTGCTAAGGTGTTATCTCTTCCACTACTGCGTTGTAAGTTAATATAGAAATAGAGAGGGCTGCAGACTTAGTAATAAATAGTTTATTAATAAGTAGCTGCAAATAAGTTGCCTAAAGCCGCCAAACAGAGCTTGGTAAAAGAGTTGCCAAATGAACAGATCAACTAGAGATAGTGAAAGGCCTGTGAGTATTGTATGTTGCTGATACGGAAAGAATAACAAACAGAGACTTTGGCGCTACCTTATCTGTATCATTGATAGTCAGCTAAACGTAATATTTTAAACGAAGGATTCAAAAGAGAAAAATGTATTCAGCCAGACATTAATAGCTGTTGATGGTTTGATAAAATATACTAGAATTCGTTTAGTGCACATATTGTGTAGGTAGATTAACCATGACTTTTCTAATGTATAAAAAATAACCAATGTCTAAGCAGCCTATGTTTGAAGTTTTCTCTCTCAATATATCTGTCTATCTACATAATTTCTTTTTGCCGTGCGAACGGCACGCGAAAATTCGAAAATGATGAAAAAGTTTTTTTTTTCTAAACCAATTTCGGGTTTTTGCGAGTCTAACGCACGGCAATTCATTTTTATAATTCGAAAAACCAAAAGGAATAGCCGAAAATAGAAAATAGATACGAGAAATTTGAAACGTGATACGAAGTTCACCAGGTCATCTAGTCTTTTTATATATCTAGCACTCCATTTACTCGTATATCTCAACCTAGTAGAGCCCCGCTACATTTGCACTGACCCTTGGCTTGTCTTGGGTAGTCTCTGTTACATTTGCATAATGTCCTGACTTTATGACCATTCTCTTTACTCTTGCAATCGCTGTCGTCAATACATTCTGGAAGTATTACAAAACCAATAAGATAAATATAACATAAAAGTTCGAGGTAGAGGCGAGGCTCGTGGCTAAATAATAACCGGTTGGTCTTCAAGGAAAGCATCGCAAGGTCGGTCCGTGGATGGGTGACCATCAATTTTATACCTATTCCTAACCGTGCCTCGAAAAGTACGTCAACCGTTGGTCCCTGCTGTCATTCATCTTTGACAACCTTACGGGTAGTCAACCTGAAAGTCTGACAACCTGTCTTGCTAAAGGGGTATCGTGTTACCCAGTAACTGGGTTGTGGTATAACAAGTTATAATTAAAATGATTGAAAACTTCTTTATGGGCTTATTGTATCTCATAATTATGAACAACTTTTACTATCTCAAAAATATTACTTATCGTGAAAAAAATAACCTGTTTACAACTTGTATATTAGAGTATGATCATCACGACCTGTGTGTGTCAGAAAGAAGGCACAAGTCTGTAGAACAGCCACAATAATTTGCTAGTTATGATAAAAGTCCCAAGTAATACGGATTCCTTATTACCGCACACCATCCCAGGTTTCCAGGCAGTTACTGAGAACCTGTTTGTCAGCCTTGGTTTCTAGAACTTAGAAATAGGGTCCGATGGCACCACTTGGGTACGGAACCCAAAAATAGGTAAAAAGATATTACCATTCATAATTTTGGGATCCATTAAGCATACGCACTGGCTTTGCGCCTTCAGACACATGCAGGTCTCTCCATAGCGTATCTTGCACTCAAAATCGCTCCGGCAATCTGCATGAACAAAACACAATATATATGAAAACATTACTTTATGTACTTGTACAGCCAAGTATTTTATATCTTCGTCTACGTAGTCTATTGGATAGACAGAATAAACTACTATATTTAATAAACTACCATACGTATTTAATAACACATATAAAAATAAAAATAAATTCCAACGTCGAGTCATCGACACCGACTCTGACCTTTTTAATGGTCAGGCTATTTAATAAAATAATAATAATAATAATGGCCAATGGCCTGATAGCCGAAAGCCTCGACCAACATCTCTTGAGGTTCTCGTTAGGCGGTTGGATCAAGTGCCTAATTCAGAAGGCAGTACTCCTCGATACGGCTCGCATTGTGCGGAGGTTCCTGTCTCTGCAGCCCTAGCCACCGGTAGCTTGGACCTTGATAATAATAAACTGCCTGGTTGGTCTAGTGGTCGCTAGCGCTACTGCTAAGCACGAGGTTCTGGGTTCGATTCCCTGGTCGGGCCAAGTGTTATTGGGTTTTCCTGTCTGGAATTTCTCAGTAATAAAAAAAAAAGTAAAAATTAAGTTTATTTATTTGCATAGATTGTAGGTACATGACATAAGATATTTAAAAGAAAATGTGATCCTTGTACAATCTACCTTAGATTAGGCATGCAAACATTAATGTGTGAAGAAAACGACTAGGTGATCCAAAAAATTAATAAAATAATAACAATAGTGTCAAAATACAAAATTACGAATTACAGTTCAAAACGAGTACATTAGTTGTTATGTCGTTGAAATGCATAAATTATTATAATTACCCATTAATAAGAAATTGACACTAGGATAAGTCATTGTCATTTAAGAAATCGTTAATCGAGTAGTAACATTTTTCAATCAATAATGCTGTTAACTTCTTTTTCAAATTACGTATTATGTCATCTTTTATTATGTCAGGTATATTGTTATATATTGTAGGTCCCATACAATTTTTTTTTTTTTTATGTAATGCAGTATTGCATCTCTCAACTACTAAAAGGTTTTTGTACTGGCTTCTGATTAGTCTCTTACTACTTTGTGACACTGTAGTAAAAAGATGCATGTTACGTTTAACAAAAATTGCCATTTCCAAAATATACATTGCCGGAAATGTTAATAGCTTTAGGGACTTAAACACTGGAACACAGCTATCAGTCATTTTCATATTTAACATCGACCTCAAACAACGTTTTTGGGCTTTGAATACCTGTTCCCGCAGGCAAGAGTTTCCCCAGAAAATTATACCGTATCTCAGAATGGAAGCTGCAAGTAGCAGCCAGTAGTCTGGATTTGTGCCCAGTTGATGGCCATAGGCTCGCCCCCTATTACATGGGACTTAAACATAACGTTTGTAAAAGATGTTGTTTTATATAAATGTAAATAATAATATTAGTGTCACATTTTTCCTATACAATGTGTAACAAAACCCCTGTCCAATCCGAAAAGGGCCACATAGGTAATGCAATAACATCACCAAAAAATTATTTAAAAAAATAATTTAGAATTAAAAAATTATTGCTATTTAAAATTTACGTTTTTAGTTGGTACCAAAATTATTCTAATTCCATTAATAATAATTTATAAATTTTTAACAGGGTCATAAGTTATGACTTGTAGACACTGACTAAGCGACGGTCGTCCGCGCCACAGGTAAAATCAACTGCCCGATAAAATTCTCCATTGAAAAAAAAGGCGGTGTGTTTTTTTAATTATTTTATCCTGTAAATTAATACTACATAAAAATAATCTCAGTGCGATTCATAAGAGTCTTACAATTTTTCTTTACGCTAATTCATGATTATTGACGCTGTAACTTTCAGCAGCGCAGCGATAAGATATTTTAATTATTTGATTATGAATAACGATTGTGCCTTTCTCTTTCTTGTAAGTTGGATTTACACATTTTAGTTTTTAAATTAAATTAAGATAAGAGTTCTATAATTGATCTGCAATTCTACTCTTATCCAAGTAATACTTTAAAAAAAAATTGTAACAAATTGGCTACTTGAACAAAAATATATTGACAGAGAGCGGCTTCTTCTTTCCGGAGAAGTTCTACTAAATTGCAACTATCCCTCTCATGGATAACACACACTTACCACACATCACTCACCGCCACACTAAACTCCCTCTCGCTTGTATTTTGGCATTTGTTTTCTCTTCGTTGATTTTATTTTATTGTATTTTTGCAATGTCTTAAAATATATGAACCTAGGGCTGGCATTTTTGGCACGCCACAATTGTGGCGATAAGTCCCCTCTTTGAGGAGTGGCTAGAGAGGCGCCACGCCTCAACTTCCGCCTGACGCAGGTCCTCACCGGACACGGCTGTTTCGGGAGGTTCCTGTTCCGCACTAGGCGGGAGGAAACGCCCGGGTGTCACCACTGGATGGATCGCCCGGAGGACACGGTGGAGCATACGGTGGAGGTCTGCCCGGCTTGGGCGGAGCACCGCCGTGTCCTCACGGAGGCGATTAGCGGCGGCGATCTCTCGCGTCTGGCCCTGGTTCAGGCCATGGTCCGGAGCAAGAGTGCATGCGAGGCCGTCACTTCCTTCTGCGAAGCAGTCATGCTCGCGAAGGAGGAGGCGGAGCGCGCGAGGGAGAGGCAAGATTCGCGCCCTCGCGCCCCTAGTCGCCACAAGAGACGCCCCGGGCGTCGGGAGTCGCGAGCCGACTTCCGGCCACCGTAGGCGCGGGCTTGCGGATGGTGAGCAATAGCTAGCTCGCCGTCCGATAAGGACCAGGCCCGGCTCGACGGCGCGTTGTGTTCCACGCGCGCCTCAAAGAGATGTCAGCACCAACTGACGGGGTCCGTAAGGGCCAATGCCTGCCAGGGTTGCGAGTTTGACCGAAAGGGATATCGAGACCCCGGCACACAGGCAACGGAAGGAACACGGGTGGGTTTTAGTCAGTAAAAGTCTGACATACCCTTCCGCTCCGCCCAGAGCGGGACAAGTTATTTGATAATTTCACACCCAAAACAAAAAAAAAGGGCTGGCACTTGTGCCCTTAATACAATTTATCCTGATAACTTAGCAAGGGCAAGTTACGACAACTTCTAGTGCTATATTCACAATTAAGTCTAATAATAACGTAACGTAATGTAACATTAAATATCTGTATTGTTGATACGAATAAATACTAATATTAATTTAGGACTTTTAACAACTTCGTCACGTATCGGACGGGGTTTTTGTTATACGTTGAATAGTACCTACATACTAATTCCATGCATTTTTATTTTTGGTCTGACATGTGCGGCTACGGTATTGACATGACGCACCTGCGCAAACTGGTGGACGGAATAGCAGAGGATTTTAAATTTATCAATTGAATTTAATACTTATCCAATTGATATAAGATATAATTATATTGTAATGCTCGATGCTCCAAGCTCGATCACCGAGCATTGAAATATATTCCTTATATAGATTAGATAAGTATCAAATTCAATTGACAAATTTAAAATCTTCTCTCCTGCCGTCCGCCAGTGTGCGCTGGCCATATGACGCAATATCTAATGCTGAGTTTGCTCGACCTGGCTATCGAACCCGGGGTCCTCGTTCACAGATGTCATGCTTGAGGCCAGTAGACAAATGTGGAAATCTATTTTGCTAGGTTAGTAGCAGTCACGCTTGCAACTACTTTAAAAAACTAGTAAGTTCCTACCTAATCACAGATTAATTAAGATGAGAACCTCTGTACCTAACTCTTTTATCTTCTGACTACTTTACACTCACTGAATTGGCCCAGCAAGTCGAGCCCGCTGCGTCCTTGTAGCTTCTGTATTCGTCTGTGACACAAATTCAGGAAAAAAAAAGACTATAGAAAGACTGTTTCTTCATAGTCGGGTAAAAAGTAATTTATTTTTAGTCTAAACTAAAAGTAATTAATAATAACGTAAAATAAAACACACATCACGCCTGTTTTCCCCGAATCATTAGAGGCTATAACTGCGAGGGATAACTGCTAGGGGGCTTATACCAAAAATAATGTCTTTGGAATACATACTGTCCGGGCTCAGCGCAGCGCCGATCGCGATGAGGGATAACAACAACGTGACACATAAGAACTTCATGGTGTTTGTCGGTCACTGTGTGCCTTCTGGCAGTGCTCAGTTTGCCTCCTTTATTTATATCATTATTACACACAGTCAGTCGCACGCAGATATAGTAACAATAGGAAATATGCATGTTATTTTTTTCACATATTCAGTAAAACTTATAAACCTAAGAAAAGTATATTATTGAAGTCAAATTCAACTAATGCTTGTTGCAACAATTTTCTACTATAGTTCAAACGTCTGTAAACCCTTGTACAGACGCTTGTAATGTGTAATGTAATGTCAATATATTACGAGTACACTACACAGTAGGTGCAATTACGAAAAATTTAGGACTAAAAAATTAAAAAAAAAATTAAGATACGAGTACACATATACCTATTACAAACTATAAATATATATATATATATGTATATATGCCTAATTATATAGACATATAATCACAAATGAAATATACATAAATACACGAATATACTAAAACAAATAATACAAACAATGGGAAAACATTAAAGTTGTGACGTTATTGCCAGCTTCTGACGAATGTGCTCGCGAACTTTAACTTTAAAGGATAATCAGTTGGTTGCCATCCTGATTTCCTGGGGGAGTGAATTCCACAGAGAGTTAGACTGAACGAAGAAGGAAGAGTGAATGAAGTCAGTGCAGTGAGTGGGACATTGAAGAACGCGATTATTTGATGACCGTAGATTTTTACTGTGGTTGTCATAAATGTACTGAAAGTGGGGGGCTAGATAACTAGGGGAAGTGGGAGAGTCAAGAAATCAAAACACGGTTGTCAGAGCCCTTTTGCTATCTGCGCTGGCGTATGGGCAACCATTTTAGAAAGTACCGATGCGCAGAAACATGATCATATTTATGCAGATTGGAAACGAATCGAATGCAGTTATTGAGAAGACGGTCTAGTTTGTCGAGGAGATCTGCATTCAGGTCATAATAGCACACATCACCATAATCGATGATAGGGAAGATTAAGGACTGCACAAGCATTGCCTTCGTATTTGTTGGTAGTATTTTTTTCAGTCGGTACAGAGCCCGCAGCGTTCCAGTTACCTTCTGGCTGACCCTCACGACTTGAGTACGTCAGTTCAGAGTACTATCAAGGTGCAAGCCTAAGTTCTTCACATCAGTAGTAAATGGGACGACCGTACCATTGAAGGGAACTGGTGGCAAGGTAGATTCCTATAAAATATGGGATATGTAGGTAAATTTAAATAATAATAATAAAAAATTGTTGAATACGTATTTGTCTTTAACAGAATCTTTATTTCGTAGCTGTAAAGATGGTCTTCGTATTTCGAAGTGAGATGTCGTGCGGTGGACTGTACTTACCGTGTAATCGATTTGCGACATGTGTTATTTAATCCTTGGCTTTTGTTAAGCAAAACAGATTATTTGTTGGTTCCGATAATTAATTTTTTTAATTAAAATAATATATTATTAAAGTGATGCGGTTCGGTTACGTAATGCTATTAGATATGGTAAGTAAAACTGCTTGTGAAGAATGGAAATAAAAACCTTTTTACAAATAAAAGTAACCGACTTCCAACGCCGCGTGTTTGGTTTTGAATTTTTGTTTTTTTGCCATCGAATTCCGAAATAAAGTTATTTTTCGCTTTGTAGTGTTTGCTTTTGGAAGTTGTCTTTTTTTGTAAAAACGTTTTTATTTCTCGCTTTTTAGTGGGTCATTTTGTAATTTATCTAAGTTACAATAGCCTAATGTCAACTGCTCATCAACTTTTACAAAATATTGCTTTTCCCGATGTAGGGACGTTAATCGTTGAGGAGTTCTCCTCGTACTCAACTATCAGCTCCACTTCTCCATAGACGACCATAAATTGCTTGGCAACCATATTAAAGTAATCAAATCGCAACCCGTGAAATACTTATTATTGAGTAGTTCCGGTGCCCATCTGTGGTCTTCATCATCAGTTCCACTTGATCAAATGGTGCTTTCCGAGAGCAACTGCACGAGTTATTATAAAAATACCCAAATCGCTATAGGTGTGCCTATAATATTTGAAGAGTTACCCCGATTTCTCCAGGATCCCATCATCAGATCCTGACCTGACAATGGGACCAACTCGGAAGTATACCTTTTAAACAAAAAAAATATTTTGCAAATCCGTTTTTATATAATACAGAGTTATGCTCGAAAATAACTTAAAAAATAAAAATACATAAACATCCGAATTGATAACCATCTCCTTTTAGAAGTCGGTTAAAAATTAAAGATATTTGATCTATGCTTGATTTACTTAAGTGATACGTCTAATCTGCACACTGCACACGAAGGGTTCCGTACCACCGCACAAGATTTAACATAACACAAGAACGGAATCCTAAAAATTCGTTTAATTTACAGCTAGGTAAACGCAATTACCATCTTTGTATTGCTACAACGAAAGCGAATCTTAACAAGAAGTGTATTACGGAATATTGCAGCCGGCGGTACATATATACAGAAAAAAGTCTGTGACCTGTTTTAGAAGAAATATCGAGTGTGCACCAGACGTTAGTCAAATAAGAATATTTACGTTAATATCGTTCCAAGTCAATATGTTTGATGGCAGTTGATGAGTTGTGGAGTCAAATACAAACATATGACTTATGAAACATATTTATTTCTGGAATGAGAGCTAGAGAACTGTTTTTTTTTAACTCATAGATGTTTTATCAATTTGTAGGAGAATGTATAAAGGTCCTAAGTGTTGTAGGCTGAATACCTTATTTTCATGAAGCAATGTGGCTACCTATGTATTATATATTATTTTCTACCGAACTTAATTTACCTAAAAACTATTATTTATTTCAGTTTTTATGTACTTTTCTTTAGAGTTAGAATTTGAAGTTGTAACACAACACTTTTGAATATATTTATTATAGAAAAAAACCTTCAGTCATTAAAAAAAACATTCACATACGATAAATTCATCCAACCTTACTTACACATTACACCCTGTATACAAACATTAGTTGCCACAAATATCGACATATCGATAAGAGACATCTCTAGTACCGAGTACCGATATCGTTGGTAATAGAGAGCGTCATTTGTCTTATAAAAAACGAATTGTTCGGGACGTATCGCGGACCTAAGATGATATTTATGAGAAAGAATGAATTTGTCCTAGAGCGCGGTGCACACCGGCGGAAACGACTTGCTTTTTATTGGTCGCGTGAGTAATGGGCTTAAACGGCACTTTCTATAGGTTGCTTGGTGTATTTAGTGCAGTGAAGTAAGGAATTTTCCTTTTTTAAAAGACTTTCAAAATGGGAAGAAAAAGCATTCAATGTTTTTTAATAAAATTGGTTGAATTTGAAACAAAAACACGCAGCATTCTTGAACAGATTGCCAGTCAAACGAAAATAAGAAAAAAATAAAAATGTAATTTAAGAATTGTCTCCTTGGCACAGAGGTTATCAGATTCGCAGCCGAGTGAGGAATCTAGAATACCCGACCTGGGAATGAACCTACATTCCCAGGTCGGGTATGGTTATTGGAAATTCTTAGTAGCTACAGTTAATGATATGGGAAAAAAAAGTAAAGTTAGCGATAATCTTCTACTTTACACCTCTTTTTAACCCTTGGGGAATAACAAGGAGTATCGGAGTCCTATTACTCGTAGTCTAGCGTTAGCTGTAGTGGGTAGGTTCACATTTATAGGGTAACGGGAAGGGATCGAACTCATGCATTCACATCTAAACCGGCACAGAACGGCAAATTCCTGCAAAAGATTAATCAAATAAATTCGTACCTTTACAGTTTACCCAACTTAATGGCTATAGACAATACACTTTGAGCACACTAAACGCCCGTGGGCATTATAACAATAAAACTTCTATTGTTTCTGGTTTATACCCGTTACATTAATATTCAATGTATTTATAGTATTAGTATATTTTTATTGTATTATAAAACTACTTTTACCTACTTTTTCCTTTACATGTGCTATGGGACCTTGCTTCCTGCCAAACTTCATGATTCTAGGTCAACGGGAAGTACCCTGTAGGTTTTGATTTGTTTGCAAGTATCAAAATTTATGTCGCATAAATGACCGTATTTTTTTATTGCGTTAGAAGCTTCATTTTTTTTAGAGCTCCATGAGACCACAGACGTACTCTTTTGATATTAATTTCACCTTGATACCTCCACGCGTTCCTGAAAAAAAGGTTCTTGACAGACTAACGACACACAGACAAACGGACAGACGGACAACGAAGTGATGTTATGAGGGTTCCGTTCTTTCCTTTTGAGGTACGGAACCCTAAAAAACACAAGAAAATATTCGCACAGGAGATAGCAAAACTAAGTATGGAATAAAATAAAGGTAAGTATGTAAATGTTATAATACTTGGAAGAGAAAAAAAAACAAATCTCGTATTCTAATATAAATTGAAATGGAATTATTATTAGTTAAACCCAGAAACAATTTCCTCCTACAGTATTGGTTGAAAATATTTGGTGTTTTGCATGTATTTTGTCAGTGTATATCTTTTCGAAAGTGTCAAATCAAATCAAATATCTTTATTATGGATCATAGGTAGGTACATAATACAGGTCTTATTAAATAATTAAATTGTGATCAGCTATATCCCGCCCTTAGGGCATACAATAGTTACACAGAAATTTAATTATAAAAAAGATAAAAATAAAAACAGAGCGGGTACACAACAGTGGGACACTGAACGCATCATGACTCGGGGGGACTGTATTGGAGAAGTGATGTGTCTGTTATGAAGTCTTTTATGCACTTGTTTACTAACAGATCATGGAGATCCTTTTGAATTTTTTTCATTTCCGTAATTCTAATAGGACCCGGAATATTATTAAAGATGCGTGAAGCTGTACAAAAGATACTTGCATGCATTAGATGAGTCTTGCTAGCTACTGTGCGCAATTTGTCCTTAGTATGTGCGAAGATGCTATCATCTCCGCACACATACTTTTGTGTATTGTATGATATTTCAAAAATTGAACCGCGTTTGTATTTTGCGCAAAGTATGCCTAATTTTATTTTTCGTTTGACTGTACGTAGCCCGTTTAGCAGTCTATTTGGTGAAGCCTTCATGTTATTTACATGAACTAACATTACTAGAACTACCAAGAAATTGATGCAATGAGGGTTTTAATAAAAATCCATGCCACCAGTTGGCGTCACTTTGACAAGAAGTCTGCCATTTCGACAATTAATATGAAATCATTCCCTTCATTCATTCGTTCATCATTAAGTCACGACTAAAGAAAATATAGGCGCTTTGACACTTTTGACCGGTGCACGGACCTGACCACTCAGTGCTGCCACCTAGTCAACGGCATTTCAGAAAACCCTCAATCTTACTTGTTAACGTGTTATGTCTTTTAATTAAATAGGGGCTATAGTGTTTTGATATCTCTCTTCGTTGACATTAGGATGACCGGGGTGGAAGGAGAGCGAATGCGTTAAAGTTTGACGCATTGAAACTGGCAGAAGGATAATACAATTACGTATTGAGGCTTTATTAATTGGTAATGGGAATGACTAGGCTGTTCAAATCATAAACATAGCATCACGCCTGTTTTCCCCGGACGGTCTATTGCCATCAAATGGGCACAAACGCAGACTCCCGACTGCTACTACGAAATTAATAACGAAAGGAGACTATTACATACATAACAACATGCCTGTTTTACTCGGTTGTTTAAGTCCCATGTAATAGAGGGCGAGCACCGTAGCCGGGCACAAAAAAAAAGAAAACTTACAAAGAAAGACGACAATAAGATGAAAGAAACTAGACTATCAATAAATAAATTGAAAAATTAATATTGATAATGTTAGACTATTAATAATGAAGTAAATTGATTATGCGTTGAAAGTAAATGAATTGAACAAAGCAAAGTTTAATAAGATTGTTGATATTAATAACTTTATTTTTATAATATAAACTGCTGGGATCTAGGATATTGTTGTTTCAAATAAACGTAATATTAAATTTCACTCAATAAAGCTATCGAATCATTTGATCAATTTCTCGTTAATTGTATCAAAGGAAAACATTTTCTTTGTAAACTTTTAACGTGAACATAGGAAATGTATTTTAATGAAAAGAAACGTTTTCAGATAAAAATAAATGAATGAACTTTGAACAAAGTTAAATTTAATTTTTGAATACCGTAGAATCGATATACATATAACAAACTTGCAAAAAAGGAAAGTAGGAGAATCGCTTAGCCTCAGGCATAGTCCGCCAATAATAAATAATGTTTCTGGGAGACAGACCTCCTCTCTGAAAGGACGAATGGGCCGTAATCCACCACGCGAGCCCAGTGCGCGTTGGTGGAAGTCACATATCTTCGAATTTTCGTTCTAGGACATGCTGGTTTCCCCACGATGTTTTCCTTCACCGTTTTGAGTGCAGCAGTGATGAGATAATGTAGACAAAGTAAAATCCCTGTCTGGGTTTGAAACTACAACCTACAATTCTTAAGAAGATTCATCCTAAAAGTTGGCAACGTCGCAAATAACTATAAAATATTTACCTGTTTTGATTCATATAGCAATATTACTATGTGGAAATAAAAAATGTGGCTAACTAGAGAACTAGAATATTAATAATGAATTGTAATTATAACATTGAATTTGATGTTGTACCCGTTTTAGGTGTACAAAAAGCATTTGAAAAGTTTCCAAATAGTTTTTTTACATCTAAAACTAAACATTCGGTGTTACGATATTTATTATTGCATTTCATAATCAATATTCTAGTTCGCTAGTTAGCCACATTTTTTATTTGCCAAATTAATCGAAACAGTGAAATATTTGACATCTAGCTATTTGCGACGTTGTCCACTTTCAGAATAAACGCTCTTAAGTCACGGCCGTTACCACTGGGCCAGTGCTGTACTGAAACTGCTGAACATAAATGGTGGTGGAAATGAAAATAGTAACAGTCAACCGGACACTAGTAGTAACTATGTGACATTGACATCGCCTTTATGTCGTAGTGGTAAGGGCGACTTTTGTAGAGCAATTGTTACCACAGATATGTGTTTGGGTCTACTTATTATTAGCAGGGGAACATGAAGAAATACTTCAGTTTAGGTAAGCAGGCCGAGAAACAAATGATTTATCTCCATTTCCAGTGAAATGCTTTTAGTAAGATCAGTTTATTTTGCAAAGGGTTGATATCGATACAGGCGCACCCGCCTGTTGGATGATAACTAGACATTGTATTGAGAATCAATTCAATGTGCAGATATTGGTTCTCAATCCCGCGATAGTATCACTTGTGCAAGCTCTCGTGATTGTATAGGAGATGTGTATTTGTTTTGTTGCATACAATACGTGTAGACAAAGTCCAGATTTCTAACGTTTTCTTTCATCCATGTTACGTTACTGACGTCAGTAACATTATATGGATGAAAAATAAATTAATTAATTACCTTCTTTAATTTCATTATTTCTGTTTCCCGCGAACTGTGACTGTCTTGTTGATCTAATCTTCGCAAGCACTACCGCAGAGTATGAGGTCCTGGGTTCAATTCTCGGGTCGGGCAGTGTTTTTGGATTTTGTCCACCAGGAATTTAGTAGCAGCCTGGAGTCTGGATTTGTGCCCGGTTGATGGGAATAGGTTCTCTAATAAATCGGGCATAGGTACATAGCTGGTGCAATGTGGGTGTACTATAGATACACCTCTGCCTAACCCTTTGGGGAAGCAGTCGTGTGTCTCAATTAGCCTATAATTTTCCCACTGCTGGGACACAGGTCTCCTCTCGGTGAGAGGGAGTGGACCTTAATCTACCGCGCTAGCCCAATGCGTGTTGGTAGATAACACATGTCTTCGATTTTTTTTGAGAGCAGTGGTGATGAAATAATTTACACAAAGTAAAGCGCCTGTCTGGCTTCGAAACTACGACCTGCAACTCGTAAGTCACGGCCGTCACCACTCACACTGTCACCACTGCTCTCAGTCGTGTGTTTATTTCTGTTTTCTTTAGATTTCGACTTCAAAAGTCGACATCTCCGTTGTGTCCTTAGCTTAACGTCGTAGTTAACGGTGTCTGTGTGTTTAGGCAGATTCATGCGATGTCCCCCGATGTGTGCGCGGTTTTATCTTAACGACCCATTTGTAGCGGCATCGGCGTAGGCAGATCTACTGCGGTGTTTTATAA
The DNA here is from genome assembly GCA_947364205.1 of Agrochola lota. NCBI lineage: Eukaryota > Metazoa > Arthropoda > Insecta > Lepidoptera > Noctuidae > Agrochola > Agrochola lota. The sequence continues at coordinate 15,283,959 of OX376244.1, read as the reverse complement.
CGTTTTTGCACTGTAAATGTAGGTACATGCCGATTTTATTACGGTGTATTGTGAATTTAAGTACGTTTGAATGCTTCACTTAAGTGTACCTGATATTCATTAAATAATTCTAGGCTCGATTTACAGGTTACACTTTCGGTTATCGCCAAACAAACAATAGGTATAAAAAATATATACGAGTATTGTTGTTGCACTTACACAGATTTGCTACACCTATGAGTGGCCATAAAATATGATAATATATTTTCCATGCGGGAATCAAACCCGAGACCTGTACCATTGAAGTCAATCAAACAGAAAAATAAACTTAACTTAAAAATGAGAAAAACAAAAAAACTTATTTTTTCCATCGATACGCTAAGCAGCATAATAAATCAGCCAATCGTCTCTTTGACAAACAAATGCTGAATGATTTAGACAGTGGTATGATCAGCTCAAATTATCCCACTGCTGGGACGCAGGCTTCTTTTTCGAGAGGGAGTGGGTTGTAATCTACCACACGGGCCCAATGCGGATTGGTACACGTCACATATATCTTCGAATTTTTTGACAAGGCATGCCGGTTTCCTCACGAGGTTCTCTGCACCGTTTTGAGAGCAGTGGTGATGAAATTATTTAAATAAAATAAAGCACCTCACTGGGTTCGAACCCATGACTTGCAACTTAGACAGTATTTTATGAAAACTATACCTTGCTTTCTAAATTATGTTAAACTGTTCTCCCGAGTCATAGAGGAGAGGCCTGTGTCCCAGCAGTGGGAAATCTGTCGGCTTATTATGCTTTACCGAGCCAAGACTTAATATAATCCTGAAACTTCAACCTCCTAGTCAAACCTAATATTTACTCAATTCAAACTTCCTTTGCTGCATAACATAACTTATGGCCCATTCATATCCCCGATATAAAAACCTTATTTATAGCAAAGATGTATCAACAACTTGTCCGAGTGACCGTTTATCTTGTCAATAAATATAGACTCCGTCTCAGAAACAAGCCACATCAGTCGGATCGCACGAGAACAATGTTTTATGGCGGTTCTTGTTTAACTGCTACGGAATTCAAATGGGTTATGTTTTTTATTTATATTTTACTGAAGTATATTTATACATAATATGTATGTGCATACATAATATCACGCCTGCATACAGCAAAGGGTTAAGCAGAACTGTACACCCACATTAACTGGGCACATAAGCATATTCCAGGTAGCCTCATGTCAAAAAAATTAACTAATGTTTGTTCCAAAAGTATCTGATAAATGTATTAACAACCGCGATTGAGATTAAATTCTTACTTACTTATTCATCTGTATTTAGAAGGTTTCAACTTTATATCGCACCACTTTTTCCAGTAATTATTGTTTCATTATGTAAATTATTAAATTGTGATTGAAAATCATAGACTAAAATTGAGATTATAAAATTATCTCAATTATCAAATGAAAAATATCTTTACGGTATTTTAAAGTAAAAATTACGGGTTTAATTATTCAAACAATTAAATCAAAGCACTCCATTTGTAAGTAGCACTGTAAAATTGGCATCCACAGGTCCGTTTTCTGATCCAGTTGTTTATATTTTCATCTGATTCTTTTGGAACAGACCACATGTTTTAATAAAAAAATCTGATACCTATTTAAATGACTATTACATACATTGAACCTGTATGTACCAGACGTGGCGAAATGTAGTACCTACGTTGTAGGTACGATTGTTGCTACCTACTACTACGATGTAGTTACTACACGTCTGTCTACCCTGTATACCTTGGCAGATGATGTTATAATTATTATCAGAAAATCTTGTTATGTAACATTTTTATAATTTAGATACTAATACAACTTTTCTCTTTCCTTCACACGCGTCACATATGGCGCCACCTATCGACACTAGTTCCAAACTGCACTAGCTAAAGTTAGTCCAATATACAGACTAACTTTAGTGCAGACTACACTAAACTGCGTTGGAACTAAATCGGTATGATTTCTAAACTAACACGCAAAAACAAACCCGACTGGGATTAAATAAGTTTGGAATTGTTTGCTGTTTTAGTTTGTACTAGGATTTGGCACGGCTTTGCTCAGAAAATGTTGCTATTTTCAGATGTTTATGTCTGCTTACTCTTATTAAAAAAAATCGGCCAAGTGCGTGTCGAATCACGCACAATTAAGGGTTCTGTAGTAGCGATGAATTTATCACGAACAAACTTAACTTTGTAATCGATTAAAAAATTCTTCCATACATCAAAATACGTCACGGACAATTCTCCAATTTTATTGCAATAATGTAAATTTGAAATCGCAAAAAAAAAATCCTACAAACTAACTACATTCAGACTTTTTCCTTTACTTGTGCTGTAAGACCTCGCTTCTTGCCCAATTTCATGATTCTATATCAACGGGAAGTACCATAAAGGTTTTGATTTATTTGCGAGTATCAAAATATGTCGCATATGTAGTCGTATTTTTTATTACGTTGACTTAGAAGCTTGATTTTTTTGAGCTTCAAGGGACCGTAGAACCTACGTATTATATATATTAATTACAACTTGATATCTCCACGCGTTCCTGAGAAAAAGGATCTTGACAGACAGACAGATGGACAGACAACGAAGTGATCTGATAACGGTTCCGTTTTTTGCTTACATAACCCTAAAAGGTTGATATGATTGACAAATCAGTGAGCTTAGCTCAGACAACAACAATGAGCTTACTTCTTTCGAAGGCAAACAAGTCGTATTTGCTGTCAAAAGGCTCAGACGGGATTTGAATCTGAGACCTCTAGGGTGTGTACCCCTCAGGGCAGCTATAGCATTTACACAAAAAATATAGGAGTAAGTACAGGATCACAAAGAGGTTTAAATTGTTGCTCTATTGGTGAAAAAAATACCTTTACTGGAAATCACAATTGAAAGAAAAAGATAGATAGTATGAATAGGTACCTAACACTGTATAACATCCAGGATCTATTAATCATTCAAGAGGTGAGCTGAATGAACACTGAGCATTATGTTCAATGCACTAAACGCGGATTTAAAGTTATGCCAAACTGAAACCTTGAAAATATATGGTTATCTTAGGGCGACTAGAAACATATATGGTTATCTTAGGGCGACTAGAAACATATATGGTTATCTTAGGGCGACTAGAAACATATATGGTTATCTTAGGGCGACTAGAAACATAATGGTTATCTTAGGGCGACTAGAAACATATATGGTTATCTTAGGGCGACTAGAAACATATATGGTTATCTTAGGGCGACTAGAAACATATATGGTTATCTTAGGGCGACTAGAAACATAATGGTTATCTTAGGGCGACTAGAAACATATATGGTTATCTTAGGGCGACTAGAAACATATATGGTTATCTTAGGGCGACTAGAAACATATATGGTTATCTTAGGGCGACTAGAAACATATATGGTTATCTTAGGGCGACTAGAAACATATATGGTTATCTTAGGGCGACTAGAAACATATATGGTTATCTTAGGGCGACTAGAAACATATATGGTTATCTTAGGGCGACTAGAAACATATATGGTTATCTTAGGGCGACTAGAAACATATATGGTTATCTTAGGGCGACTAGAAACATATATGGTTATCTTAGGGCGACTAGAAACATATATGGTTATCTTAGGGCGACTAGAAACATATATGGTTATCTTAGGGCGACTAGAAACATATATGGTTATCTTAGGGCGACTAGAAACAATTCTATTTAACCGACTTCCAAAAAGGATGAGGTTATATATTCGTGGCGTATGTATGTTTTTTTTTCAATGTATGTCCACCGATTTCTCGGTCAATTGTGGACCGACTTTGAAAATTATTTTTTTGTATGAGAGGGTATGCTCCCAAGTTAGTCCCATATAAATTTTTGTAACTTTGCTGTGATGGTTTTTGAGTAAGCTTCAATAATACGTATTTTTCCCATTTAGTGTATGCAGATGATATGATGATAACTTCCTGTCACTGTTATTGTGTGGGGTAGTTACCACAACTAAATGGTGAAAAATATAAACTTTTTCTTGAACAAAAAAAAACAACCGACTTCCAAAAAAAACACTACAAAGTGAAAAATAATTTTAATTTCGGAAGTCGGTGGCAAAAAACGAAAATTCTTAAACAATGGCACCGACTTAAACCCTAAATTAAAGCAATTTTCACTTTGTAGTGCTTTTTTTGGAAGTCAGTTGTTTTTTTATTACTGACGCTTTTAACGTGCACGTCTTTTTACATTGTTCTCACATGTATAATTACAAAATGGATGATGTAACCAATATTTTGTAAAAATATTCTGATTGGAGAAGAACGGGCAAGAAACTCCACGGAAGTGTCCGTGGAGTTTCTTGCCCATAGGAACGTACTATGCGTTGGAATGGGAAACTAGCTTCATATTTCTGACTGACCGACCCCTTGACAATTCAAAAGTACCTGTAATTGGTTTATTTGAAATAAATGCTTTGAGTTTGAGTTTGAGTTTTGAGTTTTTTTTTGTTAATAATTTTTATTTTGTAAATTTTTTCGTTCAAAAGATCCTTTATGTGCCTGATTGAAATAAATGATTTGAATTGCCTTTAACTTTATTAAACTGGTTGTCACATCTTTGCTCCGCGTTTATTAATAGAGGGCAGGGGGTGTTAGTTCCAAATAATTAATTAAGTAGTGGGTGAGCTGCTATGACAAATCTAGCTGATAGATGGGCAGCCCCGTACTGGGACATTGGATACACCAACATGCCACTGTGACGTAGTAATGAATAGTTTGTATTGTTTTTCTGGTAGATGTATGTATATACCAAACGTGTATGTACCAAAAGGACTATATGGGTCCGAAGTAAAATATTTATTTTTATAATAACTTTTCATTAACTTGGTGTGCACTTTTTACCTACTGTCGACTCGAAAAGAAGAAGTTCTGAAGCTTCTTGAAACCCACTGAACAGAATCACAACGTATTAAGAATTTCCTGAAATAAAAAATTAATAACATTTACAATTTTCGTGATCTCGAACTTTAATCTGGATTCTTTCAATTCTCAGCTGCGACGGGTCAGGCCGACGTTTTCCAATCTAGTTTTAACAAATTTTCTTCAGAAACCAAATATTATTTTCCTTCATTGCCTTCCACTATTGCGATGTGGATGTTTGCGGGAAATAATATTGGTGGTTTTGCCGCCATTTTTAGAAATAGATGAGCACCCTTCATGACGCATGCTCGCGGCAGCACCAACAGTATTCACAGTGTGTCCCCGATGTTGTGGAGGTGGATGCAACTCCACGCTGAAATTTTATTGTACCCATGTGATTCTGTGTCTGCACCTATTAACACTAGAGATTATAAGTAAAATTGTTACTAAGCCTTAACTCTATGGACTCTGTCTGAAATAAAAGTTTTCTATTAACCAGCGCTGGGGCTCTGTCTCGCATAGGGTCGCAGCTTTATGCTGAGCGATGGCCGTTTTGCGTGGATGTGACGCATGTTTTCCCCCAAACTGTTTATTTTCGTGTTTTGTTCTTACCTTGCGTCATATGTACCGCAAATAAACGTATTTTCTTTCTTTCTTCTTTCTTTCTATTCAATTCTTTTGCTTACTTTTGTACTATTGTTTTCGCTAAACCACTCAACCAACTCTTTAATGCACTCCTATATTAACTTCTATAATATTATCCCTCATATGCAGTGCGACTAATGCCTCAATCTTGTATACCCACTCTCCCCTCGCAACAAGTTGCTATTTAAGAAACCTTTCCAAAATATATCGCTCCGTCTCTTTCATGTGTAATTTTTCTGATAGGTTAGAGGGAGGCAGGTACATGTAATTACATAGTTTCATGGGCATAAACTTGTGTTCTCACTTGGCGATAAATGTTGAGAAATTGTTGCTTCGTGCGAGTACTCGCAACCGGCGTGCTTGTATGACCAGATGTATCGGTCTGTATTTTCTGGCGAGCCCCATGGCAAGAAAGCTTTAGTTTTAGTATGTATTTAGTTGTTTCGTTACAACTTCAAATCTAAGATGCGAACTCCAACGTTATAGTTGCAACAATGACACCTTTTTGTTGCTTGTTGTAGAGGTCACCACTTCTTCTTCACATAAAACACGGGTCACATTGTTTTGGGTAGTCCAGACTAACAATTGCAATATCTTTCATTTTGACAATTCGACAACATTCATCGGTGTATTTACGTTGTCGAGCAGACGAATTTTTCAAACATGAAGCAATAGATTAGGAATGTTCTTCAAAATCCTGCGGATTGTGAGAGAAAATGTGTTACGCAATAAATTGTGGTGCTGATTGCCTTGACATCCTTTGAGAGTGTATATTATTAATGTTGACTGTGTTGCGGCATGTTGCCTGGACAGAGCACGGTGTTAGTCTGCTAAATGAGAATGGTTATCTAAATGAGAACCACTCCGACTGTATCGTGCAGATAATGTGACGGGAATTCTTCGTAGTAGAGTAGGTTTTGTGGGTATAATTTAATGTTATGATATAGAATTAAGAAAAATGGTCATTATTTGTCATTTTATTAACTGAGGTTTATACATACATAAACTCACGCCTTCATCCTATGAGAGTAAGCAGAAACTATAGACCGATCTTACATACTCATTTTTCTTCATTTAAGTTCATACATCTGCTCATACACGCACGCCGGTTGCAAGGTCATAAGGTCTATGTATCTCAATAATAAACCAAATTTTTGTCGTATCTTCAAAATATTATTCAAATCTGCAGTGATTTTTCACAAACATGTAATCACATGCTTCACTCAAAACTCTCTTTTAAACTCAGAAACTGAGATTAACCTATTTTATTTTGCTAACTTATACAGGGGAACATTTTCTCTATAATGACTTAATGCATTCATATTTTTAATTTCTTTTTCTATAATTTTCATGTTATTTTCATTTTCTATTTGTCTATGGTTCCTTCGTGCGTTTTTCTCTAGGAGCTCAAACTCAAACTCAAAGCATTTATTCCAAATAAACCAATTACAGGCACTTTTGAATTGTCAAGGGGTCTGTCAGTCAGAAATATGAAGCTAGTTGCCCATTCCAAAGCGTAGTAGGTTCCTATGGAGAAGAACGGGCAAGAAACTCCACGGATACTCTTTTAAATCAAATAAAAGCACCCGTAATAAAAATATAACAATTCAAAAATTATAATAAATTAAAATAAGCCATGGCAGCTTAGAGATTACCAGTCCCTACTGACGGCGCCCGTTCACGAACATGACGCATGGATCAGCATCAGATCATTCAGCTCAACCATTTTTAAGGGAACTTAATGATCCAACACACACGCCACCACCAGCGAGACATTTGAGTAAGCATGACATACTCTCAGCCGCCAGGGCACATTCAAGTCAATTAAATAGCTATAAGTAGTTTAGACGCTACAAACACTGGGATGAAAAATAAAATCACCCGTATCAAGAAGCCAAGCTTATTAGCTTGTATCACATCCAGCGAATCCTTTCCCCGTAGAGTGCACTACATGTGAGTGTCGTGACTCGTGAGTACCAAGAGGAGGCTCCTAACGTAAGGTCAACAATGCTATTGAGTTCACTGCCGCGAAGCTGAGCGAAGCCGATTTGGACATTTTTGTTATAAAATTATCTGTAAATCTACTGTGACAACGCACATTAGACGTTAGACGATTTTTTTAGGGTTCCGTACCCGAAGGGTTCACAACCAACGGAACCCTATTACTAAGCCTCCGCTATCCGTCCGTCCATACGTCTGTCTGTCAGCGGGCTGTATCGCATGAACCATAATAGGTACACAGTCGAAATTTTCACAGATTGTGTATTTCTATTGCATATTGCAGCAAAAAAAAGTTAATAATTAAATAAAGGGGGTACCCATACAAGAAACCTATTTTTTTTCGGCGGAACCGGTAAATGACATGTCAATTAGTTGACATAATGACGACAGCCAATCATAAAACCTCAAGATTTCGTAGAACGTTCCCTATAAAGTAGTCCCTAGTAAGTAAATATATTTATAATGTTACTTCGGGAAGTCAAATCTATATCAAATTCGGTAAAGTACGGCTAACATTTAGTTATTTATGTCTGCATATTTGCATGAAGTCCTTGGTTTGATCTCTAGACTGGGCAAAGTGGTACCGATAAGCATTTCGATGCGGAATTTCTCAGTAGTAGCCTAGTTTGGATTTATGCTTGTTTGATGGCAGTAGGCTCGCTCGCTATATTATTATGGGAATTATAAACATAACTGGCGAATTTTCATATACCTCTCGTTTCCAGGAAAACACATATTTTATATATTATGTTAGTTACACTCTATGTACATTATTTCAAATCCTTCCTGTTCAGTTTCAACTCAACCAGCCATTTAATCCCAAATCATGTTTTATGCATGAGTTGGACTGAATGTTTGATCAAACCGTTTTGCAAACGTATTGTTCCCCGGAGTGTTGGGGCAAACATTGGTCGAACAATTATCGTCCAATTATTTGTGTCGTGCAAACAGAATCGTGTTGGTTCAAGTGTTGGGCTTGAATTAATAGTTTTGTGTTGTGATTTCTATAGTTTTACAAAGTGTGTCTTTTGAAGGTTATAGACCAAACAGAGCAGTGATGACCCAGTAGTAACGGCCCCGAATTACATATTGTAGGTCGCGGGTTCGAACCCAGGCAGGCACTTTACTTTGTAAACGGTGAAGGAAAACATCGTGAGGAAACCGGGTGTCCTAATACCGATAAATTCGAAGACATGTGACATCTACCAACCTGCACTGGGCTTGCGTATTGGATTATGACCCACTCCTTCTCAAAGAGAGGAGGCCTGTGTTCCAGCAGTGGGAACGTTGTAGGGTAGAGCAAACAGAGCGACGAAGGCTATGGTTTCAGTTGCCGTGCTATCGATAGTGACAGACAAATACCAAACCGTCAACCACTCCACAAACTCTTATCATGACACCCATTTGTAGAAAGAGCGTAGACTTATTTACCATAGTCTCTTGAGTACATTAGCAGTCGATAGCGATGCGGATGAATTTTGCGAGGCCATATTTTAGATTTAGTTAAGATATAAATTGGTTTTATTAGGTACTAGCTTCTTCCCGCGACTTTGTTCGCGTGGAAGTCGTAACACATCACAATATACTCGTACCACAATAACAGCCATATATATATAAAACTTCCCTGCTTACTACGTTTGTAGTTTTGTTCTCAGCAGCCAAAATATACAGAGAGTCAGGACTGGTGACTCGAGAGCAAGCGACGTACAGTTGTCCGTGTGAGAAACAGCTTGTCCTGAGGTCAGCAGCCGTCAGTGTCGGCCCCTGTGACTTGTTTTTTATTAGGTACCTATAAGTTGTTATTTATATATATTTCATTTTTAATTCTTAATAAATATAAATCTACCTTATTCATTAATTAATCAATAACAAATCATTATTGAAAGTCTATGATAATAATTATTAGACGGCGAGACCATTCAACTTGAAACAACTGATTTAGATTATGTACAATGAAGTTATTGTTGTAAAAGACAATTGCCAGATTAGAATTTAAAAAGACGTTTAAGTGACAAGAATAACAAAATGATGTTACTTATGTATAAATGAGTTACTGATTAAACTTAAAATGCTTATCAATGTTTGAAAAAGAAACGGTCTCTGTTACATCAGCCTGTCAATGTGTTTTAGCAAAAACGTATTCTCATACAGAGCATTGATCACAATGCTTACTCACTGCGGTTTTACTATTCAGTCAAGATTTTCTGCAGACGTTTTTCAGTACCGAAAGTCAGAGTTTTCTAGAAGATAAAACATACATACAGTGGATAAACTTCTTATACTAAATTAACGAACGAACAGGGGGGTTTTATTTATTTGTATATACATATTTACAAGTGGGTACAAACAACTTATAATTAATTAATTTTAAAAAGTAGCAAAATTATATACTAACTTAACTAAAACTATTCGCAAACTAAAATATAGCATCGAAAAATTCATCCGCATCGCTGTCGACTGGCAATGTACCCAAGAGACTGGCCGCATTGCCACGTTGTATGGCAATGCTTAACCTTTGCCCAAGGTAAAAACCAGCCCTTGGGTCACGGGAAGTGTCAAATAGCCGTTTGGAGATTTCTGTACAGAGGCCGTAAGCACTCGGCCCTCACGGCCCGAGCGTTTCAACCCTAAACGGCTCGAAAATATAATTACCAGTGAGGTTATTATACTTACGCCGCTTGAGGTTTTCTGCAGCCGCAGCAGCAGCACCAGCACAGCACGCCGAGCCAGGAAGATGGGACGGCGCAAGATTGTCGACACAGGTTGCATCCCACACTAAAGACCTACCCACCTTCGATGGAGATAAAGACATGCCATCCGGTCTCTTGCCATCGTCGCGTGCCAAGCCATTGGGTTCTAATATAGCTGGAACGCCGGCGGTGACAAGAGCTCGTCGGATGATATCGTTAATGTTCGCGTGCCGCGCTAAGCGACCTGCACTTCGGCTGCAAGACAGGCCGTGATGTCCGAGACTTTTGACAACTTCGCCACAGTGACAGCGATGAGGAGAACAACATGGAGCTCCTAGTCGTAGGGACCGAACGAACTATTAAAATAAAAATAATTCTATCCAAACCTAACTAAAACTATTAACATACTAAAATCATCATCACCATTCTCCTGTACTTCTATCATAATTTATTTGTGGTCGATGCAACATAAATATCTCCTCGTCCATACTTCTCTATTATTGTTCATCTCGGTAGTCACTCTCTTTTTAGCCATATCATCTTGCACAAATCTCAGCAAACAAAAATACGGCGTCGAAAAATTCCAATTCCAGTTTTCTTAATACGACACCACTTTTAAATAAGTAAATAAAAAAAAAAAAAAAAAAAAAAAAGTAAAGTACGTTAAGTGGTTATTAGGTCCATAAATCTGCGTAGGCGAGCACACCGCACTGTGTTCAGGATATAGGTAGTCGTTTACAACACCCATGAGTGGCAAGCCACAGGCACGTTACTTACCACAGCTATATAACAACACGCCTGTGTTCTCCGAAGAGTTAGCACACGTGTTTAAATTGCACGCACATTTCGTCAGTTCTATATGTATTAGGGGGCGAGTCAGTCCCTTGTCATCAACCGGGCCGAAATCAATAATACGGGGTTGCTGCTGCGACCAGAGGACCCGGGCCCCTGCACTGGAAAAACCCAAAAACACTTTCCTCGACTCGGGAATCGAAGCCAGGACAACATACTCAGCAGTCGTACTTACAACCACTAGACCAGTGGGGCAATAATTCCTACTTATTAATACCCTAAGCTGGACATCTGTCCACATGACACAGATAAACTCGTTCATATCACACATCGCCATCAACGCTACGTACTGTAACACTGAATTCTTATCACCTAAATGCGACCTTTCCAATTTTACGCAAAGAAATGACATTTTGTCACCAATCAATATTTTACTCTATTTTAAAGGCATTAAAGTTGCTTCTCGTGTGTAAGTGATCGGTGTTTGGAGATTTGAGAGGATTTTGTGAAAGCAGGCGGAAATCGGGCGACTCGTCCTAAAGACACTTCTTATAGCGGAGAGGGTGCGTGTGAGTGACGGCGGGAAACGAGCTCAGGAACACATACTGGTCTTGACACACTTAGTGGTAAGTTAGCTTACAAGCTTCTCGGGAGATGATTTGAAAAGCGTTATCCCCCATTTGGTTTGGATTGTGCTCTAGTAGTCATTCAAACAGTTTCTTGTTTAATCAGTAGATACTTATAGATTATAATGAAGCAATAATAAAATTATAACTTGGTAAGCCGTACAGCCGTATTCCGGTGACTTTAAAATTCACTCTCTCTACCGCGCTGCCGTACTGTAAGATCGCGGAATGAAAAGGTCCATTTAGGTAATTTTAGGGTACCTCAAAAGAAAAAAACGGAACCCTTATAAAATCAGTCGTGTGTCTGTCTATCTGGTCAGTCCGTCTGTCTCGGCCAATTTGCTCCGAATTTTATGAACCGATTAAGTTGTTTGGTACACATATCAATTTCTGTAACCTAAACACGGACGTGTAACGAAAATAAATGAATGTTAAATATGGGGGTAGTGACCACCATATTTGACGTTCGTTTATTTTCGATTTGGGGTAAATTGAAATTTAATTTTAAAAAGTTTTGCAAACTGTAGTGTAGGACATATCAAATAAAAGGGCTTGTTGAGAGGATCAAATTTTTTAATTTTTATTATTTTAAAGTAGATACTTTTAAAGAAAATATCTTTAAAGAAAATTGATGAAAATTTACCATTCCCGCTCCCATTATCTCCGAAACTACTGAGCATAAAATATTGAAAAAAATACGGAGAATGGTTCTTTACTTTTAGATTACAGGAAAACTTATAAGAACACTACGGTCTTAAAATAACCTCTCTCTGGTAAATCTCTCAATATTGTGCGTAAATGTTAGTTTGTAAACTTACATTTGCAGTTAGAATGTATGAGTGAACATGTTTTTTAACTACAATGCTTAGTTTGTTCTTGGGATGAAGTCATCCCAACAACGGAACTCTTCATTATGCGTGGTCCGACACATACTTGCAGGTTTTTTTCGAACTTATGGTGCAATGGATTGGCAATATCCTTCAAAATCATTTATATTGTGATTGAAAGTGTGTTACGCACGTAGGGTGTCGGTTAGAACGATGTTCCTATCGCTTTTGCACACTGCAATAAAAGTATGTGACGACACTATTGTTACGTAACAAAAGTGTCGTGACAGTCAAATAAATATAAAATAAAATTCATATAAAACCCGTAATTCATAAAATAAAATTTCATAATACAGGAACAGAATAAATCACAATTAAATAACATTCATAAAATGTCAATACAATTAAAATAGGTATAAAATATAAAGGTCACAATATTAAAGTTAAAATAAAATGTCAAATGCAATTAAAATAAACGAATGAGTAATACATAAGGGTCACAGGGTTTTTTCGGTCTCATTCGTTAAGTGTGCAGAGTACACGTGCGATAAGGAACTTTATTCTAACATTTAACTTGTGGAAACTTTGGGAATGGCAACTGTATTACCGCTAATTGTACGTATATTATTTACTTAGATTTTTTTTTTTGGTTTAAGAATAACTTTATTTCTCATTAAGAATTGCATACATAATTCACTTACTGAGAAACAATATCTAAAACTAAGATTAATAATAACTAGAGCGCACAGATGTACTCGTACACGTATATAAAATAACAAAACAAAGTAGCAAATAAGAAAAAATGTGGGTAAACAGATAAAATAAAATAAAAATAATAATAAAATAATATTAGACTGTAAGCTTTCTAAAGAATAAATATTTTTTTTATTAAATTAGTTCAGCAGCTTAGTTAAATTAGCTAAGACACTGCGCCAACTGTCTCTGTCTCCGTCTCTGTTAATATTACTTCCGGAGTTCCACAGGGCATTCTGGGACCGCTTTTATTCATTATTTATATTAACGATATTAAGAAATGCTTTAATCAAAATTCTTGATGTACGCTGATGACTTGAAGGCGTTTCAAGCGATACGTACTACAGACGACTGCCAGTCATTTCAGGAGGACCTGGACAGACTAACTGCCTACTGTATTGACAATAGGCTGCATCTTAGTATCCCCAAGTGTAACTATATACACTTTACAAAGAATAATTTCATCATCAATTTCAATTACAATCTTAACTGTATCCCATTAAATAATATTACTATAGTGAAGGACCTAGGTGTCCTCTTTGATGGCAAACTGTCCTTGAACCAGCATATCGAAGCCATAGTCAATAGTGCTTTTAAAATGTATAGATTTGTGATGAGATCTTCAACAGAATTTAAGCGAACCTCAACCTATCTCTATCTGTATAAGATGCTCATTCGCTCTCAGAATATGCGGTCCCTATTTGGAACCCTTTCTACCAAAAGTACGTAGTTGGGATAGAAATGGTCCAGCGCAAGTACCTCCGTGCTATGTGCTACAGATGTAATGGGACTAAGACTTATCTATCATACTCCCAACTTCTTGATAAGTACAAGCTTATCAGCTTGGAAAACCGGTGCAAATACCTGGAGGCCAACGTGCTTCATGATATTGTTCACAATAATTTTGATGCCATTGATCTAACGAGTAAGCTGTGTTATTCTGTCCCCCGAACAGTTCATGCACGTCAAGTCGTGCACGTACTCTTTTCGCACTAAATTCTTGTCGTACGAACTCTGGCCTACGCTGCCCTATTCATAGAATGTTGGAATCTTATAATTCAAATTTCATTGATATTGATATATTTGCATGCTCGAAATATAAATTTAAATCTAATGTTATAATTTTTTTTTCTTAATTGTAATATTATTATTAATTTATTGAATAATTTAAGTAATTGAAATTGTCTCTTACCTGATTTGGTTTTGTAGCTACAGCTAGCTTTATAGTAAGTTATTTATTTATTTTAAATTATTTGTTAATTTTGGTAATGCCCGTCTAGTGGCAACCACTGATCTCTAATATGTCCTATCTGCGGATAATGCAGTGGACTACAACATTACCACTTAAAGTATTGTTAATTTTATGTATAATATAAGTTGTAGTTGTTTATTATCCCTTAATAAATAAAAATTAAAATAAAAAACCGTGTCGACGACCCGGTTGGCGCAGTGGCTGAGCGATCGACTGCTGCGTAACGTGTCGTGGGTTCGATCCCCGCACGGAACAAATAATTGTATGATCTGCAAGTACTTGTTTCGGGTCTGGGTGTTAGTGTGTGAGTTTCTATGTTTGTAAACGCACCCACGATACAAGAAGAAATTCTTAGTGAGGGGGGCAACGGTTTAAAAAAAAAAAGTTATAGAAAAGTGCCCGCTATGCAAAACGGATTCTATTGAAAAATTACTTTGGTATAACCTGTGCAGTTTATTACTGGTATATTATTGCAACCTCATTAAAGTGCGCTGACCTGCGCCCTGCGAGTGAGCGCTCATCGTCATCGCATCCATCAAATGGACCATCAAGCACCCACTAATGGCTCCATCAGGCCGGGAAATGAACAAATGCGTATTTACTTTACTATGCGTAAAACATTCAGTTTAATTTAAGTATATGAACAGAGTGACACATGATAAAAACTGGGAGACTTTTGATGATTTACAACCGGCTCACACACTTTTAATCACAATACGAAAGATTTTGAAAATTGCTAATCCATTGCTTCATTGATTTCAAAATATCGTCGTTTTAGCAACAAATATAACGCAATTAATGTTGTTGAACTGTCAAAATGCAAAGGGATTGCTATTCATTCAGTGTGCTTTGTTTGCCGCATGATAGACATGTCGGATCATCGGATGGTATGTCGTACATGTTTTAGATTCTGCGAGATGATGGACGAAAAGCGAGTTTCGTTTTTTGTGTGATTTAATTGTTACTTGTTAGTATAATTGTTTGCTTATTTTTTGTATTATTTCTTATTGTTTCTGTTGTTATTGAAAAACTGCAATAACTTGGATTTGTGTCTTTATTATTGTGGATTTTTTTCGCCGCTGGTCTATAAAAGTCTACCCGGATATGTCCCGCCGTCATAGCACCCCTACCCGGGTACCCGACAAGGCTACCCGCGGGTCGCGGCGTGAATAAATTTAATGTATTAACTCACCGCACACTCGTTTATTAGCGGCCTTACATCCCGGAGATGTGCCGTTGTATATGAGGTGAATTCTGTTTATATTGTACGTATAGGTAGGGGAATGGGTTACGTGTTTGTCAGTTCGGAGGAATTGATTTAGTCTCTAGATGATGGGTATTGCACACATACAGCAATGAATTTTCAATATAATACAAAATAGTTTATGTGAACCTACTCTAATTTGATGCACATAATGTTCAGCGTAAGTGGCAGTAAGAGCTAAAAAATCTACGCACACACATTGGGAACTGCCTTTTGAATCAACACCAACCTCTGGTACGATGGAACGAAAGAAAAATGACAGATTGTAGAAAAAATCCTACGGCGTACCTAATGTCAAACATGAAGTAAAGAAATGTCACTTTGAATAGAAAAATATGATTATGTCTATTCTTCGTAGAGTAAAGATAGAAGTGGTCATGTAAGTCACGCTAAGCGTGCTGGTTTCCACTTGCAGCTGAGGAAACCATCGTAACAAAACCTGGATTTAATTGGCCTCGAACACGCTAAGATCATCACTATCATTTCATTTCACGTATCTTCTCAGGACAGTCCTATGCCCTGCATTAGGTTGTCATACAATTTTTTTTTTTTTAAACGCACTTGTTTCACATGTTATAAATACTAACACCATACTATGTAAAACTACATTCTCACAAATAAATAAATTTTGATTTCGATTCAATCAAAACTTCAATGAAGTACTTAGCTTAGCAGACTTCGATTCTATAGACTCAGGTCAAGATAGAAACTGCAATAGAAGTGTCGGAGTTTGAGTAAGTTCGACTGATGCAAGTAATTGAGCAGTTTGAGCAATTGACTGCGAGGTGAGATCCTAAGATCAATTCGAAATGGATTATCCGACTGTAGAGTGGAGAGATGAAATCGTTCATCGAAACTTTATCAATCTTATTACAAAACAAGGTTTACCTTCAGATCACGGGGCCATTTTTCTAATTTTAATTGTTATTCCTACTAAAGCTGTTAGCTTTGTATCAAGATTTGTATTTCAATCACAGTTACGTTTAGTTAGAAAAACTGGCTCGATGGTTTTTTAACCCATGTCAACAATGTATTATGTAGTAAAAAGCTATGTAGTTAGTTACTGTCACTGTTAGCTGTGGTTTGGTCAAGGGCAAGGATTACCAATTAGATTAATTGGGGGTTCGTTTAAAAATTATAGGACTGAGATTAAAAATAAAAAATAAAATGAAGAAAGTCTTCTGAGAAAACAGGAGTGATGTTATGAGATCTATGATATGAAAGCAGACGTTTGCACGTTTTGACCACGGTTTTCTCCCTTCTCAACTGTCCCACTCCTTCTTATCTTGTGTTCTTCACACGATAAGAATCTGCGTTCTTCTATAATCTTCTCCTACTCCGTCTTGCTCATACTTCTGACTTTGTCCATTCTTCCTTTCATACTCAGTCCATTCTTCTTTAGAATACGCTTCCTGCTGATATCAGGACGACCACCAGTTGGTATGTATTTAAGCGGAAATTGCAGTTATTTTTTGTTATTGTGTAGAAGCCATCTCAACAACTCTCTTCCTTGAATTTGTACATATTGGAGCAAAAAAAATGTATTTCTGCTACATTTTGCAGGTTCACCGCGAGCCGGGAGACTAAGCAGACGTATTGTCTGTTTATTGTGTAAGTGACGAGTGAGCAACTTTTTTTTTTGTGAAAGATGAACTAAATAGTTTATAAACAATCAACGTTTTCGGTGTTAGTAGTATGTCTAACGCAGGAGATAGCCTCTTCGGCCGCATTCAATTGGTACGACGAAGTCCACCACCGACGCCATTGCCTGCCCATCAAAACCAGACAAGGGAACCAGCGCCGCCACGGAGAACGAATTACCGACTGAAGTCGTCTCTACGGCGGAGCTTCAGAGATGGCTTGGGTCCACCGACACAATTGTGACCGAAATTTGCTCAATTGTGGCTGACGGAAAAATGAATTCCGACCAAAAACTCCGTGTCACCAATCTCTGTGGAAAAGTCAACCATGGGACGTCTCAGATAGCCGTGCTGTACCAATCTCTGAAGCAGAAGTCCGTACAGGCGCACACAACCATCCAGCACCTTCAAGTGTAGCAGAATCTTGCAGAATCCCTTTGCCAGTTCATAGAGGTCGTGGAAACGAAGATGAGCCGAACCGAACCAGAAAGTACTTCCTATGCTAACATGGTGAAGACAGACTCTGATACATTTATTCGCCCAGCAAATCTCAGTTCGGCCGCTATATATCCCAGCGATAAAACCAAAACCAGTGACGAAACCAAGTCGTTGGTATAAAAAATTATCTCGCCAGAGGAATTAATACTCCATGTTCGTGGTCTAAGGAAAATTTGAAACGGAGGTGTCATCATTAGGACGGATGACAAAGACGACATTAATAAATTAAAAAGCTCACAGAGGCTAGCTTCCTCAGGCCTTACAGTTGAAGAACCATCCAAACGCCGTCCCAGGATTGCTGTCATTGGTGTCCCCGTAGCCCTGACTGAAAAAGAGGTATTTGATTGCATTTACGTCCAAAATTTGACAGATAAATTGTCGTTCATTACTCGTGAGTCCTTTTTATAAAGTATAAAATTGAGCCATAAATCAGGAAAGAAAGTTCGTCCTACTTGTAATTATATATTGGAAGTTCCTGCTAATATCAGGAAAATTATGATGGACCAAGGCCGAATTTTTATAAACTAGACATCATGTGCAGTGAGAGATTTCACTATTGTGACCAAGTGTTTTAACTGCCAGCAGTTTGGACACGCAGCCAAATTTTGCAGAGAAACGAGCCCTACCTGCAACCTCTGTGGCGAAACAGGACATTATTTCAAGGACTGCAAGAATAAAGGTTCTCCGCCTCAATGTGCGACCTGCAAACGCTTCAAGAGGAAAGATGATCATCCAACTGGTGATGTAAATTGCCCAGCACGTAAATATGCAGAAGACAACTATATTAATTCCATTGACTATGAAGGCGCCTAGGAGCGCCGCCGACTAACTAGTCAATTCAGCACATAGATAGTAGGTTAACTTCTACATATATTTTTACTTTTTTATGACCAATCAGCTAATCTGTGACTTAGATGAGTTTTCCGTGTCTGAAGCTGTAATGTTGAGGAGTGCAAAAACATAGTCTATACTGGAGATAAAACATTGACTCTACTGACACAAAATATACGCAGTATAACCCAGAATTTTAATGGTTTCCAAGTTTTGTTACAAAATCTTGATATAGGCTGCGACATTATCGTTCTAACAGAATGTTGGCTATCCAAACAAACGGCCAATATACCATCTCTGGATGGCTTTAATCTTCACAAAAGCGTTAGAACATTCAACCAGAATGTAGTGGTTTATATTAAAAATAATTTATGAACATTAGTAGATGAACCCCATTTTCTAGACTGCAACTGCTTAGTAATTAAAATTATTCCTGATACAGTAATTTTGGCTATTTATAGGCCTCCATCCCAAAGTATTGATGGATTTTTGGATTCGCTTAAGTAACTTAGGAAAATTATCTTCCTTTAAAAATATCATACTGATAGGTGATGTCAACATAAACATTGCTGCCGAAAAAATCGATACTCATTCACATAATTACCTCAATATCTGCTCATTTCATGGACTATTACCAGCACATTATCACCCTACCCACCAGAGCGGCTCTTGTCTAGACCATATCCTTATAAATTCATAAAGTCCATCCAAAACATTGGTTACTAATTCGTCACTAACCGATCATCAAGCTGTTTTACTAACATTACAAATATGCTCACCTAGAAATAACTGCATGCGCAGCCATACTAAACTCAATATGACGAGTCTTGAAACCGACTTACGCGGTATTCATTTTGACCCCGTTTACGATTCACATGATCCAAATGTTTCTCTACAATATTTTGTTGATTTGTTACAATCTACAATAAGGAAAAATACGTTAACTAAAGTAATACCTAGAAAGTATAGTAATATTAAACCATGGATTACGCCAGGACTTGTTCGCTGTATTATAAATAGAGACAAACTTCACCAAAAATCGAAAAACGCACCGGATAATGAACTACTATCAACTACTTACAAACGATATAGGAATTTCTGTAATAATCTATTGAAAGAGCTTAAAAACCAATATGATCAAAGTCAACTTCAGAAAGCAGGTAAAAACAGTAAACTTATATGGAAATTCATAAAAACTAACACGTTTAGGTCCAAAAATCCCGAAACGGCGCTTGATCTTTTATCTTCTGAGCTAAGCCCCATCCAAGCAGCAAATAAAGCTAACAACTTTTTCACTAACGTAGGAAAAAACTAAGCAGAAAAAAACCTATTATCTGATGTGACATGTTTTTCCATTCAAAGCCAAACTAAGACATAAGCAGCACGAAACTCTTTTGTCTTATTAGATACTGATGTTCATCAGGTTGTAAGTATAATGAATGGATTAAAGGAAATTTGTGCCGTAGGATGTGACGATATACCTAATAGGATACTCAAACGATTTAAATACGTCATTGCCCCTCCTTTGACTCACATTTTTAAATTATGTTTAACAAAAGGAATATTTCCTAAATTCTTTAAAAAGCCGTAGTCACCCCTGTGTTTAAAGCTGGAGACAAAAATTGTTTAAATAACTACAGACCAATTTCAGTTTTAACAGGCCTCTCAAAGATTTTGGAAAAAATTATAAACAGCAGATTAGTAAACTATCTTGAAAGTAGTAAATTACTCTCTGATCATCAATTTGGTTTTAGGCCTAAAAAATCAACAAGCCAAGCTGTTCACCATCTGACAAAGTTTATAAGCACAAACTTGGATAATGGCATGCATACCATAGGGATATTTTTAGACCTTGCCAAGGCTTTTGACTCAGTTTCGTGACGGGGAATACAATTGCAACTATTATCTGATTACCTTACCGATCGCCATCAGTGTATAAAAATAGGTCAATGGATGAGTTCTGAACTTAAAAATAGCTGTTATGGAATCCCACAAGGCAGTATTTTGGGTCCTACTTTGTTTTTAATGTATATAAATGACCTGTGCAATTTGACACTCCAAAAGGGTGTAATTATGTTATATGCGGATGACACAGCTCTACTGTTTCTAGCTGAATCAACGGCCGAGGTCTATGAGGTAGCACAGAATGGTTTTAATACTGTGTCTAATTAGTTTCATAAAAATCTCTTAACTTTAAATAGAGATAAAACCAAGTACCTATTATTTACAATGAGAAACACTAATCCAACGCTTACTAATCTAAACATTCAAGCGCATAACAATTGTAATTTACATTATGCTTACATTGCATGCACTTGTCCCACTTTAGCTAAAACCGATCATATCAAATATCTAGGCGTCACGATTGACACAAACCTGAATTTCCGCAAACACATCGATTTATTATGCACCAGAGTACGTAAACTAATATACATTTAAAAAAAATACGTAACATTGCCGACTTTAAATTAATTAGGCAGGTTTATTTGGCGTTGTGTCAATCTATTATTACCTACTGCATTACTTCTCGGGGTGGGGCCGCTAAATCAATTTTACTCCACCTAGAACGCGCCCAAAGTGCAGTTTTAAAGGTTGCTACTTTTCGCCCATTTAGATTTCCTACACACCAGCTTTATATGGCATGTAAGGTGCTAACAGTACGTCAATTATTTGTTTTGAATGTAGTTTTATTCCAACACACTGAACTCTATTTTAACCCAGTACCTTCAGATAAGAGAAGAAAAGGTTTGGTTTGTGCTAACTCTCAGACTAAAAATGCTTTTGTTAATCGATTTCTCGGTCGATCGATTTATTTTTAGGGCCCTACTTGTATAACCAGCTTAACATAGTGCTAAAGATTTATAGTTTAAGTTATAATAGGTGTCACTAACTTACTAGTACAGGAATATTTGTCAAAACTCAATTACGCAGACACGGAAAAACTACTAGAAATTTTAAAATAATATCTCTATCTATCTACTCTATATTAAGTCTCTTCCTTTACCTTATTAATAACAGTGTCCAGTTTATCTACTTTAATATTATTTGTTAATTTATTTAAACATATATTATCTTAAATAATCTAGTTTTAAAATAATATACCCAAATAAATAGTTACTCTTTAAGTCATTGAAAATATCATGTCTTCTTTTAATTTAGCTTAGTAATAAACCAATTGTTGTCTTCTTTTTAAATGTTTGATGTAAATTGATGGCCTGAAACACAGGTTTTTCATAAACCTAGATCAGGCGGGTCAACATTACAGTTAGAATTTAATTTTACTCGATTGTAATTAATCTATATCATAATTTTCCATTTATAACTGAAAAAAAAAAAAATTGTGAAACGTCGCCCGGGAGTCGAACCCGGCACGACATTGGTCATAAAATGAAACGCAGTAGCCAGGTGAAGAATACAAAGTATATTGTAGTAATTATACAAAACGAGGTGGTTATTATCGAAGTGTTAGAGGAATTATGATTAATGGTTATTTTTGTCGGCAAAGAACGACAGGCCCATGGGGATACATTAGTTATCCCAAGTTTTTTTTTAAGAACGCGAGTGAACGTACGATGACTAACGCTCGAAAAGCTCCTGTGTATATCCGTGCTTACGATCGTTATTAAAATTTGACGCGATGAACCCACGCCTCTACAAAGCAAAGTTTCCAAAGTTCCTCTACAAGGTAAAAAAAAAAAATTGTTGGCGGTAATACATGACGTAATACGAGATTTAAGAAAACGAAAGTAAAATTATTTGAGGATTCATTATTGAAAAGGCAATATATGCGCGGAACCGCTGTGAGTTGCCTGCATCAGAGTGTGACGTTGCGCCGCTGGTAGAAGTTGGCGGTTGCCTGCTCCAGGCGGCAAGTGACGCGCCGCTGGTAGACGCTGGGAGGCGCTCGCTGCTGTCGCTGCCTCGGAGTCCTCCACAGAACCACCCGCTTCACCTCGAAGGCTCCAGGATGCGGTAGTCGGTCTCGCGTGCACAACGATGGTACAGCGCCAGGCAATGCAGCCGTAGCCGGAAAGTAGGGCCGAAACCGGCGGTTTATGTTGGTACGGAGAATACCTTATATGGGAAGAATATCCCGGTCCCTGGGAAGAGCCTTAACGATTACTTAACTGCTATACTGCAACGTGCCTGTTCACGAAAGAAAACACAGGGGAAAATTTAGTACAGAGTCAATTTAAATGTTCAAGTGAGCCTGGGTAGCTGACGACTGACTTCAAACAAACGCGAATCTTTTTTATTTCTGCTTCGAAAAGACCGAATTCAAAAATGTGTCAGTCGTGACAATATTCTACAAATAAAACATATTTGCGTGTCCTATTTGGCAGCGGAATGCTGCAATATGTATGTATATATTGTAGGCATACAAATATAAATAACAGGAGAAGTGGTATGGTCGCGTGTCTGTGTTCGCACGTCCTGCTCACAATGCTCATGCCTCAGGCAAACGGCCGTCTCCGCTAACTAGTGCGCTTTCGAACGCGATCGTGATAACATTCAAGAATACCGTGTTGTTCCGTGGTTTCTTGTAAAAATCGAACCTAAACTAGAAACTTTATAAATCATAGAACCACTTTTCAAAAATCAGCACAAGTATTTTACTATATTTGTGTTGAAAATCATGAAAAAAAAAACAAATCGTAAAATATTTCTTGCCTTTACTACGTTATTTTTGTTTTCATATATCACAGCGAATGTACTATTATTACAGTAAATACATTGCTTCTTTACCACTACCTAAATATGTTGCTAAGTGACTGGACAAGTCAAAATTAAAGACAATTTAAAAATCACAAAACGATATTTTCTTTAAGCGGTTGTATCGTTAGTACGGCCGCAGTGTCTTGTAGACTATCGACAATAATGTCGATTGTCGTATGAATTTATATTACTATTAAAGTTTATTCTTCAATTTGTCAACAGTTATAGCCTGATTGGACGACCAATGTGAAATCTTGTTTTGTACTCATTTAGATTTTCTCATAATGTTGAACTTTTTTGTTTTATATTAATATTGCTTTTTTTACGTACTTATTGTTTATTTATATCATCTTATTTTATGTAATAATAATAATAATACCAGCCTGTTACTGTCCCACTGCAGGGCAAATGCCTCTTCTCATACTGAGAAGGCACGAGCATTGATCACCACGCTTGCTCAAGACGTGTTGGTGATTTCAGACTTATATTAACTATATAAGTCCAGGTTTCCTCACGATGTTTTCCTTCACCGATGTCAGTAATGTCCAAGATAAACTCAGAAAGTACATATGAATTTGAAAAAGTCACATTGGTATTTTATGTATATCGTTTTTTTATTTATTATTTTTTCAGGAACTCCCAAACATTTTAATAAAATAATAAAAGAGAGAATCGATATCTTTTCGATTTAGTCAATCACTAGCGTATATGTAAAATAAATGGCTTTTGCACAGCACAACGATAGCAATCGATATTTTTGTGTGAGTAAGTTGTACGGTGCATGGTAAATGCACGCTGTGTTTGATGGGATAAGGTTTATAATTGATTGTGTAGTACGTTCTGATCTGTAAATTGCAAGTGTGAGCGGGACCTCATATTTATTGGGTTTACTGATCGCATGTGTAGTTGTAGGCTAGGTAGTAGGGATAAATTGAGGTTTCGATACATTTTCAACTACCGGGCAAATTCAAATTCAAATTCAAAAGTCATTTATTCAAACTAGGCTGAGAATCAGCACTTTTCGAACGTCAAAATTACATAAGCCAGTCCCCCAAAACGTCCACCCTTAACCACTTCTTAGTGCATTAGCTGGGAAGAAGAAGTGGCGCAACAAACTCCCCAGCAGCACAGCTGTCTGTTCAGTTAGAAGAACACAAAAAAAGATTATATATCTCCTTGTTTCTTATATCTATGATTGTAGGTATATATTGTAGCAATTATGTACGTATGTGTATTATACGTTTATTACCTATTTATGTACTATGTGTACCTATTTTATTTTTAATTTATTAAGATTTTTTATTTTGTTCAATTTTCATTGTTCCTCTCAAACAGAGCACCTGCCATCTAATCTCTTCACCACCCTTGGTTGGCTAGTAGAGAATGCCTACAGCATTAAGTCCGCCTTTGTAACTTTTTTGAGGGCGAAAAGTTTAAATAGGTAAGTAAAGCATCAGATTGTTTATTAGGAAAATTGTGTTCAAGGGAGTTGGTTTACGCAATAATACAATGAGTGGGCGTTGAATTGTTGAAGTAAACCCACTCCTGTTAGTAGTTTAGCTCACAGGCTCGTTGGAATAGTAAAAATCTACAACTTACGTTTAGTATATTCTCAAAAGATACCCTTTATGCGTTCTTATAGACGACAAACTATTGTTGCAGTGGGTGGATACGTACTAACATGGCAATTATTATTAAATATTGGGTGTTTTGTAGTGTTAAATTTAATTATCTAATTCTTACCTAGGTCTTTTGTTTTCTTTTTCGTGTGGTTAGTAACTAGCCTGTGTTAGAGTTTATATATGCCCTTGGCCTCTGACTTGGCTCCACATGCCGTCGAGAAGTACCTAGGCATGCCGGTTTCCTCACGATGTTTTCGTTCACCGTTTTGGATGCAAGTGATAATTATACAATACGCACATGAATCCGAAAAGTCAGAGGTGCGTGCCTTGGATTCGAACTCAATGCCTATGACTTGGCAGTCCGACGGTCACATCACGGCAGTACTACGCTATCACTGCTGTTTTACCGAATAGTAGGCAGGTAATCAAAATAATGCTACGATTCACGTGTAAGGTGTGAGTCTGACACGGTTCCCTATCCATTTGCATACAATTTTAAGACCTAATATAACTTAGCATAATTTTGTTTGGTATAATTATATTTTCGCATAATATAATTACGCATAACAGCTTCCGCATAATTTTTTTAAGCATAACTTCTCTAACCATAATCATGATTAAGCATAATATTCTAAAGCATAAATTTATTAAGCATAAAGTTCTAAAGCATAACTTTTTTAAGCATAATATCCTAAAGCATAAATTTATTTACGCATAATGATATTAAAACATATTAGCAAGCATACAGCATGCAAGCAAGCATACAGCATGCAAGCAAGCATGCAAGCAAGCATGCAGCAAACAAGCAAGCATGCAACATGCAAGCAAGCGTGCAGCATGCTGCAGGCAGGGTTTCTGTCACGGCTCCGGCGCTGCGGGCCTCCGCCGGCCGCCGCGCCTACACGATTTTAAATTACACTCTAGGGGTAGGACAAACAAGACTACGTGGAGTCGGTTTTGCAGCAATTCGGTTCTGTCACTAACTTTTGTTGCACAGCATATTAAATTTTTAACCAACAATATTATTTAATTCTTACAGAAACTATAGCAAATTGGTTTGATCTGAATTATTAAATCATTTGCATGAAAATTGTTTTTGTTATTTATATTAATTGTATGCCTAAATATTATTAGGCCTACTAACGTTATGCTAATAGTCATTAGGCCTACTAACGTTATGCGAATCAAATTTATGCCAAAACAAATTAGTCTTTAAGATGATTATGCCAACATAAATTGTATGCCTAAATAAATTATGCCAAAGTATTATTATGCCTGAACAAATTGTGCCAAAATCGTTATGCCGAAGTTTATTAGGACAAAGAACATTATGCGAAAAGAAGGGATCCCTCTGACACGCCCTCCCGGTCCGCCCAGAACGGGAGAAGTTATTTTATAATTTCCCGAAACCCTACCATTATCACATGGACAAACATCCAGACAAACAAAAAAGAAAAAAGAAACATAAAATTGATTGTAAGTTTGTAGGCAATCTCGAAGTACAGATTACAAAATGCTTTCACTAATAGATAGCTACACTATGGCCGAGTGATGTAGGATGTGTTTTATGGCATAATTGACCTCCACGCAGCGGCGCAGGCAGCTAGTTTGGAAATATCATTTGTTCTTTACATTTATAACACATAACACCACGTCTGTGTTCCCCGCGGGCAGAGACCCACATTTTACGCCAGTAATGAAAGCTTGTAACAGGGGGCGAAGAGGAGAATGTTTAATTTTTTGCAGAAATATAATCCGCACAACCACCACAGAATACTTTCTCTTATTACTGCACTAATATAGACTTTAATAACTATACAGCCTGATTTACATGGTGCGATTTAGTTGCCAGTGGCATGCAATAATTTGAAACAACAATAAAAGTTCCACTACCTAACCAGTGTTTAGACGATGCAAGTCAGTTGTTGGTTCATTGTAAATGGGGTTTACCTACTGACTTTTCTCGAGTAACCACCAAAATCTCAACACTCGTCATCTGATTCCTACCCAAAGAACCTTTCGAAGTTAATCGACTCGTGAAGGGTCTTCACAACGCGCATCGAGTTCCCGCCAATATTTTGGCACGTCCCCGTCGCGCGCGTCTTGAGCCTTCGATTAGTTCCTAAATAAACATGCTGAGTGTTGAAGACTACCCTTTTGGAGTTAAAGAAGAAGATACAAGAAGGTTAACCTACAGCAACACTTAGAAAAATACCATTATAAAGAACAGTAGAAACAACTGCCTCACGCACAGATATCATGGAAAGAGGAGAGGTTCCTATCAACTTTGAAGACTTGCAACACCATGTGTTGGCATCCTATTCAATCAACTTCTAAAGGGTGATGTGGATGAAAATAGCTGCCTTAGGACTTCCTACCACCATGATCACTTGCAACCCCCAAAAATTGTCGATGTTTCGGCAACCTTATTTAGTATGGTATATTTATGCTGATAATGTTTATGATACTATCCTTTTTTTATGGTGGTAAATTATCAAATAACTTCCCCCGCTCTGGGCGGAGCGGGAGGGCAGACTTTTACTGACTAAAACCCACCCGTGTTCCTTCCATTGCCTGTGTGCCGGGGCCGCGATATCTCTTTCGGACAAACTCGCAACCCAGGCAGGTATTGGCCCTAACGGACCGCGTCAGTTAGTGCTGACATCTCTTTGAGGCGTGCGTGGAACACAATGCGCCGTCGACCCGGGTCTGGTCTTTATAGGAGGGCGAGCTACCCATTGCTCACCGTCCGCAAGCCCGCGCCTACGGTGGCCGGAAGTCGGCTCGCGACTCCCGACGCCCGGGGCGTCTCCTGCGGCGACTAGGGGCGCAAGGGCGCGAATCTTGCCTCTCCCTCGCGCGCTCCGCCTCCTCCTTCGTGAGTATTACTGCTTCGCAGAAGGAAGTGACGGCCTCCCATGCACTCTCGCTCCGAACCATGGCCTGAACCAGGGCCGGACGCGAGAGATCACCGCCGCCGAACACCTCCGTGAGGACACGGCGATGCTCCGCCCAAGCCGGGCAGACCTCCATCGTATGCTCCACCGTGTCCTCCGGGCGATCCGCACAGTGGTGACACCCGCGCGTTTCCTCCCGCCTTATGCGGAACAGGAACCTCCCGAAACAACCGTGTCCGGTGAGGACCTGCGTCAGGTGGAAGGTGAGGATGCCGTGGCGCCTCTCTAGCCACTCCTCACAGATGGGACTTATCGCCACAATTGTGGCGTGCCCAATGATACTATCCTTACAGACATATTATTATGTAGTTGGAAGGTCTCACACGCCTGTTAAATCTAAACAGAACACAGCTACGTTGAAGGCAAAAAAAGGCATGGTAAGAGCCTTTTCTCAGGAATCTCTACTCCTCATAGAATACTATAGTATTACAGGATCTACCCTTCTGCACATCCACTTGTTGTACGCACCAAAAGTTTTAAGTCCGCGTCCTTTGGGCAGCATTAGTGTTTGTCTTCGTCCAGTTTTTTGTTTATTTCGAACATTATTAGATCGAAAGTGTGTTGTTTCGTCTGAGTATCGAAATTAAATGGCTTCGTGTGAGTGGAATTTTTTGATTTTTTCGTTTTGTTCGAAGTTTCTTCAAGAGTTACGTGCGTGAGGTTATTTGATGGCAGAAGTGGGTTTATTGAAGGAATATTTACAGACTTTTTGTAGATAGTAACTGGCCATTTACTTCGTCAGAAAGTTCAACTTGGTAACCTATAGAATTCTATATCTTTGAAGGTAAAGTATTGTGTTACTTTAGGTTCAATGTGAGAAGAGAATGATGGTTGTGATTTAATCTTGAATGTCGTAGAAGAATAAGGGCGAGTAATTAAAGGTAGCGGTGAGCAGTAGGTAGGGTATTATAACGAAATATTTGATCGCCAAGTCCTTTGCGAGCGGGATGTTATTGAAATTTTCTATAAAGATACGGTTTCATAGAACAGCGGCCGCCGCCACATAACGGTCGCAGGCTGTCATGAATATGATGGCAGTGGGGCTTGACCTTGTGGTGTCAAAAAAACACTGTCTAAGGATACACACCAACTTACTTTCAGAAATAACGTGTTAGTGACGTCATTCAACGGTTAATTGCGGATGCTATGTGGCGGCCACCGCAGTCTTAGGAAACCGTAGCTTAAATACTTTTCTATGTAGCGGTTATTCGTATTCACCTGCATGAATACGAATAACCGCTACATATTTAATATACTATCAGATATATTACCAGAGTAATAAATGCGAACTCTTAACTGTTTTGTCATGTTAATAGTCAAAAAAGGACTAATCAATGGGAGTTAATATAAGATACTTAGAATCATGTATATTTGTTTTCTAGCATAAGATTCTTTTTCAGTAATCGAGAAGCTACTATGGCCCTCGATCTCATGATACTAATAAGTTGTATCAACCCAAGACGACTCTCACACTTAAATGCAACAACAGCTATATCGCTGGCGTAGGTGGAGAACTAAATAACTGCGATTTTGCTAAAATTGACTTTTCACCATTTTCGTTACACCCAAATCATGCCGCATAAGAATCGCAATTTTCTCAATTTTTTTGTTATTTCGTTCTCCACCCACGCCAACGATATCATGTGCATCAAATTGTATAATACAATTCCGAGTACAATAAAGACACTTCCATTTTTTTGGGTTCCGTAGTAAACAAGGAACCCTTATAGTTTCGCCATGTCCGTCTGTCTGTCTGTCCGTCTGTCCGTCTGTCTGTCCGCGGCTTAGCTCAGAGACGGTTAGTACTAGAAATTTGTAATTTGGCATTTATATACATATTAATCATGTATCATACAAAGTGGTAAAATAAAATCAAAAAAAAAAATTTTTTTGGGGTACCTCCCCTAGACGTAAAGTAGGGATGCTTTTTTTTCCTCATCTACCCCATGATATTGGGTATTGTTAGAAAGGTCTTTCAAAAATACTGTGAGTTTGTCGAAACCATTTTTGGATTCAGGGATTCGTTTGTGAAATATTAAGCTTTTAACAGAATTTTTTTGTTAGAGTCGAGTGTCCCCCCCCTCTTCTAGCTAAATGGTTGTACTTGGACTTGTGAAAAAATTCATATCAGTAGTATATATAACGAAATTATAAGGAAAACTATCAGAACTAAGTAGGCTTTACAGGTTAACGAGTAATAATCGACCAACTTAAATTTGCGGTTTGAAAATCATGATCTCCCATACGGAATGTATGTTGAACATGTTTTTCAACTACAATGTTAAGTTTGTTCTTGGTATAAATTCATCCCAACTACGGAACCCTTCATTGTGCGTGGTTCGACACGCACTTGGCCGGTTTTTTATACATATAAACGTAATTTAACAAAACTACTCATTGATAAATGCTTTTAAAGCGTGCGAATTTTGTATTTAACTGCCATTTATGAATAAATTTTTGTAGGTACCATTTAATATAATCGCATGCATTATTCAAGTAATTAATTAATTTCTTAAAATAATATCAATAATAATATTGAGATTATTTATTTATTTAAATAAATAAATAATAATATCTTCTTCTTTAATATGTAAGCACGCCGAAATTAAGGGCATAATAACAGATCGATATGGTACCGAAATAAGGTCCAAAAGGTTCTTAAGATAATGCTTAAGAACCTTTTGGACCTTATTTATGTAAATAAATGACTTAGAATTTTGAGTTGAAATGTTTAAAATGCAAATAATTTGTCAATAATTTCTACTGATTCATATAAACACGAACCCGATAAAAACTTTTCGTATTATAATTATTATCGCGCGTAAGGCGAGATACCACAAAAGATACAATTATAAAATAAACCTTTACGAGTATTCAATAATCGACTCCTACAAAACAATTGTTCGAACCATTTGATAACCGACAAGCAATTATTGTTGGTTACATTTTCCTGAACACATTCCGTCTCATTCACTCGTGTGTAGATAGTGTATGTGGGAAAGAGAGGGGAGCTGTAGTGTCGCGCTGCCGATTGTTTGATTTCCGTAGCTGCCGCCACGCACTACCTGTGTCAGTAAACGGGTTACCTAGAGAGGGGATAGTGTTTGGTAAAAGTTTCGATAAGAGAATTCAATTTCATATTTTCTCTCAGTTTCACAGGCAGAAGTCAAATAATTTATTTCAAGTAGGCCTAGACCTACTTGAGGTCCTACTAGGTCGTTAATACAAAAACAAAAATAGTAATAGTAAAGACAAAAATAGTCGGCTTTTTTTGTTAATGCTCTTTTGCACTTCAAAATTTATACGACAAATTCATTCCAGGAGGATTTCCAAAAGGTATATATATGATAAGTTTTTGGGATATCTTTTATGAAAATGGTTTCTTGTTTAAACATAACGCATGTTACTTATATAATAATATGTATTCTGAAAAGTGGTATTCCACATCGATTGGTTGATTAGCCAAAGATAAATCGTCTCGTAAGTCTGCGCATAAATTAAATTGTATTAATTTAATTTATGCGCAGACTTACGAGACAAATTTTGCCTCAATAACAGGAAATAAGGAGAAATTCTGAAATATCATTCACTGCAAAAATTGCTCAAGAGTTCTGTTCATGATTAATTTCCAGCGAGTTAAACTTCTACGGCTAGGTGCAACTTATTTTAGTTTTGCTCTATGATATTCAATCATATCGTACACTCACTTAGTTCTAGTTTCTTGGCAAAACAAGTAGTAGTACGTTGGTTTTGCGCGTAGAGTAGAATTAAAACTTACATAAATATAATGCAGTTTTTGGGTAGAATTTTAATTAAAAAACGTATTCAGCTTATTATATGACATGGAAAAGTGAAAACCAAGGGCTCCGATAAGAACTGGATAATTAAATAAATTGTTTTTGCCGTAGGGTATCAAATGTGATACCTAAAGTATGGCTACTATGAAATACCTTTAAGGGGCCAATGCTGACGCTGTCGAAGTGGCCAAGTTTTGGTTGAAACTTATGCAGGTATAATGTGGAATCATCAATACGATGAAGAAGTTCAATTTATTTTATTTATTATTTATTTATTCATTCATTCAGTACTTACATCTATATACATAATAAGTTGGTGCTAACATAAACTCATTAGAGTTTTACCGTGCACCAAAATCATCGACCACATAATTTAGGCAACCAAAACAAGCTTAAGTTCATAATTACAAAATGATACAGTAACAAAAACAACAACGAGGGTAATAAGCGAAATATTTATCTATTACTTACGAGCGAACATCGATGACCAATCTGACCGTCTAAAACAAAAAGTGGCCGAGGAATGTGATTTAAATTGATACAGGTTGTTCCTAAAAGTATATTATTATTAGTAATAGTTAATTTTCCACTGGTATTGTTGGGTGTTATTTACAATTTAACTATATTAATTTATAACCATTTATTACATTTATTTTCATTCTCATATGATACATTAGTTATTTATATTTTGTAGGAAATGTTCCTTTAATTTGTACTTTATGTTTTTAGAAGTTATTTTGTCCCTCAATGATAGGTAGTTGATTAATAAGGTAAGGTATTACATACTTTAACGACCTCTTGCCGTGTAAATTGTTGTATAGCATTGATGACACTACGGGTATTAATTTCATTATTATTTATGATTTTTGTTTTCTTAAGATTTTCATTAAAAAAATCTTCTTTTAATAGTGTAAATTTTATTTTTTCATGTATTTGTATTATTTTACAGAATTCAAATAATTTACTGTAGTCATTTTTGTACTTCTTCTTAATGTTATGCGGGACAATTGCTTTTAATATTCGTAGTTGAAGTGCGTAAATTTGATCTAGGTGAATCTTATAAAATTGTTATTACGTACATCGACAAACTATCGACACCACCCCACCTCTATCCGACGACACTCGTAGCCTCTGAGCACGGCGCTTATATTCCGATTCTGTCCTCGCCACATCTCTATTGATTCCCATCGTACGTACATTGGCACATGCCGATGTACTTACAATCAACTACGTGGTTGAAGCACGTTTTAATGGTATTGGAATACGGGGTGCATTATTTTATTTATTATATTTATTGATACTTAAAAGGCTCGTGGCTAATAAATAACAGCCGCACGGGTCGATAACCTAATCGAGGTTAAGCTACGCTTACCGCGATCGGTCCGTGGATGGGTGACCATCTTTACACACCTGGATCCCTGCCTACCTCGCAAAGCACGTTAAGTGGATAGTCGATAGTCGAATGTCGTCCTGGGCCTTCAGAAGCCCGAAAGACTGACTATCGTATTACCCAATAAATGGGATGTGGGAGTCAGATAGGCGGACGCTACATGTAAAATACTGGTGTTCAGCTGCATCCGGTTAGACTGAAAGCCGACCTAATTATATTTGGGAAAAGGCAGAGGACGTTGAGTGGACACGGGACCCTCCTCACTGACGACGACCGCCCGACGAGACGAGGCCCAACTGGGAAAATTATGGGCTGATTATGCTTATACTTAAACGTATACGTCTGCCGGGCCCTGGGTACCAGTGGGGAGAGAGCCTCGCATGTACCTTGCTGACTGACAACATTTTACAGGAAAAGAGCATTTTTAGGTATAAAGTTCATGCCGATACGAGAAGGAGAAGGCTTAACCTTAAGAAAGGGTTGCCACGGAACCTTGCGACAGTAGGTATGCTTCAATGGGTTGGCAGAGGTGTAAAATATTTTGTGAGTGTCGTAAAAGTTGATCAAAGAGTTATCTATATCAAGCATCTTTACAATAACAAACTGTGAACTCATTTCTTCTGCCAATTATTGTGATTCTGGCAATATGTCTAATATAAAGAATCATGACATACGTGGTATACTACCGCTAGTAGCTCGAAAGTTGCGGTTAGATCGTGAGTTCGATTCCCATCCTGAAAAATACTGATGTATGTCCATTCCTCATATATCCCAAGTACATTATGCTTGCCTGCTTATGCTTAAGAAGAACACTCGTCATAAAAATGTACACATTTGTAACATTCATGTTTTGAAAATGCATTACATTTGAGTGAGTTTGACAAAGTTGCATCGAGTGGCGTCGTCAATACGTTTCATGCTCGAGTGGAACCCTATAAAGGTGCGCGTGGAGCATCGGATCTTAGCGGTACGTGTAACTTTGTTGTGTGCTTCGGTTTGCTAAGAGTTTTAGTTTAGAGTTCCACGGGGAGACTGAAAAACAGCGAAAATATTCCAAGCTTATTGGAAGTTTTAGCCATTGGGGCTTGAAACACTAGGTCCGAGTGCCCACTTGATTTTTCGAGACATCGCCACGCGATTGGTCGACTCTTCACGTGACCAGAGGACTGGCCTTGTTTTTGGTAAATGAATCAGCATTGCCATACGACGGGGCAATGCTGCCAGCCGTTTCGGCACTTTTCCAGTTGACAGAGTTCCGGATGTCTTTTTTATGCCATGTATTTCCTCCTCATTTACATACAAGTATTATTATTTTAAGCTTATTATATTATCTAAATCATTATTATCTTCTTTACCCAGAAATAAAGGTAATAATATAAGACGCTAATAAAGTCAACATAATAATGTTCCCATTGAAGTGCGGTTGACCGCCCCGTTGAGCTCCTTGTGATTTATTACATTATCGTAATAGATACAGTAATAGTGCCACATTGATTACAATTAGTGAAACAATGACCATTATGTTGTCAGTTGATAATAACAGAAGCATTATAAGGTAGGCTGAAATCAGTCGGCAATAATATGATTTGTACTGTGTGTATATTGAGTGTATTCGATTATTTCTGCGTATAATATGTCAAACTCAAAGCGTTTATTGCATTTAAACCATATACAGGGACTTTAGAATTATCCAGGAGTCGGTCAGTTAGTCAGAAAATTGAACCTAGTTGCCCATTCCAAAACGTAGATCTCTATGGAGAAGGCAACAAACAGGCAAGAAACTTCATGAACACTCTTTTAAATCAAGATATTCCAATATCTTAGGTAGTTACATTATTCTTGTTGCTTCTGTATGAGAGAAAAATGAAATAAGAAAAAGATTCAAAATATAAAGATTAAAGATAGGCTCTAGTAGCTAAGAGATGTGTCACTGATGTGATTGACTCTCCGTATGCAAAGTTTATTTTTCTTAAGAAGAAGGAAAAAAAATATTTTTCAACATGCTTGCTCATTGCTTTGGTACTATCAGACAGTTGGACTAAAGATTCTTCCTAATGTTGATTTCTTCAGCGTAAGATTGTGTCTAAAATTTATTTAGAGAATCCCTACACAACAATTTTACGAAATCCAATCCGGCTCGAACGATCAAATATAAATATAACAGGGTGATTCCGATCGGGATGATGACATAAACCCGACCGCTTTGAATGTTCGTTAAAAGCTGATTTATTTAAATCTATTTTTACATTTTATTTGCAATAATATACGCAGGTATAAATGCTGTGTATGCAGGCAGGTCAAGGCCTCCCCCAAGTCTTTCAGGTAGGTACTCTTTTCACGTGGGCCGTCTCAATAGAGAATCTCACGCAACGCTGAGACAGCAGACCAAGCAAGGAATGAATACCTATGTAGTATATAAACACCAGTTAATTTATTTCGCTAAGTCCTGTCTTGTCGCCGTTATGACGTTAATCATAAGGTTTGGAATAACTAACCGGACTTAGTGAAATAGTTTAAGCAAACTGTAAAAGTCAACAAAAGTCAAAAGTTTTTCGGCTTAATTTCATCCTTGATACCAAAAGATTGATAACACCCATATAAGTATTTAGTATTTTATACATATTTTGTATTTGTGATATTGAACTAAGTACTTTACAATATGCTTTTAAAATGAAAAAAATATTGTGTTTTTTACATTAGATTTATTCTATGATCTGTGAAAAATACTTTTATTCTTATATATTCTTTAGTTCCAAAATGATCAGTTTCCCATAGATTACGAAGTCTTCCTTTTTTAGTGAATTAATACATTCTACGAAATATTATTTACATAAGAAAAAAAAAGAAAAAAAACGTGTTACAAAATGTTAAAAAGAACACAAAAAAATATTAACAATAGCTGGGAATTGAACTTACAACTTCAGGTTTCCAAAGTAATCTTCTAACCGTTTATTTATTTTATAAGTAACAAACGGAAAAAAAAAGTTTTATTTTTTCTGTTCTGTGGCTAAAATAGCCGTTCCTATATATTTCATGATTGACTGCTTCGTTCCATAAAGGTATAGCGTGGTGATAATCATTTTAAAAGTTAAATCAGTAACTATTTACAATATTCTAACCTTTTGGCGCGTCCTTTTACAATTTGCGGAGAAAAATACGAACATAATGTAATATTGCTCATCCCCCATAGCAAATAGCGTGATAGTTTGACCGACCCTACAGTTTGACCAGACTTATAGGGACAATCTATGCAAAATTTTAACAGAATCAGTCCAGTAGAATTTGCTGGAACCTACATATAGACAAACAGACAAAAATTCTAAAAACTATATTTTCGGCATTAGAATCGATGCCAGACCTCGTAGAAATTACTGTTTTTCAAAAATATTCAACGTATAGTTTTGACTTGGCTACGATTTTATTATTTGTATAGATTTAAAAAAATGTCAAACACCCTCTGAGAACCCTTCGAGGGATACAGGCGTGATTTTATGTTAATTTTATTTCTAATAAAATGTACGGAACCTCTGTTGCACTACGCAGCCAGCTCGTGACTACTCCGCCTAACTTGTTGCCCGCACTGCAGTCCGCCATGTTTGTGCAGGAGTACTTCTTGTACTACTTCTTGTACTTACATGCTAAGGCTGGCTTTCGAGCAGTAGATATTGATGGAATGAAGACTTCTTCTGGTTATATTTGGTAAAATAAGGTATTGAAAGAACATTATTTGTGTCTTTTGAACAACAACATCAACAATTTGTTGGTTTACAAAAGACATTAATTTTTTGAATTGCCATAGTTAGGTTTGACTTCAAAGGATGCTGTTTCACTGTAGTGGGTGTAGTATGCACCTACGTAATGCTCACATACGTGTCGTCAAGATTTTGATGAGTTTTTTTTTAAATTCATTTTAAAATTTAAGATAACGCAACTCAGGCCCCCAAGATACAAAGCGCTACCTAGCGCCGTATTTATTGTAACGAAACCCGAAACTAAAAGCCGATTTAATCAAGACATTCAATCGTTTATTTCCTTATCTAACACTTCTGGTTATTGATCAATCCTGTCAAAGTAGGGATGGCAACTTTTACTGAAAAAAAATCGATACAGTCAAAACCGGTTACCAAAAATCGATTTTTAGAACTTATATTTATTTATTTAATTAATACTTCAAGCACACAAATGTACAGAGGCGGACTTAATGCCATAGGTATTTTCTACCAATCAACCTTTGGGTGATGCAGAGACAAACAGTGGCAGGTGCAGTATCGAGAATTGAGGAATAAATATTTATTTAAATATAAAGATATACATATACCTATTAAAAACTATAAATATAATAAATACACCTTATTATGTATAAATATAAGTACAAATAAATACACATAAATATACTAAAACAACTAAGACAATCAATGGGAAAACATTACCGTTGTGATGATACTGCCAGTTTCTTGTGAATGTGCTCGCGAACTTTGACTTTAAACGATAATCGGTTGTTCGCCATCCTGATTTCCTGGGGGAGCGCATTCTACAGAGAGATAAACTGAACGAAGAAGGAAGAGTGAATGAAGTATGTTCGATAAGTGGGACATTGAAGAAGACGATTGTGAGATGAACGAAGATTTTTATTGTGGTTGGCGCAAATGTACTGAAAGTAGGGAGCTAGATAACTAGGGGAAGAGGGAGAGTCAAGAAATGAAAACAAGGTGGTCAGCGCCCTTTGCTCTCTGCGCTGGCGTATGGGCAACCACTTTAGAAGATCAACATCGATTTTTTACCAACTTTTTGAAGTCGTCGGTTTATTTAGCTGAGGGGCGCCCCACATTAAGCTTGCCGATACGCGGTCTCCACTCTAGGACTCGTCTGCTCCACCGGCCATCGGTCCTTTAACGAATGTCGCTGTCACTTCAACTTGCTTACTTTGCAGGCTATGTCGGTAACTCCGGGTCCGATGACTTTGATTACGATTGTGGACTCTGTAACCGCTCCCGATGACGACCTTGGCTTTACATTGGATTCTGTGCCCGCAACGACACTGGCTTGCCAATGGAACCGTACCTGTTTCTCGCGTAGTACCTAACTCGAATATGGAACCTGATTTACAGGAACTTACCAGCTCGCCACGGGGCCATTTCTGTGTCAACTGTGGCGTGGATACACGAAGACTTGAGAGATTTACCTTAATGCGCAATGTGGAAGTTCAGTCTATATTTCAGCAATGGATTGCACCACAATAAGTAAGTTACTTCATGAACATACAAGGTATATACTCAGCAACTTTTATTACATAGTTATGTAACATTAGGTTTAAATTAAATAATTCGATATAGAAATAATTGAATTCTTTTTTTTTTTCTCAAACCATTGCCACATATTTTATGTGAAATAAGTAATGAATTATATTATCATCAAAAATGGTATCACGAGACCGGTGTCATTCAATGTATTTATACATAAAGACGTTTTGATGCTACAGAATGTTAATAGGTATCAATTATTTTTATGACAGTATGCAATTATGTTTCAGATAATAGTCTGGTGTCACCAATGTTGGATGTTGGCAAGGAATGCACAATAGCCGTCTGCACCACAAGAACGAAATGTTGGGCATCGACAAATATGATTGTGTAAACTGTGATCAATCTGTATTAAGAAAGCACTTTCATGATCTATACCAAAACAATACAGGCACAAGAGACATATAAATAAGAACTATAATTGTAGAATGGATTATAACAAAACTATAAATATGTTTTTTATTAACTTTTAATTGTTATACTTGTATGATTTATAAAAGAGCAACCGAGTACTATGTAAAAAATTGTGGTTGTTTCTTTATCTATGTCAACCGTTTTCTCCATGGGCGTCACTTCGCCAAAACCTCTTTATCAAATGGGCATCTCCCTCGCGAGTCGGTGGCTAACAACGAAAATACAAAACCAAAGACACCGACTTCACGTTGTAGTGTTTTTTTGGAAGTCGGTTATTTTTTTGGTAAAAAAGATTTTAATAGCTCTGTTAAATATTCTAGTTACAGTAAGCATACAATATTATTTTTTTTTTAACAATGGACCAATAAAATTATTCATATTCTTATTGACTTTGTTTCCTTTGTGTGACGGTGTCACAACTACTATTTGAATTAGTGTTGCTGTCACAACACAATATTGATTAAATTTATTTTGATTGCACTTTAGTGACAAAACGCACGACCAATGGTCCACATTAGCACAGGATCGAAAGAGCTGGAAGTCATGGGGAGAGGTCTTTGCCCAGCAGTGGGATGCAGGCTAACAGTAACAGTAATTTTATACGTGTTCATAATTATTATTACACTTTGTAACAAATTGATTTATCCACCTCTTTACCCATTAAGGCGTAGATATATCATGAATGTGTCATAATTCCCTTTTACACGTGTTCTCATACATATTCTGACGTAGATATGTACATTATGTGTAGCTGTAATAAAGTTACTTTTGATGAAAACTAGGTATTTCTTGATTCTACTACGAGTGTGTCTGAGTGTGGTATTCGTCTGTAGTATATTATGTATACATACCTACATTTTAGGTCCCTCTGTTGAGGTGTCATAAGTTGTATGTATACAAGGCCTGTCACTCTTAACTCTTCGTATAGGATGTGGCTAAATTTTTATATTATTTAAATAGTTTGCATAGCAACAAAGTGGGATTAGGTGTACGTCTGAATTATTATATTAATATATGTTTAAATCAAAAAACAATGCTTTGTAGTACACGTTAAAAATACAGTTTTACAAAATAAGTACTATATCTACAAACGTGCACAGCTCTCCTAGCTAAGTTATGGAAAACCTGTGTTAAGACGCAGTCCGGTCCCCTAAGCCCTAAGGTATTATGATGTTAAATAGTGCTTCTGATCCGATGTTACTGTTACAATTTTGGAGTATTGAGACGGACAATAAAAGTTTCAGATACGTTGTTGTTGTTGTTCGTTGTTTTATAAACAACTTTTTTCAGAAAAAACAACTTTGGTTTCTAATCTATAGGCTGACACTAAAAGTCAGTCGTTTAAAAAACAAAGGCTATTAGAGAATTTAACGCACTTCTTATTTTTGAAGAAATCTTTTCTAGTCTGGACTAGTGCCCAATTGAAGGCAATAGGCTCGCCCCCTATTACATGGGACTAAAACATAAATGGCGAAATCGTTGTACAATAGGTCACCTCTGCGTAATCCTTTGGGGAAAACAGACGTGTTATTTTGTTGTAACTCTAGCCAGAAGATGTTTTTATTAAATTGCGTTAATTAATATTAAACCATACGTGAGATTTTACTACAGGAACTTTTAACATACCAAACTTCATCGCATTATTTTTTAAATACAGCCTGTATATGTGGCCAGACGACCTTGTCAACACTCTCCAGGTATATTTTCATTTGGTCCAGTTGTGTTGCCTGTCACCCGTCACACAACCCTTTACAACATGTCGCCGACTCTTTATGACGACATGACACTTGACGGCCGACGAGTAGTTCGGTCGAGTCATGTTTCTCGAGGTGACAGATACGAGAAACTTGCTAAAACGAACTATACTGGTTGAAAATATATAAATCAAAGTTGAAAATAAAAATTTAAATTTAAAACGAAAATAACGATTCTTTCAAAATTTGAATAAAATGTTAGAAACACAATTCAAGAATGATAATTAAATGTATTTCTATCATTAAAAAGTATCGTTATAACAAAAGTAAAACAAAATGGCTAATGCTCAAATCAAGAATAAATATTTGACCTGCGCGTAGCAAATTGCTACGACTTCGTAACTGATGTAGCCGCGTAAGCTACGCCGTAGCGTTAGTCTAATATTTCTACGCAAGCTTCAGATTACAAGTATTATTACAAACTAGTGGAATGGAAACATGCAAGTTAGCGTTCCTGCAAGTATGTTAGGACGTCATACTTGCATGCAAGTAACTTGCATAATGGAAGTCAACCTCAAAATAAGTAAAGTCAGATAAATTATTTGTTAAGCAAATTAACTACCAACTTAAATAGTCTGTATATTCTAATCACAACCATTATTCTTTAACAGTTATATGAAATGGCTATAACACGTCAATTAATTTAAAAAATTATTTCCCTGACTGTACTTTACTTTTTTTTGGTTTGACCAGTGCGTGTTGCCAGTGATGAACTATGGTACCGAAACGTGGTCGCTCATAATGGGCTTTATCAGAAGGCTAAAAGTCTTCCAAAGAGCAATGGAGAGAGTTTCCCTTCGTGTTCGAGATCCGCAGGAGACCCAAGGTAACTGACATAGCCCGAAGAATTGCCAAACTTAAGTGGCAATGGGCAGGGCACATTGCTCACAGAACAGATGGCCGATGAGGCCGAAAGGTTCTGGAGTGGTGACCGCGTACCGGAAGACGTTGGAAGGCCTCCCACAAGATGGAGCGATGACCTTGTGAAGGCAGCAGGAATCCGCTGGATGCGGGAAGTACATAATCGATCGAAGTGTCGGTGCTTGGGGGAGGCTTGTGTCCAGTAGTGAACGTCTTTCGGCTGAAATGATGATGATGATGATGTACTTTACGCTGTCGATATAATTATTTATTTCTGCAATACGGCCCATTACAAAATCTTTGGTGTAAGCTTTCAGATCTTTAGTTAGTAACAAAACTTCAGACTGAAATGGAATATTAGCCATACCGAGACGTGAACATTTCAGTAGCCGTCCCGCGGGCGTAGACTCAGCCTGCAAGTAATTGACGCTCGGTAATCGATACCACACGCCGGTATCGAACAGTCGAGACTATTGTCTCTGGATACATTCTGATTGACGGATTACAGGCTGGCTTATGCATAATTATGTGCTCTGTTTGTAATGATGAGGCAAAATATCATAATAAGATAGAGATTTAATCCTATCGTTAATACGTTTATAGACACAAGTCTCATGTTATGGCAGTGTCTAGGAAACATAAGT
This sequence comes from Agrochola lota, assembly GCA_947364205.1. Lineage (NCBI taxonomy): Eukaryota > Metazoa > Arthropoda > Insecta > Lepidoptera > Noctuidae > Agrochola > Agrochola lota. The sequence continues at coordinate 15,241,768 of OX376244.1, read as the reverse complement.
TTTGCCTGTTATGTCCAATGAACCCAGAGAACAGTGTTGGCGCAGTGATAAGACTTACGAGTTGTAGGTCGTAGGTGCGAAGCCAGGCCCTTTACTTTTGCGTAATTTATTTCATCACCACTGCTCTCAAAACGATGAAGGAAAACATCGTGAAGAAACCGCCATGTCCTAGAACAAAAAATTCGATGACATGTGGCACCCACCAACGCATTGTGCCCGCGTGGTGGATTACGGCCCACTCCCTCTCACAGAGAGGAAGCTTGAGTCCCAGCAGTGGGAACGATCAAGGCTGATAATGCTTGTATAATGAACCCAGGGCCCGACGGCTAGTGACCACTAAACCAACGAAACAGTCATACTAGTACAGATTTGAGTAGATTTATAGGCGATTTTGAATCGACTTTAAAAAGGGAAGAGGTTCTAAATTAGTTACTTTTTTACTCCAAAATGTAGTCAAATGTGTTGTGTGAAATACTTTTGGAATTGAATGCATGAAATACAATCAAATTGTATCAAATACAGTTTATTATAAAAAATGGCATAATGACGTGATTATTACTAGTAATGCAAGGGGAAATTCAACAGCTGTATATTTCTCACGGTCGTAACAGGAAAAATCAGTAATAATGCAAGAACTCCTTAGGGAATCTATTTTCGAAACACTTCAATATTAAAGGGTTGCAATATGGTTGCAAATGAAAGACTATCAGCGGTGTCTCGTTTTGTTTTTAAAGAAATGACAGAGATCTTTTTTTTTATTGTGGAAGTATATTCTGTTCCAAAAGTATTTTATCCATATTATCAACTTACCTGTTGATGCCAATTGGTATGCCTCTTACACATTGAGTGAGTTTCATTTTATTTATTTATTTATAAATTATTATTTTTTTGTTTAGTTCCACAATACGGCACGAGAGTGCATACGTGCAAAGACACATCGGAGACGTCGCGACGTCTCTCGTCTCACATCGGAAGATTTAATAAGATTTTTCATACAAACTAAAACCCCCCCTTTTCGCCCCCTTAAGGGTGTAATTTTCCCCTTCCAAGTAGGCTAGGTAATTAAGAGCCCTTCTATGAACAATACAATCTCATCATTAACTCTGTTTACATTACAAACGTTCCGAAACAAATGTTAATAGTTTTTTATCTACACTAATACAAAAAAACCGGCCAAGTGCCTGTCAGACCACGGACAAGAAGGGTTCCGTAGTTGGGATGGATTTATCCCAAATACAAACTTAAGATTGTAGTTGAAATTAGCTCCGCGCGCACGAGTGTCAACGACGTCACGTGTCTGCCCGCTCGGGAAAGCGCAGTCGGGAACCTGCCCCCCGCACGCTCCGCACCCGCTACCGATCAAGCCACGCCCCGCGCGAATTATAATTATTATTTACTTATGCACCTATTACAGATTTATTGTTAGAAATTAATGGTTCACGGTTTATGCATAAGGTTTATGTTTATGAAATTGATTTTTTATTTTATATTTGAGTTGATTGAATGAAAGGTAAATTGCGGTTTACGATTTATGACGTATTAAAAAAAACAATTTAATAGATCTCGTTCAAACCAATTTTCGGTGGAAGTTTACATGGTAATGTACATCATATATTTTTTTTTAGTTTTATCATTCTCTTATTTTAGAAGTTACAGGGGGGGAGACACACATTTTACCACTTTGGAAGTGTCTCTCGCGCAAACTATTCAGATTAGAAAAAAAAAATATTAGAAACCTCAATATCATTTTTGAAGACCTATCCATAGATAGACACGTATGGGTTTAATGTTTTTTTTTTTTAGTTTCAGTTCTAAGTATGGGGAACCCCCAAAGGACATTGTTCGGCGTCCATACATCGTTCGCCTAAGAACCAACAGAGACGGGAATTTACTTTCTGTATTCTAAATAATGCATGTATTCGACTGGAACTAAATTAAAATCACGGACACTTCTGAGAATTGTAAAAAAATCTAAAACAATTTGGGATTTTGAGGTTATAATTAGGCCAATAGAAACATACTAACTTAGCGTTTATTAGTGAAAATACATTGGATTTTATCTTCAAACGTTTCATTAAATGCATAATGTACTATTAGGTAGTCAGAACCATTCTTTCTTTATAAGTAGTTACTAATTTATTTGTAGTTATGACTAGTTTAGGGCTAAGAAGTCACAGCCAGAGGACGATATTTCAAGAGGAAATCACAGGTCCTTTGTTCACGCCAAATTGTTAGTTAAAATCGAAAAAAAAAAACAGAAAATGCAATAACACAAACGAATACACTTAAGTAACGCAACAACAAAATAACAACACTGTCATTACTATGAAATGTTAAACTGTCATCTGTCCATTCATCGACAGTCAGTGTCACTGTTGCTCGTTTCACACAGCGCTTTTAATAATTTTATTCTGTTTGTAACTAAATACCTTATTCATAGATCAAGCGCTGAGAGTGTTGAGCGTTATAATTACGGGGCACGCTATACCGCTGCGCAAAAAGACTTGGCTGTATGAGCTATTGCCCTTTGCCTACACCAGAACGTCAAATTGGAACAAAAATAATGGCGCCGGGGAATAAGACCGAAGTGAATTACTTTTTAAATTGTTTTCGAAATTAAGAAGTGTCCGTTCTATTGTAATAATTGTAATGTAAATTATAAAAAAAAAAACTAGTAATTACTATAAAGGTTTCATACGTGTTGATTCACAGGCCATTTGGCCATTTTTAACAATGTCCTTTATTGTTTTTTTTCTATTTTTGTGTGAAAATCTTAATGCGGTTCACAGAATACATCTATTTACCAAGTTTCAACAGTATAGTTCTTATGGTTTCGGAAAAAAGTGGCTGTGACATACGGACGGACAGATATGACGAATCCATAAGGGTTCCGTTTTTTGCCATTTGGCTACGGAACCCTAAAAATGGCAGATTTTTTTTGTTTGTGTGTAAGAAGTAAATCTCTGGTAGTACTGGTCTGAATACAAGAAACAAATCACTGATAGAAACGTTGGATATGTTTTATGGTATATGTATATATATATGTATATGTATATGTGGCTAAAATGTGGATAAAAGCATTCAATAAATATGAATAACTAATTATTTATTTATTATATTTTAATAAAAGCTCACAGACCAATAAAAAAACTTAAATATCATGTATAGGTAGGGGAAATTTGCTTATTAAAAGCTTCGACATCTATGTATGTATATCTAGTGCTACATACGCACTAAATAAAGCGTTAAACAGTTACAGCGATTTGTAAGGTAAAGAAGCAGTTTATAACTAAATAATAACATAAATAAACATAAACACTGAAAAAAGTAAAGAGTTCAGTAGATTGTGTCGAGTCGTGCAATATCAATAATGTATGTTATAACCAAAATATTCCCTGTTTAAATTCTTTCTAATATTGTGTGCGCTGGTGTAAAATAGATTGATATAAAGGTGTTATCCACTGAAAATCAGCGCTGTCCTGTGGGTCCCCATAGCACAGCATCATGCTGAGTGGAAGCCTTCTTGTCACAGTCATGACGTGCCAGCAGCTGCCGACTATTTCTGTTTGGAGCTTGTGATTATATTCAAATCGATTGTGTTTTATTTCCTTGTTCTGTTTTTTTATGCACGTGTTTCTGTGTTAAATAAACTTATTTTTCTTTCTTTCTTTCTTTTTATGTGTGAAGGTAAACTATTGAAAGCTATAACACTGCCTATAGGGAAGGAGTTACGTCTGTACTTGGTCGAAGCGAAAGGTTTATTCTGATTAGTACGAATAGGTATTTTGTCGAGTAGTTATTATGAAATCACACGCACCGCTTGTTAAACTGCGTATAAAACATAACATTATCACATCTATAGTTAAGCCGACAAGCGGATTACAGTGGATTAATTAAACTGTAATGATTGACAGATAATAATGTAACATCGTCATATACAGGCTGCTGCCGAATCCGTGCTGTTTCATTAAACAATGGTGTACAAATGTATGTATTACCATAGCTAAGATATTTGAATACTTCGCATTTAATGTAATATTAGCAGTACAGTGGCACAAACAAAATAGCTAGCTGCTGACTGCTGACACTAGTAGGCAGAGCGGGTACGTATTTTGTTCCAGCGGGTGTATAATCGGGATATGTTTATTATTTTATTTTGTATTGTATTGTATTGTATTGGGACATGTATTGTCGCTACTTCAATGCACCGTCTTTTGTCATTTCGCACAACGGATAAAGAATGTGTGTTGTAATTTAAAAAATGCGGTCAAATCAAGTTCATAACACGATCCGTTTCCATACATTTTGTAGTTGAAATATCTAACTAGCGAGCCGCCCCTGTTTCGCACGGTTTTTAAAATTTGACAAATTATCGAGATTTATTTGTTATAAATGTAAGTGGAATATTTATGTATTATACGCGTAAACCTTCCGGAATATATTTTCTACGTGATGGTAAAAAGTACATGAAAATCCGTTGCGTAGTTTAGAAGAACAACGCGGTCACACAAATAACACGAAAACCGACTTTAATTTATAAAATGTAATTATAGAAGTATACAGAGTCACTAAAAAGTAGCCTAGTTACATAGGAAGCATAATATAATTGTAACGTAGTAGTCAGCGGAAAGGCATACCGAATGATTAATTAAAATACTGGACGGAATGGAAATGCCACAGTGACCTTTATACTATTGTGACGTTTTGCCAGTTTGCGGTATAAATATTAATCAAATATATAGGAAAGTTAAATTGTTTCCATTGAAAGTTACGCTTGATTAAATTATTTCAGATGATTGATTGTAACTCTGCTTTTTGAGAAAAAAAGTAAATGGATTTCTTTTTTTTAAACATATGCACTTATAACTTGACTGCCTTGTTGGCCTAGTGGTTGCAACTGCTTTAACTGCTGAGCATGAGTTCCTGGGTTCGATTCCTAGGTCGGGCAAAGTGTTATTGGGTTTTTCGATTTCTGGAATTTATCAGTAGCAGCCCGGAGTCTGGATTTGTGCCCAGTTGATGGCAATAGGCTCGCCCCCTATTACATGGCACCTAAACATAACTAGCGAAATGTGGGTTTACTATAAGCACATCTCTGCTTGACCCTTCGGGGATTACAGGCTTGATGTTAAATGTTGAATTAATAAAAAATAAAAATAAACATTTCGTTTAATTCATAGTGAACTAATAAGTAGTGTGACAGAATAACACATAATTTTTTATTTATTTAAATCGTTCGAAAACATCCTGTATAATAAGTAAGTCGATACTATTTGATTAGTGTTTATGACCCAATTATTAGCTACCAGGATCTAATTACATGGATAATTGAATTAATTTAGAGAAATTGTATTTTACACTGATTACTGTACTTGTAACATAAGAAGGTCGAATAAAATTAGCCAGGAAAACTCCAAAGACTTGATGATATCTAAACATGACAAAACAAAAAACACATTGTTGTTTGTTACCCTAACTGCCTCTTTAGTGTAGTTGTTACAAGGGCTAGTATCGAGGATAAGGTTTTAGGTTCGATCATCGGGCAGTTTTATTGAATTTTTCAGTATCTATCCAGAATCTGGATTTGTGCCCGGGTGATGGCGAAGTGGGGCAAATCTATCTGTAATAGCTGCATAATCTCGATTTATGTAGGTTTATCTTTGAAGGAGACCAAAACATTCGCATTACAATATTCTTTATTTACTTCTCCGTCGGTTGTTGAAGAAATCTGTACAGTTAGGAAAATGGTTTAATAACAAATTGACTTTCAAATTAAATACAGCGGTGAACAGTTTTGGAGAGATAACGTCTCCCTGTCTCACACCTCGCTGCAGAAGGATAGGTTACGAGGTCTGGCCCTGTAGTCGAACTGCCATAGTGACGTTTTCGTACAGACACTTCAGTAACTCGATGTACAGATAGTCGATCTGGCGCCGTTGAAGAGCGTCCAGTACAGCCCATGTCTCGATCAAATCGAAGGCTTTCTCGTAGTCACACAGTCGAAGCAGAGAGGCAGGTTATACTCTTCGGTCTTCTGTATAACCTGCCGCAGCGTATGTATGTGGTCTACGGTGCTCAAGCCTTTACGGAATCCGGCTTGTTCGGGAAGCTGGAAGTCGCCAAACCTGCACGTGAGACGGTTCGTGATGACTCTTGAAAACAGCCTGACTAAATATTCGAGTCCTGATTTTTCATTAAAAAAATTGTTACCTCTTGTTCATCTAATGTTGATAAATTCAAAATATTTGATATTACATAAACCTACATGCCACTTATGAAACGTCAAAAGCTAGGTGCACGATTCCAATCAGTCGTTTCCTATGGAAAAAAGCCGCCAAGAAACACCTCGGTTACTCTATTAAAAATATTTGGTGTTTATAATATTTTCAAATTTAAGTGTTAATAGGAATGGGAGGACAGTGTAGGCCTATCAACAAGTACTAGGTTCTTAATAAACTAGAAAATGGTCAAACAAATCAAAGTATCTATGAGTCTACAAGTCCTACAACGCTCATACATTCACAAAATAGTAAAGAATGCTTTTAAAAAGAGAAATAATAATAATTAAAAATAAAAATAAATTGAAAACCTATTTTAGTAATCCTCAAATCTCTTTGGAATTGGTTTTTCGAGATTTATACCGTGCTTGGCGAGAAATTCTTCCCTGAACTTTAGTCCCTCTTTCAAATATTGTTCGCTATTTTCAGCATCCTTATAATTATATGGTAGTTTTGTTGTGAATGACCAATGAGATATAATAGCCTGTTTCAAGTGGTAATAGCTATCTATCTCCTTTTTCGTGGTCTTGAAACGATGACGTCTTCGAATATTAGATGAATTCTCACTGAGTACTGAGCAATTTCTTTTTCCTCCAATATTTGACGATTTTTCACGTAGTTCTGAGCTATGTCTTTTTCTTCCAATATTTGACGAATTCTCACGGAGTTCTGAACTATGTATTTTTCTTATACTATCTGACGAATTCCCACTGAGTTCTGAGCTATGTCTTTTTATTCCAATATTCGACGAATTCCCACTGAGTTCTGAGCTATGTCTTTTTATTCCAATATTCGACGAGTTTCCACTGAGTTCTGAGTTATATATTTTTCTTCCAACATTTGAAGAATTTCCACTGAATTCTGAGCTATATACATTTAATGCTTCACTTTGAGTATTGACAATGAAAAGTTCACTGACATTAAATGTATTAATTAACAATTTTAATTGTTTTATTAATGCAACGCTTTCTTCGGGATGTTTTATGTATTTTTTTTCTAAGATTTTTATAGCATCTGCTGCTTTAATCATCGTAGGGAGTTGTAAGAATTCATCATCTTCCTGAAATTCTTTCCTTTTTGCATTTTCTGTTTTGCTATCCTCAGATCCTATAGTGCAGACGATATATCCTATGACGATGAACACTGTGCTTTTCATGTTTGTTCGTTGTGTTATTTTCTAAGGAATATCAGAGCCCGTTGCTTCAAGCATTTTATTTCTTTGAACAATTTTATGTAGCTCATTCTTGATACAATATTTTATTTACTTTTGTAATGTATTTCGATTTTACAATTTGTTTTATTGCCGCTGATTTTGTTTTATAGCTTTAATATTGTTTTATTTGACTGTGTTTGTGCATACACCATTATTTAATTTATTTATATTAAATAGATTTTAAAGTATTTCTTAGTGAATAGGAGCCATCGTAATGAGTGCACTTGTATTGAGATTTATCGTGATCGTCATTCGGTAATCGGTTACTAAAATGTAGAGAATCTCCACAAAAAAAAATACTTTCTAAATAAATCATACCAAGCAATCAAATATCTATCAAGATTCAAATATCTGAATCGTATTAACCGAATAAATCTCCCACAACCGCCGGATCGCCGATATTAATTACAATAGTAGCCAGTGCCTCAGTAGAAACGGTACTAACTAAACAACATGTCAATAACCGGTAGAAAATCAATCTTGTAGCATTCACTATCGGCAACACACAGATCAATATTTTGGCAAACGTGTTGTATCTATGATCTGTTCCAAAAAGTCAATCAATCCTTTTCCTTTTCCCAACTATGTTGAGGTTGGCTTCCAGTTTATCCGGATGCAGCTGAATACCAGTATTTTACATAGAGCGACTGCCAATCTGACCTGCACAACCCAGTTACTGGGTAACACGCTACCTCTTGGCAAGATTGGCACTTTTGAATTGTCAAGGAGTCGGTGAGTCAGAACGATGAAGCTACTTGCCCATTCCAAAGCGTAGTAGGTACCTGTGGAGAAAAAGATAAAAATTCCATGGATACTCTATTAAATCCAATTTTAGGAATGAAGAAGTTCAAAATTTAGCCCAAATTAGAAATTAAAGCAGAAATTATGCAGCAGAATGAATATCTTACTACACCTATCATAAGGACCAGCAATTCATCACTTCAAGAAGATTATAGCAATACTCTTTGCACAATTTCTGTGGCTTATATTTAGTAGTAACCACTCGTATGCACTCTAAAACATTGCCACCTCCGTCATAGCGAAGCAAGTGCAAGGCTTAAGTCACACGTTGTGCGTCACAGCCTGCCCAAAGCAGTAGATTAACAACTTCGTTCCGAGACACGTTGCAAAGGGCTTTGGTCTCGTGTGTGACAGACCTACTGGTTGTGATGTGGCCGTTTGCCGGTCCAAGTTATCCACAAAGCTTCTACTTTAGCTCTGTGTAAGATCGTAGAAATAAGTTGGATATGGCTTTCAGTCTTAAACGATAAGATCACCCATGTTGGTATTCTAAATATTTTGCGTGTACTTATGGGGTTGTACAAAGGCCGAGTATTTGCATTAATAAAAAAATCGAATTAAAAAATCCAGCACTATTATAGGAATATTTTTACTAGCATTGTTTTTTTTTGTTTCAAACAAAAAATTCTCGTTTCATAATTCAACTACTATGCAGGTTCGTTAACCTTAGTTTATAAGGCGGTAAAAAATTCGCCGTAGGTATATGAATTGCTTGTAAATTTCAATTTCGAATAACAACGTTATTCTTTTTCAGTCGTATGAAATGGCTATAACAAGAAACAAAAAATATTATATCAATTTGCTCAACACTCGAGTTTCTCGAACATACACACTTTCCATTTTTTGTATGCCCATTTGAATCATGCTAAAATGGTAAATTCTGTGTTGTTCATTGATCTGAATACCATACCAATAGTGTTTTCTGGGATTTGAATACTAAATGTATTCACTATTCAAGATTGTTCCTTTAAGAGATCAGTGGAGATTTGAGCATGCTGTGTGCACAAAAGATGGATTTGTTTTCTTTACCTTTTCCATGTTTTCAAAGTTGGCAATAATGTTTTAGCTATTCGTAAACATTTTTCTAGCTTCCCTGAGTCACTGAATCTTAGTTTAAAAAAATATTAGTTTTCACAGAAAAGCCAGAGTTGTACATATATAGGTAGTACACCCACATTTCATCAGTTATAACTATTTATGGCTCATGTAATAAATAGGGAGCAAGCCTATTACCATCAACCGTGCACAAATCAGACTCTGTGCTGCAACTGAGAAATTCCTGACGGAAAAACACAATAACACTTTGTCCAACCCGGAAATCGAACCCAAGACCACATTAAGTAGAAAGTAAATAGGTAGTGGAAAGTACTTTATAGACTATATTTTCCTTATTAAATATAAGCTACTTTATTAGAAACAGTTTATCATTGCAGATATACCAACCATTAAGACATCACATTCATCCATATGCATTTCCCACCACAGTCTAAAAACCATCACTCACTTCTGTAGACAAACTAGCAGTATGTCAACACAACTCTGTAACTTGTTACTTACTATGGGTCCATATTTATACTGTGCTATGGGTGTCAGTATAAGACTCGCACCTGTCTATTCTCGGTTTGGGCTCTGTCACAGAATCGCTTGCTCTAATTGCATTCCGGTAATTGCAGCCGCGTCTGTACCCACCCCCGGCTGTCTTACGTCACTAGGTAAAGAATTTTCAGAAGTTTATAGAATATCATAAGGCACGTTTTTATCTGACCTCAAATAATTCCCATTTTGCTATCCTAAAAATATTATTGAGCAGTTCAATATAATGAATGCGCCTCTTTCGGTGAACCTCAAAGAATAATTCCGTACATACATCATTATGTCATGCAATGGTTTAGGTTTTAGGGAGTCAATTAAATAAATCCTATATAAAAAATTAGGGTTCAGTGAGTAAATAGTAAGGTAGTATGCTTCTCGAGGATCAAACCAAAATCAATGCCAATAATGTAACTTTTAAAAAAACGTGCGAGCTTTACAGTAGGTGCATATGATGTGTAACATCTGTCATCTCACCTTGGTAATTAGGAAAACTAAAGGCGGGGCGTCGCCAAGGGCGATTCTGACGGCCGACTTTAGCACCGCGGGCGCTCATTGGTCAAATCTAATAGCGCGCGCTTTCCCGGCTTCCTGCGATACACCGTTTCTTTCAATATTCCGTCCCTTTTCACGAAATCACTTCCACAGATTTGATTATATTTTTTTAGATTTAGATTTTTTTGATTGCAGGAAAGCGAGAGGAAAATGTTACACATAAAAAAAAAAAATGTAAACTTACATTAATTTTTTTTAAGTGTATTCTTAGTAGGTAAATTTAACAAAAATAATGACTGGACCTCAGCTGACTCCTGCGACAAATTAATTGATTAAATTACAACGAAAGGATAGGTAATATTCAGCTTACCTTTACGTACTTAGCGAGACATTCGTGTTATTTTGGAAAGTTCAGGTTCGTTAGACGGCTCTTCTTGGGCTCCGAAGACAACTTTGTTGTGCGATTACCACCGATTAGGTCACCGAAATCGTCTCCTTCGAGAAGTCTGAAAAATTTCGAGGTTTTTGAGCACCACACTGTTAGCACAGGTCTTTTGAAGCTGCAATCTTGCGAACAGGACTCGAACCTAGGAGTGAGGGTGGGGCAGCAGTCGTGCTTCCGACTACTAGACCAACGTGGCTTTCTAAAATATGTTAATTGAAGCAAAAATATTTGGAGGACAGTTCCAACTGATATTTCTGCCTACCCCGTACAGTCATTTACCTAAATTCATCTAGTTATAAGATAACGTGGTTCTTGTCTCAACAGAACTGGTGGTACACTAGACTATTTTACTAGCCGCCAGCACTGGTAGATAGCTACTGGCGCGAGTATTCACGCGCTATCGTGCTTCTATCTGTCCCAACTAGTGCCATTTGTTAATTAAGATTTACTTAATGCAGTTTGGATTGTGTTTGTAACACTTAATTTATATAAGAGTCATCTAGAGCGTATACTTTTGGCGCTCGAATGACGTTGACAGGGGGGCGCTGTAGGTAAACAATTGTGAAATTCTTATGTGATATGTATTGAAAAAACAAGATGAGGGGCCGTTAGTTCCGAATTTAGCCACGCGCCATAATAGTCCTCCAAACCGAATTTTCGGCCACGGCAATCTCAGCGGAGACTAGCCATCTCCGCGGGAGATATTATAGTGCACAAGTGTGTGCGCAGACACAGGTGCACTCTCTCTTCCCTCACTCTCATAGTCCGATGGGACGGCAATCCGACACGACCAGAGAGAGATCAGCAGTGCTCAGTGCTTTCCTAGCACGGGGGTATCACACCGCCAACTTTCAAACTCCCTGTTACTGAGAAATTCCTAGTGGAAAATCCCAATAACACTTTGCCCGACCTGGGAATCGAACCCACAACCCCATGCTCAGCAGTCACGAAAGCTTTATATATGTTTTGACGGGTCCATTTGAGCAGGGGTTGATCAATTAATTTGCCCCCAGGCTATGTGTTACGGGTTCAGTTTCTGTATGAAACAAACCTATTAATTATTCTCTTGCGACCTTTATCTTTCCTAAACTGAAACGGTAAGAAAGATCCATAGCTTTTAAGTACAGAACTTGGAATAGCGAATAGCGGCGCCACTCCGACAGCGTCTATTACCAATGAAATCCGTATCGCCTCGAATCGCCTTCAAAGCCGTCAGTTTCTACATATAAGTCATTTGTGTCGTTGCACGAGTAAACAGTGACTCGCTTGGTTTATATGGAAAGTGTTGGCGATGGGGCCTCTAGCAGCGGCCGCCGAGGCGTCTCCGTGATTCGTGCTCTTAACGATCTTATAAGTAAGCTGGTGTTGCAATAACTCAGTATGTCCTATCATCGCATAACTCACAATATTATTTGACTTGCTGAGCATGAGTCATTCTAGATCTTAGATGGCAACGGATCTTCTATGCCTATCGCAGACGTCCACAGGCACGTCGACGTCGACGTCCGTTGTGTCCACTTACTAAGTATATCGCTGCCTTCTTGCTGTTCATTAATGTAATCTATATATATAAATTCATCTATAATCTATATATATCAAATCATATTATAAATTTGTTACTTTTCATGTCTGTCTGTCTGACCGCGTTGTTCGTCTAAACTACGCAATGTGGATGGTGGAAACCGAACACTAACTTACGAAAACGTATATATAAGTGTTCCGTTTTCATCTGCATCATTTAGAAAATGTGTTCCGGAAGATTTATGTGTATAATAGTAATAGATTAATATTACACTTACATTCTAATAATGAAAATTCAATGATTTATCTAGTCGTAAAAACCGTTCAAAGCAAGTACTGTAGACTCTTCGGTAGCCTACGGTACCGGATCTACTTATATCAAAGAAAAGGCTTCTTGCAATAAAACCAATAACTATATTATATTTATGAATTCATTTATATCTTTGATTAATAATCAAAGATTATATATTCTAATCTAACTGTCTTCTAATGTGACTGTCTCCTATTTTTTGTATTCTTAATATAAATTAAACGTTTATCTCTTAATAAAGCTATCTATGTACTTGAGCTCGCAGATATCGCATGCTACAAACTTGTTAGACATCCTCTTCAGTCCCCACAAAATAAAATATGAAGCTATACCACAGCTGGCACTCAGCAGGTCTTCATAAATTAAGGAACACCATCAACAATGAGTGGCGTTCTGCAGCCCGTCTATCTCGGCCGGTGCAACGGTGCCAGCGTTCAATTGTTTCCGAGTGCATTTACATCTCAAGAGTTACTTCTTCGTGTCCGGCCGCTCTTGAGACAAATGAGAATGTTTTGAGTTTATAATAAGAAATCACAAAGTATGGACACTTAGGTTTCAACTTAATTTTATGATGGATAGTAACTTAACATAGGCGAGGTGTTGCTACCTATAGTGCTACATTTCGTACTGTTACGTTTAGTAGATACATTTTTCCAGTGTTGTGATGATGATTCACAATCATTATAATTATTCATAAATGATGCCCTTAAATAGTGCAGTGACTGATAATTATATGTAACATTTCGCTAACCTGTTTGAGACTTACTTATAGACATTCAAATAAATGTGACAAGGAAGATTTAATTCACTGTTAATCTAACAGCCTACTGGTAAATTAAAGGCATACGCTACATTTCATTCTGTACATCTTAGGTCCTGTCTCTTCAACCCTCAGTTAGCGAAGGCCCATTAACTCGTTAACTCATAAACTGAACAAAAGGTCTAGTTTATTAAATAAGGCTTTATGCCAATCTTGCTTAGACTCGCCATTAACCATTAACTCGCCGAATGCGCCGTCAGTTAATAAATTAATATCGACGATGATTTATATGTTTCGGTGTAGACGGGAAACTTTTTTGTTGCACTTTGGACGGAAGACGTTGCTTGTGAATTTGTCTCTGTGATCCTCAGTTTACGATGTATTAGTCAACAGTCTACTGGAATATGATGTAGGTTATAAATGGTTATTTATCTATACATATAATAAAAAAGAACATACACACACAGAGTACATTGAATAGTTTTGGAACAAAAAAAAATGCTACGGGGTCTGGGATCTATTCTAATGACGAAAATATAGTTTTTAGTATTTTTATCTGTTTGTCTATTCCGCTATGCCGCATAGATTATGTTCACGGATATTCCACATAAGTTTGGACAGTCTGCAAGCTATAAATTATCACGCTATGCACTATGGGGGATGAGCAAATTTCTTTATGTTCGTATTCTTCTATACCAAAAAGTTAGAATATTGTAGATAGTTTAAGATTTAAAACCTTTTAAATTAATTATCCTCACGCTTTACCTTTATGGAGCTAAGCAGTCAATCATGACATTTATAAGAACGGCGATTTTAGTCAACTTTCCACAAAGCAAATAGCCAAGCGGTGCAACGACTGCTTTGGAAACCTGTGGTTGTAAGTTTGATTTCCAACTTCTGTTTTTTTTTTAATGCTGTTATATGATAGTTCTTAGAGGGGCTCGTGACAAAATGATCGAATGTTAAACTACGCTTGCCGTCGTCGGTTCGCGGATGGGGACAATCCATTACAAATTGAGAACCCTTTGTGCCTCGGAACGCACGTCAAGACGTTTTGGTCATGTCGTTACGGGTAGTCAGAAGGCCAAAAAGTCTGACAACCAGTCTTACCACAGGGTATTGTGTTACCAGTGAGTCGCTCCATGCAACATGCTGGTATTCAACTGCGTCCGGTTAGACTAGAAGCTGCCCCCAACATAGTTGGAAAAAGGCAAGAAGATCATGAGTTGCTAGAATTTGATACTATAATTTTACCTATTGATAAAATAAAATGAGACCAAAATAAGAAAAACCCACAATACAAATTCCCACTAATCGAATTGAAATCTGAATTGCATTAAATCTTAATCTTTTAAACCCTTTAGCATTTGTAAGAAAATACTAATCAATTTATTCATAGGCCATCACACAATTTTCGAAACCTCATTTATTATTGAAATAACAACATTATGCAGATCAGTCGCTCGTCTGCCCGCCCGGCCGTCTCAACCCGTTCCCGTCGATCACCGTAACGTCGATGTAATTCGATTAGCGACGTCTTTATCGATGGCGATAGACGCAAGATTGGGTTTTGTTGTTGATGTCAATGGTTGGGCCATGAAAAGGACGATATTTTTAAAGTAAGGTAAGATAATCATTTATTTGCTCAAACACCTGCACCAAACATACAACACAAATTGTCAGCATGCAAAAAATAAAAACAGATCATCACGTTTGCCTTAGACAATGGTATGCAAATATAATATTTTTTTTCTTTTTTTTTTAAGTATTCTATGCTGTTAATAAAATAATGTACTTATAATTTTGACCTCGAGATAAATTATTTGGAAATGTCATAATATCTTTAAAATTATGTAAAAAATTATCAGAATCTCTAATCTAAAACCTCATTCAAATTATAATAAGCTTTATTTGCTACAAAATTAATGACGTACTTTTTGAACGCTACACCACTTTACTGCTTCCAGGTTTTAGGTAGTTTATTTCAAATGTTACATAGCTCAGTTTGGCTTTAGGCCGGGGCTGTCCACTGAAAGCGCTATATTGTGCCTAAAGCAGACTGTGCAGTACTACAAGGATAGAAACACGCCTGTCTTTGCCTGTTTTTTGAACCTATCCAAGGCATTCGATCTTGTCAGTTATGACGTGTTGTGGGATAAGTTGATGTCTGAAACTTCCTTATCTACTGAAGTGATGTCCATATTTTAGTTTTGGTATAGCAATCAATGCAATTGTGTGAGGTGAAACGGTTCTCTGTCGAGTGTGTACCGGTTGAAATGCGGAGTGAGGCAGGGGGGATTAAGCTCACCTCGCTTGTTCAACCTGTACTTAAACCGGCTGATTGTTGAGCTCAGCAGCACCATGGTCGGATGTCATATTGACGGAGTGTGTGCCAATAACCTTAGTTACGCAGACGACATGGTGTTGTTGAGTCCATCAATTAGTGCCAGGAGGCGGCTAGTGTCTATTTGTGAATCATATGCGGTGACTCATGGGCTTAAGTATAATGTTGGGAAGAGTGAACTAATGCTCTTCAAAGCAAGTGGTTTTTCTTACCCAGGATTTCCGAATGTGTCACTTTATGGCACTCCACTGTGCAAGGTATCTAAATTTAAATATTTGGGTCACAGGGTCACCGATGATTTAAGTGATAATGTGGACATAGAAAGGGAACGCAGGTCGCTGGCTGTCCGTTGTAACATGCTGGCCCGCAGGTTTGCACGGTGTACGAATGCGGTTAAGATCACGCTTTTTAAAGTATATTGCCAATCTTTTTACACGTGCAGCCTGTGGGTCAGTTATTCGCAGCGGGCATACAGTGATCTGCGTGTCCAATACAACAATGCACTCAGGGTAGTGTTGGGGCTGCCATGGCGTTGTAGTGGGTCAGGGATGTTTGCTGAGGCGCGGTTTGATGGATTTGCCGCTGTCATAAGGAAAAGATGTGCCTCCCTGCTCACTCGCGTTCGTGGTAGTTCCAACTCTATACTGTGTGTATTTGTAGATCGGGAGGAGTCCCCCATGCTGCAGAGATGGATGCGGTTTCATGGCTCAGTTTAATCTGTATTGTGATGAGTACTAACATTAGTTTTTAAGTATATTGTTACTAACAAAAATATGGACCTGGTCGGAAATAAATGTTTATTATTATTATTTCCTTTATTACATTTTAAATACTTATAAATTATATTTTTAAATATTAGAATATAAAAAATTAAAACATTTAAAAATATAAAAAATAGTAGCCCACCGGTATCGGGAACAAATCAATCGGGTCCAAGCTACCGGCGGTCAGGGCTCCAGAGAGAGGAACCTCCTAACAATGCGAGCCGTGTCCAGAAGTACCGCTTTCTGAATCAAGCCCTTGATCCAGCTGCCCAACGATAGCCTCCTCAGGTGTTGGTCGAGGCTCTTGGCTATTAGGCCATTGGCTGTCACGACTATCGGCACAATGATCGCTGAGTCCACATCCCACATGTCGACAACCTCGTGAGCCAAGTCAAGATACTTGATTTGTTTATCTTTCTCAGCTTTCACGAGGTTCCCGTCATGCGGGACCGCTATGTCAATAATCATTGTACGCTACTCTACTCGATCCACCACCACTATGTCAGGTTTATTGGCAATTATTATTATTATTATTATAGCCTATCATTCCGGCTGTGTTCCCTAAAAGGGCAGGAAGGGGTGTAGTAGTACACCCACGTTTAGCCAGATATAGCTAAATATTAAAAATCGTTTTGAAGGCGAAGGTGTTTCCTCTCAAAGATTATATACGTTTTTTTTCATATACGGACAATTTAATTTAGTTGTCGATTTACTTAAAAATACAGAATTGTTAAGTAAATCGACTACTAACTCTACTAACGCTTCTGATTTCGATGTCCGCGCTGGTCTGTTAGAATGAAAATCATTTGCTTGCCTTTTCTAAGTATGGGTTATATTTATAAGCTTCCAATCTAACCGAAATGCAGCTGAATATAATTAATAATTTTACATGGATCGACTGCCTCCTCCACAAACCAGGGACTGGGTAAATACGATACCCGTTGGTAAGACTTACATAGTTGCAGATTTTCGGGCTTCTGACTACCCGTACCGACTGTCAAAGATCTGCGAATGACAGCTGGTAACACGTGCTTTCCGAGTCACGGAGGGGTTTTGATATGTAATGGATGGTCACCCATCCAGGGACCGACCTTGTTGTTTCGGGAGGTTCCTGTGCCGTATAAGGCGGGAGGAAACGCCCGGGTGTCACCACTGTGTGGATCGCCTGGAGGACACGGTGGAGCATACGGTGGAGATCTGCCCGGCTTGGACGGAGCACCGCCGTGTCCTCACGGAGGCGATCGGCAGCGACAATCTCTCGCGTCCGGCCCTGGTTCAGGCCATGGTTCGGAGTCAGAGTGCATGGGAGGCCATCACCTCCTTCTGCGAAGCAGTTATGCTCGCGAAGGAGGAGGCGGAGCGTTCGAGGGAGATGCAAGCTGTACGCCCTCGCGCCCCTAGTCGCCGCAGGAGACGCCCTGGGCGTCGGGAGTCACGAGCTGACTTCCGGCCACCGTAGGCGCGGGCTTGCGGACGGTGAGCAATGGGTAGCTCGCCGTCCGATAAGGACCAGGCCCGGGTCGACGGCGCGTTGTGTTCCACGCGCGCCTCAAAGAGATGTCAGCACCAACTGACGGGGTCCGTAAGGACCAATGCCTGCTGGGGTTGCGGGTTTGTCCGAAAGGGATATCGCGGCCCCAGCACACGGGCAACGGAAGGAACACGGCTGGGTTTTAGTCAGTAAAAGTCTAACACGCCCTCTCGCTTCGCCCAGAGTGGGAGAAGTCATTTGATGATTTCCCATCCTCAAAAAAAAAAAAAGGGACCCACCTTGGCAAGCGTAGCTTAACCTTAGATCGATCTATGCTGCTGCTATTCTCAAAAATATCTTTTTATTCGCTGCCTTAGTGTCCACAAATGTCCATTACAAAGGCAAAGTGTATCCGCGGGTGGAAATTAAAGATTTGCTAACGACTCTATCGTGGATTTGCATTTTACAATAGAAACAAACTTGCTCAGGTTCGTTGTTAGTTTAAAGAGGATGCTCTGTGTGCAGTGTCAAGCGATTTTGAATCGTATGCAAAAATTACCGTCATCTGGACCTACCCTGCAAACAGTACTTGCACGGGCTCTGAATCTTTAAGTATTTGTACCGTAAAGGGGTGATCAATACCATGCTAGTTCCAGCACGGTATATATATGTCCCTGCAGTTTTTTTAATTTTTTGTCATTGTAAATGTCGGAGCTTCAAACGCATTCTGCAGTGTAAATAAACGAAATAAACCCATTACATGTACAAACACAGTCAAAGAGGAAAAATATTTCAATCAAAATCAGCGGCAATAAAACATATTGTAAAATTGAAATACGTTACGAAAGTAAATAAAATATCATATCGAGAATGAGCTACATAAAATTGGTCAAGGAAATAAAACACGCTGAGTTCCACGCATGAGTATAATTTGTCCCTCAAGAATATAACTAAAATGAAAACTTGTCTGTTGATTATGATAATACACAACATCTGTGCAATGAAGTGTGCAAGTATTACAAAAGCTGCTGTACTAGAAGGGAATCAAACACAGGAAATACAAAACTTGGAAAAAGAAAAGGTAGAAATCTACAACCAACTCAATGGCGCCATCGAAGACACTCTTAAAACTTTAGGAAAAAGTAACGATTCCGATGCTAGACAAGGCATAGCTTACATGCAAGAGTTGCTTGCACTCATAGACAAGTTCAACGTCACAGAACTTGAACTTGCACAAGCACATACAGTATGCAATGGTTCCAAAGAATGCGCCTCAAACCTAACAACCATATCAAAAACTGCTAACAGCTCAAATTTTTTGGAAGATGGAAGACGTAAAGATGTGTACAAAAAGAGTGGCTACGAACATATCAAACATGCTATCATTGCAACGGGGATGTTTAAAAGTGACGACGACTTGAATATAATCAGGGACGAGAAAGTGAGGAATCTCCTCGTACTCCAAACGAAGTTGGACAGATGGTTGAAGTTAAGAGAAACAGAGAAGCAAAGGATTAAGCAGTATAGGCTTAGACAGGTCTCTCATAGGCACGATACCGTGACTGAAGAATGTCCGAACTTTGGGGAAAAGAGGCAGAAAAAGTCGAAAGGATCGAGTAAAGCTCGGAAGTATCCTTGTTGTAGAAAATGCTGTAAGAAGTCTTACTTGGGCTGCTTTTAGTATGGCCAAAAGCGAGGCAAAGAAACGATATATTTAACGGGCCACTAAATTATTATTTACATAAGTATTCCCTTTGCAAAAAAAACGGACACCTACGAATTCTGAGTATTATCAATTATTATTTCTTATACTCGTATTATATCAACTATGTATATTTATATCTTTATCACTGGAATAAAAAACTTGAACTAATATTCACTGAGTGCTGATTCGAAAGTGCTTTTTTGCAAAGTGGAATCATTATAATATAATGTAGAAATGATCCTGGTAGAATTATAACATCATTATTAATCGTCATTTTTGTAGCTTATTTATTTGTTGTCAATTTTATTATACTAAACATGTACGAGTAATTACAGAATTTCTTTCTTTTTTGTTTGTAGGATTTAAATTGCTTAATTTTTTGATTTTGCTGTGTCGTATTTTATTTCGTACTTTTAATATTTGTTGTATTCAAAAATGTTTGTGACTGTAAAATAATGTTTACTAAATTTTTTGTGATAATTTAACGAATACCCAAAACTAGACCGTAAGTTTGGAGTAAGTTTCTGATGGCTCACCACGCAAGCAGTTGATTTTTTATTTGTTGTGGTGTTATTAAAAATGTAAACCGTTGAAAACACTTTGAATGTTTTATACTTAGCCATATCCAATTTTGCAGTGTTTTAAGCATTTTCATACGACAAAAACATTTCCCTGACAATTTTGGTGTGAGAATACGTACCTAGTTATTTTTTTTTTTATTAACATAACATGACGCTTGTAATCCTCGAAGGGTTAGGCAGAGGTGTAGCTAAAGTACACCCACGTTTCGACAATTATGCTTAAGTCCCATGTAATAGGGGGCGAGCCTATTGCCATCAACGGGGCACAAATCCAGACTCCGGGCTGCTACTGAGAAATTTCTGATCGATAATCGAATAAAACTTTGCCCAACCTGGGAATGCTCAGCAGTACCGCTTGCGAACAACGAGGCAGTTGATTGCGTAATGTTGATTTATTTTATTATTAGCTACCGCCAGCGGCTTCGCCTGCGCCTGATAATACAGCATTTTACTGGTAAAATATTTTTTTGAACGGTCCAGTAGTTTTTGAGTATATTCATTGCAAACAAAATTACAAATCTTTTCTCTATAACATATTAAGTGTATATTTTATAATTTAATAAATCAACGTGACCTTACCAAAATATGGTTAAATACGCCTATAAAGTGCGTTGCTACCACTGACAGCCGTCAATGTGACGTCATTGCCAATGACCCTCCACAACCGCAGCAAAGCATGCAGCCTATGAGCCTAATCACTGTTTGACTGTCGGCTAATCTGCAACATGAGCCTGTTAATGTCATGTAAGCCGCGCTGTATACTCTGTGGTCGCATTCATGTGGCTGCACACTTAGTACGTGTTTGTGTGTGCGTTAGCATGTGTCATCAAACTTGATATTACCGCCCTCATTATCTCGCTGCAGGGCAAAGGCCTCCTCCTAAGAATGAATGTATTTTGACCACAACACGAGCACATGCTTGCAGGATATTGACCATTTCGATAAACTAAGTCGAGGTCTCCCGACGATGTTTTCTTTTCCTTCAAGTCATAGCACCATTTTCATTCCGTGACAATACATTTTCAAATAGAGCTCCTCTAAGCTGAAGTGAACCGCCCTACTACTGTATTTACCGTAATGTATGTATACTAATTTAATATAAGTAGGTATATTCTATATTTGCGACGAAAATTCATTCATATAATGACAGTAGGCTAAAGTAACTTGAATTCATTGCATGTGCATCGATGTGCATCGTCGCGCTACGTCAGGCCCAGGTGTTAATCGTACACTTGGGAATATCTACTGAAGATGTACTCCAGGGGCTAATCATTCTGCAGTGAATTACAGCTTGGTTTCCTCATTAAGCCTCGTTGGTCTAGTGGTCGCAAGTGCGCCTGCTGAACATGCTGTCCTGAGTTCGATCCCCAGGTCGGGCAAAGCGTTATAAGGTTTTTCTAAAAGGAATTTCTCAGTAGCAAATCTAAGTCTGGATTTGTGCGCGGTTGATGGCAATAACCTCGCCCCTATTTTATCTGAATTATTTCATCAACATCAGCTGTAGCTATAGGTATGCTTCCAGTCTAACCGGATGCAGCAGAATACCAGTATTTTACATGGAGCTACTGCCTATCTGACCTTCACAACCCAGTAACTAGGTAACACGATACTCCTTGGCAAGACAGGTTGTCAGAAAAGAAAACGGAGAAAAACTAAATACTTAAATAAATACATGGGACTTATTACATTATAACAAAAGCAAAGGATCCTGATAATCCCGTCAATGTTGGTTTCGTTTCATGTATTGTCAAATGACATGTATTATTTATTATCTGCATCCCCCGATATCAAGCGCTCTGTTAGGAAACGTTCAATTGACGCCAGA
Source organism: Agrochola lota (assembly GCA_947364205.1). Classification (NCBI taxonomy): domain Eukaryota; kingdom Metazoa; phylum Arthropoda; class Insecta; order Lepidoptera; family Noctuidae; genus Agrochola; species Agrochola lota. The sequence goes on along the minus strand of OX376244.1, from coordinate 15,219,665 downwards.
ACCTCCATTGTGTGGCTGGCTCGAGGGTTCCTTATGGAAAGGGTGAAAACGGAACGAATATGATGGGAATAAACAATTTGTCTAAAAGTTTATCATAATTATAAATAACTGAAGAGATAGTGGTCTGTGTCTCAGCAGTGTGGATGTAATAAATAACTGAAGCAAGTAAAAGCAGTTCCTTTCATTGTAATATCTGTTATCTTGTGTAAAAGAATCTGATTTTAAAAGATTTTCCGGAACAGAAAGTTTCTTGCCTAAAACCCTAGCTCTCAACTTAACCAAAAGTGGATACACAATGTTTGTAAAGGTGGATAACGAGACAGACAAGCTCACTTTTTTACCTGACTACCACAGAGAATTACCCTTTCGGCCATTAAATATTTTGTCTTTTATTTCCCGTATAAAGTTATATTTAGCTACAGAACCAACAACCACAATTTCACTCAAACAAAACCACTTTTTTGTTTAAAAAAAGGAATCATCCGCTTATCTATATAAGGGTGGATTTTCCTCAATACGAACATCCTGTGTTATCTCGGCCGGGTTTCGGGGTTTTTTCACACAAACGGACATATCGACACGGTGTAGCGATATCATTTGTATGTGGAGCTCGCCCGGGATGTTTGAGCCTGTGGGGTAGGCAGAGAGGCTGATAGTAAACAGAGATACGTCTTCTTGAGGTTGGAAAAGGATTTTTTTTATTAGAGGTTCTACTTTTCTTCGTGTGATAAGAAAGTTTGCATGTGGAATTCTGAGGAGCTTTAAATATTTTTTTAAGGAAATGTAAAAGGTATTTGGTAATTTTTCAAGGCCTATATTATTGTATGTGTCTGTCGATTCACGAGAATTCCCATCTTGAAGCAATGTTGAATGGTAGTGGAAAGGGCGGGTGAGAATAGCTTGAAGAAGAAAGTTCTGAAACATTTATAATTCATTAAACTTTTAACAATAATACCTAGTCCTTACTCTTAACAACTAACATAAGACTTTAAAGAAATAAATAAAAATCTTACTAAACTAAATCTAAGAAAAAAATTAAATGCGGCGTCGAATAATTCCTCCGCATCGCCGTTGACTGGGAATGTGCTCAAAGAGACTGGCAGCACCGCCACGTTGTATCGCATTGCGTAGCCAGGTTTCGAGATTTCTTGAAGTCTGAGTTCTAAAATAATCTTCTTCTTTTTCGTGTGGTTAGTAACTAACCTGGTGTCAGAGTTTTTATGTCGCCCATGGGCCTCTGACTTGGCTTCACATGCCGTCGAGAAATATCTCTCAGGCATGTCGGTTTCCACGTGATGATAATACTTTGACAGGATTCTTCTTCTACTCTCATAATTATATTCATCACTAGTTATGTTCGTCATAGCTCATGCAGTTGTCAATATGAGTAGAAAAAATGTAAAGCCAGATTTAAGTAAAACCAAAAACCTGAAAAGTAAGTTTATCCATTTTAACCCATAGACCCATGTAAATTGATAAGCACAATATAAATGTTGGGTCCAACCGACCCAGCTGATAACTGTACTGCATAGCTTATTTGTATTGTTGGACAACGGAAGATCGGACTCAATCGGAAATCTTCGGGTGCGCTCGGCTGAATTAGGGATGTTACGTTCAAAATGGCTACATTTGTTTTGGGAGAGCTGAAAATAATGTTTATGAATAAAAAAATATTACCAAAAATATTATTATACTAGCGATCCGCCAATGCTTCGCACAGTTTTTACGACTTGACAAAACATCGAGATTTCAGTATTATATCTAAGTTTAATATTAATATTTTACACACATAAACTTTTCGGAATAAATTCTCTACTGATGGTGAAAACCGCATGAAAACGTGTTGCGTAGTTTAGAAGAACAACGCGGTCAAACAAACAGACACGAAAACTCACATCATGCTTTAGGATGAAACTATCATACAGTCATGAGTGACAGAAAGAACGTCCTACAAACTTACCGAACCGGCCAAGTGCAAGTCGGACTCGCTCAGTAAGTGTTCCGCACCACCAAAACTATGTTGGTTAACGTTCTTTTTATTATTTGTCTTGTTAGAGGCACAGTTTACCTATTCAATGAAAGGAACTTATCTCAAATAGGCTTAGTAATAGGGTTCCATTGCCACCTTTTGAATACGTAGGTACCACTAAAAACAGTTGTAGCTATGAGAACCAGAACCTGACTGTGATCTGTAAGGGAAATAATGTAAGAAAATCTTGTCAGTATGTCTGGAGTATTGTGAGATGAGCGTATGACTGTCGAGTAGTTGAATACTTTATTTTATATTCTAAACATGTCTGTAATTGAGCTTTGTCCGTGTTACATTAAAGTAAAAACAAATATACATAAAATAATTTATAAAAACAATCACTTTAAAATTACTATAGCAGATGACGTATTACCTAACTAGGTCATTGCTCCTATCCTATTAGGCACAGCTACCTACTTACTCTAATACCCGCGCTTCTCTAGATAAGTGCGGACGACCATACATCTTCAATGTCCTGCGTCTCTTTGTGTGACTAAATGGGTCTGATCCCTTTCAGGTAGTTTTGGGAGACGCTATTTCAATTGTACATTTGGGTAAAATACATTATGCAGAGCAATCCCGTGACTGATTAACTATTTGTCTGATTGAATGATAGAAGAGAACACTGAAAGTTATTCTTCAATTTTGTCATGGCAAGGAAACTGGACCTTTTATACTTTTACATTCATAACTCCGCGTTCACAAGTTGTGATAATTATTATCGACAAGTAATTGTAAAAGACTTGTTAAAAACATGTAGGCTATTGTTTCAGACATAAAGGTTTGTTAAATATTTTGTTCACATTTTTGACAAATTGTCTACGTATATCGAGCCTGTTATGGAAAAACATCGTAACCGACAGAATGTAGGTATTTCATTTTTTTATTGTAACGTACAGCTAAAATAATTTAGACCCTAATACAACGGCACTTAAACCCATACATAAACATCAAAATTATAACTGGTATTATAAAGTATCGCAAACGACAAAAGTAAAAGTTTGATATTTATGAACAATCAGAATTATCGTAAGTAACGTTTATCACTTACGATAAAACATAGTGTTATGAACTACCCAAGATCTGTGTTGCGTTTAGTTATCTTAATAACTATATTATTTATTTGTAGGAAAATTATTCAAAATCAAATTATTCTGATTGTTTGTTTGCCTATTTATTTGAATGAGCAACAAAGTAAAGCGACTTTTTAAATCTCCTCAACACACAGATACGGCGTCTACATCTACAGTTTCTTCTACGGCTTTGGGTACATTCTTTGAAATTTACAGCAGTTCTAATGAAACTGAATCGAAAGATGATGAAATAGTAGGCAAAAAAGGATTTAGAAAGAAGTGGCGGTCTTGGCAAGGTCAACAGTTGCATAAGTTAGTAGTGGCCAAGAGGAGATAATTGGCAAGCATTTGATACACGATTTGAATGTTTTTAGGGTTCTGTACCTCAAAAGGAAAAAATGGAACCCTTGTAGGATCACTCGTGTGTCTGCCTGTCTGTCTGGCTGGCTGGCTGGCTGGCTGTCCGTCTGTCACAACCAATTTGCTCCAAATCTAGTGGTCCAATTCAGTTACAATTTGGTACACATATGAATTTTGGTGACCCAAACACGGACGTGTAGCGTAAATAAATTAATTTTGAATGTGGGGGGCACTTTTCGGAGGCAAATTTAAAAAAAATTAAAAAAGTTTAGTGTGTGACATATCAAATGATAGAGGCGTGTTGTGAGAATCTAATTTTTTTTATAATTTTAAAATAAATACTTTTAAAGATATTTAAGAAAATAGATGAAAACTGACTATACCTCTTATTTCCGAAACTACTGAGCCTAAAATTTTTAAAAATACAGAGAATGGTTCTTTACTAATAGATTACAAGAAAACCTATAAGAAGTCTATAGTCTTAAAATAACATATCACACCTCGGTAAAGCTCTATGTGCGCACAAACTTACATTTGCAGTTGGAATATATAAGTGAACATGTTTTTCAACTACAATGTTAAGTTTATTCTTGGGATGAATTCATCCCAACTACGGAACCCTTCATTGTGCGTGGTTCGACACGCACTCGGCTGGTTTTTTTTATCATCGTCTTTGTTCGAACCAGGAGTGGGCCCAGCACGAACGCGCGACGTAAACGTTATGTAAGTTCGAACGATTTTAACGCATTTAAGGATACTGTAAGGTTATAGTAGTTTTATTGTTTTAGGTACCGCCAGCTCGAAGGGTTAAAATTTAAATACTCGTTACACACATAATATTTTAGTACTTTATTTATATCCATGGGAGATACTAATTGTGCTTGTCGCAAAAACTACATCAAAATGCTATTGGATAGTTGAATTTTCGATTCTAAAATAGTTCAAATTCACGTTACGTTTACGTCGCGCGTTCGTGCCGAGGCCTCATGTCCTCTATATTTCTCATGTAAATCTAGTGCCACAATAACAACTACATTACCCCACGATTGTCAAGATCAAAAGGATGAGTACACCGAATACCGTCCGTACCATGTAATTTAAATATTCATCCTCTAGCGATGGCCGGACAAAGGACACGCTGTTCCTATTGTGATGTTGTTAAGAAGGGTTTTCATAAGGATCTGATTTTGTGTTTATTATGTAAGAACAGCTTTTGAAGACTTCTGTTACTAGTCGAAGATTTTGATATTTAGCTAATTTATATTTATTGCTATGGCATTTCAACGACTTACTAAAACATACACAAACAAAAATCACATACAGTTTTAAGTATTTTTATTATTTATTTAAGTTTACATGCACAATATTACAGAATAGAATCCCAAGGCGTTGAACAGAGCAATTTACAAACAAAATGTGACACACGTACCAATTTTGATAAGGTTTTCACTAGTATTAAAAATATATAAACATTTTTTTTTTAAAGGTTTATGTGCAATAATAAATGAATATTAAACTTATATATACTAAGGAATCTAGATTTTCCACGAGGAGGTCGTGGCTAAGTAATAACAGCCGCATAGGTCGATCCATAACTTACCAAATCGGGCGGGGCTATATCGGTTAAGCTACGCTTGCCGGGTTTGGTCTGGAGATGGGTGTCCATCTTTACATACTGAGACTCCTCCGAGCCTCGGAAAGCCGTCAAGCCGTTGGTCCCGGCTGTCATTTGTAGATCATTGATAGTCGTTACGGGTTGTCAGAAGCCCGAAAGTTTGACATCCAGTCTTACTCTTGGGTATCATGTTACCCAGTTACTGGGTTGTGGAGGTCAGATAGGCAGTCGCTCTATGTAAAATACTGGTATTCAGCTGCAGCCGGTTAGACTGGAAGCCGACCCCAATATAGTTGCGAAAAGGCTAGGCAGATTTATTGATATTAAGGAATCTCGATGTTTTGTCAAGTCTTAAACACAGTGCTAAGAATTTTCAACTGTCGTCGCCAGTTTCGTGTCTGTCTGTGTGATCGTTTAGATCTTTTCAACTACTCGTTGGAGATCGATGCGGTTTTCACCATTATTTCGATATATTCCGATAGGCTTATTATCTTGATACCTACTTATAATAAATTAATATTTAACTTAGATATAGCACTGAAATCTGGATGTTAAGGTATGTCACCATTGCACCCTGTGCGAAACAGTGGCGGCTTGTTAGTAAACAATACATTCCTACCTATTTTATCGAATCTCTTTCAGTCCCCCACTATGAACGCTTTACTATAAAAATCATGACAACACGTTCCCGAACTCTTTGATGCGACATACGATAGTAATACCACTGCATACGATATTATTATGTTTCCTTTGAAGATTGTAACTTATCATGTGTATACCAGTCGGCAAGGGAACGATTTCTTACAGATAGATAGATGGGTATAATATAATGCTTTATTGTTTACCAAAATGTAACAAAGCTCATTTATATACACACGCCTAATTACATCACGGAATGCGAAATAAAAAGTCAAAGTCAAATCATTTATTTCAAATAGGCCCTTGCACGGCACTTACACAAGTACCATCATCATAATAATTTCAGCTGGACGGCGTCCACTGCTGGACATAGGCCTCCCCCTAGGACGCACCACTGATAAAAAGTATCGTATGCCCTGACCCAGGTCATGGTCTGCCGTCTGCTCAACAATATTAATAACGCAACGAACGTGGCTGAACTGTCAAAAATTTTAATAATATTTTTTTCTTTATTTACACTTCAAAGTCACAAACATCTGTCAGCCCTGGCTCTTGTACTAAGAGTTCCTGCAGCACAAGAGCCAAGATGAAAGGCCATTGCAAGTCTGTACCGCAATTAACCCAAAGTTTTGATTTCTAAGTAAAGCAAAGTTTTGATGGGCTCTACAGTGAGAAAATTCAGAATTCTGCTTAAACGAGATATAACCCTTTATTACAAGGGTAGAATACCGTCACTAGCAATGGAAAGCTAAAATTTCAGTTTTACTAGGAAAAACACTTCCAATTCTCTTATTTTTAAAATAGACAGACAAGATACAGATGTCTTTCATGTCAACGACAGTCTGGCTGTTCTTTCGAAATGGTTCGCAGCTAATAAAATCTTTTACTTAATGCGAACAAAACTAAATGTATTATGTTCTCATTACCAAATGTACCTCAAGTGGGTCTAAATCTAAAACTTAATGGCAAAAAACTAGATGCAATAACGGAAACTATATTTTTAGGAATTACTTTAGATTCGAAATTGCAATGGGGCGCCTACATTAGAACTCTTTCAGGTAGATTAAGCTCAGCTGCATATGCAGTAAGAAAAATAAGGCAGTTGACTGATATAGCCACAGCTAGGTTAGTATGCTTTGCTTATTTCTACAGTATTATGGCGTTCTGTTGTGGGGATCGGCAGCTGACATAGATCCAATTTTTATTTTACAAAAGGTGGGAAATCCGCGCTAACTATAAAATGGGTCCTCGCGAGTCCCTTAGAAACAAATTTAAAGATATTGATATACTGACTCTGCCTTGTCTTTATATTTTAGAAAGTATTATGTATGTCCGCAAAAACTTAGGACTTTTCAAAATAGAAGCGATTTCCATAATATAAATACACGTAGTAGACATGAAATTGTGATACCCAAATTTAGATTAACTAAAACAAGCAAGTCATTTCTTATAAACAGTATCCGCTTTTATAACAAGTTGCCAAAGTCGGTTACGGAACTTAGCGATGGGAAGTTCAAAACCCACATCAAACGTGTCCTTATCAAGAAAGCATTTTATAAAATTAAATACTACGTTGAAGACAAGGAAGTTTGGCAATAATTCCTTCTGCACATGTGGCTTCCCTGGTACATCATTAACGGCATATTATGTAAGAGTCTATTAATTGCTCCCAAATGACCAAGTTTTTTTTTTTTTTTACTTTCTTTCTTGACATAATCATCCTAATATTTGACATTATATACGTACAATTTAATTTCTACACTTTATTAGTGGCTTTTGTGTACATGATAATTATTCAGATGTGTTACAGTTGTAATAGCAATCATGTTATTTCGTTTAACATTGGTTTTTATTTTTATTAATTTATTTATCTTTTATACTATTTCTTTTCTATTTTGTGAATGTGAGAACGCTGTAGGCTTAGTGAACTGTAGATTTATTGACCATCTTCTATTTTGTTAAGTACCCTCGTACTTGTTGAAAGACCTACACTGTCCTCCCACACCAATTAATACTGTTATTTGAAAATATTGTAAAAAACAATTATTTTTAAAAGAGTAACCGTGGAGTTTCTTGCCGGCTCTTCTCCATAGGAAACGACCAATTGGAACCGTGCACCTAGCTTCTGACGTTTCATAAGTGTCCATGTGGGTTTATGTGAAATAAAATATTTTTAAATTTGAATGTATGTACGAGTAAGTAATATTGATTTTAAATAGTTATGAACTGAAATCTACTTTAACAAGGTAGAGAACTAATAATTATGTGACCGGGATTAAAATGTCCTGTAATAATAATACAATTTATTTATGAAAGCACCATGTACCCGTAAAATAACAATATAAATATTTAAAACACCATAATATAAAAAATTACCAAAAAATACATAGCGTAAGCTAATCACCCTATACTGTTCCCACTGCTGGGACACAGGCCTCCTCTCTGTGAGAGGGAGTGCGCCGTAATACATCACGGGGGCCTAGTGCGGGTTAAAGGATGTCTCATGTCTTTGAATTTATTTTCGGTTCTAGAACATTTTCTTCCCGCCACGCCGGTTTCCTACAAAAAATACATAAAATTTATTAATTCTTTAAATTCATTCCTCTGTTTATCTTCCTACCATGAACTGTTAGCATGCTTTTTGAGACATGAAAGCAAGAATAACAAAGAAACAAAACAACAAATAAAACCTCATTTAATAATAATTATTATCTGAATTACCTGTCACAGACACAAAAATAAACTCCATCAATTTTATCAATATTCTCCATCAAGAAACCATCTTGAAATATTTTGAATCAATCAGGAGACTCCACAGACTTCCTTCATTACAATATACAAAAAAAATCCGGCTAAGTGCGAGTCGGACTTGTACACTATGGGTTCTGTACCACAATGTTTACAGTGAAAAACGTAATTTTATTCGATTCTGACATTTTTATAATTTTTTGTCAATTTTTTAATGAAAAATTACGACGTTTTAATATCTATTAACATAACGTTAATAGATCACGAACAATAAATGCTGAAAAATGCATTTGCTTCGAGATTTTGTGTACGAGGACATACTATGGGTTTCAACATTCTACTTTTAATAATACTCGTATTTGCCATGATGGTGACCATAATACACGTGTTTAGTAAATTTTCCTACTACCTAGCTATAGCAGTTCTCAAGTTAAAGCCCAGTGACAGATACATAGCGCGTACTGACAGATTCCGTTGCATGCACAGATGCATATCATTACGTACTATGGAACCTTAAAAACATGACAATACCTTCCAAAAAGGGAGAGAAATCACTCAAAAATTTATTCTACAAATAGGCAAACAAAAACTAATTTCCTTATTTATTGCTAGGGGTTGAGAGGTGTGAAAGGGGGTGCAATGGGGTGAAGACGGGGGTGAAAGGGGGTGAAGCAAAATATTTGATTGTTCGATCGTTTTATTGACAATTGACAATCGACGGAAGTGAGGAAATTGAGTAATAGCTTGAACAACGCTTTGTTTGTGCTGAGTGCGAAGAGTACGGAGTTGAGACCATTTTTTTTAAAAGTTTTGATGTAAGTGCAGAGCAGGGGAGTTTTTGTAAGGTTAATTAAAGAATTCTTGTTGAAGAGTCGATTTGGTCAAGAGTCAAAAGGATTTTTTTAAATTCTTTTTTGATACTATTAGCGAAGTCGACTGATAAATAATAAATCAATATAAAAATATTTGAGAGTGTATTTTCACGATAAAATGACACAATCCAGACGATATATTGTATTGTTGGAATAAATGAAATGTTATGTTTTGGACCAATTTGTATTCAAAATGTTTTCAATTATACTCGTACAACTTGGTTTGCAAAATTTTAGGTGGTACCTGTTTAAAAAGGAGAGCTGGTTACCAGAGTACAGGTTGTAATTCCTTTATCATATTTTTATAATTCATATGATGTCAACAAAACGATTTTATTTACATCTGCTACGCATGTTGATTTGAGTTGATGACTAAAGACTCAAGAGATCAATGTCCTTACAATTTTCATTTAACTTCAAGAATGTCGTCTTCATAATTTGTCCTTGGTCCCAAGCCTAAACTGTCCTCGTCCGCACTCGTTCTCGAGACATCTAAGGAAATGAGAACTTAAGTAAGAACATGACTGTTCTGACGGTCTGACCTTCGTCTGGCACTGACAGTCTGACAGCCAGCGAATTGAAATCGCAGTCTTTGTGGTTTATATGCAGAGGACTTTCAATTACCATAAAAAGGTTGAACACTACACTAACTTCTACTAATCATTTGAGGAATATACTTGTGATGTTTATGTAATAAAAAATAAACTCATCTCCGGACCTTTTTGCTTGCGGTGCGGGAAACATACTATTTTTCCAACTTTAGGATTGTTACTATTTGAACAAGTAAATAGTGCCTACGATTTCGGGATGAAAAATTCACTTCAATTCACTGATAGACAACGCACAGCATGGGTCTAAAAGCATGTAATTTTGCACAGGAGTTCCGTATGTAGTGAAGGTGGGCAATAAGGAACGATTTTTAAAAGTTCACCCCTTAAAGGGATTAAATAGGGGGTGAAAGTTTGTATGGAAGTTCGTCATTTTTGCCGACGGAAAATCCCATCGGGCACACGACTTGTACGATAATAAAGATAAATAGTCTTTCATAATTCAATATAATAAACATTAAAAAAACAGCAGAGTATAATCTAAACAAAAAGAGCAACAAATAACCGAACCCCGTTAATAACGGAACATTAAAATCGAACAAAAAGTGTTGTTTTCACAAATAAATATGACTTTGTATTCACAGAGCGTGGACCAACAACCTTAGTCAGAGTCAACAAACAAAAAGATAAGCAGAAAGTACAACCTGTATCAGCAGTCGTTCGGCAAACTTTGAATTGTAATAAAATTTAATTTGCATGCATGCGTTAATACAATTGGATACTCAAGTACATATCTAAGTATTTATATTGTAATAGATTTATCATTTTATTTGATCATTTGTATGTCACTATTGGTAAAACTTAGCGCACTACCAATTTTTTTTAAATCTTTGTATGTAATTACCTATGTTTCACAAATAAATTATTCTTAGAGAAGCGCAACGCGACGCACGATGAGACGCGACACGAACAATACAATTTCTAAGAAAACTTCACGGTATAACAATAACCGTTGTCGCGTCGCGCACGAGGCTTCATTCGTTGTTAATGAAAAATACGCTTAAGAAAAATCATCCTCATTTTCAGTGGTCCCTCTCCGCCATACCTGCTGTATGTCCCTACCCTTTGTCCTACATGGGCAGCTAAGGTTTGATTTAATGGCACCCGCGGCAATAAACAAATTTATTAAGTGAATATCCCAAAATGGCATTCGGAATTGGATTTTTTTAAAACAAACACACGAAGGTAAATCGAGAATGTCGTCGGCAGGTATTGTATAATGTTCTCGTATGGGGTTAAAAGCATATTCAGTTATGAAAACAAACGATGAAAGGCGAAATATTGCTTTATAAATATCTGTGGGTTTTGGCCTCTGTCTATTCGCGGTGAAATAGGTATGATTCATAAAAAAACAAACATACCATCACGCCTGTATCACCCGGGGGATTAGGAAGATGTGTACCTATAGTACACCCACATTTCGCCAGTTATGTTAAAGTCCTATTTAATAGGGGTGACCCTATTGCCTGCATCAATCGGGCACAAAGGTATTATTCCTGTCTGATAAATGCAGGAACTCAAACACAATCTGTTTGTTTTAGTCTGTAACTACGGGGTCATCCTACTACGCATATTGGGGGTCAAATACAATCATTTGTTTGATTACCTTTTGTTGTCCTACTGCTGGGCAAAGGTCTCCCCCACAGTTATCCAATTTCCTTTGTGTCTTGTCTTCTCCGGCCAATCTGTCAGGGACGACTCCAAATCGTCACGTCAGCGTTTCTTAGGCCTGCCTCGGTGACGACCTGGCTCGTCTATCCTGGTGCATCCTGTGACTGTGACCTGCCCAGGCCCGTTCCAACTTCGCAGAACATTATCGCCAACATCGGCAATGCCTGGCTTGGAGCGTATTATAGTGTTGTGAATACGACCGGTGAATTCAATTTTCAAATCATTTTTCATTTCGGAATGGCATCAATACCAAAATCAAAAGTCATTTATTCACATTAGTTCTAATTACATAATAACATGGGTCCCGAAAACGCCCGCCCTTGACCACTTCCTAGAGCTTTAGCTGGGAAGAAGAAGTGGCACTCCCCACCAGCACAGCTATCTAATTCTATACAATAGTAGGCGATGTAATTAGAAGGGTTATAAAAGCTCCGAAAAAACAAAATGGGCTTATTCAAAATATGAAATTTACTGCTTGAAATACTAATTTTCCGACAATTTATATGCGAATGCAAATAAAGAAACGAACGAATAAAATACTGAAATTTCCGAAAAACCAATACAGCATTTGCTGACGTTATATTTTTCCATCAGCTTAAATTGCGTTTTAACGAAAACTACAGTTAGTCATTTTCACCCCAAAACCCGGATTAGAAAATTGTGAAAAAAATTCTGCGAGCAACTTAAGAAGTAGCACTCGCGCGGCTCGCGCGCGGTTGGTCACAGGTCTAACCTAACCTAACCTATTTCACCCACTTTTTCACCTCTGCACCCAAACGCAACTACCGGTAGGTAGTTATTTTCATTAAAATTGAGAGTTAAAAAAGTTATTCTTTATCAATACCTAGTAGAAATTAAGCTGGTTTTTATAAAGCTTAGGAAATCGATTATTTTAGCAGAACATTATGTTTTCGGAAACTTTGTATTTTTTTCGGAAGTTAGGTATTTTTTTCGGTAATACGTTTGGACGCAGCTTAGATACTATTACAGTCGACCAGAGAAGTTAACTTGCTGCTGCTCCTGCTGGAAGTTAATTTGTGTTTCGGAAGCTTTATTATTCTCCTATTTAAAATTACGAAACACGAAACATGACATAGCAAATTAAAATATTTGCTATATTATGTCAGCGAGCACTCGCCAATATACCAACAAAAACATTAAAAACAATACTAGAGCGAGAATAAAAAAGGGAATAGAGCTAAATCGTCATCCTCTATTTAATACATGAATATGCTGTATTGGCTAAATGGGTACGAAAGCAACATGAAAACCAATATGTAGCAGTAAGTGCAGCTTGGTGCAGCATTAGATTTGATCCCAATTGTTATTGGTGTTTGTGGTTTACGCCAATCTAGATAATTCGAGGGAATTCCCACAATTAGCCAGATTGGTGTGTTGTATCAGTGGTATTAGATTTTGTGGGGATTAGAATTTAACAAAGAATAGGTTTGCAGGAAAAGGTTGGTCTCTGGAGAGCAGCAAGGTTTTTTTATTTTTGGTTGACCTGTTGTTGGTCACCATTCTTTACACCATACTGACAGCTAATATACTGATATCACAAAGAAAGCGTACCATTAGCGTTGCCAACTGTCAAATTTTTTCTAATGATGATCGTTATGGGTCAGCTCAGCTCTAAGCTCAAAAGCTATTCTACAAGATTACCTGCCTCCAACAATATTTTTGTTTCAGAAGTCAGATAGTTTCCACTTATAATCTAGTTTATCATACAATATAGTAAAGATAAAGGTACTCACCCACCGTAGCGGCGCCCGCTAGCCGCGCCGCGCCGCGTCCACAAAACGTAGCGCGACCAATTTGCTACCGTGACGGATGGCGACCAATTAAATTGTTGGACACTCGGTGTTACACGGTCTGAAAGTTTAGGATAGTTTTGCGAGTATTTTTATTGTTTAGCGTTATTTGGGATTTGTTAGGTGGTCTGTTATTATTGTAATATACTATAAAAAGATCTTTAAAATATGACTATTTAAAAGAAGCTAGAAGTAAAAGTAAAATAAGTTTAAATTTAAAACTCTCATTGAGTCCCTGCCATTTGTTATTTTGTTTGATTGATGAGGTTAGTTTGCTGCTTTTTGTATTTATTGATCGTATTTGTTTTATATAGTTATATCAAAAGTCACTACAATTACTGAATTTACGAAAAATGAAGTAGCAAATTGAAAATGGCAAAGGTTAGAACTGTGACCACACAACTCACGAGACGAGTGAGCGAAGCGAGCGGTGCCGTGATAGCGGCCGGCGAGTGCCAGGGTCCTTTTAAGCACAAGAGAATGTAATGTTCTGGGGATGTGGTGTTTTACAGCGAACTAACCTCAACTATCAAACAAAATAAAAAGTGGCAGTGACTCAGTGACAGTGAAAATGACAATGACAGTAAAATGCTTACGGCACTTTATAGCAGTGATATTCTAGTGGTGTGACCGTCAGACTGCCAAGCCATAGGTATGATCTGCAAGTAGTTGTTCCGGGTCTGGGTGTTAGTATATGTGAGTTTCTATGTTTGTAAACGCACCCACGATACAAGAAGAAATTCTTAGTGTGGGGCAACGTTTTTAAAAAAAAAAAAAAAAAAAAAAATAAAAAAAAAAAAAAAAAAAAAAAAAAAAAAAAAAATAGGTCTCGAGTTCAAACCCAAGGCACGCAATTATGCCGCTAGCGGCACTTTATCCGATGGGGATAGAGTGCCACTAGAGGCACGATACACTGCCTTCAGTTTAACAAAATAAGAAACTAACATTTTAGATTTCTGAATTCAGATTCGGTTCTAAGCTCAAAAATCAAAATCGTTCATCAACCACATCCACATCCTTTCAAATACAAATTTTCTGGGACACAAAAAACTTTGAAATAAAGCTATAATTTAATAAATTTTCCTATTTGTGTACCGCGCATCATCTGTAGGCGCGACTCGCGAGACAAAAGCCAATCGAGTGTCGTCAAGTAATTGACGGGACGCTGTTGTATCTCTCTCCTAGTCTAACACCCGCAAATACCATATACGAGAGCGAGATGAGCTATAGAGAAAGGTCGGAAAAAGAGCATTTTGCTGATACGAAGCGACGCACTTTGAATGTTAAGTAATTAATTAACGAATAAACAGCTTTTATAAACGTTTATTTTTATTGAGAGTGAATGGAATTACAAGTGTAGTTCCTGGTAATTAATGATGTCATACTCTTTTTTTTATTACTTCATTGCTTTTTCGACTTTTTACGAAAAGTATGGGAACGGGGATGCATGCTCTATTCTTGTTACCGATACCGAAAGCACAGAACAATATAAAAATCTGTTTGTATGCCGTTTGCAATTCAATGGTACCATTCATTTTTACGCAACAGCCAGGCGGGTGGACGATCTACAGAAGATTGTGGGAGAAGACCTGGATGAGACTCGCACGGACCAGGGAAGCATGGCACAGAAGGGAGGAGGCCTTTACTCAGCAGTGGGTGGAAGAAGGCTACCAAAAATGATGATGTTTCGCTTTACAGCTGTAGAGATTTTCTTTTAAATACATAGTTCCTCTCGACAATACATGATTAATTTTAAAAACAGATTAGCTTCAAGCTAATCAAATGCACACCAATGAACTAATTGCAAAATCCGCTGCAATTGAACTCCGACCAATCAATGGACAACACAAACAAAGAACACAAACCCATTCTATTATTATTGCAAAATTATTGACACAGTGCAAAACTAAACATTTATTGTGAAAATCTAACAAACAATATTATCTATTCCATTTGTATGTTCGTGACGCACACATTAGGGTCACCAACTTTAATTGGTATAATATTTTTGAAAATTGCACGGGTCATGTAATGAGATAAATTGTTTTTTAATTAGTAGATACTTGAATGTAGATAGATTATTAGATTATTTCTGAATGTTTTTTTACTACCTGTCTGGTGCTTTGATAAATACCTAGGTAAATACAAATGCGTAAAAACGTTCCGATACAAAAAAATAACTTTTGCCAAATTGTATTTTTTGTAAATTAATTTCAGTAGTTGGACTAAAATAGTAGAATGCTATAAAATAATTGCATTACGGCTATCCTAGCATACTAACACGGCTGTGTGAAACGGGCCGCAACGGCCACGCGTTCACGCGGGCGTGTGGACGCGCGGGCGTTGGGCATACAAATTATATTAGCCATTAAGTACTGAGTTTTAAGGCTACATAGTGTTTGAAATAAAGATATCTGCTTACCCCCGTGGGAAAAAAGACGTGAGTTTAAGTATGTATATTTTTTCTGAGCCTTATATTTATTTGACGTTAAATAACGCATGTTATACGATGAACATCCGCTTATTTTCAGACATACAAAGTGGTTAGTAGTTGCATAACATAATATGCCTCTGTAAGTTTAGATATCGTTGCAATCAATAAAAGGCAATCCACTCTCAAAATAGTTGGATGCCCTATTCAGTAGCGCATTATTAACGATTAACGCACGCTAAACATGCGAGCAAATATCGCGTCTGTGTGGAGGTGGCCTTTGCAGGGTGGATGGCACTGTTTTTGGACCAATGAAATAATTTATTCTACACTATAAATGTTACGCTGTCTTCCGGAACGCGGTCGCCACTCCAGCACCTTTAGACCCCATCGGCCATCTGTCCTGCGAGCAATGTATCCTGCCCAGGCCGACTGCCACTTAAGTTAAGGAAGGCCTCCCACAAGGTGGACTTATGACCTTGTGAAAGCTGCTGGATTCGGCTGAATGCGAGAAGCACATAACCGGTCGAAGTGTCTGTGCTTGGGGGAGGCCTATGTCCAGCAGTGGACGTATTTCTACTGAAATGATGACGATGATGATGATGATAATTGCAATGAATAAATTCGCTTTACTATGTATGTATATAATATGTAGGTCTGTATGCTAGGTTTTTACGAAAAAAAAAGGAAAACTATTTTGGTAAATATTAGGAAGCGACGTAATATGTTTTTCATCAATGAAAATATCATTATTTTAAAGTGAAAAAAAAATGTCTGTGTGGTTAGTTTTTCATTGCTAAACAGTCTCTTTTTTTGTCTCACAGAGGGAAGCTTCATTCCGGAAAATTAAAACTATACAGTATGTTAACTAACAGAGGGCGTTCCCATTAATTCGCAATAGTATAGTATAGCGTCCGTACATGCTAAAAAAATAATAACATCGAAAAGAAAAGCTTTGTTTTTATTACTAAAATATTCACAAAAAATATTACATTGATAAGTAAAAGAAACACTGTGTACACGCGCACTTGTCTTTCAACGTGGAAAGACAAGTGCGACAATTACGCGTGTACAGAGTGTTTCTTTTACGTATCAATGTAATATATTTTTTCAAGCTTTTTTTACCAATGTTTTTTTTTTTTTGCTTTTACGGACGCTATACTATTTTGGGTTAGGGGGAACGCCCTGTTAGTTAACATACTGTATACTCTGAAGAATTCCAGATACGCTGTATTAGTGTAGCTAGTACAAAATCAAATCAAATCATTTATTTCCTTGCATATGGGTAGGTACATGAGGTGACACATAAAACTGAAGATCTTTAACCATATCCTACCTTAATAGGTGTGCAAATATTAATCATACACTTATATAAGCAAATATAATTATTGGGGTATTTATGACATTCATTTATTATATAATTTTATTATAAAATACATTATTTGTTTCTGTAGTAGCTATACACATTAATGATAATGTTTATTCAAAGGCTTCCCGTCACCGCACCGGTGTGTAAGTTTGATCAGCGACGCGAGCTTATTGTGTCCTTTTTTGAGGGAAGCAGTCATTAATGTTGACCTGCCATTTTATTGATTTACTGTTGTTTTTTATTTAATTTGGACAATATCACGTCTGTCTCCCCGAAGAGGAAGATAATTATGTGCATACAATACACCTACATTTCGCTACTAATAGCCAAATCCTAAGAAATGAGGGAGAGCCTACTACCTTGCTGGTAACAATTCTAGACCCAGGCTACTACTGAGAATATCCCTAATAGAAAAACTAAATAACACTTTTTTCGACCCGGGGATACCTAACCTAGTACCAATGAGGCAGTCGCTATCAAAAACTAACCTTTGAAATATTTCGTGAAAGATCATACGCATTGCGCGAGTGATCAATAACCTTTTTTGTAAATCATCATTAGCATCGTTTACCAATTATATCACCTTTGATCCCTGATGCGATATTATTTATATATATTATTTATGGTCATTTGGGACGAACCATTGGGACCTCGTAATTTTTGTTTTCCTCGAAAACTGACCTGTGAGTTTTGATGTGATGGGATGTTGTGAATTATTTATTTTCGTTTTCATTTTAAATTTTTTAACCAACTTTAAAAAAAAGGTGTAGCTTCTCAATTCGTCTGTATGTGTAGGTATATATATTTTTATATATGTATGTTCATCAATATTTTTGACAATTGTGGACCAATTTTGAAAATTATTTCCCTTTAATTTGGTAGAGGAAGTTTGAGTGATGTGGGACCACCGAGTTTTATTCTATTTTTTTTTTATTCCACTTAGTGTTGGTATATTGATGAAGTAGTGTGACGTAGGATACCACAACTAAGAATTGAAAAATATCAACTTGGCCAAAAACGAAAACACCAACTTCCGAAATTAAAGATTCACTTTGTACTGTTTTTTATTGAACTCGTTTCAAGTTGACTGAAATATACATATTTTTATAAGCTACCCTAAAAATTGTAAATTAATCCCTTCACTTAAATGGTAGACAACCGACCTCTCATGTCCTATGATAAAAAAATAAAACTTACAAAAAATTGTGTGGTACTTTTGTGAGAGCTTCTAAAAACTTATACTAGATGGCTCCGTATTAAAAACGCGAGTTTAATACAGAGCCATCTAGTATAAGTTCAAAGTTATAGTTAAAAAGTCGCATTGAAGGCGCATAACGCTTTTTCGTTACATGGCAATTTCTAACAGTCAACTCCTACCGCAATAAGCCGCGTTAAAGAACTTCGTTCGTATCATAAATATAATAACTTTAAGACGATCTCAAGAACATCACTGACATCATGTTAAAAAGTTTGATTTAATACTTTCCTTAGCAAACTATACCGACAACAGTCCCTCGTCCCCTGCCCCCGTACACGTGTCATCACTGCACAGTACACAGCATGCAGTAAATTCGCGGGTATTTGTTGCGTGTGTTGACGTGACCGGGTTTGTTCAGTGATACCACTGTAGCGCTGTATAGTGCTCTACTACTGATTAGCTGTTTTACTAGCATTGTAGGTACTCTGTGGAAACATAAAGTAGCCTACTACTACGTACGTCCGCCACAAAACTGCTTGCGCTGATTGGCTAATCTTTTCACGCCTTTATTTGATTTTAGGGACATGAAAAAAGAAAGATTAGTAATTTTCTGTCCTGTTGAATAGACGATGTTGTATTTACCTACATGTGCCAAACGCCAAAGAATATTAAGACCAGTTTCTATTGGATAATAATCGGTAAAGCGAGCTGCAGAAAATGCCTTAGGGGAAAAGGCCTTAGGGTTGGCGATGGATGGGTTGAGTGAAAGAAGGGCTAGAAAAGGGTTGAATGCTAAGATGGCGGCTTATAGAAGAATAAATGGTTTATACAAGGATTTGGAAGAAGAAGATAAGAGGGCAGGATCGATGGTATTGATGAAGCAAGAGAAAATAAAATGAAACGCGGCTTCACCTCTTCGATGAACTCACACGATTGTTATTTATCCTCGCGGCAAACGTCAACAGTCACCGATACACATCAAACATGAGTATTACAAACAACAGACAGTGTCCATGTCCATATGTCCAGTGTCCAGTGGTGGACAGTGGACAGTCCACCCATATCGGAACAAGCCTGTTTGTTTTCTTTATTTGTGTGTGGATTGTTTGCATCATCGCGTTTGTACACTGGTTGTGTGCTGTTGAACGTTATGTTACTTATGTGCAGTGGTGGGCTGTGCTTGTAAATTAAATATATAACTACTTAACTGTTGCCCGCAGTTTTACTCGTTTCATGAAGAAAGTACCTAAATAAAGTCTATCAATCAATAAACTCAGCTCATCAGTTTTAAGACAAGACTTCATTAACACAAAAAAACTTTTGGAGTGCTCGTTAAGAAGAACCAGCGGATCAAGACAAGTCTCTGAAGTTCGATTAAAAAGTAACACTTTCACAATTTTATAAAATCCTTTTAAAAGTTTTTCTGATATAATTACCTACAATTTAAACCGTTTATGCTTCCAGGTATTTTATAATAACAACATTTTATAGTAATTAACTTTTTATAGAGTTTTCATTGGAACTCGGCTCAGTGGCGTTCAGTACTGAAGTAATAACTTCTGCATGCTTTAAGGCCTGTGTAGACCAGCGCGACGCGACACCGGTTATTGTTATACTGTGAAGTTTTCTTAGAAATTGTATTGTTCGTGTCGCGTCGCGCGAAAAATCGCGCTGGTCTGCACAAGCCTTTATGAATACATCACTGAATGCAATATTAACGTTTTTAATTTTAATAATAACACAAGAGTTGCGTCAGGTAGGTCTCAGTGGAAGTTGTTGGAGGAAACCTTTGCCAAAAGGCACACTGAACTAAGAGACATTCTGTAAACTATGGACAAAAATACCACTGCGCAAAGATTTCAGGATAAAAAGGGCTTATTATAAGTATGAATATGAGGGTTTTATTTATATTTATAATTTAAAATTGAAAAGAGTATGCTCAGATGGCTTGGTCATGTGGAGAGGATGAATTAAAGGCAAAAGGTATTTACAGGGTAGATGTGCGGGGAAACGCCGCCTGTGACGGTTAGGAGGACATATAGTGACTTTCTTGGTGATGTTCTTAAGAAAGGTCAGGTGCGTAAACGCAGCAAAAGGAGTAAGTAAGGATCATAGCAGGTGGCGTTCTATAGCTTCTGCTCACCCCCATGGAAAGAAGGCGTGATACGAAGGCGTGATGTCTGTTATAATTTCAATAACTGGTTCCTAAAAGCTTTTTAAATTTAATCAATCCATGTCAAGTGACTCGATACAATACTAATATAGATAGATATAACCACCAGTGGAGGATATGTGTTTCTTTCGTTATTATCCGCCATATTTTAACTACTATGGTCGTACTGTGGGTAGTGTTGGTTATTGCGCAATAGAAAAACTGTTTGCAGTTCAGCTCAAATAATAATTTACGATCACATTAATCACACTAGCATTTCACACACTGTAGGTACACAACACAAATATTCGGAATGTGCGACAGTTTCTAAACGTGTTCAATGCTTGACCACCACCGATGAACCCTGCTTAATTCCAGCCGGTCCGAGCGTTATGTTGTAGACTCTGTCGACCGCCGCTAAGCGGCGCTGGCGCTCCGATTAGTCAACTCAGTAACGTATTTCCGACAGATATATACTGTACCTACTCTGAAAGGCATAGAATGACGAAACAACATACATTAGCAGGGTAAAAATATCGGTGATAATGTTACGCCGTTGCCTTACGGGAATAGGTACAGATAAACTACATTTATTTTGCTTTGTCTACGTCGTTCATATTATTATCATCGCAGTCATTTCATCTGTTTTAGGAAGACTGTTGCTAAGCTAAAACTTATAAACCCTTCTATTTCTATTTCAACCTGTCCTGTCTGTAAAAGACAGTACTATGTAATTAGCTATAGTTTATTGCGTCTTCGTTGGATAGTGATTGAAAGCGCGACAGCTGAACAAGTTCGATCTTCAGGTAGGTCAACGTGTCATTGAAGTTTTCCATCAAGAATTTCGCAGTAGCAGTCCGGAGTATTAATATGTCCATCATCATCATCAATTCAGCCGAAAGACGTCCACTGCTGGACATAGGCCTCCCCCAAGCACCTCCACTTCGACTGCTGCTCGTATCTAGCGGATTCCTGCGGCCGATTAATATATAAGTGCATGATTAGTGGCAATAGGCTCACCATTTAGGTATTACATGGGGCTTGAACATAACTGGTGAAATGTTTGTGGTAAGAACCTTACGCCTCTGCCTAACCCTACCCAAAATACAGGCATGGTGTTATGTTTTAGTTAATGCGTTTTAACATAAGTTGTAACTCAACAGCGACAATAGAAGCAACAATAGTACACGTTCTACTGCAACCTACCTACGTCTGTATCTATGGGTAGGTAGAAGTAGTGGCACCACCGCACCTGCAACGTTCAGGTATTTAGCGAGCATTCCAATCATAACTTAGTTATAACAGTGTATTTGTGTACTATTCGTGTATTGATATCGGTTTTAGTACAATGTTGTGGTGGTGGGAATATCGGATTTTGCGTATTGCATTGTAAATTGAGGTGGAAATTGGTTATACTCGACTTCAAAAAAGGAGCAGGTTCTATGTTCTTTTGTATTTTTTTTCTATATATGTTTGTCTATATTTTCATCAATCGTGGACCGATTTTGAACATTCTTTTTTTATTTGGTAGAGGAAACTGACGCAGTGGCCGGGTTGGAAAAACTGTTTTTTTTTTATTTTATAAAAAATAAGTAGTTTTCTTTGAGCGTTTTATCAAATTTATTATCAACATAAATCGATCAGACAAAATATTATTGATTTCTTTACTATTTGAAAATTTTTCGAGCCATTTACAAAAAACGATCAGAATAACATAATAATCACAACAACGTCATAGTAATTAGTACTTACTGTGAACATACTTTTCAGTTTTTTTGTAATCAATCTATTTTAAGTATGTAACATAGATACTGAACCACCCAGTACACTCTGAACGTTCAGAATTGCGAATTCAGATTTTCGATGTACCCACTTTACCTAAAAGTATATGGACAAGTCCCCGAAAATTATTGCGGGGAATTAACTCTTTTTGACAAGTGACAAAGTACAGACATACTTTGTCACTTGTCAAATACATAGTTAGGACGGACTATATTCAAATAAGGGAATTCCGAAAAAACTAGTATAAACTAAACTATCTAAACTTTTTAATCTATTTTCGAGCTATTTCAAGTCCCTAAAAAATGTATAATTCTTCATTCTATTCATTACTACTCATCTATTTCCATTCGTTGGCGATTCAAAACCATGTTTTTAGGGTTCCGTAGTAAACAAAGAACCCTTGCGCACGCGGGTTCGCAAGAAAGCTGTAATTTGGCATACATATTAATCATGCCGACAAAGTGGTAAAATAAAATCAAATGTTTTAAACATTAAGGAAAAAAAACCCGGCCAAGTGCGTGTCGGACCACGCACAATGAAGGGTTCCGTAGTTGGGATGAATTTATTCCACGAACAAACTTAACATTGTAGTTGAAAAACATGTTCTCCCGTATGGAATGTATGGGAGATCATGTTTTTCAAACCGCAAATTTAAGTTGGTTGATTATTACTCGTTAACCTGTACAGCCTACTTAGCTCTCATAGTTTTCATTTTAATTTCGTTATATATACTACTGCTGTTATTTTTTTTACAAATCCAAGTACGACCACTTAGCTGGCAGGGAGGGGGAACACTAGATTCTAACAAAAAAAAATCAGTTAAAAGCTTAATATTTCGCAAACGGATCCCTGAATCCAAAAATGGTTTCCATAAATTACAATATTTTTGAATGGCCTTTCTAACGATATCCCACAACATGGGGTAGACGAGTAAAAAAAAACATCCCCACTTTACGTTTAGGGGAGGTCCCTAAAAAAAAATATTTTTCTTGATTTTATTTTACCACTTTGTTGGCATGATTAATATGTATACATATGCCAAATTACAGCTTTCTAGTACTAACCGTCTCTGAGCTAAGCCGCGTACAGACAGACGGACATGACGAACTATAAGGGTTTCTTGTTTACTACGGAACCTTAAAAAAATGATAATTAAAATAATTGGCTGATGCAGTTTTGTGTCGCGAGTTCGAATACCCGGCACACACGACACCGAACAACGGATATTCGTTCCGGTTATATATCTGTTCCGGTTTTGAGCGACAGGACATATTCCTAGGCAGCGTTTAAAAAATAAAGAAAATTCTGAAATTGTTTTCCGTTTCGAACACGCAAATCACTACTTTTGTATTGCAAGAAAATTGAATACCTAATATCAGTAGCGATCAATTTCAGACACTAATAATATTGGGTTCCAAAACAAGTAACATTTTGAGAGAAAAAGAAAAATATATTTAGTAAGGTGCTCCTCGTGTACACTGGCCAATTGTCCGTCTGACGTTACCTACATACGTACAACTGCGTACTCGTAGGTAGTTACGTCTTCAGTGTAGCAACTCCGTGTCTTGACAACTGTGCGTCAGGCGAGCTGGCCTGTTATTACACAGAGGTTGTAGGCACAGGACTCGTAAGAGGTAGCGGGAGCGATTTCAAGAAGCACCTCTATGGATTAAGGCGAAAGCGCCAAAGTAGCCTGCGAAATTCAAAATCAGGCTTTATGTTGATCAAATAATCATATTTCGATCACACACGTCGTAAAACTTAGTGATCGACATCTGCACTTGTTTATAAGGCCGGTTTTAGTGACTTAAAATTTATGATGCCTTGGATGTAACTCTACGCCGGTATTTCTCAAATGAACAGGTCCACTTTGCCAATAAAGGCAAGCCTACAACATGCAGTAGTCGGACATAATAAATCGTATACGCTTTCACCTCGATCTCTGAAGAGTTTGTTTATTCAAACAAACAAACAAACGAACTCTTCTGCTTTAACTTTAGTAAACTTTAACGCTCTGGAGTTACTAGCCAAGTTTGAAAAATGATTTTTGCATATGATAGCCCAATTCTTGACGATGGTTATATGAGTAGGTAATACGACATTTAAGAACCGAGCAAAAAGTCAGAAAGAACGCTAAGCGAAAACGAAGTAAAAACGCGGGCGGGGAATGTCCTACGACTTCCACGCGAAAGAAGTTGCGGGCAGAACCTAGTAATAAATAAAAATAATAATACAAGCCTGTTACTGTCCCACTGCAGGGCAAAGGCCTCTCCTCATACAGAAAAGGCACAAGCGTTCATCACCGCGCTTGCTCTCGACGGGTTGGCGATTTCAGGCTCTTATTATAAGATTTCAGGATGTTATTATAAATCCAGGCTTCCTCACGATGTTTTCCTTCACCGATGTCAAAAATAAACTGCACTTCGGTATAACAACTAAAATATTTGAGAAATACTCTCAATCCTCTCCTTCGCTTATCGATGGCGCCCGCTTAGTGGTGGTATCTTTACTCGTACCATACCGTTTCCCTCGCTCCAGTAACTCGCCAGCGTGTCACCATTTATTACACGATACAATATGCTGTCCGAATTCCTAAGATTTACTTGATATACGGACATTTAACTCCTAGTAGGAGTTAAGTCCTCACACATAATCCACAACGCAATAGGAATTTGTAAGTTTCGAGGAAAACAATGGGCTTGTTTTGGGAGCTGAATTGTATTTATAATGGGTGCAAAAAGGCGAAGCCGAGAATTACTTGTTTTTCCCGTCATTACGGTATTTTTTTTTAGTTTTATGTAAACTCAAATTCAAATCGCATTTATTTCAATTCAACCATTTACAGACACTTTTGACTGTCAAAAAGCTAGTTGCCTATTCCAAAACGTAGTAGGTACCTATGGAAATAACGGCAAGAGACTCCATGGATACTCCTTTAAATTACATTTTTACAAAAATATTAGTTACATTATTAATGTTGAATTTATAATTATATGTGAGAACGATGTTAAAAAAGACGTACACGTTAAAAAGTCCAGAGTACAGCAAATAGAATACGTTTCTCAGCATGAATTTTTGCTCTATGTTATTAGTTTGACGTACAGAATGCGTCAATAATGACTATGTGACGTGTCTTGTTACACTCTGATATGGCTACCTGTATCAATGTGAGTGCTTAAGGCTGCAGTTTCAGGAAGATATACAATCCATATTGTGGCGGCATCTACATCGCCACATGCGAACTACGCATCAAAGACCTGATGTCACACAAAATCCTGACGTCACACAAATCCTGCGTCGCGCAATTAGAGTTTACCGCGCGAACGACATACATAAGACTATCCGACATCAACCGTTGGGCAGTTGCCCGCCATATGCGACAGCCGTCTGGTCGGCGTCGATCCTCCCTTTTCTGTAGAGGATGAGTGAACTTTCCACCTTGTTCCTCATGCCTCTAAAGCTAACTCCGACAAGACGGGTGTCGGGTCTTGCGTGATGCAGGATTTTGCGTGAAATAAGTGTGATGCGTAGTTCGTATGTGGCGTTGTAGACACTGCCACACTGCTACTCAATCCGTCAGCTACTATTCCAGTAAAGTTCGAAGCTGACTTGAATGAAATTGACAATGGAATACCAGCAACATTGTTTTTTTTTTTTTTGTTTTTTTGTTTTTTAAGCAACATTCTTGTTTTAAATATCCTCATTTTTATAAATATGTATTCAATTAAAGTCACGCACCGCATCCTAGAACCGAAATATCTGCATATATACCGTAACACAAACTAATCAAATCCCTCAATCCTACCGCAAAGCGTGAAGTGCTACCTACGTTGACACAGAATAGATAGGATACAGACGGCCAGCTGCGAACGAGCGAAAACAGACATACGCACACATAGACTCACGTACGGCGATCTCAAACAAATGCCGGTCGCCGCATGCACTCGCTGTACAGACAGCGGACTATGTGGGGAGCCCTCAAGTTTTAAAATGTTATACAGCTATAACATTGAATTTGTAACGGATTTTTTACATAAATAATACAGCAGCTTATATTAAGAGCATGACTTGACGTGGATTCAAACCAACGTATCGCCCAACATCGCCATTCAATATCAGCAGTTTTCAATAGAAAATAAGACCATACATTATATAGAATCAAGTTTTTCCAACTGAACAGACAGACAGCTGTGCTGCTGGGGAGTTTGTTGCGGCACTTCTTCCCAGTTTAAGGACTAGAAAGTGGTGAAGGGTGGGCGTTTTTGCGGGACTGTCTTATGTAATTTTGACGTTCGAAAAGTGCTGATTCTCAGCCAAGTGTGAGTAAATGAATTTTGAATTGAAAATTATTAAGTTAGTAATATTAAAAATAAAATTACGTTTCTGGGAATTGAACCTCCATTCGTGTCCGCTCCAAGCGATCATAAGACCTCCAATCTAACTAGACAGATAAAACTTAAATGTTTTTCTGTATCGTTGCCTTTCGATATATTAAGAAGTTGTACTGTTTGCAGATGATACCTCTCTTATTTTTAAAGTAGACAGGAATAGACAAGATTTTGACGATGTAAACAGTGCTCTCTCAATGGTTACGGATTGGTTTACGACAAATAACCTAGTTCTCAATGCCAAGAAAACGAAATGTGTAAAGTTCGCCCTACCAAATGTTAGAAATCTAGGACCCAACATCGTCTTAGATAAAGAGGTGCTTGAGTCTGTAAACTCGGCAGTTTTTCTGGGCATAACAGTAGATGCCAAACTTCAGTGGGGCCCACATATATCGAGCCTAGCGGGAAGGCTCAGTTCGGCCGCCTACGCCGTCAGGAAAGTAAGACAATACACTGACGTCGATACAGCTCGGTTAGTCTATTTTAGTTATTTTCATAGCGTTATGTCCTACGGTCTTCTGCTGTGGGGCAAAGCTGCTGATATTCAAAATATATTTGTCCTTCAAAAACGAGCTGTTCGAGCTATTTACCAGCTAGGTGCCAGAGTTTCTCTGAGAGATTTTTTCAAAGATATTGGTATCCTCACGGTGGCGTCCCAATTCATCTTCGCCAACATCTTATATATTAGGCAAAATATACACTTATACACTAAAAACAGTGATTTTCACAATGTTAACACTAGAAATAAGGACAAACTACGAGCTCCCTTTCACCGGCTTCATAAGGTTCATAACTCATTTGTTGGGCTTGGTATAACCTTTTATAACAAGCTACCCTCTTCTTTGCTAGATTTGCCTTTTGATGCGTTTAAAACGAAAGTAAAATCCAAGCTTAGTTCAAAGGCATACTATTCTATAAACGACTACTTAAATGATAAGAATAGTTGGTCGCTGTGATTAACTCAAGACAATGTTTATGTTCTTTCTCCAGATTACCTAGTGACAAGTTATATGAGTTTATATAATTGTTTTTTTTTTATTTTTTTATTTCAATTTATTGTTGACATAATCTACTCATTACAATGTTTTTTCTAATGAGTTGTATTGCAATATGTGGTTAGCTAGTGACCTCGACAATTGATCATATTAGTTATTGTTATTAGTAATTAACTGTTTGTTTTATTTATTTTATCTCGATGGTCCTAGTTTATCATTTATAACTTCCAGTTACAACTATATGTAAGCGGGCACGCCCTTTATGCCTGGAGGCTTTTATTTAGATAAGTTCTGTTTACGTTTAGTTTTTATTTCTGCCTGAGTATAGTTCTCGATGATGTTGTGTGGTATATTGGCGTGTGCTAGCTAACATATGGCTAATAATTTAAATTATGTTTTGTGTTGCGTAATCTAAATTATCTAAATTATTTTGAATACTATTATATAGAATCTTATTTTTTTGTTCTTCTAACTGAACAGACAGATGTGCTGCTGGGGAGTTTGTTGCGCCACTTCTTCTTCCCAGCTAATGCACTAGGAAGTGGTGAAGGGTGGGCGTTTTGGGGGACTGTCTTATGTAATTTTGACGTTCGAAAAGTGCTGATTCTCAGCCTAGTTTGAATAAATGACTTTTGAATTTTGAATTTTGATTATAAAGTTTTAGAAAAAATTCAAAAACATGTCATGTCGGATTTGAACTTGTGTGACTTTTGCTGGGGTACCTAGTTGATGAAGCTGTGTGTACATAGACGTGTGCCTATGTGTGCGTCCGTTTTGCGGAGCCATCCTTCTGTACCCAGCTATTCCGTGACGTTGATCCGCCGCCGCCTAGGTCCGCAGTAGGCAACAATGGCTCGCCAGCTATTGTCTGCAATATTGTTCAAATTAATTGGCGACTTCGAGTGCCATCCGCTGAGCAGTCAAGTAGACAATGTGTGGATCGGTTTGTAGCTATGTAATGACGAACTGAGTTTGAAACTTCGTGGTGTCTGTAAATTTGTGTATGTTTCAGTCTCTAGTCTGAAATTTGTTTTGAAGGCTTACAATTCCTCAGAGAGCAGATTCAGCTTACTAACAGACGTAAAACTTGTTTAGAACAAATAAACAATAATTTACTAATCTAAGATACCATCCTTCACAGACTCATTTTCAGAAGTCAATGTTACTTTGTAGTGTGACTATCATTTGTCGCACTCTACTGCTACCTAGTAGTGGAGTGTCACCTGACAATTACCATTTTTTGCTTATTTATTTTTGGTTATTTTACACCATTGAGTTCACGATAGTTCGCTTTACCATATAAGGCGGCAAAGCTTGGATAGTGCAATGACAATGAAAAAGGGCACATTGTATTAAACAGTATAAAGCGTAATGTTGACCAGTCAGCTGTAGCTGCATCAAGCGCATGTGCCTGGCGCTAGTGGAGGTTTAAACTTCCACGTTTTCTGCTTGGCAGAATGTGTTAAATGGATTTCAAGCGAATTATGCTTAAAAGTGGACCTCTCATTAGTAATATTGCCATTTAAAATACAATAGACGAAGTATATTTAGTAACCTTATCCGCTTAACTGTTCATAAAGAGTCATAAAACACCCTGAAAGAAATCGACACGTGTTTCAGCTCTCAACTTGGCATCCTCAGGATGATGATTGACTTATTGCAAGCCCGGACCCCGCAAATTCACGCCTGAGTCAGTAAACTATTACCATGTAGTATTTACGTAGTAGGAATTTAGGTGCAACCTTAGGTAGAACTTGCAAATATTCTTGGAACATTAAACTAACAATACTAAACCCAATCCCCAATAGTAGCACTAACCACTAACCAGAATGCAACACGATCACTCATCTCCCACCAGCCACTACACGCCACTGCACGCCAACTTAGTTCGGATCCCGTCAATCAGTATTAACTACATAGGCACTCACTCGGGGAGTACTGCATGCACATATTCTAATAGGGTATTGTAGACAATGTTGTAATATCTAATAGCTGTTTCCTGCGGATTTGTAGCAGGCTAACTTGATACCGTGTCAAATAGCCTATAGCTCTAGCTTTTTATTTCAATCGTTTTAATTGTTTAGTTGTGAAAAAGTAATAAATGACAAACACATTTTGGCTTTTAAGCAAATAAACGTCTACCTATAATATCATTTTTAACCGGCTTCTTAAAAAAAGGAGGTTATCAATTCTGTATCTTATCTTGCATAAAAATCTCACTTGTGAGTGCAGCCTGCCCGCCTGTTCCTTTAAGACTATTTGTATAATTCTTTAATTTTGATTATGTGCCAGCCGAGGTGTTTTAGTTTTTTGTTATTAAATTAACATTATGCAAGACCCAGGTACTAAATAGTTAGCTTGATTATACAGAAAAACACGTTCAAATGTGTATAGTGTTAAATGGATCAATTTCACAAAGCGCAAACGTATAGCTTTGGTCGAAGATCAAAGTGCGCCACAAAGATGACGTCACCAAATCACCACGCCATTACGACACTGAACCGGTGAGCGGTAACCACATAGTTAACAAAGTGCAGCCCAACTAAGTAAGACTTGTTTGATGCCAACTACTACGATTATCGATTACACTGCCGGAAATTGAGGCTGCTATTAGTATTTGAAGTCTCAATCAGAATTGGAACATTTGCTTCATGCTACAACTTGATTTATGGAAGACCGTACAAATCTGTTATAAGTAAATTTGAATATTTCATCAAATCATTAGATTTCACGCTTTTATTGTATTTGTCATAAGACACAACTGACCGTCCATGAGTTTCAATTGTTTTACTTGTCAAAGATCTGCGCTTGCACCGCTGCTGTCTAATCTGTTTAATCAATGTAATGAATACTTCTTGTTTAGATGTGACTTACTATGGAATTTAGTTTATTGATAGACGAAAACGTCAAATAAGAGAAAATTTATGTTTTAAGTTTCTTTAATTTGTATTTATTTTAAATGATTTCCTCAATATATTGCCTGTTGATAAAGTACCGAATTTTAATTACTATAACGTCGAACAAACCTCTGGTTGTTCTGTTGGAAGATTGGTTGATACGCAAAGAAGTCAGCATGACGTTTGTCAGCAGACTTGAGGTATCAACATTCCGATACTAAAATATATGTAGGTTCGCCATTACGCACCACTTTTCGTTATGACGACTTACTTATCTCACGGTTAACATCACTCTTCTATCGCATTTCTACCACAAAGCTAAGCAATTAGATTAAAAAACATTTTGGACATTTCTGGGAGATTCCGGTACCTACTTAATGTTGTTTTGTCTATGGCTTTATTTTATTATTAGTATTAAAATGCTTAATTTTAGTTTCACTATCATAACTACTGAAAACGTAAACATATTTTTTTAACACTTTATTACTTCAAAAGTATGCCATAGCGTCTCCAATCACTATAACACTGCACTATTAATTAGCTTTAATTTAGTCTAACAAAATCACAACACACTACGCGGAACCGTCGAAACATCAATACGCCAATACGCTCATCCGTCACTCCACATCTTCATAATAATAGCTTTCTGTGTTCACTTCAGTTAACATATTACGACTCGTGTTACCCTCATAGCTGTTAGCGAACTGCATTTCTACTAAGTTTGGAGCGACATCGCTTCGACTTTGGACTTCGATTATCGACTCCCATCCCTTTATTTAAAGCGATGATATTGTCTTTTCTTTGAGATTTTCTTATGAAGAGTAAGAATGTATGTAGAGTGTAGTGAAAGTGTGAAAACATGGAGATGAATATGAAATGTTGATAGATTCATGTTTATGTTGTTGATAGTGTCTAAGACGGCTTTAATTTTCCTAAGCACAAGAATTTTTAACTTTCCAATCATTGATGATGATGAGGGTTGACTAGTTATTCATCTGTGGCTGTATAATCTGATTCTGGTCGGCTACAAAAAAAAAAAAATATGTATACCTATGGAAAAACCCAACACACAATAACACTTTGCCCGACCCTGGGAATCGAACCTTGGCCCCCAGGGTGCTGAGCAATCACGCTTGTGACGCTAGCCCAGCGATGCAGTGCGATATTGGTTACTGTTATTTTTATTTGCACAATAAAAAAACATTATTTTAGTACCTCACGTACACAGTACTACGTTCCGTAAACACAAATACAGGAACGCGGCATTTATAGCTGAGTTAAGATCAAGTATCGCTAAACTCTTCAACTTACGACAGAAAGTATTAAAAACCTAAGAACAATATAATTTTATGACCCCCACATACCAATACATGTAGTATCACAGAACAATCTCACCCCTTCCATTAAAACAATCTTCAATTCGTTGAACATCGCCATAAATTAAAATTGACGTATACAGCGTCACTGCCACGCCAGCGGCAGTAAAGTTTACTACCTCCCGCCGATAGATAGAGCTACGGTACTAAACGTTTAATGCCCTGCCGATAGATGGCGCTATGTACAACCGGTTTACGGTGGTTTTTACTGCTCCTATCGGGACCTGTAGCAATTAAAATTTCAATAGGAATAGAAAATTTAATTAGCGAGGTAAGAGGTGGATGGTTGTATTAAAATTATGGATTTAATTTTAATATAAACATGTTTTGCTAAAAACGGTCCATAATATAGTACCTACTAACCATTTGCGGCAGCCTGTACTATCAATGGACTGTTTAAATGTTAAAAACTGTTTTGTGTGCTTGATTTTTAACCAAAATATTGCTAAAATGGCAAAAACTTCAATAGTTCTTCCTGGGTGTCATATTAGTAACCTACTTTCTAGCAAAAAACTACTAATTACTATAATAATTTCACAAATGATTTATTTATTTATCTGCTAACATGTAAAACACTGGTTATTATGCAAGCATTAAAATTTCCTGCCACAGTATTAAGACATGCACCCTGTAAGGGCACTGCAAATGTTTAGTATCAATTAAATTACATAATATAATATTGATTCTAATTATTACATTTCTTTACATTTTAATAAACATTCGTTATTTAACTACTTATTACTTTTATATAAAACAAAACATTAAATATTATTAATTCGTTAATTCATTTTAGTCATTAGGTAAGCATAATATAGTAAAGTAATTTATTATTTCACATTTAAGTACATCAAACATATTATTATAAGGTCAATCGATTCACATAGTTCATTAGTCAGCTAAATTCCCCAACGGTGTTGCCTTTTTACTAACAGAGATTTCAACAGCTTCGAGAAAATTGAGTCATTTGGTAGGGATTTTAATTTTTCCGATTAGTCTTGAATATGAGCTCTTCCCGATAACTTTTAAGTTTTAGATTTTAATTTTTCCGGTAGTTTATTAAATATATTTTTTATGTAATAAAGTTTTTTGAAGTTTTCTTCAAGAAGCATCTTTTTAACATTTTCGAGTATTCTTTGTTTACATTTATGAATGATTGTGTATTACAAAATATACAAAGCATAGTGGAAAATCCTTCATTTATACCCAATGGAACGGAACGTTAAGCAAACATAGAAAGGTAGGTACGGTCAACCTCAGTTTAAATTACAAAAACCGCCCTTACGGCTACGAAATAAAAGCGCGGGCAAAGTAAATTTGTTAGCATGGACGCGGCTGACTGTACGCTCACTGAGTACGTAAAGGTATCAACTTTTCCAATTATCAACTCGGAATCAACTCAAATCAGGTTTGTTAGTATTGAAAAACTCGTGCTCTGCGAATCCGTTTTGCATTATAGGTATCTTGTTAAGGAAGTATACCTACTCGACTAAACCTGAAAAGGTACCGGAATATCAAAAGGAAGTATACAATTTATTTTGTACTCGGAATAAAACTTGCATTTTTATTTCTAAAACAACTTCGTTAGATAACAATAAGACATTAAAAAAAAAACGACGTTTTTTTAAACGAGGTTATATTCAGTTCGGATCAGATCGGCAGCGTGTTCACCGAGCATAGTAATTGTAGCAAAGGTTTTGCCACTGACCAGAGCTGGCATGGCGGAAGAGTCCACTACTCGCAGGTTACCGACGCCTTTGACCTTTATATGACTGTTCAGTACCAGTCCCACGGCACAAGTGCCACATAGTCGTCGACGGTGGTGATTTTCCAGGCTGTATCGTTGGTTGGCTCCACCTACTCATCGTAGTGCTGTGGGTTTCTTCGGGTGTACATCATAACTTATGATTCATAAGGTACATAGAATTGGCCCCACCTAACATCTTACCTTGCGTTAGGCTGCTTGTCTTGTCCTTCATGTTCTGCATTGTATAGTTGTCGTTTACAGAATGGTACTTGTAGTCGTAGTCCGAATCTTCTAGAAACTTGAATAGCTCCGGTAACTGGAAAGTAAAGGAATCTTATTAATATCTACTTCCTCAGATTTTAACAGATCAGTTTTTTGATGAATTGAAAGTGATGCCTTAGTGGTGAGGAGCTCGTGGCTAAGTAATAACAGCCGCGCGTTTCGATCCACCAGGTTAAGCTACGCTTGCCGGGGTTGGTCCGTGGATGGGTGACTATCTTAACATACCGAGACTCCTCCGTGCGTCGGAAAGCACATTAAGCTGTTGGTCCCGGCTGTCATTCGTGGATCTTTGTCAGCCGTTACAGTTCGTCAGAAGCCCGAAAGTCTGACAACCAGTCTTACCAAGGGGTATCGTATTACCCAGTTACTGGGTTGTGGAGGTCAGATAGGCAGTCGCTCCATGTAAAATACTGGTATTCAGCTGCATCCGGTTAGACTGGAAGCCGACCCCAACATAGTTGGGAAAAGGCTAGGCAGATTGATTGAAAGTGATGCCTTAATGAAGGGTCAAATTAAATTAGTTAAGCAAACTCTACAGATGTGATCGGTATCGATATAAAAACAAAAAAGGTTTTTTGGCGTTCACGAACGTAGGTAGTAAAAATAAAATAAAATTTCCTGTAAATTTAACAGGCGTAAAGGATATCAAAATTTAAGCACGATAAAACACAAAAAAGCTTATATTTCAAGTAACCACTATCTGCGATCGTTAACTCACTACTTTCCAATGCCCAGAAAATGTCCGGCGACATCGAGGCACATCCAGGAGAAAATGACGAGATAAGCTTGACGCAGTTAGTTACAGTACTACTAGGGAAGCCTTTGCCCTGCAAGACAACATAGGCTAAAAATAAAATGATAATACGGCTTTTGAGCCCTTATTTTCTGAAGAAGCTGCTGTTCAGTAGTGAACTATTACAACCGGGATGATTTGTATAATATATGTATGTGACTTACTGGTGAGGCTGCAGTCAGCCGGGTACCGAAACGTAGTGAGACTGAGAGTCTGCACCACCAGCAGAGCAAGCTTCATCGTCTGCGCACTGGCTAGGGATGCAGCCACGTCTGCCATTGCTGTGGATGCATTGCGTTATATTATTCTCAATGGACTGCCACCAGTGTAGACCAAGGAGTCTTTTCGGATCTCATGAAACACAGTAAAGTAATTCCTTTGTTCAAATCCGGTGATAGTAAGGAACCCAACAATTATAGGCCTGTGTCAATTCTGCCAGTTCTCAGCAAGGTGTTTGAAAGGTTGATGCTCAATCAAATGTTACGTCACTTTAATAAGAATTCCATCTTTCATGAACAACAGTACGGTTTCACCAAAGGGCGTTGTACCACTGACGCTGGTGTCACCCTCATAAAGAACATTTTTAACGCCTGGGAAGAAGCACACGATGCCATTGGAATCTTTTGCGACCTCTCGAAGGCGTTCGATTGCGTAGACCATGAAACACTTCTGCTGAAACTTGAGCACTATGGGATTAGGAATACAGCTCTTGATTTACTAAGATCATACCTGAAAGATAGAAAAGTTAAAATTCAAGTAAACGGCGTAAACTCATTGGGGTCTGAAATGGCAATGGGCGTTCCTCAGGGTTCGATATTGGGTCCATTCCTCTTTTTAGTTTATATTAATGATTTACCACAAATACTTCAAAATCAACCTAAGATGGTGTTATTTGCAGATGACACATCGTTGATATTTAAAATAAACCGACGGTCACAAAATCTTGACGACGTTAACAGCTCTATTCTTCAAGTTCAAGATTGGTTTACGGTAAATAATTTGGTACTAAATAAAAAAAAAAACCAAATGCATTAGATTTAAATTACCTAATGTTAGAAGTAGTGAATGTGACATCATATTGAATGGAGAAAAACTAGAATTTATTAATCAAACCGTTTTCCTAGGAATCACGCTAGACGAGAAATTACAATGGGGACCTCATATAACAATTCTTGCGGGGCGGCTAAGCTCGGCCGCTTATGCTGTTAGAAAGATACGACAGTTAACAGATGTAGAAACCACGCGTCTGGTCTATTTTAGCTACTTCCACAGTATTATGTCGTATGGCATTTTACTGTGGGGTCGGGCTGCTGACATTGAATCCATCTTTATTTTACAAAAGAGAGCTGTCAGAGCCATTTATAATCTACATCGTCGCGAATCTCTCAGGGAACTATTTAAAAAGATTAATATTATGACGGTACCTTGCCAATTCATTTATGAAAATATTATGTATGTAAGAAAAAATCTACATATCTTTAATAAAATAAGTGATAGACATAATTTTAATACTAGAAATAAAGATAAAATAGATCAACCATTTTTCAGATTATCTAAAGTACATACATCTTTTATGGGGTACTGTGTTAAATGTTACAATAAAATACCTTGTGATATATTACAATTAAATGAAAGAAAATTTAAAACTCATATTAAAAGTACACTCTGTAAACAAGCATATTACAAATTAGAGGATTATATCTTGGAAACATGCTGGTCCTGCTCCATAGGACAATTTAGAGTCTAGACAAAATCAAACTGGTTGCTTATTTAATTATGTATTTGTTATTTTTTATAACACTAATTTTACATTCCGTGATTTCTTGAACTCACACACTGACTTATTAGTATTACTTGTTAAAATGTTAGGAATATCGTATAATTTTACAATGTTTGTAAATATGTGAGCACCATGTATCTGTCACATATTTAATTTATCTGTAATTGCTTTATTTTTCATTGTTTTTTACCTATCGCGGTATAGTAATCTTATTCTAGATGCATCGTCTTCACATATAATTATATAATTAATGTATGCAAAATATTGTAAAAACATTTTAAAAGAGTAACGGTGGAGTTTCTTGCCCATTCTTCTCCATACGAAAACTACCTTTTGGAAGGGGCGACTAGAATCAATTCTATTTTTTGAAAACTTGACGTTCATAAGTGCCTTTTATGTGCCTAATTGAAATAAATTGTTTGACTTTGACTTTGACTGCCAATAAACTGATGATGATTTCCACTCCCAAAAAACAATAACATTAGCTCTCATATTGGCAGTATATCTATACACCGCAAGCGCCGCGGCCACGTCGATGACGTCACTCGTTGCGGCCCGCATCATTGTGCGGTCGCTGCGGTGTTGCCGACGCTTTAATTATTTATTATTGAGTGGTATCTCATTTTATGGGGTGCCATCGGAAATTATGTAGTAATTTTACTGATATTCGGGGGAAAATATACCACCTCGTGATTATGTTTTTTAACATGAAACCCATGATTCCTGAAAATCAATATTCAAGCCAAGTGGATCCCTTTGGCAAGACTGGTCACTACACAACCCAGTAGCACTTAGGTTGTGTAGGTCGGATAGGAAGTCGCTCCATGTTAAATACCGGTATTCAGCTGCATCCAGTTAAGATTGGAAGCCAACCCCAACATAATTTTGGCAAAATGCTCGGATGATGATGGTTGTGAATTTGATCAACTAGTTACAACAGAAAACATGAGATTCAACAGTAGAATTAAAGTGGTAATATCATTTCGGAAATATTATGTGAGAGGTTTTCTGAAGTCGGGGTAAGTCGATGTTAAGATTTTGGTGCAAAAAAGGGAAGAAAAAGAAACTGTTGCTGAATATTTGTTGTGTAACGATACTGTTTACTGTACGAGACGAGTGTCTCTGCCGCCATGGAAATGCAGACTGAAGAAAAGACATGCAGGACGCATCTGTCTTCTCATATGTGGTTGGACGAACTCTGCATGTCTCCGCTCAGTGAAAACACATCCTTCAACACGAAAGCCAAAAAACCTTTTTTTAATGACACTAAGATTTTTGTATTATCCTATCCTATACTATTAAACGAGCAATATTTGTATATATATATATATAATATTTGTAATCACGTTCACGAAAACGGCTCTTACCATTTCGATGAAAGTTGCAATATAGGGGTTTATGGGGGGAAAACCGATCTAGCTAGGTCTCATATCTGGGAAAATTCGTTTTCTCCGTATTTTCACCCGAGCAGAGCTCGGTCGCCAAAAGTGTAGAACAAGACAATAATAACAAGCATAGAATTAGTAAGTACCCTACTATCATGGCAGCATGGAATTAGGATGTACTATTCTATACGATTAAAAGAGCATTCTATATTTTCAACCGAGCAGAGCTCGGTCGACCAGGTGCTGAGTACTTATGACATGTGCCAAATAAACGTACTTATTTTCTTTTTTTCTTTTTCCTTTAGTTGGGTTGGTTAGAAGGATCCAGTCAAAACCAGATTGCACCAAAAGCAAACAAAATAAGGTATCGACGCTCAAAATCAAAGATACCCCTTGAAAGAAAATCCCCACGGCTCACCGGACATACAATTACCTTCGAATCAAACAGATCCCCCACCACTACCCGAACGTGTTCTGTTGAAAATCTATCGATATCTTGACTTATTATGAATTAAATTCGCTTTTCGTGTCTGTCTATGTAATCGCGTTGTTCTTCTAAACTACGCAAGAATTTTGAAGCGGTTTTCGCCATCATTTAGAGAATTTATTCCGGAAAGTTTATGTGTATATTCATTATCATTTCAGCCTTAAGACGTCCACTGCTGGACATAGGCCTCCCCCAAATGCCATAATCGCCACGCTTGGCAGGCGCGTTGGCGATTGCAGTATGTTGTTAAAATGCGTAGAGAACGCTGCTGACCATTCTCTAGTGAGTCCCTTAGTCGCCTTTTGCGACACCCAAGAGAAGAAACGGGATGGTACTATTCTTTACGTCCGGCACCACACGGAAAATGTTGTGTATAATGTATATAATGCATTTATATTAAAGAAATCTCGACGTTTTAACAAGTCGTAAAACGTGCGAAGCGGGGGCTGGTCACTAGTATAAGAATATATCGTTTTTAAACAAAACTCTTGCAAAGAAAGGCTTTGAACAAAAAACGTATCGGAGCATGAATTTAACGAGGGCTCGTTATGTGAAGCCGATATTATGTTTGTTTGTCTGTCTGTATTGTGCCTTATGGATATAGGAATCTATAAGGGAGGGTTGTGTCCAGCAGCGGACGTCAACTTGGATAAACTAAAACAGTATTACATGTAGAATAATTTTTTTATACCTTGGTGTAATAAACACTAAAAGTTATGTCGGTGAATCGTTCGCCGATGAAATGTTCTATCGACGAAACTCTCACAAGTGAAGCGCTATGTCGGCGAACCGTTCCTTGTTTCAGAACCCTGCTGTTTTGAAGACTCGAAGATTTTATTATAAAGCATGATTTACACGCACGTTTGCCTTAATTAGTGTAACAAATAATTTATTGCATATTTTATTTTATTTACTAAGACGAATAGGTACCGAACCATAAGATTGTGTTTAAAATTTTTACACGCTGTGCATTTAATTCCCTGTTACGTAGCTACACCGATGCCTATAACACTAAAATACTTCTAAGGTGATAGGGTAACATTTAGTTCCGAAAATAAAGGTTTTAAGGCTTAGGTGGCGCGATATCTTTTTTTTTTTTTTTTTGAGTATGGGAAATCATCAAATGTCTTCTCCCGCTCTGGGCGGAGCGAGAGGGCGTGTCAGATTTTTACTGACTAAAACCCACCCGTGTTCCTTCCGTTGCCTGTGTACCGGGGCCGCGATATCCGTTTCGGACAAACGCCCCGTTCCCGTGTGTTCCCGTTCGACATCTTGAACGAAATTATGGGATTTCTAGTAAAAAAATTATAAGGAGAAAGGTGACAACTTTGCCCATCAGCGTTACCACAATTTACTTATTTTATGAAAAGAAGCTTATTCTTCAGAAAGGTCAGGTACAGTCGCGGTCTAAAAATGTTTATCAGTTTTCAAATTAGTTTCTTTATCACACTGTGTGTAGCAAAGTCTAAAATGCTATAACTAATTGTTACTTTTTAATAGTTGTGACGCATCTATTCTAACCAAAAGAGTATTAATGACTTTTTGATTATGAAACTATTTCTTAATTTAAAAGTTGGACATTAATTTATCAAAAATATTAAGTGTAAATTTATACGTTTATGTGTGTAAAAAATAACAAATATTGATTTAAGATTGAAATAAAATGGCAAGTTTAACAAAGTCAAAGTCATTTATTTGCTTTAAATGCGGTTACAAAGGTGTTAATAAATAAGTATTGTGCGATGACACATTTCGCCATATTTTGGCATGCAAATATGAACAGTTAACCCTCCAACAAAAGGCTGAAATATTACTTCTCCATGAAGATGGCTTGAAGCTTAGTGCTTTATTGCGAGAACTAAATATATCTCGATTAACCGTGAGATTTTGGATGCGGCGACATGACGTAGAAGGGTAAATAACTGATCATAGAAGCAGTTCAGGACGACGGCTGATACTAACCACCGCGCAAATAACTGTTATGGTTCGACATTACGAAGAGCATGGCTTCACACCAACTAGACTATGTGCCGGCATTTATCTGCTGATGGATGCTATACCTACAGTTATTAAAATAATAAACTGTTGTTAGATTATAGATAATATATTTTCTTATAAAAAATAAACATGTTTTGAATTTCTATAAGAAAATTTCTTCCTATTTTTGAGTTTTTCGTATATAAGGCATTCAGAGACTGGCGCGACTTGTCACGCGTCGTGTCGCGTGGCGTTTCTGCAATATTACCGCCACGCAACACTTTTTACACTAGCGCGCCACAACACGCGACACCAAAGGAACATTTTATATGGCTTCGCGTAAATATAACCGCGATAACGCATCGCGATAGCGACGCGACACAAGAGAGTATTTTCTGTGTCGCGGCGCGACAGGTTGCTCCTGTGTGTAATGTCGCTTGCGTTTTCATAAAAATTGTTCTACGAATATAATATCACAGAATCGCGTCGGGCGACTGTCATGCCAATCTGTACGACCCTTAATAAGTTCGACCTCGTTTGGTTCATTTTATTTCTCTAGATGCCAGTATTTTTTTTTTTTGCAAAGGCCTCCTTACCCTCTTTTTACCTCACTCTGTCCAAAGATGCCAAGGGCCAATCTTTATTTAAGGAGTCCAGCTCCAGTTCATTTACTATCGTTTTTTTTTTACAAAAAAGTTTTTCTATACTTATCCTACATAGACGACGTGTCAATACAAATAATCTATGTTCTTTAACTAATCAAATCCTTTAACAACGACCTTGTGACATCGATGTGTGCATGCAATTTTAACCTTAAGGTGGTAAGCATTTTCAGACCACGACTGTACCTACCTAGTACTCGCAACCGGTGTGCGTGTATGACCAGTACCCAATTTGCGTAATACACGATCAATCAGAATCTGAATCGTTTTGAAACAGATTGCTAATCCATTGCTTCATAAGTTCGATTTTTTTTTTTCTCAACAACGTAAATAACGCAATGAATGTTGTTGAACTGTCAAAATGAAACAGATTGGTCGTAATCGTTTACGAAAATGCGTTACGTAGTGAGATAGCAGCCGTGCTATTCTGTAAACATCTCACCGTGAAAACTTGGGTGAAGTGAGCTTGATGTGAGCTGTCATTGTACCTAAAGCTAGGGATTGACATTATTGACAGCTCACTTCATGCTCACTTCACCTCACTCTTCACGGTGAGACGTTTACAGAATGGATCGACAGATGTATGAACGTAAAGACCCAAAGGAGTATGAAAGGGTCGCAGCAGATGGCGTTCTGTAGTTTCTGCCTACCTCCATTGAAAGAAGGCGTGGTAGGTAAGTATGTATGTAAAAGCTCTTGGCTTGGAACTGTACAAATAATACTATTCTTATCTGTAACTGTCCAAAGCCAAACCAACCACATACCCCTATCTACGTAGTATACATATAGCTACAGGATCAAAGATGTTGATTTAGCTAGATAGTTTAGACTGAACGGCAGTCTGTTCGTCCGAGTGCTCTCAGACGGACTCATCCAGTTCTGATACGCCTTTGATAACGGTTATCTGTGTATCTGTGTTCTTTGCCGACTCCAACTTTAATTTGTACCTAATGCTGTAATTTTTAAGCGTGGCGAGGTCATTGGTTAGAGCATTATCAATTATTTTTATAATGTGTTATAATTTTCTATTTCCTAGATTGTTCTGCAGATTTTAACTACGATGCTATTGTTAATAGTTTTCAGTTGGTAGTTATTGGTTTTTTAATATTTTTGGTGTTATTCTGTATCTTCATCAAGAGGAATAATAAGGGTTTGGGGAGGGAAGACAGGACTGTGTAGAATTCAAAATCAAAATATTTCACATAAACCTACATGGGCACTTATGAAACGTTGGAAGCTAAGTGCACGGTTCCAATTGGTCGTTTCCTATTCAGAAGAGCCGGCAAGAAACTCCACGGTTACTCTTTTAAAAATGATTGGCTTTTACAATGTTTTCAAATTACAGTGTTTAGATACGGTATTTCACACCGATTGAACCTTTTCGAATATAATTGCTTATTAAGCGGGATATCTCCTGCATAATATCCCGAACAGCAACCTACCCAACCAACAGTCAACCCAACCCCACCCAATCCAACCTACTCAATCTTAACATAGGTAATAAGTACAGCCACAGTATAATACCTTTATTATACTTTGGTATAGCATAACATAACAGCACAGTAAAAACTACAATGACATAAAATGAACATAATCACATTGAAACATAATATAATGTACAAAACAAATAAAAACTAAAGAACATTCACACAACATAAATCACATACAAACGTTTTAGGACCAAATACAACAAAACACAAACTGGTTGCAATATGTCACCACCCCTTACTGCAGCGTAAGCTCTGATTGGCTGTCCCGCGAGAGGCGTGCGCGCAGCCTCCAATACATTGGTCCTTTTTCTGACGTTTGTATATGTTGCTAGAATTTTGGATGGCGCATTTTGAGTCATGTGATTTAGTTCATCGATTTGCTTTTATTCTAATCATCGCTGGCTCGATTAAGAAACTCGTTGAGATACCTAGTGTACCTTCTAGTACCTTTACCGAGTTTGAGTAAATACAGTTAAATATTAAGTATTTTGTTTATTTATCGTGAAGGCCCAAGGCCTCGTTAAGGCATCTCATGCACGAAGTTGTGGGTTCAAATCCGAGCAGGTACCAATGTGATTTTCAATTCATACTTATTTACTTTCTGAGTTTATATCATGGACATTACTGACATCGGTTAAAAGAAAAACATGGACTGGACTTATAGTTATCACCTCTGAAATCGCCAACCCATTTTGAGCAAGCGTGTTAACCAATAATACTCGTATCTCCTCTGAATAAGAAGAGGCGTTTGCTCTGCAGTGGCACAATAATATGCTGGAATTATTATTATGTTTCCTTCAAAACATAACATTTGATTTGAAGAAAGCTGTCTTAAATTTTACCGATAATAAGAATAAACGTACTTACGCTTTCTATTTGGTCTCTGGTTACCTTTCACTCTTGCAAGGCTCGCGGAATATCTCTGGCTGCGAGCTGGATCTGTCACTCATGTCATGTGTCAATCATAGCGTCTTAAAATTTTGCCGCCAACGTACGGAAAAACATTTCTTTCATTAAT
This sequence comes from Agrochola lota, assembly GCA_947364205.1. Classification (NCBI taxonomy): domain Eukaryota; kingdom Metazoa; phylum Arthropoda; class Insecta; order Lepidoptera; family Noctuidae; genus Agrochola; species Agrochola lota. The sequence continues at coordinate 15,176,033 of OX376244.1, read as the reverse complement.
TTTCTTTCAAAATAGTAAAGTTTCATTTAAAACTTTATAGAAAGTTGAATAATAGTGCTTAAGGTAAGTGATATATAGTGTTACGCTGATCGTTGAGCCAGCGAGATGCCGAAATGGAGATCGAAAGATCACATTAAATCTAAATTGTCGCCGGTTTCTGCGGCAAGCAACCGTCCGCGTTTTTAGCGGACCAGAGCAGCAAATCTCCTAAGTGCGATAGTGGTGAAGAATGCTCTTCATCGTCGGAGGAAGGCACCTATTCCCATCGCCGAAGAACGGCAAAGAGATCGAAATGATTTCTTGTAAGTTGACAGAGACACGAGACTTGAGAGAGACAAGTACGTGTTATATCTGTTAAAAATGACACAATTTCTACATAATATCACTAACCTTACTCAGAAACACTATCAACGAACTTCTAAACTGCTTCTTGTACTAGTATCTACTTCAGAAGCGCATAGTTGTTTTCTAAACAATCCGGTCATGTCTAAAGAGACAGAAATATTACAACTTAAAGATTTCAGTGTAAAATATGATGACAAGGTAATTCCTTAAGGAAATACAGAATGTCTTGAGGACGTTAAACTATACTAGCAGTATTATTTTTATTTTGAAGTTCCATCATAAAAAGCAATTCATTATAAGAAGACCTGTATGCTCACACAGCCCATGTGTTTGACACACTGAATTAGAAGTAAATGAGTACTTATGCCACTAAACAAAACTAAAAACTTTTTAGCCCCTGCGGAGGGGGTTTTGGATGGGATCTCTAATACAGGTCTAGCGCAAATGGAGCTAGCTACTAAAGCATGGTCCACAGGGACTTGTTGATTGGGCAGCAACCTACCCACTGGGATTGTATCCTACTTTCCCTTTTGGAAGTAGTCCGAACACTCCCACACTCCCATCCAGAAGTGTATTTAAATTAAAATAGAGTGCAATACTCTCATGTGGTATGCAGTTGAAAAGATTGAGCACGTCTTGTGAACTCTAATCTGCTTTGCGAACATTAAAATTACTAATTAAATATGACATCAAGTCTTACTATATATATAACTATTACGAAATGCTAAATATTTAAACAACATTATAATTTATAATGTTAATACTGTATTATTCTTTGCTGTATTTTGTAATAATTAAGAAAATCTTATAGTTATGATCCAGACAAGGACCTAGCTTGCTCTATCAAAATTAGAAATGGAACAAATACAGCCACTAAATAATTTAAAACTCACAATATATTAGGCCAAGATTCATTATTATTATTTGGTTAGACACACTAGCAGCTAATTAGCTGATGCGTGTGTATCAAACAGCTTGGAGATATTTAATCTATCTAGTCGATTCTTGAAGCAGTTCAGTGAGGGAGCCGTCACAACACTCTTCGGGAGCCTATTCCATGCTATTACAACTCGGTTAGATAAGAATTGCTTCAAAGGCTTTTTCTTAGATGAATTCATGTTGTTGACAAGATTCAGGCTGCCTAAAGAACCATGTAAAATCTTGGGAATGATAAGATCATATCAGGAAGACAAATAATGAAAATAATTAATATTTAGAACAATTCTAGTTAGAGCAAATTCTGCAAATTGCTATTAAACGCATAATATTAATCTATGCGGATTTCTAAGATATTATAATCAAATAGCCTATTGTTTGCACTCAAGTAATATGATGACAATTGAAAAGTAAGATGGAAGCAACGTTCTATTAATGAATGAAGGATAACTGTTCATGTATTAGCTCAATCCTGAGACGTTTGTCAAAAAAAAAAAGTTAAAAAACAAGGTTGGTAGTAGAAGCATGCCCTTTTTTGGCATTTGTTCAGTTCCCTCGACATTTGCAGTGGCAGCCAACTGAGTGGTAGAGAATTTGCGAGCCTGTTAATTTTTTATTTCTATGTCTTGGAGACTGTGGAAGTCCTGAACAAAGTTTGGGTGACAAGTTAATTTCCTAAGTAAATTCTAAATCTCAATCAGGATTTAGAATATGTAGGACTTTTTGTGAGCTGCTACCAGTTGCAAGGCAAAAATAGTTGAAAAGGGGCAGACCAAAGAAATTAAAAAAGGTTGCTCCCCTGGTTTGCCAAGAGTTAATGTGGTGGCCAGAGGCTATTGATGGACCACAGCTCAGTTCCTCTACACATGGTAAGGTAACCCACTTCCTGTCCACATATGCCGTGGAGGAAAGGTAAGCTCACATGAACGGGCAACTCTATACATAAAAATATGTCTTTAAAAGATTGCTTTTAGTGATAATACCGCCCATTGTGTCACTGTATATACAAATTTCTACATTTATATCTGTAATTTGTATGGTGTAAATAGAGTATTCTATTCTACTCTTGTCAGGACCTTGACCAAACCAAAAAATTAAAATGGCACTCGAAGTTGCGAGAGATGTTTGCCATATACGCAGTGATAAGCAGCCAAAAAAGTCAGTCTTCAGAGTGCAAATATTCTAGTAATCTAGTTCATTCCGACAAAAGACCATTTGTCGTACATTCAAGGATGAGCGAGGGATACGTTTCCCTAGCGCTCTTGAACCTATCTTGCAAAATGACGAAGTCAGCAGATTAACTGAACATCACTTTGTCAGCGGTTTACCACCCGGGGAGGTTAAAAGTGTTATAACGGCTTCGCCGACCGCTTTTAAGAACAGACCAGCCTGATTGGCTCCTGTTGCTCCAGGCCCCAGGCCTCGGAGGCCATGTTTCAAGGTGGGGCGTCCCCGACGTTTACGACCTTTTCAGATAAGTCGGCCGTTGTGCGACAGTACGTCACATGGGACTCAATGATGGCTTGGCAAGCTTCTGCGATGCTTCTACGATGCTTTTAGTCAGAGGTGACAGCATCGACTAGCATGGGTGTTTTCTCTTCGCCCAATAGACCGAGTGCTCAGTCCTCTGAACTCGATAATGGGATGGGGGACGTACTATACGTATATATAAAGCGCCCCGTACTGGGCACAGTTAGCCCGGCTCTCGTAATTGGAGATGAGAGGTCTCGGAGACCCAGTACCAATACAGGATCCATGTAAGAACCTCTTAGACCTGATAAGCTGCAACTCCTAACTTGGAAAGTTGGGGGGGGGGGCAGTCAGGTTGCAAGGGGCAGTGGTCGAAAGAGGAACAAGGTACTTGCTAAAATGTATTTTGAGATAATCCATACTAATAACTTATAAGACTCCTATTCAGAGGTGAATGTCATAGTGTAGATTGTATGGCATTAGTCCTTAACGCATTGAAGGACACTGAACGAGAAGCAATAGAAGTTTTATTGTTATGACGCCTATGGGCGTTTACTGTCCCTCAAATGTTACCTGATCGCATCTAAACAGATTTTGTCCATTTGCAAGTTTCAAAACCATTACCCAGTCACTCATATGGGATAAAAAATTACACCTTGATTGGCATGATTATGGATGGATGGATTTACATGCTTAGCCTAATATTAAAAGATGTCTCACAACTTTTAGATTTTGAATAACAGTGCGGCCAAAGTATGGTTCAAAGACACTGACAATCAAAATGCTTACTTAAAATCTACCATAATCCTTATTGATTTTGGTTTACAACAACAGGTGTGGCTTTTTTTTTTTTTTTTTTTTTTTTTTTTTTTTGAGGGTGGGAAATCATCAAATGACTTCTCCCGCTCTGGGCAGAGCGAGAGGGTGTGTCAGACTTTTACTGACTAAAACCCACCCGTGTTCCTTCCGTTGCCTGTGTGCCGGGGCCGCGTTATCCCTTTCGGACAAACCCGCAACCCCAGCAGGCATTGGTCTTTCGACCCCGTCGGTTGGTGCTGACATCTCTTTGAGGCGCGCGTGGAACACAACGCGCCGTCGACACGGGCCTGGTCCTTATCGGACGGTGAGCTGCCCATTGCTCACCGTCCGCAAGCCCGCGCCTACGGTGGCCGGAAGTCGGCTCTGGACTCCCGACGCCCGGGGCGTCTCCTGCGGCGACTAGGGCCGCGAGGGCGTGCAGCTTGCATCTCCCTCGCGCGCTCCGCCTCCTCCTTCGCGAGCATAACTGCTTCGCAGAAGGAGGTGACGGCCTCCCATGCACTCTCGCTCCGAACCATGGCCTGAACCAGGGCCGGACGCGAGAGATCGCCGCCGCCGATCGCCTCCGTGAGGACACGGCGGTGCTCCGCCCAAGCCGGGCAGACCTCCACCGTATGCTCCACCGTGTCCTCCGGGCGATCCACACAGTGGTGACACCCGGGCGTTTCCTCCCGCAACAGGTGTGGCTAACCTTGCCTTGAAAGACAATGTTGTCTCTCCTCAGAATGGACCAAATTCATTTTTATACAGACTAAGATAGAGGAGCCTCCAGGAAGTATAAGGTCTGTGGTAGCCTTCGGGAGGCTGACTGGAAAATAGATCATCAGATGAAATGAAACTGGAAGAGGCTTACAGAAAAATTACTTTTGTAAAGTAGCAAAAGAAAGGGCTACCTCTCAAGAGAATTTTTAATGCTCAGGCGATAATGTTTCCACTGAGTGGACAAAGGGTCTCCTCTCTGTGAGAGAAAGAGGATTTATTATAGAATAATATTGAATTCGCTAAGAAAATATTTAAATTATGTTTGTGTACATGATTCACATTTCAAGTTAATTTAATTATCAAATGATGAGACTTCATTTACATGAAGTAAATTTAGTCACTACTTGACTAATTACATTAATTATTTAGTAAAAGGTCCTAATAAAATTTCAGTTACAATGAAATTTTAACATTGTCATGTATGTATGACATTAAGTTTGAGTTTCCACATATTTATAAAATTACTTATGTCTGAGATTCGAAAGTGTCTGTACAGTTGATTGATCTCATAACTTCTCAAATCTTCTTTCAAATAAACCGACGGTCACAAAATCTTGACGACGTTAACAGCTCTATTCTTCAAGTCCAAGATTGGTTTACGGTAAATAATTTGGTACTAAATATAAAAAAAACCAAATGCATTAGATTTAAATTACCTAATTTCTAACATTAGTAGCGAATGTGACATCATATTGAATGGAGAAAAACTAGAATTTATTAATCAAACGGTTTTCCTAGGAATCACGCTAGACGAGAAATTACAATGGGGACCTCATATAACATCTCTTGCGGGGCGGCTAAGCTCGGCCGCTTATGCTGTTAGAAAGATACGACAGTTAACAGATGTAGAAACCGCGCGTTTGGTCTATTTTAGCTACTTCCACGGTATTATGTCGTATGGCATTTTACTGTGGGGTCGGGCTGCTGACATTGAATCCATCTTTATTTTACAAAAGCGAGCTGTCAGAGCCATTTATAGTCTACATAGTCGCGAATCTCTCAGGGAACTATTTAAAAAGATTAATATTATGACGGTACCTTGCCAATTCATTTATGAAAATATTATGTATGTAAGAAAAAATCTACATATTTTTAATAAAATAAGTGATAGACATAATTTTAATAATAGAAATAAAGATAAAATAGATCAACCATTTTTCAGATTATCTAAAGTACATACATCTTTTATGGGGTACTGTGTTAAATGTTACAATAAAATATCTTGTGATATATTACAATTAATTAAATGAAAGAAAATTTAAAACTCATATTAAAAGTACACTCTGTAAACAAGCATATTACAAATTAGAGGATTATATCCAAGATAAGAATGCTTGGAAACATGCTGGTCCTGCTCCATAGGACAATTTAGAGCCTAGACAAAATCAAACTGGTTGCTTATTTAATTATGTATTTGTTATTTTTTATAACACTGATTTTACATTCTGTGATTTCTTGAACTCACACACTGACTTATTAGTATTACTTGTTAAAATGTTAGGAATATCGTATAATTTTACAATGTTTGTAAATATGTGAGCACCATGTATCTATCACATATTTAATTTATCTGTAATTGCTTTATTTTTCATTCTTTTTTACCTATCGTGGTATAGTAATCTTATTCTAGATGCATCGTCTTCACATATAATTATATAATTAATGTATACAAAATATTGTAAAAACATTTTAAAAGAGTGTTGGAGTGGTGGAGTTTCTTGCCCATTCTTCTCCATACGAAAACTACCTTTTGGAAGGGGCGACTAGAATCAATTCTATTTTTTGTAAACTTGACGTTCATAAGTGCCATTTATGTGCCTAATTGAAATAAATTGTTTGACTTTGACTTTGACTTCCAAGTAAGTAACCTAACTTGTATTAATTAAGGATATGAGTGATCCAATTATCCTTTATTGATTAGATTATTATTCAGTTTAGTCCCATTGATTTTCTAATATCATTATAGTGTAACTCTATAATTCATGTTCACCTTAAATAAGGCAAATAAATTTGCCATTAATCTATAACATCTTAAGGAAGATGTGTTTATTCTTGCATTTACTAGGGTAAATAGATTGAAAACTCTTAATTGTTGTATTGGAACAGTTAATGAATACGGACCAAAATATTCGGTCATACCATATAATTTCTAATTCACATAGCGTCTACATCCTTCAGGTACTCTTTCACCAGCAGATATCAAACAGGTCTTCAAATCAAATGTTAGGTTTTGAAGGAAACATAATAGAGCTGTATTGCATTAAAACAAAACAGATATTATGTTATGAAAAACATAACATTTGAGCAATGTGCTTGCTGTTGAATTTTGAAGACTTCTATGATTGACACATGACATGAGTGACAGATCCAGCTCGCAGCCAGAGATATTCTGCGAGCCTTGCAATAGTGAAAGGTAACCAGAGACCAAATAGAAAGCGTAAGTACGTTTATTCTTATTATCGGTAAAATTTAAGACAGCTTTCTTCAAATCAAATGTTATGTTTTTCATAACATAATATCTGTTTTGTTTGAATGCAAAACAGTTCTATTATGGCAACTAGGCCCAATTCTACAATACATTAAGTTATAGTTACCTAAAAAGTACAACTGTTTCATTCATTCTGTTTTCGGCCTTACTTATCGCAGTTATACTCGTATTATAGGTGTAAACTCAAACTCAAAGCATTTATTTCAATTAAACCATTTACAGGCACTTTTGAATTGTCAACAAGTAGGTCAGTCAGAGAAATGAAGCTAGTTGCCAATTCCAAAGCGTAGAAGATAGCTATGGAGGAGAACACTGCAAAAGCACTGCAATTAGCGCCAAAGCATTACTTTTTAAACTTGTTTGGCAAGTGAAACGCTTTATAGTACTTACTTTGCCACGCTGTACTCGTAAGTAATGTATAGAAGCGACATGCGCCTCGAAGGACCGAAAATGTACGGGTAAGGTACATTTAAATGATAAAAATGATAGAGTTCAACTTGTGTATTGATAGATCAAGCACAAACACTCAAAACATGTAATGGTAGATGTAAGTAGATAAATAATAATAGGCAAAACAGTCCTCGAATTCTATGCGACTGCTGACCGCTAACTCAAATTACGTATATTTTATTTATTCACTGCGCGTCAGTGACAGTATAAAACGAATACAATTGTTATCATTGTACGGGTTTTGCTCATACAGAGGGTTAATAAGTAAACTGACAACTACTGACGTCCAATCCGATCCATGAATTGCGCCAATAGCGTCATTTGTTTATTGTTTACACTATTAATTCACGGCTCATTTACACAGATTTAGCACGAAATTGTATAATATCATTAATAGCATAACTCGTAAATTACATTAAATTAAATACACGTGTAATTACGTTTGTCTAACAAAACTGACCGCAAGCACACACTTCCCTTAACATACATACATACCCCTTTCAGGTTCCAGGTTGACTAACCAACATAAAACTATGCTGCGTGCTGTGCTATGCTAAGCTAGATTTAGGTAATTCGTTCTTCATAAATAATTATAAGCAAACAAAAGTGCTGCGCTGCGCCTTTCGTGGTTAACAAAGCAACTCTTTGTTTAAAACACAACAAAGGCTGAAATCGCGTGTACACGCTTGTTCTTTTGTTTATGTCGCTCGCACTTAGCATCATGACACATTGCCGTAATACTGATGACTCGCACAGCACACCTCACGCAACTTAAAGTTATTTGCTAGAAAAAACATAGCACTAGAAAGTTCAGTTTAGTTACCCACTGCACAGCGCAGCATAGCTTCACGTTGATCACTCACCCTTAAACACACACTCACTCACACACACATGGACAGTGAATGAAATATGTGTAATATTTGAATAACAAACAGACGGACGGCTCGCATCTGGTTCCTGTGTTTGCTGAAGGTTTGCACGCACTATGTACATATCTAATTATATTCCGAGTTTCCAACGAAGAGATAATGGAAATAGTTTGATTTGATACAAATAATTGTGGACTACACACGGAAACATACGATTTGTTAAATTACCACTGACGCTTACATGACCGTAGTTAGCATTACTTATACATCTATGTATTTTCGTAGAGCAGTCATGGTGGCCCAGTGGTAACGGCCAGCGGCCTGACTTACGAATTGTTAGACGTGGGATCAAACCCAGGCAAACGCTTTACTTTGTATAAATAATTTCATTACCACTGCTGAAGTGGATTGTATTTTTCATAATTTGAACGCAGCAGGTAGTTTTGAGCCTAGTCCTCTTATTCGACACTAAGATCCTGAGGATATCTTTACATACAAAAAACCTCATTTCAAATCTACGTAAATATAATAATAATACGTAAATATACTAACATTTTTCTATTTTTTCTTTTCATTTTTCATTAAAATCACGAGAAATGCTACGTTGTTGGTCTTATAAGATTCACATACGATCCCTTAGAATAAATTTACTAAGTAGAAACTAATTAGAACACAATTAAAACTCTTAAATCTAATTAGAAACTAAAACTTACTCAAAACGGTGAAAAGTCCACCGAGCTCCCGCCGCTACTTGTGCACATATAGGGTCTCGGTTTTCATATTCTGACTAACAACTTTTTACATATGAGCATCGTTCATCACCACACCGGCACACAACTTAGTTTTGTTCACGAATAGGTTACACATGCTCGGCGTCCGTTACATTTCTCCCCCCGGCGCAGCTCGCGTAGCCTCTTCAATCTTCATCACGACGACGAGCTTGCTCACGGGGTGCCTGAAGGTCCCGGTTCTGGTTCGCACCTCGACGACCCTGATGCCGCCGTCTGGTCTGCAGTGTGTGCGGTCGACGACTGCCATCGGCCAGGTGTTCCTGGGCAGTGTGTTGTCAACCACGAGGACCACGTCGCCAGCTTGCATCGGTCGCACGTCGTTCTGTGGCTCGCCGTGAGGTACTAGAGTGGGAAGGTACTCTCGTAGCCAGCGTCGCCAGAAGTGGTCAGCGAGCGCTTGACTAGCTCGCCAGGTTCTTCTGTCAGCCTCGTCACAAGGCCCCGTCGTTGGTAGTCCATCTGATGACCAAAACAGGAAGTGGTTAGGGGTCAGGGCTTCAGGATCACTGGGGTTCACGCTGACGTGGGTCAACGATCTTGCGTTGATGGAGAACTCGGCTTCTGTTAATAGAGTTCTCAGTACTTCTGCAGGTGCCTTCTTTCGGAGAGTGACGCTGAGAGCTGTCTTCACGGAGCGAACCATTCGCTCCCACGCGCCGCCTTGGTTGGGTGCGCCCGGAGGTATGAAGCGCCACTCCATTCGATGCAGCAGCCCCTCGTCTTGAAGGCAGTCATCCACTCGGTGTAGGCGTTGCGAAGCTCTTGATCCGCCCCACGGAAATTAGTCGCGTTGTCGGAGTACATCAGTCTTGGCCAACCTCTGCGCGCAGCCATACGCCTCAGCGCCATGATTGCTGAGTCGGTGGAGAGTGATGTGACGAGCTCGATGTGCACGGCGCGGGAAGTGAGGCACGTGAAAAGTGCGCCCCACCTCTTCTCTCGGTGGCGCCCCACCTTGACCATCATTGGCCCGAAGTAGTCCACCCCGCAATTGGTAAACGGGCGGTGGAACGGGTCGAGGCGGGCGTGTGGCAGGTCCCCTGTAGCTGGTGGCTGCGGCGTCGCTCGGCGTCTTCGACAAATGGCGCAGTTCTTCTCTACGGCGCGTACCGTGGGTCGTAAGTGTATAACCCAGTACCGCTGCCGTAGGTCGTTCGTCACGCGTTCTCTGTTGGCGTGACCCGCAGCGCAGTGCTCCCGTAGAACGAGGATCTTGGTCGATTGGTGGCGACCATCCAGTATGATCGACCGCTTCGCTTCGGCTGGCGCAGAGGAGGCTTCGATCCGGCCCCGCATCTTTAGGACACCATCTTCCAGCACTGGATCCAGTCGATACAAGCGACTCGTCTTCATTAGTGGACGAGCAGACCGGATTTTCTTTAAGTCTTCCCCGAAGCTGTCTTCTTGAGCTTGTTTTATTAGCTCGGTCTCGGCGCGCTGGATGTGGCGATGTTCCATCGCTGTTGCTCTCTTCCTGCAGATGTCGGTGAAGGCGATTGCTCTCGCTGTGGCCCTCACCAAAATCTCATACTTGGAGAAGCGGGCTGAGTTTGGCAGCCAGCTGTCTTGTTCCGTCTTCTAGGTGATGTGGAGGACCTCTACATCCTCTCGCTCGTTCGTCGTCGCTGTAGGCCACCGCTCTTCCGGCAGGAATAGGAAGTCTGGCCCCTGGAACCAACGATCTGCTTCGTTAATGGGCGTGTCGACGAGCCGGGTGGCGTCGTCGGCAACGTTGCTGTCTGTAGCGTCGCATGTCGTGGTGGATCCAGTGCACCACGGTCGTAGAGTCGGTCCAGTAGGTCGTCTGGCCGATGTCGATGCGATGCTCCTTCCTGATTGTATCGGCCAATCTTGCTCCGATGACCGCTGCTTGCAGCTCCAGACAGGGTATCGTCTGGACCCAACGAGGTGCTACCTTGGCCTTGGCAGCCACCAGCGTGACGCTCACGCTTCCATCACTGTCCTTCACCCTCCAATAGGCCACGGTCGCGTAGGCTTGCTCGCTGGCGTCGCACAGGATGTGTAGGTCGATGCGCTCGTACTTCTTCGTCAGGTAACATCTTGGCAATCGAAGCTGGGTGAGCTCGTTCAGGCGGGCGAGCCAAGATGCGAACAGCTCGTTTTCTTCGTTCGGCACCTGCTCGTCCCACGTTATTTGAAGTCTCCATAAGCTCTGCAGTATAATCTTCGATCGTATGGTGTAGTGGCTCAGCAATCCCAGTGGGTCGTAGATAGACATCACCGCGCTGAGGGCTTCACGCTTGGTTGGTGTGCGGGTTCTTGCACGTACTTCGGCTGGAACTCGATTCATTGACGTGTTGAATCCCAGCTCATCTCGTTCCGCGTTCCAGTACAGCCCCAGGATCTTGCTCTCGGGCTGTTCTCCCCCCAGTTGTGTGGGAAAGGTGGCGTGTAGTTCTGGAGGCACGTCGCGTAACACCGTCTTTTCGCTGGAGCTCCATCCTCGTAGCGTGAATCCAGCATGTGCGTGTATCGCTCTTGTCTCCTCGACCGTCTTCCAAGCTTCCTCGGCATTTTCGTAGCTGGCCACTAGGTCATCCATGTAATGGCTCCTCTTGATTGCTTCCAGCGCGCGTGGACACCCCTGCCCGTACACATTCGCGTTGTGGTTCCGAACATGGTGGGCCATGTAGGGGGAACTTGCGGCGCCGAAGATCATGCTGGTCATCTTGTATTTCTTCGGAGGCTCTTCTCGTTCGTTGCCTCTCCACAGGAACTGCTGCGCTGGTTGATCTTCCGGCCTTATCTTGATCCTCAGGAACATCTCCTGCACGTCCGCTGTGATCGCTACCGTCTTCTCTCGGAATCGGAAGAGGAATCCTGGCAGCGACAGTAGTAGGTCGGGTCCTTCCAGCAGTTCGTCGTTCAGACACACGCCGTTGCTCTTTGCTGCCGCGTCGAACACCAGCCTGTGCTTACCGGGTTTATTTGGATTCTGCACGGCAAAGTGTGGCAGGTACCAGCAGATGGCGCTCTTCTCTTCGGATCCGTCGTACAGCGTCGCGTACCCCTTGTCCAGCAGGTTGGTGATCTGCTTGGAGTACTCGACCGCGAACTCTGCATCTGCGTCCATCTTCTGCTCGATCTTCTTCAGCCGATGAAATGCTTGCCCGTAGCTCGGCGGCATGGTGACGTTGTCCCGTCGCCATGGCAGTCCCACTTCGTACCCGGTGTCAGTCTTCTTTGTGGTCGTTCCGACTATCTCGATGGCCCGTAGATCCGTCTCCTTGATTCTCGGCTTCCCCTGTATGCCGAGTGAGTCGATCTTGAAATGGCCTTCGACTAAGTCATGAAGTTCTTGGCTGCACGTTCCCGTCGCTCGGTCGGACTCGTAGACATGCAGCACGTTTCCTTCTTGATAGATGGTGTTGCGTGGCGCGGTTCCGTGCACCACCCATCCTAGCTGTGTTTTTGATGCAGCTGGTTGATCAGGGCCGCCGACTCGGAGCTCGCGGGACACGATGCACTCCCAGTGGTCTGTTCCCACTAGAAGCCCGGGGCGCGCCTTCTCGTAGAACACCTCTTCTGATGTCAGGTCCCGTAGGTGCTCGCAGTTCAACAGCGTGTCCGGAATAGACTGCTGGTGCAGTCGAAGATTCTTCAGTGTCCTCGCTCTGACCTTGTAGCTGTTGTCATTCTTCAGGCCTCTGATCCGTATGTTCACCAGCTGACTCTCCATCTCTTGCTGCGACATGTTGACCCCGTTCAGATGAAGTGGTTGTGACGGTCCCTCTGCTCCGATGCTCTCTGCCAGGTCCTTGTCGACGAGGGTGATGGTAGTTCCTTCATCCAGGAGGTCGTATGTCCTTGCCTCCCCCCGTGGCCCGGACACGACGATAGGGCACATCTTCAGCAGGACTGCTCTTGATCCGGCAGCTAGGCGTGGTGCCACCGACATGACCGCTTCTGCCTTTGGTGGTTCCGCTGGCTTTGGGTCTTCTTTCTTCGCTTGATGGAGGGTCGCATGATGTGGTCGGCTGCACTGGTCCACACCGCATGATTTGGTTTTGCAGCTCATGCGCCTGTGTTGCTTCTGGGCGCACTTGAAGCATATCCCCTTTTCTTTTAAGAACCTCCAGCGTTCTTCTATCGCCAGTGCCTTGTACTTGGGACACTGCGTCAGGATGTGAGCTTGTTCACATTTAGGACACTTATCCTTTTGTTCTTCCGCTCCTGCAGTAGTGGTGAACACGCTGGCTTTCCTTTTCAACATTATAGTTGGCCGAGTTTCCTTTTTCTGGCTTGCAGCGCATGTAGCTGGAGCGTATGTGTACCGCAACGCTCTGTCCGCTTCGCGTATCAGGAAACGAGACATGACGACAATTTCCGGGTCCGCTGTTCCTTCATGATCGTAGGCGTAGTCGCACCATCGGGATCGGAGATGCGGGCTCAGCTTTTCCAACACTTCTCTTGTCATCAGGGGGTTGAATAGGTATCCTTTTCGGTCGATCGTCGTCAGCATGCAGATGATGTTCTGCAGTTTGAACGCGAAGCTGTTCAGTTCGGCAGCTGATGTACCCGGTTTTGGCAGCTTCTTGAGGTCTTCCAGCGCCTTGTCGATGATCACTTCCGGTCTCCCGAAGCACTGCTCGAGGGTCTTCATTACGATGTCTGGATCGGTGGCCGTATGCATAAGGGCGGCCACGGCGTCTCTTGCTTCTCCCTTGAGACAGCTCCTCAGTCGCTGGATGTTCTCTGCTGTTGATATCTGGTACATGCTGGTCGTATCTCGTACTGCTGCCTTGAACGGCTACCACTCGTTGGCTGCTCAGGAGAAGGTCGGCAGGTCCATTTGTCGAGGCCTGGGCCTCGCCATCTTCTCTAATGTGGCTGCCAGGTGCTCGATGCTGCTTCTGTTCCTTGTCGAAGTCGGTGATCTTGCACGTTGAACCTCGAATCGCAGCTGCTTATGTTCTTCGCGGGTTCCTTCTTCACCCCGCGCCTCCTTCCCCCGTGTGCTGAGGGGGTTTGTTCTCAGCCACTCGTCCACCTTCTGATGTGGCTCTTCACGGGGAGGGCTGGGTCCTTCTTCGTGCACGTTCTCATCGTCGTTGATAGCTGATACCTCCACGGCTAATCGCTTCTTGACTAGGTCCGCTTCCAGCTCCAACTCCCTTCTTCTTATGGTAGCCAGTTTCTCTGCTGCTTCCAGTTCCGCTATCCGGAAGCGCGTGGTTACACTTGTCGTCGATCGTTGTGACCTAACCGATCTGCTTGGTGATCCCAGTCTTCGTTGAACCGCAGCTGTTGTTCCTTGAATCCCGGAAGGTCCTGCTGTGCTGGTGTCTGCTGGTTTGGAGAAAGGTGACGCCGGTGGGTCCAGTGAGACTCTTCTTAGACGTTCTCGCTCTATCAGCTCCGTTTCCCTGCGTCGCGCCTCTTGCTGCAACTGGATGCGTCGCTGTTCTTCTATCTCCGCTGCGTCCCCTTGGCTCCTTGTGACCACCATCTTCTAAGTCTTTTGAGACTTTTCTTCAGGAATCTTCTGGTTTTTCAGGTGTCTTCGGATCTTGAAGGATCCCGATATTTTTTTCAGTTTTCGGTTCGGTTCGGGTCGGCACGTTCGGTTCGGGTCGGCACGTCCGGCACGGCTTCAGTCGGCAACTCTTCGGTACGGCTTCGGGTCAGCGGCTTCCCGGCTCGGCTCGGTCGATCCTCTCCTGTTCGGGTCGGCATGTTCCGGCAACGCTTCAGTCGGCAACTCTTCGGTTCGGCTTCGGGTCAGCGGCTTTCCAGCTCGGCTCGGTCGATCCTCTCCTGTTCGGGTCGGCATGTTCCGGCACGGCTTCAGTCGGCAACTCTTCGGTTCGGCTTCGGGTCAGCGGCTTTCCGGCTCGGCTCGGTCGACCCTCTCCTGTTCGGGTCGGCACGTTCCGGCACGGCTTCAGTCGGCAATTCTTCAGCTTTGTGACGTCCGTTTGGTGACGTCCGGTTTGTGACGTCCGGTTTTTGACGTCCGATTTGTGACGTCCGGTTTGTGACGTCCGGTATGTGACGTCCGGTAAGTGTCGTCCGGTATGTGACGTCCGCTTCGTGACGTCCGCTTGGTGACGTCGGCTTGACTGACGGTTCCGTTTTTCGCTCTTGCTGCGGGTTCTTCTTTGATTCTTCCTCGCAGCTTGGTGGACCAGGATCCTGTGGCGGATTTCTTCGTTCTTGATATCCGTCGGTCGATGGACCAGACTGAAGTGGACTGCATTTTTCATAATTTGAACGCAGCAGGTAGTTTTGAGCCTAGTCCTCTTATTTGACACTAAGATCCTGAGGGTATCTTTACATACAAAAAACCTCATTTCAAATCTACGTAAATATACTAACATTTTTCTTCATACATTAAAATCACGAGAAATGCTACGTTGTTGGTCTTATAAGATTCACATAAGATCCCTTATAATAAATTTACTAGGTAGAAACTAATTAGAACACAATTAAAACTCTTAAATCTAATTGGAAACTAAAACTTACTCAAAACGGTGAAAAGTCCACCGAGCTCCCGCCGCTACTTGTGCTACGGTGCACAGATCTCGGTTTTCATATTCTGACTAACCACTTTTTACATATGAGGATCGTTCATCACCACACCGGCACACAACTTAGTCTTGTTCACGAATTGGTTACACATGCTCGGCGTCCGTTACAACTGCTCTCAAAAGGGTAAAGGAAAATATCGTAAGGAAACCGGCATGTCCTAGAACCAAAAAATTCGAAGACAACCCGTACTGGGCCCGCGTAGTAGATTACAGCCCCCTCCTTCTCGAAGAGACGAGGCGTGTGTCCCAGCAGTGGGACCGTTAGAGGCTCATGATCATGATGGTATTTTCGTAAATTATGTGGAAGATGACTATGTTCCTGTATGTCCAACTACTGACTATGTTTGGTAGAGTGTATTTTATTGGTCTTTTTAGGGTTCCGTAGCCAAATGGCAAAAAAACGGAACCCTTATAGATTCGTCATGTCTGTCTGTCTGTCCGTCCGTATGTCACAGCCACATTATTCTGAAACTATAAGAACTATACTGTTGAAACTTGATAAGAAGATGTATTTTGTGAACCGCATTAAGATTTTCACACAAAAATAGAAAAAAAACAATAAATTTTGGGGGTTCCCCATACTTAGAGCAGAAACTAAAAAAAAAAATCATCAAACCCATACGTGTGGGGTATTTATGGATAGGTCTTCAAAAATGACATTGAGGTTTCTAATATAATTTTTTTGTAAACTTAATAGTTTGCGCGAGAGACACTTCCAAAGTTGTAAAATGTGTGTCCCCCCTGTAACTTCTTAAATAATAGAATGATAAAACTAAAAAAAAATATATGTTGTACATTACCATGTAAACTTCCACCGAAAATTGTTTTGAATGAGACCTAGTAAGTAGTTTTTTTTTAATACGTCATAAATCGTAAACCGCAATTTACCTTTCATTCAATCAACGCAAATATAAAAATAAAAATAAACACACACGGAACCCTTCATGGGCGAGTCCGACTCGCACTTGGCCGGTTTTTTATGTTTAAAAAAGACGGAAGGACTTAACACTCCCTAACAACACTTCTTTACTTTTGAAACAGTCATTGATAGTAGTATTTATATTAGGTACCTTCCAACAAAATAATGTCATGAGATTTGGTCACAATGTAGGTAAAAGAAGTGAAAAACCGGTCAAGTGCGTGTCGGATCACGCACAATGAAGGGTTCCGTAGTTGGGATGAATTTATTCCAAGAACAATCTAATGTAGTTAAAAAAATTATTATCCCATACATTCGAACTGCAAATGTATGTTTGTACGCATAATATTGAGAGAATTACCATATTGTTTTAATACCTTGGACTTCTTACAGGTTTTCCTGTAATCTATGAGTAAACAACCATTCCCAGTATTTTTTTTTTAATTTTAGGCTTAGTTGTTTTGGAGATAAAAGGGTAATGGTCAATTTCCATCTGTTTTCTTAAAAATCTAGTATTTATTTTTAAATTATAAAAATATATACTTGAAATCCTCACAACAAGTCCCTTCATTTGATAGTCACACGTTTGCAAAAGTTTATTTTTAAACTTTCCAATTTGCCCCCGAAAAGTGACACCATATTCAAAATTCATATAATTACATTACACGTCCTTGTTTACGTCCCAGAAATTCATATGTGCACCAAATTTCAACTAAATTGGTCCAGTAGATTCGGAGCATATTGGCTGTGACAGGCGGACAGCCAGCCAGACACACAGACAGACGAGAGTGATCCAAAAAGGGTTTCGTTTTTCATTTTGAGGTACGGAACCCTAAAAATGGGTAATTATTCATTCATTCTTAGTAAAGGCTCTGCAGACAGGCGCGACGCGACAGCACAACCCGACTCTAGTAGAACAATTTCTCTGAAAACTTCATGGAAATTACTCTACAAGAATTGCGTCGCACTGTCTGCCAGAGTCTTTATATCTCTTTTTTTAAAGCTGTTAATATTCAAGTTACTTATCTCTTTACAAATCCAACGTTATCATTCTTAGGCCGTTTCCTCATTGGCCGGTGCGGTATCGTTTTGGTATAGTATGTTCGGTATACCGAAACGATACCGCACTGCTTTCATTTTTCCTTATTGGTCAGTTAGCAGCAGTAGTATATAGTATGCTCTGTATATTGAAACACGTTATGATTTCGGTATAATGCAGTACCGCTTAATTCATTTAAATATTGGCGCTCGGTAAGTTTTCGGTACCGAGTATACCGAGCATGCTGATCCCGCACCGCCGACGTACCGACCAGTGAGGAAAGGACCTAAATCTTATTTTGATTGCAACATAATTATAACATAACCCACGCTTAGCCTGTAGTTTGAAGTACACATCAACTTATCTCAGTATCAGGAATGAACACTCCACGTCAGGTTCAGACAGATCTCCTCAGGAACAATATTACAATACCCAACTCAAGTACCTACTGCTTCAGTCGCTAGGTACCTATTTAGTATTGTGATGTAGTGTGCCACTGTTCGGGATTAAGTTCAAATCTATACTATAATATATTAACATTATAAAGAAGTAAAGTTTGTTTGTTTGTAAGTTTTTATATAGAGGGTAATCTCCGGAACTACCAGTCGAATTTTGAAAAATTATTTTTGCATTGTATATATAGCTCAATTCTTGAGAAAGGTTATAGGCTCGCAGATGAAGTCACGGGCAGAAGCTAGTATTAGAGGTTTTCGTGCAAAAATTAGCTCATCATCATTCTCCTGCCCTTAATTAGCTCATCATCATTCTCCTGCTCTTAATTATCTGATCAGCATTTCCCAGCCCCTAATTAGCTCATAACCATTCTCCTGCCCTTGATTAGCTCATCATTATTCTCCTGCCATTAATGATCTCATCATCATTCTCCTGCTTTTAATTAGCTCATCATCATTCTCCTGCCCCTAATTAGCTCACCATCATTCTCCTGCCCTTAATTAGCTCACCATCATTCTCCTGCCCTTAATCTCAATTTATTTTTGATCGGCTTACTTCTTCCATACATCTCGCATTTTAGTTTTCACCCTCTTCCTAGGTTATACAATTGTAGACAAATACCAATCATAAATTTTGCGAAAGGACCTCGTGGCTAAGTAATAACAGCGGCGATCCATCAGGTTAAACTACGCCTGCCGCGATCGGTCCGCGGATGGGTGACCGTCTGTACATATCGAGACTCCTCCGTGCCTCGGAAAGCACGTTAAGCTTTTGGTCCCGGCTGTCATTTTTTGATCTTTGACGTGGTCGTCAGAAACCCGAAAGTCTGACAACCAGTGTTACCAAGGCGTATCGTATTACCCCGTTACTGGGTTGTGACGGTCAGATAGGCAGTCGCTCCATGTAAAATACTGGTATTCAACTGCATCCGGTTAGACTGGAAGCCGACTCCAACATAGTTGAGAAAAAGCTAGGTAGATTGATTGACCAATCATAGATTCTTCATGAAATTGGTAAAAACAAAACAAAGGTTATGGGAGATTTTGTCTGTCTTAAGGAAATGTCACTTTTATTTACTTTATATAGATACAATATCTCCCATAGGCTTGCTGTTGTTCTTACAACAAATAGAATTAAATAGAACTGTCACCATAGATATATTTTTTTGTTCCTATGTATTATTATCATTTTAATACTCGTAGTTGTTGGAAATAAAAACGTAGTTTGTCTGGTGTCTAGATTTTCTTACGGGCAGGTAAGAAAATCTAGACACCTCAGACGAAATCAAAAACCAAGACAGAGCGCTGCGAACAATACAGTGAAGCATGCCAAAACTTCGTCAGCACTCTGTGCATACACGCACAGATTTAAAATCATTTACAATGAAACTACACCTCACTAAGTGCACACATGTTTACGAAACCGGCCTCACGTCACTGTTGATAGCACTATGTCACTGTGTATTTGTTCTGAGCCTGCCACATTATAGCTCATTATTCTAGCTGGGGACGTCTTACGTTACGTCTTCAAATTTTCTCAAACACCAACTGAATTAGTGCTTTGACAAATAATGACTTCACAGTCATAAGCTGACTGAAATCCGTAATTTTTACGTTTCGGCACTATCTATTACGTCGAAACAAGCTGTAGGAACGGATTTGAAAGGTTATTAATTATCATCCAATTTAACTATCACATTATAACTGTTACCACATCTGTGAACAACTAAATCAGCTGTAGATCCCATAGCAACACCGCACACAAATCATGAATAGACTGGTATTAAAAATAATAAACGCGAACAGCGCGCGCGCCGCCTCGTGTGCGACGACGTTTATTTATAGATCGTGACGTCATGGCCGCGGGGTTCTGAAGTCTGCGTGGATCGGCTGGAAAAGTAGATGTAAAAGTCGACATTCACAAGATTTTTTATAACTTACTAGCTGTTGCGGCGACTTCATCTGCGATCAAGGATAAAAAGTAGCGTATGTGCTTCTTCTGGTCCCAGACTACCTATCTGTAAAATTTCATAACGATCGGTTCAGTGGCTAACACATAAAAGGTTAGGTCAGGTTAGGTCAGACAGACAGTCAATATAAATAAAGTATGGAGGTAGACAGTTTTTTTTTTTTTTTTTAAGTATAAATTGATCGTTTTCCATCGGATGGGTCACTGGCATCTTGCACTATTGCTCATTGTTTTTTTTTTGTAGATTTACTACAAATAGTCATAGATACAAACAACACGAACTAGTCGATTCGATGCACGCACACATATAACATCACGACAATATTCCCCGCCTTTTGCCTATAACTGGGCATGAATTTAGACTCCGGGCTGTTACTGAGAAATTCGTAATGGAAAAACTCAAAAACATTTTGACCAACCTGGCGATCGAACCCACTACCTCATGCTCAACAGTCGCGCTTGCGATCACTTGAAAAAATGGTTTATTCCGCACAAGCAAGACGCACATTACAAAAAAGACAAAAAATACACAAACTATAGTTCAGCCGTCGAGAGAATACGTTCTTGACACCTGTCAGTTGGACAATTTCTAGTAGTATTATGAATCAAACGCGCAAAATACTCAGGGGTTTATTTATAAATGTTGCTTAAAGTTAAGTGACGCTAAAAATGTATGGTTAAACGGTCGCTAATCATTACTTAACTCTAAGCATCGTTTATATTCGTTAGTATAAAACTGACAGGTGTCAAGAGCGCGTTCTCTCGACTGCTCGACTATAATACGATAGCCAAAAGCCTCGTATTCAACAACTATATGTTAAATGTTGCACAATATGTATAGACCAACTAAACGCCTCCGTCGGATTGGTGCCCGCAATTTGTGGTTATCAGCTGACTGGAGGTCACTGCTATTCTCTTCGGCTTGTTGTATTCCTTGTCTCGTGTCACTATGACCTATTTTGTCATACGAAAATAGCTCTGGGTCATTGTGTGATGTAGAGATAAGCCAGTTAGTAGGATGGTAGCGGGGCTGATTGCCTCTTGTTGAAGGCCTTATATTTTACCAAGTCATTACTCATAAGCTAGTTTCAAATCTTGTTTCATTCTCTTGCCCTTATCTCAATCTATTTAAGGTTGGCGCAACATGTATTTTTCTTCCATGCTTCTCTATTAGTCGTCATCTCGGTGGTATAATTCATAACTATTTACGTATATTATTATTTATTTAAGAAAAACATTCACAAAATTACAGTCATTAATCCAAGTTATAGCACAGTTTAATTTGAATAAAAACATACATGATGGCGCGTCTAAACTTACGGAGTTAATTTTAGAACGAATTTGACAGCTGTCAACTTGACGTAACCGCGGGTAAGTGGGGCGGCGGGGCGGCCCGCCAAAATCGAAAAGCCGGCATTGATTTATTGTGATTGATTTGTGATCATTGTGACTACCCTTGCAGTGCAGTGAGTTGATTGAATTTGCGCTCGCGCTTCACGTACTCGGTGGAATGTCGTTTACATTATTGTTTCTTCCCTAATGTGATCACAGACGTGATTATTCAGAATATTATTGACTTTCATTTACTTATATTTCGAGATACCTAATTTGACCTCTTCTGATAAAGACGACGTATTGCCTTTATCAGAAGTTCGATTACGAGGACAAGGTATTGAGACATCGGTGAAAACATAGAACAATCAGCGATCAGTGAAGTTATGAATGAAGAACATAGCGGGAATTTCCTCGGAAATGGAAACTCTTATATTGCCTAATCTCTATAAATAACAGAAGCAGTCCATGTAATTCACCTTTCAATAAACTTGGTTTGATCATGATGGTTTCAAAGCACACATTAATTGATTGACAAATCTTATATCTTATTTCAGATGCTACTAATTAGTATGCCTAACAAAGAGATAAGACACAATACAATAGAGAGGCTATCAGAAGAAATGTCATAGAAAAACTTGACAACATCAACAACTGATATCATGTCTCAGTGACGCAATCTAGAATAATTTAGAAAAATTACATAACTAATAGCCAAGTAGGACACGATACACTTTTACCAACGCCAACCCTTGATTACCAACCATCAGATAGTTTGACATTATATAGTAAAATTGTTAAATTTTATCTAAAAACTCGGTAAAATATAAAATACTAACGAAAATAAACCGTAGTTAAGTCTAGTCATTATAATTATCACTACAACGTTTGCAATACCACAATCTACAATTCGACATATTTTCATCGAAAATAATTTTCTCACACAATGCGACCTGGCATGACACGAGATATAGAAAAAAAAACTTCCCGACCGAATTTCACCTACGGTGACCAATCTCAACGCAGGAGATATTAATTATAGTGCACAAGTGTGCTCGCAACCACAGGTGCACTCTCGGACATGACTCGAAAAAGGAAAGATCAGGCGTGGGACCACCGGCTTTACGTGCTATTCGAGCTACGGGGGCTTCACACCACCAACTTCCAAACTCCAGACTGCTATTCAGTTTTTTTTTTTAAAACCTTACCAATACTTTACCCCGACCCGGGAATCGAACCCAGGACCCCATGCTAAGCAGTCGCCCTTGCGACCAGGAGAATAATGGGACAGTAAAACGAAACGAGAACGATAAGATATAGAACTAAAGTGAGCGAGGTGCGACCTGTAGGTGATACCTAGTATTCTCTTACATTTTGTCACATCGTTTTTTATTATTTTATTAAACTCTTACTCTTAGATCAAATTTCGTTTATGTATAGAGAGGTCAAACATAGTTATTTGTTAAAAGTCGTCCACAGCGGGAAGAGCGCTGATGTTTGAAATACAAATATTTTATATCTAATTTAAGTAATCTAATTTTAGTTCAAAAACTGTTCATAAAACAAGTTTCATGAAGTGTATCACCATACTAATTAAATTGTTGTATATTTTTGAACAAATAAATTATTTTACTTTATATTGTTGTTCGCTTTGTCTCGTATAACGGAAGTATAATTAAATGTCT
Source organism: Agrochola lota (assembly GCA_947364205.1). Taxonomy (NCBI): domain Eukaryota; kingdom Metazoa; phylum Arthropoda; class Insecta; order Lepidoptera; family Noctuidae; genus Agrochola; species Agrochola lota. The sequence continues at coordinate 15,153,156 of OX376244.1, read as the reverse complement.
TTGATGCCTAAGGAGCATACTTAGGCGCTGAAGTATACCACCACGACCTAGCTCGGACGTAAAGCTTACTTTGTCGCCATTCAAGCAGAAACCATTTAACTTTTATATATTTATTCATGTATTTCAGGGTGACCAATGTTTTGTAATTATAAAAAAACCGACGGAAAATGTAGTAATGCTCTTACTTAAATACTTAAAAATATTCAAAAGTGAAATGCTTGAGAAGCAGCAAAAGTCGGTTTTCGTCGCCATAATTGGTAATAAAATATTACCAATTATGGCGACGAAAACCGACTTTTAATGATTTTATACTGAAGATCACGTCTAAACTTGTAGTGTTAATGATTTGGAAAAAATATATGTTAAATTAGAACATTTTTTTATAATTTTTTATAGGAATATTTTAGATTATGTTTATATTACATAGTGAAATTAATTTGTAAAGTTATGTCTAACGCGGATAAAAACTGAGAATCAAAATGTATCTAGCGTATTTTTCAGAAACTCACCATTTTAAAGATAATTTAATTATTGATCTTTTAGTGTACGTGTTTTATTAAAATACCTTTTGTTTTATGTATAATAAATTAATAATGCGTCTAATTGTGGACAGGACTTGATGGGCGAGTCCTATTACTGGCTGGACGCACGACGCGTTGCGTGAGCTCAGTACAGAACACGCAAGCTAACCACTCAAGGCCACTGGCATATATCTGCGTCTTAAAGGATTTGCTATTATAGTAGGCAACTAATAATTCCTAAGTTTCATAGAAATACTCGTACATATACCTAAATCTGTAGATATTGTGGGATTAATTACTTTTTAAACGTCACGCTGGCTGTCTTTTTAACACATGCAGAGAAGCTAGTTCTTCTATTTCTATGTCTCAAGACTCGTAATTTTCTTCTTACACACATAAGGCTTTATTTATAAGCGTTGCTTAAAGTTAAGCAATGATTAGCGACTGTTTAACCATACATTTTTGACCATAAAATGTCTCTTAACTTTATGCAAAGTTTATAAATAAAGGGGATAAGGCAAGACATAAAACCAGGACATTCTCCCAAAACCCAGCAACATACCGCACCTACGTATTTCACTGTAGGCTCAATTTATTGGGCTCATGTTTTATTTAGTGGCGGCGATCGCAATGCTTAATTAGTCGGCTATATCCTGAAATCTTAGCGTTTTAATGGCCTATTTCAAGCATAGTGGCCGTTTGGCCGCTCGTAAGAAGGCCCGGGCGGTCTTAATTAGAAAAACCTCGCAATTAATTAGCAATAAAATGCATGGAGCTGTTTGGAATTGAAGGGGAATGAAATTAGTGGGGCGTTTTTTTTGGCACGTTTCGCATTGTAAGGACGTGTTTGGGTTAACTTGTGAGATGCAAGACGGACAGACTTCCAATATGTCAAAACGTCAAACAGTTTTTATAACAGCTGCGCGCACATACTGTCTGAGGCGCCTGAGTTGAGTCGCCGATGGTACGAAATGTTACCATTTTAAATATTATATTTTATATAAACATTTAGGACTAAGTATTGTATTTATTCATTTTATTTTTTGTTACTTCTCTATATGCTGCACCGGTTGACGTCATCACGTCAACGCCGGCTGTCGCTGAAAACCAGCGCTGGGGCTCTGTCTCGCATAGAGTCGCAGCTTTATGCTGAGCGATAGCCGTTTTGCGTGGATGTGACGCATATTTTCCCCCAAATTGTTTATTTTCGTGTTTTGTCCTTACCTTGCGTCATGTGTACCGCAAATAAACGTATTTTCTTTCTTTCTTTTTCTTTTCTTTACTTCATCTTACTTTCTTAACAACATCAAAAAAAAAAAACTGCCGGTATCAATTGTTGACTTTCTTCATCCAAAAAGCTCGAAACGTTTCAAATAGCTGTCAAATATTTCGGCTGTTTTCATTAATTTGGCAATATTACTGTATGGATATAAGAAATATGGCTAACTAGTACGCTAGAATATTAATAATCAATTGAAATTATAACACAAAATTTGAGGTTGTAACCGTTTTAGGTGTAAAAAAGTGGCCAAGTGCGAGTCGGACTCGCCCATGAAGGGTTCCGTATGAAATTAAATGTTTTTTTATATTTTTATATTTGAGTTGATTGAATGGAAGGTAAATTGCGGTGTACGATTTATGCCGTATTAAAAAAAAAAACTACTTACAAGATCTCGTTCAAACCAATTTTCGGTGGAAGTTTACATGGTAATATATTTTTTTAGTTTTATCATTCTCTTATTTTAGAAGTTACAGGGCGGGGACATCCATTTTACCACTTTGGAAGTATCTCTCGCGCAAACTGATGATAAAAAAAAAGATAAAATCTCGCGCAAAAAAATGATATTAGAAACCTCAATATCATTTTTGAAGACCTATTCATAGAGATACTCCACAAGTATGGGGTTGATGAAAAAAAAAAATTGAGTTTCAGTTCTAAGTATGGGGAACCCCCAAAAATTATTGTTTTTTTTCTATTTTTGTGTGAAAATCTTAATGCGGTTCACAGAATACATCTATTTACCAAGTTTCAACAGTATAGTCCTTATAGTTTCAGAATAAAGTGGCTGTGACATACGGACGGACAGACAGACAGACATGACGAATCCATAAGGGTTCCGTTTTTTGCCATTTGGTTACGGAACCCTAAAAAGGCATTTGGAAAGATTCCAAATACTTTTTTTACGTCTAAAACTAAATATTCGGTGTTACGATATTAATTATCAAATTATCAATAGTTTAGTTCGCTAGTTAGCCATATTTCTTATTTCCATACAGTAATATCGCCAAATTAATCAAAACAGCGAAATATTTGACATCTATTTGCGTCGTTGCCCACTTTCTGTATAAACGCTCTTAATAATAAGTTGGTAAGTAAAATACAAGATTTTTTCTGCGTATACCTACCACATTTTACATAAACTCAAAAATTTTACACATTTTACATAAACTAACTAATTTTGTTGGGTTAGGTACTTGATTGGAACAAAATCAAACGTGAATTACCCAAGTAGGTATGACTCATTATACTAATGTTATCTCAGAAATATGATAAGCAATATTAAACATGAAGGCCAGACGAAACAGTAAAATTACTGACACCTTTAATGACAGAACTAGTTGACACTGAACTGAATTAATTCCTCTCTTCGTCAGCACCAGCCCTCCTCTTGAGTCGCAACATAAATAAGAAAGCAACATGACACAACCGCGGCTGAGTCTCGATACAGACGCTACAGCCGCCGCTTAGCCAGAGATGAGAATTAGGACGCGGGCACAACGGTGGACAATGCGAAATTAATGCAAAATATTGTGTTCATGTTGCGAAAATAATTGCGAAAAATCGTTGGAGTAATTAGTAGGTAAGAGCCTGTAAGAGCCTTTGACAAACATTAATTTGTATTAAGAATAGAAGAAAAACAGTTGGAGTTAGCTGAAGGGCTGACAGTGCGTAGGTATTTGTCATCGTATAAAAATGTAAAAACGTAAATAATTCCGTTAACAATTATTTATTTTATCTGAAATATATGTTTTATTGAAGTACCTCTCCCACAGTACATACTTATAATAACTGTGACAGGTAATTTAGAATTATTTACTCTCTAATTCAGCGACGTTCTTATTGACTCTGGAGTCGTAACATATGTATGTAAGCAATATGAAAACAACATGACATAACCATAGCTGAGTCTCGATACAGACGCCACAGCCGCCCGCGCCGCTCAGCCAAAGATGAGAGTTAGGAGCAGAGCACAACAGTGGGGACTGCAAAAGGGATTGTTTTCGCATTCGTAAGAATGTGTATTGCGAAATATTGTTGCTATTTTATTTTTTTATGGAGGTATGGTGAATGGAATGACTGTCTAGTAATTCGGTACTGATTAATTTAAAAGAACAACCAGCAACCTAATTGCGTAACACAGTTTTAATCCCATTCCGAGAGTTTTGAAGGATATTTCAAATCCATTCCTTCATAGGTTAAATAATTTCGTCTGCTCAACAACGTTGAAATGAAAGAAATTACGATTTATTGTCATTTTATGTGTGTTACGCAATTACCCAGCAGAATGCCTTACTGTGAGTTTTCTTTCTAGAAACCAGTTGTAAATCAGCGTTAATAAATTAGAATTTTATTAAAACTACTTCTCTAAACAAACATTTTCAAGAATGTATAAATTAAATACTTGTAGAAACTGTATGAATTCGATTTGATCTATCCTTTGCAGTAGATTCATTTAGAATCTTCATCAAAACGAAACCTAACATCTATATATCTACAAATATACGTATTATAAAATAAAGTCACTTTTCGTGTTTCTCTGTGTAATATCTAAACTGCGCAAGGGATTTTGATGCGGTTTTCACCATCATTTAGATTTTTTTAATAAAAATAAAATTTATTTCGGAAGGATTCTATAATATATTAATATTAAACTTAAAAATAAAGAAATATCGTCAAAAATCATGCCGTAGGAACCGTGCGCGGGAGCGGGTCTCTAGAAATACTATAATTCAACATATCTGCTGTATCAATGGAAAAAATCTCTAAACAAATCTCTCACGACACTGACTCTTCTACTGACTCAAAATTCCCCGAAACCGAATCAATAAATCATTCGCGTACAGCTAGTGTGCACTGCGCCTACTTCACGCTGTGTCGTCAAATGACACAAACGACGGGATTAGTCGGTATCGCGCCTCGGCACGCTAGTGACGTACCTGCAAGAATCACGGCTTAGTGTCACATCACTACTATTAGTCCCGGCACAAAATATTGCGAAAAATGGCGAAGTTCTGTATTCAGTAGAATTAAAGCTTGTGAGAATTGGTCTAGGCAGTAGGAATTTCTAGTACTTAGCAAGGGACTATTGGAACGGAGGCTTCCTTCCAAGAGGTTCCGAGAACCGCATGTTATTCCTTTGCGTAGTTTATAAGTACAACGCGGTCACACAGACAGACACGAAACCCGACTTTAATTTATATTATGTATAAATGTCACAATATAATTATAAACTTTCTTAGTATATAATCTTTCAGTATTATTGCTGTTAGATGATAATCTCACCTGATTACAATACTGGCTGATAATATAATCCTATTAACACTACACCTTTCCACCTATTTAAATCAAAGATCGCTCTGTCAATGAGCTAAGAAAACGTCATAAATATAATATTAAGTAAATAGATACAAATCAAAAGCTCCAACAAAGCGAAATTACAAAGTAAAGTTAAAAAAACCGGCCAAGTGCGTGTTGGACCACGCACAATGAAGGGTTCCGTAGCTGGGCCGAATTTATCCCAAGAATAAACTTAACATTGTAGTTGAAAAACACAATGGAAAAACATGTTCATGAGATCATGTTTTTCAAACCGCAAATTTAAGTTGGTCGATTATTACTCGTTAACCTGTAAAGCCTACTTAGCTGTGATAGTTTTCCTTTTAATTTCGTTATATATACTACTGCTGTGAATTTTTTCACAGGTCCAAGTACAACCATTTAGCTAGAAGGGGGGACACACACTTGACTTTAACAAAAAAAATCAGTTAAAAGCTTAATATTTCGCAAACGGGTCTCTGAATCCAGAAATGGTTTCAACAAACTAACACTATTTTTGAAAGACCTTTCCAATGATACCCCACAACATGGGGTAGTTGAGGAATAAAAAAACATCTCCACTTTACGTGTAGGGGAGATACTCTAAAAAAAAAAAAAAACTTCATTTTATTTTACCACTTTGTCGGCATGATTAATATGTATACATATGCTAAATTACAGCTTTCTAGTACTAACAGTCTCTGAGCTAAGCCGCGGACAGACAGACAGACAGACAGACGGACATGGCGAAACTATAAGGGTTCCTTGTTTACTACGGAACCCTAAAAACAGAATTATGTAACAAATTACTGAGCTCCACAGGATCGTAGCTTTAACGTTTAATAACGTTAACCTTAAATAGCGTAACATTATTATGTAGATATTAAGCGGACGCTTTTCAAAGCAGTCGATACTGAGCTTTGTTTATATTAAACATTTAGCGTTGCTCAAATTTTATTAGTGATTGTGTTTAGAGTTCATAATGTTGTAAACATGAGGCAATTTCTGTATAATTTTTCAAATTGATTGTCTCGTTAGTCTTGTGGTTGCAAGCGGTCCTGCATTCGATTTCCAGGTCAGGCAAAGTGTTACTCGGTTTTCCTTTTGGAATTCTCAGTAGCAACCCGAAGTCTGGATTTGTGTCCGGTTGATAGACATATGCATGCCCATTATATGGGACTTAAACATAACTGGCGAAATTTGGGTGTACTATAGGATCTCTGCAGGAGTATTCGTGGAAAACAAGCGTCATGTTATGTTATTTCAAAAGTTACTATTCGTAAGTAACTAAGGACTACTACTACATCGTATTACGCTTGTATTGAATTGAATTGTAAGTCCCTTCTAACGGGGAAATAGCCTATGTAAATGGGGCACAAATCCAAACACCGAGCAGCTACTGGGAATTTCTTGATGAAAAATCCTATACCTACCTATAGATACTTGGTTAAGATCGGGAGTTGGACATAGGACTCCACATTTCGCACCACTAGACCCAGTTAAAACTACTTTGTTGACCCACTGAGTAAATACCTCAGAAATGATTCATCTTCATCTAAACAGATTTCATTCGCTAGCACATATTAGGGCGGTCCGCGCCGCAACGCAACGCATTGCAAAAATACCAAACAGCGCACTCTACAGGCGCCGAAACGCACTTTTTTGTTTGAAAATGCGTTGCGCTGCGGTTCGTTGTGACTGTAATGTACAGTCACGAGCACCAATATCACTTAGCAACTTTAAAAAGTGATTTTCTCTCACTGTGGTGATTGTAATTTTATGTAGTTACGAACATAGTATTTTTGAACCCATACTAATATGAAATAGGTCTTACCTCAAAGTTGCAGTGGTTATTCCATGCGAAAATCGCTATTGAATTTTGATAAGTGGATACATATTGGTGCTCGTGACTGTACGCTTGCCTTTAAAATACAGTCCTCAAAAGGGATTAATTACCCTTAATCGCCAAATTAACTAACTTAAGTATGTGTCTTCGTTGCCAAATCGTACGATAAGCATACCTCACATTTGTGCAGCAGTCGGTTAGTATTCAACATGCGGTAGATAAGCGAGGTTTGAGAATTAGAATATTAATTAAACTACCACGACGCACGGAATGTGCTGATACAGCGGTGCACCTGGACTATAGATACGAACTGTACTATATATGGAACAGGGACTTTGTAATGATTCTGATTCTAATATTTCAAGAAGAAAATCTAGTGGTTGCAAGAGCTTCTGCTGAGCATGAGGTCCTGATTTCGATTCTTGGGTCAGGCAAAGTGATATTAGGTTTTTATATCTGGAATTTGTCAGTAGCATTCCGGAGTCTGGGTTTGTGCCCGGCTGATGGCAATAGGCTCGCCCCCTGGTACATGGGACTTAAACTGGTGAAATGTAGGTGTACGATAGGTACGGCTCTGCCTAACCCCTCGGGGAATCCTGGCGTGGCTTTTCGTTATGTTGTGCAAATTAATGTAATAATTTTACATCGCCCCTAATTATACGCATGAAAACATGCTGTTTGTTTGTTCTATCCCAAAGTCCTGAAAATGCAGAATATAATCTGTTTGTCTGAATCTTTAGGAATGCTGATTATCTCTAGTTAGTTAGTTTTCAAAGGGGAATATATATTTAAACCTCGAAAAAAAGAAAGCTTACTTGTATTTTAGATGTGGACTTAAGTAGAAGTCGCTCTTGCCAAGTCAGTACAAAGCCGGCTGTCCATGACATTAAGATCTAACAGTATACTAATCGCCAATCAGCTTGCCAAATGTGTTATATAAATCCATACTAATTGGATTGAAACAATGACAATCCGTGTGCTCGACACGACTTCCAACACGACGAACAAATGATACAAACTATCATTTCCTATTATCATCCCTTTAGAGGATGAATTTTCGAAAATCATTCCTTAGTGCTCGCGTCCGTTTTATATAAAGAAGAAAACAGAATAAGTAGAAGTTTATTTGTCACAGAAACACGTGCATACAAAAAGATATGATTAATCAAAAAAAAATAACAGAATAAATCTTCATATTATAATAATCAGGAGCATAAAACAGAAACAGTTGGCAGCTGCACATGTTCATAACTATCAAAAGAAGGCTTCCACTCAGCATGATGCTGTGCTATCAGGCAATAACAGCACAGCGCTGATTTTCAGTGGTCAACCGAAAAAGGTACTCTTGTGCCAAATTTCATGCTTTCAAGTATCTAGAAGTTATTTGAGAAAAAATTGTATTTAACTTCCTGCATGCCTTCAAAAATTCCCTTTTCCCGGTTCCCTACCCATATCTAAACCCATAAACAAAACACTGTCACAATAAACTAATGAAAAGCCGTATAAACGTCATTTAGTTCCCGATACGGTATCCGTGAGTACCCGAAACAATTGAAAGTGTAAATAATCGCCTCCCTAAGGATGTCCGGATTTCATAGTGATGGGACACGCAAGTATTAGGTTGATAGTAAATTGTGATATTTTGGATGTTTGATAAAATATTTTGTAGGGTATTGGGGTTCACGTGGGACTTTTGATAGGGGGATATGCAATTTATTTGATGTTTTGCGTTATTAATAAATTTCATTACTTTTAGGAGAACGGCGAACGGAATTGCTTGAATCGATCGATTAGCGGGGTTAAGTTGAGCAACGTTTGCAACGGCCAGTACACGGATGGGTGACCATTTTTTTAAACAGGCTACTAGGTTATTACGCGAGTAATTTATTTTAACATGACTAAAGTATTTCCTTACCCAATCCTACTCTACAGTAAGAAAGACAGTGGCCCTTGAATTAAAATGAAATCAATGTTATTTATATTAAATATTAGATATATTAGTTGTTTATGCAATATTAATTATTATTTTGGCTGGTTGTAAAACCGGATTATAAAAAGTAATGTTTATATAGTCCTCCAGACCGTATTTCGGCCACGGCGCGGCCAATCTCAACGGAGACTTCGGCGCGGGAGATATTATAGTGCACAAGTGTCTGCGCAGACACAGGTGCACTCTCTCTTCCCTCACTCTTATAGTCCGATGGGACGGCAATCCAACACGACCAGTGAGACATCAGGCGCAGGACCAACGGCTTAACGTGCTTTCCGACGCACATGGGGTATCACACCGCCAACTTCCAAACTCCGGGCTGTTACTAAGAGATTCCTAATGGGAAAACCCAATTACACTTTGCCTGACCCGGGAATCGAACCCAAGACCCAACGTTCAGCGGTCGCGCTTGCGACCACGAGACCAACGGGGTAGTCAAAAAAAAGTAAGTAGTAGTATAAAAAGTCATGTAATAAATTAAAAAAAAAAAAAATTAAAGGAAAAAATTTAAATTAAAATAGTTTCGAATAGCGCACTTTCGACTGCATTATTTCATTTGTTTTTAGTTATTTTCATTACATGATGGTAAAATTATATTTAAAACAATAAAAAAATCCTTTTCTAGCAAAATCAGTGTATAATGTTCCCACTGTTGGGACACAGGCCCCTCTCGGTGAGCCCTCTCACTGTAAGTGGGCCGTAATCCACCACGCGGGCCCAGTGCAGGTTGGTAGATGTCACATGTCTTTGGATTTGTTGTTTCTAGGACATTCTGACCTACAACTCGTAAGTCACGGCCGCTACGACTGTGCCAACACAGCTAGTAGAGCTAGAGCGCTAGGGCTCTAGCTCTTGCCTAGGGTGGTATGAAAATACATTTCTGTCGCATTTCCAGATAAATTCCATAATATAATAATACATTGGCGAGTTTTTATAGGTTAAAATAATATGAAGGAAATAAAAATAACGCTCGTGACAATGCAGGCAACTCGCGGATCATATGGAACATGTGGTGTTGCCAATGTTTGACACAAATATGTACCAAGTTTATTTGTTGAAAATGTTTGTAGATTTTCACTTGAGTGTGTTAGATAATTAATTTTAAGATTATTATAATATTAGAATATTGTTTGTTGGATAATGGCATCTGTCATATTTACAAAGCTTCGGACCAATGTGGAAGTACTTAATTTGACTAGGTATTGTTTTTACAGAAAAGAACACTCTTAACTTGTAAAAACCATTTAGATATTATTACTATAAATGTTGACGTAATATTTAATGATACTTGTAGTTTATCTTTGATTTTATATTGCTATTTTAATAAAATAAGTTGTTTTAAACTATTGGCACAAAACTGTCAGTTAATGTTGATATTCTATTGAATTATATCTAAGAATAACAAATCGTCTGTTATTAAATTGCTTAATTACTATAAAATGTTTTAAAATGGTTTCACTACATAAGATTTGTTTATTATTACCTGTATTTGAAGTTATTAAGCCTTAGTATGACATCTGTGATTTATTTAAAATGGCGGTAGATGTTTGACATAAAAAGGATTGTAATGTCGTTATCGAGTCAGTTGCTCGGTGGATGTTGAGTTGGTTGGTCCTAGTGCCGTTGTTGTATGGAATAGACCGACCAGGTGTCACGTAAGTTAAGTAATTTGATATTATACCGTAATTATTGCTTATTATGATTATGTTGTTGTGTATGATACCTTATTGTCAATATTGCTGATGTGTTAAATTGAATAATGTAATATTCCTATTCTTTTCCTTGTTATTTTATAATATTGCTTTTATTTTGAGCAATGGTCCAAGACATAAAATTAACTGTTTTTGAGATAACGATAATTTATAGAAATGTAAGAAATGTGTTGATAAAATACTGTCATACTGTTTCCATGGAGTTTCTTGTCCTTCTTCTCCATGAAGACCTAGTTTCGCGAACGGACAACTAGTTTTCTGATTAAACAATGACAAGTTTAATTAAATAAATGTCTAGCCTGGTCTTTCTGTGCTTTACTTCATACGATCCTTTCCCTACAAAATATATTCAACAGAACTTACATACACAGTGATCATTCCGACTTTTAAAACTTGCTAAATTAGGTAATACTTATACATACACTTATAGTGCTTACTGCCTCTTCTAACAAGTGCGTCGTTGATTTGGTGATCACAAACACCACTGCTGAGCACGAGGTCAGGAGGAGTTTGGGTGGGAAATTATCAAATAACTTCTCCCGCTCTGGGCGGAGCGGTTCTCTTACTGACTAAAACCCACCCGGGTTCCTTCAGTGTTGCCTGTACGTTGCCAGGGGCCGCGATATCCCTTTCGGACAAACTCGCAACCCAGGCAGGAACAATCACATTCTGGCTATTCATTTGTGATTTCAGTCTGTAAAACGTTGCTTTTGAGAAGTGTATCATCCTGGACGATTGACATAATTCAACTCGCGACTCTTTAAAAACATACAATTACCACAATTTTTATCATAGCAACACAAGTTTATTTATATCTTCCTTGAGCCGCTGTCACTCATCGCTTGCTTTACGACCACTATAAAAAACTTCGCCTTTCGTCAGTCGTTACGATAGAGAATGCTTTGAAGTACTTCCAGTTTTGGTACAGAGTAGTGTTATTGTTATTTATGGTTTTAAACATATTATCGTAATAAAGGTGTGTAGTGTACCTTTAAAGATATGTAAACACTATCTCATTAACATTAGTAGTGAGGTAGCTGTCACTAATGTTAACTGTCACTTCACCACGAATGACGGGAAACTGTTGAAAGTTATGCGTGTCTGCACGAAAAACCTTGGTTTGTGATGAACCAGTGAGTGATATAATCAGCTTAAACATGGGATCAATAGGATTCAACAATAGGTACTGACTGAGTCCCTTGAGGATTAGATGGGAATTTAAGACACTCGTGGGTTCAAACCTAGACATGCGCATCGTGGTGTGTGCAGTTGATTTTATCACTACTGCTCTTGTCCTAGAACCAAAAATTCGAAGTCATGTGTTCCAGCAGTGGGAACATTGTAGGGATTTTTATGTATTTGCAGATGATTATCCTATTTATTTATTGATTAAAGAACGGCTTGTTAAAAAAACAACATTATTTTTGTCTGAGGTACAAGACAATATTATAAGTCCCATACTTAACAACATCGTGTCATAATAAGTAGATAATTAGGTACTTAATTTTTTTGTTTCCAAGCCATGAGTCCCAGCCATGCGGTACCCCTTTAAACTTTAACTACAGTACACAGAGCAGCTGATACATCCTGTTCGCGATTACCATATTGCATGGTAACGTGAAATATTACGAGTTTTTGTATTAGCTGGCACTTCACTGTTTTATAGTGTAGCAGTGGCTCATTTACAAGTTTAAGTGTATCGTTAACTGAGCGAGAGGTGTTGGGTTTGAGTCTATTCCGTGGTTAATTGCTTGTCCTTCGGAACGGGTCATTGTAATGAGAATGTGTAGGGTTGTATTGTACCTCCTGTCTATGTTTATTCCTTTACCTATGTGTTATTTTATGTAATTATTGTAAGTTGGTTGTATATCGGACAATAAACGATTTCATTTGATTGTCGTTATCGTATTATCTGGAAACGCCGAATATGGATAAAATATGGTCATACTTCCTGATACGAATGATCCATAACAAATGGCAATAGAGATCGACGACGGTTGAAAGGAAAGTTCCAAGCCATCGAATGAGCCTCAAACTTTAGAGTGGTAAGTGGTAACCTCACAGATCCGGCAAATCTCGTGTTAGTTATTAAGCCACAAACCATAAACGCTGGCTACTCTTAATGAATGCACCACAAAGTATTAAGAAATAAATTAAACTAACATCTTTCTAACAAAACAAAAAATACAGGTGTATTCCTTATTTATTAGACAGAGACAACAACATCCTCCATTTCACCCTTGCACCTGACGCGTTACGTCATAACAGGTGGCGGGGACCGTTAAACTTGGCGCCACAGGATACAATAATTCCTTTCACCTTTCTTGTTATACTACCAGTTAAAAGGTTGAATGTATGGAATGTATTTAGGCTATGTGAGTGGGTTTTTGTATGCGAGGGTGAGAACAGCTGTTAGGCGCGTGCGCTCATGTGTAAAAGTTTTAGAAAAAAGTGAAGTTTTTTATGTTCATTGATAGGTTTGTCTTTTGGGTGTGTAGGAAATGAGAATTTCTTATTTGTGTTGTCTTTATATGAAATCATTCGTGATTTCCTAGTGCTGTGCTGGTACTATTTTGTATTAACGTCTCCAGACAAGAAAATACTCGTAGCTTTGACTATTATAAGACAGGTACTCCATATATTGATAAAACTTGAATAAAAGTTCATTTGTATGCCTCAACCTGCCTTGCTAAAGCTGTCAGGCAAAACACAAACATTTTTAACGTTTGCCAAAAAGAACAAAATGTGATAAAAATACTTTCAATTACGCCTGGTCCTATGTGGTTAAGAAAATGGTGAAGGAAAACATCGTGAGGAAACCGGTGTGACCTAGAACAAAAAATTTGAAGACATGTCATATCCACCAACCCGCACTAGGCTCGCGTGGTAGATTACAGCCCACTCCCTCTCGAAGAGAGGAATCCTGTGTCCCAGCAGTGGGACCTTTATTTATTTATTTACTATTACCACTTACAGTTTATTTTTACAGGTGGGAACCCAATACAACATTATTGTCACAATTTCCCAACTCAGAGACGTCAACCAAAAACCATTTAAACACCACCATCAACAAAAATTCAATCTTTTTAATATATTTTTATAGGTTGATTAAGTATGCTGCTGCTATAAAACTGCTCGTGCAAATCCTGACCAAAATAAAACTACAAATTCCCACGTCCGGGATAAAACCCTCATCCAAGACTCCAGAAATACGTCTCACATTACAACACGTACTTCAAAACCGCAATCTTTAGCAAAAAATATATTAAAAACATCCCTTAGCTGCATTAACAACAGGTAAGAAATCAACGGGGAATATTGTTGACAGGAAGCCGACGATTTTATTTTGAACCTTGTCTTCCGTGATGCCATGTGCCACCCAAAATTATGATTATTCTACTGTTAAGGCTCCTCGTGAACAGGCGCGACGCGACACCGCGACATGGCTCTAATAAAACAATTTCTAAGAAAACATCACGTCACAAGTCGCGCCAGTCTGCACGAGCCTTTATGCTAGCAGATTCGTTCTTGTGTATTGTTGTTGGTTTTCCGAGATGTAGGTATATAGTTTATATTACGAGTATAACACTCTCTTCTATTATGTACCTACTTCTCCATATGCCTACGAAGCAGGCTTTGCATATGCTTAATATTGTCAAAATTTTAGTTGTAGCACATTCAAATACTAATCAAATCAAATCAATTGTTTGTTTGCTAGAAATACATTGTTTTGGTACAGGTGAAATCTTATAACCTAAGTGTCATTGTATTCTGCCTGCAAGTAGTTGAACTTCCTTTGCGGAAGCCAAATTGGTCTTTGCATAATATCTCATGTGTAGAGAGAAAGTTACTTAACCTAATAAGAATTACCTTTTCAAAAACTTTCGATAAAATAGGAACAATAGTGATAGGCTGATAGTTGTTAGGGTCTGATTTATTTCCCTTTTTGAAAAGTGGTTTCACAGTAGACATTTTTAGCTGTTCGGGCAATACACCTTCTACGAATGATACATTTATAACATGCGCCAGTGGATGACATATCCAAATAGCACAAGCTTTCAAAGTTTGTGTGGTGATTTCATCTTGACCACTAGTTTTACTATTATTTAGAGACATTTTGATTTTATACACTTCTAATGCATCAACAGGATTTAGGAAAATTGTATTTAGATTTTTGTTTTTTTGATTGAGTTTAATATTATTGGAATTTATGGGCTGATAAGATGTGAAATTAATAAAGAAGTCATTAAATATATTACATATGTCTAAGGGCCATATGTTTATTATATGTCACATTATTAAGACTTATTTCGTCAATTTCATTTTTATAGAGACTATTATTAGATATAGTTGAGGAGATTGCGTTCCAAGTAGTTTTACATTTATTCTTATCCTTTTGTATACGCCTTGTGTTAATAAGTTTATGTGCTTTCTATGCACATAGCTTGAATATATGGTTATAGATTCTATAGCTTATTTCATTTGTTTTTTATTTATGTAACTATTTTTTAATTTAAGATGTTAATGACGTTTAGTTTTGCTAGACTTCTTGATACCTTTTGTTATCCAGTTTTGCATCGCTGGTTTATTATTTACTTTAACCTTTATCACGGGAAAACACAGATCGTAGTATAGTTTAAATGTCTCATAAAAAATATTGAAGGCAGGGAAAATTAATGAGAAGACATACATTCACTAGCCTGATGAGGCTTTGTACTAACTTCAACAAATACGCGGAGGCTATCAATTAGACACAGGTTTTTCTAATGTTTCAATGCCGTCATAATCATGCTACAGGCAAAAACTTCAAGATAACAACTAGGTACCTCTTACTTACAGTTCCTACTTACAGTTTCTAATAAGATGACGTATTTTAAATATTAATTGTTAAGGATAACAATTCATGTTTAAAATCCATCATCTTCAAACTTTCAAGAAAGTTGATTTTCCTGTAACAGCGAGAAATCCACTCGCTGCGCTATAACTACTTATAGACTTCAGGTTTTGACATCGTTTCGTGCTGTTCCTAGTAACGCATTAAGGCTTGTGCAGACCAGCGCGACTTGTCGCGCGACGCGACACGAACAATAGAATTTCTAAGAAAACTTCACAGTATAACAATGACCGGTGTCGCGTCGCGCGACAAGTCACGCTGGTCTGCACAAGCCTTTAAGTTACCTGTAGGTACTTGGTATCCTATGCGGTTTCGTTAAAAGACATTCATGTATTTAGGATCTTCAACAAAAGATAGACACAATACATGACGCATAAAATAATGAGCTAGTACATTAAGTAGGTGTACTCCATCACTTATAGGAAACCACAGTATGCAAAAAAGGTTAACAAAGTTAATATACATAATATAATAATATTATAGATTTTAATAAAGAGAAATTGAAAAAAATCTGGTAAATATTTTTAAACCGTTAATAATTAAATCATGTTCAAAGGATAAGTATTAAAAAAATACATTTAAAGATACCTACTTAATAAATTAAATTTTACAGACTTGAAAATCGTAACATAGCCAAACGTTTAGGGATTGTAGCTCTACATTTTACAATCTACATTGTGTATCACATCACCCAACCACGCGTCGTCGCTAGTGTTGTAACAAATGGACATGTCAATCAGACAAGTCGACTTGTCTGACCGTGTGACGTATTAACACGATTGTGTTTAATATGCTAGAACTTGTATCACATTGTGCGAATCAGTGTCATCTACCTATCAGTGTCATCTACCTATCAGTGTCATATTTTGTGTCAAAAATGGCTAATTTCTACACAAATTTTCTTTTGGTTAAATATGGGAAAATATGCCTTTAGGGGATGAATTTAAAAAAGATCCTTGCTTAGTACTCGCTTTCGTTAAAAACGGAACTCTTGTGAAAAATGTCATGGTTTTAAGTTACCATTCCGTACCCAACCGCAGGCGGCAACTGCAGGCGACGTGTCGCGGCTTCATGTCGCGGCGACACGTCGTTGTGTCATGACGCTGCAGTCATGATTCCGAACCCAACCGCAGGCGGCAGCAGCCCGTATTCCAGTCGGTACCTATATAGAAGATAGAAAAACGTGGTATCGCTCGAGCGTTGGCGGCACTACTGGACGGCTACACGTGCCGCCCGGCCGGTCGGGCTACACGTGTCGCCTGTCGCTCGCCCATAGCTGCCAGCGACGCGACGTGTCGCTAGCTACGGAAGTTATTTCATAGAAATTCATAAAAACCACACGCGTCGCGGCGAAACGTCGCCTGCAGTTGCCTACTGCAGTCGGCAATGGTACCTATAGACCCAGCGGTTTAGGGTTTGAGTTGACTGTCGAGGAACTAACGAAAACATTTTTTTTTAGACTTTTATATCTTTAAATGTCCATATTTTGTTAGTAAATTAATGATTGAATTTAAGATTTATGTGTTAAGTTGATAGTGAAAGGTCCTTGCAATGCATACTTACATTACGTATATTACAGTGAAAACAAAATGTTATACATTTCTTATAATGCCAAAGTAATAACTGTGTAAAATCTCTGTAGGGCTTTTTTTTTTTTTTGAGGATGGGAAATTATCAAATAACTTCTCCCGGGAAAAAAGAATAACGCTCTGGGCGGAGCGAGAGGGCGTGTCAGACTTTTACTGACTAAAACCCACCCGTGTTCCTTCCGTTGCCTGTGTGCCGGGCCGCGATTTCCCTTTCGGACAAACTCGCAACCCTGGCAGGCATTGGCCCTTACGGACCCCGTCAGTTGGTGCTGACATCTCTAAGAGGCGCGCGTGGAACACAACGCGCCGTCGACCCGCTCCTGGTCCTTATCGGACGGCGAGCTACCCATTGCTCATCGTCCGCAAGCCCGCGCCTACGGTGGCCGGAAGTCGGCTCGCGACTCCCGACGCCCGGGGCGTCTCCTGCGGCGACTAGGGCGCGGCACACTCGCTCCGAACCATGGCTTGAACCAGGGCCGGACGCGAGAGATCGCCGGCGCCGATCGCCTCCGTGAAGACACGGCGGTGCTCCGAACAAGCCGGGCGGACCTCCACCGTATGCTCCACCGTGTCCTCCGGGCGATCCACACAGTGGTGACACCCGGGCGTTCCCTCCCGCCTTATGCGGAACAGGAAAAAGGCCTGCTGGTCTTGATCGAAATATCTCATAGTAATAAATAATGTTAACCCGTGAGTTGGATAGCCTGTATTTTAATGAAAATAAATAAATATTTCCTACGTCAATATTATAGGTTAAAATTTTATTAGCGAGGTTAAGCAGCGCGTGTCGGGGTCAGTCTGTAGATAAGTGATAATTTTGTAAAAATCGGTACCTACCAATCCGTGCCTCTAAGGCCAGTCGTCCATGACGCTACTCAAAAGTAACGTGTTATAAACTCAAATCACCAATGATTAGCCAGAACGTCACAGCACTAATATTTCAATGACGGTTCGTTCACGACGCGACCATCACAAACTAGTTAACAACGCGTTAGTAAGTCGCGTCCTGACTAACCGTCATTCTCAGTTGTTTTATAAATTATCTATAATTGTTGTCACGAGATTTCAAAGGCCAAATAGGTATCTATGTAACTTCTAATCTAAATCAATCTGCCAATCTGCCTAGCAATTTCCAACTATGTTGAGATCGGCTTCCAGTCTAACCGGACTCAGCTGAATACCAGTATTTTTAATGGACCGACTGCCTACCTGAGCTCCACTACGCAGTTACTGGATAACACGATATCTCTTGGTAAGACTGGTTGTAAGACTTTTAGCCTTCTGACGACCAGTAACGACTGTCAAAGATTTACTAATGACAGTCGGGATCAACGGCTTAACGTGCTTTCCGAAGCACGGAGGGTTTTTGATATGTAATAGATGTTCACCCATTTACAAACCAACCACGGCAAGTGCAGCTTAACCTTCCATCGACCCGTGCGGCTGTTATCATTTACCCACGAGGCCCTCAACTTCTAATTCAAATATCAAATAAAATTACTACCAATGTTTCTTCGCATAATACAAAAAATCAACACGTTATAATAGCAAAAGAGATACAATAAGTAATAATTCAAATACATTTAATATTATTTTAAAAGTGGCAACTCTAAAAGCTTTCAGTGAAACGGTTTTCAACTTTCTTTTAGTAAAAAGATGAAACTTTTCAAAATATTCATATCTACACGATTGAATTTTATATTTCGAAACAATATTTTTTTAAGTATTTCTCGTGTATTATTTTAATACTTTTAGTGGTAACTAACCATTTTATTATAATGGCATTTTCGTGGCTAAGTAATAGCCGCACGGGTCGATCCATTAGGTTAAGCTATGCTTGCCGGGGTTGGTCCGTGGATGGGTGATCATCTTTGCATACCGAGACTCCTCCGTGCTTCGGATAGCACGTTAAACCATTGGTCTCGGCTATCATTCGTGGATCTTTTGTAGTCCTTATGGGTCGTCAGAAGCCCGAAAGTCTGACAACAAGTCTTACCAAGGGGTATCGTGTTCTCAGTAACTGGGTTTTGGAGGTCAGATGGGCAGTTACTCCATGTAAAATACTGGTATTCAGCTGCATCCGGTTGAACTGGAAGCCGATGCCAACATAGTTGGGAAAAGGCTAGGCAGATCTATTGGTACTTAGAAGAAAAGGCGGAGCGTTCCTTACAGTAGTCGCATACGATGTGTAACATTTCACCTTGATAATAAGCAACATTAAAGGGGCGGGGCCTCATCAAGGTAACTTCTAACGGCCAACTCCAGCACCGCGCGCGCTCATTGGTCAAATCAAATAGCGTGCGCTTCCCCGGCTTCCTGTGACACACTTCCGTCCCTTTTCACGAAATCACTCCCACAGATTTGCATAATAAGATATAGATTTAGATTTTAATTTGATTGCAGGAAGGATCAAAAACTAGATATACGTTAGATGCGTGGTAAACATTCTATGATCAATAATCACTTTATTAGTATGTAGGTACCAAGTCAAATAAGTGAGGGGCTCGTGGCTATGTAATAACAGCTACGCTTGCAGCGGTCGGTTCGCGGATAGGTGTCCATCCATTACATATCGAGAGCCCTTCATGTCTCCGTGCAGCGTAGATTTTTGACAGTCGTTACGGGTAGTAGGCCCAAAAGTCTGATAACCATTCTTGCCAAGGGGTATGGCGTTACCCAGTAACTGATAGGCAGGCGCTCCACGTAAAATACTGGTATTATAGCTGCATTTTTTCCGGTTAGACTGGAGGCTGTTAATGAAACAATAGTTAGATTTTTAGTAAATACTAAGTACTGGTGTAGTTTCAATGCTTGCAAGCGTAACTGCTGACATTCGTAAGTGTGGACTACTAGTTTCGATTCACAGGGGAGTCAAGAGGGATCAGTTATTAAGTTTGTCTTCAGGAAGTTCTCAGTAGAAGCCCAGAGTCTAGATTTATGGCTGGTAAGCAAGGCTTCCCTATAACTTGCGACTTCTAACATAACTCTCCGGAGAATAATCTTATGTCATGTCATATTAGGTACCATTTTTACCACCTACTCTAGATTCAAATTCGCGTCATGTGCGGTGTGCCAAACAAACGGGGGGTGACAGTTAACCCATCACTTACTAGGACATCGTAACTTAACCCTTCTCACAGCCATGGGAACGAGACCAAGTGACGTTTATAGTGTACCACAGGTTTTACTTTACTTGTCAAGATGGGTCGAAGGAGCACTGCGTAAGGTCACACTAAGTCTCGCAGACAAAAAAAAACGATTTTATTTCTGTGAAGTTCTTTTGTTCGTAGACCTAGATAATTGTACAAAACTGAATCGTTTTTAGGGTTCCATACCTAAAGGGTGCCATCGTGACCCTATTACTAAGGCCGCTGTCCGTCCGTCGCGTCGGTCCGTCTGCCACAAGGCTGTATCCAGAACACTTGAAACATTCACAGAGTGTGTTCTACTATGGCTGCTATAACTACTACTAAATTGGGTTCTTGCACAAGTTTTCCTTGTCTGTCTTAAATATTACGTCGCACGAATGCACCCGGAGAAATGGGTAAAGATCGTCACTCACTGGAAGCCTGAGGGAGGACATCACCGTCGAGGTAGACCGCAGCGAAGGTGGTGTGATGATATAATCATGTTTGTGGGTACCAACATGCATGGCAAAATAGAGGCCTTTGCCCAGCAGTGGGACACAATGGTTATAAAAAATAAAAAACAAATATATACATATTGTATGGTGGTACGGAATCCTCCGCTTTTTATAACCACTCGTAGCATTTATTAATACCTACATAAATGGTCCTAGTACAAGATACTGAAAACAGAAAGATTAAAGGGCTTTCTTTGATAAGCTATGAAAGTATTGGATCAGAAAATATACTATTCGTTTTAACCCATAACGTTCATAAAGGCATAGGAACCGAGCAGTACGTAATAAAGGCAAGCAATCAATACAATCAGCCAATCAGCTATTAAATACCCTTTGCTAGTAATTGTTGTAAGTATTGGGTTTTTAGTAAAACTACAAAAAAAATGGTCCTTCAGATAGCAGGTTGTCATTGCATACACTAGGACCACTATTTTAGTCAGAATAAAGGTTTAGCGAGCTCTATTAAATCTTCTTCTTCATTTCGTGTGCTTAGTGACTAACCTGGTGTCAGAGCTTTAAAGCCGTTCATGGGTCTCTGACTTGGCTTCACATGCCGTCGAAAAATATCCCTCAGGCATGCCGGTTTCCCGGGTGTCACCACTGTGTGGATCGCCTGGACGACACGGTGGAGCATACGGTGGAGGTCTGTCCGGCTTGGGCGGAGCACCGCCGTGTCCTAACGGAGGCGATCGGCGGCAGTGATCTCTCGCGTCCGGCCCTGGTCCAGGCCATGGTACCGAGCGAGAGGGCGTGGGAAGCCGTCGCCTTCTGCGAAGCAGTAATGTTCGCGAAGGAGGACATGGAGCGCGTAAGGGAAAGGTAAATGTCGCGCTCTCACGCACCTAGCCGCTGCAGGAGACGCCCTGGGCGTCGGGAATCGCAGGCCGATTCCCGGCCACCGTAGGCGCGGGCTTGCGGACAGTGAGCAATGGGTAGCTCGCCGTCCGATAAGGACCAGGCCCGTTTCGACGGCGCGTAGTGTTACACGCGTGCCTCAAAGAGATGTCAGCACAACGGAAGGGGTCCACTAGGACCGATGTCTGCCGGGGTCGCGGGAAAGTCCGAAAGGGATACCGTGGCCCCTGGCAACATACGGGCAACTGAAGGAACATGGGTAGTAGTGTAGTAGTGGGTAGTCAGTAAGAGTCTGACACGCCCTCCCGCTCCGCCCAGAGCCGGAGAAGTTATTTGATAATTTCCCACAATCAAAAACAAAAAAAAAAGGCATGCGGGTTTCTTCAAGGTGTTTTCCTTCACTGTTTTTGAAGCAAGTGATAATTATGCAATACGCACATGAATCCGAAAAGTCAGAGAATGTAGTAAATAATTAAATACTTAAAAAAAAAAATATTTGTGCCTTTGCCTGCAACTGAATTGTGATTTGTCAGTAAATGTTATCTTGTCAAAGCAAAGCCAGTGTTCAAAGATCAAGATAGAGTATTTCAAAGAAATGTTATGAATTAAGAAAAAGGGATAATCTTAATATAAATGTCGTTGACATTATTACGCTACAAGACCACAGATTGATTGATCTGTTGGCTTTTATAGCTTGAATAGCAATCAGTTTGTGGTCGTAGTAGCATCATTTATAAAACCTTGAACCATAATTTTTCTAAAATCCCCATCTTTATTCTGATACCAAACATGAAAACAAAATACACACGCAGAATTTATTACTTGCGAAATTGTATACGCATCTCAGGTAGTGCACCGTGCAATCTGCTTACCCACTTTATTTATTATTCATAGGAGTTATAGCACAGCCACAGGCAGATCTGGAATTAGACCAAAACTGAGGCTAGAATATTTAGGCCTCTACTGTGAGTTGCGTAACGAAGGACCAATTAAACCTATTACTTTGGTCCTGCAGGTAATTGAGTAGTTAGTGTGAGGTAAATTGTAACATTTAGTAGCTACGAGTTAATTAAAGGTTCTGAGAAAGCTTAAAACTGTACTAAACTAAGAAGGTACGGTTTTTATTCACGTAGATTTAAAAGCAATATTTATCATTCTATGAAACGTGTTCAAGATTGAATAACTAATCCGATTATAGTTCACATGATGACTTAATAAAACCTACGTAAGAAAATGCTTAAGGTTTTATACATTCCCTCTACATAATTGCGAAACACACTATCAATCACAATTTAACTGATTTTGAGGGGATTTCGAAAAATCTATCTGCTCAACAACGTAAACATTCATCTCGTTATTTACGTTGTTGAGCAGATACATTTTTGACAGTTCTGTCAAAATGAAAGCCATGCTACTGTAATTGTGTTACGCAATTACCCCGTTGATACCTAAATTTCCGCAAGTGGGACTTGGTAATAAGCCTTGCGAGGAGGCATTATAAAATTGAGCTACTTTATTGATTAATACTGTTACAACCACAAATACTTGAAAATATTTGAATTTCGAATGCCAAACCACGGCTTGTTGTGGGAGTGATTCTGAAAACTAGAAACCTAAAGGTGCAAATGACCCAATTTCACCCCAAATCTGTAGGGTTAGGGATTAATCGGGCGACCGATCCCAACCCCTCAAGATCTCGGATCTGTTACTTGATTAGAAATATCCCGAGATATATCATGTACTCACCTCTACTCACCTATATGAACCTTTTTAAAGCATCGGATTTTGGTATTAGAATCGATTGATTTTATTTGTTTTTTGTTTTAGAAATCATTGCCATTACCTACCTTTATCTTTTCATGAACGATTTTTGCTACATGACCTTCTGCATAAATTGCCCCAAATCATTTTTATTGTGGTTGTATGTAAGTAGTTATTTTAACGATATCCGCTTACAAAAAATCTGAATTTTATGCTCCGTTTATCAAATAATCCATACTATCCATACTAATATTGTAAATTCGAAACTAACTCTGTCTGTCTGTTATCTTTTCATGCCTCTGAACGAATTTCAATAAAATTTGACAAGGAGGCGTCCCGGGGAAGGACAGGCTACTTTTTGTTTGAAACAAAATCGTTAAGGGGTAATAATATGGGGAGTTTTTGGGGGGGAGGGTGCCGGTTATGGGAGAACCAGCATTTTTTAAGTAAGGGATATGAAAATTCAAACATATGCTTTCGGAAAGAAATAAAGAATTACCGAGTTTTTTCGTTTTTGAGGTTTTTTTCGTTTAAACAGTAGGTTTTCAGAAAAAGCACTTCTGCTGCGAATATCGCGTACACGGCATTTCACGTGCAGGTGTTCCTGTACTCGCATCTAAAAGGGCCTAAAATATCGCTGCCATTTAAAGAAGTGAAAGTCATTGATAACAAAGTAGGTACAAAACGATATATGCAAACTAAAAATCTCAATAACCGAGCAGACCGCGATAAATTGAGTAGGATGTGTCCCGCCGCAGAAAAAGCAACATACAACTTCAAAACAGATCCCACGGTTATCTATTCGTTATGGCCAGGTACTGTTGATGAAAAAGGGTCGTAATATGCCTCAAGATACTATCAGGAAATAGTTAGTGGAACTCGATCTCAAATATAGAAGTATTATCAAGGAACCGTTCCTTTCCAAGACACTTTAAAAACACGAAAAAGAAACTGGCCGGGAAATCATCGAGGTTCATATACTAACCTGATTAAAAGGCGTCATCAGGCGACTGTGAGGGATTTTATTTCCCGGGTTTTTTTATTTACTTATAAAAATAAAAGAAAATACTAAACCGTGTAAGCAGAGTGGAGACTTCGTGTTTACCAGTGTCTTCGATACATGGCGTTACAGAAATGGCGCGATTTTCTGCTCTCAGCTTTGTCGTTAATGCAGGAAACTGACTTTCATACGTGTGCAAAATGTTATTATAGTATATTATCCAGCTCACAAAATCTATAAGTTCTAGCAAAATCAAAACATTAACATTTCAATACGTCTGGATTCTTAAGGTTACAACACGAATTTACTGACTTCCATACTATCCATATCCATACTTCCATCCAGACTATTCATACTAATATTATAAATGCGACAGTAATTCTGACGAAAATATCTTTTCACGCCTAAACGGCCGTTCAGACCATGACCTGGGCTAGGACATAAGATACTTTTCGTATCCAAGAAGTATGTTCCGTTTTTTTTTTTTGAGGCTGGGAAATCATCAAATGACTTCTCCCGCTCTGGGCAGAGCGAGAGGGTGTGTCAGACTTTTACTGACTAAAACCCACACATGTTCCTTCCGTTGCCTGTGTGCCGGGGCCGCGATATCCCTTTCGGACAAACCCGCAAGCAGGCCTTGGTCTTTCGACCCCGTCAGTTGGTGCTGACATCTCTTTGAGGCGCGCGTGGAACACAACGCGCCGTTGACATGAGCCTGGTCCTTGTCGGACGGCGAGCTACCCATTGCTCACCGTCCGCAAGCCCACGCCTACGGTGGCCGGAAGACGGCTCTCGACTCCCGACGCCCGGGGCGTCTCCTGCGGCGACTAGGGCCGCGAGGGCGTGCAGCTTGCATCTCCCTCGCGCGCTCCGCCTCCTCCTTTGCGAACATAACTGCTTCGCAGTAGAAGGTGACGGCCTCCCATGCACTCTCGCTCCGGACCATGGTCTGAACCAGGGCTGGACGCGAGAGATCGCCGCCGCCGATCGCCTCCGTGAGGACACGGCGGTGCTCCGCCCAAGCCGGTCAGACCTCCACCGTATGCTCCACTGGTCCTCCGGGCGATCCACACAGTGGTGACACCCGGGCGAAGAAGAAGTATGTTCCTGTGGGATAATTTCTGACATCTACGCAGACGAAGCCGCGAGCAAACGCTAGTGATATTATAAATCTAATTCTAGATATTACAGTAGGACAAGCATGAAAGATTTATATTTACCAACTAAAGCCTGGACTAAGATAAAAGCTTATCCTAAGCCACACAAAAATACATTACTAGTCTCCGTTTACAACGGAGCTTAACTAAAGCCTGAAACTACGAATAATGAAATAATCTTCCAAAATCTGGTCCTTTGTAACGCGTGGCCGTTAGGTGCTGCCTTTGTACATACTTACTCTCTTGAACACCGGACCAATTCGTCCAGTGAGATAGTCAGAATACCGATCGTTAGGACCCTGATGTCGATTTTCAGATGAAATTGAGTTTTCTTCTGTACAGTTTGAGGATTAAAATTCGTGGTCAAACTGCTACTAGGAACCACTTCTACGAGATATAGCTTCTAGGACCAAATTAGTGATCCTGTTTTTTTTTTAAACCGTCCTCTACGAAGGGCAGTTTACTCCGAAAAAAAAACACTTTTCTTATATGGGGACCCGCTTTAATTATTAACTTAATTTTTTTCTTGTTATAGCGGCAATAGAAATCCCCAATCTGTGAAAATTTTAACTGTCTACCTATTACGGTTTATGAGATACAGCCCGCTGACAAACGAAAATGGAGGCTTAGTAATAAGGTTCCATTTGTCACCCTTCGGGTTCGGAATCCTAAAAACTGGTGTTATTCTTAGGATGACTATACCGATACAATCTGAAGGTGGTATTTGATCTTTAATGGAGCTAAGATGCGACATGCATAAAAATAAGCAATTGTATCACCCTATATACATAAATAGATCTATACTCTGGAAAGCCAATTTATAGCACAGAAGAAAACGGTCGAATTTGTATTCGCAATATATACCTAAAGTACGTTATTAAGCTAAAAACACTCATGCTATTCTTACTGGCTGCTTTCTACAAGAGAGTAATATAATAATAATATCAAAGAATTAAGAAGTAAACGTTCTTCTAGACTCTACGCGTAGGGAGATGCAAGCTGCACGCCCTCGCGGCCCTAGTCGCCGCAGGAGACGCCCCGGGCGTTGGGAGTCGAGAGCCGACTTCAGGCCACCGTAGGCGCGGGCTTGCGTACGGTGAGCAATGGGCAGCTCGCCGTCCGATAAGGACCAAGCCCGTGTCGACGGCGCGTTGTGTTTCACGCGCGCCTCAAAGAGATGTCAGCACCGACCGACGGGGTCGAAAGACCAATGCCTGCTGGGGTTGCGGGTTTGTCCGAAAGGGATATCGCAGCCCCGGCACATAGGCAAAGGAAGGAACACGGGTGGGTTTTAGTCAGTAAAAGTTTGACACACCCTCTCGCTTTGCCCAGAGCGGGAGAAGTCATTTGATGATTTCCCATCCTCAAAAAAAAAAAAAAAAGACTACGCATAAACTACTACGAGTTGTGTAGCGTTTTCCTACAGTGCGGTAGGAGTGAGCTCTGACCCCGTTACCTGTCTTTACAATGTGCAATTTAATCAACATCTAACTTACAGATTCGTACCAACCGAAGTTTTAAACAGTGTTTTAGCACTAATTGTAATTCCGCTTCCACTGGACGAAATAACGCACTAAATATACAGCAAAAACTTAATCGAAAAACGGGATCCTCACCCGACTCGTGTTTATTTTCGGACCGATTGAATCGTTGAAATAGTAATTTGTCGCTTACATTATGCCACGAAACATCATCTCCAAACCCAGCTTTTATTTATACAGTTTTATTCGAAAACACGCCAAATATATATTACTCTAGAACACACTCACAACAGTAAAAGGGTTCCTAATGTAAAACCACAAAGATTTAACGCCACTACTCATTCTGAGCACGAAAGGAATTCATGTAATTAAACTCGAGTCCCAAAGAATTAAAATTCATTCGCTAAAAACCGCATTCTACTAATACACCAAGGTTTGGACAGTGAATGCGGTTGAATTACATTCTAAAGCTCCAATAGGGCTTGCGTGCAATTTCCGCAGCCTAAAACCTAAAAGAGTCAGTTCAAATAGGGCACGCCACTTCACAACGCTTGTCTTCACCGAATTCTGGTGACCTGAAGAGCACCCACACCGTGACAGAACCACCCCTGTGTGTACACGATCACCCACACAGAGCGTCACCGCCCCTGCACAGCGAGCCTCGCCAGTATCGGTGGACCCGTCGCGAGGAGCGCACGTCGCTTCTTCCCACCACGAACGACCGAACGCGCCGAATGTTTTCGTATCTGGATTAATAAACGTCGATGCTTTGTGTCAGTATTTATTATAATAATATCATTACGTCACAGCGGGAATTGTGCTTGTTTGAATGTTCTGTGCGAAACCGAGGTTTCGGTCAGTGAGGTGTGATTTTCGGGTGTAACTATTACCCGAGGAAGTGTCAAATTTTTGTGATTTCAGTGTACGCAATCGCCGACCGTAAGCTATTTTGAATGATTTATATTATTTTTTCTGGGTCCGCTCCGCTCGTCCGGCCAATTGAAATATATTCTCGTCTTAGGTTTGTTGGGCAGATTAGATTGATGACGTTCGCTGGGATGCTGCTCTATTATTTTTTCAGCACATTTATCATCTCTGACAGTATTTGGGTATTCAGGAATTTTCCTTAGTACTAAACTATACCAAAAATGTTATTAGATTGATCTGAATCTACCAATTCTAAAATTGTCGACCAACTGTCGAAAAATTGGTCCTTTCATCCGAAAATTGCCTTTACATAAGAAATAAACACACAAGTTGATAAATGTATTGAACACCATGGGGATGTTGACAATCCCTCTGTCCCATCTGGGACACTATGGGTTTCTGTTACACGAAGCACTTTCGCTAAACAAGCAAATGGTGCCTCCTCTAACCAATTTTATTTGGTCAAGTCTCTGATGGTTCGATGAAGTATATTGAAGATAGAATACACATATAATAATATAGTGAAGATACCAACTAGATATACAATTTTCCAGACTATTGTAACATAATGCTCCTCTTCCCCAAAATACCAGAATTAAAACCATAACATAATATTGATGGAAAACTTGGTAAAAATATTGGGCCATTAAAATTTTTATTATTCAGTTTTGACGAAATAGGGGATCGCATAAAATGACATAAAATAAAATTTTGCATTCACTGTGAGCTTAAATAGAATTTAGTTGATAGCCTTTTATGAGTGAATGTAGTACTGTTTACTGATATATTTCATCGTTAAATGTATGTAGGGCACGAAATTTAAATGAATGTCAAATAATCCGCAAAAGTTGTTCCATGTTAAATTAATGTCTGTTTATAAAGAGTTTATTTAATCACAGAACACGAGACAACATTTTCAGTTCAAATTAGGAACTTGGCTAACGAAGTATTCCGAATTAATTTACGAGGAATTTGTTCTACATGTTCAACTACATTAGACTTAACAAATTCAATAAATCAAGATGATTCTAATGAACTCATGAATCCTTTAGAGTTCCATTATGAACACTTATTACTTTAACCAACCTGGATTCTTTATAAAGTGGTCTGAAAGGACCAGTTTTAATAATAAAAGCTTGAGAATTTGAGTTGATTGTACGCTTAGATGGTGAAAAAGAAACTTTTCCTAACTCTGTGAAAGAAACTAGGTAGAACGTAGATATACTAATTTAAATCCGTTTTTACACAAACCCATTTAAAAATTCCTCGAGAATTATAGATCCATTATGCTTTTAATAACAATATTTTAACCCAAGACTTGTCGTCATATTACCAAGGGTAGGGGATAATCAATAGTAATTTTCCTGGAGCTGTAATTATAATTATCTACTCGAGAATGCTGTTTGTTGATCCACATTGCCATTAAAGGCAATTAAGTCACTGTGCTGTTGTTTCAATAAGTAAGTTATTGCTTCTGATCGTATTAGACGTCGCGATTGATATGAAAACGACTTGAATTTGTTTCTGATTTAAATAAATATGATGTTGGAAAATATTCAGAAAACTCATTAGGAATAAAGACTAATTGTGGAACTGTAAGTAGAAAAGTACTAGTTTATGTTTCTTTACGCGATATAGTTTTCCAAAAGAGTATTTTTATATTTCAATAATGAACAAGAACTGTATTTGCTTATAAATGAGACGCATCTCTAGATCTTCCGCATCTCAGTCGATAGGTCTCCACTGGTCTCCCACAAACATTATCACTTCTAGTTGTACCACTAGGTAAAAATATTTTGTAGTGATATATCTTTTAATAGTATGACTATCTGTGAATCTGTCTTTTTTTCTATTCTTCCCTCGACAAACCCCGTTTCTTTTGTGATCATGCTACGCATGCTGATTCATTTATTTACTTGGTGTGCAATAAGAGTATTATATCAAGCAGTATTTAGATATCTATCTTGGGAAGTATGCCAGAAGAAAGGGGAGGCCTATACCCAGCATTCAGTGATTCTGGGCTGAAATGATTATGACATCATTTCAGCCCGGTATCACTGATAATGATAATGATCTAACTATCTCTTCAGTCACATTTCATTCTGAGTCATTAATATCTTCTTTGTGGTCAATTAATTCTCCAAGGACAGGACAGGACATTACTAATCACAAAAATTTACAATCGAGATCAGCCTTTATTCCACAATATGATTTAAACATCTTTTCATAGACTTTCTTTTACAAAACTTCGAAGTAGAATTCGACTTCGTTCTTATTTCTATCATTGGTAATATCTTCAAGTACAAATACCTACTGAAATGTAAGTAAACATAAATTGTTAGGGAAATCTCAGCGGTTGTGTTGTATCTGTTTCGTTTGTTTAAGGTAGGTAAACATTTTTGTATCCATTAAGATCATATTTTTTCCTCTTAATGGATATGGAATTGCATGGATGGTTTTCGGTTCAGTTTTAATTTTGTTCATTATTTTGAAATATATCAGGTTTTGTGTTACATAAAATGTTATGTTTATTAGTAATGAAGGTTTTTGTTTACATTTCATTGAAGCATTTTCAGTTTGAATAATCGTAGGCTTGGGCTCAATGTATAAATTTATGGATTTTGGTAGCCACCCTATATATTGCTTTATTGCGTACCCACTTGCATGTAGAATTGAATTCGTCTTTGAACTTACAAAATTCTGAAAAGAAGAAAAACATATTACAAGCTTATTATCAAACGCAAAAAAATACTCACACGACCTTCGCTGAACAAATAATGAATATTAGTGACGAAAATATGACACAGTACGTATCTAGGGATCGATAAACTCTGGCTGAATTTTCTTGCAAAACTTACAATATTCGGTGTTCTGCATTAAGATAAGCAAACAAAAAAAAACATCAGAGGTCAAAAACTAATCTTTTAGAAATACGTCATTTGTATAAATAAGGACCGCTATTTTGGATGGAAGGACCGGAATTTGCTCCAGGAAAATTGTGACTTTTCCTTATTGATGGAATATTTAAAATCATAGTAGCCTAGAATAAAAGTGCCTTGTCTATTTTTGTGATAAGAATAACGAGCGATCCTATCAGAGCTGATAGATAACGTCTTGACAATTGAAAATTAAGTACATGTGTCTTAGAATAATAAATGTTTTTAAATTATGAATAAATTGTCAATGGCCCTGGGTTCGATATTCAGGTTACAAGAAGTCTTATCCAGGTTTTAGAGAAGATACTTTTATGAAAGACCTTAGAGTCCACCCATGACTTTTCAGATGATGCCCTTCTATGTTTCAAGAACCTCATAAAACAGCTAACAAAGGTTTTATTTTGCACTGTTCCAGTTATCATATTCATGCCAATAATCCCGTCTACCAAGAAATACAAAACAAAAACAGATCTGTGAAACATTACGAAAATCAAGTCGTCTGTCAAAAATTTCTCCTAAACCGTGTCTCGCATCAGCATGGGAATGTCTTTATCTTGTTTATGTTATAGTCAGATTTACGAGGCTGCGTAAAACAAATCGCTTGTATTCATCAGTTCGGTTTAGAACCAACGATATTGGTGGGTATTTATGTATCTGTAGCTGTGTTTGTGGTATTAACATAATGTGATAGCTTCGGATCAGAAATGGGTTTCGTGAAAGAAGATAATTGTATTTGTTTTGACGGATGAAAGCGATGGGTACGATAAAGTATTTAAGGAAAGAAACACGATAAATAGAAAATACAAGACGAAACAGAAATATTGGATTTTAATCTAAAACCATTCAAAATACATCCCTTAGCCTTAGTATAAAGCAACTTTGATAGGCTGTCGCTCCAAGTAAAATACTCGTATTCAGCTGCATTCGGTTAGACTGAAAGTCGACCCCAACCTAGTTGGGAAAATGCTAGATAGATGATGATGAGTATAAAGCAGCTTTGCTCGCATAAAACGAAAACCCTTCTGTTATTAACAAACCATCTAATCTTTTTCACATCAACTGTATGTATATATTGGCTTAATTCCATTCCTAAAGTAATAAAGTATTTGCGTACCAAAGGACCACATTTCTGACATTGGATCGCAGTCAGTACAGATGTGTGCCGAATATCAGTAATTTACAGAGTAAACCTTTCCAACGAAACTCATGGATTCCGAAACAAATTAAATGTACGCTCGGTGGGTATTTATGTATGTGTGACGTCATTAGCATAATGTATTTCTAGTTATCGTGGTTTCAAAATCTCGCTTTTGATTCGCGTTCGGGTAAATGTTTGGGGCAGCGAACTCGGGAATGTTTAGTTGAAAGTTAGAATCTGGTCCTATGATCCGCTTATTATAGTAAAATATAAGAAAGTTTGTACCTCTGTGAAAATGGTAGGGCACAATTTTAAATTAAATTCATTAAATTCAGACTATTGATTTGTCCTTAAATAGTAAGTTACAAAGGTCTTAAAAACTATGTTAGTCATCATTTATAAAATAAATCCAAAAATAATATAATCACTCATGTCAAAAAATCATACTATCACCTCGTCACGTGAAGCTGGATGAACCTACCCAGCACTGCAGACTCTAGGATTCCCTTAGGATTCTGTTGGCGCTCCCCCGAATCTGGAGAAGTCGACAGTCGCTCCATGTAAAATACTGGTATTCAGCTGCACCCGGTTAGACTGGAAGCTTACTAGCCGCTAGGCAAATGATGACGATTATCCGTATCTTCATAGGCTTGATAGGCTTCATACATGTAAATAAAAATAAGAACAACCAAAGAAATCTATTAAATGAAATTTATGTATCTTTGGTCCAGTCTTTTATAGTGATTGCATAACTGCATGGGGTGGAGCAGTGAAGTCTAGTTTTCTAGGAGTAGAATGCGCTCAAAGAGCGATGGTTAAGGTGATGTACTTCAAAAAAAGAAGATTTCCTACTGACAAGCTTTATGAACTATGTAATCTGCTGTCAGTGAGAAAATTGTATATCATTCATAGCATCCTCAAAACGCACAAAGAGATATCATATGATGCTAAAATACTAAGAAAAAGAAATAAACACCACATAGTAAACGTTCCCATATCTAGGACAGAATTTGCCAGCAGACAATATAAAAACCGCTCAGGTTTTTTATACAATAAAATAATATATATAAAAGAAAAAAAAAAATTAAAAAAAAAAATTATATGGCTTCACAGTTTAAATTATGATGATACAGAGTTACTTTTGCAGCGTGTGACTTAATAATAAATATTATTAGAGTGATGTTATTTGCTTGTTTAGTCACTCATGTTCACTCAAAATTTTTCTCTCTCACACACACACAGACTCACACACAAATACACCCTCACACACCCTCACACACCCTCACACACCCCCATACACACACACACACAGACATACACGCTCTCGTATAAATTGATCGTAATTTTAATTTTGTTTTGTTTTAATTTTTTCCTTTCTTTGTTATATTTTGTATACCTGTTTATACTCGTACGTCTATAATGTAAGGGAAGAGCGGAGCCTTCAACTACAGGCATTTTCTATGCTTAAATCGAGACTCCTCGACATGCAATGTAAGGCAAATGGTTGTATGAAACAAACTTTTTTTTTTTTTATTGGATACAGGAAAACCAAAAGGTACCTTTTCCGGAAAATAAGAACCGAACCGGCCGGCAGGTGGCGTCTGAAATCACTTTTAAAAGAGAAAATTTATTTGTGTTTTGTTCAATCCCTCAGGACCAGCTGTCAATCTTTTTCAGATTGACAGTTAGTCCCGAGAGCCTGAAAATATTTCCGTAAATAAACATTTGCGTTTTGGACTTTTTTCTTGAATAACTTTAGAAGATTATTATGTACTTCTAATGTAGAAACTGCCACGAGTTGTAGGTCGTAAGTTTGAGCCCAGGCAGGCACTTTACTTTATATAAATTATTTCATCACCACTACTCGCAAAACGGTGAAGGAAAACATCGTGAGGAAACCGGCTTGTCCAAGAACAAAAAATTTGAAGACTTGTATCTACCGAGCCAAACTGGGCCCTCGTGGTGGCTTAAGGCCCACTCCCTCTCACAGAGAGGAGGCCTCTGTCCCAGAAGTGGGAACATTATAAGGTGATTATGCTATACTATATTCTATCTTCTTCATTCTAGTTGTCTCTCTGTGTGTAGCTCTATACTGTAACTTATCTTTACGGAATACATAAACAGGGCAGTGGCATCCACCTTAGCGTTTGATAAGATCAGCTTAACACCTGGTTTCCTGCGTGACCGTTAACTTGCTGTTCCATGGAGTGAAGAATTACAAGATTTTTAATTAACAGTATTACGGACTTAAATCCAACCATTACAGGTGCAGAGACACGGTTCCAGGGATAGACGTGACAATATTAATTGTTATTTTCTTATTAGGAAATTATTTTGTCTCGAAAATTCCTATTAACAGCTATAAGCTTAGAATTTTGTCCCGTAATTGGCATTACGCTTGCCCTATATTCCATGTCATAGCTACATTGATACTGTTTCCTAGTGGCTTTGAGCTACACAAAAATATCGTGACTGTGCAAGTTGCACCAGATTTACTTCAATCACCGATTTTTTTTTAAAGCAATTTGTTATTATTCTCTACACAACTTTTAACTATAAAATTTTCATAATAACACTGAAATTGCACCGGTATTGGGTATCGCAACAGGAGCCTGTTCAAGACCTCGTTAATGCATGCATCACGCTCGCTCCCAGTGGGGTCGGCAGAGTGGAACGTTACACAGTGTTCGTTTAAGTAGAGAGTAATTGGTTTGTTTTTAGATTAGGTGTTAATGAGGTGCGTTTTAATGGGAGATATTAAAAGTTTACCTGTTTTAGAAAAATAACTTTAATTCACGCCCGTTTTCCCGGAAGGGTTAGGCAGAAGTGTATCTATTAGTACGCCAACATTTCGCCGGGGATGTCCCAGTATTGCCATCAACCGGGCATACATCCAGACTTCGGGCTGCTACTGAGGAATTCTTAACGGAAAAATCCAATAACATTTTGTCCGACCTGGGAATCTAACACAGGACTTTATGTTCAACAGAAACGCTTGCGTCCACTAGACCGAGGCAGCCGAGGCGGTTTTGAAAATGGTCGAGGAAAATACAATTTTGTAAAAATTGTTATTCTATTTCAAAATCTTGTGCATATTGTATTTATAGAGGATATTTACGTACGAATAAGCACTTTATTATTATGTAATAGGTCACGGTCTCTCCGTTGGCGTCTGTAATGGCGACAAATACAATTATGTAAATGAAAACTCAATCGGTACAGTGATAGCGATTGTTTTTAGCTAAGAACTCTGGGTTGTATTTCTATATGGAGTCAGTACTTGTAAAGCATGGAATTTGTGGTTATGGGTGTCTTTATCTGTGTACTAGTGATTTGTGTCTAGAGGCTCCATTTATAAACGTTGCTTAAAGTTAAGCGACGTATAAATATATAAAAAAAATACAGCTAAGCAGACGTTAATCTTAATCTTAAAATAATGGGTTCAAACGAATTACACAAAAAAAAATACAAACATAAAAACATACAAAAAAGGTCCTTTAGTCCTTACTACCGTCCTTACCCTTACTTAATATACATAAAATAACCCAGATTATAACAATATTAGTCGTGGAAAGCAAGTTACAAAGTATAATTATTCAGGACGGTGTCACAACGCGCACCATTAATATTAGTCCATCGCCTGTCCCTAACAAACTCGCCGCCTCCCAGCTTCCCCTTTTTTGTATAATTTTGTAGATAGCTGTACTTTTTATATTGAGAATTGTGAAGATAGGGGTTCAATAGATATGACAGGAATACGATATTATATACTATACTATAGTAAAATAAAGACCAAAACAGTAGATACCACCAGTCATACCTACAAACAATTCAGGGTACAAAGGCAGTGGTTTTGTATCTACAAAGCTGGTCCTTCCGAACATGAAACCCATTTACCTCGCAATCAGTCTAAAGGATTAGGGATTACTACCAAGGAGGAGGCAGCAGCGCCAACATGTCTATTGCTATCAAAAAACAAACAAAAAACCTGACTGCAAAAACAAACAACTGAAAAGAGGATAAAAACAAGCATTATTTATAATCTATAGAATTTTGGTATCGCAGGCAGAACAAACAAAAGTATGGTGTAACTTTTGTTTGTCCTGCCTGCGTCAGGTATTATTTCAGCTTTTAGTTTTTTATCATTACTCATTCCAAATAACGTTTAAACGTATAATTTGTACATTTATTTTTGTAATCACCTTTCAAAACCCCTTCATTTTGACACCCCACTCGATAGGGTAGGAGATTTTTTTTATTATACCCACATTTTGACGCCAAAAATCCGCCATTCCGACATTTTATATAAAAAGATAAATCTAACGAAATATCATTCAATAAAATTGGTTCAGCCGTTTAGACGTTACGAGGGAACATACATACGAACATACATACGAACATACATACGAGCATACATACGAACATACATACGAACATACATACGAACATACATACGAGCATACACACGAACATACATACGAACATACATACGAACATACATACGAACATACATACATACAGGTCATACACATAATGTTCTTTTTTTTTTGCTTGGCCGCAGTCAGGTAAAAGTACTATAATTTATGAGGAGTGATTGATTATGAAGGCAATAGGATGAATACCAACTTTCTTCTAGTTTATATTGCGATGACCAATACTTCTGCCGAGCTGGAATAGTTTGGTCGTCATCATCGGATGGTCCTCTTAGCATCATCATCTTACTGCCCTGGTCCAGTGTTACTCGGGCTCGGCGCAAGACGTTTTTTTCTTCCCTTCTCACCATCACGCTATCATTTACTCTTTTGCAAATCAATCATTGCTCACACATTCCATTAATTTTTTCTTTGGTCTACCTCTCCCTCTCCATCCATCAGCATTTCTGTTCGTCACTCTTCTAGCCCCATCACCACATACGGTCCTTTGCTGTGGTCATCGAAAAAAGCATTTTGTGTCGTATCTGTAACATTTATTTATTCCATGTCCAATATGAAAGGATTTGGTTTTCGATTTGATCCCTCGATGTTATCTTGTTTGTTATTTTAAAAGTTAAATTAGATTTAGACATTTGTGGTGTTTGCTTTAAAATATTAAATTCGATGCAGCCACCGATGTTTGAGCCCAAGAGAAACATTGAGTTTATTCTGTGTTTGTTTCGACTAGAGTTAATATTGACAGACGACCCATCTGTCAAAGTTACGGGTTATTAATAGACCCTTGTTGATCGAGCTAGTGGCTTAGAGGGATGGAAAAGCTCTCTAACGTCTTACTTTTAATGTACTGTGTTTGTACTTTTTAAGCTTTTCTCGTTCTTGTCAAAATCTACTTAAGAACTAGATTGTTTTTCTATGCTACTTAATAAAAACTCCTTCACAGTAAAAGTTTTCGAGGAAATATGGACTAATACCTAGTGTACATGAGCTTAGTCGACCTTAGTATTTGTCTGTTGTAGCTAAGCGTGTCCGCTTGTCGATTAGTTAATAGAATCAGATTCTGTTCACTTTTACTAATACTAAGTACTATGTCAGCATGTTTAAACGATATGGCAAGTACTAAGCATTAGCTACCAAGATTGTTTGAGCTATGCATAAATTCGCCGCTCCATAGCAGCCCACGGCTAAGCTACGCGCGACCCTGTACGTTTACTTTAGACAAAAATGTAAGTGGCGTCCAGTACGACCCACAGTCACGTTACACTCGAATGCGTGTATGTGGCAAACAAATGAACAGCGTAGTTAACGTGGCAAGCCTCTCCGTGCACATCCTACGTAGCACTGGATGGTCTACTTTAGTTTGGAACCAAAAATACGCAGGGAGCAATCGTATTGTTCAACGCGCGTTTCTTCTCTGTAAGAGAAACCGTTTCTCTATATACAATGTCGCCCATGGGCATGTGACCGCCCGTATTTTTCTGAATATTCATGAAAAATTATCGAAAATTAACTTTAAAAGGGGGGGTCTATCTTTAATATTTTTCATGTTATTCAATTTTTTATGTTTTTAGTAGCGTTTGCCATATCTTCTATGTTATTGGATAAAAAAAAACAATTAAAGATAGACCCCCCTTTTTAAGTTTATTATCGATAATTTGTCATGAATATTCAAAAAAATACGGGCGGTCACATGCCCATGGGCGACATTGTATAAGTGCAGTTACTGATCGATATTATCATAAAACTGCTTCGTTGGTCTACTGCTGAGCATGAGGTCCTGGGTTCGATTCCCAGGTCGGGCAAAGTGTTATTGGGTTTTTCCATCAAGGATTTGTCAGAAGCAGCCTGGAGTCAGGATTTGTGCCCGGTTGATGGCAACAGG
Organism: Agrochola lota; assembly: GCA_947364205.1. Lineage (NCBI taxonomy): Eukaryota > Metazoa > Arthropoda > Insecta > Lepidoptera > Noctuidae > Agrochola > Agrochola lota. Next base: position 15,114,797 of record OX376244.1, on the reverse strand, counting down.
CTCGCCACCTATTACATGGGACTTAAACATAACTGACAAAATGTAGGTGTACTGTATAATTCATGTGCTATAGATAGCTACACCTCTGCCTTACCCTTCGGAGATACTGGCGTGATGTAACAGTTATTGATATTATCACAAAAATAGCCTAAAGATTTATTTTTCAATATAGATTTCAAGTAGCCAATGATACTTCAATACGAATTCAACGAGCAATAATTTGTTTGAATCGTTTCCCGTTTCGTTGGCGACTGTTTATTTTTATGTTTCTACATATTGGAGTTTCTACAATTTTGAGTCTAAATCATTTTAGATGGTGAAGTAATCTGCTCATACTCGGGAGTTTGAATCGCCTATTTTGAAGTGCTAAGACTTGAGAACTAAGTTTTGGTAATGCTGGAGATGAAAAACCGGGCAAGTGCGTTTCGTACCGTATTAGGATCAAGCAAAAACGCCGAAAAATACGTTTCTTGTTTTAAATTAAACTTTATTAAATTTTTTATTATTTGTTGTTATAGTGGCAATAGAAATACACAATCTATGATATTTTCAATTGTCTACCTATACGGTTCATGAGATGCAGCCCGCGAACAGACAGCGGAAGCTTAGTAATAGGGTTCCGTTTAGCACCCTTCGGGTACAGAACCCTAAAAAGTGTCATATTCTATACGAAAATGCTCTTAAGTTTGTTTATATAACTCGCCAATCGCCGATTAATACCTCTTCTCTATGAGAAAAGTCGTTTGCAGGACATAACTGGCTAATTATGTACAATTTAATAATATTTATTTTTTATTTGTGCCTACGAGACGCTTATTACAAGGTGAAATGTGGATGTAGCACTCTTTTGCCTACCCCGCCACGGAACGCCAGTGTGATGTTATGTGGAATAGTTGTCGCAATCGGTCGACTGATAAGGGCCTTTAGGTTTTAGAAATAATTTGAAATGAGAACTTCCCCATTTTAGAAATCACTTATTAATTAAATTAAATGATATGTAAAACTAAAGTATCCATTTAAACCGCTCTATTTCCAATATCTCATTAGTTCTCGTCATTTGTTCGACAGTTATCGATTCTTGTTTCAAAACGAAAGCGGATAAAAATAGCCTTGTGTGCTCACTCTTTGTTGTTTCTATTATGTATTAGATGCACTTTAGCTGATGGGTCGGGATGATGTGTGCCCGCCATTTTGTTTTGTTTTGATTTGTGTGTGGAAAGATGGAATGTTGAACAGTGGCGATGTTTTGTATGAAAGTAGCAGAAGTGTAACTGATGTAGAGGATGAGTTATTGGCTGCGGTTGGGTTGAGGGTTTTGTAATAAGGAATCATTGCTTTGTTATCGTAACTTATTTTTGATGAACAACATCTTTCGTCTCGCTTTTCTCAATCAAAATCATCATAATCAAATCTGTGGGAGTGATTTCGTGACAAGGGACGGAAGTGTGTAACGGGAAGTCGGGCAAGCGTGCGCTATTTGATTTGACCAATGAGCGCGCGCGGTTATTGAGTTGCCTATCAGTTAGTAACGGTGACTGTGACAGTGATGATGATGGTGATGATGATGATGAATTATTTTCTGACTGCGTCGTGCGTCCAGTGGTTGCTAACACGTCTGCTGAACGTGAAGTCCTGAATTCGATTCCCAGGTCGGACAAAGTGTTAAAGGGTTCCATCAGGAATTTCTCAGCACCAGCTAGCAGTTTGGAGTCTGAATTTTTTGCCCGGTTAGTGGCAATAACCTCGCCATTATACGGGAATTAAACATAACTGGCAAAATGTTAACCTCTGCCTACGCTCCGGGAAATTACAGGCGTGCTATGTTGTGTGGCGTCAGTCTATAAGTTTTCTGTTACAGTTTGTTTTTGACATTATTCTTGTAAATAAAATTAATTACGACTTTAACCTAACTGACACAAATTATTTCTTTTCTTAACTAAATATTAACACAAATGTATTTCCTGTGCGCTCACGGCGCTAAACGAAATGGGGGCGACAGCAATATATCATTATAATTTGCGGTTGCTACACGGAATTCGGAATCTGACCTGATTTGATCCGGGACGGAATTAAATATAATGTGTAGGAACGCAATCCTGGATCCAGACATTCTTTGGAGATACACGGGTTATAAGTAACTGTCAAGTTCAAGGGTTTAAATTTGATTCTAGGGGTGTCCTATTGTGGTTTTGAGTTGAATTTTCGTGATTCAAAATAAAATAAAATTGGTTGGTTGAGGTTATAACAATCAATCAACTCAGTCTATCGTAGTCCACTGCTAGACATAGGCCCAGCAGGTCTCCCAGGCTACGCCACAACACCCTGCCCTCCACCTTCCGCATCCAATCTGTCCCAGCCACCTTTTTAAGGTCGTCGGTAAGTCAAAGTCAAATCATTTATTTAAAAAAGGCACATAAAATGCAAAAAATTTAACAAGTCATAAGTCAGTGTGTAAGTTAAAGTGATCACCGAATGTAAAATCAATGTCATATAAATAATAAATTATAAATATACAATTAATTCCTTCCAAATAGCTGAAGGGCGTCGCGCAACTCTTGCCGATACGCGTTCTCCACTCCAGGACTCGTCTGCAGATTCTGATGGCAGTCACTTCATGTAAGATATTGACACTGGTTAGGTCAGAAGAAAATCTTTACTTTGAGAAAGTCTAGGTAATAATGATAACACTTATTTTTTGTGTTGGTTAACATTACATACGGTACCTACTAGCGACCCGGCTTCGCACGCTGCAATGGCGACATCTAAACACCAAGATTTCTGTGTGTTATCTAAGTCAAATGTTTATGTATAAACACATAGAAAGAAAGAAATAAATTTTATATGCTCGAACATGTGTATACATACAGAATTAAAATATACATGCATGCAAGATCTTAAATAAGAGTGGCTCCCAACATGTTTGCCATTTCTCATGGCGTGCAAATATTTTAGGTACAATTCAGAGATGTAACGGAGCTTCGATTCCGGTTCCGTTAAGTCGGAACTTCCGATTATTATTACACTTTCGGTTTCGACTTCGGTTCCGATACTTTTGTATCGGATGTTAATCGGAGGTCGAACGAAACAAAGCGGGCGGCGCGGGACGGCCTGTGCCGAACAGGTTCATACATGTCGCGCGGGGAATCCCCCGACCCCCACTTCGTGCACTCTAGGTTAGGTCCCTTTGTTAAGTAGTGATGAAGACGATGATGATACAACATCTGGAAGAAATGCAGTTTTTGACAAATTTGTTGTAATGAAAAGTATGCTAAATGAGTACAATAAAGAAAAACGTATAAGTATTAGTGATGATCCGTTATTGTGGTGGAAAGTAAATGGAAATACAAAATTCCAGCCCCTACAATCAATTGCCCGGCAATATTTGTCATGTCCACCGGGCTCGGTAGCTAGCGAACAACTTTTTAGTGGTGCTGGCCTAATTTACGACTCTTTAAGAAATAGATTGGATGGGGACAAAGTATCAAAGCTTTTGTTCATAAAGTACAATACATTACTTTTGGAGTCCATTTTGATTTAATTTGTTTTAGCTTTTGTTCATTTATTGTAATGTAACCAAATGTAACACGCTACTTTGGGTTTTAAGTTTTAATTTTAATTAAACTTTAAATTCATTAATTTTATCTTTTGTTTATTTGGAATTATGCCAATTTTTTTTCAGTTGTTTTTTATTTTATAATAAAAAATAAAAATGAAAAGAATTGACTATAAATCATGTTTTATTTGTCCTTAAACAAACTGACCCTGCCTCCGATTTCGATTCCGATTCCGATTCCGATAAATCAAATTAGAAAACTCCGATTCCGATTTCGGTTCCGATAAAACTACCTCCGTTACATCCCTAGTACAATTATTATTATTGAATCAATTTTTTTTACTTTTACACTTATACATTAAATATCAGTCACAATTTAAAAAAAATCTTATTTTCTATAATTACTTTATCTAATTATTTATTATTATATTTTCCTTATCCAATAAACCTTCCGGAACATTGTTCTATAATATTGTGGAAACTGAATCCAAGCCATTAAGTAGTTTAGATGATTTGACCGGTCACAGACAGACACGAAATGCAACTTTGTGTTATACTATGTAGATATAGAAGCCTACATATAGTAGGATTTGATCAAAGCTGCTGTTATCAAACCCACCGCGCTTTGATTAAGTACTTTCCCGTTCTGTTTCCATTTTATTTGTACAACTTTTATTTTTATTTGCAGATACTTTTTACAGAGTTTTGTTGAGTCCCTATAAAAGGTTTAGTGGGAAATGCACTAGTTCATAGAATATGAAACTATTGCCGACAGTTTTGTTCGAAAAAATTGCTTCATGTTGGTAAACGTTGAATTTTTGCGGATCAAATGCGAGTTGTCTGTAATCTATTTTACAATTGAATATAACGAGAGTTTTATATTTTTGGTGTGTCCAAGCATGGCTGCTAAATATAAGGTACCTACTTACTTACCTAAGTTATAATTCATTAATAATTGATTCTAATTTTCTTGTAAAAATCCTCAGCTTAAGGGTAGGTTACGTTCGCACAAAACTCGCACGTGCGATAGAGTATTGTGGCGCATGAAAAGCCTGCTAACCATATACATACGAGTACTTAGGTACCTACTATGTATGTATATTTGTCTGTTGTTTACGTTAAGCTTGTGGGTGTTTAGGTTTTATAATAAGTCTGATGAATGGCTGTAGGCAGAATGAGTTAGAGCTATTTATCAGTCTTGATACTGACAAAGGTGAAGGTAATTTTTTAACAAATTGTTGGCATAAAAAATACAATCATAGGAAGATAAAGAATGAAAGAAAGCCTAAATTTAAAAAAAAAAACCTTTTTTTTCCATGCTATGCTTTTTTTTCTTATTTTGTAGCCTAATTTCCCGGGTCAAAGATAAAGAGATAATTGCACTTTAGCAAACAATAACAAGAAAGCTAACCAGTCGTATCCAAAGAAACGAAATTTACTCGCAAGTCGCATATATTCGCACTATAAATATGAATAATTTCACCTACATTCGTATTCCCGACTAAACACGTATGAACCCGGTACTACACTCACATTTAGCTACGCTTGACCCAAATACCGTGTGCGCCCGCCTTTATGGAAAGCGTTCCGTGAACAACTTGCTTTAGAAAATTTTGTTTTATTCAGGACACAAGAAGGCAGAGGATAGTTATAGTGGCTTGCAGGTTCATAGACAAAGTTAAGAGGCCCTAGCACGTAGTCAATATTATGGAAATTTTAAGAATATAAAAAAATAAAATACTCGGTTAGCACAAAAATATTTATTTATTTAGGTGTGGGCGGCGCCAACAGCCTCTTGGTCAGTGGCCGATAGGGCGGAAGGTCTCTCAGACACTGGCCCAGGATTGTCTCAAGCACTGGCTCACCAGTATTGCCTTGAAATAATGTCTCTTTTAAATTATTGCATATTTGGTTATTGTATTATTAATGATTTTGACATTATTAGTAAATTATTCTCAAAATTTGCCAAATGTTAAAATGTAACACTAGTGTGTATGTAATTACACTAACTACTAACAAATTGGATTTGATGATCTGTGAAATAAATGATTTGATTATTTTGCCGAAGACATACGTGTTATTATAATTACACTAGTAATTTAGAGTAGGAAAATGTGAAGAAACCAACAACCTAATTGCTGAACGCATTTACAATGGCAATGCCATTCATTTTGACAATTCAACAATATTCATTTCGTTAGTTACATTGTCGAGCAAACGAATTTTTCAAACATAAAGCAATGGATTATGAATTTCCTTCAAAGTCCTTGGCTTGTGATTGTGTGTTACGCAATTGTGATGCAGTACTATAAAGGAGGCTCATTTTCAGCAAATTGATATTAAAATTAAGTAACAATAGACTTGACATGAGTTTTGTCAAGGGGTTTTTCCAAAGAAGCAGAAAAGAGCAGTGTTTGTGTGTCGCGAAATTTTTATTTTTCAACATTTTCTCTCAAGTATTGCTTCTATATCTATACATTATTGTAAAATTAAGTTGCTTTTCGTATCAGTTTGTGTGACCGCGTTGTTCTTATAAAATACGCAACGGATTTTGATGCGGAAAGTTTGTGTGTATAATACAATCGTAATAAACTTACTTAAAATAAAGAAATCTCGATGATTTGTCAAGTCGTAAAAACCGTGCGAAGCAGGAGCAGATCGGTAGTAATTCATACTGAGAGGTACATTTTCTAGGTAGACATGGTCTACGTGATATATCAGCAGTAAAAAGCAAAAGTTACCTCTAAACATTGTGAGTGTCATCGCCCTTTACCGACGCAAATAAACAAAACTTCGGTTACTTAACTATTTTCGTCGCAGAACTGGTATTTACTATTACTACAATGTTCTAGTATTTGTCTAAACTTAAACAGACTAAACATTTAGACGGGAATGGTTGAAAACAAAACTTCATTCATAGATTAGTAGGAGTTACTTAGTTATTTACTATGAGTTTCTAGTTTAGTCAAGTTTTATTTAATTTTGTTATACTTCTTCTTTCGTATAGGTAAGAACTATACTGGATCAAATTAAAATAGCTAGCAAAACGTAACAGACCAGATGGGTATCGATATCAAATGACGAAAAATAAAAAATAAAATAATATTTTCTAAACTCGTTCACAGCTGATTACGGTGTCGACGGCGGCTGGTATTGTTTATATATATATATATATATATATCGTTTAATCGTGTTTAGATATCGATACCCATCAGGTCTGTGAAGTTTGACTGGCTAATTTAATTTATCCCAGTATTATGATAATGTCAATAAATTAGGATAAGGGCAGGAGAATGATGATATTATGATAATGTTAATAAATTGGGATAAGGGCCGAAGTATGATGATATTATGATAATGTAAATAAATTGGGTTAAAGGCAGGAGAATGATGATATTATGATAATGTCAATAAATTAGGATAAGGGCAGGATAATGGCGATATTATGATAATGTCAATAAATTAGGATAAGGGCAGGATAATGATGATATTATGATAATGTCAATAAATCAGGACAAGGGCAGGAGAATGATGATATTATGATAATGTCAAATGTCAATACTATCACCATCCCTATTTCTGCCGCCAAGCAGCGTTGCTGTATTCCGGTTTGAAGGGTGCCGGTGATATTACAAGTACATAAGACAGTAGCTTTGGTTTGACTTCCCATCTGCGAAGCTTCTGGTATTGCAGATATGGCGGCGGTGCCCGCTTACCATTAGGTGGCCATCCCGCTTGTTTGGCAATATATAACATAAAAAAATCTTTGTGGGTAAGCCAAAAATATCAATGGACCAGCTACACCAAAAGGTCGCTAGATGTCTTGCGCTTCCAATATAGCAATATTTTAAGAATGCTCTTGAGATTGCCCCGTTTCTTTAGTGGGTTGGAAATGTTTGCACAGTATCGAACTGAACACGGGCCAGTAGTAACAGCATTCTGAAAACAGTGTCAGAGAGTTTCTATTCTCAAATTTTGAGGCATTTTGTGAGAGGTCTCCACAAAATCAAACCACATATACCTTACTTGGACATCTTCTGTGCAAAATACTTCAAATAATAATAATATTACTTACTAACACAGAACACTAGCTATAAGGTATTACTAACATTATGGATCATTGTTGTCTGAATAAAGAAATTTTGATTTTGATTTTGAATAGAAAAAGGGATTGATTTTTCATTGATTAATGAAAAATCAATCAGCCTCCCCTTTTCCCAACTATGTAAGAGTCCGCTTCCAGTCTAACCGGATGCAGCTAATACCAGTATTTTAAATAGAGCTACTGCCTATCTGACTTTAATGCAGCGTTTATGGGGTAGCCAATATCAACGAATGTTTGTTGGTAATATTAAGTTCTGCCCAAATGAGTGTACTTAACCCAAAACGATTTTAATTAGGATTTGTAAATTGGATCAAATTAATTTTATTGGAACATTAATTTATCTATGATTATTACTGCAGTGTTTATTTAGAAACTGTTTACTATTTGATTTTATAAAACGAATGAGATTAATTATTATTAAGGATTAATTGATATAATTGTAGTGTGTGTACTAAGTAGTTTTACTAAAACTACTTAGTTTCACTGCTGAACAAAAGTTGTCACACAAACAAGGATTGAAATGAGCATTGATCACAACGCGTGTTGACTGTGTATTGATCACCACGCATGTTGACTGTGTATTGATCAGCACGCGTGTTGACTGTGTATTGATAACCACGCGTGTTGACTGTGTATTGATCACCACGCGTGTTGACTGTGTATTGATCACCACGCGTGTTGACTGTGTATTGATCACCATGCGTGTTGACTGTGTATTGATCACCACACGTGTTGACTGTGTATTGATCACCACGCGTGTTGGCTGTGTATTGACCACCACGAGTGTTATGTGTTGTGTATTGACCACCACGAGTGTTATGTGTTGTGTATTGATCACCACGCGTGTTAAAAATCAGTATTGTCATTGGGCAGTATGAAAAGAATCTCCACATAATGACAATTAACACATAACAACAGAACAAAACATTACGCCTGTTTTTTCTCGAAGGGTTAAGTAGAGGTGCACCCATAGTACACCCATATTTCACCAATTATGATAATTAAATAGCAACTGTAGAGCGTCTGATGCACTATATTATAGACATTTACCTGTGTTATCTGCACACTACTGTAAGACCTATTTTCAAGAGCTCATGCAAACATGAGGGAAGAAGTAGTGGTGTCTTAAACTGTACTCAAATGGTTCTTAATTATATAGTCGAGCCTAAAGTTAGGTCAAAAGGGTCCGTAAACCACTTCTTATAATTATACACTTTAAAAAAAGTAGCTGTCCAGGCTTCTTAAAAGAGCGAGAGAGGGATTGGCTGTCTCTAAAATCTCTGTTATAAGCTTCACGGTAAATCTGTCTTATTTAAATACTATTCATAATCTGCTTCTAGTAACTGTTAGCCACACTAGACCGTATTTAATCGTGTGTCAGATAGCATACTCGCACGCTTGGCACTCGGCAGGGTTATGTCTCATGTCTGTGTCCAATTAGACAGCTGACATTCCTTTAGGATATCACTCATCTTTGTCATAACCTCTTGACAATAGTTGACCAGGTGCAGTTCGAAATCAGAGATTTTGGATTGGAAGCGAAGCGATGCTCATTTGTTTTCTTTAGTCCTGACGGTTCGACCATTTGAATGAACCTCATCTCAGCTAATAATTAACGCCTGCTTATTTCTTAAAGTGATAATTAGCATATACTTGCAAGGGATAAACTGCAATCTCGAATCTATTTGCTAAGATTTATATTGTAGCAATCCCCAGTGACGAAAAAATTTTTGGTTATCATGTTTGCGTGGGTCCATCGTTAAAATATAATTCTTTACGCTGTAGCGGCATCTACATCGCTACATGCGAACTACGCATCAAAGACCTGACGTCACACAACATCCTGACGTCACACAAATCCTGCATCGCGCAATTAGAGTTTACCGCGCGATAAACATATATACAAGCTTCCCGACTTCAACTTCTGGGCAGTTGCCCGCCAGACACGACACCCGTCTGGTCGGAGGATCCTCCCTTTTCTATGGGGATGAGTGAACTTTACTCCCTGTTCCTCATGCCCCTAAATATATGAACGTCAACGCAGCCTTCGTGCAACTACTTCAGCGTGACGTCATCATCATCGTCACTCCCGCAAGCTTTCGTGAGGCGAGTCACACAGCCAGTCAGCACCCACGGCTTCAACGGGTATCCTGACCACCAGCATGCAGCGAACGCGCATTCCTGGTCATCACCCTCAGCCACAACCCAGCGCTGTACCACATCCGACCCACTGGATCATAACGCAGCGCTACCCCGACTCACTGGGGAATCACCGCAGACAGTTCCGACTCACCGCCAACTATGCGGCAACCAGTTCCGACTCACTGGAACCACAGCTGGCACTGTGAAGCATCGCAAGATTCAAGACTCAGCCCACTATCGACCTCCGGTCTCCGGAGGGGAGTGATGTAGCGGCATCTACATCGCTACATGCGAACTACGCATCAAAGACCTGACGTCACACAACATCCTGATGTCACACAAATCCTGCATCGCGCAATTAGAGTTTACCGCGCGATAAACATATATACAAGCTTCCCGCCTTCAACCTCTGGGCAGTTGCCCGCCAGACACGACACCCGTCTGGTCGGAGGATCCTCCCTTTTCTATGGGGGATGAGTGAACTTTACGCCCTGTTCCTCATACCCCTAAAACTCTAACTATCTTTTGGTTTAAGCTTTTCTATAACGAAAAATCTATCCTGACTTCTTAAAAATATTTTCAGTCTATGTCTGTAGGTACGGCGTCATTTATTTATTATCTGCATCTGATTATAATCAGAGTCTAGATATTTCCGGATATTTATCCAATAGTTACTGTTTCTGAGCCAAAACTGAACATTTTCCTTCATAATTTTACTGTTCACACTCCTGACTTCACTACCATCCTTTACGTTATCTATAAAATTAGTTATTACTTCATTTGTTATTACCTAAGTGATATTTAGAAAGATGACAGGTGACATACCTATATATATATATAGTCATACATATGTGACACATTCTATTCCCGTATAGTTTATAACGATGACTTCAACAGATCGTAATGCCAACGTAAATACTCCAATAGCTTCTTTACTTTATTAACAGTCTGGCTTATTTGCCAAACTATCAAACAACATACAAAAAACTTGTACAATAACGTTTTTTCCTTCAACAGTTTTTCAATACTGGTCTTGGTCTCCCCAAATATTCTTAACTAAACTGTATACTCGTGGCTATTTTTTGACCTTTCGTCTAGCCTGTTGTCGAACGGTATAATCTTGTTGAGAGCTTACTACCTCAGGGCATGAGACACAAACATACGTACTCTCACGCTATTCCCAAGGGAATGCAGAAACCACAGAGCACCACGTGCTACGAGACTTACATACTCCAATTGCTTGCTACAAGTTTACGCGAGCTGATTGTTATAGTAGGACCTGACTTTTATAAAGGACATTGACAATACATATAAAAAGGAAAGTCCTGTCTCACTCACCACTGGTTCACCTGGAAAGCTGAAATTTTGCTCAAAGGTTCCCTTTTTTGATGTCAACAAGGAAAAAGGTAGATTTTTTTAAATTTCCATGTTATAGGGGTTGAATCCAGAGCAAACAAAACTGGCAAAGTGCTCGTCACCAATAAAATCAGTGCAAGTTCTTCTAGAGCGTCCTTATAACGAAAATCCGCCTTTAACTCTGCCCAACCCCTTTATCATTATGGTTATATTATATTAATACTAATAACATCGCTCTATAATAATTAGTTCCACGTCGAAGCGCAGGTGACTAAATAAATTACACGAGCACAGGTAAACGAGATTCAATTATAATTTAGTTTAATAAACTTCGCGAAAAGTTGTGCTACATTATTGTAATTATAATTTTCTAAACTACATCTTGAGGAAACCTGAATTTAATGGATATTATCACTCCGTGACTAACAGTGGTGATCAATGCTCGTCTCTTGTCTGAATGAGAAAAAGCATTGACCGAGAAGTAGTTTCAAATATACGATCCAAAAAAAGACAGTCGTTTGTTTCTTACGTTCGAACTGAAAATAATCGAATATCTTCTATGTATGTGGTGCAAATTTTTGGATGAAAGAGTATTCATTGCAACTTAATAGAAACCCATGCCCTTCGTTAACATAACGAAGCGTTTATTGTAGCAATAGCATAATCAGCCTATATTGTTTCCACTTACAAGATATTCAAACCAAGAATCGAAAGTCCGAAATACACACAACAATACAAAATTCACCAAACAATGATTTCTCAAGCAACCCCCACAGACCAGAGCTATCAATTACACCAACATCAGCAGAACAAGCCTTCAATATTCTTCGGTCGACCTCGAACGATTTCCCACATAGTGATATCACTCGTAGGAATATATTTAGCGGTATGAATGAAGCGACAGCGTTCGATCTATTTGAAGCTGCGATTGTGTCATGAGCTTAAAACGTTGATTACATTTTTTGGGGCGATCTCATTGGTCTGTTTGAGATTTTTTCTCGTTTCTCTTGGCTCTACTTGACACATGTTTTAATTCGATTTTAGAAGCATGTAAAATTGAGTAGGTACTGTACATAAAACTTCCTTGAATCAGCCTTGTAATTGAAAGTTTCAATTTCAAGTATGAAAACTATACAAATTAACAATTTGATTAGCTTACTTCCCATTGATTGATATACAATGGGAAAGCTCCTATGATTAACACGCTTGGCAATTAGATTTACAATCCCAGTTTTTGTATCTGCAGATGGAAGGTTGCTGCTTATCTTCTTTATGTTTTACCCAACTTATCTTTTTAACGGCCTCGTGGTCGCTAAGTTTCATTCCAGTTGGGCAAAAATTAAAATTAAAAAATTAAATACGAAATGATGACCTGGTGAAGGCGCTCGATGCGAGAAAGACAGAACTGGTCGAAGTGGCGGTGATTGGGGAACGCCTATGTCCAGCAGTGGATGTCTTTCGGCTGAAATGATGTAAACGCTCACATAATTATTATTATTTGGGACAAGCTCGTAATCCGTATTTGTGGCTGATTTACGGGTTTAGTTTCACCCCCTTTTACATGAGACTTGTGTACCTATGTATTTCTTTGACAGTATATTGTACTTCAATGACGAAAAACCACCTGATAATGACTTGGTATTAGGCCGTCTGCAAACCATTGTTCGGTCACCCAGAGAAAGCTGTCCGTGGGAAGTCTATTCTGAAGAGCGAATGAAGCGAGACTCCTGCGCCGGCTATGTAGGTCAAATGTGATGACGTCATGACGCGTCGATGATATCCAAGTAACTATCCTAACTAATATTATAAATGCGAAAGTGAGTTTGTTTGTTACGCTTTCACGTTAAAACGGCTGAACGGATTTGAATTAAATTTGACACACAGATAGTTTATAAAATGGATTTACCACATAGGATACTTTTATCCTGGTAGTACGTTTTCGTGGGATAATTCCCGACCTATACGAGGGTGAAGCTGCGGGCAAAAGCTAGTTCAACATTTATGGGAAAATTGAATTCATAATAAATATGTTTGCAAAAATCTATAGGATGTGTGTCGTCGGTCTTTCCGATTCCAGTTGGTTCAGTACAATTTAAGATTTCTGTTATTTATTTATGTTTTATTGAATGCTGTTATGTGCCAATGAATTAGAAACATTTATGGTTTGGAGAATAATAGTACCTGCTTTTCTTTATGTTTGCCTTACTGCAAGTGAGAGGCTTCTTCTGACGCAGAGAAGGGACAAGCATTAATCACCATTCTTTCTAAATGTATGTTGGCGATTTCAGTTTTTTTTTTCTTTAAAGCACTGGTATCTTAAACTAACCCTAAAACCATGATAATAATGATACAATTTAAAGATTCTAATACATTACGTTTTTGCTGACTTAGCAAAGAAAAATAAAGTTATCTCAAAGAAAGCAGACAGCTCCAACATCAATTTTAATGTTTCGCTACATTACCCACTACTTGTACCCCGATAAACCTTGCAAGAAATTGACCGAAAAAATATACTCAAATTGTAGTTGTAAAAACATTCGATTCGTTCGTAGGTCATTTCTATTTGCGTGTCGGGGTTGAAGCCGCCATTTCTTTTTATGGCTAGACTGGTATCGGTCTTAAAAAGTTAAATACAGAAGGTCGGCTCCATACAACGAGTGAAAACGCACTCACACATAGACACGCTTCACGTACAGCGAGTGCAAGTGCACTCGCGGCCGGCATTTGTTTGAGATCGCCGTACATACGCATCTATATGTGCGTACGCCTGTTTCCGTTCACTGTTTGGAGCTGCTCTTCTGTATCAAACTGTTTTGTGGTATCGGTTAGATATTTTTGTCCCCGAATTAGTTTTTACTAAAGACCATTGTCGTTTTATTTTCTGTTTGGGGTTTGAGTTTATTTTTAGTATTGTGTATTTATTGGTGAGGTTTGAGCATTATTCGTTTTTCGGTCTCGGCGAAAATCTTAGGTTTATTCTTATTTCGTAGTAAACCTTTTACGACCAATCGCGTATTTTATTTGTCGTCCATTGCTGAACATAGGTCTAAATAGCAATTTCGGGCTTAGTCACTATGTCAAATTGATTAGTGATTTCAGAAATTGTCTTTGCTAATGAATTAGAAAGTTATGATACTGATCTCGTTGACGAAATGATTGTCTTTAATATCTCTCCTTTCGTTTAGTTCAAAGGTTGTATGTAAGAAACCATATGGAGTGATAAGACTAGTGTTGTACCTACACTAGTATTAAATATGTTTGTCCTTTTTGTTTTAAGGGCCCCGAAGACAGGCGCAACGCGAGTCCTGTAGAACAATTTCCAAGCAGTTTTCATAGAAATTGTTCTACCAGAGTCGCGTCCCGCCTGGCCGCGGGAGCCTTTATGTGGTGACAATAAAGTGTTTATTAAAAATAAATTTCCTTAGTAGTGACTATATTATTTTATTCAATGTTTGACTCACACACATACATTTTCTCAAAGAATCATTTTACAATGAAGCAATGAGTCAAATATCAACAATAAAAATAGAACCCAGCAACACTATTGCGATACATTCATAGCTCGGTCGTGGTCGCCGCAAATATTTGTGTTACGGGGTTAAATCGTCGATTACGACTTCTGCTCCACTATTGGTTTGTTTTGATGTTTGGCGCCCTACACCCATCACTACTTGGAATGTTTTTGATGTCAATACGTTGCATCATCAACTGCCTAGGCTTTACCCAATTATGTTGAGGTCGGTTTTCAGTCTAACCGGATGCAGTTGAATAACAGTATTTTACATGGAGCAATCTTCTATTAGATCTTCACAATTCAGGTGCTGGACAACACGATAACCCTAGATAGTATTGTTCGTTGAGTCGTTGAGCTCCTTAAGTTCTGAGTTGAGCTCCACGATTAATGACAAATCTTTGTATTGACTGGACAGGTCCGCTCAAATCTGTCTGGTTCTTTGCTTTGTGACGGCATCTACTTCGCCACATGTGAACTACGCATCAAAGACCTGACGTCACACAAATCCTGCATCGCGCAATTATGGTTTACCGCGCGAACGATATGTATAAGACTATCCGACATCAACCATTAGGCAGTTGCCCGCCAGACACGACACCCGTCTGGTCGGAGGATCCTCCCTTTTCTAGTGAGGATGATGGAACTTTACACACTATTCCTCAAACCTCTCATTGTCATTGCTTGACCATGTAGAGACACTGATCTACATGGTCCTCATAGGGCTTGACCAAGATTATGTCTTGACTTTAAAAGACACTTTGACCATTGAGTTTGATTCGCCATTTCTTCCCAGGGATAGTCAGATATATAGGAAATATTGACTTCATCTAGCTGTTTAATATGATTTGTAAAAGTGATTCTGCGGGCCTAAAACGGCCACTTTTGCAATTCTGGTAAAAGCGATTTTAGCAATTCCTCTTATTTTCGTGAAATGGTGACGCATATTAGCTGAACAATATCTTAATTCAATTCATATCTGAATCGTATTTCGTGTAAATATTGCCATATTGGAGGAAATTAATCGCTTTTAGCAGAATTGCTAAAGTGGCCGTATTAGGCCCCCTGATATTTACAAAATAAACGATTTCATTTAGATCATTTCATTCCTTTGTTAAGACTGGTTGCCACAAGTTCGGGCTTCTGACTACCCGTAACGATTGTCAAAGATTTATAAATGGCAGGCGGTACTGATGGCTTAACGTGCTTTCCGAGGCACGGAGGGGTCTTTATATTAAATGGATGGTTACCCATCCACGGACCGACAGCGGCAAGCAAAGCTTAGCCTTGATCGATTAACCCGTGTGGGTTTCACTTAGCCACGAGTTCCTCTGTAGATGTACATACATTGAAACGGAGGTTGAATTCCCTAGGTTCTATACTGAACTCGTGTCGAATTATAGCCAGATATGTGATATTGATAACACGTGCTGCGCCATATAGTGGGTGGCGATTTAGTCACCTGCATCCGTCAAGGGGGTGAATCTACCCGTCATACTAAACAACTTTCGCAATGAAACTCATATCCGATTCGTGAATCCCTATATAAACAGGTGTAAAATCAATGCTAGTTTAGATTGAAGCGTTATGTAACACTGCAGCGATTGCTAATGTCTGCGCTATCACTAGTAGTAGGTAGTACTTGACACGCCTAGTTAGCTGTGCTACGCGGATGTAATTTCTGCTATTTTAGCTGCTAAGAAATTAATGTCTTCCTGATTACTATGCTACGTTTATTTTATATTGATTACAGCCCGCGTTGCTGCGTTACACCCAATACTGGGAAACAGGGTGTATAATGACTAAGTACCTGGGCGACCGACCTCTGCTCGGGTGAAAATAGAGAAAACGAATTTTCCCAGATATGAGACCTAGCTAGTGCGGTTTTTTGCCTCCATAAACTCCTATATAGCAACTCAAAGTAGTTAGAGCAGTTTTCGAGAACGTGATTATAAATACTTATACATATAAAAAAATATTGCTCATTTAATAGTAGTTATAGGATAAGATAGGCTGATTATGCTAATAACTATAACAGGTAACTGAGAACTAAGTGGTAAATAATCGCAAGTTACTTCGGGTATTGAATCTTTTCCTAAAATAATCAATAATCGAAATAACTTACGATACCAACGAGAGCAACGCGACAACAGCTGTACCAACCGCCCCTCGTATCGCTGTATCATTGTAAATATACAATAATGAGTTAGGTATAGTGAGCAAAATAATGTATTGTAGACTCCTACCAACTTAACTTACTCAATTTTGGGCACCTTATATTAATTAGCAACACTGAATCGACGGTGCCGTCCTCTTTCAGTTCACAGATAAGTTGGTAGGACTGTACGTGCCTTGTGAATGACCATTCCGCAAACGGGAGTCCACTTGAAATCATGTCCTGCATGCCCTGGTACCTACCCTTACAGGAAGTAATGGATGCTACTGAGGGCGCTAAACTTGTAGCTCAGTTCAGGGCGCTATACCACAAAACTTTACAATTACAATTTATAAATCTTACAAGTGTTTGTACCAAAAACTCTAAGCTACCTAATTAAAACCTTAAAGATATGTAAATTGTAGTGGCAAGTCTACAATTTACATATTTGTAATTTTTATGTTGCGCAATATTTTATTCATTTTGTAGAATTGCAGAATTGTTGAGTTTTCTTAGGGCCCTTTTTTTTTTTTTTTTTTTTGAGGGTGGGAAATCATCAAATGATTTCTCCCGCTCTGGGCAGAGCGAGAGGGTGTGTCAGACTTTTACTGACTAAAACCCACCCGTGTTCCTTCCGTTGCCTGTGTGCCGGGGCCGCGTTATCCCTTTCGGACAAACCCGCAACCCCAGCAGGCATTGGTCTTTCGACCCCGTCGGTTGGTGCTGACATCTCTTTGAGGCGCGCGTGGAACACAACGCGCCGTCGACACGGGCCTGGTCCTTATCGGACGGCGAGCTGCCCATTGCTCACCGTCCGCAAGCCCGCGCCTACGGTGGCCGGAAGTCGGCTCTGGACTCCCGACGCCTGGGGCGTCTCCTGCGGCGACTAGGGCCGCGAGGGCGTGCAGCTTGCATCTCCCTCGCGCGCTCCGCCTCCTCCTTCGCGAGCATAACTGCTTCGCAGAAGGAGGTGACGGCCTCCCATGCACTCTCGCTCCGAACCATGGCCTGAACCAGGGCCGGACGCGAGAGATCGTCGCCGCCGATCGCCTCCGTGAGGACACGGCGGTGCTCCGCCCAAGCCGGGCAGACCTCCACCGTATGCTCCACCGTGTCCTCCAGGCGATCCACACAGTGGTGACACCCGGGCGTTTCCTCCCGCCTTACGCGGAACAGGAACCTCCCGAAACAACCGTGTCCGGTGACGACCTGCGTCAGGCGGAAGGTGAGGACGCCATGGCGCCTCTCAAGCCACTCCTCAAAGAGGGGACTTATCGCCGCAATTGTGGCGTGCCCATTCTTAGGGCCCTGGGCTGACAAAATCTGAATTACCATCAACACGGTAGGAAGAGTAGTCTTCAAAAATATAATAAAGACAGAGATAGAGTACCTACATAAGCAATTGTTGAAAATGTTTCTTTTATTACTGGCTATACTAAACTTAATGCAAATAAAAAACTCGTTCAAAAGATACGTCCTTGTGTTTCGTGTCAACGGCATTCCCCAGAGAGTTCCTCTGCCAACTATGTCCTCAGTCTACAAGTCTGTTTGTATCAACTTCTGCAATACTCTTGGTTACCTTCAGAGGTAAGCTTTACCTTGCTGTAAACTTTGATGAAATATCTTGCCGTGGAATCAACATTGAAAGTCAAAATTAAGAATTCCTCGCTATTTTAAGCAATTACTTCATAATCAAACACTTATAATATTTTAACACTACCGACCCGCCCCGCTTTGCATGGGTACAACGGTTTTATCAAAAGATCAAGATTTATACATACAAAACCTTCTGGAATAAATGCTTTAATTTATGTTAAAAACCACATCAAAAAATATTAAGTACCTAGTTTCGAAAATTTAAGCGGCCACAGAGTATAAAACAAAATCGCTTTTCCTGTGTCTGCTGTGTGACCGCTTTTAATACAGATTTAACATCAATTAAATTAATTCTGGAAGGTTTATCTGTGTAAAATATAATACCTTCAGAGGCCTTTTTATTTAAGCAGACGTTGTTATCCTGCCTTAAAAACCGCCGCTCAAAATAATATGTGGCTTATACAGACATTGATTGATCAGAGGAGATAAATTGCCATTATCACTTACTTTGTCAAATTGATTGGCGATCGCTTTTATCCCAAAAGTCCAGCGTCGTTTTCAAAATTAGTGTATATTTTTTGTTTATTTTGTGTTATCGTGACATAAAAGTAACACAAATGAAGAGTAAGGGCAGAGTCAAAACGAAGAGACGAATCTAATCACACCCTTTTTTTTGTACTTCCTTCCATTTTTGTGGATGATTTGATTAAAGGCGTAACGTCTACGTGTAACGTCCGTGCCGCGGGCGTTTACGATATTTTTCCTAAAACGGAAATGGAATTACTATTTACATTTAAGTGAATATATTGTGACAAGCGCGTGACACAAAAATAATAACATAATGGTCACACAAATGAATAAAATGAACATGCTCCTTACCTACAAAAAATTATATTCTTGTAATTTCACCCTCGAATTAAGCAAGTACACTGACATGCTGCACTTTAAAGTATAGTATTTACCGAATTCACGTAATTAGGCACTTTAAAACAAATTGTTATGGTCCTTTTTACGACGCGCAAGAAGTGATACCATCAGATACAAAACAAAATGGCTCGGCCGAAAGAAACTAGTACATTAATTTAAAAAACGACCCCCATACTAGTTTTCATCCTACAGTTATTACGTGAATTAGTTCAACATCTAGTACATCGTCTTCACCTACATTTCGTTCAGAATTCGCAAATTGACGAGCGTTTTGTTTACGTACATCTAATTTAGTAATTAGTTCACAGCGACGCCGCGGTGGTCGCTACGTAATTAGGTATTACTATGGGTGTTAATGTACGTTTGGAGGTTAGTATTCAGTAACTTGACAGTTGGAGGGATTCCAGTTTCTGACAAAAAAGGTAGCGAGGTGAAAAAAAGAATGAGCGTAATTGAATGAACTTAATAATAATTATACCTTTTTTAAATACTTGTACATATTATTTTAAGACTGTTAGCTTTTAAATGCTAACATTACTTTGCTTTGAACTGTTAATAATAAGTATTTTTTATGTCTGTAACAAACTTGATATGTTGATACTATCAAAATGGTAGCGCCGTCATAAACTTTTTATAAGAGTTTATCCATGTACCTACCTAATGTTAGTAGTGCTTAGAACTCCGTTCTACTTACCAATATGGTAAGACGCTACGCTACACTACACTATACTGGTATTCAGCTGCATCTGGTAAGACAACAAGCCGTTGTTGATGCAGCTGAATACCAATATTGCTTACAGGTACAGATTGGGGAACCGTAACATGAAATGTAACACAACAACTAAGCGATTTTTTTTTCAACGTGTGTTACGTTTCAGCAAATTCTGTTGCCATTCAGCAGCATATCTGAGAACTATGAAATGTTAATTGTAAATAAGTAATTAATCATTATGTACGTAGTACTAATAACAGTACCTGGTCGACCGAGCTCTGCTCGGGTGAAAATAGATAAACATATCGTCCAGGTATACCAATGTTTTATCAGAGTACGGAGGTCGAGATAATAGAGAAAACGAATTTTCCCAGATATGAAACCTAGCTAGATAGATTTTCACCCCCGTACACCCCTGTATTGCAACTTTCATCGAAATCGTTAGAGCCGTTTTCCAGAACGTGATTACAAATATATACGTATATATACGAGGCCCTTGCTTCGCACGGGTGCAATGTACTGGTGCACACGTCAACATCCCAATGTTTATACGGTTAAAACAAAAACAGTATGAAACTGCCAAGGAACTGCCGGATGATCCCAAATCATACAGTAAAAAAATATCCTTCTGATCATCGACGTGTGAACGGGCTTTAAAATTAAACAAACAAAAGTGGTCTGTTGTCTATAGAGGGTCCCACTATTTCGTTGAACTAGATATATGAAAAAAATGGTGAGTCCTTCTCCATTTGTGGAGTTTGGACGTCCAAATAATTAATTATTAATATTTTTCAGCCTCAACCACCACTCCACTGTCGTCAAAATGTATTAATTCAATTTATTAATTAATTTCAATAATCACAGTTCCTTAATAGCCAGGGAATAGTCATTGACCCCTGTCAGTCATGGCGCCACGCTGCCATCAGCTATAATTATTTTCCCGCGCTTAATTTTAAATCGCTGATATCTTTTATAGTATTCATTTCAATTATGTGTTGTCCAGGTATATTTCAATCTTAATTAAATGGCCAATTTTAATAACATATTTTATCGGCTAAGGATTAATAATATACTGGTCAAAATAGCCTCGGAAATAACAATTTATTTTTTATGAAATTCTGAAAAATAAAAATGGTTACTGTGGGTCATCCTTAGAAAATAGACTTATGCTATCGCGGACTTTTCTGTTGATTTTGCTGAGATATACAATCCAGTAGAGTATACATTTTATTGATCTGTAACGGTTTAGTTAGCGCACGCCATGTAAACGCTCTAAAAACTGCCTTTTGCACGACTTGACTTAATTTTTAATATAAAGAATTATATATACAAACTTTCCGGAATACATTCTCTAAATGATGATAAGCACATCAAAATTCGCGTATTTTAGGAGAACAACGCGGACATATAGACAAACGCGAAAAGCAACTTTGTTTTATAATATTTCGAGATAGAGATTAGAAAAGAGATAGAGAAGAGACACAAATATTGTTCATTTAATAGTATAATATAAGTTGTCAAGGAAAAGGAGGAACAGTGATCACTAGTTCAAAGGACAGGGGATTTAACCCCAGCACAATGTATCACAGCTAAGGAATAGGAAGTAAAAACAAATATTAGAGTAAGAAATGAATAATTCTATTATTCTCAAAGACCAAAAAAATGTTTTGTATGAATGCGTGTGTTTACCGAAAGAAATAGATTTTCGTGTAGTAGGCAGAGAGCCAGGAATATGTCATGCATAACTTTTATGTTTATATATACATAATAATACCTATGTTACCATACATTTGTAGCTCTGTTTACTGACCATTTGCTAAGTGTTTTTACGGCATAGTTGGCGAAGTAACTGGGCGGTTGGATTCAGCGCTTTGGAAGGCAGATATGAATCCAACACAGACTAAGCATTTGTATAGCTTACAGATACGTACTGTGTTGAGTTTATTTTTTGTTTTTATAAAAACAATACCCACTACTTCCGATCACGTGGAAGTCAAATATGCTATAAAACATTATATGACACTCGGCAATATGCTTTCTATTAGTGGAAGAATTTCTGTAATCGTATCAGTACTTCCAGAGATAAAGTACCTCTTACAAACAAACAATTTTATTAAAATTTTCTTAATAATAGTTAAACTTACACATTTATTAAAGAGGATAAAAATATATGCACTGTATATAGTTCTTATTCTAACTAACAGATTATTAAAATTAAAATATAATATTCTAACCTTATGAAAACTATTAGCAAACTAAAAT
Organism: Agrochola lota; assembly: GCA_947364205.1. Taxonomy (NCBI): domain Eukaryota; kingdom Metazoa; phylum Arthropoda; class Insecta; order Lepidoptera; family Noctuidae; genus Agrochola; species Agrochola lota. Next base: position 15,092,478 of record OX376244.1, on the reverse strand, counting down.
ATAGCGTCGAAAATTTCCTCGGCATCGCTGTCGACTGGTAATGTACCCAAGAGACTGGCCGCATCGCCACGTTGTATGGCAATGCTTAGCCTCTGACTAAGGTAAAAGCCAGCCCTTGGGTTACGGGAAGTGTCCGTTTGGAGATTCCGCTGAACATTAATTTAGATAAGAATGAATTAGATAGTTACAACTTTATGTACTCGTATTAAGGAAAGAAAAGCTAATACTTTAAATATTAGATGAAAATATCAAATAACTTTACTACTCATTAAAAACTAGTTTTGATAATGACTTTGCTTTTAATCTTCCAAAAAAGTGATTTTTAAAGACATGCCAATGCTTTTGATGATAAAACTGGCATTAATTTCATTTCACAAGTTTCTCTTTCATCTAGCAAGTTCAATAAGCTAAATCTGTCGAAATGAAATCGATTCCCACTGGGAGAAGATTATGAAATTAGGATAAAGGTCTTGCAATGACACTAACTTAGTTATTGAGTCAAACACAGCAAGTTTTCAGATTTATTTTATTCAGAGCCATTGCTATTTAATCATCTACCTTTTTAATAGCTTTCTGAACTCCTTTCTGCCTCGTTGGTTTAGTGGTCGCAAGTGGTACTGCTGAGCATGAGGTCCCTTGTGTGACGTCAGGATTTTGTGTGACGTCGGGTCGTTGATGCGTAGTTCGCATGTGCCAATTGTAGATGCCGCCACACCTCTAAATAGCGACTGCCTTTCTGACCTCCACAACCCAATTTCTGGGTATGCTATTCATGACATGATTTAAAGCATTCTGCAGTTGCGTGCAGGTTCGCAGGATTCTCATTATCTTCCTGCTTTTATCCCGACTTTATTTGGCTCCAAATGAGTATGTCTTTTTCTTCCATGCGTTTCTATCAGCTATCTCACTATCAACTTTCCTACTTTCTAATTGCAGATTGTTGTAAATTGTAATCGAAGTTACTCTTCTAAGTGTATCTCTTAAATACCAATCGAAAAGGTTTCCTTATTGTCAGTTACGGAAAGACTGTTTTGTACTAGTTTTAACCTAAATCAAAACACTATCTATCTTTCGATCTCCAATATATCTTCCATCTATCTATAACCCAAACATAACACTATTATACCATCGCCCTTCCTCAATCCGGTCAGAATTACGAGTACATTGCTCGTTTACGACCGCCATGTTGATCGTTTTTAGAACAAACCCAGCGCTGTGTGCCGAATTGTAAGCCATGATCTACAAGGTCGGTGTAGTTATAAGTTTATGAGTCGTTAAAGAGCAGGGTTATTAGTATTGCGCTGGTAAATTTTGTGGGATTTGTAAATTTTGTGGGATAAGTCTTTTTCTCACTTTGTAGAGACCAATTCATATTGTTCATCCTATGGTTGTCGGGGTGATATCGCCTTAAGCGATAAGTTTATTTTTTGTTCTTTTTATAACTCATTATTTTATTTTCCGACAATAATAAAGTATAATAAATTATTGAAGTAATTTTGAGGTTTAAAATTTCGAACCAGACTATAACAGTCGAATAATAAATGAGCACTGAATTATCATTCAGTAACAAGATTTTCAAAACTCCAAATAAAACAAATGAAAACATAAAATACAGCAAAGTGTGACGCGCTCTGTAAAAGATGCTCCCACTGATAAGCAAACCGAACTCAACAAATACACCCTCCAAAACAATTTCTTTCTTCCCTTTAAATACGATTTTCCCTTCACAATAGCACAACAAAATTCTTTTATAGAAACCAACCCTTCTGAACCAGTGACCTCGAATCCCAACCCCAAAATACTTATGACTAATCAATTGACTAACTAAAGAAACTGACTAAATGGTGGAAATAATACCGTCCGAGGCCAGTCTTGGTCAGTAAGTTGGCGTCCATCCAAATGTTACCAACGACAAGGACGCTCAAGCTATAAGCAATTGCGATTTTAAATATGAAGATTCTGCTAAATTCTCGCTGTTCGAAAGTAAATTTATTACGGAGAGGATAAAGTTGAAAATTAAATGTCTGGTTTTGAGAATTTTTGGATTGTTTCTCTTGATTTGTGTGCTGAATATAAAGCGTTGATTAGGATACTGGAAATGATTTGGATGGAAAAGTAGTTTTACCTTTCATTCGCTTTAGTGCTGCAATATTGTAAATTGGGATTCTGATTTGTTTAATGCGCGTGGCTTGGAACTGTACCAATGCGTTTTTATCAGTTGGACAATGGAGTTTATTTTATTTTGTTACTGTAGCACTAGTCTGGAGTAGATTACAGCTTTTATAATAATTTTCCACATTGTTCAAACATACTCTGGCTTCTTTCTTTACCTTTCTAACGCTTTTATGTTTGTTATTTGAAAGCAGAAATCCATGTCCAAAATCTGCATTTATCGTAAGTTATGCATTGAATCCGAAATAAATTGAATTCAATCAGTCATTTCATCATCCACTTTCATCCATATTCACATCCTGTTCATTATTTAGATCATCTTTATAATTCCTTTGCAAAATATCTCAAACATATTTCGTTCACAATATAACAAGATTGTAACATTATAACAATGGAGAAAAATAATACAATTACGGCCCAACAGATTCAACTAGAAATGTTCGCCGTACATTTAAAAACGAATTCAAGTTTATTAATTTGGCGCTTACTATGCTAAGATAACGTACATTTTAATATAGAATTTGGAACTGTTCCAAAAACTTACTCGACTAATAATTTACTTTGTTGATTTAATTAAAACGGTTAAAACATTAGACTTGTAAACTATGATTTTACGTCAAAAAGTTTTGAACAAAGGTTGAATAGGAGTCGCGAATCATTTGATAAATTAATAGCGCCGAGAAGTTATGTTTTAGTTCCATTATTTTCAACGTTTTTGCTTGAAATAGGTCCAAAATTTATTTTGATTAATGATCTAATTGTTTTCTTAATTTGACCTATAAAATCAGGACATTTGCCAGTATGATGTTGGTTCTTAATATTCATAAAATTCGTTCCGCTGTTAATTTATTCACCGAGCCGATAGGGGGTATAATTAGATCTTCTTTAATCTCTAATGAAGATGAATCAGACGTCAAATTAACGCATACTGTTGATGTGAATTATTTCCGACAATGATGAATATAATGATAATAACTGGTGATGCATCAGTCGTTAGTATAATTTTAGTTATATTAACCGTCGATGATAATTTTGACGAATTATTAGGTATTTTGTTTGCCTCGATCCTGTTTATGTTCTTTACCTTAAAACATATCTGACACATTATTTTTCATAACGAAATTGAAGTGGTCCCTAAATGTGTGATCTAATATATAGTAATCAATATAGTAATAAACCACTTTTTTTTATTTCCTTGAATATTGCACAATACTCAAAAGACATTCTTTATTCATTATTTGTAGACAATAGAGTCAATTCAATAGTCAGTGTTTTAGAGTCAATTCTCTTTTCACTTGCACCACACTACAAAACAAACGTGGTACCAAAATGAACCTAGAGGAGTAATGAAAAATTTCCAGCAGCAAGTTTTGAAACAATAATCGTTTTTATTAGCAAAGAGATAGAGACTATAATCGGGTCACGTAGTTTGCACCGATTCTTCTTTCAATAAACTAAGATGATACTTTTATTTGATTCGGACAAACGTTTTCTTTATGACGAGATTTATTTAGCGTTTTTAGAATTTTATTTACGTTTCATATAGAATTACTAATTGTTTTTGCTCGTTTCGAGAAATGGGGGGAAAGTTGAGAGTTCTCTCAAGTAATTTGACAGGAAAGCTTAATAAGAAACGGATACTGAGATTTGTTCTGGAAAATCCAAATAAATGATTTGATTTTCTTATTGAAAAAGTAATTGAATGTTAAAAGAAAGATTCTTTGGATGCTTTAAGATTAATGATTTCGAGTGAAATACCAGATAAGGAAAAGCAATTTCAAGACTGCTGTATAAATAACAATAGGTCACATCTACTTGCTTACCTACCTTTGTATCTATCCATATCTAAAGATATAAATCGTTAGATTCGCCGTACCGCGTTAAAAGAGATCCTGTTTTTTTGACACCGCAGCCATGGAAATGTCATATATGGGATGTGTGAGCTCATTCTTCTCAGTGTTGACCCTTTTTGTCCGACATTAGTACGGTGAGGGCCAATCTAACAATTTAAATCTCTGTTTATTCCACGCAGATCGAGTTAACCAAACATTGTCTGTTTATCAGCGATGGGCCAGCATTGGCCAGCATTGTCCAGCATCCGATAACTGTTTACACACATTTTGTCAATCCGCCAACTGGGACGAGAAATTTTTACGAATAGGTTTGAAAAATATTCGCACATGACCCGCTTCGAACTAGTATGTTTCTCTAGCGCATTTTTGTGCGATGGTACATACCTCAAAGCTTTTTGCTTACGTTACGAGTGACTCTAGGCGAACTACGATGTGTATATTTTGTTTGTGAGAAATGTATGCTTTCACGTTTTTCTGTCGACACATGCGCCTACACCATTATTTTGTATGGTGCTGCGGTTGATTTTAAATTGGTGTCGTTATTATGAAAAGTTGGTTTGATCTTGAGTTACCTAATTGCAAAGAAAATTTTTACGAGTTTTCGTAAAATATAACTTGTGCTAAAATTCATATGTTACTCCTATAAATAGTCCTTTATACCAAGGTATTTTGTATCCGTTTGTTCAGCCATTTTGTTGTATAAAGTTTTATATATCTGGAATATTACTTTGACTTGCAAAAGTACGAGTATCTGCCATAGACAATGAACTCATAGCCACACAAGCTTCATCATCTATAAGTAATGCTATGACTGGGCGAGCCTGACCTATAAAACACGCCAATATTAGGTCAATGCCAATGAAAACATTTCTATCTATAATAACTTTTGTACATTCCTCATTAAAACCAGACATTACTCACACTTCATCATCTATTGATGATTAGTACCTGCTGTATCAGACCTCGGTAACACAAAAAAACGCCATGGATGTCAAAGAATCTACATAAAAACGTGAATCAAAGTAAACTGGTGAATATCGTATGCATAACGATGCTTTCAACCTTGACTGCTGCCTACGCCGGAAGGCATAAACGGTTTATTGCCCCAACGATGGGTTCTGTGAGAAAATAGCTCGAGTTCGGGGCAAGATTGCAAGAAACTTTTCACCTTGAAGCTGTTGGTAACAATTATTGATTTGATTGTTGGTAATGTTACATGAAAACGTTTGAGCTCACTGCTGGAAAGAAAGCAGTGGTATCCCAGTGCACACGCAGTGCCATGAATTACGATTTTTAGGTCCTAGGTTCGAACCCAGGCAGGCACTTTACCCTGCCAGGGTTGCGAGTTTGTCGGAAAGGGATATCGCGGCCCAGCACACAGGCAACGGAAGGAACACGGGTGGGTTTTAGTCAGTAAAAATCTGAATCCCCCTCCCGCTCCAACCAGAGCGGGAGAAGTTATTTGATAAGCTCCCACCCAAAAAAAAAAAAGAAAAAAAGACAGGCACTTTACTTTGTTTAAATTATTTCATCACCACTGCTCTCAAAACAGTGAAGGAAAATATCCTGATTGAACCGAAATTCGAGGACATGCGACATCCACTAACCCGCACTGGGTCCGCATGGTGAGTTACGACCCACTCCCTCTCTCAGAGAGGAGGCCTGTGTCCCACCTGTGGGAATATTATGGGCTAATTATGCTGGAAATATCGCTGTCGGAACTCAGTCGCATTTCCAGCTGTAAATAATCAAAGGCTGATTGTTGATGAGATAAAAACTACAAGAGATTTTATCCAGCTGCTAAAAGATTGATTGATGATTTGAAACCTAACGAAAGCTCTGAGCTAAGTAGAGTTAGTCTAATCTCCTGATTTATCTCATAGACACTTTAGCCTCAAAGAATAAAGTTAATGTCCGATAGCCTTTAACGCAAGGGTGAACACTGAACAGGTATGGGCTTGCTCGTTCCATCGTGGACTTCATCCATAGCTTTCCACCAGACGAGATGGAGATCAAGAACAGGCCCATTTCGCAATAAACAAAACGTCTCATAATATTGCGTGTACAATATATAATATTGAATAAAGAAAGGTACGTTGAAGGTAGGTACTTTGTATGGTTTATCGTAGTATTTATCGTTATTTGAGTACTAGCTGACCCGGCGAACTTTGTTCCGCAATCAATCAAATATAAAAAACCTACCTACCCTAGCTACCCTACCTACCCTACCTACCCTACCTACCCTACCTACCCTACCCTACCCTACCCTACCCACCCTACCTACCCTACCTACCCTATCCTATCTTTTAAGTTACATCAAACTGCACACGGTGTGCAAATTTGATTCAAATCGGTTAAGTAGTTTAGGAGTCCATCGCGGACAAACAACGTGACCCGTAATTTAAGATGAATAAATTCTTTGCTACTTAGGTGTTAAATAAATAAGCTGTAGGAGGGACAGCAAACAATAAATTATTTAAACCAACACCAGATTGCGTAAAGCTTTCAACATATTATTTATCAAATCAAAACTCAATATCTTAAAATAACCTTTAACGACATTCAGAGCAGCTTCAAAAAATAATTTCCATTCGTCCCTCATTGGGGTCGTTACAAAGCGTAGCTTAATATAACAGCTTAAATGCAAAGAGGATGTCATTGCCAACAAATACTGTTGCTATTCTATTCAAGCCACATTAGTCTTGATAGATCACTGCTCTTAGGGGGAAAGACAGCCTATGATATTCCCAGTGCTGGGACTCAGGTGCTGGGAGTGGGTCGTAATCCACCAGGCGGGCCCAGTGCGGGTCGGTAGCCTTCGAAATTCAAATTTCTTTCGTGTTTTACAATGTGCATCATTATCTTGTTGTATGTTGAACAAATTGTGATTTGCGACACTAAGAATATATTTACATAGTTTACGTAGTAGTCGTTGGTTTAGTGGTCGCAAGCGCTAGTGCTGAGCATGAGGTCCTGGGTTCGATTCCCGGATCGGGTAGTGTCATTGGGTTTTTCCATCTGGAATTTCTCAGAAGCAGTCTGGAGTCTGAATTTGTGCTCGGTTGATGGAAATAGGCCCGCCAGGGTATTACAAGGGACAGCCCTGCCCAACCCATCGGGAAATACAGGCGTGATAATTATTAGAAGCATTCTGTAAGTTCTAATTGGTCAAAAATATAACTATGTAAATCATGAAAACATCACGTTTTCGGCCAATTAGGTACTTATGATTTGGCGAGTTTTATTGTGTGGTGTGTGTGTGCTTTTAATGATTAAATATTATTTTGTAAATACTCGTTACTGTCACGAATCATACCTTTTACCCTGATAGGAGCTAACAATTGCAAAAAAATAAGAAATACGTAATTGAGCATTACCTTAGCGCATTGACCTTAAAACTTTTGTTGAAACATTGCCATTTTCAAACTAGATTTTTCTAAGAGTATCTTGATAAATAGAATTTGGATTTACTGCTTATTCAGCCTTTGTGAGTAATAGATTGAGTGGAGAGTGATGTCTGATGCGATTTTTTCTAATGTAAGTGTGATTTTATTTGCATTAATAATCGATTTGGCTGGGTTCATTATTCATTGGGTTTGCATTTTAGCTTATTTGTGATGAGTGTGTTTTGATTTCAAGTTCCATTTAGAAACAGCATCAAGTTTTTTATCAATGTCATCTTACACTAGTGAGATTCCCTTTTAAACTTTGTTACTTAGTGATAAGTATTTGATAAACTGTTAGTATAATAAAATACTCTTTAATACAGGTAGGTACACCAAACGAATAACAGATATAAACGTAGAAAGCTAGTAGTACCTCACTAGAAACTTTTAATACTAGTGCTATATTTTAGTCTATTTTTATAGTATAAATCCCCAGCTTTTGCTATGAAATTATCCCTCGACAAATATTTAATTTCACGACAACATTTTACACCGTCTCATATTATTTGGCACCCCATCAACTATAGCACGACTACTCAAAATCGTTGCATTTGACAGCTCCCGCCAAAACTAAACAGCGGTGTTACTAATATCGCGCGCCCGAACCTAATCGATCCAGATATAGCCGGTTTTATCTGGATGTATCTCTTTATAGTAATAATGCCCTGCTCTGTGTTGTCTATTAGGTCATTGTTCAGAATATGTTATTGGGGTAATGTTGATAACGCTTTTGTTAGAAATTACTGGCTGACTATCGCTGAGTTTTGATTTTGTATTGGAATACACAAAGCGCATCGATTTTGTGGTAACAGTAACATAACAGTGTATTTGTGGTTTACATTTCGAATTAATATTGTGTATTCCTCTTGCATTCTACACTAATTTGGAGTTCGTTTTAGATATGACACGAGGAAAGTGTTGAATATGAAAGTGGAGGGCTAAAAGAGTAGGGTAGACCAAACGATAGATGGACTATGTGAAAGATTATTATGACTAGGGGTGACTGCTGAGATAACGTCTAATAGAGAACTATGGATGAGGGAGAAATGTTGCGTTGACCTCAAATAATTTAGGACCAGTGCAAGAGAACCATGAAGAAGGTAGAACGACTATACTATACTAATGAGTTTTATACCGTATTATGATTATAACACATACCTATGGATCATTGCCTCCTATACAGAGTTCTTCGCCATTTTCTTCCAACGTTTTCATCTGTCATTCATACATTTATTCATAGATACCATGATTATTTTAAGGTTACATAGTGCACAAAAGGAAACACCGAAGTATGAACCTATCTGTCAAAAAAGTCCATATAATGCGTCCTTAGACACACAAACACAGATGACAGTTACTCATCACTGATCTAACACATTTCGTCTTCCTCGGAACATGACATTTATGTAAGAGTAATTTATATAAACAAGAGTGTTGCTTATCTGTGGCGGTGACATCACGGGAGAATAAACACACTCACTAGGTTTGAGCATAGAATAATAAATACTGTGTAGACGGGATACTCTTGTACGGATGCTGATGCTGCCCAAATTATCACCTAGCGCTTACCATCACGTTCTTATGAAACGAACTCAATCGATCTCTTAGCCTTTCGCAATTTACTCTAACATAGGCATTTCCCTAGTTGCACCACAATGCTCGATTCTCAGCTTTCTGCATCAAGCCAGTCTGCCCCGTTGCCTAGGTAGTCGGTTCATCTAACTGGAGTGTATTCCACGCTTTGTTTGTAGATACGCGGTCTCCACTCTAGGACTCCACTGCCTCATTGTCTATTGATCCTTCAAATGAACATGGCCGGCCCAGTGCCATTTCAGCCTACTGACTTTGCAAACTATATCGGTACAAAAATATATATAGATATAAAAATTTCGGGCATTTACCGGTCCATAGCGCATTGAGAGACCTTGAATTTATAATCTAGGATTCTCAATATTGTTGTTTATCGTTCGCTAAACACATAGTGAAGATATATTCCCCGAAAACTGTAGGCATACTATAGAAGCATTCAGAGCTGTTTCGCTTCTGTTTACTTTTCTTCTATGGTTTTAGGGAGAAATGTTGATTATGCGATGAAAGATCGTGTTCTCGAAGATGAAGCTGGCGTTAAATGGAATACTCGAGATGATAGTGTGAGGAGAGAGGTGTGAGATGCTAAAGAGGTCCTTATTGGCACTGTGACGAAGTGATGTCGAGAGGTTTTTGTTATTATTGCTCTTCTTCTTTTCGTGTGGTTAGTGACTAACCTGGTGTCACAGTTTTAAAGCCGCCTATGGGTCTCTGACTTGGCTTCACATGCCGTCAAGAAATATCTCTCAGGCATGCCGGTTTCCTCACGATGTTTTCCTTCATCGTTTTTGAAGCAAGTGAAAATTATACAATATTACTTGCCAGTCCGACGATCACACCACTAGGCTATCACTGCATACATTATTGCCATGTACTCGTGTAATTGTTGGAAGCATTTGATTTTTGTCTATTGTGTTAGCGTTCTATTTTGTTGTTATGATTAATCCCGTTGGTTATTGCTAAAATTAAGAAAATCTATGTAATGAATTTTAAAAAAAAGAAACCTTCCTGTTACTCCCTTCTTTATTATTCAAACTAATACTCTCATACTTCGCTTATGTCAAATCATGGTCATCAAACTTTTCACAGAAATAATTTACATCCTTTAAAGGTGCTTACTAGAGCAAAAATATTTCTGAGTATTTACAAAAGAAGAGGAAGTAACAATTGTTAAAAAGTTACAATTGTGAAGGAAAATGTTCCGACTTTTGACATTGAAACCTGGGAGGAAACCTTACCTATGGGACTTTATAGTTTCGTAAGCCAATAAAAACTTTGTCCAGAACATTGTTTCAATTGGATTTAAGGAATGTGTTTGTTGACAACAATTTTAAACTATCTACTAACCTTTAATTTTCATTCTCTTTGGCCACAATGCCCACCAGTTCCAATAAATAACTGACTGTTACTTAATAAAATGTTACGACTTTTTGTTTTTAACTAGAAACATAAGGCGTAGTCTAGCATGGAATAATAGAGAAAATAAAAATTAGTAGTCCACAGAAACTTACATTGTTAAAGTTACTGACATCGATTGGTAACTCTAACAATCGTTACCCGTAACTTGCAAAACTTAAAGTTGTAATGCAAAACACAATAAATATGTAAATAAACCAAAACCATCCCCATTGTAACGAAACTTAACAGCAAGTTCATCCATTAACTACCACATTGCCCCCCCTTCTTACCCCCTCAGAAGGCTTCTGCTTCATGTAACGGATAACGATAATTGTTTGGACAATCGTTGTTATTCCGTTAACTTTGTGTAGGTGACAGTTAACAAGTACCTGGTTAAGATAAAGTTAGGGGGGCCATGGTTTGGGGGATTAGGGGTAAAAGCGACTATAATAATTTGAATGTCGGAGTTGAACTGCTAACAGTAACAAGTACATGGAAAGAATGAAAACAATTTTTTTAATATTTAACAAGGTTAGGTTTAGGTTATGTTCGTGGGCTCATTAAAATAATGGTAACATAACATAATAATGAGCCAAAACTTGTTTACCCTAATGGGCAAAACTCGGGCTAGTAGTAGGTATAATTTTCATATGTTATAACAGAAAAATGTGAAAGCTTCATAAATGGGAAACCAGATCGTTTCCCATTCATGAAACTTTTAAATTTTTCAAAGAATTACACGTTTTAATGGTCAAGCTCCGCAGTTTGACATTGACACGCGCACCACCATAATTTTCAAGTTGCATACAGTACGATAAAACTTAGATGTATTATAAATTTGAAAATTTCCATTTATTCATTTCAATTTTACGAATGTATTTGGTTATGTGACTTCACAAGTTATTGCGTTTGCGTAAGGATCATTTTCACCTAAAGCAGTAATAAAGATTGGTGATTTTGAAGGCGTACTCGGTTCAGATGGTGATCGGTTTTACGAATTTTGCCGATGCTACATCTAAGTTGTGTCGTACTGTAGGTAGTATGTTTTCAAAGATTTATTGATTAATTGACAAAAATATCCGTCAGGCCATAGAGTGAGCCGCGTGAGTAAGGTAACTCACTTGTAAGTCAGCGGGACTTCACGGACGCTCGCGTGAGTCAGCCGAACCACATGTGTGTCGGCGGGGCTTGACGGTGAAGAAGTGGAAGTGACACCGGCGTGGATCGGTCAGGATTAATCGCTTAAAGCCACACCTCACTCTCATTGAAGTTTTTTCTCCATCAATATCTTTACATCATCATCAGCTGCCTGGCTTTTACCAACTATGTTGGGGTTGGCTTCCAGTCTAACCGGATGCAGCTCAATACTATTATTTTGCCTGGAGTGACTACCTATCTGACCTTCGCAAGCCAATCACTGGGTAACGCAATAATCATTGGCAAGACTGGATATCAGACTTTCGGGCTTCTGACTACTCGTAACGACTGTTAAAGATACTGTACAAATCACATCCGGGACCAACGGCTTGACATGCTTTCCTAGTATGAATGATCGGGTGACCGTCCCTCAATACCTTAACCCCATCATTACTGAAATATCAGCAACACAAAACGTCCCCCAATCCTTAGGTCAATACAAATTACAACAACACCTCATTACTTTGTGGCGGCATCTACATCGCCACATGCCAACTACGCATCTAAGAGTTGACGTCACAAAAAATCCTGACGACACACAAATCCTGCATCGGACAATTAGAGATTACCGCGCGAACGACGTATATAAGACTATCGAATATCAATCATTGGGCAGTTGCCCGCCAGACACGACACCGTCTGATCGGAGGATCCGCCCTTTGCTATAGAGGATGAGAGAACTTTACACCCTGTTCTTCAGTCCTCTAAAACTTTATTACCACAACACAAATTCATAAAAAAAATATGTATCATCCACAACATCCACTACCCATGTCCAGCAAACATCCAAACATCCATCATAAACCAAGTCTCCCTCAAATCATAGCCACCCTAATCCAAAGGCTACACTTAATTAAGCCACCTGGCTTAATTTATAATCTGTTGTACAATTATGGCCGGAATAAGGGGTGCCCCCTATAAACTCGGCAGGTTAAGGCTAAGGGTAGAAGACAGGAATATTTCCTGTTTCTTTTTGGATTTTGAAAAATACTTTTGGTGTTAATGGTTTTTGTTCAGCAGTATGATAAGGCTAAGAAGGATTGAATTAATTTATGTTACTTATTTAAGAACACTACATTTAACTTAACATGCCTGAGAGATATTTCTCGACGACATGTGAAGCCAAGTAAGAGACCCATGACTGGCTTTAATACTCTGACACCAGGTTAGTCACTAACCACACGAAAAGGAGAAGAACATTTAATAGAGCTCGCTAAACCTTTTTTCTGACTAAACTAAACAGATAGTGTAATTAATAGTAGTAACACATGAATTTTTGTTATGTGGTTGTAGTGCATGGTGGGCCAGTGGTAACGGCCGCGACTTACGACTTGTAGGTCGTATTTTCGAACCCTGACAGCCGCTTTACTATGTGGAAATTATTTCATCACCACTGCTCTCAAAACGGTGAAGGAAAAAATCGTGAGTAAACCGGCATGTCCTAGAACCAAACATTCGAAGACATGTGCATGTACATTATGCTATGCTATGCTAGTGTTATTCTGAATAACATAACTAATAATTTAAACAGCTGGTACTTAGGTAGGAATAAATCATTAATACATACTCAAAGAAATAATTTGTTAGGGTAGCCATTAGTATCGATAAGGAAGACATTATTTAGTTTTGAATATAAATGCATTAATATGAAAAATACATAGGATAAGTATGTATTTATAAATACTATTATTTAAAAACAAAAACACAAACAAAAAGATAGGTAGTCATGGGGACTGCCGAAAGAAGTAAATACTTAAAACATAGCACTACGCGAATCATAAGTTTACCCTCTACCAAAAATCGCTCAACGTGCTTAGAAGTTTTCACTTCAATAAACTGTACACATCTACCTACACACTTCGTAAAATATCTTCTAACAGAGAGATACTGTTAATTACCTAATTTACAATGGCTCGTAAGTTTCAAAGTTTTGTTTCAAGTTTTCTATCCTGCAGAAGAAGTTCTCATACACACATCGTCACGCTAGACAACGCCGGAGGGTGAAACAGGCAGGTGTTCACTTACACCCACGCCAGTCGTTCGCCTTTGAAAATACCGGTGAATTCACGCAAACTTTATTTTGGGGGATAGAAAGCGCCTCGTCCGTGAAAAACATATTAATTTACGTAAAGAGTCTACCAAGTGTTCAGACATACGAAGATCAATATAAGGCATCCCACATATCGGTAGGAGTTAATTTAAAAATAGTGTAGTTTCTTAACAGGTTAAATATGTTGTGGCTTTTATATTGACTCTAACAAGACCATTCCAGAGATGGAAAAAGAACTATATTTATACATAAATATTATAAATTGTTTGTAGTAGTTGTTCTTCTAAACTACGCAGATTTTGATGCGGTTTTCACCATTATTTTAAAGAATTTGTTTCGAAAGATTTATTTGCATAATACATTAATATTAAACGTACTTATAAAAAATAAACCTCGATGTTTCGCCAAGCCGTAAAAACCGTTGCTAGTTAATAAATAAATAATAATTTATCATTAGCATATCATCGATACCCACGTCTATGAAGTTTACTAGTTAATTTGAGTTGACCTTGCATTTTGAAGCTCAGACAGAGCTTCAAAAGAAACCATGACCTCTGACATTCCCACCTATACAATAACTTCGGCACGCAAAGCTTAATCGGAGTTCCAAAATTGAATCCACTTTCAACCACTTCGAATTTTGAATTCACGAAGTGATCCGAAGTGAATGGTAGCCAATACCGATGCAGCGGGTACCGTTCGGGTCTAAACAATGGCTGCTCGACGAACAAGGCTAAACTTGTTAGGCTTTTGTGTCATACACTGGATGACGTCAATGTTCTACGTCACTTTAGCAAAGTTCACGCAATGAATTTATGACGCAAGTTACAACAGGGGGAAGATGTTGACGGAAAAATATAGAGCCTTTCATAGATAGTTGAAATGAGCCGCATATTTTTTTGTATAGACCCTGATTTCGCTCTTGACCTCTGGTGGATTATATCAACAATGGGACAAGTGAACCCAGAAGATGTCTTTCATTCTAGTTATTAAGGTAAAGGAAGGAAACACAGACGTTAATATTTTATCACAAATCTTAACAGATGGACCATAGTATAAATGCCCAGAACTACTCTGTGAGAGAGAGTGGATCGTAATCCACCACGCGGGCAGTGCGTGTTGGTGGATGGACCACAGTAGGTGTATTGAGTTTGGTAATTAGTTGAAGAAGTAACTGTCTTTTCTTTTGTTATAATCATGATATTAATAAAAAAAGCCTGAGTAGCCTATTTTCTGTTCCAATACTTGTCACTATTTTGGTGCTCAAAGGGTTGGTTCAAAGGTATAATATCTGATAACAGATCTAATGGGTAGAGTTCAAATAAATTTAGGTACAGAGAGACCTATAGTACACCCACATTTCACCAGTTATGTTTAAGTCCCATGTATATGGCTCAAATCTTAAACAATTTCATCAGCACTGCTCTCAAAACGGTGAAGGAAAACATCGAGAGGAAACCGGCCTGTCCTAGAACCAAAAATTCGAAGACAATGTGACTTCTACCAACCTGCACTGGGGCCGCGTGGTAGAATACGGCCCACTCCCTCTCACAGAGAGGAGGCCTGTGTCCCAGCAGTAGGACCATATTAGCCATAAATCTAGACTCCAGGCTGCTACTGGGCTATTCCAGATGAAAAAATCCATTAACATTCCCGACCCGAGAATCGAACCCAGAACCTCATACTGAGCTACTGCTCAGTATGAGATTACGACGACTGCCTCGTTGATCAGTAGATCAGTAGGCAGTCGTCGACGCTTCTTACAATAAGCAGTAACATTTCAATGACCCCTAAACAGTTCCTTTAATATTGTATCAGAATCGGTTAAGTTTAACTTAACTTCTTTCTATTTCTGTGAATCATCATGGAAGATTTAAATTATTTTAAATATGCGTTAAAAGCAGTGGGGGCCAGTGGGAACGGCCTCTGACTTACGAGTTGGTAGTTGTGGTTTCGAACTCAGGCAGGTACTTTGTGTAAATAATTTCATCACCACTGCTCTCAAGACGGTGAAGGAAAACATCGAGAGGAAACCCTAGAACCAAAACTGTGATGACCAGGGCGCGCGTGGTAGATTACAGCCCACTTCCCCTTGAAGAGAGGCTTAAGCTTAGGCTATTATCCTAAACGCATTTAGTGATTTGTGTTCGTGGCTTAATTCCCTTCAGTGAGATCAATCTAAGTGCTGCTGCTTAGCCTCGCATATTTGCGTAGCGTCAGAACCCCCCGGGACCGAGCAATATATTGCCAATGAATATTATAAGTGTTATGCATTGTTTAGTATTTGAGCTCCAATATCATTAGTTATTGTTATTCTCTGGTGATTAATTTGGATTTGCATTGTCAGTCTTGCTGGGAGACTGAGTATCTATTTAATCCTCATTTAAAGTAGGTAGGCCCGGATTATGGATTTGTGCCCGGTTGATGGCAATAGGCTCGCCTCCTAATTACATGGGACTTAAACATAACTGGCATATTGAGAGTGTACTACCTATAGGTTCACCTCTGCTTAACCCTTCGGGGAAATGCAGTCGTGATGTTATGGGTGGAGGTAGTAGATAGTATCGTATTCACATAGTTTTGCTTATGATAAGGTAGTCTCATTTAGGATATTTATTTCTACATCAGATTGTGCTTTTGCAATCATCATATCAGCCGAAAAACGTCTACTGCTGGACATAGGACACCACATATGATGGTCAACGTCCATAATCCTTTACCAAGTCAATTAATTTGCCTAGCCTTTTCCCAACTATGTAGGGGTCGGCTTCCAGTCTAACCGGATGCAGTTGAATACCAGTATTTTACATGGAGCCACTGCTTCCACAACCCAGAAACTGGGTAATATGATACTTTGTCAGACTTTCAGGCTTCTGACGACCCGTAACGACTGTCGAAGATCCACTAATGACAGCCGGGATCTACGGCTTAACGTACTTTCCGAGGCACGGAGGAGTCTCGGTATGTAAACATGGTCACCCATCCACGGACCAATCCCGGCAAGCGTATCTTAACCTGTTGGATCCACTCGGGCGGCTGCTATTACTTAGCCACGAGTTTTCCTTATCCTTCACCAAATCCAATTAATTTATAAATTTTGTATAGTAATTTAAGTAATGATACTTTCCACCCGGGATTCTTATAATATAATATTCATTTACTCAAACAAAGGATTGTAGCACATTTTAATAACACAGTTATACAAAATGAGTACTATATCTACAATCGTGTGGGTGGGCACAGCTCTCCTAACTAGGTTATGAAAAATAGTTATGCCTCAAATGGAAATCAATTGTTAAATCAATTCAGTGACTTCCCAGTAGTTGGTGCCCTTAAAGCAATAAGACAGTTACTATTCAAGATGTTATAACTAGCGATTAATTTGGTTCAGTATTCCAAGATATGCAGCTAGCATCTGGAATATTATTCTATGTAAAACCATCCAGGCGTAACGTTTCAGAGTCAGACTTGGCAGTGAGCTATCAACGGTAACTAATGGTCGTTCTTAGAACCAATATAGAACCCTTGATTAATTCTACCAGCCTAATTACGTAAATACTAATTATCACAGTCTCTTTAATTATGTCAATTCAACAACATTCATTGCGTTATTCACGTTGTCGAAGGGACGAATTTTTCAAACATTTGAAGCTATGGATTTTGTTTTTAAAATGAAGGAGATTATAATTGTTTGTCGTCGCAACATATCTTTTCTATATATCTCCGTCGGCCGTCATCTCAGTATTCACCCACTTTCTAGCCATAATAATAATCATCTTTCTATTAAAATAAACATTATTGAAATAAGCAGTACCTTTGTACTCAAATTATAATTATGTCGTATCTGTATGTATTTTACTGTGTGTACATAAATAATAAAATAAATAAATAAATAAAATTCATCCATCTTTTCTTTAGACTTATAAAATTGTTGAACTGGATAAAAAGCAACACTTTTCTTTCTACACTACATATAAAACTACATTCTTATTTCAGACCCATATTTCAAACTAAGTTTTCAGCATCAAACTACAAACACAACAAAAACAACATACAACAAAAAGGCATCATCTTTCACTCTTACATTCAAAACTTAATATTAAATCTTGAACCTGAAATTATTCGCGCTAACATTACAGTACAGGTAATTAAGAGACGAGGCGAGGCGAGGCGATATAAATTAATAAAATAAAATAATTAATGGTAGCTATTAATCTAAGTCTAAAGGACCGGTTGAGTAATGATCTGTATTCGTGACACTCTCTAAGTGTATGTAATGTGAATTTTATTTAAATCGACGATGTTTTTGTTGAATAAGTAAATTGAAATGCTTGTTTGTTCATTTATCTAGTAACACATATAAATGCTGACGACAATGAAGATCTAGATTTAATAAATCGGTAAAACTGGTAAATGTTTTCAGATCAAATCTAGTCTTTGTTCTGTTGTTGTTAAAACTTTAATTATTATGCGCAGAAAGAACTAACTTTAGAACCTGAAACTAAATATTGAGAGTTAACTAACAGAACGAGAAAATATTACTTGGTAACTAAGCTCTGAAACAAAGCGCAGAATTATCGTAAGACACTTACTTATACGTAAATATATATATATATTAATATAGATAGATTGAGAAATACCTAATTTCCTTCCAATACTGTGAAGGAATTCTTAATGCCTTATGGAATGATTTATGTACCACAGTCCACGTTTTGTAGATCCATTTCCATACTAATATTTATATCCTACTATATACTCGTATATATTTATATATATATATATTATAAACGCGAAAGTTTATGAGGATGGATGGATGTTTGTTACTCTTTCACGCAAAAATTACTGAACGGATTTGGATTAAATTTGGCACATAGATAGTTGATAACCTGGATTAATACATAAGATACTTTTTATCCTGATATTCCCACGGGATCGAGGCTTATGTGGGGGAAACCGCGGGGCGCTGCTAGTTTAGATATAATTCCGAAAGTAACTCTGTCTGTCTGTCTGTTCCCGCCTTGACGGCTGAACGGATTTCGATGAATTTAGGCACATAGATAGATCATGACCTAGGATGAGACATAGGATACTTTTCCGCCCAGTAATACTTTCCCCTGGGATAATGTCCGAGATCAAAAACTAGTGAAGTATAAATAATGTCTCCGTCAAAGCAGCTACAATATTCAATTATCATCCCTCTCCATAAAATGTTTGACCCAAGAAAGATTCATGTCTTTTCCGCCATTTCTATCTAACCAAGACTACACAAATTAAGTCGCACAATAAAAGGATCCTTCCTTCTCTTAGACTTGAAAGCAATGTCTGATTGATTCGCGACCGCCGTACCATCACGCTAGATGTGAAATGATCACAGGCAGCCATATCGGTGCATCTGTAGACACCCTAGTATGGATTGGAGTGCAAGTAATAGGAAACGTGCGGGTGGAAATGAACTTATTGGAAGTCTCCAAGCTGCTTGTTGTCTAAAAATCGTAATGTAAGAAAGTACTGTCTTTTGATTTGGAAACAACATTGGAATTTAATAATTAATAACAGAAATGGTTTTTTCTGAATGTACGAGCATAAAATTGACATACAAAAAACTAACCTTCTAAAAAGTATGCTCAAGTCATTTCCATTTACACTTTACTTAGCCCTATAACATCATCTGTAATCAACACAATGATAATTATGATGAAATTGCAAGATTTTAGATATTTTCATAATGACTTTGTGATTTTTCAAATGTTCCCTCTTTCATTTAGAGAGTCGTGATTCCATCGAAACACATTTTCTGTAGAAATAATTAAATCATTCTATTTATTTATTTATTTAACCATTTATGTACACACATATATACAGACAAGAAGAAAACAACAGAAAAATACGTACAAAGGTGATGCTTATTCTTAAAGAAATCTCTTCCAGCATACCTGCGATAGGACAGAGGATAAAACGAGATGTAGACGCCGTGTGTAAGAGTAGAGAGAAAGTAAAATACATAAAATCAAAACAATTCACATCTATCATTCTTTGTACTTCTAAAAATATTTCAACCATTCCATCAGGCTTCACTTCTGAGAAATTCAACCTTTCCTACCATGCCTTAGTCCCCAACCGTGCTCCCGTCAAAGGGAGTCAATATCCCCCATTCTTCTGTTTGCACTGACGTCACACGACTCACATGGAATACATGCGGTTATCACCATGCTGCCTTTGATAGCACACGAGAAAGACTCGCTACCAACGAGTTAGTTTTATTGGATTCTCTACAGGAGTTTCCTTTTGAGGATTGTGTTTATAATTAATCGTTAGGTTTTATGGGTTTATGTGTTGAGAGTTGTCTGATTAGGTTTTTCTCCTTCAAATATTTCTAATCTAAGTTCAATATGCAGTATAAAGTGCAGGAACTTTTGAATCGTCAAAGGAGTCGGTCATTCAAAAAGCTGAAGCTAGTTGTCCGTTCCATAGCGTAGTAAGTCCCTATGGAGAAGCATGCCTGAGAGATTTTTCTCAACGGCATGAGAAGCCAAGTCAAGGAGGCCCTTGGGCAACTTTAAAACTTTGTCACTAGGTTAGTCACTAACTACACGAAAAGAAGAAGAAGGAAAAGAACGGGCAGGAAAGTCCATGGACAATATTTTAGATTTTATTGTTACAAAGTATTAGTTACATCATTAATTGAGTATTCATCGCTCTTATTGATATTTGTGTGTAAGCGTAGAATTCAAAATTCAAAATATTTGATTTCACATAAACCTACAAAGACACTTATGAAACGTCAGAAGCTTGCAGGTGCACGGTTCCAATTGATCGTTTCGAATGGGGTAGGGTGATTGAAACAGATTAATAGTAAAAGCTCGTTCTCCTTTCTTAACTGTTCTTTCTTGTGCCCAAAAGATTAAGTAACTCACATTTAATGTTTAGTTACCACAGTGTAACCAATTTTCTCAGTAATTTTCTCTCCAACTTGTGAATTGACGTGAACCTTCTACTCGACTCAAAATACCACGATACACACATCAGGCAACAAATCCGAGTAGCTCTGCTGCTCGGCCTACATTCTAGATACTTGGTCAAACTGCAAATAGTTAGTCTGTAATGAGTCGACGCCGCAAATTGTTTCACTCAAGACATGAATGTGAGTCCGGAATTAAATGGACGAACTTAATTTACATACTCGGAGTTGGGTGGTTTAAGAATGTTTGAGTTACTATCCTTGAAAACGTAGGTCTTTACATAACTACAGTGAAAACTATTCATCTTTCCACTACACTACCAATATTTAATTTTACTGTGTGTGTAATGAGTTTGAAACGTATTGATAATCGTAAAAGAATTGAGTAGATACAGCATATTCACAGTCACAACATTGTTTAAAAGTTAACAAGCAAGCTGATTGTATACCATTCCCTTTGTTTGACTGCACTGAAGCTATTTCTTACCTGTATGTTATTGCTAGTGATAAGCCTCTTCTTTTAGAAGGAAATGCATTAACCACAATGCTTTGTTCAGTAGTTAAACCTGGACTAATCGTAGTCCAAAATCCTGCTGGTTATTTTGGACCGATATTAGTCCAGGTATTCTACCATTATCTAAAAGTTTTCAGAATTATCATAATCTATCTAAACAGTCACAATGGTACTTGCTAGGCTATAATCTGAAACCTCATTCTTGTCAATCGGGACAACAAAACCTTTAAAACGAAATTGGAAGTAATTTTAGGGTAAATAGATACGTAAGTGTATGAATGATGGATTTAGCTCCGGGCTATGACTAAGACAGGTATCAAATTCAGATGGATACTAAAATAGTATCAGACCAACCCAAACACGAAACATCTACAGCCCAGACGTTGGTAGAATAAAGGTGTAGGCATTGCATACACAAAAAATCATTCACCACAGTATAATTCAAGATTACCTACGTACTCAGGATTCAAAGTCGTAGGTCATTTTGTTAGTCACCAAACTACGTGGGAATTTTCTCACAGTTCACAAAAATACAATAAATGTCATGGTTCAAAATTCAAGGTTAATTTTGAGTAAGACGCCTTTGTCTGTTCTGTTTTAAAACTACAAATAAATACAGGAATATTAGTTACTTGATCATGTTTACAATGATTTTGTTGTGTTAAGTCCATATTGTTAGAGTTTCATGTAGAAAGGCTAAGATATTACTAACATGTTACGGTAAAAATATAAAAAAACCTAATAAGACTAAGATTTTGATCTCCCAAGAAAAACTGCTGTCTGGCTTGAATTACGTGTCAACAACAATATTTATTACCAGTCCAGTCACATTTTCTCTACATAGGTATTCATAGCCTAAAAAACAAGCTACGACAAAATACCAGTACCTTATTATATCCCACACAAAAAATAACATTCCTATATTTTCATTCACTACGACGAAAAATGAAAGTGAAAATAATATCTAGACTTAGCTTCACGTAATCATATCAACATGATATTCGCGTATCTGGCTCGAACAGAAATAGCTTCAGTCTGCAACCGTTTATTTTTGCTAACGGAACCAAAGTGATGTGGTGAGGGTTATAAATAGAGTTCTGCATGCCACGACGCTCCAGAACAATCGGTTATCGGTCGTCATTGAAGGGTTAAGTTTCATTTTGGGAATTACTGTTCTGGATAAACCATTCGATATGTTAATGCACTATTCGATAACAGAAATGTTTAGAGTGTTGTATGAAATTCCTTCTTTGATTCATATTGTATATTTACCAATATACAATAATGAGTGCGAAAAAAGCATTAAACATCCAAAAAAATTAAGTCCGAACTTGCTGACGCATAAAATATATAACAACGGAAGGAGTTCTTTAGGGACCCATACTAGGCCAATTTGTAATTATGAACAAATTAATGTTTCAGTAAGTCGTTAGTCAGGATTAACTAGCAGAGCTAGAGACGTGTTACTGTTAGGTGCAATGACACTTATAATCTGCTGATTGATTTATTTCTACCTGTGTTTATAAGCTGCCAGAGAAACATACAATTCTTTCACCATATGACAAGGTGCATGAAAGATTACTACCGAGCCAATTAGTTTTTCTAGTTGCTGGAATGTGAAAAGGGAAATGACTTCATAGTAATTTAGGCAACGACTGGCAATGTGCCACTTCTAGTACTATTGTGATCTTTAACCTAGCAGTGTGATTATGAACAGTGCCAATACCTCGTAAATGTAGACCTTGGAAAAATGTTATTACCGGTAAACTTACACTAGACAGTTTTTAGATCTTTAGTCATTGATGATTTAGTCAGTGACTAAAAGAGTAATGAATATAAAATAATGTAGGTGGATGGAGAGGTCAAAGAAAAGATGGATGGACTATGTGTGGAAAGATATGAAAGAGAAGGCAGTGAATGATAGTGTGAGGGTTGATAGGGGAGAATGGAGAGAGAAAACTTGTTGGGCAGAACCCAAGTTAATTGGTACAAGTACAGGAAGATGATAATGATGAGTCATTGATGATTCGTGAAAGCAAAAATAAGCAATGGGATAAAATTTGTTCAAAGCATCTTACAAACTGCGTGAAGTTTCAGTAAGGATTTGAATATCAGCTCAATAACATAATATCATCATTAAAATATTCTTGAGGTAATTTATATGGAATAAAATTGGTCGAAAAGCTAAGGGTAATTTCACCAGAGAAACCTTAAAAAACTTAAAATTCTACTTCTTACACTAAGCAATCAAATCTATTACAAAATATACGAAGGAGTTAATTTTACCAAATCTTTCATTACAACATTTGGTACGAGGCACGAGGTATATTTAGTCACGCTGAAACAAATGTCAGCTCTCCAGCTAATACTAATTTTATGTGACAATCGCGTTCCAAAATAAAGGTGATGGACGCAAACAAAGATAGAAATAGGTCACAGCATTACTATGATTCAGGAAATTCGCAAAAATAAAGACTATTTATACAGTTTATATTAAGATCAAAGTAAATATAAAATTGTTGCTGATGCTGGTCTGGCGACTGTGGAGTGAGAGTTCCTGAAGTTTGATTCAAAGTGCGAATAGGTAATTTTTATTCGTTTGTTCATGGATCAAAATTATTGGGGTCATGTTCAAGTAGCTGCAGGTTCCTAGGTCAAGGTCTTATAAAAGTAGGAAATCTAAGAGAAATAATGTAGTCAGTAATATTTACATATATATAGCCTAGTAATAATATAGTAAGTAATGAAAAAGGCTTGATAAAAAGTGTTGACAGAACTGTATTGTAGATGAGGAAACTTGGGTTTTTGCGGCATGTCACGTCATTGTCACCTGTAATTAACGATGTCAATTTACTTTCTGAATTTATCGTGAACATTTCACGATAAACTCAACGTAAATATGGATTGTAAAAGTCACATTGGTACTTGCCCGGATTTGAACGCACAACCTCGTGCAAGAGAGGCGAGACTTTAACCAGTGATCAGTGGGACAATAATAGACTGGTAACTAATTACTATAAACAATTACATAAAACTGAAACTTTGATTACGGGCTATCAGTTTGTGTGGAACCAATTAAATTGATCCTACAGAAAATGAGTTTATAGAAAATTATCCGTATTCATTGCTCAATGAGCCGTCAATTATAAGAGCCGGGGTTAAATAATAATATGAGTTTAATTGATTTAGTTGAGAGTTTAACCACTTTGTGAACTTAGCTAGTTAATTTTTTATCTGAGTTATTTTTAATCAGCCTTCTTTATTTTATACTAGCTTTTGCCCGCAACTTCGTCCGCGAGCCTATAACCTTCCTCAAGAATTGGCCTATCCAATGCAAAAATAATTTTGCAAATCCGACTGGTATTACCGGAAATTACCCCCTATATCTTCTTCTTCTTCAATCGGTCCCTCATTACTGAGGATCGTGGTCACTGGAACCCTTTAAGCGGACAAACTGCCTCCATCGGTTCCCGTCCAAAGTTGCCATCACCACCTGCTGGCTTGCGGACATAGCTTCTTTTACTTGGTCGGACCATCGTGTTGGCGACCGGCGTCGTAATCTCTTTCCTTCGGTATTGCCAACAATGACCAGTTTTTCAAGGCTGCTATCTCCTCTTCGCATTATGAGGCCGAAATAGATCAAAACTGTAGACAATCGGGTCTTGATGTCGAGTTGAGAAAGAATAGACACATTTGTGCGTTTGGCTGTCCATGGAATTTGGAGCATCCGCCTCCACCACATTTCGAATGCGTCTATCCTTTGTCTTTCTCTTGCTCGGGTTGTCCACGTCTCACCCCCTACATACAAACAAACAAACCCCCTTAATAATATTAATTAATATTAGTATAGATAACGTAACATGTCATCTACCTAGCCTTTTCCCAACTATATTGGGATTTTGATATCGATTCTATTATCTATACTTACTTAATAATATTATAAAGAGGCAAAATTTGTTCGTTTTCTTTGTAAGTTATACACTTACAAAGAAAACAAACAAATTTTACAACTTTATTTTTTTTTGTTTGTGACTTTGTATGTAGGGGGTAATCTCCGAAACTACTCATCCGATTTCAAAAAATATTTGACTCATAGAAGGCTACGCTAACATCGAGTGCCATAACATATGTTTTATCTTACAGGACGCGAACGAAGTCGCGCGCAGAATGTAGTATAATATAACATGACGTTTGTCCAAATAGGTTGACAGGTTGGTTTAATAGGTATTATCACCACATTTTGCAATGTGGCTAAAAAATCTTTGGACTTTATCAATATCTTGCAACAATACACAATGACATGATCGTTTGACTATTCATTTTATTTTCTTGTGATCAGATTTTTTTTAAACACAACATTAATTGATACCGTACATCATGAGAATAGAAAATGAATATCATATATTTTTTGAGCGGAGTGGACCAATTCGAAATAAAATTAATCAAATAGAGAACATTAAAATCACAATTCCCGCTGTGACCATTTATAACACTCATCCAATAAATCTATTCATTCAATAAATTACAAATGAATAAATTCAATAAATTATTATCTACTGGTTTATTAATAAAACTTTTCTCTCTTTGCAGGTTATAAATCCGAATGAAAACCGACTAGAAATGTTTTAAATAGTTAGTAGTGTTGTGTAAATAAAATAAAAAATAGTGATTTGTGTAGTGGTAATGGTGTGATTAGTGAAACTGTCACGAGATGGCGTTGAAAGCGATTCTCATCATTCTCATGTTGGCCGTCATCGGAGGCGGACGCGCTGCTGCTGAAAGAGGTAAGTCTTATTTTAATGATGAAGTTATAGTCAGCAAAGAAATAACTTTAACACTTCAGTTTTTTTATTATACTTCATAAGAGTTTTTTTTTTTAACTTAACATATCTTGTCGAATTCAGTTATAAAATAAACCCTTATATATTTTGAGTCTATTTAGATCGTATGGAAAAGTTAAGTGTTAATTTAATTCTGCTGTTAACCGTACAGTGAAATGTAAAAAGCAAAATGTATTTAAAACATACGTCAATGTATTATTGACCGCTTTGTCCACTTCTTGATATAAGCTTGAACTATGCCAAGAACGCATCACAGAGGAGCGTTCGAGGTCAATTGTTACCGTTTTCGAAATAATACTTTATAAGTACCAGAAATAGCTATGTATTTCTGGTTTTTATCCTAAAAATAAAACACTGAAGCTCTTTTTAAATCTTACTTTGTGTACCGAATTTAATGTAACTAATAGAGTAATTTTAGCTATTAGGTACGCTTCGCCTAGTTAAACATATTTTAGTTGTAAAACACACGAAACTACAAACTATTGAGCCATTGACCCACTCTCCTGTGTTTAAAGTTTGAAGGAGTTTGGCGCACAAATGAGGTTATTAATTACATTGTAGTACTACTATGTTACTAGCAGTGTACTACATTGTGTAGGATTGAAATATCTGGCAAATGAGATTCTAAAATAACGTAATTACACTGTATTATAACTATATCGTACGGAAGCTGAAAACATTGTCACTTTTTTTTTTCAAACGTTTTATTTTGTTTTATGATTTTTTGACTAAGTACTGTACTTTTAGCTGTACTTAACAAAAAATCCCGCAATCACAATCGTGTTCATTTATACAATTCAACTTTTTTCGTACTAGTTACGTACCTTCAGTAACAATATTTTAATCTGTCAATAGGCAAATGGAAACGATTACCTTTGCAAAAAATAAAGTAGTTAACCAAATCAAAGCTGTCAAAAAAAAGTCAGACAATAAAATACATGAATAATAACTGGTATCACAGTAATGTTTTATCCCCATTGTTTCCATCCTGGTGACTCGTATTTGATTCCTTATAACGCGATTATTGACTCAATCAAGCTGTCAATGTATGTAAATTGCATGACATTACAAAATCATGGATTCTGACGTGACAGCTGCCATTGATGTCTGTGTAACAATCAGGATGGACTTAATGTAATGTCAAAGGTGAAAAGTATCTAAAATTTGAGATTTATTTATTGAGAAATTTGATTTGTAGAGCTTTGATGACATTTGTTAATGGAAATTGATGAGAGATGAACACAAAACAACAATTGTATTATACATTTACAACTTCAAGTTGCTTTTCGAGTCTTTCTGTGTTTCACAGTCACGTGTTGTTCTTCTAAACTACGCAACGGATTTCTCTCTGGTTTTCATCATCGTTTAGAGAATTTATTGCGGAAGGTTTATGTGTATACTTCTATTAAACGTACATAACAGACTTATCGATGTGTTGTCACGTTGTAAATACCTTGCGAAGCAGGAGTGGGTCGCTAGTTGATAAATAAATGAATGAAGGGATTTAAAAAAAAATCTTCTTGTTTGTAGGAAAGAACAGAAAAACGTTAAGAGAAAGTTAAAGCGGGAAGAAAAGTTTTTATAACTATTTTCGAGTTATCTACCTTTTATGTTGCACCTGCCACTGTTACTGTTAGCCTGCATCATCCCACTGCTGGGCGCAGACCTCTCCTCATAACTTCCACTAGTCGTTTGTTTTCGCCAGCTTGTCCTGGAATTTTCTATGCGTACGTCACGCACTACTACTGCTACGTAAGCAAAACAACACAATTGTTGCAATGACGCTCATTATTTTGTGCTTTTAATTAATTCATTGTATGAGGTGTTTTAGCTTCACATTACGTAAGCTACAGGCTGTTTTTTGTTTATTAAAACCAGGCTTTTTGTATAATAATTTGTTACTGATCCCGTGTCGGATCACTAAATAATGTAATTATTGAAAATGTATCCCTCACGCCGGCGAGGTTGCATTTTCCCGTCATTTCACATTATTCGCGGCAGGCAAATATTTTTAGTTTAAAACACTATTACTTAACAAAATTAAAATGTGGAAAATGCGCCGTTTATGGGATGTATTGTAAGAGATACCAAGATGGTGGAACTTTAGTACGTACAGTGCATGCTGGGCAATCTGCTCTGTTAGGAACTTTCTTCCTTTTCCTGAGGATGAGGTCCCAGATTCAATTCCCGGGCCGGGCAAAATTTTATTGGGTTTTCCATCTGGAATTTTTCAGTAGTAGCCCGGAGTCTGGATTTGAGCCCGATTGATGGCAATAGGCTCGCCTCCTATTACACGGGACTTAAACATAACGGGTGAAATGTGGATGTACTAGGTACACCTCTGCCTTACCCTTCGAGGAAATACAGGCGTGATGTTATGTGCAGGTACTATAATTATAATACATATATAATAAAGCTGAAGAGTGTTTGATTCAATGAGGTAACAAGAAATTTGACGAGGACGACGTCGCAGGCAGATGTTTAAAAATGTTGCTAGGCGCTATTGTTTAAAGGCGTAGGTACCCGCATTCGCATATAATTATAGCATGTTGTTCAACAACAACTTACAAAATAATCATGTCTTAAATTGTGTTTCAGAATTGTATAAGAAAAAAATACTATATCCGTAGATATATTTAGTAACCTATTCCGCTTAACTATTCCTAAAGAGTCATAAAAAACCCTGTAAGAAATCGACAAGTGTTTCACGCCAACCGGCGTGGTAATACGCCGTGTTCGGGTTCACGACAAGTCAATCGTCATCCTGAGGATGTCTCGTTGAGAGGTATATAGTACGTCTATAGTATTTTATAATGGATTTCTGCAAGGTCACGCCTGAATCAATTAACTATCTTGTATTATTAAGTCCAGCTACAATTACGTTAATGCTTGCCTAAAAAATAGCTAGTTTAAAAATACCTGCCTAATCCTGCCAAAGTCAAATAAGTGAATTATTGAGGATACCGGTCGCCGGTCGCAGGTCGTAGTTGGTCGCAACAAAACAACAAAGCATGCCAACTCGGACGTGTGTGATGTGGGGGGCAGACGGGCGGAGAAACGCTGCGGTTGGAACGCTAGGTGGACCGGTTATTGGTTGAACTAATTTCAAAATAGCTTTTATACTTTATTGATTGGTTTTGAAACATGGCTCACGATACAGCAAAAGTTCTTATGAGGGCAACTTTTTTTCAATTCTCGAATTATACAAAGTAGAGGCTATTTAGAAAGTTTTAGTTACAAAACAAATGGCAACCGCTGCTGCGCTAGGTATTTTCTTGCCTAAACGCAACAACTGATTGGAGCTTGTTAGCTTTTAAGTTACAAAAATGTGGCCTAATATCCGCAAGTAAATAATCTTGATAATTTTAATGTAGTTTTCTTGATTAACTGTTTTGTGTACATGAATTCATAAATAATAATGCGAACAACCTATGTAGTATAGTATAACGGGCTGGTCTCCACAATTCCACGTCCAAGCGCGTATATTGCGTAAAACCTAACTAACGAGGCGTTCATTATAGATGCTGCAATTGAAAAAACTCCACCACACGCTCGTCTGCCCTTCCGCCAATCAGTTCTCTACCGTGACCGCGGTGACGTGAGCTTAAAAGCTTTCCGACATTTTTAGTGGCGCCATCTCTGGAGCGTGGCGAAAACTACCACTGACACTGCAGAGTATGAATATTTTAAGGTGAACATAATTGGCCACTACAGATAAAAGTTCGGATGACATTTTAACGAAGCATAGCGAGCTGGGTAATAGACAGGGGACTAAGAAAGTAAGTATAGCAGAAATAATGGATGAACTGTTCTTAGATAATATTGATCGTACCTACTCAACATCATAAGGAGTTTATTTTAAACAAATTCGATGAATTAAAAATTATAAAAATAATAGGAGAGGAAGCTTCAAATTTTTTTCAGGTACAGTAAAAATTAAAGTTTGCTAAAGGTACAAAAATATTATTTTGAATAAATAGCTATCTATACTGAATTGTATTAACGAGAGAGAACTATTAACAATACCCTACAGAAATTCAGGTTTTAAAGATTTCAAAGTGACAGAGAAAAATAATAAAGGCAATTTAGGTTGACAGCATGAAAAGTAACAGTTGCGAGCTTATTTGCAGACTGCATTTCTCTTCATCTACAAGAACTTCCATAATCAGCTTCATAAATTTTGAACATGGAAATACCACAGAGTATCTAAAAGTAAACTAGATCAAGTTCAAAGTTTACGGTACGATCAGTATTTCTGTGGTGATGTATGGAGTCTGGCGGGCAGCGGTCGCGATATTCAATTTCGGGAGCGCGCCCGTTCGTGCGAGCTGACAAAATTGGCCACTTTTAGAGATACGTAAGTTTTAGGGTCTTGTTGTTTAGTTTACTATTTGTGGTAGATGAAAAGTGAATAGAAGTATTGTTGGTTTACATACATACATAAACTTACGCGCTTTCCCTTGAGGTAGGCAGAAACTACAGAACGTCATCTGCTACGATATTTGCGTACTGCTGTTTCTTCGTCTGCTTCGTTCGTCATGTTATTGCATGAAGATATTATTTTAGATATGATTGATGACTGTTAAAAACTTGGTTAATTTTGCAAGTTGACAGAATTTTGCCATTCTTTAAATGAACTGGCTTTCGAATTGTTTGGTTTTCTCATTTTCTTTTCTACGTACTTTTTGCACATATTTTGATTCATCTCCACAAAAAATTAAAGCCGATTATAAGTTTTTAAAGATGAATACGATCTTGAAACGTATTATATTTGCTGGTTCAAGCTACCAATAGGTGCATCGAAATAGCAATGATATTTACCATAAAAAAAAACAAAGAACGCGGAACCCGCTCTCCTAACGACAACTCTGCTATCTAAATTCTATTTCAATCCTTTTGAAGATAGAAGCCGAGTGACGTTTGTTAGTGCGTTTTTGTTGCGTTTTTGCTGCATTCAGTTAATTAAAGTTTCGCTATCCAGGCTAGATTTCAGGCTAGTCTAGGTTTCAATTCTGTTGCATTGTTTGTTTCTGATATATGTACAAGGAAAAAAGGTACGGTCTTTTTGTCTGTCATCTCTTTCGGTTATGCTAAAAATACGCTTGTTTTTTATCCAATTACGACAACGCTAAAAACAAAATGTTTTGTATTTCATTTGCTTTGTACAATGAGTATGATATTTTTACCTCGTAAAGCCTAAAAAATGAAAATGATTTCAACATCAGTGTGGGGTCTTTATTAAAATACAAATAGGTAGGTACCTAAAATAAATTGGAGAAATATTAATTAAAAAATAAGTAGGTGATTGTGGTTATCTTACTGGATACCTACAAAATAATCTAAACCAGTAAAAACCCGGCCAAGTGGGTTGCGGACCACGCACAATGAAGGCTTCCGTAGTTGGGATGAATTTATCCCAAGAACAAACTTAACATTGTAGTTGAAAAACACATACTTTCATACATTCCACCTGCAAATGTAAGTTTGTATGAACAGTATTAAGAGATTTACCATGTTATTTTAAGACAATAGACCTGTATAGATTTCCTGTAATCTATAAGTATAGAACTATTTCCAGTATAAAAAAAACAATAGTTCTTGTTTTTGAGTTAAGGGGGGGGGGAGGGGAATAATAATTTTCATCCATTATCTTAATAAAAAATGTATTTGATACCCTCACAATGAGCCCTTTCATTTAATATGTCACACGGTACAGAGTGCACAACTTTCTTTTTTTTTCTTCTATGCCTCCTGAAAGTGACCCCTTATTCATTTATCTACATTACACGTCCGTATTTGGGTCGCAGAAAGACATATGTGTACCAAATTTCAATTTAATCGTTCCATTAGATTCGGAGCAAATTGACTGTGACAGACAGACATACGAATGATACTTGTGGTTCCGTTTTTTCATTCGGACGTACGGAACCCTAATAACTAAGGTAAGGTAAGGCTCCCAACCTTTCTTATGCCACCGGAACCGTATGCCAAAAATACACATTTCCCCTAAAAACGTATTTAAATAATATATCAAATTATTAACGTGGCAATATTCAGATTTAATATCGCGAGGGGAGCCGGGGGGCGCAGCCGGGTCAGGTCAAATGCAATTTATGAAATGACTACCCAATTCTACTTTACAATTTCCGTGCGAGGCACGCTTCATATATTGTACTGGTTGCAAATATGTTGTAATGATGATTTCTTAAATAATTATATTTATGAGAATTTTTAAAATGGTCTGTTTCTTGTCAGCATTGTCTGGCTAAATATGTATTCATTTGTTTTTCCTTAAAAGAGAATTCTATCTATATAAGTGTTGGTAGTATCAATGAGAGTTTCTTCTGCCCTGCAAAAAGTTGGATTTTAAACGGGCTTTTCCTACCACTCATCGGGTCCGCCATTTCCATGTATACTTAGAATTTTTTCTCGTTGAGAAATTACTCTGTTATGACTAGGGTAATGAAAAACTCTTGCAATCTGTCCAGTTTCTACCCTAAGTAATTACTCTAACTAACCCTACAATCCTACCAGTATAGCTTGCACAGCTCGCTTGCTTGATTGCAATATGTAGAAATAGAGATAAAAGGGTGTATCGTCTTTGCCTATCTTTTTAGGTAAAACGGGTGTGATATTCGTGGCTAAGTAATAACAGCTGCACGGGTCGATCGATCAGGTTAAGCTCCGATTCGTGGATGGGTGACCATCTTCACATACCGAGACCCCTCCGTGCCTCGGAAAGCATGTTAAGCCGCGTCCCGGCTGCCATTCGTGGATCTTTAACAGTCGTTACGGGTCGTCAGAAGGCCGAAAGTTTAACAACCAGTCTTATCAAGGGGTATCGTATTACCCAGTAACTGAGTTGTGGAGGTCAGATAGGCAGTCGCTCCATGTAAATACTGGTATTTAGCTGCATCTGGTTAGTGTGGAAGCCGGCTGCAACAAAAGCTAGACAGATGATGATGGGTGCGATATTTTGACACACATAGCCTAGATATTCAGCCTCATCTCACCCTAGGGTTACCTCAACAAAGAAAATACTTAAATATCCCATTACATTTCGTTCCAACACGTTCCTATTTGTGATGTAAACAAAAAACCAAGAATTGACTTCAAATCGTTTGAAGTGACACGTTTAAGGTAAACAGCTTTCAGAATAAGGCTCCGTCAAGGGAACGCAATTGTTTTTGGAATTCTATTTATAGGGAAATCGATGAAGAAATATATTTGAGACAAGGAATTGTAGAAGAAAAGTGTTGAGGCGTAAAATTAATGGTACAATTTGATAGGAAATGTGAGTGGAAACGCCCTAGAAGGACATAATTATGACCTTATTGGTGATATTGTTCAGAAAGGTCAAGTGCTCACTACCAGCGTGCGCGTATTCGTAAAACAAATAAAAGGAGTATGTAACTATCGTAGCAGATTCTGTAGTTTCTACTTACCCCCATGGGAAGATGGCGTGATTTTATGTATGTGTGTATTTGATAGGAATTTTACAATACAATTTTATTTTCACTGCAGTTGATATTATAACAGTTTTGAGATGTAGCTATACAAAAAAATATAATTGGAGTTAAAAGAATTTGATTAATTAAGGACTATTTGGCTACAAGATACCGGACAAAAGATTCTATGTAAACAAAGATATTAATATTTTAGAAAACTTCAAACATTTACCTAATCTCCTAAAAACACTTGTGTCTTGGTAACGTCAGATAAAAAATCTACTTAATTTTCTACTAGCTGAAATTATTTCAATTATTTAAATATTTTAACCAAAAATTCTTGTTTGATAGCTCATTCCTTTGAAAGTTTTCTTTTGGTATTTTGTTTAAATAATCAGATCAAAGCTCGTTTTTATTAAATATTACATGAAAGAGAATCTTTTAAAATCTTTTGATAATCTTTGCGTGTGAGAATTTAAGATAAAGTTAGGGTTGTGCTACACTGTTGTAGTTTTCGTTGATGAAAAACTTTGCATAAGCATAGCATAATTAGGCTATAATGTTCCCACAGGCCCCCTCTCTTCGAGAGACTGCAATCCGTAACCCAGTGCGGATTAGTAGATGGCACATGTCTTCGAATTTTTGGTTCTAGGACATGCCGGTTTCCTCACGATGTTTTCCTGCACGTTTCTATGAACAGTGGTGATGAAATTATTTACACAAAGTAAAGCCACGGCCCCGGTTTGAACCTATGACCTACAACTCCGTGGGGGCGTTACCACTGGGCCAATACTGCTCTCGAAAAACCTTAACTACAAAAATGTTCACCACAATTTTTCGAACACTGTTTAGTTTTCTTATAATAACAGTAAAAAGATATTTCTTCTTTTGTACATTTACTGTCAAATGACTCAATAAACATTTTGCCGTATCTGTGCCAGTCATCTACAAAATGATGACAATGATGGCAATGATGGTCGATAACGTCGATCGTCGATTTAGATCGAACAAGTGAGATACGACCTTATAGCTTATAATAAAACTTCGGGTATTTTCTGTACGCACCTTGCTAAGGGCACTGTGAGGTCGCGGTAATAAAGTTAAAGTTTTTATTTGTTCAAATTATAAGTTTCAGATTCTTCGTGATTTATTTTTTATGGACGTGGTTTTATTTTTGTGAATAGTTACGGCTTGCTTGTAATTTAAGTTTCGATTAAAGATAAAATAGTGATTATGGGGCATGCTATGGCTTTGTGTATAGGTAAACTCAGTTAAAATTAAGAGCGGAAAAAATACTTTAGTTTTGCATAGAAAAAGATAATAAATCTATATCTTTCGAAACTTAGTATGTAATTATTTTGTTTTTTGTTGTAATGTTGTTGGTAATGATAATGGTGTTGTCCCTTTTCATTTGTAATGAACTGGTTTTTCAGTTCACCTAACACTCTGTTAATAGTATCGCCAACACCAAACATAAAAGATCAATTAAATGAAGCCAAACGAAGAAGACAAATATAAACACAAAAAGCAAAAAAACATTTTAGATTGACAAACAATTCCCTCCTCGTTAAACAACGATTCATTAAAATCAAACCGGACATTAACAAATTGCTGCACGGACTACACTTCTGTCAAACCAATTGGGACATCAGAAATTTACAAGCTTTGACGTCAATAAATAAAACATTTTAATGAACCGCCTGATCTGCTGTCGGTACCGCTACACGTAATATGTGATTACGGAAAGCCCCGGGGAGAGTGAACGATTCATATGTTTTATATATTAAATTTACCAAATATTCCGGCCAATTCGCGAAATATCTGGGTTATGTGGAGTTTGATGGCTGCTGATGATTTCTAGTTAAATTTTAGGAAATTTCATATACGTAGCTATGCTGTGCTATGCTATGCTATGTTTTGTTTCCGTAACTCTTTAACCTTCCAGCTATTATCTAGATCAAAGGCTGCAACTAAGAATATCCCAAAAAACACTTTTGAACCACTTATTCCATCCCAGGACATTTTCTCAGCCAAGTTTTTAAGAGTGAATCTGTAGTACTAGAATTACCCGAACACTTTTGGTGTTGGTTGTTGGATTTCCCCACAGGCCACAAGCCATACAGTATGCACTGAATTGTGGATTTTTAACCTCTTACAATTCTGCATATGTGGCGTTAAGCTGTTACTGTACTGGGGCTTAAATTTTTATGGCTTTTTAGGACTTTTGCAAAGCTTGCAAAAGAGATTTTGGATGATGTCTGATTACTCTCGTTCATACTACGTGATTTGCAAATTCTGTCCTTCCTACTGTTGTGACAGGAATTACTGATTGCTTAGGCCTTCTATTGCTTATATTTATTTATTTATATATACTCTACTCTATTGTACACAAGAAAATAGATAGATAGCAAAAAATAAATTTAACACTACAAAACATACAACGGGAGGTCTTATAGCTTTTTGCGATATCTTTCAAGCAACCCTGGAATGGACAGTGATTGCGTGTTTTTCAAAAGAGTCCCTGTTTTCGCACCGAACTTTTCATACCTTTCTTCCTAGATACCTGCATGTTGCAATATTTTTAATGTGTAAAAATATAACATTCTTCGTATGCTTAAAATCTGATTTCATTATGGTGAGTAACGTCACATACATACGCGAATGCGACGTGTTTTTTTATTCTTTATTATAAAGGCAGACAGAAGCTTTTAAAGTAATTTTATTTTCGTTATTTCGTGTGCGCCGGTGTCCTATGAAAATGTTTCTTTCATTCCTCTTTATAATTTCAATAAAGCCGTAGTTTTTTAGGATTCCGTACCCAAAGATTACCAAATGGAACTCTATTACTCCTCCGCCTCCGCTGTGCGTACGACGGTCAGCAAAAAAAAAAAATGTGTTAAATATTATACGGTGGTACGGAACCCTTCGTAAATTAAATTTTATATATATTATTGTCTGTGACGAGCATAGATAAGTAAATTTCTATGGTGACTAGCTTCTTCCCGCGTCTTCATCCGCTTTAAATAAGCAATATGCTATGGCACGAGGCAATTATAGTGTAGCTTTCTATCAGTAAAAGTTTCGTTGTAATCGGATCAGTACTTCCAGAGGATACCTCTTACAAACAAAGTTTCTTTTTATTATATTAGTTTAGATATAACATTGATTTTTCCAGACTTCCATGTTTGAAGCACAGCTAGCCATTCTTCTGCCCTTATTTTAATTTATGTGAGGTCTTTTTCTACCAAGCATAGAGATTAATTATGTCGAGGTGTCGCCATATCAAAACTCACTTCCAATACTATAATATAATTTTCCATCGGGCGAGATCGACTTACTTCGTATTTTATTTGCCAGTCGTATTAGTATGTCTCGGTATGTTGTTTGAATTTTATAAACTGTCGTGCCAACACGAAGAAGAATGGTATGTTAGGTGTCAGGGCCGCCTATTGTGGTGAAAGCCTGCCCCGTAGCCTGCAGTATGAACATTCATGAAATCCCTAAAAATACCTAGAGCTACATCTATCTAAACCCAAAGAAGCTAACATAATAAAACCCTATAAAAACCAAAGCTGCGTAACAATTGACTTACGTACTACCGCCGACGTTGCCCTCTGCCCACTTGACCCCCTGTCCTCTCTGCCCAGTGCCCAAATATAACGTCGTTATGTAAGGTCCCCCTATTTGAATCTGCAGGGAAAGACCCATGGCTGCGTTAGCAATTGAATTTTAAAAGATTTTTGCTATGTACTTTTTAGTGCCTGACCTGTTACAGGCAGTTTTGGAAAGTTTTTAGGGCATCCTTTTTTTATGTCCAGGCCGGACACGTTTTCCCGTTCCGTGCCTTCGAAAGTATGTTACGCCATTGGTATTGGATATTATTCGTAGATTTTCGTTACGGGTTGTCAGAAGCCCAAAAGTCTGACATCCAGTCTTACCAAGGGGTATCGTGTTACCCAGTAACTGGGTAGTGACAGTCAGATAGGCAGTCGCTCCATGTAAAATATTGGTATTCAGCTGCACCCGGTTAAACTGGAAGCCGACCCCAACATAGTTGGGAAAAGGCTAGGCAGATTATTTTCTTTAGACATGACGTATCTAGAGGGCCTCGACAAAGTGCTATTTCTATCAGCGATAACGATGATGGCAGAATCGAGGCTCCTGCAGACAGGTGGGACGCGACGGCGCGAGGCGACTCTGGTGGAACATTTCTATGAAAACTTCACGGAAATTGTTCTACCGCTGTCGCGTCGCGCCTGTCTGCGGAGTCTTTACGAATGTAAGACTGACATAAGCTTCTGAAAAGTTTATGTCAATCCGGTTAAAAGTCTTTGTAGAAATACGAAACGCTTTGAAATTGAATTTCGCTTGTCTAGGTCCCTTAGTCATAAATAGTAGTTTCTATGGTGAAAACTGGCAATATAACACTTTCTTCTTCTCGTTTTCTTGTGTAATTATTCCAAACAAAGTGTTTCGTCAACTTCTAATTACTATTTATTTTTCTCATCCCTTTTGATGACGGCAATAGTTACAAATTAAATCTCTAACTGTTACTTTTGTACCTATTCGCAAATAATAAATGACATGAAAACTAACTTTTTGACTGTCACAAAGTTGTTACATTTCATTTCAACTTAGGTACTTATACGAAGACCCAAATCACAGAAATATGACACTCTAACAGCCGCACTCAGAAAGGTTCATTAAATTAGTCCTAATTCGTACTTAACTAATTAGCATTAAATCCGTTAATCAACGGTACATCCCAGAGACATAAGT
Organism: Agrochola lota; assembly: GCA_947364205.1. Taxonomy (NCBI): domain Eukaryota; kingdom Metazoa; phylum Arthropoda; class Insecta; order Lepidoptera; family Noctuidae; genus Agrochola; species Agrochola lota. Next base: position 15,054,235 of record OX376244.1, on the reverse strand, counting down.
TAAGGGTTCCTTAGCTAATGACAGTTTTAAGTATCCGTAGGGTGAAGCATCTTATCGACTGCATATCGATAAAGCCTTTGTGTAGCCACATTTTAAAAGTGTTGATAATAATTAAGAAAAAAATATATTTTTTATGACAGGCAGTTCTTTTACTGTAAGTTTTTACTAAATTCAAAGCGAAACATTCATTTCTTTTAAATAAAATACGTGTCGCGGGTTCGATCCACGGTCTGGGTGTTAGTGTATGTGAGTTTCTATGTTTGTAAACGCACCCACGATACAAGAAGAAATTCTTAGTGAGGCAAATTACGACCTTTTTTCTATGGCATCACTTCTAACTGTCGATGTCAAACCGGGGAATTTATAGTTCGATTATTTTTTGTGTTTAATTTATTGACACACGGTTTTTTTATTTATATTTGCAATTTTTTTATTTAATTCTACGTAATGGGTATTTTCTAATTTAAATTGAATTGCATGTACTCTGATAATAAATATTTGTACATCTAATACTTATGTTTCATGCTGGATTATATTCAAACACAATGTAAAAAAAAAAAAATTGTATTTGTTTTATTTACGTATTTTGTCTTCATCTATATTGTGCATGGAATTCTTGAATTGAGTATTTTGTTAAGGGATCAGAATTAAACTCTTAAATACCGCCTCGGTCCTATCTTATCTATATTTTCTGACATAGTCTACAAACTCAATAAAGTCTGCCAAATCAGTAATTATTTTTTTTTAATAAACGCTTAATGTGAAAGCGAATTCACCGGTAAAAATAAAAATATAACCCCAAACTTAAACGTAAAATCAATCGTTAAAGAGTTAAGTAAAGGTTTTGCTATACTTAACTTTAATTGTCATTAAGGGACGCTAATGTACCCTTAACTGACTCTGAGTGTGAACTTTTTTAAATTTTTACTAAGGGGCGCCCTAAGTAACCATTAGACGTCTCTGAGTGTGGCAGTGAGACCAATTCCCAAACATTGGCGACCAACTCATTAAAAAAATAACAAAAGAGCATCGGGACCACTCAATGCAAAAGTTTCAGAACCATCACTCTCACATCTGACAAACTATTATTACTTCCCAAATAAGTCGCACGATTCCACTTGCAAAACAATACTACATATAACCCCAAAAGAAACTATAATACCTTGATTCGAAGATATAAGGTTCAATTTGCTTGTGTATTAAGGTTTTTGAGACGTATTTGTAAAGTGGTGGCCGCGGATGAAACTTAGAAAGACAAATTCAGTACATGACTGACGCGATGGCGGTTGAACAACAATAAAGTTTTGATGTGACGGAAGGACTGAAATATTCATGTCTATAATCTAATCTGAGCGATTTTAGTATCTTAAGTTAATTTAGCAATGCTGGTGTAAAAATATTAATTTACTGACCACCTAAATATGACAACATTATGTCCATGAACCAGAACCCAAGGGTCTGGTATAATTAGAAGTACTTATACGAGTATGTAGATTTGTTTTATGTTTTACTATGTATCATAATTTGAGTAAACTTACCATAGTTTTATGCACGTGTCTCTGTGATAATAAAACAATTTTTTATTCTTTCTTTCTTCTCATTCAAAAAAACTTTTGGAAGTTCATTTCTAATACTATAATTAATACGGAAGAAAGGATTGCTCCACCCAAATAGACTTTAAAACTGGAACAAATTACCTACCAAAATGTTAATTGATGACAGAAATGGGCGAGATATACTAGTTAGGAACCAAAGTCGGTACTTTCAGGAATTATTTATTGGGATGGAAAATATAATATTGAAAAATAGGCCGTCATGAGGACTGCCAAAAGAAGTGAAAACTTAAAACTAGTATTAGCGCCATCTATATTCTAGAGTAGAACACGATGGTGCGTCGGTGACGCGAATCCATAAGTGTATCCACTACTACCAAAAATTGCTCAACGCGCGTGAAGAAGTTTTCACTTCACAAATGACACAGAAGTCAATTCCGTCTTTAGAAAGCCGGTGTCAATCCTGAATCTTGATGTTGACAACATGATAATCATACAATGCTTCTGTAAAATTATAGGCAGATAAAAATAAAATCTATTTCTTAGCTGACCTTGCTCCAAACAGCTGTTTGAGATCCGATTCAATGTGTAATGTTTATGTTTAGCGATAGTTTATTACATAAATACGTCTATTGTACTCATTGTAATGAACGGTGTAGATAAATAGGATAATCCAAGCATATAAGTAGCACTTAAGCAAAAGACAAAACACCAGCAAATTAATTGCGTAACACACTTTCGTAATCACAATTCGAGAGTATTGAAGGATATTGCTAATCCATTGCTTCATAGGTTTGAAAACATTGTGTGCTCAATGATCCAAAAAGATGTAATTTTATGTGTGTTACGCAATTACCCCGCTGAACCAAAGCGTGCAAGCACGCTTTGGTTCAGCTTTAGCTAAGCTTTAGCTAAGCTTAGCTAAATTAATTAATTTTATTTATTTATTCAAAACCGGTTTTGAATAAATAAATATGAATTACTTTTAGAGCATGAGCTGATTAGAACAAATCAGCTCATTCTCTAAAAGTAATTCCTTCGGGCCTAATAGCCTGCCTAAATTACAATCATAAAATTTTCCAAGGTCACGTCAAGGCCACATCCAGCGGCCCACGTCCTTAAGCTTCGTAATAATAGACGAAATAGTTGTCCAAGTATTCAGGAGGCCGGCCATTTTGTTTGCGGTTGTTTTGACCCACGCCACGGTTAATAGCGTGGCGGGTCCTTCAATTATATTATTGAATTTAATTGCTCGAATAATGTTGGTTAGGCTTATTCCACTTTTCCCCGTTGGATGATCCCCATTGATGGGGATTAGTGAACTTTTTGTTCACTATTCCCCGTTGACCCAAAATTTTTATTTAATGGGGATAAGTGAACTAAAAAGTTCAATAATCCCCATTAGGTAGGTACGTTAAAAAAATAAAATATATGAATCATGTTACATTTATTAATTAAAAATATAACTTTCTTATACCTAATAAAGTCACAGATTGTTACAATCATTAATTTAAAATTGTAGCATGAAAATATTTCTTTCTTATACCTTGTAAAATCAAAGATTACAATCACTTAAGTTTTTCTAATTAGGTACGTTAAATAAAAACAATATAAAAATAAAATATATGAGTCATGTACTTTTATTTTTATAAGGTAAGAACAAAATTTTAAATTACCTACATACCTACTTTACGATTTTATTAGAACGAAAAACAGATTGTTGCCCCAACGAAATTGTTCTAACGATGTTTGGGAATAAGACCTTATATCTATCTATCTAATAAGATACACAATACTGTAAAAGATGCTCATTTTCTAGAGGCGCGCGCGCAAGGCGGTGGCGGAGCGGGGTGCGAGTTAGCTCGTATGTGATTGGTCGACCCATCTTTTGTTTTTGTTTCGTAGTCGTTAAGGGTTAGTAGTGTGTAGTGTAGTTCAAGCGTGCAGTTCTTATCAGTTCGCAGTTATTAGTTTAATATAGGAATAAATAAAGGAAATGGCTGGTAGTTCAACTGACGTTTGTTTAGAGTACGTTAAAAATGGTAAAGCTACTATACTTCTCCGGGCCGGACATCAATACAGTAAAAAATGCAAATATAAAAATGGTGGAGTTTTGTGGGAGTGTACCACAAGAAAACAAAGTAAATGTGCCGGATCCATCACTGTCATGGTAAGTTACTTATTATATTTTGTGATTAATAATGACAATAATAACTCAGGTTATGTGTGTTATCAATATCACGTTTATCAATATCAAAATTTAAAAATCAACGTTAAAGTTTAAACACTGTTTCTGTCATGGCGGCACGTGTGACGTCATTCTTTTGTCAAACAAGTCTATTACACCTAGTGTAGTAAAAGAGTGTAGCTGAAGTGAATTGTATATATTTAATTATTATTACATATTTTAGTTAAGCATAAAGTGAAATATGTTTTGTTGAACTATTCTGATAGGATAACAACAATTTGTTATAAGTTTTAAAGGTTGTTAAATAGCCTATTTAATTTTGTATTCTATGTAAGTGCAATATTGTTTACTTAAAAAATAATGTAAAGTAATTAATTATTATTACTTAATTTTACAGGACAATCAAGTTGTAGCTGAGAAACGACACAATGTTTGTGAACCTGATTTTGCGCGGAATGAAGTTACCTTGAGGTTATTCAAACTAAAAACTACACTTGCGGATCCAGAAGCACCTGCTATTCCCACTGCTTACAACGCGGCTGTGAGCTCACTAAAAGATACCGGAATTGACAAAATAAAAGAATTCCCTGCCCTGAAGTCTATCAAAACAACATTATATAAACACAGAAATGCAGCATTTGAAGTAAGTAAAATTGAGTTCAAAAATGTTGAAGAAGTTAAAGTACCTCCAGCTCATCAGGAATTTATTTTAGCAGACTACAATGACAGTGGTATCCGTGTAATAGCTTTTTGCTCTGAATTTGCCCGACATCAAATGAAAAATTTGAAGATGTTCTTGGGTGATGGAACGTTTTGGATCTGTCCATCTCCCTTTTACCAACTCTACACCATTCATGGGGATTTGGGCAGTACAGAAAAACACATAAACATTGTGCCACTTGTTTATGCCCTCATGAGCCATAAAAATCAACAAACATATGAAATTTTATTTAGTATGCTAAAATCTGCATTACCTGATTGGAATCCAGAAATATTTAAATGTGACTATGAAGTGGCTCCGATGAACGCAATGCGAAATGTTTTTGTAAATATATCTATTAGCGGCTGTTATTTCCATTTCACCCAGGCAATATGGAAGAAAGGAAAACAACTCAAACTAACAAAAGATAAATTAACCAGAAGACAAGTTGCACTTAGCACTGCTTTGGCTTTGTTACCATCAGATAAAATCATTGCGGGTTGGTTTTATGTTGCCTCTCAAAGCCCTGATGATGATAATAGCAAGGAGTTTAGAAATTACATGCTCAGACAATGGCTACAAGATGATTTTATTAAAACGTGGTGTGTATTTGGACAGACTCATCGCACTACGAATTTAGTCGAAGCATGGAATAATAAAATAAAAAAGCGTGTGAAAATAAAGAAACCCAACATTATGAAGCTCCTCACAGCGTTGGCTGAAGATGCATCGTATTACGAAGTTCTTGCATTGGGGGTTTCTGAAAATAAAGGTATAGCGGAAAAAACAAAAAAAAGCATCAATCGCGATAATTATATACAGGAGGTCCAAATGGAACTCATTAATAATGAAATTACGATTGGGCACTGTTTAGAAAAACTTAAGTGAGTGTAATCTTTGATTTTACAAGGTATAAGAAAGAAATATTTTCATGCTACAATTTTAAATTAATGATTGTAACAATCTGTGACTTTATTAGGTATAAGAAAGTTATATTTTTTATTTTAAATTAATAATTGTACAATCTGTGATTTTACTAGGTATAAGAAAGTTATATTTTTTATTTTAAATTAATAATTGTACAATCTGTGACTTTATTAGGTATAAGAAAGTTATATTTTTTATTTTAAATTAATAATTGTACAATCTGTGATTTTACTAGGTATAAGAAAGTTATATTTTTTATTTTAAATTAATAATTGTACAATCTGTGATTTTACTAGGTATAAGAAAGTTATATTTTTTATTTTAAATTAATAATTGTACAATCTGTGATTTTATTAGGTATAAGAAAGTTATATTTTTAATTAATAAATGTAACATGATTCATATATTTTATTTTTTTAACGTACCTACCTAATGGGGATTATTGAACTTTTTAGTTCACTTATCCCCATTAAATAAAAATTTTGGGTCAACGGGGAATAGTGAACAAAAAGTTCACTAATCCCCATCAATGGGGATCATCCAACGGGGAAAAGTGGAATAAGCCGTTGGTTAGAGGGTGGTTTCTAATTACTTACGTTTATTTTTAACTTGATAGCCATTAATTTTGTTACGGGTCCGGAAGCCTGAAAGTCTGAAAACCAGCCTTACCAAGATGTTACTCTGTATCTGGATTGTGGAGGTCGCTCCATGTAACGTACTGATATTTATCTGCTTCCCGTTAGATTGGAAGCTGAACTCAGAAAAGTTGGGAAAAAGCTAGACAGATGATGATGAGTCATCAATGTCGTAAACAATTACTAAGAGAAATACACGTCAAGGAAATGGGTGGCAGCGTCCTCCTGTCTGCTAACTAATCAAACGTTTTCACGAAAATAAAGGGCATGGACTCGAATTGCGCCTACTTAATTTTTTTCTCTTTCTGTCTCTCTAGCTTCTGTCTCAGTCTTCTCTAAAAGAGTCGCAACTCATCTCACTTAAAATAATTTAAAGCTATTTGAAAGCCTTGCCCATGTTTAGTAGTTGACTTTGAAACTTGAATCTACAAAATATGAAAACTTATCTGGCCAGGTCACACGAACTGAGAATTCAAATCTATAATTACTTCAGAACATTGTTGAGAATCTTTAACCTAGTTTCAAATGTCGGCTGAAGTGGGTCATTTTAATGCTAATAAGTGGGCTGTATTGTGTAAGTGGGCATAAATTACGGTCTTGAGACCCGGTTCCTATGTCCAGAAATGTTAAAGGTATAATGTAAAGTTAACCGTCCACTGATCCGTTGGATGTGCACGGAGTTATGCCACGTAAGCTGCGCGGTTCATTCGTTTGCCAGCATCACATTCGTGCGTAGTGTGACTGGTAGCAGTGGACGATAAAAACACGTGCGTAGCTTAGCCGTGGGCTGCTGTGGAACGGCGCCTTATCCTCTGAGGGCTACCAATGCTAAGCTTTAAAACTATGTTTCAATATTGCCAATGAATGGAAAATGAGAGTTTTAAAATCCAATTGAGGTTAGGCAAGATTTCTGTCCTCGGTAGAAAATAATTATGAGATCAATATTTTTTACTTTGTCTGATACTTTTAAAGATAGATTTACTGTACCAAGAAATACTAATAATGTGTTGACATTCAAATCCAAACAGATCCAAATCGGGCTTTTGATATTAGAAACTAATCTTATACATAGTTTAAGCTTCAGACTAGTAATTAAACCAAGATCGTGGTCGTTAGATCAAAATGTCAGATTAAATAACGTAACCATGAACTTTTTTATTTTTTTATTGACAACGGAGAAGCCTTATCGCATCTCACCCAAAATATTTCCAGAAAACAATAACAATAATAATAACCCCTGGACCAGGAAGAACCAAATACAGGTATTTAAGTAGATAACTTGACCCCAAAACCGTAAAATCAAAATGGCCGTTCCCTCCGGATTAGTACATACATTCCGGTCAGAGGTTGCCGTATAGCTGTCTGGTTGTCCGGTTGTCCAGCTGTCGTGTAACTCCGGCCGGACACTTGTTATTTAAGGCAGGAGACTACAGCACTCCGTTCATATTTAAACTGATGACTAGTTACGGTTTCAGCACGTTTGTTCGATGTGCTTTGCGAAGGAACAATGGGGAAGTTTGAAAGTGGGAAGAAATAGGGTATAAATTAATCACTATATTTAGAAAGATGATATGGTTAGAAAGGAATGACTAACGAGATGACGACTAATAGAGACGTATGGAAGAAAAATACATGTCGCGCCGACCTTAAATAAATTGATATAATTATAAATATGATTATAAAAAATTATAAATTTAATTATAAATAATTATAAATTGATAATGACAAGAGAACGATGATGATGATGATTTGTACTTTATCACCCTCCCCCCACTGATAAATCTGACCATTGTTGTATACTACTGTATTTTTACCAAAAAAAAACTATATTCGGGGAATCTTACTGATTAACATCAAAATTAAAATGTTTGGATCATGATAACCTATGTCCAGCTGTATGAAAATAAATGGTATTTTAACAACAAGATGTCCCACAAATTGCACTTTCAAAGACATTTAAATATTATACTACAGTGACATGGGATAACAGCTTTCCTATGACATTTCTTCTCATAGCCTCTATAATAACAAAAATCTCTTCTTAACCACAATAATCTAACTTTTCTTTCAATATTCAAGCAATGAAACAGAACACGATCCATTCTCCAGAACAGCTTGTTAATGAAGAAACAGTTACTTGGAACTTCAACCGATACTGTTACTATTTGCTTGCCAATGCATGAAATAGGTACTTATTAATAATTACTGTTATGTATGGTTTCAGTTTGACCTACTTGTTTTAGTACCACAGTGAGATACACTAGGTCCTGAGAGGTAGTTATACATTTTTGTGTTATTAATTTGTCGGACTTTTGTGTTCGTTTTTTACAAATGACAAAAAATACGAAAATTTTAAATACAGTGTAAACTCCATGTAACGTCACTCTATTTAACGACAAACTCCCTTAAGCGTCGAAATCAATTGGCTTTGGTTGGTTTAGCTTGTCTTTCATACAATGTTTCACTCTACATAGCATTACACCCACTCTCAATAACGACAACAATTGAGTAATAAAAAGTACCTTTTAAGTTGCTAAAATTAGTAAAAACTGCGCAGCTGTGTACGATCTATTGTCGCTTTATTATCCTAGCCTGCAATAAACTCGACTGTCGGCATCATGCATACCGAACTTTCTAAGAAATTCGTTCTTTTGTTTACAATTTGGGATTGCTTGTACGTGTAGACTGTTGTTGACCATGACTCATAAGTAGGAGTCATGGATTATCTATACCTTATCATATTCTTAGTTGCTCACAAACTTTCAAACTGTAAACATGGCTAATAAAAGAAAATCACTGTGTATTGACGAAAAAGTTTTACTGATACGCGCAATAGAAACGGGAGAGAAGATAAGTGATGTTGGCAAACGCTTTGGATTTAGTCGCTCTACCGTGTCCACAATATGGAAAAGCAAAGAAAAAATCCTCCACGCTGAAGGCGAGGGAAAATCTTCCAAAAAATTAAAGAAACCTATATACGAAGATTTGGATCAAGCTGTACTATCATGGTTTCACCGACAGCGCCAGAATAATATGCCTATCTCGGGACCGCTCGTGAAAGCTAAGGCGGAGAATTTTGCTGAAGAACTTGGTTTAACTTCTTTCAAAGCATCAGAAGGATGGCTCGGAAAATTCAAGCAGCGTCATCATATCAACTATGGTAAAATAAGTGGGGAAGCACGAAGTGTTGATACAAATGTGACTCATGATTGGATTAACAGAGTGTGGTCAAAATTCATAGAAAAATACGCCCCAAGTGACATTTTCAATGCTGATGAAGCAGGAATTTTCTATAAGTTGACTCCAGATAAAACTCTGAAATTTAAAGGGGAAAAGTGTGTGGGAGGAAAGCTTTCCAAGGAACGTATTACGGTGCTCGTGGCTGCTAATATGGATGGCACAGAAAAAAATAAGCTAATGATAATAGGCAAATCGAAAAATTCGCGCTGTTTTAAGAACATTAAAAAATTGCCAGTGACGTATAAAGCTAATAAATCAGCTTGGATGACCAGTCAACTTTTTGAAGAAGAAGTGCGAAAGTGGGATGCAGAATTGAAGGGACGAAAAATTTTACTTCTTGTTGACAACTGCCCTGCCCACCCGTTTATATCAAACCTTCAAAACATAGAGTTGGCATTTCTTCCTCCAAATACGACTAGTGTCTTACAGCCAATGCACCAGAGTGTGATTAAAAGCCTCAAGGGTCACTACAGAAGGAAATTATTGATGGAGCTAGTCGAATCTGAGGGTAAAACTTCTGTTAATATGCTGCATGCAGTAAAATTTTTATCTAAAGCCTGGGAAGAAGTGACACCCACAACTATACAGCACTCTTTTCGACATGCTGGACTTTGTACCAATTCTACGAGTGATGAGGTGGAAACAGAACCTGAGTTTGAAAGCGACGACGACCTTCCATTAACTGAGTGGATTCAACAGTTCAACATGACAGGAAATACGGTAAATCTTCAAACCTACATCGAAGTAGACGACCGCCTGCTTACAACGGCTTCACTCACAGACGAAGAAATTTTGGATTCAGTGAGAAAAACTGAGGATCAAGAACAAGGCGATGAAGAAGATGAGACGGATGAGCCTGAGCCTCCGCCGAGCATTAAAGAAGCTCTGGAAGCAGCTAAATTATTGGAAAAATACTTCCTTTATAACCAAGATGCCTCAATATTGCTAGATATGAATAAAATAAGTAAAAAAATACAACAAAATTACTGGTGCAGCAAAAGACGTCAGACCAAAATAACAGACTATACGCAATAGCGTTCATATAACATTCTTTTTTATGCACATAACTACTAACAATAGTCGGAAATAAACTTTTTCTTTTTCTAATTCTGATGTTTCTTCTCTCCATTTAACGACAACTCTCTATAACGCCATAAAATGCACAGTCCCTTCAGTGTCGCTATATAGAGTTTACACTGTATTACTAAGTCGCCAGAAGAAATACTGTTTCGGCTGATACAATCTGTTATATTAAAAATAATACATTACAAGGTCTGATCTGACTTTATTTGAATGATTTGAATGAGTTGTCATCCCGCGATGAATAATAAACCAACTAGAATTATTAATCCTACGAAGACACAAAATTCAACCTCATTCTACAAACAGGTATGGAAGCAGAACTGAATAAAAGTCATGAACTTCAAAACAATAATAAAGGCAACCACTATCTAAAGTAACCAAAACAGGTATAATATCAATGTTGCCATTATAAACTGTAAATAACGCTGGAATTTCAGGGGTATTGTGTGCCAGTGTTGCCAGAAACAATGGAGGGTTAATGTAACCCTTTGTGGAGAAGGTCGGGCATTGTGGTGGGCTGGTAAGTGTGCCGATTTTTACAATCACTAGTATTTTTGTTATTATGGGGGATTGGAAAACTGGGGAAGTGGAAATAATATGGAAAATAATGGACCAGTTTTTATTAAAAATAAATATGAATATAAACATTAAGCCTGTTGTTTTCTCAAGGGGTAGGGTCTGTAGTACGAACACATTACGGTACACGTAAATAAGATATTATTATGTTTAAGTCACATGTACGAGTAATATTTAGAGTGCGACGAGGTAATTGCGTAACACACTTATAATGGCAATTTCATTTTGACAATTCAAAAATATTCATTTCACACTTTCATTCACAAATTCTTCAAACATATTTATGAAGCAATGGATTAGCAATTACCTTCAAAATCCTTCGGATTGTGATTGAAAGTGTGTTACGCAATTGGTGTGTAAGTTACCTACTGCTAAGAAATTCTCATTGAAACACTCAAACTTTAACCGATCTGGGAATCGAACAAACATTTTATAAGGTTTTTTAGTAAAAAAAGTCTGAGGATTTACTGAAATCCATCAAAATTATATTTATGACTCTATTGCGCTGAAAGTCGTCCCATGAGACCTTTGAACTTAGTTTCTAAAATTAATCGCATCAACGAATTCCATGAATTCGCAAGTGTCTCAAAAGGAGTGGCGCCATTTCACATAAATTGCGCAATTGATTTAAAATTGTGTTACAAATTAAAATAAGTTTATTTTCAGAATTAAAATGGAGACTAGGGAGGCCTTTGCCTAGCAGTGGGACAATAATGGCTAACAAAGAAAAAAAAAGGAGTTTATTAAAAAACTTCTAGGAATCTACAACAACGGAAATAATTCCACAATTATTATTATTTGTTAGACCTCTAAACTAGTTATTTCCAGTTGATATCAGTTCTAACCGGTTATATCCAGAATATTGATCAGATAATTTCTCATCACGGCAGACCAATATTTGTGGGCAGAGCGAGTCGAGTCCCGTTCGCCGTAATTTCTCAGTAAATAGCCAAATAAATTTATTTAATGGTAACCCAATGATCCTCTTGAATTACAGCCAGGTAGTTTGGAAACGGTCCTGTATTCTTAGTGCTAAGACCTTTGGGGAATAAGGCTGTGCGTTATTATTGTAGAGGTTTGATTATAACGAGAAAGTTATCTTTATTTGGCTGTGTTGGATGAACGTAGTGATTCTAGTATTAGGAAGTTCTCTGGCACATCATCATAATTATCTATATACTGCCGTGCATCGCCATATCGACCGGTCATTGTTCGAACTTCTACTGATTTAATACAAGGGTGTTTGTTACATGTCATAACATTGCATCTGTAATATGAAACGTCTTATGTGCCTATGATTTCCTGGTACCTGGCAATTCTGAGGCGTCTGAAATTTTTATGCTGGTCGTTAAACCCAGACAAAGTTTTTTCAGAAAGAGCTTCATTTTAAACCAAAATCGTCAAAGTCCTTTCCCCCAAAAACAAATAAAAAACGCACCCCATGCAACATTATCACCATTAACAAGTTAACACAAATAAATCAATATAAGACATACGCCTAATCCGTAGCGTGAAACTAGCTTCGATAGGGACACCTCTGCCCACCCCCTACTGACTTACCATCAATCTTGCAGCGTCGGATTAAAAGCTTGCCCACCCTCCCGAGCTGGGGATAAGAAATATATCCCAGGGGTAGGTAGATAGGAAGGTTCAGTTCGTACAAATCGCAACAGACAAAAAATTTTGCTCTGATTGCCATGTTCTTGTTGAAACAAGGTCCCATCGGATTGTGGCGAGTTTTGTACATTTTTTATGGAAAATGTGTTCCAGTTTTGCCCAATTTGGGATATTGACCTGTCCTAAAATTATTGGCTACTTCCCTACTCTACGAATTTTCCCATGTATAGTTTATTCTAATAGCTATGGAGCAAGCTACCAACTACTGCCTTTGATATTCTTCGGAAACGGAAAGATGGGTGATCCATATTTTGTCATTTATACATTTTTCATGATTCTATAGAAGTACACTGCTGGACAGCATAACTCTCTCCAATCGCTTGCCAATAACTCGATTCTCGGCTACACTCATCTTCAATGTAGTTAACATTTCTGTCCGATACTATTTCTAAGTATTTCCTTATGAAATGGTTCTTCTGCACTATGTCTGCGAATATTTCGGTTTCAGTATCGACTGTAGTATTGCTAGGATCCCCGGATTATGAGGGATACGGGCAATTGTGGACACATTCAGTTCCAACTGTTATTTCCAACAAGTTCGGGCATTGAGCCTTAAGACTTTATGGGTCTGTTATAAATGTGTTATGTTGTGGTTGTGAGGTTTATAGTGCTTTGAAATTTTGTGGGGTATTTAATTTATTGTCTCGGTATTGAGGTGGTAGTGAGTTTAGAAGATATGCATGACTTCTGAACATAATACTGCGGTTAGACTCTAATGCCTTTTTTATAAACGTTGCTCAAAGTTAAGTAATGACTAATGTTTGCTTAGCCATAATTTTTTTGACGTTTAAATGTCCCTTAACTTTAAACAATGTTTATAAATAAAGAAATTAGTCAGTTATTACACAGTTACCACCCATAATTGGACTGCGTTATGTAATAACGAATTAAGCGACGAAATCGAAAAAAAAGAGTTATGAATGCAGATCGACTATAGGTATGATAAACTATGTATTCAGCTATTTTTGTGTTCAAAAATCACTCTTACGGCCTTATAATAAGGGGTTGAATCAAGCGACATTTCGAACTTTGCTAGAATTTGTGCACACATTCGTTTTGTATTAAAGAATTATGCGTCAAAGTTACAGTTACAAACAGTTTTCAAATTGCATAAACGAATTAAACACGTCCACGATGAAGATAATTCAGTTTTGCCTTTTGATTTAACCGTTTTTAAACCGCAGCATCGAATTAACCACCTAAAATGGTATTTAATTCGTTAATGCGTATCACCACACGCGCAATCTTTCATCCGTTCGTGAATGAAGCGCCAGCTTCTGGCGTTTCATTCGTTATTGCATTCTATTTTCGCGGGTTTTTGCGTACGGGACGGGGTGGGGCGGCAGCGGGTGGTCTCATTACGCATCTAACGTAATAACGGAAGGATGTTTTGTTTACTTATCCATCATTTTTGTTGTTCATAAGTGAATTTATTGAAAAACAGCGTTAAAATGGATAAATTTAATAAGAATACTCGTGGTTACCGTTTCATTGCTTCATTAACAAGCAGTGATGCAATGCAAAGTAATTCTCTACAGGTATGTATCGTATACCTACTTACTACTCGTTTATTACCTACATTACATTATGTTGTCTAGTAATTCTGTTTACCTATTTATCTATACATATCCTATTAAAGATAAATAGCTATTCATTTATTTATCTACATACAGATAGTGCAATCTACGAAGACGCGCCCCACTCTTCTTCCTATTATAATCGCTTACAGTACAAGTGTACGCGCTAATTACTGTATAAGTAATTACATAATATAGGTAATTAGTGTGTATCGACAAAACTAAAGCACTAACAGACTGTAACACACTTGTACGCGACTAGGGAGAAGAGTGGGGCGCGTCTTCGTGGATTGCACTATCTATACCTACTAATGTAATAGGTATAAAATGACGAAATCGTCGCGCGCTTTTTGACATTACTAAATAAAATCCTTGATGAAATCCAACTTAAACATTAAGTGGTGAATTACACACATCAACGAACGACAACGAATACCTAAATCATAATTGACATGATTTTATTGTTTTAAGGACACTACTCAGATTTACGACAAAACCCGGATACAAAATAAATACACCCAGCTGCATGATGAGGTACTTATCTGTCAAATACTTTTTTATGTTTTCAAATCTTGCATGTTAGTGATTTGTGGGTTTGGTGTTAGTATGTGAGGTTTTGCCTAGCATGTGGAGAGTATGAATGTGTGACTTGTACCGATTTAAAGATTTTTCTTGTATTCGATAAGACTTGCCTTGCCTCTTTACTCGTTAAAATAAAGTTATGTACAATGACCCCTTAAGAGGTATTGCGTTTATTCTGTTACTCCCTGTATATTTTTGTACAATAATATACGTATAACCTGCAGTAGATGGTTCGCTCAATATTACCATTACTTGTTTTATATTTTTAGATAACCAAAGTATCTGAGGCTACCCATTACAATGTTTTACCTGAAGATGAGTTATTGGAAGCTAATGAACAAAGAGTATTACTAGATATATCTAACTCCATAAATCTTGTTCATACAACGACAGAAATTGACGAAAATAATATAAGCGTCTGTACCGAAGTAGATGATGCGTACCAAAATTTAATTCAGATGGAAAATGATGACTTAGGCTCAAGGTATTTAGATTCCATAGAATTCAATACTACAGCAAATTCAAACCATGAGTTACAACAAGAACCACAAGAAAAAAGTTACAACAACATTGAATGTTCTCAGCAAGAAAATGCAGATCTTACAAACATCGATTTATCTATATCAACAGTCAATCTATGTGACAATAGCCCCAGTATACTAGACAATAATATGACTACATCTCAAGTTAGTGTTTTAGCTGAAGAAAATTCACTTATAACTATATCAGAAATATCAACTGGCAATCATAGTGAAGGTGATCTACAGAACCCGATGATATCTGAACCAATAATAAATGAAAATAGAACTGGACGACCAAAGAAGGGCAGAAAACGGAAATATCCTGATCAAACACGTGAAATTCGTAAAAAGTTATGTGAAACTAACAATCAATACATAAATCAAAAGGGAGAAGTAGTCAATCAACGAAAGTTTATCGATGTTCGCTGTAATGATGGTTGTCATGAAAAAATATCGGTAAAAGAGCGCCAAGAAGAATTTTCAAAATTTTGGGAGTTATGTTTTGAAGGAAAGTGCTTGTATATATCTTCCAACGTGAAAGTGACATCAATAAAAAGGAAAAGAAACAAGAATTCAAATAAAAGAAATAACACTCGTGTCTATTCTTTAAAAAACATAGTTGTTTGTGCCAAAATGTTTATCGATACTTTAAGAATTTCATCTGCAAGGATTGACAGATACTTAAAAAAATGCTCACGTCCGGAAAAAATTGAAGACAAAAGGGGAAAGGTATCAGGAAACACTCGTAAGATGCCTCAGGATGTTGAACAAAGTATTATCGAACACATTGATAAATTCCCAAAATATAAGTCCCATTACTGTAGAGCGCAAACAGACAGGATGTATTTACCACCGGATATGACTTTGTCGAAAATGTACGACTTATATTTATCGGAAGCAAGCTTTGATGAATCAAGAAAGACAGTTTCATTTGCATCGTATAAAAGAATATTTTATACCAAATTTAATCTACAAAGGAAAAAGCCACAGAAAGACACGTGTAATAAGTGCGACCTATTTGCTGTAAAAATCAGAGATACCACTTCACAAGAAACCAAATTAAATTTAGAGAAGGAAAGAGAGCAGCACCATAAAGAAGCCGAAGACGCACGTGCAATGAAAAGACAAGATATAACTTTGGCTAAGACTTATGATCATATTGAAACCCTGACATTTGATATGGAAAAAACACTGCCACTGCCAAGAATTCCAACCAACATCGTATTTTACAAACGCCAACTGTGGCTTTACAACTGCGGTGTGCATTCAGGAAAAACCGGTAAAGGGTTTTGTTACGTCTGGGTGGAAGGAATAGCAGGCAGGGGAGCACAAGAAGTAGGCTCCACTTTACGTAAACATATATCTTTAAATCTAGACTCAAAAGTCAAAGAACTAATCCTATGGTCAGACTCCTGTGGTGGCCAGAACCGAAATATTAAGTTGACTCTGCTACTATTTGCAGTACTAGAAGAAAATGACAACCTAGAAAAAATCACCCTACGATTTATGGTCCCTGGGCATAGCTTCTTAGAAAATGATAGCGAGTTTAGTGATAATAAGCCTCTAGCGCTGTTGGAAGCAGACGTGTTAGTGGATTAACTAAAAATATAATAATTTTACTAAAATCGTAACTCCCAAAAGTCAGTCTTGTGAATGTGGTGTTAAAGTCAAATTTACTACTAAGTGCATAATAAATAAAAACCTGGCGTTGGTACACGACGTCATACATCGACGAGTGCGCAGCACCGCTCACCCCCGCGAGTAAAGAGAACCGTTGCTATTTTTCGTCTTACTCTCACGCATACGCAATGCACAGAACTCCACCAACGCCTAATGTGATGTTGATAAGCGGAAGCGAAAGCGCCAGCGGGTCTGTACCAAACTTATCCACCTACGGCGAACATAGTGACTTCTACACAAACGTAAACCTAAGAAAAAGAAAGGAGCGTGCTGAAGACATGGACTACAAAAAGGACTTTGATGACTTCCGTAAAGATATGATGAATTTCTTGGAGAAGTTTGCTGAAACTCAAAACCAAAACCTAAACCGCATACAAGAGGAAATATCAGAGATTAAAACTGAAATAAAGACAATAAAATCAACAGCAGAGAATTTTGCATCAAGATTTGAACAAATAAACAACGAAATAGAACATATTAAATGCAAAAATAGCGAAAACGAAAACAAAATACAAATAATAGAAAGTGAGATATCTCAGCTTAAAAATCAAAATCAACAACACATAAAAAGTACATTAACAGAACCGCCCGTCTTATGTCACCAAGACCTCATCCTTGAACTCAAGGACAGATGTGAACGCGAAAAAAATATTGTACTGGTGGGTATATTGGAAAAAAACAACAAAGATTTCAACTCAAGGAGAAATTACGATAACGATGAAGTCACGAAAGTATTGTTAACACTTTATGAGGAATGTCCCAAGCCGATTAAAACCATTAGACTGGGAAAATATGTACCAGATAGAAACAGGCCTATAAAAGTATGCTTCAGCGACTCAGAAACTCCGAGATACCTACTAAAGAATAAAAAAAAGTTACCTGAGAATATAAACATTTACTCTGACCAAACCCCAACACAAAAACGATATTTACAGTCCTTAAAGGAAGAATTTAACAAACGTGTAGCAGACGGCGAAAATAACATTGTTATTAAATATATTAAAGGAACACCAACCATCATTGAAAACAAAACCTACCAAAAAAACCAGTAACTGCACAAATACTAAATACAAAACATACGAGTAGACTAAGCCATCATTTAGCAAAAAAATACGAAGACATTCCACTTCACCCGTCCTCGTTACGATTCTTCTATGCCAATTTACGTAGCATCCGGAAAACTGGCAAACTAGATGAGATTAGGTGCATAGTGAAATCGATCCCACGGGCCGTACATCTATTAATATTCACCGAGACATGGATTACTTCAGAAAACGACGCAAAATTATATCAATTACCTAACTATAGCCATGTTTACAACTACAGGCGAAATCGCAAAGGTGGAGGCGTTTCCATATACGTGCACAACAGTATAGTTTATGAAACAACAGCAGACTTATGTGAAAATGGAAACCACTACTTATGGATATACATAGAGAAATTATCGCTGAACGTAGGAGCAATATATAAGCCCGGTGAGTCAAATATAAATAACTTTTTAGAAACGTACACACTGCAATTAGAACAAAGAAGAAGAGCGATAGTGTTTGGCGACTTCAATATAGACCTTCTGAACAAGGACACTCAAAGCACAAAATACCTAAATGAAATTAAAGAAACTGGCTACGAAGTATTAAATAATATAAATAAACTATATAGTACTTGTGAAACCGATACAACAAATACTATACTAGACCACATATGTACAAATATAAGCAACCATTCATTCAGTATGTCAATAGTGGAATCGAGCCTATCAGATCATAAACAAATATTTCTGGAAATAGGCAGCTTGGAGCCGAAAATAAACAAGAAAAAACATTATAAAGCACTGGACTACACAAAGTTATATAGTTGCGCTCTGACAGCTGCCTACAGCAATGAAGATAATGACTATAATTATCTAGAGAGATTTATTTCGGAACGAGTCAATGAGAGCAAAATAGACAAAACTAAAATATTAAACCTACCACAAAAAGACTGGATAAACCGAGATATTATCGATTCAATAAACTCACGAAACATATTATGGCAACAAGCAAAATCACATCCAAAAAACGATGATCTAAAGAAAATCTTCAACGAAGAACAACACAAAGTAATAAATCTAATCAAGACACAAAAGAAGAAGTACTACCTTAACTTATTTAAAATTAATTTCAATCAACCGAAGAAAATGTGGAACCTTATTAATAATTTGGCTTTAAATAAAATTAAGGACAACAGCCGTGCGCCTCCTAAACTGATGTCGAACTCAGGCCTGGTTACAGAAGGTAATGCAATATGTGACTCATTTAACTCATTTTTTTCATCAATAGGCGCAGACCTAGCTAACAAAATCCCCATCACATACCACGTAAACACCGATAATATTTTTATGTACGACCATAATTACACACATAGCATAACACTACCCGAGCTTTCCCCATGTAGCACAGATGAAATATCTAGAATTATTGACGACCTTGACAGCAACACAAGCACAGGCCTAGATGGCGTCAGCACTAAGGCGATCAAATGTTTAAAACTTATAATAATTAGGAGATTAACTGACTGTATAAACGTGTGCTTATCTCGAGGTATTTTTCCCGATACGCTTAGGATTGCTAGGGTCAGCCCTATTTATAAATCCGGAAGTAGAACTGACCCGAGTAACTATAGGCCGGTGTCGGTCTTGCCAGTGCTATCAAAGATATTCGAACGAGTTCTATATAATCGGCTAAGTAAATACTTAAATGACAAGAATTTCTTGATAGATCAACAGTATGGCTTTCGAGCTAAGTCAAGTACCCTAGCAGCTGCAGTAGACTTAATAACAAAAATAA
Source organism: Agrochola lota (assembly GCA_947364205.1). Classification (NCBI taxonomy): domain Eukaryota; kingdom Metazoa; phylum Arthropoda; class Insecta; order Lepidoptera; family Noctuidae; genus Agrochola; species Agrochola lota. The sequence continues at coordinate 15,034,471 of OX376244.1, read as the reverse complement.
AAACAAATATTGATGAAAAAAATGTGGTTTTAGGGATATTTATTGATTTAAAAAAAGCATTCGACACAGTAAGCCATCAAAAGCTCATCCAGAAACTAAATAATATAGGTATCACAGGCAGCGCACTCGATATGTTTACATCATACCTACAGAATAGGCGCCAAGTAGTTAAATTAGACAATTTCACTAGCTCTGTTCAGAACATTACGTATGGCTGTCCCCAAGGCTCCGTTATTAGCTCACTACTCTTCCTAATCTATATTAATAATATTAATAACATAGGACTTAGAGGCCACTTAACTCTGTACGCAGATGACACATGTCTATTCTATTTCAATAAATCTATTCATGATATTATAACGGACGCACAAACCGACCTTAACCTGCTGAACGAATGGCTAAAATGTAATTTACTTACTATCAACGCCGCAAAAACATCTTTCATGATTTTTTGCGCCAAAAACAAACCGTTACCAGAGTTCACACCACTCACAATAGATAAAGAAGTTCTCAAACGGTCAACCTATGAAAAATACCTAGGATTACATGTAGACGACAAAATAACTTGGAAACATCACATCAACCATATCAAAACAAAATTGATGTCATTACTGGCAGCACTGCGTAAAGTTTCAAACTGCATTCCAAAAAAAGTACGTAAAATAATATATAACTCTCTGGTTAAATCTCATCTTGAATATTTAGTTGAGCTATGGGGGTCAGCTGCGAAAACTTACCTAGACCCACTACAAAGAACACAAAACAAAATTATAAAAACATTATTTCACTATCACTATTTAACTCCGACAAGAATACTATACAAAAAAACCAAACTCCTAAATATAACTCATCTTTATAAATACTACACATGCATTCTTATTAAAAAAATCATCACCAAATCTGTTCAATCAAACATACAACTACATATGAAAAACATAACTTATAACGTAAGGAATAAAAACAAAATCCAGATAAAACCAGCGCACGCTCGCACTAATTATGGTAAAAAAACGATATTGGTTGAAGGCGTACGGCTGTTCAATAGTTTACCGGAGGATTTGAAAAAATGTGACAATATAAACACATTCAAACGCAGATTGGGGCAATACATCGCGGCATCCGAGATGAACTGAAAGTTTTAGTTTATTCTGGGTGTTGCGGTGTGTTGCCATGATCTGTGTCTTGGAATGCAAACATCCGATTCCTTTTTTTTTTTTTTTTTTGGAAGTCAATTAGTAATAATATGTCTCCAACACCCTAGAAGTAACTAATATTAATGGTACCTACTAGTTATAATCACTGATATAATGTCTCCAACACCCTAGAGGTAACTAACTAATGTAATTAGATCACTAAGTATCTCATTGTAAGCGAACTGTTAAGTTCTTATGAGAAATAAAGTTCTTTAAACCTATATCGAATCAGCGTTAAAAACCCATACTCGGCTTTACACTCCACAAGACTACATTGATGTGATGACCAGTTGTCGTAAGAGAAACAAGTTAATAGCTAATAAAATGGAAAGTTTAGACTTTGTCGGAGTTTCTAAAATGCTGAAGACAATAGTGAATAGAAAAAAAGATATAGAAGGAAATCCTATAAGCTGGTTGAAAACTAAAGAAATAAACATTTTTAAGGATAGACCTGGTCGGATATTTCTTTCAACCTGTCATGGCGGTCAAACCCATGAAGTAGATCTTAATAAAAGACCAAAAAGAGGGGCAATAAATAACCCATTGACATTATCAAGGCATTATGAGCAACTTTGGCCACAAGGAAAACCTATTTCTCAACCGAAGCTAGATGATATAAAATCCCTCCTTCATCTCATACCATCTGATGCGAGAAAATATTACGAAAATTTAACTGGATCTCGTGATTTAGAAGATGATGTTGAAGGTTTTGATGGATCCATTGATTTTGAAGTAGAAGATGAAGAATAAAAAATAATATGGTACAGTGTATAGGTAATTAATAAAAGAAAAAAAAGGAATAAAAGTATTAATAAGATGTAGAAGTGTTACAACATTTGTTTTGTTTAAGTAAATTTTATTAAAATAACTGGATTTAATCTTATGTTCCAATTTATTTCACCCGAAAAAAATCGCAATAAAGTATCAAACGACAATAATGCCGTATAGTACGTTATTGATAAATAAAATGGTCTGAATATGGCTTAAAACACATTAACAAATTAAGCGGAAAAATGGCTATAACTACAAAACTGTATAGTTTAGCCTTATATTTTTTTAACAAATGTGAACTTATACATATTTTATATGTTCAGAATAAAAATTATACTCTTGACATATTAAATGTATGCACAGCGACCATTTTAAGTTTGAAATTTTTGAAGCTCATTTTCTCAGGATTCGTTAAATGGCGCTTAATCGGTTCTTACATAACGCAGTCCAATTAATGATAAGTTCACATTTTTGTCCCAGTTATAAGACATTAAAACGATACTTTCTTAGTTGACGTCATTAAAGTCATGTAAGTAACACATGTGTGCCAGCCCTAATAAGTGCTTTCTTAACCTTAAAACAAGTTTTAAGTACAACATAAGTGTTGAAACTAAAACACATTCCACCATAGCACTAAACTCCACCATTTATAACACAAAATAAGAGAATATACTGTTTTTTATGTGCGAAATAACTCACGAAAATATAAGATAAAGGAAGGGTCCACATTAATGGAAGAAGATTGCATTTAACTATCGTGTGGGGATAAATAGGGAAGGGAGGCGTTGCCCTCAACCCTCAGCCCTCTGTCCTCCGGCTTCCGCAATACAAATCACACGTAACTCAATGGACAAGCCCTCTAAGGAATCGCGCACAGCATGCGACTATACGCCATGCGACTTGTCGTGATTTAAAAGAATTGTGGCGGAGATTATTGTCGTCGTGTTGGGTTGAATGTTCAATTGTTTGTAACACCCTCTTTCCGACGTAAATAAAGCAGCTAGTTTTTATTTGCTGGATTTATTTTTATTGTTAAGTGCATGCGCTGAGATTTTGACTGCTTGATTGAAGATTTTGTCGAGTTTGACGTCTTCTGTGTTCTGTGTTGCCACGTCAATGTTTTCTTTCCTAATAGCGCCATGCATGTGAGATTTGAACTTATCTATACTTATGTTATAAACCGTTGCCTCGTTGGTCTAGTGGTCGCAAGCGCTACTGCTGATCATGAGGTCCTGGGTTCGATTCCCGGTTCGAGTAAAGTGTTATAGGGTTTTTCCATCTGCAATTCTCAGTAGTAGCCCGGGTTCTGGATTTGTGCCCGGTTGATGGCAATAGGCTTGCCCCCTGTTACATGGGACTTAAACATAACTGGCGAAATGTGGGTGTACTATAGGTACACCTCTGCTCAACCCTTCGGGGAAACAAGGCGTGATGTTATGGTATATTATAAATGCAAAAGTAACTCACCTAAACCACTGAACCGATCGTTATGAAATTTGACAACTAGGTAGCTTGGAATCTGAAGAAGGACATAGGTTACTTATTATCCTGGGTCGCAGACGGAGTCGCGGGCAACAGCTAGTCCAATATAAAAGTAAAATCTTATCGAAGGTCACAAAACCCAAAAAGTCGATATGTTCAAATCATTTAATGAAATATATCAACAACAAAGAAGTCGTGTCCCTGACCCGACCGTGTCCAAGTGTGTGCTCACCTAAACAGATTTTCCGTAATTCGTAGTATTTTGTTAAATTAGTCCGTTTGTTGTTCCTCTCTGAATCGCGCTAATGAAGTTCTCTTATCGACACAATGAAGCGATCCATTATCGTCAACCGCCTTAACGAATTAATCTACCTTTTTGTTACCTTTGGGTTTCAAGAGGGTAGGCTGTAGCGTTATCATTATATTCTTCCTTTTATCCTTATCCCCATTTGTTTGGGGTACTGCATGTTTTTAGGGTTCCGTAGTCAACATGGAACCCTTATAGTTTCGCCATGTCCGTCTGTCTGTCCGCGGCTTAGCTCAGAGACTCTTAGTACTTACTAGAATACTGTAATTTGGCATGTGTATACATATAAATCACATTGACAAAGTGGCAATATTTTTTGTTTTTTATTATGTTTACTTGGTACCTCCCCTATGCGTAAAGTGGGGATGTTTTTTTTTCTTGTCTTTCCCATATTGTGGGGTGTCGTTGGAAATGTCGTTCTAAGTGTGTGAGTGAGTGTAGAAAAACCATTTTTGGATTCAGGGATTTTTTTTTGCGAAATATTAAGCTTTATAGTGATAATTTTTGTACAATCCCTGCTAGGTAATCTATTGGTTTTGGATATGTGAAAAAATTCACGACAGTAGTATATATAACGAAATTTAAAACTATCACAGCTAAGTAGGCGCTATAACTTAACGAGTAATAATCGATCAAATTACAGTTGTAGTTGCAAAAACACGTTCCCCCATACATTCCGTATAGAGATCTTATTCTCAATCTCATTTTAAACTAAGTCTTTATTTAGGCTACATATTTTTTCTTTCGTTTTAAGTTGGCTTGTGAACTGTACATGTACCCTGTGCTTACAAATTAGCATAATGTTAGTTCATGATTGTGATGTTTACCTTTAAGTAATTGTTACACTGTTCAAAGTTTTTAAGTCGTTATTTTTATGAAGATGTTAATGTAAACAATTGTTGATGAAACAAATAAATAAATAATTAGAGAACATGTTTTTCAACTACAATGTTAAGTTTGTTCTTGGGATAAATTCATCCCAACTACGAAAATCTTCATTGTGCGTGGTCCGACACGCACTTGGCCGGTTTTTTTTTTTTGCGTACATCTCGCAGGTTTTGTATGCAAACTGCAATCACCAATCTGTAGCATTATTGCAACATCCTTTTCGATTGATTATTATCAGTATTTTTTCTCCATCGTTTGAAGTCTACTGCTGAAGAGAAAGACTCACTAAGAACAAAATATTTATTATTTCTCTGGACTATATCATTAACAAGAAGCTATGCTTCTGCAAGTAGAAGAATCTCCTCTGCTTCTTTTTCTAGTTTGTAACAATCTTTCTTCAAACAAACCTTCTCACAATCACACCCTCATTTTCCGTCTCGTTTTCTTCTTTCTCATCTATTTGTTAAAATGTGTTCACACCCAAAACGAATTTCCTCGTGATTCCGTACTATATTGTCAAATTAGATCGTTTTGTTGATTTGCTGAATACGCTAACGAAGTTTCTTATCGTGTTACGTAATGATTTGCTATGGCGCCAGATACTGAGTTTGAGACAAGAAGGTTTTAGTCTGATTATAATTAGATGCTCTATTAAGTCAATTTGTTATTAGTTATTTTTGATCGAATACATAATTGCTGTTACGGTAAAAGGTACGGTTGGCGTTGGGTAAAGTCAAGGAAACTAATCAAGTTTACCCATTTGAATAACCAACTTAAACAATAATTGTGTTCAAATCACAATTGTTTTTTTTTGACAGTTGTATGAAATGGCTATAACAAGGCAAATCGACGTAGTGTGTCTATTTGATAAACAATTAATTTGACTAATTACATTATACTGTACACTAAACTTTTCAATCTCTAAGTTTAGAAGCGCAAGAATAATTTCACCACATTTGCATATTTCAAAAAGTATTTAGTTGCAAAATTGAATGTGTATCCTTCCTTGGGTTCAATTTTATCGACCGAAAAAGCTAAAAAAAAATATTTAAACCTTAAAGGCCATCCAATCCACCCTTTCCGCTTACCCATTCGATATTATCGAAAAAATACCACACAATTGACTGCTACACTACCATCGTAAGTCTTGCAAACACTTGCAATAAAACTTCAATTTGTTCAACCGCTCACAACCCTCTAGAAATGAGCGAAAAAATAAAAATTTCCATCCCCACACGAACGAAGGAAAAAAAACATTTGTCACCGCAACGGTATGGATTCTTGAAACAGTCATATCAGCAACTTCTACTAAACACATCGAGAAAATCCTACATTACCGTTTTTTTACTAAGTTAACAGAACTTCTTGGAACAAATGCAGCGATGTATGTTGATTTGTACTAAATTGTCGCTTTGTAATGCAGACGTTGGTGTGTCGTGGTGCGGGGTGAGGGGAAGTCAGGGAGTGTCGCGAAATCGCCGCGTTTTGTACACGATAATACCTCTTAGACGAGGTTCTCCTTGAGATGGGGTGACGTCACAGAATTGAAGCAGAAGGATTAGTATTTTCTTGTTATGCGGACAAACGGACTGCCGACTTACTGGATGAAACTTAATAATCGCCACACAGAGGTCAACCCGTTGAGTAACTCTAGGGAACCTTTGAGATAAGGTTCAAAAGTTTCTTGTTGCTGTAATTTTCTTTGTTTATAAAAATGATGCATTAGATTGTCTTGAGATGAAATTTTGTCCTCATTGGTTGGCAACAGAGCGAAAATATTTAAGCACTATTTATTCATAAAACTTTGTCATTTCATGTCAATTCTGCTATAGAGAAAATAAACCGAAACTAGTACTTACTATAACACTGCATCTAAGCGTGTTAACAGCTTTTCCAAGCTTCGCATTCACGATAGCGCCCTCAAGTATTTTATTCATTTATTTTATTTATTTATTTATTTAGCAGTTTATGTACACACATTATAAATAGACAAGAAGAAAGGAACAGAAAAAAACCTACTACGTACGTCATTTGTTGTTTACTCACGTATGTACTTATGGGATTGTTTCGTGTATAATTTTTTTCAATAAACATTCAAAACACAAAAATTTCGTGTAAACAAACCTTCTGATTTTCTTGCATTATGACAAAAAGCTGTAACGACATAATCATATTAAGCTAGGAGTTATTTTAGTAAGGATAATTGAATGAAGCTAATACTCACTTCAGTACAGAGTGGGGAGTGCGTTTTATTGGTTCAACATAACCAGTGCTGAATGAAAGCACAGGTTGTAAATCTATTGAAATCATTCGCTTTATGTTCAGTATTTAATTCATTCATCCGAAGCTAGGTGTTTTACTCTTTGGTTTAAAAATACACAGTAACAAGTTACTAATTGGGTTTACTTTTTTTACGATTTTCTGTTCTTACTTTTAGTGATTTGACATTGAATTATATTGTTGTTCTTCATGTGAGTTAATGATGTAAATTTTTAAATTACCAATGTGTTTGTTACGAGTATTATGAAATTTTATTTTATTCTTCTTTTCGTGGGTTTAGTGACTAACCTGGTGTCAGAGTTTTAAAGCCGCCCTTGGGCCTCTGACTTGGATTCACATGCCGTCGAGAAATATCTCTCACGATGTTTTCCTTCACCGTTTTTGAAGCAAGTGATAATTATACAATATGAAAAGTCAGAGTTGAATGGAATTCTGTTGCAAAAGATGCCACACACGATTAAATCAATTCCTTTTTGTCAGTTTTGGACATTATATTGTAATGCATCATTTTGTCTGCAGATTTCAGATTAAGAATTATTTTGCGATTGCAATCTATTTGAAGAGCTTGGTGGTTTTGGCAGTATGGCTATAGTACAATAAGAAATATTGTTCGTTATAGCAGGCCATATCGAGCAGTCATGTATGTTCCCAGGCTGCCTAATACCTATCCCCTCAAAATAAGTACCTACCTACAATTTAACTGCGTATAACTTTACTTAAGTACCCCTGCACTTTAAAATACAAATACCCCTGAAGCAAGATTACAAAAGCTAAGCAAATACACTTTATTTAAAACCTCGGTACCCTAACAAATAAAATTCAGGGACACTATAACTACCCCTTAACATGGAACTACCCTTCAAAATTCACCCCTAAGAGATTACATGTTATCAAATCAAATTGTGCCAGTCTGCTTCACCCGGGAATCGAACCCCACGCTGGAGGCATTGTTGGATCTCCCTAATGACGTATTGAAGCTTTATAATCTGGTCTTAACGAAGTCATCGGTCTGTTTGTGTTAGCTTATGTTAGGAAATGCTTGACTGATTTTGATGAGGCTTTAGGGAGGTACTAGTGAGTGGTTTAACGGCAGACACGTGCTATGCCTGTCTTCTTTAAAATTAATTTCCGATATTGAAATATTGTCGACGCGCGACGTTTTCAAAATGACAGCTTTAGCGAGTGTTTCGCAGTGACGGCAAAATCTATCAATCTATGTACAAATGAATGTTTCTTGTTTGTCCTATGCTTGCCCATACCATTAATAGTATTGTGATGAAACTTTGGAAGTTGTGTGCATGGTGTCGAACGTTTCTGAGTTGGTAAAACCATCCTCGACGCGAGCTAGCTATGTAGTTTCAGATAAACCACCACTGCTAGAATTTCAGTTTTACACAGACATATTTTATTGTTTAATGCTTTTTAGACATTTTTTTCAGCACCTATTCGTTTTTGTTTTAATAACTTCTGTATAATTGTGGCGTTAACTTGACACAAGTCTTACATGCCTGAAAATGCAGAATTCCTAGAGTAACTTACTCTTAAGTTTATTTTCTTTGGCACCATTCACGCGCTCTGGAGACTTTTATCTCCCCCTACTAAAATAAAGATAAAGACATGCATACACTTTTTTGCGAGCTCCACCTTGTTCACTTAAGCCATCATAGTCCAACCGTGTTATCATGAAATATGTTCACGGCGGTACTAAGAGGGGGGCAACAGAATTATACCGTAAAGAAAATGGGGTGGTTCTATTGGTCCGTTTAGCGAGGTGAATTGAGATTATATTGTTATTTTTTATTTATTAGGTGGTGATATTTTTGTTGCGTCGTTTTGGTAAGTTTATAGTGTGGTAACTTTACTACAGGACTCGTTTTTGAACAGGGATCACTATGTAAGCTATGCCAAGATAAGATAATCATTTATTTGCTCAAACATGAGTACAATGTATACAAAATACAACACAATTTATCAGCACGCAAGAGATATAATAAAACCGGCCAAGTGCGTGTCGGACCACGCACAATAAAGGGTTCCGTAGTTGGGATGAATTTATCCCGAAAACAAACTTAACATTGTAGTTGAAAAACATGTCCCATACATCGATATACGTCACGGTCCATTCTCCAACTGCAAATATAAGTACCTTGTGACCTTGCTTCCTGCCAAATTTCATGATTCTAGATGGACGAGAAGTACCCTGTAGGTTTTGATTTATTTGCGACCGCATTAAATGACCGCATTTTTTGACTTAGAAGCTTGATATTTTTAAAACTCTAAGGGAACATATACCTACGTATTTCAACTTGATACCTCGACGCGTTCCTGAGAAAAAGGGTCGTGACAGAATGACGGACAGACAACGAAGTGATACTATAAGGGTTACGTTTTTTTTTCTTTTGAGGTACGGTACCCTAAAAAGTAAGATCAACACCGAATGGTTAAAAATATACCTGAATAATGTTTTTTTTTAGTTTTTCTGGCCAATTAAAACGGGATTTAGGTATTTTCAGGCCCAAATAAAAATATCTGCAATTTCCTCGTGAAAATTGAACCTCCGGTTAATAACGATCAAAAAATTATATGGACACTATTTTCTAGTGTAATTACTACTTACTTGATGAAAATAAACATGAATTTATGATTATTTCAGCATAAGAATCTCTCCACTGAAGTTTCCATAATGACATTGGGCATCACACACATACTCTGAATCCTTTGAACAAAACATTTGTAGTTGAAATCTTAATAGAACACTTGGAACCGGGACCATTGTTTGCGTTTGTCCCCCGACTAGTACAGTCGATGGCAAATATATCTACAATTATTGGAATTCAACTACGGTTTACTCTTTACACCTAAAGCTTACCTACTCATGACCGTTGACCCGTCAGATTTTACTTGAAATTATGAGTTCAGTTTCTTTTTTTTGCTGTACAAAACACTGGCCATGATGACTTAGAAGCGTTAACGGGAGATTGGCCGGAAAAAGCAACACACAAGGAACAGTGGAAAGTATATTGTGCTACTATAGCGTTGCGTGCTGCTGGCCAAAGGCCTCCCCCATGGGACAATACAAGTTGAATAAACAAAAAAACTGAAAACTTGATCGCTGATTAGATATCGATCACACCTTTGAAGTTTCACTAGAGGGGCAAATCTCTTATTCGTAGGACGTTTACATTCTAATGTTATTCCAATTTTTCTACATTTCTGACACTTGCCTTCGGTTATCGCTGAGAAGACACAGGCAAAAAAAATACTTTTTTTTTACGGGAATTGACCTTTTATTAGTTTAATTTGACCCTGTACACATATTTTTGCCCTTGACTGTACACAAAATAATACGGGACCCTACTTGCCTGAATTACGCACATTCCCAGTAGTTACATACTCGTAATTGAGGTACATGTCTGTCTGTTTGTGCGCAGTTACTTGAATTTAAAGTTTAAACCAACAAGTGTAATTGCTTGGGCTGTGAAATTAGATTGTTTTAATTACTTTAAATTACTGTTATTTATTCATATACCTACTCTAGCTGGTGTATGTGTTTCCTATTTGAGTACGTACACGCATAAACTCAAGCTTTTTTCCCATGGGGCTATGCAGAAACTACAGAACGCCACCTGCTACGTACAGTACAACTATTTTCTTAATGTCCCTCGGCAAACTTCGTATTTCGTCAGTCGTCGGATTTCTATCGACGGAACACGGACGACTAACGAAACACGAAGGTCGCCGAGGGACATTAAGAAAATAGTTGCACTGTACATCTTTACATACTATTTTTTGTTTTTTTTAGGTTTTGCTTTTGTTGCGTTAAACACGATCAATCACAATCTGTTCCATTTTGACAGCTCAACATCATTCATTGTGTTATTTACGTTGTTGAACAGACAACTTTTTCGAACATATTATCATGAAGCAACGGATTAGCAATATCCTTAAAAATTATTCAGATTGATATTGATCGTGCGTTACGCAATTAGGGTACTGGTCATACACGCTCGCCGGTTGCAAGTACTATGCACCTGACCTTTCTGAAAAACATCACCAATAAGGTCACTATGTATCTTTCTAGAGCGTCGCATATTCTATATTCCTATTTGACTACCTCTGAGAATAACTGCTTATTTTACCGCAAAGAAACTCATTCAACTTGATTGCAATAAATAAGTATTGTTGAGAATAGCGTTTAATTGAATTTTGTAAATTAATAGAGAGCTACTGATACAACCTTTTCAGGAGTTTTACTGCTATTTATAGTTCAAGGGGCTTCTTCATTGTTCAGTGTTTTGAAATGAATAGCAATAACTTGTTGTGTTATGGCACAAAAAGGGATGATGGCAAAAACATTTTTTTTAGTCTGTCTTTGAGATTATAAAAAAATATTGGACACGTATTTTTTCTTTTTTTACGTGATCTAAAGATGACGGCGATACATTGAGGTAAAATGTGCCATAACGTCATGAGTATGTAGGTTTTATACATACTAGTGACGTAGCGACCCCCACTCCCCAACCTAAAATACGTATTATCTAAGTAATTTTTTATTAATATGATAAAGCAAAATATACGTGTCTAATATTTTTTTTTTATCTGACTGACGGACTAATTAGTTTTTTTTTTTTTTTACCCAGGTATCATCCCTATTACTCAGGATACTTGTTAGTCACTTACCCCGCCCATGTGTTTTGTCAATTTGAAGTAGTTACTCAGGACAGTGATAAAGTCAATTGTTCATAAAGTTGTGACCAACTGACTATCTAATAAAAACTATTAATATAATATTTTATAGAGAAGAGATTTGATTTTTTGTATGTTTATTTGTAATAGATAAACTCAAAAAATACTTAACCGATTTAAAAAATTAATTCAAAGCAAAAAAGCTACTTTATCAGCAAGTAACATGGGCTGTATTATATTTGTCAAAAATATAAAGATCCCTACGAAAATGACAATAATGTAACTCAAGGTATCAAAATCGCGAGCCGAGTTCCGGCCACCGTAGGCGCGGGCTTGCGGACGGTGAGCAATGGGCAGCTCGCCGTCCGATAAGGACCAGGCCCGTGTCGACGGCGCGTTGTGTTCCACGCGCGCCTCAAAGAGATGTCAGCACCAACCGACGGGGTCGAAAGACCAATGCCTGCTGGGGTTGCGGGTTTGTCCGAAAGGGATATCGCGGCCCCGGCACACAGGCAACGGAAGGAACACGGGTGGGTTTTAGTCAGTAATAGTCTGACACACCCTCTCGCTCTGCCCAGAGCAGGAGAAGTCATTTGATGATTTCCAATCCAGAAAAAAAAAAAAAAAGGTATAAAAAAAATTCGCCTTTAAAAGTCATTATTTGGCATGCGCACGAAAACGATTGATGATACATAAAAAAAATACTATATGTTAATAGTACTCATTATTACCCACAACAAAGTCCGCGAGAACAATAATCGTTTTTTGTTGAAATTTGTCGTCAGTCAAAACACGGGTAGAACCGGAAACGGGTAGAAAAGAAGATACAAAAGATGATGACATTCGTATCATGATATTAATCCTTTTCTGACGTAATAGTTTCATAAGTTTATAACATAGATTATTACATAGCATTTACTACTTTTAATCCCGGTGGTACTTTCCCGTGGGATATTTGCTAACGTCCACGCGGGCGAAACCACGGGCAAAAGCTAGTCCAATATAATTAACAAATAATATCCCCATTAATAACGTGAACATCCAATCACAAGCCATACCGGGGTTAAACCAACTTACCTTCACGAAATATGTACAGAAGGTCGACTGCATGCAACAAGCGAAAACAGGCGCACGCACACAATAGACGCGTACGTACGGCGCGGCGGCGGCGATCATAAACAAATGCCGGTCGCGAGTGCAGCTGCACTAAGCGTGTCTATGTGTGCGGGCGTTTTCGCTCGTTGTATGGAGCTGTACCTATCGATTCTGTGGCACCGTTACTCATTTACTTCCCTAATAAGAAGAGATGTCATTATCCTTACAATTTCCTTTAAGGGTTAGTGCACACAACCCTCGGTAAGGGCCGTTATAATCTGCTCAGTTTATCTTTATTGCAGGAACATGTAACGTGTGGATACGGCCTTAGTTTTGGGATGTAGGGGAGTGATGTATTGTGTAGATACTGTGATTTAGAGATTAAGGGAAGTTGGAAGTTTGTTGTAAGATGGTTTGCTTTTAAGGTCATATTATATAAAAAAAATACCACAGAGAAATGTTATTTAAATATTTCGGGTAAGACTTTAATAGTACACAAATTCGTACTCCTGGCTTTTATGAAAAATTCACTGATAACACTTTGCCCGACCTACGTATCAAGCCTAGTACAATGCTTAAAATTTGCGATTGTATATTGAAGTTGAATTGAAAAAAAATGGTTTAATGATTACATTAAAACAAAATATTTTTATCTCAATCAATTACTTACCCACTTTTAGGCCTACTTGTTCCATAAATCACTTTATTATGCATGTAACGCTAAACGTATTTAAAAAATAATTCTGTCTCTGTCATTCTATAACGAAACGACTGTTGGAAACAGAACTATAATTTTAATATGTTTAACGGTAAACGCGTTTACGCATTTTTTTTAAATAGTTATATTTGATTACTAGTTTATTTATTTATTTATAAGTATAACAAAATTGTATATTAGGTATGTTGAAACTGTTTGTACTTACTCCCCGTTACTTGTCCTTAAAGGTTCATTAGAAAACCAGCGTCAGACAGCATCTGTCTGGCATTAATGCTGAAATGAACCTTGGCGCAGCCGTGAGGCACACACTATTGTTATTAAATTATTTTAAATTTGTTTTGTATTTTTTTGGTTTTTTATGTTTCACGAACTGTGCCCAAATAAATGTTATTCTTTCTTTCTTTTCATATAGAGCAGATTTTTCAATAGTCTCATAACTTTTATCTGGGGAAAAAATGTTGCGGTTTGACAGCTCTTATATGTATAGAAAATGTGTCAAACTGTCTATTCTCAGTTTAGACATTGGCAGAATGGTCGACATCGGCTTTGCTACACATTATAAAAAATAGAATAGAATAGTCTGTTCTTCAGATAAAATTTATTTGATTTAGAATTGAAAAATCTGCCGTTAGTGATTTGTGGTTCAGAATCTGAAAATGTCTAACTCTGTTTAAACCCGTACTATTGCATAAAGCATAGGATCCCACTAACCGACTTTAGCTTACATACTTGATCAGGTCTAATGTTCCGTCCAGACATTTTTTGTCGACTTTAAGCCGTCGATCAATTATTTGGGGACTCGTTCTGTCTGAAGTAGGCTTAGTTTAGTCGTTACTTAGCATCCTGAGACTAATTTAATTAGTAGGTAACTTGTGGAATTCTTTTTTTTTGTATTTTATTTAACTTCAACATATTAATGTCTCTGTTTTTGTTTTCTGTAACTGTGCGTAACAAAACATGTTGAAATCTTAATTTTCTGTCAATGTTCCATACAATATTTGACAGTAAACTAGAGATTTCAACATGTTTTGTTGTGAAAGTTTCGCTAGTGCAAACGCTCAGCAACAATAATATGCAATGAGTATTATTGAAAAAAAAAAGATTTCATCTGTCCTTAAACAATTTTAAATAATTGAATTCGCCTTAAGGTGGATCCGCAGTTGCAGCCCGCGAAATTTAAATTTTCTTACGTTTTTTGCAATTAGCAGATCAGTGTTAGGTTGTATCTTGATCAAAATATGATTCACGACTTTATTAGATAGATAGATTTGATCCATAAGAACAATTGTTCTTAAGGCACAAATCTAACTTAGAGAGATGTATTAATGATTATAATGCTGTAAATACATATCTATTATAGTCTCGAATTATATTTCGATCAAGATACAACTTATCACTGACTTGAGAATTGAAAAAATGCAAAAAAAAATAAAAATCGCGGGTTACAACTGCGGATCCACCTTAAAATAAAACATGATTGATTAGATTGCAAAATAAGTCATAAAGAAAATGAACTACTTCCCAATTTAACTCTGTCAGTTTCTTAAATAAATCCCCTACAGTCAACCCCATAGCAGCGAAACATTTAACAAAAATTCAATTACCATAAATTATCCATTCACCCCCTTGGATTACATTTCTTATCTATTATTTTGATACGGACGTCCGTTGAGCGTAGGCCATTTAAATCGGGACATTAGGCTCGATATAATCTGTGTAACTTCATTGTAACCGCAAATAAACACCCCCTTAAGATTGCGTACTACGGGGTGAAAGTCACACGTTGAGTGAAAGGTTAAGGGGTGAAATTGTGAGACTTTTTATTAGGTTTTTATCAGGTGTAAACTGACGCTGTCTTTTTGGAATTATTGAAATTAACGAACTTAGCTAAAATTGTCTCAGGACTATCTGATCGATAAAAGAACATTATTTCCACGTCACAATTAATATAAGAAAATATTTTCATAGAAATCGTTTTGATTCTGCGTTATTTTTAGTATAAGCAGGACAGGAATTAGTACAGTACAAATGATCCTACAGAACCTTGAATTAAATTTCAATTTAAACCTAACCAAAAGTACACTTGGGTACTATGTAACTTACACATTTAACTGATCAAAGTCCGAAACTAATGACGCTACAAGCCACATCTACCAAAACTAAATCACTTGCACCAAACTTAATCAAAGTAATTCCCAATTTAATTAATGGAATGCAAGTCCCATTACTAAAGGACAATTTATTTCACAATGGAGTGACATCGGGTACTGATCGAGTTCCCCTAGTACCAGGCTGTTAGAGAGATAAGGAGATTAGACGTAAGGCGCGGGATATACACAAGTGGCGGGAGGCGCGGGCGTGGCGACGGTGTGGAGCGGGCGTTGCGCGCCCGTTTGATATTTCATACAACAAAATGTATAGGAACGACGCACGGTGGATCGAAAATCGGCTGTAGAAGACATAGGATCTCGATGTCTTAAATGTTATTTTTTTGCTGGAAATGACTTCTGCCGCTCATTACTGTTCTATAAAATGTCATATGAAGTAATTGTGTGCACAAATGGAAGAGTTATAATTTTTATAAGAAAAAAATGTATGGAGCTGACATGAAAAATGAGGATATCTCTGGAATCGCTAGGATAGCCATTATATCCTTGCACACTGTTATAGTACTATTTATTTGTGAATTTTTGACATACTTAATGTTGCGTCATCTCTTGTGCTTTTTTTTTTAAAAATCGTCAAAATTAAATAATAAAAAATGTTTATGATATGTACATTTTAATGCTTAAATATGGCTATACCAAGTGTAATTTACAAAATTTTTATGCTTAGACCAAAACATTCTAAGAAATCACAAAGTCGTATTACCTACTTTGTGATTTTCATTTGAAATGACATGGTAATTATGAATTACGTAATACGTAATCTTGTCTAATGCCTCAAGTCCACATTAGCTAATGATTAATAAAACTTAATACCTATATACCTAGTTAAAAGGATACGTACCAAAATAATTTGGGGTACTCGCTAATTTAGCAATTAGTGCAGGATTAACTTAATGAAAGTAATTAGATAAATGTGATACCATCATCAATAACAATAAATAGTCAAACATTGGATTCACAACTTCAGTTCATTTAGAGCATTTCTAATACTAACATCTATCCTACCGTGTCTTTTTACTCAGTGATCGTGAATAATGGAAAGCATTATTACAAATTTGGATTTGTTTGTTATTCTGAGCAATCAGGATGCTTCGTCTTTCGATCATGAACTATTGTTCAACACACTTGTTATTCGACTGGGCTCTAGCCTTTCAGATGAACACAGTGTTACCGTGAAAGAATTTTGTCGAAGATTTACACGGGCAGTTCAAAAGAGATGGTTACGATCCCACAAGAAAAGTGAAGTTTTTAGACGTGATTACAGTAATTGGCTTGAGGCAAATATTGACTGGCCAAACTGCGTGCAAACCAATTTGCTCATTCAAGAATCAACAAGTGAAAATATTTCTACTGAATCTGTACCTGAACCTGTACCATCAACTTCAACAATGAAATCAACTTCAACGATGACAAAAAGATCTCGAAAGCCGTTTGAAGATCTAAGTAACAAGCAGAAGAAGAGACGATCTGATGAACATATAGGCGATGACCCTAATGAAGTAGCTTATTCAGCTGCAGCACTTTTGAAATGAGATGGTCGTGAGGATATTGCATCTGTTATTGAACAAATGCTCCAAAATCCAGAAGCAGCAGAAAAAATCAAGGAAATGTTGAACAAACCAGCTCCTTCAACAATATTTTGACCAGAAAAAGCACTGGGTTTGCTATTTTCATTAAAACTATCGAAATGGCAATATATCACATTAAGGGAAACGACTATTCGAGAAGGTTCAAAGGAGATATATCCGTCTTACTATAAAGTGCAAAAAGCTAAGCTACAGTGCTACCCTCCGAAGACATTTGTGACTGTAATGGATTCATCTGTTAAGATTGCACTACAAGCGTTACTAGATTTAACAGTGAACAGAATTTTTGAAACTATTCGTAATCCTGATGCGATACAAGATAAACAATTGATATTAATATCAAAGTGGGGATTTGACGGTGCATCTAACCAAAGTAGATATAAGCAAAACATAGAGAGTGGTCAAGATGATTCCAGCATATTTATGACCTCTTTGGTTCCATTAAAGTTGACAGCTGACGGTGATACCGTATGGGTGAATCCAAAACCCTGCTCACCCAGGTATTGCCGTCCAGTCCAGTTTAGTTTTGTGAAAGAAACCAAAGACGTTGTCATAAATGAAAAAACTGCAATGAATAACGAAATTGAAGCTCTCGTTCCCTCAAAATGTCAAGGACATGAAATTAGTCACAAATTAATGATGACGATGATTGACGGCAAAATTTGTACATATCTGTCTGAAGCTAAGTCAAATGCGGCCTGCTACCTGTGTTTGGCTAAGCCTACAGAAATGAATAAGTTAGATGTCATTGCGTCAAAAACCATTTCTTCTGGTGTGTATGAGTTCGGACTATCATCACTTCATGCCCGCATTAATGTGATGGAATGTCTTCTACACATAGCGTATCGTCTCGACTTCAAAAAGTGGTCTGCAAGAGGAGAAGGTCATCAAGAGTTATTGCATTCACGAAAAAAACTCATTCAAGATCGATTCAAAGATGATCTCAACCTTTTGATTGACATCGTTAAGCAAGGATCAGGCACAACTAACGACGGGAACACAGCAAGGCGGTTTTTTGAATTTCCTGATAAAACTGCAGCGATCACTGAATTAGATGAAGACCTAATACGCAGATTTGCTGTGATTCTGCAAGCTATCACATCTGGAGAGATTGTAGACGTGCCGAAATTTAAAGAATACGCTAGAACAACCGCTGAAAAATACGTGGAACTGTACGATTGGTACTACATGTCATCAACCGTCCACAAATTGTTGATTCACGGAGGGGACATAATTGCAGAAAATTCTATTGTACCAATTGGAAGTCTTTCGGAAGAAGCTTCAGAGGCCCGAAACAAAGACTTTAGGAGGTTCAGAGAACACCATTCTAGGAAAAAGAGTAGACAAGCATCAAACGAGGATATCCTCAATATGCTTATCGTCTCTTCTGATCCTCTAATTTCTTCCACAAGACCAAAATTAAATGCCCACAAGAGGCAGACATACTTTAAGGAAACAGTAGAACTACTGAAACTTCAGGATCAGGAAGCTCCGACAGAGTTCTTAGAAGTTATATCTATTGTAGAGCCTGATTCTGAAGTGGATTCTGATGGTGACGAAGTATAAAATAAGTTAACTTTTATTGTTTATGTTAGGTTAGGTTAAGTTATTTTTTTTTTTTTAATAATTTGCTTTTATTTTTAATCATACAATAGTTTACCATTTATTGTTATTGACTAATGATCACCGTTTATCTAATTACCCTCATTATGGTACATATCCTTTTAACAGGTATATATGTATTAAGTTTTATTAATCATTAGCTAATGTGGACTTGAGGCGTTAGACAAGATTACATATTATGTAATTCATAATTACCATGTCATTTCAAATAAGTAGGTAATACGACTTTGTGATTTCTTAGAATGTTTTGGTCTAAGCATAAAAAATATTGTAAATTACACTTGGTATAGCCATATTTAAGCATTAAAATGTACATATCATAAACATTTTTTATTATTTAATTTTGACGATTTTTAAAAAAAAAAGCACAAGAGATGACGCAACATTAAGTATGTCAAAAATTCACAAATAAATAGTACTATAACAGTGTGCAAGGATATAATGGCTATCCTAGCGATTCCAGAGATATCCTCATTTTTCATGTCAGCTCCATACATTTTTTTCTTATAAAAATTATAACTCTTCCATTTGTGCACACAATTACTTCATATGACATTTTATAGAACAGTAATGAGCGGCAGAAGTTATTTCCAGCAAAAAAAAAAACATTTAAGACATCGAGATCCTATGTCTTCTACAGCCGATTTTCGATCCACCGTGCGACGTGGCGCGGAACATACACAATTGGCGTGGCGCGGGCGAGGCCGCGGCGGTACGGCGCGGGAGTTGTGTCTGTGTTCCGCACCACGTCTAGGTATACATTTTGTATGAAATAAGAAACGGGCGCGCAACGCCCGCGCCACACCGTCGCCACGCCTCTCGCCACTTGTGTATGTCCCGCGCCTTACGCGTCGAGATGAATCATAGTGGTGATCAATAGAGTTTTTACTGCAGGAGAATAGTGGACGTGTTGAAAAATAATTTGGACTTCGATAAAAATGGTGGCGAAAAATGAAAAGCGACCTACTTTTATTTTTTTTGGTATGGTATGGTAATTGAATTTTTGTTAAGTAAATGTGCTGGATGAAATTATCTGAAAAACTGGATAAAATTAAAAGTTAATTTTAATTTAATCTTTTGAAATATTTCGTGTGTTCGTATATAAATAAGAAACGTTGTAAAGTGTTGCACACAAAGCATGTATATGAGTTGCATATAAAATACATACTTCGGGAATTTTTGATCCGATACAATGTAAAATATTTTATGGATGGTAGAATTTATCATGAACATTAACTTTTTAGTTAAACGATAAAATGCATGCTGACCTAAACAGAAAATTCAATAAAAACGACGGCATTTAAATAAATACGATGATACCAATAACAACCACATAATATGAAATTACTTTACTTTTACCTAACTTACTTTTAATTTAAAATTATTATTATAGTCTTTTTCATCCCCACGAAACAGCGCGGGATGAAACCGCTAAAACATTATCATCCTCGAGTTTCATCCCTGC
Organism: Agrochola lota; assembly: GCA_947364205.1. Lineage (NCBI taxonomy): Eukaryota > Metazoa > Arthropoda > Insecta > Lepidoptera > Noctuidae > Agrochola > Agrochola lota. Next base: position 15,014,209 of record OX376244.1, on the reverse strand, counting down.
CTATAGCATGATGTATCTCACTTTGAAATACAAATAAATCCCCGTCGCGTCGTCAACGACAGCTAAAACGTAATTCTGGAGAAAACGAATCAATGTGAAACTATAATGTATTACATTAGTTCAAAGGCTGGATGCAGCCGTGCCTTCGCCCGAACGTGACCTAATTTAGAAGAAACAAAGCGATCCCAAACGACAATATTAATCTTAATTCTAAACAAACAAAAACAAACCCTAATACTTTAAGAATAACGTTTGTTTCAACCGAAAATTGAGATTTGTTCCTCCATTTTGCAAAACAACCTTTAAATACTGATGATATAAACAAAAACAACCCTTAGGTCCAGGTAATAAAGAGTTCTTCTAGTGTTAACGAAAAAATCGTCGGTACATTTCGGGACAGCTATACAACTTTCCGGTTTTAAATGAAATTGGCATTTATGTCGTGGAAATAAGGTGTCCGTTGGACGCAAATCCAAATTGGCGCTGACGCCATGGATTGGATAAGGCCCTTGGTTTCAATCATTGGCAGAATAAAATTCGGTTTCTTCTATTTCGTTTGTGTTTACTCGATTATGAGTTTACACGTGAGTTTGAATATTTTCTAACCATAAATATAACAAATTATTTTATAATAAGACCTATGTTAACACAAAAGAAAATGGCGAATGAATAAAAACCATTTTCCTTTTCCTGTGCATTCCTGAATAATTTCACTATAAATGAAACTACGTAACCAAGACTTCAGGAACGGTAGCGATCGTATCGATGCGATAGGCAAAAGGATTCAAGTTTTCCACTTACCTGAAAGCACCACCATTTTAATAATAAAAATCTAATTCGCCCACAAAATGGCCAGTAAAATCTAGCTACCTGAATACTAAAGCTTCCTTTATATAACATCTGAGGAAGAAACGCCGTGTCAGCACATAATACATCTTAGTGCGAGCGCAGTCGGTCCGGTCGTGTCGTCTCTTCGCTGACTTGCACTTCTAAATACATCTCTTAGAGGGTATGGAAGCCTGGTACCTCGATGTTGTAGTAGGAGTGTTTGGGCTGCGTACATATTGGTTCAAGCTGTATACATTTTGGAATCCTTTGCTGGGTTTTAGACTGTTTATTTAGACGTAGTAATGTTTATTATGGTCTGTTTTGAGCAGTTAAAATTCATATCTACTCGATAGATGTTTACTTTGGTATTCAGCTGCTATTAAACCTTAACTAAATCTATTTAAAATAAGGCGTCCTAGGCTAGGCTACCCCCGGCAGCGTCTGCAATGAAAACTAGTTTTTTTTACTTTCACGGGTGAAAAGTGCCCTTTAATCCTAAAGTTAAAACTCTACGGACGCTGTTCAATACTGGCTAGTATTCTTAATTGTTACGGATTTTAGATGGCAGACCCGCCATAAAACCGAAAGGTATTGGGCCATATCACGGAAAAACAAATGGCGTTCGGTAAATCTATCGGGGTCACTCCAAGAATTGCTTCGAAAAACCTTGTGACCTTAGCTCAAGAATAATTCAAGAGACCTCTAAAAGTGAATAGCTGTGAAGTCTCTGATGACCTAGTACCATTGCAGTGCTATGTCAGAACATAATCCGTCTTATTGCAAGCTCGCCGAGCTGACTTGCAGTTTCAACCGAATAACTCTGTAGATGACATGCATGCCTGGTAGATTTGGTTTGAAGTCTGTTGAGTTAAATATAAGCAAGATAGTGGGAAAATAAATTTTGCAGGTGCAATATTTTCTAAGTTGTCAGAAGCCAACGTATTCTATTCAATGCATCATTGTTCTATGAAACATTTTCATACTAGAATATTTTGAGTAGCTCTCACGAAAAAAAATACATTCGTGCTTTCACACATTTTCATTGGACCAATAGGTCACTCTATCGAATTTATATAAAATATACATTTATACGGCGTATTTTGATAGCGTATGCTACACAGCGCCTATTGGCGATCACGTACGAACTATTATGTCTAAATTTTATCCAATAACTGAAATATTGGCAGAACGTGACGTCTTTTTTAGGCGGCCATTATTTTTTGCTTTTACGCGAAAAGTGGACTTTTATTGTGTAGTTGCGTTTTGGCCGGAGTTGGTCAAGTAGGATTGTGAATTTGTGATTTGGAATTCATTTGTACTTAGTCGGTTGAAGCCCGGCTGTAAAATGTGAAGCCCTGGGTTGAAATTTAATGTCACTATTTTGTGTTGCTGTTATAGTTTTTTTTTTACTAATTTTAAAATTTAAGTTCCATCACCCATTCAAACTCAAACTCAACGCATTTATTTCATATAAACCAATTACAGGCCGGTTAGTCAGAAATATGAAGCTAGTTGCCCATTCCCATTTAGAGAAGAACGGGCAAGAAACTCCACGAACACTCTTTTAAATCAAAGTATTAGTTACATCATTCATGTTTAAATTATACACGTGAGAACAATGTACTCGTAGAAAGATGTGCACATTAAAAGCGTCCGTAATGAAAACAAGAACAATTCAAAAATTTAGATAAATTAATTGACTAGGCTTGAAAAATAATAATTATTTATCGCATAGCTACAAAAAGACCATGACGAAATTGAACCTATGATTATTGGCTGGAAAAGCATTAAATCACTAAACAGCTACAGTAATCAATCAGCCCATATCACGAAACGGTAAACATTTACATTTATTAGAAAAGTTAAACAACAATCAATTTCACCCCTTTACACGCTATTTCACCTCTTAACCCACTAAAAACGAATTAAATTTTCTTTCCGATGTGTGTTGGCACAAGCTTTATGTATTCATCCCTTGATAAACTGCGTCCATTACAAAGAAAAATACACTCTCGCCTTTTTTTAAATTTAATCAAAATTATATGAAAATGGTCGACCAAACTAATTTTACTATTCAAAAAAGTTATTTGAACCTTATTTTTGTTAATAGAAGGTCGTGTTTTTGTTTTGTTGAGTGTAAATGTAGGTTGGCTGTTAGAAGGGCGATCGCGAATCAGTCTGCAGTGCGAACCTCTGAAAAATAACAAAGATTGTACTGAAAAAATTGAACAGACACGCTGGTTGTTGTGGAGTGGGCTGTTGTTTTAGTAAATTAAATTCTAACACAGATTCTATACATTCAGTTTTTAAAGATAACACAAAACCATAAAATGATTCAGGTCAATTAGCATCAAAAATAAGTGATTCCATAAGTACTAAAATGAAAAGTAAAAATCCTATTTCAAGTATCAACCAAGTAAAAACCTTTAACGACAGGTCAGTCATAATAGGAAAACAGTATTAGTCGTATCTCACAACACATCCGGGCCTTAACAAGGCCATAAACAACGTATGAAAACATAATTTACCCAAACCTGCGGTTACCCACGACCCGAAAAAACAAAAAACAAAATTGAAACATAAAAAAAAATCTCTCTCCATTTAAAACAGCAAGGGTGTAGGCGTTATCAGACGGAGTAAATAATGAAAAACATCCCTTATAAATGAAATCGGACCGGTTCGGTACTGTTGTTTCGACGGATATACATTCCCATACCTATACGTATAAAGCTGCGCTACACGAGCAGTTACTGAAAAAATTGCCCAGGAATTTGGAAATAAAATTTAAAAAAACCGACGACGGCGACGATACATTTCCGAATGGAGTGGAGAATACTATATATTTTATGCAGTTTAATTCCTGTTTTTTTTTATGTTCGGGATCATTACCTCTCTTTTGGTCCATATAATAATTATGTTCTGCATTGCTAATTATTAACATTTTAAAAACTATCAGTATTAAAATAATAATAGTAATATCTACAAGTATTTATATAAAAAAGGCAGGGGAAATAATCATAGTGCATCAAAAAATTCGCTGTCAACAGACGGCAGACAGCATTGCCACGTTGTGTGGTTCTTGTTGGTTGTTTTTATATTACCTAGTAAGTTTAATTAGATGCTGTATAACGCTCAGTATGGTTTGATGATCTTTAGTTACAATAATGCTAAGCATCTTGGAAAATTGCTTGATGTTGGCCTGACGTAATAACTTTAAAGAATTATTATTTTATTTTTTACTTTTTGCTGTCCCTACAGGATCAGAATTAGACCTTAATAACCTTGTAACATCTTATTAACATTATGGAATGCAAATAACGATATGAATATTAAAAATATTCCCCAGAATTAAGAGCGTTTATCCTAAAAGTTGGCAACGTCGCAAATGTCTGTCAAATATTTATCTGTTTTGATTAATTTGGCAATATTACTGGATGAAAATGAAATATGAAATGTGGCTAACTAGTGAACTAAAATATTGATTATGTAATGCAATAAGTAATATCGTAACACCGAATATTTAGTTTTAGATATATTAGTATAATTGCAATTGTTAATTAATATTCTAGTTCGCTAGTTAACCACACTTTTTATTTCCATAAAATTTATCAAAACAACGAAGTATATGACATCAATTAGCGACGTTGCCCATTTTCAGAATAAACGGTCTTGAAAATTTAAATTGTTCTTGTAAGCGCACCTTTATGCAGACAGAACAATAAAATTTTCAAGCCTCGAATGGATACAGGTAGTATGGGCATCATTTGTGTATTGAGAACATGTTCGGTAATTCTGTGTTCCTGTTAGCAGCATCCTATATTGATAGTGTTTTACTCGGGAAATATTCTTGGAAGGACGGTAAAATAATGTCATTAGTTTAGGAAGGATAGTGATAACATGTAAGTAGTTTACCCGTCCGTTAGGTAGGAGCAGCGGAATACCGGTCTTTGTGGCGATTATTGAGGGACGTCTATGTACAGCAGTGAAGTTTTGTGTGTTGATTGAAGTTGGGATTATTTGTTTCGCTACGTAACTTTGTAGAAGTTCTTTGTTTACAAAATTTATAGCTTCTCGTGACTGGGACTTTAGTATAGTTTCAACTCAATATTCGCTTTTGATGACTCAACTCCCGGCTATAAGAAAGGTCAAGTCCATCCACTTTTTTGCCGTTGTTAACATTTTTATGATCAGTACCCTAATTGCGTAATGCACAATCAATTAGAATATGAATCGTTTTGAAACAGATTGCTAATCCATTGCTTCATAAGTTCGAAAAAAAAATCTGTTCAATAACGTAAATAGCGCAATGAATGTTATTGAACTGTCAAAATGAAACAGATTAGTCGTAATCGTTTACGAAAGTATGTTACGTAATCAGATAGCTGGTCTTGCCTAATTATTTCTTCAACATCAATTTTATTGCCTTTCTAATATTTTGTCTTTCTTTTTCCAGGTAATGTCTTCGTATCCACTTACTTCATATCGGCATAACAATCAGCAACCTGTGATAATGAAAAGGTAGGTGATTTAATAATAATAGATCACCCTGGTCTTTGGAAATGGATTGTCCACAGTTTCTGTACCACAATACTTATGAACGCCTACTTCAGCAGCGATCGATTCCAAACTCTGTACTGCATAAATCACCAACATTCTGTTCTTTGAGCTCACGTCAGCAGTATATTATATATCTTAAGATGCTTGAAGACCTTCTACCTATTTATGATACCCTGGTCCTTCCTACTTTCCATAATATAACGCTGTACCCGGATCTTTATCGCCTCGACCAGCGTTCGATGTAGTCTGATGTAGTGCGTAATTCGGAACGTTTCACCCACGCTGCTGCCCCGTTTTAGCCGCCATTAATGTACAATAACATCTTTTTTGTATGGTGTAATGCATAACAGGGAACGGAGGCGGAATTAATTTGCTGTTGTCTTATGGCTCGAATAAAAGTCCTTTTACACGGGCAACTAAAATTGAGCAAGTTTTGGCAATTGCTTGCATCGTAGTAAATTGTTGTATGTTGCGGAGATGTCATATTAACCACAGTAGTAAAAAAATGTGCAATTTAGTTGCTTGTGCCGGCCGTATTTTATTTTAGTATACATAGGTATAAGTTGTGTTATTAATAAAAATATCCGTCAGTGCAAATTGGAATGGTCGATCGTACAAAGTTTTTTTACCTTTCCTTAAACGTAATTTCCTTTATTTTTGTAATGTACAATCTTTTCTTTCCTCATTTATTCAAAAGATCAACATTTATCACCCACTATCGCCTCCTCCTCTGCCTCACACTACGGCCACTCGTTGAGTTTACACAGTGAATGTAAGTGACGTCCTGTGCAAACTCGCCGCGCTACAGATCTACCATCAGACCTGTCTCAAAATCTTACATCATGTGTGCACGTCAGTGTTACCTCCATGTTGTTCATGTGTACTTTATGATGAACTGTTTCTTAGTAGCCTTTGCTTACTTGCAACGTGTTCTGTTTATTTCCAAGACAGTATGCTCCGATGAATTCGACATCAATTTTGTATCAAATCAATGGAAAATTTAAGTTTTTTTTGGTGAAATTTCTACACCCTTTTTTTTTTTTTTTTTTTTTTTTTGAGGGTGGGAAATCATCAAATGACTTCTCCCGCTCTGGGCAGAGCGAGAGGGTGTGTCAGACTTTTACTGACTAAAACCCACCCGTGTTCCTTCCGTTGCCTGTGTGCCGGGGCCGCGTTATCCCTTTCGGACAAACCCGCAACCCCAGCAGGCATTGGTCTTTCGACCCCGTCGGTTGGTGCTGACATCTCTTTGAGGCGCGCGTGGAACACAACGCGCCGTCGACACGGGCCTGGTCCTTATCGGACGGCGAGCTGCCCATTGCTCACCGTCCGCAAACCCGCACCTACGGTGGCCGGAAGTCGGCTCTGGACTCCCGACGCCCGGGGCGTCTCCTGCGGCGACTAGGGCCGCGAGGGCGTGCAGCTTGCATCTCCCTCGCGCGCTCCGCCTCCTCCTTCGCGAGCATAACTGCTTCGCAGAAGGAGGTGACGGCCTCCCATGCACTCTCGCTCCGAACCATGGCCTGAACCAGGGCCGGACGCGAGAGATCGCCGCCGCCGATCGCCTCCGTGAGGACACGGCGGTGCTCCGCCCAAGCTGGGCAGACCTCCACCGTATGCTCCACCGTGTCCTCCGGGCGATCCACACAGTGGTGACACCCGGGCGTTTCATCCCGCCTTACGCGGAACAGGAACCTCCCGAAACAACCGTGTCCGGTGAGGACCTGCGTCAGGCGGAAGGTGAGGACGCCATGGCGCCTCTCAAGCCACTCCTCAAAGAGGGGACTTATCGCCGCAATTGTGGCGTGCCCAGCGCTGGGTTGCGACAATCGTACACTCCATGCCGCCATGAGATCCCGCCGGAGCTCTGTCCGCTGTGCCGTGATTTCTCGCGGCAGCGGAGTTACACCCCGGCGTTTCGCCTCCTCGCGCAACTCCCACATGTGCGCGAGGACTTTCGCCTCCAGATCCCATGGCGGTAGTCCGGCAAGGAGGCTCGCCGCCTCACGGGAGACCGTGCGGTATCCCCGGACCAGCCTGATGGCCATGACCCTTTGGGACGCGTTCAACCGCCGGGCCGGTCGCAGCCTCAATGAACGCGCCCACACCGGTGCCCCGTAAAGGGCCATGGACCGCACGACCCCCGCGTAAAGCCTCCGGCAGGAGGCGTTTGGACCCCCCAGGTTGGGCAGGAGCCGCTTCAAAGCAGCCCCAGCCCTATCCAGTTTGGGAGCCAAACGTCGGAAGTGCTCCACGAAGTTCCACCGGCTGTCGAGGACGAGTCCCAGGTACTTCATCGTCGCCTCGACACCAATGTGAACCCCTCCCGCCGTAATCTGGGAACCCGACAGTGGCGCGTTCCGAGGACCATAGAAACACATGGCCTCGGACTTGTGCAAGGCCACCTCGAGTCCCAGTTGCCGGATCCTTTCGACGATTGTCGCAACCCAACGTGTCGCTAATTCGGCCGCCGCCTCATGCGACCTCCCCTGCACCAGGACCAGCGTGTCGTCAGCGTAGCAAACCACGCTGACGCCGCTAGGGAGGTCGGCGCGCAGCACCCAGTCGTAGCCGATGTCCCACAGATGCGGCCCCAGGACCGATCCCTGTGGGACACCGCACGACATCTCTCGCCGGTTCCACTCACCGTGGTGACCGGGGTAGATGACGGCCCTGTCCGTCAGATAGGCCTCGACCACTCGACAGAGGTAGGTCGGCATCCGGTAATACCGGAGTGCCTCCCTAATGCAACTCCAGGGCAGGGTATTGAAGGCATTGGCGATGTCAAGAGACACCGCCAAGACTACCCCACCCCGGGCAACAGCATCCCCCGTCGTGAGGGCTCGAACGCGCATGATGGCATCCACCGTAGAGCGCCCCTTGCGGAAACCATACTGGCTCTCCGCCAGATCCGGCCCCACTCGCACCAGCTGCCCGACAAGGCGGTCTGCAATTACTCTTTCAAAGAGCTTGCCCACCTCATCGAGCAGCACGATGGGCCGGTAAGCGGACGGAGAGTCCGCCGGGCGGACCCTGGAATTTAAATGACAAGCTGTTCTAACGAAGGTACATTTAAAATTGCATACGAGAGGACCTAATCTAAAAAAACATGAAGTACCAATATTCTATGCTATCTAATAGATGTCACTGGTAAAGCAGCACTCACAGTAAACTGTTGGCTAATCATTTATTTAGTTCGCTATTATATTTATAAGAAGAACAATATCCAAGAACTGAGATGGGTCTTCAGGGTTAAAACCGAAACATAAGTACAGTTTTTGTTTTCTCTGAAATAAAACTCAAGAATTCTTTGACCAATTTGTTCTATTTCTCATAGTTTCAGATTTCGCCCTGAAGTACCATCTCAAATAATTATTCAATCTGTTTAATAATTATTATTATTTCTGACATCGTGGAACTTGGCTAATTGAGGGTCTAGACAGACTGGGTCCCTCTTAACCACAGTCAAAATATTACGTGTAGTAGGTATATCCTATTATACCTAAGTCCCAACACAAACGATGTCTGTAAAGTTTCTCTAAACATATTTCTTACCTCGTCTTTTCAACGAGACAACTTTTTAACAATCTAGCATTTAATTCTTATGAGAACGCGGTAACCTGCTTGTCTTACACCCAACTTTCAAATGAAAATACTCTATATTCTTTACAACAAACGGCCCATAATTGCCTAAACAGATTATTGAGACACTGATACAGAAATATGAACTTTATGGTTCAGATTTTGAAACTGAAAATTGATTGGGAGTAGATGTGTGTGTTTTAAAACAATCGTGAGAATTTTTCTTGCTATTGTTTTTAAACTCTCTACATAACCTTAGGTTCATTTTGGTTCACTGAACCTAGACCAGTCGACTGTGACACAAAACGCGCGGTTTTTGCTAAACGATCACTCTGTTGTATGGAAAACATTATTAGTTATTTTAATGTGCATGGGAAAGCTGAGTTGATCGATAAAGAAATAAATTAGTATCATGTCATAATAATTTTTCTTGTTAAATGTAAGAAAAACTGTGTGAGTATCATATTTACAGTGAGTAAGTGCATTCATATTATAGTTTTTGCTATTTACATTGTCTTAATATAATGATTATGTGTGTTAAAATTGAATCTCATTAGTCTGTCTTGAAAAGTTAATTTAAGAGACAAAGTCATGGAACATATTAAGATGAAACTCAGTTAAATGTACTGGAATCGCCAACACGAGAGACGGGGAAATTTTCCTCCGCATAAAATCGAATATTGCTCTCTAGTGCACTAAACTATTAATTATTGTGATTACAACTAATAAAATAAAATAAAATAAATGCAATCAATGATTGACTGTAGTAAAGCAAAATGATGTTCCTTGATGATCCCCGGTTTTTTTAAAGGGCTCTTTCCTATGTCATCTGGTCTGGTCTGGTCTGAACTAACATCGCTAAAGAAAGAATTCCTGGTAAAGTTCTCTTCGTTCCCACGTCCTCCTGGAGGCAGAAACAGGTCGGTTTCAACCACATGATACACGTGCGATGTTCGCAGACGCACGTGCATCATGTGGCTGAAATTAACACTGTTTCGAGAATGTTCTTCTTGTTCTCCTAGTTTGCATTGAGAAGGCGGCAGAACTCTGCGATACAGCTTGAAAAACGCTCACATCCAAATGTGAGCTTAAAAAAAAAAAAATGAGGAAAATATCGTAATAATAAGAGTAGGGGAAGACCAAAGAAACGATGGATGAACTGTGTGGAAGATAATATGATTAGAAGGGGGGTTCCCCTTCTGGCCATATCATCTTTACTACTGAGATGGTAACTCATAGAGAAGTATGAAACGAAGACAAATGCTGCGCCGAACCTACATAAGGGCGAGAGAACGATGATGGTGAAATGATTGACGTTTAAAGAATATTCAAGAAAATAACAAAATAAAAACAATAATTGGATGAAAAGGAAGGACAATATTATGTTTCTTATAATTAAAGCCGCGAGAAAAAGCTAATACTTAATTAAATAATTACCTAAATTCATGTTGTACATTCAATAGATTTAATCTCGTGACAGTGCCAAACCGAACGACAAGACTTATTGTAAAAAGAAATAAATGTAAGTCGAAGCAAAAAGGCAAACAATAAGAAATATTCGGAGTTGATAGCTTACTTTCAGAAATTGGCGGGGTTAAATTCTTCTTCATCTGTTGGTGCCTTACCAAGAAGAATTTTAAAATAATTAATTCTAGAAAATGACAGAAATATATTGACTCACATGGTACCCCCGACGTGTTTACCGGTACTTTCCGAATTTAACGGTAATATCTGTTGTTATACATATTTCTTTGTTTACACGGAGCGTGTTATTAGTTTGCTTACACACGATGTTTTAATTTCGAGTAGGTATTGAATATTTATTTTCATCGTACAGTGAAATGATTATTGGTTGATAATAACAATGATGTTGTCGCTATGTAATATTATTCTGAATAACATATCATTGAAATTCAGCTGTCTGATGTCTAAGTTAAACTTTGTATTGCAGAGATTTACTGAGGGATTAAAAACTAATTACTTTAAAATAGGACAACAGACTGTTTTCCATTATAAGAGAGTAAAAATATAAAAAAGGAACACCATGTATCATTTTTCAGTAAGAAGAGTAAAACGGGCATCAGTGGCAGTGGGGACTAAAAAATCTACGTAGCGGGCAACACATTAATGTGAATAAACAACATCAGTAATCATTACAACGAAATAAATATAAACTGAAATGCTGCAAAGCAGTTTTAGGATAATTTTTGTCAATTGAATTATGTATAAAAGTGACAGTGTTACCCTTTGACCACGAGCTACATGCTCAAGCGACACGCGTTCCACAACGCGACTGTGGAGAAATGAAATGAAAGAAGTTGTTTGGAACATACCACGAGTCACAGCGACGCGACGTTCGCGCGTCTCGCTTGACGCAAGTCGCACCACTTGAGGTCGTGTACGGGGCCTTAGTGAACTATGTTGCTGACTAAACAATTAGTGTACTAACGACATTAGGCACCTTTATTATAGAAACGTTTCAGTATTGCCGCACCTCCTCTCTAATTTACTCAGCTGTTTGCAATATTGGCATTGTTTGTGAAAGGACGAAAAGAAGTGGGGAGGAAATAATAATAATAATTATGATAACATACTTTTTAGTAACGTAATTATACAAGTATCAACAAGGGTTGGTTGTCAACTCTAGCGCATTGCACAATGATTTATTAATGTAGTACTAGCTGCTGCCCACGGCTGCACCCGCGGGGATATTTATGTATTTCAATATTTTGGAACAATATTCTGATCTATAAGAGTGTCCGTGGAGTTTCTTGCCCGTTCTTCTCCATAGCAACTTACTACGCGTTGGAATGGGCAACTAGCTTCATATTTCTGATTGACCGACCCCTTGACAGTTAAAAAGTACCTGTAATTGGTTTATTTGAAATAAATGCTTTGAGTTTGAGTTTGGGACCCTAATAATTATTTTCTTATTCTTATTCTCAAATAATAGTAGCCTAAGTTACTCCTTATATCATCAGCTATCTGCCAATCTAAGTCCCGCTGTTTCGGAGATTAGCCGGAACAAACAGAAAGGTACAATTTTTTAAATAGTTTTTTTTTTGTTTTCAGTCAGTTTTCCAACAAACAAAACCATGGATTTTGTTGTATTGTCAAAATTATGGGGATTGTAATTACGAGTGAATAATGCAATTGTGGTGCCGATCCGTTAATCAGTTAATACTGGGTAATACGATACCCATTGGTAACACGAAAGTTTGACAACCAGTCAAACTTTCGGGCTCCTGACTACCAGTAACGACTGTCAAAGATCCATGAATGACAGCTGGGACCAACGGCTTAACGTGAGAATACCTTATGAATCGCCACTTCTTAAAGTTCCTCAAAAAACAACCCCAGCTTTAATCGTAAAATCAAAGTTAAACAATATCTACGACATGAAAAATGTCTTTCTGAAAGGAAATTTATTTAGGAACTAAATCGCATCGGCCATTTTTTGGTTGCATCTGTTTATCAGTTGCTGGATCTATATTTGGTTACTTCTATTATTTCTAAGGCAGTCCTTGGGGGTCCTTCCCCTTGAGACCGATTCACTTATTTAGCAGATCAATACTATGCGATTTGTGACGTGTCATAATCATGTGACCCCACATGGTAATATGCGAGGCAACTGTTCACTACTGTTTTTCGACTCCACCCACTTTTCATAGAACTTATACGCCATATCGGCATATAAATTAGAAGTAAACCCTCCGGGAGGGTTACCGGCATTACGTTTGCGCTAAAGTTAACCATCGCGGACGGTAAACGGCATTAGGTTTGAAACCGTGTTATCAAACACTGTAAATAAAAGTTAACCATCGCGGACGGTCAACGGCATAAGGTTTAAAATCGTGTTATAAAACACTGTATAACAAAGTAAAATATTGTTTTCAGGGGGTCTTGTCGCTCGCTATACGTAGTTTCCAACCGTTAATTTTTTTAGAGAATATTTGAAGGGTACAGGGGCAAAACACGGAATATCACAAAACAATCAAATATAACTTAAGTATGGCAACACTTAGGTTTTCGCGCGTATTTTTATGAAGCATGAGTGAAAAGCGTAAAAACAATCACAGTCCTTCAATATTTCAAAACCCTGTACAGGTGCAAAAGTTCTAACTTTGAAACATTAAAATATTGATTACACAAAATCCTGTTTTGGTGACATTCATTGTTTTGCCCCTGTCTGTACCCTTCATTTGTAACCGTGAAGCAAAAAATATTTTGAAAATAAAAATCCTTGGAATTAAAACCAATGCATATACCAATAAATCCTGTTTAAATATACATCAGATTTTATTTTCACGGTTCAGAATGCTGTATTCGCTAATAAAAACTTACATTTAAAATGAGCCCTCCGCGAGGGCTCCCGGCATCCCACATGCGACTAGGTGAACCCTCCCGGCACTGAACGTGTTAACTATCACTTTGACTTGCACTGCATACCGACCGTCCTGCAAATGATTTATAGTAGGCTCTTGACGTTTGTACCCATAAGTTTCCTCCCAGATTTAAGAGACAAATAACAAAAAGTCTATTTGCTGCTTGTTACCTATCCTGCTGTCTGCCTGTCAAAATAAAGCTAGTAAAAACATTATCAAAATCGAACCCATAATAATTTAGCTTCCAACATTGACATAACTGGCGAAATGTGGATGTACTACACTTGTTTTCAAAACAGTATTCCGACTTTTTATTTCGATAGGTATTTGTATTTTGTGTTTCGCGAACTGGGTCCAAATAAACGTTATTCTTTCGGGGGAAACAGACGCGATACTTTGTTATGTTAGTTAAAATATCAATATTGAAACGCCTACCCAAAACTCGATGCAACAAACGAACTCGCGGAACTATTATGTTGTATTATTTTCAGTTTTCACCTGAAATTGGAACGTGCTGGAAAATATTGATAGGCGCTTTTCCCATTACGCTGGCGTACATTACTTTTAGGGTTCCTTATGTCCGAATGCAAAAACGGAACCCTTATAGAATCACTCGTGTGTCTGTCTGTCCGACACAGCCAATTTGATCCGAATCTAATAGACCGATAGAATTGATATTTGGTACACATATCAATTTCTGTGACCCAAACACTGATGTGTTAAGAGAGTTTATCCTAAAAGTTGACAACGTCGCAAATAACTGTCAAATATTTACCTGTTTTGATTCATAGAGCAATATTACTAAATAGAAATAAGAAATGTGGCTAACTAGCGAACTAGAATATTAATAATGAATTGGAATTATAACATTGAATTTGATGTTGTACCCATGTTAGGTGTAAAAAACGCATTTGGAAAGTTTCCAAATAGTTTTTTTACATCTAAAACTAAACATTCGGTGTTATGATATTAATTATTGCATTTCATAATCCATATTCTAGTTCGCTAGTTAGCCACATTTTTTATTTCCACACAGTAATATTGCTAAATTAATCAAAACAGTGAAATATTTGACATCTATAGTAGTGGCACCGAGGTGCCGTGTCTGGCCACACCACTGTTAAACCCGCAATGGTTTTTGTGGTGTGTTTAACCAAATGTCTGTTTTTTTGTTCTAGTTTTGATTAATAAACAAAAAAATTAAAATAAAAGTAAATAAATGCATTTTAAATATGGGGGGTCCGTCTTTTGGGAGACATATACGTTTGAAAAAATTGTTTTGCACACTGTACCGTGTGCCATATCAAATTAAAGGGCTTACTTTGTGGGTCTCAACAATGTGTTTTTTATAATTTAAAAATAAATATTGTTAAAGATATTTAAGAAAATAGATGAAAATTGACCATTCCCCCTTATCTCCGAAAGCAATACGACATTAAAAAAAAATACAGAAAATAATCTATACTTATAAATTACAGGAAAACCTAAAACCTAAAATAACAAGGTAAATCTCTCTCATACAAACTTACATTTGCAGTTGAAATGTATGAGAGAACATGTTTTTCAACTACATCGTTAAGTTTGTTCTTGGGATAAATTCACACGGAACCCTTCACTGTGCGTGACCCGCGCACTTGGCCGGTTTTATTATTGCTTCCTTTACTTGAAGGTCACAGAGCGAAGCCATTTTGAAGAAAGAAAGGCGCTGGTTATATGGGCATCTATCAGAAATACCACGAGTGCTAAATGCCAAGGAGTGTGTGAACATACGTTGTATACGTTCAATGCGTGTTTGTTTTTGGAAGTCGGTTGTTTACTTTTGTAAAATGTTTTATCATGAATTGAATACATGTCTACGAAATTTTTAATTCAGTTCAATCAAAATAACAAAACAAAGTGTATGTAATAAAATGTAACTTTATTTACCTATAACAAAACTTCGTATCTTAGCAATTAAACAATGTAACACGCACAAAAAATAACAAAAAATAAATCTTACTGTTAGGAATATCGGCAAATTATTTTATCAATAAAACATAACATAATTTAAAAAATAACGAAAAGTTAAATTTAAACTATTTCTTTTGAAAACTTTAATAAAATAATATAAAATAGCAAACTATTTATGAATCCACTAAATATTCCAAGCAGCACGAATAATATCAGCCCCGTGTTCTGCCAACATCATCACCCCAGCATAGATCTTGGCTCTTATTACCGTTGGCATAGCTGAAGCGTCCACCACACGTAAAGACTGCACGCCTAGTACTCGCAGATCACTATCCAACACCTTTCCCATAGCAGCTGTGCCTGCATAGTGCCACATAGTCGCAGACATGGACAAAGCATAACACTTCCAAAATTCGTAAGTGCCAGTCTCATATTCTTTACATACACCAACATCAACCAATGTTGCGTTTACCTCTGTGAAGTATTTTGTATTCAAAACTCGACTGTGGTCCAAGAACGCTCTAGCAATCAAATCAATGTCATCTTCATTGCTAAACATGCCTGTATAAACCAGAGGATCGTCTTCAGGATTGTTACTCTTCAGATGGATATACCCACGAGATTTCGGCATCACCAAACCAAGTAAAGTAAACAGGATTTTTGTATCGTTACTAGCTTCATAGAAAGTGTCAGAAATGTTGAAAGCGTAACTAAACATGTTGACACTCAACTGTAGAAGATCACTTGAACCACATTGGAACTCCAAGTTAATAGTATCGTAGTCTGCGTAGTTATTATCAAGTGCCACGTAGCCGTTGAAAGACGGTGCTGGAAACTTGTGTGGATTTGCAGCTGGTGTAGCAGCGTCACACTTACCCATCTGATATGCTATTGAAGCACACGCATGGTCTTGGAAGTTCTGGCCGACTGGTAGGTCAGCGATTACTTCGATATCTAAAGCATTAAGATGCTCTTTTGGTCCGATTCCAGATAACATGAGTAATTTGGGAGTGTTGATCGCCCCAGCTGATACAATCACTTCGTTTTTTGCAAACACTTGAATTGTTTCACCGCTGGAGGTGGTCACTTGTACTCCGGTGGCTTTAGTGCCGTTAAACAAAATCTTTGTGGCAGTAGTGAACAATGACAGGCAGAGATTGGAGCATGTCTTCGCCCTGCCCAGGTAAACAAATGCACTACTCTGGCGTTTTTCATCACCAATTTCGAACAAATTCTCGCCATAACCAATGGGCGGAATCTGTGAATTGATATCTGACACCCACTTGTGACCAAGCTCCTTATATGCTTCTGAGTAGTTCCTAGTTTCGTATACATCTTTACCAACTTTCATTGGACCATTGGTACCGTGGAAACTTAAATCTTTTGCTTCGAGAAGTTCTGGGTTTATCAATGTCTCCATTTTCTTGAAATACTGTTGAATGTTTTTGAAGGCCCATTTATCGTCTCCAATCATTTCTGCCCATTGGTTGGTGTCTTCAGGGTCACCGTTCGTGTGCATCATATGGTGTAGACCGCTACTGCCGCCCAGCATCTTTCCTTGCACCAGGGTGACGACCTTACCCTGAAGATTCTGGGCAGTTATGCCGTCATCCACTGATGTAAAGTTAAAGTCGTATACGGAGCGAGCCAGTAGCGTAAACCACCCCGGAAACAGCTGTAAGATAAATATAATTTTATTGTTAGTTTGCAAAGAAGAATTCATTCAAACGTGCTCTGCTAAAAAGCGATTTATGATTGGGCAAAAGATTATCGATGTTCATGAAAGTTACTATAAAATCACCAAAAATATATGCTATATGAAAACTAGTTAGTACGGAATCTCTTAGTTTTTAACAAAATTCAAAGTTGCTACTGGGTTCTGATCCTGATATACGGATAGATAAGTAGACTATTCGTTATTATGTGTATGTGTTAATTGTGCATCTTGTAAGTAATGTTAATGATCCTACCTCTGACTCAATGGGGGGGTATCCTCCAGCTTCTATGAGTAACACTTTGGCAGTTCCATTTTCTGTCAGCCTGCTAGCGACGACAGATCCCGCCGAGCCGCCACCCACCACAATAAAGTCAAAATAATCGCCATCTGTGAATCAAGAGCAAAATAGTAACTTAAGTTATTAACATTTTGTTAGTAAAATAAAAATAAAATGTATTAATAGTCAGTGATATGATTCGTTATGGGTCGTTAGAAGCCCGAAAGTCTGACAACCAGACTTATCAAGGGGTATCGTGTTACCCAGTAACTGGACTGTTGAGGTCAGATAGGCAGTCGTTTCATATACAATACAGGTACATACATACAGGTTTTCAGCTGCATCCGGTAAGACTGGCCTTTTTTTATTTTTTTCACAAATCTGATGTACAATCACAAAATGCAATAAAATAGCTGCAAAACAATATGTCTGATTGACATTTACTAGATGTGAATCTAGCATGCATATTTTATGTAACACATGTAAATGACACTTCGTTATCCTTGCGGTATCTTCATTGCTTATTAAATTATGAGTTTTATAATCCAGTGTATTTTTTAAAGTTTTTTTTTTTTTGTAAACGAACAGCGTAGTAGTTCTCAGTACATTGGGAGTCTTTCACACGTCAGCTGAAACATTTTGTATAAGCGTGGTATCGTCTGCCTTTATTATTTCCACTACTGGACACAGGCCATCTCTCTGTGAGAGGGAATGGGGCGAAGTCCATCACACAGGCACAGTGCAGGTTGGTGGATGTCACGTATCTTGTATTAAACCCTTTAACCCACCTTTAATGGCACATTGAGCTGGATACTGATACGCAGTTGGTTGGAGAGTCTGTATCAGCTGCAGTGCTATTTGCATAGACTGGATAGTGGCTAGTGCAGTAGCAGCGTCCGCCATTGCTGAAAAAGCAACCTTAGTTTAACATTAATATGAGGACATACTGAATGCGACTGTTTGATTTAATCATTCAAGATGTTCTCACATTGAAACAGACTAAGGTCCGCTCGTACAATAAATCGTTTAATACGTTTAGCGATAAACGAATTTAAAACTTCGTTCTGTTTCTGGTGAAGATGCAGATGAACAAGACAGTTTTGTGGTACAAGTGGGTCTTAGTCATGACCGTATTGAAGTGATAACCGAAATGGTGATTTCATTAGGCGACACTGAAAGTTTCTAGAACTGGCCACTTGTAAACGATATAATAAAAAAATAAGTTCAAATTTTGAAATTGGAACTTTTTGCCAATATTAATGTGTATGTATTTTATTCATTTGTCATTTTTTACGATTTGGCGGAAAATTCAAAATTTTCTGTGTCACGTCAGCATGAATATATCGCGAGAAAATTTTCGTACAATGATTTTTTATGACTTTCGACAAGAAAGTTATAAAAGACTTCGATTTGCCTTTTACGTTGAAGCCCCATCTCGTGCCACTGTTTACAACTGGTTTAATGAGTTTAAACGTGGTCGCACTAATCTCACCGATGATCTGCGTGAGGGACGGCCTTCTACGGCGAAGACTGAAGATAACATCAGTGTTGTGCGGCGTATGATAGAGACTGACAAAAGAGTGACTATCAGCAAATTCGGACAAGCTTAGGCATCGGTATGAGTTAAGTGCACAAAATCCTCCAAGAACATTTAGCGGTCAGGAAGCTTTGTGCCCGGTGGATACCTCATAATTTGACAGAGGCCCAAAAACTCCGTCGTGTTGATTGGTGTCGTGAAATGGTTCAAAAATTTAACGGAGATGACTCAAATGCTGAGTTCGACGTACTTACGGGTGACGAAAGCTGGATTTATTGTTATGATCCCAAAACTAAGCGACAGTCTGCTGTCAGGGTGTTTCCTTCCGAGGAGTTGCCAACTAAAGTGAAGAGAGGTCGAAGCGTGGGAAAAAAGATGGTGGTCTCGTTCTTCGGAAGGACAGGTCATTACGCAACAATTGTTTTAGAGGACCGACAAAACAGTTACTGCAGAGTGGTACACTAACAATTGTTTGCCACTTGTCTTGGAAAAAGTTCATCAGAAACGACCTCACAGAAGGATCCACATGTCATCCCTTCACCACGTCAGCGCCTCATCGCACACCGCCAAGCAAACAATCGACTACTTGGCGACGACGTCAGACGTGGAATTATTGGGTCACCCACCCTATAGCCCCGACCTCGCACTTTGCGATTTTTATTTATTTCTGAAAAGAAAAGAAAACCTTCGAGGAAATCGTTTTATGGACGCCGGGGAAGCAGTGGTTGCGTTTCAAAATGCCGTCGAAGACGCCCCTCAGGACGAGTGGGCAAAGTGCTTGACTCAGTGGTTCCATCGGATGCAGCGATGTATTGATGTAAATGGACACTATTTTGAAAAGATATAATAAAACTAATACTAGTTACTTGTACTGGAGTACTTGCTAGTTTGTTCAGTTTTTGATTTTCTAAGAACTTTCAGTGTCACATAACAGACAAGATAATTTTGATACCTATTCTCTTGTTTTTTTTTTTTTACTTTTATAAAACCCACGAGTAGAGAAGAAATGGCAAACTCTTCACTATGCAAAAGGTACGCTTTTAATGTATATGAGGCGTATTGCCCTCATTGGTAAAATAATGTTAACTTACATGTATTTAGTGACACAGGTAAAAGGTATAAAGATGAGGATTAAAAATAAAAGCAATAATTATAAAGTTAATGAATGAAGTATTGATTTACCTGAAGGACTGATGTGCTGTCTTGTACTGAAGATAAGATAACATTAACACTTAGAACTCCTCTTTTATACTATTTTGGAGGATATTGTTATTTGAGGAGCTTGGGGGCAACTGGAAATTTATGACAGTAAAAAAATATCTCAAGACAATGCGGCTGCCCATTATCGAAACCCAGTACGTGCTTTAAACTAAATTTTCCTGGATATCGCAAAAAAGATTACTAGGTTTTTTAATGTTATTCATGTAATGCACATTAACATGATCACTGACGCTTTTGAAAAATATACACTTTGGGATTGAAAGGCCGTTCTTTACAAAATATTTGAAGACCACCAAAGAAATTCTTGATAATAAACATGAATGTCCCGTTTATTAAAAAAACTAGTCTTAAGTATCGGAGAAAATAGTTAAACATGACATTTTATGGAGCGGCAATGCTGTGAAACAAAGAGTACCTTCATGAAAATATTACATGGATATGATGAATAACATCACGCTCGTAATCCTCGAAAGGCTAGGCAGAGGTGTACCCACATTTCACCAGTGATGTTTAAATCCCGTGTAACAGGGAGGCGGCGTCATGTGAAGCCAAGTCAGAGGCCCTTGGGCGGCTTTAAATCTCTGACACTAGTCTAGTCAATAACCACACGAAAAAGAAAAGACAGGGATGAGCCTATTGGCATCAACCGGGCACACATCCAGAGTCCGCTGCCGCTGAGAAATTCCTGATGGGAAAACCCTATATCACTTTGCCCGACCTGGGAATTAAATCCAGAACCTGCTGCCTGCATGGATGCGACGTATCAAGAAAGCCGAAGAACTTAACATTAACAGTATGATCCTACAGTCTTGCCATCTTCAAGTAGCGAGTTCTTACCCGACTCATTCAGTTTAAGCATCAGATTTGGACCAGCTTCCTCCGTTGCAAATATATAGGTTCAGGTGTTGTGTTGTTTTTATCAAATTATATTCTTATTTTTAGCTTTTGAAGCAAATCATTGTCATCGTTTCTCGATATGTCTGTACAAGCTAATTTTGCATATTATTTTACTGCGAAACCTCCAACGTAGGTAGATGTTAAGATTGCCCAATCTAATAATAATACTAGCCTATTACTGTCTGATACAGAGAAGACATGAGCATTGATCACCACTCTTGCCCTAGATGGGTTGGTGATTTGATACTTAATTATATTAATTACAAGGCCAGGTCTCCTCAAGCTGTCAGCTTCATCGATGGCAGTGACAAACAAAGTAGTTTATTTATATGAATTGAAAAGGTCATAATAATGCATATATATACCTACTTGCCTATTTTTACCCACAACCTCATGCATGCTTAACGAAATTTGAAAGTTGCATAGTGGCAGTAAAATTCAAAAGTTCAAAGTAGTATAAATTTCGTATTAACTTATATTTATGATTTTTTTGAATATGAGACGTTAACGTAGCGACAGTGTGTAAGGTTTCACGTTATCACGAAACATGTTCGAATGAAAAGCTTTTTATTTTTCACTTTTTAGTCGTGGTACCTCACAAGAATTCGTATACCACTACTTGCTATGTAAATAATAGTGACAGGAAGTTATTATAACGCCATCAACTTACACTAAGTTGAAAAAATACGTATTATTATATAACTCAACAACGACCCAAGAAAAGTTAATACAATTTATATATAACGACCGCGAAACTTTTCTCTAACAAATGAAAAAAAATATTTTCAACCAATGTCCACAATTGACGAAAATATCGATGAACAATATGCAAAAAATATATTTATACAGACTATTACAGACGAATTGAGAACCTCAAAGCAATAGAAGAGACAAGATCTAGAAAAATAGATCGACAGGTCAAAAGTTGCATCCGAAAAGATATAACTACGTAAGACACTTTAATGACAAACTGGTGCAAGTGGCTCTAGAAAGCAATAGATCGTTAAAAATGTCTCGAAAAGGTGCCGATAAAGATCGATCCACGATTACTAAAATCAAAGACCAGCAACGCCCTGAATATTATGCACGATTTATATAAATCTCTGTACGTACACTGTCAAGGACAACGGTTTTCCCTGCTCCCAGATACAAAATGTTTCCCTATCACAATGTCCAACTACAATAACAGGTTTTGAAGTCCATTGCGCTCTGCGCAGTATAAAATACAGTTAAAGACCTGGCGAAGACAACATCTTTACTGAAGCCCTGAAAATTGGAGAGCCCGTATTACTTCCACACATCAACAATTTGTTTGATCCAATACTGCAAACTGGTTCGTTTCAGGCTCAATTCTGCCACTCAACTATCATTTTGTTATACAAAAAGGTGACAAATCTGAAATCAGCAATGCGGTCCCATCAGTCTTGTATCGCATTTATACAAAGCGTTTGTGAAGGTTATAGAGAACCGCATTTCAAGCCAAGTTGACTCCCACCTCCACCACTGACCACCTAAAACCCTCGAGAAAATAGAGACCAAATAATCGAGAAGTGCACAGAGTTCAAAATTCTTCTGTATTTAGCATTCGTCGACTACGCCAACAAAGTGTTTGACAGTATCTTCTACCACTCATTATTCAAAGCACTCTAAAACCAAAATATAGAAACTGCGTATATAAATTTCCTGCACAATATTTCCCACAATAGCCTCTATCAAAATCTTGACCACTAGACTATCCTTCTCTATCGAAAAAGGAGTCAAGCAGGGAAACCTGCTGTCCCCCAAGCTATTCACTGCCACCCTTGAAGAGGTTTCTAAAAATCTGTCCCACCGAATGTGTCGGCCAAATAGACTCCTTCCAGGTGAGACAAGAAAAAGAAGTTGCTCGCCGCATCGAAAACGCCTGGAGGAGTCCTGGAGTCCATGAAAGCCCTTAAGAAAGAAGATCTTCCAATTTGCCATAAACGCAAACTAATGGACATGTGCATTCTCCCTATCTTTATATACGGCGCTCAAACCTGGTCTTTGACAGTTCAACAGAGGACCAAGCTCGAGGTTTGGCAGCGAGCTATGAAGCGCACGACTTACCGACCGGATACGAATACTGCGCTCTAAGATCTAACACCTAACGTTAAACAGGTGAAAACCAATGTACTACTAAATGGGATAAAATTGGATCTTGTGGACACCACTGTGTTCTTGGGTATTACTTTGGATTCGAAGCTTCAGTGGGGCCCACATATAACCAAACTGTCGAAGCGGCTAAGCTCTGCAGCCTACGCGGTGTATAAAATCCGTCATTTGACTGATGTAGAAACAGCTCGATTAGTATACTTTAGGGAGCATTCAAGTATTACGTAACGCAATTTGGGGGGGAGGGGGGGTCTCGTAAAACGTTACGATGCGTTACAGGGGCGGGAGGGGGTCTTTCTTACAAGACGTTACGTAACATTGTTTCTTTTTTTAAATAAAAATTTTGGGAATTAAAACTCCCAAATTGGCAACCCTTTTCATTTACGTTTTACGGGGAATCCCTCGATTGTATTATAGTCTGGTCGTCATTTTTCATTTGGTCTCGCAAGTTGGTAAACCTTTTCGTTTATATTTCACCGGGAATCCCTAGATTGTATTGAACGTCATTTAATGTTGTTTTCGTTGTCAGTATTCGTTTCAGTTTCTGCAGAAGCACATTGCTCTAGTCGGTATTATTAAAGTAAGTTCATAGTATTCATACTGCAATGTCCTCAAAAGAGGGAGATTTGTATAATCAGCTGATCTTGGCCTATAAAGGCTCTCATGCTGACTTACCAGCGCAACTGTACCAAAAAAATGCCAACGAAATTTGGAAAACGGCTAAAGAAAAACTAAAAAATAAAGAAAAGTTTATAGAACATATAAATGATGTTATACGAGAGTTGAAGGTGAAGGCCACGAAGAAGAAAGCAACAATGCTTAGTTATTTTACACAGGTAAGTTTACTGCTAAAATGTAATAATGACAAAAGTACTATATGTAATCCAAACCTTGATTTTCCATAAAACAACTGGTCACAAGTATTATATATTTCTAGCTACCTATGAAAACATCAAACACGACAGCAACACTAAGGCCCAATGTTCCCTCGACTTCGCGTGCTCTTCAACAAAAACAGGTGCAACTGCTTGTATATGTTGTATATTATGTTCTTTTTTATCGGATGTGTCAATAATACCTATTCTTAATTTATTTTCTCTTGGTCTATAGGATTCGGATGTTGTAGCTTCATCCACGTGTTCATCTCTTATGGAATCAATTGTCGCAGTCACTGGACATGAAAGCACTGCCGTCAAACGAAAGATGAGCGATATCGATGAGCAAAGTGAGAATAATGAAGAGACACCGTCTACGGAACCACACACGACTTTGATTGATTCGGGCATCACTAAAAATGTTCCAAGCAAACCGGCTCAAGAAACTCTTATGAAGAAAATTGGTCTACTGCAACAGAGAATAAATGTTCTTACTGAAGCAAGGGACACTGGTATAGCCAAAAATGATGTTCACGACGAAATAAACAAGCTACGCAAAGAGTTGAAAGAAGAAGAGCTGATGCTTAAAGAAAAAAAGAGACTCCGCTAAGCGTGCAAAAAACATTCGAGCCAAAGAAAAATTTGAGAAAACTGAACGTCAGAGAAACAATCCTGCTGCGGCACAACCTCGAACTGGCCCTGGACAGCCCCCTTTAGTTGACTCGCAACCTGCTCTCCTAGAGACCATAATTAATATTGCTATTCATGGCAGCGCTGCTGATGAACGCCGCCGAACAGAGATGATTAGGAGTTGTCTCACTCTGTCCGACCTGCATGAGAGGCTGTTGTTAATGGGATTTCAAATTTCTCGAAGCGGCACATATCTTCATTTACTCCCACGCATTTCTAACACTCAAGAGGGAAGAAGGCACGTACGTACCGTACCGGTAATGTTAGCAAGACCACAGACCGAGATGCACAAAAAGCACGAGGACGGGGAATTTCGCACTGCTACAATCAGGTCATTGGAATCTCTCGCGTCGCTTCTGGGACCGCGGCAAGTATTCGTTCTCTCACAAGACGATAAGGCACGTGTACCAATAGGTTTACCGGCAGTGAAAAGTCAGAGCCCTCTTTTAATACATATGGAATACAGAATACTTTTACCTGATCATGACTGGGTCGTGGCAGAGCGACACAAACTTATTCCTTCTGTATACGCCGGCGTCAACGTGGAACCTAACAATTTCGGTAAGGAAAAAGCTGTTGGGTACAGCGGGCCGACACACATATCCATAAGGAGCGGGAAAAACGCATCCTCCACAGCGAACACCCATGCTTATGATTTCGAATCACTTTTATCAATACCTTCATTCAAACCCTTAATGATGACAGAATCGAACACCGTGAAGCCAGTGATCATCATCTTTGTATATGGTGGGCCGGACGAAAACCCGCGTTATCGCAAAGTCAAGAACTTTGCGATTGAACACTATAAAAAATACAACCTGGACGCCCTGTTTATAGCGACTAATGCTCCTGGGCGGAGCGCATATAACCGAGTTGAGAGTCGCATGGCTCCCCTCAGCAAACGACTGGCAGGCGTCATTCTGCCTCATGAACATTTTGGTTCACATCTTGACGGTAAAGGAGTGACTACGGATGATGATTTGAAAAACGCAATTTTCAGCACGCTGGGGAAACACTTGCTGAAGTGTGGAGAGAAATTAAAATTGATAATTACGACGTATCGGCGGAGTATAGACAGCCCGAAGATAGCATGCAGGATCCACCAGAACCAAATCTGGCGTGGTATAGCGTTCACGTCCGTGAATCGCAATATTTCTTACAGGTTATAAAATGCGCGGATGAATCCTGCTGTTCGCCATCGAGAAGTGCATTGAAGTCTGTATTTGCGGATACTTTCATGCCGCCACCTTGCCCAATACTTCAAACCCCAAGCCACCTCGTAGTACACAGTTTGCTTGACAAAGGAACATCCAAGTTTTCTCCACTTCTGGTGAGGTTGTCCGTTAATCTGGTACCTCCACTAGAAGGGTTTAAGCAGATGCCGTACGATTTCTTTTGTCCATCTGTACATTCCGACCTAAAGAAAAAAGTATGTCCAACCTGTGGGATCTACTTCACATCTCACAAGAGTGTTCAAATGCACTGTCGCCACGTGCATAGCAAGACTGTCCAAGACCATTGTGAAACTAGAGTACGGCCACAGCGCCTTGCTGCCAGAAGGGCTAATGAGCTTCTCTGCATTGTGCGTCGTTATGAAACATCGTCTGAGGATGCTGACTGGCTCGACGAAGACGAAGTTGATGCAAGTGGCTTGACAATTCCAGAACCGTCTTCGTCTGCACTCCAGGTGCCAGTGATGAAAGAATCTGAGTGGCTAGCAAACCCGTGGACAGAGGAGCTGTAATTTCAATCGAATTGTTTTTATAGACCTACTTAGATACTTGGTTAATAGTTGATTATTTTTTAATTTTGTTAAGAATACGATTTTATTTCGAGTAAAATGTTTAATTTCAGTTGGGTTTCTGTTTATAATTGCATTGCCAAAGGTTAAAATAAACATGTTATGTATTTTAAGAGTTTATTAGTAAAAAAAGCTAAAATAGGATAGGAATGACGGAGAAAAACAATTGTGTGAGTGTAAAGCCAAAAATTTATAGAAAAATAAACAAAATACGCAGGTGTTGCGGATTAAAAATCTCTTGTTTTATTTAGTATGATTACCGCAAAAGCAATTAAAACTATACCAAGGACAAAAACTATAACATAACTTTTAGCGCCTTTAGGGTAAAAATGGTCACTTAAGTGTTACGTAACGTTTAGAGAGGGGGAGGGGGGGGTACAGAAAAACGTTACGGTGCGTTACAAGGGGGGGAGGGGGAGTCTAAAATCTTCAAAAATTGCGTTACGTACTACTTGAATGTTCCCTTAGTTATTTCCATAGTGTAATGTCGTATGGAATTTTGTTGTGGGGAAATGCAGCCGACTTTCAGGCTATTTTTGTGCTGCAGAAACGTGCTATTCGACCAATTTATAACCTAAGTTGTAGGCATTCACTGAGGGACAAATTTAAGGAAATAAACATAATGACAGTCGCGTCTCAATATGTTTATGAGAACCTGATTTATGAAAAAAGGATTTAAATCTATATTCTAAACACAGCGACATTCACAGCTTAAATACTAGAAACAAAGATTTAATTAATGGGCCGAGTACTAGGCTCCAAAAAATTAGTAATTCATTTAAGTGCCAAAGTATACGTTTTTACAATAAACTCCCAAGCCATGTCAAAGAGCTGAGCCTCAATAAATTTAAATCATTTATTATACAGAAACTATGTCAAAAAGGTTTCTATAAAGTTAAAGATTACTTAGACGACAAAAAGGCTTGGGACTAATTAAGCTACTCCAATGTACCCCAAGCAACAAACAATTGTTTTAGACTATTTTAGACTATATGATATGAGCATATAATTGTTTGAATTATTTTATTTGACTGTAAGTCAATTTATTTTAATTTTGTTTTCATTTATTGTTGCCTTAATCTACTCCTTAAAATATTTTTATTTTATGAGTTGTATTGCAATTTGTGGTAATGTAAATTATTTTAGCATAAGCACTATTATATAGAATCAAGTTTTTTCAACTGAACAGACAGCTGTGCTGCTGGGGAGTTTGTTGCGCCACTTCTTCCCAGCTGGAAGTGGTGAAGGGTGGGCGTTTTTGGGGGACTGTCTTATGTAATTTTGACGTTCGAAAAGTGCTGATTCTCAGCCTAGTTTGAATAAATGACTTTTGAATTTGAATAAGATAAAAATCGATGACGTCACCCAAAAATAACCAAGCTCAAGTGGGACTGGGCCGAACACGTTTGCCGGACGTCGGATGCATTGTGGGCTAAGACCACTACAATATGGGTTCCTGAAAACGTCCAGCGGCATCATGGAAGACCCAGGCGTAGATGGCAGAACGAACTTGACGCTTATATGAGGGATTGGTCCATATTGGCTCAGGATCGAGTTAAGTGGAAAAAGGAAAGGGAGGCATTTTCCCTGCAGTGAGACAATACGGGTTAATTAATAAAAAAAGATAATAAAATAATAACCTTTTTGCTTATAATATCAATAAAAACCTAAATGACAAACTACTATTTTAATAAACTAGTTTCTGCCCGCAACTTCGTCCGCGAGCCTATAACCTTCCTCAAGAATTGGGCTATCCAATGCCAGTCCAGTCAGATTTGAAAAAATATTTTTTGTTTTTCTCAGCCGACTGGTAGTTCCGGAGATAATCCCCTTCATACAAACTTACAAACAAAGAAATTCTACCTCTTTATAATATTCGTATATAACATATATTATAATATAATGAATAGTTCACCAACTAAATTGTCATATTATAGCCCTCTTCCTCGCTCCTACTTGACTGTGCCCGGCAGGGTCCACAAAGATCATGTCTTTGTCAAACCTATCACCTAAGTTCACATTGTGGAAAGCTATATATTGAGTATTGAGTGCATCCAGTAAGGCTATCGGTGTTTTTAGGAA
Organism: Agrochola lota; assembly: GCA_947364205.1. Taxonomy (NCBI): domain Eukaryota; kingdom Metazoa; phylum Arthropoda; class Insecta; order Lepidoptera; family Noctuidae; genus Agrochola; species Agrochola lota. The sequence goes on along the minus strand of OX376244.1, from coordinate 14,985,677 downwards.
TATTAAGAAAGCCCTTGAAGATGCAAATCTTAAGTGAATGTACGTCCGACGCAACTTGAAAAGTAGTAAGCAAGGTAACAAGTACCTTGCTATCTGCATCATAACAGCGTGAGCTACAAGATTATATATTTTCTGCCAATAGTACGTGACCGTTTAGGGTTACACGTAGGTGAAAAAGGTCCAGCAGACACTTCAAGATTTACTTTCTTTCATAGTTTTAAAGTAACATTCCTTTGCATTCTGACTAACACAATATCTGAAATAATTATTTTTCTTTTGTCTTTGTAATTATATTAATATTCAGTAAATAAATGTGTATAATGATGCTATTTTCCGGTTTCAAGGAGAACATGCAAAATTATTAAAATTTTATATTTTTGTTTGTTAATTATTAATTCCGTAACACAATTGTGTTTGCCATTTGAGCCATATAAAGAGAACGACACTTATTGTTATTTTTCTTTTATTCTTTGATAAGAACCTCGTAGCTGCCTCGTAAGTGATATTTGGTTTGTTCGAGTAGGGTAGGTAGAAAGTATTTATTTTTAAATAACAAACACTAAACTGTGCGAAGAAGTTCCAGGTTAGCCACATGCCTAAGATTTTTAAAAACCCATATTAGTTTTCTAACCCGTGACGAAATCATGTCCAAATGAGGTTGCCAAGTTAATTTCTCATCTAGAAGTACTCCAACATACTTTACTGTCGGGGTATTACCAATAGTTTGACATGAATAATTTTGGGTTATCAAAAAATCACATGTGTGAAAACGAATCTCTAGTTTTTGTTGTTTTAAGCGAGAGTTGGTGAACTGAACAAATGATGTTTTGGACACGTTCAAGGTCAGTAAATTATTTTTCAGCCACAGATGAGCCTTATGTAGCGCCTTTTCTGTATTGTGTCGCACCTCGTTCCAAGTTTCTCCTTGAAACACGAAAGCTGTGTCATCGGCATATGTAAAAATTTTACCTTTATGGAGTGACATTTGGCACAGGTCGTTTATATATATAAGAAAAAGACTGGGACCAAGAATACTGCCCTGTGGGACCCCACAGGTTACAGTTGCGTCTGAACTAATATATTTATCTATTTTAACTTTTTGTCGACGATCCGAGAGAAAATCAGTAAAAAAAATTGCACCATTCCCCGTATGCCGTATCTTTCCAACTTATCCACAAGAATAGAGATCGACACGGTGTCAAATGCTTTAGCTAGGTCAATACAAACTCCTATGCATTTTTGTTTGTGATCAAGGCTTGCCGCAACATATTCCACCAAAGAGCTGACGGCTCCATCTGTGCTTTAGCCTGCCCTGAAACCGAATTGTGAGTCTGAAAGTATGTTATTATGCTCCAGAAAATCTATAAGTTGTTTGTTCAGGAGTGTTTCTAGCACTTTGGAAAGAGCTGGTAGCACAGAAATTGGTCTATGGTTGGTGACACCGTCTCGTGGCCCACCCTTGTGGACAGGTGAAATAAGACCTCTTTTAACTACTTTGGGGAAAACACCCTGCTCAAACCACAATTTAACAATGATGGTAAAAAGCGGAACAATAATATGTTTTCAAATTTTAAGGAACCTATTTGACATATAGTCCCAACCAACCGCACAATCGTTTCTCATATTCATGATTAGGGCCTCAATCTCACTTTCATCCGGCGGTAGCAGAGCCATCGAATTTATGGTGCGAGGTATGTTGTTATTATTCGAGCTAGTTCGGGTGGTTGTACCGGATTGTGAAATACTCGTATTGTCTGCTAGTAACTTTCCGACGTTTGCAATATATTTATTGACCTCCTCCACAGCATCAATTGGGCTATCCCGAATATTCAGCAGACAATTAGCAGAGGTCTTCTGCTTTTTAGTACCCGCAATGGACTTAATAGCCGACCACGTTTCTTTGTTGGTTCTTGCATTCTTTAAGACAGATTTTTCATGACTTCTTTTAAGCTTCCTCAACAATGCGTTACAGAAATTTCTATAACGTTTATAGGTTACCTCGAGAATTAGATTATTAGGATCTTTCTTCAGATTTATATGTAATTTATCCCGGTGACGGATACACCGCAATAGTCCGGGTGTTATCCATGGCTTAAGTATTTTTTTACGACCAGGAACAGTAATACTTACAGTTTTTGATCTTATTGCTCCTGACAATGCTTCGGTAAAAAGAGTTGCAGCCTGTTCAGCATCAGCAGTAGGGGAGATGAAGGAAAAATCTGTTGATTCTAGCTGCTTGACCGTCGCTACTAAGTCAGTTCTAAGAATTTGATTGCTGTTAATTTGTTCCCGTTTATAGGATAGGCTAAGAAGAACTGAATCATGATCTGTTACTGTTGATTCCATCACAGTCACTATCGCTTTTAAAGAAGTTTTAATCATAATATGATCTAGGCAGTTCTTTATTCGAGTCGGAAACGTATGACCTGGAAGGAGCCCCAACTCGGCACAGAGATTTAAGTATGCTGAAATGTTTCGATCGATATTATTGTGCTTAATATCTATATTAACGTCTCCTATTAAGGCAATATTTTTACTTTTACAAGTTCGAAGCAAACCGTCAACAGAGTTAAAAAAAATCTCAATACAATAAATAGACGGAGATCTGTATACGGCCAAAATAACATTATCAGATAAATTATATTAACATGCATGCAAAAAAGACAAAGACTGACATTGCTCGACATTAGTCATGTAGAATTTGAATATTTAAGCTTTCCGAAGTCAGCTTCCGAGCTTATTCGAATTTGAGGGTCTCCACTTTTTTTGCGAAGATAAACTACGCCATGCGATGTCCAGCAGAAATTGTACCCATATTCCTTATACTGAGTTCTTGCTAGATAATACAATTTTTGTATTTTATTAGTTAAACTCTCAGTCTCACTCACTCACTCTCTCTTATCATACATAGACCGGTTGTTTAGGCTGTTTGAGCTTCAGATGTGTAGTGTTGAGCTTTTCACCTTTTTCCTTGGTCTTATTTAAGTTTTTCACTCCTCTAATAACTTTGTCCTTTAGTATGACGGAGTTGAAGTTCACGACGATTGGATACAAATTTTCTTTAGTTTTAAATCTATGCACATCTTTTAGATCAGACTGGTTAATTTTGAGGTTAAGGCTCTGCCCCAGAGTCGAGACTGAATCGCATAAATCATCTTTTGTCTCACCTTCTGGTATTGGGACGTTTCGGATTTCTATTCCTGTAGCCCGTGATGTACGCTCTAGGAATTCAATTTTGTCTTCAAGTTGCCGAATCATCCTTTTATCTTCCTTCTTCTCAGCCTCCAGGGCAGATAGACGACTTAGAAATTCGTCGTACTTGTCCGACATGACCTCGACACTCTTTTTCAGCTCAATATTCTGCTCTATTATGCTGCTTATATTAAACATCAAGTCTTCATACTGACTTTCCTGCTTGTTCGAGTAAGTAGCAAAAATAGCCTTAGCCGGCTCTGTAGAGGCAGTCGGGTCCTCCCCGTCCAACTTCCTCTTTTTTCTGTCCGTCACATTTGACTTAGGTGACAAGTCAGGCGCCGAAGCGCTTTGGTGCAGCGAAGCTTCACGCAACGCGAAGCGTACGGGAGTAGCGATATCGTCGTCTGTCACGGCGTGTGTGTGTCAGATATGACGGCACATAGTCTAGTTGGTGTGAAGCCGTGCGTGCTCTTCGTAATATAGAACCATATCAGTTATTTGCGCGGTGGTTAATATCAGCCGTCGTCCTGAACTGCTTCTATAATCAGTTATTTACCCTTCTTAGCCATGTCACCGCATCCAAAATCTCACGGTGAATCGAGATATATTTAGTTCTCGCGATATAGCACTAATGTTCAAGCCATCTTCATGGAGACGTAATATTTCAGCCCTCTGTTGGAGGGTTAAACTTGCCATTTTATTTCAATCTTGAATCAATATTTGTTATTTTCTACACACATAAACGTATAAGAGATTGACCAGACCTGGTATCGCTATTTGTTCTGTGGTGACATAAGTTTATAATGTTGATAAATCTTGTTTTTAAATATAATAATTTTATCTAGTAATGCGAATCCTTAAATTCTCCGCATAAAAAACACCATAAAAGTATTTTAGTTTTTAATTCGATTTCCTATTTTACCTGTAGGTACATTGTTTTTTTCACCCAAGTAATGTCACATGTCATTGGCTTCAAATAGTATGTAAACAATAAAACCTTCTTGACTTACACAAAATAATTAATTTACGCATCCAATCATTGAAATTATAGTTAAATAATTAGTAACAACAGATATTAATAAGCAAACCCTTTGGTTATGCGAAAGGCAGGTTTTAAAGATCTTTGCCTGTTTCATTCATGAATAGAAACTCTTTGAAAACAGAACAAACATGCGCATAGATTCTATGCGCGCGCATCGTGTACCTATATATTCTGATCCACTTTAACTTTTTGCTATAAACAAGCAAATAGAGTAAACCCATCTGGGTTTAAATAACCACTTAAAGAAATAACTAATGAGATGACATTTTACATAAATATAAGGTTAGGTCTGGATTAGTATCTACTTATATATGTTGTCACATAACCGTAAACAAGTTGGGACCTACACCAATTTAAAAAAATTAGAGACCATTGCGTTTTTTTTATTTCTACGAGGAACCTTTATGGATAGATAGTTACACACCTCAATTAGGGTGGAACTATATACTTAGCTGGTGTGTACAGCGTTCACGAATGTGTTAAGACTCATATTATGCGACAGGTAGGTATACTATTAGATGCAGAACCTGTGTTTGACCAGAATCTAATTTAATTATTTGGTTTAATTTAATTATTTTACATTGCATTTGCTCGAAAATAGCGTTTTCCAAGCAGTCAATTCGTGCGGAAAGTGTCACTTTTTTCACTAGTGCTTTTTACTTTTCTGTTTTTTTTTAATTTTTGAGGCCGTCGTCATTCCGTCTCGTCTCAGAGATTTTATTATTTCAGAATGATGATGATGACGATGGCGATGATTATGACAATGGTCAAAATCAAAAGTCAAAGCCAAAGTCAAAGTCAAAGTCAAAGTCAAAGTCGAAGTCGAAGTCAATGTCAAAGTCAAAGTCAAAGTCATAGTCAAAGTCAAAGTCAAAGTCAAAGTCGAAGTCGAAGTCGAAGTCCAAGTCAAAGTCGAAGTCGAAGTCGAAGTCGAAGTCGAAGTCGAAGTCGAGGTCGAGGTCGAAGAAGTCGAAGTCGAAGTAGAAGTCGAAGTCGAAGTCGAAGTCGAAGTCGAAGTCGAATTCAAAGTCAAAGTCAAAGTCGAAGTCAAAGTCGAAGTCGAAGTCGAAGTCGAAGTCGAGGTTGAGGTCGAGGTCGAAGTAGAAGTCGAAGTCGAAGTCGAAGTCAAAGTCGAAGTCGAAGTCGAAGTCGAAATAGAAGTCGAAGTCGAAGTCAAAGTCGAAGTCGAAGTCGAAGTCGAAATAGAAGTCGAAGTCGAAGTCCAAGTCGAAGTCGAAGTCGAGGTCGAGGTCAAAGAAGTCGAAGTCGAAGTCGAAGTCGAGGTCGAAGTAGAAGTCGAAGTCGAAGTCGAATTCAAAGTCAAAGTCAAAGTCGAAGTCGAAGTCGAGGTTGAGGTCGAGGTCGAAGTTGAAGTTGAAGTCGAAGTCGAAGTCGAAGTCGAAGTCGAAGTCAAAATCAAAGTCAAAGTCATGAATTTTGTTTTTATCATTTATATACGTCGTGGTATGTTAGATGTTACACATCGCAGGGGACTGCCGTAAGGCTAGCTCGTTTTTTTTTTTTTTTTCCTCGCACAATGCATAGTAAAACGTTGTATGATACACGTGCGTAAGATGATTTCCGACTCGTGTCGACTTATACACTCGCTCGCTTCGCTCGCTCGTGAATAAAATTGCCACTCCTCGGAAATCACCTACCTTCCGCACTAGCATAAATAACTATTATAGATTTCACGTGATGAAATAGTTTGCACTGAGTGCTTTGTTTGTCTAAATGATGCTCTCAGGCCCTATCAGAATACAGGACTTCCTTCTTTATATGTTACTGTTACTTTGTTTTTATTGTTTTTGTGTTTTTCCTGTGCGAGTCACAATCAATACTTTTTCTTTCTTTCCTTTTCTTTTCTCTCCAAGCGGGCCAGCATCAGCTCCTTCATTTGGGCATTGAAGTGTATGCTTTGCATGTGGAGTATCTATACTACGAATATGATTCTTAGTTCGATATTATCGTCACTTGGAATGCATCTTAATTAATTTGTGAAGAACTTGTTATTTGTTTTATGACTTTTGAATTAAAGAAACTCTGTTATTATTTTTTTCTATTGCTACAGTTTAACCTTGGCACGGTTCGCCAGAGGTCGCGGGTTCGAGTCCCGGTTGTATATATTTTCACAATCTAAGTATATTTAGCTAATAGCACCTACCTAATTTTCACAATCTAAGTATATAGCTAATAGCACCTACCTACTATAAAGCTACCATTTTCTGGGTACGTCTTTCATTGACTTGAATGTGGTCCGACGGCTGAGAGTTGTAATGCTCACTCAAATGTCTCGCTGGTGGTGGCGTGTGTGGTGGATCATTAAGTTCCCTTCAAATGGTTGAGCTGAATGATGCTGATTCATCCTTCGTGTTCGTGAACGGGCACCGTCAGGAGGGAATGTTATCTCTTAGCTGCTAAGGCTTATTTTAATTTATGAATTGTGTTTTTATAATTTTATTACGGACGCTTTTAACGTTCTGCATCGTTCTCGCATGTAAAATTTCAAAATTAATGATATTATAACCAATATTTGACCTGCATTACGCATTCCTACTTAGTTCAGCCTTTCTCTTGTAAAATATAACGATAACTCAAAAGAAGCCTCCGTATTAAAGGAGAGTAGAAACTGGAGAATTTCCATCTACTTAAAAAAGGGTTTCAGTGGTAACGAGTTTTCAATGAAATGCTTTTGTCGCGTGATATAAAGACTATATTTATTTGCTACCGTACCTTTTTTTTTTTTGATTGGGGGAAATTATCAAATAACTTCTCCCGCTCTGGGCGGAGCGGGAGGGCGTGTCAGACTTTTACTGACTAAAACCCACCCGTGTTCCTTCCGTTGCCTGTGTGCCGGGGCCGCGATATCCCTTTCGGACAAACTCACAACCCTGGCAGGCATTGGCCCTAACGGACCCCGTCAGTTGGTGCTGACAACTCTTTGAGGCGCGCGTGGAACACAACGCGCCGTCGACCCTGGCCTGGTCCTTATCGGACGGCAAGCTACCCATCGCTCAGCGTCCGCAAGCCCGCGCCTACGGTGGCCGGAAGTCGGCTTGCGACTCCCGACGCCCGGGGCGTCTCCTGCGGCGACTAGGGGTGCGAATCTTGCCTCTTCCTCACGCTTTCCGCCTCCTCCTTTGCGAGCATTACTGGTTCGCAGAAGGAAGTGACGGCCTCCCATGCACTCTCGCTCCGAACCATGGCCTGAACCAGGGCCGGACGCGAGAGATCGCCGCCGCCGATCACCTCCGTGCGGACGCGGTGGTGCTCCGCCCAAGCCGGGCAGACCTCCACCGTATGCTCCACCATGTCTTCCGGGCGATCCACATAGTGGTGACACCCGGGCGTTTCCTCCGCCTTATGTGGAACAGGAACCTCCCGAAACAACCGTGTCCGGTGAGGACCTGCATCAGGCGGAAAGTGAGGACGCCATGGCGCCTCTCTAGCCACTCCTCAAAGAAGGGACTTATCGCCACAATTGTGGCGTGCCCAGCGCTGGGTTGCGACAATCGCACTCTACATGCCGCCATGAGATCCCGCCGGAGCTCTGTCCGCTGTGCCGTGATTTCTCGCGGCAGCGGAGTTACGCCCCGGCGTACGCTCCTCGCGGCACTCCCATATGTGCGCGAGGACTTTTGCCTCCAAAATCCCATCGCGTTGCTATCGTACCTACGTTTTGTTTTTCTGAATATTAATTAGTCCAAAAATGTTCAGCAATTTGATCTTATGGTTGTTACCATGGTGTAACGTATAGGTACCATTAACTTGAACGTTTTATGATTATATAAACCTCTAGCTGCCGGAATTGACGAGCATTGAAAATCCTGAAACGTCATTTTGACTAATTTGTATTTTGAATTTACCTGCATACATTGTGACAAAAAATCGAGAGATACGATTCTAAAGCTAGATTTTGAGACCTAATTACCGTGTAATGCCGAGAATTATGTTAAAATGGTAAATTACATTTGAAAGCCCTAAAATTATCCTTTTAATTAAACCATAAATCTTTGAGTCACTGCATGTTTCATACCGATACTAGGTTCCTTACTCACTTGGTCATTGTCCTTTACACTTAATATTTTTGATAAATGTCATCAATTATGTCAATGAGTCAACTTTTAAATTAAGAAATAGTTTCATCATCAAAAAGTAATTAATACTCTTTTTGTTAGAATAGATGCTTCACAACTATTAAAAAGTAACAAGTACCTAGATAAAGCATTTGAGACTTTGCTGCACACAGTGTGTTAAAGAACCTAATTTGAAAACTGATAAACATTTTTAGACCACCACTGTACTAAAGAGCTAACATTTACCGGGTAATACGTCTTTTATTGACTTGAATGTGCCCTGGCGGCTGTGAGTATATCATACTCTCTCAGATGTCTCGCTGATGGTGGCGAGTGTGTTGGATAATTTAGCTCCCTTCAAAATGGTTGAGCTGAATGGTGCTAATCCAAGTGTCATGTTCGTGAACGGGTGCTGTCAGTTGGCACTGGTCAACTCTTAGCTGCCTTGGCTGATTTAAATTTTTGAATTGTTGTTTGTTTTATCTTTTTAGTACGGACTTTCTACATTGTTCTCACATGTTTAATTTCAACATGAATGATGTAACGACATCTATTAAATTATATTAATAACTATTTACACTAGGTACTACGTAACTACAATAACTAACTACACAAATAGATACAAAAAACTATGATGAATGATGTAACCAACATTTTGTAACAATTTATTTAAAAGAGTGTCCGTGGAGTTTCTTGCTCGTTCTTCTCCATAGGTACCTACTACGTTTTGGAATGGGTAACTAGCTTCATATTTCTGACTGACCGATTCCTTGACAATTCAAAAGTGCCTGGTTTAATTTCAAATTTAAATAAATGCTTTGAGTTTGAGTCTGAGTTTGAGCTAATGACTTCTAACTAATATTGTCGGCACGCTTGTTTTTAAAGATCTAACTAAAAACGTCTGGATTCTCGAAGATTTTTATTAGATAGAGCGGATTAGGAGATTGTTATTCATAAAACTGAATACCAATTCATTTTGAACAGCAGATTTTTTTTTGTAGGTGTTCAAAATCGTGTCCTGAATCCATGGTAACAGGTTTCGCTTCGATGTCCCTGCCACCCTGTATACCGAGCTCTGCTCGGGTGAAAATAGAGAATGCTTATTTAATAGTACGGGATAGTTCATACTAATTCCATGTCATGTCATGTTTCATAGTGGGTACTTACTAATTAAGGGGGGGTTGGGGGATCATACACAACCCGCTAGCTGAGCGGGTGTCGAGCGAGACACGAGTTGACACGACTATTGTTAATTTCAATCTTTGTTTCGGACATTTACCGGTGTCTGCGGTAAAACCTAGGATTTACCGACTGAATGTAAAAGTCCGAAATTAAAGATTAGGTATTATAGAACAATTCAGACTTTTACCGGTGAGACTTTAACCAAGTCTCACCGGTAAAAGTCCAAATTGTAATTGTATCTTAAGATTTAGCACAGTTCGGGCTTTTACAGTACATAACATATATATATATATACAAATATTGCTCATTTAATAGTATAGGATGTCATGAAAAGTGAGTCGTGACATCATCTACGGAAATATTCATATTGATAGTTGGGGAGACCGGGGCTGGTTCTATGGGCAAGCAACCCCGGTCTCTTAATCGATCAATATCAATATCGGCTAGGTAGACTAACGCTGTTTGTCCACCGTCAACGTCAACGGAATGTCAACGATAAACGAGATTATTCGAACCGAACGTTCCGGCTGTGGCATGCGGAGGATACGCGGCCTCAGTAAATGTACGTCTCGCTACTTCGACACCATCATCTCCATGTCGTTGACGTCCCCTTGACGGTAGCGGTGGTCAAACAGTGTAACTGTGAAAAACTCGTCAGCATTACGAGTTTTGGATCATCTATTTACACTCGAGGATGCATCTCAACATCTCGCCAGTTATGTTTAAGTCCCATGTAATAGGGGGCAAACCTATTGCCATCAACCGGGCGCGAATCCAGACTGCTACTGAGAAATTCCAGTTGGAAAACCCCAATAACACTGCCCGATCTGGGAATCGAACCAAGGTCCTCATGCTCAGCAGTAGCGCTTGCGACCACTATACCAAAGAGGCAGTAAAAAATAAAAACTTTAGCGAAGATGGGCAACGGTTATGGTTTAGTAACAAAATATATTATTTTGTAATTAATAGTAAAGCTACGTTTCTCGAGGTTAGTCCTTAGATAGATGATCCATGCCGAGAGGTTGAGGTTCCATATTATTATGTAACATGTTGGCAACTGAAGTATCTCGGAAAGCACGTCATCCCGCTGGTCCCAGCACTCATTCGTAGGTCTTTAACATTCATTAAAGGTAGTCAGAAGCACGAAAGTCAGACAACTAGTCTTACCAAGGAGTATCGTGATAACTGGATTATCGAGGCCACATATTAGGCATTGTGTTCATGAAATGAAATGAAATTGTTTATTCTGTAAATAGGATATCGGAATCACTTTTACACGTCATATAAAAAAATATTAAAAATAAGCTAGACGAGGTCGGTGTTTCCTATCTGACTAACTCTGAGAAGAAAAGCCGAAACAAACTCAGAGGTCGCAGTCTCTTTTAAAGTCCAGACATAATCTTGGTCAGGCCATATGAGGACCATGTAGATTAGTGTCTGAAATGGTCTTTTGAGGAAAGAACCGCACAGATTTGAGTGTCCAATCATTGCAAGCATTTGTCAGTAATCGTGGAGCTCAACTCAGAATTTAAGGAGCTCAGCTTATGTTAAATACTATTCAGCTGCTTCCAATTAGATTAGAAGCTTACTCCAACATAGTTGGGAATAAGCTAGCTAATGTGATGATGATGATTATTATTTTTGTTGTTACTTCGATTTAGTCGAGACTCGGTATACCCATGCCTATAAAACCCATTTAAATTTCCGAACTTTTTTTATTATGTGATGTGGCTAATTCTGTACATTCAAGCCTAGTTGAATTTGGGTGTAAATTAAAACAAATGCACATTGAAAGTAAAATACAATTTTAATGCAAATAATCCGTATAACAGCATTTCTTTTGTCTAAACATATTTTTTTCTCTGTTTGAATATCTGCGAATCATGACCTTCATTTACCCTATTTTTCAAGAATTAAGTCAGCTCACCGTTCACCTATCATCAAAACCGCAGCATTATTATTGCTTCTGGTTTCTGTCGGCATATAAGACGAGTCTATCACATGGAGAATGTCCACTCCCTTTACTTTCAACCTGCTGTCTAGAACGGTACCCATTGCATTAGTGCCGACATAGTGCAACAAACTTGATGTAGCTCCTAATGCATAGAACTCCCAGAACTCACACTCGGTAGTTGCATCTTTTCACAACCCAGTATCAGCGAGAGTCGCGTTTACACTCTTGAAGTAAGTCGTATTCAACACTTTGTTGTAGTCTTTCAAACTTGCCGCCATCGTCTTCAAGTCTGAGCTGCTGTTAGTGTACCAATTAGTATATATCAGAGGAGCGTCCTCAGGGTCAGCGCTTGCCAATAAAACCTCACCACTTGACTCCGGCATCAGTAGAGCGATAAAAGCTACAAGTGTAGTCCTACCAACAGTCGCATTGTATAATTTGTCACAAAAAGAGTCAGTGTATTTAAACACCTTGGAGCCTAGTTGAAGAAGTCTAGCTGATTCATGAGGCATCACAAGATTTAACGACTGGTAATCCGGATACTTTTGGTTAAGATAAAGAGCAACGTAACCGGTAAATAATGGGAACGGAAACTTGCCAGGATTGGCCGTTGGGGTAGGCGATGTGTCATTTTCCAGCTGGTAGACAAGAATACTCCCTATGTGATCTAAGAAGTTTTTGCCAACAGGAAGGTTGGCAACCACGTTTATACCATGCGATAATAAGTGATTTTTAGGCCCGATACCCGACAGCATCAACAGTTTGGGACTATTAAATGTTCCCGCGGATACGATCACTTCTTTCTTCGTCAAATATACTTGAGTATCACCATTAGAATATGTCACTTGCACACCGATGGCTGTGCCGTTTTTTATAAAAATCTTAGTAGCCGTCGTATACGTCGCCTACGCATAAGTTGGAATGCGATTTAGCTTCTGTAAGGTAGGTGACAGAACTTCTTTGACGAAGATCATCAGCGTTGGCCAACAATGGTTGACCGTATCCGAGAGTTACATCATCACCAACATTAAGACCAAGCGCAGCGAAGGCATCTAAGATGACATCATTACTAGGGTTTCGCTCTCTTGTTATTTTGATTGGCCTGTCAGTGCCGTATTTATCAGCTGATGAAGACGCGAGTAATTCTAGGTCAACTAGTTCTTCTGCTTTTTTGAAGTATAGTTGGACGTTGTCACAGTTCCAGCTGGAGCATTTAACATCTCAGCCCATGTATCAAAGTGGACATAATTTCCATGTGCATGTATAAGATGGTTAAGGGCACTGCTGCCACCTAATATCTTGCCTTGCGACAGACCAACGCAACCTCCTTGTAGATTCTTTGCAGTGTAGTTATCAGGTACGGACGTGAAATTGTAGTCGAATTTAGAGTTTGCTAGGTAAGCAAATAGTCCTGCATACTGCAATAACAGAAAAGAACAGGTTACTATTATAAGACCATTTGTATTATTTTTTGTGTTCGGAAAAAAACATCAAGCGTTTTAATTAAACCTACATTTGCTTCTATTGGCGAACGTCCTCCAGCCTCAAGCAGTAGTACGCTGTAATAACCGTTGGCTGACAGTCTGTTCGCGAGCACTGATCACGATGAAGTCATTATGAACTGCCATCTGTGAAGCATTCATGCGAGTATATAATATTACCAACATTTTATAGTTTTCTACACTAAAACCTCATTTGTGGCTTAAAAAAGCCATTCAATCACAAAATCGTAAAAGGATTTAAGCAAATACTGCTTAAAACCTTTTACGATTTTGTGATTTAAAATATCACTTCAAAATTCATGTCGAATATTGTGAATCCGCAAAGATGTAGATACTGTGTGTGGTCACTTGAGTGAGTTTGCAAGTGAACTTTACAGAATAGAACTATACTTACTGTTAGGGCTGCAAGCAGGTGCGGGGGTCGTGCGGTCCATGGCCCTTTACGGGGCACCGGTGTGGGCGCGTTCATTGAGGCTGCGACCGGCCCGGCGGTTGAACGCGTCCCAATGGGTCATGGCCATCAGGCTGGTCCGGGGATACCGCACGGTCTCCCGTGAGGCGGCGAGCCTCCTTGCCGGACTACCGCCATGGGATCTGGAGGCGAAAGTCCTCGCGCACATGTGGGAGTTGCGCGAGGAGGCGAAACGCCGGGGTGTAACTCCGCTGCCGCGAGAAATCACGGCACAGCGGACAGAGCTCCGGCGGGATCTCATGGCGGCATGGAGTGTGCGATTGTCGCAACCCAGCGCTGGGCACGCCACAATTGCGGCGATAAGTCCCCTCTTTGAGGAGTGGCTTGAGAGGCGCCATGGCGTCCTCACCTTCCGCCTGACGCAGGTCCTCACCGGACACGGTTGTTTCGGGAGGTTCCTGTTCCGCGTAAGGCGGGAGGAAACGCCCGGGTGTCACCACTGTGTGGATCGCCCGGAGGACACGGTGGAGCATACGGTGGAGGTCTGCCCGGCTTGGGCGGAGCACCGCCGTGTCCTCACGGAGGCGATCGGCGGCGGCGATCTCTCGCGTCCGGCCCTGGTTCAGGCCATGGTTCGGAGCGAGAGTGCATGGGAGGCCGTCACCTCCTTCTGCGAAGCTGTTATGCTCGCGAAGGAGGAGGCGGAGCGCGCGAGGGAGATGCAAGCTGCACGCCCTCGCGGCCCTAGTCGCCGCAGGAGACGCCCCGGGCGTCGGGAGTCAAGAGCTGACTTCCGGCCACCGTTGGCGCGGGCTTGCGGACGGTGAGCAATGGGCAGCTCGCCGTCCGATAAGGACCAGGCCCGTGTCGACGGCGCGTTGTGTTCCACGCGCGCCTCAAAGAGATGTCAGCACCAACCGACGGGGTCGAAAGACCAATGCCTGCTGGGGTTGCGGGTTTGTCCGAAAGGGATAACGCGGCCCTGGCACACAGGCAACGGAAGGAACACGGGTGGATTTTAGTCAGTAAAAGTCTGACACACCCTCTCGCTCTGCCCAGAGCGGGAGAAGTCATTTGATGATTTCCCACCCTCAAAAAAAAAAAAAAAAAAAAGGGCTGCAAGCAGGTGGAAATTGCGAGGATGTAAGCCCCAGGATCTGCACTACTTGCAGAGCTAGTTGTGTCGTCTGTATATCACACAGGGCACCTGCTGAACCTGACATTGCTGAAATATATTATGAAATGTCTGATAAATAAGAGGTTACTGGAGATTTTCAGGCCCATTTCTAGAATGATATAATGGTGGAGTAAGTTTAATTCAAATGCACCTTCCTATACATACTTATAAGTAATATTCTCTAAACATCTGCCCCTTTATTAATAAATAGATTCCGCCAGCGGCTTCGCCTGCGTAATCCTAATCCTAACGTCCTAACTTTATATAATAATTAATAATATATATATATATACAGGATGGATTTTTGAGATGGGGCAGTAAAGGCAGCTACCTTAACCGTTGTAGCTACTGGAAAACGGTCTTAGGAGACTGTCCTTAGCTTATTTATAAATTTTGATCTGCACTCACAGATTTAGTCAGCAAGAAAATGAGCAGTTTTCAGAACAACTTTTTTATGCCAATCGATCCTGTTTCTTATAAGGATCAAAAAACTGTATCGGATCAACTGAGGTTTGAGTATTATATAAGTCAGAAATCGAAAAATAACTTTTTCCTTACCTCCCTCCTCCTCCTCCTCCTTCTTTTTCCTTTTTTTCCTACCTAAGTAGGAAAAAAATTCCAACTTACTTTTGATGGACAGACTAGTCGAAAATAAACAAAAATATGAAACTTCTTCTTCGTCTTTCTTTCTTCTTTCTTGAACACGTGTTATAATTTTATTTGCTCTGTGAACAAAATAGTTTGCTGGTTGTGATTTCCGACGTTCTGAGAAAAAAATTACCTCAAATAATTTTAAACTTTCAGACTTGAGTCAAAGCCTTAAAAAAAATTGTCCGTTACAAAAGTCATAAAACGCAAAAAACGTTTTTGTATTTTTTTTTCGAAATCAACTAATTTTGTTCTCAAATCAAATATAATTTATAACGCATATTCATTTGTAATTTGAAATACAATTTTTTTTCTTTATTTTCGGCTAGTCTATCCATCGTAAAAAGTAGGTTGGAGTCTCATTTTCTACGAAATGTATGGTGGAAAGGCTTTTTTGCAATTTCTGACTTTTCTAGTACTCAAACCTCAGTTGGTCCAATATTTTTATGATCTTAAGAAACAGGATCGATTGGCATCAAAAAAAGGTATTGTGAAAACTGAAATTTTCTGTCAAATTCAAATTCAAAAGTCATTTATTCAAAATAGGCTGAGAATCAGCACTTTTCAAACGTCAAAATTACATAAGACAGTCCCCCAAAAACGCCCACCCTTCACCACTTCCTAGTGCTTAGCTGGGAAGAAGAAGTGGCGCAACAACCTCCCCAGCAGCGCAGCTGTCTGTTCAGTTAGAAAACTTGATTCTATACAATAGCAGTTACGCAAAACAATTTACATTATGCAACGTAAAACATTACAACTCAATAAAAAAAAAAAAAAACTGTAATGAGTAGATTATGTCAATAAGTTTAAAAAAATATATTGACATATACAGTCAAATAAAATGAACTAAGCAATTATATGAACTGTAATTTTTTTCAAAATCTGTGAGAGCAGATCAAAATGTCTCAAAAAGTTAAGGACAGTCTATTAAGACCGTTTTCCTGTAGCTACAACGGTTAAGGTAGCTGCCCTTACTGCCCCATCTCAAAAATCCACCCTGTATATTTATACATACGAGTACGAGTATAGATTTATATAGTTTGTATGTTTGGCTGTTTGTTACTCAATCTGTTGAGCGGACAGTTGAAATAGCCTGTATAGAATTGGACCAGTTTATTGTATTAAGTATATACAGACCACCTTCAGGATGGATTGTATGACTGCTTTGAAAAGGTAATTGATGATGTGTTACACAAGATTTGTAACTCGAATAAGTCCATTATCACTTGTGGTGATTTTAATGTTAATTTATTGGAAAACTCAGGTTCTTGTACTAAAATAATAAGTCTGTTTCAGTCCTACAATCTTGTAAACCTATTTTTGGAGCCTACAAGAATAACCCCTACTAGTGCCACATGCCTAGATCATATTTATACAGATGTTATACCAAGCCACAGAGAAATGATAAATTTACTAGATTTTGATCATTGTGGACAGAAGATTATTATCCCAAACCAAAACAACAAAGTGGCTAAAAAGGATATCACTGTTAACCCCAAAACTGCAAGTCGCTTGGAAGCTTTTAAAGTTAAACTAGTTAATAAATTACCACTTTTGTCAATTCATGCTGATCCTAATCATCTATATGATGATTTGTTAAATATTTACTGTAAACAATTTAATTCCACCTTTATTCCCAAGATTATCTCGGTAACGCATCTTTCAGTGATTGGGCTTTTGAAAATTTATTTTCGGATATTCCCATTTCAACTACCAAATCTCTAAACTCATCACCTTCTGTTGCTGAGTCTTTGCTAAAGAAAAATGTTAATGTTTGCGATTTGGAATTTCTTTTTGAACGTATTACCCGTAGAGACATCATTAAAACCTTTCACACTTTAAATGTAAAAAAGACTGCAGATCTGTGGGGTAATTCTGTAGAAGTTGCTAAGTCTATTATTGACATTGTAGCACCTAGTTTAGCTCTTATCTTTAATAATTGTATCGACTGTGGGGAGTTTCCTGACGTTATGAAAAATAGTAAAATAATACCTTTGTTCAAATCAGGTAGTACATCAGACCCCACTAATTATAGACCTATTTCAGTACTACCTACCTTTAGTAAAATATTTGAGAAATAAATTTTAGAGCAATTGCAAAGATTTTTTAATAAACATAAATTATTACATAGCAAACGGTTCGGTTTTACAAGGGTTTGTTCTACTACTGATGCGATGCCGGTGTTGAACTTTTAGGACATATTTATAATGCATGGGAATATAAATGCGATGCCTTGGGCATCTTTTGTGATTTGTCCAAGGCATTTGATTGCGTTCTTCATGAAACGTTAATCAGGAAACTCTGCCACTACGGGATCCGGAACACCGCTCTGAATCTTCTTACTTCATACTTGAGTAATAGGATTCAGAGCGTGGACAAAGATCTCCTGGATCTATAGTAACAATGGGAGTCCCACAGGGCTCGATTCTTGGTCCTTTCTTGTTTCTTATTTATATTAGTGACTTGCCTTACCTCATAAAGGATAACCATGATATAGTGTTGTTTGCTTGTGATACTTCACTTTTGTTTAAACTTAAACGTCAGCAGCTGGTTACTGACGACGTAAATAGCGCGATCTCAAAAGTAGTTCACTGGTTCAATGTAAACAATTTACTTCTTAATGAAAAAAAAAACTAAATGTATTAAGTTTACCCTACCACACGTTAGGCAGGTGAAAACAAAGGTGTTGATAAGGGGCGAAGAATTGAATCCTGAAGATAGCACAGTATTCTTAGGCTTAACTTTGGATGCTAAGCTTCAGTGGGGCCCACATATAGATAAATTGTCAAAAAAGCTAAGCTCCGCAGCATATGCTGTTAGAAAAATCCGTAATTTAACAGACTATTTTCATAGTGTAATGTCGTACGGTATTCTGTTGTGGGGAAATGCCGCTGACATTCAAACTATCTTTGTTTTGCAGAAAAGAGCCGTTCGATCAATTTATAAATTAAGCCCGAGACACTCTCTCCGAGAGAAATTTAAGGAAATTAATGTAATGACTGTGCCTTCTCAGTATATTTTTGAATTTTTTTATATACCCATAAATATGTAAAATTGTATAAAAAGTACAGTGATATCCATAATATAAACACTAGGAACAAACACAAATTTGTAGTACCTACAACAAGGCTCAAGAAAATAGGTAGCTCGTTCAGATGTCAATGTATACATTTTTATAATAAACTTCCAAGCCACGTACAAGATCGAAGCCTTAATAAATTCAAATCATTCATAAACGTAAGCGGTGCTAGAAAGCGTTTTATACCATTAAAGATTACTTTGAGAACAAAAAGCCCTGGGATTAAGCTGCTCCAATTTTTTTTTTTCATCATATGTACCACGATATGAATATTTACTTTGTGAACTATATTATATTTATTTTTATATTATTGCGAACGTGAGGACTATGTGGATCATATTATTTTATTCCTCAGTTATTTTCAATGATAATCTGGCAGTTCGAGTACTTTATGCGGCCTACCCAAATGTCCTTTATTTGGTACTGTTCGTCGAGTTGTTGAGCTACACGATTACTGACAAATGCGTGCACTGACTGGTCAGGTCCACTCAAATCTGTATGGTTCTTTCCTCAAAAGACCATTTCAGACACAAATCTACATGGTCCTCAAATTATCTGACCAAGACTATTTCTGGGTTTTATGTACACATTGACATTAATGAATTATATATATACAATGACATGAATATTTACTTATTAAAGTATTATATTGTTTTAATAATTGTGAATGTGAAGACTATGTGGGTCATTCTTTTTTATTTTTATTTTCTCATTTAGTTTTAACATGGTCTGGCAGCTTGAGTAATTTATGCGGCCTACCCAAATGTCCTTTCTTTGGTATTGTTCGTCGAATCGTTGAGCTCCTTAAACTCTGAGTTAAGCTGCACGGTCACTGACAAATGCGTGCACTGACTGGACAGGCCCTCTCAATCTGTGTGGTTCTTTCCTCAAAAGACCATCTCAGACACCAATCTACATGATCTTAACATGATCTGACCAAGATTATGTCTGGATTTTAAAAGAGACTGAGACCTCTGAGTTTGTTTCGGCCTTTCTTCTCGGAGTAGTCAGATAGGAAACGCCGACCTCATCTAGTTTAAAAAAATATGATTGACGTGTAAAAGTGTTTTGTCCAAACCTAATTACAGAAATAAAATCATTTATCATTTATCAATCACGCAAAAACGGCTGAACGGATTTAGATTACATTTGTTTCACAGATAGTTTATAACCTGAATTTACACATAGGGTCATAGGGTACTTTTTATCTCGGTAGGCGGTACGTTCCCGTGGGATAATTTCCGACCTCCACGCGGGCGAAGCGGCGGCCGAAAGCTAGTTCCTTTATCCATTACAAACAAACATACAAAAAATCTAATATTTGCTCTTTATAATATAATAATAATATTAGTTTAGAGAAAAAGCCAAGCTGTTCCAAACTCATTTGCATCACAAACCACTAAATACTTTAAGCGCTAACACTTTTAATTCATCATTCTGTCTGTGTCATCTTTAAACAACTAACAGAAACAGAACGATTGTTTTCATTTCATTTAGCGATAATTGTAGTGCAAGAGGCCCTTGTACCTCGAAAAAAATATTTTTAAACTGGTTGTAAGTTTTCTCCGCATTTATTCTACAGGGGCCTGAAGTATTTGTTGAATATGTCTATTATGAAAGCCAAAAGGAATATTATAAATCTCAAAAGCTAAGTATGTTAAATAAGACTTCGTTAGCTGGAAATGCCCAATGCCAATGGTTGAACAAATATAATGGTGTCCTAAGGTGTAATTTTCTTGCAGACGACAGAAATCAGAATCAAAAAGTTATAATTTTTGGTGGTTTTTTCGTTAATCAATGATTAAGTAGATTTAAGATACACACAAAAAAGAATTCAAGATTTTTTTTTACAATATACGAGTAATACCTATTTTTATCACAGTGAACATAATCAAATTAAGGGTTAAAAAACTTACCTGAAGATAATTAATCGTTGTCCTTACTCAATTGTAGAAAGAATATAATGCAAGGATCATTGTTTCGACAGCCTTTTATATTCATATGTTAAACATTTAGAGGAGATAGGGGCAATGAGGAATTTTATAAAAAACATTTCGATCACTTAAAAGTATTGACTTTTACTTGACCTTTACTGATAGGTACTACGGCAAATAGCCCGGGGAAGTTACGCCAAAGGAGACAAATTTTTTTGTTTGGGGAATGGGCCCACCACATATTGTGGCGTATAGTAATGAATTGCATGTTGGTTTATTCCTTATAATCTCTAGATTACAGTGGTAATATTAGCAAATCTTTATGTAACCGGAATACTGTGAAATACGACAATCAAAACATTACTCTCACTATAACCTTAAATCCCACAAGAGCGATTGTCTAATGAGTGAATAGGTTTCATTGGTATTTAAAGTTGAAATAGTGCACTGTTCAATAATTAATACTATAAAACAATGTCATTTTTGTACTATGTGACAGATTTTGATAAGATTTTCACGATTTGATAGTCTGATTCACGAAAATGGATTAGATGTATAATATAATGTTCTAAGGTGATTGTGTAAGGAGAAAAAAAAAACACTTACATACGTAACAAAAAGTATTTATTAAATGCGTACTGTTAATCATCGTCATTTTCAAAGTCATCTCTTAAAAGAAGTATTTCATCTAAAAAAGATGCAGATGGCTCAACCTCACTGATGCCGTGCCCAAGACAAAAACCATACGTCAGACATCACGTGTGCACAGCAGCTGACAGTGCGTCTGCCCACTAAACAATTACAACAATATCCAGCAAGAGCAGCCCTACTGTTAGAAATTGATGGGGTGGTGTCAACTAGTATATAAATATAATAAGTTTTTCTACTAGTGTGCCTTGATTGTATCCTACCTCGTAGAAGATAATTATTTGGACCAAACTCATGGACAGGTTGCCGGTATACCTCGATTTTGTATTGTCCAGAGGCCCTGACATGCTCACCATAGTACGAACGAGATTGCTTAATTTGATAAATTCCTAGAGCGAATAGAATTAAGTTCTGGAATGTCAATTGAGGAAAATTATCCAGCTCTGGAAGATTAGCATCAATGCTGGCAAATTGCACCCTCACTCTGTTCAAATTGTGCATTTCCACATAGGAGGCTAAATGGTTTGGGGTGTTTAGTTTTGCTTGAGCAATCGCTAGTATCTCTTCAGCATAAAAATTATCACGGATTAATGTATGAAATCGATTTATTAATGCAGCTGCTACTTTTAAGTCAAGCATCAGGTGGGTGGATGCTGTATTGAAGTATTCCTGACGGAACAATTTGAAGTCCCGTTTAAATCTGCCATTTACAACTTCAACCACCCACCTACACAAGGTCACACATCGGGACTTGTTGGCTGCAATTGTCGACAATTGATATTCACCAGCCTGTTTAGATTCAGGCATATAAGCCTTGTAACCATGCTGCTGCAAGAATGGAATTGCATCCCTAAAACCTCTATCAAGAATGAAAACGTCGTTTTCTCTGAAAAAGCTTTGCAGTGGACTATTGTCAGTGAACAATCTAAGCATAATAGAAGTATCTGACTCTGTAGCAGGGTATGGTCCAACGACATCAAGGATATAACCATTACAGCACACAAGTAAAAACGGTTTAATCAAGTTGCGAAACTTATGCAAACTGTATGTTTGCTTTTGGTACAAGTAATTCCTACTTTTTTGTACGTAAATGTATGTACCGTCACATATTACTATGGCTGGCATAAATTCAGGATCCATGTCTGGATTACCAAATAAGCCATTTGGTATTGTCAAGTTATATTGAGCAACTTCCTGAATACTTGTGTTATTTGTCTCTAAATGCAATTGAATGAATTGGTCTTCAAAACACTTCCTGACAATATTAAGGTTTTTGAACACAGTTGATGAAGCTACATTAAAAAGAGAAGCTATGCGTTCATTACTATCTTCTGTACGAAGTTTCATTAAGAACATAGCCAGACTTCTTTTAGGAGATTTAACCTTTTCACTGATAGATGGAATCTCAATTAATAATCGTTCAAATTGATAGTTGGTAAAGCCTAACTAATATTTGCATAATGTGGCATTATGTTGAATTATGTTTTCAATATTATAATTTCGAAATGCACTACTTTTAAGTAGTGAACATAAGCCGTCCATTTGAGATGCAGTGAAATCTGAACAGTTACTGATTGTGTATAAATTATTCCAGTCATTATGAGGTTCATTCAAATGGTGGTCACAAATACGAGCACAACGGGGAACATAAAATGAATGATCAATCAGTAATCTTTCCTTTAGTAGTATAGGTACTAAAAACCTCGATGTATTTTCACATAACCTAAAAATACAGTGGCGGGAAGTAGAAGGAGCACGCTTGTAATGACAATGTTTCTTATGTAGGTATTTAGTTAGAGAAATTCAGACACGATGTAAAAATTGTTATTGAATAAATGAATTGAATTGAATTGAAGTCAGTCAGTCAGTCAGTTAGTTTAACATTTTAAATATATAGATAGAAGATAGATAACTACTATTAACTGATGCTAAAACATACGAACCAATTAAGCGTCGCCTTGAAATGAGTAAACTTCATTATAAAGTTTAATGATATTTTTTATTAATTACCTATTTATACTTTCACATTCAATTGTCGCAAAGCATCTGTGCAAATACCTAAGGCGTGGTATAGCGGTACCGGTTAAACTATAGCTACGTCATCTAGTTTGTCGCACGATGTCGGCACTTGTGCCATGGGTTCTGTTCTGGACAGCAGGGTGAGAAGGGGGTGGGTGCACTTCAGATGGCAGACTCATCCGTCTTATCAACAAAAGTTAGAGGCCTAATACTGCGATGGTAGCTGAAAGCGTTGTTGACTTCATTCTTGAAGAGACGGGGAACTAAGCACTGTGCACTAGTTAGCCACATTTCATTTTTCTATACAGTAATATTGCTAAATTAATCAAAACAGCGAAATATTTAACATCTATTCGCGACGTTGCCCACTTAGAGAATAAACGCTCTTAAAGAGGGTGGGAAGATGCAATAATATTCTAGCATAATCCTTGTCAAAAACAGCGAGGCTATTATATATAACTTGTGTGGATTAGTATTCATAGAAGATAGTTAGTAATACATAAGAACTGTATTTTTGTTCATAAAACGATGTATAATATTACAGCAAGCCTTACAGAGCGACTAAGTCTTGTTGACCAAGCTCCTTAAATAAAAATTTAAACAAAAAGTAAGTAGCAGACTTGAAGTCGATGCTGCTAATTCTCCTTACGTAAATGTAAGCGTTTTACGACACCCACGGGTTGCAAAACATTCCTACTTTTAGAAGCAAAACATGTTGAAGCGAAAAACTTAAAGAAAAACAAAATATTGGTTTCTTTGATGTAACTTGGACTCACCGGTCGGAATGTACTTGTTGGAACTTCTGTATAACTTAGTTCCAGAAAGTCAATATTAACTTGAACTTAACTTTTCCTTTGGTGTTCAGCGATGCATTCGGGATAGCCATGTCTGTGAAATAGACGAATTGATAATGCGAATGTGAGAGAAAAACTTAATTTACTAATTATATCCGTCACAAGCAACGTGGACTAAAGCACATAGTTATACACGATACGACGTCGCATCGTGGCACGTTGCGACGTCGTGTTACGATGCGGTGTCGTGTCGTGGAAATCTACGACGTCGCATCATGGTACGATGATGAAAATTGACGATGCGGTCCTGCGCCAGTGCCGCATTTGATGTTCAATAGTCAAAGATGACGCATGAAATTGATGTAGATCAATTAATATCCCTATAGGACAAAACAGAAGAAGATTACAAGGATAAAAAAAAGAAAACAGTAGCATGGATCATTAGTTTTCACGAAATGACGCCGTGCGATTATTATAGATTATTATACCACGATTCGACGTCGTGTCGTGAGTCGTCATAGATTTTTACGACACATCATCGCATCGTGACACGACATCGCAACGTAGCTCGGTGCGATGTCGTACCGTGTGCATGTGTTTTCTTCCTAAAGCTATAGGCCACGACGCTAAAAACAAAACCTGTCTGCATAACTGCTTCGTTTCAAAAAGTCACACTATATGTGCACTTTTGTAAGTGGCATCGACATATAAGAATAAATACTGGTGGCTACTTATCATTAAGACTAAAAGAACAACTTTTGAGAAAAAAGTTAAATAACATAACATAACATCATGCCTGTTTTCCCCTAAAGGCAGAGCTGTACCTACAGTCGTACCACCCACATTTAGTCAGTTACGTTTAAGTCCCATGAAATAGGGGGCGAGCCTATTGCCATTAGCAGTGGGGAGTTTGTTGCACCACTTCTTCTTCCCAGCTAAAGCAATAGAAAGTGGTGAAGAGCAGGCATTTTAGGAGAATGTCTTATGTAATATTGACGTACAGATTCTTAGCCTAGTAAATAAAGGCCATTTTTTTTTTTTTTATAAATACTGTACGCTAATCCAGACTCTGGGTTGCTAATGAAAAATTCCTGATGACAAAAAAACTCAATAATCCATAAATAATACAAAAATATGAAAAAAACCATGAAGGTTTACTTACCAGTTGAGTAATCTTTAACCGAGTTATTACAAATTGACCAATATCGACGATTTATGCTCCACAATTAGATCAACAGGAATACTGAAAAACACATCTGTTTAATTATTTTTAAATAATCTTTATGTAGAATAAATTTGCAATGATAAATACTCTTATTGCTAAAAGTGATTATTTATATAGTGGTTACTCGTATTTATAAACGTATTAAAATTCTGAATTTTGGAGCGAAACTAATTATGATACAAATCAGTTTGATCTGTTTTATAAGGCTTTTCAAATAATAGAAGAATAGCCAATATACTAAGATGTGTTGACTAGATACCTCGGTCATTTGATTATCTTCATTATCAAATGCAATAAAAGAAGGCATATATTTCACCGAACCTAAAACTGTTATTGAACACTCTTTTATAATGATTGCGCCTCTTTTTATAAAACTCTAATAATTGCTATTTTGGGGTCCTACTAAATGGCTATTTAGCCAAGTAAATGCGACCAACTAGGATGTAGAGGTTGGTCACAGTTCCAACCTAACCCTTCGTCGGGGTGGCACCCTAGCTTAATTCCTGCGATAAACTGTGAGAAAGCCAACCAAAAAGTTAAAAATAATCTTAATTTTTTTTTATGTGCATCACTAAGGGGGATGCCCCTTAATGATGCACATAAAAAAATAAAATAAAGTTTCTTTTTCTTTTTTGCACAAAAAAACCTAAGACAATTTTAATTTCGCAGGCTACCTTAGTATCCGGCGATATTAAAATTTTCTTACGTTTTTTCTTGATTTACTTATAAAGAACAGTCATGAAATAGTGTTATTTGCAGATGACACATCACTTATATTTAAACTTAAGCGACAACAGACAGTTACTGACGATGTAAATAATGCTGTCTCTAAAATAGTGCATTGGTTTAGTGTTAATAATTTACTTTTAAACGAGAAAAAGACTAAATGTATTAGATTTCTGACACCTAACGTTAAGCAGGTGAAAACCAATGTACTAGTAAATGGGACAGAATTGGATCTTGTGGACACCACTGTGTTCTTAGGTATTACTTTGGATTCGAAGCTGCAGTGGGGCCCACATATAACCAAATTGTCGAAGCGGCTAAGCTCTGCAGCCTACGCGGTGTATAAAATCCGTCATTTGACTGATGTAGAAACAGCTCGATTAGTATATTTTAGTTATTTCCATAGTGTAATGTCGTACGGCATTTTGTTATGGGGAAATGCAGCCGACTTTCAGGCTATATTTGTGCTGTAGAAACGAGCCATTCAAGCAATATATAACCTTAGTTGTAGGCATTCACTGAGGGATACATTTAAGGAAATAAACATAATGACAGTCGCATCTCAATATGTTTATGAGAACCTGATTTATATAAAAAAGAATATTAATCTATATTCTAAACACAGCGACATAGCATAAATACTAGACATAAAGATTTATTTATTGTGCCCAGGACTAGGCTCCAAAAAATTAGTAATTCATTTAAGTGCCAAAGTATACGTTTTTACAACAAACTCCCAAGCCATGTTAAAGAACTGAGCTTCAATAAATTTAAATCATTTATTAAACAGAAACTATGTCAAAAAGGTTTCTATAAAGTTAAAGATTACTTAGACGACCAAAAGGCTTGGGAATAATGAAGATGCTCCAATGTACCCCCCCCCCCCCCCCCCCGAAGCAACAAAAAAGTGTTTTAAAATCAACGACTAGATGACACTATATGAGTTCATATAATTGGTTAGTTCATTTTATTTGACTGTATAAGTCAATTTATTAATGAGTTGTAATGTTTTACGTTGCATAATGTAAATTGTTTTGCGTAACTGCTATTGTATAGAATCAAGTTTTCTAACTGAACAGACAGCTGTGCTGCTGGGGAGTTTGTTGCGCCACTTCTTCTTCCCAGCTAAGCACTAGGAACTGGTGAAGGGTGGGCGTTTTTGGGGGACTGTCTTATGTAATTTTGACGTTTGAAAAGTGCTGATTCTCAGCCTATTTTGAATAAATGACTTTTGAATTTTGAATTTTATGTGTTTACAGAATTATATTCATTTGAATCAGGAATACAACTCCGCATGTTAGAATAATCCTATAATCTCATGATTTCATGAAATAGGATTAAATGAACTTAGAGCGTTGATGATTTTTATGATGATAATCCTATAAATACATATTTGATACGGCCTCGAATCATATTTAGATCAACGTACAACCTAATACTGACCTACAAATTGCAAAAAAAATAAGTAAATTTGAGTTTCGCAGGCTACCCTGATGCTTTCGCCTTAAGCGCTAACAGTTTTTAGTGATAAATGATTTAAAAAAAAGGCCATCATTAGGAGTCAGTTTTAAAGGATCCGTTAAACAAACGTCTACGACCTAATCAGAAGAAACCATACGGTAATTACAAACTCTAATCACTCATGAGTAGCCAGAATGTCACAAAACTAGTATTTCAATGGCGGGCCGAACACAACGTGACACAACGTGGCCTGCGCCTAATTTACAAAAACGTTTTGGTCCAAACACGACTCAATTACATAAATATCGTTGGCTCTAAGCAGAACCAAAGAGTTTCAGCATTGTCTACGAAGGAACCCTAATACATAAATGAATATGTTGTATTTACATGCAAGTAAAAAGTCACCTTGAAAACATTACCAGACACCACCAAAAATTTTGACCAAAATATGGATAAATTAAAATAAATAGTGGATGTCTACCAGACATCATTTATTTGCATTAGAATATGTGTGGAATTGTAGATACAAGAAATAAAAATAAGCATACAATTCAATTAATGATGTTGAGAATTTGACTTATTGGATATCGTTTTACATCTTTAAAATAATAACTTCACAACATTCTTCGTTCGATCAAGGGATCTATTTTCAGATGACATTACCTATCGTCTAGGTACCATTGGTTTCCACACAATAATTTTTTAACACGATAATCTTTGAAATAATTGCAACTGCTTTGACATCTGATAGTGTTCAACTCATATAATATGCAATGATATTATAAGTAAAACGACGTAGATCGGTTACCTAGCCAACATTCGATCTTCAAAAACGACACAATGTCACACTATTAGAAGACACGGAAGTAGGATAGCATGGCGTAATTATCGGGTGCGAAAAGAGACAAGACGAGGAAAACTTGTTTGACGTCAAGTTTTGACGTGCCACTTGTTAACCGTGTATATCCTATCTACCTCTTTTTACTAAGAAGTACCTGGTAGATCGAGCTACGGTCGGGTATAGTTAGAGCCGTTTTCGAGAGCATGTTTACAAATATATATAAAAATATTGTTCATTTAATGGTTTAGTATATCATTGGTCACAAGTCAATTTATTAATAGGGGACTTCTGTAAAACCGCTTAGAATTAAATAAATATATACGCTTAGAAATAATTTATATTCACCACACACACACACACACACACACATTCACTACACACACACTACACACGCACACATACATACACACACACAAACACACACTGCACGCACTCGGCTGTGTGCACTGTGTGTACCCTACTGAGCGTTGACAAAACAGCGAAATATCTGAATTCTATTTACAGCGTTGTCAACTTTCAACATGCACTGTCTTAAATAATAACAGAACATTTTTAATCTGATGTAATTAATGTATAATGTTGATTTGTTATAAGTATAACATTATATATTTGATACACTGTTATAATGGGATAGCTATATATTTTTTTTAAATAATTAACTTTGCTGGTAACATTTATTTTATGTAGATTTTAGTATTTTTTTACAATTTTCAAATACCTAAATACATAATTATTCAAAAGAAATGATTACTTATAGTATATGAGACAAAATGGGTATAGATATCTCAATACGAGTCTCGAAATTGAAGTATTAGTTTAACTAGTTAAGAAAATCTGTGTTTTTTTCGTTTAATTGTGTTTACTTATCGATACTCATCACGTCTGCGGAGTTTTGCTAGCTAACTTAATTTGACGCACGTACATACGCACTCAAAGAAACAGGTGAAAGAACTTAAAATCCGGCTGAAAAGCAGTTCAATAGAAGCTAGGCGAACCATATCACTAGATCAAATCAGACAAAGCATAACATATTATCATTCAACCTATACACAACAAAAACAAACGATGCCCCAACCAACAAACAAAACAAAATAACAAGCAATAGATATTCATGCATCATTCAAAGACTCCTACAGAATTAGTAATATGAAAATCAGATTTTAAGTCTAAGGACGAAACCACACAGTAGGAGCTTCGCTTGGTAACACGCTTGGTGAGTAGCTCGATCTGTGCAGTGTGGCTTGCTGAAATAGTTGGTAAGTGTTATGTGATCTGCTTTTGTATTTAATTTAATCAAAACGGTAAAGGAAGAAAACGTGATTGAAACCGGCATGTCCTAGAACCAAAAATTCGAAGACATACGACCTCCACCCGCACTGGGCCCGCCTGGTGGATACGGCCCACTCCCTCTCACAGAGAGGAGGCCTGTGTCCCAGCAATGGGAATATTATAGACTGATTATGCTGTGTTATGTTACGTCGTTCATTTTGTTGGCACGTCGGTGATGCACTTGTTCACATGGACTATTTTAGTAATTTTGTCAAGTGGCGAGTAATTTTGTATGTCTGAACAACAAAAATTTAATCGGGTAGTTTAGTAAGTGATTTAGTCGACTAAATCCATTTTCTTCTATTTTTCGAGCGAGAAGCGTCCCCCACCCTGCGTCACTGCTCACTTGATGATCTACTAAATAAGTCTGAACGATATGTCGAAATTTGTACAGATCATAAGCTCACTTTCAGACATTTTCAAACTATCGAAATATTCTTTGGGATCTTCTAATGCTAATTCCTTCAGAAGACATGCCTCAATTTGTAGCTCCTAGTTTATCTCGTTTATTAATCCATTTTCGTACCCATAGCTTTTTTCTTTATCACACAATTTTTTTCATCCACCTCTTCTAAAATAGCCATTACCATAAGCTTCATCAGATAATTCAATTTATTGCGTTGTTCACCTTGTAAATTACCAAAACTTGTATACTGTTGTACTAGATCGTAGTGTAAACGATTTTTGGTGTTACTAAACGTTTAGTTACTAAATTACTCGCCACTTCACTAAATGACTAACATACTCCGAACCAGGACCAGTACCAGAAACCAGTTTTTTGTGAATATTGAGGTAACACCGCGCCTTAAGAAACTGAAACTAAGACCGCAAAATTCAATGTTACCAATCGCGTCACGGGTCAAGTTATAATGAACGCACTATATGTAGAAACAAATGGAATCACGTTCTATTTTTAAATATGTACGAGTAAATTTTCAAGCTAATCTAAGTTACCACTTAGGCCGCGAATCATATTTAGATTAACATACAACCTGTTAATGTGTACTGACCTGCAAATTGCCAAAACCGTAAGCTAAATTTTGAATTTCAAGGGCTACCCTGACGATTTCGTGCAAAAGTAAAAAAAAATCCCCTGCAGCACCGTGCACGTGATAGAAGTGAACAGTCTTAAAAATAAAGAATAAGAGAGATTTAGTGTGAGAGAAAGAGAGTTATATCTTTCTTCTCTTTCATGTAGCGAGCGAATTATGCCAAAACTTGACGGGTCCTTGTGATTTCACTCTCAATTCTCGTCCAATTATCGAATGGCCACCTAAGCAGTTTCCATTCAACAAACCTTAAAAGACAAAATAATCATGAGGCGTAGCACAGAATGTGCAGTGTTGTCACGGCAGTAGTAAAACCATGCTTTGAGGCGCTACAGCATATCACCATAGCGAAGCTCCTAAGCACCAACCGAAGCACCCACCTGTGTGTCTCCAGCCTTAACCTAATTTGCATACTATCTCATAACTCAAGTTGTCTTTTTACATAAAGACCCAATCGTAATCACAAGGTATGCCTATTAAACGAATTGATGCTACAAATACGATAAAACGATTTAGTCGAAGTACCCAAAGGGCTTTTTGAATGATGTTCATTTGGTTTTCGCTGTCGATCTCGAGTGGCCCAAGTGTGGGTGTATTGGAGGGATGGAAAAGGTAATTAGGGGGACTTATCATGTCATTGAAGATAATGATATTATTGGCGATCGGTATTCGTTAAATAAAACTTTTTAAACTATTTAATAGATGCTTTGTACCCCGCCTTTACACCAAGGTATTTTCTATGTCGTGTCTACTAGTTTCGTGCGTTTGCATCTGAAAAAGTTGAAAAGGCTAGCTGTGTACAAAACTTGGCAAAACTGGCAAAAAAGTAATAGAAAACAATATGTCTGAAACAAAGTCAAAACTTTGTATAGAACACGTTTCTACAAAATATTTAAATCTTAGATTTTCACACCGTACTAAGTCGTGCGGAAAATTGTCCATACTGAGAAGAGTGACCTCGCACAATAATAATGGCGTTTTCACGACAGTCAAGTCAAGTCTCTGCGCCGTGTGTGTGACAGAGGCGTCAAAACGAAACAGAAATGCGACCATCTTTTGACGCGGCAGGGACAATCTACGACTGAAATCTTTGGTTTTAATACACGATATGTTTTTGTTTATGTTTATCACAACTTGTATAACGGTGTAAAAGCGGGGTGATGGCTAAAGGTTCTGCGTTCAAATTAATGCATGTGCATATTTATACCAATATCATCATCGTGTTGTATGTAGTGCCACTTGTGGAGGATGTTTAATGCACCCTCTATCAAATCACCAATATTTCATAGACTGGTTTTTGTAACGTTACATCATGCCTGTATTGACAAAAGGGGTAGGCAGAGATGTAGTGTTATACCGTTTCTTAAAAGGAGATCGTCGCGTGAAAGCATATTCAGCGCCTTAATTGCGTAACACACGATCAATCATAATCTGAATCTTTTTGAAGGATATTGCTAATCCATTGCTTGATATGTTAAAAAAAAAATCCGCTCTACAACGTAAATAACGCAATGAATGTTGTTGAACTGTCAAAATGAAACAGCTTGTGATTGATCGTGTGTTACGCAATTAGGGTGCTGGGTTGCCGAACAAAATGATCGCTAAGATCGCAAATAGTTGAACATCCCATAAAGGACACGATAACCCAACCAACTCTACCAACCAACTCCATCAACCAACCATGACCAACTCCACCAACCAACCACCAACTCCACCAACCAACCACCAACTTTTGGGTGGTTACGTTTTAATTCCCATTTAATAATGGTGGTTTTAGATCAAAACATAATGGAAAAATAAAATCGTCCTTTCTCTTACAACATATACCAAGCTAAGCGCAGGAAACAGAATGGTCTCGGATTCTGTGAAAAAATCATTGATTTTGTATTGAAAGTCATTTGGAAGAAGATGGCGGCCCATTTGCTATGTACGGATTTCTGCCTAATAATTTATTGTAATCTCTACCTGTAGTATCGAGAATTGCTTAAGTATTTTTTTCTTGTTTTCTTTATTGGTGATTAAATGAAGTGTTTTTTGACTTGGGAGTTGGCAAATGGCCCTAAATGGAGGTTGCTGTCTCCATTATTTTGAGGTTTAGATATGTTTGGGGGAAAATAGTAATTTGTATTTCGTATCCATAAATCCAAATATTAGATTTTCTGCAGATAAAGACGTATATGGTGATTCTTAGAAAATACATTCATTATTATTTGGATTCTTACTTACGAGTACATAGGTTCAAGAATTATCAGCCTAAGATATAAAAATAAATGGTACTTAAGTGACGAAACTATAAAATAATAGATACACATACATAAACTCACGCCTTCTCCCCATGAGTGTAGGCAGAGACTACAGAATGCCAGCTGCTACGATAAAATACATTAACGCTTATACCTTAAAAATACAAAATCAGAAGAAGTAAGCTGCAATGCAATACCAACTACGAAGTAAAATAAGCTTTTTTTAACTACAGTAAATAAAAATAAAATTTTCTATACTCTCTTACAAAGCTCTTAAGTAATTTCTAAGCAATTTAAAGTGGAGGTTACATAAACCTCTGTTTATTAAGAAAGAAAGAAATATAAAAAGAATATCAAGGTTTAAGCGTACAGTTTAAGGACCCAACAGGTAGTGGAAAAATAATTCCTTTGAAATGAAAAGAGTTGAATTAACATTTAAATGAATAAAAGTGCACAATTGTGTCTAACGAGCTTTAAAATTCAAGCCACGTAATTTTTTGAGGAGGTAGGAAAAATTACACAAATATGGCGGTTCTTTATAAGGGTTGTAAAAGGAAGGAATTTGTGTTTAACCCGTTATTCAATAGAATTCGAATGTCATAACATAACAACACGCCTCGTTTCCTCGAAGGGACTGGCAGAAGTGTACATAAGTAACACCCACATTTCAGTTATGTCTAAATCCCATGTAATAAGGGGCGAGCCTATTGCCACCAACCGGGCACAAATCCAGACTCCGGGCTGCTACTGAGAAATTCCTGTGGGAAAACCCCAATAACACTTTGCAATTTTTTGATGTGCAACATCTTTCCTTTCGATTTCCTGCAATCTGTGCGAGTGATTTCGTGAAAAGTGACGGAAGTGTATTACAGGAAGCCGGGCAAGCGTGGGTGGTGCTACAGTTGGGCGTCAGAAACGACCTTGATGAGGTCAGCCCCTTTAATGTTGCTTATTACCAAGGTGAAGTGACAGAAGTTACACATCATAATATGCGACTACTGTAAGGCTCGCTCGTTTTTTTTTTCCCTGTCTATAATATAGCAAAACATGGTCATTGCTCGTTCCCCGATATTTAAAGGAATCCGAATCACAAACTACCTATTAGTATCGATTTACATTCGTGAAAAATCAGGTTATTGACGGACTTTATTAAAACATATGTTTTTCAAATGAAGAATGCTAGAGTCGGTAAATATTTGGAGGTGGATAAAGTATTAGAAGATAGTCAGTACTATTACCACCCACTTTAGCACCAACTTTAGCTGCTTTCTTTCTTGATAGGCTAATGTGTTTTTGAGTAAGTAGGCATTGTTTTGACTTTTTTTTTGCAAATCATTAATACAGGGAAC
The DNA here is from genome assembly GCA_947364205.1 of Agrochola lota. Lineage (NCBI taxonomy): Eukaryota > Metazoa > Arthropoda > Insecta > Lepidoptera > Noctuidae > Agrochola > Agrochola lota. The sequence continues at coordinate 14,951,792 of OX376244.1, read as the reverse complement.
GTTACACTGTTGAACAAATTAAATACAAGTATTCCAAGGTCACCTTTGTTGCGATTGTTCGCAGCCCCTTATCGCGCTGATAACGATCCTAGCCGAGATGGGCCGAGCAGTAATCCTGTATAAGTGGGGTTATCGGCCGAAGTGGCTCACTTTGCTTTCGTTGCTTGACGTGTCAACACGTTGGGTCCTGGTTTGCAACAAGTCAATCGTCATCCTGAGGATGCCTCGTTGAGAGGTGAAACACGTGTCGATTTCTTACAGGGTTCTTTATGATTCATTAAGAACAGTTAAGCTGATATGGTTATACGTCGTCTATTGTATTTTGACTTTCTTGTTTCGTGTATTTGCTTCCTTATAAGTTGGCGATGTTTACATAGAACTCAATCCTATCGCAGTCCACTCTGGACATAAAATATGCCTTTCGCATCCAGTGTGTCCCAGCGACCTAAAGGTCGTCGGTCCATCTAGCTGGGGGGCCCAGCTAGATGGACCGACGACCTTTAGGTCCACACTACGCTTGACGATACGCGGTCTCCACTCCAAAACTCGTTTGCTTTATCGGCCATCGGTCCTTCGACTAACATGGCCAGCCCACTGCCACTTCAGCTTGCTTACTCTGCAAGCTATGTCGGGTTCCGGATGATTTCATTTGTGATTTTATCCTTCAACATTCTATTCTGTAATCGTTAAATATTACATTTCGCTGATGTTACAAGTCAACAACATAACAAAGCTATTTATATCTCGTACATAATGTACTATGTAATATAATGACGTTACTGATAAGGCGTCTATTGTTCTGTTAATTACCGCTTCGGGTATGACAGCACCGATTCCTGTTGGGAATTAATCTCCGGTTAGTTTAACTGTAACTAAACGTAGGTATTTTAGTTATTAAAGAGAGTAGGTACTTGGTTATTCATACCCGAGGGCTACGATAAAGTGACATTCTGTCAGCGATAACGATGATCGAAAAGTCAAAAATACACCGGACTGACATAAGCTACCGAAAAGCTTATATCAATTCTGTTGAAAGTCGTAGAAATATGAAACGCCTTGAAAGTGATTGCCACTTGTCTAGGTCCTCGGTTCTGTTCGTTAAGGAATTCTGCTCTTGGTTATTTCGAATTGCCCTATGACCTTTCGTTGGGACATTTTTGTAATTAGAAACTGTGAATTTTATTATTTTATTTGTTCTTTTATTACCGAAAAAAATACAAAGTTTCCGAAAACATAATTATGTTCTGCTAAAATAATAGTTTTCTTAAGCTCTATAGAAACCAGTTTAATTTCTGCTATTGGATAAAGAATTACTTTTTTAACTCTCAATTTTAATGAAAATAACTACCTACTGGTAGTTGCGTTCTGGTGCAGAGGTGAAAAAGTGGGTGAAATAGGTTGTGGTGAAATAGTTTGGCGCCGCAGAGCACTGGGCCGCCTTGTGGCCGCGCTGGCCACAAGGCGGCCCAGTGCTCTGCGGCGCCAAACTGCAGCCTCTGTACAGCTGCAGGGAGGCCCGCCGGGCACAGAGCGGGTGGTAAGGCCTGTGGCGCGCCCGCCAACAAAAAGAAGGGAGGGGCTGTCAAGGCTGCTGGGGGCTCTTTACCCCCTCCGCAGCCTGACTGTCCTTCGGTCGACTCCCGGCCTAGGAATGGTGCGGAGGGAATGGATTGCGCATAACGGCGCTCTACCATTTCCTCCAAGGCAATATCAACCACTCTGCCAGAGCTCAGGATCTCTTGCTCCAGAGCATGGCAGAGTGGTCGATTCACGTGGCTGTGGTCGCCGAACCGTATTTTGTCCCCAGGGATAACTGGGTGGGAGACTTGGACGGTTTGGTGGCCATCATTGGCGGGGCTCTTGTCAACCCGTCCCGAGGTCACGGCTGGGTAGCCGCCCTCGCGGACGGCATTGGCACGGTTGGGGCGTATTTTTCGCCCAACAAGAGTCTCGCCGACTTCGAGAGGTTCCTTGTCGTGTTGGGTGCCGTCGTGGGCCGACTCCACCCTCGCCCGGTGCTGTTGCTGGGGGATCTCAACGCCAAGTCTACGGCGTGGGGATCCCCTGTGACCGATGCTAGGGGCGAGGTGCTGGAGGAGTGGGCGGTCACGACTAGCTTAACCGTCTTAAATCGGGGCTCGGTCCACACGTGCGTGCGGCAGCGGGGCGGGTCTATAGTGGACGTCTCTTTTGCTAACCCTGCTGTCGCGTGCCGTGTCCACGACTGGCGTGTCGCCGTGGAGGTGGAGACGTTGTCGGATCACCGATACATCCGTTTCGACGTCTCCGCGAACGGACGGTCCGCGCTGGGCACGTAAGCGCATCGACAGGGAGCTTCTCGAGGAGGCCGCTATTGTCCAGGCCTGGAGCCGGGAGTCGGCAATGACCGGACCCGTCGACGTCGAGCGGGAGGCGCCGTGGTTCCGCGGGGCGATGACGCAAATTTGCGACGCGTCCATGCCCCGGGGCCACGCACAGTCCGCAAGGCGCCAGGTGTACTGGTGGACCGCCGAGATCGCGCAGATGCGCGTCGCGTGCGTGGCGGTTAGACGCCAGTACATCTGATACCGGAGGAGACGTCGTCGGGACCCTGACGAAGAGGCCGCGCTGTATGAGGTGTACCGCGCGGCCAAGGAGACTCTGTGGCTGGCCATCGGTGAGTCGAGGACGCGAGCCAGGGAGGAGATGTTGGAGACTCTAGTCGGGGATCCGTGGGGGCGCCCTTATCGTGCGGTCCGAGGGAAACTTCGAGCCGCGGCGCCTCCACTTACGGAGAGTCTCCAACCCGAGCTGCCGGAGGAAGTGGTCGCAGCCCTCTTCCCGGCAAGAGCGGAGCATACTCCGCCGCCGATGGCTTTGCCCACAGCCGCAGAGTCTACGGAGGACGAGAACGCCATCAGCGTCCCAGAGGTGATACAGGCAGAGATGAGGGCAGCCGTGATGCGGCTCCGGGCCAAGAACGTGGCTCCGGGGCCCGACGGGATCCACGGCTGCGTGCTAGCCCTCGCTCTGAAGAAGCTTGAGCCCCAACTGAGAGGACTCTACACAGCGTGCCTTGAGCGGGGCCAGTTTCCCACTTTATGGAAATCTGGTCGTCTGGTCCTGCTCAGGAAGGCGGGGCGCCCTGCGGACTCGCCGTCCGCGTACCGGCCCATAGTGCTGCTTGACGAGGTGGGCAAGCTGTTTGAGCGTATAATCGCAGCCCGCCTCGTCGGCCACTTGTGCAGAGAGGGGCCGGACCTGGACGACAGTCAGCTCGGGTTTCGGCATGGGCGCTCCACGATCCACGCTGTGTCGCGGGTTAGGGTCCTGGCGGAGTAAGCGGTGTCCCGGGGCGGGATGATGTTGGCGGTGTCCTTGGACATCTCCAACGCCTTCAACACCCTGCCCTGGAGTTGTATTCGGGAGGCACTGCGGTATTATGGGGTGCCTCCCTAGCTCCGCCACATGAGGGGCTTATCTGTCGGAGAGGTGTGTCACCTACATGGGACGTGATGGCGGAAACCAGCGCCGTATGTCGTGCGGTGTTCCACAGGGCTCGGTTTTAGGACCGCTCCTGTGGAACATCGGGTACGACTGGGTGCTGAGGGGCGAGCTCGGTGCCGGGGTGGACCTGACGTGTTATGCGGATGACACGCTGGTCACTGCCCGGGGGAGCTCGCACAGGGAGGCAGCGTTGTTGGCGACGGCTGCGGTCTCACAGGTGGTGGGCCGCATACGTCGCCTAGGCCTGGAGGTGGCCCTCAGCAACTCGGAGGCCATGGTGTTTCATGGCCCCCGGCGGGCGCCGTCACCCGGCTCATACATCGTGGTCGGGGGGACTCGGATCGCTGTCGAGTCTACCATGAAGTACCTAGGATTGGTGCTCGACAGCCGGTGGGACTTCGGGCCCCACTTCCGACGGCTGGCGCCCAAGTTGCTGGGCGCTGCTGGGGCGCTGTCAACGCCGCTTCACAATCTGGGGGGCCCGAGCGCAGCTTGTAGGCGGTTATACGTGGGGATCGTGCGATCGATGGCCTTGTACGGGGCCCCGATCTGGGCGGCTGACTTGACGGCCGGTAGCATTGCGGTTCTGCGCAAGCCGCAGAGAGCTATGGCCGTCAGAGTCATCAGGGGATATCGCACGATCTCCTACGAGGCGGCTTGTGCACTGGCCGGATCCCAGTCTCAGCTTCGCGAGGTCCTGGTGGCGGAATGGCGTGACAGGCTTTCACGCCCTACCTCGGCATCGACATCATCGAGGCGGTCCGGCCGGTGCTCGAGCGCTGGCTCGGGAGGAGGCACGGCTCCCTGTCGTTTCGGGTGACGCAGGTGCTCTCAGGGCATGGTTGCTTCGGGAAGTACCTGTGTCGCATAAACAGGGAGCCGGACGCTCGGTGTCACCACTGCGTCGACTGCCGGGAGGACACGGCGCGGCATACGCTGGCAGAGTGTGCCGCTTGGGAGGAGCCACGCCGTGCCCTCATCTCAGAAGTAGGCAGTGACTTGTCGCTGCCGGCCCTAGTGAATGCGATGGTCGGCAGCGGCGAGTCCTGGGACGCGGTGGTTTCCTACTGCGAGACAGTCGTCTTGCAGAAGGAGGCTGCGGAAAGGGAGAGGGAGATCTCGTCCACTCACCCGGCCCGCAGCAGGCGCACCGGGCGTCGGCGGAGGGCGGATAACGCCCTCTTCCAGCCCCCCTAAATGGGTCCAGGGGGAACGGACTCGGGGACGTCCGTCACCCCCCAAACATCAGGACCCGAGGTGGCGGCGCGTAGTGTTCCACGCGCGCCCCTCTTAGACATCGCGGGGGGAGTCAAACACCTCACTCCCCCCCTGACCCGAGGAGGCCCGCGGTGGCGGGTCGGCACCAGCCGGGGGTTGCGGAAGATTTCAAGTTCCCGCGACCCCCGGCGTAGGTGTGAGTTGGAACACCGGGGTAGTTTTTAGTCAGTAAGAGTCTGACAGACCCCTCCGCCCGCCCCAGGGCGGGGGACATCCATGAGGATTTTCCAACCCGGAACAAAAAAAAAAAAAAAGGTTAGAACTGTGACCAACCGCGCGTTAGGCGCGCGAGCGCTACTTCCAAGTGCTGGCAGAATTTTTTTCACCGTTTTCTAATCCGGGTTTTGTGATGAAGATGAGTACCAGTAGTAGTAAGATGAGTAGTAAGGTGGAAAAATATTACGACAGCAAATGCTATATTGGTTTTTTAGGAATTTTTAGTATGTTATTCGTTCGTTTCTTTATTTGCATTCAAATATAAATAAAGAAAAATAAATATAAGTGGTCGGAAAATTAGTATATAATTAAATTATATATATTTAAAAAAAAACAGAGCTTTTATTACTACCCCTTTTTTATTGCCAAACTGGCTTATAAATAGATTCATAAGCTAATTTTACCTGTGCTAGCTACTTCCAAATGGGTGGGTATACTATGCAAAGGTATGAGATCTTTGCTTCCTAACTGGTAAAGATACAAGATTCTTAATTTTAATCAATAACGCTCCGTAATTTATAGGAATCAGCCATTAATCAACTGATTACCGAGTCATCTCAGTTCCCTTTTGATGTTAACGTACAATCAAACCATGGTGCAACCCACTGAATGTCGAGTTATCGTCTTTTGAGCATCGGCTCATTATTTTCACTTAATTAGAACATAAATGAATACCGTCTTCGATTGTTGCTTATTATTATAATCAAACAGAACGCCTTAGATGTTTTGCTTCAGAAATTCGCTATTTTTTTATTTTTATTAATTCGTTAAAGTATGTACCTCGTATATGACATCCACCAATCCGCACCGTGCCATTGTGGCGTGGTGGATTACGGCCCTCTCCCTCTCACAGAGAGGAGGCCTGTGTCCCAGCAGTGGGAACATTATAGACTGATTATGCTATGTTTTGTTGAAAGTAAAACTTGGTGATCAATTATCTTTTCATACTTTGTAACTCTAAATATCTGTTCCATTTAAATACAGGACTTAAGCACCATGATCTTCATAATAGTAATAAGCTGTTATATCATAAAACTTCATACGGTAAATAACGATTTCCATTTCCATGTAACCCTTCAGGGAAACAAACATAACTATATTTTATTTTCTAAACAAAATATCTCTATTTTCATCTTCATAACTATAATTTTTTTCAGCATGCAGCTCTTAGTAGCAAGCACTAACGTACTAAACTATTAGCAATTACTTTAAAAGAGCTTTTACTAAACATTTTCTCGGCAAATGTATTAGAGATAATTTTAAATATAGCTCATAGGATTTTCTTAAGAATTTTATAATAAGATTTTGCGCGTGGCTTTGTATTTTGACCAATATAACTTGAACTGTGAAACTCTATTAAAGTCTTTCTATGCTGGGATCAAGTTATAATGGTTTTTTGAAAATATAACTAACGGTGTTGTGTCCTTCAAAGGCTATGTAGGAATTCAACGTGTTGAATGTCTGGCATTTGGTATCAACATTGCTTTGATATTTTGAGACACGGCGGTAAAATATGAAGCTGAAAATGTTGTATATTATTTTACGATAACTAGGACAAGCATAGAGTTGTATGGGAAAGTTTCTTGCGTTTTGTTTCTTTTCTGGTACTATTAATCCTTAAACGAAACTGCATCGATTGGCATCATAAAAATAACAAGTGAGAATAGGCGTTTTTCGAGCTGACTGTACCATTTTTCCAAAACTTGCGAATGCAGTTAGCAATAACTCAAAAAGTTAAAAGGACAGTCTCCTAATAACGTTTTCCTGTAGCTGCAATGGTTAAGGTAATGGTTACTACCCCATCTCAAAAATTCAACCTGTATTTTTTTGTCTATAACTATAGTTACCTATTATAAAGAGGTAAATTTTGTTTGTTTTTTTATAAGTTTGTATGTAGGTGGTAATCTCCGGAACTAGTCGGCTATGTAAAATTCTTTTTATTTTGGATATCCCATATACGAGGAGACAAGCAAAAAAAAATCTGAAAAAACGCTAAGCGAAAACGAATTAGTAGCGCGGTCGAGCGATGCGATGCGACGCGACGCGACGCTAGGGGGCTGAAATTTCACAAAGACGAAATAACAGTCAGTAGCAGTAGTCTTTTAAAATTATCTTAGCCCTGTTTTATTATTTTTCTCCTTCTTAGTACTTCTACGAATACAAGCTTTTTATTATGATAACACCTGCAAATTCCTTGAATTTTCTATTCATTTTCCATTCGCTGTAAAAGTCAGGTTTTAAAACAGCTGTGACCTGCCATTACAGTTTTACAACTTCTTTTTATTAATACTTTACCTTGCTGATCTGGGATTAAAAGGATCAACTTGAAAAGTAGCGTGTTAGCTTGAACCTATTAGAAATTGTATCCAGAAGATTGTGATGGTGTCTTGATAGTCATTAGGCACTTTTCAGGTTGGACCAAGAATAGAACCTTGCGGAATTCCAAAAAGAAGTTTAATTTTGGCAAAAAAAATGATAGGTACTATAACCTCATGAGTTTTCTAATTCCTGCACAAGTAGCTCAGAAATCTTACTTACCAGACGTTGTTTTTAAGACGAAGGAGACTGTTCTCGCCCATACAAGGAATCCTAGCGTGGAGGCTAACTGTCATTTGAATTTGTAATTGCTCTTTTGAACACCTTTACACTAAATACAACAACAAGAACATTAAATACTTTTTTACTATGTAGGCTTATTGGCGTATCCGGTTTAATATGATGTTGATATCAAACTTGGCGTAGAAAATATAATTCTTGAAGATTATCTTGTTAACATACAGTTTTATAACTGTTCTTTAAATTATACAAAGTCATCCACTAATTATTTATTTGCGTTAAATAAAGCTAAGTTTTATTTTTAACTTAAGGTACTTTTGTACCTAGACTTCACTTTTGGGGCTGTCCCAAAAATATGTAATGCATGTGAGTGTATGTATACACGTGTGCTTACTACTTCGGGGAAATATATCCGTCCATACATCTGGTCATACACGCACGCTGGTTGCAAGCACTACGCACTTGACCTTTCTGTAGAACATCACTAGTAAGTTGATCACTATAATGATATGTCTTTCTAGGGCGTCCCCTCCAGGTGTTTCCACTCATATCTGCCTTGTTATGCATTATTTTTTGTTTTTACATTTTATACTAATCATAACCCTTTTTTTGTTTGTTACAGGTAACATAAACTTCATCAAATTCAATAACAAATAAATGGATATACAACATCAAGGTAAAACTCGTGTGATCCAATTACAATTCAATCTGGTTATAATTCGGGAGTTATGACAGTTGTCGGTGATTCAACGAATTATATTGATTTATAGGTGTTGTTCTTTTGTTTTGATTGAGGTAGGGTTTATGAGGCGGCAGAATGAGAATTTAGAATTTTTTGGCCTATTTCACTATACAGGAAACTTCGATAAAAAACCATAGGAAACTGGCAATCTTGATAATTAGTTAAATAACCAAATTGACCTAACTTGACTTGATTGAACTTTGACGTTGAAAAGTATTTGTTAAAAAAAAAAAATCGTAACTAAATTAACGAAATTGAACTTAATTTAACGCTGTAAAATTGGGAATAAAATAATATTTATAACCCGTGAAATATAGGAGTAAGTCACACTAAGTAGTCAAGTAGACAAGATGTTATGATATACAAAAAAATTATTCCTAAAATATCCTTTTTGACACGACCGCGGCGAAGCCCAACAGGATGGTATGTAATGTTTACATATATCACTAAACTGTCTTTTACTAGACTTTCTATAACAACATGACTAACGGGAGTCTTAATATCAAAAACATTACTTGCATAACTTCAACTATACGACTTATTTTCTCAAATAATATTTCACCAAAACATATTCCATCATTCTCCCATTATTTCCTCCCACCTGAAGCTCTACCTACCCTCTAAACGACACTTGTAACATCACAGCCCCGATTTGCATGTCATAGGCCCATAATTTATGCGTCATTTCAGCTCCACACCTTGAAGACATATTAACAACGTGAAACGTCCCTAAAGATAAAAGAAAAGTTGGTGGGGGTGGAAAACATGCTTCAATTTAAGGATCGATTTAAATGTTGTCATTTGACATAATTATGCGGAAAATTGTAGGAATGATTCTTTGGTAGGTAGTCGGCTATAATTAATAGGAATTAGGGTAGTAATACAATAAAAGTATTCCTCTTCTTTTTCGTGTGGTTAGTGTGCAGAGTTTTATGTTGCCCATTTGACTCTGACTTGGCTTAACATGCTGTCGATAAATATCTCTCAGGCATGCCGGTTTCCTCACGTTGTTTTCCTTCACCGTTTTTGGAGCAACTGATAATTATAGGTATAATACACACATGAATATGAAAAATCAGAGGCCTTGGTTTCGAACTCGAGAGCTAATGACTGTCCGACGGTCACACCACTAGGCTATCACCGTTGTTATGGTAGTACAAAGAATTAGTCAATGTTAAGTAAAACTTATTAATAATTGTGCGAAATTAAACAAATTAACCCTAAAATGACGTAAAGCTATTATTGCTGCTATTTACGTCGTGTTTAAATCTCAGATCAGTCAATGTGCTGTCAAAGCTCACGTTAGCCATCATTATTGTTATAAATGGTTGTCCAAAATCTTGGCATCTGCTAGAGAACAGAATGGTGTGACCGACTCTCTATGGCTACCAAGTCATTACCATCGGGCACCAAGTACTTACATATTTAGAGATGAAACTTCTCTGAACTACATATTTTATTACCTATTAAAAACAAAAATGCAATTTTTTCTCTCTTCCCTTTAGTTACCTTAGAAATTAACATGGGCTAATACTATATTCCACCATTGTAAAAGACTGGTGCTTGATGTAGGTTTTTGAGAAAAAACATGTGTTACTGGGTCACCAGGGCGCCACCGCGGTTAAAATTCATTTTTTGTCTATTACCGACCATGTGAGAGCAATGAGACAGACAATTAAAATCATTGAAATCCAGAGGTAGAACCCTAAAGTTAGCAAACCTGACTAATCCTAAGCTCGTAACTTCTTTATTCATCAATGCTCCTAAAAACGCCGCACCTTAACTAAGGCACGGAAGTACACAATTACTCCAAAAAATTACATAAACACGACATAACATCTAATCTCGTTCCGTTATAGCTCAATCTTATCAACACAAAACCACCGCTTAAAGACGAACAATAATTGGACAGAGTACAGCCACATAATAGATAGGTACAGAAGGCGCATACGCAGGCGCGTACGTACGGTGATCTCAAACAAATGCCGCTCGCGAGTGCGCCTGCACTCGCTGTACGTGAAACGTGTCTATTGTTTATTCAAATCCTTCTTTCCAATTGAAGTTATTTTCACTCAAAAAAATATGTTATTAAGTTGTTCCAGACTAACTATTACTTACAAGGATAAATTTTATAAAAATGATTGAATTTGTAGAGTAGAGATTTTAGTCTTCTTTCTTTTTCGTGTAGTTAGGACAAACCTAATGTTAGACTTTTTTTGCCGCCCATGGGCCTCTAACTAATACAAACACAATTATCAATTGCTTAAAAAACGGTGAAGGAAAACATCGTGAGGAAACCGGCATACCAGAGACATATTTCGCAACTGCATGTGAAGCCAAGTCAGGTTTTTTTATTATTTATTATCTAACGACCAGTCCGTACATCGCATGATTTTTATGACTTGACAAAACATCGAGATGTTCTTATTACATATAAGTTTAATATTAATGTATGATACACATAAATCTTCCGCAATAAATTCTCTAAATGATAGTGAAAACCGCATCAGAACCAGTTGCGCAGTTTAAAAGAACAACGCGGTCACACAGACACGAAAAGTGACTTTAACAGACACGAAAAGTGACTTTATCTTCTAAAAACATTATTGTTTACATGTTTGGAAACAAACTTGTGCACTCGGGATATAGGTGCGTGCGTGTTCGCTAATTGTATGAAGCCGACCTTCTGCACCTATCTATGGTATGATACAACAGACCTAGCACGTGAGGGTTAAAATTTAAAGCTCGTAAAAGTTTATTTAAGGGTTATGGTGTTATGAGCCTGCTGGAATTTTCTAGAACAATGTTTCTATGGCGTTATAATGTTATGACTTTTACAAGTTTCAGATCGATCTGGTAGGAATTAATGTTGGTGTTGTTGCCTATGTTATGTAATGTTTTGGAAATCTCGTTAGGACAGTCGGACAGCACAATAGTTAATGATAAATGTTAGTAACGAATGTCTATTCACACTGTTAATGATTTCCCTTACCACGGCTACAACCAAGAAAAAAGTGATGTTATTCTATATGTCCATTTACAGGTAAAAGCTGTCTACCTGACCTTCTTAAATTTTCTTTAGATGATCTATAATGGATAGAGTTTGCATTTGTCATAGCTATCTATAAAACATAAAAATACGAATCGACTACTCAAATGCTCTCTGCATTCGAGTGGTGGATTCTTTTAACTCAGCATAGCGCTGTCCACTGCTGGACATATGCCTCTCCCAGGCTGCGCCACAAGCCACAACACCCTGTCCTCGGACTTCCGCGTCCAGTCTGGTCGATTCTTAATTTCGGGTCTTATTTTATTTTTATTTTATAACTATGGTTAAGCATGAAGAAAAGTATCTTCTTACAGCATACCTGCAGTAAATTGAAAGCGAGGCAAAATCTATCGATCTATCTCTAAGTTCCACATAGTTTCCTACTCTAAGTTCTCCAAGTTCCACCTACTCTTTCTGAATAAACAATGTATCCATGCAATGTTTTCTCCTGTATTGTGAACGCTTTTATTGATAGTGTCTCCTGGCCATTGCAAAACGATATCGATTGACAACTCAAGATATCAAACAACAGTCTTTACATTTTACATTCAGATATTAAATCCTTCATCTAATTATATAACACAGGTGAGCAGCGAGCACAGTTCCCCTCCTCTCAATCGTAAATAGAAGGGAGTGGTACTTATTCATCCCTTAGTATTCCCGATCGACTCGAGTGCTGAACAAATTCCCGATACATTTGTCTTTTGGCTAATTATTCAGAAACCCTTCAAATTGCTACCAAGCTTAGTCATGAAAAAATCTTTTTACCAACCCACATTCAGACTAATTCAAGCAAAACTCTGCTTTATTTTATACACTATAAAGCTTTAGACTAAGGAATTTTTAATTTTGCTAAGAGTTCTACTGAAGAGTTTGCAAAAATGTATTTGCTGTTAAAAATACGCAAATCACTTTTACCGCCATCATAATAAGGTGCAAAATGGGTTTCGTGAAATGCTAGGGGAAGTTGGTTGAAAGTATTTTGGAGGCAATTAAGTAGAGTACCGGGAAAAAATGTCGGTATCTTTGTAATAATTATGTAAAATATGATGTCAGTGTTTTCAGGGAAACTGCTGAAATAGAAAGAGTACGTTTAATAGAATACCACTTCATTAGTGTTGAGTGAACAAGGTTTGTTCATTAAAACTAATGCAAACTCTTAATTAGGTAAGAGAGAAAAAGAAGTGAAGATTATAGAAAAAAAATTAGATAAATCTGAGTTATTTGCAGATACTAAAGATAATTTCTTAAAAGAAGGTATGAGGAACAGGGTCTAAAGTTCATTCATCCTCTATAGAAAAGGGAGGATCCTCCGACCAGACAGGTGTTATGTGTGGCGGGCTACTACCCAATGGTTGAAGTCGGGAGCTTGTATAATGTCGATCACGCAGTCAACTCGCGCAGGACTTGTGTGACGTCAGGATGTTGTGTGACGTCAGGTCTTTGACGCGTATTCGCAGATGTTGTGTGGCGATGTAGATGCTGCCACAAAATTATCAATCATAGAACTGCCACTAATAAACTAGCCATTGGGCTTATTCCTTAGTGACCTTGAGCTAGACCGTGAGCTTGACCTATTAGGCATAGGTAATCGAATAGAATTAATTGGTCAATGAGGCCAATGAACCATAATTATTATCATATTAGAATATCCGCCGTTAATAAGACACTTAAAATATTTATAGATAAATCTTTGTAGACCGTCATCTCTGTCACACATATCGATGTCACAGTCTCATTCTAAAACTACCATATTATCTACCATATTATAGCCTAGTGTTCGGAAAACCAGGTACAGTATGCCTAGATACTGTACCTGGTTTTCGGAACACTGACCACATGCTCAACGTTGATGGATTATTTAACAGACTGACGGCTATAACACTCGTAGTAGATAGGCTGGCAACCTGTCAGTGTTGCATGCTTTAATAATTACTACCTACAGACACGGCAAAGGCTAGTGCATATGCTAGAGAGATTTTGCAATGAAACTAGACCTGAAAGAGACGTGAACAAGACTGATCATTGGGTCTTATTTTAGGAGTGCACATCTTTAAATCCATCGATAAATATTATTATGATTTTCTTTTTGGTATTTTTGCCTTTGGATAAATAATTCAAATTCCAACCTTACCTACATTAAATAGGTACTTACCTATCTTATAAGTAGTAAAAAGATTGGGTACCTAATTCAAGTGGCAATTACTTGACGAACGAAAAATACTGTAATTATGGAGTTACAGGAAAATGTATAGTTTAAACTTCAGGAAAAGGATTTGGTTAGCAAAGTCATATTTTACTCTTCCCCTTTCCCACTAACTCATACAAAATTTAATCACTTTAACACTCCATATTTTTCCCCATATTCAGTCAAAAACAGACATAAAAAACCGAATACATCTAAAATGTGTAATATCCCAAACATTCCCGCGGAATAAACCTAACATCAGTATAAAACACATTTTTAGAAACGTTACCTCTCCTGGGAGCAATTCTTGACATGAAACAATGTTTTGACACCATCCATTTTATGAAGACCTACCTCACCTCCCAACTTATGAACGAGACAAACCAAAATCGGGAGCAGAAACCACTACTCATGTTCCAACATAAACTGGGCATAATGTATAAGGGCCATTTAATAAAGAGCTCCGGTTTCAAGTAAATGTTTCGGGCACAGAGGTCATGTTATAATGGTTTTTCAAATTCTGAGCTTGTATGGTTCACAAAAGATTTGGTTTTATAGTTAATATTGCAGTTATATTTCTTAGAGAATGCGCAGTTTTGTGTGGATTTTTCTGGTTCTTTTATGGTCCGGGGCGTTAATCTTTTTAGTAATTCACTGTACATAAGTCTGTTGGGGAAGACAATATCGCCGTTGTAAAACCACATTAATTTTGTGGAGAAATAATAAAAGTTGCGAACTTAAACATTTGGAGCATTTTTTGTGCTGTTATGAAGTGGTAAATAAGAATTTAAAAGTGGGTTATTATAGCTGTATATTCTGCTCAATAACTTGCTATAATAAGACAGTTTTATTATGAATAAATACGTGATATCATTCGTTCCCCTACTTCCATGCTTCAATGATATTGACTTCGTTAATGATGTTGCTTCGTTATAGATTTCCACTTTTGGAAATACATAATTTATTGTTATATATTTTGTATTTATTCAGATGGATATTATTAAGTATCTAAATATAACAACAGACGATCATCATTATTTTGTTGGTGATAGTGAGAATGCAAAATTCCACCTGACAAAAATAATCATACATTATATTATATTCGCAGTTGACATGCTATAGGTAAACTAAATAAAAGGTGGTCGTGAATTTAGTTTAGCACATGCTAACACGGATGAGGAAAAATAATAGGAAGGTTACAATTTATTGGGAGAAAGCGATTCGGCACATTGTGTCCCTCAAGGTTTTATCTTTGGTCCGGTCATGAGTAAGCTAATATTATAACCAAAGCACTTGCTGGTTTATTAAAAACGAGTTATATCATAGTCAAAGTATAGTTCCTAATTTGAGATTGTAAACAATAGTTGTGTTTTAATGAATAATCATTAAGCGCAAAAAAAAATAGTTCTTATCAATAGGGATGACGCCCAAAAAATTTTTTTTTGTCCGTCTTTGAGATAATAAAAAAATATTGGACACGTATTTTTTCTTTTTTTACGTAATCTTAAGATTACGGCGATACATTGAGGTAAAATGTGCCATGACGTCGCGACCCCCACTCCCCAACTTAAAATGCGTTTTATCTAAGTAATTTTTTATTAATATGATAAAGCATAAAATACGTGTCTAATATTTTATTATTATCTGACTGACGGACTAATTACAATTTCATTTTTTTTACCCAGACTAATCAACCTCAATCATAACCAAATTGCCTGGTTAAGGTGTTAATTGAACTTTCTCGGCCATTGCTAATAATAGAGAGATTGTATTTTAGAAAATAAACTCATCCTCAAAATATAAGTTCTTCGTAAGTAAGGAGCTAGTTATGACTCCCTCACAATTGGGTTTATCCGAACAAAAAACGGATAAAACATTATTCCGGGTGTGGGTCAGCAAAAAGGAGTTCAATTTAATACATTTTATTACAGTGAGGACCTTTCTCCTACCGAAATAGACCTCACATTTATTCTGGAAGATAAGAGTATCACGATTCGATTCCCACTTCAATCTCCATTGCTTTATTTCAATAGTCTATCAAGGGGTAATATCGTAGAGACTCTGCAATAGACAGTGGATACGGACAAAGTTTGGGAGTTTTAGAGGTGAGATAAAATAGTTTTATTACAGGAACACATAAAGCATTTGTGAAGAGGTTTATGAAGATTTTATGTTGGTGCGAAGGTATAAAATATTATCAGGCTGCTGTCGACTCAGTGATTTTAAGGGCTGAGGGACTGCCAGGGGTCGTTAAAGGAGAAGATATAACGTCAGTCGTGGTAAATTGAATTACCCGTAATATTATATTCTTGGTGGCTTCTTTGGACTAATACTGTCGGTAAGAAAATATTACGTAAAACGTCTGGAACTGCTGACATTAGAAGATAAAATACAGCATCAAGAAGGAGTGTTACAGAAGTACAAGAACAAAAATGCCGTTTTGTACAAAATAAATTTCTGCTCGCTTTTCGAATAATTTAAGAGGTCGTTACTATTGACGTTGAAGTTGAATTTATAGTTTATTCCCTCATATTTGAAACACATGGTAGGATTGAAACAAATGCAAATGATAATAGACATAAGAGTTAACAACACCCATCAGTAGCAGTGGGTAAGTAGATAGTGATGATTTAAAATATCAAATCGTTACCAACTTCATTAGAATTAAATATAAATTATAACAACCTAGTCTAAATAACATAAAACACGAAGATCCAAAAACAGCCTTAAAAAAAGATAAAAACTATAACGCAATCTACCAAAGACGCTGCCCATCGTAAGATTACACAACTCTGACAGAATATTTTTCCTACAAGATTAATGTTTTGAAAACTTGGCTAATTTTCTTGAGTTTTAATGAATTCGCTTTGGCGTGACATTGGTGACCTTTTTAAGTTATTTTCTGGGATATCTCCTGGGATTTATTGTAGCTCTTCGATCAGTTGTTCTGTCAGTTGGTATTAAGTTTTGGAACTAAAGAATTTGAATATTATCCGAAGAACATAAACTTTTTTTTTGGTGTAACTTCTCTGGGTATTGACTTTGTTTCTAGAAAGTTTGGTTATTGATCGTGAATTATTAGAGTTAAGATAATTTTATTATTGGTTTTATAAGATTTTTATTAACTTAACGTAAACGAAGCAAACGGAGTATTTAAAGATGTGCAGGTGGCGTTCTGTAGTTACTACCTACCCCCATGGAGCAGACGCGTGAGTATGTGTATGTGTTCATTGTTTAGGTAAATCCTAACTCACGGAACAAATATTTGTATGATCTGCAAGTAGTTGTTCCGGGTCTGGGTGTTAGTGTATGTGATTTTCTATGTTTGTAAACGCACCCACGATACAAGAAGAAATTCTTAGTGTGGGGCAACGTTTTATAAAAAAAAAAAAAAAAAAAAAAAAAAAAAAAAAAAAAAAAAAAAAAAAAAAAAAAAAAAAAAAAAAAAAACTATATATTGTTCATATAAATATTATTATATATCAAAACTTATATTATAAATGCGAAAGTGAGTTTGTTTGTTTCGCTTTCACGCTAAAACAGCTGAACAGATTTGGATGAAATTTGGCACATGGGTGGATATAGGAAACTTTTTATCCCAATATTCCCACAAGATCGAGACTTACGCGGGTGAAACCGCAGGGCACAGCTAGTATATCATAATTTGCAATTTGATATTTATTCGATACTAGCTTTACCCGGCCCGACTTTGCACGGGTAGCACTAAACCCTACCTATCCTACCTACCCTACCTACCTACCCTACCTACCCTACCTACCCTACCTACCCTACCTACCCTACCTACCCTACCTACCCTACCTACCCTACCTACCCTACCTACCCTACCTACCCTACCTACCCTACCTACCCTACCTACCCTACCTACCTACCCTACCTACCCTACCTACCCTACCTACCCTACCTACCTACCCTACCTACCCTACCTACCCTACCTACCCTACCTACCCTACCTACCCTACCTACCCTACCTACCCTACCTACCCTACCTACCCTACCTACCCTACCCACCATACCTACCCTACCCACCATACCTACCCTACCTACCCTACCTACCCTACCTACCCTACCTACCCTACCTACCCTACCTACCCTACCTACCCTACCTACCCTACCTACCCTACCTACCCTACCTACCCTACCTACCCTACCTACCCTACCTACCCTACCTACCCTACCTACCCTACCTACCCTACCTACCCTACCTACCCTACCTACCCTACCTACCCTACCTACCCTACCTACCCTACCTACCCTACCTACCCTACCTACCCTACCTACCCTACCTACCCTACCTACCCTACCTACCCTACCTACCCTACCTACCCTACCTACCCTACCTACCCTACCTACCCTACCTAACCTACCTACCCTACCTAACCTACCTACCCTACCTCACCGTTTAAACCTTCCCTGGACTACGACAAACATTTCAAAATCAAAATCGGCTAAATCAGCCCAACCATTCTCAAGTTTTAGCGAGACAAACGAACAGCAATTGATTTTTATTATAGATAGACAGATAGATGAAAAATATTACTTTTTTGGGTACATTTGCTTTTATGCGAATATTAGAAAAAGCTTTAATATGGTATCATCATTCCTCAATAATATTACCTAAAGCTATTCTCGGTTTATACATCTGGTATCATTATCGCATTACACTTGTTAGTCGAATATCATTCACACAACATCCACCTGGGAAATATCTAAAGCTTGTACCTTAAAAATAACTTACTATCTTTAGAATATCAACCACTTACTTCCAAAACCGACAAAACACCGAACACAGTCCACGAAGTCACGAAACATTCATCACTAACAACAACACTGAAAACACAATAAATTCCAAAACAACTTCACGGAAAAACATGAAATTACATAAAAACTAAGAAAAACTACGGTCGGGGATCGAACCTGTGTCCCAGTAACCCTCAAGGCCGTCGGTTTTATTCCGAGACGTTTTACGGCCCACCAAGAGTTACGACTTTTCGGCTAAAACGGGGTTGCCAAATTCATCTGTTAAAAAGTCCCTTGAATTTAGCTAAAAATATCCTCTGAAAGGAATGCGTGAGATTAATATTTTCATTCTTTTGTAATGTGTCAATCCTGGTGAATTAAAAAATAAATAAACGATGTGCTTATACGTGGAAATCATATCTTACGAATACTTATTCGCAGACGTTTTCATCTCGCTGGTCTAGTGGTCGCAAGCGCCTGCCGGGGTCGCGGGAAAGTCCGAAAGGTATACCGTGGCCCCTGGCAACGTACAGGCAACTGAAGGAACACGGGTGGGTTTTAGTCAGTAAGAGTCTGACACGCCCTCCCGCTCCGTCCAGAGCGGGAGATTTTTTTTCGATAATTACCCAACATAAAAAAGTGGTCGCAAGCGCTACTGCTGAGCATGACGTTCTAGGTGCGATTCCCAAGTCGGGCAAAGTGTTATTGGGTTTCTTCATCAGAAATTTCTCAGTAGCAGCCCGGAGTTTGAATTTGTGCTAGGTTGATGCCAATAGGCTCGTCCCTATTACATGGGACTTAAACATAACTGCCGAAATGTGGGTGTACTATAGATACACTTCTGCCTAACCCTATGGGGGAGAGACGTGATGTTATGTCTATGTCTTGATTAAATATGAAGGATGTTAGAATTGGAATTGCGGCTGGCATGCGAATTACTTTCAAGATGTTTATAGCTAAAACAATGCTCAAGCAACTTCAGTTGAAACTACTTATAGATTACTATGAAACCTGTTAGCTTTGAATCGACCAATATGTTGTGTGTAAAATACAAGCCTTAGTAACTTTTGAGTGAATAAAATACCAAAAAAACTCGTAGAATGCATAACCTCCTCCTTTTTATTTAAATCGGTTAATAAAGTTCATAATCAGAATAATTTATTTGCAATAGGTATTGGTGCAATTTAGGTCTCTTAGGTAATAGAGTAATTAAACATTGAGATATTAATTGAGCATTAGAGATATTTAGATAAGCCAATCAATTTGATCCTATAATGTTATTGCAAAACCTGACATCCAGAAATGGTTTTCAAACCAACAGTTGATGAAAACGTAGTTAGGCGACAAATTAGCATGCAGGCACTTGATACGAACTGAAGTTTGACAGCGATTGGACCTTTTAGGACTATGTTCAGACTTCACGACATTTATAGGCAGATTTCTTGTAGTACGAGGCAGTTAAGATTTTTTGTAGTTAAAGGAAAGTTTTTGATAATTTCAAGAAGAAATTATTGTACTTGATTTTTATAAGCTGAAAACTGATTTGTGTAAAAGTTAATTTTGTCAACAAACTTTGAGTGCAAAATTTTGTTGACGAAATTAAAATTACAAGCAAATCAATTAAAAGAACAAGCTCGGTATAAAACGTAAAAAATTGTATTACGTTCGAAATTTGCAGATTATGGCACATATAATAGTTTTTCCGGAAGGTAACTGAAACTGAAATAGGAGTCATAACTTACTACGAACTACGCACGCACGTTAAGCCGTTGATCCTGCCCCTGATCTCTCTCCGGTCGTGTCAGATTTCCGTTCCATCGGACTATGAGAGTGAGAGGACTGAGTGTACCTTTATCTGCGCACACACTTGTGCACTAGTACTATGTCTCGCGTAGATGGCTAGTTTCCGCTGAGATTGGCTGCCATGGCCGAAATACGGTCTGGAGGACTACTTTTTATTACGAACTATTCGCGATTACTAGATTCATGTTAATAGATTCGCCTTCAGGATTACATTTCTATTCTTGGCTACAGACCACAACTTGCATACATTACCAAAAGACGTAAATCAACTCCAGCTTTGAGTCAAAACCTTCCACTATAACACTACCAAACATCACAAATAGACCCAGATTCTCCTACCAGTCAAGCACATTTTTATTTATTGGCAACACCAAAACGCTTGTCCCGACCTCTCGCCCCCTGTAAATTTAAATTAAGACATTCCCTTTGTAAAATTTAAGTAACGTTTGCTTGCTCCAAATTATTTTGTTTCTGACCAGCCACGGGTTAAGATGTTTCCAAAGTCTTTAAATTTAAAACCGAGAATAAATTCAGGAGTTCAAAATTGTGAATTTATTTTAACCAAACTCGGAATGTGAGGAGATTAAATTGTTTTGTCTTTGTAGGTACGTGCGGAATTTACGGTCAATGAAGAAGATTTTGTGAAAGAGGAGTTTAACATCTTATTTTGGTGTTACTGCAAGTGCTAGATAAGGCTGTTTTTGAATTTATTTATAGCAATTTATATATTTATTTAAACTCTTGCACATAATGAGATACAAAGGCGGACTTGATGCCTTTGGCATTCTCTACTATTCAACCAAGGGTGGTGAAGAGATGAGATAGCAGGTGCTCTGATTGAGAGGAGATTTATCAAACAATTTAAATGACTTCTGCAATTTTTATAAAAATTACCACCCGTAAATCCGTCAGCCTTCAAAGCAAGAGTGAACACAGAACAGGCATCCTCTGGGCACGCTCATTCCAACGTAGACCTCATCCTTCGCTTTACATCAGGTGAGATCGAGGTCAAAAGTAATATAATTGAAATTAAGTTTACCTTGTGCTTGTCTGTGCGTTGCTACTAAACTTATACAGAAAGAGATTCTGCTCAATCAATGCCATTCTATAGAATATATATTATTCATCCCTAACTGCTGCAAAAAAACCTCCTCTCTTTCAACAAGGTGAATATTTTAATCCCCAACACAAATAACATGAAAAGTAAGTGCTTCAGAGAAACAAAAAAAAAGAAAATAAGCAGCTCAGTTATTTTTGCCGACAAAGTCAATAAAAGGATCAATCGGAGCCCGTCGTGCAATTATAGTAGACGTTGGAACGAAACATTTAGAGCTAACAATCTGAAGGCAAACGCCGAGTTTGATCGCTGTAGACTAGAGGGGGTTGAGTTATGAGAGGGGAGCGATTTTGGAGATTATATTGAAGCTGCTGTTGCAGAGAGCTTTTACAATTTATCTGTTGAAATGAAATTTTAGAGGTAGTTGCTGAAAATCAGCGCTGTTGACGATAGGTTCGTCCAACGTCACAGCATTTTGATGAGCAACGCGTCAATTTTTTTGTAGATCACTTAAACTAGATGGCACCGGCATTTCCAAGCTGGTTGGTACCAAATTTTTACACTTAAACCTATACACAATGGTGATATAGATGTCGGGCTTAATACCCTAAAACCTTTTTACCAGATCACCTTTGAGATAAAATGAAATGTCAATGGATAATGTAATGGTAGAGAGTAGATAGGTAATTGGAATTAAATAACGATTTATTTATCACCAATTGCAAAACACCTTGAAGGTCTCGGTTCTAATCTAAAGTAACCTACTCGTATATGTTAAAAGCTACTTATTGAATATGACATAAAGTAAGAAAATTCAAGAGCCAAAAACATGGAAATCCTAAAATTAAAGAGAGTCGTAGATATCAACGAAACTTCCATATCAAAAGAAACAGAGAAAAAGAGTTCGTTCTGATTGAGATGGCAGGTTCTTATAATATTCTGTGAGTAATAGTATTCATGACGCAGACATCTTCGCTATGACAGTGAAAATTGGATTGGTAAAGAAAAAATTACTTAAACAAGCACCGCCCAGTAATAATGCATAATAACGCTAAAAGGCCAGTTCCAGTCTAATCTCTCGATCGAATTTAAAATAAAAACAGAATAATTAGTTCTTTGTAAAATGATAGACGTCCCATTTAAAAAGACTTTTTAATCATACACGTGTTTTAGCTTTGCACCTATTAACGCAAAAGTTAGTTATTCCTAGTTTCTAAGTATAAAGGTTGTTCAAATCCCTAACTTGAGAAAATCACAGAATCTTTGAGGTGTCAGTTAAGTAACATGTTAGTACTAACTGCTTGTTTAACCCTTTGATGTTAGTTTTATCTCCGAACTTTGAAGTGTTGAGACCTAGAGGATTAGTGCTTAAGCTGTAACTTTAACAAGGCCGTGTGTTCAGTTTTTCATGTTTTTAAGGGATTTTGTCTGTTAGCGGGGCAAGATTTTTTGTTTGGTGTTTTTGTAAATGGTTTCAGAAGGATATAATACAAATGAAAGGAAATTAAATTCTGTATTATTTATTTTGTGGTAAAAATAGATTCCATTTTCTTTGACAAAAATATAACGTAAAAATATAATATAATATCCTTGGCATAGGAGTAGCCATGTCTAAACCAAATAAGAGTCTAATAAAATATACGTAGTAACATATCTTCTATTTTTCGCTCGTAGTATTACGAGCTATATGAAAGTAGCTCATTGCGTGTTGAAAACTTATAAAAAAAACGAGTCATTGAAAGCGCTATACGAATTATAAGTATTAAAAAAAAAATATAGTCAGTTTAGAATGCAGTTTTAAACTTACACTTATTTTGAATATATAAAGAATCTTTTTTTTGTTGTTCTTCTAACTGAACAGCTGGTGCTGCTGGGTTGTTGCGCCACTTCTTCTTCCCAGCTAATGCACTAGGAAGTGGTGAAGGTTGGGCGTTTTGGGGGACTGTCTTATGTAATTGACGTTCGAAAAGTGCTGATTCTCAGCCTAGTTTGAATAAACGACTTTTGAATTTTAAACGACTTTTGAATTTTGAATTTTTTGAATTTTACATAAGTGGGAGGAGGCATGGACCCTTACCAGATATAGCGACTGCAAGTGGGCCGAGAGTCGGCCGAGCTTTCTCAGTTAGCATGGGAAGCCATGATAGATCCATAACATTAATTAATTCATTGAAAAGACCAAGACCAGAATGGCATAATATGAAAAGAGAAAACAACTATACCTAAAAGACTGTGTCTCTTGCTGAAGCTCCATCAAATTTTTTTCAGTACTAGACCCTTTAAATGGTGCATCGAATTTTTGTGTTATTGGGTTTTCCATCAGAAATTTTTCAGTAGCAGCCCGTTTGATGGCAATAGGCTCGCCCCCTATTATATGGGACTTAAACATAACTGGCGAAATGTGGGTGTACTATAGGTACACCTCTACCGAACCCTTTGAGTATTACAGGCGTGATGTTATGTTGTTGTAGAATTTAAAAAAAATAGTCTTTGTACAACTTCGTCTCTGTTACTCGATCCTCAGTAACAGTCTCTTTCTATTACTCAACACGTCATGTTCTTCTCAGCCTGTCCATGATTAATTTAATTGGGTCTGCCCAGAATTTTGCTACCACGAGCTTGGCGCCATCAGATTTTTTTTTCACTTCAAATACACACATCTTTGTAGCCCTGGCTCTTGTTCTAGGACTGCCTGTATTACAAAAACCAGATTAGTAGCGTCAATTCCTGTATCGTGCAGACAGCAGGACACGCAGGACACGATATTTAGTGCGGATTTCAACAATGAAATTGAACGCGTTCAACACATCTAAACGCGTTCAAGAGATGTCACTGTACAATATTTCATAACAATTTTGACACTGACAGCTCTTGAACGCGTTTAGATGTGTTGAACGCGTCCCAATAACCTATAATAACGCCCAGGTATTATCACTTGTCCCACACAAGAAACCTTGAGGTGTATTTCAGTTAGCACACTGTTAACTGAGTCGGCACCACCATGTTTCACCCTTTGATGTAACTTACATCTTTAACCTTTGACTTTGCTACTAAGCAGTACTTTACTTTCCGTACCTAAGCGGATTTGACTTATTTATGTAAATCAAGAGAATTGTTACCTACTTTTATACAACTTAACATTCCTCTTACGGATAGACAGAGGGGTATAGTAATGAGCTACATTTCGCTTCTTAGACATATTTTAAGTCTCGTCGAGGCACTTATTTCCATTTACCAGGCATACGCTCAGACTTCAGGGGAAGACCAAAAAAAACGATGGATGGACTGTGTGGAAGATGATATAGCTTGAAAGGGAGTGACTATCGAGATGACGATTAATAGTGAAGTATGGAAGGAGAAGATATGTGGCGCAGACCTCAAAAGGTGTAAGGGAAGAAGAATTATGAAATCCAGACTTCTGGCTGCCAGTGAAAACTTCTTGATTTTTTTGTATGAAAATCTAGTCTGAAATCCAGTCTATACATTGTTCCGGAAAATGTGCTACAAGAAAACTCCAATAACAGTGCCCGACCTGATGATCGAACCAAATGATTGAATGCACATTCTATACCTACTCTACCAAATGCTTTATGTATAAACAGGGACAGAGCATTCTTTCGTTAGTCTACCTATACTAAAATGCGCTGCATTTCTTTTCAATGGGGAATTTTATCGGGTTATTTACATGGGGCGCGGACGGACGTCGTTCAGCGGGTGTCTACAAGTCATAGCTTATGACCCTTGTTGAAAATTTACCAAATTTTAATGGAATTGGGATAATTTTGGTACTTATTAAAAACTTATTATTTACAATAATAATAAGTTTTATTATTACTTTTTGGTAACGTTATTGCAGTACCTATGTCCCCTTTTCGTATCGGATAGGTTTTTTTGTAAAACATTGTATAAATATTTTAAAGCCTATGTCATCCCCACATTTATGACGAATCTAACAACACATGATATGTTAAAATCCATTTAGCCGTTTAGGCTACAGAGCGTGTCAAAGAAATAGACATACATACATACTCTTGAAAAACAATACCCTCCATCTGAGGCAAAAACAAAAATGGCGGCGTTAGTTCGATTTCAGCCGTGCGCCCAAAGATGTTTGTACAGCTGTATTTATGTCTGTGTACTTAGATGACTGTCTAAAGTTAAAGTCAAAGCATTTATTTCAATTAAAACATTTACAAGTACTTTGGAACTGTCAAGATGTTCAGTTGGGAAGTGAGTTGCTCGTACCAAAGCGTAGACTGTTAAGGGAAGAACTGTCCAAGAAAATAATTATTATGGCTTGTTATACTCATCAGAGAAAGGCTTGAACATGTCATGAAGATGACAACCAGTTAATTTTGTGGACCTTAATTTAAGTCAATCTTTGTTCCGTATCTTAAAACGGTGCTCGAAAATGAATGTTAATTTAAAAATAGATATCCTAAGTTTGAATAAATATGTCAGTTTTTAACTAACCGAAAGATAAAAGTGTAACTGAAAGAACGTTTTCTTTTATTACATGTAAAATAGAAGTAATATCCATAACTAATCGCCTGTATTTTCTCAGTGGGTTGATAGATGTGTATTATTTCGCCTATAGTTTGACCGAAACCGCTGTACGTATGTGCGCGGCGAGACGGGGAGCTGTGCTGGTCGCTTATTCGTCAACGCTGCCCTCCGCCTCACCGCGCATTCCTAAGGTATACAGCGATCTCATCATCGTCATCGTCATCTGAGGCTTTACAGCCGCAGCTGATCAAGTATATTTATCCAACGTGACCTATTTCTGGCTTTTTCTCTCCAGTTTCTCATTCGCAACAGTTCTTAAATCTTGGTCTACGCCATCCAACCATCTGAGCTTGTGCCGCCCTCGATTTCTCCGGCCATCCGGTTTACTATCCAGTAAATCTTTGGGTGCCCTTGTCTCGTCAATTCTTGCAACATGTCCTGCCCATCGAAGACGTCCTATTTTACAGTGGTCTCAGTCAAACTATAATATAATTATTATGATTATCATTTAGTGTTTTTGCCCCACCTAGGAATCTAACCGAATATACTTCGTAGTTGTAACTACTAACTACCAACGAGGCATAAGTACCTTATATGTATATACGAGAAAAGCTACACTGTGGCATTTCGGCAACCTATATCTACAAATGAAGACCATAGCAAACTCGGCACAGTGACTCTTTATTTTATTAGGAGATTGGCTCTGTATTCCCTCTCTGTGTTTTCCCTCACAATGAAAGGTCGCCCTCTTTGTACGCCTATGACAATGAGATTATGAAAACACTGAGATCATAAAATCTGTTTCTCATTGCTTTGGCAGGATTCTTTTATGATGTTTCGATGACCAAGAATTCTGAAATAGTTGGGTAGTTTAAAAGTGTTTGTCAAATCGAGTGTGTTACGCAAATAAGTTGCATATGAGCCGTCAGCTCAGTCAGCTTAACCCTGTATTAGACGCCTCTTCTTGTATAGAGAAGGCACGTGCATTAACCACAACGCTTGCTCAAGGCAGATAGGCGATTTCACACTGTATTATAAGTCCAGGTTCCCTCACACTGTTTTTTTTTTTTTATGTACGACACTTTTCGAGCTTATTGCTTAGGCTATAAGGTCGAAAAGCGGTCAGGCGCCAGTCTCCGCGATGGTACGTGATAAACTCAGAAAGTACATATAAATTAATACTTGCCCGGATTGAACCCACAACTTCGTCATAAGATACGACCACCCAAAATTATACGATTTATCATTATCAATAAAAAAAGTAAATAAAAATATCTCCAAATGGTGTTTTCTTTAACGCGCCTTAGAAAAAATTTGGCATGTCCAATATGCAAGTAACACGATAGCATTCTTTTATTATTGCTAAATGCAATAATAAAATAATGCTATCGTGTTACTTGACACTATCATTACTACGCTCCATAGCCAACAACAATATAAAGAAAAAGAAAGAAAGCAAATATATTTATTTAGCACAGACTAAAGAAACATCCCAGCAGCATTTATCTGCCCCTTCCCTGTGACGTCACACCAGCCGTCTCACACTCGAATGTGATTGGCCAAATGTAATAAGTGAATGACACAATGAACTGGACGTCGTTGATTTCATTCTGTTCGCTTTCAAACTTTCATGTCGTTCACGTGTTTCTTAGTTTGTGTTTTGTTTTTGTGGAGTTTGTTCGGGTGTAGATGTAAACTTCTTGGTTTTCTGTGCTCCTAGTAATTCAGAACATTAGGATAACTCATTTGGCGTTGAATTCGCTTAAACACACACTATGCACATACTATAACGTTCGTTTTCCCCGAAAGGGTAATTGGGGTAAGCAGGGGTTTATTTCATAGTCGCAAGTATTGAATATAATAATAGTTAATTTTAAGAACATCCATTGTAATGAATTTAGTTGTACTGTCAAAATGAAAGCTATTGTCATTACGAGTGTGATTTGCGATAGGGTTCTTTTTTATCTACGTATATACATATTATAAATTAAAGTCGCTTTTTGTGTCTGTCTGTGTGATCGCGTTGTTTTTCCAAACTAGGCAGCAGATTTTGATCCGGCTTTCACCATCATTTAGAGAATTTATTTCAGAAGGCTTTTATGTATATAAATTATTATTAAACTTATCTAAATATAAAAAATGTACATGTTTTGTCAAGTCCTAAAAACCATGCAAAGCAGGGTCGCTAGTCTCTAATAAAGTAAAAAGAAACTCTTGTTACTTTACCAAACAAAATTTCGATAGAAGTAAATATAATATCAATTTTCATTACCAACACAACAAACTAATCTCTCATAATTATCAGTTAAAATGCTTACCTATTCTGTCCCAACACGTGTAGCTGTATTTACCTATGTATAGCACCACCGTAGTCTAAATCTGCGTAAGCCGGCAAGCGGGACTTTACACGTCATATACTTTGCATTCGTTCTTGTTTTTGAAAGGAAAAACTTGGAGATAGGCGGCCGCAGTTACACCGTTAAGATTTTTATACCGTTTTATTTTTGTATTACACTTAGGCAGTTTATGTAAGAATCCAGCATAGAAAAAATTTCAACTGCTTTTGACAGAGCGGATAGAAGTGGAATGATATTATGTTTTTAACATAATTGTCTTAAGTGTCTAGCAGTTTGTTATAAGATACACATTATTAATAGTCAGTTTAAGGAGTATTTTTCTTATAGAGAACACTATTTTACCTGTCAAAATTGATACACAGATGTGAAACTCCATAATTATATTTTTAATTAACTTTAGTCTTGCAAATTTTGAGTCGACCCTAATCCTCAGAGGAAAACATTACCCTCATTTTGGACTCCGCCACAATCTGGTAAAAAGGTGAACAATGTTTGTCAAGATACAACCCCATTGATAAACACCATTTCATTACACCATTACAGTATGGTGTAATACACAGCTCCTGCTAACCCTCCGACCTCCCACTTAAAATAATACCTTCATTTGCGACATTGCATACGTTCGCTTACGTCGACGTTCGGCAGAGAGTGCGACAATACACCCACGGTGTTGGACGACAATACCCGTACGATATAATATGCTGTGCTATATTATACCAATGTTTAAATTATGGAATTGTCAGCTAGTAGGCCAGTCCGTACCAACCCTATACACCGGGTTGGTATGGACTGGCCATAGAGGATGTTAAAGACCAGTTAAAGTGACGGAGATAAAGTAAGAATGCAAACGTAAAAAGCCAGAATTAATAAAGCTTGGCAAAAGAAGACGTAGATAGTCAAGGGTAGAGGGTGTATATGGCTACTATAAATGAAGCGCTAGATATACGTTGTCAAACCAAGCTTGCTACAGTACCTATTTAGGAAAATACATTATTTTTTATCACGGTCATCGTTAGAAGAACTTTGGCAAATGATGATGTAGGTATCACAATTATTATTACGAAATAAAACAAAAGGAGTATGTTAGAATCGTAGCAGGTGGCCCACCCCTACGGGAAGAAGGCCTGAGATGTGAGTTGTGTTACTATTACGACTGGAGAGGTCAATCAGCTGTCAGACTGTGGCGGCATCTACATCACCACCTGCGAACTACACATCAAAGACCTAACGTCACACAAATCCTGCATCGCGCAATTAGAGTTTACCGCGCGACACACATACATAAGTCTATCCGACATCAATCGTTGGGCAATTGCCCACCAGACACGACACCGTCTGGTCGGAGAATCCTCCCTTTTCAATAGAGAATAAGAGACTTTACACCCTGTTCCTCATAACTCTAAAATACTGAGTAAGCTGACCAAAAGTAGGTACTGAGTGAATTATTTTAGCCCGATCAGAAAAGAAATAAATAAAAGAAAGCCTGTCCTCTGAAAATAAATAAGTACCTAACAGTCAGGCCGAAGCTCTGAAAATAAGACTGTTAATCCTATTTAAGGCTTTCGTTACGCTAATAATTGACACTCTGAAAACAGTTGGCATTTATGCCACGTACAATTATACCTTTCAGACTTGCTCTGTAGGATAAATTGTGATAATTCGATGTTGTGAATGTTTTTTTATTTATAACTTTAAATTAAATCGAGTTTATTTTAGCTTCTTCATAAACTGGAAATTGTCATAACAAAATATCTAAACTACGATCACAAATAATTACCTTTATACATCAATCAAAAACACGAAACCCCGATCAAAGAACTTCCTGGAATAAAACGACAATTTCCTTTAACCGACAGTCAACTGCTGTATATATAAAATAAGGCATCTAATACACACCTGTACAATCCCTTCAATACATCTCTCCACCTGGCATTGCCCGCGAATTTCCCATACATTTGAAACAAAAGAAGTAACACTGTATTGTGCACACAAAGGAGCTAAGGGGCTAAAATGACGCTGGTTCATTTGACCTCTCTTTCTATCAAAAAGAAAATAATTGAGTGTTTTTTTTATAGTCATCACATTATAGTACACATTTATTATCAAGGTTAACGTAAAATGAAAGGTCGCAACAATGAGACTTAAACATTACCGAAAAATTACAATAGACGATAAAATTTTGAAAAAAGAAATGTAGTTATACATTTCATAATCTAAGACAAAATAAAATGTCTCCTTTCGGTCTTGAATTTTTTTAACACGAAATCCAGAAAGAAATTACAAAATGTGAAAAAATAATCCTTCATTTGGAGGAACACTCTATCCATCACCTTTACGCACTTGCATTCTCACAGCAGCATCTTATCGCCCCAACATTCTTGCATTAATATACCAACTTAATATCATTACACTGATGTTTGACAAAGACGGCTAAAAGCCTCGCTTATGATATGTAAAGCGCGAGTTTTCAGCCCTTGTTATTGTTTCATACTTTTGTCTTCGCTGTGGGGACGAGTTGGGATGAATGGGGTGAGTTGGGGCGAGTGTGGGTTGAATATTTTGTGGTCGATAATTTTCATGTTACAATTTGTTAGGATGTGTTTAGCGGAGATATTTTAGAAGTTACGAATGTCGTTGGTATGTTAATTTACATGTTCAGGCAAATAAGGAGGAAACTTTTTTCTTTTGGGTCTCGTAAAAGAACAAACAGACGCTATAATTATTATCTACATCCCCATTTTCAATAAACTCGCCCCCTATTACATGGGACTTAAATACCTCAACATTGGGGGAAAAGGGAATGTTATGTTAGGTACCCATTTTTAAAACGTCATAATCTTGGTGGCCTAATTTATTAATTATGCTAGTGTCATTAGGTCAACTAGGTATTATTTCCAATTTGGGAACCTTTTTTGGGCTCACAGTTGAAATTTTACTTATCTCTCTGGTATGAGCTTAGTTTAGAGTAATGAGTCATAGATCCTTATCCACATAAAAAATCCAGTAAAATTTAAACTTAATCCTCACGAAAAAAATGTTTTCACAAAGACTAATACCTCAAAAGCTTTAAAAAATCCCTAAAGGACTAAAAATACCAGCAGTGTACGCGATGTAGCAAAAAACGTTCTGTCCACAATGACGAATAACGTGCTATTTAATTTAATCATTCACTCACATGGTCACCGTTCACTCATTCGGTCTGACGGGCCTCGCGGCGCGTCTAATTTCATTCAATTTTTTGTCACTCTTAAATCATTCAGTGTGAATATTTTTTTAATGTTGTAAAATTTACTTTTTGTATTACGTGTTTACTTTTGATGTTTATATTTTGTCTGTATAATATTAAAAGCGCTGTTACCTCAATAGACGAATGTTAGTGCTTCGATATCGTATATTGTGCGTGATTAGTGATATCTTAATGAGGATATCATGAGGAGTAGTAGTTAGCATACATTTCTGTTGTTCGGATAGAATATTATTAGGCAAGAGAAGAGATAATACCTACCGTATTACAGTGCCGGATTAAGCCAGCGTGGGGCCTGTAGCAAATTTTACCTAGGGGCCCTATGGTAGAACTTGGTTTATTTCAAGTTGTAAAGTTTAAGAGATTCACTAGAAAAATCAATGTGACGAGACAAATACGTTATCTCTGTTCCTAAACAGTCAAGTAGGTACTTCAACCAAATGACTTTTTTCAAACAATGCTAACGACGTAGGTACTTTTTTTAAACCTTTATGGTTCATTTTGAGAAAAGCTAAAGCATAGCGAGCTCGATTTTTTTTTTGCACCTCGTATAGTGTGGGCTTCCAATTGGCCATTTAAACTGACTTGTATAGAGAGGTTTATGAAGGAAGTGAAATTAAGATGCAAGAAGAGAAGATTTTTTTTCTCTCCAATTGGTTTGGTGACCTATTCACCAAATGAAATAGCTTATTCAAAATACCAACCAACCAATAAAACCAACGAAGAACGAATGAAGACCAACTTGCAAGTAATGATTGAAAAATTTTAGCACCTCTCCTCGGACAGGTTTTTTTGACAATACATACATAAATAGAAGTTGCTTTGTTGACAAAAAAGCTTTTTGTTGCAGAAAAGCTGTAGAAATAAGAAAAATAAAGATGAAAGGCCGAGCGAAGCGAGCCAGATTTGTTTTGCTTACTGAGCCTCATAGGTTCGATTAGTTTTGAGTGTTCATATTTCATAATTTTCATTAGACCTGTCCAAATGCGCTCCCCCCAGAGTACCGGGTCTGTAGCATTTGGTACATCTACATGCCTAATCTGGCCCTGTCCACACTGAGTGTCGAGCAAGGGTGGCCGCACGATTGAGTCAATTATCGCACCGATTCAAATTCTACACATTTATACGAGCGACTTTTTATAGAACTTATGCGTTTACCGTATGAAATTCTGTGTTTTATTTTCGCTAACGAAATATTCGGTTACCGATTGTCTGACGTGGATTCTCTGAGTCGGAAAAGGTATAACGTTTCATGTTTTTGTGACAACAAGTAAATTCAATATTCCACGTCTTAATAAGTTTCACTCAAAAAATTACGCTCAGGCGGGGGTGGGTGAGTTGGAATACGCGGGGCCCCCTTTTGCGCGGGGCCCGTAGTAATTGCTACTCTTGCTACGTGGTTAATCCGGCACTGATGCTACACATACAAAGGTGACCGGTAGGTGGTGTGGTTTCTACTTAGCTGGAATCACAAGACAAAATCCAGCTAAAATATTCTCTTAACATCCCTTTGTCTCTAAAAAGGTAGAATTAGTATACTAGCTTTTATAATTCTAACAAAACAACATAATTTGGTATTTCTGGCGTCTTTTACATTAATTTGTGATGTAGGTAAATGTTTTCTAAAAAGATTTTTCGATATGCTTTTAAAAATATGACTTTTTGGTACCCTGTTATCCTCCACATTGTTATCATATCACACACATCAAACAGGTCTTGCAATAGGGATGATGCCTGGGTAAAAAAAAATGAAATTCTAATTAGTCCGTCAGACAGATAATAAAAAAAATATTAGACACGTATTTTTTGCATTATCTTAATAAAAAAAATACTTAGATAAAACGCATTTTAGGTTGGGGAGTGGGGGTCGCTACGTCACTAGTATGTATAAAATCTACATAATCGTGACGTCATGGCACATTTTACATCAATGTATCGCCGCTTTAGATTACGTAAAAAAAGAAAAAATACGTGTTCAATATTTTTTTATAATGTCAAAGACGGACAAAAAAAAATTTTTAGTCATCATCCCTATTGTAAATTCCTACAGATAATGAATTTAAATTATACCATACAATCGTTTTCCTGTGACAGCCGTCATTTATGCGACACCCCGCGCCTAGGGTGTTTCAACCCCTTCATTTAATATGCACCCCTAATAACTGGACACCATAATTAATATTGACAGATTTACTAAATGGTATTCATGATTTTAGAGACTGGTATTTTAGAGACTGGTATTTTAGAGACTGGTATTTTAGAGACTGGTATTTTAGAGACTGGTATTTTAGAGACTGGTATTTTAGAGACTGGTATTTTAGAGACTGGTATTTTAGAGACTGGTATTTTGTTAATCTGTCGCCTTCTTTTACAGTTATCTACGGAGTTTCACAAGACTGTTCCTTATAATCTTGAAGGATGTTATGGAAATTACCACACTCTGAAAACAATTGCCGATCGTTTTATGTTCTCATAGGCTATCGAAGGCCCCGTGGCTAAATAAATAACAGCTGCACGTCAATCAAAGGTAAAGCTACGCTTGCCGAGGTCGGTCCGTGGACATATTGAGACCTCGGAAAGCACGTTAAGCTGTTGGTGCCGGCTATCATTCGTACATTTTTGACAGTCGTTAGTCGGTCTTACCAAGAGGTATCGTGTTACCAAGTAACTGGGTTGTGGAGGTCAGATAGACAGTCGCTCCATGTTAAATACTGGTATTCAGCTGCATCCGGTTAGACTGGAAGCCGACCCCAACATAGTTGGAAAAAGGCTAGGCAGATTGATAAGCTATCTTATAGCTTCCAAATGATTGATATCGATGTAGCGGTTACACTGCCACATACGAACTACGCATCAAAAACATGACGTCACACAGATCCTGCATCGTGCAATTAGAATTTACCGCGCGAACGAATTAAACAATGTCGCCCATGGGCATGTGCTCGCCCGTATTTTTCTGAATATTCATGAAAAATTATCGAAAATGAACTTTAAAAGGGGGTGTGTCTATCTTTAATATTTTTCATGTTATTCGATTTTTATTTTTTTATTAGGGTTTGCCATATCTCATATGTTATTAGCTCTATTTGGATTATTTTTATTATTTTTAAAAGCTTATGAGTTATGTTATCGGATTAACTAACATTTTTTCGTAAAATTTGTCGACTATGAAACAAAAAATGGATGTGAAGATTTTTTTTTCTAAAATAACAGTATTTATTTAAAAAAACACAAGTGTAAGTCCATAAAACCATAGCGGGATATTGAAAAAAATAAGAAAATTAAAAAAAAAATACGAAATATAGACCCCCCTTTTTAAGTTAATTTTCGATAATTTTTCATGAATATTCAGAAAAATACGGGCGGGCACGTGCCCATGAGCGACAGTGTATAAGACTATCCGACATCAACCATTGGGCAGTGGCCCGCCAGACATGGCACCCGTCTGGTCGGAGGATCTTCCCTTTTCTAATCAGTATGAGGGAACTGTATAGCCTGTTCCTCATACCTCTAAATCACTCTGCTTGACAAACGCTTTGGCGATAACAGTATGTGTGACAGACAATAGAATGCAACTAATTATCCACTTTACAAAATCATTTAGACAACCTTTACCACAACCGCGGCACAAAAGGGGTTTATTTGAACTTGAAGAATTTACAAAAACTTTGCAGAGTCGCACATGTATCTGGTAAACAGCTAGCGTGTTCTTATTTTTAATTGCATGTTCCATTGCATTTGAGCCGAATTACAACAAACTTTACCATCAGCCCGCTATTCGCCTCCGCCACAACTTTTCACATTTGGCAAACATTTTTGAACAATTAACCTTTTAAAATAGTACTGTTTCACCTCCAAAATAGGTTAGTAGCGTGTTGCCAAGATACCACTTACGTTCCAACCAAGCAAATATAAACTCTACGCACTTGTAAAAGAGGTTGAAGTGGGTGTAAAGTTATAGTTGTGTTAGTAAATGCCGTTTCCTTGCCCGGAGCAATTTGTCGGTTAATTTCTTCTTATTTCAACTTTGGAACTGCTTAATTCTGTTGTCAGTTATGCTGGTGCAATTTTTCGGGCTTGTACGTTTGGGGTTGAAACAGGACAAATGAGGGATGAATTTGGGGCGAACAGGGGATGAATTATGTTATTATGATGTGTGGTGGGAATTAAGGAAAATGCGGGAAGATTTTTGCACGCAAAAGGTTAAGGAAATTAGGTTAACGTACACACATACCAACATTATATTGTGACTGACATACAGTGACATATTATTTAGTATTTTTGGTGACATATTTGTGAGACAAAGTGATCTTTTTATATTATGGACGAAAAATAATCATAATTTACTTATGAAAGTATAATCAAGGTACGTTCATCATGTATTTTATTATCTTTTCGCCTTAGGGAAAACGAAGGCTGATGTCGGCCTTCAACCTGCGAAAATTCCGATCCAGTGGACGCCCTGGTCCAGCTTCAAAAAGTGCAATTTATTCGAAATTAGAATCAATCAAATCAATTTAGATAACGTAAAACAACACATCAACCTAATTGCGTAACACACAGTTGCAATGCCTTTTATTTTGACAATTCAACAATATTCATTGCATTATAATGTTATTAGCAGACGAATTTTGGAACATATGAAGCAATGGATTATAAATTGATTTCAAAATGCTTCTTCGAAGTGTGTCGCAAATCGGTAAACGTAAGGTAGGACGCCCTCAGACTAGATGGACTGACGATCTCCGCAGGCTCGCATGTAGCGGCTGGATGAGAGTTGCCGAGAATTGAGCTGAATGGCGTGCAATTGAAGAGGCCTATGTCCTGCAGAGGACTGCTGTAGGATGATGATGAAGTGTGTAAACACTGTACAAACTAAATGCTAAATCAATACTCTAGTTTACAACCCTAAATCACTTTGATATGGCTAAACATTACGTTCCACTATTAATAACTGCGCTCCAAAGCGGCCACAAAACGGATTCCTATCAAACTGTGATGTATTCACCGCATTGCAATCAGTAATGTTGGTTAAGGGTCGGACCAGAGTGATGTGTGTAATGTGGACGCTACTTTGTAATTGTTTTTATGTTATCATTCCAATACCACAGTCATCGCAGATGCGTTAAGATCTCAGAGACAAAGCTACTACTAGGTATTATTTTATACTAAAGTCCCAGTCATGAGAAGTTATAAATTTTGTAAATATAGATTCAGGGTTTTGCAATAGTAAGTCATTGCAATATAACTTTTATCGCGGTAAAGTAAGGCATAAATTACAAATGGCGACACAAGTGCTTACATTCCATTAGTCAGATACGTTCCAGTACCACAAAACATGAGACGACAGCGCTTTATATCGCTAAAATATAACCCGACCACGTGTAATGACTCGTTAGTTTAGTATTACACGTATGATACTTTGAGTTGATTAAATTTAGGATTATTAAAATTAGTTGTTGATTGAATTGTCGCTACATAACTTAGTAGAAGTTCTTTATTTACAAAATTTATAGCTTCTCGTGACGGGGACTTTACATTATATTAAGGTATATATTATGTCTTAGTGATATTTATTTTAGAAGTATGTGTGTAAGTACTATGTTCTGATATTGTATATTTAAATTAGTGAATAGTATTTTTGTTATTTTTTTTTTATGTTTTTTTTTTGTCTTCTACCCTTACACTCGTTGTCTACATCTCTTTATCTACTGTCCTATCGCAAGTATGCTGGAAGAGATTTCTTTAGAAATAAGCTACAAAGATTGTACGTATTTTTCTGTTTCTTATTTCTAGTCTGTAAATATGTGTGTGCTGAAATATCTCAATTACAACCACCATAACTTTCAACTATCCCAGGAATTCTATCATTCTTTCAGCATGACTATTCCTCCAACAACTAATAATATGTTTCTTCTACTACTCGTAAGTCATTAATTCTTGGCTGAGTAATCATTTGTTTTTAAAATTTTGGGCCTAGATTTCGCGTAGATGCGTCTTGACTCGACTCTTCTACTACTTCCTGCCGTACCGCCGTGTACCGTGTTACTTG
Organism: Agrochola lota; assembly: GCA_947364205.1. Lineage (NCBI taxonomy): Eukaryota > Metazoa > Arthropoda > Insecta > Lepidoptera > Noctuidae > Agrochola > Agrochola lota. The sequence continues at coordinate 14,914,500 of OX376244.1, read as the reverse complement.
GAGTTGGTACAAAATGTTTTTCTCTTCCATTCTTCGCTGCTAGCTTATTAATAATAACAATAGTTGTCATTAACTCCCTTACGATTATTTTCATGGAAAATGTAATCGTTACTATAACACCAGCCTTATTTACAATCACCTATAACTACAGTGTGTCGCGGTGAACGGCCGGATTTCATTTAATTTATTGGTAATATGCCGTAATTTCCTCTACAATTAATGCGTAAATATGTTATGAGATACATTTTTATGGTGTAAGTCAGAATTTTAATGACCACACATTTTTGGTAGGGAAATATTTATATGCTTTCGGTAGTAGTAACATGGATTCGACTAGCTCCGAAAGTACCTACTAATATTAAGTACAGAACATAAAATGTAACAAAGTTAATTAAATTGTTAAATAAAATAGGTAAATAACACCTGTGAGAATAGCAGTGTCAAATGACATTTACCTTACTGCATTTATTAAATAACAAAATTAGTTTTATCAAAGTCAAAGTCAAAAAAAAAATTTCAATTAGACACTTACAAGGCAATTTTGAACGTCAATTTTACAAAAAATAGAATTTATTCTAGTCGCCCCCCAAAAGGTAGTTTTCAGATCGATTCGTTATCTGTTTTTCTAAAAATTTTTAATATAAGGGAGTTTGCTCTCCATTTTAATATACCTTCCTATAATTCTGTGGTAAAACGTAGCAAAGCAGTAGGTATTTTTTTTTAGTTTTCAATGACAAGAGTTAAATTACAGGTGCATGATATTCTAAGGCTGGCTACACCTTAGCAAAACTTTTGCTGCTGCAGCTGTCTACACCACTTTCGGCTCATCTACAAACTAATCAAATTAAAATTGGAGGAGTAGACACTTATATCTAAGAGGTTTATAGAGAGAATGCTCCCCCAAATTATGACTTAATTTCAGAACCTTGTACCAGTCCTTTAATCTCAGTAAAACTTAATCTAGGTTCAATAGTCCTAAATAATGAAGTAATATCAATAATCATAACCGTTACTTTATCATTTATTGAAGGAAGATGCCTGTGCCCTGAAACCTTGGGAACATCTTAATAAACTTAATCCAATTATCCCATAAAACCTTCAGCTTTGGAGGCTTAATAGAAAATGGCCGAAAAAGGTATCCCCATCTGAATTTCAGCCAATTCTTATATTTAACGAACAGAAAAAAGTCGATGTACCCTCTAATATAAATTATCTGGTGTCAACTGCGTTCTATTTTATCCCAATAAGCTTCATTGTACACGAAAATCTACCCTATTGTCTTATTCCTTAAGTTTCATTTTCTCTAAAAAACTGAAATCTGAAAAGATCACCGTCATTCAAAATTCAGATTTACTTCTAAAGACATAGAATCCAAATTAGGGTACTTCAAACTCGTTTACCTTCTCAAACAATTTGTAGATCTATTCTTACCGTAATAAGGTCAGTATTTGATTGGCAGGTGCTTGTTAGGAGTCATTTATCAGCTCGGATAAAAGATGTCAGAGGTTGATAGGGTCTCGTGTTAAAAAGGTGGTGTTTTTTCATGATGCGAGCTAAAACGTAATGTAGGACAAGGATTATGTAAGATTATAATACGATTTATAAATGTGTTAAGCACGTTAATAATTATATATCGTACACCTGCTGGAAAGTGGTAACTGCCACCTTTAAACACTAATTGTAATTTCAATGTGGGTGTACTTTAAGTACACCTCTGCTTAGTCCTTCGGGGATTACAAGCGTGATATTATCTAACTCCAAGAGGTTCCATGTTATAGGGTTTGGTTTCCGCACGCTCCAAGAGATTCAAATGTCCCAAGTGCTTGTAACATCACCCGCACTGCAGATAAAATATCACCCAAACCGGAAACCACAAATATTTTTTTCCACTTTTTCACAAGGAGCTCTCCGTTCACTTCGTCTTTAGGTTTAACAGCGCCCAAACCAATAGATTTGCTAGATAAACTGACACTTGGTAGCCAAGAAATCTGGGCGTGTCCGTGCTCTTGGGAATCTGTTGCACTACCAGTTTCGGTAGTCATACCAACAACCCACTGGCCACAGCCCACAGACATCTGAAATAGAAGCCTGAGAGCCTGAGGTCATAGAATATCGATACCCCTAATTGTTAAATATTTTATCAGATGGGACCCAATTTTAAGTAAGTACACACTACACACACAGTACAGTCAGTACAGTACTGACATTCTGGCGTATTAAACCAAGTAACCATAAAATCCGAGTAAGCTTTTAACATTTTTTTTCTTGGAAAACTGTAATCCATATTTTACCCGGAGTTTCCCGGAACAGAATTGTGTTTTTCATAATTCTTTATAGAAGGTCATTGTAAGCTGCCAATCAATTTTCCTTTCCCTCCATTTAATTATATTTTTCTTCACAAAATCGCGGCAAAACCATAATATTATTCCCCAAACAAACCAAATTATTGCCACAAGAAACAAAAACTATTAATCTCCAAAAAATCTATTTTTATTCTTATGTGCAGGTGATAAGGTATTCATTCCTATGACAAGAGCCGCTCGAATAGGCATAAAAGAGGTTTTAATTGAATATTAGCGTGTCAAGAACCATTAGTAACAGTTAATTGGCCCTCCCTGATAATGATTTACTGAGTATAGTTTATGACAAAGCAAATCCAACTATTACTTCTAATGAATAGAGCATATTTTGGTTTGTCACAGCTAATACGTGAGTTCGCCATTCGGCTCTACTACTTAAGAATTAAATCCGAAATTCGAATGACAACTCTTCATTTCGTTTTTATAGCCAGTCGTGTACACACGAATTTGAACCTTCAGTTTAACATACTACAGTAGAAATTAAACTGTATTTTTGTTTTTCAGGTACTAATTCCATTGTTTTGAAGTGAACTGAAAACGTTCAACCGATCAAGTTTTCATATTAACGAGGTGAGTTTTGAAATGGTATTTCGTAAAAGTATTGAAAAACTTGACTGAAAAAATTTACAAATTATGCAGGGCTTTTTTCTTTTAAAAACAAAACTTTATGAAAAACTACCTCCATGTTCAACAATTGAAAAGAACTGACTGTTCTAAAATTATAATGAAAAGAAATTAAAGTTAATTTTTTTAAAGGTCGAGTTGTAAGTTTCACATTTCTTGACCTTTAATGTTAATAAAAACGGTACAACCGTATTTAAAATGAAACATCTTGGAAACTGAAATGTCAAGCTAAAATATAGCTTCTTGGACTACTTATGTCCTGGTAAGTGGGTCATTATGGCCGTGCAATAGGTGGAGTATAGCTTTCATCATTTATTATGATAATGTATGAAATTTTGTAGTAAGTAGGAGAGCTTCTTGTGAATGAGCTCGTCGTAGCAAGTATTACATACATACGTATACTCAGACGTTCTTCTCATAGGTAGGTAGATACTACAGAACTCCGCCTATTACGTTCCTTCACATTTTCTGGGAGGACGTGGTTACAAATATATATATATATATATATATACGAATATTGCTCATTCAATAGTATAGGATATTCTAGCGGGCCTGACAGACTTTGTCTTGTCCGAACAGCGCCACCTACCGCGTCCAATTGTATTTTCAATCCATCCATGTACCCTCAAACTCAAATATACACACAAAATTTCATCCAAATCGGTCCGGCCATTTAGGAGGACTTAGGTGACAAACACACATACAGAAGAATTATATATATAAAAATTATATACAAATATTGCTCCATTAATAGTATATGATACATTTGGTCATCCACGCACGCCGGTTGCGTATACTATGTTAAAATATTACCACCAATAATAATTATTTTAGCTTCCAGACAACATTGCATTTGAGGTTTTGTGACATGTCAGGCACAAAGGATACTTTCTTCTTCTTGTCGCTAAAGTTAGTTACGCATGGACTAACCATTCCCTTAAGACTGATTTAGACGATACAAGTCATTTGTTGTTTCAGTTTTATTGTATGCCACAGGTAAGAGACAGCATCGTCTAAGTGGGGCGTTAGTATTTCAAGTAAATGATAATGATGATAGCTAGTGGCAGTTACCACTTTCCATCACATATGAGGTCGGCTGTTTGTCAACGCTAAAACACTACTTTCTTGCAAAAAAAAACATGTAAGATATTTGTTGAAAAAGATCTTGGTATCAGCCCACAATTGATTAAATATATGTCTGGCTCAAACTCAGCTCAAGCCATATAATTCAAATAAACCAATTACAGGCACTTTTGAATTGTCAAGGGGTCGGTCAGTCAGAAAGATGAAGCTCATTCCAAAGCGTAGTAGGTACCTATGGAGAAGAACGGGCAAGAAACTCCACGGACACTCTTTTTTTTTCATGAAGTCATGACCCATAACGCTTTCAATACCGTGACCCACATCGAAAGGTGAACCTCTGCCCACCCCAGCAAGGGAAAAGCTCAAAGCTACTAAATCATGACTTTCCCAATACGATACAACACAAAATAAAGTTGAAGTAAAACTTGTGTCGAACTTCACAAGACTTCTCCATCTTCCATTCATAGTACCTACAAGTAATAACAAAGGTACTCAGTGGGGACGCATAAATCATACAAAAATCACCAATAACTTCACAAAATGAAGGTTTTTCTTCGTACATACAATGTTCGTGATAAATTAGTTTAGTTTGGCCATTTTTGGCCAACGGATCGGCCGTGAAAGACGGTCTGGATTTGTAAAGATGTTGCTTTAAATTGTGTTGGAATTAGGGTATTGAAAAGAAAGTTGAAACATAAAATGAAAAACCAACCTAGAAATATGTAGGTAGGTCAACCATTTATATCGTATGTTACCTACATCGACACTTACAACATTCTTGTTTAATACTAGCACTCTCAAATCAGCACGAATCTAAGTGAAATCTTCATGACTTAGCATAGTATTGCAAAGTTTCTTTATTTTTGACAGTTAGCTTTTGGTTTTTGAAATTAGGCAAATTCTCTGTCACGCATGAACCTGACATGCGCAGCAAAATGGCGCCGCCTAGTTTTGTTACGAAGTTACTGGAATTACCGAAGAGATCGGATGATTAAGAGTGACACTGGCTGATCACTGTCACTCCAGTAGAGCGTCGCATCGCTGGTTGCGTGGCGGTCGTCTACTGATGACAGAAGATGATGTCAGTGACCCAGTGACCACAATAGAAACGGGTTTTGTCGAAGAATAGACAAAATGACAGATAACAATCACAATCTGTCATTTTGTTTATTCTTCGGTCGAGAAAATCCGTGGAAAACCCGTGGGAGCCACTGTGGTACCATGTCCACGGTGAACTGCTACATTTCGACACTGATGGTATTGAATCTGCTGAACTACTAATACGATCAACATTTCTGTTAAAGGCTATCCCGCGCCATCAGACCTATTTTACTGACGACTGGAAAATCCTGTCATTTCACCAACATCTGCTGCAATGCTGTTTGGTCACAAAGATAAGCATTGTGCACTACACAATGCTTATTGCTCCGGTCACAAAAGGAGCTCGACTATAATATACTACCTGTCGCTAATCCTACAAATTATACTAAGTCAAACTTAATTAATAATAGTCGAATGTAATTACAGCTATGTCACTTACCTACAGAGCGGTATAGATTATAGCCTTAGACTGTATGATAGACAGTACGAATAACTTTGATTAGCAACTACGCAGTACGCGCCTACAAATCATTCACGTGAATAGATTTGACAGAAGCAGGCGTTCCTTAATTATGGGGTTGGTTTCGAGTTAATTTTCTACAGCTGAATGATTTGAGTTTATACTTCAGTCCAGGCACTGTACTGGTATGACCGATGACCCAAAAATAGGTTTCACTGGTAATATTATAATAATGTACATACCACTAGGGTACTAGCTATGCCCTGGGGTCGACTCGCGTATGTAATTATAATTTAATAAAATAATTTTTCATTGAAACCTATCACGAGAAAGTATCTGTCGCAGATGGATTGCTTAGTTAGCTGTTTAACATAACCGCTAGCTGTTTTACAAAACACCTTCGTTATGCAGCTTGATTTCCATTGCGATACGTTTAACAAAACTGCTACCCACGTTGAGACGTAATGCGGAATGGCGTATGTGAAGTCACAATAAGCGTTTGGTGTAGCTTCTACATTTAATGCAGAACAGTGGCAGCAACTAAGCTAGGTCACCCTGACCAAATAGTTTAGGTTAGGTTAGAACTGTGTCCAACCGCGTGCGAGCTTGATTTAGTATTTTTATTTTAAGACTGACTTTCATAAAACTCTCTGATAACTTTATATTAAAATAATCCATAAAATCACTGTTTTCACTTGAGTTATAGTCATTATCACTCATACTACTCGTTTATTTAGTTCTGTTTCGCATGCCATTATTGTGGTTATGATACACAGAGCCATGAGCGAGAAAATTTTGATAGGTAATTTACTATCTGACGTTTCATGTCACGCATGTCAAATCCAAAATATATGCAATTCTGCGTTTTAAACTTCAGTAATTATGGAAAATCGATAAACGTCGTCCAGCTGTTTTGTAAAACAGCTAGCAGTTATGTAAAACAGTGGATTCGACAATTCATCTGCGACATATCTATAAATAAGGTAAACAAGTCTTGGTTTATAACCTGCGCCAAGACAACTAACAGACAGACGTTTAATTTCACGACATGAATCAAAGATGACCATTCGATTCTTAGGGGTAGTCTTCCAAACCCACTACCCTTGTCATTACATGTCAAACTGTTGATATTTGGTCTGGAGTTCAATACACATTGATTTTAGTTACTGTGCTCAGAAGTTTTGAAATTACTCTTGAGATTATGATGAATGTTTGTTTGCACATCTGTACCTACAGTCAGCCGCATATCAACTACGAAAACCGCCCTAACTGTGAACGTCTACGTTCTGTTCCAAAAGTAGCTGATAAAAATGTAATCAAATGGATAAAAAAACGTACCTGAGGATGCCAATAATTTGTAGAGCCACTTACAAATTGATTGTAATTCTAAATCAACTTAAAGATGTTTTTCATTAGACAATTGCGTTTAATTTTCGTCGATGTTTTTTTATTATCTAATTATAATTTATTGTATAAATAAATAAAAAATTTAAACAATACTTGTTGGAAAATGTGGTGATATATAGATTTGAAGCCTTCTAATTTTCCGTAAGAATTTGACCATTAGTTTAACTTTGTTTACACTTTTATCTGATGCTTTTGGAATAGATAGTCTGTCAAATTGTCACCATGGACGGTCCCAATAAGAGTATTTGGGTTCAGCGTATTATTTTTCTTCATACTTTTCTATCAGTTGTCATATCAGTATCAGTAAAATTTGTAGTATTTAGAAGGTTTTAAATCTATATCTCACCACTTCTTCCAACAATTATTGTTTGAAAAACATTTTTATGTCTATTATGGTCGTCATGCTACGCGTGATGCGTGCTAGTGCCAGAGTTTTTATGCCGCCCTCTGACTTGGCTTCACATGCCATCGAGAAATGTCTCTCAGGCATACCGGTTTCCACTTGCTTCTTTTAGAAGAACAAATCGGTCACATAGGGAGTCACGAAAAGCGACTTTAATTTATAATATGTTTATATAGAATAGACTTTAATATACTAGAACAAACTAGAATAGTGAGAATTGAAGATTTTCCGAAAATCTTATACATTTCCCTTCAGTATCGTACTTGGGTACATAAAGATGCCTTTAGCAGTACCTATAGAGTACGTTAGCAGAACCAATATTTTCGGGCCTTGTAGCCAAATATCTGTAGTTTGACGTACGTAACTGACGAGGGTCCAAGTTTGTACCCTTAGGATAGACGGTCATGTGTAGAATAATTAAATATAAGGATTTTGCACGAAAGAACTCGGAGTTCGGCCATTTGTTATTTATGATTTAACTTGTTTTTGTTATGCAAAGTATGTAAACTGATTTGTTCAAGTTTACGAATATGTTGAAAGGAATAATAAGGGCGCTGTTCGTGGTTTTTTCAGCTAAGGTTTTCATGTTAGTTTCGACATAGAATATGAATTATTTTTAGAGGTCAGCTGTCTGACTTATTTTTAAACTAGCTTTTGCTCGTGGCTTCGCCCTCGTGGATTTCGGAAAATATCCCACGGGATCGTATTACCTGGATTAAAAGTACCTAGCCTATATGTTAATCCAGCATCCTAATTGCGTAACACACGATCAATCACAATCCGTTTCATTTTGACAGTTCAACAACATTTATTGTGTTATTTATGTTGTTGAGCAGACGATTTCGAACATATGAAGCAATGAATTAGCAATATCCTTGAAAATTTAAAGTTTTTTTTTTATCCTTCAAAATTATTCATATTATGATTGATCGTCCTTAATAAACTATACGTGTGCGAAATCCGTTCAGCCATTTTCAAAGACAAATAGACAAAGGGACAAAAATTATAAAAACCATATTTTTGGCATCAGACTCTTTCCCAACACCTTGTATCTATTACTTTTTTTTCAAAAATATTCAACGTACAGTTTTGACTTCGTTACAATTTTATTATATTTTTAAATAATATCAACAAAACTTTTAAATTTCTCTCTGAGTAGAACTTTTTTTTACCTCCGATTCAGTTTAGTGAGGTTCGAATTCAGAATAACATAATTGTTTATTACATTACATATATTGTTATGTAGGTGTGTGGAATGTTTTTTTATAGTGTATTGTAACACTATAAAACAACATTTCACTGAATTGAAGCAGCCTGTGAATTTCGCATAATAAATAATAGTTTAAATCAACAAAAACAGGTAGTTAATAAAGAATCTGATGCACATCTCATTCATTCAGCTGAATGAACAACAGAACAATTCAATCAAAATACATCTGTCAGTAGGTACACTGCCAGCCATAATAACAGCACACGCACCTCCTCAATTATTTACAAATTACATCCTACGATACACATTAAAACACAATAGTTTCCAATTAAGCATTTTTGGTGCAACGTCGCGTTCCCAGTTTTTAATTAACAATTGAATTATATATCGTTTAATTCGAATACTTTGCTGTATACTTACGTTTGGCCGAATCTGTAATTTGTGACTTTTGTTCGAAATTAATAGTGTTGTATTTGTGTTGCGCTCTCGATTCGATAAGCATTTTAATATTAAAACTAGTGATGTGGGTAATATCGATATGTGCGTAATGTTGATGTGTGATTATTGTGTGCTTTGTGTGAATCAAGCACGTATTCACAGTTTATTACTGATTTATTATGTACATCGAACGTTTTAACTATTCTCGAATAGCTGCGGCCAACGATTTTTTTCATGTCGTCTACATGCCTGCCAATCTAATGAATGTCATTATCTATAGAAAACGATATAGTGAAATTACTACCTTTGAATCCAAACTATTCTTGGATGCCTATCAAATGATTTAAGTATTTCTTAAGGTCTTGAAATAGCACCTAATTTGTATTTCTAACTAAGGACAGAACATTTATTTATTTATTAACTATCATTCTTATATCTGTCATTACAGATTCATTACTTAACGCGATAGTGCAGTCTTCTATAATTATATGATCTATACAAGATAAAAATAAATTATTTTCTATTTAAAATTATTAAGAAATATTACTTATAATTTTAAATATAAAATAACTTTTACAAATAAAGAGAAACTTTAACAACAATAGCAACCTTTCATTCAATAAGTATCTAATTAAACCTACAATAACATACCTGTTACGATACAATAATAATTTTATCATACTTAATACATTCATTCTTATAATCTCAATATAATTCTAAGCAAAAGCACTGATGAATACAGATGTTTCACTCCGCAAAATCATTTAAATAATAAAAGCAACTCTTGCTACGACAAAAATAAGGCGACCATAACCGACTTTTAATGATTTTGTTCTGAACATCACGTCTAAACGAGTAGTGATAATGATTTGGAAAAAATATATGTTAAAGGAAAGCATTTTTTTAATAATTTAATATAGGAATATTTTACAATATGTTTATATTACATAGTCAAATTAGTTTATAAAGATGACTTACGCGCATAAAAAACTGATAATCACGCAAAATCTATCAAGCGATCTATCTATCTATCTATTTTAAAGATAATTTAACTATTGATCTTTTAATATAGTGTTTTATTAAAATACCTTTTATTTTATGTATAATAAATTTATAATGCTACTAATTTGGGACAGCGCTCCTAGATGGGCGAGTCCTGTTACTGAGTGAGTGAGTGTGAGCTCAATACAGAACACACAAGCTAATTACTCAAGGTTAGTGGCATCTGCGTCTTAAGTGCAATTCCAGTTGCACAGCGCTAATTACCTTGATTTATATTCACCTAAAAGTTGCCTCTCGTTCTATCACGTAACTCATATATCTTCTGACTACGTTACACTCACTGAATTGGCCGACAAGACGGGCCCGCCGCGTACTTGAAGCTTCATACCTTAAATGCGGAGTGAACCATCTGTAGGTATTCATCTATGGCAAAAGTAACTTCGTTGTGTTTGACACTAACGAGTTAGTGATTCAACCGGCTCTAGATTATGGACATCAATATTTTACCGCTATACTTGTGACAGAACTCAATTTGTACTTACTTGTACTTACCCTTTTATTTGGATATTTTATTTCGGGTATATTTTATTAGGTGTGTACGTTTTTGTGATCGGTTCTGTACTAAATTCATACGTCCATTTGTTGAAATAGAATGGTTTGAATCTGATATTTAAAGTTATTTAAACAGATCCAGTTATTACCGCACTGCTATGTTTTGGATTGGTCATCGGTGGTCATTCAGAAAGTTGACAAAAGTCGACTTTCAGTAAACGAAATATAGTAACGGCTCTCGCAGACAGGCGCGACACGACAGCGTGACGCAATTCTAGTAAAACAATTTTTACGAAAACTCTAAAGAAATTGTATTAATTACTAGCATAGCGTCGCACCGTCGCGTTGCGCCTGTCTGTGGGAGCCTTAATAGTATTTGATGACTGAAATATGTATATTTTTGGTGGTTGGGTCATTAAAATAACTTACCTAAAAAAGTGTCATCTATTTTCCATTCACTACCAAATTGGTAACATGAGCTGGATATAGTGCAGATCTGCCAGTGAAATAGCAGCAGACTACATACGTTGTGTTGTGTGTGTATGTACTACTACGTACCTTGTAAATCTGTTCCCCCCTCACGTGCTAACTGAAAACGAAAGCTACGTATCATCAGTAATGGCCGGCGTAATTGTGTTAGTTCAGTCCCTCGTTGTTACCCCTCGCGGACAGTCTGCTCTGATGAGTACTACTACAACTCGAATTTAGATTTTGTTATTGATTTCCACCTTAGCAGTAGTGACGTCTGACAACCAATCTTACTCAGCGGTATCGTGTTAACTGGGCTGTGGAGGTCAGATAGGTAGTCGCTCCAAGTAATTTACTGGTGTTCAGCTGCATCCGGTTAGACTGGAAACCGACCCCAACATAGTTGGAAGGCGGATAATGTTGAACTGCCCACCCTTCACCAAATATACTGTGCTTGGAGTTTCCCGGAGTGATTGAATAAAACATGATGAGATTCGCAGGAGAACAAAGGTAACCGGCTTAAGCCACCACCACAGAAATTGGGGAACTTAAGTGGTCCCACAAGGTGGACCAATAACCTGGTCCATCACCAGGTTATTGGTCCAGATCCGGGTAGCACAGTACTGGTTGTTGAGGCAATGCGTAGTTTATGCCCAGTTGTCGGCAACGGCAACATCAAGCTATCTCGAATAAAACTCATGCCAATCTGAGCTGATTACAAGATATTTTATATGGTTACCTTCTATCTCAGTTCACAAATGCCAAATCGAGTCGAAGTCGAGAACCACTGATAGCATCTGTTGAGGAAAAAGAGATATAAAATTAGTCTAGAAATTAAATAATGCAATTAGGCGGAGGGAAGGGGGCGTCCTTTTTTATTTCAGTGCAAATTAGAGGTGGCTACGAATTGGACGGCTGGATTTCAGACTGAGTTCAAATGAAAGATGGGCGGGATGGTTATTACTGAGGGATCTTCTTGTGTTTACTTAAGCTTGAATTTTTTGTTAGTAGAAATGGTTTTTGGTATCCATCGCGGCTGTACTACAACTTTCGTGTATCACGATTTTTCACGAAGTTCTGCAAGATTTGTTGAGAAAACTAATTTAGTCAAAGAAATTATCATACAAATACAAATAATTTATTTTCTTTCACATGTTATGTACATCTAGTGGTTGAAGTGACCTTTTAGACAAAAATTGCCTGTGTTAGGATATTTTGCTCTTCTGAAGCTTAAGGTTACGTGGTGTACCAACAATTTTGAATCTTATTATCTTAAGAAAACAGTTCAAAATAACTTTACAAAAAGAAAAAGATATGACATATTTTGAATTTAAAAGCAAAATATGTACCTACTTTAGCAGCTAATAAAAATCTTATATTATGCTTTTATATAGTAGGCGTGCGTGTTTTGTGATGAATGAAATAAGTGAGTGGGGTGTATGTGTGTGAATGAGTGTGGATTGTATGTGTTTTTGTGAGTCATCACTCTGGGCTGTTAAATAAGTTTCAATAATTAAATTGATTTCCACAGAAGTTTTTTTAAGTGTCTCCTCAGTTCAAAAATCTTTCATAAAATTGTCGCGATGAGCACATGTAAGTTTGCTGTGTTGTTGGCCAAGGTTTGACTGGTGTAGTATCGCCAACTTGCATTGAGCAAGCGTGATGATCAATTCCCGTTTCTTCTCTGTACAAGAAGATTGAAGCCTTTTCTCTGCAGAGCTACCCCATCCTATCCTACTAATATTATAAACGCACAAGTTTGTGAGGATGGATAAATGGAGTGATATTTGTTACTCTTTCACGCAAAAACTACTGAACGGATTTGGATTTAAATTTGGCACACAGTTTATAACCAGGATTAACACATCAACATCATCATCATTTTAGCCAAGCACCGCCACTACGACCGATTCTGTGCTTCCCGCATCCAGCGGAATCCTGCGGCCTTCGCAAAATCATCGGTCCATCTTGTGGGAGGCCTCCTAACGCTACGTCTTCCGGTACGCGGTCGCCACTCCAGAACCTTTCAGCCCCATCGGCCATCTGTTCTACGAGCAATGTGCACTGCCCATTGCCTCTTAAGTTTGGCAATTCTTCGGGCTATGTCGGTTACCCTGGTTCTCCTACGGATCTCTTCATTACTGATTCGATCACGTAAGGAAATTTCAAGCATAGCCCTCTCCATTGCCCTTTGGGTGACTTTTAGCCTTCTAATAAGGCCCATTGTGAGCGATAACACATAGGATCTTTTTATACCGATATTTCCACGGGATCGAGACTTATGCGAGTGAAACCGCGGGGCGCTGCTAGTAATACCTATTGTAGTTACAAGTTTGATGGTCAAACTTAGTAATAAATAGCAGTTCCTTTTCTGTATCTGCCATTCCTGCAGCAGGAAAATGCACGCTGATTATAAGAATCAACTCAGTAAAAATATAAAGTCTCTCCAACAGTCGTCAGATTCGCACAAAAGCGAACATTGGAGCCACCCTGCGATAGTTTTTCAAAGAAACTGACATCATACTCGGAACTTTGGCAATAACCCGGCAGAATTTAGTGGCACCTCATCAATTTGGACGTCCGCACTAACGCCGCCTCATTCTACGTGGTCGGGTTACGTATTAGAGTTGGGAGTTTTGAGGTGTAGATGCTTTTTTGGATCTTTAGCAAGTAAGACAGTGTGAAAATAGTTTAGTCTGACGTAGTCTGTATTGTTTTTTTGTGTCATAATCGTTTCTTACATACATAAACTCACGCCCATCTTCTATGGGTGTAGGCAGGAATTACAGAACGCCGTCTGCGTTATGCGAATTGATCCTTATTCAGTAGATTTTTTACAAGTTTAATTATAAGACTGTTTTTTACGAGTTATCATTGTATTTTTTTATTAATATGGCGATAGTCTCTTCAAGTCTGTCTTGAGTTTAACTCAGTTTTGTTTAAGCTAAATGGGGATAGGGTAAGGGGAAATTACACTAAGCATTATCCTAACTAATATTATGAATTAGAAAGTGAGTTTCTTTGTTTGTTACGTTTTCATGCTAAAACGTCTGACCAGATTTAGATGAAATTTGGCACATGGGTAGACCATGACCTGGAAAAGAGCATAAGATACTTTTTATCTCGATATTCATACGGGATTGAAACCTATGTGGGTGAAACCGCGGGGCGCAGCTAGTGGTTATATAAAATACAGCAATAATTATCCCAGTAGTAATAAATAATTATTAAGTCTATTTATTGTTAAGCATTATCTCTGGATTAAATAAAAAGGTGATTGGTTTTTTCCTATTGACTTTCCAAAAATACTTTTTCAATTGTTTTTAAGACCTTACTGATGTTTTTCCTGGTGAAAAAAATAAATTGTCTTTGTGCTTTTCCTTGTTATTTCTATATTTAACTGGTAGGGAGAGGTCTACCTAGTGTTCACCCATATTTCTCCAGTGATGTTTGGCATCACGTTAACACAGGGAAGTAAAATGTATGGAAATATGAAGACGCTTTTGTTCCGTCCACGATGATATCGTGTCCTAGTTAGGCCTCTGCCTTACCCCCGGGGGACTAGAGGCATGAGGTTATGTTATATTTGTTCATTGGCAGTGTTTTACACTATGGTTGTCAAAAATTTCGATTCACTGCTTCACTACACTTTTTAAAACTACCCACATTAATTTACCACCTAAACCAATACCCTACAATATAGTTAAAACTAATTTAGTATCGGATAGCCCGTCGGTAGCGTCGGCAGCACTTGATTTATGCTGCCGGGGGCGTTCACCGAAACTACTGTCATTAGTCACTGAGGATCGGTTTTTATGCTAACCGTACCGTGAGTGATGACTGAGGGTTTGAGAGGAAGATGTATTGTATCTATTGATTATGTGGGAGGGAAATTATTTTGAGGTTAAAAGGGTTAATTGAGTTATTGATGGAAGTTGCAGAAGCCTCCGTTTCCTGATTTAACGCAGTTATATCTGCATGTTATTATTAACTCAAGTTACAATGGCTCATACACAATATTTAATAAATTACACACACAGCAAATAATACATTAACATTACATTACAAATACAAAAACAGAACGAAACAAAAATATGAATATATACACAATCTTTTCTATCTAGAGCATGCCACTCACTGTCATTGCACATTATTTATTTGGTACACAAACAACAGTACATACAATGAACTAAAACAAAAAAAATATATAATAAAATACTGATTTGTGTGCCTATTACAGGTATATACAGAATTCACCATGAAGACAACGTAAACCGTGAAATAGAGTGGGGACGAGGTAGAGGGGGGAGAGAGTATTCTACTTTATTATCCTCTCCCTCTATAAACCGGAACACAACTTTATGTATAGTGTAGTAACCGCTTCGCAGCAGATTACTTCGCCAAATGATATGAACTACCAAAAAATCTACTACCTACTAAAGTCACACTATTTAGATCGCCAAAACTTTGTTGAAGTTTTAGAAACTTAAGTGATGTGCGCTGTCAATATTATTAATCCTGGCATCAGGTGGAATAACAGCTCACTTAACCTAAGTTTTCATAGTAAGATCTTGGTAGGTTTCGGTTTGATATCCTGATAAAAATCAATGTGGCTTTGTGTTAATCTTACTATTAACAAAACCTAGACTTCAGATCAACAGATTTGTAGTGAGCAAAAGATATGCTCATTCCTACTTCTACCCGCAACAAAGATAGGGTTAAGTTTTTACGAGAATAGGCTTTTAACCTGCAGTGAGACTGTTACAATTTAAGCTACAATTAATTTATTCATACCCACTCCACCATTTTGAAAGCCCACCAATGATTTAAAAGCATCGGTGAAGCAGTGAGATAATGTGAATTAAACAGTGTCATGTGAACGCGGCCGGCCGTGGCGGGTCTAATAGGGCTGTCACGCGATTGTCTGGTGAGTGAGTGACGTGTGTCTAGGGCTGAAATATGGTATGTTTTGGTTTTAGGTAAAGTGTAGTGTAGGAATCACTGAAGTCAGAAAAAGAGAGGATCCATACTCCATACTTATATATAAAAGGTGTGGAAGTAACTCTGTCTGTTACCTTTTCACGCCTTAATGGCTATAAGTCATGAGTATGACACAGGTAAACCTTGACCCGGTCTAGGACATAGTATACTTTTTATTCCGGTAGTAGATTAATTCCCGTGGGATAGTTTCAGACCTCCACGCAGGTGATGTCGCAGGCAAAAGCTAGTATGTAATAAACTCGATAAAACAGGACGTTGTAATCGATACTTTTTTTTTACAACAAAATATGTATGCATTTTTTTCGTCAATTATCATTCTCCTGGTCTATTTATTAGGCGTCATAATATGACGTCTTCTTTCATACTTACCCGTAATCTCAGTCACCCCCTTAGATTCTTAGTTCAGCTTAGATTCTAAGAAAAGTTAAATACACTAACTTTTGTAGGAGTCTATAATACACTGTACTACAAACAAAGCCCATCTCTTTAAAAAAAAAACAATAATTCCAGTCCCCAACTTTCACCCCTTAGTCCCCCAGAGCTGTCAGCCCTGAACTCGCGTCGCCTATAAAGGTCCACGTGATTTGTAGCCGCTCCGCGCTCTACATCAAAGTTCTCGAACATCGGAACACCTGGATTTGCGACTCCCATGGGGATGAAACTACAGTTTTGTTCGTTTTTGGGGGTGATCGATGGGGGGAGTTCGGGATGTATAGGTGACAGGTCAGGTTTTAGTTTGGGCTAACCTTGGCCTGGAGTTTAAATGATTTATAGCAGAGCTGCGTTTTGGCATGCAAAAGTAGGTTTGGAAACTGAATGCACTTAAAATTAACATGTCGGTTTTTTTGAGTTTTTATGATAGATAGGTATTTGATAACTAATAATGTGTTATTATACAATAGGGCTTTACTTAAAACAAACGATTTGATTTTTAAATATTAAAACAAGACAAATATTTCAGTAGCTACGAATTTAGGATGATTTTTTTCATTTGTGGTAAAAAACAGCCAAATAACAACGCATACAAGATAATGATTAATAAGTTGTTTTATAGTTTCATTACTAGAAACTATAATCTCTTAAAAGATAATTAATATTTTTAAATGGCTTAAGTATGTATTTCACATCTTTGTCCCCAAACCAACCTATTACCATTACCAAACACTATTTAGTGTCATTGACTTTCAAAACAAACGTACTCAGGCACTAACACTAATTGCGTTGGCACATCTCAGCACGATAAGTGCCAAGACAAAGACTAAGGCGTGAAACTATAGAGGTGCACCCATTCGTGGTACTATGTAGTGCCGCGAGTCGCTGCACCTCTATAGCTTTGATTGGAGTGTGGGTAATGGGAGAATTCATATAATAGTGGTCTATGTAGTGTAGGTACTGTCGGTACCTACGTCAGTACGTACACACGGTGCTCATAATTTTGTGGATTTTAGATGAGATGAAATAGGCACTATGGGCGGCGTGTGCGCTTAACAACATAATATATTGTTATGCACAAAGGAATATTTTAAATTTGCGATAATCTTCAAAGTCGTTATTTTTCAAGAGGGTCAGCTAATGTACTTACAAAACAGCCCGTCCCTAACAGAAATAAAAATACAGCTCAAATAGACTCCCTAAAATTTTATCTAATTTCTGTTTTACTAAATCTATGTGCGCCTATTCCTAGTTTATAATCGATCTTTTCTTATATTACGTTGAATAGGTCTTGCGCATAGTTTAGTTTTCTCTTAATCCATGTTGAAGTATTCTCTTTAGGGTTCCGTACCCGAAGGGTGCAAAACGGAACCCTATTACTAAGCCTCCGCTGTCCATTTGTCTGTCAACGGGCTGTATCTCATGGAAATCTGTGAAAATTTTAACTGCCTACCTATTACGGGTAGACAGTAAAAAAATTCACAGATTGTGTATTTTATATATATTGCCGCTATAACAAAAAATTATAAAAATAAAATAAAGTTACAAATTACAGGGGGTCCCCATACAAGAAACGTGTTTTTTTTTTCGGCGTATTTTGCTAAATCTTCGTGTGCGAGTCGGACTCGCACTTCGCCGATTTTTTTTCATATTATTGTACACCCTAGAGGTATGTTGGAGAGATAGATTTTTAAATAAATTATAAAAAATAAAAATAAGCAAATAAGCAGTACCTTTGTACTCAAATTATAATTATGTCGTATCTGTATGTATTTTACTGTGTGTACATAAATAATAAAATAAATAAATAAATAAATAAATAGTAAATTATATTTTTTTCTTTTATTTTCGTAATTTTCAGGAATTTAACAACAATAACAACAACTTAGACTTTTTAGACTTACGCATGATTGCTATATATATTTTAGATTAAACATGGTCTTCATTGAAATAAAATCTAGGATAAAAGTTTTTTAAATGAATTTTCCATATTTTTATGGTTAAAAAAGGGAAGTGCTGTGTTTTAAAACAATTCTTGAACTTTAGAAACTTAAAAAAATGTCTGCACTAGAGTGTTTCAGCGTTTTAGTTTTTTTTGAGTTTTAAAACACAATTTTCCTTTTAATACAAAGTTTTTGAAAACTTATTCTTTGTCGAAGAGAACTTTGAAAGGCAAAAAATAGTACTTTTAAAAGTAATAGCTAGTTCAGTGTTTTGGTAGTATTAATATTAAACTATACCAAGTGTAGGTTCTGAAAACGGAGTTTTTGTCAAAAAAAAAACACTTATTCTTGGTTTACAATAACATAACGAATCGTTATTTATAACAATCGTTGCTAGTTAGATATAGCTAGATAGTATCTGTATAACCAGTAACGGTTAGTAACTTCCTTAACACGTTCAGTGCCGGGAGCCCTCTCGGAGGGCTTATTTTAAATGTAGGTTTTTCTTAGCGAATGCAGCATTATAAACCGTAAATATAAAATCTATCTATATATATCGAATATTTTTGCATTGAATAGCCCAATTCTTTAGGAAGATAATAAACTATGTAACAACACGCAACGACCTTTAGGAGCCGAGAAAAAAGAAAAAAACGTCAGAAAGAACGCTGAGTGAAAACGAAGTAATAGCGCGGGCGGGCGATGTGATGCGACGCGGTGGGTCGGGGGCCAAAGTGTCACGTGGACGAAGTCGCGGGCAGAAGCTAGATTAAAATTAAATAATAACAGTAAATAATAAAAAATATTATGATTTGTTTTATGCGGCCATAGCAGTACACACTCACACACGTGAAGTTTTCTTGTGTCTATCTATTATGGTTCAAAATATAAAGTCCTGTGACGGACGGACAGATGAACCTTAGTAATAGGGTCCCGTTGGCACCCTTTGGGTAAGGAACCCTAAAAAAACAAAACACAAAGCTTTACATAAACCCAAAAAAACAATAAACCTATACAAATACGTATAGTGAGTGACAAATGAGATTGTCCACAAAAAAGAATTGATGGCAACAGTACAATGAATAAAACTCGGTGATAACACTTACGTGTGCGATCGTACGTGAATGTCAAATGTTACGCGATTGGATTAAATAAATACTGCTTTGAATTTTGTCGCTTTTGTGTATATTTTTTTCCGGGTTTTCCATTTCTGTGAGGAAGAAAACGTCACGAGTGAATGGGTTGCTTCAAAGCACACGTGGACCATCGTCGGCCATCAGCCAACCTGCGTAGCCTTTTCCCAACTATCTTAGGTTCAGCTACCAGTCTAACTGGATGCAGCTGAATACCAATATTTTACATGAAGTGATTTTAGAGCAGAGAAGTAACTATACCAAAACCATAATTATAGTGGCAGTGATAGCCTAGTGGTGTGCCCGTCGGACTGCAAGTCTCGAGTTCTCGAGTTCGAACGCAAGGCACGCACTTCTGACTTTTCGGATTCATGTGCGTATTGTATTATAATTATTACTTGCTTCAAAAACGGTGAAGGAAAACATCGTGAAGAAGCCGGCATGCCTGAGATATTTCTCGACGGCATGTGAAGCCAAGTCTGAGAGCCATGGGCGGCTTTAAAACTCTGACACCAGGTTAGTCACTAACCACACGAAAAGAAAACCATAATTATATACCATATATTTATAGGTAATACCCACTTTTACGATGAGCTTTTTGCTCAGGAAGCTCTCCTTTTGCTATAATGATAAAAGTGCCCCCATTTTCAACCCTTACAAATAATTCTCCATTTTCACCTCCAAATCTGCTTTAAAAGGTTGATGATACAATCCATCCTCTCTGCACAATTACATATAACATGTTTATGTTAATGTGAAAATTCTCACTACTAGCGAGAACTAGTTAAAGCCAGTTGGAACTAGTTATAACTGCTCTAGGGTTGGAAATGTTACGTTAAATAATATTAGATTTTTATTTAGTTAGTGTAATGAGCTCATTATGAGTATGAAACTGAGTAGTGAAAAATAATAGTTTTGTGTTTCTTCTAAATGAGGTTATAAAAAATGAGTTACCTACCCGCTTTCTGAGAAGAATTTGGTTGCTTCATAAAATATTAATATAATAACGGGAGATTATCATACATTTCGTTTTTCTAGCTATAAATCGCTCTTCCTAGAATCTAACATTATAGATATTTTGCCATTATTGGGAAAAAATGTTAGCGACAACTTTTTTTTTTGTAAGCTCTTATAGAAAATCCTTGCTTTTTCAATATTCAACGTGGTAAATTGAAGGGTTTAAAAAAAAGTCAAAGTCAAAACATTTATTTCAAATAGGCCCTTGCAAGGCACTTTTGAACGTCAACAATTACAAAAAAAAAATATTGATTCTAGTCGCCCCTTCCAAAAGATAGTTTTCGTATGGAGAATAATGGGCAAGAAACTCCACCGTTACTCTTTTAAAATGTTTTACAATATTTTGTATATGTAGGTACATTAGTTATATAATTATACGTGAAGATGATGCAACTAAAAATAAAAAAATAAATTACTATACCACAATATAGGTAAAAAGTTTTTTTTAAAGAGAGCAACAACAGATAAATTAGTTACTTATGTGACAGATACATGGTTCTCACATATTTACAAACATTGTAAAAGTAGACGATTTTCCAAAAAAAAAAAAAGTTACAATTAATAAGTCAGTGCGTGAGGAAGTAATCACAGAATGTAAAATCAATGTCATATAATAAAATATAATAATTTATACAACTTAAATTAGCAACCAGTTTGATTTTGTCTAGATTCTAGATTATCCTGGAGCTGGACCAGCATGTTTCCAAGCATACTTATCTTGGATATAATCCTCTAATTTGTAATATGCTTGTTTACAAAGTGTACTTTTAATATGAGTTTTAAATGTTCTTTCATTTAATTGTAAAATATCACAAGGTATTTTGTTGTAACATTTAACACAGTACCCCATAAAAGATGTATGTACTTTAGATAATCTGAAAAATGGTTGATCTATTTTATATTTATTTCTAGTATTAAAATTATGTCTATCGCTTATTTTATTTTATTAACAATTTAGCCCTTAAGCCATTGAAGGCTACAGCACGATCTAAATAAATTAAGTTAAATTTCCCAGTAGTCCTATTAGTATTTCATTATAATAATTATATAATTAATGAGTAACTAACAGCGATCCTTTTTTCAGCCTCAGCGTTATTTTGACATTTAAACTCATTATTGTCATGAAATGAATCAGAAATCATGCAAGCATCCACGTAATCACTGAGTTTTAACTAAAATTAAATCGAAATAGTTTTGCCAACCCTATTGCGTCGGCAAATTCAGTTTTATCGATCGAAACTTTAAGTTATAATGGCGTAAATTATGAAATATTTCACTGGGAAGGTGCAGTTATGAGGAATTTTGTTGGGAATAAATAAAGCTCTGTTAGACACTCTTATGTTCCGGGAAAGAGTAAAATTAAATGAAAATGAGTTTTTTAATTGAACAATTCTAATTGTATTTTTCAGAGACTACTTTTATAAATAATAATGTTATATTTGTGCTTACGTTTTTATTATATATTCGGTTCATGGAATTTGCCGTGTAATTAAAATTTTTGTTACGTTTTTTGCAAAACTTTATTAGGTCTACCAAAATGTGATTCGCGGCATTTGTGAAAATGTTTTTAACACACACTAAAATTCTTTTTAACCAGGTACAGTAAAAGTCTATAGAACACGAGTGAATCCGACGGCAAAAGCTAGTTGTCGATACACTGACATGATTTATTATTTTATATCATAAATTAATGAAAATATTGTGAATTCGTGGTAAGTATACCAAAGTCAAAATTAGCTTCGTATTATTGCCGGGTCAGTGAGCATTCGTTTATACTTAATTGGCTGTGAACAATATGTTCAAAAAGTTTTTTTGGAACTGATATCATTCTGGTTATATATTCAGTAGATGGAAGTTTGTAACAATAAAAAAAGGAATTTATTATAGTGAGTGAAGGTTGTTATTTTAGTATGAGATTAAATTTAAACGAGGTCCTAGCAATGAATTGCCTAGAGATAGTTTATTTTTGATAACTCGTTTGGGTAAACAAACTGACATTTACTTAAAAAGATTTTTACTTATATTTTATTAATAACTCGTTTGGTTATCTCTAGAGTTAACCAAACTGCTATTTATGAGGTCATCCATTTTTATGATAATAATGACTAGCTGTATCCGTGGTTTTGCTCGCTAAAACCTAGCCAGAGGATAAAGTAAACAGATCACTCGATAATAATGTCTTAAAAAAGGACATAATTATAAATATATACTACTTTACTGGTTCTCGAGTTAAATAAGCAGTGTGCATCAGAGCAGTAGATTTAAACCACTACCTAACTCCCGTTTCTAAAACGAAATTCCATACAAAAATTTGCTAAGAAATTGTAAAGCGACCGTCAACTGTCGTGATTAGTTGAGTGAATTACCAACAGCCAATCGGATCACTCGAATTGCGTTTAATTTTGATACGTCGATAATTTTCGTTCCAAAAAGTTATTCGACATTGATATTTATTTAATTTTGACAGTGTATCTTTATTTCCATTCATTATTTATATGTATACTGAATAATTAAGGTTTTGCTTGTTTTTTCTGTCCTAAGTTATGTTGTGTTTCGTTGTAATTATTTTATTTTATTTGTTGTTTTTTTTATTTTTATAATAATGATTAACTATGTCAAAGAGTGTATACCTTTCAAGTAGTTTTTGAGGAACTAATTATCTATTATCAAGATCTCATGTAAAATGTACCAAAAATCACACCAATAAATGAATTTGAATTTGAATAAAACCACGGTCCACAATCTGATCCCACCATCTCCCTTTCACTACCGGACTACCAGGCGCACTGCAGGGTACCATCCGCACTTGGTTGATATCCCGTCCAGTCGTACTCAGCGCTCGCAGCCAAAGTGTGGAACTCTCTGCCTGCGTGTGTATTACCTTCCACATATAACTCGTCTGCCTTCAAAGCAAGAGTGAACAGGCATCTTCTGGGCACGCTCGATCTTCCATGGACCTCATCCACCGCTTTCTATCAGGCCAGACCGATGCCAAAAAAAAAAGCTCGGTCCGATAAAAGATAATTAAAATTGAAACCAACTAAAACACAAAATGTAGATATCCAGACCCATTTACAGTTCAAACCTCGTAGATAGTAGGGTGTACCTCTCCAATCTAGTTAGAATCAGTCTGGAAACTAAATAAACTATCGATTGGCTGGATCGGTTGAAACTACCTGAGTATTTGCATCCCTTGCCTAACTGAGCAAGTACATAACGATTATTTGACAAGAAATTCTGATATTCTGATTTCTCAGTAGCGGCCCGGAGTTTGGATTTGTGCCCGGTTGATGAAAATATGGTCGCATTTACATGGGACATGGAAAACACTGGCGATGTGTATTGGATGTCATCCTTCGTCCTCGAAGGGTTAGGCAGAGGTGTACAGGCATGATCTTATCTTATGTGTGTGAAAGAAATAAAGAAAGAAAGAAAGAATTTTAATTTGCTCGAACATGTGTACACATACAGAATTAAAATAATACATGCATGCAAGATCTTAAATAAGTGTGGCTCACAACATGTTTGCCATTTCTCATGGCGTGCAAATATCTTAGGTACAATTATTGTGTAAATTCTAATAATCGAGTCTGGGTTTCAGGCCGAGATCTATAAACGTTATTGAGCACGTGCTTAACATGTTCCTATGTTCGATTTTGAAAGAAAGTCCAAATGCTTTGCTTCATAAGTTCGAAAAATTTATCTGTTCGACAACGTAAATAACGCTTATTTTTATAGTAGTTTATTTCCACAAAACGGCACGGGAGTGCATATTTGCAAAGACACATCGGAGACGTCGGTGCGCCATCTTCGACGTAGATACCATGGCTCTCTGCCGAAGTGGCGCAACTCGGTGCCACTAGCAAATCTTCGTACAGCAGGTGTAGATCGTGATGCAAGGGCAGCAGCATCCACCGCAACAGCCACCACAACAGCCACAGCCTCCGCACATTTTTTCCTATAGAGTTGATGAGTACTTAAAAAGAGCCTAAAATAGGTCAAAAGTAGAGAGTAAAGTTGTGGAAAGTCACTATTTTTCGAATAAATATTTCAAAAGGTATTTTTTTGGGACTTTTTATTATGCGTGAAAATCTACGCGAGCGATTTGATTGTACTAACGGAATGAATGTTGTCGAATTGTCAAAATTACAAACATTGTAATTATTATTGTGTTATGCAATAGGGATGATGCCTGGGTAAAAAAAAAGAAATTCTAATTAGTCCGTCAGTTAGATAATAAAAAAATATTAGACACGTATTTTTTGCTTTATCGTATTAATAAAAAATTGCTTAGATAAAACGCATTTTAAGTTGGGGAGTAGGGGTCGCTACGTCACTAGTATGTATAAAATCTACATACTCGTGACGTCATGGCACAATGTATCGCCGTAATCTTTAAATTACGTAAAAAAAGAAAAAATACGTGTCCAATATTTTTTTTATAATCTCAAAGACGGACTGTTTTTTTTTTTTTGTCATCATCCCTATTATCCTGCGGGACTGGTTATGTAACGGCTTGATTTCGATGTGCCATGAATGGTCACCCATCCTAGAACTGACCGCAGCAAACGCAGCGTAATCTTGCAGATCATTCGATATATGCATCTGTTGTTAAGCCAAAACAATATCTTATTTCTACTTCTTCAATAGACCTAGCCAAATCACCTATTGAAGAAGCAGAAATTGAATTTAAAATACTACAGACTATTCTATATTTCCTCTAAAATACAAAGTTTTTTTTCATGAAACACCTCGAGAGCTTCCTTCAAAACTAGGAACGAACAAAATCTGCGAGAAAACAATATAACGATATTACCTACTGCAGCGGAGCGAATTACGAATCAAAATCCTTAAAACACTGCAAAACGAACCTTATTTCAAACAATTCAACTCACAAAATCCTTTAGCACAGCATTCAAGAAATGGAAAATAGAAAATTAGACTCTACTGTTATAGTTTTAAAATTCAATTTTCAATAAAAGCAATTCCACTTCTGTTATGAAAAGGTAATGATTTTTCGATTGTGAGCCGTATTATTTGTACATTAGGGTGCAATATTGCTTGTTCTGAATTAAATGTTTGTATTTCGCAAGCGGAATTCAGATACATTTACTTACCTTACACTAAATGTTATTCAATTTCATTGTTTATAAAGGGATTTTAGTGTGAACATGTATTATTAAGATTTTTAAGAGACATACATTTTAATATATATTATTATTGTTCGTTTCTTTGTATTATTTTCAAGAACCCCCGACGCAAAAAGAGGGGTGTTATAAGTTTGACCGCTATGTGTGTGTGTGTGTCTGTCTGTCTGTGGGACCGTAGCTCTTAAACGGGTGAACCGATTTGAATGCGGTTTTTTATTCCAAAGCAGGCTTTCTAGCGATGGTTCTTAGACATGTTTTATCAAAATCGGGTTAGCCGATTGTAGATTATCAGGTCATTTCTAGTTAATGTGCACACATTAACTAGACCATTTTAACATTTACAAAGAAAAAACATGAGTCCAACAACTGTGAGAATCGATATTTGAGATTACGCTGCACTTGCCAAAATCGCACAAAGCACGTTTATTCGAGAACCAAATTAATATTTTTCTTTCTTTCTGTAAAATAGTTACGCTAAGCTAGATATTTAATTTAATCTCCACTTTTTTCCGAAGCCACGGCAAGTTTCCTTAACCACCATATAGTGTTACAGTCACCATGCGGTAGTATCCAGATTGTCAACCATTTTACCTTGACCCGCCCTGCTCTCTTCACATAATCCATCCTTTTCAATAAATACGGTCCCAATGCAGGAAGAGAGGGGTCTTATTAAAATGGCGGAGTGGGAGGTAACTTGATAGCTGAAGCCTTAGGCATTGATAGGATTCTCTTGGGTGGGATGTACCTTTGATTTTTTTTTGTTTGACTGACGGTAGTGGCATGTGGTGCAAATCTGTTGTTATTTTTCAAGTATGTTGCTTTGGCCAGTTTTAAGGTATTCACATAATAGTTTAAGATTCCCTGAAAAAGTTTATCTATTAGATAGTTCAAGATTGTTCGGTGTTGGTTGATACATTGCGTTTCAGAACACTCAGTCTTAACAAGAAATTCCAGACTACGTTTAAATCAGTTACTACAAAGTCGAAGTCAAATAATTTATTTTAAATAGGCCCATACGAGACACCTCTGAACATCAAAATTTACAAAAAAATAGAATTGATTCTTGTCGCCCCAACTACAAGAATCAATTAAACCCCAGTCAGTAAACCCCTTCCAAAAGGTAGTTTTCGTATGGAGACGAATGGGCAAGAAATTCCACCGTTAATATTTTAAAATGTTTTACAATATTTTGTATAGGTGCATTAGTTATATAATTATATGTGAAGACGATGCACTGAGAATAAAATTACTATACCACAATAGGTTAAATTAAATTAAAAATGAAGCAACGACAGATATATTAATTATGTGATACTAGATACATGGTGGTCACATATTTACAAACATTGTAAAAGTAGAAGGTTAACAGAGCACCTCAGCTGTACCAGGAATTATTCAGTTGAGATATTTGTATCATGCAAGAAAGAAAAATGGTTTATTGCCTCAGAAGCACTTGCTTAAAAACGATAAGTGAACTCGAATAAATTATACTAAAACAAAACAAATTTATAATAACGAGAACGGAAATAGTCGGCAGCTGCACGTCGTGTTATGACAAGATGGCATCCACTCAGCATATTTCAGTGCTATTGGGACCCACGCACAGCACAGCGCTGATTTTCAGTGGTCCTCCGAAAATGACGTACGGAAACAAAGTCAAGTTTATAGATTTATACAAGTACACAATTATGTACTGTTGACGGGTTAGTAAGAGGTAGGTTTTAAAGCAGCCAAGCCCTTGCTCTATTGATACCCACTCCAATTACGGGCATTAAGCTGACTTTGTGGGGTTAACAGGAGTATTAGTAATGTGAAACCCACGTTGCTGGTATCCCTTGAAAAAGTGCCTGAGTATTTAAATACCTGCTAGTAAGGCTCTGGATTGAGTATATAAAACGTGAACCTATTATGCCAACGAATCCACTTTGTAATGTAAAATTTATCCTATACTATTAAACGAGCAATATTTTTATATATATTATATTTGTAAAAACATTCTCGAAAACGGCTCCAACGATTTCGATGAAAGTTGCAATATAGGGGTTTACGGGGGCGAAAAATCGATCTAGTTATGTCTCATATCTGGGAAAATTAGTTTTCTCCGTATTTTCACCCGTGCAGAGCTCGGTCGCCCAAAGTTTAGAACAAGAATAATGACACCTTAGAATAATGACATGGCAGCATGGAATTAGTGAATACCTACTTTCATGGCAGCATGGAATTAGTATGTACTATCCTGGCAGCATGGAATTAGTATGTACTATCATGGCAGCATGAAATTAGTATGTACTATCATGGCAGCATGGAATTAGTATGTACTATCATGGCAGCATGGAATTAGTATGTACTATCCTGGCAGCATGGAATTAGTATGTACTATCATGGCAGCATGGAATTAGTATGTACTATCATGGCAGCATGGAATTAGTATGTACTATCATAGCAGCATGGAATTAGTATGTACTATCATGGCAGCATTGAATTAGTATGTACTATCCTGGCAGCATGGAATTAGTATGTATTATCTTACTACTACTTACTTCATGCCAAACAAATTATAATTTAAATGAAAAATAACGACTATTCTTGGAAAAATTGTAAGCTGGATGAGTGACCATAATCTCGAAATAAATTTTACCAAAACCAAACTAATAGCTTTTCACCCCTGGCAGAAAAAGCAAATAAATATAGATTTTACTTTTCATCTACATAAATTAGAAACGGTAAACAATTTCACTCTCCTAGGTTTAACAATAGACACTCATTTAAACTGGAAAACACATATACAGTCAGTAAAATCAAAAATTTCAAAGTTTTCATATGCTCTCCGCGAAATGAAGAAGATTACAAACCTACAAACCGCACTAGTCACATACTACGCGTATGCCCACGCTTGGTTTAACTATGGCATCATTTTATGGGGAAACTGCACAGACGCTCCCTCCCTATTTACCGTCCAAAAAAAGCTAATACGAATAATTACCAATATAGAACCAACAGATAGTTGCAAGCCTTACTTTAAAAAACACAAGATTCTCACCTTGGTTGGTATTTATGTCTTAGAATTATGTAAACTGGTCCGTAAATATCCAGATTCTTACAGCACACGGGAGACATCCAAACAAATTACTCGTTGCGCCATAAAAATAGACTAAATCTGCCCCCCTCCCGCCTTAAATTACACTCATCTAGTCCATATTAAATGTCAATAAGAATATACAATAAATTACCAGAAGACATAAAACAACAAAATAAAACCAGTATATTTTTAAATAAACTAAAACAATACTTAATTAAAAAAAGCTATTACACAATACAAGAATATCTTACGGATAAATTCAATTAATTTATAATACACAACTATGAATAACAGATATAATTTAATAACTCAAATAGCAAAAAATAAGTTGTACTATAATAATTAAATAAATAATAAATGAACAGATAGATAGACGTTCATATAAAATATTAATAGAATAAGTAAACGAATGGAAATATAAATACATAGATAATAGGATATAGAATAATTTTGACGGATAAATTCAATAATAATAATACATAATTATGAATAACAGATATATTTTAATAAATAAAATAATAAAAATAAATGATACCATAATACTTAATAATGATACTACATTAATAATAATAATAAACAAATTTTAAGCGAGTAAACAAATAAGCAATATTAAATATAATTAAATAAATAATAAATGAATGGATAGACCTGCATATAAAATATTAATAGAATAAATGAATAAATGGAAATATAAATACATAGGTAATAGGATGTAAATAGTTCTTAATTTAATAATAAGGAACATTGATAAAGCGCTCTTCCTCTCTCTACCTAGTTAAAAACATTGCTGTGCCCGACAGGGTCCATAATTGTTTCTATTATATTTTTATTTACCACCTGTAATTGTACATTATGGTTTGCAATAAACGTTTTGATTTGATTTATCATGGCAGCATGGAATTAGTATGAACTTTCGTATACTATTAAATTAGCATACTCTATTTTCACCAGAGCAGAAATCGGTCGCCCAGGTACTTAAGTTATAGGAGTAGACAAAGATGGTGGGATTTGATAGACGAAAATAACAAGACAGGAAGAGCAAAGTAACCTGGTGGCATGGGAGAGGTCTTCATCCGACAGTGGGGTGATACAGTTAGTCGCAGCAGTTCGAAATACTCACAAAAACCGTATAGAATAGCTGTTGTAACCTTTTTTTTTTCTGTTGTCACCTTTTTTTTTTGAGCTTGGGAAATTATCAAATAACTTCTCCCGCTCTGGGCGGAGCGGGACGGCTTGTCAGACTTTTACTGACTAAAATCCACCCGTGTTCCTTCCTTTACCTGTGTGCCGGGGCCACGATATTCGGACAACTCGCAACCCCGGCAGGAGCTGTTGTAACCTAAGAACTATTTAGTAAGTTTAGTCCTCCGATCCAAAAATTTGTTCACACTTAACCCCACAACTCTCAAATTGGAATCAGTAACTATTGAAAAGCATTGGTCGCTTTTTAATTCATGCTTCCTTTGGTCTAAGCTAATCGCATTCAGGGCTAACTCGTGATCCTCGGATAAGATTAAGTAACTGTTAATATTGGGTAGACTTCATTAAAAAATGTGTAATGTAGTAGGCCAATAAAGCTAAACACGGCCCCTTGATGTGTAAAACTCCTAGTTTTGTCGATGACAGGAGTGTCCTTGTATGTCACAACATTTATTTTCGTGTCATCGCGACAATTGCTGATCTCTCCATCTACGGTAAGGGCTAACCTCAGCTATGGTAAGAACCTATCACATACTTTTTTCTAATCCACATGAACACATCATTACAAACATCACAAAAAGTGTTTCCCATCGGGTCGTGGGTTCGAACGCCGGTGGCAAGCGGAGCGTGGCAGATATTAATATTAACGCCCCCGTGGGAATATCTCGACGCACTCAACTGTCAGTTTTACGGATTGATAATTACAGGTAAAAGTTAGTCTGAGTTGTTTTTTAGTCATGAGAATAGTAATTTTAGGGACTGAGTTCTGATTTCAGTCCCAAGAGTAACGATACTCTAAGCTAAAGGCGCTCGTGGTTAAGTAATAACAGCCACACGGGTCTATTGATCACGTTAAGCTACGCTTGCTGAGGCCGGTTCGTGGATGGGTGACCATCTTTACATATGGAAACCCCTTTGTGCCTCGGAAAGCATCGGGCGCCAGGACCAAATGATTAGCGAATCATTTGGTCCTGGCGGTCATTTGTAGATCTTGGGTAGTCAAAAGCCCGAAATTCTGACAAGCAGTCCAGTTTAGTGGTATCGTGTTAAGGCTTGTGCAGACCAGTGCGACTTGTCGCGCGACGCGACACCGGGTATTGTTATACTGTGAAGTTTTCTTAGAAATTGTATTGTCCATGTCGCGTCGCGCGACAAGTCGCGCTGGTCTGCACAAGCCTTTACCCAGTAACTGGGTAGTGACCGTCAGAAAGGCAGTCACTCCATGTAAGTGAACCGTAGTTAGGAAGAGGTCAAGTAGAACATGTTGAGTGCCAGCTTTCACTGGGATTATGCCTTGATTTTCAGCTAACAGTAACACATATGACCTAGAGCCGGGTATTGTTAGGTTATACGTATTTTTGATATGGCACAGGTATTTAATGAATGGCAGAGACATGCGAATAAAGACGAACCAATCAATGTGCCATATTAACAATGTCCGGGACTTTACACATTATGTAGTCTGATGCAACTTGGAAAGTTAGTCATGTTATTTGAGTAACCTTCAAGCCAACATGAGAAACACATTACAGTACAATAAAGAAGTAACACCACTACACTGATCTAACACCTAAAGCATGTTCCCTTTTCCGAGTCCTTGAAACCCAAAGGTCAAAGGTCGCACAAGGAAAATGAAGTGATTAAATAAAATAAAAAATACATATGTAGCCAAGAAAACATATTACTATTCTAATGTTTGGATTTTGTGCTGAATGGATTATCATTTTCCCCGTCCCTGAAATCCAAGGTCATAGGTCGCATAAGGAAAATGATGTCATTAAAATAATAACAAATATGAAGCCAAAAAACATATAATTATTCTAATGTTTCGTATTACTGAATGTATTATGTTTGAAGTAAATAATATTAACATAGAGGTTTATCGTTGGCTATCAGAGAAACATTAAAGCCAAGAGAGTATTAAGTACCTAATAAAGCGCTTGTATTCTTTGAAAGATGAGTTAATCTAAGGTACTGCTATTTCACATTGTTTTAGAAGGTATAATAATACTTAAAACAGCACATCATCATCATCATCTTCATTTATTGCATTCATATAGTTTACAAGTTGTTACAAGTATATACGAGAAGGTTTCATACATAAACCCTGCTAGGGCACAGCAAAATAAATAGTTTAAATATGGTACAGTGTCACAATACAAAAAATACCACTGTGCTTAAACAAAAATACTAATTTTAACATGTATAGCAGATGACCATCATTTGTTATTTAAATAATTTAGTGTCATGATGTAATATAGGATAGGGTAAGAACAATTAATTGGTCCCCATTTCCATTCCTAAATTAAAATAAGTAAAAAAATTAAATTAATACAAATAGCGATAACAACAATAATCATGAAACAACATACCATAACATAGGCAGGTAGTTAGTCAAAATTGTAGGTGCTGTGTGTATTGTGTGCAGATATTACTTTAAGTGTCAAGATTTACTTATCGTCAAGGTATTTTTGAAGACTGTTTTTAAATTTATTTTCGTACTCTATATCCTTTATTGAATTTGGAAGCTTATTATATATTTTCACGCACATGGCTAACGGTCCTGAATGAAACATAGTTAACTTTGAGCTGGGTAACGCTAATTCATTTTTGGTTTGGCGTCTAGCACTGCGGTGTTGCGAAGGAAGGTCCTTAGTGAGTGGGAACAGTGACTGGTGTACACATAGTGTGCACATACGAGTAGTTAACAAAGTACCTAACTTTGTTAAGTGTATCTACGCGAATTACCAGGTAAAAATCTAAACAATATGTAAGATCCTACGAAGAATTTCCTGGTCAGTAGCTCACTGGAACATAAAGTATTTTAATAATGGCAATGTTGGTTGCACATTTAATTACTAGTGGTCTCGTAAACCCGAGCAATTTTAGTAATTGTGCCTGTAATGGAATTGGGTACACGTAAACAGTGCAATATAGGGCTTTTAACTCGCAAGTTTTATTATTAAAGTCGATTTGTACGTCATAAAATTGTTATTATTTACAGGCAAAATCTAAAGCGTACTAAAAGTAGCTTTGTTGATTTTTACAACAACCAAAAATTTTGTAAATGTCCGTGAAATCACCGTGAATCATAATATTATGACTCATACGATAGGGAAGTTGCAAAATCATACAACTAAAGCTCCTGCACTAAACTAAACTACAAAACAAACACGTTTAGTCGTGTATGCTACAGTCTTACCTTGACATCCCAAGGTCAAGGTCACACGACAACGGGAAGATAAAACGACAAAGATGGCGGAGAGTCGCTGTGAAATAAAAGGCTACGAGTTTTATGAAGTAATAAGAATATCAGCCATGTCAGTTGCTACGGGGAGGTTACGTGAGTAACCTTTAGAGGCTGGTTTGTTTATTACAGTTACTAACTAACAGTTGAATTTGGTAGTTGACAGACATTCGACCCACAGAGATTTGAGTGAATCGACTTGCGTCCAGTCAGTGCACGCGTTTGTCAGTAACCGTGTAACTCAACTCATACTCATTTGAAAGACAAGAGGATTCTAAGCCCATCGACACTCTCTTTTTAAGATAGTGTTATAATATTATTCATCATTGTCCTGCCATTATTCCAATTTATTTGGGTTTTAAGTAGGAACAAAGTAGCAATATCGAGTCCAACTTCAAGACGTCTTAGTAACTGGTAGTTTTCCTTGAGAAATCCAGTCCTTGATATTTGTAACCGATACAAGCTGATGTTTCTCAAGGTCGAAATCATTTGATACAGTCTGATAAAGTGTCAAAGCTAACGCAAAGTACATATTCTTGGAAATAAAAGATTTTGTCTGTTCAATGTTAGCTTGTTAGAGGGTTGTTGGGAGGAGTCGGGATTCAAATCAGTCAAGGGTTGTTATTAAAATATCACAACTATCCAAGGATGGAGTATAATAATACACTTATCATATTAGAAGTAGTAATAGTGTGTGTGTGTGTTTAGAAGTATTAGTGTAGTTTGGATAGTTGAGTTAGTTTTGCGCTGTGACAGTCTTGCTTAAATGTTATTTTAGAGCTAGGGTGACATTATTTGCAAGGTCCGATGTTCAATATTGATTCTTTTTAATTCTAGGCAATGCAAAAATATACAAAAGCCAAGGTATTTTATCTATTATCAAACATTAGAAGTGGACAGAGTTTTTTTTTTATTTTTGTGCTGTTGTGACGTTTTTATTTGAAATGTAAGTGAATGTTCGATAGATACTCTAGATAGGTATACTAACTTACTTTTTTCTTAAATTGAAAGGCACTTCTTTATTCTCCAAATATTGCCTACTACAATAAGAACAGTGTTTTTGTAACCTTTCTATAGTAAGTGTCTACTTAAGATATTTTATTTTTTATTTAACCAATGATTTTATAAGTAATGGCACACGACACAGGTAATTTTACCGTCCCGAAAGTTTGTCTAGAAGAATTCTATAGATCTAATTTGATCATCAATCGAAAACGTCTTGAAATAAATAATATCACAGTCCGGCCGTTGAGAGAATGCGTTCTTGACACCTGTCAGTTTTATACTTTTATACTAACGAATATGTGTTTTGCGAATTTGATCCCTATTAGTACGAGAAAATTTCTAACTGACAAGTGTCAGGAATGCATCCTGTCGACGGCTGGACTATAGAAATTGTTCTAAACTATTTACTCATAGTATAGTAGGGCTCTTTGTGAAGGTGGTCGTTCGGGGAAGTACTACCACGTTACTTATTTATTTCGCCAAGCAGCGTTACTGTGTGCCAATTTTAAGATTATGGCTACACCCCAATTGCATATCACAATCCAAAGGATTTTGAAGCAAATTCATAATTTATTGCTTCATGTTCGAATTAGTCTGGTCAGAATCGTAACAGATGCAATGAATATTGTTGAATTAATACATGAGTACAGAGATATTTCATCTTTGTCTTTGGAAGCGCGGCCTCTGGTGTTGCTGACCTCTATAGGCGTCGGTGACCAGTTACCACATAGGCTGTCACTCGTATATGCCAACCTTCAGTTGTTTGCTTACTGCTGAGCGTAGTGATGTGCCCAATTAAACTTTCAGACGATCTCAAATCCAAAACGATAGTTTCTAGAAGAATCTTAGGGTACTTAAATGACGAATTAAAATCCAGTTCCAATAATTACACCCATTCATCACGCATCACAAATGGATGACGAATTAATGAATCTTAGACCCGTTGTAGTGCGTCGGAGATCTTGGTGTCTAGGTGTTGCTTTACTTGGTCAGACCATTGTATAGGACTACTACACTACCGTGCAATGACAATACACTGAATCTAAAAACCAAACATTATTTTTAAATTCTATTATTCGTTTTATCTGTATTTTCAGGAAAGTGGCCGTATAAGGTTTGTAGTTTCTCAGTATTTTTAAGACTTAAAAGGCTGCGTCATTTCGTGATTTTCGTGAAAACTAGTGATTTTACTAACTAGTTATTTTTTCAAATTCTATTCGATGATTTTACATGGTTATTCTATCGAAGTGTTACAGTTATTTATCATTTCATTTCATTTATTTGCATACCATAATGTGTTTTAAGATGTTACATGAGGCTTAAAGCTAAAGTACAGTTATGGACCCTGTTACGGCACAGCAACATGAGTATTAACTTACAATTAAAATTAAAATTCAAAGATAGCATTTTGAATTTTTTTTTTTTTTTTTTAATTTATGTTAACTTATAAATTACGTACTAACACAAGTTATTGAGATAATGTTAGTGTAAATAATACTATTATGAGATTTCAATTAATTAAAAATAAAAGGAAATAGAAAAGATAACGATAAAAATTAAAATGGTAAAACAATAATAATATTAAACTAAAATCAGTCAAAAATACAATTATTTAATTTATAATTTAATTGGGAGAATTAATTACTATTAGTAAGGATTTTATTATTTTGTAGTCATAGATCATCATTTAAGTATTCATTCATATTAAAGTAGTTTGTACCTACTAGAAATAGTTTTAATTTATTAATAAAACTATTATATCCATTCCATCTATTTATTTTGCGAAACGAAAATATATATGATTAACCTACGTAATACGTTACTTATAACTAACTTTAAGTTTTTGGAACGAATAAGTTTTTGTAGCTATATTATGCAGTTACATCATTAACGTAATACTAACACAAATAAACTTCTCTTCATACTTTATTCAGGCTTAGGACGGTTATTTTGTAAATAGTTACCTTTTCGATGCAGTATCGAAATTGAAACTACTTACAAATTATCGTGTTTACAGTTTGAATCGAAACTAGCTATTCGGCTACATGCCCCGTAGCCAGTTATTGTAACTAGTGACGTGAAATAACGCCCATACCTAAGACATATTGGATATTTTGATTTACCATTATACTACTACATATGTAACCACGCGCAAAAAAATTATTTTAACGTGTATCGACAAAATGCTGTATCTTAACTTATGTATAGTGTACCTACAGTCATGGCACGGCAGTACATGACTACGTTCCCTAGGTCTCATTGCCATACAATTTCATAAAAAAAACTTAAGCCGTTATTATATTGTGAACATACCGCCGGTGTACAGGGTGTGCTGACCTTGTGAGGAGGATTCACGCATCGCTGCGCACTCCTTGATGACGTGTTTAGAGTGTACGATACGGGAGCGACACTATTTTGTTGGTGTTTTTATTGTCACGCTATTTTCGTTTGGCAACCATGCTTTTGTTATGTAGATACTCGTAATTCTTGTTTGTTTGTTTCATCTTTAAGCTTGTAAGTGTTTTGTTTTTTTTTTACTTTGGTACACAGCTTTTTTACTTTCGTTTCGCCTAGACATATAAAAACCATAGTAAAGCATTGATCATCCTCATTATACCCATCTATTTTTAATTAGGGTTCTCTTCTCTTCTCTTGTTTCTCTTTTAGCCAAAAACGCAACCTTTATAGGATCACTTTGTTGTCAGTCCGTCCGTCTGTCAGTCAAGACCCTTTTTCTCAGGAACGCGTGGAGGCAATTCAATTTATTAAGTAATTTAGTAACAATCTACATTGCGTTCCAATATAATCCAACATGAAACGCAAATATAACAAAATGACGATATACAAATATTATTATTAAAATACAATATCAAGTTTAAATTAATAACAAATACGTATGTCCCATATAGCTCTAACAAAATCAAGCTTTTAAGTCAACGCAACAAAAAACGATGGCCATCTTGCGACATATTTTGATACTCGAAAATATCAAAACCTGTAGAGTCCCGTTGACTTAGAATCATGAAATTTGGTAAGAAGCAAGGTCGGCACAAGTAAAGGAAAAAGTCCAAAAATCATTCATTTGTAGTTTTATAACATAAAATAATTATTTTTTGCTATTCAAAACTTACATTTGCAGTTGGACAATTAACCCTGACGTTTATCGATGTATGGTAGATTTTTTTTTTCAACTACAAGATAAGTTTATTTTTAGGATAAATTCATCCCTTCTTGAAAAGTCAGCCTATTATCTTCTGCGAAAAAACCTACAGATTAAAGTCTAATTTTAAAAGCCTGGCTTTCGAATTTTATTGCTGACCAAACTGACTAATTTGACCACGACTAGTCGTTTCCCAAAACACATCACACTTTCTTACAAAATAATCGTACAGTATAAAAACCTGCCAAGTTTCGTACCCACGGTGGCGGATAACCACGCTCCACGGCCCAGCGGACACAAGCTTTGTGTTTTTATTACACACACACACATAGTACATACAGACAGACAGACGCCGGTGACAGCTTTCTGTTCAGTCTCATTGTTGGGTGAACTTGACCTTGGGGTGAGAGAGAAATGGAGCATGCTGTATGATAATCACAAAATAAAAGGTATTTGTTTGTAGACCATGTTTGTTTATGTGTGTATCTGTAATTAGGTTGGAAATGGTTCCAAACATCATCCTTGAAACAACAAAATGACACGATAAAAAAACCAGTCTAGTATCATATTACGAGTATTTAAACACGCGGGTATTTTAACCGCTAAATTGCTAAATTTTGGCAATGTTTAAGCAACAACTCACTACGGAATCTTTGATTGACTTTCCGTTACGATCACTGAGATCATTTCTTACGCCTTATGGCAAACAAAAAAACACCGCAAACTTAACAATAGTGATCCGTTATGACCCAAACCAGTCACCCAAAAACCTATTTTTCCATTCAAAAAGCCCTTGGTACCCATAACATGACTACCAGTCTAACACAACATCTTACAACATAGGCACATCCTTATCAGACGGTTGTACCCTCAAGCTCGTTCACGCGTAATTCCTGCAAGGGGTAAGCAGGACGACAGGAAACCGTTGGTTCGCTCGTGTGGAACGATGAGGTAAAAAGGTGGGGTTATTGTCTTTAAGACGGTTTGGGGAATGTTAGGTGTCAGTCGTTTTGTGGTAGGAAGTAAGAGTTAATATTGTATTGTATTTAATTCTCGGAGTCAGTTCATAGCAATAGACTCACCCCTATTAGATGAAATCAGGGAAATTAATTGTTAAGCAAATATGTAGACTACCAACTTAAATTGTCCGTATATTTAAATTACAACTGTAATTTTTTGACAGTTGTATGAAATGGCTATAACACGGCAACAATTTGCAAATTGAGACCCTACGTCAATACGTGTACGGTGTCAATTTGCTCAACGATTGATTTGATTTGAACTGTGGCATGCAGGTATACTATACAGCCCTGCCTACCCCTTTGACAAATAAAAGTGTGATGGTTTAGAATAAGCAGCACCATTAAAAGTTGTTAAAATTATAATGTTTTTTTCATGTCAAAAGAAACTTTTAGCTTAATTTGTACGCAAAATTGAACCAACAAAGTATCGGAAAAATCCAAAGTTACAAAGAAAGAAAAAGTTTTGCATTCAAGGCCTAAAGAAAAGAAACCATTCTTCAATTGAAAAGTTGTTGTCAATACATTTCGACATAATACATTAACAACGAGTAAGAATTCAAAAGATTCAGTTAGCAATTAAAAACTAAACGGAAGTACGGATTGGAAAGTTTCGAACAACTCGCTGAAAACTCCATCATTCATTCATTCGTTCATTCGTTCTTATTAAACTCTGACAATTACTGCGAATGGCCAATTCTGGAAAGATTTTCGATGTCAACTAATTGAATATTTTAGCAGATTTTTACGAACAAGGCAGTAAAAGGGTGAAATAGAACCTTTAGAATTTATCATTAGTTACAAACTGTTGATGGAAAATTGATATTGAGAATCATTTATTTCTCCCAAATGATTGATATTGACCCTCAGTTACTAAAAATCAATCTGCCTAGCCTTTTCCCAACTATGTTGGGGTCGGCTTCCAGTCTAACCGGATGCAGCTGAATACCAGTATTTTACATGGAGCGACTGCCTATCTGACCTCCACAACCCAGTAACTGGGTAATACGATACCCCTTGGTAAGACTGGTGTCAGACTTTCGGGCTCCTGACGACTCGTAACGACTGTCAAAGATCCACGAATGACAGCCGGGACCAACGGCTTAACGTGCTTTCCGAGGCACGGAGGATTCTCGGTATGTAAAGATGGTCACCCATCCACTGACCAACCCCGGCAAGCGTAGCTTAACCTGATGGATCGACCAGTGCGGCTGTTGTTACTTAGCCACGAGCTCCTCAGTTACTAAAAGCCTATTTAATTATTCAATTAGCTCTTTAAATCTCATCTCAACTTACGTGTACAAGCTCCTCGTTACCTTAGTACACGTGTAGAACTTGACTAATTAGCGAATTGGTAGAGTTGGTAACATGCGTCACTGCCTACCCTATGTACGTACTATCGAAGAAGTTCATATCTAACCACCGTAAGGACTATTCTTGCTTGCAGCGCTCGGCGGCTATAGCACCGAGTCGGTAACAGATGTGGTCATCGTGTTCACGGGATTTTGTTTTGAAACTGGTTAGATTTGAACTTCTTTGATGGTACATCAGATTTAGGTTCTGTTCACACGGCGATGATCAGTACGATAAGTTACGATAAAAAAACTTTTTTACGAAATAAAACAGCTGATTTCCAACAAAAAAAACACTACACGAGTGGTGTCTTTGGATCTGTATTTAAGTTTTTTGCCACCGTATTACATTACGATTAATCCGCCTTTATCATTCCCACTGCTGGTTCACAGGTCTCCTCTCAGTGAGAGGGAGTGGGCTGTAATCCACCACGCGGGCCCAGTGCGGGTTGCTAGATGTCACATGTCTTCGAATTTTTGGTTCTAGGACATGCCGGTTTCCTCTCGATGATTTCCTTTACCGTTTTGAGAGCAGTGGAGATGAAATTGTTTACACAAAGTAAAGCGCCTGTCAGGGTTCGAACCTACGACCTACAACTCGTAAGCCGCGGTCGTTACGATCGGCCCCCACTGCTCAAATGCTGCAAATACGTATTATCGAAGCTAAATCAAAAAACCCAAGCAAAGTTAATAAAATAAAGCTTCCTCTACCAAACGAAAAAAGCATTTTCAAAATTGGTCCACAATTGACGAAAATATCGATGAACAATATGAACATACATAAAAAATAAACATACAAACATAACCTCCTCCTTTTTTTAAGTCGATAAAAAGTTGGGATCACACGTCAACACCTCTGTTCATACGGTTAAAACAAATGCATTATAAAACTGCCATGTGATTTCAAAATTATACTACTGATCATCACCGTGTGAACGGGGTCTCGGTCTAATATCAAAGTTGAGTCAATCAAAGAGTCATCAAAGAGTCAAGGCAATAAGTCTATAGATATTGATATTTCCTGAGACTCTTTTTAGCCAACCTGAGTTTTGACATTTTATATTCAATAACATATTAAAAGCTTTCGAAGTGGAAGCCAAAGATACGCCCGAAAATTTTCGCATCATCGTCATCATTCTCACATCATTCATTCATCATCATTCATTCTCTAGTCCTAAAGGTTCATGCACATATGCCAGTCAACGTCAAGTGGCCGATCAGTCACATCAAAAATTTAGTTACGTTGAAGTTTTAGGACGTTACTGACGTGTGTGCATGAACATTTATTCCAATTTATTTGGAGTCGGCGCAGCATGGTATCTTCTTCCATTCTTCTTTATTACTTGTCATCTCAGTAGTCTCACATCTAGCCAAATCATCTTTCACACAGTCCATCCATCGTTTCTTTGGTCCTCCCCTACTCTTATAGCCATCCACATTAATACTCAAAATTTTCCATACGACATTTTCCTTATTCCTCCACATCACATAATAATAAATATGTTAACATTTTGCTGAGCAATGACCTGTTCTTGCACAGATGCGACTCACAACTTAATATTTCTGTTATTTGTTACCAAAGTAGTTAACTCTGCAATTGGCATTTTGTCTTTGTTGTCATTCATTTGCCAATGTCACAACAGTAATTACGCAATATTGTCTTTGGTCTGTGGCCTTGACATCAACAAATGAACAACATTGTCAAATCTTACTGGTAGAATACAAGGCTTTTGGCTACTTTTGTATGTGTGTATTTCATGTCTTTTTTTTCTATTTGCGTTTTGTTTGTCCAGAATACACAAGTTTTATTTTTTTCTTTCAACATATTGCCAACCGAGTAACAAGAGCTTTAACAACAGAAACATCATTGTCAACTTGATCAAAAGAGTATATAAATATTTTCTATCAGATGCTACAATTTCTCCTCTATTTCAAAGTCCTCTTGGGACGTCTATTCAATTCTCAGCTGAGCTATTATTAAAATATTCTATTTGGGGTGGTTGGTAACTGTTCGGAAGGTTCTAAAATTTCTAGGTATTAATTGGAAAGTATCTTAGTACGGCCACTGGGACTCGGGTTAGTTGTTAATTAACTGCAGTTACCGTAGTAAGTAACTAAAGTATTAGTAGTCACATAACCCATAGTAGTCTATTTATTATGTACTAGAAATAACTAGAACCTTAATTAACAACGGATAGTTGCTAATTACGGTTTTAATTATTACTATTGGTTAGACTTTGAGTAATATCTATCCATCCATAAACATTATACATATATATAAAAATCAATTGCCGTGCGTTACTCTCGCAAAAACGCGAAAATTACTGAGGTTGGCTGAGGAAAAAAGAAAACCAAAGAGACGAAATATGGAAAAAATCTAAATGTTATCTCTCTCTCATAGTAATGAGCTAACTTCGAAGCTTCAAGCTGCTACCGCTCTTCAAGACGCAGTTAGCAACCGTGATGATCAATGCTGTATGACCAATGTTGTTATGTAATTTCATTATTATGTATCTCATCAAGAAGAAAGAAGAAAGAAGAAAATACATTTATTTAGCACACACACGCACACAAAAGGCACACAACATAACATATTATACTATAAACAAAAATCAAATTAAAAAAGAATGAAAACAAATAAAATGTAAATTGCGTTTTATGATACTAGCAGGAAAGTGTGCCTTGCGGCTGCGCCAAAAAGGCCTAGTTCAGCAAAAATGCCAGACAACTAGTGCCTGACGCTGGTTTTCAACTAGACCTGAAGTGTGAGGTGACGGATGTAAATCAGTTACATACTGCAATGTGTATATGTATACTTAAATATAATAAATTTGTGTAAGATAATAATAATAATGAATGCCGCGGATTTGACAACAGCAATCCCCGGGCTGAGGACACAGGGGACCGAGTGTGAGAATGAGAAAGAATCATTCCCACCAAAGCATCTGTACAACAGCAGATATTTACATTCTCGTGCAACATTACGGTTACTGTCAACAGAGACACGGCAAGGTACATAAACATCATATAATTGATACATTTAGTGTGACCATATCCAGCTTTCGTTGCGCATCTATGAGGTACTGCCGTAAGCGTCGTCTGAAAGCGCCTATCGTGTTAATAGCTCTAATCGGTGGTGGCAGGTTGTTCCATACTTTGGAGGCCGCATAACGAAAGGTGCCTCTAAAAGCGGCTGTACCCTGAGACTGAGTCGACAGTTGTTGCGAGCATTGCCTTCTTCCGCATTCCCGTCTACTCGTAACCCAACTTAGTTTGTTGTATAAGTAGTCCGGTTTCTGATATCTAACTACACCGAACAGAAGGCAAGCCAAGTGTAGTTTGCGTCTGGACTTCATTTTTAGTGTAAAATGCTTGTTTAAGAAAGGTGTTACATAGCTTCTGCGAGGAATATTATAACAAAACCGAGCGCAAGCGTTTTGTACCCTTTGGATGAGGCGGTCTGTACGAGCCAATAAACGCGGGCCGTACACTGTGTCAGCGTAGTTCAACCTAGACAGAACCAGGGTTTCCACAAGCTGTTCCCGTAATGTTTCTGACAAGTAAGGCCTAATCTTGTACAGAACCTTCAGGCGGTAAAAGCAATTTCTCACCGAGTCGGCTACGTGCTTTTCAAAACGAAGGTCTCTATCCAAAACAAGACCAAGATTACGGGCTTCATAGACTCTGTCAATTGGCTCGCCCATTAACTCCAGGTGAAACGTTGCGGGTAGCTTAGCTAGTTGCTGTCTTGTGCCAAATACCATGTATTTAGTTTTGGTTGGGTTTAGCGATAGGCAATTCTCTTCGGACCAGGCGGCGATTCTACGAAGGTCATCGTTTAGACCTTTGATGGCACCATCGTACTCATCTGGTGTAAAGGATATGTAAAGTTGGACGTCGTCGGCGTATATGTGGTACTTGCACCTCTGGAGGCATTTAATTATATCTGCACAGTACAAAATAAACATAATTGGGCCTAATATAGATCCCTGTGGAACCCCTCTGTCAATGGAAGTAAGAGTAGATGTAAGGGCAGTGCCGTCTCCTAGACGTAGATCCACAAGTTGTTTTCTATCACTAAGGTAGCTGCGGAACCATTGCGTTGCGCTGGGGTCAAAACCGTAATAAATTAATTTTGACAGTAATAACGGGATATGTATTGTGTCAAATGCCCGGGAAAAATCTAGCAAGACCAGCAATGAACACATTCCTTTATCTTGGGCTGATAATAGATTATCAGTCACATCTAGTAAGGCAGTCGCAGTACTTCGCTGTTTTCTAAAACCAGACTGTAAGTCCGGTAACAAGTTATATTGTTCTATAAATTGCGTTAATTGCTGGCTGACGATCTTCTCCAACACCTTAGACAGACACGGTAAAATGCTAATGGGGCGTAGGTCTTTTACTTCAGTTGGATTGGCATTTTTTGGTAAGGGCCTAACGGAAGCAATTTTCCATTGGTCAGGGAAAGTGGACGTCACTATTGAGCAGTTTATAATGTCAGTAACAGTACTTAGTGCATACGGCAGAGTCATATTTAGCATGTCAAGGGTAATGTTGTCGTAACCCTCGGCGTTACTTTTAAGGTTGGAGATAATACGAGAGATGTCATTCTGTTCCACAGGATGGATTGTGAAATTAGCTTCACCATGTCGATGGTTCTCAAAATACGTCATAAGTGTCATGCTTGCTATGGGGTTTCCGGGAACTATCAAAAAAGTACTATTAATAAGATCTGGATCCGTAAAATGCGACGGAAGGTCTTGTCTAGGTTTATAGGGTGATAAAGTGGATTTAAGATTTTTCCATAGTAATTTAGGGTTTTTTA
Source organism: Agrochola lota (assembly GCA_947364205.1). Lineage (NCBI taxonomy): Eukaryota > Metazoa > Arthropoda > Insecta > Lepidoptera > Noctuidae > Agrochola > Agrochola lota. The sequence continues at coordinate 14,869,826 of OX376244.1, read as the reverse complement.
TTTTATTGTTTACGTTATGCTTGAAGCACGCAACTTTTTCGTTGTACAAAGAACTTAACACTAAGGACTTTAACTGTTTGTAGTATTCTTTTTTAGAATCTGATTTCGATTTCCTGGAGCAAGTTAAAGCATTGTCCCGTAAGCGCATCATGAGTTTAATCGTATCGGTAATCCACGGATAAGACTTTTCCTTGACAGTAAATGTTTTGATTGGTGCGTGAACATCGAAAAGTAAAATTATTTGGGAGCTAAATACATGCACCATGTCATTTACATTGTCAAGCGCGGAAATACTTTCTAGACATAAAAGCAACAAATCCATATTGAAACTATCCATGCATACATTTTTGAGTGGCCTAAATTTTACTACGTAAGGTTTAAACTTATCGTGTTTAACGTGAAATTCCCCAACTATGATAGAATGACCGTTAAGTGAACCAAAACATTCCACTGACGTGTATCTTGCTCTTAGGTCGGTACACAAGAGATCGATGAGAGTTTCACTGGAGGCTGTGAAATGAGTAGGAGAAGTGACCAATTGAGTAAGACTTAGGCTATTTAGAAACTCGTTCGTTTTTTTCGTCTTTATGCAGTCGGTATCCAGCAAGTTAACATTAAAATCACCTAGTAATATGCAACGGTCACAATTTCCCAGTGAGCTAAGCGAATCCGTTATGGCGTCCAGGAAAAGAACAAGGTCAAGCCATGGTGGCCGGTACGCTGTACCTATAGCAACTTTTTTACCGTTAATTGAGAGCTTTAGCCACATTTGTTCGACCGATTCGAACCTGGGATCGACCGCGCTTGTCCAAGTTCGCGCGCTCAGCCCCCGCCGCAGATAAAAGCCGACGCCCCCACCACGACCCGAGCGCACACTCGCTGGCCGCGGCGTGTGACGCAGACGGTAGCCCGGCACCACCGGAGCGCGCCCCTCCTCGCCCGGTCGCAACCAAGTTTCGTTAATAGCCATAACGTCAAAACAATGCCTGTCGAGTGCGCCAATCAGGTTGTCATGACCTGTCAATGAACCAGCATTAAGAAAACCAACTTTAAGAAACTTTTCTCCTTTAGACATCATTTTCATAAAGTAAAATAATTCCGTCAATTAGTAATATCAATTTTTTCAGTGCACATTCAATAGTTTTAATTCCAATTTCAGATAATATTATTAATTTTAGTCCAATTGTAAATAAGTAAATAATTAATACAATAAAACAACACAAAGGTTTTATACTACGATATTTTATGGTACGATATGTAAATAATAGTTTTGTAAGTAATAGGTTTGTAAATAGTAGGTTTGTAAAATTAAATGGTTGTTTTGTAATAAATAGGTATGTAAATAATAATTTTGTAAATAATAGGTTTATAAATAGTTGATTATTAAATAGTAGGTTTGTAAAATAAAATAGTAGTTTTGTAATAAATAGGTGTAGATAGAAATGTGTAGTGTTATAAAACTGGTTTACGTATAGTTGACTGAGGTGCGCCGCAAAACACACACCTACCAGTACCAAAGATAACAGATAGTAGCAATACAAACGCTGCGCCTTTGAGATGCTAACACTTACTATAAATAAACTTACTTTAAAAATCCGCGTGATAGGAGAAGAAAGTATGACCTTAACTAGACAGTAAATAATCTGAATAACAAAACAAAAAAAAACAAACAAAAAAGACGTAATATTAAGGTGTGCTATTGCCGCCGATTCCCAGTGCCGCCGCCGCCGCCGCGGGTCCAAAAGTGCGCTGCAGGTCAGCCTCACAGCGGATGTGGCAAGTAACGTCTCCGGGTTTGTACCGGGCGAGAATACGGCCTCGTTTTGCCCATACGAACTGCCAACTGAGGCGACTGCCGGCCTCACGAGCGCTCCGAAACAACTCTCTGTTCACTTTCGTAAGGCGCTCGTTCACGTAAAAGCGCGTTACGGGGCCTTGCATGTCTAGGTCAGCAGTAGTCATGCCGCGTCGCACTCGCGCAGCTTCCAGCAGCTCGTCACGAAGGTCGCGGCGTGCGAGGCGCACGACGAGGAAGCGGGGGCGGGTCTCCACCGGCGCCGTTGCCTGCGTCGCGTTTATGCGTCTACCTCCCACACGCTCGGCACTCACTATATCGCGCGCTTTGATTTTGACGCCTATCTTTGACGCAATTAACATCGCCGTGTGAATCGGATTTTCCCCGTAGTTCTCGGGTATGTTCGAGACCTGGATATCATTTGACAGTAGCTCCTGATCTCGGTCGTTAATATCGCTCCGCAGTTGCGATATTAAATCGTTTACCTCCGAAGGTACTTGGGACTGAGTGTGTTTATGCTCTAACACAGCCACTCTCTCCTCCAGATGACTCATCCTGTCATTAGTCCCGTTAAGAGAGGATCTTAGCTCGGCCAGATCATCACGGAGAAGCTGGAATTCATTCCGCACCGTCTTTAAAAAATCCTCCTTAAATATGCTTAGTTCAGCTCTGAGGATGACTAGGTTGAGCTCCTGTGAGGCATCTACGGCTGTGCTGCTGTCCATCAGGTTAGCGTGGCTTTCCTCGTGTGCAACTGGCACTGGTGTACGCGCCCTAACCGGCGTTTCAGCCCGGTTATCCCTGACCAGGTTTTTATTGCACTCAGGACAGTGCCATGGGGTCGCTAAAGGGCCGGTATTCTGTAGACCCACGCACGCACGATGGTACCAAGACCTACACTTGTTGCAAGTTGCGGCATCTGTCGACGACAGAAACTTGCCACAGCCACCGCACTTAGCCATGATGAACTAGTTGATTAATGTGTAGGTAATCGATCTGCTCAAGTAGTTTATCGAGAAGGCAACAGATGGCGCTTTTTGAGAAAAACGTTTATGGCAGTTTCCACGGTGTGTATGGTACAGATAGACACCATAAGCTGAGCACAGTATCAGTGTAAAGGTGCGCACACACTAAAGTTTGGTCACAGATTGTTTCCCGTTCACTAACAAAACACTGTTTATTTTCCTTCGGGTGTCAGGTACTTTAATATTTCCCGGGATTGATAAAACGTTTTTAGAGTTAATTATTTTTAACACAGCACATAATACACTGAAAAATATTGTAATTTGTAAGTTGCACATATACATGTATTTCCACAATAAAGTTTTGCAAAACAAATTTGTACTTTTATTTATTTCGCGAGAAGTAAACACAGAGCTTATGACTGATTGACATCCGTGACGTCAGATCAATCAGTGTCATGTGAATTATGTTTGCTGGAGCCGGAGGATGCAAAAAAAACCAATTTACTTTAGACTACTTATTAAAATCAAGAAATTACAATTTATAACTTTAAAATTATGTAGGTGACAAGTGGTCGATGTATGTACCAAGAATGAGTGAAAACGTGGAATCGTGGAAGGCATTGTCGATGTCCGGTCCCACGGTTACGAAATGCTGCGTAGGCAGCACGTGTAAATCGTTGCGATGCGCAATATTGGTGTCACGATGTCCACAGTCCGTGTGTTACACCGAATCGTAATATCAGCGATCCTTATGTTACACCGTTGCGTAACATGTGACTGAGTGTGTTGTGTGACTGAGTATGTGTCATTTCTTACCATGGTGGTAGGCCGAAACATAGAACACCACCTGCAGCTACGATCCTTACATACTCTCTTTGCTCCGTTTACGTCCATACATCTGGTCATACACGCACGCCGGCTGCAAGTACTGCGCACCTGACCTTTCTGAACAGCATCACTAATAAGGTCACTATGTATATATGTACGTTATATGCCCTCCTAGGGCGTCTCCTGGCGTTTCCACTCACATCTGCCTTGCAAATACTTTTTGTTAGTCGCCTTTCATTCATCCTCTCAACAAAACCAAACCATCTAACCATTGGCTTTTCAATTTCTGTCACTACATCATCTTCTTCACACCGCAACGTTACCTTATCACATCCTTCCTCAGCCTAATAAATAATAACCAGAACAGCTTCCAACCGATCCAAGCGAAGTAAAACATCTTCCCTAAGTTAAAAACCCGTTGCAACTTAAGTCTCAATACAAAGTGTACTTAGCAATCCCTACTTACCTTACCGGCAACTTTTCTTTTACCGAATTGAAAACAACTTGCGTTCGAGTTAAATTCAATTTTACAGTTGCTTGTAAAAGAAAATAATGGAGAGGTAAAGGAATGTCCTTTTTGCGTAATTGGGCAGGAAAAGAATTGGTCATACGGTAAAAGAAGCCGTTTAAAAGGTAGATAATGTGCTGGTTTTTACGTGGGGGTTGTAAAAAGGGGGTGAGATATGTCAAGAGGGTTGAAACATGTCATGTTTCTGTATGTAACGTAACGTAACTTTCGTTTTCTTAAAGTAAAGAGGCTTATGCTTAGCAGTGAAATAAGAGCTCATGTAATACAATATGCCGTAAGAAGTCCTTAATTAAAAAAATATATCGTCTGCTTCTAAATTGAAGGCTGCCAATGCGAGCACTTAAAAAAAAACCTAACAAGAAATTCTAAGCCACTAACTACCCTACACTACCCAACAACTATAAACAACAGAAACTGCCCATTATCCATTTCACCGCTCACCATTCACAACAACACCCCCACAGACCAACAACTATTTCACCTCCATCATAATTAACAAGCCTCTGAAAAAAATCGACGTGAAAAATGCTGCTTGCATTTTTCTATTTTTCTTAAGTCTTCAAATTGTAAAAGCCTCTCGTGGAATAATAGAGGGGTAAGCAGAAGTGGTGCTTATGTCGAGACCGCCACTGAATGGGAAGTACCCTTGGGTACCAGACATTTGACGGAACTGCATTTTTTTCCAACGTAATTGGTAGGTGGCGACACTTGCGCCTTTAAATTGACTAGGTAATTTCAGTTTTATATTTTTTGTTTCGAATTTTAATTATGAATTCTAATTTAATTAGGGAGGCAGGAATGAAGAAATCAAGAAATTAACAACACTTTTTAATTTAATTAAAATGTAATTTAGGTTATTATTTCTTATTAAGGAATTCTTATCATTTTGTACTAAGTAATTGGTAAAAATAATTTGAATCAACCCCAGGGGTCGAAATTTTGATACCGTGTATGTGTATATTTTTAGAGTTCCGTACCTCAAAAGGAAAAAAAAACGGAACCCTTATAGGATCACTTCGTTATCCGTCCGTCAGTCTGTCAAGATCCTTTTTCTCAAGAACGGGTGGAGGTATCAAGTTGAATTTAATATTAAATACATAAGTCTATGGTCCCTTAGAGCTCTAAAAAAAATCAAGCTTCTATGTTAACGCAATAAAAAAATACGGCCATTTAAGTGACTTATTTTGATACTCGCAAATAAATCAAATCCTACGGGGGTACTTCCCGTTAACCTAGAATCATGAAATTTGCCACGAAGCAAGGTCTCACAGCACAAGTAAAGGAAAAAGTCCAAAAATCGTAATTTTTTAAATTTATCACAAAAAAAATTGCGATTACCAACTAATATTTACAGTTGGAGGATTAATCGTGACGTATGTCGATGTATGGGAAAACATGTATTTCGACTACAAAGTTAAGTTTGCTTTTGGGATAAATTCATGCCAAATACGGAACCCTTCATTGTGCGTGGTCCGACACGCACTTGACCGGTTTTTTATTAAATAGGGTTAAAATGTATTATTGATCAAACTGCTATTCATTTATTTTCAAGCCAAAAAAAAGATTATATGATTCATTCTGAACATGTAATTTTATTCATACTAATATAATCCCTTACCTTTTTCTAAAAATGAAAATTTAGACAAAGGTACATTGACATTAATTTATAATTTAACGGCCAAAATATAATAGAACAACCTCTAAGAGTGATTTGAAATAACACAGAATGAATTTACAAAATGAGAAATATGCAAAAATAGCATAGAGCTGTAATGTTAATAATTTGAAAAAGCATTTTTCAAGAATAAATGCATTCTGATTTTTAATATTTCAAGCACGAGTTAAGAGGTTCGTTGGCTGTTAGAATACAAATTACATAGTTTATTTATGTTTTGATATTCCTATGCATAACTTATGCTTTTGTGATTAGTATGTGATGGATGTACTGCAGTAAAAAAATTGCTGATAATATTGACAAACACGATAAACATTTTTTTTAAACAGATATTTTTTTGTATGCATTAATAACAGAACATTGGGAAATGGGCTTGGACGGGTCACATCAGCCGCATACACGTTGACTGCTGGGCAAAAGTCTCCACACAATAGGTGCCTGAAGATAGATGGTAGGTGCCACTGAGGGCGGCCCAGGGTGCTGGTTTGAGGCAGTGCAGGAAAAGAGTTTGAGTTTGGGCCTTTGCCCATCAGTGGGTCAGTAAGGGCAAAAAAAAACTGTTTTTATAACTGCATATTTCATTTCATGAAAATCTCATCTAGTATAGCTTCCTTGTGTACCTTCAGGGTAAGCTTTTTGCTTGTTTGCCATACAACTACTTTATTAATTACTGAGAAAATTCTTCCGCTACAGAGCAATGAACTTATATCTTTAATAAGATATGAAAAACTCCAAATCTTCTAATAATTAATTCGTAAATTTGCTTAAATTCTTGCGAGTATTTGTGTTCAGGGTACTCGCCCGTCTACGAGCTCTATTTACCTTCCCAAATCGATAGCTTAGGCAATAAACTTTGACAATAAAATAAATGGCTCTCATTCTAGACCGAGATTCAGGAAAAATGGCTTTTATGTACCTTTGTTTATGTATTGGATGGCTATCTATCACTACCTTTTGTGTTTGTTTAAGCTATTTGTAACGAATACATGTCACTTGAATTATTATTTTTATTAACTCTGGCAGCAATACCTATTGGATGTTAAGCTTTTTTTTCCCAGAACCTAATATTTACTTGAATTAATCGTGACATAAATAGGTTATGCATAATAAAACCAAAAATAATTTCTAAAGATTGTATTTCGAACCGGAATTTCCATGCTCTACTATGTTTTGCACAAGAGATTTCTCCGAAGGTTCCATGTAATATGGTTAACAAGCAAACCAACTTTTGTAATGATGTTAAGCCATAATCCCACAGAAATAATGACCAATTTTATCAACAACAAAATTCCATGACAAGGTAATCTGGCACATCCCTCATAAATTAAAAAGTAACATATTCATAAAACCGACGTCATCCCCCAAACTGTAAAATACGATAATTAAAATATTATCCCACAAAACCATCGCTTTAAGTGGGTAATTAAAAAAATGAGCTTATTTCGCCCCCTAGGGTTGAACCGAGCCTAAAACTGAGGTATTCAGGTTGTGCGCCACTTCACCCCTTGGGAAAAGAGTAGTTACCATTCATTGAATTCTCTACAATGCTTCGATTTTCCATTGGGGATTTTGTTTTGCTTTTTTCCTGCATTGTTCACGGCTGTACTTGAATTAGTTTGAAACTTCGCTGAACAGATTTATTGTTTTGGTGATTGGAAATCAGGTTTGACGCTGATGAGGTAATTTTTATGATTCGTTTGAGGTAAATACGTAAGTAAGTGAAGTGGTGCTTTATTTATTTAACTTTCTTGGATATTTTATCCACAAAGGCTTACGGTGCGTTATAAAGATCAAACGCGAAATAAATAGCGTAATTATTGCCATTTTTTTTGTGTTTTTGTTTACTAGGCCTTTCCGGGATGTTGTTTATAGCGACAAACGAAAATAATGTTGTTTACTCCCTTGTTGTAATTAAATACCTTATCACAATTTTCCAAGTATGATAAGGATCACATGGTACAGCAGAATTAATTAAACCTTCTCAAGGTTCCTTTAATAAGGTCAAAATCAAAGACAAATATTTTTTTTCAAATAGTTACCTATTTGAAATTAATTATACAAGGCACTTTAAAACGGCAAAAGTTACAAGAAAATATAATTGATTCTAGTCGCCCCTTCCAAAAGATAGTTCCGTATGGAGAAGAATGGGCAGAAAACTCCACCACTACTCTTTTAAAATGTTTAAAATATTTTGTATACATTAATATGGTTGCTAATTTAATTGTATAACTATACAATTAAATTAGCAACCAGTCTGGTTTTGTCTGGGTTTTATGCAACCTCTATACACTTATTCTTTAAATAAAAATCCTACTATAAGGCTATTTTAACGACAATAACACACGACGGGATGAAACCCATTGTACACAAAAATACACATAGGAAGGTCGCAAAAAACGCCATTCATTGCAGTCCCCATAGAATTTTCAATTAAAGCCATGAATCTTGTAACACAACGCATGGGGCCTTGTCCTATGACCACCATTGAACCGGCCGTTCGGACGTCCGACGGGTTTTTGCTTTTATTTTTAAAACCTATTGAAAGAGGGTTAATGAGTCCTATTATGTGGGATTCTGTTGGTGTCTGGTAGGGGTTGAAATATATAGTTGTGAGGGCGGGGGTGAAATATTTAAGAGGGGTGGTATTTGTGTTTTGTTTTTTGTATGTTCACAGGTATTTTGCATAAATATTTAAATCAGGAACAATTGTTTGAAAACAAAGATCACATTTTGAATGAGGATTCAATTGTAATGAACCTTCAGATAAAAAAATTAAGAATAGCATCTACCTATCTCATTTTCTCTCTGCTGTCTGTTGATGAAATAGCTCCGGTATGTGCTCTGTACACCTCCGATATGACGAAGGCGTTTGACTACGTGAGTCATAAAATTTTGCAAAAAAAACTGTATGGCTATGGAATACGAGGAAATATTTTGAGACTTTTGGAGTCATACCTGGATAACAGAACCCAGTGCACTGAAATATCACAACTCTGTCCAAAAAGCAATTTAATAACCATTTACACATCTGAACCAAGAGTTGTAAAATACGGTGTACCTCAAGGTAGTGTACTAGGGCCGCTACTTTTTTTAATATACATCAATGATCTCCCAAAAAACATATTTCAAAATATGGTACTGTTTGCTGATGACAGTGCAGCTGTTGTAAAGTGTACTAATCCTGTCCGTTACGAGAGTGATATTAATGATTGTCTAAGTAAAATTATTAACTGGCTCAATAACAATAACCCAGTCATTAATAAAAAAAAAAACAAAAGTAATTTACTTTCATCAAAGGTATGAAAAACCTCCAGTTCACATTGCTTATGATAAGTACAAAATAGAAGATACAAAGGAGGCTAAATTTTTAGATATAAAAATTGATAGTAAACTAACATGGAAATCGCATATCGGAGAAATTTGTGTAAAATTAAATAAATCTGCATATGCACTATTTCAGCTGTCAAAAAAAGTTAATACACAAACACTTTTAATAGCGTATCACGGATTGGTTGCATCAGTTCTGAGATTTGGTGTTATTTTTTGGGGCAATCTACTGAAAGAGAGACTGTTTTTAAAGCGCAAAAACGATGTATTCTATCCTTGTGTGGCTTAAAAACTACCGAATCTTGTGCACCCCATTTTAAATCTTTAAAATTACTTACGATGCCAGCTATGTACATCTACGAGACTGTTTTGTTTGTTAAAATGAATTAACACCATTTTACAAAAATTTCCGATGTAAAAAAAACTCCAATGCGTTCTCAATATGTAAATCAATTGTGCGACATAAAATGCAGAACCACTCTGATGAAAAAGAGCTTTTTTGGAATGGCTTCAAAAATTTATAATAAAATACCTGATAGTATAAAACATATGCCCCTATCAAAATTTAAGAAAGTTCTAACCTCTCTATTAATAGAAAAATGTTATTATACTGTACAGGATTTTTTAAATGATAATTTGCAAAAAAAAAATTTTTTTTGTTTATATTTCTTGTTTGTTTTATTTAGTTTTTAAGTGTTTTAGTTTTTTTTTTAATTACTTTTTAATTTGTTTACCTTCATGGCAAAACATACCGCTCAAATATATTAACACCAACACCATTATGTACGTAAATACCTATAGGTAGGTAAGTTTAACAAATAAAGATTCTGATTCTGATTACTTCATATTTTACAAAACTCAATTACAAAAACTACTTACTTTCAACGACCCTACAGTCCTACGCATCTTTATCAAACATAATTTTATTTTAAAGATAATCACAAGAGCCTTTTTTATTATTAAAACATTTATTTCCAACCCGTAGAGCCTTATAGAGCTTTCGAGGCATCTCTATGTCATCACTCGTGTGTAGGGCTCTATATAGAGCATAGAGCGTGCAATATTATCAAGAGGCTCTATGCAAAGTGTGTCAATACAATGTGAGTTTTATGTGGGAATAGATATAAGGTTCAAATTACAATGATTGACACTTGTTCGCAACATGAAACAACTAAGTACCTATGTGGTAGTGGAAACTTTAGGTTTGTTTTGAACTTAAAAAAATATTTATTATAGACGCTATCTATAGTGAGAGCAGTCAGTGAATCAGTGGTAACGGCTACGACTTACGAATACAGGTCGTAGGTTGGAACCCTGACAGGTGCTTTACTTTGTGTAAATTATTTTTCCCCACCACTGCTCTCGGTGAAGGAAAACATCGTGAGGAAACCGGCATATCCTAGAACCAAAAATTTGAAGACATATGACATCTACTAACTACTATCTAGGAACATTATGTAGGCTGACCATAGATAGCATACATGCATATGCTAATTAGATTGTTTATGAACGTGAACGAAATCAATGGAGTATGAATAGTAGCAAGTGGTGTTCTATAGTTACTGCCTACCCCATCGAAAAATGGTGTGAGTTTATGAAATAAAAGTATATATTGTTTGAGGTTTAATTATGTTATTTTAATTAGAGGTAGTGGCGAAACTGTTTATTGAGCCCTGCGGCTGAAGGTTTGGCAAATCGTATGAAACTTTTTTTTTGTTTTACTGAATAAATAAACGTACCTATTTTAGTACGGAAAATAAATTGTTCCGATACTTCTTTGAGGCTCCGTTTTCCTAGTATTGAATCAGCCGAAAGTTAGCAAATTGTGTGGGTAGAACAATATAGGCTTTATACCACTAAACCTTCTAGGAACTTGCCACGAATAAGGAATATAATTCTTTACCTTTGACCTTTAACTAAACGATAATTCGCTAGTAAAAGGTAAGTGGTTATGCTAAATAATAACAAAAAGTAACTGAAGGGTGGGCGTTTTGGGGGACTGTCTTATGTCATTTTGACGTTCGAAAAGTGCTATTTTCAGCCTAGTTTGAATAAATGACTTTTTTTTTTGAACTTGAACAACCTTGCCAGGTCGGCCTTCAAGGTTAAACAGCACTTGCCGAGGACGGTCCGTGGACAGGTGACCGTGGTGTTGTTGTGGATATAACATACCTAGACGTCTCCGTGTCTTGGAATGCACGTTAAGTAGTTGGTCCCGGCTGTCATTAGTAGATCTTTGAAACTCGTTACAGGTATTCAGAAGCCCTAAAGTCTGACAACAAGTCTTGCCAAGGGGTATCGTGTTATCTTGTAACAGGATTGTGGAGGTCAGATAAGCTGTCACTCCATGTAAAATATGGGGATTAGTAGATGTCAAATGTCTTTTTTTTGGTTCTAGGACATGCTGGTATCCTCACGATGTTTTCCTTCACTGTTTTGAGAGCAGTGGTGGTGAAATAAATTACACAAAGGAAAGCGCCTGTCTGGGTTCGAACTTATGACCTCCGACTCGTAAATCGGGGCCGTTAGCACTAGGCCACCACTGCTAGGAAATAAATTCCCCACGTTTTACATGGGACTGTAATTATAAGGCCCGTATTACAGAACGTCACTCAAGATTCAAACATGAATTAAAACTAATTTCAACCAATCAAATGCCTTTAACTTTATAAAATAATAATAATACCAGCCTATTACTGTCCCACTGCAGGGCAAAGGCCTCTTCTCATACAGATAAGGCACGAGCATTGATCACCACGCTTGCTCAAGACGGGTTGGCGATTTCAGACTTATATTAACTATAAATCCAGGTTTCCTCACGATGTTTTCCTTCACCTATGTCGGTAATGTCCAAGATAAACTCAGAAAGTACATATGAATTGAAAAAGTCACATTGGTACTTGCCCGGATTCGAACCCACAACCTCGTGCATGAGAGGTGAGGCCTTAACCACTGGGCCATCACGACGACCGTTGACTTTACTTTACTTTAAATAAGCTTTAAGTACGTAATGCTTGAGTTCTGTGTTACGGGCCTTGGCATGGGCGCCACATTTCAGCATACCCCTTTGAGGAATACCAGCATGATGTTATGTAGATACTTCTTTAGTGTTTTTTCTATGGAAATGATCAATCATTAGCCTTGAAAGCCGATACAAAAACCTCGAACACAATTGTTCATTTTCATAATACAAGATTGATTGACTTACTGTAATCTAATCATTTTTACCTTTTGTATTGTATGAAAATGTTTTTCATGAAATATAATATATTCATTTATTGGTAATTTACCTTTCGATAAGATAATTTTACAAAGCGCCTATGGAAATTAATACCGACTTCTTTTTCTGTAATAACAGAATTTATCTTCTTAAATCATGTTAATTTGAAACAAAAGGATGTATCTACGACAGAAAATACGAGTATAAAGCTCAGATTTTGTACGAAATTATATTTCACAGAAATAGACAAGCATTCAAAAAACAGTAAAAATGTAAACCCAGCATAAAAACCCCTAATTTTTGCTTCAAAATTAGCGAGTGAATGAACGAACGATATGAATGAAAAACATCGTCCGCTCTTTCATTCAAATGTAAATGCGAACATTTACATTCAAATGAGCCTTTCTAGAATTATTACTGTCAACGCACAGGCTGACAATTAAAATAATTATTAATATCACACCGTTAATATTGTATGGGACTAGCTTCTGTGCGCGACTTCATTCGCGTGGAAGTCGTAATATACACAATATTATACTAAAATAACAGCCACATTTCTATAAAACTCCCTAGGCCGTCATGCCACCGCCTTACATCGCATCGCCCGCCTGTGCTATTACTTCCTTTTCACATAGAATTCTTTTCGCTTGGACTCTTTTTCTTTTTTCTCGTCTCGTAAGGGTTATAGCGTGATTTTAAAGATCGCTATACGGGTCTATTCTCGAACTGCAAATGTAAGTTTGTAATACCAAAAACAAATTGTGATAAAACTACAAATTAACAATTTTCGGACTTTTTCCTTAAGATGTGTTGTGATACCTTGCTTCCTGCCAAATTTCATGATTCTAGGTCAACGGGAAGTACCCTGTAGGTTTTGATTTATTTGCGAGTATCAAAATATGTCGCATAAATGGCCGTATTTTACTATTGCATTGACTGAGAAGCTTAATTTTTGAGCTCTAAGGGACCATAGACCTACGTATTTGATATACCTCCACGCGCTCCTAAGAAAAAGGGTCTTGATAGTGTGACAGACAGACAGACGGACGGACGACGAAATGATCCTATAAGGGTTCCGTTTTTTCCTTTTCAGATACGGAACCCTAAAAAACCAACACTTCAGCTTTATTATACTAGTATTGATTATTATATTAGTATTGATAGGCAACACTGGACTTTACAGGGCTATAATCACTGTCCTTGGCAGACCGTTTTGTATACCTACGCAGTTCATCAATGACATTTAAAAAGTCCTGATTCACTCCCTCACTCACTCAGCAACGCCCAGCCCAAACCTTTGTATTACAGTTGTCGTTAAGGTCCTTAAGTTATAAACTGAGCTACACGATTACTGACACATGCGTGCACTGACTGGATAGGTCCATTCAAATCTTTGTGGTTCTTTCCTCAAAAGACCATCTCAGACCCTAATCTGCATGGTCCTCACTATGATCTGATCATGATAATGTCTCGATTTTTAGAGAGACTGTGACCTCTGAGTTTGTTTCGTTGTTTCTTTCAGTTAATACCGACCTCGTCTAGTTTTAAAAGATTATTAATTCTTTTTACGTGAAATAATGTTTTTACAACCAATTTACAGAAATAAAATATCATTTTGACTTAAAAAGTTGATGCACAGAGGTTCCCTTTACGACGTAGGCACTGAATTTTTCGAAATTCCCGCTGGATAGGAATCAGGGTGGACAAAAGTGACTGGCAAATTTCTAGTGTCAGCTTCTGCATATTTTTTTATTACTATATATATATATAATATATCTTACAAAAGATATTAAAAAAACATTCAATCTTGAGGTCCCGGTACGTCGCGGGACGTCGCTTTTGTAATGCACCAGGGCGCGTTGCAGGTCGCACTGTATATCTCTTTATTTTGAAAACGTTGTATGATTTGACGATTGCTTTGGCTGGTTCAGCCCCATAGCTGAATACCGTAGATCCATTCAGGGTTTAAAAATAAACTGAACTTAAACAATTTGTTAGACATTGAGAATGGCGACTGTCTACCAAGGAAACAATACATTTCATTGGATCGAATATCTAATTCGGCTCTTTTCTTTTTGATAGCTCTTTCCAGTGCAGTTTCAGTACTGATATAGTTATTTTTGTCTGGTTCTAAGATATGATGCGCAATTTGAAATCTGTAAATCCATAAGCGAAGCAGCAAATAAAATTCTGAGATGCATGAAATGTTTAAAATTATGTTATGTTGGTTTATGTCTTCTTTGAGGGTTTTGTTTGAGGTTTGGAGTTAATGGATTGTTTTCTTTTTCAGGTACGTTTTCACTGATTTCTGAAAAAAGAATTGCTTCATTTGTGTAAGTATAGTAGAGAGATGTAACTTAACTTAGAAAAACAATTTCGTTGGTTATTTAATAAAAAAAAACACATTTTGACCTCGTTTGTAGGAAACCCAGTTTTTTTTTTACCGACTATATGTTTCACCGCGGGGGCGAACCAGAATCAAGTACTGAATCCATGGTAACAGGTTGTGCGTAGACGTGGGATGCCACCATGCATAGCAAATTAATTTTAAATTATTAAGCAAATTAAATTTTTAAGCAAATATTTTTTACGGAAATTAAATTTTAAGCAAATTGACTATCAACTGAAATTTCCAGTACATTCAAATCATAACTGTTATTCTTTGACAGTTGTATCAAATGGCTATAGCACGGCAAATTGACGTTGTGAATAATTTGATAAACAATTATTTTCCTTCACTTTACACCATAGTTCTAGACCATAGTTCTATAAATTATATACTATCAAGTGTTGCATTAAATAACACGAATTCGAATCGACTCATGAATTTATGAGCTTGAAGCACGGAATTACTTAGAATTACTTAACAACACAACTTGAGGTAACTTGGTAATTGTGGTGGTGGTTAAACGTTTATTACAACGCGGTGAAGCACGGAAAATCTTTAGCACTTAGCTCGTAAATTGATAATATTTTAGTGCAACATTCTGTACTCAATATGGCAAGGTGGCAATTATTCCTTCTAAGGACATTAGTGAATGATTTAAAAGGCGAAGACTTAGATCCCTGTTGTCAAAATTATTGACAACAGGGATCTAAGTCTACTTATTAACAAACTTTGCAATAGTCTCACCAATGTGATATTTTGACAGATTTTGTACTGTAAATCTGTCGAAGACTGACAATGAAGAGACCATTGCAACGTTTGTAAATTTGTAGACTTGGCCCCCTGGTGTTACACAGACACTTTAGAGATATACTTTCTTCTGAAGCCATTTAAAATAATTATAGACAAGAATACCCCGATACCGACACAAAATCCACTTCTTCAAAAGTCAGACACCATCGTTAACGTAAACGAAATCAAAACCGAATTGCATAGCATCCCCATTATCTCTCTTACAAACAAAGCCTTAAAAGCTATCCCCATTGGACAAGCAGATGTCAACATCTGTATTCGTTCCGGTCCTCAAATAAACGCGGATCACAAGCATAACGCATAAACAATAGATTGATTCCGAAGAACATTCGGACGCCATTCACTGTCGGGGAACGCGCCGGGAATTTGTAATTTTTATGGAAAAATAGGGTTCTGTGGCTGTCTCATTAGGTTCCAATCTATATTTATGTAGGTTGTACGGGTTTTTTTTATTCAAGGTACGCCAGAGATTTGTAAGGGCATGATCTTCTATATACATTACAAATTAAAACCGGTTTTGATCTCCCGTTGTAACCGTATTGTTCTTCTAAATTACACAACGGATTTCAAAGCGGTTTCCACCATCATTTAGAGAATTCATTACGAAATGTTTATTTGTATTGTGTATTCAACATTTTAATATTAAACTAAGCTATTAAACTATACTACTACAACTACTATTAACTATAATTATTAAGACATAATGATGTTTTGTTAAATCGTAAAAACCGGAAATAAAAACAACAACGATTAATATTGCAGGATTGACAATATTTTAGCAATAACTAGGTATCTATTGCGTTGGCGTAAAAAAGACGCATTTTTGCAAACATAGAAAGTGTTGGATAATGTCGTACCTTGTCAAAATTAAAGGGATTATCATGTTATGCAGTTAGGATGCAAGTTTTTCAGGATAATTACGAAAAAATATACTATTTTTTTCTGACATCGTTCATTCAATATACAAGTACATGATCGAGTGCCTTAAAATAATCCAATATCGACAGTGTAACGACGCGTAACGGTAATGTTTATGCTAAAAATTCATACAGAACCGCGAACTTTTAAAAGCTTTTTCGCTTGACAAGTTTTTTCAGCGGCTCCTATTGTGAATCGTAACTAGATTCGAATATGTTGACAATGAATCGTTCGCCACTCGGATTCTCGATAGGAAGTGAAAAATTTTCACGCTTTCAGCGCATATTGACTTCATGAATAAGTTACTTTAGCGGAAGCTGGGAGCTTCAGTTCAGAAAAGTATGGTCGCTGTAGGTACATTGTAGTCTTTTGTTTTGATTGGTGAATGATTATGGAGCGGTTTCCGATTTCAAGATGTTATTGTTTTTAAAATTTAGTTGTCGGACTACCTTTTAACGTATTTCCAAGAGATAAAAAGTCATTCTGCGGCGATTGAAATGACCTAAGTGATGGAGATTAAGTTGGCTGATTAGTAAGTACGTATAAATAACGAAGTAATTAAGTCAGTACCCTAATTGCGTAATGCACAATCAATTAGAATATGAATCGTTTTGAAACAGATTGCTAATCCATTGCTTCATAAGTTCGAAAAAAAAATCTGTTCAATAACGTAAATAACGCAATGAATGTTATTGAACTGTCAAAATGAAACATATTATTCGTAATCGTTTACGAAAATATGTTACGTAATCAGATAGCTGGTCTAAATCCTACTGAATATAGGCAGCAAAGGGATTCCCGGTGCTTCAGAAAAATAATATAAAGTTGCTTTATTGCCTCTGATGACTAAGTATTCAACGAAAATGCACAACAACAACTTTACTTAAAAGACAGTTGCTTTTGAAAAAAAATTGATAGATGAAATCTATCGCTCTGGACAGCACTGGAGATTTATTTAATTGCAAGTACTTTCTCAGTCAATCTGCCCCTTTTCAATGACAGTGTCATTGCAAATAATTTTACCACATCATATTCATATGTACTTAAAATGGACGATTTTAAGTCAGTCAGTAGCCAACATTAATGAAATTGCACAATAAAATTTTACACAGCCAAATAAAAACAAAACACACATGAAATTCCAATCACCCTATAAAAAAATAAATATGAAAATCAATCTCTGATCGAACTCACATAACATAATGAAACAAGTACTTATAATTTATTCCTTTGCACGTTAATTTTTTACATCGCCCAACATAGCCGTAGAATTAATGAGAACATTTTAACTGGCAACCCCGGAGTTTGAATTTATTTGCATGGCAACATTGGAATATATTATCTGTGCGTTAATTGTTATCTGTTGCTGTTAAAATTTATTTTATTAGGAGCCTAAAGCAACCAATAGGAAATTTTGTTTAGTCGATATGATCAATAGTTACTAGGGAATTATATTAGTTTAGTGAAAGGACTGTCAGGAGAACGATCAATTCAGTGTCATCATGCTATACTCATCATCATCATTTCGTTTACTGCTGGACATGTGCCTCTCCCGAGCATCTCCACATCGACCGGTTCTGTGCTTCTCGTATGCAGCGGATTCCTGCGGCCTTCACATGGTCATCGGTCCACCTTGATCGGTCGGTCTTCCAACGCTACGTCTTCCCGTACGCGTTCGCCACTCCAGAACCCTTCGGCCCCATCGGCCATCTGTTCTGCGACCAATGTGCCCTGCTCACTGCCACTTAAGTTTAGCAATTCTTCGGGCTATGTCGGTTACCTTGTTTTTCTACGGATCTCTTCATTTCTGTAGGGATCACATAGGGAAACTGCAAGCATAGCCCTCTTCATTACCCTTTGGATGACTTTCGGCTTTACTGAAGAAGTCTGTGCATATTAATCAGTAGACATCTTAGAGTACACACCCAAATCCAAATAAAATTGAGATTAAAAGGCCCATAAGCGAATGCAATAAAAAAAGTCCAGGGAACACGTGTATTACACACAATAGAGTAACCATTTATCGTTTTTTTAAAAGGATTAGTTGTAAAATGATGGCATTTGAAGTCCATTACGGTTTCCTACTACCATAGTGCTAACCAATATTTTTTAAACAAAAAAAAAATGCAAATGTACCACTCTAAAGCCAACGTCACAAAAAAAACTGACAAAGCGCGCATATTTCCGTGGAATTTTTAACGCGAACCGTCATTGCCAGCAAAAAAATACCGACGCCATGTTAATAGAACATTTTTGAATTTGCAACACTGTCGTTTGTCGGGACTCGATCTAAATTCAAAACGCCAGCTTCGTGTCAAACGGCTATTCTTTATTCGAATATGTTTTTCGAAATCGGAACACAATGTAAGGCGACCGTTAGAAGTAATCGCTTCCACGTACGACCTTTGTTATAATGGGATACCTCTGTAATTTTATTGGGTTATAAAATGCCATTTTGTTTTGGTATTACTGCTAAGTATTGGTGGAGCATGTGTAGTACATATATTGCCCGGACGATAATATTTTATACGTAATTTTGCATTCTATTCACCCTGATTCAACCTCTTGGCTTTTTTACTAACGTCTATGATTCAAGACTACACTAGATTCAAGCTACAACGAAGTTTCGTTGCTTGTGACCTAATCACAATCTTATCAACAACGTTACACTATACACGTACCTTATCAAAGTTGTGCCGTTCAAAGTGTGACAATATCGTTCAAGATAACTCGATCAGTTTGAACGCTTGATATTGTTCGATGAAAACTTTAAGCGTAAACATACATGTAGTTTGAACGAAGTTGAGATTGTCAAAGACTTTTCGAGGGTGACCTTGAGTTGAGATGACTTTAAAGTTTATAGGACAGTCTTTTAGTAGGTATTAGAGCAGTTTTGAGTATCAATGTGAATAGTTAAAAGAGTAGGGGAAGAGCAAAGAAACGGTAGACGGACTGTGTAAAACATAATATGGCTAGAAAGGGGGTGACTATCGAAGTGACGACTCATAGAGAAGTGTGGGAGAAAAAGACATGATGAGCTTATAGAAATATCCAAGAATATGAAGCACGTCCAGTATGAAGTAGAACAGCATTCGAGTAAAGTTCTCTGACACAGAAAAGAAGTTATTTTTTCCATGATTTAAAAACTGACTCCTGAACCTGCGATCTTTATGACAGACATGCCTTTAAACGATAACGCGGTCATATTGCTTGCCGGATATAGATATTCTGCGAACTCTTTTATTAAGAGTTTGCATTATTACTTGGTGCGTTTGAACCTCTATTTTTACTTCAATTCTGAGTATTTCTGTTGGTTTGACATCACAACTATGTTTCTTAGTTCTTGGAAGAGAAATAGAGGCAAAAATACTATTTCTGTGTTTGTGACTGCATCCACGATACACGAGAAATTCCTATTGTTACTGATACTGACAGCCAGTATAGTCCCACTGCAATGAACCAAACACAATATCAAATGTTGAGATAAGAAAATTAAAAATAAGGAAAAATAAATAAAAATGTGTCACTTTCGCTATTACCAGCGGTAATCAATATAAAAGCTATTTCAATTAGTTTACAATTTAATCTTTTAAGTAAAATCTTCAGGAAAACTCGCCCAGTTTCTCATTACGTTCGACATCTCGAGTTTCCACGATTTCCTTCCCACTGCCCACCCCTAAGCATCAAACCGAAACGCACTGAAATAAAAACGCACATTAAACGCAATAAAAACGTTCTGCAAAACCAAACGCTTATTACCAAACATTCTTTCGCTTAACGGTCTTATTTGAGTAGAGTTAAGGTTGAGATTTGTCAAATTTTAAGTATTCAAACGGCAAATAAAATGAAGATCGTTGTATCGCAAATAAAGGGGCCATTCTGAATTTTTACGCGAACGTATAAAACATGTCTTTACGACTCCTGCTCTCCTAGTACTTTTATGATAGAATAGCTTTTACCGTTTCTGCTTTTACCAATCGATTGGTACTTATATCTGTGTTGTTAGGAATATTTTAAGTGTTTGATGTTTTGAATAAACTGTAGACACATAGTTACATTGATACTTTTGCTCTGATAGATTATTCTGAATATTGTTAACAATAAAACGATACAATACGTTAATTTTTGTTTCGTACGGCCAGAACATAGTTATTGAAACATAAAAAAGCTACCTTGGATCATCATTATCATCATTGGTAGCCTTTTTGTGCCATGATTCCCTGGTCTGTGCGAGCGTCATACAGGTCTTCCTCGCGATCTTCTGTAGGTCGATCGATACCTTGGATAGATGACTCAAATTGTGCAGCAACATCTATTTTTCCAGTGTTTGCATTCAGCCCAAATTAGTTATAGGTCAGAAAAGTAGACCGTAATGATAGTCTATATCGTCTAACCTTAATAATTACAAAACTTATTAAAAAACCAGTCTTTGAAACATAATTCAAGTGTCATTATTTAGTTTATATAGTCAGCTCGCTATTTTTAGATCAGTAAAATTAAAATTTCTTTTTCGTTCAATTGATCAATGTGATGTTTCGAATGAGTGTGCAGTTAGTTAGTAGGTCCCTATGCTTTTAGGATGTTAAAAGGTTTTATTTTCATGTAAATCTATTAAACCGCTGTAAAAGAGCACACAACCAACTCCCATAACAATAAACTCAAAACCGCGTGAACACACTTGACAAGTTGGTAAAAACACGAACTAAATAACGAATAACATAAAAAACTTTAGTAAAGGTCCCACCGCACTATCACGGATCGTCACTTATATCAATCTGTCCAACCTTTTCCCAACTATGTTGGAGTCGGCTCCTAGTCTAACCGGATGCAGCTGAATACCAGTATTTTATATGGCGTTACTGCATATCTGACCACCACCACCCATAGTAAGACTGGTTGTCAGACTTTTGAGCTTCTTTCTGACTACCCGTAACGACTGTCAAATATAAAATGTACTGTCAAAGATCTATTTTCGTCATGCTCCCATAGATGTCACTGTTTGCGGTAGCCTCGGGGGTCGGGTTGCCTCCTTCCCTTAAATATGGTGCGGGGGGTAATGGCTGATCTTTGCGTTATGCTCGTGAATGGGTGTCGCTTGTAGTGACTGGTCGTCTTGCTGATCATGGTTTTGTTATTGTTATTAGTAATTAACTGTTTATTTATTTTACCTCGATGGTCCTAGATTATCATTCATAACTTCCAGTTACAGCTATATATATAGCTAAGCTATATGTAAGCGAGTACGCACTTTATGCCTGGAGACTTTTATTTAGATATAAAGTTTTGTTTACGTTTAGTTTTTATTTTTGCCTGAATATAGTTCTCGATGTTTTTGGTTGGTATACTGGCGTGTGCTGGCTGACATATGGCTAATAATTTATAATTTAAATTATGTTTTGTGTTGCATAATGTAAATTATTTTGCATAATATTATATAGTTTTTTTTTTCTAACTTAACAGACAGCTGTGCTGCTGGGGAGTTTGTTGCGCCACTTCTTCTTCCCAGCTAACGCACTAAGAAGTGGTGAAGGGTGGGCGATTACTGGGGGACTGTCTTATGTAATTTTGACGTTCGAAAAGTGCTGATTCTCAGCCTAGTTTGAATTTGAATTTAAATAAGAATGACAGCTGAGACTAACGACTAAATGTGCTTTAGGCACGGAGAGTCCTCGATATTATGTAATGGATGGTCACCCATCCACGAATCGACCGCGGCAAGCATAGCTTAGCCTTCGATCGACTCGTGTGGCTGTTTTTATTTAGCCACGAGCCCCTCTCTAACGTAACCCCTCTGTAACGGATCGTCAATGAAGCTCTTAATATAAGGTTGTTGGTTTATTACTTCTCTGCAAGTTATTGCTTACGTAATGACGCGTAAACTTACGTGACTCCCGTAAATAATATCTTTATACCAATTCTCGCTTTATTACAACAGAAATTGAGACCATTTTTGATTGTATCGCTTTTCCAAATAGGGTTGTTGAGCTTTTGGGTTCGGATATCCGAAATAGTCTGGATCGAAATTTGAATTTGGATTCCCGGAAGGGTATCCCAGTTATTCGTGGAATGGACGCTTTAGATTTAGATGATGTCTATGTTTGGTTATTGTGAAATTATTATATTATTGGAATATTTGCATTGAATTTGGTGTGGATTGAGGTATTATTTCCGATGAAGCCAGTATGAGGACTTCCGATAAAATACCCTGAAACTCCACTTTGTAAATAATTTTCATCGGTTTCACATTGATTTCAAGTAAGTCAATTATTAATACAGCAGCATTTACCTAAAAAATGTATATGTACAGTACCTAATACATATTTGTTAATGCAATTTGTTCTTAATCTGTATTTTACCGTTCAAAATATATTTTCTTTATTACCAGTAATGAATTCCCTGAAAATGTTACTACAACCAGTAATAATATTTTTTTTATTTTGATGAAACAGAAGTTAGATCATTAAAATTGGACATTAATCCGCAACAAATATTCGTAGAACAGCCCCCACAGATATCCGAACCGTTACAATTTATCCGATAACAGCCCCCACGTATTGACAACACTAGAGACTGAATATTACAGGGAAACAGAAAACATAAACTACGATATGTTTTTACGTTACTTTTATCAAATCGAGCGAAAATTCCGACAATTCTCGATCTAGTTACAAAAGTATGCCATTGTTACTTATTATTATGCCTGTGTCTTATGGCAGGCATAATATTGGGAATATAATACTATTTACTAACTCGTGGCTGAATAATAACAGCCGCACGGGTCGATCGTAGGTAAAGCTATGCTTGCCGAGGTTGGTTCGTGGATGGGATGAACATCTATTACATATCGAGACTCCTCCGTGCCTTGGAAAGCACATTAAGCCGGGTTGGTCCCGGTTGTTATTTGTAGATCTTTGACAGTCGTTACGGGTAGTTCGAAGCCCAATAGTCTGACAACCAGTCTTGGGTTATCGTGTTACCCAGTAACTGGGATGTTGAGGTCAGATAGGCAGTCGCTCATGTAAAATTGGTTATACTCTCATACTAAGGTAGCTATTTTATGTACTCGGCGACTGAGCTCTGCTCTGGTGAAAATAGAGAATGCTCATTTAACAGTACCTAAAGGAAAGTTCAAACTAATTCCATGTTGCCAATAAAGTTCATACTAATTTCATGCTGCCATGTCATTATTCTAAGGTACCCATCTTGTTATAAACTTTGGGCAACTGAGCTCTGCTTGCCCCCATAAACCCCAATATTGCAACTTTCATCGAAATCGGTAGAGCCGTTTTCGAGAACGTGATTAAAAAAATATATATATATGTACAAATATTGCTCGTTTAATAGTATAGGATTTCAATCCAAGTCATGGTCTATCTACTTAATGTCTGGTAAATTTATTTTTAAGCAAATTAACTACCAACTTAAATTGTCCGTACAATCAAATCACGTTGTGTGGCTATTGACGCAAGTTGTCAATTTGCTTAGCAATTAATTATCCTGACTGTACAACACACCTACATATTTACCGCCTTGCAGCGTAGGGTATTGAACACTACATAATAAATGAAACAACAAATTACAGTAAATGGACAAAAGTTACCGCTATACGTAACAAATAGAAAAAAAAAAAAAAACATTAAACCTATACGGGAACTTATAAAATGTCAGAAGCTAGGTGCATGGTTCCAATTGGTCGGTTCCTATGGAGAAGAGATGGGAAAACTCCACGGTTACTCTTTTAAAATAATTGGCTCTTACAATGTTTTCAAATTTCTATGTTAATAAGTATGGGAGACAGTGTAGGCCTGTCAACAGGTACCAGGTACTGAACAAAACAGAAAATGGTCAAAAAATCGAAGCATCTCTGAGTTTGCAACGCCTACGAAAAGAATCTACATAAAAGGTTATGATTTATATTGCTTTTTTTTGTTTTGTATTTCTGGTGTTAAAAAGAATATCTTTATAAATTAAAGGTAAATAAAATTATTACAAACCAAATACATAATATCGGCCGTTAACTAGCTAGTTGCATCACTTGCACAAAATAAGTAACCCTCATAAAATAACATAACCACCTGAAATTCAACTGGAACTAAAAACTAAAATAACTTACCTAAAAACCGAAAATAACGATCAACAACAACAAACTGCCTTCAATATTATATTTCAAAGCCAAACTTACTTTAATACAATAAAACTGATTTGAGAATCAGCCGCCATGATGGAAAACTTTACCTCTTTGACACAAGCGGCCAAACTCGCTGTGTAGTTCAGAATTTATACGTTGAATTAGATTTTATCAAGTGGACTGGCAAGCTAGTTGATAAATTTTGAGGGAGAATCTATTGGAGAAATGGAAATTGGTTATTTGTAAAGTCAAAGTATTGTTCGTGATTGTTTAAATATTTGTAAGGAGACATTAAGGCTCGTGCAGACCAGCGCGACTTGTCGCGCGACGCGACACCGGTTATTGTATACTGTGAAGTTTTCTTAGAAATTGTATTGTTCGTGTCGCGTCGCGCGACAAGTCGCGCTGGTCTGCACAAGCCTTTAAGACATCGCAAAGCGGTTGGTCGACTCTTCATGTGACCAGAAGGCTGGCCTATTCTTCGGCCAGAGAATTGCCATACAACGTGGCAATGCTGCCAACCTTTTGGGCACTTTTCCTGTTGACAGCGATGCGGACGAATTTTTTGATGCCCTATGATTGTTCCCCCCACCCCTTTCTTATATACTTGTACATATTATTATTATTATTATTTTAAGTCTGTTAGTTTTTAATTTTTTTCTTGTTACTGTAAATATTAAGAAATTAATAAAAAATATTATAAATTTTGTAAGGTGGATTTATTGAGATTGTTGCGTTTAAAAAAATGAACAGTCGCGGAACGAATACATTCTCTTATTCTTTTAGCTTTTTGAACTACCATTTTCATTCATAATGCTGGCTGTGAATTTAGTGTCGGAAAAACAATAAGACTCGTAAGTTCTATTGCAAAATATTGACCTAAACGTGCCTAACCTTTTTATTCCTCGACTGTAAACTGTACAGTCAGCCATTGACAGCGGTTATAACACACTTTACACAGGAGTAAGTGTGGTTTTCTAAGTTCAAGTGTTGCAAATGACGTATATCTGAATTTGGGTGTGTTTAATACCTCAAAATAATTTTAAAACAGGAATATTGAAAGTATTAAACTATCTACTCGAATTCCAATCGTTTTCCTCAAAAATGTTAACTAAAGTGTCAAATTACAGAAGCAATTTAAGTAAAATAAAAGAATTTTGATGGACCAAAGTTCAAAGCTTATTACCGTTCAAATCTATAGTTAGTTCTTCGATTAAAACTTAGTCGATTCCACTGCGATGTGATAACTTTAGAAAATACTGAAAATAAAACTTTAAAGTAACTTATTTTAGTTGAAAAAGTTTATGAAGGAAGAGTTTATTACGATTTGCAATTAATATGACATTTTCTGCAATCGTTTTGGAAGAGTTATGGAAGTTTTACGAGACTTTGTGACTACTATAAATTGAACTTGATGTTTACTTATTTATTTCGTGAGATATCATCACAGTTTTGTTCACGTATTCACTTCAATTTGTTTCTTCGTCCGTAACTATTCCGGCCGTCCCAAAAAAAATACACAAAAAGTAAATGAGGAAAAAAGGAAAGTCTACACTGTAGATACACTGAAGGTATAATGAAAAGTTTAATCACTGGAAACATTGATGAATTAAAAAGACTATTCAGAAAGGTTCCAGGGATGTATTTGAAAAACTTACTTAACTTTTTCGTTCCGTGACTGTATATCAGTGAACGTCTTTTACTGATGATCATCATGAGTTTGTTACTGTCTTTCTTCTCAGAGTAGTCAGATATGAAACATCGAACTCATCTCGTTTTAAAACGTCAGTTATTTTTGAGGTGTAAAAGTGTTTTTTTTTCGAACCTATTTACAAATAAGTGTGTTTAATTTAGTGTTAGATTGTATATCCTATATTTATACGGGGTGGCAGGGACATCAAAGCGAAAACTATTACCATGTATCATGATTCTGCATTGAAAATTTGGTTCGGTTATTTTTAAAAAAATCTGCTGTTCCATACATTTTGACCGCGTAGGTATTGCAGTTTTCTATGGGTTCAGAATCATGTACTGAATCCATGGTAACAGTTTTTGGGTCGATGTCCCTGCCACCCTGTATAATATATGTTTGTGTGTTTGGATGTTTCTTACTCAATCGCGCAAAAACGACTGAACGGATTTGGATTAAATTTGGCACACAGATAGTTTATAATCTGGATTAACACATAGGATGCTTTATATTCCGGTAGTACGTTCTCGTGGGATAATTTCCGAAATCCACGCGGGCGAAGCCGCTGGCAAAGACTAGCTGTGAATAAGATTTGTCATCGAGATAAGAACGAAAATAAAAAAATAACTTTATTTCATTTCATTGCAATTTAATCAGTGTGGCCACCACAGCCCATCGTGTATTCATTACTCATTCCATTTAACCATAAATTCAAATGTAATTTCCTGGAGATATAAGCTTATCTCCATCGTTAAAGTTAACTGAAGGTAAAAATGTTACAGTTGTTACATTGTAAGATTTGTAAAGCAAAATTGGTGCGACTCCATCTTTGTTTTATTTTGTGTGATACTACGGATCTAGATGAGATAAACTCGAGTTATCACCATGCTTGAATGAAGAATCGGTGATCACAGTTTGTTTAATTAAAAACACACAGGAAGACGCTGTTGTTTATTTTTTTTATTTGTGCGAAAAGTAGGTATCGCAGTGTTCTCAAAAAATGGAGTCGTTAATCATACCTACGCCAAAAACTTTACACAAAATCTGCCTATTATAGCACGAAAAAATACTATTTCAAATTGACATAACAGTAACATATTCTTTAACATTGCTTTTTATCGAAAACATCCAATTGAAACTCCAAAAATAATTTGGCACAATACTCTCGCAAACAATGTGTTAAAACGCCGACAATCCCCATTTACGCATGTTTCACGCAAAGATTACTCCTCTCGCATGATATTGTAAAAATTTAAAACAATAACAATAAACAAAGAATAAAAAAACAAAATACAAAAAAATACGCTCCTGAACGCATTTTGGCACAAAACCCGCATTCCGAAAATTTTAATAAACCAGCGGCCAAATCTGGAACTAAAAGAAATCATACAATTTTCTCTTTTTGTGAAGGCTACTAGCGCCACCGGGAACTGCAAAAATAAACTGGCAATACTGTAGGTTATGACGTTCCCGCGTAAGATTATAAATTGTTGCTTTTAGCCAAATTAAATTCGGAACACTTAAGGATGAGCGAGAGAGAGCTATAGTGAGTTGTAATGCGTGAAAGAGAGAGATGTATGTTAGGTGTTCCACTTCAAATCACGTCGTAAATGTGTTGTTTATAGTAGGCATTTCGAAATGATGTCTTTTAATAATATCGTCGTGTGGCGATAAAACTGTCCTTATAGCACCGATGTGATGTGTAAGTGTGTGGGGTTACCCCTGTAAGGGAGGTGCTATTAAAGGGCGAAGGAACAATATGTTCCGACAAATTATTGCAGAGTGCAGACGAGGAGATTTATGGGGCTTGGATGTTAGATAATAATAAAGGTAGGCAAATAAAACGGTGATGTGTAGCCTGAAATAACTAGAAATGCGGAATAGTGCTGTGTCCGTGGAGTTTCTTGCCCGTTCTTCTCCATAGGAACCTATTACGCGTTGGAATGGGCAACTAGCTTCATATTTCTGACTGACCGACCCCTTGACAATTCAAAAGTACCTGTTATTGGTTTATTTGAAATAAATGCTTTGAGTTTGAGTTTTCGAGTTTGTCATTTTATTTCACGAGAAAAACTGAAATAATGTTCTAGAAGGTGCAAAGTCAGTTTAAAATACTGGTATTCAGCTGCATCCGGTTAGACTGGAAGCCGACCCCAACATAGTTGGGAAAAGGCTAGGCAGAGAGAAGGTGCAAAGACAGTTTAATTTTTTTTTATAAAACAATAATTTTAATAAAGGCTTGTTTCTTTTTCTCCTAAAACGAAAAATATATAACGCTGTCTTTGTAGAAATTACAAAAATATCTTTACAATGAACCACAAGTGAAAGCAGTAAATTTATAATCTACAGTTACTATAATCTCAAGCATAATAAAATAAGCATTTGCTACATTTCACCAGTTTTCTTAACTCAGCCATTAATAACCTACTTTACATTTATATAAGTACATCACTATGATACCATTCAAATAAATAGACCACTCTCAGTCTTGTCAAAATAATAAATTTCTACCTCTCAACTGTAGCGGAAACTGACAACGTATAACTGTCTCGCTCTCACACTTGTTTTTTCCGTATTGCTGTCTTCTTTTTATATTAATATCACTAAAAGAAGCAATTTATATGGGAATCTTTTGTATAGGAATGTATCAGACATCAATCCTTGCGTGTGATCATTTATTTGGTGTCATTTCCCTTTGTGAGATCTGATGGTGAAGAAGCGGAGTTTTTTTTTTATAGTATCATAATAAGTGTGACTGAAAGTATGTGTAATGGCTTAAATTGGCAATATTTTGATGTTTCTTTTTTTCCGTCTTAGATAAAAACACAATTTATTTGGTTGGCAATTCCTCAATGGATTTGAAATGGGTTTTTTATTTGAATGTACAGTGGGCTCCAGAAAAACCCTACCCCCTTGCATTGTTTTTTTTAGTTTTTAGGAGCGAGGCTTCTCTGGAGCTCACTGTATCATTTAATTCAAATAAAGCCTAGTAAACACTATTTCCATATAGGCATAACTTTTATAGGCGTAACTATTTTTAGGTGTAATATTATCCAACATAAGATGTACGCAATACATGACACATAATTTAAGGGCAACATCAGGTATTAAGTAGGTGTACTCTTTAATATAAAGGGGACCACAGCATGCACAATAAAGTCAAAAACTAAGCTAACAAAGTTAAAACAACATTAATAGGTAAAATTTAAAGATTTTTTTTTTTTTTTAAGGAACATTAAAATCTTAAGAAAATATTACATTTAGAGATACTATAATTAAATTAAATGTAATAAACAGTTATTATAGTTGGACAGAGACTCGCAGATGCCTAAGTTCGTAACTAACGTGTTATATTGCCTACAAAGTCTTTGCACAGCGGCGTAATGACCAAGGTTAGTTTTTGAGTCGGGAATGTATGTAATATATGAACATTTTCAGTGGGAATTGAGTGGAGGTTGACAACTCCAGCAACATCCATCATTGGTAGCCTTCATCCACCCACTGCTGAGTATCCTGAGTATATAGGCCTCCTCCCTTATGTGCCATGCATCCCTGGTCTGTGTGAGAGTCATCCAGGTCTTCTTCGCGATCTTCTGCAGTCCCCCCCATCTGGCTATTGGTCTGCCAAGGCTCCTCCTACCGTTTCTCTGTAAACATTCCGTTGGAAGTGGGTTCCACTCTGCTTGACAATTTATGAGTTTAAAAGTCAAAGGAAAATCATATTTTACATTTTTGGTATTTTATAGGCCTTCTATTTTTAGTATTTCCTACCCAAATTACTACAAAGAAGAAGAATCGTTCCAAATCCGTCAATTATACTCATATCTAAAGGGTGTCAGTACCAACTATGAACAAAAGACTAACTATCGGGAAATATAAAGAAAGTCAGCTGACAATGCAACTCAGATGTAGGTCACCACGATCTGTGGGTGCTGGAAGTATCTTTTTGTAGCGTTTGTTTATACAAAGATGCTGAGAAAGGCAGCGTTGAGTTTTTACAGCATTTTCAGGTGTTTTTTGTTAAAAAAGCTTTCGAGACTTTTCCAGGGCAGTATGTCTTTTGTACTGAATTTTGCACATGTTTTTCGGTAAAGAAAACTTACTCTGAATATTCTTACTCATTTGTGTGACTTTGAGCCGTAGACTTTTATGCTTGACGAACCGTTTTAACTTTTAAGAACGTGCTTTCTAAATTCCTAAGAAGTTATTAATATCAGCTTAATTTGAAAACATATTTTGAATACAAAGTAGTTTTCAAATTGTATTACCATCAGAATTTAATGTTGCTATGGCTTACCTTGTGCTTATGCCTATGGCATAAAGTCCGCCTCTAGACATTTGTGTGCATGTAGTATTCAATAAAAAATAAATTAATGGCGGACTTTAGTACAAAAGTCCAGAACCAAGATATTTAGTGCCAAGTCGTGATAAGAAAAAAATACTAAATGAGTCATACTCGGCATTTCAGGGACTGATTAGAAAGAAGTAGAAGCAAAAATTACTGACTACAGAGAGAAGGAACTATCTACCTTAACACAGAAAGTATCTTCCCTTACACCTATCAAACACAACAATGTAACATGCAACTCAATAACAGCAGAATCTCCTGCCCCATCCAGCTCTCTAAATCCGCACACGACAGCGCAGCATATTTCAGCCAAGTTTACGATTTGCCGCCGCCTCGTAAACACAGCACAAGAGTTATGTTCTCAATGCACCATACATCACAGTTCTGTTAACAGGTTTCTTTAATAAAAATATAGTTGCATCTGGTGGGTGAAGATCGTTTACGTCAGAGATTTAGCCTTGGGCGTGGTTCAGGGAAAATAGAGGGAAATTCACATAACATAACATCATCTTGCGTGCATCCGCCGAAGGGTTAGGCAGAGCTGTAGGGTCTACCTATAGTACAGACATTCTGCCAGTTGTATTTAAGTCCCATGTAATAGGGGGTGAACCTATTGCAATATTAACCGTTATTAATACAGACACCGGAATTCTTCTTAAAAAATCCTTATGGAAAAAAACTAATAACACTTTGCCCAACCTTGGGAACGAACCTAAGAATCGGCAGTCATGTTTGCAACCACTCTAGACCAACAAGACAGACTTTCTTTAAAACTGTTGTGAATATAAAGCAAGCATTATTTTTATTTGCATGGTCCATGAAATTCATATATTGTTCAGTAACTATGTGACACACTTAAACTCATGCATCCCCCACAAATGTAACACCTTCATGATACAGAACTAAGTTTGAACCGCGTGAACTACCGATGTGAGGCCGTGTGAGGTGAATGCGTTAGTTTAGAGCGTTCGATGATTGCTTCCCATTGATCTTGTAGACGAACACTTGGTTCAACTCTGTGGGAATCTATTTGAAATGGTGACGTAGTTGATACTCGTATGTGTACGTACGCTTATACCTGAAGATGATTACTATATTGGCAGTATTTGCGAACTGCGGTCTTTTAAAGCAAGAGGTACATAATGTAAGAGAATGAGCAGCTGTTTGTGAGTGGTAAAAATTACATAAGTACCGAAAATTACCAACTTTTCAAGCGTGGTATTTCACAGCATATTCTTCTTATATCATCAAACCTACACGTTTATAGAAAAGTATATGTTTGGGATGAGTTTTTATTGATTGACTGATAATGTTGATAACAATATATAATATCACGCTTGTAACCCCTGAAGGATTAGGCAGAGATGTACCCTTTAGTACACCCCCATGTTTCCAGTTATATTTTATAAGTTCCATTTAAAAGGGGGTGAGCTTATTATAATATTGAAGTGTCTTATATTTCAAACTTTAGACAACTTTCTTTTGCCTTTTTGCTTGTAAAAACCTAAAACATATTACCAATCAATACACGAAATACTACGTACACTGAAACCTAGGTTCGTATAGCACCTCGTAAAACCAGTAAAAATAAGTCAACTCGTAAAACTGGCTGGAAACGTGGAACTACCCACATTCATGATCTTTTACTCGTCAGTCGGCGGCTCCTAACTGTCCGTGGGGAGAAATAGATTCTTTCCGAACTAGTGTCGTGGAAGTGACAGGTTTACAGTTGACTTTGCAAAGAGAAATAGTTTGTTATGTTATACATAATAGAAAAGAAAAGAAAAGAAAAGTAGAAATGGGTTTTGGTTTTGCATAGTTGATAGATTTTACCTACACAATTACATGTCTGTATAGTTTTGTTTTACAATCTTCAATCAAGTTGTACCAAAACACATTCATCTAATGAATGAAATGGTATTCGGAATATCCGTACATTGCCACAAAGAATGAATGAAACTACAAATTCAGCGATGGTTTTCAGACAGTAGACAAACGGAGTTTGCAGGAGGTACAATTATTGTACCTCCTGCAAACTCCGTTTGTCGTGTTTAGTTGTAATTCAAAATTCAAATTTGTTTTTGAACGTCAAAATTACATAAGACAGTTCCTCAAAAACACCCGCCCTTCACCACTTCCTAGTGCTTAGCTGCGAAGGAGAAGTTTTATTACAACTACAGCGCTTCCAAATCCTGTCTGGATCATGACGTCGAGAAAAAATGCTCGTTACGTTCTTGCAATTTCACCAATATTCAAATTTTTAAAGTGTAGATCAGCGATACTGCTTGGCAACCAAACTTTTGTATAATAGTATTGGCTCTGTCCTAGGTGACGTATTGTTGTTTAGGAAGTTCTACTCATATAATGTATTCCATTCATCCGTAAACAGTTAAAATTATAATGTTAAATGATTATTCCGCTATTTTCGTCTCGATACCGAAAATAACGCGAGACGAGCTTTACGCCTACGAACAAAGGGTATTGGTAACTTTGGATCCTTGCAGTGGGAAAATATAGTCTTTATAAATATTATGAATATAACAGAGGACGGAATGAGTCTCTTTCGTTATTTTCAGGCATATTTTAACTACTGTGGGTGTTGGTTATTGCGTAATAGAAAAACCGTTTGCAGTCAAGATCAAATTATAATTCACCATCACTTTAATCATACTAGCAATACACGAGATGACCATTCGGAATGCATGACAGTTTCTAAACGTACTCACTGCTTGACCACCACCGATGAACTCTGCTTAGCACCAGCCAGTCCGAGCGTCGTGTTGTAACTCTGTCGGGCGACGTTAGGCGGCGCTGGCGTCACGATTAGTCAACTCAGTAACGTATTTCCGAGAAATATAAGTGGTTGCTTGCTTTTTCACTCGCATCATAGAAAATCTACTTTATGTACGGTCAGCAACAAAAGTCGATGAACTGTTCAGTGTTTTTATTGAGCAAAATATTTAAAGAAAATAATATTGGAACAGGTGTTAAACTCGGATAAAATCTATATAATACAAACTCTTAACGATTACATCAAATGCTGAAAAGAAATGTATCGAATTATTTTGGTTCTATTTAGATCACAAGTAAAAATAACTTAAATTACATCTGCTGCTGACCGTACCCCCTGCTGGGGTTGCGAGTTTGTCCGAAAGGGATATCGCGGCACAACGGAAGGAACACGGGTGGGTTTTAGTCAGTAAAAGTCTGACACACCCTCCCGCTCCGCCTAGAGCGGGAGAAGTTATTTGATAATTTTGCTGACCGTACCCACCAGGACAAAAAGTATCGTATGTGCGCTGATTATTTGCGTAGTATTTTGACCGATGGTTGTTGGAGAAGACGAATCCTGGAGTGAATACCGTGAATCATTGGCAAGCGTAGCGTGAGATTTCCCCAGTTAGATGGACCAAAAACGCGACTGGTATAGATTGGATACGAAAGGCCCAGGGAACCAGGAGTTGTGACGCAACTTGGGAGAGACCTGTATCCAGCAGTGGACTCCGCTAGGTTGTGATCACTAAAATTGATCAACCATTCATTATTTACCTCGTCGTGCTCGTCCACCGTAAGCGCTATACGGGTTTTCGTCACGGTTGTCGTCTTTCAGGAGTTGAAATGGTTGGGAAAATAGTGGAAGGCTTGTCTCATTTCCATTTCAAATCCTACCCATAAGCACAGAGAGACAGTCCTCAACATTGTAAATATAACCAACCATCGTAAAAGTAACGATCGGCAACAAAGTGTTGCAAGTAAAAGTTAGCGCGACTTTACGATCGCTCAGCAGTAAAGTGCAACATTGTTCACGGTTAGACGAGATTTTGTATCGTTAGGCTTGTTGGTGGTTTGTTCGAGGTATTTCTTAAGGGCGTATTTTGTACGTTTTTGACATGACGACGTTGTTCCTCACTAAGAACTAAAGGAACTAAGGTGTCTATTCTCTAAGTCCGTCAACAAAAATACGGGCCCGTCCGATAGAGTTGGTCCGTCAAGATACACATCGGGAGTAGGGGACAGCTGTCAAATCGTGTTGTCATGCATTCTCAGTTCGAGCCCTGAATTAATCTTATCTGCGTAAGTGATACGGAGTAGTACACATCAGTAACTTCGGCCGAAACTATGGTCTTTATGCTTAGGGTGTAGACCCTCAATACTTATCCCTTTTTTATTTGAGGGATTTGTTAAACAGTAGGTAAATAATCCAGCAACAAATCGTGTTGCAGTCAGCCCCACTAACACGTTCAGCACGGCAAAAGATATGGGCAACAAAAGGCTAAACAACTAAAAGGCTGTCCAAGACTTTGTGCACAAACTTCAATCTTTCGTCTGACCTGGTCAGGGGATTACGAACAATCCTTACCTAGTGCACAGCTCCACTCTCAAGGAACAAATCTTCCGAATTTAGACAGAAAGTAGGCAGGCAAAGAGCATACAACAATGTATGTAAAGATAAATCGTGTATTTAAAAGCAAAATACACAAAGTGCCTAGCATTTTACCTACTATGTCGGGGTCGGCATCCAATCTAACCGATTGCAGCTGAATACCAGTATTTTACATGGAGTGACTGCCTATCTAACCTCCACAATCCAGTTACTGGTTAATACAATACCCGTTAAACCTTTAAAATAAACAAAGGGACAATTTAGGCATTATACTATAATGTTGTTACCAATTTTCTTTGAACTAAAAAAAAACGAGTCATAATGATAATGTGCTTCAGAATAAAAAACATGAACTACCGGCGGATGACGTCATAGGAGACGCGTCTATCATAAATCATACGCAGGTCATTATTGGCTGGATCAGGGTGTACCACAGAGTAGGTAGGAACAGAAGACTCACTAAAAATGGGATTATGTGAGGAGGTGGTGCAACGATTAATCGAGTTTAACTACAATCGACTTGTTTCAGTGTGTTTTGATGACTTAGATTGTTTATCAAACAGTAAACCCAACTTATTACAGCCGGTCTACTCTGTTAAAATCGTCGTGAAAACTAAGGTTGAGTGAGCTTGAAGAGAGCTATCATTCGATTGACATTATTGACAGCTCACTTACCCTAAGTTTTCATATAAAGATTTTCAAACAATAGATAGGCAGGCCTCTGCTGGGCATAGGGCTGTCCCAAATTGTGTTTATCGACTAGGGCCGTAAATACTAAATAGTTGCGGCCCGTGTACTAGAACTTCGAATGTGTGAGACAGAGGTTTAAATGTACATAATGATACTCATATCTTGCACATTTTATTAGAAAGATTAATGAAGAAAAAACAATAAAAAGAATGTAAAAGGAAAACTTGTCAACCGTTTTCATTTCCGTCCTTCTTCTCTCTTGTCAATACGTCAAGCTCATGCATCAATGAATAGATTACCCAGTCAGTATGGCTTGCTGATTGCTTGGTAAGAGTAAATGCTCTGTCAAAGCACCCTACCACAATTTGTTGCATTATTGTGATCATTTTCTCATACCTTGTAACAAGTTGATTTTCTGAATATTTTTTGTATCGGTATTCAGTCTAATCGTATTAGTTGATATGATAGATTTAGTAACAAAAGAGCGCTGATTTATGATGTGTTGAGCCTCACCATGATTCTCGTTATCTTATGATAGTATGAGGCAAATAAGGTGTTTGTTTTGATATCATCTGTAGTTATTGCCAAACTTTTTCACGTTGTTTCCAGAACAAATGTGAAAATTGTATGTCTTTTGCACTTAAATAACATAAGTAACGTGAAGCTACTAGGAAAATTCATAGTTTTTTCTATAAATAATAAACCACTTTACAAGCCATAAAACACATTATAATTAAGCAAAATAGATATTACCAAGTGTTACTACGCCGTAGCACACATCACCTCTACGCAGCTACGCGGCGTAGCAAACTAATAAAAAGCTATTATTATTCGCTACGCGTCGTTTAATATTTGACTGGTTTATGTATCAGGCTTATGTACCTACATGGATGGTAGAATAAAGTAAATAAATAAAGATTTACGTTTTTAAAATAACGAATAATCGCTCTAACATATATATTTTTTGGTAGTTAATTGGACTGGAATTCTAAAAATCTATAAAAACGTGGTAACATAATATTTCTGATCAGCATACTTTATTAATGGTAAATAAAAATGTAATAGTAGTTTTTATAATATGAAAATGTTGTTTAACAAAACTCTCGTTTTGAAATGCTGCCCTATTTTTATGAATACTATTTCCTCCCAACTCTTTAATTTAAAGTATTCCTTCTGGAATTTTCATTGCTATCGTTTGTAAAACCCCATTTTTCCTCATTTATTTACCAAATAACAATAAAAACACCATTCCCTGTTACAGTAGTACGCGGCTCTCACCGAAACTCTTAGAACAAAGTATAAAATATAAGATTGGTAAGCGACAAACTTTGTTACAGACGCAACCTTCTCTGTTCTATAGAAAGCTTTTTGTAGGGTTGCCAGATACAAATTAATCATTAGAATTGGTTTTTAGATAATAATTTACTGCAATAATAGTACCTGGGCGACCGAGATGAGCTCTGGTGAAAATAGAGAATTTTCATTTAATAGTTTAAGATAATTCATACTAATTCCATGTATAGTACCTACATACTAATTCTATGCTGCCGTGATAGTAGGTACTTACTTATTCCAAGCTGCCATGTCTACCAAATATTGTCAATTGTTTTAAGGTAGCGTTTGTTCTCAACTTTTGGTGACTGAGCTAAGGTTCGGATGAAAATACGTATACAACGAATTTTCCCAGATATGAGTCCTAGCTAGATCGATTTTTCGCTCCCATAAACCCCATCAGCTATATTGCATTTTTAATTGTTAGACCCGTTTTCGAGAACGTGATTACAAATATTGATCATTTAATAGTGTAGGATAGAAAACGCATCACTTGTGACATATTCAAAGTGAACATAAGCTCCATTATTCATAAACTATGCTTAAAGTTAAGACACGTCTAAACGTCATAAAATGTATGGTTATGCAGACGCTTATCATTACTTAACTTTAAGCAACGTTTAAGTGTAAGGGGGATGGAGTTTACGGATTTGCAACCCGGGTGACCGGATATGGATGAAAATTGTACTACACATAGAATATGCCCAGAAACTGGATATTTTGTGTCACATTTAATATCATTATTTTACCCGAAAGACGTCCACTGCTGAATTTCGGGCAGATAGTTCCTTTTTTTTCAATTCTTTAATGTGATACTGATTTGACACACGTCTCGCCTACCTAACTTGAACAATCGTAAAAACAACGCATCATCTACTAGTACATCTATTGAAAAAGATACTGCCGTCAATTCTCATTTATGAAAAAAAACACATAGGCAGTTCATTAAAGAGACGAAAAAACCCATGAATATAACACAACTTTAATCATCCAAGCATTATTACTTTTCCCAACTTTGCCAACCCGTTCTACAACTTTGCAAAACTTCGCAAAAAGTTGTAAAAAGTATAAATATGTTCACGAAAAATGTTTTTGCTACAATTTTTTTTAGAGAAGTTTTAGAGTTGGCAACCCTAATGCAAGTTGTAACCGGTTGAAACCAGTTTCAAGTGACACTTCTAAGTTTTACTGCAAGTGTGCGAGCTAGCGAAAAAGTTACAAAATTATGAGATTTTCATTCTTATGCAAAAACGTAGGGTTTCAATGTTGTTATTGTATGGATGCTTTTTGCTAGACTGTATCTATTTGTTTTAGTGATAGTAAACTATACCAGTTTGTGAAAAATCCCATTGATTGTAAAGGGGTAGACGAGTTTGCAGGTGATATTATGTAACCTATGATTTTGCGAGAGAATTTCCAAAATGTAATGCTATATAGTGACGGACAGAATAATGAGAGTTATTCCGGACAATTGGTTGACATAAGGCAACAGAGTATTAATTGCTTGAAATGCATATCTGGCCAAATCCAATAGCGCTCGATAAAAGATACGTCTCTATAACAGCTTCAGTGGTTTTCATAAATAAACTCACCCCTTCTTCCCATGGGCAGAAACTATAAAACGCCACCTGCTACGATCCTGACATACTCCTTTTTTATTTAGTTTACGTTCATACATCTAGTCATAAATGCACACTGCGTTGCAAGTACTAAGCACCTGACCTTTCTGAAGAACATCACTAATAAGGTCGCTATATGACCATCTGGGCGTCCCTTCTCGATGTTTCCACTCACATCTGCCTTGTAAATACCTTTTCTTAGTCGTCTTTCATTCAAACTCTCAACATTACCAAATTATGTACGCATACTCTTTTCAAATATTGTATCTACATCTGCTAGTAGTTTTCAGTAACTTATTATCAAATTAAATAATTACCGAATTGCCTTATTAACTTTAACAACATTTCCCTCTCATTACTACTATCCATGTACCGTTCCCTACCGCCCTACCACCATTCCACTATGGAACACAATTTCCACTTAAACCATCTGTATTTCCATAAGCTTTCACTTCATATTAAAGGTACCAAATATCTACGTTACATACTGAATATTGCCATCAATTAAGATCTTATTGCTGATTTAATAGGGTTCAAATTTAATCGTTTTATGTGTGTAATAGAATTTGCTCAAAATGTGAGTAGGTAGCAATAATTCTTCAATTAACTGAGCCTCTGGGGCGTGGGGGGAGATTGGTGCAAATTATAAGTGGAAAACTATTTTTAATAAACTAGATATAGGTCGCTGCGAAGGCGTCAACCTGTAAAGATTATATCATAATCTTATGCGTAACTATTTGCTATAATTGTTATTCACCATAAAGTCCTATACTGTTACAACCATTCGTGTTCACCTGTGAATGGTATCAGTTCCTTTGAGATCAAAC
Organism: Agrochola lota; assembly: GCA_947364205.1. NCBI lineage: Eukaryota > Metazoa > Arthropoda > Insecta > Lepidoptera > Noctuidae > Agrochola > Agrochola lota. Next base: position 14,830,352 of record OX376244.1, on the reverse strand, counting down.
GCCATCATTGCTCAGCTTGTGAATTCACTCGATATACTGTGGGTTCGACTGGAAGAAAAATTATCAAACTAATTTCGATGTTGGAGCTAAAATTATAGTTGGAACATTCCATTAATGATTTTTGGGTTTTTAGTCATATTGACAAGTGGTCATTTGACAGTAAATTTGTTTATGACAAAGCGCTACCTAATACCACGAAGATGGCGCGATTTGCGAATATTATTATCAAAAACTGAATCTAATAATTTAATACGAGAACTAAATAAGTTTCAATAATAGAAAACCAACTATAAAGTAATAAGATTATTTTACACTGCAATTTACTAATGAATACCTGTTGTTTGATTAAATTCCTTGAATCACAGGAAGTGTTGTCAAAATAGTAATAATGTAGTTCAATGTGTTCTAATTTAACTTTAGTAATTCTGAATAACCTTTGTTTTTTGTGAATATTAGCATTGTTTAATTATAAAATAATTAAGTTATAAGCATTTTAGCATTATTTATAAGTTTTATTGAACTAAGTTATTTAAGATTTTGTATTGGAATACGCGGTATATCCGCTGACTTGGAGAAAGGGGTGAACACACAATGGCGCGTGTGGGTACATGAGATGAAAAAGAAAAGTTGTGTTCAACCTCTGTAACATAATGATTTGATTTAAAAGAGTGTCTATGGAGTTTCTTGTCCGTTCTTCTCCTACTTCGTTTTGGAATGGGCGACTAGCATCACCAACTAACTTAAACTCAATGACTCCTTGATAAGTGACAAGTGATAACTCAAAAGTGTAAATGTTATAATTGAAATAAATGCTTTGAGTTTGAATTTAGAATTGTGTGTGATTGAAAACCAACTAGCAGTATCTACCATCAACAAAGAATTACACCGGAGACTGGTCAGACACGGCACGGAGTAGATACCCCGTCGTGTCATATATTTATTATTTATTATTTTTTCTGTAAGTTATCACTTTTAAAAGTGCCTGTCTATTTGAAATAAATGATTTGACTTTGACTTTTATATTAATAACAATAAAAATCTTTCTTTCTGTATGGTTACTGCCTCTCGACCTTCACAATTTTAGTTCAAAGATGCCCCGGTAAGGTACGGTCATCTGTAATGATAATAATACATCCCATACCGATTTTGGCTACGTTGACCGTCGTATTTTTTATTTTTTTATTGTTATATTATCAAATAATTTCTGCTCTCGGAGAAGTGGGAGGGCGTGTCAGATTCTTACTTACTAAACCCACCCGTGTTCCTTCAGTTGCCGGGGCCACGGTATCCATTTCGGACATTCCCGCGAGCCCGGGATTATTACATTTCGGTCATCTGAACGTCAGTAATAACAACCGCACTAAGAAAAAAAATCTTGTTTATGCTATGAAATGAAGGCGCGTTCAAAGTCAAACTGTTGATTGACATATAGTTGACTGCACGTTAATGCCTTCATAATTATTTTAGCTGTAACATTGTTTTATTGATTGAATAATTACAGTAATATGGCTGCTGATGTAGTTGATTGAACACATATAATTAAATACCTAATTTTAATAATGGGCCTTTTTAACTTTGTCTCCAAAATCTCCTGGTTTTGTAACTGGTATAAAAAAATCGATGACTAAAATGTAGGTAAAAAAAAAAACCATTGTGTTGTTTAACCTACCCCTATTTTGCTCAGTTGACCCCTACTTTACTAAGCTTACCCCTAATTGTCATCAACGCATGACGCTCCTTAACTCGCTCCGCTTATTAACTTACACCACACACTAATACATCAACGGTAACGCGCAAATCAGTCCTGAGCTAGCGATTTATGACTCACCCCCGACTCAAGTGAGTAGGGGGGGATGGGGCACGATTACCTGTGAATTGTAAACAGCCTTTAATTTGGTGTACAATGTTGACAGGGAAGTTGATGCAGTTTAGGAGATAGTTTTTTGTTTCTCGTAAAGCCCTTTGTAAAAACACGTTTTTCTTGAAAAACTACGGCTTATATGCCGTGTGTAGGCACGGTCGTCAGTGTTGTATGGATCACTATGATAGCTTGTTGACAGACACGTTCTTTCTACGCCGCGCTTTATACCACATACTGTAAAAAAACCGTGCTGGGTACAAAGGGCCTGAAGGGTTTAATTGATGGTGTTTTGTTTTACAACGGAACAAAACTTGGGTCAACATACTTTTTAGTTATGAGCCTATACACACTATGACAAGTGCATTTGTAGATACAAATACTGACTTACAGTCACTGAGTCACTCAGTGACAAAAAACAACGTGATCCTTATTCTAGTTGCTGATTGGGTTGCTTTCAGAGGTATAGTTTGACCGAGACCACTGTACCGTGCCTTAGGAACCATTGAGGAAGGGGCGGTGGAACGCCCCGCCGTGAGCGTTGACAAATGCGCGGCCTGCACTGCCCCCCAGTCTGGCCGCGCACATGCCTAAGGCGCGGTACAGTGGTTTCGATCAAACTATAAAATAACTGTCAAAGGACCGCAAAAAAATAATTATAAAAGCTATTTTCCGACATATTTGGACCCATACATACGAGTGTATAAGGGGAATAGAAAACCTCATTTGCAAAAACATATAGAAGACAAGACATAGTACATATGTAAACTCATTACCCTTTCTTTTACTCAATGGGGTAACAAGGTCAACTCGGCCCTTTGTGTTATAAAGAACTCTAGAATAAATCCAATGAAATCAAGAGGATGGCTTGTGACATAATAGTCCCTCATTTGCTAAGTTACTGCAATCACCAATCTGTCAAGTAGTATCTGATATTATTATTAGGGTTGAGTTGACTCGGGCCGAGCTGTCACTAACCCAACCAAACGTGGTGATTATTCATTACAATAGCGACTATTTTGTTGCTTTTGTTCCAAAGGACTTATAATGAAGGATCATTTAAAACTCTAAAGAACCTACAGACTTTCTAGACGAAACATTAAATTCAATTGTTCTCACAAAACCCTAATTAGAGTGAAAAAGTCATTGACAACTTTTTGCTCATTTTTCGGGCCCTAAATATTTTTGAGACCCCTAAATTTATATAATTGGACTTAGAAATTAACGAGCGCCCGTCGCTAACAGGGGAATTAGTCTAGAATTTATTAAAACCGAGGTACTTTTCAGTCTAGAAATAAGATATATTAAGTTCTAGGTCATCCAACCGCTCTTTATTGTGACTACTTCTGTCAGTGAAATGTTACAATTAAGTAGGTTAAAAATAAAGTTGACGTTAAAAATAAAATTGTGGAAGATTGATGAGTTCAAATATATGGCAACAAGTAGATTTTTAAAATAGTTAATTTTGTAACGGACCGTAATCAACCTCTAACTATGAGAATGGTCGTGCAGGAGGAACCCTGTCGCTACTTATTTATTTTCACTGCTGTAGATATAGCTAGAAATTAAATTTAAATCATCTCCAGCTTATAGCAATCTTCTGCTAAACAAAGATATCTACAACTGTTCGCCATTTAACTCGAAGGGGCCATTTCATCCAGCTGCTTTCAATTTCTAAATAATAAACCAAATTCTACTGCCAACCCAACTATGCTAACTCAGTAACCACAATATTATGCTCAAAATCCTCCAATACCACTACTCCACCAACAAAACAGCTTGAGGCATAAACAAACCATCGACACTACCCCAAATTTGTCCAAACACATGTCCCCAAAAAATGCATCTTTTTCCCCATAATAAAACGATAAGGCAGACCTCTAATAAAACTCCGTATTCGCACAAAATGTTGCAATACTCACAGAATAGTGCAAAAAGGGTTAAACCGTGCAACATGGTATAAATTATGCTGTGAAAAATACACAGAAGACTTGAGATCCGACGGGACTTAAGCGCGCCTTATCTTCGTGACACACTGGCTTGGAAAATGGAAGGCTGAATTAGGAAATTAGGAATAAAATTGTGTGGAAATCGATTGACACGGTACGGACATGTGAGGCGGAGGAATGAAAATGTTGTGAGGAAAGTTTTGACTATTAATGTTGATGGCTATAAGAGTAGAGGAACACCAAAGAAGCGATAGATGGACTGTGTGAAAGGGGGTGAAAACCAAGATGAGACTAATATAGAAGAATCAAAGAAAAAGTCATGTTGCGCCGACTCCAAATAAATTGGTAATGAAGAGAAGAGAATGATGGTGAACGCGTATTACTCTTTCAATTATACGTTTACGCGATAGTTCCAATTATTGTTAAATTGAAACTTTCATATGCAGGATTTATTTATGCATGAGTAGGTCAACATTTAATGATAATGCATTTACCACTTATCAGATTATTATCAATAATTCAGGCTCCTTTTCACTGTGCTTGTGCAATGGATAATACACAATACAATAGTCAATTAGCTCATACACAGATTTTCCCCGTCGATCCCAACAAACAAATATCAAGCTAGCAATAGCTAATGCTGCGTTCATGATATTTTGCAAACTGCTATTGACGTTTTGATTACGTTATGAATCGCTGTTATCTGACAAATACCCAGTATCTAGTAATAAGTTCGCATGACTGCCTCATTGGTCAAGTAGTCGCTACTATACTATGGTGATCATGAGGTCCTGGGTTCAATTTCCAGGACGGGCAGTGATATTGGATTTTTCATCAGAAATTCCTCTGTAGCAGCCCTGAGTCTGGATCTGTGTCCCGTTTATGGGAATAGGCTCTCCACATAATACATGTGCCTTAAACATAACTTGCGTTATGTGGGTGTACTATATGGACGCCTCTGCTTAACTCTTCGGAAAAAAGGCGTGATGTTATGTTATGTTATGTAACCTAACCAAATCCCGTAGCGAGCGGTACACAAACTACACAAAAAAACTTACCTCTAACGGAATATCTTCTTGAACTATCAAAAATGAATGATGTAACCAGTACTTTGTAACAATTTTTTATTTAAAAGCGTGTCCGTGGAGTTTCTTGCCCGTTCTTCTCCATAGGTACCTACCTACTACGCTTTGGAATGGGCAACTAGCTTCATATTTCTGACTGACTGATTCCTTGACAGTTCAAAAGTACCTGTAAATGGTTTAATTGAAATAAATGCTTTGAGTTTGAGTTTGAATTATAGTTTCCCAAACTATCTCAGCTCTCTATCCTCCCCGCCCGTACGTCCCCGTTATCTCCACAGTGCCCCGGCCGCCCCCGGCCGGTACTTACTTGCGGAATAACATTTTTGATTGTCATTCCCTTTCTTTTCTTTCTTTCTCTTACCAACCCTTTGGCTATCGCGATGTAGATGAGGTTTTTTTACAAAAATGCTAAGTGGACGGTATTAGAGGTTGTTATCAAAGATTGTGGGAAGATTTTTATGTTGGTGTTATGTTTATTTTGTGGGGAGTGTTTTGTTTATGTGTGTTTGTTTTTGTGGTTCGAGTTCTCGAGAGTTAACAGTTGAGCGCAGTGATAGTATGATAAAAGTTTTTGCCACTTTCGTAAAATATGATTATTTTTCGTTGTGAAATTAAAAGTAAGGTTTTTTTTTTACCAAGTGGATTTGTTTTTTTGCCAAATCCAAATGCATTTTTTTTTTCATTGTATTTAATAAACATTTTTACTTAAACAAACCTGCCAGACTTTTTTTTTTTTTTTTTATTGTGGGAAATTAAAAACTTCTCCCACTTTTGGCGGAGCGGGAAGGCGTTTCAGACTTTTAGTGACTAAAACCCACCCGTATTCCTTCCGTTGCCTGTGTGCCGGGGCTGCGATATCATTTCGGAAACTCGCAACCCCGGCAGGCATTGGCCCTTACGGACCCCGTCAGTTGGTGCGGACATCTCTTTGAGGCGCACGTGGAACACAACGCGCCGTCGACGCGAGCCTGGTCCTTATCGGACGGCGAGCTACCCATTGCTCACCGTCCGCAAGCCCGCGCCTACGGTGGCCGGAAGTCGGCTCGCGATTCCCGACGCCCGGAGCGTCTCCTGCGGCGACTAGGGGCGCGAGGGCGCGAATCTTGCCTCTCCCTCGCGCGCTCCACCTCCTCCTTCGCAAGCATTACTGCTTTGCAGAAGGAAGTGACGGCCTCCCATGCATTCTCGCTCCGAACCATGGCCTGAACTAGGGGCGGACGCGAGAGATCGCCGCCGCCAACCTGCCTGTCTTACCGTAATTGTTTATATCAATGAATAAAAAAACTCTTCTAACGAATTCTGTTTCATTGTTACAGGTACTAATCACCATACGATCCAGCATCAGGATCCAGCCAAAATCATCAACCAAGTCACTTATACCTAATAGAGGGTTACACCGCTGCCTAACCCTTCAGGCAATACAGTCGTTATATTATGTATAAAAGCACTTCCTAGAAACAAACTCTTCCTACCTTTTTATAAGGTACTTTAAAAACTCAAGCTCTTAAAAGACCAGGAAGGTATAAAGCCTAAGGTTAGCATTCATTTATCTTGATGGTTACAAAATGGCTGGCGTATAATGCAGCCTCTCATATTTGCATCCCTGAAAGAGCCTCGTAATGTTTCAGCTGAAGAACTAGGCTTTTAGCTGCAGAGTTACTGAACGTTTTTTGTTGTAAGTAGGCATTGAAAATGACCTGAAAGTGCTGTAGGAAAGTTGCCAGCTGAAATGATAATTTCAGTAACTTTTAAAATAAACATTCTAATTTGAGAACTCTCACTCGACGATTCCTGAAATTTTGATTTAGAAGATAAGACACATTTTTACACACACTTAAACTCCCACATCACTCCTATAACACTTGAAGGGTTTGGCAAAGGTATCTACATTACTGGCGAAAGGTGCACCCAGGGCCGAGCCTTGTGCCATCAAGCGGGCACAGATCCAGACTGCTACTGAGAATCGCGGCCCCGGCACACAGGCAACGGAAGGAACACGGGTGGGTTTTAGTCAGTAAAAGTCTGACACGCCCTCCCGCTCCACCCTGAGCGGGAGAAGTTATTTCATAATGTAGCACCCTCAAAAAAAAAAAAGAAAAAAACGGCTGCTACTGAGAAAAAACACAATTCATTTTTAACAAATTTAATAAATGACATTCGAATGTCATCCCTGACTTACAACATTTACTTTTTCATTCGTGCCAAAATATGAATATTAAATCTGTTTTAATGACCGAACACCACGAAAGTTTTTTTGCCTAAGTGTATAATTTCGTAATGCTTATTGTATAACCATAGTTTTACAGCAGACAATTTAACTGGTCAAAACTTCTAAAGCATGTATGCTGATAAAATAATGCAGCAATGATAGCACAAGGGATAGTTCAAGGGAATTTTAGTTAAATCAAACAACAGTAACTATGAAACATTAACAAGCAGTAGACTTAAAGATACATTACGCAATAAATCTTCCCATACTGCAGTATATAGCAATAGTATTTTTTGTATGGGCATAAAAATATATAATAAGTTACCCATAGACATTAACAACTATATGTAAGCGGGCACGCCCTTTATGCCTGGGGGGTTTTATTTAGATATTAAGTTCTGTTTACGTAAAAAAAAAAAATATCTCTGCCTGAGCGTAGCTGGTCTCGATGATTTTGTCTGGTATATTGGCGTGTACTAGCTAACATATGGCTAATAATTTAAATAATGTTTTGTGTTGCGTAATGTTACTTATTTTGAATATATATAGACTCTTTTTTTTGTTGTTCTTCTAACTGAACAGACAACTGTGCAGCTGGGGAGTTTGTTGCGCCACTTCTTCTTCCCAGCTAATGCACTAGGAAGTGGTGAAGGGTAGGCGTTTTGGGGGACTGTCTTATGTAGTTGACGTTCGAAAAGTGCTGATTCTCAGCCTAGTTTGAATAAATGACTTTTGAATTTTGAAGTGGTGAAGGGTAGGCGTTTTGGGGGACTGTCTTATGTAGTTGACGTTCGAAAAGTGCTGATTCTCAGCCTAGTTTGAATAAATGACTTTTGAATTTTGAATTGAATTTGAACCTCCATCCAATTGGTATTTTTAAAAGGAAGCTAAAATACTTAAAAAGGCATATTACATTGTAAAAGAATTCCTTGAATAAAAATAATTATCTAATATTAAAATGATTGTGATACTTAATTATAATGTTATATAAATGATAAGAATAGTATAAAATAGTTAGAATAGTATTATATATTAAAAAATGTATGAATAATGATAATTAATGTAAACTGTATATCCGTAATATTGAGTATGTATAGGTATATTTTTTTTTAAAGTTATATCCATTTAAATCCCAGTGCCTTAACGGTCAACTAACGTGGATCGCCATTGTTTGACAACAAACTCAAACTCAAAGCATTTATTTCAAATAAACCAATTACAGGTACTTTTGAATTGTCAAGGGGTCGGTCAGTCAGAAATATGAAGCTAGTTGCCCATTCCAATGCGTAGTAGGTTCCTATGGAGAAGAACGGGCAAGAAACTCCACGGACACTCTTTTCAATCAGAATATTTTCACAAAATATTGGTTACATCATCCATTTTTGTAATTATACATGTGAGAACAATGTAAAAAGACGTGCACGTTAAAAGCGTCAGTAATAAAAATAAAATAAAAAACAATTCAAAAATTAAAATAAATTCAAATAAGCCGTGGCAGCTAAGAGATGACCAGTCCCCACTGACGGCGCCCGTTCACGAACATGACGCATGCATCAGCACCATTTAGCTCAACCATTTTGAAGGGAACTTAACGATCCAACACACACGCCACCACCAGCGAGACATTTGAGTGAGCATGACATACTCACAACCGCCAGGGCAAACTCAAGTCAATGAAAGACGTACCCAGTAAATGGTAACTTTAAAGTAGGGACATAGTGCTCACACATGTGCTATGCAATTATATAATACTAAGAGATTGAATTTATACAATCTAAAGATAGTTTTACAATCTTCAGCAGCTGCAACAATATTTTGAATGCTAATCAATTAGTTTATGCGCCCTTGTGGAGCTGGACCAGCGCTGAGCCAAGCATTTTTGTCGTCGATGTAATCCCCCAACTTATAATATGCTTGGCAGCATAGTGTACGTTTTATACAAGATTTAAATTTCGTTTCGTTCAATTGGAGTATGTGGGGAGGTATTTTATTGTAACATTTCAAACAGTACCCCATGAAGGATGAGTCTACTTTAGCCAGTCTGAAACCCGGTTGAATCAATTGGTCCCTATTTCTAGTCCTATAATTGTGTCTATCACCTCTTTTACTGAAAAGACTTAGATTTTTCCTAACGTACATGATGTTTTCATAGATATATTGACAAGGTACCGTCATGATATTAATATCTTTAAACAGTTCCCTTAGAGAATCGCGTCTGCGGAGGCCATATATTGCTCTGATGGCTCTTTTCTGCAGAATAAAAATAGAGTCGATATCTGCAGCCCGTCCCCATAGTAAAATACCGTAAGACATAATACTATGAAAATAACTGAAATAGACTAGCCTCGCGGTATCTACATCAGTAAATTGACGGATTTTTCTCACAGCATATGCTGCTGAACTTAGGCGTCCTGCAAGAGATGTTAAATGAGGACCCCATTGCAGCTTGGAGTCGAGCGTGATCCCCAAAAAAACAGTTTTATCGATGAATTCCAATTTCTCCCCATTCAATACTATGTCACAATCACTACTTTTAACATTCGGTAAAGCAAATCTAATGCATTTAGTTTTTTTCCCATTTAATACTAAATTATTAGCAGTGAACCAATTTTGGACCTGCAGTAGGGCGTTATTTACGTCGTCAATATTTGATGCACGTCTATTTATCTTAAAAATTAGAGAAGTATCGTCAGCAAATAACACCATTTGTGGTTGTTTTTTTAATAAATGGGGTAGGTCATTTACATATACTAAAAAGAGGAAAGGACCCAATATCGAGCCTTGTGGTACACCCATTTTTACTTTTAGACCGAGTGAATTGACCCCATTAATTTGGACTTGCTGTTGTCTATCATTTAAATAAGATTTTAGCAAACTGAGCGCAAGTTTACCTAGACCGTAATGCTCAAGTTTCAAGAGTAAGGTTTCATGATTTACGCAGTCAAATGCTTTTGAGAGGTCACAAAAAATTCCTATGGCATCTTGGGCCCCCTCCCACGCTGTAAATATGTGTTTTAATAAGGTTACACCGGCGTCAGTCGTACAGCGTCCTTTGGTGAACCCATATTGCTGATCGTGTAAGATTTGGTTGGTGTTAAAATGATTAAGCATTTGATTGAGCATTACCTTTTCGAACACCTTGCTGAATACCGGCAGCACGGATACTGGTCTATAATTGTTAGTGTCTTTACTGTCCCCAGATTTAAAAAGGGGTATAACCTTACTGTATTTCATTAAATCAGGGAAGACTCCTTGATCCACGCACAAATTAAATATTAAAGCTAAGTATGGTGCTATTGTCTCGATTATGGATGTAAAAACTTTGATAGATAATCCCCATAGATCTTCGGTCAATTTGATTTTAATTTGCCGAAAAGCTTTTATAACTATCGTAGGGTTTATATGTTTAAATTGAAATTCAACCGGGCAGCCTGGAACTTTTGCTTTTAATAAATCTATTGAGACATCGGGTGAGGAATTTAAAGCTTCCGTCGTTTTATATGGTATATTAGTAAAGAAATTTACAAATTCTTGAGCTACTTCTAAATTCGAGCTTATGACACCACGTGAAGTCTCCAATGTGAACTCAGTGTTTCGTATTTTTTTCCTGTTAGTTTCATTATTTATAACTTTCCAAACTGTTTTTATTTTATTTTCTGCTGATTTGATCTTGTTGCTAATATGCATAGCTTTAGCTATCTTGCAGGTATTTCTAAAATTTTTGGAATATGTAGCAACATACTTGTTGAAAGTTTCAGTGTTAATGTAAGGCTTAAGGCCATACAGCTCGAACAGTCTTTCTCTACTTATCCTAATACCTCTAGTTGCCCAGTCACTAAAAATAAAGTTAGGGCAAATATTTTTTGTTTTCTTTTCAAAAGTTTTATTGAATTCTGTGTGCACTACTGAAAAGAAACCCTCATACAATTTATTTGCATCGTCCATATTATGGCCCAGGGCATTTAACTTATTATTTAGGGTACTATTAAATCTATTTAATTTGCCAGTTGTAATTGGTCTAAATTGTATTTGCACTTTTTGCTTAAGTGTTTTAAACCTAAAAGTTACCGTTTGTCCACTATGATCAGACGGCAAATAATTTACGATGGCTTTATCTAAATAATCACAATCGCAGAAGACATTATCGATACAAGTAGCAGAAGTTGGAGTTACTCTAGTCGGTTCTGTAAAAACATTAAACAAATTGAACGATTTAAAAAGGCTTATTATTCTACTGCTATTTGAATTATTTTCCAGAATATTTATATTAAAATCACCACAAATAACTGCGGCTTTGTTGCTAGATGCAAGTTTCGCTAGGACATCTTCCATTATTGACTCAAATAAAGAATAGTTCTGATAATTAGGGGGTCTGTACACGCACACTACAACATGCTTATCCAGCTCAACACAGGACAGTTCAATGCAATGTTCAACTGATAAACCAACTATGTCATTACGTTGCTTCAATTTTAAACAATTTTTTATCAAGATAAGAGAACCTCCACGTAGCATAGATTTACGGTTAAAGCAACTGCCCAAACTATAGTTCTCATAATTAATTAGCATTTGGTAATCCTTTAACCAATGTTCAGTAAAGCAAACAATGTCAAACTTAGTTTTTTCTAAAAACATTTCAATTTCTAATAATTTGGAAGAAATACCTTGAATATTTTGATGAAATAATTTCAAGGCATTCTGCTGATCTCCTTTTTGATAATTATTTATTTTAGAGCAAGAAGATACCTTGTTGTTGTTAGGTATAAGAATATTCTTACAGGTACCTTCTGTTGTCTTACAAACTAGTTTAAATTACTATCCAGAGGCAGTGAACTCATAGTGAGTGAGGGACATGGAACCTCCTTCGTACAATTTGTAAAAATATTTATAGCATTTGAGCTACATTTATTTAGGTTCACCACCTTATTATTAGTATTATTACTAATCATTGTGGTGTTAATAATACAAGACTTCGACATACTACCTATGTCTGAGTTTATATAAAAAGCTAATAGCCTTGCTATTATGTGTCTAAAACTAACAGGCAGATACACAGTATCCCTAGTCGATTTTAAAGTTTCCACAAAAGTGTTGGTGTCAAGAAATACAAGCTTGTCACTATAATGGCTAACTAAGAAGTGCATATGCTTATTAAGCATATGAATATAATTGTTTTGTCTATTTGTCAATTTTTCAAAATATGGGAAAGCACACAATATTATTTTACTACAATTTAACTTTAACAATTCAGTTACACAGTCAGTGATTTCTTCTTTTTTGACCTTAGAACTATTACCTACAAATACGTTAAATAACCTACATATTGTTCTTAATATTTAATAAGTTTTAAGAACCTACATATTGTTCATTGTTGTTTATTGTTTGTCATCTTCAACATTCTGTACACTTAGTTCGCAATAGCGAATTGGAATTTGATTTTTTAAAATTTGATATTAAATTTAAGCTTAAACGGTTAAACATAGAATCGGAATCAGCCTTTAATTAAAATTAGAAACACAATCTACGTATATATGATATAGATTGGGTTTCTGTGGATATAGACTATATCCCAAAATATCTACATAGATCTTACGCACGTATAATTATTACTGTCTGTTAATTAGTGATAACCAATTACCGGAACATTCTGTGTTAAATAATAGGCAGCACTTAATTCTGTCGTATTGTGATAAGCTGACGTGTAGTGTTGGATTATATCGATAAAATATAATCCGGAATTTATGTTAATTGAATTCATTGCAGTGTGTATTGTTGTTCTTTCATTGATTTGTTTTATAAAGTGAAAATGTTTTTGTTCGATTAATGAATATTTGCTACGGAATGGAATGTGGGTCGCAAGTAATTATTAGATGATTTTGCTTAGTAAGTTAAGTTTTTTCGAGTAGTCTTCCATATTTACTTCATTTATCGAAACCAAACTTCATTTAAATAAATATCAATACGAAAATAGTTTCTGCAGGGAAAAATCTGCCAGAGTAATGTCCATCATTGCTAAATGGCAGTTTGTGTGAAGGGTGGCTGACAAGTGACTGCCAAAAGTGCGACGGCTGTAGGTACTCAAGCATCGTCACTCGTCAACAGTCTGTCACATGCACAATACAATGATTTGTGGCTCGTCCAGTCAAAATCCGTAGCGACTGGGCTGTTGCCCTGTAAATAATATAATTCTTTACCGGGCTATCATACAATTGCAGCCCAAAAGGCAATGAAAATAAGTGTCAATATTTTTTTTTCCTAATTTATCGATACTTCCAGCGACGACGTCTACATCACTAATTTAGAGAGTACACTTAGTACTCGAGTTGTGTATAAATGAAGCCTTGTCCCGCTGTCAAATGCAGAACACTTCAAAAAAACAAGCCAAATATCATGAGAAGTGGCTTCCAAAGCAGTATTTATACAGCGTATTATGACGGCTTTTAGTAAGTTCGTAGTACACATTAACACTGATTCTGTGGCACAAATTCACGCTTGCAACAATGGCAACACCTTTTATTTTTACCCGACTACGGTGAAGCAAAAAGGAGGGTTATGATTTTGACCGGTATTTATGTATGTTCATCTGTTCCCTCATAACTTCTAAACTACTTATCATAATTTGACAAATGAGGTATTGTTGGAAGCGTCTTGATCGTCCGCTGGTGTATCACAGACAGACAAATTAAAAATCTGGAGTCATCTGTTCGATTTATACCATAATACATGTGACTCCGGATTTTTAATTTGTCTGTCTTCACGTCTTGTTTTTACTTTTTTGGTTGACTTTTTTGAAGTAGTTGGGTTTTAGTTTTTAACAGTTCAACATCGATATTTACTATGTTTAGCAGATGAATTTTTCAAACATACTTAAATGAATCAATGGATTAGCAATTCCATTAAAAATGTTTCGGATTATGATCGAAAATTCGTTATGCAAATAGGATAGGTACTGCTTTGTCGTTAATTTAGTGATCGTGAGCTGCTTGTGGTGTCTTGGGTTTGATACCTAGGTTGGGCTAACCACCCAATTGTTATTATGTTCTTTCATTCATAATCAGGTACGGTATTAGCCCGGAGTTTGGATTTGCCCACGGGTGATGGCAATAGGATCACCCTCTATTATGTGGGGACTGTATTAACATTTTGAGTACTATCGACCTCTGCCTATCTTTTCTAGGAATACAGGCGTGATATTTTGCGAAAAGCGATGGACAAAAGTTTGAACTAAAACTTCTGCCAAGTCTGGTTGACAAGTCAATACATAATAAATCAAGGCCTAGAATATGCCGCTTAAAACAAGCGAAAGTTTTGAACTTTTAAAGTAGTTTGTCCTGAAGTGGCTGTTATTAAAACAAGGCAACATTGAAAAACTTTCTTTAAGTAAAACTATATTTATAAATGCCGTTTTGTAATCAAACAAGCGCAAAAAATAATATTATAGATCAAAATAACGCCATATACCTAAAACAAAGTCTGATAAAGTTTTTCCTTTTCTACTCTATAATATCTTGGGGTTGGCTTCCAGACTAACCGGATGCACCTGAATAATAGTATTTGACATGGAGCGACTGCCTATCTTACCTCCACAGGCCAGTTACTCGATACTTTTCAAACAAAACTATTTAAAAGCCTGTCTCATTACTTTAATTAGGCTGTTTTAAAAGCATTACTGACTTACAGTAATTCTTGTAAAGGTTAATTTATGTTTATTTTTTACCAAAAAACATGTAGGTACATTCATTTTAGACTGTGGGCGTACTCATTAAGTTTGAAAATAAATAAATAATCAAAGGTCCAATCTGTGTGGTTCTTTCCTCATAATACCATTTCAGACACTATTTACATAATATTTAGTTTGTCCTCACATGATCTGAACCTTGAGTTTGTTTCGCCATTTCTACCCAGGGGTAGTCAGATAGGAAATGTCAACTTCATGTAGCTTATTTTTTTTTTTAATAATATGACGTGTAAAAGTATTTCCGATTTATTTACAATTTTATTCAGATTGGGTCATTATTACCTGAAAGAAAAAAATAAAGAAAATATTATTATTGGCAAAAGTACAAATAGAACACTTACTATGACGCATTTGAAGCTGCCAAGTAGGATAATCAGCCTCCCACCAGGACACAGGCCTCCTCTCTGTGAGAGGGAGTGGGCTGTAATTTACCACTGTGTTAACACAGTGGTGCTGAAATAATTTGCACAAAGTAAACCGATTTTTCAATTACAATTTAATAATGTTAATCAAACAATACCTAATTGTTGGAAAAAGTGGTATTTTTTCTTTTTCGTGTGGTTAGTGACTAAACTGGTGTTAGAGTTTTAAAGCCGCTCATGGCCATCTGACTTGGCTTCAAAGGTCGTCGAGAAATATCTCTCAGGCATGGCCGTTTCCTCACGATGTTTTCTTTCACCGTTTTTGAAGTAAGTGATAATTATAAAATACGCACATAAATCCGAAAAGTCAGAGGCCTTGCCTTGGGTTCGAAGTCGAGACCTATGGGAAAAACTGGATAGATGTAAAATCGAAACCTTCCTAAATACAGATGAATGTGTGACTGCGTAAAAAAAAAACTGTCCTGATCCAGGTTTGTTTACACTGTCATCTGATATTTTTGGGACAGACTATAGTTTTCAAGAAAAGCAATATTTTATTTAATCAAAAGCCCTCTCATAACTTCTACCTAAATCCTAAATAAGGTAAATAAACAACACTATTCTAATCCCAGCCCTTAACTTAAACTTACCTTCCCAAGCTTAACTAAGTTATTCCTAGATCACACAACGTAACTTAGAATCTTATCCTTACTTAAATACAAGGACTCATTAAAGTAAACCCTTCAAAGTTATGTTTACCAAAGTCAGGTAAGAAATAACAGTTATTGGTTAGTCGGCCGGCTTACTAGCATAAGCTGAGGCTTTGAAGGATTAGGAAATAGGATTTTAGATGTTATATTTAAACACAAGTTGTATGCCCAATGGAATCTGCCTTCGGAAAATTGGTACAAAGTTACATCCCTTATTTCACCCCAGTAGGGGTTGAATTTTCAAAAATCCTTCCTATTTGCTTCTTTTTGCAAAGTTCATTGCTTCTAAACCCACCGGTTTAGGCTGTGCATTGTCTGTTAATGAATATAACAATAATATTTTTATTAAGTAGCAAAAAAAACAGGAGCCTTGCAGACTTCTGGCTGAGGCCTGGACCTGAATTTGGTCCCCTGGTAAGGCAAAATGATAGCGGGAAAGACTAGCTTTGAGCCCGGTTAATTACAATAGATTTGCCATCATCATGTAAAGGGGAGGGGATCACCTCCTAAAGGGGTTAGTTAGGGGTGAAAGTTTCTATGGAGTTCGTCATTTTTGCTGATAGAAAATCCAGTCGAACGCACGGTTTGTTTCAGCTTTAACTCTATATACAGGGTGGCAGGAACATCGACGCGAAGCCGGCTACCATGGATTCAGTACATGATTATCCATGGTATGGATGAATCCATGGTAACCGGCTTCACGTCGATGTCCCGGATACCCCGTATAGAATTATAATTATCTATTAGATGTTCGATCAGACTAGAATATTATGGAAGTAAACTAAAGTATTGTTATTAAGCGGATTGAGCTGTGTAGTACGGAAATTAATCAATCGGTTTACGGATCTGAAACTGTAAGCCTTCGCTTCATCGAATTATAAACTAGACTCTGTTGAGTCTGTTATAATCTGTGTGTGTCAGTATTATAGTATTTAAGTGCTTATACATACGAGTGGGCCACCGACACGCGTCGACGGCAGCCGTCGACGCGTCAACGGCAGTCGACGCGGGTCGGCTGAAGTTACCTGTGCCGTTGACGCGTGCCGCTCGTGTGTATGCACACTTAGTTAAAGTCTATTTTTTTTTCTTATTGGATAAGCTGGTCGCAAGCACTACTACTGAGCATGAGGTGCTGGGTTCGATTCCCACGTCGGGCAAAGAGTTATTGGGTTTTCTCATCAGGATTTTTCCCCATTGGTGTATTTAAAGTTCGGCCGTTGAGAGAATGCGTTCTTGACACCTGTCAGTTCCATACTACCGATTATGTGTTTTGCGAATTTGATCCTTATTACTACTAGAAATTGTCCCACTGACAGGTGTCAGGGTTTGTGGTGCATGGACACGCCACAATTGCGGCGATAAGTCCCCCCTCTTTGAGGAGTGGCTTGAGAGGCGCCATGGCGTCCTCACCTTCCGCCTGACGCAGGTCCTCACCGGACACGGTTGTTTCGGGAGGTTCCTGTTCCGCGTAAGGCGGGAGGAAACGCCCGGGTGTCACCACTGTGTGGATCGCCCGGAGGACACGGTGGAGCATACGGTGGAGGTCTGCCCGGCTTGGGCGGAGCACCGCCGTGTCCTCACGGAGGCGATTTGCGGCGGCGATCTCTCGCGTCCGGCCCTGGTTCAGGCCATGGTTCGGAGCGAGAGTGCATGGGAGGCCGTCACCTCCTTCTGCGAAGCAGTTATGTTCGCGAAGGAGGAGGCGGAGCGCGCGAGGGAGATGCAAGCTGCACGCCCTCG
Source organism: Agrochola lota (assembly GCA_947364205.1). Taxonomy (NCBI): domain Eukaryota; kingdom Metazoa; phylum Arthropoda; class Insecta; order Lepidoptera; family Noctuidae; genus Agrochola; species Agrochola lota. The sequence goes on along the minus strand of OX376244.1, from coordinate 14,812,701 downwards.
CGGCCCTAGTCGCCGCAGGAGACGCCCCGGGCGTCGGGAGTCGAGAGCCGACTTCCGGTCACCGTAGGCGCGGGCTTGCGGACGGTGAGCAATGGGCAGCTCGCCGTCCGATAAGGATCAGGCCCGTGTCGACGGCGCGTTGTGTTCCACGCGCGCCTCAAAGAGATGTCAGCACCAACCGACGGGGTCGAAAGACCAATGCCTGCTGGGGTTGCGGGTTTGTCCGAAAGGGATAACGCGGCCCCGGCACACAGGCAACGGAAGGAACACGGGTGGGTTTTAGTCAGTAAAAGTCTGACACACCCTCTCGCTCTGCCCAGAGCGGGAGAAGTCATTTGATGATTTCCCATCCTCAAAAAAAAAAAAAAAGGGTTTGTGGTGCAAGCGGTCCATAGGCTTCCTGTACATGACACAGGGCCCGCACCGGCGTTGAATCGCAAGATGAAAAAAAATCATAACATCTCAGAATGAAAATGTAAAATCTTCGCGGCACCGACTATGCGGCGGCGCATAGTGGATCGAAAAAAGGCTCTGAATAGGAGCTTAAATTTTAAAGTGTCGGCTTTTGCTTGAAATGGCTATAAGAAGCCATTTCAAGCAAAAACTGAAACTTAAAATTTTTAGGTCCTATGTCTTCTAGACCCTTTTTTCTATCCACAGTGTGGCGGTGCGGCAGGCGCATGGGCGATATTCATTTGTATACACAAACATGCGGTCCGGCTCCGGCGTCATGTACAGGAAGCCTTCTTGAGCAACAAATTCATTATTCCGTTTGAATAAACCCAGCACCATTTTCTAACTATCTCAGCAAGCAATATAATAATAATTTCAATGATATTCTTCAAAACTGTTCCGTTAATAAAGTACGCAACATTTATCAAGTCGAGTTCATTTAAATGATGTTCACGTCTTCTGAAGGAAGTTGTACTACTAAGATGCTATTTATACGCAGAGAGGGGGGGCTGCAAGAGGGGGGGGGGGGTGAATTTGCAGCCTCAGTTTACGAGATTACGTTTTGAGTATACAGCCGAAAGACTGCGATGTTACACAGATGTAGAAGTCGGTCGGTGGAAGGTGTAACGTGAAATACAGACTTGTATAACATTGAACCGTTGAAAGCGGCTCATTTGTACATCTTTGACAGTCGTTACGGGTAAAGTCTGACAACCAGTCTTACCAAGGGGTATCGTGTTACCCAGTAACTGGATTGTGGAGGTCCAATAGGCAATTTTGGTATTCAGCTACATTCGGTTAGACTGGAAGCCATTGGGAAAAGGCTGGGCAGATGATGACTGTGGAATGTCAGAGGCTCAGAAATATTAATTTTTCGGAAATATATGAAATGATCAATACTATCTTTATTGATAACATTACTATTAGTTTTAATTTTGATAATAACTGAAATTATTGACCCTATCAAAAAAAACTGCCTTGTTGGTCTAGTGGTCGCATGCGTTACTGCTGAGCATGAGGTCCTGGTCCAGATTCTCGGGTTGGGCAAAGTGTTATTCCGTTAGAACTTTTCAGTTGCAGCCCGGAGTTTTCATTTGTGCCCGGTTGATTGAAATAGGCTTGCCCCTTATTAAATGAGACTTAAACATAACTGGCGAAATGTGGGTGTACACCTTTGGGGAATACAGGCATTTCCTTCGGGGAATACAGGCAGGCAAATCAACAACGAAAACTCACACTCAACTACGCTCCGCCTCCAATCAGACCACGCTCTCTCTTCCAGTTGGTCCACATCTTTCCCGAAAAACCCTAAGTATGTATACGGCTGGCTTTATTAAATTTCAGACACTTCTTCACCCGCCATTGTTGAAACTTTCACGGGATTATGTGCTTGTAATAAACTAAGTTCTTATAACATGCCATGTATCGAAATCTGAAGAGTTTTCTACATGTTTATGGAATGTTTCATTATTAGCTCCATGTTAAAGTTTGTTGGAAAGGTCTACGTCTAAGAATAAACTTTCGGCTAATTAACCCAAAAAAATACTTCATAAACAGCCTATAATATTCCCACTACTGGGACACAGGCATCCTCTGTGAGAGGGAGTGGGCCGTTTTCAACCACGCGGGCCCAGTGCGGGTTGGTAGATGTCACATGTCTTCGAATTTTTGGTTCTAGAGCATACCGGTTTCCTCACGATGTTTTCCTTCACTGTTTTGAGAGTAGTGGTGATGAAATAATTTACACAAAGTAAAGCACCTGTCAGAGTTCGAATCTACGACCAACAACTCGTAAGTCACGGTCGTTACCACTGGGCCACACTGCTCTAAAGTTAACTAACTCGCTGTCAAATTGGTATATGTTGTAATCAAAACAGTTCAACCAATCGGTTGACGGAAATTACAACTGCCAATCAAATTACTATCTATGAGATTTGAAAATAGAATATTAAATTTAAACTTTCGTAAACGGCGATGATCAGTACAATTATAAGGATAAGGAATAACAGCCGCACGGATCGATCCACCAGGTTAAGCTTCACTTGCCGGGGTTGGTCCGTGGATGGGTGACCATCTTTACATACCGATACTCCTCCGCGCCTCGGAAAGCACGTTAATCCGTCGGTCCCGGCTGTCATTCGTCGATCTTTGAAAGTCTTTACGAGTCGTCAGAAGCCCGAAACTCTAACACTAGTATCAAGGGTATCGTATTACCCAGTTACTCGGTTATGGAGGTCCGATAGGCAGTCGCTCCATGTAAAATATTAGTATTCAGCTGCATCCAAAAAAAACTATTTTTTGACAGATTGAGACTAAGACTAAAATACGACCGTAGATCGAAGACCGGAAGAGCGGAGACCGAAACAGTGGGGTGTGGACATGTGATACCGACTTTATATTAAATAATGTATCGTTCTGATCAAAGTCGCGTGTCCGAGGCCTAAGAATAAGAGAAAGTTCTGGTGTCCCAGTTTAGAGGGTAAACATGACGATAAAATTATAGGCACATGAGACATTTCAGTCATTTAGATCGGCTATACACAGCCAATACCCTTGGTATTGCAGGTGACTATAGATGGCGATAACCAGATAACCTCTCTACATTAGCTGGGACATTTGCCAAACTATTGCGTATGCACAATAGGGTATTGTCTTGTATTAGCCAAAGACGGGCAATATGGCTCTATTATCTACTGTGAATCGAACGACAGATATGCTTTGTTATATTGCCTAGGTCTTGATGAAGAAGAACATCATTACCCAAATATGTTGGGTCGTAACAGATAGAGGAAGACTGTTGTGTAGTTGAAAAGGTCATTGGGCAACTAAGTATGGAAACTATACCCACGGCCTACAGAAAAAAAATAGGGTAGGATGTTTAGATAAACGTCTCTAGTATACGAATATATATATATGTCGCATTATCACAGATAATGGGAAAACAACATAAATCTAAATAAAAAAAATACAATAATAAGGTTAATTATAAAAAGGATTAGCACATTTTTATTGGTTTCTTGATAGTAAAGATGATTTAAAAAATAAAATTAGTAAAAATAAAACAAGTATAGAAGAGTTTTTAGTTTTATTCGACATGATCAATGTCTACAGGAATAATTGTATCGTCAAAAAACGCCGCAGGCGCATCCAAGACAAAAAATATACTATGCTATGCTATGCTATACGCAAACGTTTATTTTGTTTATTTAACAGAATGCTTCACTGAAATTGTTTTATCTATACATTTATTACCTATTTTTTAATTCATCTCTAACATTTTATTCCCATGGTCTAAAAAAATAAACTATCTAAAATTAAATGTAGGTTAATACTTAACAATTTAAAACTAATTTGGTTTTTGTAGGAAAGAAAGTTATTGTTAACTCGTCTAATCGTTAAATGACCTTTGAAACAGAGTAACAATTATCAGCAGTGAGAGAGCGATTGAGAAGAGAGAGAGAGAAGAGATGATGTTGGGTCCAGTATTTTACATAAGTTCTAAGCGACTGCCCATCTGAACCGGAGATCTCCACAACCCAGACACAGGTTATCACACTTTCGGGCTTTCTTGACATGTTGTGAGGAAAGTGTTGAGCGTAAAATATGTGGTTCGTTATTTTTAGTTTATTTTTTTTTGTGAAAGGTGATATATGACTAGAAAGAAAGGTGACTTTTGAGATGACGGCTAATAGAAATGTATGGAAACATAAATTAATAGATAACCTTATTAATTACTAAGGCTAGAAAATGATGATTATAAACACTTGCCCTAAGCTAACCTTCTTTAGTCTTTTGACAATGCTACAAAAACAAACAGGCAAATTTTTTCAAGCTGCGAGTTTCGGTACAAAGAATGACAGTGTATCTACTAACACACGTTGTCCGGATCGATATACACTGATGCATATGCAAGTAGTCTCTTTGTAGTCAGTTAAGTGCCGTAGTTACGGTCAGTGACGTCACTGTAGTGTAGTTGGAGTTATTTTATACTCTTTTACTACCCAAGCATTTTCTAAACTAGCTATTGCCTACGGCTGCGCCCATTTAGAGTTCCGAAATACTCCCACTGGAACGTACTACTGCGATAAAAAGTATCCTATATCTAAGACAGTAGTCACAGTATATCCATCGTTTCTTTGGTCTTCCTCTACTCTTATAGCCATGATGTACCATCAAAAAACCAGTTTCAAAACAAAATCCCGTCAACACGATGACCACATTTGTTACCGGCCCGGTACTTTAGCCGCCGAGCACTGCAAGCAAGAATAGCCCTTAAGGTGGTTAGATATGAACTTCTTTGATGGCACATTTATACTCAAAACTTTCCCAATGTGTTTATAATCGAATATTTTACATTGGCAGGATTTTGAATGTCACTGGTGATGTAGATATGTAAAAAATATATTTGTGCATTTTTCATATTTGCCTTAAAAAACCACCTTGATGACCATACATACAGGTCAAACACATAACCCTCCTTTTTTGGCTTCGCCTCAGTCGGGATAAACCAATTGTGATTTTTCAGTGTTACTGTACTTTACAAGTAGGACGTTCTTTTTTTTTTTATTCTTTTTTTATTTAGGGACATTTATAGGACGTTCTACTAATAGGACCATTTGCTCATAGGACGATTTGCTAATAGGACATTTTGCTAAAGTGTCGTTTTGAATATGGGTCGTTTTGCTAGTAGGACCATTTGCGTTTAGGACGTTTTGATACGGAGGGTTTTTTTTTAAGTTTACTTTTTCTTCACCTTGTAATCAAACTTAGACCCTCTAGTTCACCTGCTAAACTAGATAAAAGTTAGAAATAAATAACCTTTCAGCGCAAACTTCCTAATTCAACATAATATAATTAAACTTTAAACTCAAAATAACTATAGTTACCTAAAACCATACGGATACGAACGGATACGAACGGATACGAACGGATACGAACGTCCCATCATAACTCTGTTATTTATCTGTAGGCAGACATCGCAGTCATTAATTTAAGTAAATATTGTTTCGACCCGACTTGCGAAAGGTTTTCCGATGTACTCGTATGTGGAGGAAAATAGGTCATGTTTTTATGTACGAAAATTGTTTTTGGGTTTTGTTTGGCTGTGTCTGCTGCAGTCAATCTGCCTAGCCTTTTGTTTGGCTGTGTCTGCTGCAGTCAATCTGCCTAGCCTTTTCCCAACTATGTTGGGGTCGGCTTCCAGTCTAACCGGATGCAGCTGAATACCAGTATTTTACATGAAGCGACTGCCTATCTGACCTTCACGACCCAGTAACTGGGTAATACGATAACCGTTGGTAAGACTGGATGTCAGATTTTCGGGCTTCTGACTACCCGTAACGACTGTCAAAGATGTACAAATGACAGCCGGGACCAACGGATTAACGTGCTTTCCGAGGCACGGTGGGGCCTCGGTATGTACATAAAGATGATCACCCATCCACGGATCAACCCTGGTAAGCGTACCGTAACGTGAGAGATCGACCCGTGTCGCTGTTATTACTTAGCCACGAGCTCCTCAGTGTCTGCTGCAGTCATTTTTTTAATAGGTATTTCAGTCAGTTTTTTCGTTACACAGCCAAAACTGATTTCGTACCTCTACTCTAACCAAACTCTAACCAAAAACTATCCAAGCCAAGGTTGGATAGTTTTTGTTTAGAGTGAAATCCTTAAAGGGTCAATCCAAGTAACTCAGCTTATTGGCCTTTTTCAAATAAAATGTTCCCACATCACTTGGTTTTCCGTTTTTCGCATCTAGCCCGACCTTGCCACCTTTTTAAGGTCTTCGATTCATCTAAAATAGGACCTTAAGGACAGAGTAAAGATATTTCATTTGTCTGTGACCTTACCAGCAATTTATATACCTGTCAAACCGGCACAGAAACGTTGGTTGTCAGCAGAAGTCTGTCTGGTGGTGATATTAACTCAAGGAAATTGACTATCAATTGTCCATACAGAAAGATAAAAACTTATTGACATAAAACAATTTTTTAAAGCTAAATATAAGAATTCTCTGACTCTTGCGCTAGTAATTGCAGGAGCCAGTGTCCTCCCGTAATAAAAAACACTTTTTTTTTGTTTTATGTTAATACAAAAAAAATAGACTTTTTCAAAGAGATGATCAAGAATTATACAAAAAAATAATAAAAAAATCAAAAAACTAAATGAAGTTAAAAAAAAAAATAGAAATATTTATATAATTATATCTTTTAACACGGTAAAACTATATAAGTATATTCAAATCACGACTGTCGTTCTTTAACAATGGTATGAAATGACTCGACAATTTGACGTAAGGTGTCACTTTACCTTACAATTAATTTGCCTGACTGTAGTTCCCAGACGAACTCATTCTCTAGTAACCAAGTAAACTGCTGCAACCATTTCTAGCTATGATTTCATATCGTCACGTCCGTTCTATTGTTGACTACGTTTCTCAGAAACTATTGTACTACTGTCTTGTGTACTAGTGGTCTTGTTTATTGTCACGACGCCATCTTGGATTGTTGTGCGTCTGACTTTTTGTTACCGGATTAAGGCCAGAGGATGATTGATTAATATTTGTACCTAAAAAGAATGTCCTGGAGTCTGTTTGTGTAGAGATTTTTTAGTAGGTAGGTACACAAAGGTCTTGAGTCAATATTGCTATATCACTCTTCTTGACCAAGATAATTTTTTATTTATTTTTTGGCGAAATAAGGGTGTATTTACTTTCCCCTTAGAACCTTTCCTGTGAAGCTCTTAAATCCAATATATAAGATATTTAAAATATTATACGGTATAGTTACCTACAAAATTAGATTGGCTTACCAATAGGCATATCCCTTTAAAATTGGTAAGCCAAGGTAAACATGGCAAATGTTACACTTTGCTCAGTGTCAATTTCACATGTAGGTCAACATAATAAAAACTCATCTTATGTATAAAATGACCACTTCCATACTTAATTTAATCCTAACTATATTAAAATATTACAAATGCGAAACTGAGTTTGTTTCTTTGTTTGTTTATTACGCTTTCGCGCTTAAACGGGTGAATAGATTTGGATGAAATTTCACATATACGTAGACCATGACCTGGATTAGGACATACGATACTTTTTATCCCGATATTCCCTCAGGATCGAGACTTATGCGAATGAAACCACGGGGCGCAGCTAGTAATATAATATATTAAATGCTAAAGTAACACTGTCTGTCTGTTACTTTTTCACTCCTAAACCACGTAACAGATTTGGATGAAATTTGGCTCACGGTTGGACCATGACCAATGTTAGAACATAGGATGGTATATTTTATCCCAGTAGTACGTTCCTGTAGGATTTCTTCGACCTCCACGCGGGTGGAGCCGCGGGAAAAATCTAGTTTCCTATAAAATGGAGTGATCATTAACAAAATAACAGTCAGTTAGAAGAGAAATCTGACTTACCTCTTCTTTTACAACACCCAAGAGAATTAAACCGCTACCTTTACCTTCTCACGGTCAATCTCAGTCCCCAACTAGTTGCACTACCTCTGTAGTGTTCAACACTCACCACTCGGCACGCTTGGCACGCTGGGCACGGTTGGCACGCTACGTGTGTCGTATACGTGACGGAGCGTGACCATATCGCTTTGATTCTAACACGGTGTCATTCGGTTAGACGATGCAAGTGACAAGCCGCGCTAATGTTGTACTGATTGACTGTTTGCTTTTTTGTTGCGAGTGGAGTGGCGAAATGGTGAAGTGGTTTGTGGTGTTAAATAGACGGCTAGTCCAATGAAAAGAAGTTGTTTACCACATAGCATAGCATAAGCATAATCAGACTATATTATTCCCACTGTTGGGAAACAGGCCTCCTCTCTGTGAGAGAGAGTGGGCTGTAATCTACCACGCGGGCCTAGTGCGGGTGGTTAAATGACACATGTCTTCGAATCTTTGGTTCTCGGTTCTCGGACATGTGGCATTATTATTGTTATTAACCACAATTCATAGTTATTTTATAGGTTTTCCCGATGCAAGGAAAACTCATTGAAATGTGTGGATTCTTTTTTTTGTGTTCTTACTGGTTCATTAATGTTTTTCATTCTAAGTTTAAAAACACAAATTGAGCATGATTTGTCCTCATAAATAGAAAAAGGAATAATAAATAATTATTGTAACTACTAAAATCACAGAGTAATCATCATTTGGCATAGTAATAATAAATAAGAAACAACCTCTGTGGTTATCAAACCGATTCCTTCTAGAAACAAATATTAAATTAAAAATTCCAAACTACTATTTTTGTACTTTTATTTAAAAACACTAGCTATGCCCTAAGTGTAACGTTACAAGCCGTAGTTATATTAGACTTAGATATACATTTCTTTATTTTCCAAACAAATATAAAATACGAGCATACCTACCCACACAAATTCTAAGCTGCCAACCCTAGTGGGGCAGAATCCAGCAAGTTTAGACTAGTGGAATCTGCCCCACCAAATCGAACAAGCGGGCCAGATTCCACTACAAATTTTTTGGCATTTCACTTTGCCTCACCAGCCGCCCGGCTGATGGGGCAAAGTGAAATAATTCCTAGAGACAATCTTTTAAGCCGTTTACCTATTTACATAAATATATAAAACTAATCCGAAAATATTCAAACAGTAGCACTCTTTTCAAAAGCACTAAACCATACCGAATTAACACCGCTCCGAGCGAATCGCGTCGTATTTTCCGTCAGTTTCGACAAATTGCCGGTAAAGCGTATCACATGACGTCACATAACGTCAGGAGTCGTTAGTGCACCGTCGATCGACGATTTAACTTGTTCATGTCGATCTGATAGATTTTTAGACTATAGACGGTTGAAAATCGTTTTAAATTGTGATGGATGTCGAATATTGTTGCGTATTTCCTGTAGGTAGAAACAGTCAAACTAAAAGTTTGTTAAATGTACATAAATAATAGTACCTCTATTATTTATGTACATTCAACAAACTTTTTGTTGAATGTACATATACATAACTTTTTGTTGAGGAACAGGGTGGATAGTTCTTCAGAATCCATAGAAAAGCATTATCTTTACTCTAACTAACTAACTAAGTAAGTAACGAACTAACTGTGAGAATTTATATAGGTTTAGATATTTTGGCATATGTTATTTTTTTGTGTTATATCTGTAGGCATTATTAAATATTTTAATTTAAGACGTCACAAAATCATATTCGTCTATCTTGTTCTCACACACTACTGTCTACATTCATTCTTTTTCATTTCTCCTTTCGAAGGTCTGCTAGAAGAAATTTCTTAAGAAATAAGCAATACCTTTGTAACCAATACTTATAAATGTCGTATCTGTATATATTTTACTACATAAAAAAAAAATAGAAAACGGAGGATCCTTCGACCAGACGGGTGTTGTGGCTACTGTCCGAGTGATGTCAGGATTTTGTATGTAATTATTATAAGTGTAGTGTAGAAAGAGGCAAGAGTGAGATACAATAGACGACGTATATTTAGTAACCTAATCCGCGTAACTGTTCTTAAAGAGTCGTAAAGAACCCTGTAAGAAATCGACTCGTGTTTCACCTCTCAACGAGGCATCCTCAGGATGGCGATTGACCTGTTGCGAAACCGGAAACGACGTGTTGCCACGTAAAGCGTCGAGAACAGTGACAAAAATACAATGAAAGTAGTGATACGTCGTCTATTGTATTTTTAATGGATTTCCGCAAAGTCACGCCTGAGTCAATTAACTACAAGATTGGGAGTTGCAATTTTCATTGAAAATTCTTTTTCAAGCCGCAAGCGCAAGCGGCAACAAACTTCTTGTGTCATTCTTCCCTAGTTTCGCCAATCTTTTTTTCTTTCCAATACACGATGATTAATATATTTCTCTTTATTCATAAACTTCCCATAAACTTCATTGCCACAGTAATTATACTGTGTCACCGCTGAGATACAATTTACTCTATGAAAATGACAATGCAATGCAATCGTGAGGAAACCTGCCTGAGAGATATTTTTCGACGGCATGTGGGCCAAGTCAGAGGCTCATGGGCGGCTTTAAAACTATGACACCAGGTTAGTCACTAACCACACGAAAAGAAGAAGACAATGCAGCTTAGCGTAAAGGTGCAAGCGCATTGCAGCAATGTCTAAGCGAATCAAATGTCAGTTTTGTCACAAGTATGTGTAACCAAAATACGTCATGTGCACAGATGTTAACAATTTACATAGCGACAATTTACTCCAAATTCTACCGCAAAAATATATATACTCGTCTATTCGAGTGTGTAACCCGACGAATGCATAACTAAACTACATAAATTTTCAATAGACCAGCACTAAAATAGCCTTTATCTGTCAATACCGATTACGAACTAAAAGCAGTCAGTTTCGTTACGAGAGTCAAATAGGAGCTATGGTAAGTCATGTAACCAACTTATTGCTATCACTCCAATTTATATCATACACAAAAGAGACAAAGTTCAAAATCGAACTTCCACCAAAATATACCCGTCTCTTTGACTGAGTAACCCAGCTAGACCAACCAGCACAAAAATACCTTCATCTGTCAATACCGATTACTAGCTAGAAACAAGTCAGACATGTCCTAAACTTTGGCCGCCATTTTTGACTGCATCCATGTCTACAGTTTACATTGTTACTGAAACTTTCATGTAGTCGTAGTTATTTGGGGAAGCGACTGGACACGACACGGTCGGTTGTTGCACGAAAATACTTTTTTGGAATTTGAAATTTTTACCGGATACAAGGGAAACAGGAATTTGGTGGAAGGTAGGTTAGGTTTCGAAATAGTTTATTGTTGGCTCTATCATATAGTTGGGCGATGAAAACTTTTTGGGGACTGGTAAAATTGACACTGTGATCAAATTTAACTTAAAGTACTACAAAAACAAAAACCCCGGACCCACTCTGCTCTCGACGCTTGACGTGTCCACACTTCGGGTCCGGGTTCGCAAGTATAATAATAAGTATAGTATCAAGTCAATCGCCATCCTGAGGATGCCTCGTTGAGAGGTGAAACACGTGTCGATTTCTTACAAGGTTTATGACTCTTTAAGAACAGTCAAGCGGATTAGGTTACTAAATATACGTTGTTTATTGTATTTTATAATGGATTTCCGCATAGTCACGCCCGAGTCAATTAACTAGCGTTATGTTATATTGTATTGAGATCTACTGTTTTTTTCAACAGTCCTTAAGCAAGAACGTAAACAAAGATGGCAGCCACATCTACTAAGACTGTTAGCTTCTAAATCACTCCCTCCGTTGTAGTTTTCTTTCTTAAACAATTATTTGCTTCCAGCAGAACCATATTTCTTAGTCGCATTATATTCTTAAAGTCAAGAGTACTAGCTATTATTAGAAGTAGCTATTTCCTTACAACATATCATAGACGACGGGCAATCTGTTTGAGAAATCACCCACTCAAGGGAATAGTCGCGCGGAGTGGCGATTTGTCGCGTTTTTTGTCGCATCGCACTGGAACCGAGATATAAATTATGTTGGTTGTTGTAATGCGTTTTTCGGTACAGTTTTGAGTTTATTTCTCGTTGAGTTATTGTGTGGGACTGCTGTTATTGGTTGATGTCGCCCTTGTGGTATATTTTATGTATGTCCATATTTCATATTTTATTTCTGTGGCAATATGAATGTCGGTTAAGGGGGACCCCATGGTCCCCCTTAACCCGCTGCCTATGGAGGCAAGGTGGTATTTCTGCTGTATCTACTTAAGAGTGTTATAAATAGCTTCTTGATCGATATTTTGGTGTCTAGCGTCTAGAGTAAGATGCGTCTGCTCATCCATTTGAGACTAAGAAAGCGAATTTGGTCTTTGCAATATTTAAAGTAAGAGAGAGTGTTGCTTTGCATCTGACGTCAAATCATACTGTCGTCATTTTGACACTGCAATTTGCACTTACTACGACTTTGACAGGTGTGGGTGGTAATTTATCTACCTATTGTATTTTTCCACAAAACTCTACAGATAGTCAAATACAATTGAAAAATACAATGCCATTTTCCATTTTATTTTGCCTGTCCTTCCATTTGACCCAATCCTTAAAGACTTATTCCTTATCACTTTATTCCTGCAATTAAACCACTGATTCAAAAACCCAAAACTTCCCTTTATTCCTACCTACAGCTCCGTTTATTTCCCCTAAGATATAACAAACCAGCTCAGGTAGCAATTTGTAAGTGAACCAGTACTAATCCCAAATGGGATATTAATTTGATAGAACTTGGAATAGATTCATAGATATATTATATTTAATCCTTTAGTTCAGTCAGTGTAAATGTATTAGTTTTAGTGATAGTTTGAAACTCGTTCGTGTATTAATATTAGGCGCGAATAGGAAAGTTTATGGGTTGATATTGAGAGGATAGGAATGTAATATGAATATCCTGAGACTTCTGATTGATAATTTTGTCAACTTTTTCTCTCGTGTTACACTTAAGGGCAAAATACTTCTCAGCAAGGTTTGTAAGTTTTGAATTATCTTTTGAGGAGAAGCAAATTTTGGGGAGATTACCACTGATAATATCATCATTTACCTTTACATACTCCAATTTATTTGCGGTTCGCGCAGCATGTCTCGTTCTTCCGTTCATATTTTTTGTCGTAATCTCTGTAGTCTTCTAGCCAAATCATCTTTCACACAGTCCATCCGTCGTTTCATTGGTCCTCCTAAACTCATATAGCCATCATCATCATCAACATACTCAATTTTCTTTTCACGTTAGAACTGATTTCCACACACCTTCTCACCACAATAAACAGCAATATGAGATTGCATGGTTATAAGCAGTCGCTCCATGTAAAATACTGATATTCAGATGCATCTGGTTAGACTGGAAGCTAACCCCAACATAGTTGGGAAATAAAACAGCTAAGTAGATGATGATTAGGGCAATGCATACTGAAATTTCTCAAACCCGGATCGCTACAATATCCTTTTACTTCTACGAAAGATATTACTAAGAAAACCTAAAACTGCACACCACCCACCGATTACCCATCACATGCAAGACCCGTCTGAAAGTTACAACAAGCACATTTGCTTAAGCACCAGCATTAAGTATAACATATGACAGCATTTAAGTCTTCCATAACTTGGTGCGATAACTTAACACTAACGTAGCAGCGACTTGGCAAGTGCGTTCGGTACGAGCTTACCCCGACATTTGCATGATGTTACAAAATGTTATTTATGCTTGTCTTGGGTAGGGTTAGATGTTTGGGATTGAGGTAGTCTGTTGGTGACGTCGTTGTTGAAAGTTTGTAATTGTTTAAGACTTGATTTAGTTTTTATGTGGATTTGAGTAGTTGGTGAACCATCTTACCATTAAAGCGCAACTCTTTTACCCGCGTTTACAACATAAACAAGTTGTGATACTTGTTTGCGACAAGTCTTGCTAAAAACTTTACAAAAACATGTTGTATCATAGATGTATTGACGTTGATTCAGACAAATGTCTAGCTAACTATTTTGTTCATCTTTTTGTCTTGCGTTTCTACAAGTTTTTCTATCATAACGAGAGCTTTGGCTTTGGTTCACCGCTCTTTAGAAACGAAGATCATACGAAGATTTGGCCTACAATGCGCTTCCTAAGTTATTTCGTTGTGATAAAAGAACAGCCCAAGAACCACAAACTGGCCTACCGACGGAGAACTATAAATCACCTACACTGCCGGATGACAAACTCATCAGCGTAATGATAAGTCCAACAAATATTAACATGGAAGCCGTCGTTAGTTTGAGCGATGGTATTTTTTAGTCTTTGCGGATACAGTAAGTAATAAATTATCATGGTAAAAAGAAAATAATTAATTACTCGAAACGACTACTAGGTAGCCTATTTTGCAAAATGATTTATTTATGTAATTAGATGGCCAACACGGAGGCGATCCATCTAATTGTAAGGGGTCATCAGCGTCTATGGATATCCACACCTCACCTCACCTCTCACCTCACCACACCTCACCTCAACTCACCACACGGGTAACACTACGTACTTATCTACGGCGCACCTACCTAAGTACCTACTACCTACCCACCCCACCTACATACCTACCTACCTACATACCTATCTACTCTACCTACCTAACTACCTACATACCTACCTAGCCTACCTATCTACCTACATACCTACCTACCTACATACCTACCTACCCTACCTACCTACATACCTACCTAGCCTACCTATCTACCTATCTACCTACATACCTACCTACATAACTACCTACCAACCCTACCTATCTACCTACATACCTACGCTACCTTCCTACCTACCTACCTACATATCTACCCTACCTTCCTACCTACCTACCTACCTACGAAAGCCAAGGTGAAGGTAGGGTAGGTAGCTACCTACCTACCCTACCTTCACCTACCTATCCTAAAAACCTTATCACTTAGGGGTATGAAACATTGTTTACATCCTATTATCAGACCTACTGAATATACACACAAAATTTCATAAGAATCGGTCAAGCCGTTTCGGAGGAGTTTTGGTACAAACACTGTGACACGAGAATTTTATATACATAAGTAAGAAGATACCACAGTCATATAAAAGATTTTTTTTTTAAAGATGCGAGATTTATTAACAGACAAGTGATATTATAATACATGACTTTTTGAATGACACTACTATATAATTTATTTTTTGTAAATTTTATAATTTTTTACGCCTTACTGGTGAAATATGTACGTACTAAATATTAATATTGTGAAATCCTGCATGCTTAATTTGTATAAATACACATGTTTAGACATTTTTTTTTTCTTTCTTAATCTTTATCGTTCAACATAACTTAACATCATATCTGTTTTCCCCAAAGGGTTAGGCAGGGTGTAGAAACCCTTAATAACCCACATCCCCAGTTATGTTAAGGCCCATGCATGTCAACCGGGCACAAATTCAGACTCCAGGCTGCTCCAGGCTGCAGGCTGCGTCGGGAGTCGCAAGCCGATTTCCGGCCACCGTAGGCGCGGGCTTGTGGACGGTGAGCGAGGGATCGTTCGCCGTCCGATAGGGAACAGGCCCGGATTGACGACGCGTTGTGTTCCTAGCGCGCCTCAAAGAGATGTCAGCACCAAGTGACGGGGTCCGTTAAGGCCAATGCCTGACAGGGTTGCGAGTTTGTCCGAAAGGGATATCGCGGCCCCGGCACACAGGCAACGGAAGGAACACGGGTGGGTTTTAGTCATTAAAAGTCTGACACACCCTCCCACTCCGTCCAGAGCGGGAGAAGTTGTTTGATAATTTCGAACACAAAAAAAAAAAACGCAGGCAGGCTGATAAATTCCTGATAGAAAAACCCAATGACACTTTGCCCGACATGAGAATCGAATCGAGGACCTCTTGCTCAGCCGTAGCGTTTACAACCAGTATACTAACAAGGCGAACCACGAGGAAGGTGAACAAATAAGCCTGGTGAAATGTGGGTATACTATTAACCTCTGCCAACTACGACAAATACAGACATAACCTTGAGTTAACTAACAACAGCATTAAAAACTTATACCACAATTAAAATTAAATCAAATCACCTTTATTAATCACCAGACTAGAGATATCACTCACCATCTCATAGTGGGCATCACAACTAAGTCCTCGCTCGTTTTAGCGCCACACTTAGCAACAACTCGTATTAATCATAACACTCTTACTATTTCGCTTGGCCTTAGGAATTGTTGAGGCCACGAAATTAGCGAGCAAATTGTGAAATTTTAATATTTTAGGAGGCTTGAGGTGAACGTGCCAGTCAGTGGCACCTTCAGGGAAAACATATTGATTCTAAGTCCAACTGGTTGTCTGACTGGGCTGTAACTGCATTATACATATACATACTTAGATAACTCACTCCTTTTGCCCAAGGGAGTACGCAGAAACTATAGAAAGCCACATATACGATCCTTTCATACTCCTTTTCTCAGTCGCAAGCAAGCGCAAACAAGCAACCGTAACAAAACTGCCGGGAAAAATACAAAAAATAAATAAATAAATTATAAAAATACGCGCCCGTATTTTTATAATTTATTTATTTATTTTTTGTATTTTTCCCGGCAGTTTTGTTACGGTTGCTTGTTTGCGCTTGCTTGCGACTCGTACGTTACGTCCTGTGTCCGCCCGTATTTTCAGAGTATTCATAAAAAAATCTTATACTATATTTTTTTTTTTTTCAAAATCCCCCTATGACATTATGGACCTACACTTGTGTTTTTTAAATATATACAGATTTTTTTTTCGAAAAAAATGTTTACTCCAGCGTTTTTTTTTTCATAGTCAACAAATTTAAAAAAAAAATTGTTAATCCGATAAAATTACTCTTAAGCTTTTAGAAATAATAAACAGAATCCAAATTGAGCCAATAACATAGGAGATATGGCAAACGCTACTCAAAAAATAAAAATAAATTATAACATGAAAAATATTAACGACAGACCCCCCCTTTTAAAATGTAAATTTCTGAAAAAAAAACATGAACATTCAGAAACATAGGGGCGGTCACATCCCCATGGGCGACATTCTTTTCGCACGCCGGTTGCGAGTACTATACCTGACCTTTCTGGAGAACGCCACCAATAAAGTCACTAAATTTCCTTCTAGGGCGTCATCTCCCGGCGTTTCCACTCGCCTTTCGAACCCGATTATAATATCTATTCTTATTTCTTAAAATAAGTTGCTTAGTAAGATAAACAACTGTTTTGGCAGTGAAAATACTAACTTTGGAGCTACTACCTTAAAACTTAGTAGCTTTCAGTTTCATTAAAAAACAGTTGTTTTAAGAAAACATTACTTAGGTCCAAACCACACTTCCTAACAACGTGAGTGTTAGTTCTAATGAAGTAACAAGCACGCGAGACGTTTTAACTTCGGTTCAGAGTCTGCGGACTATGAATTCTTACTTTAGAGCTCATTCTACATTCGCATGAGTTTGAGTAAGATGGAGTCATTGGTTATCTGAAACTAGATGGGGTTTGGTTAACGTTGACCAGTCGATATTGATCGCCACAAAACATAATCGATGATCGATCGATGGACGTAATCCTGCGCCATGCACAATACACTGGATATAATCTCAATATACGTAGTAGCAATTTTCTCAGGTCCTTGGCCATCTTTACCAAAAAAGAAAGTCAGACGGGCTAAAGTAGACTCATTCTTCATGGGGTACTGTTTAAAATGTTACAATAAAATACCTCCCCACATACTCCAACTGAATGAAACGAAATTTAAATCTTGTATAAAACGCACACTATGCTGCCAAGCATATTATAAGTTGGGGGATTTCATCGTTGACAAAAATGCTTGGCTCAACGCAGGTCCAGCTCCACAAGGGCGCATAAACTAATTGATTGGCATTCGAAAATATTGTTGGAGCTGCTGAAGATTGTAAGACTATCTTTAGATTGTATAAATTCAGTCTTTTAGTATTATATAATTGCATAGCACATGTGTGAGCACTATGTACCTACTTTAAAGCTACCATTTACTGGGTATGTCTTTCATTGACTTGAATGTGCCCTTGCGGCGGAGCCGTTTATTATGTTATTAAGATGTATGTTGCCTTGAAAGAGCATGGCAGTTGAGAGTATGTCATGCTCACTCAAATGTCTCGCTGGTGGTGGCGTGTGTGTTGGATCATTAAGTTCCCTTCAAATTGGTTGAGTTAAATGGTGCTGATCCATGCGTCATGTTCGTGAGCGGGCGCCGTCAGTGGGGAGTGGTCATCTCTTAGCTGCCAAGGCTTATTTGAATTTATTTTAATTTTGAATTGTTTTTGCTTTATTACGGACGCTTTTAACGTGCACGTCTCTCTACATTGTTCTCACATGTATAATTACAACATGAATTATGAAACCAATATTTTGCAACAATATTCTGATCCTAAAAATACTGGTATAAAATACTGGTATTCAGCTGCATCCGGTTAGACTGGAAGCCGACCCCAACGTAGTTGGGAAAAGGCTAGGCAGATTGATTCTGATCCAAAAGAGTGTCCGTGGAGTTTCTTGCCCATTCTTCTCCATAGGAACCTACTACGCGTTGGAATGGGCAACTAGCTTCATATTTCTGACTGACCGACCCTTTGCCAATTCAAAAGTGCCTGTAATTGGTTTATTTGAAATAAATGCTTTGAGTTTGAGTTTGAGTTCAAAAATGGAAGCCCCAAAAATACTAAAACAGCCAACTTTTAAAGCCTTTTTCCTCCACCCGCTAACTTCAAAGCCTCCTCCCTAAAGATGCAAAGAACAGATTTATGTTCCGAGATTAGCAGCAAATTAAAAAGTTCCCAGAGCTCGGCACTCGGAAGTGAAAAAGTTTGGAAACGTTTGATAAAAGTATTTCTCTGTTTATTTATGGCACAGAACGAATGGATGGTGGCCCTTTTTCATAAATTTATGTTGCTGTAACAATTGTAGGAGTTGCAGAATTTAGTGACAGATAAGAATTTTCCATTAACTGATACAATTTCAGTCTGAACTTTGCGTGATTGTCCATGTCGCCATCCACATGCAAACTCCAAGATCCTGCTTGACTCGTTTTTAGTTTCAATTTTTTTTCTCTTAGCGCATCTCAACACCCTCTGAAGGCACACATCATATTCATTAACTGTCATATTTCTATTTCTGTGCGTTTTCTATGAACAGTGACACAACTCTATAATTGTGTTTATAACATAAACAGATGTTCTTCAACAATTATGAAGCTATTTCTTGTACAGCCATTTTTCTCTTCATACATAATCTCACTCACACACATACACCACTTTCCCATTAGGTAGTAAGGCCCATCATCGCCCCGGCACACAGGCAACGGAAAGAACACGGGTGGGTTTTAGTGAGTAAAAGTCTGACACACCCTCCCGCTCCGCCCAGAGCGGGAGAAGTTATTTGATATAAATTTCCCACATTAAAAAAAAGGCCCGTCGTCCACGACTCTAAACACCTAGAACGTTTCAATGGCGGTCGTACACGACGTGATCAACCACAAACTAGTTAATAACGGGTTAGTAAGTCGCGTCGTGTATACCACGTGCTCTTATACGACGGGTTTACGTAATCCCTTTACTTCGTCCTAATTCATTCACAGTGCGTGTTCACTTCATCTATAAAATCGGGTCATCGACCTGATAATATGCCACAAAATCCCATTATGGTTGACACCATATTGCCCTTGATCCAAATCTCCATGGAAATGATTTTTTCACCATGCATTATCGCCATCCCATGGGTTTTTTTAAACCAAATTGGACCATTCTCCCGAACATTATCGTTAAGAACGATAATGGAAGAAGAATGTGCGTTACGTCATCGGTGACCTCATCGGTTTTGCCGCGCGTACGGATGGAAAGTGTCGATATTTTGACAGTCGGTGATTTATGTTTGTGAAATTAATTTTAGAGTGAATTTTATTTTTGTCGTCCGATCATCGTTCTGTTTTTTAGCAATTTGCAATAGTATCATTCTGGAGACAGCTTTTGCTGTTATCTGTCCGGTAATCTTTTATAAACGATTTTATTGAGTGTCTTACCACTTACAATCAATTTTGACATCAATTGTTCAATCAATTCCCGTAATATTGTTTTAATATAAATATTTACTGAAAATTGGATACACACCACACATTGATTTCGATATTATTATATGCTGTCATAATTTGTATTTTAATGAAGACAAACGACGATTGTTAGATTTTCATGAGCTGATTAGGCATTTAATTAGCTGATTAGGCATTTCATTTTCATGAGCTGATTAGGCATTTAATTATTTTTATTTTTTGTATTTTCATGAGCAGTTAGGTATAAATTAAATTAAGTACCGAAATGCAAAACGCCTGAAATCCCTTCACAAAATCTACTAACATTGTTTCAACTGTTTACAAAATACATTCGTTTAGTAATAGATCATGTTAGTACATAGCAGTCGATATTTGAAATATGGTTGCAGATAACAAGTCCGTGTCAAACTGCTGTGTTATCCTAATATGTGACGTGCGGATATCGATAGATAGGGATGGGAAATTATTGTCATATAATGTGACACTGTCGCGTGGTAAGTGCAGTTATCGATAGTTTGGTATTGGGTTTGTTTATGTTTATAGGATCTGCCTCGTTGGTATAGTGGACGCAAACGCTACTGCTGAACAAGAGGTCCTAGGTTAGATTCCTGGGTCGGGGAAATTGTAATTGGGTTTTTCTATCTGGAATTTCAAAGTAGCAGCCCGGTGTCTGAATTTGTGTCCAGTTGATGGCAATAGGTTCGCCCCCTATTGCTTGGGACTTAAACATAACTGGCGAAATGTGCGTGTACTATAGGTAAACCTCTGCCTAATCTTCCGTACGGGCGTGATGTTATGTCTGTTATCGGACTAAAATATTTATACATAACATTATGTCTGTATTTCCCAAGGAGGTACGCAACGTTGTCTGGTACATTGGTACGTTGGTTTATTTAGTGCAATGTGATAGGGGCGAATCTGCTGCCATTTTTATTACAATAATTTATAGTCCTCCAGACCGAATTTCGGCCATGGCAACCAATCTCAGCGAAGACTAGCCTTCGGCGCGGGAGATATTATAGTGCACTCTCATAGTCTGATGTCTAGTCTAGTCTCTGTGCTCACTCTCATAGTCTGATGGGACGGCAATCCGACACGACCGGTGAGAGATCAGGCGCAGGACCAACTGATTTACGTGCTTTTCGAGGCACGGGGGGTATCACACGAAATTCCTAATGTAAAAACCCAGTAACACTTTGCCCGACTTGGGACACGAACCTAGGACCCCACGCACAGCAGTCACACTTGCGACCACGAGACCAAAGGTGCAGTCAACAATAAAGGCTGCCACAGACAGACGCGACACTACACCTGCAGATTTTTTTTATTAGAAGTTTTCATAGAAATTGTTCTACCAGAGGCCTGCCGCGCCTGTCTGCGAAAACCTTAATATGAAATACAATAATAATAATTGGGAAAAAGTAGGTAAATTATGGTTTCTGTTCTTCTGCTGCCCCCGATGGCGGGATGACTTCTCCAAGATCCTCCAGTAGGCAAATAGCCAAAACAATGTTAACAATTCCATTAAAATTTTATGTTCAGATTTTTTAGTTTTCCTGTTTTTTCCTGTTTATTTATTTATTTTTACTTGCAATTTTTTTTCTACACAAATCGAGCACAGTCCGGCTTCCTCATCCCCCATCTCTCATCCTACCCTCATTGTTCTGTAAGTGGTAATCCATGTCCCTTTACCTAAAGCGGCCTAAATAAAAATATACAAAAACATTGTATTTTGAGGTCAACGGGACATTTTCGCTTAGAATACTTAGGTACTTAATGTTTAACGTTTTAAAAGTGATTGTTATGTTACGAGGGAGAAAAATAAAGTATTACGTGATGGTAAAAAGAAAAGTTTTCTATAATTAATGAGCCAGTGTTATTTTATAGAATGCCAGACACAAAACAGAAATAAAACTCCAATATATTATTTTGTATTACAATGATTGAATGGTGGCATAAACAGATTATTATAGGAATGTATCTACTCTGATATCGTAATATTCGAATTATAAACTTCAAAACTAGTTTATATACATATATTGTTGACGTACATTATAAACACATTACCTAAGTTTAAAAATATAATCATATTATAAAACTTTTTCTCTAACAAAATAATACTATAAAACAATTTTTTTTCTATTGCGATACAGGGCAAATACAAGAAGTTAATATCACCAACGAGTTTCCATCTATTTTTGTAATTGAACGTTAGAGGGGAACAGCAGCACCGCTCTAGCGCATGCGCGGTTAAGTGCTGGGTGCAGGCGCCATTCATACGCATTGTTGAACTGAATTTCGTGGGATTTTTTATTCTTGATCTTTAACTTTGATCTTTTATTTAGTAGGTTCAATCCCAATGTATGAGAGAAAATAAAGTAGTGTATGAAACTGCTCATAACTAGGTATTAAAACACTCGTGTGAGACTATTAAACACACACTCGTATTTTAATACCCCTCTTTATGCAACAGTTTCATAAACTACTATTTTGAAGTTATTTCTAATGCCTTTGCCTAGCATCTATACTTTTATACTAATATTATGAAGAGGTTAAATATGTGAGTTTGTATGTAGGGGGTAATCTACGGAACTTCTGATCCGATTCCGAAAATTCTTTCACTAATGGAATCTCCAATATTACCGAATTTCGTCTACAATTTAATTTCAACACTTTATTAGTGGCTTTTATGTACATGATAATTATTCAGATGTGTTACAGTTGTAATAGCAATCATGTCATTTCGCTTAAAATAGGTTTTAATTTTTATTAATATTTTATATAGATTCTTTTCTATTTTGTGAATGTGAGAACGCTGTAGGCTTAGTGGGCTGTAGATTTAATGACCACCTTCTATTTTGTTAAGTACTTGATACTTGTTGAAGGACCTACACTGTCCTCCCATACCTATTAAAACTGTTATTTGAAAATATTGTAAAGACCAATTATTTTTTTAAGAGTAACCGTGGTGTTTCTTGTCGGCTCTTCTCTTTAGGAAACGACCAATTGGAACCGTGCATCTAGCTTCTGACGTTACATAAGTGCCCATGTGAAATAAAATATTTTGGATTTAGATTTTTTTCATAGGATATATTTTATGTTAAAACAAGAGACTCAAGAAACGAAGACGAGGTCGCGGGCAGAAGCTGGTAGAAAATAAAGAAATAATACTATTTCAATTAGAGGACATTTCTTATACACAGTTTTGATTTACAACCGGATCACTCTAACATCTTGGTAAGTCTAAAAGTTAACAGAATTCAAACAACGGCGTTTTCAAGAAGTAAAACTAAGAAGTTGACATAAAAAGCGATTGAAAAGTCGTTTGCCTACTTGTTGTAAGTGGAGCGGTTTCAAGCAATGACCCGGAAAATCGACTACAAAGAGTAAAATAAAACGCACTGTAAAACATTTAGAAGTACATTTTTGTACTGGTATTATAAGCATTATTTTTTAACAAGAGTAAAAGAAAAAGATATGTGTCTTACCACAAACACCTAAACACTTATTTAATGTGTGTCTTATGTCTTTCTAACTCAAAACTCCACTAAAAATAACCATTGTTATGAACAGATAAACTGTGGTATAACCACATGTACATACTTTTTTACATTAAACTACTCCATTAATTCAGATACCGATACTTAATAAAACCCCTAGGTCATTTAGTGGCAATTTTTGTGATTTTAAAGAAGCTCAACTGGACTTTGTCTACCCGTCATTAGGCGTCAAATTCCAAGGGCTTCATCAGCAATAAGAAACTTGACAAAAAGATAAAATAAAAGTATGGTAAAAGGAAAACTACCTGACGTATTCCATCTAGCACAGAAGTATATATCTTTTACCCAAACACACATTGAAAAGGCAATACGTTGTAAATTTTGAAGCATACGAAATGCATTCCGCTGAGCGGTTCGATCCCGTTCATTTCGCTCATTCAGTTCATTCGTAGGAACCACACGAAATATTAACCTATTTTGCTGAAGATGCAAGACTCGACTGAAATGTTTCTGTATCTATTGCTTCGCTATTTTATTTGTTTGGGAGTAAAAGATAAATGTTGAAATAAATAAAATTCATCTTTTATTTTTAACTTACCTCTAGGGTTACTAACTAGTTGGATGTAAGTTACTTATTCTTTGGAATTCAATAAACAATATGTATTTCGTAGCTAAATATCAACAGTACATTTCAGTACATCACTGATAAGTGTACTACAAAAATCGCCCTTACTGCTACGATATAGAGACTGTCAATTTCAAATTGTTACCTCTGTTGACTGTATATTTTAACATCTTCGACAATAAGACTGTTTTATCGCAAGTACTCTCTCCATATATACGTATTGTTTTCATAGATAGTGTGTCGAAATCAATTCTGATTTAGTCCGCACAAAGCCTTAGAACCAAAACATATACACACGATAGTTGTCACAACGTGTCAAGATGCGATGTCGTGTCGTAAATTATTACGATGATCGTAGATTTCCACGACCCGACATCGCATTGTGGCACATTTTGTCCCTTAGGCAATCAAATTCTCAATTCAGAAATCATATGGATTAACCGCTGGTTTCTGTATTGAAAATTTGAAGTTGAGAACTTGTCAAACTGTACTTTAACATTACTTGAGGTGAAAGCCCGCGGAATTCAAAATTTATTTGCAAAAATACATTCAGCAATTTTACGGGCTGCACAAAAATAATTAATTTAAGTCATGCTCAAAATTACACAACAACAGAACAACAACGAACACTTAAACACAAAAGCCTCACACTATGAAAACTACAACAATTACAAAATGCTAACTAATTACCAGTAGACAGCTGAGGTGAAGCGTGTATTAACTAACTATATACGAGTATGTTACATAGGAGCGCAGTAGCTTGTGTTATTAGAGCTTGTGTAAACATGCGAGCGAGTTGTTACGTGATACTGTGGGGGCAGTAAGTAGGCGATTAGGGACGTTTTTTGTTTAATTGCTTGTTATATGACACGCAAGATGACAAGTGTAAAAAAAACATTATTATAACTCTCAGGATTGGCCCGCAAGGGCAGTGGACAGACGTGTCTGGAAAAGGGACATTATGGGCTAATTGAATAGATAACACGCATGACTGGAACAGAACTCTCAAGTTTTATGCTATTTCTGTCACCTTAAGTTTAGTTATAGTTCAGAGGAATAAGGAATAGGGAGTAAAGTTCTTCTTTCTCCATTCAAAGAAAAAAGGAAGATTGGCCGCCCAGACGGGTGATGTGTCTAGTGGACTACTGCTGTGCTATTCTGTAACCATCTCACCGTGTAAACTTAGGGGAAGTGATCGTGCAGTGAGCTGTCAGTGTCACCCCACCCGATACTAGGGATGACCAAGCATTACATTTACAATCGTAATCGAGATTTAAATTATATTTTTTATGTTAATTCTATTGATCATTTTATATTAAGTATTCTAAAGCTAGTATTTAAATGTCTAAACATTACTATAAGGGGGGTTTTAATAAAATAGCAAAACAGATATCCAATCAGAAACTCAATTTTGTTTTATTATATTTTGTTCCTAGACTAGTCACACACTTGTAGCGCGCGCACATCACATCACCGAAGTGTTGTTGCCGAGGAAATAACACGCGTTACCATGGTGACCACCCGCGTGATCACTTCATCCGATTCTTTAAGAATCGGGTGAAGTGATCACGCGGGTGTCACCATGGTAACGCGGCGTGATCACCATGGTAACGCGTGTTATTTATTTCCTCGGCGGCGCGCCTGCACGGCGTGATCACTTCATCCGACTTTTTAAGAATCGGGTGAAGTGATCACGCGGGTGGTCACCATGGTAACGTGTGTTATTTCCTCGGCGACAACAGTTCGGTGATGTGATGTGCGCGCGCTACAAGTGTCAGTTTTACTTGGGTTATATATGATGATGATGAATAAAACATTGTAGGTACTTATTGGACGTTGGTATTTAGTACGCAAGTACGTGACGCGTTGCAAGTTAAATAAGTAGGTAGGTACCTAGTAAGTTAAATAATTAACCTCAATGTGATAGCGACTGCCTAACGCGCAAGCGCGATTCTTACCGCTTCAGCGTGTTGAAGTGCGGCGGTACGCGCGCTGCAAGTGTCGGCTGTTGAACTGATTACAATATTCAACAGTTCAACAGCCGATGAAATAATATTCATCAAATCATTAGATTTGATGAATATTATTTAATTATTGGCAACGCGTAGGCCAGCAATCCGCACGTCTTTTTATCAGTCAGCTTGAAATGAGCAAATCGTTTATATAGGTAAAGCGCATTAATCACGCTAGGAGTTTGATTGCATTCAAGTCATCAGATGACAATAGGTTCTTTAATAAAACTAACAATGTAAGTACCTAACTATGCGCAAACTACGAAAAAGCGCTTTGTAGCAACTGTACTTATTGGTACTTACTTATTGCATTTTATTTTATATATGTTCTGACTGCACATGCGTGACACGTTACATACCTACAGGTTAAATAAGTAGTATGTAAATAGTTCATTTAAAAAAAACTAGTTTATTTATTGAAAACAAAATGTATCTAGGCAATAAACTGACTTTTTAAATGTACAGAACGGTATGATTTAGACATTGAATTATCTAAAAGTATTGAAATAAATAGGTACTCATTATTGTCTCTTAATACGTATAGGCTTATGGACATGAGGGGAAAAAAAAAACAAAGTGCGTAACACCGCGCCTGCGCGGCGTGATCACTTCATCCGATTCTTTGAGAATCGGGTGAAGTGATCACGCGGGTGGTCACCATGGTAAGGCGTGTTATGTCCTCGGCGACAACACTTCGGTGATGTGATGTGCGCGCGCTACAAGTGTCAGTTTTACTTGGGTTATATATGATGATGATGAATAAAACATTGTAGGTACTAATTGGACGTTGGTATTTAGTACGCAAGTACGTGACGCGTTACAAGTTAAATAAGTATGTAGGTACGTAGTAAGTAAAAAAAACCTCAATGTGATAGTGTCTACCTAGCGCGCAAGCGCGATTCTTACCGCTTCAACGTGGTGAAGTGATTCGGTGTGCGCGCGCTGCAAGAGTGTCAGCTGTTGAACTTAAGAATTTTGTAATGATTTGATGAATATGATTTTATTCAACGCGTAGGTAGGTTATCTCCAATAAACTATTCGGTAGGTAGGTACAAATAATATACACATATTTTTATCTATATGACTACTTAAGTACATCGTTTAGGTAGGTTCCCACATAGTTTGTGTGTGGTTAAATTACACACTATTAACACTCGATTGCGTTTATAATATAAGTTAACAATGGGTTCATAATAACAAACTATGTCGATGACCATTTTCTTTAGTACTTAAGTAGCAGCAACGTGTAGATACCTATGTAGGTACGTTCTATTTTATTTATTGTTGGTAGTTACCTACGTGCTTAACGCGTCGCGCCTCAGGCTATTTATATTAAGGGACTAGTCTAGGAACCAAATATAATAAAACAAAATTGAGTTTCTGATTGAATATCTGTTTTGCTATTTTATTAAAACCCCCCCTATATAGTAATGTTTAGACATTTAAATACTAGCTTTAGAATACTTAAAATAAATTGATCAATAGAATTAGCATAAAAAATATAATTTAAATCACGATTACGATTGTACGAGTAAATGTAATGCTTGGTCAATCCCTAGCATCAGTGAGTTTTCACTGACAGCTCACTCCACGCAAGTTTTCACGGTGATATTTTTACAGAATCGACATGCAGCTCAACGGTTGTTGTCGGGTTTCTCGCCATGTTAATCGCCCAAATAACTCTGCTTGTGCAATTTAGGATTTGCGTGACGTCAGGTGTAATGCGTAGTTTGTATGTGGCGTGATAGATGCCGCTACAATAACAACTGATTTTACTTTAAAGAATGTCTGAAAAAACGAGTGTCGTTTGACAACTAAGTGGTTATTATGTTTATATTCCTGTGATGTGACAGAGATGTCTGATTCATGTCTTTTTAAATAGTGAAGGTGTAATAATTATGTAGTTGCGTTTAAGTGATACATCCAAAAACCCACACTGGGCTCGCGTCGTAGATTATGGCCCACTCCCTCTCACAGAGAGGAGGCTCGTGACCCAGTAGTAGGAAAATTATAGACTAATCATACGAGTACTGACGTCATATCCCAATGCCGAGATAGGATCACGCATGATTCAGTATAATTATAAAAAAGGTAGTAAGTAGCTTTTAACTATTCATAAAGTATTAGACTGCTATTAAAAAGTTCTAATTAAAAACCTTATGGTTTACATGAAAATAAAATCAATGATTTATAATCTCTATCATTAATTTACAAACTTCATGAATAGATTTTACCAACACTATTGCCTGGACTAAAATAATTCTCCTTTCTTTCATAAAATCTTTTCAAATCCTAATTCTAGCCCATTCACAAAGTCTCATACCCTAGTCTTTATTGTCTATTCCCAGGCTTTATTTTCTAACTTTTGCAAAAGTTATGACAGCTTTGACAGCGGTCATATTGACTTTTTACAGGAAATCAAAGTCGTCAAACTTTTACTGTCATCCTTAGTGCCTTGCAAAAGTTATTATTATATTTCTAAAAGTTACCCTTATAAAACAAATTACAAGATAAAATTACCCTTTTTGTCACAACTTTAGGGTACGCGAATTCAGCTAATTTGTCGAGTTTAGATTTGAAAGTCTTCAATTGTTTTTGAACTAATAATTAAATTGTATTGTGAAGCCGACAATATATTTTCAATCACTTGAACGAAGTTGAACTTGATTGTTCTGGTTAATTCTGTCCTTGGCGATCAATCAAAAAATTATAAATTGCTTAAAATCAGAGTTAGGTTAAAGAAACATGAAAATTAAATACACTCAAAGTAGAAAAGATACCAAAAAAAAACAACAATCTTTCATTTTTAAATTTTCGAACAGTCTGAGCGAACGTTATTGAAATACATTTTATGGCCAGTTTCACTGACCCGGATAAGCTCCCTTTTACTTATCTAGCAGATGAATAATAAATAATTATTTTTATGTTTCTATTAGTTAGATAGCCTCATTAGTCTACTGAGTACTATAGGTACGCCTCTTCACAACAAGGCGTGTTGTTATTTTATGTATGTTATAAGATACATATTCGTAAATGTAAATTAAACAGGCCTTTGATATTTTGGTTTCTGTATTATTTTAATCCGCTCTCACCAGATCTCCGCTTAACTCCCCGCTTATTTTACAGCCCCATCTAAACATACATGAGGACAAATGAGTAAAGTTTTCTAATAAAAAACCCTCACAACGCGTGAACAAACGATTTAAACTTTTTTCTGTCTAACTGTGTTATCATGACTTCATCTCATCATTACCCCGTTACCTTTGTGTTTACCCTTGGGCATATTGTTAGGGTGAACTTTGGGTAAAAGAGTTTGAACCTAATTATATTTGGAGAATCTAATTTATGAAACTTTTCATTCTCAATAGGGTAGAAAGTTTTCCTTCTGAGATTGTGTATTATTTATTTAAAATATTCTTATCAAAATAATATACTAAAAGTGTCAAGATGTCGTCATTAGGCATCTTTTTTTCTTAAGTTTTCACCTGATCCTAGATTTAAAATAAAAAAAACATTGAAAAATAAAAATACATTGTCAGTAAAAGGGTACTTTAGCAAACGAGCGTCCCCTTACTTTACCCCAAAAGGAGGGTAAAAGATAACTGCAATACTTTCAGTTCGCAGTAAATAATATTTCAACAAGCGGGTAGAGTGCCAAATCGCCGGCAACTTCGCAAATTAGCCGCATATTTATGTAGCGGTGAAACTTTTAATGTTGCGTGTAATGTACGCTTGTCAGGCATTTTGCTGCGTGTATGAATTCATTGTTGTTCCGTTACTTAGTTGGTAGTTTCTGTTTTTGGCTCTCAAGATTGTTTGGTGAATGATTTTATTGTCTTAGGCTCTTTGTACACACACGATTTTCTTGCCGTGAAAAGCTACGGTTTATTCGCCGTGTGTAGGCACAGTCATCAGTGTTGTATGGATCACTATGGAAGCTTGTTGACACACGTTCTTTCTACGGCGCAGTTTATACGCCGTATCGTAAGAAAACCGTGCCGTGTACAAATAAATGGGTCTTTATGATGTTATTTTTTGTTTCATTGTAGATCAATTTATTGTGAATTACAGTTGTTATCGAGGATAATGTAGGATTATATTAAACATAAAACTTTCTAGTTACTTATACATATATACAAGTATTTTTAGTTAGCTACGGAACGGAAAATTCTAGACAGAAATTTAGATGTTAAAATAATGATTAATGATGTACTGCTACAGAACATGACTAATATCTATGAGGATTTATAAAGTACAAAAGAAAAGGAGGATTCGGGTTTTTTGGGGGGTTTGTAAATTATTCGATTCTGCCGTACAGTTTGCACAAAATGTCCAGTAGGAAATAAAAAGGATTACAAACACACTCACACATCTATTAATTTACTAGTTGTTGCAAGCGACTTCGTCTGCGGACCAGGATGAAAAGTAACCTTTGTCCTTTTCCAGTTCATGGACACATGTGCCAAATTTCATCCAAAACCGTTCAGACGTTTTAGTGTGAAAGCGTAACAAACAAACTCACTTTCACATTTATAATATTTTTTAGGATTAAAACCAAGACAATACAAAAAGAAGAGGATGGTTATGAATCTGTCAATTGCCAAGAAGAAGATTGTAAGCCACTCCAAAAACACCTAAAATAATAAAACAAAATAACCTTCCAAATCCTATAACTGTCCTCAATTCAAACACTTTGAACTAATACAATAACTGATATTACACGTTAACCGGCGTAAACCTAACAACTCTCAGAAAATAAGGTCCCATAACGAATTCAAAATGGTTTATCTAATTTCGTTTTGCCAAATTGAAATTGTTACCGAAGATGACATTTTAAATTGTTTCGTAACGAGACTTCTAATTATATCTGGCGTTCTTAATGCCTCAATTTATTGTCATTTCATGGTATTATGGAAAAGGGTAGCTAAATGGATTTGGGGAAATGTGTCGGTAAAGTGTATGTAGACGATGTTATGATTGTTTTTGGTGGAGATGGAATATAAGAAGATAGAAAATAATATCCTGGAAGTATATATAGTATGTCTCAGTAAGATGGTTATAGCCGTGTTATAGTTATATCCCTAGTGATATAGCTATTTACCGTAATATAGTCATATGAAAGCGGTTTATTACTGTCGGAGTGCCCTAATTTTGTTACTGCGACCAATTTCTACGTAGCGCTCTCCGGCCGCTGCCGCGGCACCGTCGTTTCCCTCGCTCGGCTCGCGCGTTATTGGTTCTAACCATAAATATAAGAAAGAAGGAGATATGCCCGGTAGTTGAAAATGTATCAAAACCCAATGTCTTCGATTTATCCCTCCTTCCTAGCCACAACTACACATGCGATCAGTAAACCTAATAAATACGAGGTCCCGCTCACACGTGCAATTTATAAATCAGAACGTACTACACAATGAAATGAAATGAAATGAAATGAAATTGTTTATTCTGTAAATAGGATATAGGAATCACTTTTACACGTCATATTAAAAATATATTAAATTTTGCTAGATGAGTTCGGCGTTTCCTATCCGACTACTCTGAGAAGAAAGGCCGAAACAAACTCAGAGGTCACAGTCTCTTTTAAAGTCCAGACATAATCTTGGTCAAGCCATATGAGGACCATGTGGATTTTGTTTTTTTTTTTTGTTTTTTTGTTGTCTTTTGAGAAAAGAACCACACAGATTTGAGTGGACCTGTCCAGTCAGTGCAAGCATTTGTCAGTAATCGTGGAGCTCAACTCAGAACAAAAGGAGCTCAACTCGACGAACAATACCAAAGAAAGGACATTTGGGTAGGCCGCATAAACTACTCAAACTGCCAGACCATCATTAAAACTAACTGAGAGAGGATAAAAAAGGAGTAATGAGAAAAAAAAAAAAAAAAAAAAAAATATCCACATAGTCCTCACATTCACAATAGGTAATTAAAATAATATTATACTTTACAAAGTAATCATGTCATTTTGTTATAATGTTTAAATAAAACTGGTATATTTTAATGATTTTACTAAATAATTCTAATGTCAAGTTTTATGGTTTTCTCACAAGGTTTAGCAGAGCGAGCAGCTCAATCCCAAGCTTTTTTATCTTCTAAATAATCTGAAATTTTATAGTACCCTTTTTTACAAAGTTTGGTTGTAATACAAATGTTAAATCGTTTAATGGGTAAGTTTCGAATGTCAATGGGTAGTTTGTTGTAAAAGCGTATACATTGACCCATGAACGAGTTGCCTACTCTGTGGAGACCAGTGCGATGTACAGCAAGGTTGTGTTTATTCCTGGTATTTAAACTATGAATATCAGACATTTTCTTAAAATTTGATATATTTTTGTGTACATACATTAGGTTTTCAAAAATATATTGTGAGGCTAGAGTCAGAATATTTACTTCTTTGAATTTTCTTCGAAGGGAATCTCTCGGACCTAGGTTGTAAATGGCTCGAACAGCCCTTTTCTGTAGAACAAAGATAGTATTAATGTCCGCACAGGTTCCCCAGAGAAGAATCCCATATGACATAAGACTATGAAAATAACTAAAATAAACAATTCTGGCTGTATCTACGTCAGTTATCTGTCTATTTTTTTTAACAGCATAGGCGGCCGAACTAACCTTTCCTGACAATTTTTCTATGTGTGGGCCCCATTGTAATTTACTATCAATAGTGATTCCAAGAAAAACTGTCGACTCAACAGGGTCCAGCTCTATTCCATTAACTTGAACATTGGTAGTTAGCTGCCTGACATTTGGCGTTGAAAATTTTATGAGTTTAGTCTTGTTTTCGTTCAGAAGAAGATTATTTACATTAAACCAATGCACAACTTTAGAGAGTGCATCGTCAATTTGTTCAAAGTTAACTAACTGCCGTTTGATTTTAAAAATAAGGGAAGTGTCATCTGCGAATAATACGATCTTGTGATTATCCCTTATGTGGTAAGGTAAGTCATTTATATAAATTAAAAATAAGAAAGGACCTAGAATTGAACCCTGCGGAACGCCCATGGTGACTGCAGATCCTGCAGATCTCTTGCCATTAACATCGACCCTCTGAATTCTGTTGTTCAGATAAGAAGTCAGAAGGTCGAGAGCCTTGTTCCTCATACCATAGTGGTACAGTTTCTTGATGAGTGTATCATGATGTACGCAATCGAAGGCCTTGGATAAGTCGCAGAAAATGCCAAGTGCATCCTGCGACTCCTCCCAGGCCTCGAATATGCTCTTCAGTAATTCCACGCCCGCATCTGTAGTTGAACGACTCTTTGTAAAACCAAACTGTTTTAGATGTAATAAATTATGTGCATTGAAATGTTCTAACATTTGTTTCAAAATTAATTTCTCAAAAATTTTGCTTAATGTAGGTAATATCGAAATAGGCCGAAAATTCGTAGGATCAGTTGTGCTGCCAGACTTGAACAGTGGAATAACTTTACTAAGTTTCATCTGATCAGGAAATACACCAGACGCAACACAAGAGTTAAAAATAATTGCTAAAAAGGGTGCAATAACATCAAATTATTGAAGATATGGTATGTACTGATAATCCCCAAAGGTCAGCAGTTTTTTTTACATCAAGATTTTTAAAAGATTCTATAATGTCTTTAGCAGTAGCAATTGAAAATTCAAAAAGTTGGTCAGATTCTGGTACACATTCTTTTAGTATTGAGTAAGCAGAAGTGGAGGACGACGATGACAGAGTTTTGGTTGTTAAAATGGGAATATTAGTGAAAAAAAATTCAAACTCAGTTGCCACCTCCACGTCTGCTTCAATATCTACATCATTGATTTTTAGATGGAAGTCACGATTCCGTACCAATATAAACCTTACCAATCAATTATAAACCTTATCCCATCCAACACAGCGTGCATTTACCATGCACCGTACAACTCACTCACACGAAAACATCGATCGCTATCGTTGTGCTGTGCAAAAGCTATTTATTTTACATATACGTTAGTGATTGACTAAATCGGAAAGTTACCGATTCTCCCATTTATTATTGTATTAAAATTTTTGGAAGTTCCTGAAAAAATTATAAATAAAAAAAGATATGACATATAATAAGATGATATAAATAAATAATACATAGCTAAAAAAAAAATATATTAAGCAAATCAAAAAAATTCAACAGTAAGAGAAAATTTAAATGAGTATAAAGCAAGATTTCACATCGGTCTTCTAACCAGGCTATAACTGTTGACAAATTGAAGAATAAACTTTAATACTCGTAGTATTATAAATTCATACGACAATCGACAGTATTGTCGATAGCGTAGGTTAGTGGAGCTGCACAACCACATCACTAACTCGTCGCAAGTCACAGCGGCCGTACTCCGCAATGCAACCGCATAAAGAACGTATCGTTTAGTGATTTTTACATTGCTTGTCCAGTTACTTAGCGACATACTTTGTTAGTGGTAAAAAAGCATATATTAACTACAATATTAGTACAGTCGCTGTGATATATCAAAACAAAAATATCGTAGTAAAGGCAAGAAATATTTTACGATTTGTTGTTTTTCATGATTTTCAACACAAATATAGTAAAATACTTGTGCTGATTTATGAAAAGTAGTTCTATGATTTATAAAGTTATTAGTTTGGCTTCGATTTTTACAAGAAACCACTGAACAACACGGTATTCTTAAATGTTATCACGATCGCGTTCGAAAGCGCACTAGTTAGCGGAGACGGCCATTTGCCTGAGGCATGAGCATTGTGATCAGGACGCGTGGACACAGACATGCCCCCATGCCACTTCTCCTGTTATTTATATTTCTATGGTTCTAACCTAACCTATTTGGTCGGAATGCCCTAATAGTTTTATTACTAGATCGTGCTCGTATTATCTTTATAATCCTAGTAAGACAGTTATGAACCGCTTTCTCAGCACTATATTACGGTTTATAGCTATATCCCTAGGGATATAACTATATAACAGCTATAACCATCTTACTGTGACATATATTTAACGGCGCAGTATAGCCTTTCGCAGAAGTGGTCATCGTAATAGTGGTTCAGCAACTTCAATATTACCAAGATTGTGCCGGAATATAGCAGTGATAGCCCCACCACACCGTCAACGTAGAGATACGGCGGAAACATACGATTCTAAGAAGGAAGTGCCCTTGTTTTTAAGCAGCAGATGACAATTTTCTCACGAGTTGTCAGTATAGAAAATATGAAATACAAATTCCCCACGATAAAAAATCTGTTTTCACTAAAACTCGAAAACAGTTTAATAAAACAGCCAAGTTATTTTAAGGGCCCCATCCATAATAGGAACAGTGAACCTTTTAAAAACTATGACAATAAAAAAGATATATTTCTCAAAAAGTTGGGCGATAAACGTGTAGCATGTAATTGGCCGACAATTTATGTGGCATTCGTACCACTTCGGGATTCTTCGGGCGGAATCGGAAAGTTACGAACTGAGTCCTTGATTCGATGATAGAAGTTTGTTGCAGTTAAATTGACTGTTTTTATACGTTTTTTGGCAATAATAACATTGTTTTTGCGACATTAAGCTTTAATATTTTCGTCTAATGTTGCATGATAACATTTTCTGCGGTAATATGAACAGCCCTTTAACAATACCTACATAAGTTTCCTACAAAAACAGTCACTAGAAAATTTTAGCCAAAACCTAATTGAGCTTAATTCTGCAAATTTTTGGGGTTCCGGACTCAAACGGAATACCAGTTTAGAAACGTAATTATAGCTAATATGTTAAAATGTTCATAGAATAATTATGTGAAACTGTTGTAGCGCCAATATCATAGCATAGCATATAATAAAAATAAGGCAATCTGTTAGGGATAGTTCTGGGCCCTATTTAATAACAGTTATAATAATAAATAGGGAACTTCTTCTTCTTCTTTTCGTGTGGTTAGTGACTAACTTGGTATCAGAGTTTTGAAGCCGCCCATGGGCCGCTAACTTGGCGTCACATGCCGTCCAGAAATATCTCTCAGGCATGCCGGTTTCCTTACGATGTGTTCCTTCACCGGTTTTGAAGCAAGTGATAATTATACAGGAAGCTAATAATGCGACGTACCTATTTGTCAAAAATACATAATAGTCACAATTTCACGACTGGCGCAGTTTGTTTTTTTTTTAAATTTTTAGTTTTGCGTATAGCCTATCACTTGTCGGAACCTGTCGTAGGTACGTGAATCCGACTTGCAATCGGTCCATTTGTAGATACTATAATGTCCAATTGAAATGGGTACCTCACTAGAAAATATAGCAGAAATAGCATTATTACGGATCCTCTTAAAAATAAAATCTAAGCAATTTTTTTTAGATTTTCTTAGTCGGCTGATATAAAAATTAAGTTCATTACAATCTTATAAGGTTCTTTCAACCACGTTAATAACAATTAATAAGCTCTTAACATTAATTAATAGTACTAAGTAATATTAGAGTTTCTAGATAGAAGTTATTTTCGTAACTGAATTGAGTTTCATTAGGTTATCTTCCATCAAAAAAAAGTAAATAAAACTACAAGTACGGACGCAAGTAATATTCTTGCACGACTCATAATGCGAAGCATTAGAGAGTGCTTTGCGATCGAAAAATTTGTTTTGCCTCCTTTCTGCAACTGTTTTTATTGTTACACTCCTGCTAGCGCCTCTGCACCTTATCGTGGCTTTAAGAGGCGACCCTTTAGGCCTTTAGGCTCCATCTATCAGGAACCCTAAAGACTCCAGAGTAAAACACACACGTATAAAGGCTTGTGCAGACCAGCGCGATTTGTCGCGCGACGCGACACGAACAATACAATTTCTAAGAAAACTTCACAGTATAACAATAACCGGTGTCGCGTCGCGCGATAAGTCGCGCTGGTCTGCACGAGCCTTTAAGGAAGATGCGATCAAACGAAAGCCAATGGTGGTATCACCCTGCGACAAAGCCCCGAAAACACACCACTTTTAAAGGCACTATAGTATAATACTCACAGAAGAACAGTGTGACTACTCAGGCTCGAAAGAGATAAGGGTATACACCGACGGATCAAAAACCAACTCAGTTACTGGAATCGGAGTCTTCTCACACGATCTGAACATAAATATATCCAGACCGCTGGGAATGTTCATCACCGCCTGGCGGAGTGTGTGGGCATCATACAAGCGGTCCACGCCCTAGAAGCCAGGGTTATGGACACCCACATACGTATACTCTCCGACAGCGCCACAGTTCTTCCATCCCTACGGAAAAAATATATAACCTCGAACCTAATACTAGAATGTCACAATGCACTAGAACAAATAACGGTATCAAGTCGAAACACGGTGACACTGCAATGGATAAAAGGACACAGCGGATCGCTAGGTAACGACGCAGCTGACGAGCTTGCTAGACGAGGGTCCAGCACGGCAGTCTGTGGACCCGAGCCTATCGTACCCATCCCCTTCAACCAAATATGAAGGTGGCTACAGGAGTTCACCCACACGCAAGCTATTTAGTTAGGACTTTATTATGAAACAAAGATGAATATTACAATGATATTCCTGTCGATGTATTCATGTCTTTTTGAGGCTGACTGTACCTATGTCGTAGAAATTCATAATTTTATCTGGGTTTTATTTCTCAGTTTCCACGTAAAATTCTTGATTGACGTTAAATTCAATATCAACATTTTCAAGAGCTCCATCCTCACCTTCTCAAAAATTCACGTATAATTTAAATCTCATCTTCTTATTCATCAATTCTTTTATTTCCATTGACAACCATCAAAACAGCCCATTAATATATAAAATAAGAAAAACATCTGTAAAGGCTTTCAAAAGATCTCAACTCAATTTTATCTCTTAAAAAAAATATTTTGCTGAGACCCCAAAAATTATTCTTTTCAGCTTGGACCCGAAATAATAAGCTTTTGTTAAACAGTCAACAATGGTTACAAAGGTGTTAATTTAAGAATACAGCCATTTGTTAAAACGGAATTACAATTCTAAATCTGTCGCCCTATAAAGATATTACGGTTGTAATCTGTAATTCAAAGACCTTTATGAATGTTATAATTTAACTTTAAGGGATTGGAGGTTACCGTTTTAATTTGTAATTAGGTGAAGATTTTAGTATTACGTAATGTAATGGGCTAGAAGTTAGGGCCTGATCACACGGTCCAGCTACCGGGTACCCGGTTGCAAAATGTAAGGCCTATCGTTCACTACGCTACTCAATAGTAAAACGCTACAAACTGAAATTACCAATGAGTAGCGAGAATGTCACGGTACTAGTATTTCATCGGCGGCGCGTTTACGGACTAAACGATGCGATTTACTAACTCGTTATTAACTATTTTGTGATTGGTTACATCGTGAGGTACACGGTGTAGAGTAGTAGTAACGGCGTGAGTGTGTAGTTTTACATAACATAACATACCGCCTTATTTGAGCCAAGGGTTGCGCAGAGGTGTATCTATAGTACACCCACATTTTGCCAGTTGTGTTTAAGTACCATGTAATAGGGGGCAAGCCTATTGTCATCAACTGGAGACAAATCCAAACTTCAGGCTGCTACTGAGAAATTCCAGATGGTAGTGGTAGTTTTAATTTGTTACATACATTAGATGTGTACCTTGCATACGGTACTCTGCCAAATAAGTTTTTCTTTCTTTCTAGTAAGTTTGAAAACTTTCACACGTACCAGCACAATTTTCCCGGCTTATATTTATGCCACCGGGTAACCGGTACCGAGTATCCTGTACTTGGAGCGTGTGAAAAGGGGCTAAAGAGGTCGGAGTCCTTGTTAGTTAACGTGTACAGGAAGAGGTAAAATTCAAATGAATTTGCAAGAATTTTAGTAAGTTTAGTTTGATAAAATATTTTTTACTATACAGTGCTAAATTGAATCTAAGAGCTCATATTATATTTGAATTAAATGCGTAAGGTAAAATCAAGAATGAAATTAATGCTTCTTATTGAAGGTGTTATATGGAAGGTATTATATTGGTAAAGAAAACTTTGATATAAGTTGTACAGATATAATGTTATATCAAATCGACTATCAACTTTAATTGTCGGTATATTCAAATCACAACTTTCATTCTTTGACAGTTATATGAAATGGCTGTGTGGTGTCTTGGTTTAGGTTAGATGTGTACTATAAAACACTGTTTTCAATATTACTGCGTTAAGCGTGCTATTGCTATGACTGCTCGGACAAGACTACGCGTGCGATGCATCGTCTCGCACTCCCTCTATTACGTAACCTCCAACACAGCATGCATAACTTATTTATTCATCCATACAGGCTGTAACACGGCAAATTGACGTAGTATGTTATTTTGATGAACAATTTTATTACTTGCCCTGACCATACAATCAAAGGTGTCGCTTGACAATGAAAATGTTACTTCGTATTAACCCAAACAAACGAACCTTTATGAGCTTCTCAAACGGATATTAAACTATCAAAACTTCAGTAAAGAAAGATCTTTCCTCCTTATTCACAAAAATCTGCATGAACAACCAAGATTACTTCAAAACGGTTTGCATGTTCCACAGTTTACAAAGTATAAAACATTGAAGCTTGAATAAGAGTTTTTATGATGCTAAACCGTTGGGGGGGAGCAGAGCTGCTGGATTATGGCGCATTTTTCTCGCAACAAAATTAGCAGTTGTTCCGCTAGAGACTTAAGCTTCAGGTTGTGGGCTTGGTAGAAGTGGAGGCGGGAGCGGGTTGGGACCAAGCGATTTTTAAGAGGCTTTCAAAGCGTCAAAGTTGTTTGTATCTTTGTAACAGGTTATCTCTAGAAATACGGAACCTATAACAAAAGATCTTTCACTGATATCAAGTTACACTATTCCTGTGTAGTTAAGATTACGTTTGTAACAGGCCACACTATTCCAGAGTGGCATAGTATACTAACATAAAATAACGCCTGTATTTCACGACGTGATAGGCATAGGATACTAATATGCTATAAAATGCACTGTTTCTTTGCAGGCTTCATGCAGTTGAAGCCGTAGGGTAGATAGTTAATTCATATCTAATGATAAACCACGCATACGCATGCGGGAACCACAGTATCGGTCGAAGTTTTTAAAAGTTTAAAAAAAAAAAAAAAGTGCCGGTGGTTGGGGGAGGCCTATGTCCAGCAGTGGACGTCTTGCGGCTGAAATGATGATAACCCACGCAAATCGCCATAAAAGACACACTTAGCAAATTAATCGCAAATTAAAAGATGCTATTACTCATTTGGCTAACATTAATCGGCAAAAAGGTACATTTGCCTGCAACTTGCCCAAAAGTAGCTTACATACCATTGTAACATAATATCTTCTGATTGGTCATCAAAATAAAGTTTTGAAGTTTACAATATTATGGAAGTTCCAAGATTTACTCGTAAACTTCTCGTTGGTGTCAACTGTAGATGTATATCTAAAGGTTAGTGCAAAGGTTTTGTGCCAACACTTTAGAAAGTCGATAAATATTATATTTATAATATTTTTCGAATATTTATTAGAATAACTTTAAAACAACTTTAGTTTATGTACACACGGTGGCCTTAACAGAGTCAAAGTAAAATATAGGAACCTTTTACCTTGTATTAAATGTGTCTGTAGATTTACAACACGTAATAATACACAATGTCTTTAGCTTTTAAAGACATGAGGAACAGGGTGTAAAGTTCACTCACCCTCTTTAGAAAAGGGAGGATCCTTCCACCAGATGGGTATCATGTCTGGCGGGCAACTGCCCAATGATTGATGTCGGATAGTCTAATATATGTCGTTCGCGCATTAAACTCTAATTGCGTGTTGCAGGATTTGTGTGACGTCAGGTCTTTGATCCGTAGTTCGCATGTGGTGATACAGATGCCGCTACAAGCTTATGAAAAGTATGCACATACTATTGTACAAGATATAAGCACGTGTTGCATGTGCTTC
Organism: Agrochola lota; assembly: GCA_947364205.1. NCBI lineage: Eukaryota > Metazoa > Arthropoda > Insecta > Lepidoptera > Noctuidae > Agrochola > Agrochola lota. Next base: position 14,771,650 of record OX376244.1, on the reverse strand, counting down.
ACATTTAGATACCCGCGTCTACAGTCGACATCAACAAGAAGTGCAGTGAGAGAGTGATTCTCGGAACTACTATAATATTGTCAACTGTGAACGATAATATTCTTTAAAACTGTGTCGTCTAGATTATTGCACATTCCGCTTCTCACTGGACAAAGTACAGTAACAGAAAAGATGTCGCTTTAAATTATCTCAGAACGTTCCCATTTGTAGAAGAATTTCAAGGTATTAGGTTCTTTCTGAGTATTATCATTCGGATACAATTTCGTTTATAAAATATGTTTTTATTATCATCACCGGCAGAAATAAAGTACTTTGGGATTCTTTGTAAATATGTTGGTACGCACCAACATATTTACAAAGAATCCCAGAGTACTTTTTTTAGTAAAAGTCAACCCTTTTGTGAACGAGACACCACTCAATAACTAAAACGTTTCGTGAGACACCGATAGATATTATTTGTGAAAAAACTTGTGAGATGATGATGAAGATGTAACTTTTAAATTGTTTATTGCATCATATTTTACTGCACATTACCTTATTTCATCTTCTACAAATTCTTTTTCTGAATTAAAAGCTCTAAAATCCTTAGAAATTCTTCGAAAACCTATCCCAAAAATACATCTTCAAAAATTATTTTAGTCACAATCCGCCATGCACCACACCCTCTACTACCCTAAGTATTACCTAGCACACATGTTCGCGCGAGCAATATTAGGATTATGCAACTAATAAACAGCTTCCTAAAAAAATAACAAAAAAAATCCTGAAGAAAAATATTTTAAAAGTAAACTTTGTAAAGTATTTTTCATAAGTCCCACTCATACAGGAGTGTTTTGTTAGCGGAGAAAAGAAAAAAGAACTCCTTTTTATTCATATTTTCCTGGTACTTTTTGCTGAGGGTATTTCTATGGTGGAGTAATAAAAATGCTGTGATAAGTATTTTAATTAGGGAAATGCATTAGTCTATTTGTGCTGTGGTTACTTGGTGAAAATTGCCAACCTTTTCTTGGTGTAGTTATTGCAAATGAACATCAAGGGGTCGTTATATTGACTTTTATTATAACTTTTCCCGTGATACGATTAGTAGCACTGTTCTGTCAGTCGCCATTTCGAACTCTATTTGTATTGAAACTAAGCTTGCAAAGGAAATGTGCCAACATGATGGCAAGGGACAAGTTATAGTGAACGGTCTGTAATAAAAAAGAGATGAAGATAATAAAATGCATATATTTATCAAAATAATATTGCGTGTTAGGGATGTCCTGTTTTTCGGTTAACAGGTCAGGTTTAAAACCTTAGTATTTTCAATGTCAAACGTACTTTCTTATCCAAAGAAAAATATCGTGAAGTTAGAATTCCAATATCGCCATCAACATAAAGAGCAAGAGTGGCGATCGAAATACTCGTTCATTGTCTTCGGAAACAGAATTATTTTCGTCTGCAGAAGCTAATGAAAGTGTTGGCTCTTAATAAATAATAAACGTACTGCAATAATAAACTTACAAAAACGACGCAATCCTTTTTCCCGTCACAGCAAAACATAACATAAAGAAACAAAGCTTTCTATTACAATGTATCGTCTAAAAAATCCAACAAATAGTTCTCAATACAAATAAACAAGTGTTAAACAAAGAGCACTTTTTAATTGAACCAGATTGAACCGGATCCGGCCGGATTGTAGCGCGGATAACCGGTTGATACCGGGATTATTCGAAATACTGAACAACAGTTATACGGTTTTAAATATTATGTGTTTGGAAGTGTTAAAAAGAAAACATGTGACGTTTCTATGGGAGAGAAATACAATCAACTTGCTATTTATTAAGTTACCTTATATAATACCTTATATACTTATATTTACCAAAGAACTGAAGTCCAATTCCCAAAATTAAAAACGGTCAAAATCTATTAGCATACTCATCTCAGTTATAATCAGTGTTAAAAACAAGTAAAAAAATTGAGGTATTTTTGACAGATTGAGACTAAGATTAGAATTCAAACTTTCTTAAAAATAAGGAAATCAGGGTTTTCATGACAATTCACGCCACCAGTTGGCGCCACTTTGACAAGAGGTCTTGCATTTCGACAATGAACATAGAACGAATGATGACGTCCATCATTCGTTTCATTCAGTCGCCACAAAAAAAAAATAGGCGCTTTGACACTTTTGACAGGTGCCTGGACCTCACGTCTTAGTGCTGCCACCTGGTGCTGATGCTTGCCATCTTCGAAAATTTCCAAGAAGTAATAGGAACTTTAGATTATTAGAAAAATGTTTCTTAGATAAAATTACTCCCAGAAGCCGTCTGAATCTGTTAGGGTTTTGAAAACGCAACCACTAGTCGTTTTGAATTAGGAATCGAACATAAATAACCTTTGCAGCCATAATAATACCTGTTCCCTTGTTATTTAACCACTATTATTCTAACATCAAAAGGCTTGTGTTCAGCAGTCTGTAGACGTTAACATGTAAAACGCCTGAATTTAATTAACATGTAATTATTTAAAGTTTAGTTTAGTCTAGACTGCCTCGTTGGTCCAGTGGTCACACGCGCTACTGCTGAGCATGAGGTCCTGGGTTCGATTCCCAGGTCGGGTAAAAAATTATTGGGTTTTTGTATTTGAAATTTCTCATAAGCAGCCCGTAGTCTGTATTTGTGCCCGGTTTATGGCAATAGGTTCGCCCCCTATTACATGGGACTTAAACATAACTGGCGAAATGTGGGTGTACTAGGTTACACCTCTGCCTACCCCTTGGGGATTACATGCGTGATGTTATGTTATGTAGTTTAGTGTAGACTCTAGACAATTACATTACTCTTTAAATAAAGCAGAAACTGTGACTTGACAGATTGTGATTTTGATTTTTGACAGTCGTTGACACGTTACGTGTAAAAAATGTCCGAAAGTTTGAGAACTGGAACCAAGGAGTTTGTGGAGGTTAGATAGGCAGTCTTTCCATGTAAAATTCTGGTGTCTAGCTGCATCCAGATAGACTGGAATCGACCTCCGTTTAAAAAGACGCTTAACGAAGTCGAGAGTCATTTGCTTATTAGATTGGCATTTGTCATTCATTTTCCGCCGTTGTAATAATTTTCTTGTAATAGACTTAGTCTTCTTTTGTTTTACGACTTTTTACACAAAAACAGGAAAACAGGTTTTAAATGTTTTAACTTAACTTTAAATACCCCCACAACCGCTGCACCGTAAGCACCGTTGCATGCAATAAGCACAGTGTTTTGCGTGCGTTACATTGCGCGCTACATGTATAGAGATTTTTAACACCAAAATGAGTAAATTCGTTTTCCAGCAATTATTTTTGTACAATGTTATAGTTGCCCTTTGCACTTGATGCTTGTACGTATTAACTCCAACCGCGGCGTCCGCGTTGCCGTCAGACATAATTACTAAGTGCAAAGGGCAACTGATAGAAATCCGACGACTGACGAAACACGTTGTTTGCCGAGGGACATTAAGAAAATAGTTGTACTGTACTTAGTTTAATGTACAGGATGCGTCGATGGCGGCTCTGTGATGGGTCTTTTTACACGCGTTGGGAAAAGATGATAAGCCGGTACACTTTTACTTTCCTTTTGATGGTCATGACATTGACTCCTAAGCTTAAGCCGTTACAAAAAGTTTAAAGTACCCTCGTTTCGGATAAAAGTTTTAAATCGGTGTTACAATACAGCTGCTGATATTCTCATGTCGGCTGAAAGGGTGTGGATCAGTGTGGGTCAGTTGGGTCAGCGGGTCAAATATGTCACTCGGCTTATGGAAAGTGTAGATGTATGGAACGAGATTCATGATTGTCTGTGCTTCACCTTGATAGACTGACTTGAGGGACTCATACATAAAGCATTAAATAAATAAGTAATGTAACAAGATTTTTTTAGAAACGTAACTTTGTAAATAGGCCCTCTAAAATTCTACGGGAATTTTACTTACTAAACTAACCAGTACCTGCTAGTACTATGGCTATCTTGATATTGAACTTTATAATTTCACACTTGGAGACTTCTACTGAATAACACAGGATGGAATAATAGTGTTATAAATTAACTTTAAAAAAAACTTACTTGGTCTTCTTACTGCATAATTACAAGGATATCAAATTGAATGAATGCATTACATAATTTTACAGAGGTACATACAAACACACCCTCATTTATCTTACACGCACACCATCACATGCCCCATCAAAAGTCAAAAACTCGTATAAATATTTATCCCGATGCACAAATCGAACGACTGCCAACGTCCTGCTAATTAAGCCAATTAAGAATAAAGGGTTTAACATCATTATTTACAAACTTACAACACGTTGACTTTTCATTAAAAACAATAAACATTCGTTTAAAATCCAGACTGGAGGTATGTAGCGTATACAGACTACCAAATTGTGTTACATACTCGTAAAGACAGAAAATATGACGTTTTACAGCAAATATAATTTCGAGAGCTATATTGATGTTTTAAATAATGTAATCCCTCCTCTCGTTGAGAGAGAGTGGGCCGTAATCCACCACGAGAATGTCTTCGAATTGTTGGTTCTAGGACATGCCGGTTTCCTCACGATGTTTTTCTTCAACGTTTTGAGAGCAGTGGTGATGAAATAATTTACACAAAGTAAAGCAGCAGCAGGTTCAAACTTTTAAATATCTGGGTCACATTGTGACAGGTGACCTCAGGGATGATGAGGATATTGAGCGGGAGCGCAGGGCTCTGGCGGTGAGAGCTAAATGGCTCACACGCGGGTGTGTGAAGTGAAGGTAACGCTATTCAAAGCTTATTGCCAGTTCTTTTACTCGAGCGGCCTGTGGGTGAGATATTCACAGCCAGCCTACAGAGCCCTGCGCACTCAGTACAATAATGCGTTCAGAATGTTGCTGGGTCTGCCGTGGCGGTGCAGCGCGTCTGGGATGTTTGCTGAAGCGCGCACTGATGGTTTCCAGGCCATCATGCGCAAGAAAGCAGCTTCCCTGTCAACCTGTATATGGGGAAACAACAACTTATACAAAAGAAATATATATAAATAATTATGTACTAGGTTAAAGTTTCTATGATAGTGGGTCTATGCCACCCGGAATAAAGTTTTATAATAATAAAAATAAAGCGCCTGTTTGGGTTCGAACCTAAGTCGTGGGCGTTAACACTGGGCCACCACTCACTGCTCTCCACAATTTATTAATTATCTTATCATAATTGCCGTGTCATGAATTTTGATGAACACACAATTTAAACAGCGTTGCAATTTGGAAAAAAACCTAAGAACTTTTCAATTTCGCGGGCTACATTGATGGAATCATCTTTACTGGCTGATCTTTGCAGCTCCTCCCCCCCAACTATCCTTTGTTTTTCAAAACCATAGTTCTAAACTTTGTTTTGTTTCCTCCCACAGATCACGCCTCAGCAATAGTAGGCACAATAGCTCGCCTACGTTGCCGCATCGATGGCCGCTCGTGCGGGGCCATGCACAGCATCAAATGGTACAAGTCTGAGTCTAGGCTGTATGTGTACTCCATCTCTGGGAACACGCCCATAGATAGGCCGGAGGGACCTATGAAGGATAGGTGAGTTTGTTTTGACATGTTTTTTTTTGCCATTTTTATCTTGTTTTTTTGGATTTACAACGGGTTTTTTTACACACCCGTTACGTAATTGCACAAATTACCTACAAAGCTACAAAACACAATTTATATACAGTCATTATATTTTCTGTCGTGTTTAAATATTAGAGGGCAGCAAAATTTCGAGAAAAGTGGCCATTTAGGGCTACATTTTCATATAATATGGTCGTACTCTTGGGAGAATTTTATTATCAGAATGAGTGAGGTTCAAGTGTAGCGTGCAAGTTTAGTGTAAACTGCGTCATAGGTTTATGTTTTTTGCAACTAATAACTTGGGTGGTATAAAATCAAAAATTAAATTAGGTATTTTATCTTTGCGTTCTGTGATGGCGCTGTTTACAAAAGGCGTTTGAAAAAAATGAATCTAATTCATTTCATCTAAAACTCAAGTAAGTACTTATTATTATAAACTAAAAGTTGGTACCTACTGCATATAGAACAAATAATGGTAGTTTGACATATTTTTCACACAAAAGCTGCCAACCACAATTTTTATTCTACAAATAAAAGTTATCTGACTATTGAAAAATCGGCCTTTAGTAGAAAGTGTTCCATCACTAAAATAACGGATGTCACTCGGAAAGATGCCACGCTTAAATGGAATTGGGCTGGACACATCTGCCGCATGTCAGACGATCAATGGGCCAAACTTACGATATGGTGGGTTCCCGCTTGATGGCACACGACATCGTGGCAGGCCCAGACGGAGATGTCGCGATGAGCTGTACTCCTTCAATAAAGATTGGTCTTTGGCAGCTCTAGACAGAGAGATGTGAAAAGAAGGTAGGAAGAGAGTAGGAAGAGGCCTTTGCCCAGCAGTGGGACAATGATGGCTTAGTAGATATTACAATTGTAAAAAGTAGTAGATACTTTTAGTTATTAAAACAATAAAACTTTTTACAAAAGAAAAAAACGACTTCCAAAAATAAAAACACTACAAAGTAGGTTGTTTTTTTTTTGTAAAAAGTTTTTATTTTTCTCTTTTTGGTTGTGTTACCTATCCCACACAAATTCGAATACCACTACCTGCTATGTAAATAACAGTGACAGGAGGTTATCATCATATCATCCACATATTATACTAAGTGGGAAAAATACGTATTATTGAAGCTTACTCAAAAACTATCCAAGCAAAGTTAATAAAATTTATATGGGACCAACTTGAGAGCATACCGTTTCATACAAAAAAAATATTTTCAAAATCGGTCCAAATCGGTGGACATACATATAAAAAAAAAAACATAACATACGCTACGAACATAGAACCTTCTCCTTTTTGGAAGTCGGTTAATAAAAGTAATAAAAACGACAGCACTACATAAAGTTGCTTATTGTCTTATTCTTCCAAGTTCTTTTTTCTTTCTTTTGAGTAAAACAACAAGAGGGATGGAGATGAAACTACATGCACTTAATTGTACCAACAACAAGTTTTCTTAGTATTTTATAGCTCCCGGTTGTATAACAGTTTTTTCTCTAATTATTGAGCAAATATGTTTACAAAAATAATGCTTAGATACTCCTGAATATAATAAGGAGATGATTTTAAAGTATTGGTATCAGTACCTACTATCTAACAGAAAAAAACGATATTAAAACAGAGTTTGTGTAAGATTATTCTATCAGATATAATAATTAAAATTATGCACCTAATATACGGATCGTAAAACGGCTATAAGCTCTGGAGCGAATACCGCGCGGGATGCGGGACTAAATTCACTCGCGACGTTTAATATGTCAACTTAAAATAAACTAGTGCGAATAGTAGCATGACTTTTAATCATTTAAAACAATTGACGAGCGTAGTCGCGTCTGCACCCCGCGCGAGATTCGCCTCAGTTTGACCAGAGCTTTAATACGTTTCAACTCTAATCTAAACGTCTATGTATTCCAACAGTTCAAAGAACAAACTCAAAACGCCACATGAACTTAAATCAGCACAAAATAAACAGCTCAACTAAAGAGCTGATGACGTCACGGCGGCCATTGTTCATAACAGCCGCACTTACCGTCTATTGTGCGCAATGACACGGCGATACATCTCTGTCTTGCCGCATTTTGTGAGAAAAATTCTCTTGTATTGTCTTATTTCTGTGAAGACTTGCTATGTGAAATTTTGTTGTGAGGGTAGTGCAGTATTTTTGTTTTGATATTTGAAGGTAGGTAGGAAATTCTTGAATTGAATTGCTGAAAAGGGGATTTTAGTAGAAATGTTGAGTTTTGCTAAGTCAGACTCTATTTGATTTCTGAAAACATAATCATAACCAGTCTACTCACGAGAACCTAGACAAGTCAGAATGGCTTTCAAAGCGTGTCGCATTTCTTTAACGACCTTCAACAGGATTGCTATTCGGTAGCTTATGACAATCCAATACAATTTTTGGTTTTTTCATTATCGTAACCGCTGGTAGTACTGTATACCACTTCTAGCTCTTGGCCTTCATCTCACCTGATGGTAAGTGATCATCAAGCCGAAGGTAGAAGCGAGCTTCACGCGGGATCCTCAACCACAGAGGAATGGGCCATCTTACCTCTAACTGCCAAAACACAACAATGCTGTTAACAGTATTGTTATGGCGACAAACTTAGGTAATATGGTGGTAGCTAGCCAGGCGTTCTTAGAACAAGCCCGACCACCAACCAAATCAAACAGAAAATTTTGCCCCCGCTGGGAATCGAACCCGAGACCTCTGGGTCTGAGACAGGTGGTTTTACCACTAGACCACAGAAGCGGTTCTTTGTCACATCGACAATTATTATCTGGGAGGTACTTGCATAAAAGTCTAATCTTAAAAAGTTATTATCACGTATTAATTGCATCGAGGAAGACAGATGACAGCCACTCAATGTAAAGCATTGAAATTCAGCTCATCAGGTTAATCTGGAAACTATCCTACCCTAGCAAGGAAAATGCTAACTAAATCGCGGTTGGAGGTACTTGAAACACCCACTAAATAAAGCATGAATCTTAACCATATCACTTAGTAAACCCGTAATTTTGTACATACCAAACAAATCATTAATACCATTTAAATTAAACATATCCTAACTATATGTAACAGCTGATCGCATTTATATTTCAACAAATTAGTCTAGACACCCTTTCTGCTGTCCACCAATTCACATTATATGTGTAAACGTAGCCAACACATTGCAATTTCGACCCTAAAGGAATAGTAATAAGGTGCTTTCAAAGTGCATGTAAAGTTTGCTGAATCGACCTTCGAACTGGACATACGTAATCGTCTTTACTGGCTAACATTGCGATTTTAAACCATATGTCCACGTGTGTAAGGTTTGAATTGATTTGAGAATTCGACATTGGTAGTGCTTCCAATTTCAGTCCCTATTTTCATACACGTAAGGTGCATGTAAAGTGTTGATAAGGTTTCATCGATAAACTTTTCCTTGTAGCCAACACAATGAAGTTTAAACCTTATTTGTGTGACGTAAAGGTACAAGTGAAGTGCAAATAGGTTGGTTGATCGTATTCACTGTAAAACTAATTGAATTCACAATGAGCTCAAAATGGCGGAGTTATTACGTGTCGAAGTCAATTTTAAATCATTTTGATTTTGTTTGATATTCGTGGACAGGCGTTGTTTTTATATTTCGCGGAACGAAAGAATGATGGACTTTCTACATAAAACTATCGGCAAATTAAAATTTTATGACGCAGTACGTAGAAGTGCTGAAAAAATATTAATGAGTGCCTCGTTTTCAGCCTCAAACGGGTGTTTCTTAAAAACAGGCTAACTGCAACAAAAGATTTCTAATGAGTCATAGTAATAATAGCACTGTAACAAAACATTACGCCGGTACTGGCCGAAAAGTTAGGCAGAGGTGTACAAAAGTAAACCCCCATTTCGCCAGTTATTTTTAAGTCCCATGTAGGGGGCGAGCCTATTGCCATCAACGGAGCACAAATCCAGACTCCGGGCTGCTACTGAGAAATTTCTGATTGAAAAACCTAATAACACTTTGCCTGACCTGGTAATCGAACTCAAGACCTCATGCTCAAAAGTAGCGTTTGCGACCACTAGACCAACAAGGCAGTAATAATAATAAAATTTACCCTAAACACATTATAACAACATTTTACATCTCAAAATTACTGGATACAATTTCTACCCAACAATCCTCAATTTCTCACCCGTTTCCTTAACCTATCGCATAAATTAATTCCAGCAAAAACTCCTTGAGATAAAATACTCATTCATCAGAATGAGTGAATGAACGAATGATTAATTCCCCCTTTTATACTGAAAGAGAATCTTGAAAGAGATTAATCAGAAGGCAATAAGAATTGCCGGTATATCGACACGTAATCCGGACGATCGAAAAAGATGGGACACTGAGCTTTAGAGGGAAGTCACAGAGATAACGAAAAGCGGATAAATTATCTTCAATTTTTTGTAGCAAATATATTATTATGTATATTAAAACTTCTTGTGAGATTAGGGAAAGACTTATTGCCAACACTTATTAACTAAGTTAAGTAATCTTAATAAGTGTTTATAAGGCAACCATATATGAACGGGGTTACCAAACTTGGATTGTCTTATTACAAAAAAAAACCCGAACCTAAACCTACGAGCCATTTTTTTTATATTTGGAACTTTGTTCCGACTCAGGCGAAAACTTAGTACCGGACTAAATTGTCAGTTGTGTAAAAAACACTTTATTTCGATTACTGTTTGCTTTTTATTAAAAAAAACTGGCTCAATATTTTAAACTATGACTGAAGAAAAACCTTGTTTTGTATTAATATCGATGGTGTCGGTGAGCTACCTTAAAAATATTTTGACAGCAAGTGATCGTCGCTTTCAGATTCAAATCGCTCTCGCTCCTCTCAAGCAGCATATCCCCAACTTATAAAGGATTTATTAACGAGTGATAATGGAATCTGTGCTCAATGTTTACGTCATTTCACATTAAAAGGGTTTTTGCGCGACTGGACTCAGGCTTACGGTAAAAAGGAGTAACCTTTTTACGGCAATGCAATCGAAATACTATGAATTAAATATTTGAGAGACCGTTTGGTGTCTGAACGTTTGTAATTTGAAAGGTTGTTCATTTTTCATTGAAGTAGTCTAGACAACGAAGGTAACCGTCATAGCCCGAAGATTTGGCAAACTTAAGTAGCAGACTACGGCATATTAGCCGTAGAACTGATTGCCGATGGGGTAGAAGTGTTTTTGACTGGAGACCGTGGCAAACGTAAGGTAGGATGCCCTCAGGCTAGGTGGAGCGACGATCTTCGCAGGTTGGCAGGTAGCAGAGATGAGAGTTGCCGAGAATTGAGCTGAAGGGTGTGCTATTGGTGAGGCCTATGTCCTGCAGAGGACTGCTTATGATGATAGGCAGGGCACATTACTCGTAGAACAGATGGGCGATGGGGCCAAAAGGTTCTGGAGTGGCGACCGCCTATTGGTAGACGTAGCGTTGGAAGGCTTCTCCCATGGTGGACCGATGACCTAGTGAAGGCCGCAGGAATCTTCTGGATGAAGCACAGAGCCGGTTGAAGCGGTTGCGGAAGGCGGTGCTCGGGGGACGCCTATGTTCAGCAGTGTACGTCTTTCGGCTGAAATGATGATGATAATGAAACTGACGTTCGTGGATCTCTGTCAGTCTTTACGGGTCGTCAGAAGCCCGAAAATCTGGCAACGTGTCTTACCAAGGGGTTATTGTGTTTCCGAGCTACTGGGTTGTGGAGGTTAGATAAGCAGTCACTCCATGTAAAATACTGGTATTGAACTGCACCCAGTTGAACTGGAAGCCGACCCCAACAATGTTGGGAAAAGGCTAGACAGATTTTTTACTTTGATCTGTATTTAATTATTCCAATTTCAAGCAAAGGAAATATAGATCACCGCCCTTGCGCACTAGGTGTGTTGATGTTTTGATTCACAACTTAATTCAATATCAATATGAAATTATAAAACCCACTTATTATTCCCCAGGGTTTGGGGGCCATAACCTAGTTCGCATCATAACAACAATTTTAACATATCACACGCAACTTATTCAGAAATAAAACAAAAACACGTAACTGTAATAAAATATGAGCAAAAACATCTGGCGTTTTGTTTAAAAGTAATAACAGTATCAATTATGTAAAGCTATTTCATTTAATAAATATAAATGAATATCTATTATTACTTGTAAAGTAAAACCTTAATTACCAAGCCAGTCTTACCAAGGGGTAAGTGTTACCCAGTTACTGAGTTGTTGAGGTCAGATGGGCACTTACTCCATGTGAAATATAAGATATTCAGTTGCATCCCGTGAGACTGGAAGCTGAGTTGGGAAAGGCTAGGCAAATGATGACTTGTAAACTAAAGCCTTAATCACCACGCTTGTTAGACTTATTGGTGATCACTATCCATCATATCACTTGAAATAACATCAAGACTATGTTATTCCTGAAATGAGTAGGCAGAGGTAAGGTATATCCATGTTTCACCAGTTATGTTAAAGCTCCATGTAATATTAAGCTAAAGTATTGCCATCAATGTATTGTCTCACTAGAGAATGGGCAGCAGCGTTCTCTATGCATTTTAACACCATACTGCGATCGCCAACCCGCCTGCCAAGCGTGGCGATTATGGCAAACCCCCCCATTCGGGGGAGGCCTATGTTCAGTAGTGGACGTCTTTCGGCTGAAATGATGATGATGATGATTGCCATAAAGAGGGCTTCAATCCAGACTACTGGGTGCTACTGAGAAATTCTTATTGAAAAGAACCAGCTACTTACTTTTTAACCAACTCAGAGATCTAACCCTTGACTCCTCGCTCAGCAGTCATCCTTGCTACGACTAAACTAGCGAGTATATTACCCATACTTTCATCCTTTAATAAAAATTTTAGCCACCTTATTATATTGAAATCGGAAGTTTTTCACAGCCCACCTTTTAATCCAAGATGGCTGCCACATCATATTAATTCACCCAGTCACCTTCTCGCCTTAGCAATGTGATAGAACAGTAATAAACATGCATACGTACCACTTTCACAGCCTTACGTGACGTCACATTGAGCACGTAGCATATTACGACGGCGTAGCTACTACGGCGTAGCCTCGCTACGCCGTAGCTTTAAGGTAAGTCGACTCAATTTAGATATCTCGATAGTACGCCGATTGCTTTACCGACTTTTAATAAGGCTTTGAGGACAAAAGGGATTTTTATATAATCAAATTATAATTTGGTAGACGTTGTCTCATAAATATGTAGAGGCAGACTATTACGCACTTTTATTAAATTCTGCTGAAGGTTTTCGTCTAGATATATTATTATCTATGTAATTTCGTTGGTGTCATTATTTTTGACTGATCTAAGGTTAAAAGGAATATAAAGGTGACATTTTTTCGACCGTGGCTTGTTAAATATATTTTATTGTGTTTAAAATATATTAATATTTATGATTTATTTTGACGAAATGAATTACTCAACAATGATAGATAGGTATTCGTCTGGATTCTTATTTCTATTGTTACACGGCAATTTGCTGACCCTTAAAAATATATCTTTAGTCCATTATAGGCTCAAAATAAACTATAAAAAAACATTATTTAAGAAGTTGCATTGATACGCACTAAAGCACTTAAAAACAACCCTATTTTAAATCAAAATACACAATAATAAGCAAAAACCAACACACACTTTACCGTCATAAAAAAAATAGCCAGCCACTTCTCCAAAAAAATAAGGAAATCTAATAAAAACGCGCGATGTCTTTGTGGAGAAAAAGGTAACCTCTACAACTGACATTTACCGTAAAATACAGGTGCCATAATAGGGGAAAATCCACGACTGCTGAAATTTTAATATAGCCTGCAACGTTCCCGGGAACACGACTGACAACCTTTGTGAAATTAATAAATCTTTGTCGTTACTGGTTTGTGTCTTGAATTTGTGATGTTTGGAGGGTAGGCAGAAATGTAGGGGCTGTTTATGTGGTGTTATAGAAATCATGGTTTGACTGGCATATGTTATTTTTATGACAAGGGAAATCACACAAAACGTTACAGCTCCCACGTCATTTTAATAACAAGGAATCATAGGCCTCAAGTTATTTGAGAGAGCTGCAGGTGGGTCCTACATAGGAAGGGTAGCTCACGAGGATAGTATTTTTTATTTCTACCTACTACAATCTAAAATAATAAAATCACAAACTCGTTAAGTAGACCGGCCGCAGCCCTGACTCCGGACTGCTCGGGCTTCTGCTGCACAGCGTGGGAGCGGCGCTCTTCTTCCGGTCGTCAGGAGACTACCGGGATCCTTAAAAAATAGTAGTCATTCAGTCAATTTGTGAAAGATCTTGACAGCAAAGAGTCACTTTGTCTAATAATTGAGTAAAGTGATATGCTTTTAGTTGAAAAGGTGATGATGTAACAGGCACGTCAGATAACTGTAGTTTGTCAGTGCATTGTCTAAGTGTTTAGATAACGGACAGCAGTAACAGCTTCTAATCAGAGTTTCTCTTCGAGTAAAATGAGGTTTTTAGTTATATTGTTAAAAATCATCTTCGGGATTTATGCCCATTAAATATCACACAAAATAAAAGTCGATGAATTTTATTTCGCAGCAAAAAGGGATGTCCCAGCAGATTGTTCTTAATTATTTACACAGCACACGTATTACCATACCTCTGACAGGACACCTAGACAACTAACATCATTACCATCTCAATGAAAATTATCCTGAAGACACAATCAAAATCGACTAACACGATCTAAATTCTAAACTCGCTGGTTCTATGCTAAACCGTCAAGTTCTTAGTTAACGAGTCTGCATCGGTAACAGTTTAATAAGCTTATTTTAACTCCAGCGGCAGTTACAAAGCTTACTAGACTTAACGTTGTTACTACAGAATTAACTGTGGGATTGTCAGCTAGTTAATTAGTAGGGAAAATTATGTATTGTTGTGTTTTAATTTAGCTCACAAAATAATCCCTGGAGTTAGGTAAATATGCAGGTAATTTTATACATCCTCAGTTTGCTGGTAGCTGAATTCTCATTCCATTGAATGATTCTCAGTTTGTAAAAACTGGCGTGGTTGCCTCGTTGGTGTGCAGTAGTCACAAGCGTGACTGTTTAACTTGGGTTTCTGTATTCGATCGCCGGGAGAGACCAAGTTTAAATTATAAGCAGTAACTAGGATATTATTAGCAGTAGCTTGCAATTCGAATTTGTTGTAATAGGCTCACCCCAATTACAAGAGCGTTAAAAAATTACAGGCCTGCTCAGTATTCAATTAATCTTTTAACATTTATGCTACTTCAAAAAGCCAACATACAGTGAGTGTTTTCACGCTACAAGTTGCTTGCTGAATTGCAGGGTTCAACAATTAAGCTGACTCGCAAAATGCAGATGCAGCACCTCTCGGTCCATCTGCCTTAACAAATACCTCTGCTCACAATCAAATATGAAACTACCACATTCCAAATGAAGCCATTGGCACACCCAACAATAACAGCCAGTCTTAATTGGACGTAGTTCGGTGGCGCCTAATTAGCACATTCTGCCGCAAAGTTGAGGCTGTTTGACTCGAAATAATTACAGTTTAAACCTTAAAGTTGCACCGGATACGGATATCGTGCTTACTGATAATTTTATAACATTTTTAGGAGGATTAGAGGAACAGTTATTATGAAATTAAGGAAGGCTTGGTGGAGGATGCTGGCTTTTAGTGTTGGGTGCATTTTCGGATGGTATTGTTGTTGTAATTTTGGATGATAGTCACGGAATTTTGTTAAGGAAATGCTTTTCTGCGAACGTTAACGTAGCTTGAAAGTTTTCTTATCCAGTGCAGTAGAAATCGTGGAATATTTTGATGTTTTGTTTACTTCATATTGTAATAATTGTTGTTACTTTCAATCTTTATTCAAACGTGTTAGTAAAGAATCGTTTCTTTCGTAAGTCAAAGTGTCCAATTTGGCTGTTAACATCGTAATTAACATTATTTTGGATGAGTGTCTTCCATAGAAACGGATATTTAACCATGGATTGTTGAGACATCGTCACCTATTTACTAAAAGCACAATCCTAATGGTTCATTTACATTTACATTAGATAAGTACCGAGTTTAGTTTAAGGAGCAAGCTATGTGTTCAAACGTCAATACAATTCAAAAGTGACAGTTCTTCATTGTGAAGTGCACACACGTACAGACGAAAAGAAACTCAACTTAAATGTCTTTAACTTAAAACTACAAACACTACAAAAACTTCTTTCTACTTCAAAAACAACAAAGCCCATACATCACTCCACTGCCACTTTTAATCCAAAACGACTCACCCAACTTGATTAGTTGGAAACTGAACCAAGCTTAAGCACCAGTGTATAAATCTGCTGTAAATCCGTTTTGGAGCTCGCTAGCCTACCCACTACTTCCACCCTTGTACGTTGATTTGTACCGGTCGTTAAGCGTTTTTGGAGCGTAATGGCAGTTGCATGTAGGTCATACTGATTTCGGGTATTGGATGGGATGGGTTTAAGTGGCAGTAATGTATTATTTGTAGGTATATTTCTGTAACTTATTACGCTGGTAAAGCTTTGACAAGAAATGGCAGAATTTTTACATTAACACATAAAGTTTAGACCTTACGTTTAAGAGTTCCCTTTATAGTATAAACTGTGAATTTGAATCAGATTCTTTTATTTGTAATAATGTAGTTTCACATATCTATATTCCGTTTGAAATAAGACTAGACATTTAAACAAACCTTTTTTACAGTCCGTTCAACCGATTTTGACTTCTATACCGTAGGCATAAGGATGGCATTAAAAGCAAAAACGTCGTTACAATACTACAGCTGCTATTTGTCATGCCACCAACGCAATAGAAGTCAAATTCGCAATCGATGTAAAAAGGTTTACATAAATATCTAATCTTATTTCAAATGGAGTATACTAAGGTATTTTAATCTTCAAATTCCTAGAGTAGCAGATATCCATTATTACCAATATTTTTCTTTCATACTTCTCTATTAGTCGTCATCTCGGTAGTCAATGCCTTTCTAGGCATATCAGGTATCCATTCTTATATCAAGAGTAATTTCTCAAACAATTTCCTTAGAACATAAAATTGTCCATAAACACAGCAAACCAACAGTAATTACATTACTTACTCCATAAACGTCAAGAGTATGAAATATTAAATAGACATAAATCTTAACTAACACAGCTTTAGTTATGCATAAAAACTGCATAAGCCACCATTTTTATTACTACGAGTTTTACGACCACATAAATATGAACCGGTTTGCGTCGGTTCGAACTAGTTCTGACCGGATACAACCGGTTATGGCCGGAGTGGTGCCAGATTCAATATCGCGATTTGAGGTGAGTAATTAAGGGTGGAGTATCATGTGTGGAATATTTGTGACGGTTGGCAAGTCGAAGTTTTAAAGAGAACTACTCTGTATTTCCCGTTTAACAATGATAATATAGTTCCGGAATTCAATAGGCTGTGGTTTTCTGCAGAAAACTAATATTAAAGAATTTAGTATCCTAATCCTATAAAAAGATTTGTTATTAAAAAGTGAATTAGGTTAAAATAATTGACCTCATCTAAGTACTTTGTGAAATATAACCAACTGTATTAAAAAAAAACTATTTTTAGCCCAAAACAGTATAGCCATATTATAAATGAAGTTAATAATACAATCACAATTTGGCAACACCAGAGGGCCGAAATTGGAACTAATTTACATATTCCATGCACAATATTTCGTTCATTCGCTTTAATGGGTAGTTGGAAAACTATGCCATGTTTAAATTAACTCATTGGCTCATACCCACGTGGGTCAAACTGACTATCTTCAGTGCTATCAGACACTTTTATATCAGTAAAAAAAAGTAAACTAAAAAGGTATAAACAAGACAACATATGCAGACAAATAAAAAATCCGGAGTCACACGGCATACATATTAGAGTGTGACTCCGGATTTTTAATTTTCCTGTCTGTGATGTCTTGTTTATGCCTTTTTAGTTAACTTTTTTGTCGAAATTTGGTTTTTATAACTTTTATTTTTATTTAAATTATTTTGGGGTTAAAATATATATATATATATATATATTTGAAATGTGATATTTATGCCCTTTCATTTGATACCATAATTTCTTATTTTTTTATTTTCATGACTTTATGTCCTCTAGAGGGCGCCATATTTATTTAAATGTCAATCACACCTATAACGAGCGGATGATCAAGACGCTTCTAACGATGTTTCATTTGCCAAATTATGATAAGTCGTTTAGAAGTTATGAGGGAACAGATGAACATACATAAAAATCATAACTCTCCTATTTGCTTCGCCGTAGTCGGGTAAACAGTTTCAAACATGGCCGATGACCTATCTGATGGTTAGTCGTAATCTCTGCCTATCTTCTATTAAGTGTGTCGATGGCAATTTATCTCTATTACAACTGCAACACATCGTAGTTAAACCGAAGCTGTGATCTGTGAGGTTTAAGAATATAGCTTTCGATTAATACTGTGTAACAATGTATGCAACTGTTCCACCGCAGAAAAAAACTCCTCCTTTCATACAGAAGTAACGAGCATAATATATCACCCTGCTCGATAACTAATAATATCTACTACTAATATCTTGTTGGTAACCACTCCAGATTTCTTCCCAATTATTTATTTGTGACGTAACTGATGCCCAAAATTACTTTAAAAATAACATTATAAAGGATAATGCCCAAAAATATATGGAGCAAAAACCCAGAATCGATTAAAACGATATATGTGTGGCAAGTTAGAGTATACATACTATATCCCAAATCCAATAATAGTTTTCGATTAAACCATCACCAAGTAATACAAAAATCGTAACTGATTGAATAAACTTTAAAAAATCTATGATATTTAAAGCGGTTTTACAAACGATATTGTGACGAATTGAGCGTAATATTGAGAGAGATTTGAGAGTAAAGAACATTATACGTATCTACTGATTATATATATATGTATATAAATATAAAATATTATTGATATATATATAAAAGTGATTGCGGGTTATTATATGGCTATTAACTTAATAAATGAAAACAACTGAATAGGTATATGCTACGTTGTTTTATTGATTTTAAAAATGTTACATATTTTCTAAATCTAGGAGAATGCTATCAAAAAAAGCCACTGGCTGTTGAAGCCCTTCCTGTCTTGCAAATGCAAGGTAGTATAATATGCTTAGTATATGAGCACAACTGCCTAAAGTTCGGCGACCATGAATGCATGAACAAACGTATTCTACAATTGCGTCTCTGCTGTTGTGACCCGGTGTATACATGATGTATGTATAGTACGTTCTGGATCGAACATGCCGCGACTGCATGCGTCCTCTTAATAAAGTTTTCTCACCTAAGTCACCAATATTAATATGATGAGGATGTCGTTACACATCTATTTCGTAAGTACCGTTCTCTCTTACATGCTCCCAACAGTACGACCGTGCTATCTTTAAATGGTAGGTGCCTGCAGCGAACAAAATCAGTTCGTGGTATGAAAGTCTTGAAAAATCTTGTAGGTTTGGGGGGTTTGCTTGTAATCTCTCAAACGCTACTCTTTGCCGATTTATATTTTGTTGTTCCACATAATCTGTCAGCAGGTTCGATTTATGCATGTTGGTATTAATTATGTTGATGAACGCGTCAGAATATTGGCTGTCAGCATAAGGTCCTCCATCTCTTTCACGAGTGAGCAATAAACACAGTAACAAAAAAATAAACCAGATATTCAACGCGACTTGCTACACAAAATTTTTATATGCTGCTGGGCTGTTTGGTTATGGTTTTATGCAAAACGAATAGCGTATTTATGACCTCTTACTTAAGGTCTATTTTGATGTTCATAAATTATTTTAATCGACTCTGGGTTTTTTTTGGGCATCCTTCTTTCTAAAGTACACTAGTACCTGACAAGGTTTAAGCCAAAACTTGTCGTAAATTCTACAGCCCACAACATTACAAACAAGGTTTTGTAACATTAAAATCTCATACTGCCGAAAAAAGGCTCCCTCCCCTATCTCCCCAATTACAGCATCATGCATTACCTCGCTTGTCCGTTATTTCGGCAGAGTGTAGTACAACGCTCAATTAGCTGCTACACTGACGGTATTTGCGACGGCGAATTTTCGATTCGAGCCTATGGTGCTCAACTGTATGTTTATTAATGAGTTGCTTTCATACTGCTATTTGTAGTCAAGTTTTAGTTTAAATTAACATAATCAACTGATTTTGTAGATAATAATCATTTTCCTGTCCTTATTCCAATTTATTTTTGGTCGGTGTAACATGCTTTTTTTTCTTCCATACTTCTCTATTAGTTATCATCTCGGTAACCAGCGTTTCTTGGTCATTTTTTTTTATCCGCATCGGGGAATATCTTGGCCTTCATCTCACCTGATGGTAAGTGATGATCAGGCCGAAGGTGGAAGTGAGCTTCACCTGGAATCCTCAACCACAAAGGAACTGGCTATCTTACCTCTAACTGCCGAAATACAAGAATGCTGTTAGCATTGTTGTTATGGTGACCGACTTATGGTGATGGTGGTAGCTAGCCAGACGGAGTTAGAACAAACCCTACTACCAACCAAACCGAGCAGAGATATTGCCCCCGCTGGGAATGGAACCGGGACCTCTGGGTCTGAGACAGGTGGTCCTACCAAAAAAAACATACATACAGACGAACATAGAACCTCCTCAAGTCTATCTGTATTTTTTTATCTGGATGTCAATGATTACTGATTTATAAAGCAGTAAGTGATGTTCAGTTACGTACCTATACGTCGGAGCGTTTCTTGATATCGATGTCAGATGCCACTAAAGTCAAACTGTTGTCTTCAACCAATGAAAAGTCATATCATTATGACAACCAAAATTTTACTTTACTGTTGGCAAAACATGGAATAAGAAAATAGTGAGCGACTCTAGTTAGAAATGACTCATCATCGTCAATGATGTGTCTATATTTTGATCTCGTCAAACTTCAGCAATGTGGCCTATAGTTTGAGAATCACTGTCATCACCGATATTTGTTTAACATCGCCAACAGCTTGCAAATGGGTCAGTGTATGTCATAAGCGTTGATTTAGCAAAATGTGCTAATTATGCATCTATTTCGGTCAATATTTTGCATGATAGTGGTCCTCCTATTAAATTATCCTTTATTCCTATGATACGAATTTTATCTCATAGTATTTTATTATGTTTAAAACTGCTCTGTTAAATACTAAAAAAAAAAACGTATCGTGAGCAGAGCGAGGGTTCCTGGGTTTAACCCCCAGGCCTGTAATTTTTTTATTGGACTTCTCCTTAAAGTGGAGAATTGGTCTCAAATTTTATTACAAAAAATAAACAAATTCATTAGATTTAAATTACCTAATAGAAGCAGCGAATGTGACATCATATGGAATGGAGAAAGCCTGGAATTTATTAATCATACGGTTTTCCTAGGAATCACGCTAGACGAGAAATTACAATGGGGACCTCATATAGCATCTCTTGCGGGGCGGCTAAGCTCGGCCGCTTATGCTGTTAGAAAGATAAGACAGTTAACAGATGCAGAAACCTCGTGTTTGGTCTATTTTAGCTACTTCCACAGTATTATGTCGTATGGCATTTTACTGTGGGGTCGGGCTGCTGACATTGAATCCATCTTTATTTTGCAAAAGAGAGCTGTCAGAGCCATTTATAATCTACGTTGCCGCGAATCTCTCACGGAACTATTTAAAAAGATTAATATTATGACGGTACCTTCCCAATTCATTTATGAAAATATTATGTATGTAAGAAAAAAACTACAGCTTTTAAATAAAATAAGTGATGGACATAATTTTAATACAAGAAATTAAAATAAAATAGAGCAACCATTTTTACACTATCTAAAGTACATACATCAACTCAATTCAATTCAAAATATTTTATTTCATATAAACCTACAAGGGCACTTATCAAACATCAGAAGCTAGGTGCACGGTTCCAATTGGTCGTTTCCTATGGAGAAGAGCCGGCAAGAAACTCCACGGTTACTCTTTTATGTTAAATGTTACAACAAAATACCTTGTAATATATTGCAATTAAATTAAAGAAAATTTAAAACTCATTTTAAAAGTACACTATGTAAACAAGTACGTATATATTACTAATTAGAGGATTATATTATTATATGACACTGATTTTACATTCTATTAATGGTAAAATTTTAGGAAAATAGTCTACTTTTACAATGTTTGTAAATATGTGAGCACAATGTATCTATCACATAATTAATTTATCTGTCGTTGCTTATATATATATATTTTTTTTACCTGTTGTTTTATAGTAATTTTATTCTAGATGCATCGACTTCACATATAATTATATAACTAATGCACCTATACAAAATAATGTAACACATTTTAAAAGAGTAATGGTGGAGTTTCTTAACCATTCTTTTCCATACGAAAACCTATTGGAAGGAGCAACTAGAATCAATTCAATTATTTGTAAATTTTGACGTTCAAAAGTGCTTATTTGAAATAAATTATTTGACTTTAACTTTGACATAATTTCTAACTAAGAGAGATGTATTAATGATTCTAATGATTATTATTCCGTAAATACATATTTGTTATGGTAGCGAAACATATTTTGATCAAGATACAACTTGACACTGACCTAAAAATTGCAAAAAGCGTAAGAAAATATGAATTTCGCGAGCTAGCTTTGCGCATCCACCTTAGTAGAAGAAATTCTTGGTAGATTGGAGTCTGGATTTATACCATGTTACAAGCAATACCCTAACTAACTTTTACATAGGACTTATTACATAACTGGCGAAATAACGGCGTAATAATATGTATATTATGTGCGCACCTACGATTCATTTTATCTCAATATTCCCTGCAGAAATGCCATTTCAAAGCAAAATTACAAGCGTTTATGTTCTATTTCTCCAAACAGGAACACAATTCCTGAATATGTACTACAAGAGCTGCAGTAATTACTATAAATACAGGATGATAACTTGTGCGAATATCGAGTAAACAGAACTGGCAGAAATTGAACCGATAGAGGGGAATTTGTACTGTTTCATATAGTAACTACTTGGCTATGAAACTTAATTATTTAAAACTAGCTTTTACCCGATGCTTCGCTACCGTGGTCCAGAAACCATGCAATTTTCGGTAAAAAAAGTTTGTCTTGTCACACATGGATCCATAAACTATCTATATTGAAAAGATCATGTACGTATATCATATACTCAGACACTCGTGCATACTCACACCCACGCCTTCACCGCTTAATTATTGTCACGCACACACCTACATATATATACACCGCACACACACCCCACACATCCTCATATACATACACCACACACGCACATGCACAGACGCACACGTACCACGAACTCACACACACTCAATCCATTCAATAATTTAGATTAAAATTATGTACTTACTCACTTATTTACCTAGATTACTTATCAACTATTATTCTGTATTTCTGTAGTACTGATTTAATTATATATGTCTCTATTGCTTGGCTATAGAGACATATATAATTCTTGTATTAAAATACTCGAGGGGAATGGTGCTGATAGCCGAAATACAGGCTATGCCTAGTTCGGCTACAGACGCTAATTTCTTTACCCTAACTGAAATTGTTGCCACACTGCCATTGTAAAGTAGTACTAAGTACCTTTGTACTCAAATTATAATTATGTCGTATCCGTATGTATTTTACTGTGTGTACATAAATAATAAAATAAATAAATATTTTTTTGGAAATAAACTATTATAAACTATTATTATTATATCTGTTGCTCCATTGACGTGTGCCTATACTTGTACATTTATTAAAACGTAAGAAGTTAAATAAGAGTACTGATTTGTTTATTGTAAAGATCAGGCGGGGCAGAGTGAGGAAGTAAAGCTTAGCATCGTTTTGTTACTATTTGAAATACCTATAGCAAATATTTCATAGGATGGGACCTTTCCTAAGTTAGTCTTGGACACCAATTACATGCGGCGAAATCATAGTGAAGGCACCTAGGTCTTAATATTCAGAAATCTTCAACTTACAGTGAGCAAGCGTGGTGATCAATGCTCCTTTCTTCTCTGCATTTGCAAAGCTGATATTACGATTTAAAGTTTAGTTTAGAAAAAATCTTTGTTAACTTAAAAATATATATGGTTAAAGTACTTAAATATAAAGTACCTAACAGTTACACCAATATTAATTACAACAGTTTTACAGGCTAGAAACACCTTTATAAGTTTAATAATGGTTACAAACTTATTACAACATGAGGCAAAAGCAATTCAAAATAAATCTCACTGTAAAAGTAATTCATCAAATATTCATGAATGATTTCACTCATAAGGTATTATGCAATATAACTGAAATACAATCTACAGAACTATGATTGAAATGCCTTTGAGTTTCGGAGCTTTTGAATTTGAAATGTTTTGATTGAACGAGTAGTAACGGGAAACATTCCTAATGTGAATGAAATGCTTGCAATGTAATATCGGAGGGAGTAAATACGTGTTTAAAATTTTAAGGGTGTAAAATAGACGCAGTTTGTAATCAGTTTCCGTTTTCAGCCATTATAATTTATAAGGACGATATTTTTTTGTAAATAAGCACCAGAATTTCATTAACACTGGCCGCTTCTACGTGTTTAATTAATAACAACTCAAAGATATTTTCATAATTAGTATTAATAAAACAGATGATCAAAAATACGACAACTTAAGAATATCCGAAAAAAACAACAACAAAAAAATCATTTTGCTACAAAGTTGCGTTCATACCGCTCCCAAGTACGACCGTTCCGGTTTAAAACCACCTCAAACCGGAATTCGCTGGTTAAAACCAGTATTTTCCGGCCGGCCGCCCCGTACATTGGGGTCAAAGGGTTAATATTATTATTTACTTATGGCGGACAAAAGTATCAAAATTTATTTCAGTCCTTTTTTTCTAGGGAAAAACGTTTTCACAACCTTTGGGCTTTTTGATGTTACTTTTTAAAAGATTGAATAACATGTTGTTATTTTTGTGTGAAATGAAATAAGTCAGCGTTTATTACCTTTGATCCATGCTCCGTATAACACGCGGCTGACAGTAACATAATAAATCTAAGGACTCAAAAAATTTACACCGATTACGAAGAAAGAGCAGTGGTGGCCCAGTCGTAACGGCCCCGACTTACGTATCGCAAGTCTGGGGTTCAAACCCTGGCAGGCAATTTACTTTATTTCATCACCACCGCTCTCAACACGATGAACGAAATCATCGCGAGGAAAGCAGCATGTCCTAGAACCAAAAATTCATAGACTGTGGCATATACCAACCTGCACTGGGCCCGCGTGGTTGATTACAGCCCATTCTCTCTCACTGAGAGGAGTTCTAAGTCCCAGCAGTGGGAATAATATGGCCTGATTATTCTTATTAATATTATTATTTATATAATTATGATATTATCAAGGTGCATACGGGAAGCTGTGTACTATCTTCTTGTCTCATATACCACAGTGTCTCAAGACAAAAGTTTTTGCCCTGTGCGTGTTGCCAGTGATGACCTATGGCACTGACACGTGGTCACTCACAATGGGCCTTAACAGAAGACTGTAAGTCACCTAAAGGGCAATAGACAGGACTATGCTTGGAGGTTCCCTACGTGATCGGCTCAGAAATGAAGAGATCTGTAGGAGAACCAAGATAACCGCATAGACCGAAGAATTGCCACTTAAGTGGCACTGCCTGGGCAGGGCACATTGATGGGGCCGAAAGTGCCGCGGAGTGGTGACCGCGTACCGGAAGACGTAGCGTTGGAAGGCCCCCCACAAGGTGGACCGATGACCTGATGAAGGCCGCAGGAATAAGCTGAATGCGAGATACACAGAACCGGTTGAAGTGGTGGTGCTTGGGGGAGGCCTATGTCAAGCAGTGGACGTCTTTTGGCTGCGCTTTGCGACAGCGATCGCAAAGCGCGCCATGATATCAATGCATATTTGTCAACATTTCCTTACATTTTACAATTTGCAACATAACAGAGGCCAGCGTAATAACTTCATATCTTCAAGTATCTTTCTCTTACAAAATATACTGCAATGAAAATTGCATTCCGCTTTGTAGGTTGACATTCTTTAGTCTGTATTTCATATTTGAAACAGAAACGGGAAGGACAAACAGTAATATGGGAAATATTGCATTTTTTGCTGGTATTGAAATTGTGAGTATATATTTGAATAGAGACAAAGAGAGGGGTTTGATATGGATTTTTTTATCTACCGCAAATAAATATAGTAGGAGAGATCTTTGTGAAAAGGATCTTCAGGGATAGTACTACTTCTTTACATTTTTGCTGCCAAATAGCTGACCTAAAACCTAATAATTTAAAATATAGTGATATTGGCGCTTGTGTTGGACCTTTCTGTTTTCTTCGAAAGGGTTACGCGAAATTACTGTTATTGGGTCTGTTTGAGTAGCAGCCTGGAATCTAGATTTGTGCCCGGTTGATGGCAATAGCATAATCAGTCTATAATGTTCCCACTGCTGGGATACAGGCCTCCTCTCGGTGAGAGGGAGTGGGCCGTAATCCAACACGTAGGCCCAGTGCGGGTTGATAGATGTCACATGTCTCAGATTTTTTGGTTCTAGCACATGCCGGTTTCCTCACGATGTTTTCCTTCACCGTGATAAGAGCAGTGGCAATAGACACGCTTCGAAAATTTAGGTGTACTTTAAGTACCTACGTCTCTTTGGTAGGCCTTTGGGGAAAACAGACGAGCCGTTTTGTTCGAATATGTCTTATTTAAACTCTCATTAAGACAATATTCAGATAAACAAAACTACCCGCAAATTCCGTAAATATCGACCATTTTAGCTGATTTCCATCCCAAAATTGTCAACTACGCGGATATGTAACTCTTGCAAAGCGATAAGCAATGTTCTGGAGAGTTGCCAGTACAGTGCAACGAAATAAATCTTTGGGCCAGTATTTATGCCAAACGTGTTTTCAAACTGAGTTTTGGCACTAATTTGGGTTAGTCTTGTCAATTATAAACCATGCATTAAGGTTAATGGGAATTACTTAGAGAAGCTTCGTGGATTTGCGAGGTTAGTAGAATGGATTGAAGATCAGAACAGCGACTTTATTTGAGAAAATTCCTGTTGTGTAAACAATGGAAGCATAGAGTGCATTTTTTCTTTGTTTAAAAATAAAAATTATTGTGTCTTTATCATTCTTGAGTAAGGCATTACTTGCAGAGTTAAGTCATTTATTGTTTTTCTTAAAAGCATTTAGTAACAAATACCTAATTTATATTTTTTTGAAATTACATAACTAGTAGAAGAATACTTCCATCTTGCACTAATACAGCCGTTGGATATTCCATACATATTGCTAATTAGTATTTACATTATTGACCCTACGAGCGAAGGGTCTCTGCTTCGAGTCTTGGAAAATTTGCTTTCCTCTGACTGTTTGTTGGTACTCTACCTACACACAGACTATCCAGATCGGTCGTATTTTACGACCGATCTGGACGAAATTTAGTATACATTTTTTAGGTCTTTATAGATTTTTTTGGTCTTCTGGGATTTTTTATGTGAGGGGTACTTCCTCCGAAAGGGGGCTACTGGATATCTCCGCCTTATGAGATCCGACTTTGATGGTTCTTTTTTATTTGAAAGGGAGTAACTTTAAATTGGTCTCATAACAATTTGGTGAAGATATGATGAGGATTTTCGGCGAGCTGAATAGCTCCTCAAAATTGCTCACTTTTAGATTGAGGGTGGGGATGGGGATGGGAACTTTAGTGTAGGTATATTAATTGCAAAAAATATTGTGCGAAGCTCTACTGTTCGCAGAACTACTGGTTATTATAGTCTTTGATAAACTGATGTGACTATGGCGTTCTGTAGTTCCTGCCTACCCCCGTGGGAATAAGGCATGAGGTATGTGTATGTTTGTGATAGACCGATGCCGACGTTTTGCAAAAGTTGACTTTCTAAATTCCATTTTTCTTCATATCCCATACATCCTCAGATTTTTTCGATCAAAATATATTCCCCCGATTCCAAATATTCTGGACATCAATAAAAACGCTAAAAGGGTCGGTTTAAATCGTTCTCAAACAAATAATATCGGTTATTCAGGTCTCGTCCAAACTGCTTGGTCGACACGGAGTGTTTATTGTCGCTCTAAGGGTGAGGCTAAATAAATTTGAGTGGGGTGCCAGTTATAAGACGATGCAGGCATGAATTTTGAGTGGGTGAACCGAAAAATATTTTTTGTATTTTATGGTAATTTTTGGTAGAAAACATCTGGAGGGCGAGTCGTACTTGGGTATGCAAGGTGCAAATATTCCTCTGTTAATATCATAACAGGAAAATGTGTAGATTTTTTGATTTTTACTGGTATTAATAATAGAATTAAGAAGGTAGTAAAAAGGAAGACACAGTAAACAATTTCTGCTAAATATGAGTTTACACTAACCCATCCACCTCATCCCAGCCTATCTTATCCTTACTAATATTACAAATGCGAAAGTAACTCTGTTTGTCTGTTACCGTTTCACAGATTTCGACGAAATTCGGCATTCCGGTAGACCATGACGTGGGTTAGGACATAGGACTCTTTATTCCGGTAGTACGTTCTCGTGGGATAGTATCCAACCACCATGCGAGCCAAGTCATGGGCGAGAGTTAGTAGAAATAATAAGTTGCGACATTTTGAAATCAACAGCAAATAAAACCTACTAAAGTTCGTTTTTTAATCCCAGACACTAATTTGACAGGTGCAAATAACAAACTCCAAATTCAAAAAACAAACAACAGTCATTTGAAATGTCAAATTAGTCTCTGGTATTAAAAAATGAACTATACACCTCAAGCATTTCTTCCGTATAAATTAGTTCACGTAGGAAAACTGACCTCCACGTGAGCGAATTCGTTTTAATTTTTGCAACAATATAACAAAACATCAATATTTTTCATTAATAAAACTTTTTATAATTATTTTATATTACATAATTAAGTCTATCATAAGAATAAAAACCAAGTGTGTGCTTGCATTTAACACAATAATTTCTGTTCCACAGTTCTGAGCTTAACACAGGAACCAGGTAAAGTATTTTTTGCCACGTACTCCTTGTAACTGTTAATTTCAGAGCTTGTTGTATTCCTCATTCATTTTTATTTTACTCAATGTGTAATAACGACTTTATAAACCTCACACACAAGATTATTCTTGTGCATTTTATTCGTAATCAGTGTTATCACTAATTACGAATAATTTATTTTTATTTTGCTTTAAGTAGAATTCGTATTTTTGGTTGGTCTAGTTATCGCTAGCACTGCAGCTGAGGATAAGGGACCTGGGTTCGGTTTGCAGGTTGGGCAAAGTGTTATTGAGTTTTTCTATCAGGAATTTCTGAATCTGTGCCCGTATGACAAATAGCTCCTTACAAGGGACTTAAATGTGACAGTGACGGCAAAAATGTATGAAAAGATAAAGACCGCTGCCTATCCCTTTGGTGAATTCAGGCGTGATGTTATGTTATGTAAGTACAATTCTAGGTAACACAACAAATACGATAGCTTTCAAATAAACCAAACTGACGATGGCAGATATCTACCAATCGACGAACGTAATAGGAAATTCCAAAATGCTGAGTGAATTCAGCGTGTGGGATTTAATCGAGAGAACAACATTTATGTAGCTAAATATTTCATGTGTACTTCAGTTTATGTATGTACAAAGCTGTATTGATGTTTACAACATTTAATTCATTTAGCAAATAGATATGTTCTAATTCAGCTGCAACCGGTAAGACTGGAAGCTGACCGTACATAGTTAGGAAAACGCTAGGCAGGTGGTGGTGAGATATGTTCCGATTTTTTTCCAATTTTTTGGTAAATAATACCTACGTCGTATAATAAAAATAACGGTTTGATAAATGGTCAATAGAATATTTTTACATATAGCCTTTATTTATTAAACATTTACTAATTTCACAATAATAATTTTGTTCATATGTGGCGGCATCTACATCGCCTTATGCGAACTACACATCATAGACCTGACGTCACACAAATCCTGCATCGCGCAATTAGAGTTTACCGTGCGAACATCATATATATAACTTCCCCGACATCAACCGTTGGGCAGTTGCCCGCCAGACACAACACCCGTCTGGTCGGCGGATCTTCCCTTTTCTAATGAGAATGAATGAACTGTACACCCTGTTCCTCATACCTCTAAATATAGCTTTTCTTATACATGTCGCATCCGCTGTCGATTTCAGGTCATTACTTATAATATACATTAAAAAGTAGCTAAAAATAACAGTATTGGAGTATCGCAAATTAGAATTGCGAAAGACCCAGGCGAAGATGGAGGGACGAACTTGACGCTTAGCGGAGGGATTAGTACATATTGGCTCAGGGTCTGGAAAAAAGTGGGACAGTACAGGCTGATCATTATAAAATGTGTATTTTAAAATTACATACAATTAGGACCACTTGCACCACAAATCACTAAATTCGTTAAAAGCAAATGTAAATTATTTTGCATACTATTATATAGAATGAAGTTTTTTTTCTAACTGAACAGTCAGCAGTGATACTGGGGAGTTTGTTGCGCCACTGCTTCTTGCCAGCTAAAGCATTAGGAAGTGGTGAAGGGTGGGCGTTTTGGGGGACTGTCTTATGTAATTTTGACATTCGAAAAGTACTGATTCCCAACCTAGTTTGAATAAATTACTTTTGAGTTTTGCTATTCAAATTATTAATAATATCGTTCTGTTCTCCCTCTCAATCGTTTGCAAATAACAGAGACAAAATGATGTTTTGTGATACAGGCTGACAGATCTCGAAAAGAATAACCAAATAACATTACACCAAACCCTAAATGTCGTCGCCAGACAATCACAATCAATAGCCGACGGCCATATACAAAATAATGAAGTTTATGCAGACCAGTAGAATGAGCCCAATAACCGAGCCTAAATAAATAATCCATCGCCACCGGAATACTGAAGAGTATTGCCAGCAAAGTGTCGCGTCGACAGTGTTTTATCAATGCCGTAGTCATATCGTAGTGTTGTGTGAGGAGTTTATGTTAAAAGGCTTTCAATTCCTTTCCAAAAATGCTAAAGAAAAAGGAGATTGAAAATTGAGTTGGTCATTTACTCCGCGTTTTATTAAGAGTCTATTGTTTAAGGGGTAAATAAGCCAAACAGCAATCAACGAAGCTATGTTCTGTATACAATAAGCTAATTAATTTAGCAGATACATAAATTATGACGAAAAATATCAAAACGACATTAAGATCTGACGTAGAAATAATTAACTAATAACGAATACCTACCAATTAGTAATCATCGAGACATCGACATATTTAATGTTCAAGGGAAAAGTCTTCTAACGAAATTGGTACGATCAAGATAAATAACAGATAAAATAGGACCTAATATAAAAATTGGTAAAATTATTACTCATAATTATTTTATTGGTCATCAGTGCGATGCCAGTTTTCTTCTCAACATAGTACCTAGTCACCTTAAATAACAGCAGATGGGCTAGATATCTAAAAGATATTCAAAATTTAATAGCATGACAATCCAACCAATACATGCATAATTAAACACCCACCATCTCACTGATAAAAAAGATAATAATAATAATCTTTGGAAAGCTCCGGATAGTTCCACATCAAGTATGTAAATCCCTTATTGAAATATTAACCAAGTTGATATAAAAACTTCTAATATATTCAATGGGAAAACTTCGCAGCGCCGAAGAACCGTAGTTTTGTCGCAACTTTAAATTATTTAAGTTTTTTAATGCTATTTTTTTTTTGCTCGTGTATTACGGAATTGTATTGATTTTGTTAGGAAGAACCGTCGGGGATAATGTCTTAATTTTATAATATGGTTTAAAATGAGCAAGTTGTTCTGGGTTCAATTTATTTTCAAATATTATTTCATAAAACATCTTACAACCTCAAACATTTATTTGGGAACTTCATAAAGTTTTAATGTTTTAAAGTTTATAAACTTTACGTAGCTATGAAACTAAGCGGTTTAGAATTGAGCATGTTTTTATTTTTTTATTTGTCTGCCCCAAATATTCTATCTTAGGATCGCATTTAGCAATAAAACCGGCCCGTTGACCCTACGTATTTTTTTTACATTTACAACTGTAATTAATATAGTGTACATTATTCATAACATAACATCATACCTATAATCCCCGAAGGGTTACGCAGAGGTGTACCTATAGTACAGCCACATTTCGCCAGTTATGTTTAGTCCTATGTAATAGGGGGCGAGCCTATTGCCGTCAACCGGGCACAAATCCAGACTCCGGGCTACTACTGTACATATTGTAGAGAAGCTCTATCATCTCTATCATATAATCTACCGTCATCATATTCATTGGCAGCCTTGTTCCACCTACTGCTGAGTATAGGTCCTCCCTTTTGTATCATGCTTCCCTGGTCCGTAAGAGTCTCATCAACCTCCCTGCGATCTTATGCAGGTCCATCACCCACCTGTCCATTGGTCTGCCCACTCTCCTAGGATAGTTCTCGTTAGGATGTCTTATTACCTTACTTACACCTTGACTCTTAATGAAACGCGGAGTAAAAGACCAACTCAATTTTTTATCTCCTGATTAATATTATCTATTTTACTGTCTCATTTTTATTTACAAGTGAGTCCATAACAACTTATGACTAAATAAAAATAGCAAAATTATATATTATATTCTAACTAAATGAAATTTATTTAGTCAATATTTTTAATATACAATCTTAAATATAATATACATCTAACACTAAAATATATAAATTATGTACAAGTATTCTAACTTAACTAAAATTATTCAAAAACTAAAATATAGCATCGTAAAATTCATCCGCATCGCTGTCGACTGGTAATGTACCCAAGAGACTGGCCGCATTGCCACGTTGTATGGCAATGCTTAGCCTCTGCCCAAAGTAAAAACCAGCTCTTGGGTCACGGGAAGTGTCAAATAGCCGTTTTGAAATTTCATTAAAGAGGCCATGAGCACTCGGACCCCACGGCCCGAGGGTTTCGACCCCAAAGGGCTCGAAAATATAATTACCTGTAAGGTTACTATAATTACGCCGCTTGAGGTTTTCTGCAGCCGCAGCAGCAGCACCAGCACAGCACGCCGAGCCAGGGAGATGGGATGGCGCAAGAGTGTCGACACAGGTTGCATCCCACACTAAAGGCCTACCCACCTTCCATGGAGATAAAGACATGCCGTCCGGTCTCTTGCCATCGTCGCGTGCCAAGCCATTGGGTTCTAGTATAGCTGGAACGCCGGCGGTGACAAGAGCTCGTCGGATGATGTCGTTAATGTTCGCGTGCCGCGCTAAGCGACCTGCACTTCGGTTGCAAGACAGGCCGTGATGTCCGAGACTGTTGACAACTTCGGCACAGTGACAGCGATGAGGAGAACAACAAGGAGCTCCTAGTCGTAGGGAACCAGCGATGCGGAAGGTATTGTCGTCGAACATAGCGCCTATGTTCGACGACGGTAGTGCGTGAAGCCACAGACCCGATTCCCACTTACCCACAGCCAGCAAGCGCGCATGCTCCGCAGTGGTAGTAGACGTATTGAGTAAATTGTTCTGTACTACTCTGCAGAGCGGCTCATCCCACCGTCTTTGGGAAGATGGATGATCGGGTAGATCTGATTTCGGGCAAGCGAGTCTCCAGGCATCCATAGCCTCGGTGAAGCACGGCACATCAAAATCAATCAGTGTGGAGGCTAGAATTTTCCTGATTAATTTCTCAGTGCCGTGAACCGAGGATATGAAAGCCAGTAAACTAATACTAGAAATTTTGCGGACGCCGAGGCCTCCCATACGGATGGGAAGAGTAGCTTGCGCCCAAGCTCGGTTGTTCATGGCCACATTTAGAATTGAAGTTAATGTGTGTCTGATAATTTGGTCCATTTTTTCTAAAAGGGGAGTATGCTTCCATAAATGGGAAGCGCAAAGAAAATATGTTAATTTAGGGCCGAAACAGCAGTAACGAATTAGGGTGATGGCCGAATGCATATTAATTTGTAACAATCTTTCCGAAACATCGTTGAAATTTTGTATTTTTTCCTCAATAAAAACGGGAAAGGAATTCTCGAAGATTGGAGACCAACGAAGAGAGCTTTTTTCAATAATTTTGATTTCTGGAGCTATTGCATTAAATTTGGGGAGTGTCAGTTGTCTATCAGTACTGTCCGCTAGGTATAGTTCACATTTCGAAAGGTTGAGCTCAAGGCCAATGGAATGAAGTTCGTTTTTAAGGAATTTTAGGTCATTTAAAACAGTTTCTACATCGCCTCCCAAGGTTCCATCATCAAGATACCAAACGTTCAATTTGGAATTTAGCCGTCGAATAATTGGGTGAATGGCTAAGCTAAAAATCACTGGCCCGAGGGGGTCACCTTGTTGACAGCCAACAGCAGATTCCAAAAGGTTGTCTCGATACAGTAATTTAGAAGGGTGTCTGTAACATTGCCAAAGGAAATTATAGATTTGGGGTATTTCTTTTTTAGTTTCTGCCAGCAAGGTGTCCCTATTAACAGAATTGAAGGCATTCTTTATGTCAACTTTCAGGATGACCTCTCCTTTACCAGAATTTAGGTAGGTCGACAAGGCGTATACGGCAGCCTCACAGCCCCCTTTGGAGCCATAACCTAGCTGCAGGGGCTGGAATTTTTCCGAAACGGCCTCACCATAAAATTTACAACAAATCTTGGCTGCCATACGACGGTAAGTAGAGCCCACGGCAATGGGACGAATGCCACCATCCCTATTACGTAGGGCGCATAGATTGGTCCCGTATAAAACGTCTATGACGGACTCGTTCACCTTGCCAGAGAGCATGAGGTTGATCAGAGCCGTAAGCTCTTTCAAGAGCAACTCACTAGCTGTCCCGGCGCCTGAACAAATAA
Organism: Agrochola lota; assembly: GCA_947364205.1. Classification (NCBI taxonomy): domain Eukaryota; kingdom Metazoa; phylum Arthropoda; class Insecta; order Lepidoptera; family Noctuidae; genus Agrochola; species Agrochola lota. The sequence goes on along the minus strand of OX376244.1, from coordinate 14,737,023 downwards.
GGTCCTTAAGATGCTGAGGACTCAGGCCGTCGAGGCCGCCGGCGGACCCGCTCCAGAAGGAGTAGACGGCTGTGACCAGCTCTCGACCTGTAATGGTGAGGGAGCGAGTATCCGGATCAGGAGGGTCGGGAAAAGAAAGACCATCCACTGGGGCAGGGTGTTTGCTCTCCAGAGCTGCGAGTGTGTCTGGAGAACATGTTGACACCACATCACTGCTAAAAAGAATCCTGGCTGCTCCGCTTATGTCACCTTCTCCTAACTTAGATTGTACCAGATGGGATATACCTCTTGACGAGGTATATCTTTGCGTCGGTAATTTTGAATCTAAATGAAGAGCCGAAATATTACAGTTTTCTTTAATTTGTGCAGTTAAGGTCTTTTTGTTTGCCAAATTCTTCTGTACATGTAGAATTCTGTAAGGGAAGGTGAGCAGTGCTGTTCCCAAGCACTTTGCGAGTTCTCCCGGGCGGCAAGATGAACGCAACTTGCTAGGTGTTGTGCCACTAGAGGTCTAGCGCCGCGGGGAACTCGCTTCAATACAGGAATAGAGTTTTTGAATTTGGAAAGGGTTTTCCAAAACGGGTCAAAAGTGGGTGTAGCTGGTGTTGTTGAGACAGGGTCTGAGAAGGGTGCATTTGGTGGCCTGTGCACCTTTCCCATATGCACATTCAGACACCCCCCCTACAAGCACTACCACTATCATTCACAACGTCGCTGCTGCCACTAAGCATGAATATATAATTTAAAACTTAAAGATTAACTTAAATAAAAATAATAACAATATAAACTAAATTACAAAAAAAAATAACACTAAAACGTCTATGTGACACCGATGACAACTGACGGGGGCGACGCAGTCGCACTGGTGGCCCAGGGCGCCGTATCTCCGATCCATTCCGACGCAGCTCTGGCAAACGATGCCGGGTTACACTGATTGTCGTCGCGTTCTCGTTTAGTTAGGGTTTTATTTCGGCAATCAATATTCTACATCTTCCTCTCTTGTTTGATTAGAAACTATTAAAAGTCTTGAACAAGTAGTGCATTATACTCCACACGGCGCGTATCGCAATCGCCAAAGTTCAAAAATATACAGCCAGTATCAGCCTGTAGGTAGGTCATACCAAACTGGTTTTATGTGCGTCAACCAGACCACGAATTTATCCTATCCTGATTTTATTAGTTCAATTCTAATGTATTTATAGCCACTGCATCAGATAAATCGGCAAGAGAACATCAAAAATTAATAAAATTATTATTATTGTTTTTCACAAGTGACATTGTTGCCAAGCCGATGACATTCGATCAAAATCACCAAACTTTCAAAATCATCTCTACCTATAAATCCATTGACTTTCTTACCAAAATAGAGGACGTGATGCACATTACTACTAAAATCTTTCCACAAGTCCTCATAACCCATTCTCATAAGAAACCCATTAGAGCCTTCTATACAATCGGCACGTGCGGCCCGAAGGACCAGAATGGGCAACAGGACCAAAATACAACAGTATCGCATTAACTGCTATATATTTATACGATGTTTGGGTCAACCGATATTGAAAGCCTTCGAATATATTGTGTAAGGTCTTTTTTGTATTATTTTCTATAGTTCTCTTTTTTTAGTACATAGAATCACGCTTAGGAATTTTTGTGTTACATTAATTAACATTTTTAACGCGTCCATATAAGCAACACGAGCTGAAATGCAATAAAATATGAAACTTTAAGTTAGATTTTCTTTGAAACGGTAATGCTTGAAAATATCAAACTTTCTACAGGTCAGCTTGGACAGGTCTATCTTCAGGATTTCGCTATCCTCAAGTTTAAAATAATTATAATTATTAAACTGCGTCTTATTACTGGAAACCAGTCCTGGTACCGCCAACCACAATAGAGTGAAAGTTAACGATAGTATATGACCTCAAAGGGCAAAAATAACACAAAACAGAAAATAAACAGGCTTAGTCATTTTTCAAGCGGACATTTATTTAAACATTGTCCAAGAAGGCCCAAAAGGGACTCCATAAATCCTAATGCCCAGTTATAGCCTTCGGGGTAATATTATCTTGTTATATGGCTTGATATGTATATATAATAATGTACTGGACACGATTGGGATATCTGTTGTTTTTGGTCCTTGGAGGCACGATACAGAAACAAATACTTCTAAATATTGTTGAGGCCACTGGGATTATTTTTAACGGTTGGGGTCAATTCTTCATTTATTATGTAGTGGTTTAGGAGTTGGAGATATTTCTCGACGGCATGTGAAGCCAAGTCAAATGCCCATGGGCGGCTTTAAAACACTGAAGCCAAGTGAGTCACTAACCACAAGAAAAGAAGAAGAAGGTAGTTAGAAAGGTACCTACTTATTTGGCGCAGCCGTGAGGCATACAATATTATTTTAAGTTATCTTCATTTTTTCTGTTTTTTTTGTTTTTGTGTGAAAATTGTGTACCTGAGTCAAATAAATTTATTTTCTTTCTTTCTTTCTTTACCTATTTCAAAATTAATCTATGCTACTAATAATAAAGCTGAAGAGTTTGTTTGTTTGTTTGAACGCACTAATCTCTGGAACTGCCATTCGCATATGAATTTTTTTTAAATCTCAATTCTCGAGGAAGGTTATAGGTTATTTAACATCACTTTACGACCCTCATCTAAGGAGTCTGAAAACGAAGTAAAAGCGGGGGCGGGCGATGCGATGCGACGGAGTGGGACGCGAGAGCAAGATATTTCACGCGGAAGAAGTCGCGGGTAGAAGCTAGTACTATTATAAAAGTTATTTTGCAAAGTTTTGTGATTTAGCCTTTTCTGTAGCGTAACTGTGAACTTTTGGAGGAGGCCATGGGGATACCTATCACACTATCATATAATTTAAATCACATGTCTTGTACTAGACGAAATATAATAAATCTATGTATATAGGATCCCGAAGCTCACAAATGATTCATATATATATGGGGGTGGGCAGAAACTACAGTACGCCACCTGCTACGATCCTTACATACTCCTTTTGCCTGATTTAAGTTCTTACATCTGGTCATACACGCACGTCGGTTGCGAGTACTACGCACCTGACCTTTCTGGATTTGTCTTAATTTAATTGTTGAGCTTAGACGAAAAAATATAAAACTTTTTAACATAACTATAATAATGTCATTGTGTGTTTTCAAGCCACCAGTTACGCACCCCGACTTTTGTGTCACGTTCTACTTTTATGTATTTCTGTTTCCTGCCAAATATTTGAGGCATGTATTGTGTATTATGTTGTGTGTGGCTACTGTCCGAATTCGGACAGAAAGACCCACGTTTGTGACGTGGGGATTGCAAAATTTTTTAAGGCCTTATTTTCTTGTTAGTGAACTTAACTTCATCTACATTAATATTATAGTGAGAAAAGATTTGTATTTTTTTGTTTGTGAATTGTGAATTAACTAAATAAGAATGGACCGATTTAAAAAAAATATTTTACCAGTGGATTGCTATATTTGTGAGTAACATAGGCTTATAAAAATAAGTCTGATTGATATTAGGCGTGGGTTTGAATATCCAAAAACGGATACCGTTCATCTTGTTCTTCTTAGGGTGCCGATGGCAATCTAGATAGAGTCGACCCAGAATTTGGCACCTTCAGTAGCGTCTATCAGCTCCGGTAACGTATTGACGTACATTATTAATCTCAATAGGCTATTCACATGTCACCAATACGTAAAACAGAACTGTAATTATTGTTATAAGTTCTTAGGATGTACACATTGTGCTTGACATTTCAATCCACCTTTACGAAAACCATATAGGAAAAGGGGTTTACCTGAAGTACCCAGTAACCACATAAAAGGGCTTATTTACCTTACAAATTGGAACGCAACAATGTTTAAAGGCAAGGTATATCAAAACTTATGGTATTGTTGGTCCATCTTGGCATGGCAATAGAGGTCATTGCCCTAACAATAAACTATGTACCATTTTTATTAGTAAAAAATGATGGCCACGTTAAATATCGATTACGTACGTTAACGGACTTATTTCCATTTTTTTAATGAACAACGCCTGAATCAATCAACAAATTCAGGTGGATCAATGACTGCCACTGCCATATCAAAATGCATCAACTCATACTGTGGTGTCTACCTACTTTCTCGGGCGAACTATTTTCATAATTATAAATGATGTTTATTCTGTAAATTGGCTTTTTTTAAACACTTTCACCCGTCAAAAAAATACGAAACGAAACACCGAAACAAACTCATAGGTCACAGTCTGTCCAGTCAGTGCAGGCATGTGTCGTGCAGCTCAACTAAAAAGGATTTCTATTTCTGCTCACATAAGGGTGCGTTTTCACTGAAGGCGAAACGCGCCGAGCTAAGCGGAGACCTGCAGTAATCGACTAATCACAATGGTTGAAATCCTCATAGCATCTCTCGTCTCGTCTGTGATTGAAGGATTCAGGCACGACTCTGCTCAGCTTCGCTCGTCTCCGCTTCAGTAGAAACGCACCCTTATGATATTGTCACTCTTGTTAACAATAATAGCAAACTGTGTAACACTAACGTACTTTATTTGCCTATACAACATCATTACGATCAGAATCTAGTTCAAACCCAGCCTAATAACATAAACAGGTAATAATTCAGGCAGATAATCTTAATTAGATCGTGCACCTACATCACAGTAGCACTGAAGCTATAAATACGTGATAACATCTTGTTATAGCTAGGAGATATGTCTGTTCCTATATCTGACTGATCGTTATTGGTAGATGTTACCTCTAACGACCACAAATATTGTGTGAAGTATTTTTTCGTAATTTGACTGAAAATTCACGGACAAGGGAATTAACTAAGGGTTTCAGAAAACAATTAGACACATAGTTTTAATCGGTATAATAGTAGCTACTATTACTTATTACATCTTTCATGCTTCATAACCGTAAAAAGGTAAAATAGCGTCCATATGTTTTTCAAAGGACCGGATACTAATTTAGAAAGTTAAGATTGTCAGGTAAAAGTTGTTCTTTAGATAGGTAGGTACAGAACATTAGAATGATGAATGAATGAATGAAATGCACCGATCCCAGCGTGGTTTAACCAGACTCGATAAATCGAATGAACCCCAAGATTTGCACTAGCCCATGAAGCCTCATGTTTCATGGGACTACAAAGGCCATTGCATATCTAGGAGTAGACCGGGGGGCGCGGGTAATGGTAAGGAAGACGTGCCCTTAGGATAAGGAAGGATTTGAGAGCCATACCGGATATGCATCCTAGAGTAAGCATTGGAATAGTGGAGAGACGGGTGTTAATTATCTATGGATGGGCATCTTTTTACGACGTCGCAGCCAGTTGGCTTAGTCGATCTTCGCCTGTGAATCCTTTGGCGGAGTTACGTTGCTTTCTAGGCTCTTTTCTATCTCCCTGCTGTGCTGTTTTAGACTTTACTGTTTTCTGTGTCTTCATCAAAGGACTCGCTGTCCGTTTCAGGTTTCTAGTACCTCTCGCTGGCCGTGTTCTTGATATTGTATCGGTCTTCAGCCGTGTCCATCCAAAAGTTGATTTCCTTATCGAAGTGCGCCATGTCCTGTTTAAGATTGTCGTTCCATGTGTAATCCAATCGGCCTACTTTCTTGAATTTGGGCTTGTACTGTATTGCTGCATGTAACAGGTGAGGTTTGCCGCGTCTGTGAACGTCTGCGAGATAGCACACCTGTGGTTCTTGATGAGTTTGGTTACTGTTTTTTCCGTCTAAAATTTCGTGTAATTTCCTTAGCTTGGTTTATTCCTAGCGTGGTTAATCAAATCTCTCATGATACTTTTCTCATATCTTCTCGTCTTGGTTTGTTAGCTTTGGTGATTGTCGATACTTTCAAACCGTATATCATACAGGTACGATTACTATTCTATACATGAGTCTGGCTGCTTGCCCGTCCATCTTTAAGTTTTCTATGAATGGTAGTAATGATGATTTTGATTTGTGTTTCTATTGGCCTGTTCGCATCGTTTTCTTATTGTGCTTCTCCTGTTTAGTGTAGATGTTATGTATGTGCCTAGGTATTTAATTTCAACGATTGTAGGTAGATTTAATTCATTCATTGACACGTATGTCGCTTTCCATGTAGTTATGGGGTCTCTAATTAGTATTTTTGTTTCGTTTATTTGGAGGCCGACACTAGCTATTAGGGGTTTACTAACTAATGATAACAACTAATGTAGATGAGGTCGTCCGCGAATGATAGTACCAGAGGGAGTGAGATTTCACGATCTTGGTCTAGTTTGATTAGATGGGTTTCTTCCTCGAGTGTTCTAAGGACCTTATCCATGACCACTGTAAAACGGTGAGGGGATAACGGGCAACCTTGTTTGACTTCCTTTCCTTTGATGATGCACCTACTTTGCTGTCCACACCATTTATTGTGTGTTCGTTCGTTCATGCATACCTTGATTATCCTGTTGTTTAACGTTTTTTGGTTCGATGTATTAAAATACATATATCGCAGTGCTTGGAGCTTAACCTTTTGAAATGTTGCCTGACATTCTTTTACCCGAGTTTGGGTTACCAGGTTTTCTTTTTGTAAGAATTTTGCCTTTTGTAGGTTGGCAAGAGCTATACGATGATCCCTAGGGTTAATCGGCTGATAAAACTAAGGTTCCTGGGCAGCCGCTTTTCAAACTCCAGTTATGGTGCTCCATGATATGTTGATGCTTTTCACTGCTGAGTTGATTGCTATGTTTTCCAGTTTTTTGTTATGCATGCTTGGTATTTTGTTTTGGAGGATTTTTATTGAGAGCGGCATCGGTAGCATTGTTTGTGGTTGAAATCTTTGTTCTCAATTGTTGTCCGATTCTTTTGTGTCTCGTGTTTGGTGCTTTCAACTTTGTTTAAAATTTGACTTGTTTGAAGTTGTCCCCAGATTATTTTATGGTCGGAGGGACCCTACCGGACCTAAGGAGTTTTCCTGTTGCCTGTAGCGTAATAATGTAATCCAATTGGGATTTCTGCGTGGCCGTAGATCATGTTATCCTGCATGATGATGTCCTTTTTGTTGTTTCTATTTGAAGTTTTTCCCTATTGGCTATAACCATTAACATTTTAGTAGTTAGAATATTAATCATGTAGATTTTGGTGACTCAGCCCTTTACGTTGAGAGTTTAGTGTATCCTGTCTACCAATATAGGCGTTAAAGTCGCCTAGGATTAATAGAGTACATTTCCTTGGTTTTTGTCTAATCAAGTTTAATAGACCTGTGAATGATCTGGGTTGCTTTAGAGGTCGAGCTGTTGATGTGAGAGTTAATTATATAAAGAGGAGCAGATTTGTCGCTTCCCCTATCAACTTTACTAGTGATTGACATCGCGTCAGTATCCTTCTTACTGTTTATTGTTTCGATTTGCGCATCGTTTCTGATTAAAATTGCAAATCCCCGGTGAGCTTTATCTGCAGTTCCAGATAGGTACCATTTTTAATGGGTGGAAGTTTTACGTTCCTAAGTTCATCCCTGTTTCTTGTAGGCAGGCTACGTGAATTCCCCTATTTGAAAGGTCCGCATCTGCTTTGTTTCTTTTTTGTCCAGTTACGAGGCCCCACGGACATTCCAAGTTGCAATACGCAGGTCTGGGCAAGTGTACTTAATTGATCAAGAAGGCGGGTTTCTAAGTATTGTGTATACTTTGTCGTCCTCGACTTCCCCTGATATCGGTGTACGTAATGTTGATTCTAATATTTCACGCGGTATTAATGAGCTAGCTAATTGGAGGCTGTTCCGGAATCGGGGTTTTGTGGTCTGCCCTCGCTCATCTCTTGTGTTGTATTTGTTACCTACCGATTTGTTATGTTGTGATGGTTGGTTTGGTTTGTTGATTCTTGCGTTAGGCTTTGCAGGTTATTTTTGTATTGTTCATCGGCCCTCATGGCCTTGCTGTCATCCTATTATAATATATTTATGTTTCCGGGTACTGAAGTGCCGGCAACTGAATATTCAATTCAATTCAATTTATTCAGCAGTAATTCACGCTGTGTTTGAAATCATAAATAAATAAAAACACGATCATTAAAACTATAAAACTAACACATTCACAACACAATAAATTATAGAAAAAACATTTTTTTTTCCATAAAATTCAATAGCATTACATACAAGCCACTAATACCAACATTACCCAGTCTCACATTAACGAATATTAAACGTGGTTAAGTCGTCGTCTATAGCATACAGACATTTCTCGAGTAGGACCGCTCAGAGTTCCGACCTATCATATTATATCTATAAGAGCTCTTGTAAATTATAGTTTTTAAATCCAATGGCAACCTGTTAAAAAAACCCGCACACCACCAATAAACCAGTATGTTGTCGTTATTGCACATGCATATTTACGAGATAGAATTCGGACGCAGCGATTATGATGTCTTTTCCTCCCCAGAACGTCTCGTTAAACTGCGCGGTTATGTATTTTGTTATTATTTGTTCCTGAGAAAGCTAGCTGTTAGGAAGAAACTCATGAATGTTATTTATAAGTGTTAATCGAATTCTGGTGTCACCTCGGTTCGTTGAAACATAGGTAGCGAGGTCTCGGTGGACAGACACGTGGTCGGACGTCAGCCCGTAAACGGGCAGTCACCAACTTTTTGTAAAAACTTACCATTACCATTGTAAAACTTTTGTTTGGGTAATAGACTGGGTTTCGTTTTGAGGGATACATAACTTTGACAGGGCTGCGGGTTGCCCGGAGATTTATTATTGCTTCTTAGTTTTTCTGTAGCATCTTGTTGCATGCATCTTGTTATGTAGACTTAGATTTCCGGGTCAAGTTTTTTGTTTTTTTTTGTGAGTGGGCCACTCATGTGCAATCCCATAAAAAGCTTGCGCAAAGTAGGTACTACACCGACTGAAGTCCTGCGCGCATACGGGTATAATAAAACTTGATTAATGGCTGTCAGAAGTAATATTTGTTGAAGGAACTTTTTGTATGGCTAATAGCCAATTAGTTAAGGGTAGTTTATGGGGATTAAGCTTGATGTTATAATCGTCAGCATGCAAGAGGTTAGAACACTGGTCAAAATAAGAAGTTTTATGAGAAGATAGCTTTTATGCTAAATCTAAAGCTAAAATTAGCTTAGAAAATAACGAAATAAATAGTTGAATGTGCGCTTGACATCAAACGCCAGACACTTCACCACTGTACATGCGCGCTAGAAATGTTGTCCCATAATTTATTAAATAAAATAACGATTTTGCAGAGGGAAGTAATGCCCTGAAGGACAATGGAAAGGTCTCACCAGATCATCTTGGGTTCCTTGGCTCGCCTGAGATTAGGAACACACCTCACTTTAGCACAATTTTAATATCCTCCTACTACACACACGCTATACACTATTTTACAGTACTTTTTCTCGTACTGCACTATTTTAATGTATTTATTTGTCGGTTAGTAAAGTCACAGCAGTATCCAAACAAAGAATCACTATTCGATTTCGCCGGCAAGTGCCGCGCCACATGTGCATTTGTGCAAGCATGTCTCACTGCTTTTTTTGTTTTTCCTAATTTTTTATTTGGACGGGGCTCTCTCCCGGGACGACCGCGCTCTTAGACGTCCAACGACCGAATCTAGGTAGGTACAGAACATTAGAGAAATTAAATTGTGCTATTAACCAAAAACAATGTGCAGACTATCAAAAACAAGGGGTTGTAAAAGGCTAATGCTATAAATAAGTGCGATCGAATCTGGCCTTTAATCAGGCGTTAGAATTTACATAGATTAAATAATCTTATCCCAAGTCTTGGGTCATAAATCTTTTATTGGAATGCGGCGGAATGGATGAGTATAATATTATTAATCTTTAAAAGAGGAATCATACTTGACCATTTTCTATTTTAAAACAACCCATATTGTGCAATTCAATTACCAGGTAAAGTTAACAACACGCTAAGCGTTAAGAGTACTATGTTCGACAAAGTGGCAATCTCACGAGATTCAACGACGATTGTGTTCATAACTGTACAGGTAAGCCTTAGCTAGTGGAAATGTTGTTTTAGTGTTTACGACCATTTTTATCGACGTAAAAAAAGGAGGAGGTTCTGTATATTTTTGATGTCATCGGTGATGCGTATAGAAGGACCAAAAATACTTTTTTTTCATTTACTTTTGAGAAGATTCACAGATCACACTTTGACTTAACTTTGCAAAATAAAGTTACCGTTTCATACTAATAATGTACCTGTTGTATAAGCAAATAATGTTCATATTCGTATAAGCGATTGCCAGGAAGTGCTAATATAACTTAACAAAGTAAGGACAATGTAAAATGTAAACGTCCTATTTTTAGACAACACAAAAGTAAATGGGTCTTAATCCCTGCCGGCAGTCGTGTCGTGTCCGTTACGTGTGTGCTAAATTAACTGCTACATTGTTCGGACAATCGAAGTGCAATTAGATGCCCCGGTATGTAGCGTTAGTAACGTAGGTGCGCCAAAATCATTTCATAATTATTATTTTTAAGAAACCACTTTCAAAATGGCTTGATTTGCAGTCTCTGGTGAGAGAAAATCTGACATTATCTGATAATGAAAAATTCTTGGGACAGTGTGGATATTGAAATCATTCATTGTAAGATTAAAAGAAAGAAAGAAAACGTATTTATTGAGACTCGCGCAGGAAATCAAAACAAAAAGATTTAATTTAAAAAAAAAACAATACGGTAATAATGTTGGTGGCAAAATAAGTTGTTTTGTTACCTAAAATCTTAATAACTTGACTATAGAAAAACTCTCGGAAACTCGCCCTGCACCAAGTATTACTATTACTTTGTTAATTACAAAACTTTCTTCCCAACTACTCTGTGAACGGTACCTGCAATTGATACATCCACACGCCAGATACGGCTAATTGAGGGTAGGCAAAGAAAAATCGATTACATTTCCCATTTGGGGGTAATTTAGATCCTTTATACGGAGTTCTGCGCCGTAATACTGGCTAGTTGAAAGTCATTGGATTATGGAGCTGTCGATTTCGAATTTCGAACGAAGCCGCCATATTTGAAGTTCTTTGTTGTGGGGGCGAGGTGAAATGAATGTTTGTACGTTTTTGTTGTTGTGTTGTGTTACTGTGGTTGTGTGAAGTTTTGACGAATGTGGGTTAGGATTATAGGATGGGGTAACATTTTGGTGCTCAGCTAGATTTAGACGGAGTTGAAGCTGGGAATGAAATATTTGGGGATTGCAGGAATGGTGCTTAGCGAGTTTATTATTAAGATGACTAAAATGTTCCTACTAGCACACTATTCACACAATACTAATAATTCAAAAGAGGATGAAATGGAACGATTTTTGTGTTGATCAGACAGGATTTGGTTGTATTGCCCAACAAGTACCATAAGTTGGTTCCTAAACTGCTCTAGTTCATTGACCCAAAAAGTATGCCTTTTGAATTTCTTAATGAAGGCTTTATCTTAATTAAGCAACGGGTTGTATTAGTATTTATATTTGCACTTAAAGTTATCACAGCTGTGACAAAAGAAACCATGCCTCGACAGGTGTCACACGAAAGCGTGCAACGTTGCATGTCAAAATGCAACTCCATAACAATTAATGACAGCTTATTAACTTTACCTCGTATTACATATATTACGTAAGTAAGCGAGCAGCTGAGATTACTACACGCAAAACAAACATTAATAATTAATAATTTATTGCTCATACTATGGTAATCACGAGAATTATTTACACGGAAGAAATGCTTGAGGTTTAGTAGGTTTTATTTGCTGTTGATTGGAAAAGGTTGATTATTTCTACTAGCTTTTGCCGGCGGCTTCGTCTGCGTGGCAATGGGAAATTATCCCACGGGAACGCAGGTACTTTTTCGTGGTCTATGTCGGTGCACTCTTGACAGAGCGGTTGTGGTCATCACGTCTCAGTGAAATTTCGGAGAGCAGTGATTTGCCTCACGATGCGTTGCCATCCTTCTCTGTGGGCTGTAACATGTGTGCATTCGTGTAATGGGCCGCCCACTGCAGATTTAATCTGATCGGAACATCGCATGGGTGACCTGCCGCAAGCTCTCTCGACCTTTCCCTGCACTACAAGACGTTCTAAGAAATCGTCCCCGTCGTGCCACATGCCCAAAGAATTGGAGTGTTCGAGCCTGTACTGTAACTGATAGACGCTGCTTGATGCTTGGGAATGCACTACCGGGATTAGAAGTATCCTATGTCCTAACCTCATCAGATCATGGTCTATTCTATCCGTGTGCCAAATTTTAACCAAATCCGTTGAGCCGTTAAGGCGTGAAAAGGTAACAATGAGACAGACAGAGTTACTATCACATTTTACTAGTAAGAATCGGCTTTAAAACAGAATAATTCCCACCGTCCTTTGCTAAAAGAAAAAACAAGATATTTTAAAATTAAATGCTCGCTATAAATCGCTATAAAGTTACCTTTGTTTGTCACGAAATAACAATGCCCTCGAACAACGCATTTCCCCATTTAAACCTCATAAAATGTAATGTCGAAAATCATTGAGTTTCTGGCTCGTTCAGGTTTGAAATGCATAATTGTGGTCCAGGCTCTTTGTGCAGAGGGCTCCGTGAAATTCTAGTTTCTGTTTGTTGAATGAATAGGATCATATGGAGGTTTTGAAGTAGTCATTGAGCTTACACGCATAGTTTTGAAGGTAATTGTGAGCTATGGTGAAATAATTCAGGATAATGCAGAAAACTCATTCAAGATAAACACGGACTTGAACCAGGCTGTAGCAAAATTCCAGCGACTACGGTAATCGGATGGCTATGGTTCATGTGCTTGGGTCAATCTACCGAGTACCCTGTGGAGACGAACACGTTCCGCCGAGGTCTAAGTGGGTCATCGAGGACCGGAATCTCTCTCTCTTGCTACCCGAGCTCTTGTACGCCAGTTAAGATACGTTTCGCACGCGGTGGTGCCATAGTGGAGAAGTCATCAAGTTTCTGCAAAAAACCACACCTTTTAAAAGTCTACAACTTCTAATGGTCACAAATATGGGCTTTTTGTATCACATCTACTATAACATCGTGAGTTCTGTAAAACCGACAACTCCCGCTCGAATCCATTAATGTACTGCTGAGTAATCACTAAATAAACAGCGCGCGATGGTAAATTTAATTCTGAAGGCGTTGAGGTGCGCACGATTTAAGCGCCATTTGCGCCAGTGACATAATAATATGCACTACCAAGTAATGGCTTCTATCCTCAAAATGACGGTGATAAAATAATGCCGGTAGGTGGTATGCTTCCAAAGTAATAAGCGATTTTGCCATAATACACTTTGACATTATGGTTTTTGCAAGTGACCCCTGACTCTGACCAAAATGAAAGATGTTGCACGTCAAAAAAGACCCAAACAGATTCATATTTACAGAAAAAAATACCACATTTTAATATTCTCCTCATCTTCATCCATGGTAAAATACAACCATATTCTGACTATAACACGAAAAACTCATGTCCCTGTCGACGGCTTACCGCTTTTTCCAAGTTGGTAACACGTCGACAATAGCAAATCCTTTAATCCTGGCTCTATGGAGTTCGGGATCGTAGTTCGGAACTCGAAGCCTGGGTTAAACCGATACGTGACTTGTTCGGGGCGCCGTCGTCGCGTGCTCGCGTCGGAAGGTGTAAATGACCCTTTATTTTCTTTCTTTGTGTTATACGGTGGATTTGAGAATGAACTTACTATTGGATTTTACTATTGGATGGATATAATCGTAATTAACAGTCGTTACAGGTAGTCCGGTGCCAAAAAGTCTTACCAGAGGGTATCGTGTTACCCAGCAACTCAGTTTTGGTGGTCAGATAGGCAGTGGTTCCATGTAAAATACTGGTATTCAGCTGCATCCTGTTTGACTGGAAGCTGAACCATCGCCGACATAATCGTAATTGATTAATTTCTACTAAAGTCTGTTAAAAGTAGCGGCTCTGAAATGGAGGTAGGCAGGACACTTGGCTGGACGTGGTAATGGCAAGTGGAGCAGAGCCCTAACGGAATGGTTGCCAAGAAACGGTATGAGCGTTGGAAGACGGTGGAAGGAGGCGTATATTCAGCAGTGGATGGAACTAGGCTGCCAATGATGAAGATGTTGAAAGTCTGTTTAAATTACTTAATCAATCATTGGGAATAAGTCCTAGCCAGGTGGTAAGGAACAAAGCTAAATAGAACATCTTAACAATACTAGCATTATTGAAGAACCTTCTAAGATGGCAAGGCTTTTGGCTTTTTAGGTATTGGCCGTTAAAACCAAAGCTAAAATCTCTATTGAATCTACGTCTCACATATATGATCTTTTAGCTAGTGTGCTATCAACGAGACCTTGCATGTTACCCAGAAACCCGCTAAGCTTAAGTGAGACTGAGCCGGACATGTCTGCCGCATGTCAGATGACAAATGGGCTAAGAGAACCATTGATTGCCCACTAAACGCAGGACGACATCGCGGCGCGACGAACATGGTGGTACGAGCTTGACTCCTACCAAAAGGACTGGCCGACACTGCCGACACTAGCAATAGACAGAATTGTGTGGAGAGGGAGGGCTTTATCCTGCAGTAGGAAAATACAGGCTAGTTAGACTATATTAGACGAATATGTTATGGAGCTCGTAGCTAAGTATTAACAGCCGCACGAGCCGATCCATCAGGTTAAGCTACGCTTGCCGAGGTTGGTCGGTGGAGGGATCTGGATCTTTACATATCGAGACAATTCTGTGCCTCGGAAAGCACGTTAGGCCATTGATCCCGGATGTCATTCGTGGATCTTTAACAGACGTTATGGGTTGTCAGAGTCTGACAACTAGTCTTACCGAGGGGTATTGTATTACCCAGCTACTGGGTTATGAAGGACAGGTAGGCAGTGGCTCACCTGCATCCGGTTAGACTGGAGGCCGACCCCAACATAGTTAGGAAAAGGATCGGCAGATCCATTGATAATTTGATATTAGTGTACTATCTCCAGATATTAGGTTTGTGTATTTTTTTTAGCACCCATTCATGACATTAATAATAATTGTAGTCAGTGTTGCCACAGTTTAAAACCCACGTGCATTGGTCCTACCAACTGTACCGTGGAAATAACCAAATTAAAACAGTTTAGGTTGTAACATGCAATACAATAATTTATAATGTTCATTTCATTGTTGGTATGTTAATTAGCAAATATTTTACGTAGCGTTTACCACGATGGTTATTAAAATAGATTTTATCAATGCGACTGTGTGACTAATCGACAGTAGGTATGTCGAATAATGTGCCAGATTTTAAAGGCCTTGCCATTAAAATAAAAGTGACTCTTGCTACGACACAATAAATTTCAAATCAGGTCGTACAGCGCTAATTACCTACAGGTATATTCAATTCAGTTACCTCTCTTTCTATCGCGTAACTCTTAGATCTTCTGACTACGTTACACTCACTGAATTGGCCCAACAAGACGGGCCCGCCGCGTACGTTTAACTTCATACCTAAACTGCGGAGTGTTTCATCTGTATTAATCTGTGGCCCCGCCGGTGTATTTTTTTGAAAACCTCACCGTAAGTGAAGTGAGCTTGAAGCGAGTTGTCATTTCACCTGATGCTTGAGGGAATGGTTTAAGGCGGTCTGGATTGACACCATTGACAGTTCACTTCACCTATGTTTTCACGATAAGATGTTTACAGAATCGAGCGGTCGAACAAGAGTGGTAAATCAGTTGTCAAATCTAATGCTTAGAAACATGGTTGATTAATATGTTTACTCTTTTTTTTTTAAGAATAACATTTTTTATAATATTTTTTAAACCTAATTTTAGTAATTATGATTAGAACAAAAACAAGCATTGATAATAATGTAGCCATAAGAATTGAACAGTTGACACTATTGTATCTTTTCCCATATTGAAGTACATTTTTCAACGCATAGCATTCATTTTAACGGAATAAATTAAAGTTAAATAATAAAATCAATCGATACAGGGGCTAAAAAACCTGTACGTAATCATATTTTCAATTTAAAAATAAGTTATATTTTCGCTGAAAAAGTAACAAATTAAAGCAATCTAAAGATCTTTCAAAACACTTCTTATAGCTGTACAAATTCACGCGAACTCAACTATTAATCACAAAAGTTCTATGATTATACACGACTCGACATTATTGAGACTTGGGACCGGTAGATATTTAGCAGGTAGGTACATTTTTCACTAGTTTTTATCAATATTACATCACGCCTGTGTTCCCCTGAGTGACAAGGCAGAGGTGTACCTTATGTAAAACCCACATTTCGCCAGGAAGGTTTAAGGGTCGGTACCAGGAAATCGTGTTATGGGTTTTAGATAAATTTATATAGAAAACTTAAAGTAGTAGCCACGAAAAAAAACGTCTGGCTAGCTGAAGAGTTTCACAAGTTAGTGAAAAAATCGGATTGAGGATAAACTTTGTAAATGATTGTTAAAAAACAAAAATACACTAGAAACGTGCATAAAACACAGCCGTATTTTGGCCGTTTGGTAGGTGGCAAGCCTATTGCCATCAACCGGAGACAAATCCAGACCCTGTTCTGTTAATGAGAAATTCCTGATAGGTAAACCCAATTACACTTTGCCCAACCTGAGAAGCGAACCAAGGGTCTCTTGCTCAGTAGTCACGCTTTCAACCACTGGACGACGATATTGTCAGGTTTTTTCAATACTTATTGACATATTGTTCAAAGTCAAATTCAAATTCAAATCTTTATTGCATATCACATGTGTTTACAAGGTCTTAATAATAATAATAAAGTTCACATGGACCCTGTCGGGCACAACAATTTTATAAAAATATGAGTAGTAACATGCATGGTCATGCTATAATGAAGAGATTATGATGCAAATGTCTTTAGGCAGGGCTAAACACTTTTCATCTGGTAAGCTGTGGGTTGAACAACAAACCTTTATCCAACTGAAATAATCTGTCACGAGAAATGTTTCAGAAATTCAAATGTTTTCCCAAAAGCCTTTAAAATTTTTAAACGAAAATCTAAATCTAAATTACGAAACCACTGGACCGAGGACAACAAATCTCAATTTTTTTAATAAAAAATTACTAAGTTTGTAAACTTAATTAAATCCCTTATCAAGCTGTATCGAGATAAGGGGGAAAGTTGAAATTAAATTACAGTCCCCCCGTTTAAGGGGACCTAGTGGAATGAATCTTTCTTTATCTGTGATTAATATGAATTTTCGGGAAGATATTTTTTATGTTGTAGTATGTATCGCAGATGCATGTTTTGGTCCTTAAGATGGTTTGGTCTTTTGGTGCGGATCGGGTTGGATTTCAAGATAAGATAAGTTGGTTCTTGGTATGTCAAAACATTTTTAACATTATTATAACAAAAGATTGTTAACACGAAAATATGCTGAACAATTAGTGTACCATCGAAGAATTTCATATCTAAGCAATTTGAAAACAAAATCCCGTGAACGCGATGACCACATCTGTTACCGCCCCGGTTCTATGGCGGCCGAGAACTGCAAGCAGAAATAGTCCTTACGGTGCATAGATATGAACTTCTTCGATGGTACATATAACAGAAACTCGGTAATATTCATAATGCAGTAACTAAGTTTAATGATTTATCAATTCTATCCAGTTTTAAAACCCCCACAGGAAAATTCAAGGACCTATAGAATTGTAATAATAACTTCCAAAACTTTTCACATTCAATCGAACAGAAATCGTGATATACTTAATTGAATAATTCCCGAAGACTTTTCTCTAATAATTCCATTAATTCCCCCATCTTCCCCCAATTACCCCGAGGGGTGGTAAAAGAATATTCGACAGGATTCCGTTCCGAACTAACTCAGGCTCGAATTATGAGTAATCTCGGATATTTAGCTGAGACACTTGGCTGCTTGTTACACCGAAGTGTCAAGTTAAATTGAAGATTTGATTTGATTTTGATTGACTAGTGCTCTAACGAATAGTTTAATATCAAAACCTAGTATGTCCACTCTAATTGAAAACTGGGAAATTAAAGAAATGTTTCTGGCTATAGATCTCTCGTGAACTCATGAGAGACTGTGTTTATTAGAATAGAAATAAAAATTATGCTAGCTAAGCTAAAAATTCAAGTTAAAGTTTGGATATACCGATGTTTGATATAAACTAGCGAAACAGCGACACCTACCGGAGTTTGAAAGAAATCACTACGAACTTGCCGGCTTCACTCCCGATACCTTATTTCAGTAGTGTTTTTAAATACTTAGGTACCTTGATTTGAAAAAACAAACAAACATAATATGCATTTTTATTTCAAAGTGGATTCACTGCTCAAACTAAACCATTTACACGCACTTTTTTACTGTGAAATAGTCGGTCAATTAATCAGAAAGTTGAAGCTAGTTGCCCATTTCAAAACGTAGATCTCTATAGAGAAGAACGGCCAAGAAACTCCAAAGACACTCTTTTACTTAAATACAAAACTTGCGTACATTATTCTTGTTGCTACTTTATATGAGAACAATGTATAAGATTTTAAAACATGCCCTGGCAGATAAGAGACCAGTCTCAACTGACGGCGCCCGTTCACGAACATGACGCGTGTATCAGGTCAACCATTTTGACGGAAACCGAGTGATCAAAATTCAATTTCGAGTAGGGGTGTGACTTACCGGTTTAGATATTTAACTACACAATTGTGCCATATTGTAACACAAATTTTAGTTTAGCATTAGAAGTATGCTAAACTAAAACTTGTTTATTGTTTTCTTTTCCTCTCTTTTTTGTGTGGACAATCATCTGTCTTTCTCTTCAATCTTCTTCTGTCAAGTTTATTACACAAAACATCATCATTAAAAAAGAAATGCATCAAAAACATTATAAACAGTATGTTGAAACTTCGTTGCACCATTACCTCAATGCCGGTCGTGACCACGTCATGGATTAAAACCTTCTCCTTGATTATGTTCTTCCAACTGCTCCTGATTCCAGCCACATGCATGGCTTCAGAGGTTTTTTTTTAACAGGAATTAAAAATAAGCTTTAATAAACCGTTTTTTTTTGAGGTTGGGAAATTATTAAATAACTTCTCCCGCTCTGGGCGGAGCGGGAGGGCGTGTCAGACTCTTACTGACTAAAACCCACCCGTGTTCCTTCAGTTGCCTGTACGTTGCCAGGGGCCACGGTATCCCTTTCGGACTTTCCCGCGACCCCGGCAGGCATCGGTCCTAGCGGACCCCTTCCGTTGTGCTGATATCTCTTTGAGGCACGCGTGGAACACAACGCGCCGTCGACCCGGGCCTGGTCCCTATCGGACGGCGAGCTACCCATTGCTCACCGTCCGCAAGCCCGTGCCTTCTGTGGCCGGAAGTCGGCTCGCGACTCCCGACGCCCGGGGCGTCTCTTGCGGCAGCTAGGGGCGTGATTTGTCTCTCCCTCACACGCTCCGTCTCCTCCTTCGCGAGCATTACTGCTTTGCAAAAGGAGGTGACGGCTTCCCAGGCCCGGACCCGGGCCGGACACGAGAGATCACTGCCGCCGATCGCCTCCGTGAGGACACGGCGGTGCCCCGCCCAAGGCCGGCAGACCTCCACCGTATGCTCCACCGTGTCCTCCGGGCGATCCACACAGTGGTGACACCCGGGCGTTTCCTCCCGCTTTATCCTGAACAGGAACCTCCTGAAACATCCGTGTCCAGTGAGAACCTGCGTCAGGCGGAAGGTGAGGACGCCGTGGCGCCTCTCAAGCCACTCCTCAAAGAGGGGACTTATCGCCGCAATTGTGGCGTGCCCAGCACGGGGTTGCGACAACCGCACTCTCCATGACGCCATGAGATCCCGCCGAAGCTCTGTCCGCTGTACCGTGATTTCTCGCGGCAGTGGAGTTACGCCCCGGCGTTTAGCCTCCTCGCGCCACTCCCAAATGTGGGCGAGGACTCTTGCCTCCAGATCCCATGGCGGCAATCCGGCAAGGAGGCTCGCCGCTTAATAAACCGGCTAAAGCAACATTCAAGGAATAAACGCACCAACCGTGTTTATCTATGTTCCTGCTATTTCTTGCATGAATAGGATAAACAACGTCTTTAAACAAAATATAACCACTGCATCAAGATAAATACATTTTTCTATCTTCATTCCGTTCTGTAAAAGAAATCCAATTTCCGTCCAAGTCTCCTCCACTTTGACCAGTTTCTCAGTGATTACAGCGTACAAGATTATTTTTATAAGAATTCCGTGAGCTCTATAAAATACTTGTTACGCTTCGGTGTAAGTAGCAGCCTGAACAGTTGAAAGAAGCAACTTAGCAACGAAGAATTAAAAACTTTTTGATTTTTTGTGTCTCTGACACAGCGGACGACAGTTTTTTGTATACTATAGTCTCTATACATTTATGTTGTCCTGGTAGCTATGATTAAAAGTCACCCTTTGTTAAAAGCTGAGAAATACTTTGATAAAATGTCTTTTATTCGATTTTTTTGTCTCGGAATTGGAGATAGAAAAGTAATAAAGAAGTGTTTATTAGAATACATTTTTAATGATTCGAAAATTTTCTGGAAATGGTTGAACATGAAACCCTTAGAGCGGTTACTAGGTACGACCTAAAATGGCTTTGTACTCGATTTTGGTAGATCCCTTTTGCCTGTTCTTAGTTTCACGTTTCCACTCAGCAAAATTTCATGAAAATGGAGATTTGTGAGAGCTACTACAGAGACGAAATCCAAACCTATAGGTACATTTGTTTGAGTACTGTTCAGCCGCATCTGATTGGATTGATAGGGAACTAAAACGAAGTGGAACACTAGCCGTGACACGTAACCCGCAGACAGGCTGATAAGCTTCATAGACAGGGTTTAAAGGGCATCGGTGAGCTGTTACGATGAATTCAGCACATGATTCTAGTCCCTCAAGAGTAGAAATTTTTCGTTGGTTAATATTAGAAAAACCTGCTGTTTCATACATAAGTGCGATACCTACACGGTCAAAATGTATGGAATAGCAGATTTTATTTTACATCGTGCATAACATTATGTGCTTAATATATTCTTATATATACTTATCTATATAATCAGCATAGTTTTGAACAACAATCTTGCTATTTGAACTTTATAGAATTTTTCAACAGAAAAATTGGTATGATTTCATGAGCACTAAAACTATGTATATAGTTCTAATTAAGGCTAAACACTTGGCTTATCTTATGGGAAAATATGCTTGAAGAGTATAATGAGCCTATTTCCAATCGGACATGGTTTCTTGTGGACTATAACCTAGAAATTCAATTACACATTTACTTCAGGTAATAGGGATATTAGCATACCTAGAACGTTCCTAGTACACCTAAAGTGGTCCTTAAGGAGATAAGCCCTAATCCATAGCCTTAATTCCTCCTGGATCAGCATGCAAATGTACCCTTAAAAAGTTATCCACATCAATATGCCGATGACGTCACCAAATTACACCTACCCTCATTATGCGAACTGTAATCATGAACATAATAGCATACGTGACGATGGCAACAACTTTATTCTTGAACAAAAGTTAAGGTAAAATCATCTTTATGTTAAAGAGTTAGAGTTGAAGGAAGGTGTATGGATTAAGATTGTTTTTCCAGGACATGACATGCAGTACCAATATAGCTTGAGCTTTAAGCTTAAACATTGTTTATGTGTATATAGGTCAAGTTATATTGCTCAGGAATGCGGGTCATATAGCTAGGAATGTACTAAATCATAATAAAACTCGACTTTTATTGTTATGCTGTTTTATCCCGCGGTTCTACTCGTTTCGATCTCAATAAATATCTGGTTTCTTTTACTGTAAACTATGTTCCGTTTACTATCATAGATTATTTGTCTTTTATTAGGTAAAACGACGGAAAACTCGTTGTTTGAGAAAAACGGTTGAAATAAAATATATGGAGGTTCATTTTGATGTTTATATATAGTTTTATTTGATATAAAATTGGACGTTAAGGCCTTTTTTATCGCGTTGTTAACATGCATACAAGTAAGACTTTTACTGCCAGTATGTCTTTTTTAGTTAGACAATAAAATAAAATGTTTATTTTTTAGGATTCCGTACCTCAAAAGGAAAAACCGGAACCCTTAAAGGATCACTTCGTTGTCCGTACGTCAGTCTGTCAAGACCCATTTTCTCAGGAACGCGTGAAGGTATCAAGTTAAAATTAAATACGTAGATTTATGTTTTCTTGGAGCTCTAATAAAATCAAGCTTCTAAGTCAACGCAATAAAAAGATACGGCCATTTATGTGACATATTTTAATACTCGCAAATAAATACAATCCTACAGGATAATTCCCGTTGACCTAGACTCATGAAATTAAGCAGGAAGCAAGGTCGCACTAGTAAAGGAAAACGTTCGAAAATTTATTATTTGTTGTTTTATGACATTTTTTTTTTTTGCGATTCCAAACTTACATTTGCAGTTAGAGAATTGACCGAGACGTATATCGATCTATGGGAAAACATGTTTCTCAACAACTAAGTTAAGTTCGTTCTTGGGATAAATTCATACCAACTACGGAACCCTTCATTGTGCGTGGTCCGAAACGCATTCTGCCGGTTTTTTTTTAAATGTAGTTTTTCTTACTACACAATTTAGGCTTAAATTGTAGACACTCATAGCATTAATCAAAGGTAATTTTAGAGCAGGTTTCGAACGTTTTTTTTTTTTTTATAACAGGGTAACTGAATAGTGACTGAAAATTAAAACAATTCTTAATCCTAAATGCAGTTTTTAATCCGTTTCCTGGTACTTTAGGTGTAGTTACGTAAGACTTCAGGCCAAAGTTTCAGGTGGTTAAAATGTTTAAATTATCACTGATGTTATTTTCAAACATGATAATTTTACCTATTATAAAGCTAACAAAAACTTCAGTCTTAAAATAAAATTTAATTGCTTTTTAGAAAATCGAGCTTTATTTCGACTTACTCTCTCGACTCGAGTACCCTTTTATCTTTACTTTTACTATTTCCCGAAACAAAGGACTATTCACCACTATTACATACATCCGTTCCCAAAAACAAACAATCACAATGATTTTCATTTCCAAAATGGCCGACAAAAAACAGACCACTTGCAATTGGAAGGGGATAAATCACCTCTCTGACACACATTCGGTACATATCTTAGAGCTGGAGTAAAATTCACAATGGACGAAGGATAACCTGACTATAATTCATCCCCTCCCAATATTAGGGGGATAGGATTTACATACCACATTTCATTCGGCCTACCCGTCGGATGGTTGATTTATGCCGCGTCTCCCCTGGTCTTGAGTTGTGTGGTCCAAGTTTTGGGTGACGGAGGTTCTCGATATTTTTATATGCTGCTCGAAAAAACTCACAATCGAAATCACTTTGCGGTGTGTGACAGGTTTTTGATTTGGAACAGCTGGCAAATTACGATGTTTATTTTAATTATTTTGTACTATTAGGTACTTGAGAGCAGTGGTGGCGGCCCCGACTTACTAGTTGTATGTGTGGGTTGGAACCAGGCAGGCGCTTTTCTTTCTGTTAATAAATTCATTACCACTGATCACAAAACGATGAAGGAAAACATCGTGAGGAAACCGGCCTGTCCTAGAACCACAAATTTGACGACATGTGACATCTACCAACCCGCATTGGGCCTGCGTGGTAGATTACAGCCCACTACCTCTCAAAGAGAGGAAGCCTGTGTCCCAACAGTGGGAACATTGTAGGTTGATTATGCTATTAAGTACTTTACAAATTAATCTTGGCAGTCACTTGCTTGTCTTTTCTGTATACCTACATTAGAAGCAATTAAATGATTTCAATTTCTGAAATAATTAACGTAGACGTCAAAGTCTGGATTCACCTAAAACCGTGGTAAATTAAATGATTTTTTTTTCTATGTACCTATGAGAAGACGCTATTATCCTGCCGTGAGAAAGGCTTGTAATTATGTTATTAAAAAAATAATCCTTCCACCCGCTCCCTCTCATAATTCCCGCCACGGATGACTCCCAACATTTGCGGTGGACCGGCGAATAAATTTTATTTTTTCTCACCGCGCGACGCCCCGTTCGATTGTGGTGTGATTTATGTCATATCAGATGGATTTGTAATTGGACGATGCGCTCGCATATACCTTCCTTTTTGTGGAAGAGGTGATTTACAAGGCGTGGTTTTTATGTGGCGAAGGATTTGCTTGTAAGGAAGTTTTGCTGCCCATCCTTTAGATTAAGTTTTTTAATCACCGTCGTCGATATCCACAATTTAAAAAAACGAGTGAGCCTTACACTACTCGCATAAGATGTGCATTTCACATTGGTAAAAAGCAACATTAAAGCGGCGGGGCCTCGTCAAGGTCGTTTCTGACGACTCAAGCAGCGCGCGCGCTCATTGGTCAAATCAAAAAGCGTGCGCTTCGGGTTTCCTGTTACACACTTCGGTCACTTTTCACGAAATAACTCCCACAGAGTGTAATGTATGTGTGTGTATTGTTTTCTGGGTCAACAGGTTATGATCGTAATGTCCTATCTGCACTAAAGTCGCCTCATTCAAGGTTAACTAAGAAACTCTTAAACATAGTAAATGTCAAATACATCTGACAGTATTTAGGCAGCTGCTTAAGGTTTGGTAACGCACTTTTATGGGTAAGTACATCCTCTGGACAGCCAAAGAAAAGATGGATAGATTGTGTGAGGAATGATATGAAACAGAGGGGATTGAAAGAAAGCGTGACGGCTGACAGAGGAGAACGTCGGCCTATTGAGTTAGGCATGAACACAAGTTTCTCACTGGTTTCACAGCACGCTTACTATGAACACAATAGAAACTGGTTTTGGCGGCGGAAGAATAGACAAAGTGACAGTCACTATCTGTCATTTTATCTATTCTTCCGTCGACAAAACCTGTATAAAACCCGTTTCTATGGTTGTCATGCTACGCGTGCAGCTGTCCGGGCGACCCGTACGGGCTCCAAGAACGGAGACACACGTGAGGCGCTAGAACATTGTTTCACGCGGATTGGTCCGTACGCGACCCGCTCCGGGTAGAGCCCGTACAACGTATCGTACTACTCCCTCGTTTCAGAGCACTGCAGGCGCGACCCGTTCGGGTCTCCCGAACAGCTGTGAAACCAGCTTAGAAGAAAATATTTAAAAAGTATCAATCAATCTGCCTAGCCTTTTCCAAACTATGTTGATGCCAGCTTCCAGCCTAACCGGATGCAGCTGAATACCAGTACTTAACATGGAGCGACTGCCTATCTGACCTCCACAACCCAGTAACTGGGTAATACGATATCCCTTGCTAAGACTGGTTGTCAGACAGTCAGACTTTCGGGCTTTAAAACATAATCATTGTAAAAGTAACATTGGTACTTAATAAGTGTGTCCTTAAACCTTCAAGCCGTAAAACTCACAATATTTATTACATAGTCTGTCATAAATCACATCATCAAAAAACTCCATATACATTTCTTCGCGTGGCAACGTATACGGGGAAACCTTACATATTTAAATTATAATTAATGGATCGTTCATTAATAAAATATCCGAGGTGTTATCGCTGTTACCGGGCAATTTAAATACTTCCACGTCATACTAACCACGTTTAAACACGTTTTTCGTTGTAGGGTTATCAAAATGAGGTGGCTAAGTGGTGGATTTGTTAAAGATATAACAAGATATAAAAAACTTCGCATATTATACTAGTGGTAGAAAAAAAAAATGTAATTAGCAAAGGTAGAAGTTTGCGATTTGATTTCAAAGTTATCTACGCGATGATATCGGCCTGTGGAGATTGATTCATAGTTTCTATTGAAGTTGATGGCACGACGAGACTATCGCCGCGATGGTACTCGTATTTCACGATGGATCTCGCCCGTGGATATGGCGCTCTAGTCTTCTAGATACATCTCTAGAAGACTAGAGCTTATTCAAAATCTACACTAATAGATATATTATTTTATAGAGGGTAAAGAGTACTTTGGATGTAGGAGGTAATCTTTGGAAGTGCAGATCCAATTTCAAAAATTATTTTACTGATAGAAAGCAATACTATGGCCGAGTACCATATAATATGTTAAATGGTATACTTGACTTCCACGTGGAAAAAGTTGCGAGAAGAAGAAGGTAGTACAATAAAAAAATATGTACTTAATTATTCGTGGGCAGAACAAAGGAGTTACCTTAAAGGTAATCCAGTTTATCATTGATTTTCAAGAATTACTTCCGAAATACAATAGACGACGTATATTTAGTAACCTAATCTGTTCAACTTCTTAAAGACTCATAAAGAACCCTGTAAGAAATCGATACGTGTTTCACCTCTCAACGAGGCATCCCCAGGATGACGATTGACTTGTTGTGAACCCGGACACGACGTATTTCCACGTCAAGCGCCTAACGCAGTGTGAGCCACACCGCCTGACAACCCCACTTATATAGGATTACTGCTCGGTCCACCTCAGCTAGGACCGTTATCAGCGCGATAAATACTTCCGCTTAAAAAATAATAACCGATTACGACACAAAGATTTGAACCTTAACCATATTGAAACAAGAAACAGGTAAAAATCCAGGCCATCAATTAAGATATAGTCTCCTTACTGTCGCTAACCAAACATCACCTTACACGAACAATAATTCAAGCTGACAACCGTCTGGTACATTTGACCAGAATTCAAATACATACCTACAAACCAGCCTCTACAGCAAGGGTGTGCAATAACTCACATTTTCGCCCGTACGACTAAACGCCGTGAGCCTTGCATAAATTATAACTGTCTCCTATGATAGGTTTAAGTAGTTTGAGTTTGGGTAGTTTTGCCTCTAAGGTTTTAGAGGAAATCTATGAATTGTAAGGGGAATTATTTTGGCCTTGAATTTTAGGTGAGATAAGGAGATATATAATAATCCGCATATTCACATCTAACTGGCAATCTTTTATGCAGGCAAAATTGGCTTATTCACATCGGATCTCACAATCCGATCCCACCTTGTGGGATTTATTAGAAATATGGATAAAATTAATATTTTGTTCCAAGCCAATCCCAATACGAAATGATAACCGCTGTGAAACTATGAATGAAAATGAAAATTAATAGAACAGAATAAATTTGCTGGTCATATCAGGTTATATAACGATGTAATTCGCAACTGTATCAAATATTTTGTATGGATAGATTTATAATCATTAGAATCATCATAAAACTCCCTCAAAAGGTCTGTGTTTTCTTCGACCAATACTGTGTTCCGAACATGATGTTCTGTTAACATGAAGCTTTTGTACGCCCTAGATATTTCAGGATCTTGCACCATTTTTCTCCAAAATATCATTTAACACCAAAATGCCCAAAAACATTACATAACATCATGCCTGTTTTCCCCGAGGGGTTATGCAGATGTGTACCTATGGAACACCCACATTACGCCAGTTAGGTTTAAATAGGGGGCGAGCCTAGTACTATTAACCGGGCACAAATCCAGGCTCCGGGCTGCTATTGAGAAATTCCTGATGGGAAATCTCAATAACACTTTGCCCGACCCGGAAATAGAAGCCAGAACCTTATGCTCTGCAGTAGCACTTGCAACCTCGAGAGCAAGGAGACAGTTTGCCCAAAAAACTCTAACAAAAACCCACTAACCTAAAGTTTTTGCCCTCTAAGTCGCGAAGACAGAGCGACCTCATTGTCATATTTGTTCAGACCTGTGCGCACGGGGAGCGCAATTCTTAAAGAGATAATCCTTGGATAAAGCCTCTTATTTATATTGGTGGGCTTTGAAACAAGCGGAGGGTTTGTGTCGGGGTGAAAGTTTGACGGGTGGCTGAAATGTAAAGATTCGGTTTTGAGTACTTTTGAGAGTAGGAAGTAAGTGTTAACAGTGTAAAATTTTTGATTTAATGTATCCTGAATGATTAAATTATGTTATCATTTAGGATCAGAGGGCCTTGTGGTGTGTGTTGTTGTGTAAGTGGCTAACTTTTTTTTTTTTAGGTGGGAAATTATCAAATAACTCCTCCCACTCTGGGCGGAGCGGGAGGGCGGGCGTGTTAGACTTTTACTGACTAAAACCCACCCGTGTTCCTTCCGTTGCCTGTGTGCCGGGGCCGCGATATCCCTTTCGGAATTGGCTCGCTTCGAAAGCATTACGTGTTTCTACGATGACTTTCTTCAAGATTGACATAAGCTTTTCGGTAGCTTATGTCAGTCCTTTACATTTTAGACTTTTCCATCATCGTTATCGCTGATAGAATGTCAGTTTACCTAGGTTCTCTGCTTTTTATTATCATGAAAGATAGATTCTATGGCCGCGGTTTTTTTTAAAGTGATCGTCTTGCGAATACGCGATCGGTCACGTGCATAATGTCACTTTTTGTTCGAAAAACCGGAAAGCGCCCTCTGTCAGCGTGACTACGCGTTCAGGTTCACCGAAAAAAGTCCAAACGATCGTGTATTCGCGGGACAATCGCTTTTAAATCGGACGCGGAGTATGGCCCACATTTTTGATGAAATAAGCTTCTGTGTAATGTTCCTTTCCTAGTTGAGACACGTGGCAGGTTCTTGAGATGGATACACATATTATTTTTTAAATTCGGGGTGAGGGCATGGTGTCACATAGGGTATCCTAGTATAGACGCCAGTCTCTCACAAAAGATCATATTTTATGCATTTTTGTCAAAACGCTACAATTCTTGTCTCTATGTTTATAACTAAGTGATCCTTTGTGAAGAGAGAAATAAAGATTATTATTTTTATTACAATAGCCATGAGGCACAATTTAAGTCGACGTTCGTCGAATGTATACGCTATGCGCACAATCGCTATACTCTAATGTCGTGTGCACGCAATTTTAATTTCGATACTATCATGTCTAAAACCATCACTAGATACAAAACACCAATCTTGGTAGACGAAATATTGTTATTTACTTACAGAAAGTCGAAACAAGACCTTGATATAGCCATACCTTCGTACGCCACACAATTTCTAATCATTCTAAATATAAAATCCTCTTCCAAAATATTCCCGCCAATTTAGGGCCCTCCACTCCAGTCTAATCTCGACAGACAGCGCGTGATAAGTGCCCGCTGGCAAATCCTTAAAAATTACGACACCGTGTCCTCGCACAGCGGTTTTGTCATATTAGTGTAGTGCCACGGCGATATATTTCGGCACACACAGAATTTTGTTGGAAAACCAAGCGTTCATTAGGAAGATTTTTTGGAGAGATTGTTCGCGAAAAAAATTGTATAGAGATGTATTTTTTTAGGGTATGCGAAGGCTCGTTTACGACACATTTTGAGGTTTGTTACTGTTTTAGTAT
This sequence comes from Agrochola lota, assembly GCA_947364205.1. Taxonomy (NCBI): domain Eukaryota; kingdom Metazoa; phylum Arthropoda; class Insecta; order Lepidoptera; family Noctuidae; genus Agrochola; species Agrochola lota. The sequence continues at coordinate 14,707,731 of OX376244.1, read as the reverse complement.
GCTTGAGGTTTGTTAAAGTAGTTAAGAATGCCGTCAATGTACTTATATCTAACTTTTATTTACGACTAAAAGTTTACCTACACGATTATTTTGGTCCTAAGGCACGCAGTATTAATATAGACGAAAAGTGATGCCTGTAAGCTAACAGAAAACGTCAAGGGACCAAAAATTATGCCTGCCTAGTACCTTCGTGACCCAGACGGGTCTGACAGGTATAATAACCGTAGGTACATTACAGTTTATTAGGTTTACGTGATAGGAGACGAACCTATCGGCCCAAAATGAAATTGGTCCTTTCATTTTATTAAGCATTTAAATTGACAATTAAGATCTTTATGGAAGTAATTAGGGCTTTATGAAGGCATTATTTTTATTGGTCCTTTGGTACTTACACGTTTTAAAAACGGAAAAGGCTAATTTGTTGGTTAATTTGACCCAAACATTTTAAAAGCCGACACTTTACTTTGCGTAAATTATTTCATCACCACTGCTCACAAAACGGTGAAGGAAAACATCGTGAGGAAATCGATATGTCCTAGAACCAAAAATTCGAAGTCATGTGACATCTACCAAACAACCGCACTGGGCAAGCGTGGTAGATTACATGATTACTCCCTCTCACTGAGAGGAGACCTGCGTCCCAGCAGTGGAACCATAATAGGCTGATTATTTTAAAAGCAATTACAAGTAAAAATAAGCCTGCATTTATCCCAGCGCATTACGCGTTTTCTATCTCAGATTTATTCGTTGTCTAGGTCCAGGTTTCCTCATGTTGGTTTTGTATGCCGAAAGTTATGTTTATTTTAAATAGTATAAATAAGTAGTTTTTCGCGTATGTATGTGTGACCGCTTACATCTTCTAAACTGCACAATGGTTTTTGATGCGGGTTTCACAAAAGGTTTATGTGTATAATACATTAATATATCTAACATAAGTTTTAAATTTTCTTTACTTACAATTTAAAGATTCTCTGTGGTCTGAGTTAAAGGTTTTATTGTTATTACACTTGCATAACATAAATGTTAGGCAGAGGTTTACCTATAGTACACTCACATTTCACCAGTTATGTTTCAGTCTCATGTTATAGGGGGTGAGCCTATTGCCGACAATCGGGCACAAATCCAGACTCCGGGCTGCTACTGAGAAACTCCAGATGGAAAAATCCAATACCACTTTTCCCGACCCGGGAATCGAACCCAGAACCTCGTGCTCAGCACTTGCGACTACTAGACCAACAAGGCAATTTAACTTACATACAATAAAGAAATATCGATGTATTGTCAAGTTGTTAAAGCCATGCGAAACAGGGGCGTGTCTCTAGTTTTATATTAAAAGCATTTAAGGTTATTAAAAAATGCCTTATCTTCAATGCCCGGTTTCAAAATTGCAGCCTCATGTTAAACAAAGCCGTAAACCTCCAACTTAACCTTAAGCAAAAACAACGAAGGTATGATATTTATCGTCGTTCCCAGTAATGCTTTAAGAAAATAAAATTTTAAGCTAATACCGTTTATTGGCGAAGTTTCCCCGAGCTTAGCCGGATTATCCTTTATTCCTATTTTTATCTGGGCTTCGGGCCAACAATCGCGTTTTGTATATCAGGCGTGTATTTTTCTGCCTCTTACACTTAGGAGTTCACAATGGATTTAGATTGTGAGTAGCTTGCTTGTTCTTGTGGAATGATTTTTGTATCTTGGGTTTGGACATGTAAAACAATTGAGAAAGGAAAATCATTGATCGTTATAAGTGTTAATGTCAATAATGTTTAACAGAAGAGCTTTAACATTAGTAAAATAAAAAAACTATTTTTTCAAGTAGGTTAAAAAAGGAAAAAATAAAGAAAAAAAATTAATATAAAAATTCCTTGAAATAACTTATTGCAAACGGTTAACATGAATTGTAAAAAATTGTAATTAGTTTGAAATTTTTTAAACCATTAAAAATTATAGTAGTACATGTTAATATCCTAAAGTCAATATATTTATTACCCACATACTCGCCTCTGAGAAAAATTACTTCAAAAAGACAAAATGTTTTCCATAAATAAAGAATAACTGTCATCCCAAACATTGTTAAATAAAAAAGATGGGGTTATTATAACCAAATATAACGCTAAAAATATGACGTCTCTAAACATCTAAACAGTCACGCGGAACGTTGCAATAATACTCACATTTTACACTCATGAAAAATGACATATATATTTTTTATTTCCCAAATCTACAAGGACATTTACGTCCATCCAATCGTGGGATAGGACCACAGCACCCTCGGGCCGAAGGACCAGAAGGATATGACGTCATAAATCATAATTCCGGCCGGATATGAGCCGGCAATTTAGATAATGTCCACAACTGAAGATTGGGAGCCGTTAATTTGAATTTAAGGCGATTTAAATTGGAGTTTGATAACTCTTTGTGTGTATGAGAACCTTTTCAAGATTTTATTTCTGTTTTTCAAACTATAAATCGTTTAGTATAAGGTTTGAAATATTTCAGCCATAAAAGTTATACACTAAATGTCTCGATTGTCTACTAAGCGTGCCGTCTTAGGTTTGATTCCTAGGTAGACAAAGCTTTCTCAGTAGCATCCCGGAATTTGGATTTATGCCCGATTTGGATTTATGTCAATAAGTTCGTATCATATTACATGGGAGTTAAACATGACTAACGAAACAACCTGAACACACATACTGACTGAGTCCGCGTGACTGATTCCCCGCAGGATTACGACCCCTGCCTAATCCTTCGGGGAATCAGTCACGCGGACTTAAATAAAAGTGTGGTGATATATTATTATAACCACGGCTGACCAAAATGTTGGTATATTTTCAATCACATCACATTCGGTGCGTCAGGACCAGCGGTCAGTAACGTGAAGAATGTCACGTCCAGCAGCGGCTGTAAAATGTTTACGACCTCACACTCATTTCAGGAATCCAGCGCGTAGCGTAATGAAACGCGGAACTGAAATGAGTTTGTGGAATATTTGAGTAGTTATATTTTTTATAAAATAGGGAGGCAAACAGACAGATGGTTCATCTGACCAAAACCTGCTACCGTCAATGACACAGCAATATTATTGGTTCCATTGTTTAAAAAAAAAACACATCAAATGGCGATTGATCGCAATGAGTTTCATTTTGACAGTTCATCTATGTCCATTGCGTTATTTACGTTGTTGAGCTGCCGAATTTTGGAAACCTATGAAGCAATGGATTAGCAATTTCCTTCAAAACTCTCGGATTGTGATGTGAATGTGTATGTTACGCAATTAGGGTGTTGTATCAAATTTAGTTCATGTTAAAATAAATACTTTTTCCAGCGTTTTTTAAATTTTTGAAGTTTATGGTGGGATAAGGTTTTCTGATGCGTTGCTTGTTTTAGGCTTAGCTTCTAAAATAATGCGTCATGAATTTCGACAAATAGTCGTAATCCTTCTGATAAATTGTTACTAAAACCTGTAACCAAAGTAAAGGTCAATTCTTTTATTTTTGAACGTCAATTTAGGGGTAATTTACAAGAAAATAGAATTATTCTTGTTTACCCCCTTGTAAAAACTAGTTTCGTATGGAGAAGAATGGGCAAGAAACTCAAATCTATGTAGTTTTAAATCGAGATTTTTGCTTCAAACTCAGTCTAGAAAACAGGGCTTTAAAAACAAAGCTAATATCTCAACTTATACCAACATAATACCGCTAAAATGCATCAGCTGCTTCATATACCATTTTGAAGATAGGGGTGCAAAACTTGCACTATCTCATTACCATGGTTTATTGCCAGTTTTATGGGCCCCATAAATAAACCCTGTCTGGGAAGGTGCCTGAGGTATCACCCCAATGTATATATACTTATGGGAAATGTTATGGTGGTAGACATTTTTATGATGACATGTGTGCTTTGGGTTATCATGGCGGTAATCAGTCTATTGCGTTCACAAAGCAAGTATGCAAAATAATACGAAGTTTTCTATTTGAAATTGATTATGATCATGCACCTACATGAAAATGATAGCAACTATCTAATTGCGTAACACATTTTTGTAAACGATGAAGACAAGTCTGTTTCATTTTGACAGTTCAACAACATTCATCGCTGTTGATCATTGTTGAGCAGATTTTTTTTACAAACTTATAAAGCAATGGATTGGCAATCCGTTTCAAAACAATTCAGATTGTGATTGATCGTGTATTACGTTATTAGGGTACAGGTAAAAAAGAAAGACAAATAATTTGGGACAAAACTGTAAACCTAACAAATTGCTGTACAAAGACCCTTTGGCGCGTGGCAAAAATGTGAACTAACGACGCCATGTTAATTTTTCAATACAATTTCACAAATGCTTACCGACAACGCCACCCTGTTCATGTCATGAAAGAGCAAAAAGATCCTTGTAGTATTTTATATCCCAGGAATCAATTCAAACTAAAAGTGTTGTAGCGAACTAAGCTACTTATCTATGGTTCCCACGGTTAGATATAAACTGACAACACTAGTTGGTCTTGAGCAGTTAGTCGATGGTTCACGAGAGGAAACAAATTGGACTTGAGGTTTTTGAATCCGAATGTAAAACTTATTAACATATTACTATACTCTGTGTGAATAACCAACAAGATTCTTATCCTGTGTTTGTGTAAACTTCGTCCGCTGGCGCTTGGTACATGTGTGCTGTGATACAAAAACACATTTATTACAACTGGACCGAGTTTCATACAAGTTAAAAGGGCGCCATAACGCGCCTAAAGGTGCATTCGTTGCAAGAAGTATTTTCTTGTTCATTTTCTAATTCTACTGCTTTCATTAATTTAATAAAGTGAAAATTAAAATGCACTTTGTTTTTCCCATTCATTAGTTATAACAGGAACTTATGTATTTCAGGAAAATGTTTTGGTAAATTATTCACCGTGACAGGCATAACCCAAAAATAACGTAACATACGAGCATGTAAAGAAATATCCTAAGCGTTAAGCGTTAATAAATAACAAATCATGAAACATACTGACAGGTCACCACAAATCACAACCTACCTACACATTTAACTGCATTATATTTTAGTTTCCCAAACCTACAACTCAATTCCCAACTTTATCACCGTAATAACAGAGTTAGAATTAATAAAGCAAATATGCTCACATAAACCTGAAACATACCATTCAAAATTAAACCTTCCATCTTTAATGATAGAGTAGATATTTCCTTGAGGGATAAGACAATGTCTTCAGTTAGGTTATGGTGTCGTAAAGAGTATCGCCCTTGGCCTCAACTACTTGATTTTATATTTCCATAAGGGATGATATCTTCCCTTTATGGTGCATGACGCTAGTACTATTTAAGGGAAAGTGTATAGAGAGTACGGAATTTGTCAGTTTGGCCCATATCTTATGACCGGTGGCAGAATTGTCAAGATAAGACACTTGAGTTATATATGAGGAAGAAAAGTCGTGAGGAAAGTTATGAGGATGAATGAGGAAGAGTAGGTTACGACCAAACGAACGATGGATGGATGAAATGGCTAATAGAGATGTATGGAAGGTGACATGCTGCGCCGACTTGAAGAGATAAGACTTTAAATACTCGGTTTGGTTGGTGGTAAGCCTTATTCTAAGTCCGCCTGACTAGCTACCACCATCTTGTCTTAGTCAGTCGCCATAACAACAATGTTAACAGCATGGTTTTGTTTCGGCAGTTAGAGGTAAGATAGCCAGTTCCTCTGCGCGTTTGAAAAAAAAAAGTAATAAAAGCAAATTAGGCAGCAGTAAATTAAAAAGTTCATTAGCCTGTAATATTCCTGCTTCCTCTGCTCATACAGAGGCAGAACTAGAACTGACTACCACTGTTGCTCATTGCGTGTTGGCAATTTAAAACTATCATCCCCTTTTCTCATGTAGGCACAAGTTATAAGCAAAATGACACATATTGCTTGTTGTATTCATCAACAAAGTTGATAGCTGGTCTATCTGACTAGGTCCGCAGGACGTACATACTGAAGTATTGTCACAGAATAGTGCAGAAGGCGCACTCCACATTTTAGGTATGAAGCTACAAGTAGGCGGCGGGCTCGACTTGTCGGGCCAATTCAGTGAGCGTCACGTAGTTAGAAGATATAAAAGTTACGCATTATAAAGAGAGGCAACTTCTAGGTAAATGTAACTGTAGGTAATTAGCGCTGTGCGACCTAAATTCGACTTTATAGTGTCGTCGCAAGAGTAGGTTTTTAATTAAATGATTTTTTGGAGTGAACCATCTGTATTAATCTGTGGTATTGTCACTCGTAAAACCTCTTTTAGACAAAGTCCTGTCCGTATAATATGTAAAATATCTCACCATGAAAACGTAGGTGAAGTAAGCGTGAAGTAAGCTATCATTCCTCCTGGTGCTAGGGCACCTACATTTTTCTCCAAAATTGTAATCAACGTATGAATTTTAAAGACATCAGTAACCATGCTAGCTATTTACTTTTCTCAATTTGAAATTATTGAGCCATAAATGAAAACTCTATCTTAAAACAATGGAACCAACAACCCCACCCTTAAGCAAGGTCGATATGGTTAACCGTTTATGAGCAGCTCAACGTTTATATAGCTTAAATATTTCAAGCTATATCTGGGCATGAAGCTCAATTTAGTACGTCATAAAGCGTGAGTCGTGTCTCACAGTGTTGTTAGTGTGTGAGTTATTTATGTATGTGGATAGTTGTGTATTCATGTTTTAAATTTTCATTTCACCCGGGTGTGGTGAGTTTACTGGCTGAATTTAGATGAATGTGGGTGACTATAGGAGTAGAGGAAGACCCAAGGAACGATGAATGGACTGCGTGAAAGATGATATGGCTAGAAAGGAGGTGACTACCGAGATGACGTCTGATAAAGAAGTGTGGAAGAAATAACATGTTGCGCAAGGGCAAGGGAATGATGACGGAGAAGGGGAATTAACTGACTAAAGATATTCCGAAAATAGATTAAAGTAGTAATATACTCGTAAATATATACACTAGTACAGTAGTATAATAATATACACTAGTACTCAAACTCAAAGCATTTATTTCAATTAAACCATTAACAGGCACTTTTGAATTGTCAAGGAATCGGTTAGTCAGAAATATGAAGCTAGTTGCTCATTCCAAAGCGTAGTAGGTACCTATGGAGAAGAACGGGCAAGAAACTCCACGGACACTCACTCTCACTGATTAGGAAACGTCCGGCTGCGAGTATTGGTACACGCAGCCTGACGCTACTTATAGCCACACTACCAACGTGCCGATTACCTAATAAATTCTATCAAGACATTGGCTACTACTGTGTAGCTAATAAATAAAATGACAGTAGTAATTGTATTAATGCACGGTAAAGGTTATCTCACGTGAAGAAGTAACGAGCTTTGATAATCACTACACACTTTCCTTATTGTGTGTTGTAAATTTCAGAAACTTAAGTCGAGGTTTCCTCATGATTTCTTCCTAGACTAAGTGGCGTCAAATAGGTTTCGATTACATACCAACTGCGACTCCCTGTATCAATTATAATCAATACATCCACCAAACCTTATATAATTACGTCCTTTCTGAATAAAAAATTCTGAGCTACCTGCTATTAAGTTTCGGAATCAGGCGGTACTTTGCGGAAATCCATGATAGTATAATGTTATCTACAAATATTTAGATTTAATTCCGAATTAAAACTAAATGTTTTTATATAATATTAAAGTACCTACTATTGGAAAGCTAGAAGAAGTTCAGTTAAATCGTGCGCGTATGCAAACTTAAGGTCAACTTAGGTTCCGTGTGGTACCGGACGTAAAGAATAGCACTACCCCATTTCTTCCCGCGTGTGTTGTAAAAGGCGACTAAGGGACTCACTAGAGAATGGGCAGCAGCGTTCTCTACGCATTTTAAGGCCATACTTTGATCGTCAACCCGCCTGCCAAGCGTGGCGATTATGGCATACCCCCCATTTGGGGGAGGCCTATGTCCAGCAGTGGACGTCTTTCGGCTGAAATGATATTAATGCAAACTTAAATGAAAAATAAGCTTATTCTACAACAATAACATTTCTCAAAGGACTCAAACCAGTATTCAACCACAAACCACGACTGTGACCACGCTCCAAGAAGGACATAAAAAGAAAATAACAGTAGTTTACCACACATCCCACGTTTTGCGGACATTAAGATTTAGTTCTAACGGGAAAAATGCCATAAACCGTCATGGTATAAAAATTCTATAGTTCACGGAAATTATTTCCGCTCGTAATATTATTTTAGTGTTTTCAATAAAACTGTGGTGAGCGAATATGTGAGTCGCTATTAATATGTCTTTACGCACTTTTATTTGTTTTGGGGGAAGCAGGAATATAAGATAGGTGCAGATGCACTTTTGTTATACCTGTTTATAGAAGCTTAACTGTCGCCTTCGACTTCCTCTGCGTGTATTTTGTATTTCTTAATTTTTTATACAAATATTTAAGAAAGAAATAACAGAATAAAATATAGCCCTAACTCATATTATAAATGCGAAAGTGGATGGAAAGATTTGGATGAAATTTGGCACATGGATAAGCCATGACCTGGTTTAGGACATAGGATACTTTTTATCCCGGTAAACGCAGACGCAGTTGCGGGCAGAAGCTACTAAGCATATAATATCCACTATGGAAACTAACCTATCTCATTTTCCAGGTCCTAGGCTACCTGTATGTCAAATTTCATAACGATCGGTTCTGTCGTTTATTCGTGAAAAGGTAACAGACAGAGTTACTTTCGCATTTATATGAATGAATTCTCTTTTCAGAAACTAAGTAGAAAATTAATAAGAAAATAGCTTGTAGCATGATGAGTGAGCAAGAGTCGTGATCAATGTCCGTTCCTTCTTCGTTATGAAAGAGGATTTTGCCCTCTAAACTCATCATCATCTTTAAGTCCTTGGTCGCATGTCACTTGGGGCCCGCACAACACGTTTTCTTCTTCCATGCTTCCCTTTTAACCTTCACCCCCTCATTACTAATTACCTCCTTGGAGTGGTCTTCAACTCATTAGCGGTTTGACGAAGCTTTCTACAGCTCACAGCAGCCTGCAAAAGTCTTAGAGGACGCATTGACAGTCCCGAACTCCACGATCTTTTCTGTCGGCTATTTGTTCCCGACAAATACATCAGACATCGCCGAAACCGTCGACGCAATCTGTTTGCGGCGCCGTTATTTAAAATTGTTACCAGAGCTGAGTCCCCTGTGTGTCGTTCTTTATAGATGCTTAACGCCCGCCTGATCACCTATCCTGAATGTGATCTGTTTGCTGATGAATGGAGCTGAATTACGCGTGTATGTCTGATGTTTTGCGGGAGTAAGTATGCTAGGTTGTTCTCTATTATATGTTAGTATTTGAAATATTGTTTCAATCTCTATGCTAATTAATGTAATTGGTGTTTCCGTTTTAATTAACAACAAAACAATGCTATTCACTCCCTCTTCATTCACATCAATCCTCTTTTTTTGGTCTGCCTCTCCTTCTCCATCCAGTTAGCTTACAAACGGATAGAATTATTAAGGTACTCAAGACATTTAATGATAAGGCTCTATTCTAAATGATTTCATCACTAGACACAAGCCGATCTCGAAATGGGAAGCCTTATGCATAGTGACCACAATAGACAAAACGGGCTGGTGACCGCAAAGCCAATCGTCTCGCCCCGATTACTGTTCTACATCATCGGAAACTGGCACAATACCGGACTGAAAGACCAGAATTCTGCATTATTTTGGTATTTCCTTACCTACATGATTACCGCTAGGGTAATGTTGGTACGGTCGGCAATAAGCGTTTATTAAACACTGTCAGTTTTACATATTGTTATTTACTAATTATTGTTTTTCGTTTATTTATTTTCTTTCTTACATAATTACATTTTTAAATATTTTTCACAATAAAAAGATATAAAAAAAAAACGTAACTATAACTTATTATTATTTTCCTTTATTCAACTATATTATACATATAAATTATATTTTTAAATATTAGAATAAAATAATATAAAAACATTTAAAAATATAAAAAATAGTAGCCCACCGGTATCGGGAACAGGGTCCAAGCTACCGGCGGTCAGGGCTCCAGAGAGAGGAACCTCCTGACAATGCGAGCCGTGTCCAAGAGTACCGCTTTCTGAATCAAGCCCTTGATCCAGCTGCCCAACGAGAGCCTCCTTAGGTGTTGGTCGAGGCTCTTGGCAGTTAAACCATTGGCTGATACGACTATCGGCACAATGATCGCTGAGTCCACATCCCACATGTCGACAACCTCGCGAGCCAAGTCAAGATACTTGATTTGTTTATCTTTCTCGGCTTTCACGAGGTTCCCGTCATGCGGAACCGTTATGTCAATAATCATTGTGCGCCGCTCTACTCGATCCACCACCACTATATCAGGTTTATTGGCAACAATAGTCCTGTCAGTGATGATGGATCGATCCCAGTACAAAGTGATATTTCCATTTTCGAGAACTGGGTCGGGCGCATACCTATAGTACGGCACTTCAGATTCCACAAGACTGTACTTCAGAGCAAGTTGCTGATGGATAATCCTGGCTACAAGGTTGTGTCTATGCAAGTACTCTTCGTTAGCTAGACGAGAACAGCCGGAGATAATATGTCGGATTGATTCTCCCGGACGGTGGCATGCCCGACAGATGTCAACCGTCCCGTCCTTCACAATGAATCTCCGGTAATTGTTCGTCATCATAACTTCGTCCATAATTGCACAGACAAAACCTTCGGTTTCCCCAAAGAGGTCACCAAAACGCAGCCAGGCTACGGACGCTAGTAAATCTACATCGGGTCCATGTAGGGCCCGAAAGTAGCGTCCGTGAAGCTCCTTACTCTGCCATACCTCCTTGCGATCGTTAGTGTCAAGCGCTACAGGTTTACGCCAGTTCTCTTTAGCCAAGGAGAGTGGGGTGAGACCCTTGTCTACCGCGACCTAACTTACTAACTTATTATTATTATTATTATCATTGAAATTGATGCAAAATGATTTGATTAATTGCTTTTTTGCCTATCATAATATATTAGCTAAAAGTAAAAAAAAAAAAAAAAAACTCGTTTCTGTTCTGAATATTTTGTTCAATATTATTAGGATAAGGGCAGGTGAATTATGGTGGTGATGATGAATTAAGATTTAATACACACAGAACACATAATCAGCCTATAATAGTTCCACTACTGGGACACAGGCCTCCTCTCTGTGAGAGGGAGTGGGCCGTAATCCACCACGCGGGCCCAGTGCGGGTTGGTAGATGTCACATCCTACAATTTTTTGGTTCTAGAATATGCCGGTTTCCTCACGATGTTTTCCTTCACCTTTTTGAGAGCAGTGGTGATGAAATAATTTACACAAAGTTAATTGACTCAGGCGTGACTTTGCGAAAATCCATTATAAAATACAAAAGAATAATATATATATATTCGTCGTCTATAGTATTTTACAGAAAGTAAAGCACCCGTCGGGGTTCGCACCTACGACCTACAACTTTTAAGTCGCGGCCGTTACCACTGGGCCACAACTGCTCTCAGATTTAATATACTTTAATTTCTTTTTAAATCGACATTTTGTTGCTTCTACCTACTTGTACCTATAATACATTATTTAACACATAACATAACATCACGCCCGTAATCCCCAAAGGGTTAGGCAGAGGTGTACACTATAATACACCCACATTTCGCCAGTTATGTTTAAGTCCCATGTAACAGGGGGCGAGCCTATTAATTATTTATGTCGAATAACTATGAGATAACATAAACGTCAACAAGATAAAGAACAAAAAACAAACGCTTCAAAAGAAAAAATTCTGACGGCTCAACAAAGATCGCATTACCCATTCAAACTTCCTTAACCTTGAAAGAAATATCTTTTAATACTGTAAAAACCATAACTGACATTAAAGAATGATTTCTACCCTCATATTACAGCTTCTAAAGACATTATAAAGTTCACCAAATGGACTCCCCGACATTCAACTTTTGTTAAAAAAAAAGTAAGCATTGTTGCCAGCACAGAATATAAAATTACCCCGGAAAGGATGGTCTGTAATTGTTCTTTACTTTGCAACGTGATTTTTTTATGGAATTGTGGGAATTTGTAATAGTATTTTTAACCCAGTGGTAAAAGCGAAACTGCGAGGTAAAATATTTTATTTAATATTAATAATAGCGTTAACCTGACGATTTTCTAATTTTTTTTTTTTCTTTGGTAATGAAAAGCAATTTTAAACGCAAATGTAATACGGTTGACAGCCTTTTTTCCCGTTCGAGGCTGTATCGGAAATTGAAAAGTCCCAACTGATGCTGGTGTTTGCACCTTCCATCTCACCCCGATCGTGCCTACCTATACGTTATAAAACTCAATACACTAACACTCTCTCTCTGTTTGTCTGCATTTATAAATCCAGTACCACCCTATCCGTTTTACAGATTTTGCATATTTCATCTTTAGGTTATATTAATACCGGAGCTAAGGGCACGAATAGGTTACTATTAAATAATACAAAACATGCAATAACAATGTTTCTTGTGAATTTGGCAAAATACTAGTATATCAACCGTCTCGCAAATATTTAATGCAATTCATGATTTATTTTTATAAAACAACTAGCTGCGCCCAACGGTTTCACCCACATAAGTCTCCACTCCGTGAGAATACAGGGATAAAAAGTATTATATGTCCTAACCCAGGTTATGGTCTACCCATGTGCCAAATTTCATTCAAATCCGTTCAGCCGTTTTAGCGTGAAAGCGTAACAAACAAACTCACTTTCGCATTTATAATAATAGTTAGAATTATCAATCACCCACCAAAACTCATAAGCTGGCAACCCAGTCTCAATATACAGCCAATAGTTCTCTCGAACAGCGCCGTTCCGCTCCGATGGCGCACGAAATCGCACGAAGACCCACGAAGGCGCACGAAGGCTGCCGATAATTTCCTTCTACGTCATACGGATAAGGTTGAGGCTAGTGTATTGTTTACATTGTAGTAAACTGAGATATTACGGTATTTTTGGGTAAAGTTAATAAGGAAAGTGGTAGTTATTTATGTAGGATTGTTAGTTTGTTATAATAATAGTCCCTTAAGGCATTTTCATAGAGTATACTTACTTGAAATCTTGTGAGGCTTACGCTTAATAAAATACGAGTATGCTTAGAAGTAAACACATATACTACATTTGTAGACAAATCACGACTATTAATAGAAGGCAGTTTATTGTTTTTTCAACAGATTAAGGCAATATTATAGCGCACTAGCGGCCAGGTCGATTATCTCGCTGGGCGCTGCGACCTGGCCGCTAGTCCGCTCCTAGCCTTAAGATAAAGTTACGACAAGCCACACACATCACCGTACAAACATACTGCAAAGGTATTCAGAATAGTCAGTAAGGAAATCATTGGGTTGAATTTCTGATACAATTATTACACTGTCAGATATCAAATACACAAAGATGATTGGTTTAATTAAATATACTTACGACTTGCGTTCCGAGCTGTAGTATGTAGAATTGCAAACATAATTTTTCGATGTGTGCACATTGTAAGGAATCACACTGTAGTGTCGCACTTAAGAGACTACTGTAATTAATGAATATGAGCTAATTATGTTGATTAATTGAAAATGAATGTAAACGATTTAATTTGTGTTGATGTTGTATTTATTCGTGGAATTTATTTGTGTGTGATTTAAAGATGTCTAATATGGGTTATATGACCTGAAATAAATGAATTTATTTTTTTTAATTTTAATTTATATTTATTATAAAATCGTAACGAAGAGTCAATTCTGTATATTCAATATTTTTAGGAAAAAGTAAGATCTTTGTCATGTTAGTCTTACAGATTATAATACAACATCACGCCTTTACACCGAGGGGTTATGCAGAATAGTATAATATAAACTTACATTCCACCTGTCATGTTTGTTACCAGTAACAAATCTAAATAAGCTACTAAGACATTCTTAGAATGCTTATTCCTAGTTCTTTTACTGAAAGAAAGTAAAACTGTGTGATATTATTAATATATATTTTTCAAAAAGTTTTCATAAAAAATCGGCTTCTTTTCCGCCTAATTTCTAGCCCAACTAACAATTTAAAGGTTCCACTGAGTGAAAACGTCACTAACATAAACAAAGCCACAAGGCGGGTGATGTAAGCGTGTGTCTGTGGCGCTGTAACAAACTGTGTGCTAAGCTGAATGATGGCACGAGCTAGCGGATTTATGCATTGTATAGTTGAGTGGGGGTGGGTAGAGAGGCAAGTAAGGTATGGAGGTGTTTTTGGAAAGTTTTACATTAAGTAAAGTCAGGGAAATTAAATGTAAAACAAACTGACTACCAACTTAGATTGTCCAAATATAAAAGTACAACTGTCTTTTTTTAACTTTTAGTTAGGTATATGCAAATGCTATAACGCGGCAAATTGACGAAATTTGTAATATTTATTAAGCAAATTGTGAGAAGATAGAAAAGTAAGTAAGGTGTGAAGGAGTTTATGGATGCAGGGTCAAGTTTTACATTAGGTTAAGTAATGAGCATTATTTCAGAAATATAAATTGTTTATTATCCAGGTTATACATAAGCAGGTACACAGGTTACACATAAATTAAAATGTCATAAGTATCTTAAAATATTACCTATAGCTAGATTACATAGTTTTCAATGAGCCCAAAACTATACCGGTCTGCATCATGGTGCTCAGTTTGTGCTTGATAGATATTTTATAGATAGAGTTGGGGCTTGATAGATATTTTATAGTGTCACGAACATAGTAGTATTGAAACCACGCTATCATGAAATTAGACTTTTCTGAAAGTACCAATTTTTATTCCACTTAAAAAACGCGTTTGAATGTTGTTTACCTAACTGTAAAATGTTAATTATGCTCGTGACTATATGGGAATTTAACATATTTTGGATTCAACTATGTTATTTTAAGCTTCGCTAGGATTTTTTTTGCTAACAGCTACGTGTGAATAATTATACTAACAAAAAAATTGGAATAACACTTTTTAAGTTGAATTCACAAGCGAGCTACGCCGTAGCTCGGCTCGTTGCTACGAGCGTAGCTCTCGTAGCGCTACGAACGCGTGGTCCTCCAAAAAATGTTAAAAGTATTTTTTTTACATAAATACCGCAAAAATCTTCTACTTTATGCAAATCTTAAATTCACTCACTGACAGACAACGCACAACCTAAACGGCTGGGTCTAGAAACATGATATTTTGTACAAGAGTTCCTTTTAAAACGAAAGTAAGCTAACGAAACTAAGAAAGGATTTTTGAAATTTATTTTTTAATATGTTATGAAATTATGTATGGATGTTAATAGCATGTACTTTTTATAAACATACATATATTTACCCTTTTCTCCCATTAGATAAGCACTACAGCAGAAAAAAAAATATTTGAAAACAAAAATACAACGAAATTACTTTCAAAAATAGAAATTAAGCCATTTCTAAGCTGCTTACCCCCCAAAACATAAGAAGCATGGTAGTGCGCGGCCGCTAACAAACTATGCTGTCAGTCAGAGCGATGCTGCGGTCTGGCGAGCGAGCAGAACACCTGCCCATCCCGGATTTAGCGCCGACATTTTAGATTACATTTTGGCAGCCATTTTAGAGTTTGGTTTAGGAGGCTGTGATTGGTTCGTTACATGGGTTAATTAGGTACAGTCACAAGCACTAATATGTATCGAGCGTGTTTCAAAAAGGTGTAGTGTGGTGGTGTGGTGTGTTATAGGTGTGGTACATATCATCAAACTGAACTTTCTCGATGGAACCAATGTCATCATCGAGAAAATCTGCTGTCTCATACATTTGGGTCGATTAGGTATCAAAGTTTTGTATAGGAAAATTGTTTTTTTTATTTTTTGCGATTACTATGTCGGTCCTATGGAGGAAGCTTTTCAGTTTCATGGTCTGTACCACAACCTTTTTGACCACACTTTTCTGATACATGCTGTATGCTGTGCACTTAACAACTTTTAAAGTCATTTTCTCTTACTGTATTGATTGTAATTTTATGTTGTTTTGCTCGTGACTACACAGATCGCGCATGAGTTTATTATTGAGCTAAAAAATGTAAACAGGTGTTGTTCTATTAAAAGACAATCGTATCGATAATTTTAAGGAATTACTAGCAATATCTAATGTCAGTTCACCTGTCAAGTAGATATGCACACATTTTGCTAGTAAGTTATTTATGTCTCAAGTGATATAGGGCCAGGCACATTACGAGACTATTACTGAAAACATTCCAAATCGATAAACCCAATAAAATGTTACACGACCCGGAAATAGAACACAAAACACCACTAATGATTTAAATGATTTAACCTTTAAAAGCTTTTTATAAATCTGCTTACACGTTAAATTTCCTCTAATACAGACTAAAAGGTAACCTTACCTTTGAAACCATGATGTACATATGCGTATAGTTTAAATTTCCCCGACCACAGAGTAAAAAAATAACCCATAATACCCGCTGAACTAAAAGACCACAGTATAAAAACTCGTTGGAAGTCCATCGAGAGTACATTAAAGTAGTTAATGGTACCTATTACTAGTTGCCTGTAACTGCTGGGTAAACAATAAGCTGTGGTTAAAACTAACGGGAGGTTAGTGCGTTGTTATGAAGTTGTTTTCATTGAAGAGTAAAATGGATTAGTTTTATGTTAGGGAATTGAGTTGCCTGTAGGAGCCATTAGTGTTTTGTGGTTGTAATAAAATTGTGCATTATCAACTAGAATCTTGTTCTGAAATCGGATTCCCGTTTGAATTACTTGAATGAAAAATTTGCTACATGTCAGTTATCTAACTGATAAGTCTCAACCTTAAAATTCAATTAATTACCGAATAATTAATCTTTAGTAATATTTTTTACTAGCTGCCGTCCGGAGTTAGCCCGCATGAACCCTAATTATTTTTCTAAAATAAAAGTAACCTAAGTTACTTCTTATAACAACGTCATCCCGGCAAAATTAGTCTAGCCGTTTTGGACATTTGCCGGAACAAATAGACAGCCAGACAGACAAAAAAATATGTTGTTATCAACCAATCTGCCTAGCCTTTTCCCAACTATGTTGGGGTCGGCTTCCAGTCTAACCAGATGCAGCTGAATTCCCTATTTTACATGGAGCGACTGCCTATCTGACATCCACAATCCAGTAACTGGGTAATACGATACCCCTTGGTAAGACTGGTTGTCAGATTTTCGAGCTTCTGACGACCCGTAACGACTGCCAACTATCCACGAATGACAGCCGGGACCAACGGCTTAACATGATTTTCGAGGCATGGAGGAATCTCGTGTTATAAGTATTTTCATATACATTTAGTAAAAAGCTGGCATTTTGACATTACAAACAGATAGTTCAATTTAATTAATTTCTATTCTATTTTTTATTTTCTTCAATTTTATTTATTTGTAAAGATTTTGCTGCTTGAAAAAAATTTGAAATACACGGGTTGATATGGACACTTGTACTTGCCCCCGATGTGAGTAATATTTTCTTTCCCCACTATGATAAGTAGTACTTTCAACACGATGATAAGTTGACGAACAAATCGCTAGGCCATTAACATGTCCCTAACCTGAATCGTTTGAGAAATATCGACCATAAACGTTGGTCCCTCCATTATTTAGGTAAATCTCAAAGAAGTTTCATTTTAAAATTAGATGGTTAGACCTGTTTTCAGCTGACTGCGAAGTTAAATATACTTTATCAAAAACAATTAGCTAACTCACTTTTTCCATAACGTAGCCCACAGACCTAGCCACTATTAATGTCTAGAAAGCTACCTAAAGTCTAGACATTAGCTTCCCCCTAATGAATATTGGCTAAACCACTCTATTGCCATAAACTCAGCTCATCCCCGTAAAAGCACCACAAACAAGCTATCTTTAAGTTTCAAAATATACCGACTTTAAAAGAAAGAAAGTTTCGAGTTTATGAGTTCAGATCTTTAATAAAGTTTTAAAAAGAATTTTGTTTATCTATTAGAAAATGACGTCAAATAGCTAGTCTCTGTTTTCTTTAAGAGTTTTTTAGGCTATGTTGGAACTAATTTATCTGGTAGATAACTTCATGATTTGCTCAATGTTTCAATCTATAAATACCTTTTGGGAAATATTTTACTGATCTTCTAAGAATCTTATTGACCTCCTAATGATGTATACTTTTTAAATTAATAAACTTCTAATATCAATTTTTTAAATAAATGAGCCCATTTTTAATTTTCTGCCCTTTTCTCACAATTGGTTGTAGTAACTAAGCTAGAGTACCCCGACCAAACACGTTACGTTCGAACTTTGATTAACCACGCGCGAGCCGAATTGGTCGCAGTAACTAAACTAGGGCACCTCAACCTAATGGGTAATCTACACCCAAGTTGGTCGCAGTTACTTTTGGCTATTATAATATGAAATTATGTTTAGTAAAATTCACCTTATCTAAATAATAATTGTGCACCACAACCTTTAACTGATCTCAAATAATGTTAAGAATATATTTAAAAACTGTTAAATAAAAATAAAATTGAAAGAAAAAAATTATGTAACTATCTTACTAAATTTTTTCCTTTTAATTTTCTTTTTATTAAGTATTTAATTTATACTTTTTGCTGTGCCCTACGGGGTCAGTAATTGTACCATAGCTGTAAGCCATTATAACACCTGTATACCTAGATTATGGAATGCAAATAAAGATATGAATATGAATATTTAGTAAGTACTTTTAGGGTTCTAAAATAGGAATTATTTCAGGTTCATACGGCAAAACTGACGAATCAACGAAACTGGTGAATTAAATAAACTGACAAGTGAGGGCAACAGACCAGTGATACGCAGACTCAGTTATATGAGGCTCGGTAAAATACATGCCATGTGCTATTGTTACCGCTGGCCCTAGTATTGTAGTTCTCATTCAATCCGAAACCTAACTTTACAATAAAATTATGACCAAGTTTAAATCAACACCAACAAATTCAAATGTAACAGCATAAATTATTCAAAGTACAGTCAGCAACACAGGTGGTTAGTTTCGCGTATTGTTACGGGAACAATGCAAAGTTTGTTGCTGCTACTGTTGCCAGCATTGTGTGGCGTACTGTACTATTGTGACGTAATAACTGGGATTAGTGAAACTATTTATAAGTTAGTTTGTTAGAAGCAGTGTACGCAAAAAAAGGATGGAGGTTAAGCTACGTATGCCGCTATATTTAAGGCTTAAAATTTGCGTTGCTGGGCAATTAATTGCGCAATTCTTGGCAATTGTGGGTAATTCCGACGTCTCAGTAATAGTAAAACCGAGCAATTGACGGCAATATCAATCAATCAATTACTTGGTTTACTTTTCAACGGTTTCCACATTCACGTGTTATCGCTGTGATGAACGCCGCACTACTGGTCTGCTGCGGCGGCAGAGCGACACTGTGACGCACCAGTGCCGTCGCAGCAATGTCGCGCAGCATTGCTACCTTGCTATTATATTTTATAAACCTATAGAAAATGTGCAGGGACCAGTAGTGACGTGGCAGCAATGCCGCGTGCGGCGTTGTTCGGAATTTCGGAACCTTTAGCTTTACCAACCATTGTTTATACTGGAAATAGAAACATAATTTATTTATTTATTTTAGCCAACAATTGTACACACTACATTTAAAATAAATTCCTTAATAGTACGTTTATAAGTGCAACAATTACTTACAGGCTAACACAACATGCACCTTTATGGTTTTACACAATATTTACAAAGCCAAAAAGATAATTTAAAATTAATGTTCTTCAATAATTTTTGGTGATTATAGCAATAAAAACAACATAAATTGCATTCTAAATATAAACAAAATAATAACAATAACCAATTAAATTAATAATAAAATTCTCAAAAGTCAATTGAAATACATAGAATTAAAAAATAACATATACAACATATACATAATAATAAATAAATTATACATTCTTAAAATTAAACTAACAGTGCAACGATTACCTAAAGGTAAACTCAACATGCATAATCCTACTAATATAATAAATATGAAAGTTTGTATGTTTGGATGTTTGTTACTCAATCACGCAAAAAAGGCTAAACGGATTTGGATAAAATTTGGCTCACAGATACTATATAGCCTGGATTAGCACAAAGGATACTTTTAATCCCGATAGTACGTTCCCGTGGGATCATTTCCGACATCCACGCGGGCGAAGCCGCGGGCAAAAGCTAGTAATACAATAAATCAGAAAAATAAGCTAACTTACTTAGTAATAAGTGCGAATATTTGATAAAAATAATTTTACAAAATTGGTATCTAATATCGGTAAGTAATATCATAAACAATATAATTCCTGCAACCAACCAACCACAAACCCTCCACAACAACCTGTAATCAATTACAAACTCCCCAGACCTATAAACGAGAAGACAATACAGAATGTCCAGGACATCCAACAATTAAAAGGGTCTTAAATGGGTCAGCGTGGGACTGGCGTCGACAAATTAACCAGCCGTCGGCAAAGGAAGCCATTTTTTTAGTTCCGCTCTATTTTGTACAGGTACAGGACAATTTATTTGTGTAATTTATCGTCCAAGATTGAAAAATTGGATTAAACTGCGTTATCTGTCCGTGGGTGGTTGCCGTTCGTTATAGAAGTAAATCTTCGTCAGCCGTTTTGGGGTGCCAGTTTGTTTTGTTTAGTGTAGTTGTATACTGCAGAATAATGTATTTTTATTTGTCACAACAATAAAACCAAGTGCACACAGAACTGCACAATAGTTATTATTATTACTTAAAAATAAAATACTTAAAATATATATATATTAAAAATAGACCCTTCCTTTGTGGTATTCCCATTTATTTTTATCATCGTGGCCTGTTGAAGATCTACACATCTCCGAGTTTATCATCCACACACATGACTTTTCCTTCTTACAACACAAAACTCGGAAGCACTTATCACAACAACAACTCTTAAATAAACAATTAATCTATTATCGCATACCTCTTCTCCATGACACTGGCACGACAGTTATTCAAATTTTCAAGTGGAAGTGGCGAAGTATAACAGCCAACAAAAGAATTTGAATCACATACTGAAAATCCATTGTGTAATTTGCATAACATTGACAAGATAGCTAATCACATTATTATTTAATCAATGAGAACCTCGAAAGTATGTGACAGCTTTGCGCACAGTTAACACAACTTTTACAAAACACCAGTCTCAACTGAAGTCGAAGCCCGTTCACGAACATTACCATGCATTTCAACCATTTTGAAAGGAACCGAATAACCACACACAAAACACATCAATTATTTGTATTGATTAATAGTAGGTGGCGTTCTGTAGTTTCAGTCTTCCCCCATGGGAAGAAGGCGTGACTTTAT
This sequence comes from Agrochola lota, assembly GCA_947364205.1. Taxonomy (NCBI): domain Eukaryota; kingdom Metazoa; phylum Arthropoda; class Insecta; order Lepidoptera; family Noctuidae; genus Agrochola; species Agrochola lota. The sequence goes on along the minus strand of OX376244.1, from coordinate 14,686,313 downwards.
ATAAGAATCTCATATTAATTTCACAAAAAAATATTAATTCGATTTTGAATGGTTAAAAACCATTCAAAGTCGATTTTTTTTTTTAAATTCAGGCACAAAATTGTGCTAATCTGTGAAATTCAAATTCAAAATATTTTATTTCATATAAACCTACAAGGGCACTTATGAAACGTCAGAAGCTAGGTGCACGGTTCCAATTGGTCGTTTCCTATGGAGAAGAACCGGCAAGAAACTCCACGGTTACTCTTTAAAAAATAATTGGCTTCTACAGTATTATCAAATAACAGTGTTAATAGATAAGGAAGGACAGTGTAGGTCTTTCAACAAGTACCAGGTACTTGACAAAACACAAAATGGTCAACAAATCTACACTTCTACAGTCCACTAAGCGTAGACAGCGTTCTCACATTCACAAAATAGAAAATAATCTATATAAAAGATAAATAAATTAATAAAAATAAACACCAGTTTTAAACGAAATAACATGATTGCTATTACTCGATCCAGTATTTCTTTGAACTCTTTGTTTCTGTATTCTGAGCAGTTTTATTACCTGGCATAGGCATATAAAACCAATCCTGCGTCATTATTCTCACAATGTCCCGAAGCGCCCGAACACGTCGAGTCATCAGTACTGTTTGGTTCATTACTGGCGGCTCTATAACGTAATTAGTCTAGAACTAGCCGCCTTCCAGCCAGCTTTTGGGTACTATCAGATACGTGGAAAGTGGGTCTATATTTTTCATCAAGTATTTGTCCTGAATCCATAAAATAGCTACACAAGTTTCAGTAACACGATTGTAATGTAGTAGCGCGTAAACGCTACTGCTGAGCATGAGGTCCTGGGTTCGATTCCCGGATCGGGCAAAGTGTTATTAGGTTTTTCCATCTGAAATTTCTCAGAGGCAGCCCGGTGTTTTATGCCCGGTTGATGGCAATAGGCTCGCCCCCTATTACATGGGACTTAAACATAACTGGCGAAATGTGGCTGTGCTATAGGTCCACCTCTGCCCAGCCCTTCGGGGAATACAGGCGTGGTGTTAAGTTTCAGTAAACGCATAAAATTAATGTAATTTCTAGTCATTAAAAATTTACATAACAGCCTCCGAAAAATCAAAAGACACGTGTTATTCGAACAAAGGCAGCGGCGGTGGCGGTGGCGTTGTCAGATATAATAATATATGTCAGACATTGTCAGAAATGCCACCTTACCTCCTCTGTCTTAACGTATAGTAAAATAAGTAAAAACTGTGTTCCTTAATGTGTTTCTGTGGCCTTATGTTACCTTAGGCCGCGCGCACTGTGGATGCGTTTCCGTACGTATTTCACTCGGGCGTACATGTACGTCCATGGTCGTACGAATTGAGCGAGCACACTGGATACGTTTTTGTCCATCAAATATGTTTCGGTGATATCGTATTGAACGAACGAAAAAGTCCAATAAGTGCGGATTGTTTTCGGACGTCGGAACTATACGTACGACTAAATCGCATCCAGTCTGCGCGCTTCCTTTGTACTTGGAAGGTTGGGATAGTTCGTGCGTGTTATCCAAAGTGCGCACGGCCTTAGATTGAGAGATGCAGCATAAACCATAACATATGACTTAAATTGATTTGTATTTGAAAATTCGGCTGCTAACAGGGCTTATCCTAAAAGTTGGCAACGTCGCAAATAGCTGTGAAATATTTACCTGTTTTTATTAATTTGGCAATAATACTGTATGGAAATAGGAAATGTGGCTAACCACTGAACTAAAATATTGATAATGAAATGCAATAAATAATATCGTAACCCTGAATAAACTTTAAATGCCTTTTTTACACCTAAAACGGTAACAACATCAAATGTTGTGTTATAATTGCAATTCATTATTAATATTCTAATTCGCTAGTTAACTACAATTCATATTTCCATACAGTAATATTGCAAAATTAAACAGCGAAATATTTGACATCTATTTGCGACGTTGCTCACTTTCAGAATCAACGCTCTTAACTCAAAAGCTAGATATAAAATCGAAGTCAACAGTTATAACCATTATAATATTATGTTCTCTAAGAATTCGTTTATATTTTCCTTTATACAGTAGTTATCATAAATCTTATCTTCACCATAATTCCATACCTAATATCAAAATTGAAATATATTCTTCATGAAAATATTTCGCGTTAATACAATTTTCTTGACATTTTCGTTTTACTTCTTCATAGTTTAACCGCTTCTAAAATGAAATGATAAAATAATATTCCAGAAACTTCTTGATATTTTTGGCAACGTTGTCTTCATACCAAAAACATATGAATTAATATTTTATTTTATTTTATTTTATTAAACAGGTTACAATTTGTAATTGCTTACCTTTGTACAATCATTAACTAACTACCCTAGGTACTAAATTGAATGACTAACTACTAACTATACAAATAAACAACTTGTATATTTTAATGAACAGAAATCATACTTAGAAAATTATGTTACTAACCATATCAATCAATCACCGTAATTACCGATGACAGCTGTCTTTTCTCGTCAATAATTATTTTCAATCAATCTGCCCAGCCTTTTCCCAAATGTTGGGGTTGGCTTCCAGGCTAACTGGATGCAGCTGAATACCAGTATTTTACATGGAGCGACTGCTTATTTGACCTCCACAATACCTCTTGGTAAGGATGGTTGTCAGACTTTCGGGTTTCTGACGACCCGTAACGACTGTCAAAGATCCACGAGTGACAGCCGGGACCAACGGCTTAACGTGCTTTCCAAGGCACGGAGGAGTCTCGGTATGTAAAGATGGTCACCCATCCACGGACCAACCCCGGCAATCGTAGCTTAACCTGATGGATTGACCCGTGCGGCTGTTACTACTTAGCCACGAGCTCCGACAATAATTATTTAATGATTCTATTTTATTATTGTAACCTTATTTGACTCTGTTTTTGTCATCGTATTCTAGATAGCCATAATAGAAATCAGATTACTAAAACATTAAAATTTTGTTTAGAGACACTTTGTCTAAACACGTGTTTAAAGCATTATTTCTGACATCACGAGAGACATCATCATCATCCATCGTCCTTACCCACTGCCACGCTCATGTACCAGCCTCAGCCAGAGAAGCAGCTAGAAACATACGAAAATTACTCTCGACACAATGAAAACGGCTCTGCTTGGAAGGGTAAATAGAAAACCCATATGGCCAGCAATCCTTTAAAAAAACACTCCAAACTGACACCAACATCCCAAAAAAACTCCGTACAATCCGAATTTAATCGCAACTAAAAACCAATTCGGTCCAAAGTCCCGTCGCACAGAGCTATCAATCTACCAGACAGTCTACTTAATTAAAGACTTGTACTAAGAACTTGCAGTATCACCCAACTCCCATTAGCCGAAGGGTTTTTGGCGAAAAAACGTAAATAGTTACTTCGTTTTCGATGCCCAATGAAGTTTCGAGATTTGACTGTTTTTCGTTCGTGACTCGCAGTTTTAGGGAAAGGGGATGTTGGAGATTTTTGTGCTTAATTTGTGTGGTTTGATTACTAGCTTGTGCTTACGGGTTTTCTTGCTTTTGAGGAGTAGTACTTTCCTGGACATAGTCACTGGCGAAATGTGGGTGTACCTCTGCCCCGAAGGGTTGGGCAGAGGTACACCCACATTTCGCCAGTTATGTTACGAGCCTAATGCCATCTACCAGGCACAATTCCCGACTCTGGGCTGTTACTTAGAAATTACTGATGGTAAAACTCACCTTGCCTTAACTGGAAATCGAACCTAGTACCTCGTGCTCAGCGTGCTTGTGACTACTAGACCAACGAGACATTCATGTAGACATAGTCACTATATGTGTGTTAAAGATGTCATCATCTTTTCTTTGGATGACAGTCTTTAACACACACACAACAACAACCAACATCAACAACCACCAATCAATAACTCAGGAACAGCTGCACTGTTTTGACAGTGCAGCTGTTCCTGAGTTATTGACATACAAACAACATCATTCACAAACACATACAATATTTGTGTTTTATTATTACCGCATAGTTAAGTATTTTTAGGTAGCTATTTATTTGTTTTTATTTATTCATACTCGTCACCTTACAAGGTCCAACGTGTTTTTTTCTGCAACATCGCTACCTACACCTAATTTCTATAAAAAACACCCGCAATGAGCAAACACAGCATTCATTTCTCTCTACGAGAAAAATACTACCTTATAATTTACAGACTGTTTCTAACATCGAAATCTCTTTGCCCACAGAGTAACAATATCGTACTCAAAGAACATGACGTACGCCGAGCTGGTCATCAATGACGTGAAGCCAGAAGACGAGGGCGTCTACCGTTGCGAGATCACCTACCTGCAAGTCGGGGAGGACTGCAACACTGTGCAGATCACCGATTTTCATACTTACAGTAAGTACCTAGTAATATTTCTTAGGACCATCTATTGAAACGTGTGTGGTAAAGTAAACCTACAGTTACCATTTTAATACTTAGCGCTACGGTTCAACTTTTATAATATTGTCAAACAATGATTGTATGTGATCCAGAAATATGAAGTTCTAGTATCTATGTTTGTAAACGCACCCACGATACAGGAAGAAATTATTAGTGTGGGGCAACGTTTAAAAAAAAAAACTATAATGCCGCATTTGCGTCTATCGTGACGAAGCTTCGCACAGTTATACGATACACGCAGATGTGACCAACCATTATCGGTTATCGTCGCGATAGTTCGGGCTGTGTAGCACTAATCACCTGCGTGGCGGTACATGACAAACGTGGTAAGCCGCTAATATAACCACCGCATTAGCGCGATAACATTTTAGCGAGCAAAACATACGAAGCTTCGGTACACATTGCTTTGCAATGATGATATAGGTATCTAATGGCATTAGGTCAAAATAATTTTCAATGAACACATAAATAGAGGTAGTACGTGACGTGAAAAGTGACGAATTATTTTAGTGATGGTGAAAACATAGCGCGAGTGATAGTGTACTTGACAGACAGTGTTTCTTAACATTTTCTTTTGACTGCGCGCGTTATGATACATTTAGATCCGTAGTTATACATAATTTAGTCTTAAGATTTTTTTATTCAATAAACATTTTCATTGTTTAAATGAAGTAAGGAAAAGAGGAAACTTGTAACTAACCAAGCATTAATTTTGAGCAAACTTCTAAGTTTTTCTACTAAAGTATTTTTATTCTCCACCATTTTCTTTGTTCCGGCCAACTATAAAGTAACTTCTAATACTAAGTGTTCAGTAGAACCGTGTGTTGTAAGTAAGTGGACGACATATCACGCTCATAAGTTGTGTCAACATGACAGCCAATCAGACGGGCGGATGGCGGGGTAGTGATGGGATAGTGTCGATATTGGTTGGTCGAGGCGACGAGTAAATAACGTTATGGATTGAAAATATTCTGCAGGTTGCAGTGGATATGAATCAGTTGAGGAAACATTAATTTAAGCTGTTATATTTTTAAGATTAACAAAAAAAAAAATCTGTTAAAATTTAATTTTAAATTACTCAAAGAAAATCTTGCTTAAGTATTTATAGTTTGTTATTTGCTTGCAAGCAGCTGGTAATTACAGCTATCGCCATTTATTTCAGTTAATAAGAAAAGGGAAGTTTGCAAATTGGGATAAAGAAGATTAAAAAATCTTAAACATGCAAAAGATATCGAGCAAAAGGAAGAAATAAAACCTCTTTTACAATAGTAACAAGTAATAAATCTACCAACTTAATAAATATTAAAAGGGTTGAATTCGGAGCTCTTGTTGATCTATGTCGGAAGTCTACTTGTCAGGTTGTCAGATAAAAACCCAGAAAGTTATCTGATTCTATCCGTTTTCATTATGAACGGACTTTTTAGTTTTAAGATATTTTAAAATAAGAAAACATGTTTCTGCACTTATATATATAATACTTATTCACACAAGCAAAACATTACTGTTAAATATTTGAGAAAATAATGTAATAAACGTACATTAAAATAATTAACGATCCCAAACTTTGATAATGGAGTACATTTTGGCAATCGAAAACTTTGTTTAATTGTTATTAATTGATAAATCCGTAAGCCCGTAATCAATTTTTATTATGGTTTGTAAACAAACAATTTATTAACTTCGAAATGAATTGATTAATTGAGTTCTAACTTCACCCTTTGCGTGACGTGCATTAAAGGTGATAGCCGGAATACAAATACTTATAAATTGATAATAATAGGTACCAACTTAAATAGAAAATCTATCTCAATCACCACTAATGATACCACAGTGCGTGAGAAGCCTTTAAAATTTGGAGGAAGAGTAGGTAATCCACCTTCATTGTACCTGTTGTTTTGTAAAAGGGCGCACCCATACACCGAAAATAAATCAATAAATATCAAACAAAAAAAACTATCGACACATCCCATCCCTACTAGCGTTAGGTTCTCTAGGATATTGCGTTTGTCCCGCCTCGGGCCAAGCGATTCACTGAGGTGCCACAGACTCCATCTCTGTCTAACACACGTTACCAAACACATTGCATCCCTCTCCCTCGTAACAGCATACGTCTTTTCTATGAAACAAATGGATGTACGATATTTTAGTTGATATTTTTCTGTTGACGATAGGTTTTTCCAAAGATTACTGGATATTTTCTCTTTTGTTATTTATGGAAAGGTATTGTTTCCTGCGAAGTCGGTAAATAGAGGGTATGCCGGAAATTAGGTAAGTAGATACACTCGCAATGTGTAACCGGACGACGAACGATGCCCTTAAGCTTTATAGGATCAAAATAGTCTCGACGAGTGACTGTTCATTTACCTCCGGTGCATTTTGGGTATCCCGCTATCATCTTACTGAATGGCTATTATTTTCATCTTTGTATAACATGCTTTTTAGGGTTCCGTAGTAAACAAGGAACCCTTATAGTTTCACCATATCTGTCTGTCTGTCTATCTGTCTGTCTGTCTGCGGCTTAGCTCAGAGACGGTTAGTACTAGAAAGCTGTAATTCGGCGGGGATGTTTTTTTTTTCGCGTCTGTCCCTTGTTGTGGGGTGTCGTTGGAATAGTCGTTCAAAAATATTGTGGGTGTGTGTAAGTCATTTTTCAATTCATAAATTCGTTTGCGAAATATTAAGCTTTAAATGCAATTTTTTGTTATAGTCATGTGTGTGTCCCCCTGCCAGCTAAATGGTTGTACTTGGATTTGTGAAAAAATTCACAGCAGTAGTATATAAAACGAAATTAAAAGGAAAACTATCACAGCTAAGTAGGTTTTACAGGTTAACGAGTATTAATCGACCAACTTAAATTTTCAGTTGAAAAACATCATCTCCCATACATTCCGCATGGGAGAAAATGTTTTTCAACTACAATGTTAAGTTTGTTCTTGGGATAAATTCATCCCAACTACGGAACCTTACACTGTGCGTGGTCCGACTCGCACTTGACTGTTTTTTTTGTGTAAGTGAGTAATCATTTATTTACCAAAAAATTAGCCTAGATAGTATGAGTGTTGTTTCAGTAAGGGGTAGGTATAGCTATTACAGATGAGTAAGACCCCTGCCCTTCAAACTAGGAAGCTCTTGTATCTTGAACCACAGTGTTCTTTAGTGGGATTGACACCTTTTCCAAAATATTTATAATTGTGTAATTATTCTGACGTTGAGATTTATTGAGTGGGTTTAATGTTTAGTTGCGAGGTGTGTTAGTGAGAGTGTGTTGCTGTGGAGTTAAACTGGTATGTTGGTGTGTGTGTGTGAGTTTGTATACTTGGTAAAAAACAATCTGTTTTTAAAGGAAGGGAAATTTGTTGTACTTTAGTCATTAATTCGTAGAATAAATGAGTTCCGCTGTGACTTTGTGTCGCAATAGTTTAGATTTAAGAGCAAATTTAATAATTTTCTTTTTAATTCGAAATGGTTTAGATTATTTATTAATTATGTCTTTTGAAGCTTGTTGTATATTTTACAAATGTATAGTTGGTAAATACGTATTCTCAATAAAAGGGAATAATTTGCTTCAACTTTTCAGGATTTTTCGATTCTAGGTAAGCATCGAAAAGTTCTTTTCCTCTGTAAAGACGCTGTTTATTACAAAAACATGATTTTAAACATACATTAAACTGGCGAAATATGGCTGTGCTATAGGTAAACCTCTGCCTAGCCCTTCGGGATGCAAGACATATAGAAATAGTAAATGCGGGCAAGAAAATGCACCATACTTCCTTGTCTACATTTCCATTTAGCTCTCTTTTCTGCTGCAACTGTAACTAAGCGTTTCTATTATCTTTTCCGACTATCAGGTACCAAAACAGTTATTTTTACTTATCCCCTTGAAAACTCACGGAAACACCTAGTGTTGACTAAATGAAAACAAAATACCGTCCATTCTTCGCCGACTATGTAAATATCAAACCAACATTTGCAAACAAATAGGATAGTTGCTGTTGATTTTTCGGCGGATCTTGTATTAGGAAACAAAAGATGAAGTTTATGTCAACGTGCACTGCTTTTCTTCTTTAAAAAAAAAAAAACCATACATCATAAATTAAGGCTGTGGCGGCAGACACTTCCTCCGCCATAATAAGGCAATTTTTGCGAAGACTGATACCATTTTAGACCCTTACTATTTCCCGTTGTGTCTAGATATTGAGTGGTCTTCCCACAAATTCGTCTTTAGTTTAAGTTACTAACAATAGTGTTAATGTTAATAATTAATGTTACTAACAATTTATGGATCTTTTTGTGTTATCCGAAATAAAATTATTTATTATTATTATTATAAATATAAATATTCTTTTAGTGCTAAACAATGCACAATATGCAATCTATTTGCCGCAAAAAGTAGCTAACTTTTTTCATATTATGATTATGATAAATATTTTGATTTCGACTGGTTCAAATCTGATATATTGAGAATCTGGTGTTTGGAGAATCTGGTATTCTGAGATGGAGCCGTTATTGTTTCTTTCTCTCTTTCTATTCTGTAAAAGTGACTTGGTGCTTCACACAAACAACCGAACTCAATTATAGTATGTTATCTCACGACGTCTTGATGGCGAATGTCGTGATGGCCCAGTGGTTAAGGCCTCGCCTTTCATGCACGATGTTGTGGGTTCAAATCCGGGCAAGTACAAATATGAGTTTTTCAATTCATATGTACTTTCTGAGTTTATCTTGGTCTTTACTGACATCAGTGAAGGAAAACACCGTGAGGAAACCTGGACTTACATAGTTAATATAAGTCTGAAATCACCAACCCGTCTTGAGCAAGCGTGGTGGTCAATGCTCGTGCCTTCTCTGTATGAGAAGAGGCCTTTGCCCTGCAGTGGGACAGTAACAGGCTGGTATTACTATATTATATCTCACGAAGCGACGCGCGCTTTACTTGTGGTAACCAAGTGTACGAGTAGCGTCAGCACATAACACACACCCGCGCATACACACACACTTTTGACTGTGTCTCAGGCGGTACCGAGAGATCCTGTGCTTACACACACATTCACACTTGGTAACCACAAGTAAAGCGCGTGTCATTTCGTGAGATAAAAATACTGTATTCGATATCGAACTCATTCGTTTTTAACATAAAAAATCTGAAATACTCGTAGATATAGATTCAAAATATCCATCTACATAATCTTTTATTACTTATTATAAAATTAAAACCGCAATTAACTTCTATGTAAAGAGCTTTAATATACAATAAACAATATGAACTAAAAACCGAATTTACATTTGAATTTACATACAAATGCGATTACAGATTCTGATCACAATTGTTGATTTTAATTAAAAAATTAACGACCTATGAAGCCTTATGTTTGGCGACCCGATAGTGGATAGCTAAGTAAGCTATTTTTCTATCTGCACTAAAGGTCAAAGGTTCAATATCCTTTTAAAACAAAATAATGCTTCGTCTTCTTTCGTATCGGCACGAACTAATAAAGCCCAGTACACGTTGGGCGAGCCCGTCGTTAGGCCAACGTATACTGGGCCTTTTTGCATGATTTGCCGTTTATTTTGCGTTAGCCGAGCGCGCTCGGCCGACGTGTACGAAGAGCTTTAGACACAGGGTTATTTTAAATATGCTAGCTAAACTCCACACACGCGATGTGTATGGATATTTAAACACGATAAAAACAATAATTGCGGTCGATGACCCCACAAAAAAAAACATCACGTTCATTTATTCTTTGTTTAGTCATGTTACCGGTCGCGTCTGCGAAGTTTACCTAGCCAATTTAAAATAACCCTGTATAGCAGCATATCCCGTAGTAAAATGATTAGCCAGTCAGCAAGAAAATGTATTTAAGAGATTTTTTGTTTTAGTTTTATGTATTAATAAATGTTATTTAACTCAGTCAAGAGGTTTGTACAAACACTTTTACACGTCCATTTTTTTTTTCAACTTATTGATGTCAGTTTTTCCTATCTGACTACTTTGAGAAGAAAAACCGAAATAAACTCAGAAGATTAATTACTTACTACACGTTCCATTCCATGCTGCCATGATAGTAATACTTACCAATTCCATGCTGCCATGATAGTAGTACTTACCAATTCCATGCTGCCATGTTTATTATTCTAAGGTAGCCAACTTGTACTAAACTTTGGGTTACCGAGCTCTACTCGGGTGAAAACGAATTTCCAAATATGAGACCTAGCTAGATCGATTTTTCGCCCGCGTAAGCCTATAATGAAACTTTCATCGAAATCGTGACAGCCGTTATCGTTCGCGAAAAATCGATCTAGCTAGGTCTCATATCTGGGAAAATTGGTTTTCTTTGATTTTCATCTGAGTACAGCTCGGTCACCCAAAGTTTAGTACAAGATGGCTACCTTAGAATAATAAACATGGCAGCATGGAATTGGTAAGTACTACTATCATGGCAGCATGGAATGGAACTTGTAGTAAGTAATTAATCTTTTGAGTTTATTTCGGTTTTTCTTCTCAAAGTAGTCAGATAGGAAATACTGACATCATCAAGTTGAAAAAAAAATGATGAAATTAGTAAGTACCTACTATCATGGCAGCATGGAATTAGTATGAACTTTCCTATACTATTAAATGAGCATTCCCTTTTTTACCAGAGCAGAGCTCGGTCGCCTGGGTACTAATTCTAATATAATAAAATATTTTCCGTTATACTTGTGGAATTTAAGAGCCAATTCAATTCTCTATTCTACTACTCGACTCCAAGATATATTTTTTTACTCTACGCTAACAAAATAAATCTTATTTTCTGATATCAAAGGACCTGGGTACTTTGAAGATACATTGGGACAAACTTAACCCTACACTTACTGTCTCCTTTTTAATTCGGAGTTTAACACTCAAACGCTGCCGGCCATAGAGGGGTTACGAAAGAGAGAGATGGGTCGAAAAGACCCGCCGGCTGTTCGCTAAAATCTTTGAAATCTTATAGCGTTAATTTTGCGTCATGGTATTTAATGCCTTTGAAATACTTATTTCTGCCAGCAAGTAGCATTGCTTTGGTCCGATCTGAAAGATATGGTAAAGGTACTTTTCCTTTGTGCCTTTTTTGGGCTGACTTATGTTTTTAACAGACGGGGCAGCCCATTGGTCTAGTGGTCGCAAGCGCGACTGCTGAGCGGTCCTGAGTTCGATTCCCAGGTCGGGCAAAGTGTTATTGGGTTTTTCCACTAGGAATCTTTCAGTAACAGCCCGGAGTTTGGGAGTTGGCGGTATGATACCCTCATGACACGGAAAACACGTTATACCCTTGGTCCTGCGCCTGATCTCTCTCTCCGGTCGTGTCGGACTGCCGTCCCATCGGACTATAAGAGTGAGGGAAGAGAGAGTGCACCTGTGTCTGCGCACATACTTGTGCACTATAATATCTCCCGCGTCGATGGCTAGTTTCCGCTGAGATTGGCCACCATAGCCGGAATCCGGTCTGGAGGATTATTATACCAACTCCCTAATTGCGTAACACACTTTCAATCACAATCTGAATGATTTTGAAGGATATTGATAATGCATTGCTTCATATGTTCGAAAAAATTGTCTGCTCAACAATAAATAACGCAATGAATGTTCTTGAACTTTCAAAATGAAAGCCATTGCTACCGTAAGTGTGTTGCGCAGTTACCCCGCAGAATCCAGACATCACCAACGAAGGGTAGGTATAGGTATACCTACCTGATACTTGCTTTTGGGACTGGCAATAAAACACTTGAATATGTATAGAAAGGTCCTTCAGACCCTAGAACAGCAACTGAAACGTGAAATTTAATTAATTGTAAAGATCCCGAACTAAAACCTATTTACTTTATTTAATGAAGTGAAAAATAGTTTTTATTTGTTTTTTTTTTAAGAGTGATTAAATTTCAAAGACGTAATTTTTAATTTAGTGTTTTGTTCTTTGAAGAATCGTTTATCTAATTATTGTGATTGTTTGATCCAGCCTATTTCTTTGAACCGTTGAGTAAGATTGGCAGAACATTTTAATTCTGTAAAATAATATTACTCATTCAAAAGATTTTTCGAGAATTGGTAGATCACCCATTTCTTGAAAAGCCTATAGAAATGTTTTTTATTAGGGTTATAAAAAAATGCCGATTACATAATTTTCCTTAATTGAGGAAAATTTTATTTAAAAGCCGCTTCTCGATCCATTTACAATTACTACAGTTTAATACGAATCATGCGTATGACCTACTATATATTGTGCCCGGATTTTAACATACCAGTACTCAGTATAAACGGACTTTGTATTATCGGCATCCAATGTACTTAAATGGAATAAACATTAAACATTTCACATTATTACGACACAAAAGCAAACAAAACCAAAATTAAAATTGATTACACAACAACGCTGTGAATATTTTAAATTACACCAAAATATTTTCTTAAACCGTTTTCAATTAAAGCATTTATTAACACGTCGAGCACATTACAAACACATGGCAGGCCCAAAAACCTCTAAGATAAATTACCAATTTATATTACAAGGCAATTTCGTAAAATTTCGTCTAAAGGGTACATAATGGTATAAATATCAACCTGCGGAGAATGGCCTAAAATGGTCTCGCTTTTATTGTGAAAAGGATTACGGCGGGTCGAATCGACCCCCCAGTAGTTTGAAGTGTGACATGAACAATGGAGGGTTATAATAAAATTCAGCTTAGGTTGCATCATAGATTGAGAATGTGTAGAAGCGACACGCATTCTCAAATGCCTACCTCGAGGCGTAAGAAACGTTCAGTATAATTGACCCAGAGGGATTCTAATCTCTGTCTCAGTCTGACAAAAATTCTTCAAATATTCCGACTAGATTTTGGACGTTTTTAATTACGAGAATTGATCTTATTTATTTATTTATTTGCTCCCATGCACATCACATATTTACAATATTTATTACTGTCGGTTTTTGTACATGAACCCCGTGAGGGCACTGCAAAGCACAATGTCGGTTTGCTATTGAGTTAATAAACATTTAATTATCATATTGAGTCTATACTATCACAATACAACACATTTCAGGAATAAAAAATAAAAAATAAAACTAATACTTAATTGTCTAGAGGTCGTTATGATGTCCAATTAATAGTAATAAACAATACACAATAATGACACACTTATAGTCATATTAGTCAGATTGCATAAGTTAAGTCAGGTAGTAAAAAAGTTGAATAAAATTATAATAAGGAATAGGTAATGTATGTCATTTTACAATACAAAATAACATAGATAAGTTAGTGTCACTGGAATAAACAAAACTTATGTCTTTGATCAGGCCGGATGTAACAAAAAAGAAAAGTTATGTTATGAATATTATATGAAAGTACCTACATTTATAAAGTTATATCCGTCATGAATTCGTCTACTGTGTAATAACATTTCCCTATTAAAAGTAACCTTAGTTTGCTATAGAATGAAGTTTTATTCTCGTCATCTTTTATGTAGTTCGGTAATTTATTATAAATTGTTGCGATTCTATAGTTGCGGCTATTGTTCATAATTTTTAATTTAGGTGTAATCAACTTGTTTTTTTTTATTCGGTTATAATTTTGGTTTGCTTCTATGTTTGATCGAAAGTAATCTATCTCTGCGTTTTTGCACGAACGTAACTACGTATTTGTAGTATGTAAAGGGAGGGTTAACGTGATTATTTTATTTCTTATGAAATGTGGTTTACAACTTTCCCATGGATTAATGTTCATTAGGATGCGTATACATTTCTTTTGCATGATGAAAATATCATAGAAGTCAGTACTTTCACCCCACAATATTATGCCACAGGTAAACCATGCATATGCATAGGCATAGTATCTTGAAAGCGTGGTCTCATAATTTGTGTTGCTTTTTAATTTGCTTATTGCATATATAAATTTTGATAATTTTGTCTTTAGATTTTCGATGCACTTTTTGGTATATTTAATTGATTAAGAAGGGTATTTATGTTTAGCGGCTTTCGTTGGTATGTCCTAAATTGTAGTAGATTACTTTTGTTAGCAGTTATTTGTAGATTGTGCTTCTCCAGCCATGATTTAACTTTTTTATAAGTATTTTCTATGTTGGTCAAAGTTTTGGTGTTCTCAGTGCTTCTAAACACTAGTGATACGTCGTCCGCGAATAGAACGCACTTCGAGTCAATTATTTTATCTAGGTCGTTTATGTATATAATGAATAATATACACCCCAAAACACTGCCTTGTGGAATGGACTGGTTAATAATCTTTGTCCGTGATTTTACAATTTGTATTTCTTTTGCTTCTTTGTTGTAGTATACTATTTCAACATATTGTTTCCTATTTTTAGGTAGGATTTTAGCCATTTTTAGCCCATACCCCTAATGCCTATGCCATATAATTTTTGTAATAAAATGTCATGGGAAACCTTATCATATGCTTTAGTCATGTCTAGGAACAAACCTATGGCATATTGTTTGTCATTGATGTAGTTATATATTTCTGTACGTAGTTATATATCGCGAGTGTGGTCGATCTTTCTTGCCTAAAGCCAAACTGATTAATGTCCAAGAGATTGAATTTTTCCAAAAACTTGTTCATTCTAGTGGACATTGTTTTTTTCGAAAATTCTGGATATAACTGGTAGAAGGGCCGGTCGGTGGGTCGGTAGGAACAGGGATCTTGTGGTTTGCCGCCTTTTTTAAATATTGGTCGTAATTTAGCTTCTTTTAATTGATCCGAAAAGATACCTTCGTCAAAGGATTTATTTATTAGTTTCGTTATAATAATAATAATAATAATAAAGGATAATAATAGGGATAATCGTCGGTTGGTGCCTCATTTCATTAAAACGCCTAACGGGCCTCTGCGAGTTGGCTTCGGCCCCTCGTACGCCTTCCAAAGGTCCTGGACCCTAGGGTTCTGAGAAATGTCAACGTTTCATAATAATAATAATACCATTTATTTCAGGCGACACAGGCCCATAGAAAAATACCTTAACCTAAACATACATATTTTAATTTAAGCAAAAAACTTGTGTTAGTAAATAAAGCTTAGACTATGTTAGTAGCACTTCACTTTGCACTAGCTTGAATGTGTGCTGTCGTGTGGAACTTGTCCGCGGAAGCGACGGAACACCACGTCCTGCGGCCAAAAGTGTTCTTCCATGACGAGGGGCAGATAACAGACACGCACGACGAACGCCCTGAAGTTGACGTTCCGGTGCGATTCTAGTATCTGCACCCTCGGCGTGTACCTCGTCTTTTGGCGCACGTACTCCACGATGTCCTGCGCCTTAGTGGTGTAATGCAGGCGGGAGATGTACACCGGTGTGTTCGGCTTTGCGGCACGCAGGCTCACTTCGGGGTCCGTAGGAGCTTTGCCGCAGCGGTTCTTGTTCGTTCGCAATCGGTGCTTCGTCCTTTGCACCGTCACGAAACCATCCTCATTATCAGCCCTATTCGGCGCCTTTTCTGGCAAAAAAACCTTTTCCCTTCCTTCCTTCCTTTTTTTTGGCCTTTTCTTGGCTGGTTTTTTTCTTTTATAGGTGGTGTCAATTCATTAATACATTCTTTAATCAGGAAAGATGGTATTCCGTCAACTCCAGCACTGCGCTTGTTCTTCATTTTGCGTATTATATTAAAAATCTCATCTTCAGGTCAATCTACGCGCCCTGTTTCATGGTATCATCTGGCAAAGACACCGGTGGCCAACCAGCTGATAGTAACTGGTCACCGCTTCCTATAAACATCAGCAATACCAGAAGCATTGTAAAAGCGTTGCCAGCTGACTTTTAAAAGAGTAACCGTGGAGTTTCTTGCCAGCTCTTCTCCATAGGAAATGACCAATTGGAACCGCGCACCTAGCTTCTGACGTTTCATAAGTGCCCTTGTAGGTTTATGTGAAATAAAAAAAATTTAATTTTGAATTTTTTGAGCTAAGAGGCACAAATCAAATGTCTCGTGTGCCAGTAATTTCATTGGTATCGATTCATTTCAAACCGGAATACTATCGCTGCTTAGCGGCAGACCGATCTCTGTCACCATACCATAACCGTAACTACGGTGGTACTGTTGAAGTTCTTCTATAGACGAGCTCATTTGTAAGTAGTTTGTAGTAAAACAGCTCTTTTTGAAGGAGCTGGTCCGAAATAAGCCCTTTCTTAAGTAGTAACTTAAGAAGATGCCTATTTCTCAGTAGCAGCCCGAAGTTTGGATTTGTGCCCGGTTGCTGGCAATAGGCTCGCCCCCTGTTACATGGGACTAAAACATAACTGGCGAAATGTGAGTGTACTATAGGTACACCTCTGCCTAATCCTTTGGGATTACAGGCGTTATGTTATGTTAAAGTAACTACGTTCGTGTCTCTTCGTGATTTTCCTATTCTACGGTTGGTCTGGTGTATATCAATTTTGTATGCGGTGACGAAGGGTTTATATTTTCGTGTAAAAATTAGTAGAATAAGGGTTATGTCGTCATAAAATATCGTGTGAAGTGCTGGCAGATATTTTAAAGTATAATGAGCCTGTCAATGTACACATTTTACACGACACAGGCATTTTTATAAGCACTTATGATTTAAATAATGAAGGGGTAGCGAGGTTTGAGGTTGAGAGCCCAGAGTATGTACTATCAGGGGCTCTTTTATAACACCTGATATTAAAAGTATTTGTCACAAGTGTCATTTTAGAAAATAATATTCATTTCTATGTGAGTTTATGGTACATCAATCAATCTACCTAGCCTTTTCCCAACTAGTTGTGGTCGGCTTCCAGTCTAATCGGATGCAATTAAATACCAGTATTTTACAGGCAGCGCCTGCCTATCTGACCTCCACAACGCAGTAACTGGTTAACACGATACCCCTTGGTAAGACTGGTTGTCACACTTTCGGGCTTTTGACTGTAACGACTGTCAACACATATACATCTAAAACTAAATATTCTGTGTTATGATATTAATTATTGCATTTCATAATCAATATTCTAGTTCGCTAGTTAGCCACATTTCATATTCCCATACAGTAATATTGCCAAATTAATCAAAACAGGTAAATATTTGATAGCTATTTGCGACGTTGCCAAGTTTTAGGATAAACGCTCTTAACCTCTTGTTGTTTAAATAAACAATATTTCTTAAATACAAAAATCTGTTATTGTTTCACCCAGACAAAATTTTACCGGCGCAAAAATACAATCTAAGAAAGAAAAAAGAACGAATATTTTTTCAAACAAAATTACCACTTGCTCAAAGATTGAGTCTGAATAAAAGCAAAAGAAACGCGAAGCAAAAGCATGTTTCTTTTACCCACAAGTAATCCGCAAAAGGACATGTTTTTAAAGGGAATAGCTGTTTTTAATCCTCGTCCTCTTTCTACGCAAGATTTTGATGCTGTTGCCTTTCGACGATACTTTTTAAAGCTTAGGATCTTTTGGGACTAAAACATTTTAAAATGTAAAATATTTTGGCTATGTCAATTTATTTTACTTTTACAAACTTTCGCTGGTCAAACGTGATTACAGAGCGTGGAAATTCTGGGTTCGATCCCCAGCTATCTAATTACGTAACTAATTTTCGTTAACGATTACAACTAATCTGTTTCAATTTGACGGTTCAACAACATTCATTGCGTTATTTACGTTGTTGAGCGGTTTTTTTTTTGAACTTATGGAGCAATGGTTTAGCAATCTGTTCCAAAACGATTCAGATTCTGATTGATCGTGTATTACGCAATGAGAGTACAAGTACGGCAAAATTTTATTAGGTGTTTAGGGCTTTATTGAAATGCTCAGTAGAAGCCCTGAGGCTAGATTAGTGCCCAGTAAATGGCAATAGGCTCGCCCCCTATTACCTACATGAACTTAATGACTTGCAAAATGTGTATGTCGTATAAACACCTCTGCAGAATGCAGGCAAGATTTAATGTTACGTGTATTCTATAAACCGGTTTCGAAGGCAGTTAATAAATAATTTCGAATGATTGTACTCAACGACAAATCGTCATATCGGCATCGTATCGTCCCCCTTAAAAGCACTGTACAAGTTTATTCAGAAAATATTGGTAAAAGCTGAAAGGCTGCGCGGCATTCGGGCGGTGAATTAAAATGTCGCTGACTGCATACCTGGTAGAGGGTTAGACGTTCACATTCATCACTAACTTGCATGGGAGGTAGACTATCTGACTTTATTGCTGGAGGGGTTTTGTGAACTGGGTTTTAAAATACCGTGCAATTGGCTGGTGTTAAAAGTTGCTACAGTGTTTTTTCTCTCCACACTGTTCAATTGTCAGTGTCAAGACTATGTGTTTAATGGATTGGTAGGGTTTTATAGAAAACTAGCTTTTGCTAACGGTTTCACCCGCGCAGAGGTCGGAAATTATCCTACAGGGATTCAAAATATCGTATGTCCTAACCCAGGTCATGGTCGACCGGTGTGCATACAGACAAAGAGAGAGATAGTAATTTTCGCATTCATAATATTAGTACGGATACATAATTGCTGATTTATCAGAGTTTATTCTATGAAGTTTACTTCAAACTTCACTCAAGCGATCGCACATAATTCTAAAATAGACTTATTTGAATGTAATGTGAATGTCGCTGACTGCATACCAGGTAGACTGTTAGACTTAGACTTTCACATTCATCAGTAAATTGCATAGCAGGTAAAATAACTTACGTGATTGCTATAATGGGTTTATAAATACCTTGAAAACGAAGAAAGAGCAGAGCTCTGCTTTGCAGGCTCTGCTCTCGACGCTTGACGTATCAACACGTCGGGTCCGGGTTCGCAACAAATCAATCATCAACCTGAGGATGCCTCGTTGAGACGTGAAACACGTGTCGATTTCTTAGAGGGTTCTTTATAACTCTTTAAGAACAGTTAAGGGGTTTAGTAAAAATATACGTCGTCTATTGTATTTTATAATGGATTTCCGCAGTTTCAATTAACTAAATACCGTGAAATATTGGCCTGATAGGCAGTTTCCGCATTTCTAAGAACGTTCTGATTCTGATCCCGATCTTAATCCGTCAAATATACATTTTTGACAAATTTTTGACATTGATTGTCGCTGACATGAGATTGCGACTAGATTTTGAACGTTTTGAATTACAGGAATTGACGTTAAAATCGTTCTCTGTTATATTCAGTTGAAACCGTGGTTGTCAAATAAATGTTATGGTTTTTATTGTTCATACAAAAGTGAAATGGATACTGCGTTTTTACAAAATAGCGTTGCTGCTTTTAGCTAAGTCTTGTATTGAACTTTAATTTTATTTATTGCTAATCTAGACACGCGGCAGCGTGTCAAGCCAAGTTCAACCCAAGAACTGACGACGCTGCAGCCGTGCGTTATGCAGTATATTACACGAACCATTTGAAGTTACTTTTGACCCCTTATCAGATTTTTTTGATCCACTTAACAAGCTTTATTTTTTTACTGTAGTTTTCCACGAGGTGTGGCTAAAGGCCTAACATGTGACAGGCATCAGTATAGTGCCTTATGTGCTTGTGTGCTAAGGAAAGCCAGCGTGTGGTTTTAGTAAAATACGTCTCCGTCTTGAGAAGATCAAAGGAATCAGATTTTATTGTAATGTTTCAGTAAACTTCTTGTGCTCGAAGCAAACGATGGACTTTAAAAATCAGTATCACTCTTATAATTAACTAGCACTTCTTCCGCGACTTCATTCGGGTTAATTTCGTCTACAAATTCAATACCCTTAAAATGAAAATTCATGACCATAATCTTAATCATACAGATGTCAGGGTCATCGACGTGAAAACTGTTACCATGGATTCAGTAAATGATTCTGAACAACACTGCGTCAAAATTTTTCGTCGTCATAAAAAAAACGACTGTTCCATAGTAACGTGCCATACCTACGCGGTCAAAATGTATGGAACAGCTGTTTCTTTTTAAATAACCGACGAAATTTTTTAACGGCAGAGGGGTTTAGAATCATATACTGAATCCATGGTAACAGGCTTCACGTCGATGTCCCTGCCACCTTGTATATGTCGATGTATCGCCCGCCTGCGGTATTACTTCATTTTCACAACGCGTTATTTCTGACTCTTTTTTGTTTTTCCTTAGGGTGCTAGCGTGATGTTAATCCATAGCCTGCCTCAAGAAAAGGGCTATCAAATGAAAACAGCATTTTTCAAATCTGACTGGTAGTTCCAGAGTTAAGCGCGTTCAAACAAACAAACTCTTCAGGTTTATTATTAGTATCTAGATAATATGCTTAATAATAATAATTATTATTATCAGTACAAGTTAATTAACCGTACCAAAAATAAATTAACTAAATGAATCCGCAGATAATAGTGTACCGTCTCAAAACACTGTCTAAATTACAGTGAGTGTATTTAACACTTTCATTAGGCCGCGGCGAAATCAAAGGGATTGTGAACCTTTGATGTTGCCGCTCGGGTTTGTTACGTAGACAACGGGGTGGTGGTACATAGCGTTATTGCGACCTTGTTGCCTTATAATGAAGTCTCATTAAGTAGGTAACAACCTTAGTAACATGTTGACTGTCGTTCGACGTGATGTTAGGTCTAGATTGAACAATGATTGCCGTGTTGCTAATCTTAACCTTGTTGTTCGTCATTCATTGCTTACTTGCTCGCTTGGTATTTATCTGGTAGTCTAATTATATATCTAACTGCCTGGCTAGATACCAGTCGTAGCCTAGTGGTGTGACCATAGGACTGCCAAGACATGGGTCTCAAATTGCACCCAAAGCACGCACCTCTGTCTTTTCGGATTCATGTGCGTATTGACTAATTATCACTTGCTTCAAAAACGGTGAAGGAAAACATCGTGAGGAAACCAATCTAATCCCAGTTGTTAGTTCATTAAAATAGCTTACTGGTGTTTATTTGGAGTCTGATTAATTATATTATCTTACGGCATTGTTGGTCTAGTGGCCGCAAGCGTGATTGCTGAGCATGGGTTCCTAGGTTCGATTCCCAGGGCAGGCAAAGTATTTGTGTGTTCATCGACGACATCAGTAGTAACCCGGAGTCTGGATTTGTGTCCGGTTAGTGGCAATACCATAAGCATAATCAGCCTATGTTCCCACTGCTGGGACTCAGGCCTTCTCTCGGTGAGTGGGAGTGGGCCGTAATACACCACGCGGGCCCAGTGCGGTTTAGTAGATGTCACATGTCTTCAAATTTTTGGTTCTAGGACATGCTGGTTTCCTCACGATGTTTTCCTTCACCGTTTTAGAGCAGTGATGATGAAATAGTCTTTACAAAGTAAAGCCCCTGCCTGGGTTCAAAACTACGACCTACAACTCTAAGTCGTAGCTACCACTGGGCCACCACGCTCAATGGCAATAGGCTCGCCCCCAATTACTTTTATTTTTTTATTTTCTTTGGAAGACTTACGGGTTAATAAAAATAAAAAGTCTTTACTTATAAAAATACAATAATGAGAATTCATTGCGTGGCTTAGCAAAATACGTAAAATACTTTTTTACTGTTATTACGAGCGTGATGTTATGTTTGTATGTACATGGGCTTATTGCGACCTTTTTGCCTTATAATGAAGTCTCATTAAGTAGGTAACAACCTTAGTAACATGTTGACTGTTGTTCGACGTGATGTTAGTTCTAGATTGAACAATTATTGCCGTACTGCTAAAGTCATTAAGTGCAAATCTAATTCTTGTTGTTAGTTCAGTGAAATATCTTACTGGTATTTATTTTAGTCTGATTATCTTACTGCGTTGCTAGGTAGCAGTGACAGCCTAGTGATGTGACTGTCGGACTGCCAATTCATAGGTCTCGAGTTCGAACCCAAAGCACGCAGCTCTGACTTTTCGGATTCATGTGCGTATTGTATAATTATCACTTGCTTAAAAACGGTGAAGGAAAACATCGTGAGGAAACCGGCATGCCTGCGAGATATTTCTCGACGGTATGTAAAGCCAAGTCAGAAGTCAGCTTACACTGATTTTGTTACCACAGAAGTGCCCACCGTACCATACACTCTGCCTATCTTTTTGAGGAATACAAGCTTGAAGTTATGCTTGTGGTTGAGAATAAATCCCAGGGTATATTCAAAACTTATTCATTTGAGCAGTGACTGAGCGATTGGCTTGCACGCTGCGGGTCGGAGGTTCGACGGTAATACCGCTTGGAACAAATATTTGCATGGCCTACAGGCTACAGGTAGTTGAGCTGAAACCGGGCGATTGTGCATTTGAGATTTGTATCTGAATACGTTCGTGCAATACGGGAGAAATTGTAGAGAGAAATGACAATTTAACCAATGAAACTGAATGCGTTTAGCACATCTAAATTGCGCTCATTAGCTGTCAGTATCATTACTGTTATGGAATATTTGACACTGACGGCTCTTTGCGTTCAGTTTTATTGGTAAAATTGACCCTGAATCTAAATTTATATTAAAAAGAGGTAAAGTTACCAAGGGGTATCGTATCACCCAGTAACTGGGTTGTGGAGGACAGATAGGTTTACATGAAGCAGTTGCTCCATGTAAACCTATCTGTCCTCCAAAATCCAAATACTGGTACACAGCTGCAACCGGTTAGACTGCAAGCCGACCCCAACAGGCAAAAGGCTAGGCAGATGTTGGTAAAATTGTTTGTATAATTGTAAAAGGTTAATCACTGGAATTACTGATCAGATTACAAATCATATTTCTCTGGTATAAAGCTAAAACCTATACGAGCTATACCTGAGTGACATAGGATCCTCTTTATGTCAGAAAAACGCTTAGTTCTTGTCGAGATCTCCTTGTGGGTGAAAAACCGTGGGGCGTAGCTAGTACCATCTCTTTTATTTTAGAACCATTGACTCGAATAAAGTCCAGTGAATAGAAGTCGGTTAAAACACAACCATTTATAAGATAAAACAAAACATAAACCAAGCACCAATTCCTCATCACGCCAAAAACAAGACATATTATACGCAAAAACAAACACACAACACTTTACCCGACTGCACGGAGGAAGGAAATGTCCTACATATCACGCCTGTACGGAGAAAAATGCACTTTTAGCCGCTCGATTTATTCGCCGTATACACTATACATTGCCGGTTGGCTGTGTCCAGGAAACTCTTCGCCGGAACACGAGCTACAATGGTTATGATACATTGTATTTCGCACGATAGCGCTAAAGTGATTCAGGGAGCTATAGGATGGATTTATAGCGGATGTGAGCTGTTATTATTTTTCACTCTATTATTTATTTTTGGTAAATTCGGTTTTATGTTTTATGTGGGATGAAGTTTTTGTGTAAATGTCTGTTATGTAAATATTTCTCAAGCAAAAGGTTCGAATCTGGCAAGTAACAATATGTTTCACAGTAGGTTCATACTTCTAGTACTGCAAGCAAGTCTGCTTAGCATCCTAGGTTCGACAACTAGATTGGGAAAACTGAAATTGGGTTTTGCTTAACTACAATCACTGAATGACAGTAAGGTCGAATGATTGTCTTTATTATTATTTTTAACCACAACGGGGATGCTCTTGGCCTTCACCACACCTGATGCTAAGTGATGATCAACCCGAAGGTCGAAGCGAGCTTCACTCGGAATCCTCAACCACAGAGGAACTGGCTATCTTACTTCTAACTGCCGAAACACAACAATGCTATTAACATTGTTGTTATGGCAACAGACTTAGATAAGATGGTGTTAGTGTAGCGGCATCTACATCGCTACATACAAACTACGCATCAAAGACCTGACGTCACACAACATCCTGACGCCACCCACACAAATCCTGCATCGCGCAATTAGAGTTTACCGCGCGATAAACATATATACAAGCTTCCCGACTTCAACCTCTGGGCAGTTGCCCGCCAGACATCACACCCGTCTGGTCGGAGGATCCTCCCTATTCTATGGGGGATGAGTGAACTTTACACCCTGTTCCTCATACCCCTAAAGTAGCTAGCCAGGCGGACTTTGAACAAGCCCTACCTCCAACCAAACCGTGCAGAAAATTTTGCCCCGTTGGGAATTTAACCTCTAGGTCTGAGACAGGTGAGCTTACCACTAGACCACAGAGGCAGTTAAGGGTTATTCCACAAATCCTCATTGACAATCCCCATGAATGGGGATTTGTGAACTTTTTATCCACGAATCCCCATTGAAAACCTAAATGTCTCACTGGATAGATTTAATAGATTTTGATTTAATAAACATCTTTATTCACGAATATCGCTTTTTTTTTAAAGCACTATACTTAGTTAAAGACTCAACTAAACAGAAGGTGGTGAAAGGTGAAGGTCTATAATAATCAATCACAAAGTTACCATAAAGTAATTTAAAAGTTAATCTCTAAAAGATTATATTTTGTAGTAAAAGTAAAGTTTGAACTGATAAATGATATGACAGAAATATTTTACACTTAGGCTATTAATTGGGGACAAGGGAACTGTTTAAGAAAATTTACATCATGACGGTACCTTGTCAGTATATATATGAAAACATTATGTATGTTCGGAAAAATCTACATCTTTTTAGTAAGATAAGTGACAGGCATAATTTTAACACTAGAAATAGGAACAAATTAGATCAACCACGTTTCAGATTGTCTAAAGTGCACACTTCTTTTATGGGGTACTGTGTAAAATGTTATAATAAAATACCACTCGATATTCTTGAACTGAATGAGAAGAAATTTAAAACATGCATTAAGCGCACACTATGTAGACAAGCATATTATAAGTTGGATGATTATATCATAGATAAAAATGCTAGGCTTAATGCTGGTCCTGCTCCACAGCCACTTGGGCTCACTAGTTAAAAAATTTAATGTTTGGAAGAGTTGCTTCCCCTTTTAATTTTTTCTGACATTACAAAGTAATGTTATTTTTTTATTTAAACAAGTTTTTATTGTTGAATACTCCAATGGATAATGATTTCCTTTCTTTTTGGTAGTAACATTCTATTAATCTCTCAAATACATTGCAAATTAGTTTTGTATAATTTAGAAGCATTTTTTCAATTTTTGTAGATGTGAGCACCATGGAGCCGTTTGTATTTTTTTTTAATTTATTAAGATGTATGTTGACTTGAAAGATCACGGTAGCTGAGAGTATGTCATGCTCACTTAAATGTCTCGCTGATGGTGGCGAGTGTGTTGGATCATTCGGTTCCCTACAAAATGGTTGAGCTGAATGGTGCTGATCCACGCGTCATGTTCGTGAACGGGCACCGTCAGTTGAGACTGGTCATCTCTTATCTGCCATGGCTTATTTTTAATCTTATATTTTGAATTGTTTTGATTATTTTTTTGTACATTGTTCTCACATATAGAAGCAACAAGATCAATGAACCCACGATTTTGTAATTTTCTATATTGAAAAGAGTGTCCTTGGAGTTTCTTGCCTGTTCTACTCCATAAAGATCTACGTTTTGGAATGGGCAACTAGCTTCAACTTTCTGACTAACTGACGCGACTATTTGACAATTCAAAAGTGCCTGTAAATGGTTTAATTGAAATAAATGCTTTGAATTTGAGTTTGAATTTAGCCATTACTTGAATTTCTGTGATTACAAAAATAATCAATGAGTGCTTACCCCTGTAAGAAATAAAGACTTCGTGATTCTTATATAATAATTATGTTGTTATTTAATTTTAAAACCAATGGAGATTTGTGAACTCTAGTTCCAAAATCCCCATTGATGGGGATTTATTATATACTATATTAAAATAAAGATTAGTGGAATAACCCACAGTTAAATCGTCAACTCGTAGTGCGCAAGCGTGGTCTGATTAATGCTCGTTTCTTATTTGTATGACACTGCCTTTGATTTGCAGAACGATAATTTCGAGCCAGTATATTTTTAACGAATTTTCTGTGTGGATTTTTGTGACCAACAATATTTTATATGATGACATAAATTTTTGAATTTTATTTTATTTCTGATAAAATTTGAGTAGGGAGAATATAAAACTTACGTGTGTGAGAAAATACGAACGTTATTCTAGAGAAATATAACTGGGAATGAAACAGTTCGGTCTGGTTTATTTGGAAATATTTTTATTTCAAGAGAGTTCAAGTTATATCTCATAATAAGAGTACCTATTTTCAAAAATATATGGTATTTTGTTTAATTATTTAATAAAGCCTAGTCATATTTCGTATAATCAAATCTAGTTTAATAAAACACTAAGATGGTATACAAAGGTATTTGTACCTTTCATTTAAAACTACATTCAATTGCTTGCCATATCAATTTATTTCAATGAAAATTAGCTTGGGGTGAGGTTTTGAGTTGTATACATCTTTAGGAAGCTATTGTTGCCAATATCTTGACAAAATGCCTAAAAACCTCTTTAAATGACATCCATAACAACAATGGTGATGGCCATTGGAATAGGGATGTTGAATGGGGAAAAAAATACTATTTAGTCCGTCAGTCAGATATTAAAAGAATATTAGACACGTATTTGTTGCTTTATCAAATTAATAAAAAATGGTTTAGATAAAACGCATTAAAGATGGGAAGTGGGGGCTACGTCATAAATCAGTATACAATCTACCGGGGAGTGACGTCATGCTACATTTTAACTCAGTGTGTTGTTGTAATCTTTATAAACGTAAAAATGAAAAACTACGGGTCCAATTTTTTTTTAATGTATACATGACGGACAAAAAAAATGTATTATATATTTCAATAAGACCATTAAAATAAACTTTTAAACGTCACAAATTATAAGAAAAATGAGAAAAGAGAGTAGAAGCGGCAAGAAAGTCCATAGTTGCTAATAGTTTTACAATACGAGTACTTTGTTTATTTTTTTTTTGCAGTAGATCATTCCTATTAAAACCCATAAACCAGCATTCCTTCTAAAAAAATATCATCCGCTCTTCAATTCCTCCCCTTTTACAACATAACATACCAAATAAGGCCAACCTCCTACGTATACGTCTGCCTCATGTACAAAATACATAACTCTCACACCTACGTATGTAAGAGACATTTGTCTCATAAAATATTCGTGTCTCTACAAGAAACTATTCAGACATCTTGAATTTCTACATATGTTCTTAGTATTATGTAAGTGGAACTGGAAATGGATTTTCTGGATGTCTTGTCATATATATTTAATCCTGAAATGTTTATGTCCCCTTGCGCAGCTGAGTCTTGTAAAAAACTAGATGTCTGTCTTCTGCTAAAAAAGACTCCTAGTCTTTTTAAGATTAATAGACCGGTAATGTTTTTTGAGGGGTTTAAGAATCTGTAAGTTCGTCAGTTGGTGCTGACATCTCTTTGAGGCGCGCGTGGAACACAACGCGCCGTCGACCCGGGCCTGGTCCTTATCGGACGGTGAGCTACCCATTGCTCACAGTCCGCAAGCACGCGCCTACAGTGGCCGGAAGTCGTCTCGTGACTCCCGACGCCCGGGGCGTCTCTTGCGGTGACTAGGGGCGCGAGGGCGCGAATCTTGTCCAAAACCAAAACCTTTCCCAACCTTTCCCAAGAATGGGGCTACCCAGTGCAAAAGGATTTTTTCAAATCCGACTAGTAGTTCCGGAGATTACCACCTACATACAAACTTACAAACAAACAAACAATTAAACAAATAGAATAGTATAGAATATTTATTTATTTGCTCAGAATGTAGGTATTTACAGTAATGTTAAAGAATACTTGTACATTCCATTTCCTTACCATTTTGGCATGCAAACATTGATTCAGTTCATCATCAAACATACAAACATTAATACACATCTAAAATTTATCAGCTAGAAAATCCGATACGGAGTAGTAACTTTTATTTAATAGAAGTTCAGTTAGTTTACAACCAAACAAACAAATTTTCATCTTTATTATTAGTACAGATTTTATACAAAGATCTCCTTACCAAAACAAGGTCTTCCGAGTGTTATTACTAACAACTATCGACATAGATCCAACACCGTGTCCATTCGGTCACACCCCTACGCCAGAGGTCTGAAACCACAACGCAATGGCTACTACAACAGAGGCTCTTGTAACAACGGGACCCCATTACACCTTCACGACCCTGTTTCACAACGGTTTGAATATAAAGGACAGACATTATCGGGTGGGCAGAGATGTAGATGTAACTTGTCTGTTTGTTTTTGAATAATTTCTGTATATTTGATTTATAAAGCCAAAGAGTGATGTCATATTGAAAATAAAAATTACAGTACGATGTTTATGTCATTCTCGTCGATGTAATTACCAGCTAAAGAAAATATTAGATTTTTAGATAGTATAAGTCTTCATTATTTAAGGTACCAACTTTGTCACCTTGTAAACTAAAATCTAGCCAGAAAGCTTTTATCTATGTCGGCGCATCACAAATATGCGCGTGATAGACCGCGGAAAGGCGCGGTGTGTCGGGGTACCGAACCCGTACGCGACGGCCGCTGCGAGCCCTCGACACCACTCAACTGACAAACGCGCTCCACTACGGTCATTCCTTTGTACTGTTCTATAAACGTTGAAGAGAATATAATAGAATATTCTTTATTTTGTACACCATAAAAATTACAGATATAAATGTAGAAATTTTACATAGGGTGACACAATGGGTGGTCCTATCGCTAAAAGCGATCTTTTACAGACAACCTTTGGATGGATTAAAGTAAGAAGGAGAGACAATACTGCAGGCAGTCAGTGGTGTTCCATTTACATACTATATGTACATACATACATAAAGCATATACTTATATAAATATGGACATATACAATAATATACATGAAACAAGAGCAAGGAACTTTATGTAATGATGATGTCTAAGGAGAGTAGAAGTATTTTTTCACCATTGTGAATTATAGCAATATGGCTGTTTTCATTTCCACTACTTATTTTATTATAAACTCCAATTGAGCCCAGTCAATCAAAAACGGGAAACACAGACACGGGGAACACGGGAATCAAAAAGTATTTTTGAAGTTCACACAGAAACGGACTGATCGACACAAAGTCGTTCCATTTTATATTATGTAAGGTTCTAGGTGCCCAACGGATATAGCATCGAAGAAAATTGACTCCTCCTATTTCATTTCATCTTAACGTCCAAAAACTTTACCAAATAGCCGTAGCCCGTAGGCTATAGACTACAACCTGAAGTATTCATAGCCGCGGTGACGACACGGGCCAGTAATAGAGGTACCGTCATTACACGCGAGGTGGCGTTATGAGCGTCATCAGACGCGGTTGCTACGTATATGAGTAGTGATGAGACATTCGGGGTGGCGATATCGATAGGTAGTTTTGAAATGGGACTTTAAAATAAATAAGTTGAACTACAAATTAAGAAAAGTGTACGTCTTTGTGTTTAGATCGTCAATACCGACTTACAATATTTGACATTAAGCCCAAGTACATAAGTTTTCCAAAAAAATAACAGGTACTTGGCCATTGAACACGACATCCAAGAAGCTTTACATATTTATTCAAAAGTAAGAACATAATCAGTCCCTTAATTACTTTCCTACCGTATAATTGTCTAAACTCTTACGAAACGCCAATAACGATATAAAATGAATAGTATACACGTCTAGGCTTAATATAATCCAAAAATAACTATCTAAATTACGAAATAATATTCGGAAGAAAACATCATCATTATGATTCTCCTATCCTGATCTAGTCACCCCCTTTCTAGCCATATCATCTTTCATACAGTCCATTCGTCGTTTCTTTGGAAAAAAAATCGGAAGAAAACATAATATTATTATCGAATACCTAAAATGTTATTTTTCATAATATTATGAACATTAACAAATACTAAACTAACAAGTAAAACATTTTATTCGTCCCTGGAGGCGAAATAACATATCCAAAACGATGTGTTTAGAAAATAAACAAAATTATGCCGAATTTGTTCTAATAATATCAGCTATTCCCAATGATTTTATAGTATAATACCTACTTATCCGTTTTGTGGTAAGCCAGTCATTGGTTTATGCTAATTCTGATTTTGTTTTCAATTGCTGTCAATAAGCTTAGTAGCTGATTTAATTGAATGTGAAAGTTTATTACGTTAAAAGCGTGTGTTATTTAGGCATTATAAATTAACCCTATTATCTTTTTGCCTCACATCATCACTAATGAACATCATAATTATATTTTTTCCACTAAAATCAATTTATTATAATTATTATAATTGCAATGGATGACAGAATTAATCGTAAGTATTATATTACTATTTGGTTTTTCTTTTTTGACAGAAGTAATTATTTCCGTTAAGTCCATTTAATGGTGAGGAATAAACTAACATTGTGTCATAGGTCCAAAAACATTTAAAAAAAAAATAAGCACAACTATCGATACATCGATCCACATTCGTGTCCCATCCCTACAGAATCGGAAGGGTCCTACTACACTCATTTCACGTGACATTACTCGAGTTGACCCGTCTATGGTCGTTGTCCGGTGTCTCATGTTATAGGCTGTAGCGGATGGACCAAGTTTTAATTGTAAG
Organism: Agrochola lota; assembly: GCA_947364205.1. Lineage (NCBI taxonomy): Eukaryota > Metazoa > Arthropoda > Insecta > Lepidoptera > Noctuidae > Agrochola > Agrochola lota. Next base: position 14,655,410 of record OX376244.1, on the reverse strand, counting down.
TCATCAAAGTTAATTTATAGGCGTAGGGTTGAAACAGATAAGATTACACTTACACGAGGGCATTGAGATCCTTTATTTGTGACAATTCGTAAGTCTGGTATACCCTGAATAGTCAGTACCGCTGGCAAAAAATGTTTATTGTGTTTTTATTCTGCGACTACTATAGTTGTTCAAGGAAAATTCGTGTCGAGGCGAGAGGAGATTACTTAGATCAGTTTTAATAAGTGGTTAAACTATTACTATATCCAATAGTTTTAGATGATTATTAAAAAAAAACCGGCCAAGGGCGTGTCGGACCAAGCACACCGAAGGGTTCCGTAGTTGGGATGAATTTATCCCAAAAACAAAGTTCTGTGCCCAGAATAAACTACAACTGTGCTTCACCCAAAGCAACCTGCGAGTAGGTAGGAAGGAAGACATTTTGGTTGCGAACCATGATTTTTTTTTTAAATTTTCATCGGCGAGGCATATATTCGTCAGAGAAGTCTAACACTACTGTTGTAGGCCATCTCTTGACCAATAGTGGAACTAATGTAATTTTTGTTGATGATTTCTGAAAAAATGTGCTATTTAGAAACATCGTTTTATTTTTCCTGTAATCTTTACATAAAGTTCGATCACAAAGAAAAAATATCTGATTTTTCTCTATGCAAACTTCGGAGATAAGGGTAACGGTATATTTTTTTATATTTTTCGTCAAAAGTGGAAAAGTATACGGCTTAAAAATAAGAAAAATGTTTGAAAATGTGCGAATAATCTTTCATACGATACCCCACATGCACTAGTAGCCCCACTTCGAATTTTTGAGCGCCCCGTTCAGTTCTCGTTGTAAAAAAAAATTGTTTCTTTCTTATTTGCTAAATCGTTGGACAAACTTCATCTAAAATTATTCCAAATTTCAAGTTGATGGCTTTAGTAGTTCTTGAGATATCTAGCTGTGACAGACACACGGACAGAGACTGAGTCGCACCATAAGGGTTCCTTTTTACCATTTCGGTACGGAACCCTAAAAATAAAACATCACAAACATCGTTTTTATTTTTAGTGTTTATTAGTGGAAACTTATAAATGCCCTTCAATTTTATATTGTTTAAGAACACTGTATAAGTTAGCTGTAAGTTTCCCAACGAGAATAAATTAAAATTTCAACAACAATTTTTTTTAAGAATGCCGTTTAGTCGGCCTCTATATTTGTATTTTTTTAAGAATCGATCACTCCGGGTCCCAAGTTTAAAAAAAAATCGCCAATGCACCTCGCATTCGCTTATAACTCAAGCCCCATCATTACACGAATATTCGACAATCATTGGTCCGAAGCGCGGGCATTTTTTACAAATGCCCGGATTTTGCCCAGGGGTAAAAATGGGCCACTTTTCATCGTCGTTTCACTCGTAATGGTGGGTTCTGTGTAAGCCCGGTATGATGTGGGTGATAATACCCATGGATACGATAGGACATTGGTGTTTAAGTGTGAATGGGAATTTAGTTCATGTTTTTATTGTATCAGTGAAAATTTCATAGATTCTATTGGCACTGCCAGTTAAACTTTTATTTTCGCTTGAGTATAGATTTCGATGTTTTTGTTGGTATATTGACGTGTGCTTGCTGTGATTATGGCAATTAATTTTTTTAAATGTTTTGTGTTGAGTAATATAAATTAGTTTGCATACTATTGCATAGAATCAAGTTTTTTTCTAACTGAAGAGACAGCTGTGCACCTGGGGAGTTTGTTGCGCCATTTCTTCTTCATGAAGCGTTTTGGAGGACTGTCTTATGTAATTTTTACGTTCGAAAATTGCTGATTCTTAGCCTAGTTTGAATAAATGACTTTTGAATTTTGAAAAAAAAATAAGGCTAAGACTTGCCAGTCTGATTTTATATTTGGGCGAGAAGGGGGCATAGACAAAGTGGCGTTCTATCAGCAATAACGATGATGGATGAGTTAAAAATGAATTGGATTGAGATAAAACCGTATATCAATCATGTTAAAAGTCGTTGTAGAAATACGAAACGCTTAAAAAGCCCACTTGTCTAAGCCCTCAGGTCAAATTGAAATGATCTTTTAATATTTTGTTTCGAGATTATGGTTTGTTAGCGAGATAAGTAATACAACACTTAATAGTAAATGGCAAAACAAATACAAAAGAAACGATTTTTTAAGTTCAAGTTAATAGTATTTTTATCAATGCGACGACAATTATAGGTAACCGGTTTTAGAATCGATAAGAAATATTTTCCCATTCTTTAACGTGAGTTCCTAAAACGACTTATTGGTGATTCGCACGAATTTACTCGACCGGAACGGGCGAATCCACACTTTAAAAGTATCTAGCATAATTACCTATTATTCTAAATTGACGACGCGCCCCGGCTTCGCTCGATTTTACGACTTGACAAAACGTCGAGATGTCTTTGGTATACGTACATAATTTTAAAAGCGTCTAGTAATTTTAATATAAGTGTATGTATGTTTAAACACGTAACCTTCCGAAAAAAAAATTCTAAATGATGTTGAAAACCGCATCAAAATCCTTTGGGTAGTTGAGAAGAACAACGCGGTCAGACAGACACGATAAGTGTATTTACTTTACATATGAATGTTTGAAAATGTTTTATTTGTGATCTTTTTGAATCCTTTGTTAAACAAACAGTAAAATACCAATTCAAAATATTCCACAAACCATTACCTAAATAAACCACTTAAAATCTCCAAACCTATAAACTTACGAATTTAACTGCAAGAATCAATCTAAATTAAAGTTACATAGAAGGAATTCTGCGGCCATTAGTCAAGATTACTTGCCCGCAAAGATAAGCGCTCACTATGTCTAGAAAGAGTGATTTTGTGGAATAAAGCGTTCATTTTGAACTATTTGTCGGCGATCACGATGTATGAACGGCTTATGATATTATTTGACGGTAAATTCTTATTGAACGTTTAGTTTTGGGGATAATTCTCTACCAATGATCTATTTTTGTTTGCTGGTCAGTATTGCGTTTATCACATTGACAAACAAACAGTTAAGGCACATTTTCATTAGTCGATAAAGGCTTGTGCAGACCAGCGTGACTTGTCGCGCGATGCGACACGAACAATACAATTTATAAGAAAACTTCACAGTATAACAATAAGCGGTGTCGCACTGGTCTGCACAAGCCTTTACTCGGTCGATATACAGCATGCGGGAACTCCCCGCAGGTGAAGGTAATGAGTAATAAAAGTCATAAGTCGATAATGCGGTTGGTACACTGTCTGCGGGGAATCTCCGTAGCGGGCGGAGCGGCCAATGACATTCATCGGTCGGTAAAAACCGTGAGTGGAGACTCACACCCAACCAACATGAGCCTTCACAGCAACTGCCAAACGAGCGGTGCAGGTTCTCCGTATACCGCAACGGTTGCGGTCCCTCCCTATCGACTAACGAAACCGGTTCTCCACATGCGGGCCCTATGGCGTTAAAGAAATCTCCCGCATCCCGCACACGAGTCTTATCGACCAATGAAAATGAGCCTCTAGGTATAGCATATAGTTTTATTGTACTGAAGAATGAATCGGTATGCTTACAAACATAGAAATGTCAGCAGTGATGGCATCTCGAAGTACGTAGATACCAGTACCATAATAGGAGACTAGAGAATTAGAAGTAGTACTACAGCTCTTTTTGAAGTCTTCAGGGGAAATAGTACTCCCATATCTATATCTGCCTTCTAGCAGCGTTGCTGTGACCCACTTTAAAAGTTATGGATAACAGTGTAATTGCAAGCAGATGCGACATTTTCCTCTGTGATTACAACGCACCTGGGATGTTTGTGGTATTCTAAATGATTACCCACAAAGTGGGTTGCTCGATTTTTTACCCACTGATAACATAAAAAGCAGTGGTAACGGCCCGACCCACGAGATGTAGGTCGTGGGTCGTCGTAATTTCATCGCCACTGTTCTCAAAAACGGTGAAGGAAAACATCGTGACGAAGCCGGCATGTCCTAAGACCAAAAATTCTAAGACATGTGAGATCTACCAACCCGCACTAGGCCCGCGTACAGCCCACTCATGACAGATGATATAGCTAGAATAACTACCGAGATGACGACTAATAGAGAAGTATAGAAGAAAAAGACATGTTGCACCGACTCTAAATAAATTGGAATCCTAAAAGCAAGAGAATGATGACGATTTTACTTGTAACACTCGTATACGTGTATGTAGGTGTGTGTATACGTGCAATCTCCAACCAATTTCCCAACAGTGATTAGATACAATCAATGCACATAGAACAGCAACTTCGCAAAACATCGTATACATTCGGGTACAGTCGTAATTTCTCGGAGACTGTCACAACTTTCCGAAAGATAAAGTTAAGTTAAAGTTTCTCATTCGGAACTCATTAGCTGCACATGTTTATAGTTTACGAACATGTTAGTACGAATGTGTCGGAGCAAATATGTTGGTATGAATATGTGGACTTTGGGTTGCAATTTTGTACTGATGGTGAATTCATTTTTGGTAGATATACCCCTATTACATGGGACTAACAGAACCGGCGTAATGTGGGTGTACTATAGGTACTGCTTAACCCTTCGGGGATTATAGACGTGATGTTATGTAATTTGTTATGTTAGGAACCAGAAATAGGACATAGGCAATTGTTGTACTTTGGAGATTCCTATGTCAAGCATTTATCTTACAGGAATAGCCTGATAGCAAATGAAACTTAGCGTTAAGGCTCCGTGCACGAAAAAAAGCCCTTTTTCGTCACAAACTTATCTAATTGTAAAAAAGCTTTAAATAATTGAAACAAATGATATGGTTTGCTAAATAATAGGAAAAAATACATTACTGACGGGTGTAAAAAAATGATTTTAAATGTTCAAAATACAAAGTAGTTTCTTGTAAAAAAGTGATCAAACGTCAGACTCACGTAAGTTTTTGGAAAACTTGTTGCGAATATTTGTGACTTTCCATGAATACTTAACTTATTTGAAAAATCCCTTTCTGCCACATGCAAAACCAAGAACTCGAATTTTAAAATCACAAATAGTTTTGTTTAAATTATTTTTTCCTTTCTCACAACTAATGAACACAATTGATCAAAATTAGATTTCGTGCACGGCCTCTTAATGCAATATTATTTTTTTTTTACTAGCCTCCGTTGTCCTGCTCCAGAGCAAAGGCCTCTCTTTACTCCTTCCATCTTTCACAAGCCCGTGCGTCCTGGATTGGAAGACTTTTGAATATCTACAATTTTTCAAAATTGTAGTGAGCTACCACGGATAGATATGCTCTGACCCCAAATAAATTAGGATTTGGAAAGGAGAATGATAATGAATTCGTGAAATTGTGAGGAAAGTTTTGAGTATAAATATGGGTTCGGTGAATGATGATACGGCTAGAAAAATGGTGTCTACTGAGATGACGACTAATAGAGAAGTATGGAAGCTGAAGAGATGTTACCCCGACCCCAAATATTTAATAATTATGATTTGAAAAGAAGAATGCTGATGATATCAACTGTTACTCAACAAAACCGGTGCCAATAGTGCCAGCAACATCAATCTTAAACTCAGCACCTACCTACCAGAAATCTTTCAAAAACTTAAACTACCCGATTTATCATGCGAAACTAAATCGATTTGTAATATACATAGCGATCACGTGGCGTCCTCGTGACGCGTCCTTCCCGCTCTCGTTTCGCCCCCGTGTCGCCTTTGTCTCGTCGCAATGGACAGTAGACTTCAGAACTATTTATCTTACAATATTCTATCAGATGTTGGTATTATTTGTTTCATTTTCTCCTAAAATGTATAATTCTTGTATTGTGGGGTTGTATTCTGCATTAAATTTGTAATGAAGCCGGCTTGTCAAAATTGTTGGTACCTACCTTAATAGCTAAATAATTATCTAGTTGTTCAAAATCTTAAATTCACTAACATACAACTCACAACCGAAATCACTGGGTATAGAAGCATGAAATTTTGCACAAGGGTTCCTTACATAACGAAAGTGAGCTAGTGCTCATTGGTATCGGCCCCGACTTACGAGTTGTAGGTCATAGATTTGAACCCAGACAGGCGCTTTACTTTGTGTATATAATTTCATCACCACTGCTCTCAAGCGTCAGGAAACTGTCATGTCCTAGAACGAAAATTTCGAAGATATGTGACTACTACCAACCCGCACTAAGCCCGCGTGGTAGATTATAGCCCACTCCCTCTCGAAGTGATGAGGCTGTGTCCCAGAAGTGGGAACATTTTAGGCTGAATATGAGCTAGTGCACAGGAGGGATTTTTGAAAATTAGTCCCTTATTTAAATAGGGGATGAAATTTTGTATGACAGTCATCTTATTTTTGCCGATGATTAATCCTATCTTAAGTAAGGAAATAGTTTATTACATTACAAGCCGTGTGTCCGCCTTGTAATGTTATACTCTTTTTTTACATAAGGGTACTGCTGAATTATCTTTTGTCCAAGCCATTACATTTCAGCCTATCCATGTTTCTAGAATAGATCGCCGCAAGCGATGACGCTGGCAAGATTATGTATTTTTTTTCTTAGTAAAAATGTTTTTATATCATAAAGTGTTGAGAATTGTACTGTACAGAGCTACCCTTTGACTGTTACTAAGAAAAGAAAAAAGTAAGTGTGTTAGTTAGAGTTAGTAAAAATCTTCGTTCTACCAACAATCGTCTTCTACGATGTCCTTCTCATCGTTCTGGTTTTATTCACTCTTCTTTCTTTGTCCAGGCGGTTTTTCTTTGGAATGCGCTCCCTCTGAACATCAGGATGGCAACTAGTCGGTTATCTTTCAAAGTGAAGGCACGTGAACATATTCGTAAAAAGTTGGCGGAATCATTGCAGCGCTGATTTGTTGGATTTGTTTTCTCCTCTACCAATCGTTATTTCTCCTGACAAAGTTTATTCGGTTTATATGTATGTATGTATGTATCTATGTATTAGTGTGTATTAATTTTCAAGTTATCTATCCCTTATATTGCACCTGCTATGTTTTGTCTCTGCATCACCCTAAGGTTGACTGGTAGAAAATGCCTCAGGCATTAAGTCCGCCTTTGTACAGTTTTTTACTTGTGCATGAAGTTTTAATAAATAAAAGCACTCGTGTTATTTTAATTTGTTCGAGTTAATTACATTATTCACTTCCACTCATCATCATGATCTTCATCTGTCATGATGGCCCAGTGGTTAAGGCCTCGCCTTTCATGTACGAGGTTGTGGGTTCAAATCCGGGCAAGTACCAATGTGACTTTTTCAATTCATATGTACTTTCTGAGTTTATCTTAGACATTACTGACATCGGTGAAGGAAAACATCGTGATGAAACCTGGACTTATATAGTTAATATAAGTCTGAAATCACCAACCCGTCTTGAACAAGCGTGGTGATCAATGCTCGTGCCTTCTCTGTATGAGAAGAGGCCTTTGCCCTGCAGTGGGACAATAATAGGCTGATATTATTATTATTATTTTTACTTCCACTACTACCGTAAGAGATAGCAATCTTTTTCATCTTAGTTAGTCGATAGAAATCCAATTGACATCAAAGGCTTCTCCTTTATCAGTAGTATCCATAAAATTTTCTATCTTACAGTTGAAACACAGGAACAGATAGCTTTTTTTATAATTATTTTAGTTGATGCCGAATCATCAAATCGACAATCCCGCTGACACAATAATGACAGCCCCAAAAATACAACATCAATATGCAAAATACGCAATAAACGAGAAACCGTCATTTAAATTCGCATTAACCCGGAACTAAACAAAACGGGACAAGCACACCGGAATAAATTCCCGCTGAATCGGGAAAATTCCCTTTAAAATAAATATCATTTTGGAAACTATACCGCTTTGAACATCGACAGTTTTGTAGGAACGAAACACCAGAACGAAATATAAAACATTTTGGGAACAACGCTTTCGCTGGAAAGCAGCCAGGGTTAAATAAATATATATAGACCACAGAGAACGGAGAAGCCCCGACGGCCGCTGCTAGAGGCGGCATTGCAACACTTTCCATACAAAAGCGTGTCACCGTTTACTCGCGAACTTCGACACGAACGTCGTATAGGAACTGACAGCTTTGTCTGTGGTCCTTGACAGAAGTTTTGCGCTCATCGTACTTTCAACGCTACGAATTATACTGCTGGCTAGACGCGCCAATTTCGAGCTCTGTGGTATAAAACCACAGTTGAATTATACTTGTTGGTAAAAAAGGTTGAAAATCTTTCTTTTTCCACCAAGTGAAAATTTGAAGGGACCGGATTTTTTGCTGATTTTGAAAAGAGAATTGTTTTGTTTAATCAGCTGGTTTTGGTTTTCTCCGCAACTAAAGGAAAAAAGTATAATATTTTGTGGTAGAAGGGTTGTATACCCTTTCTTTGTGATAACACAAAATGTTTTGCGGTGCTAGCACACATAGTTTGCCTTAAATAATGGAAAGGCATGCCCGAAAAAATATACTTATATTCCTTTCTTACCTTATTTGAGATCTTTAGACCGTAATCTATAATCGTTATTAACCCGTGATTTAACTTACACATATTCCTGTCTCTTTCTTGCACCTGAAGTTTGACAGTAGTGCGACAGTGACATTCCTATCAGAGGTAGCGTTATTAGTATGTGCAAAGTAATGTTTATAACTCTCGGCCTGACATTCAGACTTTCGATTGAGAAAAAAAATATTTCAGAACTCACTAATATAGTTAAAAGATTGATAAAATTATAAACATTATTTTTTCAGTTCGGTAAAGAGTTACTAGTGTAATAATGGACGTTTACGGGTTACTATTACAATGATTGATATGAGATAGCGCTGCCAACTTGTTACTGTGTAGTGCCAACTATTTTATCAACATTAAATTTGCCTCATGTCACACTGAAAGAATACATTTTGTTTTGATGAAATTATTTCACGAATCGCTCTTTTTTTTTAACACTAAACACCATTGCTGTGTTCTCTTTAAACCGAAAGGGGCACCGATAGAATTCATTATCATTATCTTTCCCTTATTCCAATTTACTTGGGGTGGGGACAGCATGTCTTGTCTTTCCATACTTTTCTAATAGCCGTCACACAGTTCACCAATCGTTTCTTTGGTATTCCTCTACTCTTATAGTCATCATACATCTCATTCATACTCAAAACTACAGAATACAGAATAGAATTTCAGGCGCAAATGTTTCTTGGTTAAAGTAAACACAATAACTCAAGGATTGCATTTTGGCTACGCCGTAGCAGTCGTAGCTGTCACTGCTACGCATGCTACGGTGGCGTAGCAAGTAATCGATTCGCTACGCGTTGCCACTTTTGAACTTTGTATAGTCTGTTCCAGAAGTATATGATGAAAATGTAAACAAATGGATCAGAAAACGTGTCCGGATGCCATGTTTTGTAGTACCACTAAACAATTTTGTACTTTGATTTGATTATTTGAAACAATAATAATGTTGAAAAAATGTTATGATATAAAGTTGAGACTTTCTAAATACAGATGATTGTGTTACTTATTCTCTTTGTGAGTGATTGCGTAAGAATTAAATCTGAATAGGGTTTGTTTACACTTCCATCGATACTTTTGGAACAGACTATAGCGACGTTTATTTTGTATTTTCCCGACTGCACGAAAGAAGAGGGTAATGTTTTATTATTTTAATACCTTATTTATTTCATGAAGTTTCAATAACACAGTGTTGTGAGAAAAAATAAGGATTATCCCATTTCAAACGATACTGACCTACTCCAACTAGAAATTAAACGCCAAAAATAGACGAAAAACATCTCCATATTTAATGAAAGCTATTTTCAAACTAAGCACGAGCAATTTAAGGAAGCTAAAAGGAAATAATTTAAGCAACACGCGTTGTTCGTTTCCCGATAGAAAACTCCGTCCAAAGAATTTAGAAAGTTTGCCTTTAATTAAATCGGGGAAAAAGAAAATGTCGAGAACAATATATTAGTTAGTTTCAAGTAATACAGTTTGCTGATCAGTCGATGGGAAAACAAACGAAATTGCTGGTGATTTTTGGTAGGTTTTAGATTTTTTGGTTTAGTTTAGTGTGTGACTGTCGGACTGCCAAGTCGTAGGTCTCGAGTTCGAACCTCTGACTTTTCGGATTCATGTGCGTATTGTATAATTTTCACTTTTGACGTTTTTTCACGGCATGCCTGAGAGATATTTCTCGATGGCATGTGATGCTAAGTTAGAGGCTCATGGGCGGCATATAAAGTCTCACACCAAGTTAGTCAGTAACCAAACGAAAAAGAAGACCAGGATATTTGTAGTTATTCCATGTTTATGATTTTTCCGATGTTTTGTCTAAGAAAAGGGAGTTTATACTTTGATTAATGTTCTACCCCTTTATTTATAAACGCGGTGTTAAGTTATGCCAAATGTACTCGAACACCCCAGAAAATGTATTTCAAAATGTAATTCTGAATTCTATACGTATAATTTACGCACGTTATGAGCGTTTATTCTGAAAGTGGGCAACGTCGCAAATAGATGTCAAATATTTTGCTATTTTGATTAATTTGGCAATATTACTGTATGGAAATAAGAAATGTGGCTAACTAGCGAACTAGAATATGGATTATGGAATGCAATAATTAATATCGTAACACCGAATATTTAGTTTTAGACATTTAAAAAAAGTATTTGGAAACTTTCCAAACGCCTTTTTTACACCTAAAACAGGTACAAGATCATATTCAATGTTATAATTCCAATTCATTATTAATATTCTAGTTCGCTGGTTAGCCACATTTCTTATTTCCATACAGTAATAATGCCAAATTAATCAAAACAGGTCAATTTTTGACAGCTATTTGCGACGTTGCCAACTTTTAGGATAAACGCTCTTAAGCCGTTGATCGCAGCTGTCATTCATAGTTCTTTGACAGTTGTTACGTCTAGTCAGAAGCCCAAAAGTCTGACAACCAGTCTTACCAAGGGGTATCGTGTTGCCCAGAAAGGGCAGTACGAAATGAACATTACCTGCATGTACATAATACTTCTAAACGAAGTTTTCAGTGGAAGTAGCCCCACTTACCTTGGTTATCTTTGTTTTTTTTTATGAATTTCATAGGCTTCTCGTAAATGAAAAACTTATATTATCATCAATAACTAATATTTTGTTATTACCTACATCGTGTACTTTTCGTCTTTACGTGTTGCTAATGTGAAGTGGACATTAGTGTTGCGCCAGTAGTGTTGTATCTTCACATTTTGATGTGTCTGCCATATTCAACTCCCACAAAACAATTTCCTCGAGTAAATCACCAACTCCGTAAACAATTAATATTAGAGTGTGCATGTCCATATTTTTGGCTTTCGTCCAGAAAGTTTTGTGCAAAGCAGCGGCTTCAGCGCTTCAAGCCAACAGATAATCACTGCGAACCAACGTCTTGGCAGCAATCGCGACTTTATCTTTGGCGACTTTCAGTTTTGCTGTGATACGGCTTAAAATATTGTCTTTGGTAACTGATTTTTGGATTCACTTTGAGAGAGAAACTTCCTAATTTACACTGATTTGGAAACTTTATTTTTCAAGCTGCTGTAAAAATACTCTGTTGGTAGCTGTAACGTGATATGTACACTCAAACTTACAGTTAGACCTTACATGCTTTCAGAAATCAGGGCTTAAGGCTTGTGCAGACCAGCGCGACTTGTCGCGCGACGCGACACGAAAAATACAACTTCTAAGAAAACTTCACAGTATAACAATAACCGGTGTCGCGTCGCGCGACAAGTCGCGCTGGTCTGCACAAGCCTTAAAGCGGTGTTCTAGTATAAGGACGAGAATTAAATACAATGAAATATCTTGAATACTTTTTAGATACTGCTTGTAGTTGGTCAATTCTAAGAAATTATAAACACACACATACCTGTAATATAATGTACTTCCATACACCACACCAGTCATTTTCAAGACAGGTTAAGCCGTCGACACCGGTCCTCCCAAGTTTTACTTATGATAGTTATTGTGATTAGGTATATTTAGAAGCCTCAAAGTCTGACAACCGGAATCAACCAAGAATGGATAACCTTGCAAGTATAATAAAAACATTTGGAATCTTTTATACGAAATAAAACCAAACTGAGAGACATACTTCCTCATCTAATCTATAACTATTCTATATATAAACATATTATTAATTAAAGTCGACTTTCCTTTGTTTGTGAGACCGCGTTTTTCTTCTAAACTCAACGATTTTGATGCGGTTTTCACCAGCATTTACAGCATTTAATCCAGTGTTTTAACACTTACATATAATAAAGAAATCTTAATGTTTTGTCAAGTCCTAAAAACCAATTAAAAATAAAACACAAATAGAAAGTAACATAGCATTTTTAACACATTTCAAAGGCAACGAAAATACCAAAAAGAGAAGATAACCACGCTATTTTATCTCTTAATTTGCCCAAAATCCTAAATGCCAGTTCAAATGAGACCGACACAGCAGCTTTCAAAGAACAAACATACAAAAGACTGCAACATACGAATGCAAAGTTTATAATAAGCCAACACTAGGAAAACATGCCCAAACTGTAATTAGGAAAGCTACAGTAAAAGCAAGTTGTATATTTACAGTTTTTAATTATGGACGAACAGTTTATTCAAGTTTTGTTGACTGGGAGCCAATTGAGCTAGTATTTGTGTAAGACTTTATAAAACTAGTTACATTTTGGTAGCTTCGTCTCTGTAATTTATCAGGTTATTTTGGCGCTTTATAGGTACTTAACTTATAGCAGTAAAAAATCAAAAGTCATTTATTCAAACTAGGCTGAGAATAAGCACTTTTCGAACGTCAAAATTACATAAGACAGTCCCCCAAAACGCCAAGTGGTGAAGGGTGCTTCACCACTTCCTAGTGCATTAGCTGGGAAGAAGAAGTGGCGCTACAAACTCCCCAGCAGCACAGCTGCCTGTTCAGTTGAAAAAAAAAAAGATTCTATATAATAGTATGCAATATAAATTACATTACGCAACACAAAAACATAATTTAAATTATTAGCCATATGTCAGCTAGCACACGCCAATATACCAACGAAAATCATCGAGAACTGTACTCAGGCAGAAAAAAATACTAAACGTAAACAGAACTTAATATCTAAATAAAACCCTCCAGGCATAAAGGGCGTGCCCGCTTACATATAGATGTCGGAGGATGGTTAGTTAAAATATGCCTGATAACCAAAGAGACTCATCTCTTTCGTTATCAGGCATATTTAACTACTGTGGGCGCACCAATGGGTAGTGTTGGTTATTGCGCAATAGAAAAATCGTTGCAGTTCAGATCAATTATAATTTACAATAACATTACTCACACAAGCATTTCACACATTGTAGGTACACAATACAACTATTCGAAACGCGGGACAGTTCCTAGACTGGAGGTTCTGTTCTCTAGAACGGTCTAAAGGCAAGTGCCGTCGCCCTGGCGCCCCTCCATTAGCTAGGCTCCGACGTAGCACGAAGTAAGCCGAGTGTTAGTGCTGCCACTACTCGGGTCACGTGCTGCGCTTCGTTTAGCGACCGTACTAATAACCGTCTCCGACATAGATATATATAGCTGTAACTGGAAGTTATAAATGATAAACTATAAAGTAAATAGTGATATAGAAATAGAACCAGAAATTAGTTTATTTTGCAGCTAATACCTATGCAGGTACACAGCAGAAAAATAACCATAATCTGCCTATAAAGTTTCCTACTGTTGGGACTCAGGCCTACGAGAGGGAGTGGGCTATAACCTACCACGCGGCCTCAGTGCGGGTTGGTAGATGTTACACACGTCTTCAAAATTTAGGTTCTAGGCCATGCCGGCTTCCCCACGATGTTTTCCTTCACCGTTTTGAGAGCAGTGTTGATGAAATTATTTACACAAACAAAACGCGTGGGTTCGAACTCAACCGGCTCGAAAGTCAGGGCTGTTACCACTGGGCTAACACTGATCTCAGGTACACAGGTTAAACACAAATTAAAATGAAAATAAGTGGTTTAAAATATTATCTACAGCTAGGTTACATTAGTGTTAGTTACCAGTGAGCGCCAAACTAGACAGTTGATAGTTGGTTGGTGATCCTGGAGCTCGAAAATAATATACGAGTATATGAGTGAGTGTATATAATTTTATTGTTTTACATTTAACATAACATTTATTCAAAAATAAGAATTGGTAAAATATACGTACAGTATAAATCTTAGAAATAATGCAGTTGTAGGTATTACAAAGTTTATATAAATATAATATGTACACTATACTTAGCTCGTGGCTAAGTGAGGAGCTCGTGGCTTAGTAATAACAGCCGCACGGGTCGATCCACGAGGTTAAGCAACGCTTGCCGGGGTTGATCCGTGGATGGGTGACCATCTTTACATACCGAGACTCCTCCGTGCCTCGGAAAGCACGTTAAGCCGTTGCCGTTGGTCCCGGCTGTCATTCGTGGATCTTTGGCAGTCGTTACGGGTCGTCAAAGCCCGAGAGTGAAAACCTGTCTTACCAAGGGGTATCGTATTACCCAGTTACTGGGTTGTAGAGGTCAGATAGGCAGTCGCTCCATGTAAAATACTGGTATTCAGCTGTATCCGGTTAGACTGGAAGCCGACCCCAACATAGTCGGGAAAAGGCCAGGCATATTGATTGATGTGAGTATAACACACACCTCTGACTATGCTTCGGGAACATAGGCGGGATGTATGTAAGACGCCCCTTTGTCAGGAACACAGCATTGCAAACATCTTACATTGTTATAATACCAGCCTTTTACCGTCCCACTGCAGGGCAAATGCCTCTTCTCATACAGAGAAGGCAGGAGGATTGGTCACCATACTGGCTCAAGACGGGTTGACGACGTCAAACGTATAGGTAATACGGGCTGGTATCCGCAACTCCACGACTAAGCGCGTATTTTGCGTACGGGTGGGAAAATCGGTTATTCGATCCACCCCAGCTCCTCAAAGAAGGCCAGCAACGCCTTGGTGTCACTGACAATCTCACGTAGGGTACCTGGGCTAGTGAAGTACTTTGCCCTGTATGCGGCTACCGCCGGGCAGTATAACACACACACACACACACACACACACACACACACACACACACACACATACACACACACACACACACATGAGCACAAGAGCTGCTGTCTCGTCGTCCTCCATGCAGGCTCTGCACAGTGGACTGTCTGTGACTCCTATGACAAAGAGGTGTTTATTAAATGACCCATGGCCAGTTACAGCTGCTGTGACTGTACGCAGCTGTTGTTTCGTTAGTCGAAGAACCTGTTTCGTGAGGCGGCCATCAATTGTAGGGAGTGCCTCCTTAGCCATGTCAAACGTATTTAATTATAAGACCAGGTTTCCTCACGATCTTTTCCTTCTCCGATGTCAGTCCTTCAATGTTGCAATGGAATAATTTATAGAATAACTTTGACGCTGCAACGATAAACTTCTTCGTGTGCAATGTTTTCAAATTACATGGACCAGAATTTTCTCCAGAGACTATTCGCTTGTCACAGATTGTAATTTTATAATCACCTAATTGCATGATATGCCATACTAAGATCGTTGAGCTCCTTAAACTCTGAGTTGAGCTGTACGGTCACTGACAAATGCGTGCACTGACTGGACAGGTCCTCTCAATCTGTGTGGTTCTTTCCTCAAAAGACCATCTCAGACACCAATCTACATGATCTTCACATGATCTGACCAAGATAATGTCTGGACTTTAAAAGAGACTGTGACCTCTGAGTTTGTTTCGGCCTTTCTTCTCGGAGTAGTCAGATAGGAAACGCAGACCTCTTCTAATTTAAAAAAATATGATTGACGTGTAAAAGTGTTTTGTCCAAACCTACTTACAGAAATAAAATCATTTATCATTTATCATTATCATTAAGTCTACCTCAGAAGATCGGTTTTCGGATAAATAATCTACTTACCAACATTTTTAAAGATATCTCCCGTGATTTGCAATGCGGCACTTTCTTGTCATACTTAAAAAGTCAAAATCCAATTTATAAAAGTGTGACTAAAGCAATTACGAAACATATTACATTTTCCATCATCCAAACTTCTTTTCAAGACCGACAAAAGCACGAAAAAACGTCTCCAATATACCGAAGCTATTAATTTTACTTGAAAACCTATTCATAATTTTACTAAATCCAAATCTCGATATTTTCTTTTGAGGAGAATTTTTCATTTCATAAATGCTCTCGGATCGCAAGTAGTGAGTAGACCGATGCGCTGCAAATAGGGAACGGATGGAAATGCTGATACATAATTATGTCGTAGGCGCTTTGAGAGTTGGACTCATCTCATTATAGGGTTAGACATGTTTAGGGTTGACGATACGACCGTTTATAGTGTAGATGATTACTGTTTCTATTTTGTAGCGGATAATATAAGATTTTTTGGGTTTTGGGTTCCCGTGGTAAAAATGAAACGGTTTAGACCTTTGCTGAAATAAACGAAGACTCCCGCGATAAAAGTAAAAAAAAAAATGATTATAAAACAAAAATATCACAATTAAACTAAGCTTATTTATTAAAAAGCAAGAAGCTGGCTATATTATTTGAAACTAGGTCAGGTCAAAAAGAGTTTTGATTGTAACTTAAAGGATATCATATTTCTATCTTGCGAACTTAATTTTGGTGGTCGTAGAGCTCTTTGTGCCTTACCTCGTCCAGGAAAGGACTACCGTCATATCTATTTCTTTCTAAGCATCGTTGTTGTGTTCCAGTTTGAGGATCTGGGATGGCAAAACATCTTCGATAGCCCTGGTAGTGCAGATGTCCATAGGCGGCCTCAACCACTCATCATCGGTTAGAATTTTACATACATCTCTTATTTGTCTGCATCCGGCTCTCGGCGTGGCAACACCGTGTTCGGGTTTGCGCCAAGTCAATCGTCATCTTGAGGATGCGTCGTTGAAAGGTGAAACACGTGTCAATTTCTTATAGGGGTTTTTATGACTCTTTAGGAATAGTTAAGCAGAATAGGCTACTAAATATATCTACGTCTATTTTATTTTACATCGTATCGTCCTCGTCTCGTCACACCTAACCTTATCAGCAATAACGATCTCAGATCCAAAGTATTTCATAAATAACGAGAAGCCTCAGCGATGCACTAACGATACTAGATGACGTCATTAAAATGAATTAATAGACCGCGCGGGTTTATAAGTGATCGGAATGTTATGCTTCGAAGATATTCTGCAATCGTATGCACGTTTAATGTCAGTTTGCAAATTATTCTGTGAACTTCGTGTCTCCTATATATTTTCTTGTTTATTTTCTGTTTTTAATTAATTATGTTTCTTTATTTACTGCTTTGGTATTTTGATTGAATATACTTTCAGTTTTTAGTAAATGTTAGACAAACTTCCTAAAAAGTATTCAAAAGTGCAATTCTTGTTGGGCACGCCACAATTGCGGCGATACGTCCCCTCTTTGAGGAGTGGCTAGAGAGGCGCCACGGCGTTCTCACCGTCCGCCTGACGCAGGTCCTCACCGGACACGGTTTTTTTGGGAGGTTCCTGCTCCAGATAAGACGGGAGGAAATACCCTGGTGTCACCATTGTGTGGATAGCCCGGAGGACACGGTGGAGGTCTACCTAGGCTATCGGCTTGGGCGGAGCATCACCGTGTCCTCGTGGATCAGTAACGGTGATCTCTCGCGCAATGGGTAGCTCGCCGTCCGATAAGCACCAGGCTCAAAGACATGTCAACTGACGGGGTCCGCTGGGGCCCCATGCCTGCCGGGGTCGCGGAAAAGCCCGAAAGGGATTCCGTGGCCCCTGGCAACATACAGGCAACTGAAGGAACACGGGTGGGTTTTAGTCAGTGACAGTCTGACTCGCTCTCCCACTCCACCTAGAGGGGGAGAAGTTATTTGATAATTTCCCACGCAAAATAAAAAATAAGAACAATTCTTGTACATAAACAACGTTAGTTCTAAGTCTTAAGTCGTAATTTCATTTCAGCGACAATCAATGCCATAAACGAGTAAAATAGGAGGTAAATTATAAGTTTTATTGACAGATGAGATGAGAATGAAATTAAAATGCAAAAGTTCTTTATTACGAGTACGAATACGATTATTTTCCCTCTGATTTTATTTGAAGTGACAGTTTCAAGTTCGTGACTATTTTCAATTTGAAATGTGACATTCAATTTAGGGACAGATTTTTTAATAATTTGTTTTTTTTATTTATTTTTTGTAATATAGGCGCGTTGCCAAAATCGGAACTAACGCCGCCATCTTGTTTTTTGAATACATTTCACAAAATAATTGCACAAACGTTTCTACTGTCAACGTCATTCGAGCGCCAAAAGATCAGTGCACATCCAAGTTCTTTACGAGCGATCAATATAGCAAAAAAATTGTTTACACTGTCACTACTATCAATTACATCACTCAAAATTACTAATTCCTTTTTAAAAAGCTCAGAATTCAAGAACAAATTACAACTCTGCTCACTGCTCCAAGAGTAAATACCGTGAAAATTAAAGTTAAGTCCGAAAAACCTTCAATTTTTATCGAAGACTTAACAAAATCAAATGTAAAAAGCCATTACGAACTCCAAAAAGTTTTTTATTAAAATCTTTGCAAAAGAAATTGTTCTCGAACATTATGAAATTATTTCAAACGCCGTGTCTTTAATACTTATTACGTTTACTGGAATTGGCGAATTTTACGTGGAAAACCAACAAATCTAGCAAAAGTTTTCAGACAATGGAAGTATTGTGAACGGAGTTTTTTTTTCTATTTTAACATCTTTTGTTGTAGTTTTTCGAGTTTTTCGATGAAATAGATTGGGTATTGTGAAATATTGTTTTTGATTTTCTTTCGTACATCTTTGCATAAAAAAAATATTTCTATAAAAGATTAAAACATTATGCTTGGGCCAAACTGGAAATATGGATGTACTGACCTCTGCCAAATCCTTCGGGAAAACAAGACGTGATGTAATTTTATGCTATAAAAATACAAAAAATCGTTAAAAGTTATTAGGCTACATGTTACAGAAATCTAGGTTCAAACTAATTTTTTATATTCTAGGACCTATTACAGTGCCTAGCGGTATCTCTTTGTTAAATTCATATTGATTATTTTTTCCGGATGACACTTTTATTTCACTGAAAGTATTCAGGATATACTAGAAAGAATTTCAAAAAAAAATCTGACAGTTTTCTGAGAATAAATTCAATCAATAAATCAATCAATATTCTTTATTTGTAAACAGTGTGCGAGATGTTACAATTGTTATATTATAGTTTTTCCATGTTTTGCCATTTGGCGTACAAATATACATTTTTGAGTTGCTTTCGCCAATTAAGTAAATTAATATAAAATAAAATAATTCAGTAGTATCAATGTCATTTTTTTTTATTTAATTTAATAAAATGTAATATGTAATGTCAGGTAATTAATGAAAAATATTTAACGAAATGTAATAATGTCCTTTAATATAATGTCAATAAGTTAGATAAGAAAAAATAAAATTGATATTGTCCACAGAATTACTACTTAATAATAAAGTCATCATGCTTAGATAGTCATGCTAAGAGTAGGTATACAAATATTTGTATGTCAAAGAACTTTCATCAAAATAGTCACTGAGACAGTAGTAACATTTCTGTATTAATATGCTAGGTAATTTACGCTTGAAATTTACTAAATTTAAACTGTTTATTGAGCAAGGTAACTTATTAAATATTCTTTGGGCCATACAAAAAAAGCTTTTCCTCATTAAAGCCGTACGTGCATGTGGTACTTTAAGCTCTAACTTATTTTTATCACGTAGTTTCCTATATTGATTTTTAAAAGCTATTTCATAAAGGGTGATTTTTGTTTTAACAAATATATTTACTTCATAAATATACAGTGAAGTTAAGGTTAAGATTTGGAGGCTTTTAAATAGAGGTTGACAGCTGTCAGTACTTTGTAACCCACACATAGCTCTGATGCATATTTTTTGGGCTTTGAAGACACAGTATCTATCGTGTGTATGTAACAACAATATCTATACATAGTTTATATAAAAGTCGATATTATGTATGTTTGTCTGTGTGACCACGTTGTATTTCTATACGATGCAATGGATTTTAATGCGGATTTCACCATCATGCAGATAGAGAATGTATTTCGGAAGGTTTATTTGTGCATAATACATTAATATAAAACTTTCATAAAATAAAGGAATTTCCATGTTTTATTAAGTCGTTAAAACAGTGCGAAGCAGTTGCTAGAATCTTTATATATTAAAATACGGGAACATTTCAAGTTTTAAATTATTTACCCTTTAAAGTCGCAGCTTGAGCTAAGTTATGGCTTCCTAGAAACTGTTTTCTTGGTAAAAATTCAAGATATATATTACTGTTTAGATTTGCCAATGGCAAAATACGATGCATTGTCGGCTTGCCACTGACAGCCAGAGCTGTGCCAAGCCGGAGTAGGGGTGGAACAGAGATTGTCGATATTTTATCTCGCATTTTTTGATTTTTTGTTTGGCTGATGTTATTTATGGCGAAGGAATATTTAAAATTTATTTGACTTACTTGATTTTAGTTACTATTAATATAACTTGACTTAGTTAATCATGAATGCTATGCGTTGAAAATGTTAGAAGTACAAAGATGACAGTTACATGCGTATACAATTCAAAGGATAATTTTAAATCACTTTATATAGAAGTTATTAAAATGCCTCGCTTTAACAAATTACCAGTTAAAACCCAACACCATTTGAAAACTTAAAAAATATTTTTTATTAATATCAAAAAATTAAATACACGTTAAACTTAAAATTCACACTTCACTACTTTTCACCAATTTAAAAACACCCAAATAAATTCTTCTTCCCACAACACAAATCCTGGGAAGCATCGATAAATAACAGAATATCGATAACCAGTCCCGCCCACCACATTAGCGGAGTGCAAGACATGGCGATAGGCCAACGCGATACCCTGAGTTATCGATACAACCGCCACAGCACTAATGTGTTTGTGATCCTGAGGTACAAAGTTATTTGTTGTGAATGAAGTATGTTTGTATTTTTGTTCATTGTTTGGGTTATTTACGGCTTATTTTTTTGTTTGTTTTTTTTATTTGAGGAAATATATGTCGGTGATTTTGTGCTTGGTTTAAATCATTTCCGTTTACTCTCAATAATTAAGATTTTTTATTCCGAACTTGTTTATGAATGACATTTGAATATATTTTGTGAACCATAATGTTGTGGTGTTGTGTGGTATAGAATTAAAAAATATATTAACACCATACTATGCAAAACTACATTCTTACAAATAAATAAATTCTGATTCTGATTACCACGGTTTTATGCTTTATAAAACAATCACCATATGAGTTCCGCTTAGGGACCTGCGACACCGAATGAGTGCCACTTGGTTTGTTCATCTGCTGCACCGAATGAGTGACAGTTCGCGCATTCCGTAAAGGACCAGCGACACCGAAAACTCTGTGCCCGGCCATAGAAATGTCACGCCGTCAGAATGCGCCCCGGTCCTTGAAAGATATGACGTCATCGGCGCGCGGCCCCGGTCCTTGACTGATATGACGTCATCGGCGCGCGGTCCTTTGGCGGATATGCTACAATTTATCCAAAATTGAACACTATTCATGTAAGAAAATGATGAAGATGGCGGGATGAGGTGGACTCCTTTATATCCAATAAAGATTGGTCCTTGTGAGCCTTTGCCCACAGTCAGACAATAAACGTAAAGCAACTATTACCTAGCCATGTAAACAGTTATAAGAAATCTTGGTTCATTCTCTTCAGGGCCTGCAAATTAATAAATAATAATGGAGGGCAAACCAGCCTATCATGTGCCCTATGTAAAGCAATCACTGGTGCCTTGGCTGACTTTTAAGAAAATATACCTACACTCCTCCTATCATACCCCATTTTGTACAAATTCAAAAACACTCTCAAAACATAACTCCCCTCACCTGCTGTAAAATTAAGTGTCCCACATTCCGTCTCTCCGCTACATAGCGTAGCTGCAAGCATCTATTCCTTTATAATAATATAACCTGGGAATATTTCTGCTCTTCCTAAACAGGCTGCGATGTTGCTGGCGAATGACGTTACGACGCACGCTTCACATTATTGAATTTCAGAATAGTTTTCGGATGAGAATTTTTGTGTGTATTTTTGGGTGAATGTTTTTGAAATTTTGTGTAAGAAATACATGGTTTATTGGTTATATCTGTCTAAAGTGTGTTACTGCAGGGCGAAGGTCTACTTTCAGTATCAAATTAGTTGTGACCCTGGAATATATTCCTCGGTTTTTTTTTAAATCCAGTTATGACCAGTTCAGTTATGACCCAGATTTTGTAACGGTGTTTCCATTACCTACCCACTTATTTTTCGCTTATACTCGTCTAACACTAATATCAAAATCCAAGTTAAAATATCGTATGGAATTTCGTACCTTTCAGAGAATGGGACGCAGTACCTAATACTTGCCGGCGGAACGAAATAGGTACGATGGTAGTTCATAAAAACCCGGACAAACTCGTATTTCATAGAGATTTACTATTAACCTTTTGGTACCAAGGATATCTGTTATGAGTTTATTCGCTTTTCACAGTCACAGAAAATTAAAAAACGACACCAGTAAACTGTATTGTGTATGAGTTTATAGAAAATCGTATAGGTACAATTTACAAATTGCACGTATTTATTAGCTATACAGGGTGGACTGCCGCATCGCGATGGTATCGCATTTGAATATCGTGCTTTGTTTAAATTCTAGATGTGACTATGGTTTTAGTTGTAAGTTGTTGGCAGAGGTTATTATAACGTTGACCGATGTCAGAAACCTGATCTCAAAAAAGGAATTATTAAAATCACCTCATTATGAGTCTTACCTTAAGTAAGGTGCTTGAAAAGTGGGTCCGTTTTTCTTGCCACTAATAAACGAGAACAAACGACTTGGTGTATTAAAGATCCAGAAGATCCACCTTGTACTTTTCGTAGTAAAGCCACATCATAAACATCAACCCCAAAAACCTCATAACAAAACCCCTAAAAACATTAGGTATAGTAGAATAGATAAATTTTACAGCCTCTGCTACTATTTTGCTGGCCCAACAGAGTCCATAATGAACTTAAACCTTAAAAACATTAGATATAAAAAGAAATAGATAAGTTAAGTTTTAAAGCATCAACTCTCCTACTACGAGTATCTGGCTGTGCCCGACAGGTTCCATTATGAACTTATCACCTAAGTACCTACACATTGTAGAATGCAATAAATGATTAAATATTGAGTAATATCAATCTTCACATCTTGTAAAAACTCACTGATTTGATTATAACCCACCTTTCCTTCATGCTAACCTTTCCAACTTTATCCAGGACATATCCAGCATCTAAAACTCCATACAGCGTTAATTCAGCATTATAACAGCATGAAGCACTGATTATGGTCACTTATGTCGCTTTAATACTCTCAATGGATGCATTTTACTGGCACCGTTGTTAGGGTGCGCTTACACGGGCAATTCTTTCAGCAATTATTGCCCGGCAACTGTTGCCGGAGTTAGTCGAGCAATATGTTTTAACATAACGTAACATCTCGCATGTAGGGTTCCCCGAAGGGTTAAGCAGAAGTGTATCTATAGTAACACCCACATTTCGCCAGTTAAATTTAAGTCTCATGTAATAGCAGGCGAGCCTATTGCCATCCGCTGGGCACAAAGCCAGACTCCGGGCTTGTACTGAGAAATTCCTGCATGGAAAAACCGAATAACACTTTGCCCGACCTGGGTATCGAACCCAGGAGCTCATGCTCAGCAGTAGCGCTTGCGACCACTAAACCAACGAGGCAATCTATTTTATTTTTTAATGCAATATTACCTACTCTTTTTGCTCCGTATTCTGTATGGTAAATGAATGCATTGCCTACCTAGTTAATTACCTGACTGCCCCAGAAGGAGGGTAACGTTTATAGTCGTGTATCTGCACGTGTGACTCCAGGGAGTAAAGTTACAATAGATAATCAATTGTGTCCCATTATTTATCATTAGTCAATAGTTTAACACTGACAGGTTAAGTTACTTCATCATCGCTCAATATTATGGTCTCGTACAACAATATTGCTACATGTGTCAAATTAAAACCCTCTTCCTCTCTCCTACTTTGCTATGCCCGGGTCCAAAATGATCATGTCTTTGAAAACCGACCACCTTTTAATTAAATATAGACCCCATTCCTTTTCAAGCTAATTTTCAAAAAAAAATCATGAACATTCAGAAAAATATCACAGAAAAGGTCACATGCTCATGGGCGGCATTGTATTAGTAAATATTGAGTATGTTGGCATTGCAGAAACATGGATCCTGGAAGTGGTCCTGAT
Organism: Agrochola lota; assembly: GCA_947364205.1. NCBI lineage: Eukaryota > Metazoa > Arthropoda > Insecta > Lepidoptera > Noctuidae > Agrochola > Agrochola lota. Next base: position 14,631,002 of record OX376244.1, on the reverse strand, counting down.
GTCACACTGGATCAACATTGCCTAGATTTGAGCAACTAAAGTCGCCCGTGTAAGTGCACCTTAAGCACGGCTGACGGTCGCTATTTATACGGGGACATGGACAATTTGCATGTCCACGGACGTGAGAACGTATCTGTTGGTTTTAAATGTAGTTGGTTTATTTTACAATTAGATACAATGTTTTGTAGGTAATTCTGGTGTTTAGTAACATTCTAGGGTTATTCTCTAATTATTAGTTTGTTTTGAGGTATCGAAGTGTGAATCTGTGATGACGAAATGAATTATGTGCGGTCACTTGAGTGATGTCCGAAGTGAACTTGGCAGAATAGTACTGCTATTAATTAAGTTGTATTAAGAAACTTAAACTAGGCTCTAAGGTTAGCATCATAATCCTAACTAATATTATAAATATGAACGTGAGTTTGTTTGTTTATTAAGCTTTCACGGCTAAACGGCTGTACCAATTTTGCTTAAATTTGGTATGAGGATACTTTGAACCCTGAAGAAGGGCATTTTTTATCGACATACCAGCCGCTGGTGGAGGCTAGTTATAGAATATGTTTAGAAAATCGCGAATTAATAATTTAATTTTCTTAATATTTCGTACTAGCTGTTGTCCATGACATCATCTGCGATTCAAGAAAAAATGTTGTGCTTTTCCAGGTTCTAGTCTACCTATCTGTCAAATTTCATCCAAATCCGTTCAGCCGTTTTAACGTGAAAGAGTAACAAACAAACAAACTCACTGTTGCATTTATAATATAAGTTAGGAATTAGGATTAAGAAAAACTGTGATAGCAGCAAAGTATTGGCTAGTTTCTTATTTTTAAACGGTGATTAGGGAAATAGGTAAGTCAATAAATAGGTATGTCAATAAATAGGTATGTCAATAAAATCGCTCGGCTACAGTTTCCTCGTATCAACATAAAACCTACATACGAGTAGGTATACCATGCTCACCATCTGTAAGGCAATATCTTCCCTTAGACAATGGTCTAAGGGAAGATATTGCCTTACAGATGGTTGCAGACAATGAATGCATTGTGACAGTCATTTGAAAGCTTAAACTACAGACGTACCTAAATAATTGTACGAAAACTTTGACCTTTTACTAACAAAAACTGACATCTCTTTTATGCCTTTACAACTCAACAAATTACCTAGAACACAGGTTATCAAAACATCAGTGAATACATTAACATCTGAATACCTTCACAACTTTAGTTAGGATTAATTAAAGCATTTTAAGCGAATAATTTATTCTGTTTAAGCATTTAAGTTCTCTTAATGTTTTAAAATAAATTCGGGATTATTGCGACTGGGTGCTTAAGATAAGTGCGGCTTGGTTAAAAGTAAAAAGTGTATGTAAACATTATCCTATTTCTGAGGCAGTTGGGTAAAAAGGCACTATCGCTAATGGACAACTCGAAATGAACTACGTTGATATTTCATTTTGCAAGGCTATATCCGACTTGACAAAACATCGAGATTTCTTAGGTAACCATTACTTTTATATTAACTTACTATACACTTTACCTGGGCGACCGAGCTCTGCTCTGGAGAAAATAGAGAATGCTCATTTAATAGTATAGGAAAGCTCATACTAATTCCATGCTGCCATGATAGTAGGGTACTTACTAATTCGATGTTGCTATGTCATTATTGACATGTTAATATTGTCTTGTTCTAAACTTTGGGCGACCGAGCTCTGCTCGGGTGAAAATAAGGAGACAACGAATTTTCCCAGATATGAGACCTAGCTAGATCGATCTTTTGGCCTCATATACCCCTACATTGCAACTTTCATCAAAATCGAGAACCATTTTAAGAGCCATTTTCAAGAACGCAATTACAAATATATAAGAAAGAAAGAAAGAAAGAAATCATTTATTTGTCAGAATATTGTACAAAGTTGTCATGTGCATTATGTATTACGATCATAATATTCTGCCGTTTCCGGCGTACAAATATGGTTTGTAAAATTATGGGTCATCATTACATTAAAATTAAATTATTAATCATTAGTATTACAATTACAAATAATTTTAATAAATTAAACAATAGTTGTAGAAGAGATTAATTATATAAGTCGGTATTTAATAAAGTAAAGGAGATAAAATATGATTTATAGGCAATAATGTCAAATATATGACAAATATGTGATATATGACGACACGGTTGGCGCAGTGGCTGAGCGATCGACTGCTGCGCAACGTGTCGCGGGTTCGATCCCCGCACGGAACAAATATTTGTATGATCTGCAAGTAGTTGTTCCGGGTCTGGGTGTTATTGTATGTGAGTTTCTATGTTTGTAAACGCACCCACGATAAAAGAAGAAATTCTTAGTGTGGGGCAAAGTTTTTAATTAAAAAAAAAATATATACAAATATTGCTCGTTTAATAGTATAGGATAAACCTTCCGGAATAAATTCTTTAAACGATGGTGAAAACCTCATCAAAATCTGTTGCGTGGTTTAGAAGAACAACGCGGACATACAGACAAACTCGAAAAGCAACTTTGTTTTATAATATGTAAAGAAAGAAATAAAGAAAAAGTATTTATTGAGACTCGCACAGGAAATCACACATTGAACTAAAAACACAGTTATCATAAATAAAAAATAAAAACAATAAAAAACATAGTAACATTAAAATTTAAAGAAGGAAGTCCTGTACGAGGCCAAAAGGCTCCTATCTCAGCTATGATGCTGCGACATTTAAAAAAAAATGTCGCAGCGCTGGTATTCTGATATTATGTTTTTATACATATAAAACAAAGTCGTTTTTCACATTTGTCTGTATGTCCGCGGGCAGACGTCTGTCGAATTGTCTATCTATTACCTTTCACGCCTTAAAGGCTGAACATATATCGATGAAAGGCACCCAGGTAGACATAACCTGGAGATATAGGATACTTTTTATCCCAGTCGTACGTTCCCGAGGGACAATTTCCGACCTACATGCGGTCGTAGCTGCAGGCAAAAGCGAATCGACTATAAACTGCAAGATTATATAATTACAAGTTTCACCAACCTGTATTGGGCCCGCGCGTGGTGAATTAAAGCCCGCCCCTCTCACAGAGTGGAGGTCTGTGTCCCAGTAGTGGGAACATTATGAACCAACTGTGCTCTCAAATATCACCCATTTTCTTGAGTACTACAATGTCTGTACTGCAACATACATCGTGGTGTATAAATATACAAAAATATTGAATAAATGAAAGAATATGCATCATGTCGGGAATGTCTGCATGGTTCTTCTCGTGACCTAGAAAGTTCCTGAAATGGCACTGGTCAATGGCACTGGTCAAGTATTTGAAACATGTCAGGTATACGTAAAATATGTAGACGAGTTACCTACTACTAAAGTACTGACGTATTCACTAAAACTACTGCTGCTGTACTATTTTAACCCTACATTTATATTTCTATATTGGACTTAGTTCTGGCAAAAAGAGGCACAACCCACTATCTCAATTAATTCAGTCAATTCGGTCAAACTAATTCATTACAAACTATTTCAAATGTAGTATATATAAACTTATGGTAAATTATTTTTTTCTTGACTTTGTATTTTTTTCAAGATGCGTCTTGAAACCCGGCCGTCAAACGTTCTCAGACTTGTTTATTCAAAACAGACTATTGTGTATGTGGTTTATTCACGTCATACAAAAACGCCTACTTACCATTTCAAAATCCATTCATCCAAATCCTCATACACGAATACGTCTAAAGACCAACCTACGTTACAGTTTGCAAAGTTAGAATCGAGACAGTAGGACACTAATTTATTCGTAAACAAACCATGTGTTTGGCACTGAGCCGCTAGCTCATTGCGATGTTCCCATTTGGGGTCGGTTGTAGTGGTAGCGAGTAGCGATTATTGGATGAACTTTCAAATATTAGCCGAAATCTGTTACTGAAGAGATACAATAAGCCTTCCGTAGCGCCTAGCTAGGGATTTTTTTTGTAGAAATGTTAGGTTTGTCTAATTATTGTCCATTGACACGATTTTAACTCTGATGATTATGATGGTGCTGACACTCATTGTCATACTAAATTAGATGCAGGAAAGATCTGGGCGGTATTAAATATAGCTGGGCACACGAAATATTACAAAATTGTCAAAGATTCACAACATGTGCTAATAAATAAAAAAAATTACGAAGGAAACTTGTAAAATTGTCGCCTTGCCGCCTGTCACCTGTCACCTGTTGGTTTTATTAAATAGGCCCCTACATTTTTGTATCGGAGGCCAACCCTAACTGGCTGAAAGCAAGGCCAGCTAAGACCGTCTCAGACCTACCATTTAATTATCAATCAGCGTTAGAGTCGGCATCAACCTTTAGTAAACTTGTTGTGTAGGTATGTATTTCTGGAATGACGCATTGCTCAAATTCATGCGATACCTAAGTTTCATCATCCCTGCTAACCGTAGCAACAACCACGTTACATACAAGATTCAGGCATTTATAGAATTAAATTACATCAAATCTCTTTATCGCCCATAACACCCGCTATTTCACCCGCTGTCCGCTCACACTGTGACCTCGCCCTCCTGCCCCAATTCCAACCACGTTATACCCACGAACACGGCTATCGCTGTAAGAAGATACTTAATGGTTACATTAATTGCACATGAAAACACTACGTAAGCTTGTTTTATTAAATCTGGCCCATTCAGTCGAAAAGGATATTTTTTTTTAACTTATTTATGCGGGTAGTTCAATTTCTTTATTTTTAATGTTGTGTTATGATAGTTAATGGGGTAAAAGTATTATGTTATGCAACGAAGTGGTAATGCCAGATAGTTCTCGACTTCAGTATCAGTTACTTTAATGACCTGTAATCACGAACACTCCGTGTAATGTGTGGTAGACAATGTTCGTTCTTTCCCTATAGACATACTATGAACTGCATTCGTTTTTACTCTTTGTTCGAATTCCAAAAAAAATTAATACTCTGCATCATCATCATTTCAGCAGAAAGACGAATGCCAAAGTGGGCGTCTTTCGGCTGAAAGGTGCTTAGGGGAGACTTATGCTTCCCCCAAGTACCATCACTTCGACTGGTTCTGCGTTTCCCGCATCCAGCGGATTCCTGTGGCCTTCACAAGGTCATTTATCTGTCCACCGTGTTGTTATGTTTAGGTATTCAATTTCCGTAGTTATTATAAGTGAAACACATGAGATAAACAGTAGCAACCTCTCATTTTAACCTCCCTTTACATAACAGCATTCATATTAAACCCTGATCGAAACTTAGACCAGCAATACAGGGGTTAGTATCACAAAGCTGAACCCCTGCAAACATGATTCGCCAATAATTTAGATAATAGTTTTCAGTTGCAAACTCACACACAATAATTCAGGAAACCGACGAAGTCTACTTAATGAAAACAGAAGTTGTTGTGGGGCTAGTAAGTGGGGAAGAGCGGGTGGACAAACAAGATGGTGGATTCGAAAGTAGCTTGGATATAAATTGTTCAATAAAGAATAAGTTTAATTGTCACAATTGGAATATTAATGATGCTTCGAGGTAGAAGTACGTAGATTCTATATAGAAGGAAATAATTCCCCGGATGAGCTTTCCTTATAGGTAATATGCAATGCAAAAATGATCTTGTACCATATTTTACAAGGAAGAGAGCCCTCTCGTCTATATCTTTGGACTGGACGTATGTCATCAACATCATCATCATTTCAGCCTGGAATCACCAAATGCTCTATATAGGCTTCTTTTCTTTTCTGCCACGCGTCCCTCGACGAAAGTATTTAAATATGGGTTAAGTAACTAACCCAAATGAACGATTCACCAGTGAAATTTAGGATTGTGTGTAAAGACTTCATGGGGTCTATTTCCTACTTTACGGGACCTATATTATCGAGAATATTTAGTTGTACCTTGTACTACAAAATCGCTCCCATGGCCCCAACGTAAGTCTCCTGTTTCGAAGACGCAGCTCGGTTCTCTGTTCGTTATTGCTCTAACTTGTGCAACCATGTTGCCCGGTTACTCCGCCCAATATTGCTCGATTTAATTAAGTATCCTTCCTATCTTGTATACAAATCTTGCTTCCTTATGATTTTGTTTGTCGAGTCCAGTTGAGGAAGATTTAATAAACAAAAAATTACAATTTAGTACATGGCTTTCTTGGCTGTTTTGTTTTATCTTTTTTGTCTTCACTTGAAAACCGAAGTTATTATCTATATTCTATAACATAGATAGTTGTTTGATCTACTACATGCATAGAGCAATTCAGATCATTGCCTGCGACTTCGTCCACGTTTTGCTCTCGGAAAAATGTTATAATCAAATAAATCGATTACAAAAATAAAATATTTTTTGTAACCGAATCAGTGCTTCTATATATTTATTACCTTTAATTTTTTTTAAACAATTGATTTTACCTCTTTACAATAACAGTTTAGATTTTGATTATGACGTTACTTCCTAGCTCTCAAAGCAGCAAGATTTATAATAAAGCAAGCGTCCCGTGCTACCTACTCCAACAAAAATCTTTTACATCTTAAAAAAACTTGCAGTTTTATAAACAGTTGGAAGCTCTGGTATATTTAAAGCGCTTCTCCTAGCGAGTGAGCTTGAGCGTTCGGTGCTTCCATGCCGTGCCGCTCACACACTTCCCCACACACACACTCACACTGTCCCGTTCCCTGAAATATTCGAATGAATTTAATAAAAAAGAAAAGCTATCTTCATCATAAAATAAAACTTGAATTCTAGGATATTTAGATTTTCAAATTATCTATTCATTAGGTAATCCTCAAATTAATAAAACGTCACCTTTAGCAAAAGATGCGTGCTGTCAATAATTTCTGTCATTTTATTACAAGGAGATTTTAAATGTTTTTATAACACATAACAACAAATAACGTATAATGTGATGGATAGGATATCGAACATAATAATGTGCTTTAAGATTTAATTTATTTCTCTTAATTAAAGAGCTAATAGCGAGGAAAAACGGACGTTCGCAAAGTTTTGCTCGGGGTAGCGCCTTAAGAAAGAAAGAAAGAAAAAGATATGCAAAATGGATGTTCTGAATGTAGTATTTATTGAAGCCACTATTCTATTATACAAGCAGTGTTTACATTAGTACCGAGTTACAAGCAGTTTGTAGAATGGATACATACCTTTACAAGTTAATATGGAATATCTAGATACGTCGGTAGGTATAGGTGCGTCTTCGAAAGATCTAGACTTTGACTGCCGCACTCATAGAGTGTTCATCCAAAATCAAAGATTTATTAATCAATTAATATTCAAAATCAAAATTGGCCAGCACAATTATGTTATTATCTAGTTTTAAAAATAATATTTTTAGACATATGCAAAACTATTTATTGAAACCAATTTAAACTATAATCACATGTGACCAAAACTGAAATGTTTCAAATCTGTATTTTTGAGTGATATTGAATCAATTTTTTTTTTTTTCAATAAAACTTACTGATCTAATATTTTTGAGTAACGATTCTGACTACAGACATACGACGAATATCTTTCTCTACGATCTTTCAGTACAATTAACCAAAACGTCAGTAGTACCAATTGAACTCCGAAAGACTCCCCTTACAAAATAAAGCCGCTATAAAACTCAAATTATTACCACGGACGTGAAATTAACAAACTTATATGTAAGGGAAGCACAGTAGTGCGAGTTTAAATCATAAAATCATTGTCAACATAGCATGTAAGATAAAAGTATTGATTACAGACATGATTCTTGCTAAAAAGGGTAGTGTAACTGAAATTATGACTATTCCATGTAAAAAAGCCTTATATACCCTTATATACTAACTAAAAAGCTCTGTAATATTTTATCCTTACATAGTACTATATTTTAAAGTAGACTATAACGCTAGATAGATCATTTCCCACCTGTATACCTATTTCACATAAGGAAATCGAGTCACTATGTCGAGAATTAAGTAAATTCCTTTGTTCACTAACGTAAACAATGTTATGTGCAACTTCTACTGCGCAGTTGAGTCCCCTTCATACGTTTCAGTTCCCCCGGAACGCCCAAATATGTTAGTACCCCGCATTCCCCGCGAACGTGGAATCCCCTCAAATACAAACACACTGACGTAAGTAGGCGATGAAAAAGTTGTGTAAGTAGAGACACACACACTGTGTGATAGTGTGTGTCACTACTATAAATAAAACCCACTTGTGTATTCGTCAGTTCAGTCGTCTCTCATCCTTTCATAAGGCAATACGAGTACAGTTCAGTCGTCTCTCAACCTTTCATAAAGTAATACGTGTTCAGTTATTAGTACCTCTGAACACCATCGCGTTCTAGCTTAGTCAGATCTAAAGTCTGTTCTATAAATATTAGTCTCTTAGTGTTTAAGGCGTAATTATTTTATTCTTCTATTTCTGTATATTGTGTGTGTATGTGTGTGTAAAAGAATAGAGGAATATATAAGTTTTGTGCTCATCCCTGTGGTTTTCCTTTTAAACTCCCACCTGAAATAACCCAGCAACATCATTGACCGCCCCACATAAGTCAACATTTTAGTCCTTCAAAAGCCGATCTGGTTAGCATTTCGGTTTTTAAGGCTGCCGCATCAGGGTGGTCAACATTATATATAAGTGTGTTTCTAACACACTTATCAAAACTCATAAAATAATCGCCCACAGGTTTCAAACTCATTTAAAAATACGTATTAAAAGCCTTTATCATTACTCTCCACTCGCAGCACGGTGATGCCCCATGACAGCCATGTTTGTCTTTACAAAATTATACCATAAAAGCCTCCGTATCCACAGTTAATTAAAACCCCTGAATCTGACACGAGTTAATGAAAATCCAGCTTTAATTCAGGCGAAATGCTTAAAAAACTTAATTATCAGATTACAGAGACCCCTTGTCAAGGGTATGACAAGTTAGCACCTTATTAAATGTTCGTATGATATGGGATAATAATGTTACGGCAGGATTTTTTATGATGTTGGTAGACTGGGTTTTAATATGGCGTCTTTTTTTGATGTTGGTGTTTTTCCGGGAGGTGATTGGCTCTAACAGGTACCAACTCTTTTGATAAGTAGTTCATTTTTGGAATTCCAGATCTCTAACTTATCTGGTAAACACCCTAAGAATACCTAGATTTGACTTCTATTGCGTTGGCGGCATGACAAATAACAGCTGTAGTAAACAGTCAGTATTGTAACCACTTTGCTTTTAATGCCATCCTTATGCCTACGGTATAGAAGACAAAATCGGTTGAATGGACTGTAAAAAGATTTATTTAAATGTATAATCTTATTTCAAATGGCTAATAGCTTATTTTTTATTAAATATGACTTTGCAAAGTGATTCCACAATTTCATTTCAGTGTTACCAAGTTTTCCTTTGCAAAATTTGATTATTGGCTATTCGCTTTAATAAGCAAGCTCTCTAATACATGGGACTTAAAACAAGACCGTCGAATGTGAATTTATGATTGTCCTGTCAGACTGTGCTAACCCCTTCGATGAATACAAGCGTGGTGGTATGAAAAATATTGTTCCCACCATCTTGTGTAGAGCCCTCCATACAATCCTGCTAACAGACGTTAATTCCCACCGAGTTAAGGATAATAACGGTCAAGTGGAAGTCTTGACTTAGCGGATTATATCAAGGAGTTGGAATATTTACATGTTAATTATATGCTAAAGTTGCTTAAGACGTTTAAGAAGATTGGAATTAAACGTAAATAAATTATACAATGTAAAACGTCTGTTTCCTTAAACGGATGAATAGCCAGACATTATAACGACAAAAAAAAACTATTTATCTATCTAGGTATACAATGCCGCCCCTGGGCAAGTAAACGCCCGTATTTTTCTGAAAATTAATGTTTTTTTTTTCAAAAATTTACTTATAAGGCTTACTAGCTTATGAGATAAGCTTTCAGAAATAATAAACAGAATCCAAATCGAGTCAATAACATCGGAAATATGGCAAAAAAATTAAAGTAAGATCACAAACGATACTCAAAAAAATTAAATTGAATACCGTGAAAAATATTAAAGATACACCCCCCTTTTAAAGTTAATTTTCGATAATTTTTCATGAATATTCAGAAAAATACGAGCGGTCACATGCCCATGGGCGGCATTGTTTATCTTTACAAAATATTAAAAAAAAAAAGTGGCTCTCCGCTGACTGTCGCTTAGATCTTTTAAACTACTCAACGGATTTTAATGCAGTTTTCAGCAATAGATAGAGTGATTCAAGAGGAAGGTTTATATGTATAATACATACCCGAAGCCGCGCGAAGTGCGAAGCCGGGGCGGGTCGCTAGTGTATAATGTAACGATATGTAGTATTAAAAGCCAGTTCTAGATATGTTCTAAGTCCCAAGTAGGGGGCGAGACAATTGCAACTAAATGATTTTGTGTAGTTATTGCCACATATATGAAGGAATCAGAACAACAGTCCCCACTTCTAGTTATAAAGTAGTTACTAAAGATAAATGACTATTCCTTCATTCTCGCTATTGCACCTACCGCCGTTTGTCTCAGCATCACACAAAGGTTGACTGGTAGACAGAGCATTAAGTTCTCATCTGTACATTTGTGTGCATAAAGTCAATCAATCTGCCTAGCCTTTTCCCAACTATGTTGGGATCGGCTTCCAGTCTAACCGGATGCAGCTGAATAGCAGTATTTTACATGGAGCGACTGCCTAACTGACCTCCACAACCCAGTAACTGGGTAATACGATACCCCTTGGTAAGACTGCTGTCAGACTTTCGCGCATCTAACGACTGTCAAAGATCCACGAATGACAGCCGGGACCAACGGCTTAACGTGCTTTCCGAGGCACGGAGGAATCTCGGTATGTAAAGATGGGCACCCATCTATGAACTAACCCCGGCAAGCGTAGCTTAACCTGATGGATCGACCCATGCGCCTGTTACTAAGCCACGAGCTCTTCATTTGTGTGCATAAAGTATTCAATTAATAAATATTTACGGTTTTTTTTACAAAATCATCATGGTTGACAGTCAGAATTCAAGTTTTTTGTTAAGATCTGACTTCCTACTTTCTTAACTACATTCAAGGATAACCACTAGTAGGAAACAATAACAGACTTAAATAACCAAGAGGCCACTTTTGCTGCAAAACTGTATTTACTACTAAAACCATCGGCTTATGCTCTGAACCCTTACTAAACTCCATACGTGCATCGACTCGGAATATTGGCAAAGTTCGGTATTGTCAAAAGGTGGAAGGCAGAGGATTATGGAGGAACATTTTCCTCCTCCAAAAAAAGAATTGGTAGAACTACCTAAAGCTTGTATGGAAAAATATACATTCTTTCTTATTTATGTTTTTTTTGGTACACAAACGATAATACATACAAAGTCTTGAATAGAACACAATAGTAAAATAAAAGTGCTTCTTGTTCTTTTCGTGTGGTTAGTAACTAACCTGGTGTCACTATTTTTGAAGCAAGTGATAATTATAGAATACGCACACGAATCCGATAGGTCAAAGGTTTTAACGCCTTGGGTTCGAACTATGTATGCCACGCATACGCAGCATTCACCATAAAAACAACAACGTAATTATCAAGAAAACTGAACATACAAAATAAGATTATATTGAGAATACAGTTCGGCTAGTGGTTGATAGCGTTGCTTCTGAGCGTGAGCTTCTGGTTTCGATTGTCAGGTCAGGTGAAGTATTATATGATTTTTCAATTGGGAATTTCTCAGTAGCAGCCTGGAGTCAGAACTTGTGCCCAGTTAATGATCATAATGCATAATCAGCCCCCATCGGACATAATGTTCCCATTGCTGGGACACAGGCCTCTTTTTCTGCCAAGTGAGCCCAGTGCGGGTTGGCGGAGTCACATGACTTAAATTTTTTGTTGTGACATGCCAGTTTCCTCACCATGTTTTCCTTCACCGTTTTGAGAGCAGTGGTGATGAAATAATTTACACAAAGTAAAGTGCTTGCTTGGGTTCGATCTCACGACCTACAACTTGTATGTCGCGATCGTAACCACTGGGCACCCACTGCTCATTAATGACAATAGACTTTAACATAATTGGCAAAATGTGGATATGATATATGCCTCTGCCTAACTCTTCGGTGAATACAAGCGTGATAATATGCTATGTTGTTATTATTTCTATAAAAATCCTGTTTTCAATGCAAAACCGAATGAAATTTTGAATACTCTACAAATGTATTTTCCATTAATTAATTATTTTCACTGTTTGGCTTCATGACATCCGGTACACATCGTTGATTTAATGCTATTAGGTTCTGCACTATCGTCATTAAATATATATTATTTATGCTGAACATAATTCTGTTCTATTAATAGCCCATAACTACATACTTCAATTCCAAAATAGGTTAAGGCTTAAAGTGAAGATTCAAATTATTTCTCTGATAGATGAATTTCTTAGAAAAAATTATAAATAACAAACCTCCTTATAGACAGATCAAATTTCGATGAGTTAATTTCTATTCGTCACTGTTCCGATTTGTTACTATTTTATATATTTTTTATTTTAAACTGAATTTTCCTTTTGTCGTACCTAGTATACGATTATTTTATAGCTTAAAATAATAAAAGCCAATAATTATTTGTCAAATCACCAACATAAACACTTTAATAATTACAATCAAATCATCATTCCCGACACCAGCTGTACATACTAACACTAAATTAATATTATCAGCCAGCTTCGTAATCAAAGTTAACGAAACTTCACATAACTTTCCAATATTAGTGTATGTAACAGTAAGGGTCCAAGTATATTACCTTGAGAAACGCCATAAGCTTGTAACAACCTGTTACAACTTTCTATGGCAATTTAATTAGTTCTTTATCGTTGTTCGGTAGCCATATTGGCTTGAAAGTTTTGTTAAATGCAATTTGAAGGGTAGGTAATGTTTTGTCTTTGGTTTTATTAGGGACATTGCAGGGTATGAAGTAATTAAAAGTGTAATTTGCTTGTTAAAGTATAATATTTATGCAAGATTAATTTTTATTCGACGACGCAGCAAAGCAGGGGTAATGAGTTTAATCCTCATTTGAAAGTCCAATAAAGCCCTGGTAAGCTGTGGAGCAGATAGTTTTATACAGTCTTTCCTTCAAAACCCAAATTGTACTCAGAATTGATTAATAAGACAAATTACACCTGCAAGCAAACTCAACAACGTCCAAATTATTCACATAATCAGCCTATAATGGAATGTTCCCACTGCTGGGACACAGGCCTCTTTCTGTGAAATGGAGTTGGCCGTACCACGCAGGCCTAGTGCGGGTTGGTGGATGTCACATTTCTCAGTTTTTTGGTTCTAAGACATGCCGGTTTCCTAATGATGTTTTTCTTCAGCGTTTTGAGGGCAGTGGTGATGAAATACTTTACACAAAGTAAAGTCCCTGCCTCGTCTAACATAAGACCTACAGCTCATAAGTCGCGGCCATTTCCACTGGCCCACCACTGCACTACATTCTAAAATTATTCACAGCTACTAACATAAACTGAAGTTCCCAATTCGTGCATAAGCAACGACCCGCCTCGATTGACTTCCAACTTCAACAAAAAATTCTTAGCGGCCTCATAAAAGCTTATCTGTTCCTCAATGACGCTTTTAAGGCCATCTGCTGCCTATAACCATTCGGCTTCCTAAAAAACTGGGACATTACCATTAGGTTCTATCATTAACCTTTATTTTCATGAAAAATCTATAGATCCAACATTATGATTGTTTAATCAGTATTGAGGAAGAATGTCACTATCACCATTATCGTGGATGTTCTATTTAAGTGGCACTTGATTGGCTTCGTTAGTCTAGTGGTGGAAAGCGCGACTGCGTTGGTATCCTGGGTTCGATTCCCAAGTCACGCAGTGTTTCTGGTTTTTTGTAGTTGGAAATTCTTAGTAGCACGGAGTCTCGACCTGTGCCCTGTTCATGGAAATGAACTTGCCCACCGCTCTCAACTGTCGATTTGCCTTTATAAGGCGATACAAATTAAAATGCAACTGTGTCTCGTTAGTGACAGTTGAACTCTTTTACGTGGAAATTATAAAAAACAAAACATGTCAAAATCTGCCTACCCCTTCCGAGAATAATACAGGCGTAATGTTATGTTATATGGGAGACAACGAGGAAGATAATTGTAGCAGTATTTTTTTTTGGACAGGCAAAGTAGTTTCCCTTTAACTTTGAATGGCTTTACATTCAGTATCACAACTAGGTTTGTGAGCGTAAAGAAATTAATAATTCAAACATCGGCGTAGCTATCCAGCCGTTTAATTTTTGGTTCAGTTATTAAATATTAATTGAAATTTTCAGCTTCCCAAATAATTAAACACATGATGATCAAATTAATACACAAGTGTACTTATTAACAGAATTTTAACAAATTACACCAACAAATAATTTAAACCTTAAAAACAATGACATTAAGGTCCACTGCCACTAATCAGTAAATGCGTTTAGCAATAATCATTCATTTAAAACATCATTCTATATCATTCATTATTTATATGAAACGATTGACGGAAATGGAACGATATTTTAAGTACGTTTAGCGCTAAATTCCTTTACGAGGCTGACAACAGCTAAAGAGTGGTCACTTATTTCATAGAAAAGAAAGAGAAACGCGTTATTTATTGCAAAATATGAAGCAGTTATCTATATACAAAAGATCTATTGATTGGACTAAAATTTAAAACACTGTTACATTATGTTGCTTGTAGAATAATCTGACAAAAAATAAGAATGATTTAATGTTTATGGTTTTTAATCATTAAAATATATTTTTTTGAGGACCGTCATTTAACCCTAAAACAACCAAGTATTATATTGAATCAAAGTAACCCAAATGATATACAATAAAGAATATCTATCAACCTAACCGCGAGTTTACACCAAGGTATAAAACATGTATTTTACATGTTGTGACTACTTTTCGTTTATCTTTTATAACACAAAACAAGTTGTCTTCTAAAACAAGTTGTAAAGACAAGTTGTATCCAAAAGTTGTAGAAAGTTGTCAAAAAGGTGAACAAAATGGTTAACAAAACACGTCTGAAACAATAAATGCCACGTAAATTCATGTTCGTGACAAGTCTTCTAATTAAAAACTCGTAGGTATCACAACTTGTAGGTATATTGGGTTAGCCAACGTTAAGGATATTTTTTCCTTTTCATTAAATACCTTTTGTTTATTACCTCCCAAACTTCCTTCAAACTAATTAAAATTTTCAACGAAAAATTTCACCAAAATCATCTCCGGGGAATATCACCCGTCGGACATACTCCTACATTGGCTGAACAAAAGTTCGTAGCGTCGCGTTTATCCCTAATTAGGAGAGACGTTACAGGCACATGGCGTGCCGAATTTATGACGACCCCTAAGTAAGGAAGATGGTGGATTTAATATATGGGCCACGGTTTTCAACAAGTTGTGGCGTCTATCGGTACTGTTGTGGTTGCTTGGAGGTGGGGTAGATTGAGTGTGGGATTAGCTATTATTCTTCCATTAGATTGTTGTATGCGTGGTGATCAATGCTCGTGCCTTCTCTGTACGAGTAGAGGCCTTTTTCCTGCAGTGGGACAATAATTAATAGGCATTGTTATGTTAGATTGTTTTATCATATTCGAATTGTTATTGCTCTAGGTCCCGTAATATTTTTTTTCTTGAATACCAACTCTGATAAGATAATATATAATTTATTTCTGAGAGCATGGTACATTGAGATCTTAATATTCAAAAAAAGCTTTACATATAGTAACGTTGCTGGTGTAGAAATATTAAAATTAAAGTACAATTAATATCCCCATTAAAAATTATAAATTAGTTTGAAATAAAAATTGGATTTTTTTAATACAATGTCAATTACAATTTTTATTAATAAATAATAATTTTATATAGCACAAACTAAAAGGCACACAACATATTCTACAAATAAAAAAGCTGAGTTCTGAATTCACTGAATGGTTCTCCTAACAAAAGTAAGAAGTTTATTCTGACCACTTGCTCATTACTAAAATAACAGCCACATTCTTATAAAACTCCCTCGACCCCCGACCCACCGCATCGCATCGCCGCCCGCGCTATTACTTCGTCTATTTATTTTCTTCTTACTCGTTACCTAAGATTCGTAGTGTGATGTTAAATAACCTATAACCTTTCTCAAGAATCGGGCTAACAAATGAAAAAAGATTTTTTCCAATCCGACTGACTGGTAGTTCCAGAGATAAGCGCGTTCAAACAAACAAACAAGAAAAAAATAACTCTTCAGCCTTATTATTAGTATCTAGATAATATGATTGATAATAAACATATTATTATCAGTACAAGTTAATTAACCATACCAAAAATAATTTAACTAAATAATCCGCAGATAACAGTGTACCGTGTCAAAACACTGTCGAAATTACAGTTCAAACAAACATCTCTTTAGCTTAATATGTATGTCTCCAACCAAATAAAAAACCAAGACACAACGCTGTCAACAGTGACGTGAGGCTGGTTTCGAAAACATGTGTGCACTTAGTGAGGTGGTTTGATTGTTAATGGGTATGTAAATGTGTGCGTATGAGCGTGTATGCATAGAGCGGAGGTGTAGTTTTGGCATGCTTCACTGTATTGTTCGCAGCGCTATGTCTTGGTTTTAAGGGTTCCGTAGCCAAATGGCAAAAAACGGAACCCTTATAGATTCGTCACGAATCTGTCATGTCTGTCTGTCTGTCCGTCCGTATGTCACAGCCACTTTTTTCCAAAACTAAGAACTATACTGTTGAAACTTGGTAAGTAGATGTGAAACGCATTAAGATTTTCACACAAAAATAGAAAAAAAACAATAAATTTTCCACATACTTAGAACTGAAACTCATTTTTTTTTTTCATCAAACCCGTACTTGTGGGCTATCTATGGATAGGCCTTCAAAAATGATATTGAGGTTTCTAATATCATTTTTTTCTAAACTGAATAGTTTGTGCGAGAGACACTTCTAAAGTGGTAAAATGTGTGTGTCCCCCTGTAACTTCTAAAATAAGAGAATGATAAAACTAAAAAAAATATATGATGTACATTACCATGTAAACTTCCACCGAAAATTGGTTTGAACGAGATCTAGTAAGTAGTTTTTTTAATACGTCATATTTGCTAAATATTGTACGGTGGTACGGAACCCTTCGTGTGCGAGTCCAACTCGCACTTGGCCGGTTTTTTTATTTGGTATGAGGTATTAATAGGTATAGTTTAAAGAGAATTATAGACGAATAAGAGAAGCAAATCCAATTACACTATTGCATCTCTTAAATCGTGGAAAGCGACTAAAGTAACTGTTTATCAGTATTTTCGATCACCAATCGCCCGGGATGAGCATTTTGAACAGTTATTCGTATTCACTATAGCAGAAAAGAATTTCAGTTCGAAACATATACGTAATCTAAAAAACTGTATCATGCATTTGCGAATCGATTTCACAAACATTTTATTTTACTTCAGGCAATACTGAAAATGTGAGTCTGTTGCCAGACAAAAATAAACTCTGTCCTTAATAAAATAAAACTCAAATCGAATTGAAACACATTGCTCCTGTTTTCGACGTGCATCCAACCACTATAACTCACTTTGGAACTTGACAAAAGTTGAAATTTTATCGTAAACTCGAAATATTTCCAAAACTTATACGAATATCGGAACTTGAGTGATTTACTGTACAACTTGAGAATATAAATGAGAGCGCGGTGTACAGTCGGAGGCGCAGTTTGCGAATTGCCAATTCCAATGAATATTACAGCAGCTTTTTGTGATAAATCTGTGTAAATAAATTTTCAACAACAATTTGCATTTTTTTTTTTTTTATCTTTTTCTGAAGCCCTTTTTCGATGAAATATGTTATCAAATTGATACAACCTGAAAAAAGCTGCCTATTTTTTTATAAATAATATTATTACTAAACATTGCATTACGACAACATTTATAAAGCACATCGGAGAATAATAGGTATAATTTGAACGAACAACATAATAAATTAATTACTGATATATACTAAAAACCGTCAAAACAACCAAACAATTTAATTCCAACCACTCTAAATCACTGCAATCAAAACTAGCCTCGCAAATGCTAATGAAACGCGTCACGAACAATTGGACAAAATAACAATTAAACATACCGCCAAGTAATAGCTCCCCTCATAAACGCTCACTAACTGACAGATGTCAACGCTGTCAGTTTTCCCGCCAATTTCACTGTCATGGCGTTGAGGTGTTTTCATTGTGTGATGATATAGTTACGCGACAATAGTTTAGGTGGGTATTTTGAGATAATGTTCTGGTTTGTTTAGAATTTTTATTGGTGGTTATTAAAAATTAACTAGGCTTTTTTTATTAATACCAGTATCACCTGGTTACGACTACTTTATTATGGGAAAACATGCGAACATAAGTAACGTTACAAAGAAGCGCTAAAGATGTTCACTTTACCATTTCCAATCTTGAATACCTGATTTATTTCCTTTAGCAGCCATCATAATAATATTTTCAATCACTGCTTCCTAATAAACACTAGTTGTAATAATTGTTTTTGACTAAACAATTGATTGACGCCTCAGGTATTGTGGCCACGATAACTCGAATGAGTAATCTTCAAGACTTTCTTCAACCTTTTAAAATGACACCTAGGGTTGCCAACCAAACTGTTAAAAACAGTATTATACTGTTTTTCACTCTAAAATACTGTTTACTGTTCAAGAAACATAAATTATATGAATATACTGTTTTCGCTGATATCCAGAGCTATACCTAAATAAAGTTTCATCTACTACGTGGCATGGACGCGGTGGTTCAGCTAGCCTTAATTTCAGAATGAAACTGTTAATTTCTCGAATATTCGGGACATAGTAAATAGATAATTATTACCAGAATATCTAATACACAGAATGAGTGTTTTCAGTTATGAATTTATTATGCTAAGTGGTGGAATCAGAAAAATAGAGACTCGATACAAGTTAATTAAAAAAATGGCTCAATATACTTAAAAAATTGTGCTAAATGGATGAGTTACGCGAGTAGCACTAATGAATTATGTATTTATTTGTAACATTATAATAGGTACTGTTTATTTTTTCCGAAATACTGTTAATTTTTTCCGAAATACTGTTTATTTTCCCACTTTAACTATAATATACTTTATTTCTTATACAAAAAGTTGGTAACCCTACACCCTATCAAAAGTCAGAAGAAGAAGTGAAGAGAGGAAGTGTCAAATTGACACCTGTAACAGAATAATCGATTTAATTTGTTTCCTTTTAAATCGAATAAGTTGTAAATCGCCCACACCTAGACAAAGACATCCATCAAAGATTTAACTGTTGTAATAATCTTCATCAAACTCGCCATTATTGGTTACTGTGCTAACAGCAATATTGTGGTTTATTTAGACAACTTGTGACGAAGGCTTGACGGGTTTATCGTCGTGGTGTTGTAAGAAATTAATATTATTAATATCTGACTTAGTACAGACGCCTATATTAATCGTTTACCTTGTCATAACATGAGAATTAAAGTGCTATTTTGACGTGCTTTTTTTCAATTTAATTTTGTGGCTAAGTAATAACATCCGCACGGGTCGTTCTATCAGGTTAAGCTACACGTACTGCGGTTAGTCCGTGGATGGTTGAGCATCTTTACATACCAAAACACCTCCGTTGGTTCCGGCTGTCATTCGTGAATATTTGACAGTTACGTTTCGTCAGAAGCCCGAAAGTCTGGCAACCTGTCTTACCAAGGGGTATCGTATTACCCAGTAATTGCGTTGTGGAGGTCAGATAGGCAGTCGCTCCTCATAAAACAGTGGTATTCAGCTTTATCCGGTTAGACTTGAAGCCACCAACGACTGACCCCAACATAGTTGGGAAAAGGCAAGGCACGTTGATTGTTTTCCTTTAGTGCAGTTTTTCTTCCTATAATTAAACCATATTAATATACTCGTAGATAAGACAAAACAAAGTTACCATTTATACATTAATATCAACCAACCTCACCTGCTACATAAACAAAACAACAAGAGATAGTCACAAAAAATATCCGTCTAATATTGCGTATCTGTCAAAATTCCCGCGCTAATTCCCAAACTGTCACGGCGCCGCAATACCTGTCAAAAGTGACGTGTTTATTTTATTAACAAGGTGACAGGGGCATGGCAAAGGTATTATGATATTATTTTTTTAATGCTATTTTCTTCTTGGGCTACGGTATTTTGATTTTAGGGAAACATTTAAGGAAGTTCTTATGACTTTTTCATGGCTTATTAGATAGAAATTGTTTTGGGATAAGGAAAATTTATGTTTTTTTAATAAGGTTAGATTTATGGTAGGAAAATGGCGTCATAAAATTTAGATTAAGGCGGTAATTCAGTAAAAATATTTATGCATCGCTTATGTCAGGAAAGTGAGAATTCGATTATGTGCAGTACTTAACAATACCTCGTCGGTCTAGTGGTCACAAGCGCTACTGCTGAGGATGAGGTCCTGGATTCGATTCCCGGATCGGGCAAAGTATTATTGGGTGATGTTATGTTGTTGATAAGTTAATACTACGTTTGCTGAACAACTATTGTCCTTATTTCATGAAAACAATAAATCCAGACACACAATTCAATGAAAACTCATTACCCAAACACACACTATAACCACGACAAAGTCCAAACACTTTGGAAAATATGTTTTAAAAATATTAGAAAATACAAGTAATAGAAAAGATTCTAATAAAATTAAATTTATATTAACTGAAGGAAAGCGCTTACACACAGACAATAATAGTAAGTTAAAAACTAACGCTTTCAAACAGTTCCTCAATTTGCCCTATTACTCTTTGAAGTCTGATAGTAAATAATAGTGTTGCATTTATTGGTTTAAAATGTATCGATAAATTAATATAATCTATCGATAACAAAGAAATTCATGATGCTGTCAGACTGTTATCGCTAATACTTTAATAAGATTGCAAAAAAATGACATAACTACTTACAATGAAATAATCTTGCTATTTTTAGGAAAAGTCGTACCCATAACTATTGCACGGTCAGAAACAAATGCGCATACTTAACATAAAGATAACAAGGAGACAAAATTAAAAAAAAACTATTTTGAACATAACATTCATTAAAAGAACTTTAAAACCTTGCCAAGTATTCAGAACTTTATCTCCAACGAACTGCCATAACATCATTATCCACATTTCCGATTTTCAAACCGCAAAACTGCAAACAACTTTATCAGTTCCAACATTTCATTTTAACTAACGAACTTCACGTGCCTCCAAAAGATATAACGAGGTGCAACCAAATTATCGATAACCGCAACTTCAAGCGGACATTTGCGAAGTTTATCGATAACTATGTATCGACATTTCCCACCACAAGGAGGCGACAGATAAGCATCAGTTGCACAAAGTTAATTAAAAGTCGGTCTGTATTAAATTAATTAGAAATGATACAAGTCTTGATGTTTAACTGTGTTCTAACGATTGTTAGAGTATTGTACAAAAAGGTTTTAAAAGAAGTTTTCTTTCCATTTACTAATGAAAGCTATTGTGAGTGCATTTTCGAGTTTTATTTTTGTTTATTGTGCTGTGTAATCAGTTGTTTTGTTAGTTTCAAAGTGTTTTTTGTGATTTAATCAAGGGGAAACTTGCCCAGTGTTTGTTGAAACAATTTTTGGGGTTGTATGTGGTAGTAATAAATTATTTACAAACTATTAACACTAGGTACGAAATACAATAACTAATAATACTACACGAATAGATACAAAAAACAAAAGGACACTTAGGCGTCGGCGTATTGTATTAATTTTTTTAATGTGTGATGGTTGAAATACATTGGTAGGTATCTCATGAGTTATTCAAGAAATTAGCTACTTCAAACTCTTGAGTGAGTATAATTTGCATCAATTACCGTAAAATAAAAAAGACACAATTTTATATAATTTTTTCGATCATAAGCAACGACGAATATGCAGGATATCGAATGCAGTAGAATCAATAAGTATTTAATTATTCCTTGCAACGGAAGACCATATTTTATTAAAACTAAAGCGGTACATTCATGATGCGACAAAATATGTTGCACAATAATCTCTCGACAATATGTCTAAAGGCACGTGGGTACCTATATCAGAATCACTCATCTTAAATTGGGTAATCGCACAAGGTATTTTAGAAATAAGTAGACAGGTCTTCGATCAGCAGCCTTATAATCACGATCCACAATTTAAATTACAATAATCACTCAATTTAACGCAGATGGAAATGGATTTAGATTTGGGACTTAAGCGATCCGTCGTAACCGTCCAGTCCACGCTACCGTTCGATTCAAAGTGAACGAGTACGGTGGTTGTTTGAAGTTTTTTATGACGTTCCGCCAGAGTGACAACTGTGTTGTCACTCTCGTCCGCACAGTGTTCATTCAATAAATCACACAATCAATGTCAAAATGGGGTTTTCAATCTCTACTACTAGATGGCGCCAGGGACGCGCCTTCTTGTCTTTTGGTACGTATGCCGCAATTTCTTTGAAACAAGATGGCGTTATATATTTCATATGCCCATTAGCCATATCTATTATTTCTCGCACGGAGTTTAGAATGTGTATTCTTGAGCGTATGTTATGTGTGGAGTGAGACACGAAATGTACATATATAATGTTTACGTAATCATTATAATCTTCTTCTGTCATATGTAAGGCTATTCTTGAGTTTCGGAGCAAGACTATTATCTAACTTTGTATTTCCTGAAAACCCTTCTACGAAAGCTTTCCTAGAATGGTTTTCAAGAAATACAAAGTTAATACGTAATATAAAACAAAGTCGTTTTTCATGTCTGTTTGTGTGGCCACTTAGGTCTTCATAACTACTCAATGAATTTTGGATGGTTTCACCATCACTTAGAGCATTTATTCCGGATTGTTTATGTGTATAATAATAACTTTTTTTTTTTCTTAAACTTAAGTTTAATAAGTATTTTGCCATAACTAAAATCTAGAACTACTAGTCTTATTATTTCTATGTGTTTTCACTTACTTCTAATCGGTGAGACGCTCGGTGATCAGCGAGATTATTATATACAGAAGCTGTTAGTGTAACTATATTAAAAAAAAACTATATAATACACAGAAATCTTGATGTTTTGATACATGTCAATTGACAATGTAAATATAAAAAAATATAGATTTTATGCTGTGATGTGCATGCAGTCAAATTAAATTACTAACTCAGGAAGACGGCAAACGTTTTTTAAACAACTATTCAGCAGAGTCACTATTGATTAATACTACAGTTTGCAATTTACAATTACTTGGAAATTGAATCGGTTTTAATTATTGAAGTGAAGATGATATTGGTTTGTGGTCAGTCGCATGCAATAGTCGAGAATGGGAATATTATTTCATTGCTTCTTCAATATCAGCATTTTGCCAATAATAATAATTGGTAACATATTTGTAATAAATGGTAATAATAATTTATAGTAGTTTCTTGCCAGTTCTTCTCCATACCAAAACTACCTTTTGGATGTTTTGGGGCCGACCAAAATCAATTCAATTTTTTTTGCAAATTTCGGCGTTGAAAATTTGGCATATATGGGCTTATTTGACTTTTGACTTTGACTTTGTAATGTGAAATCACTAAATATTTTTGGAGTTTTTTTTTTTAAATGTTTTACTAATTTTTCTATATTTATGTATATAAAATCACATTTTAGTCACTGGGCCTCTCTTGTTTTTCAATTAATAATACTGATTCATACATACATAAACTCACGCCTTCTTCCCATGCAGGGTCTTTACGGACTCGTTTTGCCTCGATTACGTTCATACATCTGGTCATACACGCACGCCGCTTGCGAGAACTACGCACCTGACCTTTATGAAGAACATCACCAATAAGGTCACTATAATAAATGTCCTAGTAGGTATTGATTTAAAAAAGGTATTTTTAAAGATCATTAATTATGCTAAATAAATTTTCTTTCATTTAATTTAATAGGATAGGGTTGTTGACTTAAATTGTTTTTGTCCGTCTTCTTGATTATTAAAAAATATTGCACACGTATTTTTTTCTTTTTATACGAAGTCAAAAGACGGCAATACATTGAGTAGGCAATGCGTTAAAATGTGGCATGACGTCACTGGCCGGTAGATTTTATACTGACTTGTGATGTAGCGAGCCCCCACTCCCCAACTTTAATGCGTTTTATTTAAACCATTTCTTATTATTATAAAAAAAGCAAAAAATACATGTCTAATATTTTTTTATTATCTGACTGACGGACTAAATAGTTTTTTTTGTTTTTTTTTCCACTTTACTTCCCCTTACTACTTAGGTTAGCCCAGAAACCAACCCCAATAAATACTGAAAAAATACTACTAAAATTATTATCGTATCATTTTACTCGTACCGAAATGCATTTTCACGTGAAAAAGCAACATTTCAATAAACACGTTGACCTGTTTTCGCGACAAAAGTCGACTAATGAACAGGCAGCTTTATACTTACTTACACAGTACAGTTGAGTACAACGGTGTGAGACAATCAGGTAACATTATTACGTCATACGATTGGTTCGGATGATTTTATTTTTTTTATTTTGCTTTAATTCGTAGATATTTCACAGTAATCAACGGGTAGTTAGAAAACCAAAAGTCTGACAACCAGTCTTGCCAAGGGGTATCGTGTTACCCAGTAACTGGGTTGTGACAACTCAGCAACTCAAACTCACTTTCGCATCTATGATATTATTATAGTTTGGATTATGTGACCGAACTCATCGTCTCTTCTCTCGTATCATTACTCATCTGAAGGTTTGCCTTTATTTTCGCTTTTAAATGACTTTTCATATTAAAGCTTGAATTATCGTATAGGTTAGTAAAATACATAAAATTTACTAGTCCTCCCTACTCTTCATGTCATAAAACATAAAAGAGTCATAACTTTACTTCCTCCTCAACACTGTTTTACGAATTCAGATGAAAAGAATATGAAGTAATATATATATAATAATAGTAATATATATAAATATTTTACAGTTGAACACCTTGTTTGACGACGTGCGAACGAGTGTTAAGTGAGTTAGTGAGAAATGGGAATAATTCTCTTTTTGATAAGGAACTTCTTTATTAAACTTGTTATTTATTGGAGTTGGCAGAGATATCAGAAAAGTTTTTTTTTAAGCGTCTTGGGCGGTTGATTTTCGAGTTACTAGTAGGTAGTCGCAAGCCCGACAAAATGTGACTTGGTTTTCCACTGGGAAATTCTCAGTAGGCAAATAGCTTGTAGTCTGAAATTCTGCTTAATTATTGTCACTAAATTGGCCCTCTACATGTTTTATACTTATGTTAACATTTACTACCTCAATGCACGTCGACACACCTCTGCCACGCACCCTTCTCTCGCGGACTCAATGCGTGATGCTATGATGTAACATTCATTCAGGATTTAAAACTAGGCACGTGGCAGTCACAGCTGTTTTCGCCAAATTAGTTCATCCTAAGCCAACTAGATGGCGCCGCACATTCTACCCTCAATTTATTATTCAATGTGGCGGTTGCCCCGATTATTTTCCGTGTAAGTGATGAATTGGGTACATATGTTTGAAAAGCCCATTAGTGCGGCGGACCCTTGGGCTCAAATTAACGGCTTTCCTGTTTCTCTATTTCATTCATAGGTATGTTTGTGCGGACCTTACATAAAACCGAAATAATTTGGTTTTTATTGGGTAGGTATGTACAACGTGTTCCTTTTGATGGTAGTCGTACGTAGACGTAGTCCAAAAATACATCGTTTCGAAGGTACCAACATAACACTTAGACTCTCGTGTTTCATTGATAAGTACGAGAGAATAATTTTCATTCAAACCGATCATTCATATTTAAAGCTAAGGAAATGCGACGGCGAATTTTTACGGACAAAAATTGTCAGAATTATGTTTTTTTTTGTGTTTTACATAAATAATCGTGACTTTGTCGAATTATTTTGAAAGAAAATGGAAAAAAAATTGCCAGTTGATTCTTTGACATGGTGTCATTAATACCCTAAAGATAAAGGATATTAAAAGGAAAACGTTGCATATACCTATTTACATTTTAACGAGTAAAACTTGAGAAACAAACTTGTATTCATTAGCGATAACAATAAGAACAAAAATAAGAGAAGTTTAAAGTCAAGTAAACTTATTTAAGTATGTTTTTATTTATGTAATTTTGCATAAAAAAATGTATAGCTGTTTGTTGTTCCTCTTCAATAAAAGAAATTAACAATGTTTTTCACCGGAATTATCTTTTTTGACATTAGAAATACTTTTAAAATTTCATTGACATACTTACTGTATTCGCAAAGTAACGTTTAAAAGGTGTAGGTACCTACTATAAATAATATACACCTCTGCATTCATCCCTTTGTGAAATACAGGCTTCATGTTATGTGTGTTATGTTTCTTGACAAAATGGTACTACATTTTTACATTCTCGAGATACCTAAACAGGGTTCCACGGTAATCATTTTTTTGTCTTGTTAAGCGTTTCCTAGTAGCTTTTATAAAAATGCCGTTTTAAAGTGTAACATTGGTGTTATAAGTGGTTTCCTAGAAAAATCGTTGACTCTTCTACATTGTCAAAGAGTACGCAGTTGTCAGAAGTCTTCTTGGGATTCGCGGAAACTAGGTAAAGACTGGGAAGTTGTTATACAGTACATACTAATTCCATGGTAGTAACAAAATTTCCGACACGCGCAACATGAGACTTCTATGTCATAGACATAAACGTTCATTTGCAATAATTGACAAGTGCTCCTGAAGTACAGCAACTATTACATCATGTTAGCTACATAATCACTTTTACCAGGCATTTTTTAAATCATCAGAATAGTCTTTGTGTGTATTTTAATTAATGTTATGAATTTTCTATCTTTCTTGAGTCTCTTGATGTTTCAACTTTTGAGACTCAGGTTTTACTTGAGGGCTGATAGAAATGTATGAAAAAAGAAGAAATTCTTCACCGATCACACAATAAATGAAAGAGGTTGGCAATCTCTTCAAACTTTCACTTATTTTAGTCACAAAGTTTTTCAGATAGGCAGTCGCTCCATGTAAAATACTGGTATTCAGATGCATCTAGTTAGACTGGAAGCCAACCCCAAAAAAAAAAAACGAAAAGGCTAGGAAGATGTTGACTTGCAGTTTTTCCTCACTATTAGATCAGTGACATCTATACCCGTCACTAACATATACGTCTCCTTTGTCCACAGTAAAACCGAAATCAGTGGAAGTGGTAACTGGAGACGGGAAGACCCTGGCTGATGCAGCAGTCTTCGGACCCCTGCTGGAGAGGGCTAAGGTCAACATCAGCTGTACCGTGAAGGAGGGGAAGCCGCAGCCGAAGGTCGTGTGGTACTTCAGGAAGAACCGGGGTGATGAAATGAGAGAATTAAATGGTAAGTGGCTTAGAAGTTAATTATACGTATGTGTGGTAGGTAATAAGAAGTGGAGATCCATGCCTAAATATATTTTTTATAGGTTATCAAACGAGACGAATGTGTAAGGTATTATTTGTTTAATACTTCAAGCACAGAAATGTACATAGACGGACTTAACCCCAGAGGCATTTTGACCTGTCAACCTAGGTTAATGCAGCAGGGTAAACTGTCAATTTTGACCGTTTCAATGCTAAACACCAAGGCACAGACGATTACAGGTACTCCACAAAATCATTTAAATAAAAAGCGACTCTTGCTACGAAACAATAAAGTGCAATGAAGGTTGCGTAAACTGTAATTAACTTTCCTTTTTACTACTATATCTGTTTTCTCACTCTAACTTGCATAAATACTTGTTCGGTACCAGTACCGATACCGATTAGAAATACCAATAGTACAGGTACTACGCCTGGTATCGATACCCTTATTACAGGTTCTACTCTGGTACCGGTATCAGATCAAGGGCAATGGTACCGGTTCCCAGAAATATCGGTATTTCAAGCCCCGTTGTTAACTATGTCAAGTCGATTTACATGTTTACATTTCTATGGCAATTAAGTATGATTTTGCCTAAAAATCTTATGCCATTTAACCCTCCAAGTCTATCAGCAACCACTAAATCTAATCTCAACCACCAACCAAAACTCAGTTATCAAAACCACAGTCCGAGTACAAAATCGTATTCCAAAATCTATAATTTCGTTGTACGTACTCATAAATTAATCTGCCTCAGTTATCAGCTAAATTAGGGCTAAATTGAAGCCTTTACCGAGATTTGTGGTCAATCGTAGGCATTAAATCAAAACGTATCCGGCCCGGTCCGATTCAGGTGGTTTTGACCGTTCCGGTCCGTATAGTTTTGTTGCGGTTTCAAATATGGGAGGTGGATGGGATACAGGTATTCTATTTATGTGCTCTTGGCTATGATTTTGATGACAGTTTTAGCGTTACTTGAAATGCAAACTGTTTTGATGCGTGATAGTACCACCTACCTGCATATTGTAACAATTTAGAAACCTAACCCTGCTTATTACAAAACAAGTTCTACACTCGCGACAATCTAAGAAGTCAATAAGATAAAACGATATGCCTCGAGAAATGTAGACAAATCGTCGCACTCAATATATCTCGTGAATCTAAAGCATTTTAAAGCAACCATTTTTTTTCCATCACTACTTAAAGTGTTTGACAGCTATTAAGCTGGATTAGAGACAACACTACAGCTACCACGATTCTTCGGAACAACCCTAAGCCTATCAACTGAAACTAAATATCTGGGCATCTTTTTAGACAAACAGCTGAACTGGGCGAAACACACCAACTATATTATCACAAAAGCCAGCATATCCCTGTGGCAGTGCAAGCGACTGCTTGGCAGGAACTGGGGAATTAGCCCCAGGGTTACTCACTGGCTATACACCACAGTCATCCGACCAGTCATCACATACGGCTCCCTGGTCTGGTGGCCCAGGACAGACAAAGAATCTCGAAAAACTGCAGCGGTTTGCTTGTGTTGCAATCACTGGCAGTATGAGAACTGCACCGACTGCCGCCCTACAGGCAATGCTTGGACTGCCTCCTCTGCACCTCATTGTGCGGGAGGAGGCGGCCCTATCCGCCTTTAGGCTTCATGTATCCGGCACACTAAGCAAAGACTCTAGAGTTAAACACACACGCATAAAGGAAGATGCGATCAAACGACGACCAATGATGGCATCACCCTGTGATAAAGCCCCGAAAACATACCACTTTCATAGGCACTACAACATAATACTTACAGAAGAACAGTGTGACTACTCAGGCTCGAAAGAGATGAGAGTATACACCGACGGATCGAAGACCGACTCCGGAACTGGAGTTGGAGTCTTCTCACACGACTTTAACATAAAGATATTCAGCCCGCTGGGAATGTACAACACCGTCTACCAGGCGGAGTGTGTAGGTATTATACAAGCGGTCCACGTCCTAAGAGCCAGGAGAGTTACGGACACACACATACGCATACTCTCCGACAGCGCCTCAGTTCTTCAATCCTTACGGAAAAAACATATTACCACAAAGCTAACACTAGAATGTCACAATGCACTAGAACAAATAACGGTATCTAGCCGCAACACGGTGACACTGCAATGGATAAAAGGACACAGCGGATCGCTGGGTAACGACGCAGCTGACGAACTTGCTAGACGAGGATCCAGCACCGCAGTCTGTGGACCCGAGCCTATCGTACCCATCCCCTTCACCCAGATACGAAGGTGGCTACAGGAGTTCACCCACACTCAAGCGGAGCACTGGTGGACCTCAACACCGGGCTGCAGGCAGTCCAAGGAAGCCATGCCATCTTTGGATACTGGGCTAACCCGGCGTTTACTACGCCTGGATAGGAATGGCCTGCGCCTGGTGACGGGGACCATCACGGGCCACTGCTCGCTGAACAGACACTTCCACACAATGGGCATAACGGACAGTCCTCTGTGCAGGGCGTGCATGGAGGCTGAGGAAACCGTCGCGCACGTGCTTTTTGAATGCACGGGCGTCACCCAGATTAGAACAGAGACCCTCGGGACACCCAGATCTTACACAGATGTTCTGAACAGACCAGGAGACTTAATCAACTTCTGGAGGGAGGTGGGCTGGTTGGAATAACCA
The DNA here is from genome assembly GCA_947364205.1 of Agrochola lota. Classification (NCBI taxonomy): domain Eukaryota; kingdom Metazoa; phylum Arthropoda; class Insecta; order Lepidoptera; family Noctuidae; genus Agrochola; species Agrochola lota. The sequence continues at coordinate 14,600,833 of OX376244.1, read as the reverse complement.
CCAACGGCCGCTATGGCCCACGCACAATGGTCCACTGAAGGATTAAGTGCGGAAACCAAACTCCATAACATGGAGTCTAATGGAAAGCTGGATTAGAAGAACGATTTGACAGCTATGAAGCTGTCAAATCAGACTTCTTACGTATATATTGTCGCGAATTTAACTTTAATCATAGCCGAAACCCTCGAGCCAATTATTGTGTTTTGAACTTTATTACGAACACTGTCGAGTCGTCATTACAAAAAAAATAAAAATTGACTGTGTTTTAAAGTCAGTTATTGTAATTAAAACTTGGAAAGTCGAAAGAACAGTTCGACATAAAAAAATGGCTCGTTATTTTATATCTGGACCTAAAAGATAAGCCATGTTTTCAAAAAAACGCTAAAAAATAATCCGAAAATAAAAATAATCCAGCTGAAAAATCCATTAGGATGTTTACCAAAAATAAATCAAAAAAAAAAAAAAAATAATCTCTAGATTTTAATAAATCTTCTAAGATGAATTTTCAACTTAAAAAGAATTTGAAGAATCAAAAACTTTCGTAGGTACGCTTAACAAATTACAGTACTTTATTTTGTTATTAAGTTTATAAATGGATCTTTCAGAAAATAGGCAAGGTACAATGAGACATAGCAAATAATCTGAACAATTACATTAAAACTTGTTTATTTAACAAACTAAATCACAGTTTCACTTAAAATAACGTAAAGGTTTTAAAGATAAATTGAAAAATCACGTCCTACCCAAAAAGTTAGCTTAAAAAACCGAATTCCACAGATCTCGAAAGAATCCACAAAACCAACCTTTTGTATTCAAATCTTGTACCAGGATAACCACAATACAAACGGTTTAAACGCTCGCCGGTAGCGGATTCGATTCCTGAGCCGTATATATTTATTGTTTGGCTGGCAACGCTGAATGCAAAACAGTATTGATTCTTTTCGTTTATCTCTAGGTCAGTTTTTTGGGTCTAACCTAGGACAAAGTTAAAGAAATAATATCCTCTTTCAGTAACAATTGGCACCTAACTTGATTTGAAATAATGCCTGATTTATCCGAAGGCAGTGACTGGACCCAGTGACTCGGAATTTCCGAACCGGTCAGTCGGTTCATGTAGACGACATCGGCAGTAAGTCAGTCGAGGGCAGCTATACTCGTACTGGGCCCGAAAATAGACGGGTAGGTTAGTCAACTGGATTGACTTGACGGCGCGGGGTCAACACTGGACTTGCTTGAAACTAGTGTCTATACGAGCCCAGTTGCAAGTCAGACTAACTATACTGTCACATTACTGGGCTCGTATAAACCTGCCTTAAACGACAGACAATAGTCAGAAATATAGATTTCTTAACTTGAACGACTTTTAACTAGTTGTTTACTGAGAAATCAATGGTGGAATAAGAGTGGTTGCTTTTACCTTAGACATTACTTAATCCGGCGTTGCTAAAATTAGAGTCAGTGAATTTCTTGTAACCGTGGAGTTTCTCGTCGGCTCTTCTCCATAGGAAACCACCAATTGGAACCGTGCTCCTAGCTTCTGACGTTTCATAAGTGGCCTTGTAAGTTTATGTGAAACAAATTATTTTGACTTTTGATATTTAGATGTACCTCGCCTGAACCCTTAACAATGAGCCCCATTAAAACTCTTAATAGTTGACTAATCGTCTTATCAAAACATGGTTTACGTTCTCGTATACCAGAAGCACTATCAGCCTATAATATTCCCACTGTTGGGACACAGGCCTCCCTCTTCGAGACGGAATGGGCTGTAATTTACCACGCGGGCCCAGAGCGGTACGGTCGATGTCACATGTCTCCGAATTTTTGGTTCTAGGACATGCCGGTTTCCTCACGATGTTTTCCTTCACCGTTTTGAGAGCAGTGGTGGTGAAATTATTTACACAAAGTAAAGCGCCTGTCTGGGCTCGAACCCAGGACTTACAGCTCGTAAATCAGGGCCGTTACCACTGGACCACCACTCACTATTCTCATATAGAACGAGGAAAAAATAGAACATGATTTTGTAAACATCGAATAACTTTTATCTGAGGAATATAAATTGCGGTTTGACAGCTATTGTGTAAAAAATAATGTCAAACTGTCATATTTATTCTTCAGATAAAAATCATGTGACTAAAATTGACAACAACTGAATGGCGAGTTCGAAATATAGCGCATTAATTAGTTTCTTTTATTTGATTTTTTTTATTATGAATTGAGACTTTTCTTGGATAACTAAATACGCAAATACTAGAAAACTAAATAAGTAATAGTATCATATGAGATTGTGTTTTATTTCTTGTCATAGTTTATAAGTTTCAATTGTTACTAACCATTATGGATCATTGTTTTCTGACAAATAAATAAATAAATATAAATAAATATATATATATAGTTTCTCTAAAAATGTTTCATTTTATTATTCCACCTTTCTATCGTACCTTACACATCTACCTCTTTCCCTCAAGAGCATGAACTCGCGATGTGACAATCCAATTGATTCTATAGACATTTGAAATGAAATCAATTTATTCCCGGCACTCCACAGATTGGAATGAAATACTTGGACTGAAAATATCTAGGATTAAATATTTCCGCCTAGATTCACGGAGTGGAACTGACGGAATTGACAGATGAGGCTAACAATAGGGGTTGAAGAATCAAAGTTTAGGTAGTAAAATAGGAATAGTTCTTATGACCTAATTGTCGAAAAGTGGATTAGAATAAATGTTGAAATGGGAGAGGTTCAGCTGCGCTTGCCGAGGTCAGTTCTTGGATGGGTTACCATTCCTTAGATGGCATTTGACAAATGCTTGATGATCACATTAATCCTAGAAAAAAAATGTCCTTTATGACCCAAGAAAACTATGGTGTCTTGATTATGCCCATGAAATAGTAATCTTTAAAAAAAAACAACTTATTTAAAGTTGGAGTCTAGTTTTGAATTTTCGTTTTATGCCACCGACTTCCGAAATTAAAGTTATTTTTCACTTTGTAGTGTTTTTTTTTGGAAGATGTTTTTTTTTTTTGCAAAATGTTTTTATTTTTCGCTTTTTACTTGGGTGTAGTACCTACCCCACACAAATTCGAATAACCTGCTATGTAAATAACAATCACAGGATTTTACTATGACATCCTCCACATGGACTAAGTGTGAAAAATACGTATTATTGAAGCTAACTCAAAAACTACCCAAGCAAAGTTTTTATATATTTATATGGGACTACCGCGCAAGCTTTCTTTACCAAATGAAAAAATAAGGAATTTTCAAAATCGGTCCACAATTGACGAAACAATCGATGAAAATTTCATTTATAATAATACATAAAGTAGATCATAGAACCTCCTCCTTTTAAGAAAACGGTTAACAGTAACTGCATTCTAAGGCCTTTTCTCAGAGCGGGAACTTCAGACCATTAAGTCCACGTAATGATGTTTCCCTCCATCATTAAACTAATCGTAGTATCTTAAAAGTGCGCAAATACATTATTAAAGTCACAATTAATTACTCGATGTTTAAGACGGGGTTACAAAAAATCACTTACAGAATTCTTTCTTCCAGACATACGTTATCATCAACTATGCCTATGGCTTTTCCTAACTATGTCGAGGTTGGCTTCCAGTCTAACCGGTTGCAGCTGAATACCGGTATTTAACATGGAGCGACTGCCTATCTGAACTCCACAACCAAGTTACTGGGTAATACGATACCCCTCGGTGAGACTGGTTGTCAGACTTTCGGGCTTGTGACGACTGGTAAAGATCTACGAATGACAGCCGGGACCAACGGCTTGTCGTGCTTTCCGAGGTACGGAGGGGTCTTGGTATGTAAGGTGGTCACCCATCCATTGACCAACATCGGCAAGTAGAGCTTAATCTGATCGATCGACCCGTGCGGCTGTTATTACATAGCCACAAGCCCGAGAAGTCTTCTAGACATACGTAGCTAGTTCAATACCCCCTACCTCAGCTCTTTTCTCTAAATCTTGATGATACCATCAAGCATCAGAATCGAGCACAATATGCCCCCACTTCAGAATTCCGCAGTTATCTCTGAAACCATTTGTATGCGGAACCCGGCGCAGAGTGATAAATTACACAGCTTGGCACGTGAGCTCTATGATGCATTCATATCGAGTTTTTAGGGTTCCGTGGTTATTTGGTTAAATGTTTTTCTATGTGTAGGGTTTAGTTTGGTAATGAAAGGGGACTTAGGTATATAGATAGTATGTCTCAAGGTTTTTCAGAAAAAATAAGGTACTTTCTTGTGGTGGTAAGGGCTTTGGAAATAACTATCATGAAGATTTTCAACCAGCTGTAAATAAGCCTGAAATCACCACTTCATTGAACAAGCTTGGAGGTTAAATAGACCATTTTTTGAAGCGATTTGTGTATAGGTTGTTGGTCGATTTTTTTACTTTTTCTGTCACGTTGGTATTACTTTCTTTTAACTCTGGTCACGGTAATAATCCCTTCAGAAAGCTTGGTAGGCAAAGTAGCCATCATTATCCTGCCCTTATTTCAATTTATTTGCTGTCGCCGCAACATGGCTTTTCTTCCATACTTCTATTTTATATTATATTAGTCGTCATTTCCGTATTCACTCCCTTTCTAACCATATCTTTCACACAGTCCATCCATCTTTTCTTTAGTCTTTCCCTACTCGTATAGCCATCCACATTCGTACTCAGAACTTTCCCCACGACATTTCCCTCATTCCTCCGCATCACATGCCCATATCATGACAACCGATTTTCATACAACTTTGCAGTCGCCGGTGTCACTTTCAGGCTGCCTCTTATTTATTCAATTCATTCTCAGGAAAAATAGTATAAACACAAATGTCTGACGTAGATAGCATATACTTACACATGGGGCTAAGCAGTAACTACAGAACGCCGCTCGCTACAATTCTTACAGACATGAAATAATTAGAAGAATTAGAAGAAATCAGAATTTAGAGAATATACTTTATACTCCGACATAGCCCGAAGAATTGCCAAACTTAAGTGGTAGAGGCAGGGCACATTGCCGCTGAACAGTCGATGGGGCCAAAAGGTTTTGGAGTGGCGACCGCGTACTGGAAGACGTAGCGTTGGAAGGCCGAGGCAAGGTGGACCGATGATCTAGTGAAGGCCACAGGAATTCGCTGGATGCGAGAAGCACAGAACCGGTCGAAGCGGCGGTGCTTGGGGAGGCCTATATCCAGCAGTGGACGTCTTTCAGCTGAAATGATCATATAGTATCTGATGATGCAGGGGTAATTTTATTTTCATACGGAACCGAGGAATTTGGGTCGTGCTTGACTGTTCAACGGATACGTGTCTTATCCAACTCGTTTACGGTATTAGCAGAGAATTTGATACTTTAATGTAAATTATTGCAGACGTGAACGTCATTTACATACATCTTACTGGTATACCAGCAGTTAACGTTATAATTAAGTACTTCAACTAAGTTTTGTGTCAATAATATGTTTTCCTCCCGGCTTACTTACACAGTTTCAGGTTCTAAACCGAATTAAGTTTAGTACCTGGTCAACCGAGCTCTGCTCGGGTGAAAATATAGAATGCTCATTTAATAGTAGAGGATAGTTCATACTAATTCCATGTATAGTACATACTAATTCCATGTATAGTACATACTAATTCCATGTATAGTACATACTAATTCCATGCTACCATGATAGTAGGTAGTTACTTACTAATTCCATGCTGCCATGTCATTATTCTAAGGTAGCCATCTTGTTTTAAACTTTAGGCGAACGAGCTCTGCTCGGGTGAAAATACGGAGAAAACAAATTTTCCCAAATATTAGACCTACATTAATCGATGTTTCGCCCCGTAAACCCCTATATTGCAACTTTCATTGAAGTCGATAGGGCCGTTTTCGTGATTACAAATATATATCATAAGGATAAGTCAGAAGTCTTGGTCAAGTTTGGTGATCAATGCTCGTACCTTCGAATTAGAATTAGAATTGTATTTATTTGTGAGAATGTAGTTTTACATAGTATGGTGTTAAGTATTTTTATTAGTTCTATACATTCTACCACAAAGTATATGGTGTACAAATATTCACAAATATTCTTCTCTGTATCAGAAGACGCCTTTGCCCTGCAGTGGGATAGTAATAGGCTGGTATTGTAATGATTCGCTTTAAATTGATGCCAAATTCGACGCAAAATGTAAGATTTCAAGAGTAAGAAGATCTGTGCAATGGTTTTCTGCGCTAGGGTCGTGTCATCCTATGCAGTGCACTGGCACAGTATAATAAAGTAACAGTATTAAGTCTCGGCAGTGACCATGAAATACTTACTTACGGCCGCTCGGTAGAAAACCTTCCGCGTCCGTGCGTAAGTGCCACGCACTCGGTAGGTACTGTTGCGTGCATACATTGAGATTACGAAGCGCGTCGTTCGGCCGTTTTCTATCAAACTCAAACTCAAAGCATTTATTTCAAATAAACCAATTACAGGTACTTTTGAATTGTCAAGGGGTCGGTCAGTGAGAAAGATGAAGCTAGTTGCCCATTCCAATGCGTAGTAGGTTCCTATGGAGAAGAACGGGCAAGAAACTCCACGGACACTCTTTTAAATCAGAATATTTTTACAAAATATTGGTTACATCATCCATGTTGTAATTATACATGTGAGAACAATGTTAAAAGACGTGCACGTTAAAAGCGTCAGTAATAAAAATAAAATCAAAAACAATTCAAAAATTAAAATAAATTCAAATAAGCCGTGGCAGCCAAGAGATGACCAATCCCCACTGACGGCGCCCGTTCACGAACATGACGCATGCATCAGCACCATTTAGCTCAACCATTTTGAAGGGAACTTAATGATCCAACACACACGCAACCACCAGCGAGACATTTGAGTGAGCATGACATACTCTCAACCCCCAGGGCACACTCAAGTCAATGAAAGACGTACCCAGTAATTGGTAACTGTAAAGTAGGGACATAGTGCTCACACATGTGCTATGCAATTATATAATACTAAGAGATTGAATTTATACAATCTAAAGATAGTTTTACAATCTTCAGCAGCTGCAACAATATTTTGAATGCTCTTCAATTAGTTTATGCGCCCTTGTGGAGCTGGACCAGCGCTTAGCCAAGCATATAAAGATATAATACGAATAACGACAACAATAACGATAATATTTGTACGTTTTTTTCTGTTCCTTTCTTCTTGTCTATTTATAATGTGTGTACATAAACTGTTATATAAATAAATAAATAATACTGTCACTTTCATCATCTGACATTTATATTGTGGCACTGGTGTTGCGTTATTAAACCATCAATATCTTGACCGCTTATGCAAACTAATATAATTGATTTTAATTAAAAAGTAACTATGTCTGTGTATCTGTTACCTTTCGGCTAGATGGACCAAGACCTGTGTAATGACATTTTATATTTTTTTATCCTGCTAAGACGTTCCAGTGAGATAATTTCCGTCGAGTACTTAAAAGCTAGAAGTCAATATGTGTTGTTATTGTTACGCTGTTGCATTATTATACAATATATTATTAACATTGAACCAAATCCTTTGAGAATTAAAGGTGTAATATCCTTACTTAAATTACAAAGGCGAAAGTGAGTTTTTTTGTTCGTTTATTTGTTTGTGTGTTACAGTTTCACGCTAAAACGGCTGAACAGATTGAAGTTTGGCACATGGGTAGACCATGACCTGGGTTAGGACATAAGATACTTTTTATCCCGATATTCCCACGGGATCAAGGCTTATGCAACCGCGGGTCGCAGCTAGTACATAATATGTCATAGTGGATCATAACATTATTGTTATTATATCTAATGTGATAAGCACCAACAGACGAAGGGACAAAATGTAGGATATTATCAACTTAGATTAGATTAAGCTATCCCAAAAGTCTGAATTAGAATGTAGGTTTCAAACTAAGATCCATTGAGTTCAATATTCCACTGGGGACTTGGATTATCTGTGTGTACTTTTGATGTTTCCTCTCCTATGTTTTCTAAATGAGAATTTGTAGAGAATTGAAACTGATATATGTATATTATTATTGGAAATATTAAAGTGGGTTTGATAGTCTCAATCTGCCTAGCCTGTTCCCAAATATGTTGGGGTTGGCTTCCAGTCTAACTGGATGCAGCTAAATACCAGTATTTTACATGGAGTGACTGCCTATCTGACACAACCCAGTTACTGGTTAATGCGATACCCCTTGGTAAGACTAGTTGTCAGACTTTCGGGCTTCTGACGACTCGTAACGACTGTCAAAGACAAGACCCAAGAGAGCCGGGAAAATACTTAACGTGCTTTCTAAGGCACGGATTAGTCTTAGTATGTAAAGATGGTCACCAATCCACAGACCAACCCCGGCAAGGGTAGCTTAACCTCATGGATCCACCCGTGCGGCTGATATTACTTAGCCACGAGCTCCTCCTCAATCCCAAGTGGGTTTAATAGTCTGTTACTATTATTATGTTTACTGCTACCTACGAGTATATTAAAACAAAAAAAACATTAATTCAGATCAGGCTGAGAATCAATACTTATATAACATCATAAGTTACAAAAGGCAGCCCCCAAAATGTCCTTTACCTCTTCCTACCATGAACGCTGACAAATAGACGATCTGATTTCACATCCTCAGTTGTCAGGCTGAACTGACTAGCGAGATCTATCACTCAGAGCCTCGAATCCGGTGAACAGTGAAACTAAAGACAAAAGGCTGACAGAACATAAATTTTTCTTCACGCTACTGGCCTTCTAGCATACAGCTTTCTGTCAAACATTATTGTGCCTTGTTCATATATATTATAAACATAACTCACATACATAATATCATCCCTGTTTTCCCCGAAAGGTAAGACAGAGTGGACTTGTAGTACACCCACATTTCGCCAGTTACGTTTAAGTCCCAGACGAACCCAAGCCACGCACCTCTGACTTTTCGGATTCATTATCACTTGCTTAAAAAACGGTGAAGGAAAACATCGTGAGGAAACCGGCATGCCTGAGAGAATTTTCTCGATGGTATGTGAAGCCAAGTCAGGGCAGGCTTTAAAACTCTGCCACCAGGTTAGTCACTAACCACACGAAAAGAAGAAGAGTCCCAAAAAAGATATACATAAAATATGATGTGTATTTATTTCGATAATGGTGGATATTATCAGCAAGGTACTAAGTGGTGAATGTGGTGCTGAACATAGTCCTCCCGATTATCGTTTTAATTATTAATTTGAAAAGTCAGTTCCCACATTCCCCACTGCGAACTTATTTACTGCTAAGAAATCTGAAATTGTTTTTGACCAGCGTTCAAGACTCACACCATCAGCCATTTCAACTACTATCGGCGCAGTGGTTGCCAAATCCAAATCCCTCGTTTCGCAAATTTTGTAAATCGCCATTGCCAATATCAAAACTACCGTAAACAGAACCAAATTCATTACCTAGTCTTTACCTTATCGGGGTCAAAATTCCAGTCGGGTCGTCCCAACATATAGGTATTCAGAATTAAATAAATCGAAACCCATTCGTAGTAACGGACAAGCTCAGATATTCATAGAAAACGTTTGGAATATAGTCGCTACATCTACGGAATATATTAGCTCGACTACTGCAGAAAATAAAGGGATTTCAACCTTACTTAGATTGGGTAAAGTTTTAAGTTGAATGGAATGAGGAATAGTTTAGAAAAATCATTTTGAGATATTAGGTATTTTGGCCCGATGTGGTCTTGTTATCGGGTTACATTGGGATGAATAAATAAAGCAAGAGTGATAAACAATGTAACTACATTTACAGAGAGATAAGAATTGTTTTTGGCAAAGCAACTTACAGTTAACATCATAACATAACATAACTCTGTGTGTCCTGGTAGGGTTCGGCAGAGGTGTATCTATAGTACACCCATATTTCGCCAGTTATGTTTAAGTCCCATGTAACAGGAGGGTGAGCCTATTGTCAGCAACCGGGCAGAAATCAAAACTCCGGGCTGCTACTGAGAAATTCCAGATGGAAATCCCCAATAACACTTTGCTGGACCCGGGAATCGAACCCAAGACCTCATACTCAGCAGTAACGCTTGCGAATACATTATTTTGAAAAGCTTTTCTCATTTATCTTGAGTTGAAAATTAAGAGCGTTTATACAGAAAGTGGGCAACGTCGCAAATAGCTGACAAATATTTCGCTGTTTTGATTAATTTGGCAATATTGCTGTATAGAAATATGAAATTGGACAAACTTCTTTTTTTTTTACCGTTATTGTCACATTGCTGGGCAAAGCCCTCCCTACTCTCTTTCCATTAATTTTGACAGTTCAACAAACGAATTTTTCAATCAAAGCAATTAAAATTATTATTAAGAAATATTTATTTTTATTAATTATTATTATTATTTTATGAAGCAATGGATTAAGAATTTCCTTCTTGCTGATTATTTAGCTTTAACCAACTTAAATCATAAATATCCTTTTTCTGATATTGCCACTACAGTTTTGAAATCAAAATTCCACGCAAAATAAAAGAACAAATAATATTTCTACACAAAAAAAGGGTCTCAATCCCAAAATAAAAAGTCTAGTCCAATCGTTTCCAATTTAGTCAGCCATCGGAATGAGTCCCCACAGAGCTATATCCGTAAATCTGTACTAACACAGACATACATACGATCGCATACATACGACGTGTTCCGAATCGTTAGTCGTATCAATTGTCATGGGATAAACTGACGTCACTGACCCGTCACTCGCCGTTTAACAGGACTGAAAAACTGTACCATACACAAACCTGTAGATATTCATAAACCTGGGAACAGAATCCTGGAAACTGCGAACGTCATGTAATTTGCCAAGCAAAATATGTAAAAAATTCATAGAATAGAATACTATATATTATGTGCACTATATAAATTTCAGATATAAATAAAGAAAATTTACATGGTGACGCAATGGGCAGTTTCATCGCCAACGGCGATCTCCTTTGGATGCATTAGGCGAAGTATAGAGACGATACTTCGTAGGTAGTCGTTGGTGTACCAGTTACAAATATACCTAAATTAAATACAAATCAAATAAACATAGGAGATTCATTAAACTGGTAATTACGAGGCAGCCGTCAAACGATAGCTTCAATAAGTATTAAGGGTCGCATGCAGGTGCGACGCGTCACTGGTAAAATAATTTTCGTGAATTTTTCATAGAAATTATTCAATCAGAGTTGCGTCGCGCCTGTAAGCGTCAGCGTTTATTGGTTACAATCATTTATTATTACGATAATTCATGACTCATAATTAATTAATTGTCTAACTAAAAAAAAAACAACTATGCTATGACTGCTCATCTTGGGATGTCTGATAGAATTCACTGATTGTGAAAAGTATGCATACTATTTGCGTATCTCTACCATTGAAGTATATTTTTCACTAGATGCACATCCAAACAATGTTATTGTTCCACTCAACATGATATACTTCAAGAATATCTATTAAATTCAAGTCAATCAATAATGCAGGTTACAACATCAATTCTGAGCACGCTTTCAAGTAGTATCTTAGCTCCAATTGTTACTTAACTTAGTGTTCTTTTATTTTTGTACCTCTATTTTAGCAACGCAGAGATTTTTTTTTTCTTTTTTAGGATTCCGTATGTCCGTATGAAAAAACGGAAACCTTATAGAATCAGTCGTGTGTCTGTTTGTCTATCTGTCCGTCTGTCACAGCCAATTTGCTCTAAATCGTTGAAATTTGATACATATATCAATATCTGACCATATATCTGACCAACCCGTACTGGGTCTGGTGGGTGTGGTGGATTACGGCCAAAGACAAGAGGCCTGCGTTCTAGCAGTGGGAACGTTATAGGCTAATTATGCTATCAATATCAGACACACACAGGTCACAGATACTGTGACCCAAACACGGGCGGCGGGTGTTATGTAAATAAATTAATATTGATTAAGGGGTTTTGGGAGACAAAACAAACAAAACAAAAAAGTATTGCACACTTTACCGATCAAATGAAAAGGCTTACTGTGAGGGTAGTTTTAACTTTATTTAAGTAAATAAATGAAAATTGTCCATTCCCCCCATATCTCCGAAACTAGTGAACATAAAATTTAAAAAAAATACAGAAAATAGTTCTATACTTAGAGATTACAGAAAAACCTATAAAAAAGTCTATGGTCTAAAATTAAATGGTAAATTTCTCAATATTGTGATATTGTGCGTACAAACTTACATTAGCATTTGGAATGTATCGGAGATATGTTTTTTAACTACAATGTTAAGTTTGTTCTTGGGATAAATTCATCCCAACTACGGAACCCTTAATTGTTCGTGGTCCGACACGCACTTGTTGTCTTCTACACATACTCACGTCTTCCCCTGGGGATAGGCAGAAACTACAGAACACCTGCTGCGATCCATACATACTTCTTTGCTCAGTTTATGTTCATACATCTGGCCATACAGCCATGCCGGTTGCGAGTACCACGCACCTGTTTGTTCAGCAGATTTTATATCTTCTACTTAATAAAAATGAAAAATTTATTCACTGGCAGACAGCACAGTCTAAACCGCTGAAATTTTGCACAAGAGTTCCTTATACAAGGTGCTGCTACAATGACGACATTAATGTCGCTGAAAACCAGCGCTGGGGCTCTGTCTCGCATAGGGTCGCAGCTTTATGCTGAGCGATGGCCGTTTTGCGTGGATGTGACGCATGTTTTCCCCCAAACTGTTTATTTTCGTGTTTTCTTCTTACCTTGCGTCATGTGTACCGCAAATAAACGTATTTTCTTTCTTTCTTTTTTCTTTCTAATTTAACACACGGGAAGGGCAAGTGGTCAGTAATAACAAAAAAACTATTTAAAAAAAATCGTTTATTGAAAAATTAAAGGGCTCTTCTCCCTTTCCTAAAATGCGCCTTTTCTTTGCATTTTATTGGTTTTATTTTCATTGATGCGATGTTATGTACCGTAGAAGGTAAATGACCTCTGCGCTACAGTTGTTAAGTACAGGTAGCTCCAAGATGCTATTTTAGAAAATTGTAAATAAATCAATAAATAATAACATTTAATGAAATTAAAATATATTCATAAAAATACAACTGTAATCCGTATACATGTGTTAAATTATTGTCACCATAAAGCGCCACTTTTATGTATAGCGAAGGTCTCAGCTAAAGAAGGAGTTTTAAAATTCATCCCCTAAAGGGGTTAAATAGGGGACGAAAGTTAGAATGGAATTTCGTAATTTTTTGCCGATAGGAAATCCCGTCAGGCACACTGCTTGGTAACTTAGAATTTATTACTTGAAACTCAATTCCTATGTAGTCCGCTATTCTATTGTGTAGGACTATCGTATGTTTCTGTGTGTATCCTAGTGCTATCATGTTCCGGGTCGTTAGCTGTACCATTAGTTGTTATGGGATCTCATCATTCATGGTTTTCATTAAACTTCAGCAAATGTAGTACTGAAAATACTCACAGATGACTAATGTTGTATCCTTTAGTAGACTCAACTTGACAAATAGAGCTTCAACTTAAACACTGTTTTGAAGTAATTAATTTATTTATTTATGATAAAGTTGATGAGAGTATGGATTTTTGAGTAAATAAGTCGATCGTAAATGTTTTCAGATTTTGCGGTTCATAATTAAAGTGACGTTAACAGTTACGTATTCATATTTAAAAATCTCTCAATACATTCCCATATTTAAAAAAAAATCGTTCTGTCTCCACCTTACAAAAATATATTTCCTGTACAAAATTCCTTCGATGACAAGCTAGTAAGACAATTCCGTTCAATAGGCAGCCGACGAGAATACACAATGAGGTGGTTCCTCTACCCACCTGCCCGGGACTATGATGTCATCGACGTAAAAATATTTTTACTTGATAATAAGTTCTATGTAGAGCAATGTTTATACGAGTGTTTTTCAATGTTTTTCTGAGGTTAGTAGTGTCATAGGATGGGAGTGGTCTATTGAAAATTACCAGACCAGCGCGACGCGACTCGAACAATACAATTTTTTTCTAAGAAAACTTCACGGTATAACAATAACCGGTGTCGCGTCGCGCTGTCGCGTTGCACTGTCACGTTGCGCTAGTCTGCACGAAGCTTAAATCGAAGATCCTAAACTGATCAAAACGTGATTGGCTTAAAAATATATTTCTATAAGTATTTTATGACTTAAGTGGCAGTGGGCGATGTCCCTTTTGCTCGCAAAGCAGTTGGCCGATGGGGCCGAAAGGTTTTGCAGTGGCGACTGCGTACCGTAAAACGTAGCGTTGGAAGCCCCCCTACAAGGTGGACCGATGACCTGGTGAAGGCCGCAAGAATCCGCTGGATGCGAGAAGCACAGAACCGGTCGAAGTAGCGGAGCTTGGGGGAGGCCTATGTCCAGCAGTCTACGTGTTTCGGGCGAAATGATGGCAATGATTTTAATAAATAGGTATAAACCATACTGTTTAAAAAAGTACCTGATCATCTATTGTGAATTACAACATTGTTCAAACAACAGTGGTACGGCTTAAAAATCATTCAATTGATGTTTTGCAAACTAAATGGAAGTTACCCAAGAACACAACAAAAAATGCAATCCTTTTACCTAAAATAACAGCTACGATTTTTAAATGACACCATCACGGACAAAGCTGCAGGTATAATAATTTTCACAGAAATTTTTCCAAGCTGGGACTATTCGGAAAGCCTCCAATCTTGGCTTGGAATGCTCGCAAACCTTCCAGCTAGGAAGGCTAAGATTCCGGTTATTCCAGTTGAAATCCCACGTTCATCCGGATAAAAAAATGATTTGGTTATATTAATCTTTATCTTTAAAGGTGATTTTTTTTAGAACGGTTTTGAGTCGCTTGTAGGTGAGCTTTGAAAAGTTATCTTAAATGAGATTTGACTTCATTTGAAAGCAATCAAATGAAGTGGTTAAATATAGGTTTATGGCGGAACGTTATTGATTGTGGCGTGACTGTATGGCCAGATGTATCCTATACTATTAAACAAGCTATGTTTGTATTTATGTATATGTAATCACTTTCTTGAAAACGGTTCTAACGATTTCGATGAAAGTTGCAATTAAGGGGTTTACGGGGCAAAAAATCGATTTAGCTAGGTCTCATATCTTGGAAAATTTGTTTTCTCCGTATTTGCACCCAAGCAGAGCTCGGTCACCCAAAGTTTAGAACAAGCTGTCTAACTTAGAATAACGACATATATGGCAGTATAGAATTAGTAAGTACCTACTATCATGGCAGCATGGAATTAGTAAGTACCTACTATCACGGCAGCATGAAATGAGTAAGTTCTTACTATCATGGCAGCATGGAATTAGTAAGTATCTACTATCATGGCAGCACGGAATTGGTAAGTACCTACTATCATGGCAGCATGGAATGAATAAGTTCTTACTATCATGGCAGCATGGAATTAGTAAGTACCTACTATCATGGCAGCACGGAATTGGTAAGTACCTACTATCATGGCAGCATGGAATTAGTAAGTACCTACTATCACGACAGCATGAAATGAGTAAGTTCTTACTATCATGGCAGCATGGAATTAAATGAGCATTCTCTATTTTCACCAGAGCAGAGCTCGGTCGCCCAGGTACTAAACATAAACAAAGCAAAAGCAGATGGCGTTCTGCAGTTTCTGCCTACCCTTATGGAAAGAAGGCGTGATGTATCTCCTTTTGCGACAGTTTTTATTTAACATATTTATCAAGCAGTTGCTTACTGTACGAGTACTTATAGCTGTTTGTGTAATTTTATTGAAAGCAAAAAGAGAAAAGAGTGTCCATGGAGTTTCTTGCCTGTTCTTCTCCATAGGTAGGTACCTACTACGCATTGGAATGCGCAACTAGATTTCGATAATATTAATTTAAAGACAAAATAAATGTTAAAATATGCACCCTCTGTATGAAACATTTAATAAACACAGCTGAAAACAAAACAGTCCGCAACAATCCTTCACGAAAATAAATCTGTTCCTAAAGTCCACATGCCCAAAGCATTCCCTTTTGAGTTCAAAACAGTATTTTATTTAAAGTTCTGTTTGAAGATAAATATTGTGAAGCCTAAGTGAGGCGTCAAAGGGCATCAGCAGAGCTATAGCTCACTGTCGAACCGCCAGACGGTCAAGACGTCGGTACATTAAACAAACATTTTTCAAAGTTCAGCGAGATCAGTCGGGAGGAATTTATAAATTGTTTCTTTTTTGGTGGCGATGCAAATAACAGCAGAATGTAGAAACATAGAAAGTATCAAATTTTAATCGAGAAAATACATAAATAACGTAACACTATATAATTTTCTGGTACAACATGTCCCGGAATTAACGCACAATACCAAATCACCACAATTAGAATATAATGTTATAATCATAATACATACACTGAATAATTACTATTTTAAATAAAACATTGTTTATTTATTAAATTATTGATACTGATTGTGGGGAAATTGTGGCCACATTACAAATCTACACACGCACACAGTCGCACACGTATACGGGTCTAGCGTAGTACGTTTTTCGTCCATTTTGTTTTGACGGCACAGCAGAAGTGTGACTGTAATTTACGTAGTTTTAATAATTAATTATTTTAGATCAGTAAACGATGAAGAAACTACATTCATAACTTGCATTCAATCAGTTACACATTATATAATAATGGTACCGCATTATTGAAGTCAATTAATATGAAAGGAGATTACTGTTATTGTTTGTTAGGGTAATTTTTTATGCTCACTCCAATCTCCTGAAGAACTAAGAATTCATTCCTACACTGCGGTCGGCAATAACAACTAAAGTTCAATTTGATAGACTTATTCAATAGTTTCAGTCATTCTCAAATAAATTTTATTTACAGAACCATAAAGTTGATATTTATCTAAGTATTAATGACATCGATTGGAAACAAGGATTTAATTATTGGTTTTGACTACATCACTACCTAATGTATCATTTGTCCTTTGTTTTATATTTAGTAACGTCTTCCTAATAATCAATGCATGTCGTTCTTTCATTGACCTACTTTCCTTTAGCTACAAATCCACATGTTTAAACTCACAAACTCAACAACTCCAGTACTTCCTTTTCATACACGATTTCCTCTTCAACATCAAAACTCCGTTCATTAACAAACCAGGAATGAACAACAAACTTGTTTATACAAAATTAGCTATCTTCTACGGAATCACTAGCCCCAGGTTCTAATACTACTGGTACCGGGTTTTGGCGCCAAAAGTAACCACCGCTAATACTTGGCCGAACTTTGGCATTCCTTTCCTTAAAGTTTCCGGTGCACTTTGCTACGGAATCTGCCTTGGGAATAGCGTTCCTTTGTTTCTATTTTTAATTCTTTATTGAAAATGGGAAGGTATTACTTGGAAAGGTTTGTGGGTTTTGCTTTGAATGGATATTTTTGTAGCAAAATTAGTATTGTACCAATATCTTAAGGTAGGGTGATAGTGATATTTTCTGAACAAGCCGTGTCCAATCGGCTATAATTACGAACTGTCATCTTCTCTTGACTTTATCCTCTCTTAGTGCTCACTTTCATTACATAGGGAACTAGCGCTTTAGTCTAGTGCATTGCCTGTCAGTGAATGAATAAAAGTAAGATTTTTAATAAGTCGATTTTTGACTCGAATAATAAAATACCTTCATGTTATTTAGAAAGCAACTAAAGAATATTCAGTATGATAGTGTTTTGAACTAGATTTAGATATTTTAGTAAACAGTGTCTATGTATGGTAACGTCTGCAATAATAGATTACCCCATTACTAATAAGGAATTACGCAGACAGCGGCGGACAGGATGTTGTTGCGCAGCCTGGGATACGCCAATATCCAGCAGTGGAATGCGAAAGGCTGAGTTGATTGGTTGATAAGGAATTTCTCTTGGGTATCAAATAAAGACGGCGTCTGTAGAAATGCCGAAAATATCGGCTTGAAAACTGTTCCAATATTTCATAGGATAAATACAAAAGAAACACAATGCCAGCTATCAGACTCAAGGCAAAAACGGTATTCCAATATTTTCCGACCAATCAAGTTTATCGAAGCAAAAACCTCAAACCAGCTTGCTTGTATGAAAACGAAAGAAAACAAACACTATCGTGACTGATACCGAAAAACGATAAGAACAGGCATCGAGCCGGCAAGTTTCAGGGCTGTCGCAGACTAAAACTAAATATCAACCATAATAAAGTTAAAAAAAATACCAGCCTGTTACTGTCCTACTGCAGGGCAAAGGCCTCTTCCCATTCAGACAAGGCAAGAGCATTGATCACCACGCTCTAGGCGGGTTGGTGATTTCAGACATATATTAATTACTAGCTTCTGCCCGCGACTTTGTTCACGTGGAAATCGTAATATACTACAATAACAGCCACATTTTTATAAACCTTACCTGTATACTACGTACGTTTGTAGTTTTGTTCTCAACAGCCAAAATATACAGAGAGTCAGGACTGGTGACGCGGGAGCAAGCGACGTACAGTTGTCCGTGTGAGAAGCAGCTTGTCCTGAGGTCGACACCCGCAGCTTTCAATCTTCAGTGTCTGCCCCTGTGACTTGTTGATAATCATCGCAAAGCAATGCTCACAGGGAACTGCACGCGCTTAAACTGGAAGGGGTAATTATGGGGAATTAGTGGTATACGCGGGATAAACGCTGTCTTGCCAACGCCACAACCTGTTATAATTTTCGCCTCAATGACGTTTCTCTGCAAAGACAAGACTTAGAGCCGGGTTCAGTTACACAGCTTCGGCGGAGTTAAGTTCCGAAGGAGCTTAACCGGGACACCGACACAATAGTGTTAACCGATGGAAGTGTATATCAATTCGCTCCCTTCAATTTGCAAGCGAATACTGTAGTTGATCATTTTTGGTGTTAAAATGGGTCGTTCACACACCCAAGAATTTTCTTGGTACCTACAGTATTCGTATATTAATTAAATGTCCAGCTTTCTTCACGATGTTTTTATTCACCGAAGACAGTAAACTTAGAAAGTACATAATGAATTGAAAAATTCACATTGTAATTGGTTCTTGTCCAGATTTAAACCTACAAGCTCGTGCAAGAGAAGCGAGGTCTTAACTACTGGGCCATCACGACATGCAAACACAATACAAAATCAACCTTGCATTAGTTGAAATGAAATTGAAAATAAATATACATCCAATAGTCGGCGAGCAGCAAAGGTACGCGATTAAGTTTATTTATTTTCGACTTTGTTTAAAGATACGCAATGATGATATTTGTTTGGCATTAAAATCCGCACGGCAAAATTATTAGTAGCTTATTTCCAAACGATTTGAGAGTGGCAAAACAACATTAAGAATAATATATAGGAAGAGTGTCAGTTGCAGTATCTTGGAAATATGAAATTTTAATGCTTTGCCGTGCAAAGTTTTGAGTTTCGATTGTAAATATAGCTCCGTCGTAACTTGTCGTAACTGTCTTGTTCAAAGTTATTTGGAAGATTGTGAATTTGCTATCGTAATATTGTGCTTCCGGTTACTTTGTTTCCGATATGCTCTTACTCCTGTTACAAAATTTATGAAATCTGTTCAAACTTGTAATTAATTTATGAGTTGGAATAGGAAGCCTTGGCCCTCAGACCAAAGAAAAAAACCAAGACAGAGGGTTGCAAACAATATAGTGAAGCATTTCAAAATTACACCGCCAGTCTGTGCATATACGCTCACACGCACACATATACAACCTTCTACAATGACACTACAATCAAACTACACCACACAAAGTGCACACTGTTGACAGCGGTCTGTCTTGGGTTTTTATTTGATCTGAGCCTTCAAAAATCGGTTCTATCAATGTATATAAAACGGTTTGATTGGCATAAGGAATGAAAAGAAAGAGAAACTCGTACCTAAGTAATAACAGCCGACCGTAGGTTAAGCTACGCTTGCCTGGGTTGGTTCGTGGATGGGTGACGTTCTTTATATACCGAACTCCTCCGTGTCTCGGAAAGCACGTTAAGCTGTTGGTCCCGGCTGTCATTCGAGGATCTTTGACAGTCGTTACGGGTCGTCAGAAGTCAAAGTCTAACAACCAGTCTTACCAAGAAGTTATTTTTATCCAGCTACTGGAGGGCAGATAGGCAGTCGCTTCATGTAAAATACTGGTATTCAGCTGCATCCGGGTAGACTGGAAGCCGACCACAACATATTTGGGAAAAAAAGGCTAGGCAGATTTTGGCATAAGGAATGCACTATTAGTCTTCGCCATTACTCAAACTCTTTCACATAACAAGACCAGTAAAAGCAACACTCTAAGACCGGTACACACTGCATCCGATACGAATCCGAGAAATGTCGGTCCGAAGTAGCCATAGTACTATTTGTATAAGGATTGCGCACTAGATCCGAGCTCTGTCAGTCCGAATTTAGAGCATTCCCATTTCGGATTGAATTCGGATCTTGACTTCGGATTCGGATCGGACACACTAGGCAAGCTCAAGGTCAAAGTATTACCTCAGACGCGCTGTCAAACTAATTAGGGTCAGTGAGTATAGGATCCTTAACGATACTGTAGTTATTTACTATACATTGTAACAGCGCTATATGTATTTAAGTGCTCACTATGTGATCCCGTTTACATTTAAAAATAAGTTCAGCTCAGTGGCGGTTGTCAAAAAATCGTTTTGGTTTCGACGATAAAGCGTAAGCGGGACTTGACAAGCTCACTCGTGCTGGTGGACAGTGGTTCTCAAATCGTTTCGATAGGACAATGGAATGCAAGCAAGGTTAAAGCTGATACCTATGTATTTTGACGTGACAACGTCTTATAAATTGGTTTGCCGGGTGACACTTCAAGAAACTGCGTTACGCTCCGCTCACGTTATGCGCTCACAATGAGAGCGAGTGAGAGGCACGCGTCCCTTCCACTCGGGCATGGTTAGCCCGCCTAAGAGCGAGAGAGACAGACATAAAAAGTGAAAGCACGCGTCCCTTCATTTGTTCCTACTATACGAATGAATATTCACATTAAAATTATTTTACCACTCAAAGTCGTTGTCACGTAAAACTTTCGCCCGTATACCGACTTTACAGGCAACCAATTTTTTTGTTTTGGTCTTGATAGAATAGAATATTGTTTATTATTGTTGTATGTGGTTAACAAAAAAAAAGATGGTCAAAATTAAAAAAAAACCGGCCAAATGCGAGTCGGGGTCGCACATGAAGGGATCCGTACTGTATTAAAATCGAAAAAAAACGCCGAAAAAGACACGTTTCCCTTTTAATCATATTAACTTTATTAAATTTGTATTATTTGTTGTTAAAGCGGCAATAGAAATATATTAACTGTGAAAATTTCAACTGTCTACCTAATTATGGTTCATGAGATACAGCCCGCTGACAGACAGACGCACGAACTGACGGATATATATATCCCACCAACGGCCTCTAGGAGCCTAATGTGTACCATAATAAAATAGATACGAGTACAAGTAACATTTACGGTTCAAGACATTTATTTCTCAAAAGGAATACAATAAACTTATCATGAGAAATACAAGTTACTGTTATTACTAAATACACGAACTTTTGAAGAACGGTTGGTACTCGTATATAATCTATTTAAAAGTAGATGAACAAAAAGCATTTTTAATGCTTAACAAGAAGAATTGAGTGTACTACACTACTGTTCTGTTACAATCGTTTCTCGATGGCAAGTCAATACTTTGTAATAGTAGCAAACGGTCTATATTTTTTTAAAAGTTAGTGCTTCATAGTGTTAAGGAAGGTAGATTAGTACATAGATGTATTTTATGCCTTGGTAAGTATTTCAAGTAAGTAAAAATGTAATGTTGTAGAAGAAATAGCACTGACTTTAGAAACATGTAATTGAATTAAAATCGAGTTAAATCTTTCAAGATGTGGTGCTTTAAGGTTTTTTTGTATAGAGTAAAGGACTGAATCTCTTTAATGTCATTAGGCAATTTATTATATAGCTTTTGGTGTTGTTGATTTGACTGTGTTAAGTATTTGATGCACTAATGTTTATATTATTGTTATCCATTTCTGTTATTCCTCCTCATTTACTACAAGTGTTTAATAGCAGAGAATGAAAGTTATTCCTTTTGTTAGTAATAAACTTAGGTAACGTGGACTCGCTACTCCTCAACAATTTAGTATTTTTTAGGGTTCCGTACCTCAAATGGAAAAATACGGAACCCTTATAGGATCACTAGTGTGTCTGGCTGGGTGTCTGTCTGCCCGTCTGTCACAGCCAATTTGCTCCGAATCTAATGGACCTATTAAGTTGAATCTTGGACTTTCCATCCAGTATCTCAGGCTAGTTTCGTATAGATTGCTCTGCTTTCGCAGGTGGACTTAATGTGTTCAAATAATAAGGTACAACCGTACAATATTGTTTCCAAAGGTCATACATACAGGGTGGCAGGGACATCGACGCGAAAGCTGATACCATGGATTCAGTACATGATTCTGAACACCCCTGCGTTGAAATTTTTTCGTCGGTTATTTTAAAAAAAATCTGCTATTTCATAGAAAAGTGCAATACCTACGCGGTCAAAATGTATGGAACAGTTGTTTTTTTTTTTCTGAATCCATCAAAACACCGCTGAACAGATTTTATTTCTAACTAACTTTTGCACCGCATCGCATCCCATCGCTTGCCGGTGCTATTACTTCGTTTTCAGTTAGCGTTCTTTCAGACTTTTTTTTTTTGCTCGGCTCATAATTGTCGTAGCGTGATGTTTAATTGCGCTAACAAATGAAAAAAAAAAACCTGCTGCTAGTTCCAACGATTAGCGCGTTCAAACAAAACAAAAAAGAAAAGAACTTTTCGGCTTTATTATGTATAGACAGTTTTTAGAACCTACCGTTTATAAACTTTGAGCACAGCTGTCAGAACCAATCAACGGCCCGTCAACCACGCGATATGGACCGGCAGTGTATCGTTAACCAATCACATGACAGCTGACGACCGATTTGAATCCTTTTTCAAAATATGTTCTTTTTTACATTGCAATCACAAACGTGTGATCAGATTAAAAACGGTTTTTTTTTTCTCTTTTTTTGTCTATGCTTTGATAGAAACCTTTCATGTATAGCGAGGATTTTTTCGATTCCAATTTTGAAAGCTGCTAGTAAAAATAATGGTGGTACAGTGAATATTTCATTCAGATGAAATATTGATGACGGATTTGGGTTTAGGCGATTTGTGTCTCTGGTTTTTAGTCTGTTGGTTTATTATTTTGTTTTCTTTGGCTTTTAGAAATTCCTATTGCTAACGTTGAAACGTTGTACTTTAGCCAATCTTTTCAATGCTCCTGCATTGAATAGATTGGCTATAGTATAACGTTTGTTATTAGTTTAAGTGTCAAGTTGAAAAATGCGAAGGAATATATAATTTTCATTATTTTAAAATGACTTTAATTTTAACTGTGCTCTTGCCCTTAGGCGTATTTGCCATTATTAGCTCATATGAGGATTTGCCGTTTTAAGAATTTGCCCTTTTGCGAACAAAGGAATTAAACGTTGTCTGGAGTTACATAAGTCATGTTATAGCATAAACAAAACCAAAAAAAAGAAATAATAAAAGTGATTTAGTGTGAGAGACTGAGAGAGGTACAGGTATATATTTCCTCTCTCTCTTGTAACAAAATAAACGTGTCGCGTCCTTCTTATTTTAATCTCAAAAAATTTCATGAACAACCAATCTCGCTACAGTACATAAAAAAAGACCAAATCATAAATAATCCACCACACGACGAAAAAAACCTTGAAAAATAAACCCATAAAACTCCCATAAACCACCTCGAGCAAACAGATTAATTATAAACAAGTTAATTATTAATTTTCATTGGCATTTCACCGTAACATGCCTGCGTAACTAAAACTAAAAGTTCCACTCCAGGGGTCGAGTTTCATTAAAATTTCTAAATTAAAACGCCAATAGTTTGTCACCCCTGTGTTGGGAGTTTGTTGGCGGAATGTTCAGTAAAACTTATGTGACAGTTAAAATATATACTTGTTTTGTTAATGTGAGTTATATGTACATTATAATGTTTGTATATGTTTCATAACAATAAAATCAGGGGTTGCAAACCAAAACATATTATAAGTAATGTGACTTTTCAAACTAAATTATGAATAGAAATAAAACAGAAAATATAAATTTGAATAATTCAAAAGTCATTTATTCAAACTAGGCTGAGAATCAGCACTTTTTATATTATTTTTTACATAAATCAGGTTCTCATAAATATAATGAGACGCGACTGTCATTATATTTATTTCCTTAAATTTATCCCTCAGTGAATGCCTACAACTTCGATTATAAATTGCTCGAATGGCACGATTCTCCAGCACAAATATAGCCTGAAAGTCGGCTGCATTTCCCCACAACAAAATGCCATACGACATTACACTATGGAAATAACTAAAGTATACTAATCGAGCTGTTTCTACATCAAAATCGGCACCTAGTTGCCGTTATTGAACTTCAAACTTCACACTTTTAAAGTAGATACCTCCACACCTCTGGGTGTTAAAAACTTAAGATCCATTACATAGCCGTTATCTACGCACTTTTTACATCAAACTTAGTAAAACTCAGCAAAAATAATAATTGAAAAATTGAAGAAAAAACTAATTTCAGAAAGAGGACTAACCCAGAGACAAAAAAGCATTTGATAGTTTCTCATTCCAAATCTAAAAACTTCTCCAATTAAAATACGATGCGGAGAAACGTTAAAGCGAGATAAAACGATACAAAACACTCATGCAAGAGAGAGACGAAGATAATGAAATAGTTGCAGAACTCGGGACATTGCGCGATTTAATTAAGCATTTTAATTCATTTTAATTAAAGTTTGTTGAGCGCGAGTTCCCTTGTCGCAGTGTTTTGTTTCTGGATCAAACGATTGGTGTGAGTGTCATGTAGGTTAAGCGATTTGAATATAAGTTAAATTGTGTAGGTATCGTGGAAATACAGGGGCTTATATTTATGACAATGCTTGCCTCTTGGTCCATAATTGAGTGTATTTATTTGGAAGATTATGGAGCATGTTACGAAAAAGTTTTCTGTAAGTATAACAATAGTAGACTATTAAAACCGGTCTTACCAAGAGATATCGAGTTACTCAGTATCTGGGTTGAAGAGATCAGATAGGCAGTCGCTCCATGTAAAATACTATCCAGCTGCATTCGATTATACTGGAAGCCGAACCCAGCATGGTTGGGAAAAGGCAGATGTTGATGAATTGTAGATAACTTTAAGGACAGAAAATTTCTTAAAATAACCGGCCAAGTTCAATGATAATGTAAATTAACATTGTAGTTGAAAAAAATGTTCTCCCATACATTCCAACTAAAAATGTAAGTTTGTACTCACAATATTGAATGAATTACCATGTTATTTTAAGACCATAGACTTCTTAAAGTTTTTCCTGTACTCTATAAGCATAGAACTATTTTCTGTTTTTTTTCAACATTTTAGGCTCAGTTTTTTCGGAAACAATTTGAATGTTGAAATTGCATCTATTTTCTTAAATATCTTTAAAAGTATTTACTTTTAAACTATAAATAAAAAATTATTTGAGATTCTCGCAATATGCCCTTACATTTAATATGTAACACGGTACAGTTTGCAAAACTTTTTCTTATTTGCCCCCCAAAAGTGACCCCCATATTCAAAGTTCATTTATTTACGTTACACGTCCGTGTTTGGGTCACAGAAGTACATATTATGTGTACCAAATTTCAACTTAATCGGTCCATTAGATTCGGAGAGAATTGGCTGTGACAGACGGACAGACAGACAGACCCACGAGTGATCGTATAAGGGTTCCGTTTTTTGTTTACCGAGGTACGGAACCTTAAAAGTAGGAAAGATTGTGCTGAAAATTAACAGTACCAAAGGCATACAAAGATTTGAATATTAATAGTTTTAATAAAAGCATGAAGAAACTGTTACTAAATAAATGTTATTATAATGTTGACGACTATTTAAATGATGTACTTTAAACATTTTTATTAAATTTAATGTAACTCTATGACTTTTGGACTTTGAATTATATTATTACCATTATTGTATTTGAATTGTATTTGTACGCCCTTCTAGGCAAAACATGTTGAATCTTTTTTTTTTGTGTAATCTTTCCAACTAATTGTAAACCTACACGTGTTTTTGAAAAATAAATATATCTTATCTTATCTTACGATAGGGTAAACCACTGGGATGACGATCGATATACAGTGTGTCTGGTCACCAGTGTCTGAGCCGTTAAGCGAAGCAATATGATAAATTTTATCGACTAATCCACCATAATAAGGCATTTTGCCTCTACAGTTTTGAAATGGTCAAGTAAAAAAAAACAACAATTTTTTCACACTTTTTACGTTTAAAGTATTTTTTTAAGCTCTTAATAGGAGTTTTAGATAAACCACTTAGTGTCAACGTATTGCCTACTTTTGTAGCTGTCGAACGAAACTTTTATGCTTGTAAGACCTCTACATCGGTAGATATTGCAAAATAAATGAAACCACTGTACTCAGTAACACAAAAAATTAAAATGGCCGCCATTTCAAAACAGTAGGCGCAAAATGCCATGCTATGCTGAATCCAAATTAATGGGGATAAGGCATTGATAATGATGATATTGCTTACGCAAGCGCTTTACTATTTCAAATATTATGCACCATATTGCCTGCATTTATGCACAAAATACATACAAATAATTCAACCAATTCAGTATAAAGCCATAAAAGCGACGCGCTTATTAAAATAAAGCCCTCCCAAATTAAAATTATCATACAAATATGTATAACACTTTGAGTTTTAATTAAACATTCGACTAGTGATTTCCCTTGTCGCTGTGGCTAGTTCATGCCGCACTGTTGTTCAACTCGAATTCTAGGTAGCCTGTATGTAGCTACCCTGTATAATAATATAGGATACATACAGGACGTAACGAGATGTCATACTGAAATATACAGGTAATAGAGCAATACAACGGTCCCACTGCTGGGACACGAGCCTCCTCTCTGTGAGAGGGTTTAGTAGAAATGTGCAGACTGAATATTTGATGGTTAAAATTACCAAGTCACTGACACAACTATTTTATTTGTCAAAACGTGAAAATTAAAAGTCATCTTTATAAAAATAAATAAAGCCTTCATTAGCCTAATAAAGGTCACAACAGAGGGAGTGGGCCATATTCCACCAGGCGGGCCAAGTCTGGGTTGGTAACAGGGGTTATTTTTCTACTAACACGACATTTTTTCTAATGTTGTAACAGTAGAAAAAAAAATGTTTATCTATCTAAATAGAAAGGTTTAAATAAATTTCTGCATGAAGCAGTTATAGAGACTCTTCGTTATGAGAATTGTATTAAAATACAACGTACGTTGATAATGGATTGCTCGGAACCAGATGCCATAGAAATATAATACCGGTTTATGTCTTGACTGTATTTTCTTCTCAAGTTACCACCTGCAAGCGTAACATGGCCACAACAGAAACGGGTTCTGTCGACGGAAGAATAGACAAAATGACTAATTCACAATCACAATCTGTCATTTTGTCTATTCTTCCGTAGACATAGCCATTTCTATGGTGATCATGCTACGCATGCTGGAGGCTCAATGTTATTCTCAGTATAAACAATAGTTAAAATACGTACGAAGGTCTTCGATATCGTAGAGCGTATTATAGAACTCAAATGGAGTTGGGCAGGAAACCTGGCGCAGTGGTGACAGGTGGAGTAAGGCTGTGACAGAGTGGCGTCCAAGGGCAGTCATCCAGCGGCAGATGGAGGGTCGATATTGATGCCATCGCGGGCAAAACCTGGATGAGGCTGACACAGTAGCGTGGGGATTCGCACAAGAAAAGAGAGGCCTATTCCCAGCAGTGGGTGAGGACGGGCTGTGGATGATGGTGATGATGATGGTGTTGTCTTTGGAGTTTCTTGCCTGTTCTTCTCCATAAAGATCTACGTTTTGGAATGGGCAACTAGCTTCAACTTTCTGACTAACTGACCGACTATTTGACAATTCAAAAGTGCCTGTTAATGGTTTAATTGAAATAAATGCTTTGAGTTTGAAAATCTATAAACAATGCCGACCAAGGACATGTGACCACCCATATTTTTCTGAAAATTCATGAAAAATTATCAAAAATTAACTTTAAAATGGGGGTTATCTTTAATATTTTTCATGTTATTAAATTTAAATTTTTAGCTTTTATTTCTTAAAGCTCATAAGCTTCCAAATCGAGCCAATAACATCGGAGATATGGCAAAAAATGTAAAGCAAGGTCACAAAAAATAAAAGTTTACATAATTTTTATACTAAACTATTCGATAAATTTTATACTACAGTACTCGCAACCAGCGTGCCTTTTTTTATGAACGAAAAGTAGTATGTAAGGATCGTAGCAGGTGATGTTCTGTAGCTTCTGCCTACCACCATGGCAAAAGGCGTGAATATATGCATGTATGTATGTATTTATAAAAACTTACAACACCTTTAATTTAGGCCTATATGTCTTATGACAGACAGACTGACAAACAATTTGACAAAAACATTACACCTACCTTTTGCCACTATAATCCCAAAAACCGGCCAAGTGCGAGTCGGACCACGCACAATGAAGGGTTCCCTAGTTGAGAGGAATTTATCCAAGAACAAATTTAGTTGAAAAACATTTTCTCCCATACGGAATGTATGTGGGATCATGTTTTTCAAACTGCAAATTTAAGTTGGTCGATTATTACTCGTTAACCTGTGAAGCCTACTTAGTTGTGATAGTTTTCCTTTTAATTTCGTTATATTTACTACTGCTGTGAATTTTTTCACAAATCCAAGTACAACCATTTAGCTGGCAGGGGTGGGACACTTGACTCTAACAAAAATTTGCACTTTAAAGCTTAATAAAGCAAACGGATCCCTGAATTGAAAAATGATATTCACACATCCACAATATTTTTGATCGACCTTTCCAACGACACCCCGCACTATGGGATAGACAAGAAAAAAGTAAAGTACAGTTACGCAAAAAAAAACTTTTCTTGATTGTATTTTACCACTTTGTCAGCGTGATTAATATGTATACCCATGCCAAATGACAGCTTCCTAGTACAAACCGTGTCTGAGCTAAGCCGCGGGCAGACAGACAGACAGACAGACGGACATGGCGAAACTATTCCTTGGGTTCCTTGTTTACTACGGACCCGTAAAAAAGGCTAGCTCCTATACAAATAAAAACATTATATACTTCAATAACTTAAAAACTGGAACGTCGGGAATGTTTGAAAACTTTCTCCCATTATAAACAGTTGGAACTAATTAAAATGGCCGTCTCATGGGCTGAAGAAATGGAACAGTCGCAAAACAACACTGTATTTAGGTCACTGGTTTATTTTTGTACTTATTCTTTTGAGAAATGAGTAGACATTGATTTCTTTCTGTTGTGTTAATAGGGATGTTGACTGGGGAAATAGGAGTCTATTTAGTCCGTCAGTCAGATAATAAAAAAATATTAGACACGTATTTTTTGCTTTATCATTTTAATAAAAATGGTTTAGATAAAACGCGTTAAAATTGGGGAGTGGGGGCTCGCTTCGTCACAAGTCAGTATAAAATCTACCGGGGAGTGACGTCATGCCACATTTTAACTCATTGTATTGCCGTAATCTTTTGATTATGAGAAAAAATCAAAAATACGTGTACAATATTTTTTAATAATCTACTTGACGGACAAAAAAAAATGTTTTATCAACTTCCCTATTATTGTGTTGGTGCGTCGTAATTGGGATTATGACATTAGTAACAAACTAGTGTTTTTGTTATGTAGCTACATAAATAAGTTGGCAATACGACTGACTACTTGGTCTAGTGGTTACAAGCGCGAATGTTAAGCAAAAGGTTCTGGGTTCGATTCCCTGCTCTAGCAAAGTTTTATAGGTTCCCATTAGGGAATTTTTAGTGACAGCCCGAAGTCTGAATTCGTGCCCAGATTATGGCAATAGGCTCACCCCTATTACATGGGACTAAAATAACTGGCGAAATGTGTGTGTACTGTAGGATTCTATGCCTGATCTTACGGGAAATACAGCCGTTGTGTTATGTTATAATGTTGAAAGAGCCACCAGGAGAGGTACTTTAAAGTACCTTTTGCGTTCTCAAAGCAATGAGCCCCCTTGAAACCTAGCAGAACACCACAGTACAAGCTATTACAAATAACTCACAACGAATCTTAGTCCAACACAGTTCCAAGATTAATAATACATGCAAGGAAACTAACAACTAACCTAAACACTGGTTCCAACAAAACATCGCACAATGGACGACGTAGCGGCAAGTCATAGGACATAAGTGTAGGTCCAATAATAACTGGAGCTAAACAAACCAGGGGCTAAGTTTACGAGGAAGGCTAAAATCTAGCCAAGTCGTTGTGAAGTGTGATGTGGGGTGTGGTATGGGCGGTAGCGAGCTACGTTTGAAAGTGCTATGTTAATTCTATTGCTTGTTTAGTAAGTTCTAAGAATACGTATAATCACAAATAATTGAACGGATGAACCGTCAGAGATACATCCTAGATGATAATATTGATGCTCATTACAGCGAAACCCAAATCCGGGAGTGGCAATTTAGTCTTATAGGATGAGGAGGAAATAAAGAAGCTATATTTGAAAACATACGGTACTCTAGTTTAGACGATCAATCTGCCTAGCCTTTTCCCAACTATGTTGGGATCGGCTTCCTTCCTTCGGCTTCATTTTACATGGAGCGACTGCCTGTCAGACCTCCACAACTCAGCAACTGGGTAATACGATACCCCTTGGTAAGACCGGTTGTCAGACTTTTGGGCTTCCGATGACCCGTAACGACTGTCAAAGATCCACGAATGACAACCGGGACTAACGGCTTACCGTGCTTTCCGAGGCATGGAGGAGTCTCGGTACGACGTAAAGAGGGTCACCCATCCACGGACCAACCCCGGCAAACGAAGCTTAATCTGATAGATCGACTCGTGCGGCTGTCATAACTTAACCACGAGCTCCTACTCATGTACCGCACTGTACTCTATTTTAGACATTGACATATAAAACCCAAGATATTTTCGCCCTTATCAGCTGATCCAAAATACTTAATAAAAACAGCCCTATCTGTAACATGTGTGGCTTCAAAAACTGTTTCGTTTTATGCAGGAATTCAGCCTGCAACTGGTTGCGTAACAGCCAATCACACAACCAAATGTAGGACACCTAAAATACCTATAACACTATCCTATAACATTGTTTTATGCACGTTCCTTTATGTTGACAAGAGACCCCGCCACCGCCTGTCCCCCACAACTCCCAACTTGTAATACCACAGGATTCTAGTGACAAAGCCGCTGTACACCAACTCAATTACATACTAAGTGCGCTTCCACCAACATACAATTTACACACTGTCATACTATTTATACGTCAGCGTATAAATAGTGAACTGCCTCGTAGGACCACTAGGTCCTAAGCGCTACTTCTGAGCATGAGGTCCTTTTTTTTTGATGGTGGGAAATTATCAAATAACTTCTCCCGCTCTGGGCGGAGCGGGAGGGCGTGTCAGACTCTTACTGACTAAAACCCACCCGTGTTCCTTCAGTTGCCTGTACATTGCCAGGGACCACGGTATCCCTTTCCGACTTTCCCGCTACCCCGGCAGGCATCGGTCCTAGCGGACCCCGTCAGTTGTGCTGACATTCCTCGGTCCTAGTCCTTATCGGACGGCGAGCTACCCATTGCTCACCGTCCGCAAGCCCGCGCCTACAGTGGCCGGGAATCGGCCTACGGTGGCTGGGAATCAGCCTACGACTCCCAACGCCCAGGGCGTCGCCTGCGGTAGCTAGGGGCATGAGGGCGCGACATTTGCCTCTCCCTCACGCGCTCCGTCTCCTCCTTCGCAAGCATTACTGTTTCGCAAAAGAAGGTGACGGCTTCCCACGCCCTCTCGCTCCATACCATGGCTTGGACCAGGGCCGGACGCGAGAGATCACTGCCGCCGATCGCCTTCACAAGGACACGACGGTGCCCTGCCCAAGCCGGGCAGACCTCCACCGTGTCCTCCGGGCGATCCACACAGTGGTGACACCTGGGGAGCATGAGGCCTGGGATCGATTCTTAGGTTGACTAAAATGTTATTAGGTTTTCCATCAGAGATTTCTCAATAGCAGCCCTGAGTCTGTCCGGTTGATGGCAATGAGCTCGCTCTATATTACATGGGACTTAAACATAACTGGCGAAATGTGGGTGTGCTAAAGCTACACCTCTGCCCAACCCGTCGGGGTTAATAGACGTGATATTATTTCTATAAATATGTATAGTGTGTTAATGCTGTTTTAATAATGGCGACGAAAAACATTGTGAGGAAACCGGCATGTCCTAGAACCAAAAATTTGAACGTATCCACTAACCTGCACTGGGCCCGCGTGGTGGATATCAGGGAGCCCAATCTGAAAGAGACACAGAGAGGAGGCCTGTGTTCCAGCAGTGGGAACGTTAAAGGCTAATTTTGTATGCTTATGCTATACTATTTATACATGCTACAAAATATGGTGATAAATTTATTTCCGAGAAAGGAAATAATGTTGTTGTAAAAGATTGCGCTCTGTAAGTCTAGAGAAAATTGTTTAAGCTGTAAATATTATATGTTGCATAATGAAAACTATTTTATATATTTTTTCGCGATGGATACATCTCCGTAGTTGAAGGAGCTGGGATTAATATTCTTTAAGTATTTTAAATATTTTAGAACTGTAATGTTGGTAGTAAGTATATCGTTTTTCATTATTCTAAATATAAAAATGAGTATGTTTCTTATTTACTACTGAAGTTTTTAAGAGTGACAAAAGATGGATAGAGTAATACAGTCAGGTAAATTAATTATTTATCAAATTGACACAGTACGTCAATATGTCGTGTTATAGCTATTTCTTACAACAGTTAAAGAATGACAGTTGTCGATGGTTATGATGTTTGAATATACGGACAATTTAAGTTGGTAGTAAATTTGATAAATAATTAATTTCCCTGACATTGCAGCTGTAAATATTGATTATGTTTGTATGTTTGTTTGCTAAGCTTTCACGCTAAAACGGCTGAACGGATTTAAATGAAATTTGGCACATGGGTAGACCATTACTTGGGTAATGGTATAGAATATTTCCACGATATCATATACAGCTAGTATTTGTTATTAGCGTACCTCAATTAATCCACTCCTAAAAAGATTCACTTCAAAACCACAAAGAATAACTTTCGACCCTAACTTAACATTTCACACTTAACAACCACTATCACTTCAGAACCACAACTCTAAAAGAAAAATCACCGAACCCGCCAATTCCGTCTCAAAAGCAATCGCTTTAAATCGTAAGTACTTTCCACCAATTTCACGTTCATTTGTTTCCGAAAATTCTGGAAAGTTGTGCTTCCGAACTCAAGGGAACTCAAGCCCCAGAAAATAAGAGAAAAATCAATCACAATAAGTTGGTAGAACTTGGTACTTAAGGGCCTGACTCAGTTTAAACGTTGGGAAAAGGACTGCCTGAGTTTTTGTCGGATGGCTGTATGCGATAGCTGGCAAGTTACACTTTTGAAGAACTCGTTTGTTTTTTTTTTCGCTTGAATTTGGCGTTCGATTTCTTCGCGCCATTTTTACTTTGAGTATTTTTGTGGCGGTTGATTGGCATTGAATTCGAGATGTCAGTTATGTTATTTCATAAAAGTGATAAAGTTAATAAAGTAAATTCAGGATAAAAAGGACTTCAGGTAGTAAATTGGAGCAATTTTAGGAGCACTATCCAATGGGTCAGAAAAGAAAATACCAACAATTTCTCTAGGTTTTTTTGCCCGTAATTAGCGATATAACTTCCATTTCTAAAATTTCTAAATGAAAACAAATGAAGAAAGAAAAATATTTTATTTGGGACACGCTCAGGAAATACAACTAGTAAATAATAATAAAAAAAAAAAGCTATAAATAAGTCGAGCCGTCTTTCACATTCTTTACCCCGTCATCATTGAGAGTCTTGTTCCACCCACTACTAAGAACAGGCCAGCTCCCTTTTTGCCATGCTTTCCTGGTATGTGCGAGTCTCAACCAGGTCTGCGATCATCCACCCACACATCTGGTAGTTGAGTCTGCCAAATAGAAAGTTTATTTTTATTTTTATCGCCACGCTTCTCTTCAAAACCCATTCTTCTCCATTCAAAGTAACGTAATAAAACAAAAATTCTCTCCAAACAGTTTCCTCAACAGACTATATTATGTTTATTAGACTCGTATAATATATTGACCAATAAAAATGGTAATTTCGCGGACAAAATGAAATTAAACTGAGGGGCTATGTACCAAGAGATTATCTACCGAGATGAGCAATTTTATATATTAGAGCAATTTAATTTATGACTCCGGGGAAAGTAAAATGATTCTTAAATCTGCTTATTCATCTTAAATTTTGGAGGAGGATTATTATTGTATCGCTGGCTTACGGTTGAGGAGAATATAATGAGAAAACCATGACTTTATGTGGTAGCCAGATTTTAAAGAAAGAAATAAATAATGATTGCTGTGATATCGCATGCAACTACGCATCTAATGATCAATGCCATTGCTTCTCGTATAAAAAAAGGCCATGCTGTCGGTTTCTTCTATACCGTATATGGTCCTCCTCCTCCCCCTACCTCTTATGGTCGAATACAACGCTTTTGGATACTTAAAACTGTTTTAATATGTGTCTTATTTGTGCTGATTTCTTTTTTTTTCTTTTTTTATATTCATATTCAGCACATGAAAATACCACAAATATTTTGATAAACCTTAGGATAGGATTTCATTCTTCTTTTTGTACCAGAACCAAATCTTAATCTGCTCGACCTACTGTCACTGAGAGCCCACTTAGAAACTTCAACATAAATTCC
Organism: Agrochola lota; assembly: GCA_947364205.1. Taxonomy (NCBI): domain Eukaryota; kingdom Metazoa; phylum Arthropoda; class Insecta; order Lepidoptera; family Noctuidae; genus Agrochola; species Agrochola lota. The sequence continues at coordinate 14,565,849 of OX376244.1, read as the reverse complement.
ATCCAAAAAGTCAAAAGTTCCTTCCTACATAACATGGTCCTCACTTGAACTAGTGTGCGCTCCATTGGCCCGTACCGTCACACTTATACGGCCAGGGGAAAGGATTTCTGTGTCTTCGTCTGAAGGCAAGGTTTTTTATTTCGGCTCCTAGGTTCTTCGGAAATACGGGGCTATATTGGCCAGCTGTGGGTACTTACATAGGTAATAGCGGAGGTACAGTGATCTGCCATTTGTGTCGTTTGGCTAAGGTATTTTGATAGACGGATATAACATGCTATTTTGGTATACAGGCGGCTAACTTGCAACTACTTTTAAACAATGTTGTGAGTGTTCTGAATAGTCCATTCTTTTACATTATTCTTTTAAGAATTCCATAAGCTCACAAAATTATTAAACACACTAGCTTCTGCCCGTGGAAATCGTAAGATTCTCCATAATCGACTAAAATAACAGCCACATTTTTATAAAAACTCCCTCGGCCCTCGACCTAAGGCGTTGCATCGCCCGCCCGCGCTTTCATTTTGTTTTTTGCTCGACTCCTTAGGGTCGTAGCGTGATTTTAAATAGCTTATGACCTTCCGCATGAATTAGTTCGTCCATTAGCGAAAATCGTATGAAAATCCGTCCGGTAGTTTTTGAGTTTATCGCATTCAGACAGACAGACGCGGCGGGGGGGGGACTTTGTATTACAATATGTAGTGATTTTTGCTCGTACACCCATTATTGTGAAGGTTTAAGCAACTGTTCTTATATTGTCACTAAGCACAAGGTTGCTGATTTAAATGACAGTAAGACGTATCTTTTTTTTTTTTTTTTTAAATAACTTCGTCCGCTCTACGCGCAGCGGGAGGGCGTGCCAGACATAAGCCGTATCTGTCTTACGAAAGAACTGCAATTCAATGCATTTTTCGACATATCGCTTTCAGTAAAGACTTCCCTTGGAAAGTTGAACTTTAAATGGCCTGGCATCGCTGAAATGCAAGCAAGCACAGGCAAGCATTATTATTGCTAGTTCCTTTTATATATGAAGAAAAAGTTTTGCCCAACAGTGGGTCAAATACAAGCAAATACGATCCACAAATTTGCGATTTACAACACCCTATAATGGAAAACCGTGACCTTTTCTTCACCAAAAACTACAGCTTCTCTGAAACCACTTATTTTCCAAGGCCCTCTCAAAAAGTACCTAAATAAATAAATTAGCGATCGCCAAACATTATCGAAGCACGCATAGAGCACAATTCACAATTAGGCCTCGCTTCCAAAAGCGGCTATTAATTTGTGTTGCCAGCTATAAATTCTAGTTAACCCACACACTGCCGTAGTTTCGGATTTTCCTGTATTTTTTTTAAATGGTAGTTGATTTTCGTTGTGGGTAGAATAGGAATGGGTATTTATAGTGAAGGCTGTGGGAAAGAAATGTGCGTGCTTAGAGTATTTTTTCGGAATAGTTGTTTTTTTGTTAATAGTTTATAGAACGGAGTAATTGAGGTGTTATTATCGGCTCGTTTAATGTGTTAAATATATTTAAATTAACGAGAATTTAAGGGGTTAAAGATATATTAAGCGGGAACAGTTTACATGTGGATAATACAGAAACTGGGTTAGGTTAAGCTAAACTAGATGTAATAACTATATTTTTAGGAATTACTTTAGACTCGAAATTGCAATGGGGCGCCCACATTAGAACTCTTTCAGGTAGATTAAGCTCAGCTGCATATGCAGTAAGAAAAATAAGGCAGTTGACTGATATAGCCACAGCTAGGTTAGTATGCTTTGCTTATTTCCACAGTATTATGTCTTATGGCGTTCTGCTGTGGGGATCGGCAGCTGAAGTAGATTCAATTGTCATTTTACAAAAGAGGGCAATCCGCGCTATCTATAAAATGGGTCCTCGCGAATCCCTTAGAAACAAATTCAAAGAAATTGATATACTGACTCTGCCTTCTCTTTATATCTTAGAAAGTATTATGTATGTCCGCAAAAACTCAGAACTTTTCAAAATAAGAAGCGATTTCCATAATATAAATACACGTAGTAGACATGAAAGTCATTTCTTATAAACAGTATCCGCTTTTATAACAAGTTGCCAAAGTCGGTTACAGAACATAGCGATGGGAAGTTCAAAACCCACATAAAACGTGTCCTTATCAAGAAAGCATATTATAAAATTAAAGACTACGTTGAAGACAAGGAAGTTTGGCAATAATTCCTTCTGCACATGTGGCTTCCCTGGTACATCATTAACGGCATGTTATGTAAGAGTCTATTAACTGCTCCCAAATTACCATGTTTTTTTTTTTTTACATTCTTCCTTGACATAATCATCCTAATATTTGACATTATATACCTACAGTTTAATTTCAACACTTTATTAGTGCCTTTTGTGAACATGATAATTATTCAGATGTGTTACAGTTGTAATAGCAATCATGTCATTTCGTTTAAAATAGGTTTTTATTTTTATTAATTTATTAATATTTTATATACTTAGATTTCTTTTTTCTATTTTGTGAATGTGAGAACGCTGTAGGCTTAGTGGACTGTAGATTTATTGACTATCTTCTATTTTGTTCAGTACCTGGTACTTGTTGAAAGACCTACACTGTCCTCCCATACCTATTAATACTGTTATTTGAAAATATTGTAAAAAACAATTATTTTTATAAGAGTAACCTTGAAGTTTCTTGCCGGCTCTTCTCCTTAAGAAACGACCAATTGGAACCGTGCACCTAGCTTCTGACGTCTCATAAGTGCCCATGTAGGTTTATGTGAAATAAAATATTTTGAATTTTGGATTTTAAGTTTTTATGTGCTCCTTTCAATAGGAAGAGCTCGTGGCTAAGTAATAACTGCCGCATGGGTCGATCTGTCAGGTTAAGCTACGCTTGCCGGGGTTGGTGTGTGGATGGGTGACCATCTTTATATACCGAGATTCCTCCGTGCCTCGGAAAGCACGTTAAGCCGTTGGTTCCGGCTGTCATTCGTGAATCTTTGACAGTCGTTACGGGTCGTCAGAAGCCCGAAAGTCTGACAACCAGTCTTACCAAGGGATATCGTATTACCCAGTTACTGGGTTGTGGAGGTTAGATAGGCAGTCGCTTCATGTAAAATACTGGTATTCAGCTGCATCCGGTTAGACTGGAAGCCGACCCCAATATAGTTGTGAAAAGGCTAGGCAGATTGATTGATGTGCTCCTTTCAATAGCCAAATAGCCGAGCCGAACTCATTTAGCAAATTTTATTTTTATTTTAGTTTGACGTGTTCTATTGATTCCAATATCCTATTTACAGAATAAACAATTTCATTTCAATCCAAAACACATGTAGGCAGAAAAATTGGTAAAGATTTAGTACTTTTTGGGAAAATCTTTCACAAAGAGGTCTATATTATGCTAATGTTAAAACAATCAGAACCCTTGACAATAAAATGAATATGCATACTTACGAATCATAAATCAAAAACCAGGGTATGGTCTCACTCCGACCATACTTAAAATGCACTTAATTTCGGGACAAATTAGTCCAAATCCTAAAACCCCAAATTAAGAATATAATTAAACGAAAGGTAAGCTAAGCATCCCTACGTCAAAAATCTCTCTCAACTTTCCTCAGGTACTTTTAGCACAGAGTCAACCTCGTAATGCTTTACCAGTTTTGACAACAATTTGTTGTCAAAAGTGGTGGTGCTAGTAAATTTAAATTGTACTAAGGTTTTTTTTTAGAATTTAGAACAGATTAGGAAGAAATAATTTAAAATAATAATAATATGAAGAAGAGGAGAGAAGAAGAAGAAGAACATATAATAATTTAGAACAGGTTAGAATTGCAACACCACTGTTAAATCCGTGATGGTTTGTGTGATGTGTTTAACCAAATGTCTGTTTTTTTGTTATTGTTTTGATAAATAAAAAATAATTTAAAAAAATATCTACCTGTCACATAGACAATTATACCTTCTCATTTTATGATGTGCAAGTGAAATTCAACCTTATAAGAAAATATTTTATTTCACATAAACTTAAAATCGAAACCTCAGAAGCACGGTTCCAATTGGTGGTTTCCTAAGGAGAAGAGACGGCACGAAAAGCCACGGTTCCTTAAAAAAAAATGGTTTTTACAATGTTTTCAAATTACAATGTACATACCACACACTGTGTAGTGTGTAACTTGGTTAAAAAAACACTTTTGCACGTCAAACTAGATGAGCTCGGTGTTCCTATCTGACTATTCTGAGAAATAATACCGAGACAATCTCTGAAGTAACAATCACTTTTAAAATCCAAACATGATCTTGGTCAGACCATAATAATATATGAAGACCATGCAGATTAGTGTCTGATGACCTAGTCAGTCCACGCATTTCAGAAGTCGGGTAGATCAATAACGTGATGTTTATGACGTGCAAATTAAATTCAACCTTAGGGTAGTAAAGGAATTTCGAGGTCGACTATACCCATAGCACGGGTACTTTTAGTAAAGGTTTTTGATACATATTTCATGAGAGCGATCCGTTCACCAGATGGTGAAGTTTTCACTTCATTGCTTTAGATTTTGTTACACCTGACAGGATGGGTATACGGTTCAAATGAAACGATTTATTTTTAGTTTTAGGAATTGAGATCTTGGAATGAGGGTTTTGGATAACGTTGGGGTGTAATGTTGTTTTAGAAAAAGAAGGGAAGCGAGAAAATTGTGTGACTGTGTGAATTGTGCGACTGTGTGAATTGTGCAACTGTGGGAATTGTGCGAAACTCTTTTAATTATTTAGTACCTGATCGACCGAGCTCTTTTCGGGTGAAGATAGAGAATGCTCATATAATAATATAGGATAGTTCATACTAATTCCATGTATAGTAGGTACCTACTTACTAATTCCATGCTGCCATGTAATGACATTCTAAGGTACCCATCTTGTTCTAAACTTTGGGCGACCTAGCTCTGCTTGGGTGAAAATACGGAGAATACGAATTTTCCCAGATATGAGACCTAACTAGATCGATTTTTCGCCCCCGTCCACCCCTGTATTGCAACTGTCATCAAAATCGTTAGAACTGTTTTCGAGAACGTGATTACAAATATATATAAAGAAATATTGCTCATATAATAATGTAGCCACTTCTCAGTAATAAAAAAATAAAATAAAAAATAAAAAGATAAAATCCCTACCGAAGATAACTTTGGTATTTTCTAGTAAGACGTACAAAAATAAGTCCTTACTAAAATAAGTCCTTACTAAATTTCGTTTATGGAGGTAGGTACGTTTCCCTGTAGACAATGCTGTGTTCCATGCATGCTCGCGCGCCGCGCCGCATCTGCTTTCGAGACGCGAGCCACAGCCACAGTGTCTGTGTTGTAGGGAGAAACCATAATCTCGACTTTATTTAATTTTTCTTTTTGTGTTTTTTTCAAAAACCAATGATGTGTTTAATAAAATAAATAAATTACGAAAAATATTTTTTCTGTAATTTATTTTATTATAAATAATATAAGTATTTTGTTGGAATCGAAATTAAGTCTTTTGTCAAAATTAAACTAACAAATAAATACAGATTAACATCCATGTAGACTAGCGCGACGCGACACCGGTTATTGTCATACCGTGAATTGTTCTTAGGGATTGCATTATTCGAGTCACGTCGCGGTGGTCTGCACGAAGCTTTAAGAATCACGCATATAGAATACAATAACAACACTAAATCAAGTACAATTCCCTATAATACCTAACCCATATATTATAACCTACTCTCCGAAAACCATCTGTTTTTCTTATAACCCCAAAACAATTCGACAACGGTAACAAAACATTCATCTCGAATAGATTGCGGGGGTCTAAAGTACCTGTTTACCTCTAACCGGCCATCCGTGAAGCACATTTCATATTTTCGGAATCCAACCCCCCTGCTGTTGTCCAAATACCTTCCCATTTGGTGTAATAAACGGGTCTTTTGTACGCGTATCAATATAGGGTTAAAATACGACTGGTATCTATCAAAATGATGTATGAACACTAGAGGGTTATTTTTTATTTTGCAATTATGGATTGCCCTGAGTAAATTGGTAAACAGGAAAATGCGTTTTGGGCTTGGTTCTTCAGTATACTATCGACATAGGTTACAGGGTCAAAACCTGGTTTATATATAACGTCTGTTGCAATAGTAATAAATTAAATAAATAAAAATAAAGAAGCCTTTTATTCCATGCAACACATCTTACAGTAATTTATCACTTTGACATAATGCAACAATTCATAGACACGACATTGACATAATGTTGCAATAGTATTTGATGTAAATAAAACCTGTGGATGCCAATTTGTAGTACCACTCACTTAATACTGATGACGACAAAATATTTTTTTGATCGTCCCTGACGGACGGTCAAAAAATATTTCCACGTATTTTTCTTTTTTTTTTTTACTGATCTAAAGATTACGGCAATACTTTCAGTTAAAATCTGGCATGACGTCACTCCCCGGTAGATTTTATACTGACTTTTGACGTAGCGAGCCCCCACTCCCCAACTTTAATGCGTTTTTTCTATACCATTATTTATTCATAATGATAAAGCAAAAAATACGTACTTTCATAATATTTTTTTATTATCTGACTGACGGACTAAATCGTTTTTCACATCCCTATTGAGTGCTTTTTTTTAATTTTTAATAAGGAGCTTTGTCACAATACTGACTATGTCGAATTGAGTGGTTTGGTTTGGTTTGATTATTTGATTAATAAACGGGTTTAATTATTCAAATCAACAAATCAAAGCAAATTCTAATTCAAAATCACCTTAATGGTTTCATTTGACAATATATTGAGATCGATTTTATAACCTAAATATTCATTGATGTTTTTCAATAATTACAATTTAATAATGTTATTCAAAAAATAAAAGTGGTTAAATATAAAGTTGGAACCTTCTAAATTCCCTGTTTACATTTTCACCAGATACTTATGGAACAGACTTAAGATATAGTATAAAGGCTGTCTAATGGTCGCAGGCACTAATGTTGAGCATGAGGTCCTGGGTTCCCAGGTCGGGCAAAGTGTTATTGGGTTTTTCCATCTGGAATTCTCGGTAGCGGCCTAGAGACTAGATTTGTGCCCGGTTGACGGCAATAGGCTCACCCCCTATTACATGGAACTTAAACATAACTGGCGAAATGTGGGTGTACTATAAGTAGGTACACCTCTGCCTAACTCTGCGGGGTTTAAAAGCGTGATATTATGTTATCCATCACATGAACATGTTCTAAAGCTCAATCTTTTATAATTATTTCTGCGCTCTAGTAGGTACTATTACGAATGAAAAGTAATTTTTCACTGCTCTTCAGCTAAGATAGCTACATAAACTTATTTCTCCTCATTACAGCTCCCGAGATAATAATAACAAACATTTTTCAGACAGATCCCATTTCAGCGCTCAACAATAGAAAATTTATTATAAAACTAGTTTTAGCCCGCAGTTTTGCCTGCGTGGAGGACGGAATGTACAACGCAGGAACTTACTAACGGGATAAAAGTATCAAAATTAGGGTGCAGTTTTTGAACGTCAAAAGTACATAAGACAGTCCTCCAAAACGCCCGCCCTTCACTACTTCCTAGTGCTTCAGCTGGGAAGAAGAAGTGGCGCAACAAACTCCCCAGCAGCACAGCTGTCTGTTCAGTTAGAAGAACTTGATTCTATACAATATCCTATGTACCTACCTACCTATGTACCCACGATATGGTCTACCTGTGTGCCAAATTTCATCGGACTCCGTTCCACCACTAAGACGTAAAAGGGTAACAGACAGAAAGACAGAATTATTCTCGCATTTATCTAAACAAATAATACTAGAGAAAATATTTGATTTCGTGTATGTTTGTTTGTTATGCTTTCACGCTAAAACGCGTGAACAAATTTGGATGAAATTTGGCACATGGGTAGACCATGACCTTAGTTAGGATATAGAATACTTTTTATCCCGATATTTCCGGGATCGAGCCCCATGCGGGTGAAACCGCAGAGCACAGCTAGTAATTTATACTCGTATTATTGAGGTATCCATATTATATGGATAGGTAGGCATATTACATGGATCCAGCCTGCAACTCTAACAATGCCGTACAAAAATCGAAGTAGTGAAATCTTAGCTTGTTTCTCCGTTTCAGCACTTTTCAGGCTGAAAACTAGGCGTTTTGAAACTTCGCTGAATTTTTGTTTGCAGATCGTTACGGGGCTTAGAAGCTAGATATTGTTTTTAGTTTAAGGGTTGTTTCTGCAACGGATCGTGTTTTGTTTCTAATAAGTATATAGCTTTAGATTTTCAATTTCTGGCATAAAGCTGAATAGACAGCTGTGCTGCTGGGGAGTTTGTTGCGCCACTTCTTCTTCCCAACTGAAGCACTAGGAAGTGTTGAAGGGTGGGCGTTTTTGGGGGACTGTCTTATGTAATTTTGACGTTCGAAAAGTGCTGATTCTCAGCCTAGTTTGAATAAATGACTTTTGAATTTGAATTTAAAAGGGCGACAGGTCAACAAACATTTTTATAAAAAAAAAATACTTTAATTTCGGAGTCGGTGGCAAAAACCACTTTGCCAACGACTTCCGAAATTAAAGTTATTTTTGATGTGGAAGTCTGTTTTTTTTTTGTAAATTTCACTTTTTAGTTTTTGTACAGCTACCCCACACAAATTCGCATACCACTACTACCAGCTATGTAAATACACGTTGAAAGCATACAGTTTCAAACAAAAAAATAATTTTCAAAATAGGTCTACAATTGAGAAATCGGTGGACATAAAAACCATACATATGCGACGAAAATAATAACCTCCTACTTTTTGGAAATCAGTTAAAAATATAGACATCGACTTTTCATTGGTCGTTGGGTGATGAATACTATGACCTATAAGGTGAGGTTATAGAGACATATATTTACACAAGATTCAACGGCGATTTTCTCCTAAAGTCTTGATATATATTTTATGGTGTTACTTAAATAATATTACGAGTAGTATCGAAACCATACTATGTATTATGAAATTGATATTCTGTTAAAGTTGCAATTTTTATTTCAGGAAAAAAAACGCTTTTGAATTTTGCGTGACTGTAAGATTCTGCCTCGTTAGTCTAGTTGCCGAAAGCGTAACTGCCGATCATGAGGTCCTGGTTTCTATTCCCGTGTCGGGCAAAGTGTCATTAGGTTTTCCATCTGGAATTTCTCAGTAGCACACCGGTGGCTGGATTTGTGCCCGGTTGATGGCAATAGGCTCGCCCCCTATTACAAGGGACTTAAACATAACTGGCGAAATGTGGGTGTACTATAGGTACACCCACATTTCCACCACCGCCCCACCCTTCCGGGGATACAGGCGTGATGTTATGTATTTATTGTAAAGTTTTTATCTTCGTGACTGTGTTCATCAGCAGAATTCCTACGATCTCTTTCTTATACTACCTGTAATTGAAAGACAGCAATATTTTTCCCTTTAATCCAACCGGTGCAAAACCGAATTGCAGTCAATATGTACCTATAAAATCCCCAGAAAAATCAGTGCAATTTTTTTACCAAAAACTCAGTATATCGTATTCAGCCGGCCTGTTTGATCGGAATGGGCAGGTGCTATAAATCTTCAGAGTGTTCCGTCCTGTGGCCGGCATTTATTTTGTTCTCTGTGCTACTGGTTCTGGTTTTAATCTCTGAGTGAGAATTTTCGACGATTTTCGTCCTTTATGGGACAATTTTCGGGCGGAATTGATGCGTATTTTTTTTTTTGGTAAGAATTTAAATTGTTTTAAATTCAGAGGCCTTAATTTTTTGATTTAGTGTATCATAATTTATTGGTGGCCCTGTACGTAATCTGCGTTCGCAATTTATTTGCCAAATATGTAAACAAACATTGGTTTTAGAAAAAAGAACTGTAATGCCTACATATAAGGTTCAGTTTTGCGCCACAACTTCATATTTTTTATGACTTTTTCAACAGTACTAGTCAGTCTAAAATCAATTTTATTTACACTTGCATAAAGTTGATGTATGTTTAAATGGAAATAACATCGATTGGAAACAAGGACTGGAACAGACCTTATGTATTTAGTTACTACGTTCTTATGTCTGAATTTCTGAAAGGACACATATAATCCTCATCATCATCTACCTAGCATTTTCCCAACTACGTTGGGGTCCGCTTCCAGTCTAACCGGATGCAGCTGAATACTAGTATTTTACACGAAGCGACGGCCTATCTGACCTCTACAACCCAGTAACCGGGTAATACGATACCCCTTGGTAATACTGGTTGTCAAACTTTCGGGCTTCTGACGACCCGTAACAACTCTCAAACACCTACAAATGACAGCCGGGACCAACGGCTTAAAGTGCTATCCAAGGCACAGAGGGGTCTTGGTATGTAAAGATGGTCACCCATCTACGGACCAACCGCGGCAAGCATAGCTTAACCTGAGTGATAGACCCGTGCGGCTGTTATTACTTAGTCACCAGCCCCTTACACAGACAACACCATGCCTGTATTTTCCCGAAGGTTTAGGCATAGGAAGAATGGATATAAAACAATTACTTCATATTAACTATTTTAATTACGTACCTTACTTTCTGTCCATTGTGTGTTTATTTGAAGAATAATATTTTACAGATCTTATTCACAATGATGATGGTTCTTGTTTTATAAATTTATAACAAAGATCAATAACATATTAAGTAAAGTAATTTTTGTGAACTCATTCAAACAACCGAAAAAGTGACGGTTCTTTTGACGATTTCGTAACATCTCAAGAACGGCTTGAAACTAGTTATCAAAATATTAAACACCATATCTATAAACCAATCAAATCTCAATGATTTCCAACTAACTCCAATAATATTATTCGTACGCTAACTCAACAGCACAACCAAAACACTCGTCAATAAACGGGTTAGTAGCAAAGAGGTTCGTGTTGAGATTCCCTCGTTCAGCTGCTAAATTAAGAGCTGGGGTGGTCGGGATAAGGCACGCATACTAAGGAGGGATTATACTATGGTTAGTCTAACTAAGAATACAAGTAGGATGTTGTGCTTACGAAGATTTATCAAGGTACCAAGTGCTTGTATTCGTCCGTTAAACTGCTTAAACCACAATTACAACGCTACAAGATTATTTGTCGCGTGGCTAAAAGCGGAACCAACGCTGCCATTTGGTTTTTTCAATACAGTTTCTGTGACAATTTCACAAAGATTTACCAACAACGCCCCTCTGTGTCATCACGGGCCACAATATCCTTGTAGCACTCTACTTGATTCTGACGTTCGACAGAAGCATGACTTTCTGACAGCTGGATTAACAACCTTCAACTGTTTTGTAGTCGCTAGATGTAGATATCATTGAAGGCCCTTTCCTCATTGGTCTGTAAGCAACAGTACTATAGCCTGTATACCGAAACAATACTACAGTGTTTTCATAAACGGACCTGACGTTATGTTTCCGGCATAAAAAAAAAAACATTTATTTCAGGTACCACATAACCCATATTAGAAATCTTCAAATCACACACAAATAAATTCCACGAATAAATACAACCTCAACACAAATTACATAATTCAAATTCATAATCAATCAATCATCATAATTAGCTCATATTCATTCATTACATTAGTCTCTTACGTGTGACACTATATTTAACTTGTCTGTTAGAGCAGTGTCGCACATAAGGACAGTCCAACCTATATGCTATCATATTCAGAACGGCATAACTTCGGCAGTACCGCTTAAATCCTCGTGAGAAAATGTCGTCTTCGAGTGGTGAAGATGTCGTGGCGTATTATCTCCGTTTACGAAAAAAACGAAAGCACTATTGGCGAGATCCGTATATTCGGCACCGGGTATACCGAGCATGCTGATCCCGCACCGATGACACACTGACCAATGAGGATAGGGCCTTATGTTAGTTCTCTTATTTCCTCGTTCATTATGATTGTGACCCGTGTCACTAATACAGCAACCACGGTAGGAGCATCTTAATTTCCGTATATTTTGATCAATGTGAACACAACTTTAGCTAGTCTCTCGTTTGAACATTATCATTTCAAATTTTTTGGCTATGATGTGGTTGACTATGATACACTCTTATCTAGGAAGACTACCCTTTCAGGTAATAAGTACCTGGAAACACAGGAGATCCAATCCTTTGCGGAATCATACCAAGAAAAAAAAAATGTGCCTAAGCCTTTTCCCAACTATGCTGGGGTCGGCTTCCAGTCTAACCGGATGCAGCTGAATACCAGTATTTTACATGGAGCGACTGCCTTTCTGACCTCCACAACCCAGTAACTGGGTAATACGATACCCCTTGGTAATACTGGTTGTCAGACTTTCGGGCTTCTGCCGACCTGTAACGACTGTCAAAGAACCACGAATGACAGCCGGCACCAACGGCTTAACGTGCTTTCCGAGGCACGGAGGAGTCTCGGTATGTAAAGATGGTTACCCATCCATGGACCAACCCCGGCAAGCGTAGCTTAACCTGATGGATCGACCCGTGCGGCTGTTATTACTTAGCCACGAGCTAACGTATACGCCAAGAAAGTGTTACTAAATGAATATTCTATTATAGCAGTGACGATCACCATCGTCCGTACTTCTATACCCTCACTTTGCCAACTCCATGTAACATAAATTTTATAATCATGTTGTATTTTATTGTTCCAGGAGAGACAGTAACTCCAGACAACTCCACCATCACCCGGGTGCTTCCTCTCACAGTGACTCGTGAGGAGTTGGGAGGTGAGCTGACCTGTGTGGTCAGTTCCGCTGCACTGGATGCTGATATTGTGAAGAAGATCAAGCTGGATGTGAGAGGTATGTTGGTGATAGACTAAGATTATTTAAATTTATGTGTAGCGATTGGTTTAACGGATAAAAACCTCGACTATTGTCTCATGAAGCTCTGGTTAGGCTGGTACATTACAGTCAGAGAAAAATCTTTCCATGGTCTACGAACGCGCGGAGTAAACGTAACGTAAATTCGATCGATTTTAAAATTGATAATACTAGTTTTGCACATAATAACATAAATATCACGCCTGTTTTCCTCGACGGGTCGGTCAGAGTTATTCCTCATAAAATAAAATTAATATTAGAAACATTGTTTTGTGATAGAAAATCTCAAAAAATCTGTATGCAAACCAAATACATTATGTAGAGTTGTAGATCAACCTACACAAAATATTAACAATTAGGGACTACAAAACAATGAAAACTCAAAACCCTAATTCTTTTGGACCTACTGAATACTAGATTGTCTACTTATTGATTAGGTCGATAGAGGAATTCAAAGAGGCAATTTACACTAAATCCTTAATACACAAATAGTATAAGATCGTGCCGAGACGTGACGTCACACATCAGTGCACACATCGTGCGCGGCGTGAATTCAATACGCCAGCGTTTAACGCGCGTGAATTTTATTGGAATTCCCAAAGGATGGTCGCTTCGTTGCGTCTTGTATGTACCTACTTTAATATTGATGGTTCTCAGTGCTTTATGAATTATCCGGCTAGTTCATTGTTACTTAACACTTTCGACTCCACCCACTTTTCACAGAACTCATAAGGATTTTTTTGGCGGACGGTCAACGGCATTAGGTTTAAAACTGTAAAACGAAGTAAAATAGTGTTTTCAGGGGGTCTCGTAGCTATACGTAGTTTCCAACCTTTTAATTTTATTTTGAATATTTGTTAAAATAAACAACAAAAAAAAACATGTTAGAATATACATCACATTTTAAAATAAGCCCTCCGCGAGGGCTGCCGGGATCCCATATGCGACTAGGTGAACCCTCCAGGAGGCCGCCCGGCACTGAACGAGTTAAAATGAGCTAACTGACTCCCTCGTTGGTCTAGTAGTCGCAAGCCTATACTTTCAGAGACAGATATCAGACGAAAATTTCACATTTCAAACGCGCGTCAATCAAAAACCGCTTCATCTGCCCCCACTCTTAAATTCCCAATACGAAACCATTAAAGTTTCAACTGAAATGCCATTCAAACCAGCCCAGGAGACGTACTTTTATTCAAATCCAAAGAAACTTGTGTCAAAGTTAGCACAAGTTGGCACTGCGGTGAATCATGTTAAAATTAAATGGCAACTTAGCCTCGAGTGGTTGGAGGTGATTAGAATATTAGGCAATTGTTAAATAGACGTCACTAGGCTACTGTTTTATTTAGTGATGTTTTTCGAAGGTTTGGTCCTTAGGTGCTAAAAGCCTATTACTTCAATATGGCTTACTCTGTAATTGTCTCATAGGTAACTGAGCAAAGTCCTATTAAAATATTTATTTGAAAAAATCTATAGTAGTTAAGATCACCACTCTTACTCACTTATTTGTTGGAAAAAAACCAAAAAAAAAATGAAAGAGAATTGGAAAAAAAAACAAATATGGGAATGTCTTTGCATGAAAAGTGGGTGTACTAATAAAGGTGTATAAAATACACTTCTGCGTAACCTTTTTGTTAAAATAGGCGTGAAATTACGTTATGTATATGTTTTTTACAAAATAAAACATTTATTAAATCTTATTCCTTTATATATCAAAGTCAAAAAGCAAGAAGAGGAAATATAACACCATTTTTCGAATTAATAAGTTAATTATATTATTATACATTATGCAAACGCCACTTCCATACTCATAATAAATAATACTCGTAAAAATATAAATATCTCAGGTCCTTCCAAATAACTAATAATTCTTTCCCAAAACCTCAATAGCTATTAAACCTTCAAATTGGCTCCAAATTTTCTAGCAACCGCCATCTTACAGCGTTGTCTGTATAATTGAGCACATTAATAAAACGGTATCAACAGACTAAATGAAAATTTATTCCTTCGCGAAATTAAACACGAAAAAGTTAACGAATTAGAGTCAAGGGCTTATACGATTTAGACGTTTTGGGTGAAAAGTGGAGCTCGGTTTAATCGTTTTAGAGCAAAGAGTCTGTACGAGAATGAGTTTTATTTTTATTGCAATATTAAATTAGGTACCACTGAGTTTAAAGAGTGTAATTTTCGTAAAATGCTTAAACATAACATAACATCAGGCCTGTATTGTCCAAAAGAGATAAATTCAAATTCAAATTTTTATTTCAGACCTAGAGATCCATATAGTGTTAGTATGAAGTTAGCCTATGTTAGTAAACACAAAAATTCAAAACACAATAATTAGGTACAGGAACATTAATTGGCTACATAAACATATGCACGCACATGTCTGCTAGCCCAGAATCTGGTAAATGGTCCATCAACCTTTTTAGCGGTATCTCATGGCGTCATGGAGAATGTGATTGTCGCAACCCAGCGCTGGGCATGCCACAATTGGGGCGATAAGTCCCCTCTTTGAGGAGTAGCTAGACAGGCGCCACGGCATCCTCACCTTCCGCCTGACGCAGGTCCTGACCGGACACGGTTGTTTCGGGAGGTTCCTGTTCCGCATAAGGCGGGAGGAAACGCCCGGATGTCACCACTGTGTGGATCGCCCGGAATACACAGTGGAGAACACGGTAGAGGTCTGCCCGGTTTGAGCAGGGCACCGCCGTGTCCTTGTGGAGCAGATCGGCGGCAGTGATCTCTCGCGTCCAGCCCTGGTCCAGGCCATGGTACGGAGCGAGAGGGCGTGGGAAGCCATCACCTCCTTCTGCGAAGCAGTAATGCCCGCGAAGGAGGAGACGGAGCGCGTGAGGGAGAGGCAAATGTCGTGCCCTCATGCTAGGGGCATGAGACTCCCTGGGCGTCGGGAATCGCAGGCCGATTCCCGGCCACCGTAGGCGCGGGCTTGCGGACGTTGAGCAATGGGTAGCTCACCGTCCGATAAGAACCAGGCCCGGGTCGACGGCGCGTTGTGTTCCACGCGCGCCTCAAAGAGATGTCAGCACCAACTGGCGGGGTCCGTAAGGACCAATGCCTTTTTTTTTTTTTTTTTTTTTTTTTTTTTTTTTTTTTTTTTTTTTTTTTTTTTTTTTGAGGGTGGGAAATCATCAAATGACTTCTCCCGCTCTGGGCAGAGCGAGAGGGTGTGTCAGACTTTTACTGACTAAAACCCACCCGTGTTCCTTCCGTTGCCTGTGTGCCGGGGCCGCGTTATCCCTTTCGGACAAACCCGCAACCCCAGCAGGCATTGGTCTTTCGACCCCGTCGGTTGGTGCTGACATCTCTTTGAGGCGCGCGTGGAACACAACGCGCCGTCGACACGGGCCTGGTCCTTATCGGACGGCGAGCTGCCCATTGCTCACCGTCCGCAAGCCCGCGCCTACGGTGGCCGGAAGTCGGCTCTGGACTCCCGACGCCCGGGGCGTCTCCTGCGGCGACTAGGGCCGCGAGGGCGTGCAGCTTGCATCTCCCTCGCGCGCTCCGCCTCCTCCTTCGCGAGCATAACTGCTTCGCAGAAGGAGGTGACGGCCTCCCATGCACTCTCGCTCCGAACCATGGCCTGAACCAGGGCCGGACGCGAGAGATCGCCGCCGCCGATCGCCTCCGTGAGGACACGGCGGTGCTCCGCCCAAGCTGGGCAGACCTCCACCGTATGCTCCACCGTGTCCTCCGGGCGATCCACACAGTGGTGACACCCGGGCGTTTCCTCCCGCCTTACGCGGAACAGGAACCTCCCGAAACAACCGTGTCCGGTGAGGACCTGCGTCAGGCGGAAGGTGAGGACGCCATGGCGCCTCTCAAGCCACTCCTCAAAGAGGGGACTTATCGCCGCAATTGTGGCGTGCCCAGCGCTGGGTTGCGACAATCGTACACTCCATGCCGCCATGAGATCCCGCCGGAGCTCTGTCCGCTGTGCCGTGATTTCTCGCGGCAGCGGAGTTACACCCCGGCGTTTCGCCTCCTCGCGCAACTCCCACATGTGCGCGAGGACTTTCGCCTCCAGATCCCATGGCGGTAGTCCGGCAAGGAGGCTCGCCGCCTCACGGGAGACCGTGCGGTATCCCCGGACCAGCCTGATGGCCATGACCCTTTGGGACGCGTTCAACCGCCGGGCCGGTCGCAGCCTCAATGAACGCGCCCACACCGGTGCCCCGTAAAGGGCCATGGACCGCACGACCCCCGCGTAAAGCCTCCGGCAGGAAGCGTTTGGACCCCCCAGGTTGGGCAGGAGCCGCTTCAAAGCAGCCCCAGCCCTATCCAGTTTGGGAGCCAAACGTCGGAAGTGCTCCACGAAGTTCCACCGGCTGTCGAGGACGAGTCCCAGGTACTTCATCGTCGACTCGACACCGATGTGAACCCCTCCCGCCGTAATCTGGGAACCCGACAGTGGCGCGTTCCGAGGACCATAGAAACACATGGCCTCGGACTTGTGCAAGGCCACCTCGAGTCCCAGTTGCCGGATCCTTTCGACGAAGGACCAATGCCTGCGGGGGTTGCGGGTTTGTCCGAAAGGGATATCGCGGCCCCGGCACACGGGCAACGGAAGGAACACGGGTGGGTTTTAGTCAGTAAAAGTCTGACACGCCCTCCCGCTCCGCCCAGAGCGGGAGAAGTCATTAGATGATTTCCCATCATCAAAAAAAAAAAAATGGTAGCCTTACCCTGACGTTTTCGCCTTAACAAATAACTACAATACATAACGGCTATAAACAGCTAACTCACACTTGTCCAATTAGGACCAAAACCTATTATAACCCAATCTCGGACAAGTCTATAGAACCCAAAACATGTACTCATTACCGACATATCAACTACTTTGTACCCTTAGGACCAAAGGACCAGTTTGGGTACAAACCCGGTCTAGTTGTCCAATGGTTGTTTGGCAAACTTGTTTATTAATTGACAATTTATTGGCTAATACACTGATATTGGAAAGGGTGGTTTAATGGATGTAGGGATGTTAGGGCGGTTCGTAAGTTTGGTAAAGAGTTGGGGCTGTTGGCACACTAAGATATAGGAACGAAGTTAAAATAACTTCACTATAAAAAAAAAACATTGTATCCGAAGGAAATCCAGCCAACAAATCAAAAAGCAGTATGGCGTTCGTTAGGTACATTATTTCCTTCAATCATTTTATCTTTGACTGTCTTCTGCCCGCGACTTCGTCCGCGTGCCTATAACCTTCCTCGAGAATTGGGCTATCCAATGCAAAAATATATTTTCAAATCCAACTGGTAGTTCCGGAGATTACCCCCTACATACAAACTTATAAACAAACAAACATACAAAAAAAAAATGTTACCTCTTCATAATATTATAGTATAGATTATTTATATGTCTAGGTCTCACGCTGCAAAAAAACAAAAAAAAAAAAGCCACATTTGATATGCTAGTGTGTGTGTTAGTTGCGTCTTACACTCGCGCCACGTCATTGTGCTGTCATTGTAATTTTCTAGTGTGCGTGTATTTAGCGGCCAGCAATTGGACGCTATTTTTTTCCACGACCTCACAGCTGTGACTGTCTATCTAGACATATTAATACATTTGAATTTTATAATCTGACTGTAAATATGGTTTTATTAGAAGTTCGGTATTGTAGCACGTCGTCTCTGTCTTTCATCTATGTGACTGTCTCTTTCTACAACACTATATGTCATTAATCAACGAAGTTGCATTAAAAAATGTGTCATTAGTTCAATAAATCTTAACAAAGTAATGTACAATACCGGATACGGTACATTACTTTGATTTATTTCAACATCGTAGTATGAAAAGGCATCAACATTTTTAGTAAAACTGAAACTACCCTTAAATTACTTTAGACCAATTAGCCCCCACCCACGTCCTCAAAACACATCACCCTGTACTTTACATGTAAGGCCACATTGAACCATCGCTTAACTAACTTCGGCACTACACTGGCGAGCAATTTTCAGAGCCCAGCCGATAAATTGCGAAACTATATAGCTAATAAGTGGCAAGATAGTGTACTTTAGTGTTGGGATGAGTGATGTCGATAAATTGTATCAAAATAGTCATTAATCATGAGTGTTGTTAGACTAAATTGTCTAAGTAGAAGTCATGATGAGAAAAGTAGATCCTAAATATAACTTAAAATACCGTAGCAGGATCATAATCATTATCTAAGCCAAAAAACTTCAACTATTTACTGGAAATATGCCTCCACTCTAAGAATAGCCACAACAGTAGTATCAGTATTGTAATTTTATTATTTGACTTCAACGAAAGAAACTAAGAAACAATTTAATGAGGAGTTTCTCGTCGTTTACTAGGTGACAGCACTGAGACGTCAAGTTCGGGCTCCTGTCAAAAGTGTCAAAGTACCTATATTTTCTTTAGTCATGACTGAATGAAGCGAATGATGAACGTCATCATAATTATTTATGTTATTTTATACATATTCATTGTCGAAATGGAAGACCTCTTTTCAAAGTGGCGCCAACTGGTGGCGTGAATTTTCTCAATGAAAAACCCTCATTAATATAAAATTGGCAACCAATCTTCACGACCTAAATCCCTTTTATAAAACTAAAACTATGAATAAAGCAAAAAGAATAAATGAATGCGGGTCAAATCACAAAAAGCGGCTTATATTCCAGACCTAATTTCCCCAATCACTTTTACTTATCACAATAAAAAATAGGGATAAAACCAAGGCCGAAATCTCACAAAAAATGGTCTAAATCTTAGTCCCTAAATCCCTGGACACGGCTATCGACAATAATTAGGTTAAGTAAAGCGTTTCTAGGACGTCGGGTCCACAAGTTGACGTTTAGGATCTTTGCCTGTCATCCCTACGTCTTGTGGCCTTTAAAAGGCCAGATTACGGCCCTTAAGAAATGTATTAGTTGTAGAATGGTTAGGACGGTCGGAAGGTGAATATAGGATAGGTAGTTCAGCTATTAACATGTTTTTTTTGTACCAAAATATTTTTTGTATTAAGTAAAAAAACTGCTTAGCAAGCGTTTTAGGGCTCGTTGCTAACTAATAACAGTCGCACAAGTCGATCTTCAAGGTTAAGCAACGCTTGCCGAAGTCCAGCCGTGGATACGACCATCCTTTACATACCGAGACTCCTCCGTGGCTCGGAAAGCACGTTAAGCCTTTGGTCCCGGCTATCATTTGTACATCTCTGACAGTCGTTACGCGTAGTCAGAAGCCGTCGGACAACCAGTCTTACCAATGGGTATCTTGTTATCCAGTAACTGGGCTGTGGAGGTTCGATAGGCAGTCGCTCCATGTAAAATACTAATATTCAGCTGCAGCCGTTTAGACTGGAAGCCGACCCCAACATAGTTGGGAAAAGGATGATGGTATTTTACAATTGTTTTGTTTTCTTCTAAACTAATAAAGAGAAAAGACTTGATTTTTTATATGTTTGTTTGTAACGAATAAACTCAAAAACTACTGGACCGATGTTAAAAAATATTTCACCAGCAGTATGCTATATTATCACTGAGTAACAGACTATAATTTATAAAGATATCATGCGAAGCTACTGACGGAAACTAGTATTTTATAATTAAATTTGAACTAGAGGAATTGAAATAACTGCAACAGATCGATTCCATTTTTTGACCTCTCTCAAGAATCGTCAGTGTCATAGATTTCTTTTTCAAAATTCATAGTTATTAAACCTGACTAGACTGCAAATACTTGCAAATTGGATAAAATAATCTTGAATGACGGTCACCTTTTTGTCCGTTCTTCATCGATATTGACGATCCCACATCACTACGAGTGGGGTCGGGAATTTTACCACCTTGCAATATTGAGGGTCGATAGGATCTCAGGGGTGGGTCGGCCAATGTTGGACACTACACGAATATGTACGAATATTTGAGTTGTAGCCAGTAATGAGTGTAGGTATTGTGGAGAAGTTACCAGATGGTGGTAAAGTTTGTTGAGATTAAGTTTACCTACTAGTTCCAGTGATTTAGGTATAGTCTGGGCTATTAACATGACGTATATCAGGTATCTAAAACTGAAGGTTGTAAAAGAGCCAAGATCTTTGTCGAAAATAGAAAAAACACTTTTATAGGTCATCTAAATTACTTATTCCGTTATGGAAGAAAGGTACATACATAATTATTTTGTAAAAAAATGACATTTAAGTAAAAAACAAGTACCTACCTAATACAAAAAAAAAATTGGCATCCTAGCATAAGTTAGTTGATATTTGTAGCTGTTACATCACGCCTGTTTTTCCCGAAGGGTAAGCACAGGTGTATCTATAGTGCACCCTAATTTCGTCAGTTATGTTCAACGTTTGACACTAAACGCCCCATGCGTTAAATGTCAAACGTTGTTATTGATATTACGCCTATGGAGGCGTAATAACAATAACACTTCTATTGTGTCTCGTTCAGTGTCCTTTAACCAATTAAGTTCCATGTAATAGGAGGCGACTCTATTGCCATGAACTTGTGGTTTTGGCGTGGCGGCATTTACAACGCCACATGCAAACTACGCATCAAAGACCTGACGTCACACAAAGCCTGCACCGCGCAAGCAGCGTTTACCGCGCGACTCCTATATATACGTCCTCCCGACATCAATCGTTGGGCAGTTGCTGGCCAGACACGACACCCGCGATTTTATATTAAGGATGAGTGAACTTTACACCCTGTTCCTCATACCTCTATAAACTTAAACATAAAAACTCCTAGATAGTCATAAAATGGTAACACCATTAACTTAAAAACGATATCACTATAAAAACCCCCATACACTGCAGTTTCAAGAAAAAACTTAAAACATTTTCCTCTACGAACTCGCACATTCTTCACAAAGTTATCCCGCCTCTAGAATACTTATTAGCAGTATCCTTGCTAATTATGCCACGTAAATTACCCTTCCGCGAGAAATAGGGTAATAGTGCACACGATGGAAAGGCTACCTGTTACTTTAGAGGTGCTAGGTTTAAAAATGGAACACTTTGGAAGGAATTTTGGTGGTGGCAACTCTATTTTAAGTTTTTGTTATATAGTACTGTAATTGTCTCTTCCTCTGCATTGTTTAAGATTTGATAAATATTATCTGGTATAAAGTCTAAAAAGGATTGTTTTTGAATATCAACTTCGATGGCAAAATTAACTGTAGTCCTTTGTAAAGATACTTTTTATAAATGGCGAGGCTAAAGCAATGTTAATTTTATCATTGGCAGTCATTGGAATTGAGCATAAAAATAGAATGGACTACTTACCACTCATCCTCTGAAAGGGGCATCTTTCAGTGTCTGGTGAGCATTAAAAAAATGCTATAAGTACGAAACATATTCTAGCTCTCATGTTTATTATTTCCTATCAAGGTTTACATCTCAAAGCAGCGTAACAATTTCCGTCATTAATAACTAGGATCATAAACAAAACTCCAATTTCCCACTCAACCCGCGACGTAATATAGGAAGCAGTAAGGATAAATGAATTAGGGCCCCTAATACACACCAATTTGTCGTCAGGCTAATAGATTCCTACTAGTTATTATCGCCCTTACTTAATACGTTACAGCCTGAATCGGTAAAAAATATTCTTAGTAACTAGTAGCTTGTTTTTTAGATTGAAATGATTGATTAAATTGATTCGTTCGAGATTTTTAGGTTTCTGTGCGTCCAAATGAAAAAACGGAGGCCTTATAGGGTCAGTCGTGTGTCTCTCAATGTGTGTCTGTCCATCTGTCACAGTCAATTTGTTCCAAATCTAATTGACCTATTAAGTTGAAAATTTATACACATATTGTGTTTTTTTTTTATCCATACATAGATGTGTAACTTAAATAAATAAATGAGTTTTGAATATCACTTTTGGGAGGCAAACAAGAAAATTTAAAAAAAAAGTTTTGCATACTGTACCGTGATACATATCAAATGACAGGGCTTACTGTGAGAGCCTCAAATAATTAAATTTAGTTTTTTTTTATCGTTTTAAAGTTATTTAAAAAAATAGATGAAAATTGACCATTCTGGGGCCTTATCTCCGAAACTACTGCGCCCAATATTTTGAAAAAACTACAGAATATAGTTCTATAGTTACAGATTACAGGAACACCTCTAAGAAGCCTATAGTCTTAAAATAACATGGTAAATCTCTCAATATTGTGCGTCCTAACTTACATTTGCAGTTGGAATGCATGGGAGAATATGTTTTTCAACTACAATGTTTAGTTTGTTCGTGGGACAAATTCATGCCAACTACGGAACCCTTCATTGTGCGTGGTCTGAAACGCACTTGGCTGGTTTTTTTTCTACATCTTCATTGTCAGCACCTACCCATTTTCTGAAAACTATGGGTTGAATAAATGAATGATAAAATATTTATTTCTGCAAATTACACTTCAAAAACTTTTACACGTCAAAACAAATTATGTTTTAAAAGTAGATGAGTTCAGTGATTCCTATCCAACTAATCTGAGGAGAAAGACCGATACAAACTCAGAGGTCAAAGTCCATTTTAAAGTCCAGACATTATCTTGGTTAGGTCATACGAGGACCATACAGATTAGTGTCTAGATGGTCTTTTGAGTTGGCTTCTAGACGAAGCAAATGATGCTGAATATCAGTATTTAGAAGAGACTATCGATCTTCCTAGGTTACACTGGTAATCAGACTTTTCAGCCTTCTTACTACCCGCGAAATTCTGTGTATGGGTAACGCACGAAGTGGTCAAGAATGGTCACTATGGGTGACCATTAATTTATGGAGTAAGTTTTTTTTAACTTCTCAGATAATTATTATTTAGTAGCTGCGCCCCGCGGTTTCACCAGCATAAGTTTCGATCCCGTGGGAATATCGGGATAAAAGTATCCTATGTCCTAACTTTTAGATGAAATTTGGCACATGGGTAGACCATTACGGTCTACCCATGTGCCAAATTTCATCTAAAAGTTACAAACAAACAAATAGACATACAAACCTTCACATTTATAATATGAGTAGGATAATTAATAATAATATTTTATTTTTATTTTTAAATGATTTTCTAATAATTAAAAAAAATGTATTCAATAAGTATAAAGATGAATAAACTAAAATAATAATGGTAGTATTTATTTAAATTATTACGTATCAATTTTAAAGTATAACTGGCAAAATTAGTACTATAAGTACACCTCTGCCTAACCCTTCGTGGCGTGATGTAATGTTATGTATGTATCAATTTTATTATTACCTCGAACACATTCAGTTCGCTCTTCACCATACAGTATATCGCAAAAATAAAAGTACATAACTTTATTCTCCGGCCAATTTCTCCTCCAATATTCTTCTCGTAGAATGTAATCAGGTATTAATCAACCTTTCAGGTACTGAAAGGTATTTCTTTCCTTTCAATTACACTATATTATGTCACGTCGCTGATTGGCGATCACAGTCAATCAGAGGGACGATAATAGGTGCTGCTACCCTATTACTTTGGTATCTATTACTGATATTAAAGGCGTGCTTGTTTTGTCAAAGTAATGAAAGATGGCAGTTCTGAAATGAAAGTATCTTTCTTTTACTTTTATTCGTTTAAAAGATTTATTCATTTATTTATTTCTCCCTTATGACAACGATTACACGTAACATAAATGTAGTGTATATGATTATGTTGCTACAGCGTCTAAAGTTTCGAATCAGTGTAAAATCTTTAAACCATGTTTTAAAACTAAAGCTGAAAATCACAGTTTTTTTATGTTATATTTACAATAGACAGCCATCAAAAACACACACTCGTTGTAAACTTTTTCAACGTTACTTAAACAAAAAAGTCTAACCTTTAAGTAACTTCAAAAGAACATCTGTGGTTTACTTACACAAGTCAAGTTAGATATTTTATGAAAAACACAGCTGAATTCTTTATCATTCACTTATAGAAAAGAAAATTAAAGATAATAAAACTACATAAAAAACTTAGGGTAGGTAATACAAAAGTTGGTCCTTTTACCCCCGAAGGACCAATCCCATCTGAGGACCGAACGATGAACCAAATGTAATACTTTCCTTACATAGCTTAAGACTGTGTAAGGGACGAGCGTTTTTTGGGCCACGTGGGCAATGGCATCATCGTCTTTATAAAAGTGCACAATAAAAAACATCTCCATTTAAATAAAAGATACAAACATATCCGTAAATGCAGTAGCATGTTGCTACTACAGCAGGCAGAAGTTCACTGGTATCCATTCTCTTGACGAAGTCCAGTCCTTGAAAGAAAGGAAAAGAAAGAAAGAAAACGTTCGGACACAGTTCGTGAAACACAAAATACAAACAAAGCAAAATTGATAGTAATCTTTTGAGAATAAGTGTGCCTCACGGCTGCGCCAAAAAGGTACCTTGCATATTGTGATACCTTTAATAACAATTTAACACAGGAGCGGCGGTGGCCCAGTGATAACGGCCGCGAGTTGAAGGTCGTAGGTTCGAACCGTGACAGGCGTTTTATTTTGTGTAAATTATTTCATCACCACTGTTCTCAAAACGGTGAAGGAAAACATCGTGAGGAAATGGTCACCGGTCATGTCCAAAAGCCAAAAATTTACAAAAGTGACATATACCAACCCGCAATGAGCCCGAGTGCTGGATTATGTCCCACTCCCTTTCACAAATATGCTTTATGCTTTTTTTTGCTTTATATAGGCTTGAAGTAGGTAGCCTATTATTTGTTAGTCACTTAACTACAACGACATCATCGTTATAAGACTCATTGCTGGACATAAGCCTCTCCAATCACATTTCACAAGTAACTGCAAAACGAAATTACCTATAATACAAGCCTATTATTGTCCCACAGCAGGGCTAAGGCTTCTTTTCACACTGAAGAGGCACGAGCATTGAGCACCATGCTTGCTCAAGACGGGTTGCTGATTTCACACTTGTACTCAGGTTTCCTCATTGATGTTTTTTCTTCACCGATGTAAGTAATGTCCAACATAAACTCAGAAAGTACTTATGAATTGAAAAAGTCACATTAGTACTTGCGAGAGGAAATAAAAACGTTTTAAAAATCCGGCCAAAAGCGTGTCGAACCACGCACAATGAAGGGTTCCGTTGTTTGGATGAATTTATCCCAAAAACAAACTTAAGTAGTTGATAAACATGTTCTCCGATACATCGATATACCTCACGGTCAATTTTCCAACGTTACAGTTGTATGTAAGTTAGTAAACGCAAAAAAAAATATGTGTGATAAAACAACAAAGTAACTATTTTCGGACTGTTTTCCTTTACTTGTACTGTAAGACCTTACTTCCTGCCCAATTTCATGATTCTAGGTCAACGGGAAGTACCCTGTAGGTTTTGATTTATTTGCGAGTATAAAAATGTCGCATAAATGGCCGTATTTTATTATTATCTTGACTGAAAAGCTTGATTTTTTTTGAGCTCCAAGGAACCATAGACCTACGTATTTGATATTAATTACAACTTGATACCTCCACGTTCCTGAGAAACAGAGTCTTGACAGACTGACGGACGGAGGACGAAGTGATCCTATAAGGTACCGTTTTTTCCTTTTGAGGTACGGAACCCTAAAAACAATAGAAAAGCCTCCTCACAACCCGCTAAACGCTCCGCTACTTTAAAAACGCTGCCTAAACCATAAACTAAGACACTGAGCTAGCATATTTTTTTACTACTGACAAAAATTGGATAGATCGGTGTGAAGATGTGATCTCAGAACTATTTGCAATATTATAGTGCCTTCAAAATAGTTTGCAGTAAAAATGCTGGCTTGAAAAAATAATTTCATTTTCTGTGAGAGCAAATGCTCTGAAAATGCAGGATTTATTTCTAAAATTGAAATTGAATTTTGCTGGATCTAATATCAATTTGTTTTAGGTGTTTTTTCTGGTCCTTTTTTCCTGAGTTAGTTCGCGTATCTTAAATGGCCGATGCATTCATGAATGTAATATCTATTAATATTGCTTACGTGTTTCGAGAGTATAATTAGATAAGCAAGCAATATTTCAATTGCCATTCAGTTAGAAAATTTATAAAATGCGTAATAAATGACAACTTTGTAACTTTTTACGTGAATAAACTTACATTTTACCACTATTTCACTAAATGACGATGATGATGAGGCAATATCCTGTAATAATTTTAATGCAACAAGTATTTATATTATTATGTCTTTTATTTCATATTAGTACAAATTATATTTTTAAATATTAAAAAAAAATACCTTTCAAAAACATAATATTATTACAGGTTAATTACTTTAAGCTTTTGTGAGGAATCCAAGCATAGTTAATGGTTTTTACTCAAAAGTAAAAATATTACCTTCTCTCTTTCAAATGGTGGCTTTCCTCACAACTCAAACATTTCATCACAAACCTTAATAATAATAATAATTCGACGCCCTGGATAGGAGGGTCCGTACGCTGCTGACTGCATATCGGATGCATCACCCACGGTCATCGGTAATGAGACTGTATATCCCGCGAAAGTGTGGAGGTCGAGGCTTTTTAAACGCTAAGACCCTCCACAATCGCGAGATATGCTGTCTCAGGGAATATTTTTTAGAAGCCGACGTAGGGATGCATCGAGATGTGGTCGCGGTAGACAAGGGTCTCACCCCACTCTCCTTGGCTAAAGAGAAATGGCGTAAACCTGTAGTGCTTGACACTAACGATCGCAAGGAAGTATGGCAGAGTAAGGAGCTTCACGGACGCTACTTTCGGGCCCTACATGGACCCGATGTAGATTTACTAGCGTCCGTAGCCTGGCTGCGTTTTGGTGACCTCTTTGGGGAAACCGAAGGTTTTGTCTGTGCAATTATGGACGAAGTTATGATGACGAACAATTACCGGAGATTCATTGTGAAGGACGGGACGGTTGACATCTGTCGGGCATGCCACCGTCCGGGAGAATCAATCCGACACATTATCTCTGGCTGTTCTCGTCTAGCTAACGAAGAGTACTTGCATAGACACAACCTTGTAGCCAGGATTATCCACCAGCAACTTGGTCTGAAGTACAGTCTTGTGGAATCTGAAGTGCCGTACTATAGGTATGCGCCCGACCCAGTTCTCGAAAATGGAAATATCACTTTGTACTGGGATCGATCCATCATCACTGACAGGACTATTGTTGCCAATAAACCTGATATAGTGGTGGTGGATCGAGTAGAGCGGCGCACAATGATTATTGACATCACGGTTCCGCATGACGGGAACCTCGTGAAAGCCGAGAAAGATAAACAAATCAAGTATCTTGACTTGGCTCGCGAGGTTGTCGACATGTGGGATGTGGACTCAGCGATCATTGTGCCGATAGTCGTATCAGCCATTGGTTTAATTGCCAAGAGCCTCAACCAACACCTAAGGAGGCTCTCGTTGGGCAGCTGGATCAAGGGCTTGATTCAGAGAGCGGTACTCTTGGACACGGCTCGCATTGTCAGGAGGTTCCTCTCTCTGGAGCCCTGACCGCCGGTAGCTTGGACACTGTTCCCGATACCGGTGGGCTACTATTTTTTTTATTTTTAAATGTTTTTATATTCTTTTATTCTAATATTTAAAAATATAATTTATATGTATATAGTTGAATAAAGGAAATAATAATATATTTATTTGCTCAAAACATGGTATAACAGGTCTTACAGTTTAAAGTAGTACAAACATGTTTTGCCGGATTTAGACTCAGCATGCAAATTCGAAAATAAAAAAATAAGTACTTAACTAACATTTTGTGTCAAAAAACTGTTTCAGACTATAAAAGTTATTTTGGCTTAGACATCCACTCAATTTCCGCTTAAAACAGTATCTCGTATTCAACAATTTTAAATCACCAGGTAACTTATTATAGATCCGTACACACATAGCTAAGCAGCTTTTGTCATATTTTACAAGCCTAGGAGCATTGCTTACTACGAGCCTGTATGGGTCTCGTCTGTTTCGAGGACATATATCGTTCGCTGTTTAAAATAAATTTTTATGTTTCCATACAAACATACCTATTTCGTATATGTATAGACAAGGTAGCGGTAACAAACCAAGTTTTTTAAATACTGGTTTGCATGATTCGTCAGGTTGGAGTCCGTATAGAGCTCTAATGCACTTTTTTTGTGCAACAAATATTCTATGTTGGTCCGTACTGTTGCCCCACATTATAAGTCCATAGCGCAGTATAGATTCTACGTATGCGTGGTAAACTAATAAGGCTGTTTTTATATTAGTAACTTTTCTTACTTGTCTCAGCGCATACACAAATCTATTCATTTTACTAGAGACATTGTCTACATGCATTTTCCAATTTAAATGTTCATCAATAGTTACACCCAGAAAATTAGTCTGGGTTACAGATTTGAGTTTGGGTATATTAAGACTGAAATTAGATTTATTGTTATTACAATTATTAAATTGTATGTATACCGATTTGTCAAGATTTATTTTAAAATTTTGAATATGAAGCCAATTAATTAAGATGTTAATTGTGTTGTTAATGTCAACTTCATGATCATAAATTGTATTATATTTTTTATTAGATGTCACAATAATAGAAATGTCATCAGCAAATAAGATGCATTTATGGTTGGTTATTTAAGTGATGTCATTTATGTACAATAAGAATAAGATTGGCCCCAGTGCTTCCTTGAGGAACACCGAATCTGTTACGAATATATTCAGATGCGTATAGTGTTAGGTCCATACCATCATTAATATTTGGTATAGTAACACATTGTTGCCAGTTATGAAGGTATGACTTTATCCAATATAAGAGTGGCCCTCTGATTCCAAGTGATTCAAGTTTTTGTATTAGTACATCGTGAGAAACTAGATCGAAAGCTTTTGATAAGTCAAAAAAAGACTTGTAGTTAGATTATTATCATTGATACTAGGTAATACAGCTTTCATGAGGGCACAGATGTCTAATGTTGTAGATTTATGTTTTTGGAACCCATACTGTTCATTTTCTATTATATTAAATTTATTACAATAATGCACGAGTCTTTTGTACATGCATTTTTCATATATTTTAGATAAAATGGGTATTAATGTAATAGGGCGATAATTATTCATGTCATGTCTTTCTCCTTTTATGTACAGAGGCTTAACAATAGAAAGCTTCAGCGCTTCTGGAAAAATTCCACAGCAAAAAGACAAATTAATTAAGTATGTTAATACGTCAATGATTTCGTTAGCACATTCTTTAATGATTTTTGTGCTAATTTCATCGTAGCCTTCGGAACTGGTATTATTTAAAAGCGTTATTTCCTGTCTAACTTCATTTACTGTCATGGGCCTATGGAACATTGAATTGACAGTTATATTTTTCCCAGAGTTACTTTTAGCGTTTGTATCTATTAATTTATTAGTTGAATTTATATAGTGGTTATTAAAAGCGGATGCTATTTCAACTGGGTTGGAAATTTGTGTGTTGTTAATTTTGACATTCTCAATATTACTTTTAGGGTTTGTATTATTAAGCTCATCTTTTATAACCTTCTAGGTGGCTTTACATTTGTTATCGTTTTTTGCAATAAAATTGATGTTTGCATTCTCTTTAGAGCTGAAGATGCCTTTTTAAGAAGTTTAGAGTAGTTAATGTATTTGATCTTATTAATTGCTGTTTTATTTTTATAGAATCGATGACGTAGCGACCGTTTTGTCTTGCAACTTTTTCTTAAGCCCTTACTTATCCAAGTTTGTTTCTTTTTGTTATCCTTTATTAACCATTATTAATTTACCTCTTCCAGTACCACCAAACAAGACAGTTATCGCCGGTGTAAAGGACCACGCAACACAAGGAACTCTGCTGACCCTTACCTGTACAGCATCAGGTGCCAAGCCAGAAGCCAAGATCGAGTGGTACAACGGTACACAGAGACTGAGCGCCGAGGACCAGAATATTCATGTGAGTAGTATTGATCACTTTGTAAAGTTAACTGTTATTTCTGTACAACATGAATCCTACATCGAATCACACCCTTAACTAACTCCACGTTTAAAAAAACAATGGTCTTTACTTAAATTTTTACTACAGGTACTTGGAATTTTTTTCGCGAATTTTTCGAAAAACCTATCTATTTCGCAATTCGAGATATGAGTTATTTTTTCAGGTTCCTAACCTAACTTTGGATTCCTAAAATAGTGAGGAACGGCGGAAAATAAATTTGGTTCTTATGTACACCCTGTACCTACTAACTCGAAACCATTTTTTCGAGATTTAATTCTTGGGCGGTCAAGAATTGCGTTGACATCTAAATAACATACAGTGGCAAAAACATTGCTTACATTTTATTATTTTCAAATGTAGACTCCGGTTCTGTATTTGTTAAAAATTGAAAATGGATAAGGCATTACTTTAACTTCACTAGACACTCCAAACTCCTTACAAAAATAAGTACGCCAGCGTTTACATAAAATGAATAAAGTGCAATTTTGGGTTGTCATGGTTTCAATTTCTGTTAATTATAGTGTAAATATAACAAAACAACAAAAACCAATCATTTACCTCAACACAAGATTCGGAAACCGAAGGTATTTCCAATAATAATATCATAGAACAAATAATAACTACATTTTCCTAAAAAGTACAAAAAAAGGTGAATCCCAAGATTGTTTACAGGAAAATCTAAATAAGGATATACTTCAAGATCAGGAAACACGGTGGATGTCAAAATTCCGGTAATAACCAGGGAACCGAGGGAGGGGAGCTAGGGTTGGCAGAATTAGGAGGAAATGCAAATACATTTAATTTGTTTGACGCTTTCGAAGACAGTTGAGAATGAAAGGGAAGCCATTTTGTGTTGTTAGGAAGTCATTTGGGGTTGTGTTTTTGGTGAAGTGATTAATTTAAGAAGGGAAAGGTCAAACGAGAGCATCAAATGGGAAAATTATGACAAGTTTTTTGTATAAAAAAGCTAAAAAAGGCTTGCAATGACGATGGATAAAAATATTTTTTATTTGTAAGATTTTATTTGGGGGAGAGCAGTTGGTGGCCTAGTGGTCCAGGCCCTACTACGCTTTGGATTGGGCAACTAGCTTCGTATTTCTGACTGACCGACTCCTTGACAATTCGTATAAAAGTGCCTGTAAATGCTTTAATTAAAATAAATGCTTTGAGTTTGAGTTTAAGTGGTAACGGCCGCGACTTACGAGCTGTAGGTCGTGAGTTCAAACCCAGGCAGGCACTTTACTTTGTGTAAATAATTTCATCACCACTGCTCTCAAAATAATCGTGAAGGAAAACAACGTGAGGAAACCGACGTGTCCTCGAATAAAAAATTCAAAGACATGTGACATCTACCAACCCGCACTGGGTCCGTGTGGTAGATTACAGCCCACTCCCTCTCGAAGAGAAGAGGCCTGAGTCCCAGCAGTGGGAACATTTTAGGCTAATTATGCTTTACATAACATAACACCACGCCTGCATGTATTCCCCGAAAGGTTAGGCAGAGGTGTACCTATAGTACACCCACAATTCGCCAGTTATGTTTAAGTCCCATGTATTAGGGGGCGAGCCTATTACCATCAACCGGGCACAAATCCAGACTCCGGGTATCTACTGAGCAATTCTAAATAGAAAAACCCAATACTTGCTTATTATGCTTTTTAAGTATAAATATATAATCATATAACTTATGGGCTGCCTATAACGTAAAACATCTTCAAAGTGTCTCCGTATCAAGCTGCAAAAGTATTTTCACTATCAAAAGGCTTCTTACTCTTCTTACTAAGGTACTTAATTTTTTTGTACTTAATACATGTTACTCTCGTGCAAACATAACTCTTTAAATTCCTCATTCTTCTGCCAACATTTATCTTCCACGAACAAAAACCTAGAACCACCTCATAAATAATAATTGCCAACACTTTCTCAATTTGACAACCGTGAACTCACTCACAATATGCTCAAGCTGTGCCGTATTGCAAGCAGATAGCGAACGTGAGTTAGTTTAAATTCGGTAATGAAGACAAATTCGTGCCGAAGTGACAACCCTGCTGCTGAGGAAATGAAACATTATTTGTTTATGGTACGGCTGCTTTAGGTACCTACTTGAATAGTAATAATGTGTCATGATGCTGGAGGTGTGTGCGTAATAAGATTTATTTTCTTTATGGGCCGGTGTACGTGAAATTTCTTTTTTTTTTTCGCTTTTCTCTTAATTCGTTTTCTTATTTCTAATAGCTTCTGCCTGCTGATTTTTCCACGTAAAAGTCAACTATAACCTACCATAAACATATCATAATGACACTCGGTAATACTGTTTTTTTTTTAAATCTGATGAGTAGTTTCGATTAGATTAGATTACCCCCACATACAACCTCACAAATGTTTTACCTCGTTTTAATCAAACTCAAACTCAAAACATTTATTTCAAATAAACCAATTACAGGCACATTTGAATTGCCAAGGGGTCGGTCAGTCAGAAAGATGAAGCTGGTGAGTCATTCCAAAGCGTAGTAGTGACCTATGGAGAAGAACGGGCAAGAAAGAGAAAATTTAGTATACGTAGATGTAAAATGTACTTCGTGGAAACGTGCTTCTTCAAATAATTTCAGATTTTAATTAATCAAAAAACCAACTTAATGAGGGTTAAAACAAAAAATGCTTCTAATGAAAAATACTTTTATAAAAACTCAAGGAACAAATCATCCTCAACATCATCACTTCAGCCGAAAGACGTCCACAGCTGGATATAAGTAACAATGAACAAATGAATGCATTTCATTTTAAATTGAAACGCTTTGTTCAGTTATGTTAGCAATCTTTTCCAACTTAGATTATTATAAGTTAGTAAATAGAAGAAATCATACGAAACAATTAAGTATCACTTGCTTCAAAAACGGTGAAAGAAAATATCGTGAGGAAAACGGCATGCCTGAGAGATATTTTTCGACGGCATGTGAAGCCAAGTCCGAAGCCCATGGGCGGCATAAAAACACCGACACACAACAAAACCAAAAACAACGTAAAGGAGTATGTAAGGATCGTACGTAGCAGATGGCGTTTTGTAGTTTCTGCTTACCCCTATGGGAAAAAGGCGTGAGTGTATGTATGTATTGTACCTACTTATACCGTTTCAACTTTTTCAACCACCCTGTACTCAATTTAACTTAACTTCACCTTATCGACTACAACAACCCTACAATTCTATTCCAAAACACTGTGAGAAAGTACTTTACAGAATCCCTTTTTGTACCTTTTTACGAAAAACTTTCAGTAACTGAAAACTGAATTGAATTCGTTTCAGCAAATCCTGAAAACTCCTAAACTTATTGACGTGGGTACCTGTGCTCGGTGCCTGGTAGTACGGAAGTTTTTTATCAAGTAAAACAACCATTGGTAAAGCCTAATTAATTTTCCTGTCCTCCAGTGCAAATATTTTTTGGGGAGTTGTTGGAGTTTGAATTAGGTGTAGAGTGCCGTTAAAACTATTAATTGTTTTGTAGACACTTTGATAAAATTTATGGTGTAAGGTGTTGACAGATATTATATTATTTTTGTGGGAGGTAAATGATTTTTTTAACCCAGGTTTGGGCTGTTTACCAATAAATCCATTACCCAAAACCTCATGCTGAAAAACCTAACAATGTTCATTAAAAAAACAAACGAATATAACTCAAAATGTTTCAAAATAAAATTATTCTACCTATTTCAAAATATTTATTTAAATGATACCACTTCAGATCACTTTTGAAAGATCAGAATAGACTGATACTTCAGTGCCTATACAATGTTTTTGGAAACTCATTATTTCATAATACCTCGTCTAATTCATACTTAAGACGAAACCTGAGAGGCTGTTGTTTGATCAGGAAACGGAAATGGTACTCAATTTCGGTAATGAAGCTGTTTCTGGCGAGATCTTCCTTGAAAAGGAGCTCGTCAGCCTAATTCGATGCTGATCTTGCAACGGAGAGATAGATACGGTATTATATTATTGTTTTCATAAGAGGGTAAAACGAGACGATTAATTTTGGATTTTAGACTGATCCGGAGGTAAAGAGGTATTTTAAGTGGCTGATTCCCAGCGAGGACTAGGCTCCAAAACATTAGTAATTCATTTAAGTGCCAAAGTATACGTTTTTACAACAAACTCTCAAGCCATGTCAAAGAACTGAGCCACAATAAATTTAAATAATTTATTAAACAGAAACTATGTCAAAAAGGTTTCTATAAAGTTAAAGATTACTTAGACGACACAAAGGCTTGGGCCTAATTAAGCTACTCTAATGTACCCCCCCCCCCCCAAGCAACAAACAATAATTTTAGAGTACATGATACTATATGAGCTCATATAATTGTTTGGATTATTTTATTTGACTGTAAGTCAATTTATTTTAATTTTGTTTTCATTTATTGTTGACATAATCTACTCATGTTGTTTGTTGATTGTTTGTTAATGTTTTTATTCAATGAGTTGTATTAAAATTTGTGGTAATGTAAATTATTTTAGCATAAGCACAATTGTATAGAATTTTTTTTTTCCAACTGACCAGACAGCTGTGCTGCTGGGGAGTTTGTTGCGCCACTTCTTCTTCCCAGCACTAGGAAGTGGTGAAGGGTAGGCGTTTTTGGGAGACTTTCTTATGTAATTTTGATGTTCGAAAAGTGCTGATTCTCAGCCTAATTTGAATAAATGACTTTTGTTTTTTTATTTATTTTATTAATATGCCTAGTTTGGCAATAAAAACTGCTACTATTGGTAATAAAAACGATCCGTTATTGTTTATAGGAACCGAGCATTAATCATAATCATAATCGTTTATTTGCTTAGAAAGTAGGGACATAAATAATAGTAGATTGTACAACAAGTGAAAAAAAAGGGAATTTAATTCGAGGGACTAAGTTGGATCCCGAGAGCAGCGAAGGATTCTACAGTAGAATCCCGAGCGTAGCGCTTCGTGATGATATTTTTTATCTATAGGTACTAATCTTCTTAATCTTATCTAATTGTATCTTATCTTATCTATACTATATAATATTATAAAGAGGTACTTGAAATGAAATTAAATCTTTTTATTACTGTAGCGGCATCTACATCGCTACATGCGAACTACGCATCAAGACCTGAAGTCACACAACATCCTGACGTCACACAAATCCTGCATCGCGCAATTAGAGTTTACCGCGCGATGAACATATATACAAGCTTCCCGACTTCAACCTCTGGGCAGTTGCCCGCCAGACCTCACACCCGTCTGGTCGGAGGATCCTCCCTTTTCTATGGGGGATGAGTAAACTTTTTACACCCTGTTCCTCATGCCCCTAAATTGGTGACCCCGACGTGATACGTCAACGCAGCCTTCGTGCAACTACTTCAGCCTAACGTCACCATCATCATCACTCCCGCAAGCTTTCGTGAGGCGAGTCACACAGCCAGTCAGCACCCACGGCTTCAACGGGTATCCTGACGCGCATTCCTGGTCATCACCCTCAGCCACAACCCAGCGCTGTACCACATCCGACCCACTGGATCATAACGCAGCGCTACCCCGACTCACTGGAGAATCACCGCAGACAGTTCCGACTCACCGCGAACTATGCGGCACTTGGTTCCGACTCACTGGAACCACAGCTGGCACTGTGAAGCATCGCAAGATTCAAGGCTCAGCCCACTATCGACCTCCGGTCTCCAGAGGGGAGTGATGTAGCGGCATCTACATCGCTACATGCAAACTACGGATCATAGACCTGACGTCACACAACATTCTGACGTCACACAAATCCTGCATCGCGCAATTAGAGTTTACCGCGCGATAAACATATATACAAGCTTCCCGACTGCAACCTCTGGGCAGTTGCACGCCAGACATCACACCCGTCTGGTCGGAGGATCCTCCCTTTGCTATAGGGGATGAGTGAACTTTACACCCTGTTCCTCATGCCCCTAAATTACCAGATATAAAATCCACTAATTTCACTAATTAAACACATAGATAACGTAATAAAAATATAACATATACATAACACATTACACACGCACATTTATTTATGTAATCGGTGTGTGGTAGGATTGCCACTTTTTATGTAAGCTTTGGTTCCATTCTCTTACCGCGGCCACCAAACAATTGACCGAGTGTTGTATATTATATAAGTATTTGTTTGTTTGTTTGTAAGATTGTATGTAGGGGTAATCCGGCCTAACCCAATTCTTGAGGTAGTTTAAAGGCTATGTAACATCACGCTACAACCCTTAGAAGCCGAGTAAAAAGTTAAGAAAACGAAGTAATACTGCGGGCGGACGATGCGATGCGACGCGGTAGGTCGGGGGCCGAAATTTCACGCGAACGAAATCGCGGACAGAAGCTTTGTAATATATTGAGTTGAATAGCTTTTAAACTAACTTCTTATGCCGTATTGTTTACTTATTAAATTAAATGATCGAACTGCGGGAGTAAAGTGATATTGATATTAAGACGTTTGTCTTAATATCAGTATCACTTTACTCCCGCAAGTCTGCACCACACCGGCAGTGATACGCTATACTATTCCAAGCTATATATATCTTTTGTTGTAATTTCAAATAGCTGAGGAACAAAATTTTCGCAGTGACTGCCCACCTGCCACCGCTACCGGACTTGGAATACTAAATGGAGTGGAGTTGTTTTTTAATATTATATTTTTTTGTGCTTTGTTTTGTTTCTTTTGTGGAAAATATTTAAGGACAATCGTGGTTAGTATAGTTACCAATTACTTTTTGTTATGTTCCTGTGAGAAACGAACACAAGAGCACAAAGTTTCGGCGTTACTTCTTATATCAGCATAATACACTAGTTGAAGATAATCCTCCTTAGTCCATATAAATGAAAATTGTAAAAGAGATTACGACCTCTGAGTTTGTTTCGGCCTTTCTTCTCAGACTAGTGAGTAGGAAACGCCGAACTCATCCAGCCTAATTATAATTTAAAAAAATAGTGTGAAAGTTATTCCGATATCTATATGTACTAAATATTAAATATATCTATAAATACTAAATATACTGTATGTACCATCACAAAGCTCTGCCTAACCTTTCGTGTAGGTCAAACGAATTATTATTTATGTCTTTCTACTTAAAACATAAAAATACGGTATTCAGTAATTTATCGCAATAAAAAGAACCCATTAAGAAATTAAATTAATTATCACAAACATAAACCAACGTTTGAATTCCAGTAACATTCTCAAACACTTACATAACGTCTTGTTTGTTGTAATTAAAGTTGCCGCCTTCAAAGCGACAGGTGAGTTAAGTGTCTAGGTGTTACATTGTAAGGAACTGTTTAAACTTTACGTTTTAGACCAAAATTTCGTAACATTTTCACTTAAGACGGTAAAGATGTACTAGACTAACTTTGGTGTGACGTACTTTACGAGTTACTTTATAATGGTTATCATTATTTACTTGGCTTTATAAGCTGTAAGTCTCGATAAACCGAAGTTTAGCGAGGTAGGTTAAAGGTTCAAAACCTGGCATAAGTGACTGTTAAAAAAAGTTGTGAAGAAACCTAGATTATCATTGTAGTTTGAAATAAATTGCCAACTGGTAAAAAGCGGTACC
This sequence comes from Agrochola lota, assembly GCA_947364205.1. Classification (NCBI taxonomy): domain Eukaryota; kingdom Metazoa; phylum Arthropoda; class Insecta; order Lepidoptera; family Noctuidae; genus Agrochola; species Agrochola lota. The sequence goes on along the minus strand of OX376244.1, from coordinate 14,527,463 downwards.
CCGTGTCCTAATCAGATCGATCGATCATTTGTTCGGGAAACCGGAAGACCTGTCGGCGCGCGCGGTGCGACGAAAATGAACGCGAGGTCACGCAACGGTCTCTTTGGTTAGGACACGCCCGTAATCAGTGCTCGTTTCTTCTCTGTATCAAAAGAACCCTTTATTGTGCAATTTCTAGTCCAGATTTCAACGACATTTTCAAACCAAGGATCTATTCTTAATCCGGAAAACTACCAAGCTTGTAAAAAAAAACAAAAGATGTCGGCTCCACCCCACTCTTTTCCAACCAAGGTGGCCACTCCAATAATTCAAATTCAATAATTCCTACAAATGAAACGCCTCCGTTCGCGTCTCCAACAGTTTTATATTTCTACGTCGAGAGAAAGCTTCGAAACTTTCTACCTTTTTCTACCCTCACAGTTTGCAATGGAAGAAATGTTTTCCGAGTTGATTTTAGAAACTGGCTATTGATTTTTGGTGAATTCATAGAAGTTTTTTACGACGTTGAATAGAAAGAAAACATTTAGTTAGAAATGTTCTTGCTCAAACTATGAAAACTTAATATTATCATTAGTTTAACTGGATTCGTAGAATTTTGGGCCCGAATACAGAACAGAATCAATTGTATAAAAAAAGATAAAATACATTACGTAGGCGAATCGAAGGACCAATGAGTTTGTTAGATTCTGAGTCAGGGATCGGAACAACTTTACTTTTAATTGTTAATTTATGTCTGCTGGTTTATGTTTGATGTGGAGGTTAAGCTACGCTTGCCGCAGTCGGTCCATGGATAGGTGACCATCTTTACATACCGAGTCTCCTTCTTGCCTCGGAAAGCACGTCAAGCCGTTGGTTCGGCGAACATTCGTAGATCTTTGACAGAAATTACGGGTCGGCAGAAGCCCGAAAGTCTGGCAACCAGTCTTAACAATATCGTATTACCCAGTAACTGGGTTGTGGTAGTCAGATAGGCAGTTGCTCCATGTAAAATACTGGTATACACCTGCACCCAGTTAGACTTGAAGCCGACCTCAACATAGTTGGGAAACGGCTAGGCATATGATGGTATTAATAATTCTTATAATGTTTTATCGACATCTTCAAGAAAAGTTTGGTTAGTTTGTTTTTGGTCCTTACATGAAAACTGAAGCCTTTCGCGGTACTGCTCAAAAAAATACAAATTACTATTTCAGTTCAGATTAACGCAATTTCTCACGAGAGTATTTCAGTAGGTACCTATGCTTCTCGTTAAAAAGGGCTATACTTACATATGTAAATACTCATAATATTATGAGAGCCTCGCATAAGTAAGCACGTATGTAGATGCTCGCGATTATTAATTAAACGTGTGCAGGAAATGAGCACGTGTTTGAACATTCACAATTTGTTTCATCATTACCTTGTTTAAATATCATCTTTGTGTCAAGATGCGACTGTATATAAATATGTTTTATTTATGTTAACTCTGAATGTTGTGATGGCTGAGTGGTTAAGGCGTCGCCTCTCATGCACGAGGTTGTGGGTTCAAATCCGGGCAAGTACCAATGTGACTTTTTCAATTCATATGTACTTTCTGAGTTTATCTTGGACATTACTGACATCGGTGAAGGAAAACATCGTGAGGAAACCTGGACTATAGTTAATATAAGTCTGAAATCGCCAACCCGTCTTGAGCAAGCGTGGTTTTTAATGCTCGTGCCTACTCTGTATGAGAAGAGGCCTTTGCCCTGCAGTGGGACAGTAACAGGCTGGTATTATTATTATTATTATGTAAACTCTGCCTGCTACGTGCTCTTAATTTTCTATTACGACATACACACAGTAGTGATAGCCTTGTGGTGTGACCGTCAGACTGCCAAGTCATAAGTCTCGAGTTCGAACCCAAGACACGCACCTCTGACTTTTCAGATGTATGTGCGTATTGTATATTTTCACGTGCTTGTAAAAGGAAAACATTGCGAGGAAAGCAGCATGTCTGAGAGATATTTCTCGACGGCATGAGAAGCCAAGAGAAGTCAGAGATCCATGGGCGACATAAAAACTCTGGCACCAGGATAGTCACTAACCATATGAAAAAGAAAGAACTAAGATAGTTCTTTTATTAAACCGCCTCAGCAGTGACGGTACTTTAGATTTCCGATGAATTTTAAACAAGCTGTGCTTCTACAAACCTTGCTCAACGGCTAATCCATTCACCTTCCACTACACATACTACTACTTCATTCAATTCAAAATAATTCATACTATGAACTATTTTCGTAGGCAAAACTGTACTAAAACAACAAAAGGAGAGATATCTCGCCACGGCCGCCACATCCTAAATAAACTGAATGATTGTCCAATTAGGGAAAGTATTCAGCGCACTTTCATTAATTGCTATTAACCTGTATCAAATATTTTGCATAGACTCTTAAACATTCACCCCAATTAACAACTAAACTACTTCACTACTAAATCGTTCAAAAAAGGTTCTCAAAAAAAAAAGTGAAAAACTTTTTAAAAAACAATCCTGCTGATCGCCCCCCGTCTGCGGGATTGATGATAAAATAATACGGGAAGGTACCGGTTTTTACGTTAAACCGACGTTGACAGTGAGAAATGGCCAGATTAATTTCTTCCCCGTTTATTTGTTGGAGTTACAAAGTCGCTTAGTTAGTTGAAAATTTTTCGAGTCGTTTTTTGGGAGGAGGTGAAAAAAATAAGCTGGGAAGGAAACGGGAGGTATTTTTTTAGTTTTCTTTGCGAAACAAAATTTTGGGACTGAAATCTGGAAATAGCTGTTAGTAAACGTTTATACAAAGTAAAATATAAGTATGAAAAATAAAATAGAAGTAACCGAAAGGTCTTATCGACGACATAAGAAGACAGGGCAAACTAGATGCGAAAAGTGGAAAACTGGGTGATAGGACTTAAATTGGGTAAGGCTTATTTATATCTAGCCGTAAACTGTAATAGGCTGAATTGGCTTGACTGGAAGACCTATGTTCAGAGTGTCATTAGGTAATGTTCAAATTGCCTATTTTCACTAACACTATGCGACACCTAAATTAATGCCTAGATAAAAGATCACTGTTTTGGATTTTGAACGCTCAACAAGGTGGAAATGAAATGAAATTGTTTATTCTGTAAATAGGATACCGGAATTACATTGACAAGACAAAAAAAAAAGTAAGCTAGATGGACTCGACATTTCTTAATTGACTACCTCTGAGAAGAAATGGCGAAACAAACTCAATGGTCAAAGTTCAGACATAATCTTGGTCAAGCCATATGAGGACCACGTAGATTAGTGTCTGAAATGGTCTTTTGAGGAAAGAACCACACAGATTTGAGTGGACCTGTCCAGTCAGTGCACGCATTTATCAGTAATCGTTAAGCTCAACTCAGACCTTAAAGAGCACATGGATTTACACCTTTCAAATTTCGAAGTGATGTTTGACTGCAATGGAGAGAATTGATGGCTTGATCCATGTTTAGCAGTTGACATATAAACTTCATATAGGCGATGTCCTTCATCGCGATATCAAAGTTCTTCGCGAAATTTCATTTCACAATTTTTTTGAGGGATTTGGGTGTCATTTGATACCCAAAATTGTTTTATTTTTCGTTTTTAAACTAATTTAAAAGTTTAAATTTTTCGTACCCTAACACAATTTTAATTTTCACAAAAGTCATTCTCTAAATCAAATCGTACTGTGACATTGCCGATAAAATAAAAAATTATTGCGCTCTACTACAACAACAAAAAAAAAAGTTCTGACGATAATTAGGGTAATAAAAAAAAACAAAATTATATCTTAATTACCTACTGTGACACCTAAGACACAGGATTTATTGTAGAAAACAAGACTTGTGTTGGTCTTTCTACCGAATACCCTGTATGTCCAACAGTCCAACAACAACCATCGGGCAAGTAGCCCACCAGACACAAACCAGTCTAGTTGGAGGACAGTTCCTTTTCAATGGAGGATGAGGAACTTTCCATGCCTCCTCATACCTCTAAAAATCGATAGCAAAGAAACAGTTAAGAATGCAAATATTCTTCTTCATTTGGAATCGATGGCAAAAGTAAAAATATTCTATTTTCTCAAGTGAGTTGGGCCCAATAAGTGGTCACGCCAATCGCGGCGTTTATTAGGCCCTCCAAAGTTTAGGTGTATGGACACTGTGGACTCACCAACATATGGGGTATGGTTTATTCAGGATGCAAAATACACATATTACACACAATAGATTTCAGGACAAAAGGCCTTTTCCGAGCTAAATCGAAGCTCATCTATTTACATCTAAATACCTAACAATCAACACAATACAACACAAGTACGGAGTCGTAATTTTTAAAGCCTGCAATAGAACGGACGGCTATAGTAATGCCTTCGTCACAAAAAATACGAGAAACGAGCAATTCTCTCGATTTTAGCACAATAGTCTCGGTGTTTGGTCCAAGTTGTATGAGTAAAGCGACTGTATTGAAAAGCTTTGCCTGTATTGCGAGTTTTGCGTCTGATTAAAACAATTGTAGATACAAAAAAAAAGAGTTTTTTGTAAAACAGCATTTTTCTTTTTGGTATTGTGGGTTGAAAATGCATAGTAAAATTATAGATAAAACACTGCCAGTTAACTACTAAGATTGATACTGAATTCATACCAACGTATCAACCATACACTGTCCTTTAGGTGGGCTGCAAGATTACTTTGCAATCTACCACTATTTTCACTATTTTTTCAAAATTGAAACACAGAAGTTTTGTCGAAGTATAACATGCTGTCTTCACGTATGTGTGTACATCTGGTTTCCTCTTTCTATATTATACTTGAAAGAAATCAATGCAGGGCCACGAAATCGGCCTTAGCATATGTATAAACTTACCAAAATTTTAAAGCGATTTTCTTGTGAAATAACGATTGCAACTTTGTGATAAGACCTATTTCATAATAGTATGGGTTCTATAATATTCCTTAGAACATAAAATAACAATCCATACAGTTGCTGAAAATCACTTTTAAATGTTGGTAAGCGTAAACATACTTGTGCTCGTGACTGTACGAAATCTAGTCCTCCCACAATTTTTTTCTAAACATTATTTTAAACATTGTGTGTGTGAGAGTAGGACAATAATAGGCAGGTATTGATTTATTATTTCCGCTGTAAGCTCATCCATCACGCCACATCCTAACACAGACAAGCAGAGAGTAAATGAAAGAATGAGTAACGCAGCGCAGTTTCTAAGATGTCGTCTATTAAAATAATTGCACAAAAGTTTACGCAGTAAACTATGTGCTGTTATCTCTTGCAGCTAGGGATGGGAAAGTGTCGATAGAGTTGCAAGGTCAGTTTATTTAACTTTTATGAGTTTGTTTATGAGTCTGTTTTTCTTTTTTACATTCGAATTGTTGAGCAACGAGCATGAAACATTGTCATCTGCGCAGCCTTTTCCCAACTATGTTGAAGTCAGCTTCCAGTCTAGCCATATGCAGTTAAATACCAGTACTTTATATGGAGCGACTGCCTATCTGACCACCACAACCCAGTATCTGGGTAACACGATACTCGAGCATACCTAAACCATTACTGTTACTGTTAGCCTACATTATCCCACTGCTGGGCACAAACTCTCCCTATGACTTCCAGCTCTTTCGATCCAGGGCCAAAGTGGATCACTGTCGTTTGTTTTCTCCAGCTCGTATAAATAAAACATATAATTAAACTATTATACTTGTATAATTCGATATTATGACATATCGATATACATACGATATTGTGAAATTTGAAGATCATGCCATAAGGACAGCATTCTCTTAGGCCATTGGCATTCAATCTAAACCCATGTTATAACAATAACAAATATCAGCATCCTCATTGACATCCGAATGACATTAAGCAATTGAATTTTAATTTAAAACACTTAAAATGTTGATAAGTGCTACTATAACATTGTTGACTTTTTAAATTATACATTTTGAATTTTATTGTTGATTTAATTTTATTATATATAGGTATTGATATATTTTATCTGTAATTAATATTGACTACTTTTTGTACTGACTCTGATTGTTTATTGAATTATTGACTATATTTTGCACTGACTCTAATTTTATATGAGAAACTGTCATTAATAATTAATTTATAATTGCCAATTTACAATGACAGCATAAACATTTTGTATGACTAATGAAGCAAAACATGTTGGTCCGGTAAAATTATATTTCCACCTATATATTATATATATTCGTGGATCATGTTACACATGTATAATAATACAAAAATATAATATGAATACAGTAACTAACAAAAAACAAGAAATAATCAAGAGAAACTGACCTTTTTAATAAAAAAAACATAACCCAGCTATCTAACCTTAACAAAATAACCACTAATATTTCTTACATGAATAATAGTAACCCCATATCTCTTTTTATCGCAATATAATGCAAAAACAAGCTTGAAGATTTTATCGACGTTTTTACAACGTTATTAGGGTCCTACCCTTAGGCACTAAAATATTATTGCCCGTTTACTTTGCAAAGGCCATATTTTATATAAAAACCTTTGTAAAGAACCTTCCCAATCTCGTTACATATTGTTTGTACTATTTTTATTTTATCTGAATATAATAAAATCGATGTAATGGATTCGATGAAAAAGATTCTGCTTAATGTAGGAACATGGATTATTTTAACAAACGTGAAAAGGTTTTGTTTTACATTTTAATAATTATATCAGCTTATACAAAATTATCTCGCGGGCAAAACCCGGATGAGGCTGGGATAGAAGTGGGGTGATTGCCACAAGAAAAGTGGAATATGCCTGTGGGAAGTTGGACTGTGGATGATGATACAAAATTATCTCACTATAGGGCCTCTTTTCATAGAAAAAAGGGAAAAAAGCATTTACCACCACAGTCGTTCGGTTGATTTTGTTGCTTTTCATTTAATTTAAAAAAGAACAAGGTCGTCCGTTTTTTTTCTTCCCAAGGGAGTTAGCAGAAACTACAGAACGCCACCTGCTACAATCCTTACATACTCCGTTTGCTTCGTTCATACATCTGGTCATACGCGCACACCAGTTGCGAGTAATACGCACCTGACCTTTCTGAAGAACATCACCAATGAGGTCATTCAAAGTTCAAAGTTCAAAGTTCAAAGTTTTTATTAATGCGATTTTTGGTGATACAACAGGGTCTTAAACATATTTTATAGTAGCTCAAAAATCTACCTTAAAAGGCATGCATTGTTAAATTACAATATTAGATGTTATACATTACATGCAACATAAAGAAGTAATTAATGTCCATAAAAAATAAAATTTAAGATTTAATATATTGTAATAAATTAATGGACATATGTATAAGAATATTACATTAAAACATAAATACAATAAATGGTCAGTCACATGAAATTTTGTCAACTAGGAATTCGTCAATGGTATAGTAGCACTTGTCTATTAAAAAAATATTTAGTTTACGTTTAAATTGTGTCAAGTTTAAATCTTTTATGTCATTTGGTAGCTTATTAAACACTTTTTGAGCCATGCAAAGTATGCTCTTGTGCATAAGTGCGGTTTTTGAACTTCTTAGGCATAATTCATGTCGATATGTTGGTCTTATGGATCGATAGCTTTGTTCTGAAGCTTTTTTAAATAAATCACCGTTTTTCTTTACGAACAAAGCAGTCTCGTATATGTAAAGACAAGGTAACGTTAGTATTTTTAAGATGATAAAATACGGTTTGCAGCTTTCTGTTGATTTAAGATTGCATATGGATCTAATGCACCTCTTTTGTGCTTTAAAAATGTCAAGTTTTGTACAGGAATTTGCCCAGAAAATTACTCCATAACGTAATATGGAATCTACGTAGCCATAATATGCGGTGACGACAGCCGCCTGATTTACTATTTTACTGAGTTTATAAAGAGCAAAGGCAAACTTGGTCAATTTTGTAATTAAGATCGATGCATGTTCTTTCCACGTCAATTTAGAGTCTATTGTCAATCCTAAAAATTTAATATGTCCTACTTCTTCAATTTTATTATTATTAAAAGTTACATTAATGTCAGAAGTGGTAATTCTTTGTCGAAACTGCATGATTTTAGTTTTATTTAAATTAAGAATTAAATTATTTTGTTCAAGCCAAGCAATTGATTGTTGTAATGCATTTTTAATGTCACTTTCATGTTTTGTATTTAAATCATCATGCCTAATAATTAAAGTGCTGTCATCGGCAAAAAGAACCATAGGAAAAGTGACGTGTTTTGGAAAGTCATTTATATAGACCAAAAACAATGGTGGGCCTAATACGCTGCCTTGTGGCACGCCAAATGTAATTTTACGTTTTCCTGAAATGTATTTATATTCTCTTTTATCCTTTTTGCAAATTCGTCTAACTTCCGTACACTGTGTTCTATTATCGAGGTAGGATTTTATTAGAGAGAGAGCGTTTCCCCTTATTCCGTAAGCACTTAGTTTTCCTAACAAAATGTTATGATCGACTAGATCAAAGGCTTTCGTCATGTCCATAAATATAGCGCTAGTGGGAATTCTTTGATCAATATCTGGCATTATAATATTAAGGAAGTCATAGATAGCCAAGTTTATGGATTTGTTTTTCCTAAAGCCTTTCTGTTCCTTAACTAAGATGTTGTGTTTGGTGAAGAAGGAATACATACAGTTATAAATAATTTTCTCAAATATTTTTGATATTACCGGTATAAGCGCAATTGGTCGGTAGTTATTAATGTCAGTCTTATCACCTTTTTTAAATAGAGGCTTAATTATAGTGGGCTTTAATTTATCAGGATAGATTCCAGAGCAAATGCTTAAATTAATTATGTGACAAATGGGACCTGATATCACTTGGGAAACGAATTTTAGTACTTTTGTTGAGATATCATCATAACCTACGCTAACTTTATTTTTCAGGTCTTGTGTTATATGATACACTTCATTAGGCGTAGTCGGAGTCAAGAATATTGAATTATTGCATATATTTGGAGTCTTACAACTAACAGATTTTGAGGCTTTTGAAAGTAATTCTGCTTGCTCTACGAAGTGATTGTTAAATGCGTTTGCTATATCACTGGGGTTTGTTAATGTAGTACCATTACTACGTATTTCTGTTATATATTCACGTGGAGGACAATATCTGTTTTCACTTATAATTTTCCATGTATCCTTAGATTTATTATTTGATGTCACTATCTTATGATTATTTTTGGCCTTTTGTGTCAATCTTATTATTTTCTTAAGTCTTTTTGAGTAATTTTTAAGTTTTGTCAGGTTTGTATTATTAGGTTTTGCTCTTAAATGCCAAAGAAGTTGTCGTTTATTTTTACTGCAACGTTTGATACCGGGTGTCAACCAATTCGGATTCCTTTTTGACTTAATCGTTTTACTAATTAAGGGGAAGCATAAATTATAAAACAGCTGGAATATTTCCATAAAATTATCGTACGCCACATTTGGATCAATAGCTTGATAAACATCGCAAAAAGATAAAGAATTTAAGCATGTTCTGAATTTAATCAAGTTATTGTGACTGTAGTCACGCGTTGTAATACTCCAACTATTTATTGTACAAGTTTTCTTGACAGGAATCTTTAAAATTTGGGCTGTGTGATCTGACATGTTGAAATCCATTATTCTATGATTGCATTTTCGCGGAAAATTGTGCGCAAAATTATCTATGCATGTGTTGCTTTGTAATCTGGTAGGCTCATCAATTTGTAATTTTAAGTTATAGCTTAATAAGTTATTAATAAATTCTTGAGAAATTCTATCTTTTTTCAAAGTGTTAATGTTAAAGTCACCACATAATATGACATTTTTGCGCGCTTTGTAACATATTTTTGGTAGAAGAATATTTAATTTCGAATAAAACATGTCAAGGTTATTAGATTTAGGTATCCTATAAACACATACAATAATAACGTTATGCTGTGTTAATTCGATTGCACAGCACTCGAAAATTCCCTGCACTGAAAGTTTCTTGATTTCGTTAAGCTCTCTATATTGGTGGTCAATTTTTACCAATATGCATGCTCCTCCTCTCTTTGTGTCCCTTGAGTAACAAGCTGCTAAATTATAGTTAGGTATAGTGAGGAAACCTTCATATCCAGTTTCCATGAAGTGTTCGGTTACACAAATTATGTCTATGTTGTTTTGAAGTTCATCTAGGTGCAATACTAATTGGTCTGACTTATTAATCAGTCCTGCGATATTTTGATGCATTATTGTCAGATAGTTATAGAAAAAAATGGTTTGATGTTTCTTCCGATGTATCCTTCATGTCAGTGTCTCTATAAATCATTTGGATTTCACAAATCGTTCTTTTGAGATTCAAAAATATGCTTTTCATACCTGCATTGTTCAGGAGTCCTTGACGACCCGAAAACATTGAGTAATCGTATGATAAGTCAGCGTTTGAGTCTAATACATAGGCGTATTCATACGCTGTGTTATGCAGGTACAATAAACTATTAAACATTTCAATCCTTGAGTTATATAGTGTGTATTCGCCACATATTCTGAAGGTTATCATTATGTCTCATTATGTCCTTATATGGCGTCCCCCTCCCGCCATTTTCACTCCGATCTGCATTATATGCATATATAATTCCCTGCTATAAATGTAAGTCACTAGTTTATGCCCGCGACTTCATCCGCGAGCCTATAACCTTCCTCAAGAATTGGGCTATCCAAAGCAAAAATATTTTTTCAAATCCGATTGGTATTTTCGGAGATTACCCCCTACATACAAACTTACAAACAAACAAATACGTGTTTATAATATAGAATGAAGAATAAGTGTCTATAATACTATAGAAGTATAGATTGGACACAAAAAAATCTTACAAAAAATCCTTATTTCTGACAACCGTCAATGTTTCTAACAAACTATTTCCTTTTTGTTTTTCGATCATAATTTACATTTACATTATAATTATTCCGACACGAGGTTGAAAGGAAAAGTTTCTAGGCCAGGAAAACATAGTTTACATATTCAAAATTATCGTAATTAAAGTTTTTCATATTTCCGAAAATACCTACCTAAAACAACCTTGATACGGCCAATGTCTTTCACCACTAAACAAAAACCTTATTAGAAAGGGAAGAAAGAAAGACAAAATCAGGTATGAGAATAATTCCATGCCTAGATAAAAAATTAAAAAAAGCTCATGAATAAATGGAAAAAATATTGGTCAAATCCGTGAAAATCTTTCATCGCTCAGCATAAAGCTGTGTAAGTCACATATCCAAATCATTTCATCACTTTTTAACATCGATATCGACGACTGACAACGGCACAACACTATTTTTAATTTGATCACATTGCACAGCGGACAACAAAGGAGGTTTTCCTTCACTTTAACGCTCATTTGACTTCAACCCAGGACCATGAATCGTCGTATCTTTTTAACGTTTTTTTTCTTTTTTCTTTTAACTTTGCAACTTTGTCAAGCCCTCGATAAGGATTGCGCTTGCAAAAATATTATGTTGGCTCTTTAAAGAGCGATGTTTTCAATTACGGTACAAAGACGGGGAAGACTCTTTTATTTAGTATCATTATAAAATGCTATAGGGTCGATTATTCGTTCACGTTAACGGGTTAGCATCACTAATGATAAGAAGATTATACTAATAAAATAGAGAGACTTAAGGCTTGTGCAGACCAGCGCGACTTGTCGCGCGACGCGGCACCGGTTATTGTTATACTGTGAAGTTTTCTTAGAAATTGTATTGTTCGTGTCGCGTCGCGCGACAAGTCGCGCTGGTCTGCACAAGCCTTTATTAGTGATGTTCTTCAGAAAGGTCAGGTGCGTAATACTCGCTACCGGTGTGACAAGAAGGTGTGACTTCATGTTTGTATGTAATGACTATGACGTCACAACATAACAAACATGCCTTTATTCCTCAAAGGGGCAGCGGTTATTAATATTTCCTCCATTTCGCCAGTCTCATTTAAAGTTTTAGGGGTATGAGGAACAGGGTGTAAAGTTCACTCATCCTCTTTAGAAAAGGGAGGATCCTCCGACCAGATTGGTGTTGTGTCTGGCGGGCAACTGCCCAGAGGTTGAAGTCGAGAGCTTGTATATATGTCCATCGCGCAGTAAACTCTAATTGCGTGATGCAGGATTTGTGTGACGTCAGGATGTTGTGTTGTCTTTGATGCGTAGTTCGCATGAGGCGATGTAGATGCCGCCACAGAGTCACATAGTAGGGGGCGAGCTCATTGGTAATGCATAACTGGGCACAAATCCAGACCGCCAGACTGCTAAAGTCAACGTCAAAGTCAAATCATTTATTTCAAATAGGGCCATGTAAGGCACTTCTGAACGTCAAAAATTACAAAAAATAAAATTGATTCTAGTCGCCCCTTCCAAAAGGTAGTTTTCGTATGGAGAAGAATGGGCAAGAAACTCCACCGTTACTCTTATAAAATGTTTTACAATATTTTGTAAACGATGCACCTAAAAAAAAATACTAAACCACAATGGGTAAAAAGAATTAAAAATAAAGCAACGACAGATAAATTAATTCCTTATGCTACATGCTAATTACCTATGCTATTAGCTACAAGCTACTGAGAATTTATTCACAGAAAAATACCCAAAAACACCTTTGGCTGACCTGGCAATTCAACCCAGGGCCTAAAACCGGATTTACATTACGAAATTAGTTGCGCAAACTTAGTTATTCATTGACAGTTTCACGTGTAAATAATTACATACTTAAGGCGACGATAACCGACTTTTAATGATTTTATACTGAAGATCACGTCTAAACGAGTACTGTTAATGATTTGAAATCGTATTTTTCTGAAACCTTCACCATTTTAAAGATAATTTCACTATTGATCCTTTAGTATACGTGTTTTATTAAGATACCTTTTGTTTTATGTATAATAAATTAATAATGCGTCTAACTCTGCGTTGGGGCAGCGCGAGCGCTCCTTGATGGGCGAGTCCTATTACTGGCTGGATGTACGACGCGTTGCGTGAGCTCAGTACAGAACACTCAAGCTAACCACTCAAGGTCACTTGCATATATCTGCGTCTTAAAGCAGTCATGCTTACATAATATAACATCACGCCTTGTTTCCCCGAAGGGTTGGGCAGAGCTGTACACATAGTACATCCACATTTCGTCAGTTATGTTTAAGTCCCATGTAATAGGGTGCGAGCCTATTGCCATCAACCAGTACAAGTCCAGACTCCAGAGTGCTACTGAGAAATTCCTGTTGGAAAATCCCAATAACACTTTGCCCGACCTGGGAAACGGACTCAGAACCTCATGCGACCGCAAGACCAACATGGCTGTCAAAACACTTCCACCATCTTTTATTTATAATCATAGCTCACCCATCATTCATTCCACCTCATTCATTACTCATCGTCATACATTTAACCCCGTACAAAATTCTAAGCTACAGAATTTAATAATAAAGCACATATCCTTGCCTCCCGCATTAGGAGACATCAATCGACCTATAGGCACGTACGTATATCGTGGCATTCTTAATTAAAACATCGTACCACCAAGGAAAATTGAATTTTGCAAGAATAAGGCTCACGAGGAGTTGTGTGGTGCTGGATGTGGCTTCAGTTTTTTAACCACTGGTGCGTTTTGCCTCTCTGTGTGTCTGTTTGTTTTATTGTAACTCCTAAATTAATAAAACGATGTTTCAAGGGTATTTCGGTTGAACGTTTATTGATGAGGATGTTAGAACAGCAATTTTTATTATTGAAATTATATTTATAACTGTTTTAAGACTAATCGCTTATAAAATAGTCTAAAAATATTAGGCAAAATCTATTTTAATATTGACAGCCTTGTTGGTCTCGAGTTCGCAAGCATGACCGCTGAGTTGTGACTCTTAGGATCAATTTTTATGTGGGACTGTAGCGGCATCTACATCGCTACATGCGAACTACGCATCAAAGACCTGACGTCACACAACATCCTGACGTCACACAAATCCTGCATCGCGCAATTAGAGTTTACCGCGTGATAAACATATATACAAGCTTCCCGACTTCAACCTCTGGCAGTTGCCCGCCAGACATCACACCCGTCTGGTCGGAGGATCCTCCCTTTTCTATGGTGGATGAGTGGACTTTACACCCTGTTCCTCATACCCCTAAATTGGTGACCCCGAACATGAACGTCAACGCAGCCTTCGTGCAACTACTTCAGCGTGACGTCATCATCATAATCACTCCCGCAAGCTTTCGTGAGGCGAGTCACACAGCCAGTCAGCACCCACGGCTTCAACGGGTATCCTGACCACCAGCATGCAGCGAACGCGCATTCCTGGTCATCACCCTCAGCCACAACCCGGCGCTGTACCACATCCGACCCACTGGATCAAGACGCAGCGCCACCCCGACTCACTGGGGAATCACCGCAGACAGTTCCGACTCACCGCGAACTATGCGGCACCCGGTTCCGACTCACTGGAACCACAGCTGGCACTATGAAGCATCGCAAGATTCAAGACTCAGCCCACTATCGACTTCCGGTCTCCGGAGGGGAGTGATGTAGCGGCATCTACATCGCTACATGCGAACTACGCATCAAAGACCTGACGTCACACAACATCCTGACGTCATACAAATCCTGCATCGCGCAATTAGAGTTTACCGCGCGATAAACATATATACAAGCTTCCCGACTTCAACCTCTGGGCAGTTGCCCGCCAGACACGACACCCGCCTGGTCGGAGGATCCTCCCTTTTCTATGGGGGATGAGTGAACTTTACACCCTGTTCCTCATGCCCCCAAAGCACTAAGTGTCGTTATGTTTTTCTCAGGAATAGTCAGGGTCTGGGTTTCTGGGCGGTTAGTGGTAATAAGCTCGCGTTATTAAATTGTGAGTGTTTTAAATACCTTTGCCTATCCCGTCGGGAAATACACACGTGCTACGTTAGTCTACGGTACCGGGACGAATAAAAAACTTTATAGATCAAGCAAAGGATAAAATTATTCTTATAATTGGAGCTACGTTTGACATTATTATATTTTATAATCGGCCGTTTGACAAGCCGGGGGCTGACTGTCTTTCCTTTTTTCTATTCTAATTATAAATCAAATGTTTGTCTCGTATGCAAGCCGTCCATCTAAAATCGCGGAGGTTGCATTCTAAAATCATATGGAGTAAAGTATCTACAGTACAGTCACGAGCACCAATATGTATACACTTAGCAAAATTCAATATCGATTTTCGCATGGAATAACGGCTACAACTTTGAGATAAGACCTATTTCATATTAGTGTGGGTTCCAAAATACTATGTTCGTAACAACATAAAATTATAATCACCACAGCAACATTCTCTAAGCAACTTCCAGGCACTCTACATCAATGTAGGACTAATGGTGAAGGGAATTAGGTCGCACTCCGCAATTTTTCATTCTGTCACCACGGGAGTTCTTTCACACGCCTCGGAAAATTATGGCCAGCGATACTGTACCGTGATACAGGTACATGTACTGTGTGTTGGTGGGAGGGTATTTTAACTTCACATAATACTTACCCTTGTTTTAAATTCCCTGATCAAGGCTTTGTCGGTAAATTCGCTGTCAAATCCCATCGTAGCTGTTGATTACTTAAACATGAAAAAATTGGGATGATGCCTGGGTAAAAAAAAAAACTAATTAGTCCATCAGCCAGATAATAAAAAAATATTAGACACGTATTTTTTGCTTTATCATATTAATAAAAAAATACTTAGATAAAACGCATTTTATGTTGGGGAATGGGGGTCGCTATGTCACTAGTATGTACAGTCACGAGCACCAATATGTATCCACTTAGCAAAATTCAAAAGCGATTTTCGCATGGAATAACGACTGTAACTTTGAGACAAGACCTATTTCATATTAGTGTGGGTTCCAAAATACTATGTTCGTAACAACATAAAATTACAATCACCACAGTAGGAGAAAATCATTTTTTAAAGTTGCTAAGTGTATACATATTGGTGCTCGTGACTGTACGAGTATAAAATCTACATACTCGTGACGTCATGGCACATTTTACCTCAATGTATCGCCGTAATCTTTAGATTACGTACAAAAATAAAAATACGTGTCCAATAATTTTTATAAATCTTAAAGACGGACTAAAAAAAATGTTTAGTCATCATCCCTATTGCAGGAGATTAGAGTTTACAGCAGAACAGGCTTTCGGAAACCAGGGCTGCTGCCATTTCTCTAACTGTTAATTCATACATACCTACATAAGCCCTGAAAACATAACACTCTTTTTGGGCAGTCGTGTAAAAAGAGCTATCTTCATAACTCTTCGTAAAGGCGAAGTAAATTAGAAGAACTAGTGATATATCAGTCAAACAACATACTTATATAAATAGTAACTCTCCAAAATCAAAAGCAACGGATAAAAATGAGAATAAAAACCACAGCTTGAGTGTTTTTGGCTCAATACTGTAGCCATCCAATTATCCCTATATTTCATTCAAACATCCTATCTCAACATTCAAAACAAAACAAAAAAGCTCCCCTAACAACATGAAAAACGCTACAAAATACCACTACAACTATCTGTAACACCTATCTACCTACATAAACTCAGATACACCTGCGCTATACATAATTAATTGTTTTAATTCTCTGTGTTCAGGCTCACACGGAGTTAACGTTAACGTACACGTTTCGCGGCTTATATAGTACGTGTAGATGAATAGCTTCTACAGGGATTGATCGACTTACTCGTCTGTGGTCCGTGGATGGGAGCCCGGTTTTTTATGGCTAACAATCAGACACCTGTGCACATATGCATTACCTCTATTGTGAGTCCCTGAAATTGCGTTCGCTTGATCGCGCCACTAAAGTAGTTGACCAAATTGGTAGCTTCACCAAATTAGGAGCTCCATCAAATTGTGAGCACCAGCAAATTGGTAGCTCCGCCAAATAGGGAGCTCCAGCAAATTGGGAGCTCCACCAAATTGTGAGGTCCACCAAATTGGATGCTCCGCAAAATTAGTAATCCACAAAATTGCCAGCTCCACCAAATTGGGAGCTCCACCAAATTGGGAGCCCCACCGAATTGCCAGTTCCACTAAACAGGGAGCTCTACCAAATTGGGATCTCCACCGAATTAGGAGCTCCACCGAAATGACTGAGTGACTAGTATTGATGAATGTTACTAGCGAATTTAAAGTCGAAGTCATAACTTTTATTGCGAACTAAGTGTACAATGTTGGTGTTATGTTATGTTAGTACTTATGACTAGCAGCCTTTTACAAGCATTGCAATTATCATTCGACTGCCATTATCATCCTAAATTAGCATGCATTAAACATTATTATTACTTAATTTCTTGTTGTTCGCGCAACCAGTCAAATGTTTAAAATGCTCCAGCGCTGTATGGAGTCTCACTCTTGCGGCCACCAGTTCTGCTGTCGGTGACGCTAATATTTCTAGCATATTAGTACTATCTCTAAATTCATTTATAAACAATTGACGACTGTGGCGTCTCTCTGCTGTCTCATGTTGTCTCTATACGCCACAGTCTTTTGTTTTTTTATTTTGGTATTTTTCTTTGAATTTTGTCTGATCTACTGCTGTGAGTCTTGTTTTTAAATAATTTTGTGTTGCATGTGCCTATATCCGGCTGTAACCACTTCCCATCAAAACCCTTGGCATATTTGCAAACCTATTACATAAAACACAACCTTTTTTAAAAGGGTAGATATTGTTGTTAATTTTAAAATAAACAATGTTCTGTATTCTTTATAAACGTTTACGTAAAGGGATGTACCCTTGGGAGCCACGTTTATTATAAATGTAAACCTTTCACACACAGGTGACTACAAAAGGCTTTTGATAATAAATGCCTTTTAATGTTGGCCTGATATTTTATGTAATGAGATGAAAATAGCGACCAGTTTTAAATATGGATCAACATAGAACCAATAATAATAAATAAATGAAATTTAAAAAAATCGAGGCATAAAAGGAATAAAATGTGGGGCGAACAAGGAATATCATATGTGGGGGCGAACCTTGTAAGGCGAATGCGACAAGAGATTATAAAAATAGTAGTTTATTTTTGACCTACTGCAAGGTTCAAGCTTCTTCTTATGCAGAGAAGGAACGAGGATAGATCATCACGCTTGCTCACTTCTTCTCTTGTAACAGCACGAACTATATGAGAATAGCTAATAGCTAATCAACCTATTATCTTCCCACTGCTGGGCCTCCTCTTTGCGAGAGGGTGTAGCCCGTAACCCACCACGCGGGCCCAATGTGGGTTGGTAGATGTCACATGTCTTCAAAAGAATTTTTGGTTCTAGAACATGACGGTTTCCTCACGATATTTTCCTTCACCATTTTGAGAGCAGTGGTGATGAAATAATTTGCACAAAGTAAAGTGCCTCTGGGTTCAAACCTACCACCTACAACTCGTATTTATTTAACATGCCATGTTTCCTTTGCCATTGCAGATAATAATAAATCTAATGCGACAAAGTAACTTAAAATATACTTAACTATACCTTACATGCTACACAGTACGTGGCCCTTGTGAACTCACCCGGTGTACAGGTGAATATGTCTATGGCAACCGCCACCGTGTTGAGAGTGCGCAGCGCACGAGTCAGCGGTGCGCGCCCCAGCAGGTTAGTGCGCGCGCTCGGCACCACCAGCAGCTGCCGCTCGTAAGTCGCGGCTGTTATCGTGGGATACCACTGTAGACTGAGAACAGCTAGTGATTAAAATATTAGCTAGTCAGCCAGGTGTCAAATGGGCTGACTATCCAGAGGGCTAGACAAGTGAAATCGTGTCAAAGCGTTTCGTTATTATCCAGCGACTTTCAACAGGATTTACATAAACTTCTCGGTAGCTTGTCAATCCAATAATGTTTCGACCATTCCATCATAGTTATCGCTGATAGAATATCACTTTGTCTAAATTATGGGAAATATTTAACCAATTCTCTACAAACTTGTTACCCTTCTTAATGATGTGTTTTAACTTTCTGGCCTTTTTTCACAGTTGGTCACAGTAACTAAGCTAGGATACCTCGAACAAATGGGTTAGGTTAGAACTGAAACCAACCACGCGCAAGCCGAATTGGTCGCAGTAACTAAGCTGGGGCACCCCGACCAAATTTATTAGGTTACAAAAAGAGGCGCATTAATTAAATTAGAGTGTTCATCAATATTTTTGGAAAAGCTAAATGGGAATTATTTGAGGTTTCATTAATTCATACATAGCATTGAGTATTGCCACTCCTGGAGGCTATTTATTCTAATTAAACTTACTGCTAAAATATGCTTTCTCAAAACTACCAATTAATTTTCGTATGATAAGCTGTCTGTATTTACCAAACTAAGCGAAAGTATGGCTTTCGCAGAATGTTATTCATTAAATATTAGAATCCTATTAGTGGTCGTGTTAAACATTCTAAATGTAAACAGTGCAGCCAAAACAATCGCGGTGCGATGTAAAAAGTCTTTACTGTTCAGTCTAACTACGGTAATCCGATTATAACGTAGTGATGTGACGTAGACTGCATTTTTATCGATAGATTAATTACGTTATTAAAACCGCAATTATTTTAGTAAGATTCCATTAAGTATGTCGCTTTCTGTACCTCATTATAACAATGATTAAGATGTACATGTTTCTGTTTCATAAATGATTTTTGGAATATTCACCACTAAAGCTACTCACCATGGTATGGGCATGTAATGCGGAGGAGTGAGGGCCATGTCGTGAAGAAAGTTTTGAGTATAAATGTGGATATATGAGTAGAGGAAAACCAAAGAAACGATGGATGAACTGTGTGAAAAATGAAATGGCTAGAAAGGGGGTGACTGCTGAGATAAAGACTAATAGAGAAGTATGGAAGGAAAAGCCATGTTGCTTTCTCTAAACAAGTAAAAAAAATGTAGCGTCAAATATATAGATTGTTCCTTCAAGATATAGTAAGTTATCTTAACTTTTTTATCAAAAATACTAGGAAAAAAATTCTTACTTCATAGTTTTTACAGAATCTTATCATTTTGCTCGCCGTCACACGCCGACATGAAATATTTATCGGCGGCGCTGAAAAATTGTGTTTACGTTTACTGAGTCACAAGTAAGCTGAAATAGCTGACAAAATTTCTTATATAAAGTAATCTAGTATATTATGATGTATTATAAATTCTCGTCATGTCCTGGGCCTAGGATTTTTCTTGTATCGTGAATATTGCTTGCTCAACAAAAAATATTCATAGCGGTAAAACTCGGTGACAGTTTATCGGATTGTAGATCAAACTCAGGACTCCACGTAATCTCTTACGCACCACACACACCCACCTATTAATTTACTATTTGCAAAATGAAATCTGAAAGTAGATTGCATAAAAAGACCAGTAAATCATCGTCAGAATCAATTTGAAAAATAATTATTTAACAGAAGTGCTTTTTTCGGAGAAAATATAAAGTACCCAAATGCAGCAGCTCTTAAATAAAAGTCTAAACTTATGAACTGCTGTTTTAATAAATAATTTTATCGACAAATCCCGGTAGGACTTGTGCAGCACATCACTAGATCAGCAAAACCCCTCAAAGTGAATATTCCAACCAATTAAAGGCTTAAGCGAAAAAAAAACTCCAAAAAAAAACATAAGGAAAAGTATAATCCGCGCTTATAATTCCTCTTTATGAAACTCGCTGAAAATCACACAAATGCGGAATAAGAAATAAAAAGAAAGTTATTAAAAACTCGAAATTAATATGAAAATTAGGTAGCAAGCAGTAACATTTTCTGTATTACGTGGAGTTTTGGTAAAAAGAAAAGTTTGGTTACAGGTAGGTAACTAAGAGTATTTATTTTCTAACATTTTTTTGCAGTGCCACTTAATTAAGCTCGTTGCAGATTGCGCTGCAAGCACACGTACCTACTTACTCTATAGCGCCGATCAGAAATGTATGTTTTATTTATTTAATACTTCAAGCTCACAAATGTACAGAGGCGGACTTGCCATAGGCATTTTCTACCAGTCAACATTTGGGTGATGCAGAGACAAACAGTGGTAGGTGCAATAGCGAGAACTGAGGAATACATATTTATTTAAATGTAAAGATATACTCGTACATATAGGTACCTATTAAAATTATAAATATAACATATATACCTAATTATATATAAATATAAGCACACATAACTATACAATGCAATGTATATTTTATTGTATAATTTGTTTTTTTTATTGATTTTAGTTTAATTTTAGATTATGTTTACATGTTAAGTAATAATCAATATACCTACCTTAACTCTGAAAATTTCGCAATTCTGACCCCCAAGATACAGGCAAATAGAGGTCATAAATGCGAAAGTAAGTTTGTTTGTTTGTTATCTTTTCACGCTAAAGCGGCTGAACGGATTTGGATGAAATTTGGTTCATGGGTTGTGACGAAATGGGTTTACCTGGGGGTATAAATGAGACCACGTCACCTTTTCAACGTATGAATGTATATTGATAAAAATAAATACGATAAAGGGGCTAAGCATGGTTCATGGGATAGTCCGAAAGGGATACCGTGGCTCCAGGCAACGTACAGGCAACACTGAAGGAACACGGGTGGATTTTAGTCAGTAATAGTCTGACCCGCCCGGAGAAGTTATAAGATAGTATCCCACCAAAAAAAAATAGGTTTATGGTCTCTAAAGGATTTCCTTATTTCCCTTGGGTGTAACGCAGTACACACCTGGCTCACCCTGGTGCGACGATGACCCCAGCGGGTGTGCCACGCTGCAGACGCCAGGAATGGTGATGGTCGGCGGTTAGTCTTGCCTGACCCGTAGTAGCTCGACGTGAGCACGCGGTTAAAATAGTTACCCAGCACGGAGCATAAAAAAAGTTCAAGCAACAGTACCACCCCAACACCAGTACCAACAGTGGCACCCCTCATAGAAAGTATGAAATAAAACTTAATTACTACGAAATTTATTAAAATTAACTTATACAGAAAATATGAAATTTGACGACACGGTTGGCGCAGTGGCTGAGCGATCGACTGCTGCGCAACGTGTCGCGGGTTCGATCCCCGCACGGAACAAATATTTGTATGATCTGCAAGTAGTTGTTCCGGGTCTGGGTGTTTAGTGTATGTGAGTTTCTAGGTTTATAAACGCACCCACGATACAGGAAAAAAAAAAGACTTTTATGGCATTACATGAGCTGTTTAATTAACAATATTGGCATATTTTTATTTTATTTTGGTCCGCCTTTTCCCAAGTATATTCCCAATACTTATTTGAAGATGCATCGGCAACCAGGTCTACGCAGGGGTACTGGAGTAACCCAAGCGCAGCGTACCACCGACCACACGCCCCCCGGACTTGCGCCCGAATAACCATTCGACGCTACCCCCCGCCCGGCGCAATTACACGGTAGCGCGAAAAAATCTGTTGAGAAGTAAAAAAGTAATCGCCAATTTATTTTCTATTCATACCTCAGGTTCGGGCTCTAGGGTTATTCGCACCGTGAAAATCAAACTTTACTGTACGTGAATTGTCATCATGCAAACACTTTTTAGCTCAATGTATATGCTTTTACAACAAACTTCCCATTGACATTCGAAACTTACCCATTAAACGATCTTAAAGCTGTATTAAAACCAAGCTTTGTAAAAAAGGGTACTATAAAATTTCTGATTATTTAGAAGATAGAAAAGCTTGGGATTGAGCTGCTCGCTCTGCTAAGCCTTATGAAAACTATAAAACTTGACATTTTAATTATTCATCACAATAAACTAGTTTTATATACACATTGACATTGTTAAAAATTATATTCAAAATGACACGATTACTTTATAAAGTATTATATTATTTTAATTATTGTGAATGTGGTGAGGACTAAGTGGATATTTTTTTAAATTTCAAACTCAACTCAAACTCAAACTCTTTATTGCATTCATGTGTACATTAAGGTGTTACATTTATGTAAGTAAGTTCCAACATGAAACCCGGTTAGGGCACGGCAACATAATATACGTAGGTATATAATAAGTTGGACAAAACAAGCACCCAGTGCAAGTTTGTTTAATAAATATAATTATTATCGACAACAATATTACTAGTATTAAGTTTGTGTAGTTATTTTAATTAATATCACGAGGTTATTAAATTATTTTATTTATGTATATCATTAAAATATTTTATCAATGTCATGGTGGCCCAGTGGTTAAGGCCCCGCCTTTCATGTACGAACGAGGTTGTGGGTTCAAATCCGGGCAAGTACCAATGTGACTTTTTCAATTCATATGTACTTTCTGAGCCCATCCCAGACATTACTGACATCGGAGAAGGAAAACATCGTGAGGAGACCCTCACGCCCCCACCCACGCCCTCACGGCCCTTTCTTTTTTTCATTTTCATTTATTTTTTCTTTCTCAGTTAGTTTTAATGATGGTCTGGCAGATTGAGTAGTTGATGCGGCCTACACAAATATCCTGTCTTTGGTATTGTTCGTCGAGTTGAGCTCCTTAAGTTCTGAGTTGAGCTCCACGATTACTGACAAATGCTTGCCCTGACTGGACAGGTCCATTTCAGACACTAATCTACATGGTCCTCACATGGCTTGACCAAGATTATGTCTGGACTTTAAAAGAGAACGCCGAAACACCGACCTAATCTAGCTTATTTTTTAATATTTTTTATATGACGTGTAAAAGTGATTCCTATATCCTATTAACAGAATAAACAATTTCATTTCATTTCATTTCTTAGTAAAAGAACTTAAGGCTAGCGAAAATTAGGGCGGCCCGCTCCGCGACGCAACGCATTGCAAAAATCTTTCTTAATCACTTTCATAATTACTTAATCATTTACATTATTGTATGAACCATCGCGCACTACGGGGCTTATCTTAAAGACCTAGGTATAGAAGCTGACGCTAGTACCTGCTAATGCATACTAAGTTATGCTAAGCATCGTCTGCAACGGATATAATGAAGTCAACGTTAACTATAATATCATCATCTGCCTTTGCTCAACGTGTTGGGGTCGGTTTCCAGCTTAACCGAATGCAGCAAAATACCAGTATTTTACATGGAGCGACTACCTGACCTCCACAACGTTAGCTAAATCTTAAAAGCAAAATTATAGTGATAAATAAAGTTATATTTTCCTTGAAATTCATGACTTTCCAAACGTTTATATAGTTTATTTTCACATTGCTTCAGAAACGTTCTCGAAAAGCTAATAGAGTTACCAGCTATACTATTATTATTATGTAGATAGTACCCATCCACTAGATATAATCTATTGGTCCCCTTTACGACTCTCTAGGGAGAAGATAAGGTAACAATTCCTTAGTAAAAGATCTTGTGCCACAAACATGCAGCATAATATTGCTATCTATGTGAGGGAAATACATCCTGTTGGCAAAACTTGGATCGTATCTATACTCCATTTGAACTAAGATTAGACATTTAAACAAACCTTTTTTACAGTCCGTTCAACCGATTCTGACGTCTAAATCGTAGGCACAAGGATGGCATTAAGAGCAAAAAGGTGATTACAATACCAACTGTTTACTGCAGCTGCCATTTGTCATGCCACCAACGCAATAGTAGTCAAAATCGGTTGAACGGACTGTAAAAAAGGTTTAGTTAAATGTATAATCTTATTTCAAATGGAGTATAGTTAAAATTAGCTAAATATAGTCAGTGAAATATATTGTTTATCAAATTGACACTCTACGTCAATTTGTCGTCTTATAGCCATTTCATACAATTGTCAAAGACTGACAGAGTAATTTGAATATACGGACAATTTAAGTCGTTAAAGATAAATAATCAATTTCATATGTGATGAAATTGAAATTCAAGCCGTCTAACCACCTACTTACACATTAGTTATTACTTAGCTGAATAGATTTTCTGAAATCTAAACATATTTACAAAATTTAAAGTTGCTTTTTGTGTCTGTCTGTGTGACCGTGTTGTTCTTCTAAACTACGCGGCGGGTTTTGATGCGGTTTTCACCATCATGAAGAGGATTTTTTCTGGAAGGTTTATGTGTATAATAAATACATCAATATTAAAGAAATCTCGATGTTTTGCCAAGCCTTAAAAACCGTGCGAAGCAGAAGCAGGCCGCTAGTCATAGTTTAAGAAAACGCTTATAAGATTATTTCCATCTCGGAGAATCTAGATTTCACCAACGGCTGCCACATTGCAACTTCATTTTAATATTTTCCCCTTACTACAAAATTATTCTAAAGTTACCACGAACAAAAAGCCTCAACTACAAAAAATAAATAAAAAAGGCAGCCTTTGACTCTTCAGCGGCAAAAATTGAAGCGTCCCCACTTTCTTAATGCAACGAATACGAAAAAAGGCAAAAAAGGCAAAAAAAACGAACATGGCCGCTTCCCGCCTTTTTCGCGTACACCATTTATCGTTCGCGATGGCGCGTTCGTTTCATGTTCACTGACATTACGTTACTTTTGCCAAAATTGCTGCAACTGACGTTTTATCTTTATGATTGAACTTGTGACTTTTGAACGTGTAATTAAGTTGCTTATAGCCTTTTTATGTGCTACAGAAGCTTTTTAAATTGGTGTAGGTTTTATTTTCGGAGATGTACATTTTAAACGTCTTTGTGATGATATTTTAATAAAGTCTCATTTTACACGCTTTAAAGGTTATGAAATATTTTTAACATATTAATCCCGAAAAGAAGTAGGCTATTTTGCATTCATTTCTTCGGAAATGAATGCAAAATAGCCTACTGATTAATTATTATTGGCTTAAATTAATCCTTATTGAAGTGCCTACCTTTTTACTTTTATAATGTTACTCGTATATTAATTTAATTGTTTTAGGTATTTCTACCTTAGTTCACCTAAGAAGTATAGGGTCACAGCGCTTATCCTATACTATTAAATGAGCAATATTTGTACATATATTTGTATCCACGTTCTGGAAAACGGCTCTAACGATTTCGATGAAAGTTGCAATACGGCCGAGTTTACGGGGGAAAATCGATCTAGCTAGGTCTCATATCTTGGAAAATTCGTTTTGTTCGTATTTTCACCCGAACAGAGTCCGGTCCGGTTTAGAACAAGATGGCTACCTTAGAATTATGACATGGCAGCATGGAATTAGTAAGTACCTACTATCATGGCCGCATGGAATTAGTAAGTACCTACTATCATGGCCGCATGGAATTAGTAAGTACCTACTATCATGGCAGTATGGAATTAGTATGTACTATCATGGTAGAATGGAATTAGTATGTACTATACTTGGAATAGTATGAACTTAAAAACGTTTGTAAATAAAATAAACTTGCATTAAATGAGCATTCTCTAAACCAGAGCAGAGCTCGGTCGCCCAGGCAATAACGTTATTAATTAATTTAGATTGCCAATAAAGCATATTGGCAAAGTAAATAACTCAAATCAGAAAAGAGGTATTAAATAGACAGACATCCATTTAACAACTCTTGTCTGATTTATTTTCATCATATTTATAACTAAAATGGCGTTAATACTCGTACATTAGTAAGTTTTCATTGCATAAATTGAACGCGCTCTGAAAAGAGTCTGCTTAAAAGCTATGTTCATTACTTTGATCTCGACTATTTTATTACATCACGTCGAATTAATTAAAAGGATATTTTTGGTATACGTCAAAAGAACATTTGCTGGAAATTTTAGATTAGAATTCTTGAAATTCTTGTGTGTTCTAAAAGTGGTATTAAAAGTGAAGGAATTTTACTACATTAACTCTGTGTCCACAATTATTTGTAATACAATATGTAGGTATTGAAATTACCTACTTTATTTTTCTTTTGCTTATAAAAATATTAAAGAAGTCAAACGCTACGGGGAATTTTGAAAAACCTTTTCTTTACGCCCTCTTAGAAACATCTTCTCCAAATGTAATTATTCTTTCTACGATTGTTAAGTTAAGTTTAGCGTTTACTACGTATCGAATATATCCTAACTTAAATATCCCAACTATACAATGTCGCCCATGGGCATGTGACCGCCCGTATTTTTCTGAATATTCATGAAAAATTATCGAAAATTGACTTTAAAAGGGGGGGTCTATCTTTAATATTTTTCATGTTATTAAATTTTTTATGTTATTGGCTCGATTTGGATTATGTTTATTATTTCTAATAGCTTATGAGTTATTTTATCGGATTAACTAATTTTTTTTAATTAAAATTGGTCGACTATGAAAAAAAAGATTTTTTTTTTCAAAAAAGCGTTTTTTATTTTAAAAAACACAAGTGTAAATCCGTAAAATCATAGCGAGAGACTGAAAAAAAAAAAAAAAAAAACAAAAAAGAAAAAATTATAAAAATAATTAAAGAAGATAGACCCCCCTTTTTAAGTTTATTTTCGATAATTTGTCATGAATATTCGGAAAAATACGGACGGTCACATGCCCATGGGCAACATTGTATTATTATTATTATACGTAAATGCGAAGTGAGTTTGTTTGTAATGCTTTCACGCTAAAACGGCTCAACGGATTTGGATGAAATTTGGCACATAGGTAGACTATGACTTGGAGAAAGACATAGGCTACTTGTCATCCTAAGTCGCAGACTAAGTCGCGGGCAACAGCTAGTAATATTATAAATGAGAAAGTGAGTTTGTTTGTTTGTTACGCTTTCACGCTAAAACGGCTGAACGGATTTGGATAAAAATATGGCACACGGGTGACCTGGAATAGGACATAGGTTACTTTTTATGCCAGTAGTATTATTCCCGTGAAATAATTTCCGACATGCACGAGGGCGAAGCCGCTGGCAAAAGTAAAGTTTTGATAAATGCATGATGACGTAGCACTAGATGGCGCTATTTTACACCTACCCTCTATGGGGGGTATATGTTTCAAAACATTCATAATAAGACAATAACGTTCCCACTGCTGGGACGCAGGCCTCCTTTCTGTGAGAGGAGGAAGTGGGCCGTTATACATCACGCGGGCCCAGTACGGGATGATGGACGTCACATGTCTTAGAATGTTTGTTTCTAGAACATCCCGATTTCCTCACTACGTAATGCAAATTTTAAACTACCTATATTAATTGTTACATTTTCTTTTTGTTTCATATCGGACGAAGCAGTACAGACAGGATGAAATGGTAAGTTTAATATTAAAACTAAGTTTTCTAAAGAATTTACAAATCAAGATCCTATTTTCATGCTAATTTAGAGATAAGAGTAGAGAGTCCAGAAGCATGAAGTGAAAATCAATCCACCATTCAATAAGTTTTCTATTCAAGAGAATTAAGATTTTGTTCCGTCTTTGAAAGATAACTTAAAGAAACTATTAAGAAGATACGTATACAAGATAAGGTTTAATTTTAAAGGAGTAGAATATTATTTTCTCTTTTTAGTTATCGTGCTAGAAATAGAAATAAATAAAATATGTTTTTTGCTATAAACATGACGCAAAGCAAGAACAAAAACACAACTCCAAGTCTATCTTGACGCTATTCTTCAACGATCTTTCATATTATTATCCTATGATTGCATAAATCCACCAAATAACTACAGAAAGCACAGTCATAATGTACTTTGAACCGTTTGGGATTCGAACCAAAGACCTGAAGTGCATAAAACTAATCGTACAGCACTGTGTCAGTCGAGCATAGACTCATCATCATCTGCCTGGCCAACTATGATGGGGTCAGCTTCCAGTCTAACCGGGTGCAGCTGGACACTAGTATTTTACATGGAGCTAATCCTCATAACCCAGTTACTGGGTAATACCATTAGTAAGACTGGTTGTCAGAGTTTCGGGCTTCTGACTGTAAATACTGTCAAAGATCTATGAATGACAGCCGGGACCAACAAGTAAAGATGGTCAACCACGGGTCATTCACGGACAAACCGCTGATTGATCGACCCATGCGGCTATTATTACTTAGCCAAATGCCTCTCGAGCTAAGTCTCATGTACTACCTAATAGGCAACCTCGTAATAAATTGCTTTACCAGTATTGGACACAATTCCCACTAAATTGAAACGTCATCACAGATCAGAAGAAATGGGACACTCCGCAAAATCGTTTAAATAAAAAGCAACTCTTGCTACGAAGCTGGAATGGAATGTCCAGCTATCGAAACCGCTGAAATGCCACTGGAATAATGTGAGCGGCACTGGAGTGTACCCATTCCAGTGAATAATCCAGTCCAGTGACTGGATTGACAGTCTACTTTTTCATTCAGACTCGTCCATTCCAGCGTTACTGAAATAGTGTAGACGGCTAATCCAGTGCTGGATTAAACATTTAACAGTGAAAACGCATTGTTGTTTTTGTCTGACTGACTGGAATTATGTAGACGATATGATCCAGACTAGCACTGGATTGGATTAACTCGACGGGAATAATGTGAACTGGGCATAAGCACACCCCGCAATGCTTCGGCAATGTTTGCAGACGCACGCACTGACAGCTTTGATGCACTGTGGCGTAAGAAATCTGCCTCGCTACTCTGCAGTCTGCGTGGCAGTCCCAGCAGTATCCTGCAATCAATAGCCGCCCAGGCAAACAGCCCGCTAGTGTGGGCGCTTACGAACCGGATCCATTTTGTTTTAGTTATTAAGTACTAACATAGGCTAAGCCATCTTGTAACTAACACTATAGACCATTGTAGTCTGCATAATTAAATATAATAATAATAATAATAAGAAATAGGAACCGGCCACAAGGCCACAACACAAAACAGACGACCAACCCACAAAAAAAAAACAAGCTAGAAAAAAACACATGACAACTTAAAACAGAACAAAACATAATTAACTTAAATAAAGAAAGTTCTAAAAATAATGAGTGAACAACAAAAGACTCACACGACGATTACCGTCGCTACAACCCTGAGGCCTGTTATTTTCTATGCATATTTAATTAATAAGCATTTAAATTGCAAATGTAAAAGGGGATAACTCGAGGAGTTAGTTTTCATAGAAGAGACGTTGGGGATTCTCGGAATTTATGCTAGGATTTATAATGAACTGGAATGTACAAGTTGGACTGTATTAATAAATGCAGGGTGCATTAAAATGGCCTCTATACGAGTATGTGGCAATATTTAAAATAATATAACATTACATAACACCACGCTTGTAATCCCCGTAGGGCTAGGCAGAGGTGTACCTATACTACAACCATATCTCGCCAGTTATGTTCCAGTCCCATGTAATAGGGGGCGAGCCATTTGCTATCAACCGAGCACAAATCCAGATTAAAAAATAATGCACAGAAAAACAAAGAGTTGGCCATACAGTCAGCTAAATTGCAACCACTTTTTAGAAATATTGTGATTGTATTGCAGAAATCAATTATTTTATATCACTCTTATAAGTGTATCCTAAGAGTAAAAAATTATGACGCACACAATATTGGCAGTGTCGTGGAAAGATATATATTTTTGCCTCCATAGCAGACTCTTTTGGTTCGGCTTACCCTGCACAGTCAACCCCGCTAAAATCCTGCTGTCTGGCAAATATTTTTCGCAAGGTCATAAACAAAAGAAAATGAGCGTAATCAGATTACTCGTTATAAGCCGCAAACAAAGAAAGAAAGCTTAGAATAAGGATGATTGACAAATTGTTTAAAGCGCGGCTTCTAAGCGTGGACAGTTCAGACACAGTCAATAGATTCTTCTGTTACGGTACGTGATTCTTACTAGACATTATCTGATAACTGGTCTTATTGAAAAATAATAATCTGTGTTGACAGAAAGCTATCAGTGACCTTGTAATTATAATTGATCGTCTGATAATCCATCAGTTCTTGGTCTAATCCAGTAACAATGATAGTGTTATCAATGCTGAGAACTAAGTCACAATATGACATAATACACTCACGTATATGATTAGAAACAAGCAGATAGGCAGTTCCCTTAAAATACTGGTATTCAGCTACATCCGGTTAGACTGGAAGCCGACCCTAACATAGTTGAAAAAAAGCTGGGTAGATGATGATGATGTGATTAAAAACAAGCACTAAAACCTTGTAAACACTTGAGAAAAGATATAATAATGTCACAAACTTCCTCAGCTCTTTCATTTCTCTAGTTCTTTGGCTTTTTATCCCTTATACTTCTTCTAACCAGTATTATGAGCGAACTTGTAAGCACAAGCACTTTTTTCTCTCACAACCATGTTCTAAGCCACTTCAAGCCATTTTATATCCAAACTAAACTTTATACAAAGACGCTCTGTCAGTTTGAGATTGTCGCCGGGGTGAGGTGAATTTAAAATTTTACTGGGTTTTGCTCCTACAGTAATTATGTTACAGCCGTTTTATGAACCATAAGTAAAATTAATATTATTACTATATTCAGGGCTATATGAGAATCATAAGCTTCTGTTTATAGGTAACATTATTTTAAAACTTTTAGTGCGCGGTATAAATTATGAATAATAAAGCTGGCAAGTTTAATATTCATAATAGATTCTATCTGTCTCTATAATTTGAGATGAACAAGAGGTATTTGGCTCAAGTCACTTTGAATTAAGTACTGGATGACTAATCACAATCTCATTTAGATACCAAATATTATCAAAGATTCAGTTTTTAATAATGAAGTTTCCTATTAAATGCTATCGGTGACATCAGAATATTTTTGAAGCTGCACTGAGCTTTTCATCAGTACATTCATAAAGCAAGCACCTTGACGTGGCGTACGGTAAGACACTATGCGCGCCGAACGTTTAAAGGAGAGTTCATCCTTACAGATTTGTTCATTTGTAACTTTGGAATAAGGCCCGGCGTTTCACCAAATACATATTCATTCACAGGAAGACACCACGTATGAAACCAACTCGAACTTCACCTTTGAGGCGACTCGCTTTGAGAACGGACAGAAATTCCACTGTGAGGCTTCCAATGAAGTGACCGTGGAAACCAAGGATCAACCGATGCATGCTACGATGGAGCTCGAGATTTGGTGTATGTATTTAGATGTTATACTCTTTCTTTGTTTAATTTATTCATGGTTACAGAAGATTTTTTGATTTAAGGACAATTATTTCATGTATAAAAAATCATTTGGACTGTAAAAGTTTTGAATACAGTTACACTAATGCAGCATTAAGCAATCAAACTCGATCGGTCGATCATTTAACTTTACTGATTGACATAGTTTTTATATTCTTCTACAAATCTCCCTAAACTTTTAATTTCAGCTATGTATAATGATGCGGTTTAAAAGGTTTTAATTTAATCTTTCAATACGTAATTTTCAGATCCTCCAATAGTTCGAGTAGAACCGAAGAACATAACTGTAGTAGAAGGATCGAAATTACTCCTCAAATGCGAATACGAAAGCAATCCTTCTTCATTGACCAGCGTCATTTGGTAAGTCATTATAATCTTAATCACCCTATAATATTCCCACTGCTGGGACACAGGGCTGCTCTCTGTGAGAGGTAGCAGGCTGTCATCCACCACACGGGCACAGGGCGGGTTGATGGATATCACGTCACGTCCTCGAATTTTGAACTGTTTTCTGCGAAATTAATATTTTTATAACGTACTCGTATATCTTAATATTTTGGCGGTCGGTGCTCAAGATTATAAATTTTTGACAGTTATTGATCTAAGTAATTTGGGACAGTAATTAATTTTGCCACTTCAGATTATGGTTAATTTACTTTCCGGTATAGTTTTACTAATTAGCACCTAGGGCTTAATTACTTTTGCTAAGATTACAGTCTCAGATAAATCGACTACCATTAAAATTTGATTAAAGATCTCATCAAAGTCAATTTCTTTATCGCTTGATAAAGAAATTACAATTTATGCGTTGTCGAGATGGATTTCTTACATTTATTAAAAGATCAAACTCCTAATCTATCTAATTTTAAGCAGGTTATCAATTTTTCAATTCAATATGAAGGCCTATCTGATGATAAGTATGTTCATACCGAAAAATATTACCAATTTTTCAAAGGCAACAACGTCTAGCCAGAATGTTTCAAAAGTTTGCATTTCGAAAATGACATTTTCTATCATTGGGTGTTTTGGAACTTTTCATGATTGATAAGTGATTGGGCACTTTTCCTGTTGACAGCGATGCAGACGAATTGTTTTATGCCCTATGATCCCCCCCCCCCCCCTTTTATATACTTGTACATATTATTATTACTATTTTAAGACTGCTTTTAAATTATGTAAATACTATTTTAAGACTGCTTTTAAATTATGTAAATACTATTTTAAATGACTAAGTGATAGTTGTAATTATGTTCAAAATTCAATTATTATATGTATGTATAATACGAGTATCATATGATAGCGCTATAAGATAAAAATAGTAATCGCAGACGTCAAGCTCAACACCCGGCCGTTTAAGCGACGCAGTTAATCCATTTTTTCTCAAACTATATGTATTAGAAAATGCCTCCAATCCATCCTATACCATACTATATTTCAGGTACCGCAACGGCAAGCGCGTTCCCGTCAGCAACACTACTCGCTACGAAGGAGGCACCACTGACCAGCATTCTCTCATCATCTTGGATGCTATTGGTGATGACATGGGCAACTATACCTGTGTGCTTGGCAACGCTGTCGGGAATGGAACGAGTGAAGATAGTATTGATGTTAATGTGTTGTGTAAGTTTGTCTTCTTCGTTATTTTCACTAGTTTTGTTTATTGACGTGCTTTTGTGTGCGGTTTTCAGCTAGAAAACGTTGCAAGGAAAAAATCGTACGTGTACAATACAAATTGGTAACATTATAAATGACCTATGTCGATTGACATTTTATGGTTCAGTTTTTTTAACTCATGTTTTAGTGCTTAACATGATAACTGTGTCCGTGTATGAGTTTGCAATTATAATTATTGTGGCTCAGTAATTACTAATTTTATTTTGATCCAATAGGTAAGTCTACTAGATCATTTCTTGTCACCTTGTAATAGTTACATAATAATCAATATTGCTTAATTCCAGTCAAACCCCAAGTCCGCCTCACCATGAGTTCTCCGAGCCCCGTCTTGGAGACAGACCACAAGAACGTGACCCTGACGTGTGAGGTAGTGTCGGGGAACCCACCGATACTGGATGAAGTCATTTGGTTCTTAGATGGAGAGGTGCTGAAGCATCTGCCGGAATGCAATGATACCGAGGGTGACGGTAAGTCATTAGTCAACAGTACTCTTCAGCCAATCATCTGGCTTTAAAATAACCTTTAGGAATGGTGATACTTAAATGTCAATCAGCCGAATAGAACCTTTTGCCGTTCTCTGCTGGACATAGGAACCTTCTGATCCCAAAAGATGCTAATGCTTTATGCTAGCACTCCGGGTATAAGTGGATTGGTCATCCTAATCCTAACTAATATTATAAATGTGAAATTGAGTTTGTTTGTTTGTAACGCTTTCAACGTTACTACGGCTACACGGATTAAGATGAAATTTAGCACACGGGTAGATGACCTGAAGAAATACATAGGCTTTTCATCCTGGATCGCAGATGAAGTCGTAACAGCTAGTAAAACAAAAAAGGGCTTCGACGGTTATTCCTGTTGTTGGTAACTAAATGAATAATTCTACCTTGCTTATTGAAGAAGCAATCCGCGTGGAAATCAATTTCTTGTGCCACTCTTGCTTTCATATGAATAATAAAAAAGTTCTTTATTGTAATCCTAAACCTTTGCAGAAAATCTATGTAATGAAGTGGATCCCTCAATGCTGCTACTGCAAGACACGACAAAGAGTTTCCATGGTAACTACTCGTGTAAAGGCAAAAACTACGCTGGATGGGGCAACGTGAGTGCTAAGACGGAGCTGATTGTGAATTGTAAGTTTTTAATTGTTTTCTATTCCTGTAAATATGTTTCGTCTTACGTTAGGTGACCAGTAGGTTAAAGACATCACACCGATGAATAAGTCATTGGAGAAACATCGATTTGATTCATGAAATGTTTAATAATTTCACAGTCCCAAAGTAATTGATAATCCTATCACCATATAATAATATTGCATTGTGATGTTTTATAAGGACATCAACCAATTCTACGACAGCGAAAATTCGTCTATCAGCCTCAGATAACTATTAAATATTATTTTCAAAAATGCATTACATGTAATGCACGGACGTATGAGCTTCACTACCAGCTAATAGTGCTGTTTAAAAACGTTGAAACAAACAAAAGAACTGCTTCTATTATCTCATTTCGGTTGAATATTTGATAAAAAGATCGGTAACTACTAGTGCATTACATGTCATGCACGGACGTATTAGCTACGTCTTCAGTGAAAGTGTTAAAATAGACCACAAGGCGGATTCTGTTTATTAGCCAGCAGCTATTGTTTCATATTTTGTTCCTAGTCCGACACTTTCATAGTTGATTATTGCCACTGATTTTGGAATTAAAAAAGTAAAAATAAAATAGTAGCAGTATACATTTCTTCAATTCCATGACCTACATCATCGTAAACTTCGCCTTTCAGATCCCCCCGGCCCTGCTAAGCTGACGTACTCTCCGTGGCGCGTGGTGAAGGGCAAGAGTTTGGTGCTCAGTTGCAGTATCAAGGAGCGCGGACGACCTGAAGCTCTTAGGTAAATTATTTAAAATCGTTAATAACTTATAGTACCAGCACATAAAAGACGAGAAACGGTACTTAGCACCTACTTTGGCTTAGCATTATTTCCGTCACTGTCAAATTACAAGTGGTACTTAAGGTAAAAGCCCGCGGAATCAAAATCACTAAACAAAAATAGACGACCTTCCCGTGTAAAGGTCACATACCCGATTGGACCATTTTGTATAAGAAAGTTGTTTTTTTTTGCGAATTCGTTTGATCATGTAGTAAAACCTACAGGAAAAAAAAACATGGTATGAGTGCCAACTCTAACACTATTTTATCAGTGGACAATATTGTCAGATCACGCAAGTTCGGGAATCATTGCCTACTCCATTATCTTGAAGAGTTTATGTTTTAAAGGTCTCAAATTAGCATAGAAATAAAGCGTAATACTTATTATTACTCTAGTATTGTTAAAACTTTCGTGATTATCGTATTCTAACAGTGTGTAAAAACGTAAAACAAGATTTTGGCACCACCTCACACTAGTCCTACTTCCAACATATGTCACTCAGTGAACTTAGCAAGGTAACGAACATTTAGTGTTGTCAGAAAAATAATCTTATTTACCCTAATTATTAAAAAATGTTGTCAGCTATATAAATTTATTTACAATTCATGTTTTTAGTAGTTTTATATGTACGGGCAAAGATATCCGCTATGGGCAATGATGCCCGGTTTTACGGAAGTTGTTTATATTTGATCGGTAGAACACCCCTTAAATGTCAATTGTTTTTAAAGTCACCCTGTGTTATTTGGTTGAAACTCTAACATAACCCTTCCGCAGGTTCCGCTGGACGCGCGGCGGGCGCGCGGTGAGCGACATCGTGTCCCAGAACTGGACCATCGACCCGGTGACGCTGGACCACCGCACCAACTTCTCGTGCTGGGGGACCAGCGCCGGCGGCGGCGGCGAGCCCGCGCACGCCTCTATCGACGTGCTCGGTGAGTTTTTTCTGTACATAGGATATCGAATTCAGTTTTACACGTCATTAATTAAAAATATTGAAAATAAACTTGACGAGGTCGACCTTTTCCTTGACTACTCTGAGAAGAAAGGCCGAAACGAACTCAGAGGTCGCAGTCTCTTTTAAAGTCCAGACATAGTATTGGTCAGACCATATGAGGACCATGTAGATAGTATCTGAAATGGTCTTTTGAGGAAAGAACCATACAGATTTGAGTGGACCTGTCCAGTCAGTGCAAACATTTGTCAGTAATCGTTTAGCTCAACTCAGAACTTAAGGAGGTCAGCGATTATTATGAACTAACTTGATGATGATTTTAGAATAGTGAGATGTCCATACTTGATTTCTTCAAGCTTAATCAATGCTGGGTACTCAGAAACATTACTTAACATACCTACAAGTATAATTGTAATGCTATGAGTCAAATTACAACGTGTGTCGTGTATATTCGCTGTGTGTGATAGGCTATTCGCTGCGACTAAATTAATTCGCCGCGATTAGAATTGAGCATGTTTAATTTTACTCTCTGTAAATACGCACTCGCCGCGAGCATTAGCTGTTTGTAACAGAGTACTCGCTGTGAGTAGCCATTCCACTCAGCGCGCCTGTATTGTCGAAGACTGTCGAAAATCTCGTGTAGAAATCGCTGTGTGTAACAGGCAGCCAGCGAATTGTCGCATCGACACTCACTCGAAACGAGTATTCGCTTAGTGTGACCGAAAAACAGCAACGATAAAACCGTCACTATTCTCCCTCAACTTTGAACAATTTTTTCTTTCCTCTTCTGATTTTCTGCATTTTTTATTTCAGCTCCACCAAGCTTCAAATACGCGATGAACCACTACAGTGGTGCCTTATACAAATCACAGGTGAGAAAAATATTCTTAAAAAATACAGACTGGCATGAATTTGATGGAGCCAATGATCTACGGCCCATAGTAGACTCCATACTTTTGTATTGGCGATCAGCGCTTTAAATTTAACTAAGGTCGAGGTTTTCAAATAAGTTTTGAAGAAAGCGATTACGAGAAAATGTTTAAGGTTTTTAAATTCTAACATTTTCCATGTAAAATACTTGATATATAATGTTGAAATCACCGACAATAACGAAATAGTGGAATAAAACTAAACTCATGAATGAACATGAAATAGAATGAATGAACGAAATTTAAAATTTAATTGTAGGCATTAGAGACCTAGCTATGGTCGCGCCATCTACAATTAGCTTTGACCGACCTCCCCCATTATGAGGTTGCCTTGTGCATTCATAATAATTGCTGATTAAATAATTTGAATATTATAAATTCTAATTAATTTTTTTTATTGCGAAGATGAAGATTTTAACAATATGTAGGTTCTTAAATCTTAGTTGCCTGTTAAGGCATTGCAATTTAAATGTTTATAAATCAAATAAAAAATATATGTACATACTCAATTATTTAACATTATATTATTTTAATTATCACTATTCATACATTTTAATAATAAAAATAAAAAAATGATTACTATTATTTTTCAGAACATATCTCTATCCTGCACGGTGGAATGTGCCCCGCTGTGTAGCGTACAATGGCTGAAAGATGGCTTCGTTATAGATCCTGAGAAAACTGATCGATACTATGTGGTGGACAGAAAGATAGAACCTCAAGTTAATCGGAATGATTTTGAAGCTACCGAGTCTACTTTAGTAAGTATTGGACACATTAATGATAATATTCAGAGGACCGCGAAAAACAGTTTACAGCGATTGTGCGCTTTGTACTTGAGCAGTTTCGAGCAGCAAAAACAAAATCAACTTAATTTTTACCATTGTAAAGTTGATATTTCTATAATCTATTTTGTGGCCCTGGTATAAAAGTATATACAGTTTTATTTCTATCGAGAAAAAGAGCAAGATACAGTGTAGTTAAAGATAACGAAGTTACAATTTAGACTGGACACTCTTTTCCTATATGTTGATCCTAACTATCCCAACTAATATTATAATGCGAAAGTGAGTTTGTATGTTGATTTGTTTATTTGTTTGTTACGCTTTCTTTGAAATTTGGCATATGGGTAGACCATGACCTGGATTAGGACATAGGATACTTTTTATCCCGATGTGCCCACGCGATCGAGACTTATGCGGGTGAAACCGCGGGACGCAGCTAGTACAAAATAAAAGCAAGCAAGCAAGTTTTGTAATTGATGACCGTGATCGGCAATATTGGCTGACTATCTTGATATTCATAATCTAAAGTAAAGAAATGATGAAATTAATCTACTGAGTAACATGCTCATTTTATCTGAGTATGGCCGCCAAAAATTGTACATTTGGGGAAAAGTTTGTGTCCTTCTCAGTTATGTAAAAAAAAACAGGCTTATTTAAAAAATTTATGAATTGTTTTAAGTTGATCTGGATAACAGAACTATGTAGAATCCTATAAAATTTTTAGTCGAAGTATATTTCGCTTGTAGGAATTATTGGCTTCTTTCCACTTCCATACAAAATTCGTGTGTCCCCACTAAGACATGTCGCACATTGAAGTCAAAAATATGTACCTAATTGATAAGTAACCACTTACATTTTGAAATGGTTAACTTTTCCTATAAATGTTCTAGGTTTTTCTTAATTTCTTTAATTCAGATAACGTTTTTAAAGTATTAAAAACCAATTTTAAAAATGTGTCTCACTTTTCGTTCCCGTATGTTACTTCACGTATATACTATTTATCTGTGAAACTAATGAGAATCCAAGCGCGTTAAAACAATTTTTGGGTCATGGCAACACCATACTACAGGTTGGCCAACTGCCGGAAAAAAGGCGACATTTATTTTTCACTCCTAGTGAACATCAAGTCGGTCGGAAAATTTGTCTCGAGAGATTTTCGTACTTTTCAGAGCTGTTAATTAAAGTAAGATCGCAAGTTTACTATATTATTTTAAATAGTACATGTTGCTAGACTATTTGATTACCAAATAACGCTGTACGGCGCCTATTAACTTCAAAACTCACATCAATAATTTTTTTTTGCTATGTCCATAGTATTTTGATTCACGGATGATACCGTGTGTTACATTTGTGTGACGTAATATTCGTGATCTATTGTTAAGCTGAGTGTATACTATAGAAATTTAGTGATTTTCTTCTTTATATTAAACTCAAAATTCATGTATGAGTATGATTCATTCATTTTCAAACTAAGTAGTTACCAATAAGATTTATTTTGTAGTTTCATATAATTTTATGATACTTTAAAAATAAAGCCTTCCTAATGAAATATATATCGTTTTAATAAGTCTTAAAAATTGTTTGTTATATAAAATATAAATATAACTCATTATTTTAACAATTTGACAGCAAGTATCTTTTCGAATTGTCAAAATAACAGTAATTACAGAATAATTAGGAATGTCTCTTAAATAAACTTAGGCTTTACAATCTTCACGTGTGTATCGTGTGTGAGTGTATTGAATTGGTGAATTGGTGTTACCAATTCACGACTGTTATTGTACAATTTTTGGCGGCCATACTCCTATAGATTTTTTTTTTTTGAAGAAATAAATAAAACTTGAAACTATTAAACTAAAAATTATTATAATCACAGCACAGCCAAATATAACGACACATTATGTTGAGATCAAAATCATAAATTAATATTTAATGTGTCGACGAGGACCTATAGTTATCATCAATTACACTGAAATAAAATCTAGTAACAATCTATGAAGTCTTTACAAAATCTAGGAATTTGAATATAAACTAAGTAATGTACTGTTACACTTCTTTGAGATTAGTGAATGAATGAATGAATGATTGAATGAACGATTGATTTAATGAGAGAGTGATATTATTATTTATTTGCAAGAAAATAGGTAGCTAACAATCTTAAGATCTATGGGTTTCAATATATTCGGCATTTCAGCCGTGCAAATATTCAGATTTTACATCTTGAATATACTTGCATTCAGTACACATTTAGTAATTAGCAATAACATAAAAATACGAATAGTAAGTTTCATTCAAATTCTTGTTAATACTCATACAATCCCTCGTAAATGCATGATGAATAATAGCACAGTGTAATTACTTACAGAGGTTTTTCACCCATACATTTGACTGGAACTAAGAAATGTATTTATTTTTGAGTCTTTACATTTTACCTATTTATGTACTGAACTCCAGTATGGCAGTTCGGGGAAAAAGTTCCGACCACTTCGTTCGCACGATCGCCCCGAAAACGCTCCTGATGGCAGATCGACTGAACTGACTAGAATAGTATATGTTTTAATCCTTGTACATCTTCCAGCACTGGAACATGTCCGCCTGGCCGTCACACGCTCTCGACCGAGCTGCCGATACTGCCACCTACACCTGCAGATCTTCCCGGAACTTGGCAGGACCATCTGTTAATAGCACCACTAAGTTTGCTGTTGAATGTGAGCATAATTTAATAATCACCTCAAACATCAATTTGAATCTTAGATAATTATAAAGTTTTGGGAATATAAAATCAATGACTTTCCTTCCTCAGTCAGGTCATGTGAGGACACGTACCACGCAGAATAAGTGTCCGCAGTACTCTAACTTCGGACACTTATTCTGCGTGGTCCTCACATGACCTGACCAAAATAAAGTCTGAACTTTAAAACAGACTGTGACCTCTGGATCACAGTTTAATTTAAATTATATTATTAAATTTAATTTAATTACTAAGCCTCCACTGTCCGTCCGTCTGTCAGCGGGCTGTATCTCATGAACCGTATTAGGTAGACTATTGAAATTTTCACAGATTGTGTATTTCTATTGCCGCTTTATCAAAAAAATTATAAAGTAAAAATTTAAGGGGGACTCCATACAAGAAAAGTGCTTTTTTCGGCTCTTTTTGCTCGATCTTAATACAGTACGGAACCCTTCATGTGCTAATCCGACTCGCCGTTGGCCTGTTTTTTTTTAAACATTATTGGCGTTTAAAAGTGTTTGTATTTGTACAAACACACACACAGAAAAAATAAAAAAGTATACATGACAAAGTTCAAATTCCTTTGTAGATAAAAAAATTATTAGGTTGTTTTTATGACAAACGGTTATTCAAAAGTCATCCTAGAGTACATAATGCTAAAGTGGAGTAATGTAAATGAATGTAAGCTATCTAAAATTCTGAATTAAAGTGTACTTATGTACAGCCTATCGCGGACCACTGAGCTGTTCCGCATCTTATAAGTTCGTCTTTTCCATTATTGTTGTTACAGCAGTAGAATTAAAAGAACTTAAATTGAATTTGTTTTGCAGATGAACCAGAAAACGTCAAGGTAGACCCAGAAAAAGTAAGCGTGACCGAGAATGAAATACCGGCCAAAGTTGTGTGTTCCGCCAGGTAAGCGTTGCCAACCATCATAACTATATGTCGCAGTAAGATGGTTGAAGCCGTTAAAGAGTTTTATAAAAGTAGTCCATAACTGTCGAAGTGCTCTAATTTTGTTACTACGACCATTTCGACGTAGCGCTCGCCGATCGCTCCCGCATCACTGCTCGCTTCGCTTGCTCGGCTCGCGCGTAGTTGGTGACCAAGGTTGAAATTATTAAAAATTATCTACTCCACTGTAAGAATGAACAGAAACTCAATACAATAATGTATAAAACTCAATATACTAATGTAGACGAACAGTGAACACGCGGCCAATGTGACCAAACAACGTGATCGTTCGTTTTACCCTAACCTATTTGGTCGGAGTAACCTAATAGTTATATTACTAGATCGTGCTCATATAATAGTTATATTCATAGTAAGACAGTTATGAACCGCTTTCATGTAACTGTGCCCGGTTCATGGCAATAGGCTCACCCTCTGTTACATGGGACTTAAACATAACTGGCGAAACGTGGCTGTACTATAGCTACATCTCTCAGGCTTGATGTTATGTTATTTAATCCGTCCATCTAGAAATAGCTTGCTAATCTTTGCACTGTGAATGAAATAAAATAATTAATTTTTTAACTGAAAAAAAAAAACTTTAGGAGCATGAGGAACACGGTGTAAAGTTCACTCATCCACCAAAAGAAAAGGGAGAATCCTTCGATCAGTCGGCTGTCGTGTCTGGCGGGCAACTGCCCAGAGGTTGAAGTTGGGAGATTGTATATATGTCCATCGCGCGGTAAACTCTAATTGCGAGATGCAGGATTTGTGTGACGTCAGGATGTTGTGTGACGTCAGTTCTTTGATGCGTAGTTCGCATGTGGCGATTGTAGATGCCGCTACAAGACCATCTCAGATTCTAATGTACCTGGTCCTCACATGATTTAAGATTATGTCTGGAATTTAACAGAGACTGTGACCTCTGAGTTTGCTTGGGTTTTTCTTCTCAGTGTAGTTGGTTAGAAAACTGTAGTTTTAAAAATTATTATTTATTTTGACGTGTAAAAGTGATTTTTACAGTCAATTTGCAGATTTAAAATATCGTTTATGAACAAACTTTACGCTTACAGAGGTTTCCCCATGCCCTCGTACGCGTGGCGTCGCGCGCATCCCAGCAAAACAGCCGCCAAGGAACACGGCAACAACTCCCTGATTCTGTCATCTTCTAACACATTACTATTGGGTCCCGTTCAGAGAAAAGATGGCGGCAACTACACTTGCGAGGCATATAATAGACACGGTTCTGTTAATACTAGTGTATTTCTGGATGTTTGGTGTAAGTAATAATAATATACGAGCATAATTTCAACTTGTATGATTTAACCAATATTTTGATTTCAAAGAGTGTCCATGATGTTTCTTGCCCATTCTTTTCCATAAGAACCTACTTTGCAATGGGCAACTAGTTTCACCATTCTAAGTAGGCACTCAATTAAAATAAATGCTTTAATTTTGACTTGAATAAGGCTTTTCATACTGTTGATCAAAGACATTTATTTGAAAAATTACTTTCTGTTATAAATTTGAAGTCTACTGTGTTTTGTTTAAA
Organism: Agrochola lota; assembly: GCA_947364205.1. Lineage (NCBI taxonomy): Eukaryota > Metazoa > Arthropoda > Insecta > Lepidoptera > Noctuidae > Agrochola > Agrochola lota. Next base: position 14,483,965 of record OX376244.1, on the reverse strand, counting down.
TAATAATGCATGACACCAATATACAAAGTAGATTTAATATAATGTCAGCTGAGTTGAAATCAAACTGCACTAGAAGGCAAAACAATTTTGGTTCACCGCAGGGAAACATAATAGGGCTAATTTTATTCATAACATTAATTCTATTATTTTTCGCAGTTGAGACCTCGCGGCCACGTGACAAATATTTATTGATAACATTGCTTTATGTTTTCTTACAGTTGTTCCTGAATGCGGCATTAAACAGGCCGAAATTAAAGGAGCTCAAACACTCGTCTGCACTTCACATGCTAATCCAGCTGCGGTAAATATATTAACTAAAAAAAATCCTTCTTCTGTGCAGTTTTTATTACTTACTTCGTTTATATACTTAGTATATTTGTTGTGTTTTATCCCTCATTTTGGAAAAAGACTTTGTTCAGTAAAACATAGTTTGAACTGTAAAAGGCTGTATAATTAATATAATACTAATCTTTAGAATTATGTGCAAATCTAATTAGATGAATAATATTGTATTTTAACACCATAATAGATTCGCAGCAATTACTAAGTTGCAACGATGTTTTTGCTCATTTGAGACAATCCAGGTTTTCGAAAACGTGGATAAGTTTTACGAATAAACTAGCGCCACTACTGAGAACGAGGTTCTGGGTTCGATTCCCAAGTCGGGTAAAGTTTTCTTTAAAATCTTTTGCATTGTGATCAAAAGTGTGTTTCGCAATTAAGGTGCGGGTGAAATTTAATACCATAGGTAGGTACAGCTCATCCTGCCTGACCCTGCGGGGAATTGAGGCCTGTGGTTGACCTTCTGATAATTACAATATAAATTTCACCAGGTCTCCTTCACCTGGAAGCTGAAGAACGACAACGACAGCCTGACAGACGAGGTGATCTATCAGTCAGGACCTCAGAGCTTCCTTGTTCTAAGCACCAGTGTTGATGTGTACAGGACTTACCTGTGCTATGCCAACAACACTGTGGGCATGTCCCGCGCCTGCGAGCGAGATGTTATGGGTGAGTCCATTTCTTAGTATGAAGTACAATCACTATTCAAGGGGCTTGAAAAACCGTTTAGTAGGTGTCGCGTGCCAAACCATTAATTGATTTTAATAAACAGATTCATACATGATTCTGAACCCTGAACCCTCAGTTGAAACTTTTCGTCAGTTATAAAAAAAATAATCTGCTATTCCACTGAAAAGTGCAATACCTAACGATACTGTGGTCAAAATGTATGGAACAGCAGATATTTTTTTTAATAACCGACCAAAATTTTTAACGCAGGGTGGTTCAGAATCATGTACCGAATCCATGGTATCAGTATTCGCGTCGATGTCCCTGCCACCCTGTATTATTCCTTTCATGAAACGCATTTTTTTTTCAATACAAATGTTTTTACTAACTTACTACTGGAAAAAATTACGGAATTAGTCACGCAACCAGACCACCAATCAAAGCGCGGCTGCCTTATTATTGTTGTGTCAAGGTGTGGGGAGTGAAAAATAAACTTTTAAATTGGATTTGGGTCTTGAAAATTCTTAAAAATACAATGTTTGTGTTTGATTTCAATCTTATTATCCGATAACTATTTTGTTTGTGTAATTCAGTCACATAAGAGTTGAATTGAATTGAATTGAATTTCTTTATTTTGCATAAGATATGGTACAATAGGTCTTAACTTAAATATCAGAAGTTCCATATACATATCTTGCTTACTTACTATTTGTAGTTGTAATTACAAAGTGAATAGTGTGTCTTTAATTGTTGAAGAAACACTCAAACATGCTTCCTGTATGTTACATTTATGTTACATAAAGGAAGCATGTTTCAAAATAAAAATAAATGATTTTGACCCTTATAGTTAATATTATTAAGGAATTATGTTGACATATCCGCTTGATTTAAATAAATTATTTTTGGCGGTAAAGTTTCGCGGTAAAGATTGACGGTAAATTAGTGTATACAAATTGTTGTAATGCAATTGAATGGAGACACATTCTTTGTGCGCTGCTTCGTAAGGTATTTTTTTTTGTACTCTCTTACACATTTTCCCGCCAGTTCTTATTGTTGTGTTTGTATGATATATTGTTGCAAACCAATATATTTAACTCTGGCAACGACGGCCGTGATGCGCCGACATATACTGTTTCAGGCTGAATATTTTCACTCTTGTGATTTCTGAACACAAAATACTAATTATGGATATTAGGAAAAATTATTAACTAACGTTACATTGTTTAGTTTAATATTATTATGGTGCCAAAAAAATTCGACGTGAAAGATAGAATATTATTAATTATAAATATTATTAAATATTTAAGAAAAATTGGCAACCTTCCTTTCACATATAAAGTTTCTGAGTTGATATAGAATGCTATACCTGTATACCTCTTTTTGAGTAGATTTTTGTTTTTAAAAGACGTTTCAATCATTTTTATTTTTATTGTTCCGCCATAAAATATGCGTGGTTCATTAAATCTGTAGTAAATCCAATTTTCTGGTTTGCAGCCAACTTGGAAAGTTTCGGTAAGTTCAACGGTAGTTTGGGTTTCAGCAATATTACAGCATTTATTTAAAATGGCGTTTATTATTTATTTAAAATATGTGCAAATATTTTAATGAGTATTAACTAAATTTTAAAGAAGCAATCAACAAATTATCTGCTTTTTTACAAGCTTTTATTTAATTAACTTGCTTCATTGGTAGTTTCGGTTCAACGTTTTATCAATAATAATTACAAAATATGATTACTTAACAGCACAGCATAATAGCTTAAAAGGAATTGAAGCACACTGTTTTTTTGTGTATTTACTGATCTTTAAAAAATATTTTGGAAAAATACAAAATTAATCTTCCTCTTGTTTCATAATTCATCAATTATTTAAATATATACAATGTCTCATCGATATTTTTCATTTTTTTTATAATTTTCGGTCAATTACATCTTTCACTGCTGATCTAAGTGCTCTCACTGTTACTTATTTTTACTTTCTTACGACACTTAGCAGTTGTTCCAATTTTATTATACATTTTTAGCCTCATTTCATTTTTACATCACTCACCGGAGGGGCCCTCTAAATCGTTTTTTTTCTACGCTTCGCTCTCGACAGAGCGGTCGTGGTTACCACAGAGTACGGACACGCCTTGGCGGCCGCTGCTGCCGAGTCACCATTTACTCACTCTACGACACTAATGACGAATCGAAACTGACGACTTTGAATGGAGATAATGACAGAAGTAGTGCATCCAACGCATTTTTAGCACCACGAATTATATGAATACCCTAGACGCTGCCGGCACGACGATTCCGTGCTCTGTGGTCCGATCTCTGGACCTGGTGTTCTCGCCTCACTTCTGTCCTTCTAAATCAAATCTTAAATTATTTTCCTATCTCCAGGTACAAAAGTATGGTGGCGTGACCAACAGAAGCTGATGCTCATTGGGGGCATTGCGCTCGCCATATTGGTGATCACGGTCATCCTTTGCATCATCATTATCTGCATCTGCCGAAGGATGAGGGCCAAGTCCAAATGTAAGTCATCTCCCTTTTCTGCTGTTTTCAGTCTGTATGACAGGTTGTATCAGAATTTAGGAATGTAGTTTAAGTAAATTGGAGAGCTAAAGATGTTTACATGTTTGCACGTAATATACAAGTAAGTACGCGAAATAACAGAAGTCTAATTGAAAATAATAAATGTTTTATCAAGTAGTAAAACCTAGGTAGTAAAATGACAGTTACAGTTTTTTATTTGTTTCCCTTTTTGTCATAAATTAATATTGTATACCATATCCCTTACACATTTTCGATTACAAGGCTCACTTGCACGACAAATCACTAAATTTATTTAGCGCTCAACGTATTTAATAAACATAATTCTGTCTCTGACATCTTCAAACGATTGACAGAAATAGAACAATGTTTCAAATTCGTTTAACTTTAAATGTATATAGTGACGTGATACAAACGAGCCCAAATCTTTAATCACTATTATTTTTATAAAGTAACTGTATATTTTACTATAACGAAAATGGGATATAATTATTCTGCATCAAAATATTATTTTTGATCGTCAACGTGTCATAAAGACTGATGGTGATTTGTGCTAGAATTTTCTTTTTAGTGTTGTATTTTTTTGTTAATAATTATTATGTCGTCTGTAATATATACATCTAAATGTTGAGTAACTAATACATGTTTTTTTAATGTCTTTTCTCATTCGAGCATTGTAACAAAAATCTATGTTTTTCATAATTTTTATAATACTCTTCAAATATTCATCAGTAACCTTTTCAAATTTTTTCTCATTCAAAATAGTCATTCATTGTCATGTAACATTAATGTTACTCACATTTTTAGCAATTTTTGTTATTTTTTTGTTGTTTTGCAAAAACTAACGTTTATTTTTTCTTCATCCAATCTTTCCCGGATGCTGCTACTAAACACAACATCGTCAACTAACATACAAACATAGACAATAATCCGGTTGAATTAGAGGAACGCGAAAAGTAAGTTTTGTTTTTCTTGTTTTTTATTATTTTTATCTTTCTAGAATGTCTAGTACTAGTCATTTTATACATCTCTATAGTTTTTTTTTTAATTTTAGGTATTGTTAGAAAGTTTTTTTTTATAATTTTACTTTCTCACTTCACCGATTTTGCTTTTATGTTATATTCTAAAATGATTTTAACTTCTCTGAAAACTTTCTAACAATAAAAAGTGTCTACCCATATTTTTTTATACAATTAAAATATCCTGAAAGCTTAGATCCCTGAATAAATGATATTTTATTTAAAACCAAAATATAGCCTGTAGAGTTAGTTCTTTATGAGATAAATACCTTTTTAGCTATTTTTATTTTATCACACCTAATAATCTTAATTTATTATATTTTTTTATGTACATTCCTTTCTTTACTTTAATATATTCATGCGTTACTAATACCTATTACAAAAAAAGAAAAAAAAACACTTTATTTTTTGTTTATGTAGTAAAAAAATAATGAACATTTTGCAGCTACGCCATTGGTCCGAGCAGATTCATGGCATACGTTATCAATGCCTCCCTCAAGGTCGCCCGTAGTTGTGCCCATGACGAGGTCATATCATTACGACTAGAAGGTCAAGGTCAGACGTGCCCAAGGTCAAAGAGTTTGAGTTTGAGTGAAGCGCTATAATATTATATGCTTGGACCAACGGCTGATAGTTTTGGTTTACGAGTCTTTGAGCGCTAAAATGTGCTGACAGTAATATTAATATCAATGGTTTGACAGTAATGTCTTGTAGATATCATTACGGATTAATGGTGCAATCTGGAAACTCATCTTTATGGTGGCTTTTAAAAGTATTGTTTTTTTATGAACAAAAGAAAAGTTATTATTTTAAAATTATTATTTAATTAATTATAAATATTAAACTAGCTGTCAAATCATTAAAATTAATTCAGCTACACTTTAGCAGCTACGTTGAGCTTGAAAATAGAAAAAATATAGAAGCATGTTTTTATTTCATACTCTTGACAAAATAACACTGGTGTTCATAAATATATTAATTATCATAATGTATTATTGTGTACTATTATTAATAATTATTAATGTGTAGGTTCCTAACCGCACTAACCCCGGATGTTCTCAGATTGACCACAATTAATACTTCAGGTACATTTTTAACAAAAAATGTTACAAAAATTAAAACAGTTTTCAAACATTTTATTTTAGTTGGAGGATGCTTTCTTATTATTTAAATGCTGTTTGGCTAGTTTTTTTGCGCAAAGTGTGACCACAGTAGAAATATTTCGAGTAGTCGACAAATTGTCAAAATTATTTGTACTTACAAGTATTTTATCGAGTGATGCATGAATATGAGATTTCGAAAGCATTCTTCTTGGTACTTCACAATTTTTTGTATACATTTTTATCTAAGTATTGTTTATGTAGGTAGTTTATTTATAGTATATTTTTATTTATTTATTTTATATTGACTACATATTTATATTATTTTAGTTTCTTTAGTAAAAGCGTTATTAAAACATTTTTATTCTCTTTTCCGTACGATAGGATTAGTTCTCGGTATTAAAAATCACGAGTAGGTAAAACTCAACAATATTTTGACTTATTGACTTCAAAATACATTTATACATTCCTTAGTTTAACACATACACCCACCGCATGTACATAATCATTATGTTTTATTTCTTTTTATTTTCAAATTCAGTCCGGATGGTAGCTGTATTAATGAGGTTTCGATCGCGCAGTCAATTATTTCACAAGCTTTGCCTGCCTTATCACCTCGTTTAAACCTATCGTTCAGCCCAAAAACTTGTGACAGAACAAGACTAGTCGATTCACAAAGTTACCCGCACAACTTAGAAATGAACAAGATAGAAGAAAGTCAAGTAACTCCAGAAAACACCAACCAAACAGAAACGAATCAAGAGACTGAGCTACAAACACCGAAACCTGAACCAAAAGCTGATGGGAATAAAGTTCAAACTGTTGTTACACCTAGCAAGTGGCCTTTGAAACCTGGAGTTTTGGTGCACGTTAATTCCAATCATACGCTAAGTCCTAAAAATCAAGCTAGATTACAAGCAGCAACAGCGACTGAAGAATCTAATTTGGGACTTCTAGAAAGAAATAAAAGTGAAGATAAGTCACCACCAAAGGTTGAATATTCAAAGAAAAGTGGAAAACCAAGGCAAAATGTTGTGACGGGTATATTCAAGAATTTGCGTCGAAAAAGCGAAGATTCGGACGATGATAGCGGAAAATATAAGAAAATTAATAAAAGTAACAAAAGGGCAATGTCGCTAGTCAATATGAATAAACCGGGATATGTAGTACAAAAGAATCGACTTAGATCTTTGTTCCAAAGCGAAAAACCTAACATTATTGTTACTGAAGGAGGTAGTTGTTATTTTAAATATAATTATTTTTCTGGATAAATAATGAGTGAGACAATATTTCAAATAATTTCTTATTGATGATCATGACCTTTATTTCCGTCCATATATTTTTGGACTATTTTTACATTAGCCTATTATATGTTTTGTTTGCATTGTTGTATCACACATTATCACCACACACAACACTAATCTCACAACATTCCAAATCTTCCTCATTTTAGTAATCTATGCTTTTAACATTACATTGCTTAGCATGAACTTTTTACGACGACTGTAGAGCCACTACTTAAATTTATTAACAATGCATAAGTTTCAACTATTTTGGTGATATGCCTCGTATTTAAAAAAATATAGAAAAGGGAACTAAAAATAACAATAAATAATAGATGACAAAAATAGTAAATGGAGCTGACCAAAATAGTTTGTAACAATTTTAATTTAAGATCCTCGATTTTGCTTCACGAGCACGTTTTATGCTTACGCTTAAAGCATGATTTTATTTGGCAATATTTTTCAATGTGAGCATGTTTTTAGTTGTGTCGTTCAAAAGGCCTGATAGGATTGTCACGACCAGTGCCAAAGTTAAACCCTTTACTGATGAAGAACCGAGAAATACCAGAAAACGCAAGAAACCAGGTGACAGTGAGTAGAGCATGCTTTTTTTCGCTTGTTTGATGTGTGTCTGTGTTTTTTTTCTTTATACCACATAAGATAATTCAAGACAGTAACGTTTAGAATATCAAATAAATTGATATAATTTTCAAAAAAAAAAAAACACATAGGCAATTTAAAAAAAAAGGAAATCTCAAATTCTTTACTAAATATATAAAAATAAATGTATAATTGTGCATTACCAATTTACATAATTTTACAAATTACAAAAAGCAACCTCATGAACAGTTTCGACGATCTATTTTCACGAGACCCATGAAAATATTATGCTTCAAAAGTTCTCATTGTGTCCTTATCCCTCACAGGCCCACCTTCGAATGGCGTAGATAATGCAGCAAACGGCAACCTTGGAGCGGACAACCCGGGTCTCTACGAGAACCTGCCGTTCCATGGATTACAACAACCACCCAATAAGGTATGTTTGGTGACCATTTTGAAAATGATACTTAATAGTAGTACAACAGGAAGCTAGTTTGGTCTTACAGTAAGGCTATTGCAAAAATAAAGGCTGGAAGAAGTTTTGTGTGGTAAATAACAAGTAAAAAAAAAATTGCCACTTAGAAAAAGAGGAACACACCGTCTAGCCAAAACTTGTGTTACTATTATATTAAAAATAAGGGGTTCAGAAAACAGTCAAAAACTGAATATATCCACCAACAAGAAGTACAGTCAAATATGTTACATTTTTTAATTTTATATCCATCCGTTTCTATTAGAGCAATATATTACTGGAAGACCATAATGCCCCATATAATAAAACTACCAAAACTTACAAATTAACTTTTATGTTGTTTTATTGTTTTGCTTAAATTATAATTTGCATTTTTTTGTTTTTGATTCATGTTTTATTAATTTGCATGTAAAGCCTGTCCAAGCGATACAACCTAGGGTTATCGAAACCAACCCTAAAACATCAAAAGGAATAGCAGCATTACAGAAACAATTGACTACTAACCCGTCGTTTACACCAAGACTAGTTTGCCCACCATTCGTGCAAAATGCTATAGGATATCCAATGGCTTCAAACTCGCAATACACCTATGGAATACCAGTATTATCTCCGATACAACAAATGTACCCATTACATCAAACGGTTTTACTGAACCCTTACTTACCACAAATGCAAACCTCGTTCTTAAAACAATTCCCTACGATAGATGAAGAAATCCCAGAAGGGGACAAAAGAAAATTTTCGTCACTGAACACGAGGGTACATAGAAAGCCACCTCAGTTCCAATCAATGAGAATAGTAAGAAAACGCAACATCGAAAGATTTTATCCTAACACGGAATATGGAGAGAATTTCAATGAAATCAATAACAATAAGAATGAGAATCCTCCACCAGTTACTGAAGATACAATTTATGTGAACTGTCCATCTTTCCTGAGAGTCAAATCTGATATCAGTGGAGTAGAACAATTTGAAAATCTAACTGATTCTATTCAAGTGTGTGATGAGACTGATCTTAATAAATCTACTACTTCTTTAAATAGGCCTGTACCAGCTCCGCGTACTAAAATATCTCCTTTTGTGTCACCTTCAAAAAGTGATCACGTTTACGTCAATCTCTCTATGCCTTTGATAAACACAAAGTTTTCAAAATCCATTGATACTATTGACGCTCCAGTCCGACCAACTAAATCCGCAGAAGATATATCCAATACAAAATTTGAAATCTTTAAGACTGAGGAACCAGATGACAGTGACGAAGAAAAGGACTCTGAAGAAACCAAAGTTGATCTCTCTAAACCAAATATCATCGGAGCAACTCCTAAAAGAAACCTATCTATAATATTACCATCTACTTCTCTAGTTAAGTCAGTGGTGAAGCAATTGAACGAAGAGGGAATAAACAAAGTTGGGTTGCCAAAGAAACAAGTGATACCACCAAATAAGACGCTACAAATACCAAAGTTAACGGAGAAACCGGTACCAAAACGCTCAGTAATAAAACGTAGTCACTCAGTACAAAGTAGTATCACAGTGGACAGTGATAACGGTCAGGTATAACGCTTATTCTCTTTTATTTTCTATTTTATGTTCCTTCTGGCTAACGTGTGTGTTCTAATCACTAACAAACTAATTTCCTTTACAGAATACTAACATACTCCAACAACAGTACATGCAAAAACGTAATCACTTCACAAACTTAAGCAACAAAGGGAAGAACAAGAAAAACTTTCAAATACCACTCCAAAAACATCATAGCTTTTGTTACTTCCAACCCATAAGAGTCGATAAAAGAATCCCTGTTGATCAGGAGAGGTCGTACAATAATACAATAGGACCTCTCATCTACCAGCCTTCAGAAGCACAGTACTACACAAAAACATTAAACAGGACGAGAGAAAAGAACAGTCAGAAGCTAAATCGCTTGAAAAAATCAGAAAGCTTAAGAGAAAAACTATCATGTGTAGGAGTTTATGATAATTATCAAAAACCTGACTACCCAGAGCCTGAATACAATGAATCAGAAAGAAAATCATACTTGCAATTGCTTAAAGGCAACTACATATCAAATTCAACGAGAAACTTAGGACCCGAAAATTTCACCTCGAACTATTCGGGTCCAAAAGACGATAAGCCTAAACAAAAAAAGTTAGTGTACGCTGATTTAGCATTAGGAAACCATAATATGAAGTTTAAAAACACTGTCAATTCTAATAGACATTTGTATGATACGTATACAGTAGGTTCAGATAGTGCTAACAAAGATACTAACTCTAGTTATAATAAGAATATGTCTAGTACTACTCAGAGAAAAAGTGGTCACACGCAACCTAGAAGTGACTATGCTACTCTAAAATTCAATGAGATCGATGTCTGAGAGGTGAGTTTCATCTAAATCTTTCGATAATTATAAGTTTCAAGGCTGATTCTGGTGTTTTTATTAAGACTTAGTAAGTTCTTAGATTCTTGCCTTTATGTATCTGAATGATCTGATCATGTAAATTGAGTTCATTGAGCTATGATTTAAATTCAGATTCTGCCTTTAAACTGAGTTTTATTTTCTATTATCGCTGTCCAAATTCGGAGGTGGCATCTCTTTTCAGTCTATAGAAACATACATTACTATGAAATAGATTCTATAACAAGGCTTTGCAGCAAAAGCTTTACCAGTCAAGATTTTATAAAATAATTGTATACAATTTTGTTTTGAAAATCCTAAAATAAATATTTTAATGGTAATATGTGCCTAAGTGGAATTCTATCTGCTTTCACAGCATGAAATTTCCGACACACCATTTAAAAAGCCTGATAATAAATTGCCTACTGAAATACCTATTCGTAATAAAATATAATACTCATACATTTACATCATTATTCATTGGCTATATTAAAAATGGAGTTATAAATAATTAAAATGCTTTCTAATTAAAACTGACTACAAAAATCGACTACAGCATAATATAAATCCAAGCCTCATTTTATCATTGAAGATGCTAGGTTTTCAAAAACCTGTGATGATAAAAAAATATGATCTCACTTCAACGTTCATAAACGTAAGATAATTCTCGCACACAGTTCGAAAGCTGTCGAAAATCAGAGCTATATTTTTTTTTTATAAACCATCGGTTTTTCATGTAAATGTATGAGATCCCAATAAGCATGTATTCGCAATGTTGTGACGTTTTTATATTTTCTTCTAGGAACGCTTTACCAAGAGTGACACGTACATTTTTTAAAAATAAGGTAATCTTTTTTCCAAATTCGTTTCGGATTCATTTCGCTTTTTTAGTTCATCGCTTTCTAAAATTATCATTTTTCAAAACTTTACTTTAAATTACTCATAGTCGGTAATTTTAATTTTATATACTATTGGCAAATAAAATTAAAATAACACTGGGCTTTTTTAAATCATTTAATAAAAATGTAAAATATACAAAATAATATATTGTAGCTTTGCACTTAACACATATTACCATTGTATTTTATGTATGTTTTGATATCTATGTCTACTTATCAAAAAAAAAACAAAATAACTGCATTCTTACAATTTTTCAATTTTTTTTCGCAGCCATTCAGACCCGAAGACCAATTCATTTATGCAGATGCTGACCTCAAAGACTATGGGCCTATTAATTACAAAGCAGCATCGATCTACGCTCAAATGAAAAAAGTTAAAGAACAACAAAAATTACAGGAAATATACGATAAAGAAGACATGCTGTGATTACGATTTGGTTGTCAAAGAAAAAACTTTTTAAAGATTTTTGTTTTTTTGTGACGAGATATTGCGTGTTTTCAGTGTATTAATGCTGTTACTAGTTTTAAATGGTTGGAAATAATATTTAAAATCTCGTTTTGCCAAAAAAGTATATTTTTGGTGCTTTAAGAAAAACCAGTTGACTAACATTTTTACATCCTCATTTTGCATAATTATTTGTTTATTATTTAAGCAACGAATGTTATCGCATTTTTATCGTTTTCGTATTAAGTAATTTAAATTGTTGACTTGTCATTAATTAAATTTATTTTTTGCATTTTTCTTGTCACATACTAAGTTTGCGTGATTTTTAAATCTTTGGACAACCAAGTGATCAAAGTTGAAAAAATAGTAAAAAAAATATAATGAATAAAAACTATTGCTGGAGATATCCTGTATTTGTACATTTTAGAAGGTTGTCGTAAAAATGTAAATAAAAATAGATTTCTTATATAAATGTAACTACCGAAAGATCTAGTTGTCAGTTTAGTATCAATTTTTTGCTAAATGAACTTTGTTTTAAGCTGAATATTTTAGTAAATAAAATAGATGTTAACTAAATATTTTTGGACAGTTTCCTAAATAAATAAATACGCAAACTACTATAATTTCAAACATCAAATAATTAAATGTGCTTATAAACAGTTTCCGATAAAATTATTTTTAAGAGTCCAAGTTATAGGTAAAGTTACCTACTTTTTTAACAATATTAACATTTTATATAAAAACTTACCGAATTTCACATCCGCAAACTATGACGTGTCTGTAATGGTCAATCTCACATATAATTAATCGTAAACAAGTTATCTGGAATTAATTTTATCAAAATAAGTCAGCATAATAAAATTTTGAGATTGTCTCGCATCAAAATGCACGCACCTTTATTGCACAATGCGTAAAAAGTTCATACATCATTAAATTTAAATCCGTATTTATTTATCGCTATCGGTGCTTTTCTACTTATGACATCATACTTATTAGATCGGTTTTACAGTGCATTTTGTATTAATTTAGCGATTAATTAGAAAAACATTTTTGATTTATAACTTTGCCTGTTACTTGGACAATTTTGTTTAAAATTCAGTTGAATGGTAACTAGCTCTTATTTAGAACAGGGTATTCAGTTGAATCAAGAATGTAATAATTTTGTCAAATGTTTTTAACTAAGAAGTCTATATATTCTAGCAAATCTATCCAATTTAGTATTATTTCTAATTATATTATATTTATCAGAAAAAGCAGTAATGAAAATAGCCAATTACTAGTCTGGTCTTTTTTGTAGCTCAATATATTATTAAAGGCTTGAAGGTCGATTTTTTATATTTTATTTTGATCTACAAAATAGATTCTGAAAACAGCACAGCAATGCTTCAAGTAGTATGACAACACATAGAGATTTTAATATCCGTCCAAGCGGGAATGTCTACAAAGATTAGTTGATTTTTAGCTAAAAACCGTATCTTTGTAAATTTTAGTGTAAATTACATTATCGTGTAAAAAATATTAGTCGAAAGACCTAAGACTATCCAAAGATAGATGAATTAGGGAGTGTATTTGCACGAAAATTGTGCAATCGTGCAAAATTGCACGATCGAGTAGATGTGTTCACAAAATAATCTTAAATAATGGCCCGTAGCGCAATCGGCATTTATATTTTATTTCTCACCGATTTTTGTACGATTTATTACAACGAACAACATTTTTTTATTATAAGTAACAATTTAGTGTCATTTTGTATTTTTAAACTTATCTTTAACATCGCTTTTTAATAACATTGTTGATGTAAATGTGATAATAGTCTGAAATGTTAAAACATTATTGGTTCCGTTAAAAAATGTTTGTACTTTCTTTTAATGGCGCCTTTACAGCTTCAACCTAAGTTTTTAACCACTCTACAATGGTGATTTAAAAAAACTTTGTGAGACTAAAACAATTTTTCGTACTTAAATAAGTTTAGCTGTCTTACTAATGTAAATATAAACAAGGAGAAAAAAATAAAAAATATCGGCGGATTGATTTTCCAATTTTAGAAATTAGATTGATAATTTTTCTTTTTACTTTTTATAAGATTTTTTTTTTAGATTTGGAAAATAATGCTTAAATGATATTTTTCGCCGACATTTTTCTTTTTTTTCTATATAAATAATGCACTAGTAATGCGCTCTATGTGAGTGCTGTGACAAAAGCGGAATTTATTTCACTATTTTAACAATATCAATGAATTTTGTAGTATTTTTTTAAATTATAGTATTGCTGTATAATTTTTGATGAGCAAGAAACTCATTAACATGTAGTGGAAAAGTAGGTACCTAAATAAATGATTTGCTATCTAAATCTAACACATTCAGAGTTTCTTACGCATCAACATAAGCATAAGTGATTAGTGAAAATGAGTACGGTAGACAAATTAATGATTTAAATTATGTTATATGCTCTATTTTTCAATAATTAAATTGTATTATTAAAAAATTTCATACAATATACTGTAAACTATTCGTTTTGGTAATATTTTATTACGTTATTATTAATATTATTTTATGCAATCAATCAACCTTGCTTTTATAAAAAAAAAGATCGTTGTTATGATGCAACGTCTCAAATATTTTAATAATAGTTTTAGTTGAATTCCAAATAAGTAATAGTGAAATAATTCCGCCATGTCGCGACAACGTATAGAAACAAAATATTAATAAAGGTATTAGATGAGGTTTTGTACATACAAACTTGTTATAATATGTCGAATAGTGTTATTAAATTAATTTATGGATTTTTAATCGTTGTTTTATTTCATTGCTTAACTGCACCCTGAGAAGCGTGATTATTGCGCAACAAGGTTATTTTGACGCGTGGCTAAAATCGGAACTTACTTCATCATCTTTTGTCAACACAATTTCTGTGACAATTTCACAAATGTCAAAATTCAAAAGTCATTTAATCAAACTAGGCTGAGAATCAGCACTTTTCGAACGTCAAAATTACATAAGACAGTCTCCCAAAACCCCCACCCTTCACCAGTTCCTAGTGCGTTAGCTGGGTTGTGTTGTAATGGTTACCTACAACGCTCCCCTGACAATGTCATTCAGGCTCCAAAATATTCTTGCAGCACTGGTGTAAACACACACGGTGAAAACTCGCACCAGTGCGAATTTACCAGTCTTTGCCTTTGCTAGTGGTGTATCAGCATGAACATCGCCGACCAGGAAGCGACTATCTATCAACGATTTCTCGCTCAAAAAACGTACAAAAGATTGGAAGGTCCATTGTAAGAGATGCATTAAACAACATTAAAAAAAAACCCTGTCCGATCCGAAAGGGATATAAAGGTACTGCAATAACATTACAGAAAAGTAATAAAAAATATTATTATTATTGAAAATAAAAAAGTTATTGCTATTTAAAATTCTCGTTATTAGTACCAAAATTACCTCAAATCCATTAAAAATTAGCAAATTTTCAACAGAAGTCGTAAGTTATGTCTTGTAGACACCCCGCTAAACGACGGCCGCCCGCGTACCATGTAATAACCCAGTAAAATTCCCCATTGGAACAAAATGTGGCGATTTTTTTTTCCTGAATATCTCCACAAGAATAGACTCTCAGTACCATACTTAACAACACCCCACGGATCGGACACGGTTTTTTTACATGTTGTATTACTATGTGATTGCTGACTGTTCACACCGGCACATATTCGTTTGTGGCAGCGAAAAGAACTATTAAAGAGAGTACTCGCTTGGCTGGCAGAACACTCGCTTTGAGACTCACACTTGGTCATGCATACCGCCGTGTAACCGCTATTCGTTGCTCACCAACTCGATTTTAGTTGCTAGCTCTACTCGCTTCTCGTTGATCACCGGCCGTGGGACAGGTGCCTTACCCCTCATTGCATTTTGCTAGTTTTATATTGGGACGAATATCCTCAAGTTACTATGCGACTTACGCTCGCAGAATAGGTAGTCTTAAATTGGCACGGACAACTAGGAGATGAGAATCATGGGCGGTCAAGTGTCACAAACTACCAGGAGGCCAGAATCAGGAAGAAGTCAGGATCCAGAAATCAGAGGCCAGAATCTTCTACGAATGCTGTATTTTAATCCTAACTTTAATGCCTTGGCTGATTTAATTTTTTTAATTGTTCTTTGTTTTATATTTTTATTACGGACGCTTCTAACGTGCACGTCTTTTTACATTATTCTCACATGTTTAATTTCATGTTACCAATATTTTCTAAAAATATTGGTAACATGAAATGAACAAATTTATTTAAAAGAGTGTCCGTGGAGTTTTTTGCCCATTCTTCTCCATAGGTACCTACCACGCTTTGGAATGGGCAACTAGCTCCATCTTTCTGACTGACCGACCCCTTGACAATTCAAAAGTGCCTGTAATTGGTTTAATTGAAATAAATGCTTTGAGTTTGAGTTTGAACTAACGGCCTGGCCTCGGAGAGCGGGCGTCGCGAACGGCGCGCGGCGGTGCGTCGGTCGGGGCGGAATTCCATGCGGCAAAATTATCACGCCACGGGCGGTAGTGTTCGCTGCCGCTACCTGTATAGACCGAGAGCAAAATGCCTTTATCAAACTTATCTCGATATTGTTATAAGTTAAGATAAGGATATAGGATACCTTTTATCTCGGTATTCCCACGAGATCGAGACTTATGCGGGTGAAATCGCGGGGCGCAGCTATTGTTATTATACCTATGTTGTAGATGGATTTTCGGATCCGCTGTTTTGCAAAACCGTTAATTATTTTACAAAACACCTCCGTTATGTAAAATAGCTGAACAACTTTCAGCTGGATTGCTAACAAAACCTCACGACTTTTGTCAATACATATTGTTAGGTCGTTGTGATTAATGACCTCAATAGGTAAAAAATTGGGCACCGAAGTTAAGGAATTCTTGGTGCACAATAGCCATAAGATAAACACCAATGAAAAGAGCTTTTCAAAGAGAACATAACATCACGCCTTGTTTCTCCGAAGGGTTGGGCAGGGGTGTACCTGTAGCAGGTACACCCACATTTCGCCAGTTATGTTTATGTCCCATTAACAGGGGGCGAGCCTATTGTCATCAACCGGGCACAAATCCAGACCGGGGCTGTTACTGAGAAATTCCAAATAGAAAAAACCCAATAACACTTCGCCCAACCCGGGAATCGAACCCAGGACCTCATGCTCAACAGTAGCGCTTGTAACCACAAGACCAACGAGGCAGTTTCAAGGTGAACCTTTGCTACTTATACAACTTTTGTCAATTGTTAGTCACTTCAGAGTAAATGACTTTAACATTTGATTATTCAAAATGAAACAACATGGTGAATATTAGTTTCATATTTTACTTTATTCCTCTTCTTCTTCTTACAAAATTATAAATTTCGTACACTTAATTATATTGTACACTTAAATTAATAGTATTTACATTTTTTCTTTATAATTAAAATATTTACAAATTTTTATTATCACAGTTTTATTTTTGAAACAAACGCATTCAGTTTTTTTTAGTTTTCAATTGAGTGTGATTCATTCGTGACTTACTAAATTTATACAGTTAAAAAGACAAATTCAAATTCAGTAATATTGCTGAATTGATTCTACTAAAATAACTTTTCGTCTGTTATTTATGTTGTCTTGTTTATTTAGCTAAATAGCTATTAAATGATTCACCACTCTCAGGGCTGGGCAAAGGTTGCTAATTAATTTAATCTAATAAATATTAATTGATGTTTTTTGCAGTGACCACACGGATGTGATCCAAAACAACATAATAATTAGCATTTCTAGACTTATTTACTAAATAAAATGGCTCATGCTTCAATTATGCTAATATTATGTGCCTACCTAATCTCGTCAAAACAAATCATACTTTGAAGAAATTAATTTAATAAGGGCGATGAATCATGGCTGGTCTGAACATAGGCACTACAAACTTTCACGCATGTCCTCTCACTCACACTCGCCACATGTCACATTTTGGGTCCCAAAAAATGTTATTGCGCAGGCTTCTGCGCAAAGTTCGGACCGGCCATATTGTACATTGAATAGTTTTAGATAAAATTGTACATAATTTACAAGTAGCCCGTCGGGATAAATAAAATGTTTTTTTTTTAAAGTTATTGTTTATTGGAGCAGATATGTTTTACTGTTTCTGTTTTTTTAATTTGTAATTGTTGCAAATGTAAATTGAGACATTCTACGCTCAAAGGTATCTTTAGTAAGGACATATCATATAAAAACTTTGACAAGAGTGCAAGATAACGTAGAGGTCTTAAAATGTGTAGCAAATATCGTACAAAAGTATAATTTTGTAATTTAAAGGTATTTTCTATCAGTGATTTCGCGTTTTAAATGCTTACTCTAAAATATACCTAACTTATATACTATAATTATGTACATCTTTTGTTTTTAAAAAAATAACTACTTTTTTAATGTATAATTAAAATACATGATTGCTGTTTTATTTAGAAGAAAAAACATTAGGTAAGACTGACACAGTTTTTTAGGAAAACAAGTCATTATTTTAGGTTTTGATTGTCTATGAAAGGTTATAAGGACTTATTTATCATATGTTATTTACTTATTTATCGTTTACGAAGACAACGTTGAATCAATTACAGCAATAGGTACTTATGTACAAAACATTACCAATACATGCACAGAATTTTCAAGATATTTTTAATACACAAAATACCACATAACTTTGCCTTGCTAATAAAAACTAAGTGCAGAAAAACCTTCTTACTTTTTTCTATCTTTAACTTTTTAACAAAATATTGGTTACTTTTTATACTTTTAACATTTTTTTTTTCATAAATGATTTTTCCTCTTAACCTTTCAAAGACGATCTCGACAACCTTTATGAGCCTGTTCTTAAAAATACTTATTGAGACTGGTACAAAAATATTAAGAAGTCATTAATTGGTAGGGATCCTGCCACTACTTTATTTAAATGCAAAGTGACTTCTTAATTCAATCAAAATTCAAAAGTCAGTCATTCCAATATTCATACACCCGAATTTTCAAACAACACTCAACTTAATGACGTAACTCTAAGTATTTCCGTCTGTCAATGTAACAATGACAAGTTTTCCTGTCTGTCAAAGTAACAGTGACAAGTTTTGCTGTCTGTCAAAGTAACAGGGACTAGTTTTTCTGTCTGTCAAAGTAACAGTGACAAGTTTTTCTGTCTGTCAAATTAACAGGGACAAGTTTTTCTGTCTGTCAAAGTAACAGTAACAAGTTTTTCTGTCTGTCAAAGTAACAGGGACTAGTTTTTCTGTCTATCAAAGTAACAGTGACATGTTTTTCTGTCTGTCAAAGTAACAGGGACTAGTTTTTCTGTCTGTCAAACTAACAGTGACAAGTTTTTCTGTCTGTCAAAGTAACAGGGACAAGTATTTATCTTGTAAATAACTTGAGACTTAATAGTGCCTTAAAACTGATTTATGTTTGACATTTCGGCCAACTTTCACACACTTAAACATAACTTAAAAATACCTAAATCCGGTAGGATGGGTGGATCAGTAGAAGTCGTACTGTCCTCGGCCAAAGTACACATAGTCCGAACACCATTTCCTGGCTTGTAGGTCTGTTGAGCAGCATGCTGGATAGGCTAGTTTAGATTTTGTTAGCTTGGCACATCTCTGGCAGAGGTCAAGAAGCTCATCCTGTAACAAAGAGAAAGAATTTGTTAGGCTTGTATATATGTTACTCTATTATGCATACTAGGCACAAACGAGCCACCGGCCACAACCACTGGTGGCTGTCGCCTCTTGCTGCGGTGTTGTACTGCTGTAGCGGGTGGCTGCCACCGGCCACACGTGTGCGAATTCATACAAAACGTATAAAAAAGCATGTGAGTTGCTTGTCGCTGGGGGGCTAAAAGTGGCTGTGGCCGGTGACTCGTTTGCGCCTAGCTTAAACAGCTAAACGATTTTAGAGTCGTCTTAAAAAACATG
Organism: Agrochola lota; assembly: GCA_947364205.1. Lineage (NCBI taxonomy): Eukaryota > Metazoa > Arthropoda > Insecta > Lepidoptera > Noctuidae > Agrochola > Agrochola lota. Next base: position 14,464,230 of record OX376244.1, on the reverse strand, counting down.
TCCCTGTCCTGCTGTATGCCTAGTAATAACTCATTATGATAGAAATTAATTAAAATATTCCATGAAGTCGGAAGAAACCACACAATCTACTGATTACTTTACGATTTTAGCACAAATTGATAAGAATTGACCTAATTATTGAGCAGACGCGTTTATCTCTAATTTACGATAAAATTGCCAAATTAATTAAATAAAATGTGTGCAAAATTGAGGAAAAAAGAGCAAATCATGTGGTTTAAGACGCTTGACCCTAAGAAGTGATAATGATTACTTGATTTATAATTAGCTTAGCAGCAGCATGTAGAAGCAGTCATTCTAAGTGTGTATTAGTTATGACTTTTCATAAATCATCATCTGCCTAGCCTTTTCCCAAGTATGTTGGGGTCAGCTTCCAGTCTAACCGGATGCAGCTGAATACCAGTATTTTACATGGAGCGACTACCTATCTGACTTCCACAACCCAGTTCCTGGGTAACACGATACCCCTTGGTATGACTGGTTGTCAGACTTTCGGGCTTCTGACCATACGTAACGACTGTCAAAGGTCTACAAATGACAGCTGGGACCAACGGCTTGACGTGCTTTCCGAGGCACGAAGAAATCTCGGTATGTAATGGATACCCATCCACGCAGCGACCTCGGCAAGCGTTGCTTAACCTGGAAGATCTGACTTTTCATAAATATATACTCGTAAATCTATAAACAACCATGTACAAAAAAAAAGTTTTTAATCTAATTTATAGTTTTTTCTGGTCTTAGACCCGCACCGGGCCCGCGTGGCCCACGGCCCTCTCCCTCTCTCTCACAAATAGTAGGCCTGTGTCCCAGCAGTGGGAAGATTATAGGGTGATTTTGCTAATGTTGCAAAACAAGGCTTTGGCTAAGAACTTAGTCCATAACAGAGAAGGAACGAGCATTGATACACTTGCTCACAGTAAGTTGTTACAGTTTCGTTGAAAATATTAGATAATTCCGATATTTCAGTATAATTCATGCCTGAAAAGAAGACTGAAAATTTATTTTGTACTTACATCTGTATGACATTCAGCAGACTCTGTAAAGACCCCGCTGCCGGGCGCCAGCCATGGGGGTCGCGCGGTCGATTCCCTGACGAGTATCGCCAGGCACAGAACCAATAGGACACAGGCTATCGAGTACGTCTGTGGACAAAGAGAAACAGAATTAGAGTCATTGTACATTTTTAGAGCTTGTGAAATTTTTAGGCTAGTATCCTACATCAATCCGGATTGATTAGACAATTTTTTTGGAGTCAAACAGAACAATCTTAGTAGGGAAAATAAGAAAGAGATAAAATAAACAAAAACTGGATACTCCTCAAGACCTGAAGCTGCTATACTTACTAATTTTATTTTTGAAATTAGTAATAATATATATTTACTAACTTTAATAAAATATGAAAGGGGTTAAGTCTGTGCTATGATACTAATCCCTACACACGGATTAGTATCATAGGCTCCCCATTCAAAGGTGTAAAACGATTAGCCAGCAGCTACTCATAAATTATTACAAAACCTGTCACAAAGACACCTAATCAAAATCGATATGTCTTACGATACATCCATTTTGGTTCCACAACGCAAAATTCAAGTGCTCATCCTAATAGTTTCAATATTAAACTTTCCTACTGCAATATCTTATTTCATAATCGTAGTCAATCGAAAACCTTTCAAAGTTTTATCATGATCGTCCAATTTACCGTAAGCTTTTAACAAAACCATTATTGTAGTACCTACAATGACATCCTGTAATACAAATCTTCTAAGTACCAATGCACTAACAAAAATTATCACCAAATGATAATGATTGCACCATAGTAACGCCATGCGATAACCCGTAGAATAGGAACCGCACTGATTTGTAATAATACAATAACTTTATCTAAAACAATAATTTATTACAATCACTTATATAAACAGTGATAATTAATAATGATAAAAAGCTACTTGGAAAATAGGGCATTTGTGTTTGTTAGTCTAATATAGGTTATTTCAATCGATCATGGGTCATGACTTGACGTAAACAAATTTGGTACGTACAAGGATGAAAACCAGGTCAAGAAAATAATGATTTTGTAATGATTGTGGTCTAAAGGGCGTTTTGTGAAGCGATTTTTTGGCGTTTTGTTGGCGTAGCGATTGCGCAATTGTTGACGTCATTGCAAAATGCACATGATGCCAAAATTGACATCACAATACTTTTATTTTTATAAATTAAGGTAGTCGGTAGTGAAAGAGAATTGAGAAAAACAATACCTCATATAATACCTACCCAATAGGGATGATGCTTGGGTAAAAAAAAGAAATTATATTTAGTCCGTCAATCAGATAATAAAAAAATATTAGACACGTATTTTTTGCTTTATCATATTAATAATTAAATACTTGGATAGAAGCTCGCTACGTCACAAGTAAGTATATCTAACATCTACGTACTCGTGACGTCATGGATTTCTTTCGATTACGTAAAAAAAGAAAAAATATGTGTCCATTTTTTTTAATAATCGTCTATACGGATTTTTTTTTGTGATCTTCTCTATTAGCATGTGTAATTTTAAGGCTGACGCAGATTGAAACGGGCCTCGCCGCACTGCAAAAATACTCCTTAGCACAACACACGCGGACCGCACGGCACTTTTTTGTATTCGAAAGCGATTCGATACGGCTGTAATGTGCGCTTAGCCTTATCGATAATTCTAACTTATATCCTACTATATAATATTATTATTATCATACTCTTCTACTTAATATTATAAGTGTGAAATTTTGTATGTTTGAATGTTTGTTACTCAATCACGCAAAAACGGCTGAACGGATTTAAATGAAATTTGGCACACAGATAGTTTATAACCTGGATTAATACATAGGATACTTATTATCCCGGTAGTACGTTCCCGTAGGATAATTTCCGACCTCGAAAACGGACGAGACCTCTGGCGAAAGCTAATATTATTATAAATGCGAAATAGAGTTATTTTGTTTTTTGTTACGCTTTCACGGCTGAACGGATTTCGATGAAATTTGATACATGTGTAGAACACGACCTGGAAAAGGACATAGGCTACTTTCATCCTGGATCTCAGACGAAGTCCCGGGCAAAAGCTAGTATTATGATAATGATGACATTGTCGAAATATGACATACCACATTTTTCAATGACAGCAACGCAATGCTAAACTCAGTAATCATGAATCGGAAATCAATTTCTAAATCGAAAAAAAATGCGCGAACTCTTAATATCCTTAGTACTGAGGTTTTACTTTAGAGGCGCTTGTGGCTAAATGATAACAGCCGTACGGGTCAATCGAAGGTTGAGCTACGCTAGCAGCGGTTGGTTCGTAGAAGGGTGACCATATCATTACATATCGAGACCCCTCCGTGCTTCGGAAAGCACGTTAAGCTGTTTCATTAGTAGATCTTTGACAGTCGTTACGGGTAGTCAGAAGCCCAAAAGTCTGACAACCAGCCCTACCAAGGGCTATTGTATTACCCAGTTACTGGGTTGTGGAGGTCAGATAGGCAATCGTTCCATGTAAAATACTAGTATTCAGCAGCATGCGGTTACACTGGAAGCCGACTCCAACATAGTTGGGAAAAGGCTAGGCAGATTCATTTACTTAGGTCTTATTTTGATATTTGAGTGAGATCGCGAGGACACACGAAATAAGCTCCCCATCTCATTTATCTACCAGTGCAACAATATCCTTAAAATATAGTAAACAAGATAACAATCAAAATAAACAAATAGTACTATTGTAACCCAATTGACAAAAGTAGTTGTCAATTCTGATAACAAGGGCTTAGTAGTCATTAATTATGATAAGAACGAAGCTGGGTCCATTGCTGATGCAAATAGTACTATTGGGAAGATGTAACCTAGTTTGCAAGAGTAGTACAAGTATATATTGTTATGATCGACACCGATTTGGAATCTGGTACAAGGAAAATGTGTTCGAATACTTCGATTGAATGGTTTGTAGGTGCATAAGTTGTATTTGCTGTTTGTGTCAATGGAATTGGGTGAAGTTTGGTTACTGAGGTAAGTATATTATGAATATCTTGGGATAGGTTGGCAGTGCTTAATTGGCTTCTTCTCCATAGGTACCTACTGCACTTTTGAATGGGTATCTAGGTTCAAATTTCTGACTGACCGATTCCTTGACAGTTAAAAAGTGCCTGTAAATGGTTTGAGTTTGACGATTATTTTGTGTCATGAGTATAAAAGAAAGAAAAGAAAAATATTTTATTTGGGACACGCACAGGGTGTACAAACAGTAAATAATAATTTTAAAAAATAAACATAAAAGGAGCATTTAAAAATTAACAGAATAATAACGACCTGTGCGAGGCCAAAAAGGCTCCTAAAACGCACTGATGCTATAAACAGGTATCTGAATTTGCTCTTAGGTATCATGCGCATGAGCAGATAGAAATACTTTGATAATAGGGATGTTGACTGAGAGAAAAAAAACTGTTTAGTCCGCCAGTCAGATAATAAAAAAATATTAGACACGTATTTTTTGCTTTATCATATTATTAATAAAAAAATATTTGGATAAAACCCATTCAAGTTGGGCTCGCCACAACACAAGTCAGTATAAAATCTACCGGACAGTGACGTCATGCCACATTTTAACTCAATGTATTTCCGTATGTATCTTTTGATTAAGTAAAAAACCGGCCAAGTGCGTGTCGGACCACGCACAATTTAGGGTTCCGTAGTTGGGATGAATTTATCCCAAGAACAAACTTAACATTGTAGTTGAAAAACGTATTCTCCCATACGGAATGTATGGGAGATCATGTTTTTCAAACTGCAAATTTAAGTTGGTTGATTATTTCTCGTTAACCTGTACAGCCTACTTAGCTCTCATAGTTTTCCTGATACAACTGCTGTGAATTTTTTCGCAACTCCAAGTATAACCATTTAGCTAGAAGGGGGGGGACACTTGACTCTAACAAAAAAATTCAGTTAAAAGCTTAATATTTCACAAACGGATCCCTGAATCTAAAAGTGGTTTTCACAAACTCCATATCCCTCATATATTCCTCTATGAGGAAAAAAAAACATCCCCACTTTACGTGTAGGGGAGGTACCCTAAAAAATATATTTTTCTTGATTTTATTTTTTTACCACTTTGTCGGCATGATTAATATGTATACATATGCCAAATTACAGCTTTCTAGTACTAACCGTCTCTGAGCTAAGCCGCGGACAGACAGACCGACAGACAGACAGACACACAGACAGACAGATGGACATGGCGAAACTATAAGGGTTCTTTTGTTTACTACGGAACCCTAAAAAAAGAAAAAATACATGAACCACATTTTTTAATAATCAGTCTGAAGGTAAAAAAAAAAATTGTCAACATCCCTATTGAAATAAATAATAGAATTCAAAATTGATCTATAATATTTTCATCTAATATCAATGCCCTTGTCATCAGAATGTATGTATTGGTTAGATTGTCGGGTCACGAAAAGAATGAATGAAAGACACTTGCACGCTGATTCAAAACGTAGATCTCTATGGAGTGGAACGGGCAAGAAACTCCATTGACACTCCTTTATTAAATCAAGATAATATTACAAAATCTTCTGTACAGACTTATATCTTTTATTTTTATTAAAAAAGAAAACGTGCGAGTCTAACAGTAGTCGCTTAAGATGTGTAACATCTCACCTTGGTAATAAGCAACATTAAAGGAGCGGGGGGCCTCGTTAAAGTCGTTTCTGACAGCCAACTCTAGCACTTTTTTTTTTCTAACTGAACAGATAGCTGTGATGCTGGGGAGTTTGTTGCGCCGCTTCTTCCCAGCTGAAGCACTAGGAAGTGGTGAAGGATGGGCGTTTTGGAGACTGTCTTTTGTAATTTTGACATTCGAAAAGTGCTGAATAACTATAATAACTAACTAGGCTGTAGTTTTAATAAATCACTTTTGAATTTTGAATTATAAATGCAAAAGAACAAACTCATTGTTCTTTCACGCTAAAACGGCTAAACGGATTTGGATGAAATTTGGCACATGGGTAGACCATGACCTGGAATAGGACATATGATACTTTTTGTCCCGATAATCCCGTAGGATAATTTCCGACAAGCACGCGGGCGAAGCCTCTGAAAAAAAGTAGTATAAAAATAAATATTAATTAAAGACTGCTCTGTCTGACTTAATAGTTAAAAATAAAAGATAAGTAGTCTGATTAGCGGGGTCAGTTGAGGTCTGTATTAATTATCTATTCTCGCAAATTGCTAATTAAAGGTAAAAAAAACATCTTCAGTGTTGCTTTTGCGTGTTATTTTATTCTCTTATCTTGTAGGGAGTTATATGTAGAAAGGAATCATGTGGAAAATACCTCGACAAGTATAGATTCTTAAATTCATCCGTTGCATCCTGCACGCGTAGCAGGACAACCATAGAAACGGGTTTTGTCTACGCAAGAATAAACATAATGACAGATTGTGATTATATATCTGTCATTTTGTCTATTCTTCCGTAGACAAAACCCGTTTGTATCGTGGTCATGCTAAGCGTGCTGAGAGCCTCTGCTAGTGGCAACCATAGTCACAGTTTCAAAGCTTTTTGTATTTCTTTATCGATATTCAACAGGATTGACATAAGGTTGTCGATAGATTATGTCAGTCCAATACATTCTGGACTTTTTCATCTTCGTTATCGCTGATTGAATTTCACTTTGCCTATGCCCTCTGGTCAATCAGCCCCGCTACCATCTTGCATAAATGCAAAGAGCAGTTGATTTTTTTTCGAATGGTGGCATCGAATCTGAGATTGAACTAAAATTTTAAAAATAAAGTTACATTTTATTTGTGTGATTTTATTTATTTGAAATGAATGAATTCTTTCTAATGATTTCTAGAGGTATAATTTGCAAAGACGTATATCATAAATTTAAACGTGATATTATTTATATAATATAATTTTATTAGTTTTTTTTTTTCATTTTACAATTTTACTACTTATAATTTATGAAATTGTTGTGCCCGACAGGGTCCATGTGAACTTTATCATTATTATTAAGACCTTATAAACACATGTAATACGCAATAAAGATTTGAATTTTAATATGAATTTGTTTTTATCGGTACCCAATCACATTATACCTAATCAGAGATCAATGCTTTCATTGCATATCATATAATTATTTGGGATGGTCTGCTCCATAAATCAATTAATAATCATAATAATAGCACTTAATCACTAAGACAAATATATATATATATATAATCTCGTAAAAACTCGTGACACTATGCAGCGTTTTTTTTTTTAAAATAATTGTTTATGTGAATGACAGGTAATATTGATATGGATAATGAAAGTTACATAATGTAGATAACTTCCATATCGTCACGTCTTTTTAAATCGAGATAGCAGATTATGATAATTCTCGTTAGCCTGTATAAAGTAATTTTGGCGGCACTCATATCGTTTAAACAAAAAGCGGCCAAGTACGAGTCGGACTCGCACACCACACTACATATTTCTTTAACACGTTTCTTGCGCCATAAAATGAACGTGTTAAAGAAATATGTAGTGGGGTCCCCATGACTCCCTTTAATTTTTATATTCATGTTATTATTATTATTTTGTTCCTGGAAGGCTTAGATTCACAATTGGACCCGGTAGGTGGCGCTGATCGGTCAGGACAACGTCTGTCAGGTCCGCTATGTTCAAATAAATAATCTTTAACCTAAATAAGATGTATAGAACCTATTTCAGTGATGAAACTCACCATTGCGACCACTAACGCCAGTAGCACACCTCTGCTGTGAAACCGTAGCAGCGAAACCGCAGTAGTTCAATTCAACTGGCTCGCGTCATGTTCCGCTACTCGAGTTCCGCTCATCGAATTTGCGAGCCAGCTGAATTGAACTATTCCGGTTTCGCTGCTATGATTTCGCGGCGGTGATGTGCTACCGGGGTAAAACAAAGAGGCGTTCAATTCTTTATGTTCATAAATAAATAACTGAACTAAACCTTTGTTACAATTTACTTAGAACAATCGCTAATTATCATAAATTGTTACTCTTTGATTCGTAACATCTTCTTCATCAAACCGCTTTAGTCTGGATTGAATCCGGTACACTGATAATCTTATCTTTTGGCTAAGATTATTAGGAGTGGACCTTATACTCATGCACGATTTACAGGATCTGATGTCATCAGCCACGTGTTGACACGTGAGGAATTTAATTGCACATTATTCAATAACAGATTATTAATTTTCAGTCTAAATTTCATGCAGTTCATAATCAGCTTTTAATGTTCCCACTGGTGGGACAAAGGCCTCCTCTCTGAGAGAGGCAGCGGGCCGTAATCCACGCGGACACAGTGCGGGTTGGTAGATGTCACATGACTTCGATTTTTTGGCTCTAGGACATGCCGGTTTCCTCCCGATGTTTTCATTCACCGTTTCGAGAGCAGTGGTGATGAAATTATTTAAGCAAAGTAAAGTACGTACAACTCGTAATTCGTGGCCGTTTCTAACAGGCTACCACTGATCCTGCGGAGTTTGCGTACCTAAAGTATGAGCGAAACATACCTATAGATTAAAGTTTTTGACGATACGCTAAGAAGTAGCCTGCAATAAAATTTTCGAAAGAAGAGCATTGATTACTATGGACGACCATAGTAACATAATATCACGCCTGTAATTCCCAAAGGGTTCGGCAGAGGTGTACCTATAGCACACCCACATTTCGCCAGTTATGTTTAAGTCCCATGTAACAGGGGGCGAGCCTATTGCCATCAACCGGGCACAAATCCATACTCCTGGCTGCTATTGAGAAATTGCTAATGGAAAAACCCAATAACACTTTAACTAACCTGGGAATCGAACCCAGGACCTCATGCTCAGAGCACTAGCGCTTGCGACCACTAGACCATGAGGCAGTTAGTGTTGGTGATTTATGATCAATGAGTACAGCATCCCAATCTGAAAGATTTTGAAAGAAATTCCTATTCCATTGGTTCATACTTAAAAAAAATCCTGCTCGACAGCGTAAATAACGCAATGAATGTTGTCGAATCGTCAAAATGAAAGACAGTATTACAGTTTACAGATTGTGAGTGTGTTACGCAATAACCCCGCTGGTCTTACGATCTTTTCCTCCAAAGAAAGATTTTACAGTAGGATTTGCAATCGTATCATTTACAAATAAGATCTTCCTCCTGTTTTTAAAGTAAAAACAGTTCTTTTTAAAAGATTCTGCGTAATATTTTCTAATAGTATTGTTTTTTTTTGTAATTAAAATTGTAAATACACAACAACTGATAAAAGTAACAGGTATGTAAGTAGGTACCCATAAACCTGCTTCGGCCATAAGGCGTGGTCACTATAATCAAAGTGCGGCGGAGCTACAGCTATCAGACCTGCGTCCGCGACGGTATAACCTACATAATCTCAGAGAAAACGGTGAAAAAAAATACCGCCTACCGCCACGCCCCGCCAAAGCTCCGCCTATTACTTTGTGCATCGCTAATTGGTAATTAATGCACAGTGCACACACTACATGCTGGGTCAAAGGAGATGTACGTGATAATGCACAGGTTACTAACATTTCTCTCAAATGACTTATTATAATTATACGAATGCCAATTAAAATAATTGAGTTTTATCGCTAGAGGTGAGCAGAATACATATGCAGGTTATTGCGGAGTTGCTTATAAACTTCAATGCGTATAGTTTTCAGTCAATTATAAGACAAAACTATTTTTTTCTACGCGATTGTGTGCCAAGATGAAAGGAAGCAAAAACAATGCGCTTAAACCAAACTAGCTATGAATAGTTGCCTACTTTACTCTGCACAGAATAGTGCAAGTCACCATCTTTATCTATCTTTTGATTTCCCAACTTTGTTGGGATTGGGTTTCAGTCTAACCGGATGCAGCTGAATACTAGTATTACACATGAAGCGACTGCCTATTTGACCTCCGCAACCCAGATACTGGCTACCACGATACCCCTTGATAAGACTAGTTGTTAGACTTTTGGGCTTCTGACTGAAATGAAATGAAATTATTTATTCTGTAAATAGGATATAGGAATCACTTTTACACGTCAGTCAGTTTTACACTTTTACAAGATAGATGAAGTCGGCGTAACGACTGTCAAAAATCAAAAAATGACAGCCGGGGCCAACGGTTTAACGTGCTTTTCCTTGGTAATACTATAAAGAATAATTATTATACAAGTCACCAGTACTCTAATTGCGTAATACACGATCAATAAGAGTCTGAATCGTTTTGAAACAAATTGCTAATCCATTGCTTCATAAGTTCGAAAAAAATCTGCTCAACAACGTAAATAACGCAATGAATGTTGAAACAGATTAGTCGTAATAGTTTAGGAAAATGTGTTGCGTAATTAGATAGCTGGTTTGAATACACCTTTTCACAAATACGGCATTCAATTAAATATAATAAATAAATTTAATAAATACTCTAATTTTAATTATTGTAATAGATAAAGGAATGATTAATGTAAGTAATATTTCAATCAAATGGATATTAGAGAGAAAGAAGAGAGGGGGAAGGGGTTAGAGGTAAGATAATGGCTTAAACAACTTTTCTTATATGTATGTATCACCTTATTACCCACATTATTGATCAGTTTTTTTATTTATTTTATTTGATTGTAGAGTTCTTTTACACCTAACTAAACCTTTCCAAATAATGTTTGCATTTAGACCGTTCTTTTTTGGAAACAATATTATGATTCAAAACTTTCTAAGGAAAGTTTTGCTCTATTTTAGATACCTATTCTTTTGTTTATAAGTAAACAAAAGAATAGGTATCTAAAATAGAGCAGACAAAAACAATGCTGTTTGGATTAAGATAACAATAGTCTGTTATTGTGAGCTGTCGCTAACAGCCAGTCTGAACACAGCATGGTAACTAGTTAAGTGAGATACCATTTTATCTTTAAACTTTAACACCATGTCTGGGCGTGTTAAAGGTATATATTTTAGTATTTTGGTTTTGTGTTCCAAGTCAGGGTACGAATTTTTGAAGATCAACCCATGGGATAATTAAGTAACACAATTACAGTAGCAATGGCTTTCATTTCGACGGTTCAACAACAGATTATTCGAACATATGAAGCAATGTATTAGCAATATCCTTCAAAAATCATTCAGATTGCGATTGAAAGTATGTTGTGCAATTCGGGTGCTGATCATCTCTATAAATTGATGAATTATTCTTTTACAAAACAAGGAAGCAACATTTTATAGCTTTGATCGGATGGTCGAAATTTTCAATTCATAATATACCTACAAAATTATTAAATGAATGTAAAAAGTATACCTGCTGATAATCAGAAGGTATTTATAATTTTTCTCAACTTGTCTCTAAAATTCAGTTTCAACTAAATTGCATGAAATGAAATTGATTTACGTTAAACAAAATCACGACACCTGTAAAAGCCTTAATTCGATTCGTTTAAAACTGACCAACTGCGTGTCGGACCACGCACAATGTAGGGTTCCGTAGATATTTGGAATGAATTTATCCCAAGAACAAACTTAACATTGTAGTTGCAAAAAATATTCTCTCATACATTCCAACTGCAAATAAATTAATAAATTAAATTTATTTACATTACACGTCCATGTTAGGGTCACAAATTAATATGTGTACTAAATTCCAACTTAATCGGTCTATTACATTCGGAGCAAAATGGCTGTGACAGACGGTCAGGTAAACAGACAGACACACGAGGATTACTCGTGTGTCTGTCTGTCTACCTGACCGGGTTACGTTAGGGGTTACCTTAAAAGGTTACGTTTTTTTTAATCAGACGTACAGCACCCTACGAATCCAAAGGTAATTCAAACCAAGAAACAAAAAAAAACAATTTTAAAATTTGAGCACCTTCAAAAAGAATAATTACGAAAAATTATAAACAATAACAAACTATAAAAAAATAAACAACTCACCGACATGACTTTAACTGCCATTATTCCAAAATCGAGAACCACAAAACACAAAATATTCCTTCCGAAAAAATACTAGGTTCTCAAAATATTAATTCCTTAAAAATACCAGGTACGGAAAAAAATGTTTCCGAAAAATAATTTGTCCGCAAAATAATGATTCGAATGAAATACAATAATATTTTTTCTCGTGTTGGTATAACAGGAGGTGCTTATAGCGGCAAGGTTTTAAGCAAAATGATAAGTGCAAACGGTGATTGTTGACTAAATCGTAAATTTATGTAAGTGTGTATTATTTATACATCGGCAACATTGTGACGGCGCGTGCTGTAGCTGTGATATAGATAATATATTTTTAGGGGCCCTTATAGGAATTTAAAAACGCTACTAAAAATTATTGTTGCTGTTACATAAGTTGAGAACGTAACATAAGTTGGACCGATTTGGTTATTTTTTCTTTTAAATTTTTAAATAATTGTCTTTTTTTGTAATAAGTAAGAGTAATATTTACAAGTGGGTCCATAACAACTTATGACTAAATAAAAATAGCAAAATTATATATTATATTCTAACTTAACTAAAACTAAAACTATTCAAAAACTAAAATATACCATCGTAAAAATTCATCCGCATCGCTGTCGACTGGTAATGTGCCCAAGAGACTGGCCGCATTGCCACGTTGTATGGCAATGCTTAGCCTCTGCTCAAAGTAAAAACCAGCTCTTGGGTCACGGGAAGTGTCAAATAGCCGTTTTGAAATTTCATTAAACAGGCCATGAGCACTCGGACCCCACGACCCGAGGATTTCGACCCCAAACGGCTCGAAAATATAATTACCTGTAAGTTTATTATACTTACGCCGCTTGAGGTTTTCTGCAGCCGCAGCAGCAGCACCAGCACAGCACGCCGAGCCAGGAAGATGGGATGGCGCAAGAGTGTCGACACAGGTTGCATCCCACACTAAAGGCCTACCCACCTTCCATGGAGATAAAGACATGCCGTCCGGTCTCTTGCCATCGTCGCGTGCCAAGCCATTGGGTTCTAATATAGCTGGAACGCCGGCGGTGACAAGAGCTCGTCGGATGATGTCGTTAATGTTCGCGTGCCGCGCTAAGCGACCTGCACTTCAGCTGCAAGACAGGCCGTGATGTCCGAGACTGTTGACAACTTCGCCACAGTGACAGCGATGAGGAGAACAACAAGGAGCTCCTAGTCGTAGGGAAGCAGCGAGGCGGAAGGAATTGTCGTCGAACAGAGTGCCTATGTTGTTTTAAATATATTTGTTAACAGCCAGATTAAGGTTTTTACGGAAGAAAAATTGGGAACGTACTCCGGATTTTTTTCAAATTCGGGAAAAACTAAACGTTTTTTTTCTATGGGATTTTTGTATGAACACATGATTGAAGTACAGGACATCGTCCGTGGCCATCATCTGTTGGGTAAACTTGCTAAAAATAGGTGTTGTTATTGATACTAAAAAGCTTCCAACTGAATGTTTTTTTCTTCTTATGGTCTATGGGGGGCCAAGTGGATTAGAAACCTGGAAAAAAAATGTGTGGATTCACCGTATATGATTAGAGTTCAGCAGTAGTATCTAGTGCGCGTCGGACCACGCACAATGAAGGGTTCCGTAGTTGGGATGAATTTTTCCCAAAAATTAACTTAACATTGTTGTTGAAAAAAATATTCTCCAATACATCGATGTACGTCACGGTCAATTGTCCAACTGCAAAATGTAAGTTTGTAATCGCATTTTTTTTAATGTGATAAAACAATTTTTTTTTGTCGATTTTTTTCCTTTACTTGTGCTGTGAAACCTTGGTTCTTGTAAAATTTCATGATTCTAGACCAACAGGAAGTAGGTACGCTATAGGTTTTGATTTATTTGCGAGTGTCAAAATAAGTCGCATATATGGCCGTATTTTTTTATTGCGTTGACTTAGAAGCTTGATTTTTTAAAGCTCCAAGGGACCGTAGATCTACGTATTCGATATTAATTTAAACTTGATGCTTTCACGCGTTCCTGAGAAAAAGGTTCTTGACAGACTGACAGACAGACAGGCAGATAGTTCAACAATGAAGCGATCCTATAAGGCTTCCGTTATTTTCCTTTTTGAAGTAGGGAACCCTAAAAATACATTTGTTAATTAAGATTTTTAAATTTCAATCTTTACCCTAATTGCTTCACATGATCAATCATAATCTGAATCATTTTGAAAGAGATTATTAATCCATTGTTCGAAAAAATTGTCTGCTGAAAAACATAAATAACGCAATGAATGTTGTTCAACGCCCAAAATGAAACATTGTGATTGATCGTATATTACGCAATTATGGTGCTGGACAGTTCCTACCTATTATTCGATTTTGAATAATACTTCTGGTCTTGTGCTCGAATCTTTTACCTATTTCTTTTGACACATAAATTATCTGTGCCGAATGTGGGAGTGTCCGTAACATTTCAGTATTTTGCGTGTCTTGTGGTTAGACCCTGTCTCAAACCCAGAAGTCCCGGGTTCGATTCCCAGTGGGGGCAAAGTTTTCTGCTCGGTTTGGTTGGTGGTAGCCGCGGTAGGACTTATTCCAAGTCCGCCTGGCTAGCTTCCACCATCTTATCTAAGTCTGTCGCCATAACAACAATGTTAACAGCATTGTTGTGTGTCAGTCTTTTTTTTTTTTTTTTTTTTTTAACGTTGCCCCACACTAAGAATTTCTTCTTGTATCGTGGGTGCGTTTACAAACATAGAAACTCACATACACTAACACCCAGACCCGGAAAAACTACTTGCAGATCATACAAATATTTGTTCCGTGCGGGGATCGAACCCGCGACACGTTGCGCAGCAGTCGATCGCTCAGCCACTGCGCCAACCGTGTCGTCGCAGTAGTTAGAGATAAGATTGCCTGCAGTTCCTCTGTGGTTGAGGATTCCGGTCTTCCGGATGAAGGTCGCTTCCACCTTCGGCCTGATCCTCACTTACTATCACGTGAGAGGCAGCCCAAAAACTTGACAAAAAATTTGGTAAATTACAAGCGTTTTTTTGCGTTGTGAAGGCCGCAGAATTCTCCTGGATTCGAGAAGCACAGAACAGGTCGATGTGGCGCTGCTTTAGGGACCTATCTTTGGAGATATGTTGGCAGTGGACGACTTTCAGCTGAAATGATGATGATGACAGGCATTTTTCACAGATTGAGACAGATTCGAATGCGAAGGTATAGATTAGCTACCTGCGTTTGCCGTTGGAGACTTAGTCTTTGGTAAACTGTTAGATAGGTACCATCTAATATACCCTCAAGCGGAGCAAATACTGTTACCTTATGGGTAACTACAGTTTTGAGCCGTTTGGGGTCGAAACACTCGGGTCCGAGTGCGCGTCTTCTTTAGGAAATTTCTCGCCGACTGGTCGACACTTCACGCGACCAGAGGGCTGGCTCGTTCTTTGGCCAAAAAATTAGCATTGCCATTCAACGTGGCAATGCTGCCAGTCTTCTGGGCACGTTTCCAGATGACAGCGATGCGGACGAATACTTCGAAACACTCGGGTCCGAGTGCGCGTCTTCTTTAGGAAATTTCTCGCCGACTGGTCGACACTTCACGCGACCAGAGGGCTGGCTCGTTCTTTGGCCAAAGAATTAGCATTGCCATTCAACGTGGCAATGCTGCCAGTCTTCTGGGCACGTTTCCAGATGACAGCGATGCGGACGAATACTTCGACGACCTAAGTGTCCGTTTGCTTTTTGTATTTATTTGTATAGTTAGTTATTGTATTTAGTCCCTAGTGTAAATAGTTATTTGTGTGAAAAACATAGTCGGGAAATACTTTAAAAAAAAATCGTACCGTGACAGCTGGTGACAGCTGCTGTTGTTTGTTGGACCTCAGTCAATGTCTAACTTGCCTTTAGATAGAGGCTGGTTCTCAATTAGGGCCAGACCAGAAGTTTATAATATAATACTTCGGTCTCGTTTATTCTTAATCGTTTTGTTTATCTAATAAGTGTGTCCTTTTCTCATTATTATTATAATTTAGTGATTTGTCTATTGCTCAAACTCTATCTATAGCTATACCACCACGTGTGTGTGTGTAACTATCTTTTGGCGCGTGTTGAAGATCGGAACTAACGCCGCCATTTTGTTTACCAACAGCCCCCTGTTAACGTCATTTTTTTTTTAGCTTACCTGTATTGTCCCACTGCTGGGCAAAGGTCTCCCCCATACTTTTCTAGTCTTCCTGATGTTGTGGCTTCTCCGGCCAATTTATCAGGAACGAGTACAACTCGTCATGTCTTTATTTAGGCCTGCCCCCGTGACGACGCCCGTCCTCAGGCACCCACTGTGTGACGATCCTGGCCCATCTGTTTAGGGTTATGAGCAAGGTAAGATAAACTCTAATTGCGCGATGCAGGATTTTTGTGACGTAAAGATTTTGTGTGACGTCAGGTCTTTGATGCGTAGTTCGCATGAGGAGATGTAGATGCCGCCACAGATGCATACCATAGGTATGACCCGCCCAATCCCATTTTAGCCTCGCAGACTTATCGCCAACTTCGGCGACACCTGTTTTGGAGCGTTATTTACCTACATTAAACGATAAATGATTTTATTTCTGTAATTAGGTTTGTACAAACACTTCACGTCAATCATATTTTAAAAACTAGATGAGGTCGGTATTTCCTATCTGACTATTCTGAGAAGAACGGCCAAAACAAACTCAGTCTCTTTTGTCCTCTTAAATCCAGACATAATCTTGATTAGATCATGTGAGCATGTAGATTGGTGTCTGAAATGGTCTTTTGAGGAAAGAACCACAGAGATTGAGTGGATCTGTCCAGTCAGTGCACGCATTTTGAGGAGCTCAACGATTCGACGAAAAATACCAAAGAATAGACATTTGGGTAGACCGCATAAATTACTCAAACTGCCAGACCATGGTTAAAACTAACTGAGAGAAAATAAAAAACACTGACCCACATAGTCTTCACATTCAAGATAATTAAAATATATAATACTTTAAAAATTAAATATTCTTGTCATTATATATAAAATTCATCAATATCAATGTATATACAAGGGCGTTTTCTCGTGGACCTACTTTTTTGTCCTACCAGTAGGTCCATGAGGGTATATTATTTCCGTTGGTCGTACTGAAGTGTTGAAACCAACATGAACCTCCTTCGCGCGCCATAAGATTCTAGAAGTACTTTACGCCCGTCTAGTATGCTACTGAGCGATAATGAGCAGGTTGCAGATAAAAACTAGACTTTGTTTTCGTTGATTAAAATCTTGTGATTTTGTATAATGAGGTTCTGTTATCTTTGTGCGAATAAGAGTTGTTAACTTAGTCTGATTAAAAAGAAAACATTTTTATCCCAGTTATCGGACATAGAACTTTTTTATTTTGTTTTATTTCAATCTGTCTGTTGCTACGCAAAGGTAGGCAGGTAGGTATCAACTCCAAACTGGGTTATATCTACCTCAAACACCGAATAAGTTAAGTCTCGAACATGATAACTTCACAAATCTTTGAAATCGAAATGGCCAGCGGTCTTGTGGCGGCATCTACAGCGCCACATGCGAACTACGCATCAAAGACCTGACGTCACACAAAAAATCCTGACGTCACAAAAATTATGCATCGCGCAATTAGGGCCGCGCGAACACTTATATTTATAACTTCCCCGACATCAATCGTTGGGCAGTTGCCCGCCAGACACTACACCCGTCTGGTCAGAGGATCTTCCCTTTTCTATGGTTGGTGAGTGAACTTTACACCCTGTTCCTGATACCTCTAAAGTCTAATTGAGTAACACACTAACAGTGGTAATGCCTTTCATTTTGACGGTTCAACAACATTATTTACATTGTAGATCGGACTAAGTTTTCAAACATTGATTGGCAATTTCTTTCAAAATACTTCTGATTGTAATTTGAAATTTTAAGATAAAAATAAAAATTTAAAGGGTGCAGATTTGCTACTGATGACATTAATTGCTACAGGTGACATTAGTCGTTTTATCGATTTTCTTAATTTTCTTTCGTATGATCCCCTGCTAAGTCCCAGATAAGGATTGATGCTGTTATATACGAGTTCGAAAAGTTATAAGTACAAATCACCTGCGTTTCCTTACACAAAAAGTCTCCTAATGTATGTATGTAGTAGTGTACGTTTGAACTATTATCATCATTATAGAACATTTAAAAATAATATTTTATACCAGGGACTGAATTACCCAAAACTTAAGGTACCTTTAAATTTCGGTATGACGTCATACCGTTAAATAAGGGTTACCTAAATATTTCGATACCGTTATTTTTTCAGTACTTACCGGAATTTTGAAGTTGGAAATGCATACCGGTATATTTCGCTAGAAGTATTAAAATACACAAGTTCGCCCCCCCCCGCGCACCCACGCCACGCCGTCTTGTTTTTCGGTACCGAAATCGTGTAAAGGTTTAAATAACGGTTTAAAAAGGTATCGGTATAGTTCAACCCTTATTTTATACCGGTACCGGTATATTTTTAAGGTATCTTAACCTTTAACCGTAACCGCTTTCAGTCCCTGTTTTATACTTTAAAAGAGCGGCTCAAAGGCACACAGATAAACCCTGTGAGGTTTTCGTTGTATGGCTAAAACGAAATTGTAAAATAGGCTGTGTTTTGGAAAAAAAAAATATATATAAAATCATTATCTTATATAAAAACATCAACAAAACATTTTAATACCTCATTTAAGTTAGTTACAATCACAATATTATTAAACCTAGATTCGTGCATCACTACATTTCCAAATCCAAATCATACCTTCATATTACGGAACCCTCAGCCCACAGGTTCGAACAAACCCAACCACTTTTTCTAACAATAGGCCACTATCACTGAGGGGCTCGTGGATTGATTGCTACCGGAACACGCAATTTCAATAATATGATGACGATTCTCTTTTTTTTTAAAGTCCAGCTTTTCTAACCTTAGGTTATCGAGACACGTTTGTGTCATGTGGAGGTCAGGTGGCGTGCTCTGAGTATTACTCAGCCACATCAACTCATGGTCCGATGAACGGATGATGTGGTTACAGCATAATAATTAAGATTGCAATTGTATAACAATGTTGAGATACAGTCAACGCTTGAGATTTGTATGCCTTTTTTTTTTTTTTGATGATGGGAAATCATCAAATGACTTCTCCCGCTCTGGGCGGAGCGAGAGGGCGTGTCAGACTTTTACTGACTAAAACCCACCCGTGTTCCTTCCGATGCCCGTGTGCCGGGGCCACGATATCCCTTTCGGACAAACCCGCAACCCCAGCAGGACCCGCAACCCCAGCAGGGAGATTTCAAATTCAAATTCAAATTCAAATCTTTATTGCATATCACATGTGTTTACAAGGTCTTAATAATAATAATAAAGTTCACATGGACCCTGTCGGGCACAACAATTTTATAAAAATATGAGTAGTAACATTATCTTTAAAAACCAATCAAATACAATTTACATTATATAATATCACATTTAAATATGTGACATACGTCTTTGCAAATTCTCACTAGCTCTAGAAATCATGAAAAATAATTAATTAATTTCAAATAAACAAATTAAATTATTCAAAGATTAATTATTTTTTTTTTTTTTTTGATTTGCATGCCTCAAGGCGTAATATGGTTGAACTATGCCCTTATGCAAATAAATGATTTTGAATTTGAATTTTACAATATTACCTAATAATTTTACTATACGATGAATTACTACATTCATCATAATAAACATTAACATTTCCTGCAGGAGATAAATGGATTTCCTCATTTCTCTTACACTTTTTCACTTTTCCTCAACAGTAACTACCTAGGTTTTGAGAGTCGAATAAAATTTATAATAATAACTTCTTGCCGGACCTATCGCCACCTTGAACTTTTAAAACCGTTCTTGAAAGGGTACCTAGGTAAATGAGCACTACCTGAATCTAGACTATTCTTGACATGCACCAACGGGGAATAGGGATGATATTTTTTTTTTTTTTTATCCTTCAGGTAGATTAAAAAAAACTATTGGACAAGTATTTTTTCTTTTTTTACGTAAGCAAAAGATTACGGCGATACATTGAGTTATAATTTGCACTTAGTTATGACGTAGCGAGCCCCCACTCCCCAACTTTAATGCGTTTTATCTAAGTATGTTTTTATTAATATGTTAAAACAAAAAATAAGTGTCTAATATATTATTATTATCTGATTGACGGACTAAATTGGATTCATTTTATTTACCCAGGCATCATCCCTATCGAGTAACACACATAAATTCGCAATCGATCGCAATGCCTTTCATTTTGACATCCATTGCTTCATATGTTTGAAAAATTCGTCTGCTCAACAACACAATGAACGTGGTTGAACTGTCAAAATGAAAGGCACTTGCCATTTTATGGATGTAACGCAATTGCCTCGCAGGTGAGTGTAACTGGTCAAAAGTAAAATAGTAATAAAAACTTTTTTTAACTTTTTGGTAAAAAACGGACATTCAAAACAACTGACTTCCGAAATTAAAGTTAATTTTCACTTTGCAGTGTTTTTTTTTGTAAAAAGTTTCCATTTTCACTTTTTAGTTGTGGTACGTACCCCACAAAAATTCGAATATCTGCTATGTAAATAACAGTGACAGGAAGTTATCATCATATCATCCACATATACTAACTGGGAAAAATACGTATTATTGAAGCTTACTCAAAAACTATGAAAGCAAAGTTAATAAAATTTATATTGGACCAATTTGAGGGCATACCCTTGCATTCAAAAAAATAATTTTCAAATTCAGTCCACAATTGACGGAGAAATCGCAACATACACAAAAAAATATATAAAATTAATACATACGCTACGAACATAGAACCTCCTCCTTTTTGGAAGTAGGTTAAAAAAGATGATTAGAAGACATTCGATTTTCAATCACTTTTCTTTTGCGCCGCACACTATGTGCCGAGCCCCTCTTCAAACCATCCTGATTGGCTAATATTTTTAACACGTCATTCACGTGTCTTTGGCTCGTGCCGACACAAAACAAAAACAGACCTACACAGAAGTATGTGCGCATTACTTTCTACATTTAGCCACATGTAGCAATAATGATAATTATTTCAAGATCTTAACTAACTAAAACCGGTTCTAGGGTCAGTTTTGTAATTGAGGTTATCGAAGGAAAATTGTGCATTGCACTTGCACACCGATAGTATTGATTATGTCTGGTTTCTAATGTATTAACTTCTACGCGTCATTTCGGTATTCAAAAAGTAGAGTAATAAGTTTAGTCCTTACAAAGGGTAAAAATATCAGGTTAAGTATTTGTTCAGTGAACCTGTTACTTCAATGAATATTTCAGTATGGTTCCATGAAGAAAATCCCAGTAACACAATTATACCGTTTATCAGTGTCCAGAATGTATTTTTTCATGTGTTTTGTTTGTATTCTTTTGTATTATTTGCTAAGGGGATAAAGCAGTGTCTTATGACGAGGGCACTTTATTGAAGAGCTTAACAAAGAGAGCTTAACGAAGACTATAATTCTGAGTGCAGCGAGGATTTCAAACTCGCCCAAGACGAAGACACCTCTACTTTTCACACCTTCGGGGAGGTCATTAAGAGTTTTTATACGAATGTTTAGTTATGGTTCCAAATTCAAATAACATATTGGTTATAATAAAATTCAGTAAATATTATTGCCCGGCTAGACCCCAGCACTATAATGACTTAGGTACAAAAAGAATATAAATATATATTTCACACCTCCCGGCTCGACAATGTCAGGGCATTAATATTGTACTGAATTTCATTATGACCCGCTGGTCATTAATGGGATTTGAATTTGGAACATAAAGTCGAAATCGCATCCGAACATTTACGATGGTTAGTAGGTACATACTAATTCCATGCATTCATCATTATGATCTGCACTAAAAAATAAATTGTTCGAAAATCGAACTGGCCACCACGAGTAAATAAAAGAAAAATAGAAGACAAATTAAAAAGACGCGCGAATACTGAAAATTGCTTTGATATACAACAAATTACTAAACTACATACAAATTTTCACAAAAATGTCGAGTGACGATAGTGATTTGACTCCGGAGTACATTAAATCCGAAGCCATTGGCATTGCCATCAATCTCCTCCCAGAAAAGTCCAAGGAATCGTACATTAAAGCCTACGACGATTTTTGCAAATGGAAAACTACAAAATGCGTCAAGTCTGTATCTGAATCAGTGCTTTTAGTCTACTTCCAGCAATTATCATGTACAAAGAAGCCAGGTAGCCTATGGTGCATCTATTCGATGCTCAAGTCAACAATAAGCATCAAAAATAATATAAAAATTAATACATACGTATACACCAATTTACTAGCATTTTTAAAAGGAAATCAGAAGATGAGAATCATGATTTCTTAGGACGATAACGTCCTAAGAAATCAAAAGTTTTCACAGCTCAAAATGTGGAAACGTTTCTAAATGAAGCCCGTGACCACATTCTTGCCCATTCTTCTCCATACGAAAACTACCTTTTAGAAGGGGCGACTAGAATCAATTCAATTTTTTTGTAATTTTTGACGTTCAAAAGTGCCTTGCAAGGGCCTATTTGAAATAAATGATTTGACTTTGACAGCTTTCTTGCCACAAAAGTAAGTACTTTACTTAATTTTAATAAATACTTTGATTCTAGTACTATTGCTTCTTATGGTCTCGTAGATGGTGTGAAAAGTAGAATATTCTCCTCGGGGATAAAGGTACCTTCGTCTTGGGCGAACTTGAATCCCTTGCTGCACTCAGGATTCTTGTCTTAAGTCCCTCACTTTGCTCGGGATTCAATACGGCGCCCGCTACATAAGACACTACTTTATTAGTGCATAAAATCGACTACTCTTAACACAGCGACATTCATAGCATGAAACATAAGACAACGAGATCAGAATGAATTGTCTTGAAATATTGATAATGAAAACATATCAGATAAATTAAAAGTTGCTGAGACACTAGAAAATTTATTTACCAACATCCCAATAGAGGTCACAAAATCTCTCCCCTCGTCGTCTATATTAGCTGAGTCTCTTCCAAAAGAAAACTTTTGTAAGGATATTATAAGTTTTGAATTTAAGCCCATTTCTAATGTCACAATTAAAAAAGCATTAAAAAGTCTTAACATAAAAAACACTGAAGACTTAAGGGGGATTTCCGTTAAAGTTCTTGGAGATATCATTGACACAATTGCCCCTGTCCTAACAGACATATTTAATTAATGTTTAGATAGCGGTACGTTTCCTGATTTAATGAAACATAGTAAAGTAGTACCAATTTTCAAATCAGGTAGTAAGAGTGATCCCTCTAATTATAGACCTATATCTGTGCTACCAGCATTGAGTAAAGTTTATGAAAAAATCATGCTAGACAAGATGTTGTTTCATTTTAATTCAAATGGGATTTTTACATAGTCACCAGTTTGGTTTTACGAAAGGTAGGTCGACGACTGACGCAGGAGTAAAACTCATTAGTCACATTTTGGAATCCTGGGAGAAGTCACAGGATGCAATTGGTATTTTCTGTGACCTCTCAAAAGCGTTTGATTGCGTTGACCATAAAACCCTGATCTGTAATTTACCACTACGGAATTATCACCACTACGGAATTCGTGGACAAGCTGCTGATCTTGTTCTTCCCTATCTATCAAACAGGCAGCAAAAAGTATACGTTAACGGGGCGACGTCCTAAGGGTCTCTAGGTAAGATGGGCGTGCCTCAAGGATCAATTTTTGGCCCTTTCCTATTTCTAGTTTATATTAATGACCTTCCTTACACGATGGCCAACTTATCAGACTATTCGCTGATGACACTTCTCTTATTTTTGAAATAGATAGAAAAGATACGGATGTCTTACATGTCAACAATAGTCTGGCAGTTCTTTCTAAATGGTTCGCAGCTAATAATCTTTTACTTAATGCGAACAAAACTAAATGTCTTAAGTTCTCTTTAACAAATGTACCTCAAGTAGGTCTAAATTTAAAACTAGATGGCAAGAAACTAGATGTTATTATGAAAACTGTATTTCTAGGAATAACCTTAGATTCCAGATTGCAATGGGGCGCCCACATTAGAGCTCTTTCAGGTAAATTAAGTTCAGCTACATATGCAGTAAGAAAAATAAGGCAGTTTACTGATGTAACCGCAGCTAGGTTAGTATACTTTCCTAATTTCCACAGTATTATGTTTTATGGCGTTCTGCTGTGGGGATGGGCAGCTGATGTAGATTAAATTTTCATTTTACAAAAGAGACAATTTGCGCGATCTATAAAATGGGTCCTCGTGAGTCCCTCAGAGAAAAATTCAAAGAAATTGATATACTTATTCAGCCTTCTCTTTATATATTAGAAAGTATTTTGTATGTTCGCAAAAACTTAGGACTTTTCAAAATAGGAAGCGATTTCCATAATATAAATACACGTAGTAAACATGAAATTGTGATACCCAAATTTAGATTAACTAAAACTAGTAAGTCATTTGTTATAAACAGTATTCGCTTTTACAACAAGTTGCCAAAGTCATTTACAGAACTTAGCGATGGAAAGTTCAAAACCCACATCAAACGTGTCCTTATCAAAAAAGCATATTATGAGATTAAAGACTACGTTGAAGACAAGGAAGTTTGGCAATAATTCCTTCTGCACATGTGGCTTACCTGATACCTGATCAACGGCATAACTATGTAAATGTCTATTAACTGCTCCCAAATTACGATAATTATTTTATTTTACTTTTTTTTTTACATATTTCCTTGACATAATCTTTTTATTATTTAACATTATATACTAACAATATTCTAAGTTTTTTTTTTTTTTTTTAATTAAATTTGGTTTGTTACAGCTGTAGTGGCAATCATGTCATTTGGTTTAAATAAGTCTTTATTTTTATTAATCTTTTTTTGTAGTTTCTTTTCTTTAAAATTTTGTGTATGTGAGAGCGTTGTAGGCTTAACATACTGTAGATCTCTGGACCATTTTATATTTTGCTAAGTACCTGGTACTTGTTAATAGGCCTACACTGTCCTCTCATACCTTTTAACACTGTAATTTGAAAACATTGTAAAAACCATGTACTTTTAAGAGTTTCTTGCCGGCTCTGCTCCATAGGAAACGACCAATTGGAACCGTGCACCTAGCTTCTGACGTTTCATAAGTGCCCTTGTAGGTTTATGTGAAATAAAATATTTTGTATTGAATTAATATGAATAGCTTAAATACTAGAAACAACTATTTATTTATTGTGCCGAGGACTAGGCTCCAAATAATTAGTAATTCATTTAAGTGCCAAAGTATACGTTTTTACAACAAACTCCCAAGCCATGTCAAAGAACTAAGCCTCAATAAATTTAAATATAAAGTTAAAGATTAGACGAGAAAAAGACTTGGGACAAATTGAGCTACTCCAATGTGACCCCCCCCCCCCCCAAGCAACAAACAAGTGTTTTAGAATCAAAGATTACATGATACTATATGACCTCATATATTTGTTTGGATTATTTTATTTGACTGTAAGTCAATTTATTTAAATTTTGTTTTCATTTATTGTTGACATAATCTCTATGAGTTGTATTGCAATTTGTGGTAATGTAAATAATTTTTGCATAAGTACTGATAGATAGAATCAAGCTTTTCCAACTGAACAGACAGCTGTGCTGCTGGGGAGTTTGTTGCGCCACTTCTTCTTCCCAGCTTAAGCACTAGGAAGTGGTGAAGGGTGGGCATTTTTGGGGGACCGTCTTATGTAATTTTGACGTTTGAAAAGTGCTGATTCTCAGCCTAGTTTGAATGAATGACTTTTGAATTTTGTACTTTAGATTAGGTTTACATGACTTGATATTAATAAATTGACATTATCGAGCAGGTGATGTGAATAATATGTAATTTATGATCTAATCCGAATATTTTCTTTTTTTTCCGGACATTTATTTTATTTGTTTGGTAAAATAAACAATTATACATTAAAATCTTACACTAAGTTATAAATATACATGAGTTACAAGTTACGACATTTTCCACAATATATTAAAAGTTATATGGTTCTGAGTTCGATCCCAGTTCGAGAAAAGTTTTGTTAAGATTTCCGTTACAAAATTCTGAGTAGTAGCCCGGAGTCTGGATTAATACCCGGTTAATCGCAAGAGCCTCGCGCCCTATTTCATGAGACTGAAACATTACTGGCGAAATGTTGGTGTACTAGAGAGGTACCTACACTATTGTGTAGGCGCTTTGGAGATGACAGGCGTGCTGTTCTGTCTGTATGTATGTAAGTGTAGGCACTACTTTTCCTTTTCCACGTGTTTTTTGTCACGAGAAAATCGTAATATACGTACTGATAAATGGATGAATAATTATATCATATCATGATATCATAATAGGCTATAGATAGCTGTACTTTGATATTAGAATTGTGATAAAAATATGATTCTAATAATGCAGGTGCAGATTTGTGACGTTTATAAATGATAATCTGGATAATTTATCATAACGCCTGCAATCTCCGAAGAGTTAAGCAAACCTGTATAGTCTTGAGTATAGATTTCGATGATTTTTTGTTGGTATATTGGCGTGTGCTAGCTGACATATAGCAAATAATTTAATTTAAAGATTTACGTTGCATAATGTACATTATTTTTCATAAGTATTTTATAGAATCAAGTTTTTCTAACTGAACAGACAGCTGTGCTGCTGGGGAGTTTATTGCGCCACTTCTTCTTCCCAGCTAGGAAGTGGTGAAGGGCGGGCGTTTTTGGGGGACTGTCTTATGTAATTTCGACATTCGAAAAGTGCTGATTCTCAGCCTATTATGAATAAATGACTTTTGAATTTTTGAATTTTTTGTTCACAAAAATTTCAGTTATAAGTCCTGTGTAATAGTGGGTTAGCCTATTGCCATCAACCAGCCACATATCCTGAACCTAGGCTGATTCTAAGCTTCCTAACATTATTATAAAACGCAACTCAGTTCTGTCCATCTGCATAATATTTTGATTGTTTTTCTGTGGCGGAATGTGTCTGTCGGCAGGTGTGCAACACAAAATCATGTCATGCTGCATTCAAGTTGC
The DNA here is from genome assembly GCA_947364205.1 of Agrochola lota. Classification (NCBI taxonomy): domain Eukaryota; kingdom Metazoa; phylum Arthropoda; class Insecta; order Lepidoptera; family Noctuidae; genus Agrochola; species Agrochola lota. The sequence goes on along the minus strand of OX376244.1, from coordinate 14,437,144 downwards.
GTAAGACCCGCCAGATTGACACAGCAATATTATTTCAATGGTAGTCCGTAGACGACCCAATCACAAACGCGTTAATATCGTGCAAACCAGCGCGACGTGACTCGAACAATACAATTTCTAAGAAAACTTCACGGTATAACAATAACCAATGTCGCGTCGCATTGTCGCGTCGCGCTAGTTTGCACGAAGCTTTAGTAAGGCGCCATCTCCACGGGCGAGAGAATCGCAGCGATAGTCTCGCCGTGGCATGATGCTCCATTATTTGAATACTCAATCAATAATACGTTGACTCGACACTATGACTATGTAAGCGTACTATTATTTATTTATTATTGATTTATTTATTAACTATGGATGACTTACAGCTAAAAAAATCAGAATACAAAATTGTACGAGTATGTGAGACTGACAGCCAATTAAAAGTCTTCACTTCTAAAAACAGATTGGCAAGAAAGAGTGTGAACAGCACAACACAGCTACCAAAAAATAAGAGAGAAATAAACAGTATAACATTCAAGCTTACCAATTCACATTAAATATTCAATACAAGAATAAAGACCTGAACATACGAAATCTTAATTAAAAAAGCCAAGGCTCAGGCACTTTCTGACCGAGACCACACCTGTTACGAAAGGATCAAAATCATGCTGTTTGCACATACTATTAAAGTTGCTAGTTGCACGCACTGTAAATGAATTTTGCCTATAATTCGTAGAGGTAAATGGAACACGCAACGGTGCGATGCATCGCTTCGACCTTCCGGGAACGTTAAAATAAAACTTGGATAGAATATCAGAGTTATTAATTGAATTATTGAACATTTTTAATAATGAAATACAGTCAGAGATTGATCGCCGATTAAATAGGGGTAATATATGATACTTCTTACAGAGGTTGAGGTAATCTTCAGACAGGTAGGGCACTTTCTGATGATAACACAAATACTTAATGAACCTTTTCTGGATGTTCTCTATACGATCAATGTACTTGTGATAACATGGATTCCAGATTTCAGACGCGTATTCCAAGTGGCTTCTAACAAAGGTACAGTATAGAATTTTTAATGTTTTGGCTTGAGTGAAGCACCTGGACAGCCGCATTATGAAACCTAGTGCCCTAGATGCTTTAGCGACTATGGCATCGACATGAAATTCAAACGTAAGCTTAGAATCGTGATAAACTCCTAGATCTCGGATGCAATTCGTTCTAGGTAGTACTTGATCACCCAAGATATACGATGAAGGCATAATCGTACGCTTTCGAGAATACGTTAGAACCGAACATTTAGCAGGGTTAAGATCAAGCTTACTCCCACGACAATAAGCCTCCAGACCACGTAAATCATCCTGAAGTGAATCACGTCCACATGTGATGATATTGTGGTATAGATTTTCATATCGTCAGCAAAACATAGCAGTTTGGATGAAATCAAGCAAGTGTTGATGTCGTTTATAAATATAATGAAAAGTAATGGGCATAGCAATGAACCCTGGGGGACTCCACTGGGGACAGGCACCCAACCAGACCCGGCATATTGTTTCTCCGGTACGCAACGCTACGCTGTTAAAGTTTAAAGTGCTGGGAACCGCATTTGAGTTGTGTCGTTTTTTAACGAAGGTCCAAAAATATTTAGGATTTTCTTTAATAGATTTTTCGGTTAAATTCGAGTAGTTTTCATAACATTGCGATTCTAATTTCTTTACCCTTTCACGATGAAGCTTAAATGTTGACTCATCCGCTAAATTGCCGTACGTCTTAATTTTTTTTAAATATTTATATTTTTCTTTAATTGTTTTAATTAATGCCGAATTGTACCAAGTTAGATATTTTTTACTACGATGTAATTTTTGTGGAATGTATTTTATGTGTAGATTGAGAATAACTTGATTGAAAAGGTTTAATGATTCATCAAATGATCGCGTCGCAAATTCGGATTCCTAGTCAGTCGTGGAAATGTCTTTATTGATAGATTATTATTATCGTAACATACGCGGATGGGCGTGTTCGTTTCGTACTTAACGGATCAGTTACTTATCACTATGTTATCACTGTCAGTAAGCGTGTGCTAGGGTAACTTGTTCAGGGTTGACAGGTGAGAAAATTAGAAATCTGACAAAGGTTATTTTCAGCAAGCCAACATTCCAAGCATTCGCTAGATAAAAAGTAATAGAACGCGAGCCTATTATATTGCCAGCAACCGGGATTCTGACTTTGGGGAGAATTCCCTAACGAGAAAAACCAAAAAAAGATGTCCAAACTGGGGCGCGAACCTCGCGTCATATCATAGTCGCCTTTGCGATCATTGAACATTGAACATTTTGCAATCATAATTATATTGACAAAGACGTAAAATTCAAGACGTTTATTGCGCACCCTTAGTAATATAAGGGCACAACTCGAAATATTGAGTTTTGAGCCTTTGTGTTAGATGAGCCCAACATCAACTGTTCCACCACTTAGCCTTCACAGAAAGGGAAAAAGACAATATTAAATCCAATACTGTAATTATGTCTCCCTCTGTGAAAGCCAAGTGGCAGAACAGTAAGTTGATATTGAGCCATCAAACACAAAAACTCAATATTTCGAGTCGTGCGCTTATATTACTAAGGGTGCGATTGGTCTTTTATTATCTTGGTACTTGTGACTTAGCAACCTTTAGTGAGCATTGCAATATCAGTACAAATTCACTCGTCATCCTCGTGCAATGTTTGTCGAAAGTGCCCGAAAGCTTAACTGCTTTTTTTTTTTTTTTTGGGTTGGGAAATTATCAAATAACTTCTCCCGCTCTGGGCGGAGCGGGAGGGTGTGTCTGACTTTTACTGACTAAAACCCACCCGTGTTCCTTCCGTTGGCTGTGTGCCGGGGCCGCCCTTTCGGACAAACCCGCAACCCCAGCAGGCATTGGTCCTTACGGACCTCTTCAGTTGGTGCTGACATCTCTTTGAGGCGCGCGTGGAACACAACGCGCTGTCGACCCGGGCTTGGTCGTTATCGGACGGCGAGCTACCCATTGCTCACCGTCCGCAAGCCCGCGCCTACGGTGGCCGGAAGTCGGCTCGCGACTCCCGACAGCCGGGGCGTCTCCTGCAGCGACTAGGGGCGCAAGGGCGCGCATCTTGCATCTACCTCGCGCACTCCGCCTCGACATCCGAGCATTACTGCTTCGCAGAAGGAGGTGATGGCCTGCCCATGCACTCTCGCTCCGAACCATGGCCTGAACCAGGGCCGGACGCGAGAGATCGTCGCCGCCGATCGCCTCCGTGAGGACACGGCGGTGCTCTACCCAAGCAGGGCAGATCTCCACCGTATGCTCCACCGTGCCCTCCGGGCGATCCACACATTGGTGACGCCCGAGCGTTTCCTCCCGCCTTATGCGGAACAGGAACCTCCCGAAACAACCGTGTCCGGTGAGGACCTGCGTCAGGCGGAAGGTGAAGACGCCAAAGCTTCACTGCTGCGGTAACTATTTTCATTGCAACCCTAGATAATATTACTTAGTAAAATAGATGAATGATAACGTTTTGTTACAATGTCATTATAGTAAACGACGTAGTTTTAGTACATATCGTTGTGACACTTCTCTTAAGTTTACAATAGATAGAAAAGATACAGATGTCTTTCATTTCAACGATAGTCTGGCTGTTCTTTCGAAATGGTTCGCAGCTAATAATCTTTTACTTAATGTGAACAAAACTAAATTATTAGGTTCTCATTAAAAAATGTACCTCAAGTGGGTCTGAATCTACAACTTGATGGCAAAAAACTAGATGCAATAACAAAAACTATATTTTTAAGAATTACTTAAGATTCAAAATTGCAATGGGGCGCCCACGTTAGAACTTTTTCAGGTAGATTAAGGTCAGCTGCATATATAGTAAGAAACATAAAGCAATTGACTGATAAAGCCACAGCTAGGTTAGTATACTTTGCATATTTCCACAGTATTATGTCTCATGGCGTTTTGCTGTGGGGATCGGCAGATGACGTAGAATCAATTTTAATTTTACAAAAGAGGGCAATCCGCGCTATCTATAAAATGGGTCCTCGCGAGTCCCTTACATACATATTCAAAGAAATTGATATACTGACTCTGCCTTCTATTTATATCTTAGAAAGTATTTTGTATGTTCGCAAAAGCTTAGGACTTTTCAAAATAAGAAGCGATTTCCATAACCCAAATATAGATTAAGTAACTAAAACAAGCAAGTCATTTCTTAAAAACAGTATCCGCTTTTATAACAAATTGCCAAAGTCGGTTACAGAACTTAGCGATGGGAAGTTCAAAACCCACATCGTTTTTATTAATTTATTTTTTCTTTTATACGGGGTGTCAGGGACATCGACGCCAAGCCGCTTACCATGGTTTCTACTGAAACCAAAAAAAACAATCATGTACTCATGATTGATTTATTTTTTTAATAACCGACGAAAAATTTCAACGCAGGGGGTTTCAAAATCATGTACTGAATCCATGGTAGCCGGTTTCGCGTCGATGTCCCTGCCACCCTGTACAGATAGATTCTTTTCTATTTTATGAATGTGAGAACGCTGTCAGGCTTAGTGGACTGTAGATTTGTTGATCATGTTCTATTTTGTTAAATACCTGGTACTTGTTGAAAGGCACCCTAATTGCGTAATACACGATCAATCAGAATCTGAATCGTTTTGAAACAGATTGCTAATCCATTGATTCATAAGTTCGAAAAAAAATAAAAAAAATAAACGTAATTGTTTACGAAAATGTGCTGCGTAATTAGATAGCTGATGTTCGGAGGGAGCGTATTCCAGAGAAAGACAATGGACAATGAAAGAGGAGTCAATACAACCGGAGCAGTGAGAAGGACATCATAGAAGACGATTGTTGGTGGAACAAACATTATTGCTTAAGAATTCATTCCTTTAAAGAACAATTTACTTTCGATCTTGCTTCAACGTCCTACGCTATGTAACAGCTCAAAAATGTATCAATAGGATACCTTAGTTGTATACAGGTGAATCATCATAAAAATAACCATATTTATGTTGTCGCGTCTGGCGAGCAACTGCCCACAGGTTGAAATTAGAAGCTTGTATATATGTCCATCGCGCGGTAAACTCGAATTGCGCGATGCAGGATTTGTGTGACGTCAGAATGTCGTGTGACGTCTGGTCTTTGATGCGTTGTTCGCATGTGGCAATGTAGATGCCGCCACAGCAGTAATACATCCTATCATTGTAGGCAATCACCTAACGGTCAGCTTTCATTATTATATCAGAAAAGACAACCACCTTATCAGCACAGTTGAGCACAAATTATAACATCAAGGAATCACGGTATTACCACACAGGTGGTTGGCTACCCTCTGTCTTCATTGGCACGCCCACAATCAGAGGTTGACATGGGTACAATGTGAAGAAGGTATTTGGCTTAGCACGCACTGGAATTAAACGCAGGTGGTTTTGGAACAGGCACGGTACCCACTCAATTTCAGTTAGAATCGAATATAGGTATTGCCTCCCAAAGTATCTGACGAATATGGATCCGAAAACGAAAACCTGTGGATGCTAATTTGTAGTGGCACTTACAAATTGGATGCTTTTTATTATTTGAATGCTTACCGAAATTCTAATTTTAAATCACCTCCAAGTTAATTACGTCAAAGATTTTAAATTACGAATTGATATCGTTATTCCAACAATAGTTTCCGGAAAAATCGGCGACGTATAAAGTTGAAATCTTCTAAATACAGCTGAACGTGTGAGCAACACTGTCATGCAACTTTTGTTCAACCTAGATGAGGTAAAGTATTGTACTTCAAATATTTTGCAGGTTCGTCGCCTTCGTCCGCGTTTTGGAGAGCGTGCCAAGCCCAGTCACACACGTGATAGTCAACTATTTGGTTTGTAACACGCTGTTATCATACATGACTCGTCATCGTTTAGTTTGAACCATGGACCATGTCACCGAATGACGAAAATGTGTCCATGAGACATGATCGTGTTGTATTCGAGAAAACCCACTGATAATGTAGTACGGTCGCCGGTCAGTGATAAAATTCGATTTACCCTACTACTTCGTAAAGATCATTCTAAATGAACACAAAATATTTGATACATTGTATTTCAGCATTTCATAAGGTAATACCTAAAGTTTAGTAAAGTCTAAAGTATAAATAAAGAAATTATAATATACACTTATATACACTTTGAGTTAATATTACTTATTTTAATTTTACTTCTGCATCTATTTTAATTACATATTCAGCTCAATAATTAAGATTTAAAAAACTGAAATATTAATCGACTTATCTTGCTGACCGTACATGTAAATTTGTGAAGATAACGGCAGATGTTTTCTATTCCTTTTTAAGCGATTCGGTACTTTTGTATAAACTGCAGAAAGAATTTGTGTATATGTAATTTCGCAGACAGAAGAGTATAATATCTCTTAAGTTGTAAGAGGACAAGGCAACACTTTGTTTAAAAAACAAACAGTATGAATTTTCGACAGCATGAAAAGAATGTCAATTATCTAAGTCCAGAAGACCCTTTAAGAGAAGAGTCCGGAATATCCGTAATGAAAAACCTTCAAAATCTATTCGCAATCTCAACTCAGCAACAATCAATGTCAAGATCTGCTGTTATTAAGCCACTTGTGTGAAAAGGCCAATAACTGTGAAAAAAATTGCAATACTCGTAGACCTCAATTTCTTAAACAAAACAAAATTAAAAATAACTTTACAATGCATTTGCTCGAAAAAAGCGTTTTCCAAGCAGTCAATTTGTGCGGAAAGTGTCACTTTTTTTCACTAGTGCTTTTTACTTTTCTGTTTTTTTTTAATTTTTAAGGCCGTCGTCAGCTCGTCTCGTCTCAGAGATTTTATTATTTGAGAAAAGTTTTTCACAAATTAGTATTTACAAATCAGATGATGATGATGACGATAACGATGATTATGGCGATGGTCGAAATCAAAAAGTCGAAGTGAAAGTCAAAGCCAAAGTCAAAGTCAAAGTCAAAGTCGAAGTCGAAGTCAAAGTCGAAGTCGAAGTCGAAGTCGAAGTCGAAGTCCAAGTCGAAGCGAAGTCGAAGTCGAAGTCGAAGTCGAAGTTGAAGTCGAAGTCGAAGTAGAAGTAGAAGTAGAAGTAGAAGTAGAAGTCGAAGGCGAAGGCGAAGTCGAAGTCGAAGTCGAAGTCGAAGTCGAAGTAGAAGTAGAAGTAGAAGTAGAAGTCGAAGGCGAAGTCGAAGTCATGAATTTTGTTTTTATCATTTATATACGTCGTCGTATGTTAGATGTTACACATCACAGGCGACTGCCGTAAGGCTCGCTCGTTTTTTTTTTTATTTCCTCGTACAATGCATAGTAAAACGTTGTATGATACACGTGCGTAAGATGATTTCCGCACTTATAGCATAAATAACTATTATTTACTAGTCAATTCATGTCTTGTTTGATAAGGAATGTAGTTCTGTCCGACATAACCCCTTAATTATGTTTGGTGACGTTAACCTGGCGTTAACCTCGGGTTAAATGACTGGTTATTGTCCCAGTAAACAATAGCTATTTATGATTTGAGTTAACCTTATTTTTTGTTATTTTTCCTGTAGGTACAGACATCTGCGTTTTTAAATTGGGTTTCCCTCTCGAATAATTATGATAACCAGTAGTGACCGTAATTTACTTAGTAGGTACTTAGTTGGCGTTAGTCTAGGGGGCGGATGCGGTACTATTGTGTTCTGCGTTCGATCCCCGATTGGGGCAAAGTGTTTAAGAAAATCCCATGATTTTCGTTTAGGAAATTCTCAGTTAGTAGGTAATATTTCCGGGGACCATGCGGCTTAACCTGTGGTGAGATGTGGGTATAGGTATAAACCCACTAAACACCTTTCGAACTCTCGTCCACCGAAAAAATAACATATAACATTACGCCAAGCAAATAATTAAAATAAATTGTATGTATATTGTAAAAGGTTCTATAGATATAAGCGTAGAACCCTCCAATATAAAAAAAAAAATACTTAGGGATTCTTTTATCGTATATTTTTTTATCATGTAACGAAAAACAACCTTGATTTTCCGTTAGTAATGCCAAATACCGATAACCTCCTTAGCAATCTAACGGCATGTCATGCAATGGTCTCTGGTTCGAGTCCGGTTGAGTAACGAAAAGATAACAGGTCAGGCAACATCGACACGTGATCTTTTTATCTTTTTGCAAAATAACACTTAAAATGATGAAATGTCCAGAAATAAATTGTTCTTTGTTAGGTAACTGTAAGTAGGTTTTTTACGGTTTTCCTGTTAAATTTAGCTAAATAAATATGCTAGTCCAAAGTGTTATTGGGTTTTCCATCTGGAATTTCTCAGTAGCAGCCCGGAGTCTGGATTTGTGCCCGGTTGATGGCAATAGGCTCGCCCCTTATTACATGGGACTTAAATATAACTGGCGAAATGTGGGTGAGATACACCTCTGCCTAACCCTTGGGGGAAATACAGGCGTGTTGTTATGTGTTACTTTATGTGTTTAACCCGAAATTCCTATTTGAAATCACCATAAAGATTTTTTCCATTTGGCAATTGAAGTTAATTTTATGATTTCGATTATTATCCACATACCTAACTTTCTCCCGACGTTGAGTGCGACTTCCAGTCTAACCGGATGCAGCTGAATACCAGTATTTTACATGGAGCGACTGCCTATCTGACCCCTTGGTAAGACTGGTTGCCAGACTTTCGAGGTTTCTAAATACCCGTAACGACTGTCAGAGATCTAAAAATGATAGTCGCTAATGTCTGTTCCAAAAGTATTTGATGGAAGTGTAAACAAACCCTTTGTTTACAGTTCCATCAAATACTTTTGGAACAGACATTAGCGACTATCATTTTTCAGGTTCAGGTTAAAAGTCTTACGCAATCACTCAATAGATAAAGGGAATCAGTAACACATTTATCTATATTAAGAAGGTTTATATCTCAACACTTTGTCCATAAATTTTTTGTTTGGATCCCATTAAATTATAATTGAAAATTAATCGACGAAAATTGAGGTTATTAACCTTAATTATTGTCAAAGAAAAAACATCTTTCAAGGTGATTTATAATTAGAATTTCTGGTATTAAAATAATCATCATCATACTTAACATGTTATCCATTATTTTTTTCAAATCCAAGATTATGATTCAGGGGGCCTACTCCCTAAGCGAAGTCCGTTCCGGGCGCTTCGCTCTCTGTCTAACTTACGGTAGGTCCGTAAGTGAGACGGAGAACGAAGCGCCCGTGGTATGTGAATTTCTGATCAATTTGTTTACATTTTCGTCAGATATTTTTGGTATTATTACAACAAGATTAGCTCTATTTTATATTACCTTTGTTGTTTGTAGATAGCTTTTTATCTGGAATAGGTACGTTTACAAGAGCACGTAAACTGATAAAATACCTACTGAGAAGCGTGAAAGACCTCAGCTTAAAAATAACATGCTAACATACAAATATAAATATATCTTCAAATCAACCTTTAACCCTATTAGACTAAGAAAAACACGCCTACAAAATAATATAATTAATTAACTAATTATAGAAACAAAATATCTATAAATGAACTTATTAATTTTAACGATATGTTGACTAGACCCGTATCCGTATGATAATTTGAGTTCAAATGTTCAAAAACAAGAGGAAAATAAAGAAGTACATAGTTAAAATTCCTTGTTTTTGTAAAATACCTGATAAAAAGGTTAATAATCATTGATAGCCTAGTGGTGTGACCGTCGGACTGCCAAGTCATAGGTCTCGAGTTCGAACCCAAGGCACGCACCTCTGACTTATGGATTTATGTGCGTATTGTTTAATTATCACTTGCTTAAAAAACGGTGAAGGAAAACATTGTGAGGAACCCTGAATGCCTGAGAGATATTCCTTGACGGCATGTGAAGCCAAGTCAGAAGCCCATGGGCGGCTTTAAAACTCTGACACCAGGTTAGTTACTAACCACACGAAAAGAAGATAATCATTGTGTTGTTGTTATTATTTTCCTAATAAAGGACAACGACCACAAAATTATGGTCAGGTTCAGTTTCAGGCCAAAATCTATGCCACAGTAAAGAAATAAAAGAAAGAAAGAAAAGAAAGAAAGAAAGAAAAGAAAAGATAGAAAATAACATTATTTCACCTAGGTAGGAAGGCACACAAAAACAAAAATAAAAACAGAAAGCTTAAAACAGTAATTAGTAGTAGATAGTAACTAAATTTTCTGTTAAGTAGAGTCGGGACTACTAGCCAGGTTGAAGACTGAACATTCTTAACGTCCTCTCTAGGCTCGACATATACGTAGACCTCCCCCTAGCAAGGGGGTTAGAAATTAATGTTCGCAAAGTACTATATTTATTTATACTTCTCGCAGACAAATATAGTAAGTGGCGTATTTTAAGATTTGGAACCTCGGGCCAAAATGGTTTGCCGCCGCATAATTCAAAAAGAAAATATCTTAACTAACGCAGCAATGGTAGTGATATAACGGTTATTTTACTAAAATAATCAATAATATGCGAGAACGAGCAAGCAAGCTCGAAAATATCACCTTGGTTAGATTTTCTTTTGACCATTTATACAAACAGAAAAGTTCGACCAGAAAATCGACTTCTGCATAATAAAAGAATTTAGAATTCAAGCCTGCTGCTACTAGGTATTCTTTTTACCTTTACAATAGTTGTTATTTTAAAAAAATCAGCTGTTCCATCCATTTTGACCGCGTAAGGATTACACTTTTCTATGAAACAGCACATTTAAAAAAAAATACCGTTGTTAAATTTCAACGCAGGGAGGTTCAAAATCAAATACTGAATCCACGGTAACAATTTTCGTGTCGATGTCCCCCGTCTCCCTGCCACCCTGTAGACATATAATCAATCGTAGCGAAGTCAAAACTGTACATTGAATATTTTCAAGATTTAAAAAAAAAGTAAATACTACGAGGTCTGGGATCGAGTCTAAAGCCGAAAATATCGTTTTTAGAATTTTTGTCTGTTTGTCTGTATGTATGTTTCAGCATCACGCAAATTAAATTGGACAGATAAACTAACACGCTATTTGCTATGGGGATGAGCAATATTACATTATGTTCGTATTCTTCTCCGCAAATTGTAAAAGTACGCGCCAACATTTTAGGATATTGCAGATAGTTACCGATGTAACTTTTGAAATAATTATCTTCTGATCACGATATACCTTGAGCTAAGCAGTCAGTCATGAAATATAAGGACGGTAATTTTAGCTAATTTCAACGAGAGCAAATAACTAAGCGGTAGGACGATTGCTTTGCAAACCAGTGGCTGTAAGGTCGATTGCCAACTACTGGTATTTTTTGTGATTGTTTTTTTACTTTTTGTTATACTAGTATGTATATACTAGTATGTATAGTATGTATATATACTAGTATGTATATAATAGTTCGTAGAACGTATTAAATCAATAAAAAGAAAAACTTCGTAAGCAATGGGAAATTGCTACGTTACGTCACGTCAAATCACTTTTCAGTCACAAAACATTCAAGGTTGTGTACTCATTTAAAGCTAAAGATTATAATATATAAATATTAATCATACAACAAACCTAATGTAAAAAACACAATATTTTTAGTGCTATTTACTTTAAAATGCATATTGTAAAGTAGTTCAATATCACAAAACAAATATTAATTTAATCTTTTGGTATTATTTTAACATTATTAACAACAGTGAAAATTAATGTGGTGACGCGTGGTACTAGGGCTGACGAGGTGAATGCTTCGTTGATAAGGTCGACTGTATGGTTGCGATTTGACTGCGCTAGACCATCAACATGCGAGCTCGGCTTGGCGGGAATTCACATGCTTAAAAATTCTCCGATGTTCTTCAAAAGAAGGAAAATGTTGGTGAAGGCACTCTACCAGAGGCCAGTTCGCTCTACCAGAGACTCTTGGTAGAGTAGTTCCCACTTTAGAAGATCTGATTCGTCTGGTGTACGGGTACATCAGACAAATACTGTAGGTACCAAGAGTATTCTTGGGTCTCAACGGGCCATTCTAACGCCCAAAAATGATCAAGCTGCAGCGATCAAACACAATATTCTCTTGCAAATTGAAGGGAGCGAAGTGATATACACCTCCATCGGTGAACACTGTCCTGGAGCAAGATGTTGCCACACATTACCCCTTAGAATTTCTGAATTCGCTAACAGCAAGTGGACTTCCGGCGCTCACCATCCAGCTGAAGGTCGGTGTCGCGATTATGCTCCTTCGGAACTTAACTCCGCCGAAGCTGTGCAATGGAACCCGGCTCAAAATCATGTCTTTGCAGAGAAACGTCATCGAGGCGAAAATTCAGACAGGTTGTAGTTTTAGCGAGACATTGTTCATACCGCGTATACCACTAATTCCCCACACTTCCAGTTTAAGCGCGTGCAGTTTCCTGTGAGCATTGTTTTGCGATGATTATCAACAAGTCACAGGGGCAGACACTGAAAGCTACGGGTGTAGCCCTCAAGATAAGCTGCTTCTCACACGGACAACTGTACGTCGCTTGCTCCCGCGTTACCAGTCCTGACTCTCTGTATATTTTGGCTGTTGAGAACAAAACTACAAACGTACGTAGTATTCAGGGAAGTTTAATAAAAATGTGGCTGTTATTGTACTATATTGTGTCTTACGACCTCCACGGGAACAAAGTCTGGGGCAGAAGCTAGTGTAAAAATAAAATAAGTACGACAAAAAAAACCTACAAGACAATATGACCTAGTTATGTGAAACCTTATCTAAAGAAATGTAAAAATGTGCCTAATCACGAGAATTTCAAAGATTAAATAGATTATCAATTTATCAACGATTTCTAATATAGGTAATTAATCAATCAATTTTGAGTATCAAAGTTCATTTAGATTACCTAATTTACCATGACAGAAAACCGTGCCGAGTACGAATTATAAAAATTGTTTGAATATACACGGCTTCTGGGATTAGCACACCTGATAAAATACCACTGTTATCAATAAGGCCAGATTATGCAATTTTTTGCTACTTGCGTAGACTACATATGTCTCGGGATACAACGGCTAGAAATCGATTACACTATCTGGAAAAGTAGTTTTTAAACTGATTGTCTGTTAACATTGTGATTGTGTGTTTAGATACGAAACTAGATAAAGCCAGAGAAATTAGTCACAATCTGAATCATTCTGAAGGAAACTGTTAATCCATCGCTTCTTAGGTACGAAAATCTGTCCGCTCAACAACGTAAACAACGCAATAAATGTTGTTGAACTGACAAAATGAAAGATTGTGATTGATCGTGTATGAATTAGTGTGTAGGATGCAAACCCCGACTCTTGCCTCTCGGCGGGCGAGAATAGAATAGAATATAATTCATTTATTTCTGAGTATATACTCTCCTTTATTTAAAGATTTCTCATAGCAACCACATAGGTATTTTAAATTCCAATTCAGGATCGAAACATGACTCAAATCCCAAGTTAATTCAACAAACTTTAAATCACATGACAGGTGCTATCACCAAAATACATAACTACGATATTTTTAACCAAGTATCGAATGAATGATAAGGATAGAGCGACAAAGTCCGTCTGTCGATCTCCGGGTGTAAATTCTTAACCTCACGATATTGACTCGTATCTTAGAGGAAGTACTGTATCGATAACTTGATGATTAACCGATCGATAATTTGGAGACAACATCATTAAAATAACATTACGCCTATTCGCCCCGAAGGGATAGGCAGGAGTGTAGAAATAATTCGTCAGATAAGTTAAAGCTTCATGTATTGTAATGGTTACTAGTTGGCGAGTCTATTATGGGCTACCTACCTTAAACTGAGTATAAATCTGGGCTCCAGCCTGTCACTAAGACAAAGGAAAACCCTACTACTATAACACTTCATAATCAGCCTAATAGCTCCTACACACTATGCCAGCGGCATGGCTTTTGCCGCGTGGCTCGTAACCCCGGCTTTTGCGCCTTCATTTTGTTTGCGATCCTTTGTGCGGCTTTGTGCGGCAGGGCCGGGCGCGCCGCGGGTATCCCGGCGGCATAGTGTGTAGAAGCTATTATGTTCCCACTGAGATGAGAGGTGTGTGACGGTGAGAGGGAGTGGGCCATAATCCACTACGCGGGCCAAGTGCGGGTTGGTAGATGTCACAGTCATGTCTTCGATTTTATTGTTCTAAAACAAGCCAGTTTCCTAACTATCGTTTTGAGAGCAGTGGTGATGAAATAATTTACGCAAAGTAAAGTGCCTGTCTGGGTTCGAACCAACGACCTACAACTCGTAGTCGCGTCCGTTACCACTGGGCCACCACTGCTCTCATTAGGAGCTTCATTTGGATAAAATTAGGATCGAACCTGGGACCGCAAGCTCAGCAGTCGCGGGTTATAAGCACGACTGCTAACTTGAGAGACAGTTGTGCTGCTGGGGAGTGGTGAAGGGCGGGCGTTTTGGGGGACTGTCTGGTCTTACTTATGTAATTTTAACGGTTTCCTAATAATAACCATAAAATATATTATCATAATTTACATTGAAATAACGAAATTTAGCATAATGATTATTACGCATAATTATTATTATACCTCCTACACACTATGCGGCATGGCCGCTGGGCAAACCGCCTGGCCCTGCCGCACAAAGCCGCACAAAGGATTGCAAAGAAAATGAAGGCGCAAAAGCCGGGGGTACGTGCCGCGTGGCAAAAGCCGGCGGCCATGCCGCCGGCATAGTATGTAGGCGCCATTAGGCATAAATGTTTTGTCATAATGTTTATTGCCATAAATACTGTTGGCATAATAATAATGAAGCATATTTTTATAAAGCATAATGTTTTAATCGCATAATGATATTGACACTTAATGTTCTTTGGAATAAAAATAATAAACCCTAATAAAACCCATATAAAACAAAAAAAAGCGGTCAACTGCGAGTCAGACTCGCACACAAAGGTTTTCGTACCGCCGTACAATATTTAACAATACATTTTTTTAGTTTATTTTATTTTAAAGTGGCCGTGTGGTACCGGACCTAAAGAATGGCACCATCCCATTTCTTCCCGTGGGTGTCGTAAAAGACGGCTAAGGAACACACTAGAGAATGGGCAGCAGCGTTCTCTATGCATATTAACACCATACTGCGATCGACAACCCGCCTGCCTAACGTGGCGATTATGGCAAACTCCCTATTCGGGGGAAGCCTATGTCCAGCAGTGGACGTCTTTCGGCTGAAATGATGATAGCTGCTCTTGTAAGTAGTACACAGTTTGTGAAAATTTCAAGTGCCTATTACGGTTCAAAAGATACAGCCCTGTGACAGACAGACGGACGGACAGCCGAGCTTTAGTAATAGGGTTGGCACCGTTTGGATATGGAAATAGCTCTGATGAAGTGATGATAATTCATAAAATGACATCTAAAAATAACACGCTTAGGTACTATGCTAATCAGCACAGTCAGGGCATGATTACATTAATTGAAACGGTGACATTATAATGTTTACGTTTCCCACAGTTGTTTACACCTTATTAACTATTTACTTCTAGACGAATAAGGAGACTAGTTGAATGTAATTTTTCATTATCTACATATGTATCAATTAAATTCCGGTAGGTTTTTTTCCTTGTGGAATTATATTAAAATTTATTAGATAGGAAATTTTAGAGCTGGGCGAACTATAACCCAAGTGGTCAATCCAGTCAATCAAAATAATTTATATATTTTAAACTAATTCTTTGATTGACTGATAACGCACAGCCGAACCGGTGGGTGGGTACGTACAGAAGCTTGAAATTTTACACAAAACCTCCTTTTATAACGAAAGTGACCACTAAGATAGGTTTTTTGAAAATACATCCCCAAAATGTTAAATTGGGGATGAATCGATCGGGCGCACGGGTCGTCTAAACTAAATATTTTCTTAATAATAGTTTAGAAACTAATCTTATAGAGAAAAGATTAGATTTTTGTAAGATTGTATGTTACGCTTTCACGCTAAAACGGCAAAACGGATTTAGATTAAATTTGGCACATGGGTAGAACATGACCTGGGTTAGGACAGGATACTTTTTATCCCGATATTCCCCCGAAATCGCGGGTGAAACCGTGAGGCACAGCTTGTCTATATACACAATAAAGAGAAATTAATTATATTTATGTTTGTGATGAATACACTCAAAAACTCCAGGACTGATTTTCAAAATGCTTTCACCAGTTGATAGCTTAATTATCACTGAGTAACATCCTAACGAATATTATAAATGCAAAAGTGAGTTTGTTTGTTTGTTATGCTTTCACGATAAAACGGCTGACCATGACCTGGAAAAGGACATACCTTTTATCCCGATATTCCCACGGGATCGAGACTTATCCGGGTGAAACCGAGAGGCGCAGCTAGTAATTTATAAACATATCTGTAGGGCGACGCCCCTGGCGGAAGCTAGTCAATGATATAACTTCACTTACAATAGCTACAGTAAAATCAAAATTCTTAACTTCTTACGCTTGGATTCCTTGAAGGGGTTGACAGGGTTTTATCTTAGGTACACTCACATTTTGCCAGTACCGTGATCCATGATACTGCAGAGAGTTAAACCGAACCAAGCAGCTTTATTGCGCAACTCTTCCAACAATCGGTTTACATACAAATAAATAAAATTGAAGTGTCTGCTTGTAATGTCAAAATAACAGCTTTTTACAAAGTGCATATGAAAGTATATAAAAAAAAAAAAAAAAAAAACGTTTATTTCAGAAACTTGTACAACTTTTACAGTAAATCTTACATAGGGACCTCCTTTTAAGTAAAAGATATAGCTGTGCTAGGAGATTCCGCTCTTTAATGACAAATTATGAAATGGTAAAAGTGGTGTACAAAAAGAAAATAGATGTTAAACAAAAAATTACAAGTAAAATCTCAAACTAAACGACATGTATTAAGACTTGAACTATAACTAATAACTAAATAAAAGTAAAAAAAGAAAAATAAAGTTAGAGATATATTCTAAAATAGTGTGTGTGTGTGTGGGTGTGTGTGTGTGTGCGTGCAATTGTGTGTATGTGGGCGTGTGTGTATCTTTTCATCTTTTATTGACGATGCTTGCAGCAATAATTCAATGTCATCATAGGTCTTCAGTTTTAGCCATTGGACTATTGCCTTTTTGCAGTCTTTAGTAGTCATAGGATAAATGTTAATTATTTTATTTATTTTATTATATAGCGCAGCGGAATTTGTATTGAATTGTCTTTTGGCATAAGCAGTTTTAACGAATTTTACTGGTGCAACACTGTATTTTTGTCTTCTTTCCTGATGGTGAGGGTCATAGGGCAGGACTTTGTGTAACTTTAAGACAGCACGGAGTATGTATAGTTTTCTGACTGTGAGAATACCGCTAAGGGAGTATAACTCATTGGTTGGGAATCTGTACGGTTTGGTATAAATGACCTTGATAAGAGATGTCTGTGCTCGCTCTAGCTCAAGAAACTTCGTTTTTGTCGCACCACCCCACACAGGTATGCAGTAGGTAAGAATTGATTGAGCCAGAGAAACATAAATTTCAGTTAACTTTTTTTTTGTTGTCACGTGTCTTAGGTTCTTAAATATCCAGATAAGTTTCCTCATACGGGCCATGACCATATCTGTATGAGTATGCCAAGATAACCTCTGATCAACCAATTAATCAATCTCTGATTATTATACCTAGGTATTTTATGTGAGTCACTTTTTCAATATTTTTACAAGAACAGTTTGTGCTAGATATATTATGGCAAGTGTGGATTTTGAGAGTTAAGTTAGGTCCAGGTTGAGTGTTGTTGTAGATTGTAAATGCAATATATTTGGTTTTAGGAATATTTAGTGTAAGAAGATGTGAGTTTAACCAGTTAGCAATTTTGGAAAAACTTCTTCAGCACATTGATACACGGATTCCCATGTATCACCAGAGAAAACAATTGCAGAGTCATCCGCATATGAGAAAACGCGACCATTATCTAGCATCATTTTGCAGAGATGGTTTATATATATTAAGAAAAGAGTCGGGCCCAGTACGCTACCCTGCGGTATATATACGGCACTTTTTTTTGTCTGTTGTCTATCTGTTTGTTTCGGCTAATCTCCGAAACGGCTGGACTGATTTTGACGGGACTTTCTCTGGCAGATAGCTGATGTTAATAGGGTTCCTATTTTATTTTTTTTATATTGGATCCACGCGGACGTCCAGCTAGATCTTTGTATTTTAAATACAGAAACTAATTCATAGGTAGGAAGAGTTTCTTACGGAAGTATAAGACGATAGTCAGCCGTTTTATATGTTTAGGTACCTCTTATTACGACTGTTTACAAATCGTCTGAGTTTCTCGTGATCATGCTAGACAGTGTTGATATATTATTTTACTGTCTGTCATTCACTTATCATTCAATCTCGGCCTTCAAGCATGATAGTATTATTATGTTTGGTTATTACTTTGCATATTTCCTGTGTCAACGTGTTGACACGCTGGTTGGCTGTTACTAGAAATCTGGTAATATCCTCTTCCAAATTCAGCTACACACAACAACAGTGACCTAGCAGGAACGCGCGGAGTAAACGAAGGAAACGTAAATTCGAACGATTATCAAATCGCGAGATCATTTGGCGCGTGTTTTCGACACGCGCCAAATGATCTCGCGATTTGATAATCGTTCTGATATCTGAACTAACGCCGCCATCTTAGTTTTTCAATACAATTTCACAAAATATGTTAACCAGCAGCGCCCCCCTGTCAACGTCATTCAAGAGCCAAAACATTCTTGTAGGACTGTAACTTTTAATTAGATTTAAGTCGGTATTTTCTACTTTCTCAATGTTCGTGGAAATAACCAGAACATCATAAAACAGGTGCGCTTGACCCGCAGTCTGTGACATATTTGTTGTTATTGTTGTTGATATCAAATAAACTTCGTGTTAATAATAAATTAACTACGGTTAATTGCACTGATAGCCGGCTATTTATGGAGGAACTGTTTATTTGTGATGATTGGTCGGCTATTTTTAGGTCTGTGTCTGGGTTAGACTGAAAGTATCTACCTAGTGCTTGTTACTATATCTTTACCTACTTTCATGACTTTTTTTAAAGTCTAAACTTCGCCTTCATTGTGTGACGCATTTTCAACCACAATCTGAAAGATTTTGAAGGAAATTGCTAATCTTGGGAGAGTTTTGGGGGTTTCAGATTCGATCTTGTGAAGTTTTATTGAGTTTTTTCAATAAATTATTCTCAGTATCAGCCTGGATTCGTTATTTCATGAGACTTAAATATCCATAACATAACAAAACATTACACCTGTATTTCTCGAAGGGTTAGGCAGAAGTGCACCTATAATACCTACACTACACCTACATTTCGCCAGTTATGTTTAAGTTCCATGTAATAGGGGTCGAACCTATTGCCATCAACCGGGCAGAAATCTAGACTCCGGGCTGCTAATGAGAAATTCCATATGGAAAAGTCCAATAACACTTTGCCCGACCCGGGAATCGAACCTAGGACCTCTTGCTCAGCAGTAGCGATCGCGACCACTAGACCAACGAGGTTACCTAAATATACCTACCTACCTTTTTTATTCCGGGCCAAACCTTTAAATGGGACCCGGAGTTTGGGAATAAGACCTGAGATTGTGGGATTCCTAACTCACTAAAATCACCCCGCTGGTCACCATCTGTAACTGGAAGGGTCAGCATTACCTCTCAAAAGACCGATTCGAAACCTCTGTGCAACGCCTGTTAGCGTACATCCTTGGGTAGACTGTAAAGGCGTCTCCCCGAAACCTAACTATGCAAGTGTTCAAGGCAGCAAGTGACCACTGTGCGCCGTTTTCCCTGACGTCACTCAGTGGGCAGACAGCGTCTTCTCTCTGAGCGCCCGTGATCCCAAATTCCCGCCTGGCTTAAAGGATGCAGGCGGGGTTTCGTCGTGTTAGGCGTCGATGCGGTTGCCTCGCCGACGCCTTCTTCCTCCCGCTCAGCAACCTCCTTCTGAACCATCACGGTCTCACAGAAGGAGGCCATTTCCATCCAGTTCTCAGACTCCGCCAGCATAAACTCAAGTACTGCTGGCAGAGATAAATCTCGATCAGGACCCGTCTTTCAGATGTCCACGCAGGGTAGAATCTACGCCACCTCCACAATGGTGGCAGTTTGCCATGGCCTTTCGCCCAATCTTGTTCAGGTACTCACCGAAGCAACCGTCTCCGGCCAGCACCTGAGTGAGCCTATAAGAGATGCGCTCCCGTCTTTTCAGCCAGGCTTCGAAGCGCGGCAGGCCGGTTTCGACAACGCGCCGAATATTGCGGCTGTTGCAGCCGCTCACGTCACCGCTCGAGCGCGTGTCACAGTTCCTGCCGCCTCAGCCATACAAGAGCGATTCCTGGCACGCCATTTCCTCTTTGTCGGATGACAGGGATTCGGTTAAAGAACCTCACGTCCATATCCGCCAAGATATCCAGCGGTGGAAAGCTTGTCAGGAGAGTTGCTGCCTCAAAGGATACAGTTCGGTATCCTCGTGCGACAGGAATAGCCATTTCCCGCTGCAGGCTGTTGATTTTAGTCCTGCAGCGTCGTACGCCTGATGGCTAGTTGACCAACCTAAATATACTTAACTGGTTAAATGTGGGTGTTTAATACTTATTAATTTATTATACACGCCTTTGCTACACCTGCGGAGATAACAAGAGTGATATTAATTTGTATCAACGAGCTAGGTACCTATCACGAACGTAGAACTATACAGATTACTGCTAGAGGACGTTCTTGAGCAGACAATGCTACGCGGTTTGACATGAGAACATGGGATGATGATGTGATACATATCTACCTACCAAAGTTCACTTGAATTCGGTAAGTATGACGAAATAACCTTTTAATCTATCATATTTATTATGAAATTCGCGGTTTATAAGTAAGAAACACGTGCCCAATTACTAATAATTATGTATGATTTAATTAGGTATTTTACCCAATTAAGTTAAGTTTTAAGTAGGTAAAGGATACATATTTCATTAATGAATCAGCCTGTAAATAATAAATGATTTTATTTCTGTAAGTTTGGACAAACACTTTTACACGTCAATCATATTTCAAAAACAAGTTAAGGTCAGCTTTTCCTATCGATCGGTCTATAGAGAAGAAAGGCCAAAACAAATTCAGAGGTCCAGACATAATCGTGGTCGGACATGTACATAGATTGCTGTCTGAAATGGTCTTTTGAGAAAAGAACCACACAGATTGAGCGGACCTATTCATCAGTGCACGTATTTGTCAGTAATCGTGCAGCTAAACTGTAGATACGCCTCTACTCATGCACAGAATAAAGGAGTACCTGGTACCTGTTGGACCACCACGCTTGCTCACAGCGCGCAGCGTGTTGAAACTGTCGAAAGAAAGAAATAAATTACAATTTCAGCCCATCAGAACCACGAAGTTTTCCGAAGTCAGAATTATGAGCCTTATATATATATATATATATATATATACATATACATATACTCACACCTTGTCTTGGGGATAGGCAGAAACTACAGAACGCAACCTGCTGCGATCCTTAAATACTCCTTTGCTTCGTTTTATGTTCATACATCTGGTCATACACGCACGTCGGTAGCGAGTACTGCGCACCTGACCTTTCTGAAGAACATCACCAATTAGGTCACTATTATGTCCTATTAGGGAGCCCCCTCCCGGCGTTTCCACTCACATGTACCTTATGCCTTGTAATATACATCTATTCATCTACCTTATGTTAGTCGCCTTTCATTCATCCTCTCACAATGACCAAACCATTTACCTAAGCATAGGTACTCTTTTCAATTGTACCTTTTATTTTCTGAAATAAACTATTGTAACTTGCCAGGCTATGGTCATGAAACCCTAATTTTATAGGAAGCCGGACCATAGATAAATAAATCTTCAGACCATCGCGACGGAAATATTCCCCGAGAGGGTAAGCTGTGATGTGTGCCTGTGGAGTATCACATTTGGTCAATTATGTTTAAGTCAATCAATCTGTCTAGCCATTGCCGTAACCAGTATTTTAAGTGGAGCTACTGCTTACCTGACCTCCACAACCCAGTTACTGGGTAACATGATACACCTTAGTTGGCAGTTACTGGTTGCCAGACTTTTGGAGTTCTGACTATTCGTAACGACTGTCAAAGATCTACGAATTACAGTCGGGACCAACGGCGTGACTACCTGTACCGACTGTTAATGTTTAAGGCCCATGATATTATACAGCCGAACGAAGACAGGGGGAAGACTACTGCCGAAAATAGACCTGGTACCAAGCATTGCCACAACGGCCGGTCTTGTGCTTCTCCTATCCAACGAATTGTTACACCCGGCCACAAATCCAGATTCCGAGCTGATACTGACAGACTTTTTTTTGATGGCAAAACCCAATAACACTTTGCCTAACCCGAGGACCAAATCTAGGACCTCTGAAGTCACCCTTCTATTACCTAGTTACCTATAGCTAAGTATTGCAATAATTTCCTACTGAGGGAAAGTGGAACGATGACCTGGAAGGCCGCAGGAATCCGCTGGATGTGAGAAGCACAGAACCGGTCGAAATGCTTTGGGAGAGGCCTGTGTCCAGCAGTGGACGTCTTTCGGCTCAAATGATCATGAGGGAAGGTAAGTTGAATTATGTTTTTAAATTTCCTACTGAGGAAATTCCGATGTAAACAAATTGTAATGTTTATCTCAATTCTCAAACAATTCCGGGTGATTTATACCTAAAGGAATTAAACGCATAATTAACGGGCGCCTTTTAATTAAATATAATTATAATCAGTCGTACAGATAAACTCTGTTCACGACTATATTTCGTGTCGGGTTAAACAGAATGAAGATTATAATAAAAACATTCATTGTTTTTATTTATCTTAGCTTGAACTGTATCTATGCGTAGAAATAAACTTTGTGCCGATTTTTTATCATGTTGGCAATTATGGCTTAGTTCAAGTGGATGTCAATTTATTTTCCCAGAGTTTACTTAATGTTTATATTATGACTTGAAAATTCCTGTAGCACTGAATTTTGCAGTCTTGTTGTTGATAGTACTGTTCTGTCAGTCGCCATTTTGAACTCTTTATGGCTGCCTGTCCATTGAAACGGAGCGAGGCTGTGGAGAGGAGAATGGCAGCGGAGTGAAGCGGAGTTGTGGACAGTGTCTGTCCTTTGATGCGGAGCGAGGTAGCGGAATGGAGTTACGGACTGTGCGGAGCTAGACCGAGTTCACGCGACGTGTAATAATTCCCGGTCCGGTTCCCCGCTCCACTTCTCCGCTCCGCTTCCCCTCTCCGCTTCTCCGCTCTGTTTCCTCGCTCCGCTTCCCGGTTTTGTATGAATTTTTAAACTCAAAGTCAAAGTCAAACAATTTATATCAATTAGGCACATAAAAGGCACTATTGAACGTCAATTTTACAAAAAATAGAATTGATTCTAGTCGCCCCTTCCAAAAGGTAGTTTTCGTATGGAGAAGAATGGGCAAGAAACTCCACCGTTACTCTTTTAAAATGTTTTTACAATATTTTGTATACATTAATTATATAATTATATGGGAAGACGATGCATCTAGAATAAGATTACTATACCACGATAGGTAAAAAAGAATGAAAAATAAAGCAATTACAGATAAATTAATTATGTGATAGATACATGGTGCTCACATATTTACAAACATTGTAAAATTATACGATATTCCTAACATTTTAACAAGTAATACTAATAAGTCAGTGTGTGAGTTCAAGAAATCACAGAATGTAAAATCAGTGTTATAAAAAATACAAATACATAATTAAATAAGCAACCAGTTTGATTTTGTCTAGACTCTAAATTGTCCTATGGAGCAGGACCAGCATATTTCCAAGCATTCTTATCTTGGATATAATCCTCTAATTTGTAGTATGCTTGCTATTAGAGTGTACTTTTAATATGAGTTTTAAATGTTCTTTCATTTAATTGTAATATTTCACAAGGTATTTTATTGTAACATTTAACACAGTACCCCATAAAATATGTATGTACTTTAGATAGTCTGAAAAATGGTTGATCTATTTTATCTTTATTTCTAGTATTAAAATTAAGTCTATCACTTATTTTATTAAAAATATGTAGATTTTTTCTTACATACATAATATTTTCATAAATGAATTGGCAAGGTACCGTCATAATATTAATCTTTTTAAATAGTTCCGTGAGAGATTCGCGACGGTGTAGATTATAAATGGCTCTGACAGCTCTCTTTTGTAAAATAAAGATGGATTCAATGTCAGCAGCCCGACCTCAAAGTAAAATGCCATACGACATAATGCCAGTAGCTAAAATAGACCAAACGCGCGGTTTCTACATCTGTTAACTGTCGTATCTTTCTAACAGCATAAGCGGCCGAGCTTAGCCGCCCCGCAAGAGATGTTATACTAGAGATGAAGAGATGTGATAACTAGTTCGCCAATCCCTGTTCACTGGAGCGGAGCGGAGGTTTTATGCAATTCCATTGGTAAATATTAGCACACCGTTACTCCACTCCTCTCCTCTCCGCTCCAGTGGATAGGCAGCCTTATTATTGAAACTAAGGCTGCGTTCTGAGTTAGGCTATAATCGATTTTAGCGTGCTAACACCCGTACCGAATTAGCGTGAGCGGTTTAACGATGTCCCGTGAATTGTCATAGATGACGTAATGACATGCGCCATCTTGCGATAACACCGACCAGGCCTTTTATTAATATCATTGTGAGCGTGAGCGAGTTGTGCTGTTTAGTTTTGAGTTGCATTTTATCTTTAAACTAGCGTCGCATTTTCGAAATTATGCTTCTGCCTACCGTCGCCACCTAACCAAAGAAGATGTTTGTGGTCTTAACACAAAAACTATGTTTTGCCGTTGAGCTAGCACTGTGAGCGCAGTGTTCCAAATAGTTGGCAGCCCTCAGTTGTCATAATCGTGATATCTAAATCGAAACGCAAATTATTGATGTCAGCGCTGTGAGCGATAATGTTCTAATTCGGAAAGCGGCATAAAACTGCGAAATTTTGTGCTACCAAGCGCGTCACGGGTCAAGTTATGATGAACGCTCTGTAGGTACAGCAAATTACAGTAACAAGATACATAATAATGACACTTACCTAACATAAAGTATGCATTACAAATAGTGACAAACATTATAAGTATCATTTTAACTAAATTAAATTATGAATACTCTTTTATCATAGGTCCCCATCTAAAGCTAAAAGCTCCATGTGAAAGTGCTCGTCAATTTGAGTAAAATTGATATTTTTTTTTACTTTTTAGGTCGCTAATGCACCAACTAAACTTATATTGGAGATAACATAACGCCCGATTTCCCGAAAAGGCTAAGCAGAGCTGTACCTTATAGTGCACCCATATTTCGCCAGTTATATGTTTAAGTCCCATGTAATAGGGGGCGAGCCTTATAAAACCGGGCACAAATCCAGACTCCGGGCGGTTACTGAGAAATTTCTAATGAAAATAACACATTGCCCGACCTCACAAAAAGAAGAAGAAGAAAGAAAAAAGAGAAAAGTTGAAAAGTGGTATTTTATTATAACATTTTACACAGTACGCCCTACAAGAAGTGAGCACTTTAGACAATCTGAAACGTGGTTGGTCTAATTTGTTCGTATTTCTAGTGTTAAAATTATGCTTGTAACAACAACATACATACATTATGAGCGATTACCGTTTTGCGAGGATGTGACGCATATTTTCTCTTAACTTGTTCTTTTTTTTGTTTTGTGTTCTTTCTTTGCGTCATGTTTACCGCAAATAAACGCATTTTCTTTCTTTTTTCTTTAATAACCTGCACCAACTGCTTAACGTGCTTTCCGAGGCACGGAGGTCTCGATATGTAATTTATGTCACCCATCCTCAGATCGACCTAGGGTAAGTGTTGCTTGATCTTGAAGATTAACCCATGCGGCTGTTATTATTTAACCACGAGCCCTTCTATGTTTTTAAGAACAGCTAAAGCGCGGTCACTGTCGGACTGCATAGAAAAGAAAGAGAAGCGCGATGACACAACGCTGGTAATTTATTGCAAAATATGAAGCAATTATCTATTTACAATAAATCTTGATTGGACTAAAAAAATTAAAAACTTTTACGTATACGGTTATGTTGCTTGTACCTAGAATAATCCGACAAAAAAATAGAATGATTGCATGTTAATCATTAAAATAAATTTTTAGAGGTATCTTCGTGATTTTTGCCACTGTATAATCTATCTATCTATCTATATATATAAAAATCAATTGCTGTTCGTTTGTCTCGCTAAAACTCGAGAACGGCTGGGCCGATTTAGCTGATTTTGGTTTTGAAATGTTTGTCATAGTCCAGGGAAGGTTTAAACGATGAGTTTAGAGAAATTAGGGTAGGTAGGGTAGGTAGGGTAGGTAGGGTAGGTAGGGTAGGTAGGGTAGGTAGGGTAGGTAGGGTAGGTAGGGTAGGTAGGGTAGGTAGGGTAGGTAGGGTAGGTAGGGTAGGTAGGGTAGGTAGGGTAGGTAGGGTAGGTAGGGTAGGTAGGGTAGGTAGGGTAGGTAGGGTAGGTAGGGTAGGTAGGGTAGGTAGGGTAGGTAGGGTAGGTAGGGTAGGTAGGGTAGGTAGGGTAGGTAGGGTAGGTAGGGTAGGTAGGGTAGGTAGGGTAGGTAGGGTAGGTAGGGTAGGTAGGGTAGGTAGGGTAGGTAGGGTAGGTAGGGTAGGTAGGGTAGGTAGGGTAGGTAGGGTAGGTAGGGTAGGTAGGGTAGGTAGGGTAGGTAGGGTAGGTAGGGTAGGTAGGGTAGGTAGGGTAGGTAGGGTAGGTAGGGTAGGTAGGGTAGGTAGGGTAGGTAGGGTAGGTGGGGTAGGTAGGGTAGGTAGGGTAGGTGGGGTAGGTGGGGTAGGTAGGGTAGGTAGGGTAGGTAGGGTAGGTAGGGTAGGTAGGGTAGGTAGGGTAGGTAGGGTAGGTAGGGTAGGTAGGGTAGGTAGGGTAGGTAGCGTAGGTAGGGTAGGTAGGGTTTAGTGCTACCCGTGCGAAGTCGGGGCGGGTAAAGCTAGTCTACTATATAAAAATAAGTCGGGTTTTCCTTCCTGACGCTATAACTCCAGAACGCACGAACCGATTTCCACGGTTTTGCATTCGTTGGAAAGGTCTCGGGCTCCGTGAGGTTTATAGCAAAGAAAATTCAGGAAAAATTTCAACAGAAAAGCGGGCAAAATCTTTTTTCAAAACAATATTTTAAGTAGATTGCGCCGGTGCGTGATACATTGTTTGACAGCTACTCATTGTTCTCTGCTCAGTTAATTTCATGTGACAAACCGGTATTGTGTTCACTGTGAAATTGTGAAAAAAAAGTAAAAAAAATAAGTTATTCGTTTCCTAACATTACAATTGGAAACCATCAAATCAATCACGTGTAAATTTTTGCAAATTTTTATTCAATTTCAACAGCAGGCATTTGTCTTTAAAGTGGTAAGTTGAACTGTGTAAATTATGTGGATCATACATTTGAGGTTAAATTCACCATTCTGTCCATAGTCCAAAATGCCTAGAGGACTACGTCCGAACATCGGCCGCCGCACAAGACATGCAAGCCAGCAACAAGTGTATTCACAGAACTTAAGCGAAGAAAGACAAAATATAATTAGAGAAAATGCCCGATTGAGACAACGCGTGAGCACACGAAGATCATTGGCATCATACAATCGCTTGGCATTCCAATATGATCCCACTGCGAACTACAGTGATGATGAAAATTTAGATATTGGACCAACGACGAACCGGGCCAAAAACCGCAAGATCGCCATGACATAGTCGCCAGAGTATTTCAGCAAAAACTCAAGGTTATGATGGATGTGCTTACTAATTATCGAGTTTTTGGTGACACACGTTGTTATATGTACTCGGTGGAATGGCAGAAGCGTGGACTACCGCATGCTCATATCCTAATTTGGTTGCTGAACAAATGATGGAAAGTGCACAAAACGATATCCGCGACCGTTAGTTGCTGAAACAGTCACAGGGAACGATGGATATCCAGTTTATCGTCAGCGTTCAAAAGAAGATAATGGTCGAACTATCAAAGTTAAAGTTCGAAATCAAGTGATTGAGATCAGAAATGAATTCATTGTACCATATTGCCCGCTGCTATCACGAATTTTCGAAACACATGCAAACGTTGAGAGTTGTCATTCGGCCAAATCAATCAAATATTTGTGCAAGTACGTCACAAAAGGCAGCGACATGGCTGTGTTTGGTATTGCGTCGGAAAATGCGAATGACGAAATCAGCAACTTCCAAATGGGCAGATACGTCAGTACTAATGAAGCACTGTGGCGATTATTGTCATTTCAAATTCATGAAAGATATCCCACAGTTGTACATTTAGCAGTGCATTTGGAAAATGGCCAAAGAGTTTACTTCACTGAGGCTAATGCGGCACAACGAGCTGAGAGACCGCCATCGACAACATTGACTAGCTTCTTTGCAATGTGTGAAGCAGATCCATTCGCAGCGACGCTGATGTACGTTGAAATGCCCAAGTATTACACTTGGAATCAATCAACAAAGAAATTCCAACGTCGCAAACAAGGAACCCCAGTTCCAGATTGGCCACAGGTGTTTTCCACTGATGCACTAGGTCGCATGTATACTGTTCATCCTAGAAATGATGAATGTTTTTATTTGCGACTGCTGTTGGTAAATGTACGTGGATCAAAATCATTTGCGCATTTGAAAACTGTGAATGGCCACGAATGCCAAACATATCGAGAAGCATGTCAACTATTGGGTTTGCTGGAGAACGATTCTCATTGGGATTTAACACTTGCGGATTCAGTTGTTTCATCAAATGCGTACCAAATACGAACGCTGTTCGCAATTATCATCACCACATGTTTTCCTTCACAACCAATTCAGTTATGGAACAAATACAAAGACGACATATGTGAAGATATCTTGCATCGCTTGCGCATTCAAACGAATAATCCTGACATCCAAATAACCGATGAAATCTACAATGAAGGATTGATTCTGATATAGGATCAATGCTTGACTATTGCAAACAAGCTACTGATTGAAGTAGGAATGATTGCGCCAAATCGATCGATGCACGATGCATTCAACCAAGAATTAAATCGAGAGCTGCAATACAATATTGATACATTGCAGGAATTCGTTCGAAATAATGTGCCGTTGCTGAATGAACAGCAAAAACAAGTAAGCGAAACATTAATGCAAGCGGTGGACAATAATACTGGTGGTCTATTCTTCCTGGACGCACCTGGAGGAACAGGGAAAACATTTGTCATTTCATTGATTTTGGCCACTATTCGATCAAGATGTCACATAGCTTTGGCGTTAGCATCATCTGGAATTGCGGCGACTCTTCTAGATGGCGGTCGTACTGCACATTTTTGTAATCGAAATGAATTCATTACTGTTGTGAAATGAAATAAAAATTTTCCTTTTCAAATATAAAACAAAAAAAAAAAAATCTTCTTCTTTTAATCACCAAACGAAATGTTACATAAAACGAAGCCATCTGGTGGCGAAACGGAGTTCGCCGGGTTTGCTAGTATCATATATTTTTCTGATGTTGTTTACTGCAGTGGATCATATACTTTTAGGTATTATAAAACTTGCGTTTAGCTCCTGTAGTCCCTTAAGTGAGTCCATTAATAAGTCGCTAACGCAGACAGAGTTATTAATAGTCACAACCCACAGTCTAGCATATCTCCTGTAATTACAATTAGGTGTTTGACCGTCTGTCTGGCTGTCTGGGTGTAAACGACTGGCTATCAGGCACGAGGTGCGTGACAAAGGGTTCAAGGCTCTCAGATTTATTTATATATATGTTTTCTTGAGTTTAAGTGTATCGACACATCTACGGATAGGTAATATACCTACGACGGAAAGTTCGGTATGCTTACATCTGCAACGCTTTTCAAATTACTTAACCGATATACTTATATCAGGCCGAGATTATGTCGCGTAATTTACGTATACATTGTAGGTACGTACTCGTAGGTAATCACGCCGAAATTTCGGTGGTGTGTCGCAACATTGAAGCGGGTTGCAGACCAAAAGCTTAGCTAAGTTAGTTTAGCTTTTGGTCTGCAAACCGCTTTAATAACAAAGTATGAATAATTACCTCAGATATGCGAAATAAGCTAAACTAACTCTGCAACCCGCTTAAGCGCCTAGTTGGTCTAGCTATTGGTAACAAGTGCGACTTCTGAGCATGGGAGTCAATCTCCGGGTCGAGCAAAGTATTATTGGGTTTTCTCTCTTCTTAGTTGCGTACTTCATTACTGAATGTCGTGTCCCTTAAAAGCCTTCGTGGCTTTATGTATGATGTTTTTCCACTTCGTGTGATACTCCGCTTCTCTCAGACCCGGTCGTAACAGAGTCCAGTGAGGGCGGTTACTTGGTCTTACCAGCGGAAAGGTGACCGGCCGCGAGGTCTTTTCCCACCTACCTTGCCCATCACCACCAACTTTTCAAGGTTATCTGGTTCCAGAGGGGCAACGAGGCCAAAGTAACCGAGAATCCTTAGGTAACAGATCGTGTATAGTCTATATCCTATGCGTAGTTGTTCGGAAATAGATTTGCTTCTATCTTTTTTCCGTTCTATTGCCCGAATCGTCCACGACTCTGAGCCGTAAAGGAATATCGAGAAAACCTTTGTCCGGATTAGCCTCATCTTGGTGACATTGGAGACTTTCTGTCCTGCCAAATACGTAACAGCTTGCTCATCGCAGATTTTGGCCTTTTGATCTCTCTTTCGCTTCCTCCCTGGTCAGTAAGTCCCTCCCATCAGGAAAATACGAAAAATAAGTTCAATATTAACTTGATTGTGAGAATCATTCTCTTAAGTGTTTTAGAGCAGGTAACTAATGCTATTTCGAATTACAGTACACTTCTATTACAGTAGTTGATAATTTTGTTTTGGGGTATATTTAAGATTAAATCAACATCGTTTATTGTAAAAATCAAAAAAAAAATATGTTATAGGTTGAAGCAATTCATAGGACTTTTGCGATTTATGTAATTTTAATAAAAATAACTTTTAAAAACTACACTTAGCGACATCTTACGGCTCAAATCGCAACTAACATCATATTGAACTGCGTAGTTCTAATGCTACGGGATAGATGGCGCTGCACAGGCAGTAGATCGATAATTTTCCGTTACACAGTGGGGAGGATCACACAGAAAATCTAGATAATCATATATACTTTAAAACCTGAAAGAAACATTTAATTAATAAATAGGCTAGATACCTAGCAGGACATTATTAATTATTATAGATTATTGCAATTAGAATAGAGAAGGAATGTTTAAGTAATCAAACTCACAACTAAGAAAATTAAACTTTATTTCAATCCTCTAAAATTCTTTGCAGAATATTTCTCATATACTGAGTTAATTTTGAAACACACCTGTGCAATTGGAAATATAGTTTAATTTTCTTTGTTTAATATTTTTGACGCTGATAGTTCATTAAAAATTAAATTAAGCCTTTCGCAATTTAGTTTTCATGTACACACGGCTACACATCAAGCTATACAATTCCAGTTTACGCTGACCTCGCATTGTACGGAAAACCTATACAATGCGAGATCAGCTTATACTGGAAATATATAGGTTGATGTGTAGCCGTGTGTACCTAAATCAATGAGTTTTTTTTTTAATTACTTTAATATCTACTCATAAAGTTCAATTTGCGCTACAACTTTCAAGGACTTATTCAATTGTAGAAGTCATTCAAAAATCAACTTAATTTACATATACATAAAGTTTAAGTGGAAATAACATCAATTGGAAACAAGGATTGTAATAGGCATTAAATAATATCTCTTTTCTTCACTTGCACTCCATCGGTGGACGACTGTTGAACATCCATACCAGATTTGGCTGGAACATAATTTTGAGAAAACTTATTACTATCACAAAACTATATTCCAGTCCAGTCTGAGTAACGGATCGTGTGTCTTCGACGATCTTCGGGCGTCTTTGGTCATCTCTGGCAAAGATGAGTTTTGACATTACCATACTGTACAAGGATATTTTAGCACGTGGCCAAAATCAGATTTTTAAACCTTCTTTTCGTTTTGACGGTACATCTATACTGCTTGGGACCAGTAGGTGGCCACATTTATTGCGGCGTCAGAAGCGTTGTTCAGATCGTCAAGGATGCAGGTAAACGGACAATTGAGACATTCTAGCAGATATACATACGACGATTGTTCTAGAAAAAATGTCTGTTCTGGAGCACCGCACTCGCACTGGATGTTGGGTGAATCGATTATGCCCCACTTCGCCAGACTATGTTTGCAGCGGCTTACTTAGGTACGCAATGGATTCAGAGCTTTTGAAATAGGCCACTGCAGTTCGGAACGGGAGGCAGGTGTTCTTGGGATTTTTTCAATACATATCACAAAATGTTAGCAACAACGGTCTTATTTTAACGTCATTCGAGAGCCAAACGATCCTTGTAGCACTCTAAACGCCAATTGGCAATCGCGGTCATAAAACGTGCGAGTAAGACGATAAATATTTAGTACAGGAATCTCGTGTCATTTCGCTCCTACCGCCCGCGTTTCATGACCGCAGCTGCCCTAAAAATACAAATAACACATTCAATTGCAAACTTTTAATTCATATAAAAACACTCCGCAAAACCATTTAAATAAAAAGCGACTCTTGCCACGGCACAATAAAGTGCAATTCAGGTAACACAGCGCTAATTACCTACAGTTATATTCACCTAGAAGTTTCCTCTCTTTCTGTCGCGTAACTCTTATTCTTTCTGACTACGTTACACTCACTGATTTGACTTTTTTAACAGAGTTATGTTCTTCACTTCACAAAGTAAAAAATAACAAAGTGTTCATCCTAAACGTTCTAAATAATCGCTACTTAAACTACTTACTTATTAAATAAGCACATAAAACTGATTTTCAAAAACTATCCAAACTGCCAATTAATTGATACATCTGATGTTATGGTAAGCGCTAATAACTATAATTTTGTATCGAAGCAATTTATGTGTTTTAAAATAAATATAGAAATCGTCAACATTAACTTCCAGAAATTGGTAAATTCACAATTTAAATCACGATGTACCAACAAAGATTTGCAACCTATGTATAATAACAATGTTACAAAAACGAATATGTAGAAAAAAGGAACCATCCCATATTATTTAAAAAAACAGTGTAACAAATAATATTTCTAAACCTTTAAGCAACAGTGAAAACACTAGCCAACCGACGTTTTTTCGAGGTTAGACGCAAGTGTTCTCTTCTACATCAAAATATAGCTGGTGTATTGAGTAAAAAAGACCTTCTAGAATCATCAATAACGGAACTAGAAAAAACTTATATGAGTATTGATATTGTTTGTCTCAGTGAAACATTTATACGACAAGGGGCAGAATCCAATCTTATCATGAAAAACTATAAAGTAGTGTCAGCCTTTTCAAGGCCGCATCAACGTAGAGGTGGGACTTGTATATTGACGAAAAAAGGCCTTGACTGCAAAACTTTATGTAATTTAATTGAGCCCAAGTTATATTATTTCGAGTACTGTGCAATTGAAATAACAACCTTGAAACTTTATGTTATCTGCATTTACCGCACACCAAGTTCCAACATTAAATTATTTCTAGAAAATTTAAACCTCCTCTTAAGAAAACTTATGAAAAGAAATAATAAAAGCATCATAATATGTGGCGACTGGAACATAGACGCTATAAAAGCAGATAAACATTTCAAAGAGCTCGAATCTATTTAAAAAAGCTATAACATAAATAATCATATTACCAATCCAACAAGAAAACTCTCCTGCATTGACTTAATTACGAGTAATATAACAAATGTTAAGCCCCAGATACACTACCTAGCGCTATCTGATCACGAAACAGGTCAATCTATATGTTTTGAGGTAACGGTAGACACCACGAATGTTAAAAGACCATTTTATTTTGAACAGTTTGTTAACTGTCTATCTTCATTGTTTTTCTCAGATATTTACCAGACTGAAGATACTGACATTGCATTTAATTATTTCCATGACATTCTACTATTATTTTATAATTTATGTTTCCCCAAAATCAAGTTTAAAATAACTATTAAGCCCTTAAAACACACGTCATAAAAACAGTTACTGTAAATATACTGCTATTCTAAAAAGATGCATGCTGCAGGCACAAAAAGGCGATAACACGCGTTATTTGTCTCAATCCAGCAACAAATGTAAGGCTGCCTCGAAAATAATAAAAATTAACACCAGTGACAAACAAAATTCTCATGACATAAATAAAATTCAAGTAGACAATCAAACTTACACTCAACCTCAAAAGATAGCTGACATTTTTAACAATTTTTTTATTAATACATCGAATGACACCATTAACCCATATATTGACTACACACCACCGATGACTTACCATCCAAATACTATGCATTTGACCCCAACTAATGATACCAGTGTATATAAAATAATAAACTCTTTAAAATCAACCAATTCTACAGGCTACGATGACATTAACACAAAAATTCTTAAATTATGCTCTACGTTTTTATCAATTCATATTAGCCATATTATTAATTTGTCATTCATGCAAGGTTTATTCCCCTCACGGTTAAAATTCTCAATTGTAAAACCAATCCACAAGAAAGGTGATAGAAGTGATATAAATAATTACCGGCCCGTAACACTCATACCAATATTATCAAAGATCTTTGAAAAGGTCATGCATGAAAAACTCTACGGTGTTTTATCCAAATACAAAATTTTAAGTGAAGATCAATTTGGTTTCAGAAAAAATAAATCGACCACAACAGCTTGTTATGCTCCAAATATAAAAAAATTAACTATAAATTACCAGTTGTCTCCATTTTTTTTAGATATGTCAAAGGCTTTTGACTTCGTGAACCATAAACTGTTAATTTATAAATTAGACCGATATGGCATTAGGGGAAACGCGTTAAAATGGCTCGAAAGCTACCTTACACAACGACAGCAATGTGTTGAGTTTTCGAAACAAACAGGAAATCAAAAGGTTGCATATAGGTCGTATCGTGAAAATAACTGCGGTGTACCCCAAGGGACCATACTGGGGCCGCTTATATTCTTGCTATATGTTGATACCTTGCCTAGTGTAACTTCCCACAATTGCATACTATACGCTGACGATACAACCCTCAGTATTATATACGAAAATTACGACGTTCTTGAGTACCAAAATGAAATAAACATGACATTAAATAAAATTATTACATGGCTTGAACAAAATAATCTTCATATTAATATTAACAAAATAAAAATGATACAATTCCAGACATATAACAGTACGCGTCCACGGTTTAAAATACAATATGGAAATGAGACAATAGAAGAGGTTGATAATGCAAAATTCTTTGGGATAATAATTGACAAAACCTGTAACTGGAAATCTCATATTGATGACTTATGTAAGAAGATAGATAGATTTTTATTTGTTTTATATAGACTAACACGTTTGGCTAGTGTTAATGCGGCACTATGTGCATACCATGGTCATGTCTCATCAATTTTGCGCTATGGCATTATAATATGGGGTAATTCAGTTGAACTTAAAGAGTGTTTCGAGCTCAGAAAAAATGCGTGCGCTCAATTTGTGGAGCGCACCCACTGGACAGTTGTGTTCCACTAATAAAAAAACTTAAAATACTGCCACTTAAAGCACTATACATTTTTTAAATTTGTATCTTTGTACACCAAAACAGACATGAATTTGACTTATATAATGATGTTGTATAAAGACCCAGTCGCAAAGTGCATATGCTTAATGTTCCTAGGCGTAGAATTAAATTGTTTTGCAATAATGTATACTGCATGTCCATTACCGTTTATAACAAATTACCTGATGGCTTCAAAACTCTCAGCCTCAGAACATTGAAAAGTAAATTATTTAACCTTCTTTTAAGCAAATGTTATTACTCGACTGAAGATTTTATGAATGAAAAAATCTAAATATTTGACATTATTGCCTATAAATCATATTTTATCTCCTTGACTTTATTAAATACCGACTTATATAATTAATCTCTTCTACAACTTTTGTTTAATTTATTAAAATTATTTGTAATTGTAATACTAATGATTAATAATGTAATTTTAATGTAATGATGACCCATAATTTTACAAACCATATTTGTACGCCGGAAACGGCAGAATATTATGATCGTAATACATATCTTATTATCTTTATCTCTTTATCTTGTGATTTTACCTTCTCCGGCGACCTCATTCAACAGCTTATGACATACAACCTTGTTTATTTATTCTGGAAGATACTCGTACTGTCAGTCCAGAGGAAGAGGGGCTCGTGGCTAAGTGATAACAGCCGCACAGCTCGATCGATCACGTAATGCTACGCTTGCTGCGGTCAGTCCGTGGATGGTTGACCATCTTAACCTACCGAGACCCCTCCGTGTCACGGAAAGCACGTTAACCCGTTGGTCTCGGCTGTCATTCTTGGATCTTTGACAGTCGTTACGGGTCGTCAGAAGCCCAAAAGATTGACAACCAGTCTTACCAAGGGGTATCGTGGTACCCAGTGGGTACTGGGTGTGGAGGTCAGATAGGAGGCGGTCTCTCCATGTAAAATACTCGTATTCAGCTGCATCCAGTTAGACTGGAAGCCGACCCCAACATAGTTGGGAAAAGGCAGGCAGTTTGATTGTCAGTCCAGGGGGACCACCACCAGCTCGTATAGCAGTATTATTTCAGAGTAAGAAAGAGATGCCGCGCTACAGGACGTATAGCTCCATCTCTTATATCTTTTAAATGCTATAGTGGTAGGCCCCCAAAGACTTTATTACAGGTAATTCTAATTACTTACAATCTAGAAATTTTTTGTACAAGCAATCGATTGAAACTAGGAACCACTTCATAGTTAAATGAAGGTAAACAAACCAAACCACGTGACGAGAGAGCT
Source organism: Agrochola lota (assembly GCA_947364205.1). Lineage (NCBI taxonomy): Eukaryota > Metazoa > Arthropoda > Insecta > Lepidoptera > Noctuidae > Agrochola > Agrochola lota. Next base: position 14,400,126 of record OX376244.1, on the reverse strand, counting down.
GTCAAGTAACCGACTAAACGTAATACCTGTCACTTCAGTTGTCAGGCTACGTCACAGGTGTACTCTTCAATTTAGTAGCGTTATAATTGCTGACGTTGAGAGTTTGGGCTCTGTACAATGGACAGATTACAAAATGTTATATTGTAATCTAACAAAAAATTGTGCTCAAGCACTTACATCTACGAAGAGTAGTTTATGAATTAATGATACAGTTTAACATACATTAATAAAAAGCGGAAATTATTGTAAAAATCTTTAACAAATTTAGTTTGGTTTATCGTATAAAAATAAAAAGAAAATGTCACCTATCAAAATCCTTTTTACGATTTGTTTACATTTATTTAACTACCTAAGCCTATGGAGTATGGACCTTCTAAGGCTTATTTCCGACTCCCAAAATCACAATTTTAAAATAAAACTCATAAGTACATAACAAACAAAGTAAGTTATTTTATTATCACGTCTGCTTATAATAATGCGGCGCCAGTTCGAGCAGCCATGTCTGGTCTATGGTCATCATGTCGCGCATGTACGTCTTGTCTCCTGTGCTTTGAACGCTCGCGAACATTACCCTGGAACAGAAGAATTAACGTTTTAGTTTTTATTGATGTGCCTCGTTGATCTAGTGGTCGAAGGTCTAGTTCAGGGATCACCAATTAGTTTCATTGGGGGTCCACTTTTACTGTCTTTCATTTAATTACATCTCCTAGCCCGCAAACCCATGCATATGAGACAATAGGACCTCTTCAGATAAAAACGACGTATTGCCTTTAGACGCGCCGTCAAATATAAGTGTAATATTTACCACTTTGGTTGTTGTACTCTAAACAGGCAACTGTCAGGACTAATATGAAGTGTAGCCCCTCGTATGCCGCTGTAAGTAGAGACTGTGTTCAGGTACGCGGCTTGAGCGAAGTAGCCGGAGAGAACGCATTTCATTACGCGTTCTGATTTGCCTGGAATAGTTAAAAAAGATATGTTAAATACACATTTAGCATAACCAGCCTATAATATTCCCACCGTTGGGACTACCACGCGGGCCCAGTGCGGGTTGGTAGATGTCACATGTCTTCCAATGTTTGGTTCTAGGCCATGCCGGTTTCCTGACGATGTTTTCCTTCACCGTTTTGAGAGCAGTGGTGATGAAATTATTTACAGAAATTAAAGCGGCTGTTAGGGTTCGAACCTACAACTCGTAAGTCAGGGGCTGTTACCACTGGGCGACCACTTCTCTACAGGGTGGCATCCCGGACATCGACGCGAAAACTGTTACCATGGATTCAGTAGATGATTCTGAACCCACACATGCGTTGAAATTTTTCGTCGGTTATTAAAAATACACTGCTTTTTCATAGAAAAGTGAAATACATACGCTGTCAAAATGTATGGAACAGCAGTTTTTTTTTTTTTATAACCGGCGAAAAATTTTGACGCTGACGTTGTACATGATTCTGAACCCCCCTGGGGTTCAGAATCATGTACTAAATCCATGGTAACAGTTTTCGCATCGATGTCCCTGCCACCGTACACATACACAACAGCTCATGCTATGCTATGCTATATCATGCTATACATGTCAGTAATAATTATATTTTACATAAATAACTTTTATTATTTTGTCCTTTATTTCATTTTAAATACTCCTAAATGATATTTTAAATTTTAAATATCAGAGTATAAAAAATTCAAACATTTAAATATATAAAAAAACAGTAGTCCACCGGTATCGGGAACAGGGGCCAAGCTATTATTTTATTATTATATTGTATGCATTTGGAAATTTATTTAGAGCAGATTTTTCAATCTAAAGGTAACTTTTATCTGAGGAATAAGAATTGCGGTTTGACAGCTTTTGTAAACTAAAAATATATTTTTAATTACTTACCTAAACCTAAATCTATGCCATCAAAGATTTTGTCTTCCATTTGGAATTTCCTTTTTATTAGCTTTTCTAAGCTTTCTCGAACTTCACAAGCCTGAAACAAGAGAAAAATACAATTTTAATATTGCACGGGTAACAATTTGAACCTAAAACCTGATAACTTACTTTTTATGCGAAAAATTAAAAACTGAATTAATCTGTGTTCGTAATTCATTAAACAAACATGTAAACAAACTAGAGTTTTAGGAAAAACAACTGTAACACCTACACATAATATTCACTTTGCGCTACAACTTCATATTTTTTATAACTTTTTCAACAATACTTAAAACAACTCTATTTACACTTGCATAAAGTTGATGTTTGTCTAAGTGGAAAACTAGTGTTTGTTTACATGTTTTGCAAATACATTGCAAAGGCAGATTAGATGAATCAACAGGTTTTATGACCCAGATTGGAGATATAAAATATATTAACCAAAACCACAGATAAATACTGATGGCTCACCGCATTTTAGGTATGACGCTACAAGTAGGTACGCGGCGGGCTCGACTTGTCGAATTCAGTGGGCGTGATGTAGTCAGAAGATATAAGAGTTACGCGATAGAAAGAGAGGCATCTTCTAGGTGAATATTACTGTAGGTAGTTAGCGCTGTGCGATCAGCCATCTAATTACGCAACACATTTTCGATTTGCAATTGAGTCAAATTGGTTTCGTTTGACTAGAATTGCTTTCAAAAGTTGTAAATTGAAAGCAATTCTAGTCAAACGAAACCAATTTGACTCAATTGAAAATCGAAAATGTGTTGCGTAATTAGATAGCTGAATTGCACTTTATTGTGTCGTAGCAAGTCGCTTCTTATTTTAATGATTTTGCGGAGTGAATCATCTGTACTTATTTGTGCCAAAACAAAACTATTTTGGGGCGTTTTTCAGGCCGTGCCCTAACCGAAAGCGATCGTCACGTGAGTCCACGATCGTCGCGGACGTTTAGATAAATATGCGATCAATCAAGTCGCGTTTGCGGACATTCTTAGACACGATCGCGTATTCGCGCGACAACGGTTTCACGACGCGTTTCCGGTTAGGACACAGGGTCAATGTTAAAGTAACTTAACTATCAGATAAATCAAAAACATATGAAAAGTATGAAATAATCTGACATATAACCGGCCCTTCTGAAGGAAGTTATATAGGTCATATAGGCCTTACCTTTTCCATAACTTTATAGTTAACATAATACTTTTGGCACCATTGCTTGCATACTTTCGCGTTTCTCTTCTCATCTTGAGAAGTCTTTAGTTTTAAGTACGCATCCATTATGTTAAGGTACATTATTATGTCGCCTTCTGCTACCTGCAAGTTTAGAATATTTTAAGATTTAGGGGGGTGGATTTTTCAGAAGGGGTATTAAGGGCAGGTACCTTAACCCTTATCATATCTATGATCATAGATATATGATCAAAGATATAATTAAATTGTAAAATAGATATAATTATGGGTAATTTGTGAGCTTCGTAGATTTGTATATGATATAATATGATAGTGTAAAATCCCCCTAAGCCCGATATACTCATAATATGTCTATTTTACAATTTCATAATATCTTTGATCCCTTAGACTCAGTTCTTAGTTCTTAAATATTTTAAGTAATAGGTCCCCACCTATGAAATCAGTTTTCATACTAACATTTTCTTAATTTATATAACAACCATGAACACGAATGTTTTAAAACGAAGTTAACGAATATGCCACTTAGATTAAGCGACAAAAATAAATTTTGGCATTTTTAATGTATTTTTAATGTTTATAAAACTAAGTATAAGTAATAAGGTTTTTTTACTATTGGTAGTTGTCTATGGTGGTCATTATTCGATATAATACCAAGCAATTGATAAATATTTTAAATCATAGAACTGTCGAGGTTCTCTATTTGTGAGAAAAAAACGGCAATTCAACTCAATATTTGCTAACTGCATTCACAGGTTTTAGAAAACTGGTACTTAGCTGAACGTAGCTTCAAAAACGTCAATTGACACGTTTTATTTTGAAGCTGCCAATCGATGCAGTTTCGTATAAGGATAAAAAAATTCTTCTGGACGAACTGAGGTTAAAAAAATCCACAAATTGCATAAAACTTTTCCATACATTCCGTTAGAAAATAACCTGGATTGTTAAATGAAATGGTGGATAAACAGCAAAAAGTTGTTGTTGCTTTTATAGAAAAGAATATTATTTACCTCAAAGTTATTCCTCCTGCTAATCTTAGCGTTAACACTCTCTTGTCCACCGCTGGGCTTAAGGAACACGTTGTCCACTTGCAACATGGCGGCTATTGATAAGGCCTCGTCTATGCAGCCCCATTCACCTGTAAACGGAATAAAATATTGATCAACTAGCTGCGCCCGCTGTGTCACCCGCATACGTCTCGATCCCGAGGGCATATCGGGATAAAAATTATCCTTTGTCCTAATCCAGGTCATGGTCTACCCATGTGCCAAATTTCATACAAATCCGTTTAACTGTTTTACCATAAAAGCGTCACAAACAAACTCACTTTCGCATTTATAATATTAGTTAGGATTATTACTGTAATTTAAACCGTAACCCGCAGGTTGCGATCAGTGTAGGATCGGTCGTTATGGTATTTCTTGAAGGAACTCGATAACCAGCAGACTTTTTCAGTTACTCTTATAATAACGATGAAACCAGAACATAGTAAAGCTGTTTTGTGGTAAAAATGTTTTGCAAATACTACTAACATGGTTTGTAAGTAAATTATAACAGATAGTGCCATCCGCAAAGACGCGCCCCGCTCCGCGATTAAAAAAAATATAATTTAATAAAACGTTTACAAAAAGTGTACATTTAGTCAACAGTAAGATTTCCCAAACAATAATAGTGCCTAAAAATAAACTAATATATGTTTATTACAGGTGCAAGTAATGATGATTCGGAATTACAATGTTAGATAGCGACCCGCCCAATGTAGGTTGATTCTAACCTGTCCTTCAGGCCATCACTTTACATTTAAGAGATTAGCGGAGTGGGGCACGTCTTTGTGTATGGCTCTATGTATACTAACACTCCATACCACAGACCGTGTTACTCGAAAATATTTTTATTTATTGTATGGTGGTTAGGTTACAATCAACTCAGCCTATGTTAGTCCACAGCTGGACATAGGCCTGTCCCAGGCACAGCCACAACACTCAAGTCATTCGCGTTCCGTATCCAGTTTGTTCCAACCACCTTTGTAAGGACACACTAACCATCGCACAAAATAATCTGCTATTGTTTGTAACCTAGCATTATCAGCACTTAATTTTCCCACTGCTGGGACACAGGCCCCTGTCTATGAGGGACTGGGTCGCAGTTCACCACGCGGGCCCAGTGCGGATTGGTTAAAATAATCATACTTTTCCACTAACCACTATTACACAGCATGGCCGCACACATAGGTCTGAGCGGCAACTCGGCCATTATTTCTCCTACAGACGTCAGTTCTCCCAGTTTGTCTATGATCTTCAAAGCGTAGACTGTTTCGAGGCCCGATAGGATGCTCTTGGCTGGCGGGGGAGTCGGGAACGTGAATCTGGAAATATTCATTTATGTTTATATTCGAAGGTTACTTTAAAGTAAGCCACTACGGAATAAAATGCGATATTTTGCGTGCGACTTTTGCGGACCATTAAACCTTTTCGATACGATAATAGAATTTTGATACATTCAATAATAATAGTTTTTTTGGGTTCCGTAGCTCGAAAAGGAAAAAACGGAACCTTATAGGATCACTTTGTTGTCCGTCCGTCAGTCTGTCAAGACCATTTTTCTCAGAAATGAAATCTTTAATGAATACCAGATATCTTAGGTCTGTGGCTTTGAGCTCTAAAAATATCAAGCTGCTAAGTCAACGCAATAAATAAATACGGCCATTTAATTGACATATTTTGGTACTCGTAAACAAATCAAAACCTACAGGGTACTAACCGTCGACCTAGAAGCATGAAATTTGGCAGGAAGCAAGGTGTCACAAGTAAAGGAAAAAGTCCGAAAATTGTAAATTTGAAGATTTAACACTTTAAAAAAGAATTCTGCAATTACAAACTTACATTTGCAGTTGTAGAATTGACCGTGACGTATATCGATGTATGGGAAAACATGTTTTTTAACTACAAAGATACCTTTGTTTTTGGTATAAATTCATCCCAAATATGGATCCCTTCATTGTGCGTGGTCCGACACGCACCAGGACGTTTTTTTTTTAACTGACGCCATGTAATTATGCAAATACAGGGTGTCAGGGACATCGACGCGAAAACTGTTACCATGGATTCAGTACATGATTCTGAACCCCCCTGCCCCCCAGGGGCACCCTGTAAGCTAGTCCGGACTACGTATAGTAAATTGACATTAAAATTACCTGTCGTGTCTAAAGTTTCACAAATTATCTACAACAAAAGCTTTTAAGTCCAATCAAAGTCAGTTGTTATTAGCTAACAGCAAGATGAGGCACTCTTACTGATGTAATCACTGAGGGGCCCATAAATTACGTCACACGTTAAGGGAGAAGGAGGGGGTCAAAAAGTGTGACATCGTGTGACAAGAGGGACGACGAGTTATAAACTTCGAGACGTCACATTTATGTAACTAAAGTATTAAAACTCTAAGTTTCAACTAAAACAAAAAAAAATACCAATTTTATGTTTAATATTCATTTTAAAGTTTAATTTAGTTGCAAAATATGTGACGCCACACCAGAGGAGGCCACACAAATATGAACAGTTGTGACAGGGACGGGGGAGAGGGGGGGGGGGGCTAAAAAATCATTAAATGCGTGTGAAATAGTTTGGCCCCTTAGTGACATTATACTGTATCAACGCAACTGACGAAGACAATCCTATTCAAAACGTTAAATACCTTAGCAAGTTATGAATGCCCAAAGCTTTTAACTGCAGCAGCATCCCAGATAGATCACTTCTACACATCTCAGGAGGCACTGACGGCGGCAGTTTTTCGTACTCAGCTTCCGTGTATAACCTGAAAAAATAAATAAACATGTTAAAATGATCACTTAGAAAACTCTTCAAAAATAAAATAAAAAAAACGAGCGAGGCTTACAGTAGCCGCATATGAAGTGTAACATCTGACATCTTGGCTGACAATACCAACCTCTCAGAAAATGGGTTGGTACCATCTGACGGCCAACTCTACCACCGCGCGCTCATTGGTCAAATAAAAAGCGCGCGCTTTCCCGGCTTTTTTTCACGAAATCACTGCCACAGATTGCAGGAAAGCGAGGAAAGATGTTACACTTCAATTATCGTTATTTGCTTAGAAAGTAGGTACTATCGAAGAATTTTATATCTAGGCAGTTTGAAAACCAAATCCAGTGAACACGATGACCATATCAGTTTAACGCCCCTTTTTGCATCGACCAATGAAACAAAAATACAAAGAAATATTTTGTCGTTTTTGTTTTTTGTTGTATGTGTGTTTTGTTATAATGATCACAGATGTCTGACTCTTTTTCGACCACTAGAACAAAAGAAACAAAGATTAGAAAGTTTTTTTGAGTTTTTCTATCGGCCGAGCACTGCAAGCAGAACAGTCCTTACGAAGTATAGATATGAAATTCTTTAATGGTACATAAAATAAAGGTCGAGTCTGGATTTGTATCGGTTAATAGCTTTCCCATTTGCATGGGACTAACTATCGAGATGTGGATGTAATTTGACGACACGGTTGGCGCAGTGGCTGAGCGATCGACTGCTGCGCAACGTGTCGCGGGTTCGATCCCCGCACGGAACAAATATTTGTATGATCTGCAAGTAGTTGTTCCGGGTCTGGGTGTTTAGTGTATGTGAGTTTCTATGTTTGTAAACGCACCCACGATACAAGAAGAAATTCTTAGTGTGGGGCGTTTTTAAAAAAAAAAAAAAAAGTAAAAAAAAAAAATTGAAAGGTCTGTCATTGCAAACGATGATCACTTCGTAAATAACCGTAACTGGGCGTATCGTACGCCCTGAAGATGTCGAGTGTTGACTAACAGCGCCATTTTGAACGCATTCTTTAGTCAAGTCACGTCGAAATCGGTCCAGCCGTTGCGGAGAATAGCCGGAACAAACAGACAATTTTTTTTTTGTTATGGGTGTCGTTATTACTCTCACATGCATTTAGTAAAAATCTGTTATTTTGACATTACAAACAGACACTTAAATTGTATTGATTTGTATACAGGGTGTCAAGGACATCGATGCGAAAACTGATACCATGGATTAAATACATGACCACCGCACCTACTTTTCTATGAAATAGCAGATTCTTTTTTAATAACCGTCGGTAAATTTTACACAAGGGAGGTTCAGAATCCCGGGAAAGTCCGAAAGGGATACCGTGGCCCCTGGCAACATACAGGCAACACTGAAGGAACACGGGTGGGTTTTAGTCAGTAAGAGTCTGACATGCCCTTCCGCTCCGCTCCGCCCAGAACGGGAGAAGTTAATTGATAATTTCGAGACAAAAAAGGGGGTTTCAGAATCATGTACTGAATCCATGGTAACAGTATTCGCGTCGATGTCCCTGACACCGTGTATAGATATGGCGCGCCCCAGTCCGCTGCGTACTATATAGTACAAATTAGGTACAGTACATCCTCGCGGAGTGGGGCGCGGCTTCGTAGATGGCAATATCTATAGATGATGTATAGATTTGTTTTCCTTTACCTCTAGCTACACCTTTGTGTGATACAAGCGTGATATTTGATAATATAACTTACCTATAACACTTCCCGCGACTAGTTCTGCCCGCCCGGCCGGCTCGTTGCGTCGCGTTGTTTTTAGAGATACAAGTGACTGTTAGACTCTCTACTCCAACTGAAGGGTCGAAGAAAGGTAGCTTGTGGAAACCGCAGTCGATTACTGCAAATTACAATATTTGTTTTTGTATAAATTAGGCAAATATTGAAATCTGCGTTCGCAATGTATTTACCAAACATGTAAACAAACACGAGTCTTCCACTTAGACAAACATCAACTTTATTTTTGTGTATATAAAGTTGATTTTTGACTGACTAGTACTGTTGATAAATCTAGCTATCACTGCACCGAACACAGAACGACTAATCCGGATCATTGAAGTGATTCAAAAGATTGGTTCAGTAACAACGTTTAAAACGCGTCATTTGGATCTGAAACATTAGTTTGCTCTGAGCTGTTTCGCGTTACGCGTCGCTTGCGAGGCAACTGAGCTGTGAGCGAGAGAGGTACACACGAGTGAGCGAGAGAGGTACACACGAGTGAGCGAGTGACATATTACAATCTATGCAAGTCAGAAAGAGATACCAAATGAGATATGTAGCACCCATACTATCGCAGTTGTTAGTTGTCGTTATCCATGCAAGTAAAAATTAGCACGGAGGCACTTACATATCAAATACTTACTATAAGGTCGTTTTTTTTCATATTATAATGTTTGCACTAACAAGTTATCGTTTCACTTTTTTGAAAATTTTAGTTTGACGAAAACGCAACGTGCATGCTCAGACAAAATAAAAACCAAGACAGAGCGCTATCATCAGTGAAATGAAGCCGGTTTCGTAAACATGTGTCCACTTTGTGAGGTGTAGTTTGATTATAGTGTCATTGTAGAAGGTTGTAGATGTGTGCGTGTGAGCGTGTATGCACAGAGCGGCGGTGTAGTTTTTACATGCTTCACTGTATTGGTCGCAGCGCTCTGTCTTGGCTTTTTAATTGGTCTGAGCGTAAATGTAACATTCTGTATTTTTGAGCCGGTGATCCAAATGAAACATAGCAGTGTTTCGGATCGTTTCAGATGCAAATCCAATCACAAAAATGATTCACTTTGACCACGCCTACTACATTGAGACAATTACAAGATTAATTATATTTAATAAAACTCACCATAAACAACTCCCGGAATCGTAACACTAGTCTCAGCCACGTTAGTAGCTAACACAACCTTCCTCACATTATCCTCAGTCCTCTGGAACACCTTGATTTGTTTATAATGAGGTAAGCTGCCGTACATGGGCACAGGCAGCATGTTGGCGGCTTTGATACCGCTGGGGAAGTGGGTCCGAGTCCTGTTTGTGTCGTTGTTCACGTCCGCGTAGGCTCGGAGGATTTCCAGGGCGGTTTGGATTTCTTCCTGTTAATGAATACAATTAGTAAATTTAAGATTTTTTGATTTTTTTTCGTTGGTAGATAGAGTTGTACTTGGTGAAAGAAAATCCTACTAATATACCTATTACTTATAAAACTATTTCTGCCGCTAAGCAGTATTGCTGTGTTCCAATTTGAATGTTATGTTTGCCCTAGAGGGCCTAGACACATCACAGATGGACACATCAGATTTCGTGGCTAGCAACTAAGCAACATCATAATAATTATTGTGTCGATTTATGATATTATCGGGTGTGCAATGATATAAAATAGTTAATTGACTCAGTCGTGACTTTGCGGAAATCCATTATAAAATACAATAGACGACGTATATTTAGTAACCTAATCCGTTAGTCAAAAAGTGCCCTATAAGAAATCGACACGTGTTTCACCTCTCAACGAGGGATCCTCAGGATGACGATTGACTTGTTGCGAACCCGGATACGACGTGTTGCCACGCCAAGCGCAGTGTGAGCTCACACTGCGTTCGGCGCATGGCGTGTTACGTAGCAGTCGTATAAATACGACTGAGGCGGCTGGGCACGAAAACATTTGTAGTATTAATCCGACTGGGGCGGTCAATAGGTTAAATAACAGCTTTCTTACTACTTTTATAGGACAACGCCACGTCTCAATATTTTCAACAACCCTGCTGCAGTGCTATTCCAGCCGATCTATTCTGTACAAATATCACCGTGAAGACTTAGGTGAAGTGAGCTTGAAGTGAGTTTTTAATAGTGTCAATCCTTAGCCTCAGGTGGAATGACAGCTCACTTCAAGCTCACTTCACATAAGTTTTCATGGTGATATTTTTACAGAATAGCACCGCAGGTACCAAGTATCCAATGTCACCATAGGATTACAGATGGTTCACTCCGCAAGATCATTTAAATAAAAAGCGACTCTTGCTACGACACAATAAAGTTCAATTCAGGTCGCTCAGCGCTAATTACCTACAGTTATATTCACCCCAGAAGATGCCTCTCTTCCTATCGCGCAACTCTTATATATTCTGACTACGTTAAGCTCACTGAATTCGGTAAGTCGAGCCAATCGCGTACAGTACAACTATTTTCTTAATGTCCCTCGGTAAACATCGCGTTTCGTCAGTCGTCGGATATCTATCAGTTGGCCTTTGCACTTGGTGCTTTTATGTATTGACTCCTATGGCTGCGCCCGTGTTGCCGTGGGACTATTCTCAGGCAATTAATGATTTGCTACATAGTAGAAAATAAGTTATTTTCAGTGTGAATAACCTAACTTCTCGATATATATCTTCGTTTGAAGTCTTTTACCGAATGGCAACTGTAAATTTTATTTAATCATGAACATTTATACCTCTCAGAATGAAAAACTGCGACAAATACACTACAAACTTACTTGTGACGTCAAAAACGCCAGGATATCACCAAAAGGTTCGTTCTCATGTATTTTGATCACCGTATCCACTGTGGCTTTCACGTAGTCAGGTACAGGCTCTGAAATAATATAAACAAATATGATTTACCAATTTTAACTCCCGTGATAGATCAATAGATGGCGCTAGTAGATCCAAATACATAATAGTTAGCTCAAAAAACAAAAAATTATAAAAAGTAAAACCCAACTACGATAAAAAAGTAAAAAAAGTGATAAACAAGATATCACAGACCGACTAATAAAAAATCCAGAGTCACACGTGTTAGGGCACGTGTGACACCAGATTTTCATTTTCAAATTAAAATTAAAATTTGAATTTCGCGGCTACAGCTGAGATTATTTATTTAAACTTTTTACACACAAAAAAGGTGCAAAGGCGGACTAAATGCCTTAGGCATTCTCTACCAGTCAACCAAGGGTAGTGAAGAGATTAGATGGCAGGTGCTCTGTTTGAGAGGAACGAAGAAAAAAATTAAAAATATATCATAATGCATTATAACTAAAATATTCACCTTAACCGGATTTACCCTACAGATTAAAAAAAATCTTATCTCGCAACACTGCTCCCGCGCCTCTCAAAATCAAAGTCTTATTTTACGCTGGAAAAAGTTTTTGCATTTGACTTTTTGGCGCCCCTTGCTCTGGAGCGTCCGCTCCCCTCGCTCTGCCCTAAGGTCGGCGCTGGCGCTAATCGTCAAAACTGCTGCCTTGTCTGTATGACTGTGTCAAAAGAGGCTTTTGCCCTGCAGTTAAACAACAATAGACTGGTAATCTAGTATTATATCCTTACTCTATAGACTGCATGAACATTATAGTAGAAATGCTGGATTTATCTGCCTTCCTATCAGTCAAGTTAAAAACACACGTACCTATACTATTCAGGGCCTTTTTATACTAAACATATCCAATAGCTGATTACGCGGTCAACGCCTGTCTCTCGTAGTAACCTAAATTGTTATTTTATATTATGGCCCAGTTTTTTTTTATTGGTTTGTGTTTCTGACACTCGTCATGTGCGTGAAATTTCGCCTGTAGGGACGCTGTATTTTTTTTTAAAATCCGTCTTTGTCATTATTAAAAAATATCGGCCACGTATTTTTTTCTTTTTTTTACGTAATCTAAAGATTATGGCGATACATTGAGTTAAAATGTGCCATGATGTCACGAGTATGTAGATTTTATACTTACTTGTGACGTAGCGACCCACACTCCCCAACTTAAAATGCGTTTTATCTAAGTATTTTTTTATTCATATGATAAAGCAAAAAAATTGTGTTTAATATTTTTTTATTATCTAACTGACGGACTAATTAGATTTTTTTTTTTTTACCCAGGCATCATGCATCATCCCTATTCATTTATAAAAGCCCTAAATAAGGTTCACTAATGTTTCACCAAAACACCATTGACAAATTTTTACTTTACAACTTAGGTTTCGTATACTATTTATTTCACAAACAACTTATTTCGCAAATATTTTATTTTATAAACACTCGTTTTACAAACATTTATTTAGCAAATGCTTCTCTTTACATGTGTTTCGCATGATATTTAATCATTTATAAATTATTCATTTAATATTTAGATTATTTTAGAAAAATTATGTTTACTAAATATAATTTCATAATAATTTTTCTAAACCAGTCACAAGTGATCATGGTTGCAATTTCCAGTTGGGTCGTTGAATAATTTACAAGCAAGTACTGAAGTCCTTTAAGCCTACTAAAGAGTTTTTTTATATATATTCTAGTCGTTTTTGGCACTCGCCGGCCGCTGCCGCGGCACTTGGCAAACTTGTTGTATCAAATAACAAATCATGTTTTTGCCAATCGTTACATGTCAAGTGAAAATTTGTAAATGATTTATTGGTGAAATGACGGGACACCCCTAAATAAGCCTATCTTACCTTCACTATAGAACACATCAATAGGATGTGTCCTGCCTTGCATGGACATGATAGTAGAAGTACTGGGCTTGTCCGACTTCCTATCAGTCAGGTTGAAGAAGTCTCGCAAGAACTCCGCGTCCATTGTCGCTGATGATACTACTAGTTTCAGGTTCTTGCGTTTCTAAAACGAAGCATATATTAATAAGAGAGAATTACTTTTTAGAGGCATGAGGAACGGAAAAGGGAGGATCCTCCGACCAGACTAGTGTCGTTTCTGGCGGGCAACTGCCCAACGATTTATTTTTTATTTAAATGGTATTTGTACTGTTTAGAGCTAAAGTACTTAGTTCTGAATTCAAATTATTACACACGATAAATCTAATAATTGATGGACATGGAAAATAGCATTCGTTTGTATTCGGAATTCCGATGATATCCGAGGGACATAAAGAAAATACTTGTAATGTACCTTATTAAAAACATTGGTTTTTAATAATCCCAATCCAACAAATATTATAAATGCGTTAGTGAGTTTGTGGTTTGTTTGTAATACTTTCACGCTAAAACGGCTGAACAGATTTGAATGAAATTTGGCACTTCGGTAGACCATGACCGTGACTGGAAGTTAGGATACTTTTTATCCCGGTATAGTACGTTCTCGTGAGATAATTTCCGACCTCCACGCGGGCGAAGCCGCAGGCAAAAACTAGTATGATATAAATGTTGAATTTTATAAAAAATAATGTTGCCTTTATTATTTTCTTTAGCAGCCCCATCAATACGTCTGTCATCTGTGTTCTCTCATGGACCTGAAATTAAAAACATTTTTTTTTTTATTGCAATCTTAATCCTACAGCGGACCAAAACCGCGCCATAGAAAAAACGCGACTGTCAGCAAGCTTCCATAGTGATCCATACAACACTGGTGACCATGCCTACACACGGCAAATAAACCGTGGTTTTTGACACGGCAAGAAAAACGTGTGTGTACTGTATACACAGGGCTTTATTTGTGTTTTATCTGTAAGTTGTTTGGAAACCCGTTCGTTACGGATTGTATCAAAAGATATCCAATTTCTATTGGCAGTGACAAAAAAACGAGCTAGCCTTACAGTAGCTGCATATAACGTGTAACATCTGACATCATAAACAACATTAAAGCGGCGGGGCCTCGTCAAGGTCGTTTCTGACGGCCAACTCTAGCACCGCGCGCGCTCATTGGTCTAATCAAATACCGAGCGCTTCCCCGGCTTCCTGTGACACACTTCCGTCCCTTTTCACGAAATCACTCCCACAGATTTAATTACTTAGATTTTTTAAGATTTAGATTTTGATTGCGGGAAAGCGAGAGGGCAGATGTTACACATCAAAAAACAAGGCATCCCTTTTTATTAATGTAACATGGCATAACATCACGCCTTGTTTCCCCAAACGGTTGGGCAGAGCTATACCTATAGTACACCCACATTTCGCCACATATGTTTAAGTCCCATGTAATAGGGAGCGAGCCTATTGCTATTATTATTTTAGCTTACTTATAAAGACACAACTAACCTCATCGAGGACTATGCAGGAATACTGCATCAGTAGCGGTGATGCGAACATTTCACGTAACAAAACGCCTTCTGTCATAAACTGAAAAGAGAAATACTGTAATTATACCAATGGCTAGAATTTAAAACTAATTACAACTTTAATCATGCATTAATCAAACACAAAGACACCGACTGTTTTGGATGGCACTACGGCCCGGATTCCACCATAGCGGAAATGGGCGGAGATATGCGAAGCGGAGATGCTTAACAGCTACGGTGTTTCCACCGCAGCCGTGCAGAGATGCGTACTGACTAGACCGGAGCAGAGATGAGTACCTACTGGGCTTAGAGCTGCCAGGCCCAAAAATAGAAAAGCCGGACAGATTCATATTTAGCCGGACATTTTGCCCTGAAAGCCTGACACACTAGTTTTTAAAAGTTTTTTCTTTTTATACTTTATTTTATTTGTGTATTTATTACTGCTGTTAATTTGAGACTTACTCTACTCTTAATTAAGAATCACAAATTTTGTTCTTACTAAAGTAATTTGTAACTTCTTTACATTGAAAGTAACTAACACAATCAATAGTCAGCCTTCTTCCATAAATTGAAAGTAATTAAAACAATCAATAACCTGATTATTGTATCGCATCTTTTGGCGGGGCGGGGTTGACCAATAACCTAACAAAATCCGGACAGGCCGGACTTGTCTTTATTAATTTGGCCTGACACGATTGTAAAAAACCGGACATGTCCGGCTAAACCCGACAACCCTAACTGGGCTGGCTAGAGCGGGCAGGCGGGTAGTGCGCCGCGGGGGAACTAGCAGTACCGCTCGCCGCACGCCGCACAGTGGATCGTCCCCATACAAGAGGTCGGACATAGAATTAAAAATTGAAAAAGTATTTAATTGAAAAAAATGAAATATACAGTTGCATTACTCTATTATGGAACTACAAAAAATGTTACTACAATTTTTTTATTTGACCAGTACTTTATGAGCAATTCGATGAAAACTGTTATTTTTGTATGGAAATGGTCACAAAAATGTCTGTATCTCATGATTCCCTCCTTGTTTCGATTTGCGGTTTTCACTACTGTTATTTACCCATTTTATGCCACATTTTCTTCAAGGACACATGGTGCCCCCAGCGACCCCCTTCCGAGATATTTTGCTTTTAGTAACTATACTTTTTATTGTATAACTGATGAAATGGAGGTACATTAAGTATATTCATTACTGAGAATAAGTCATCCCTAAGTAGTTCCTTAAATAACAGGTGCATTTGCGATTACTTTAATGACTTATGAACGCTTCTGTTGCCATACAACAAAAGCGTTAATGAGTCCTTAAGTAAAGATTACCAGTACTTGCTTAATCTAATTAGTTATTGTAATTACTATGTTAACAGCCCTTAATCTCTGCATTGTGATTGGATAATGTCATCATTAGCTTAGTAATGACTGAGTCGAATTTACAATAACACATCGAAAAGAAATAGAGTTTTATGATCAATAAGAAAATACGTAGGTATAAAAATATTTTTTATTTAAATAATATAACACTGTAAAAATAATTTAAAAATAAAACAACTATGTACCCTAAAACAAACTAAAAAATTAAACAACTACTAAGAACTAAATTATAATAGGAAATTAATTAATTAACACGACCATTTAGTTACTAACAACAATAGAAAAGAAAGAAAAAAAAAAACATTTATTGGCCGATGGGTGGCATAACACAAAACAAAAAAGAACAGAATAAAAAAAAATACACAAAAACAAGAAATTAACAAAGAAACTGCTTGTTAATAATAATATTAGGTACTATAAGACTTAAACTATATTTTCTTCATCTTCATCAATAACGACATCATGATCATTATTATCGTCATCATCTTCTTCAACGTCACTACATGCAGCAAGTGTATCAGTTGAAACGTCAATGAACTCCAATTCACTCTGATCAACTATAAGTAAATCGTCTAGTTCACTAAATGAAGACTTTTTGGCTTTATTTGTCATCTTCGGTCGTAAGCTGGTGAGAAGAGGATCGGAAGATCATTAGTGGCGATGCTACTATGTTTTCGTGTATGATATTCTCTAAATTTACGAAAATCCTTGTTTCTTGCTTCAGGTGCTTCTTCAGACAAAAAACCTATAGGTACTACTGATAAGTTGTCCACTATCTGTGATCCATGAATCAGCAATTTGTGTAAACTTGCTGGCATGTTATACCATGGATATAATTCCACGAATAAATTTGCTGTTTCATCACAATATAATTTAAATTTTTGGACTTGAATTTTTTCGCCTGAGGAAATGCATTGCAAAATAACGGCGAGTCTTCTAATTAAATTAACGTCTAATTTAGTAATTTCCGCAGTCGTTTCAGGGTTTGCAAAAAACCTTCTTGCAGCATTTCCAGTGTTTGTATTGCCACTACCCTGCTTAACAACGTCTAGAAGTAAGCCTGTGCTTCTTCGGAAAGCTTCTTGAATGGCTTCTTTCTTATCTTTAACTTTTTTTTATTTTCGTCACCTTTTGCTTGCCATGATTTTATGTCCATTCTGTAAGCAATGTGTAATAAACACTCCATAGACCGAATCCAAGCATGCAATGAACTAAATCCATGCTTGTATAAATCTGTATTCACGGGTTTAGCTCTCACTTCTTCCAAGTTATTCATTTCGCTTGGGCGAGCTTTGCACAAATCACACACTGCTGCCGATGTACCAGATATGATTGAATGTACCTTACCATCAATCATGGTTAACCATAGATTGTGAGTAACAGTAGCATTGCCGCAATCAGTCGGGTTCAGTTCACGAATCTCGGTCTCAAATATTTCCATTTCAGCCTTAACATTCGCTTCCGTTTCTTTCATAAATGTAAATGAAATCGGGCGACAATATGTGGTTGACGATGGCCGATCATTCTGCCACACTATACTTCCACTAGAAGTCACTAACTTAAGCGGTACAAGACTTGCCATAAATACACTGGATAAGTCTTGTTCACTTGTTGTTGTCGTTTGATGGTAAATGCTTTGACTTGAAGCTCCATCAAAACCCCATTTACTGTGAAGCACAAGTGGTTCACCAGCATCAAAATTTGATTCAAGTGAATCGATCAGCCTCCTAACTGTGAGATCAAGGAGGGCTTGGATCCGTATCTTTGCGGAAGTTTCAGTCACAGTTATGTCTTCTTTTGCCGGGTAGCATTTAAGCTTTTCTTTAACTAACAAGTAGTAGCTTTGGTATTTCGCATGACCTTCTTTTAAACTAAAGTCCCGAAGTGTGATGTAACGCCACTTGGATAACTGCAAGTAAACGTAAAGAGCAAGTGCTTTGTGAGTAGGAACTTCACGAAGCGAAGGATTCTGCTTAGTTTCCAGGACATTTAAAACTGTTGAGACGTGTTCAGGATTTTCCAGCAAATTTTTCATTATTCTGGCCATATCATTTTTTCCGGCAGACTTAAGTATACTTTCAACAGTATGCAAAAGCTCATCCGGACGACTGCAACTAGCAAAATTTTCATTAACACGTCTTCTTTTGTGTCTAGTCGATAAATCTTCAAAGCGTTTGCGAGGAGATGTATATGTTGAAGTTGATGCATCTGATTTTGATGGACTGACTACCTCTTCTGCCTCATTTTCATTTGCTTCTTCAGTGTCAACAACATTTTCTTTAAAGCAATCTGGCCAAACGATATCGGAATTTAACCACTCTCCGTTCTTGTTAATGAACCTGTCGACTGTCCTTCTTGATTGCACCCATTTGGTGTAAACCCTATAGCAAAATCGTCGACACCAGTTCTTGAGATCCGTCACATCACTTTCACTTAACTGAACGTTAGTACTCGACTTCAATGTGTTAAATAAATTGTCATAGTCACGAAGATCTTTATGATTACGAAGAGCAACGTAAAGATCTAGATAAGTAGTAAACCCACGGAAAGCCATAATGACAACACTTGATAGAAGTTATAATTACAACTGAATTACATTTGCTAAACACACTCAAATATATAGGGCAGCAAGTAGGCAACTAGCAATGAATTTGATAAGCTAATGATGACATTAGACAATCACAATGCAGAGATTAAGGGCTGTTAACATAGTAATTACAATAACTAATTAGATTAAGCAAGTACTGGTAATCTTTACTTAAGGACTCATTAACGCTTTTGTTGTATGGCAACAGAAGCGTTCATAAGTCATTAAAGTAATCGCCAATGCACCTGTTATTTAAGGAACTACTTAGGGATGACTTATTCTCAGTAATGAATATACTTAATGTACCTCCATTTCATCAGTTATACAATAAAAAGTATAGTTACTAAAAGCAAAATATCTCGGAAGGGGGTCGCTGGGGGCACCATGTGTCCTTGAAGAAAATGTGGCATAAAATGGTTAAATAACAGTAGTGAAAACCGCAAATCGAAACAAGGAGGGAATCATGAGATACAGACATTTTTGTGACCATTTCCATAGAAAAATAACAGTTTTCATCGAATTGCTCATAAAGTACTGGTCAAATAAAAAAATTGTAGTAACATTTTTTGTAGTTCCATAATAGAGTAATGCAACTGTATATTTCATTTTTTTCAATTAAATACTTTTTCAATTTTTAATTCTATGTCCGACCTCTTGTATGGGGACGATCCACTGTGCGCCGCCGCTCAAATCTCATGTTGTCTCCGCTGCGCGCCGTCGCACAGTGGATCGTCCCCATACAAGAGGTTTGACATAGAATCAAAAATTTAAAAAGTATTTAATTAAAAAAATATATATATATACAGTTGCATTCCTCTATTAAAGAACAACAAAAATTGTTCCTACGCTTTTTTTATTTGACCGTCACTTTAGGAGAGATTCGATGAAAACTGTTATTTTTGTATGGAAACGAACACAAAAATGTATGTATCTCACGATTCCCCCCTTGTTTCGATTTGCGGTTTTCACTACTGTTATTTACTCATTTTATGCCACATTTTCTTCAAGAGCACATGGTGCCCCCAGAGTGCCCCTTCCGAGATATTTTGTCTACAGTAACTATCTTTGTTATTGTATTACTAATAGAATGGAGGTACATTAAGTATACTTATTACTGAGAATTAGTCAGCACTAAGTAGTTCCTTAAATTACAGATGCATTTGTGAGTGCTTTAATGACATTAGAACGCTTTTGTTGCAATATAACAAAAGTGTTAATGATTCATTAAGTAACGACTACCATTACTTACTTAATCTAATTAGTTATTGTAATTATTATGTTAACAGCCTGATGATTGGCTCATGTCATCATTAGCTTATCAAATTCATTGCTAGTTGCAAACTTGCTGCCCTATATATTTTAGTGTGTTTTGCAAATATAATTCAGTTGTAATTACAACCTCTACCAAGTGTAAGTGTAAGTAAATCCGATAGCAAAATCGTCGACACCAGTTCTTTAGATCCGACACATAATTTTCACTTAACTGGAGATTACTATTCGACTTCAATGTGTTAAATAAATTTTCATAGTCACGAAGATCTTTATGATTATGAAGAGCAACATAAAGATCTAGATAGGCAGAAAACCCACGGAAAGCCATAATGATAACACTTGGTAGAGGTTGTAATTACAACCTACAACCTGTAATTACAAAGCGTTAATGAATCATTAACGCTTTTGTTATATTGCAACAAAAGCGTTCATAAGTCATTAAAGTACTCACAAATGCACCTGTTATTTAAGGAACTACTTAGTGATGACTAATTCTCAGTAATAAGTATACTTAATGTACCTCCATTCCATCAGTAATACAATAACATAGATATTTACTATAGGCAAAATATCTCGGAAGGGGTACTCTGGGGGCACCATGTGTCCTTGAAGAAAATGTGGCATAAAATGGGTAAATAACAGTAGTGAAAACCGCAAATCGAAACAAGGAGGGAATCATAAGATAAATACATTTTTGTGTTCGTTTCCATACAAAAATAAGTTTTCATCGAATCGCCTCTAAAGTGCTGGTCAAATAATAAAAGCGTAGCAATAATTTTTGTTGTTCTTTAAATGAATGGAATGGAATGCAACTGTATATTTTTTTAATTTTAATTAAATACTTTTTCAATTTTTGATTCTATGTCAAACCTCTTGTATGGGGACGATCCACTGTGCGTCGCCAGCTTGCGGGGCACAGCTCACGTGTCTGTTTGTTTCGCGCTAAGCAAATATGAGACATCGCATCCTTAGTCAACCGTATCCACTGAAGCTAAGCGGAAACGAGATATGTGAATAACGACATCCTATTGGATGTTTCCAGCACATCTCCTCTCCTCTCGTCTCGTCTCCGCTTTTGTGGAGTCCGCTAGTAAGGAGAATGCGCTAAGTAGGCCACGAAATTCAAATTTTATAAGTTACAACCTAACACTATCATTCAAAAAGCAAAAAATAAAAATCGCTGGCCGGCTTGTCCCACCCCCCTTAAATGAAGCGCATTCTTTTCTTTCTATACTCAGTTGGTTTAGGAAGGTAGTTAAATAACGGTTCAAAAAACCACGTGACGAGAGGGCTGTCAAGTACCCGACTAACCCCGCATTCCGAGTTAGGCTGTAATCGATTTGAGCGATTTGAACGGCCGTTCCGAATAAGCCTTAGCGCGATAACGATGTATTGTGAATCGTCATAGATGACGTCATGACATGCGCCATCTTGCGATAACGCCGATCATGCCTTTTACTAATATCACCGTGAGCGCTGTCAAAGATGACAGTTGTGCTGATTTGTTTTGAGTCGCATCATAACTTTAGACAAACGTGGCTTCTGGCTACCGTGGCCACCTAACCAACGAAAAAGAAGAAATGTGTAGTATAAACACAAAGAAATATGATAGGCAAGTTTTGACATTGAGCGAGCACCGTGAGAACGTTCACGGGCGTTCCGAATTGATGACAGCCCTCAGCTGTCATAATCGTGATATCTAACTCGAAACGTCAAATATTAATGTCAGCGCTGTGAGCGATTACGTTCTTATTCGGAAAGCGGCCTAAAAGTAATACCTCTTTAGTTGTCATGTTACGTCACAGTTGTACTCTTCAATTTAGCAAACGTTTTGACGTTTGGAGAACTTTTATTTTTGGGCTATTTACAAAAGACAGATTACAAACTATTATAGTACTTATTAATAAAAATCTAACTATAAATTGTGCTCAAGTAATTACATCTACGAAGAGTAGTTTAAGAATAAATACAAAGTTTAACATGTTATACATTATTTAATAAAAGAGGAAACTATTTTTATTTTTTTTAGCTATCGTAAAAATCAAAAATCTATTTAATTTGGTTTTAAGTGTTATTTGGGACTACTTCAGATTTTAAGGTGGATTTAAGAAAAGAAAATGTATGGAACATTAGTAATAGTAGAAATATATTCTAAAAACAGCTCGTAACGGAAGGATAAAATGCCACAAAATCAGGAGGATTTTAATTAAGTTATAGAAATATGTTAAAGAGTACCTACAGGAAAATACGAAATTTTAATTGAATACATAAATAAATCGTTGTTTTCGTCATTATTATTTAAGAGGAAAATAGGCCGTGAATAAAATAACAAGTTAGGTAAATATACTTCTGGCATAAAATTTATTTATTTAAAAAACACATACAACTATCATCACAGGCTTACCTAATACAGTGTAGTTATAGTAATAGTAATTTATTTCCAAACTTCTGTACACATTACATCAATGGGGTCTCGACCCCTGAACTAGGACACCTGTATGACAGGGGTCGAGATTTCTCCAGTTACATGGATCAACAAGAGAAGGCTTAGACTAGATACAATTTATACTTAATTTAAAAATAATTAAAAGATATAACTAACAAATATAATAACAAAAAATATAAAATGTTAATAATTCTAAAACATAGGTAATCTGTTTTAGAATTGAACAGGCGTCGCATGTGTGTGGTGAGATGTGGGGATGGTGTGTGAATGTGTGTGTTGTCTGAGTCTGTCTACTAGGTTAGATTACTGATAATGTTTTCCGTATCATCATAGGTATAACTTTCAAGCCAAACTAGGATTTCCTTTTTTATGCTAAAATTATTCAGGTCTCGGACTAATTTGAATTGGCTAAATTTTCTGTAGAGGCGTGGCGCTATACTGTTGTAGTGCTTTCTGGCAAACTTGCTCCTTGCCCATGGTACGGGATATCTATGGTATATCATGGTACGGGATATCTATGGTATATCATGGTACGGGATATCTATGGTATATCATGGTACGGGATATCTATCCGTTCTTTTTTTTGTTTTTGGCAAGTAGGGGACTATGTGCCGGTGATATCTCCGCACGCATTCAAATATAAATATTTTTCTGACGCTGAGCACCCGCGCCTGCTCATATACCAGAGTGGTAGGGGATCTGAAGTTAAGGGAAAGCAGCACCTTCAAGACTGCCCGCTGTGAACGCTCTATTTCAATCATATGAGTTTTTCCCGCACCACCCCATGCACAGATACCATTGCCCAAAACGCAGTGACACAAGGCTTTGTATGTTTGTATTAGCAGTTTAGGACTGGCAACATATCTCAGGGTTTTGAATATGTATATAAATTTCCGCGTTTTTTTTGCTGTGACTGAGATATGTTGGCTCCACTTCAAATTGTCATCTCTTGTGACACCGAGGTACTTTATACTGTTGACTCTCTCAAGCCTAGGGCAGGCACAGGAAGGTAAAAAACATGACCCTCTATTACAAGGGAATGTGTGGATGGGCACAATAAAATCTGGACAAGACCTGCCTGACTTTGACATGCTGAAGCAAAGGTATTTTGTTTTAGTTGCGTTTAAGGAAAGTAGGCTGTCTTCAAGCCAGGCAGTCATTCTTGAAAGCCCTCGTTCACTTACCCGTGCCAAACCCTCGCAAGATGTGTCGTGGAACAGGAGCACTGTATCATCAGCAAACATTGTTATTTCGGCCTGCTGGATTGGAAGGTCACAGAGTTTATTAATGTACACCAGGAAAAGTGTTGAGGCTATTGTACTTCCCTGGGGAACACCGTAGGCGCATAGTGCTTCGTCACTCATCTGCCCATCAATGCGGACTCTTTGGTAACGGTCAGACAAGTAGCTCTTAAACCACTCCCAGGGCACACCTCTCACGCCGACGCTCTCCAATCGGCTCAATAGGATGGGCATTGACACTGTGTCGAAGGCTTTTTGTAGATCGAGGAATATACCAACACATTTGTCTCCTCTATCCAAACAGTTCGTTATTGCAGTGGTAAGTCTTAGAACAGCGTCAGTCGTAGAACGTCCCGCTCTGAAGCCATATTGATTATCCGAGATTAGGTCGCTTTTCTCAAGGTATCCAATGAGACGCTTGTTCGCCAGTTTTTCTAAGATTTTAGAGAGAGTGCTCAAGATAGATATTGGTCTGTAGTTAGTCACATCTGCTACAACGGCTTTTTTTAAACAAGCTGGAAAGAGACCTGCATGAAACTTATGTTACAGAGGTGTGCAATAGGCGAAGCCAGTATGTGCTTGTACTTTTTTATTATGAAAACGTGAATGTTGTCCCACCCAGGAGCACTTCCATTCTTAAGGCCAGTGAATAACCTCTATCTCATCTGTTGGTCCAAGTGTCATCGAGTTTAGACACCCACTTGACCTTAGTTCATGCTTCGCCAGCGTATCTTCGGATACATTTAGGCTTGTGAGAGTTTTGTTAGCTAGTTCTTTCCCAATTGACGTAAAATATCTACTTACTTCGTATAAAGAGTTATGAGAACTATCTTCTGTTCGCAGCAGTTCTGTAGCACTTTTAGCGACATTCTTCTTGTTACAAATTTCTTTGATAGTATTCCATGTTCCTTTGATATTGTTTTGGTTTTTTTCTAGTTCCGTTTGATAGTATGAGCGCTTTAGATTTTGGATAATTTTGTTGCAAGTATTCCTGTAATTCGAGTATTCTTTTTTTAAATCTTCGTTGTTTAGAGACTTTTTTAGTTTAAGGTGCATTTTATCTCTTTTCCTTATACATTTGACGACGCCAACGGTCATCCAGGGCTTCAGTGGTTGTTTCTTTTTAGAGAGTACTTTCGTAGTGGAGTTCTTAGTAATAACTTCTAGTATTGCTTTGATAAAAAAGTCTGCGGCTTCGTCTACATTTTGGATTTCGAAAAAGTTCCATTTGATGTTATCAAGGTCAGTATCTAGTTGCTTGTAGTTGATGATTGTTTTATAGTGTTTCGCGTAGGTTCTCACGATATTTGACTTATCCATATATAACAGAATTGGACTGTGATCTGTAAGTGGTTCAAATATAAAAGTTTTTACTCTATTCTGTGTTTTGATCATAAAGTGATCAAGACAATTATCAAGTCTTGTTGGCTTATCGATTCCCTGCCTTAGACCATGTGTGGCTAGCATATTCAAATAATTAGAGGTGTAACCACTTGTATTTACAGACAAAGTGTTTATGTTTATATCTCCTGCAAAGATAATATTTTCACAGTGCATGTTCAGGAGTAATTCGTTCAGTGAATTAATATAGTTGGTTGGATTCGTGAAGCAGGGTGGTCTATATGAAGCAATAACTGTCACTTTATTGACCTTAACAACAAGGCAATTACCGTCTGCAATCAAATACTCCTGCACTTGCACGTTGATATTAGTTATAAGGAGTTATAATAGCTTACAGAGATTAGACTTAAAAATTATATTATTATTAGCTTTCAGAAAAATATCGAAAACTGAATGAAGCTCAGTGGGGTCCAGTAAAATGCATCCACCAACACGCACTGGGTCCGCATGGTGGATTACGGCCTACTCCCTCTCACAGAGAGGGCCTACCATTTTTGGAATATAATTTCATTCTAGGTAGGTACATCGTTTTTATTTACATTAATTATAATTACCTATATGTTCAGGTAATTATAATTAATGTATACAATTTTTTGGAGTTGTGGCGTGGAGTTTTTAGCCTATTCTTAATACATCCGAAACTACATTTTGGAAGGCATCTTGAATCAATGCTATTTTCTTGTAAGTTTTGACTTTGAATTTTATTGGCAATGGCATTCAAACTACTTGCACACTCTTCTTTATGAAAGAACTTATAAAAAAAAAATGATGTGTATTACGTGCTTTAAAGGGTGGTAGGTACTTACAAAAATCCCCGTGCCAGTCCCCCTACAGCTAGTATTAGCGGCAGCATACCCCACTTGATCCCCAATCGCTTCGCCCCGCTCCTCTGCCACGCGGCACGCTAGCGACACAGCTGCGGCGACGCGCGGCTGTGTCACGCAAACTTTGTGGCCTATCTCGTGCAGGTACTGGAAAGAGGAAAAAAGGGGGGTTTAAAATAACGGGAAATACAATAGTAAACAATGAAACATAACTGGCGAAATGCAGGTGCACTAGGGTACACCTCTGCATAAGCCTTCAGGGAAAACAAGAGTGATGTTTCGTGTTGTGTAATGAAATGACTGAGGTATGCGATGAACCGAGGTAAGGTAATCAAACGACTGAAGTATTCGATGGACCGAGGTAAGGTAATCAAACGACTGAGGTATTCGATGGACCGAGGTAAGGTAATCAAACGACTGAAGTATTCGATGGACCGAGGTAAGGTAATCAAACGACTGAGTTATTCGATGGACCGAGGTAAGGTAATCAAATGCAGAACTGTAAAAGTCTGACAACCAGTCTTTCCAAGGGGTATCGTGTTACCCACTGGGTTGTGTAGGTCAGATAGGCAGTCGCTCCATGTAAAATATTGGTATTCAACTGCATCCAGATAGACTGGAAAGCAAGGAGGCGGATCGGTCAATGTGGCGAAACTTGGGAAACGCGAAAGCCCTATGTCCAGCAGTGGACGTCTTTCGGCTAAATGCTCATTCATACTAATGAACTAGGTACTTAATTTTCGCCAAATAGCAGTGATAGCCTAGTGGAGTGACCGTCGGACTGCCAAGTCATAGGTCTCGAGTTCGAGCCCAAAGCACGCACCTCTGACTTTTAAATGCATGTGCGTTCCTATTGTATAATTATCACTTGCTTTAAAAACGGTGAAGGAAAACATCGTGAGGAAACACAGGCACAGACACCAGGTTAGTCACTAACCACACGAAAAAGAAAGAAGAATTCCGTCACAGGATAGAATATGGTTATCGATCGTAGTCACTTTAAGACTTAATCCAGGCCGCCACTGGAATTCGGGAGCTATATTTGTAGCAGGAACTAACACAGATAATAACTCACTAAAATTAGCTTTCACTCGGTCCCGCCCGCCTGGAGGTCGGAAATAATCCCACGGGAATGTACTACCGGGATATGCTATGACCTAACCCAGCACGGTTAGTATAACCAGCAGACTCAAAGTGTCGAAGAACCGTATTTTAGAACAAAGAAATATTACAGTAATGTTGGCAAAAAAATATTAGTTTATAGGTTCCTATTAACTAAATGATGTAAAATAGGAGAAGATAGCTTTGTTCTTCTATTCATTATCACAGTTTTGCGTTCAAAACGCTTCTAAACGCTTTGCGTCCTGTAAAATCATGATTTTGTTGTTAACGGAAGAATAGACAAAAAGACAGATAAACAATCACAATCTGTCATTTCGTCTATTCTTCCGTTGACAAAACGCGTTTCTATTGTACACGCGTACCATAACTATTTCTATGAAGAATAGACACAGCTCTTTCTATACATAGTCTATCCACGAATCAAGTTTCATCCAAATCCATCCTCTCTTTATGACGTGAACGTAACAGACGGAGATACTTTCGCATTTATAATATTTGTATTAGTATGGAAGTATGAATACGGTTAACACAGAAATGAGATGTATGTATAAATAAAATATCAGTAGCCCTTTTTCCGAACCAGACGTTCTCTTGACCGCGTTTCGAGTTTTTTATGAAATCAATCCATTTGATGGTATAGAAGCTGGCTGTCTTCCAATAGTTTTGTTTATTCCACGTTAAGCTGGTATCGTCAGTTTTATATTCACAATGTTTGGGGTTATGAAACGATACAGACTAGGTATGTGAACGAGGAAATTGTTGAGGATGTTGTACAATTTTATGGCAGACTTGAACACTCGCAGTTGTTATTGACAACTTTTAATAGGTCAGCTGACTGAGGAAAATAAATAGTCAGTCAGATAATAAAAAAAATATTCGACACGTAGTTTTTGCTTTACCATAATAATAAAAAATGCTTTAGATATAAAACGCACGCAAGTCGGGCTCGCTACATCACAAGTCAGTATAAAATCTACCGGGGGTGACGTCATGCCATATTTTAACTCAATGTATTGCCGTAATTTTTTGATTACGTAAAAAAAGAAAAAATACGTGTCAATTTTTTTTTCATAATCTACCTGACGGACAAGAAATGATTTTTTGTCAACATCCGTATTTGAAAGAGGGTCTGATCGACTATTTCACATTATGAGCCTCGTTGGTCAAGAGGTCGCAAGCGCTACTGCTGAGCACGAGGTCCTGGTGTTATTGGGTTTTTCTATTAAGAATTTCTCAGTAGCAGCCCCGAGACTGGAGTTGCGTCCAGTTGGGACTTGCAACATAACCGGTGGAATCTGGGTGTACTATGGGTACACCTCTGTCAGAACCCTTCAGAGGCGTGATGTTATGTATGTATGTGAGCACTGTGGCATGCGAAGATGGATGGGTAAGTTAGATAGATGGGTAAGGTAAGATTGCCTGCGTGTTGTTCATAATGACCACAACATTTTAATAAGAGAGAAATAGATCATATTCTGATAAACTGCTATCTCAGCCAACAGAAAGCGTAAAGATGACGAACAAGATATTACTTAATATTTTATAATAAAAATAATAACATGGAACAGAACATGAACATGTCAAAACATATCAACATAGCTTTAATATCGTGCAGTTTGGAAATCAAGGGGCCTCTACCCAATCGCAAGCCGATTCCCAGCCGCCGTAGGCGCAGGCTTGCGGACGATGATCAATGAGTACTCGTACCTCGCCGTCCGATAAGGACCAGGGGGCCTACTCCCTCAGTGAAATCCGTTCGTTCGGCCTTCGTTACGGGCGCTTCGTTCTCCGTCTCACTTAAGGACATCCCCAGGCCCGGGTCGACGGCGCGTTGTGTTCCACGCGCGCCCCAAAGAGATGGCATATGCACAACTGACGGGGTCCGCTAGCACCGATGCATGCCTTCCAGGCAACTGAAGGAACACGGGTGGGTTTTAGTCAGTAAGAATCTGACACGCCCTCCGCTCCGCGCAGAGCGGGAGAAATTATTTGATAATTTCCCACGCAAAAAGAAAGGGGCCTCTACTCAACAGTGGGATTTTACTGGCTAGAAAAGATATATAGTAAATAGATAGTAAAGAATTGTTCGGAAACTTGATATTTTCTCTCGTGTCAACTCGAACTATACTTGAAGTACCTGGGCGACCGAGCTCTGCTATGGTGAAAATAGAGAATACTCATTTAATAGTAAAGGATAAATAATACCAGCCTGTTACTTTCCCACTGCAGGGCAAAGGCCTCTTCTCATACAGAAAAGGCACGAGCATTGATCACCACGCGCGCTCAAGACGTGTTGGTGATTTCAGGCTTATATTAACTATATAAGTTCAGCTATCTAATTACGCAACACATTTTCGATTTGCAATTGAGTCAAATTGGTTTCGTTTGACTAGAATTGCTTTCAAAAGTTGTAAATTGAAAGCAATTCTAGTCAAACGAAACCAATTTGACTCAATTGCAAATCGAAAATGTGTTGCGTAATTAGATAGCAGGTTTCCTCACGATGTTTTTCCTTCACCGAAAAGGAAAAGAAAAAAAAAAGAAGAAAGAAGAAGAAAGAAGAAGAAAAGGAAGAAGGAAAAGAAAAGGAAGAGGGGAAGTAAAGGATAGTTCATACAAATTCCATGCTGCCGTGTCATTATTTTAAGGCCTAGCCATCTTGTTCTAAACTTTGGGCGACCGAGCTCTACTCGGGTAAAAAATACGGGGAAAACGAATTTTCCCAGAAATTAGACCTAGATCGATTTTTCGGCCTCGTAAACCCCTATATTGCATTTTTCATCGAAATCGTTAGAACCGTTTTCGAGAACGTGATTACCAAAATATATATATATATATATATATATACTATACAAATATCGCTCATTTAATATTATAGGATACCTCAAACCGTCAGAGAATCAGTAAGACTGAAAAATGAGGACCGAAAAAAGACAAGTTAGAAGATCTCTTTCTGTCCTTCGTGGGTACACAGATTTACTTTATTACCCGTTAAACTAGGGAAATAGCCACGGTGAATGGGTTAGACAATCAGCAAGGTCTAACCGACCGATACCTGTCGGTCGTTTAGACGGATGCACCTGACGCACTGAAGTGCCGTCACTTATGAATGCCCTTATAATGCATGCAGAACATTACACCATACTTTACATATACAACGCCATCTGATGGCCATGACCTCAATTCGTAGTGTGTTTTTTATCAACGTGTTAATTTGCGTTAATTTGTATGCGGCATTATTTAATTAATTAAGAGGCGTTTCAATGGCTTTGTGTTGTGTGCCTGAATAGGCGTCACGGTAATCCCGAGGGAACACATGCGGTGTCAATGAACTGTCGAAATTTTATTTGCGCAGTGGTAAAGAAGGGCGACAGACTAGCGTAGATGAGTATTTTTTACGAGAACTGACGATAACGTAAGACGCCGAATTATCGTTGCATTCCTTTCATAAACGAAGTGAAATCACGAGTGTTTTATTTTTCAGCATTTTTTTTCTAGCTATGCAAACAACGATGAGTTACGCTTGTTCGGATTAACCTTTAAGTGTGGATCTACCTCCTAGCACTCTGAAAACATTCTCAACAAGTCGACTTGATGCCGAAATTTTACTAAGATCCGTCAAAAATTTACCTGCTGTAGCAGACTTCGCAACAAAACTTACCTAGGTACCAGTAGATATCATGCTTTAAAGCAATAACTTGTTACCCTGAGTTGTGAAGATAAACAGCCGTCTTGTCTCCTGCTAGTAATAGCTCTGTATGTCCTCTCGACATGATCCCTTACTCGCTTTTATAATGCCTACGGAAAAAGGGGCGGGAGCTCCTGTCGACACCACTCGACGTAATGTTGATTTATTTTCCGTTTTCTAGTTCACACGGAAACTGGCTTACTGGTGTTAGTTGATTCATATGTTCTACAGTGACCAGATAAGGCTAAAAGCATTGCTATCTTTTACTTGCCAGTAAAATAAGAAAGAGATGAAGATATAGTTGGCAAATTAAATTAAAGCTTTAAGACAGCCTTGAGAGATACCACAGAACACACGGTATAAAACTAGCATACCTGACCGAAATTATTCATCTACAAAGTAACGACCTCTATTCACATACAGAGAAAGAACAATTATGGACCACCACGCTTGCTTGGTTCAAACCGTGTGGAAGCTTAGTATGACATCTATTTCCATCTCCTTCATATTCCATTTGCAAGACGGAGACAGTATTAACTTTAATTTAGTTTATGTCCTACAGAATGGCTCCATTGTTACACACAATCTCCCTAACCTTTTTCTTTCAGTAGGTTTTGGCACGTTGCCAGACCGTTTATCTAGTGGTTAGGAGATACGGAAAGCTGGGAGCTTGTCACGACAACGTACAACTTAAGCAAGTAGGAGACAGCCTTGTTTTAAGTGTACTTATTTACTGTGTAGTGATTTGTGACAAAGAAGAGATTGTAGATTACGGACTAAAGCCTGTAGAGTAGATATCGTCAAAGGGTGCTAAGAGATGATGAGGTCTGAGATGGGAGATCTTTTGAAGATACAAATAATATGCTGCAATCTTCTTTGGAAAGATGGATTGAACATGTGATTTGGCAAAAATAGTTACAATCCGCCTAAGGTGATCAGTATAAGATCAACATGGATCTAGGAAAGGATACGATACGAAGGGTAATAGACAAGAAGAGGATAAGGAATAGATACTTCCCTTTTTGGTGAGATCTTCGATTTTGAGATTTTACTATCATAAATGTAGACATGATTTCTGAAAAAGATGTTGCTAATAGGTACTGAAACTCAGATACAGGCCAATGAAATGCTTGTTACCACTACGATTTTAATCAAAATAGCAGTTGTTGAATAAAACATTCAAACGGACCTATCAGAGCCAAGTTCTCAAGTTACGCCATAACATCTGACGCCGCAGAACGATAAAAATTCATCCAATTAAAAGACTACATCCCAATTAACGACAATAAAGATTGGTTTAAATTGGTAAATCTTGCGCAAATAAATATTCGTTTTATTTTAGAGAGTAATAACATTTTTATCAAGTCGTCATGATGGCTCTGAGGTTATAAAAGGCTTCCTACCATTCAGTGGGACATTCAATTCAGAAATCCTACCATAATAAGGCAGGTGATGTGCAGGGCAGGTCAAGGAGACAGTTTACAGTTGTACCGCACATGCTACAAATCGAATGGCACTTCACTTTCGTTTAATATTGACCTAATATTAGAGTGGGTGGGTAAAGACCGCCAACTGCTACGAATCTTACTCCTTAGCTTCGTTTACGTTCATTCATCTGGTCATACACGTACCCCGGTTGCAGGTACTACGCACCTGATCTTTCTGAAGAACGTCACTCATAAAGTCATTATAATAATATGTCCTACTAGGACGTCCCCTCCCGCCGCGCGCCGCGGTTTTTCCACTCACATCTGTCTTGTAAATACCCTTTGTTAGTCGCCTTCCATTCATCTTCTCAATATGACCAAACCATCTAAGCATACTCTTTTTTATTTTTGTCACCACATCTTGTTTTACATTATTTTCTACGTATCTTAAACCTCAGGGTCTGAAGAACTATACTGAACTTATTCCGGTCAATGATAAGGCAAGCAAATCTAAATCGTTTAAAGATCAATATTTCTGGTCCACTTGATGGGCCTAGTGCTTGAACTACGATTGCTTCTAGCAGTATTTCTATTATATGGTGACGACAGGCCAACCAAAGAGCATCCTTAATGGACTACGGAATAATGTGACAACGAGTTACACTATATATCTTTTTTTTTGTGGATATTATTAATTAAATTGTTTCATTGTACCACGTGTTTTGTCTGTGATCCCACAGACCATGTGGGATCTTAATTATGATAGAATGAGATCATTCAAGATTTGATAGCCGTGACACCTTGGCACAGACGTATGTCTACTGCTTTATTATTCCTAGGTGAATCGCATCTTAGGTGATTCATTAGTTTTATCATTAGTTTACAAGTTTACAAGTTCCATCTTTAGCCTAGTGTGCTAATTGTTCAGTATTTTTGTATTCCTGTAAAAAGTTGCATCCAAGTACAATTTATGACATGAAGAACTAGTTTTTATTTATGGTGGATGACCTGTGCCGGTAGCTAGTCTACAGCGTGTACATTAGAAATAGACACCAATAGCATCACACCTGTATTCCCTGAAGGGCCAGGCAGAGGTGTACCTATAGTAGTTATACCCACGATTCGCCAGTTATCATCAAACTGAATAACTCGCTCCATGGGACCAACATCGAACAAATAACCAACTATCTTATAGACAGTCGTTCAGTTTGTTGATGGGGCTGCCGCGGTACTGCAGCGAGAGTGGCATGTTCGCGGAGACGCACGTAGGCGGTTTCCACGCGATCATAAGTAAGCGCTGTGCTTCTATACTGGGGGTCTACTCCCTAAGCGAAATCCGTAGGTTCGGCCCAAGTTACGGGCACTTCGTTCTCCGTCTCACTTACGGACATATTATCGTCACCGTGACAATCGCTTGGGGTCTCGTCAATGAACGCGTCTGTATGAGTGTGCCGTTTCGAACGTTTACTACCTTAGACAGTTCTTACTCTAAGTTTACTACGCAGTTTCTATACTGACCATATTTATACTGTGATATTAGCAACCAAGAGGTCCAAATCATGGTTGAAAATTGACTGCTTTTGTTTGAGAGTAGTGTTTAATGTTATACTGGGTAAAACTTGGCACCTTTATCAGTAAGAGGGCTGTCAGAGCCAATGTATAACCTCCGCAGCCGCGGATCTCTAAGGGAACTGTTTAAGAAAATTAACATCATGACGGTACCTTGTCAGTATATATATGAAAACATTATGTATGTTCGAAAAAATCTACTTCTTTTTGGTAAGATAAATGACAGGCAAAATTTTAACACTAGAAATAGGAACAAATTAGACCAACCTCGTTTCAGATTGTCTAAAGCAGTGTTTTTCAACCTTTTTCATGGCGCGGCCCCCTTGGTATGGAAAAATATTTCGCGATCCCCTACACTTCCCTGCTTCTAACTTGACTAGCTTCAACTTTCTGACTAACTGACCGACTATTTGACAATTCAAAAGTGCCTGTAAATGGTTTAATTGAAATAAATGCTTTGAGTTTGAGAGTTTGAGGCGGCGATATATATGGTTCTTCGAGCCAAGTCCCACCAGTAGTGAGTGATAAATCACTGAGGCAAAATCATTAGTTGCCATGGCTTCTAGCCATCTTTACGATTTATTATCATGGGTTCATGACAAACTAGTTACTAGATATGGTGGATGCTAGTCTAGGTTTATATTTAGCTAGGCGATCTCAGCCTGATATGGCGGGTAAATCCTGTCGGTCTGCATTGCTATGGTTGGTATAAATAAATTGTAGGTTGTTGTTTAGTTGATACTAGGGTACTTATGGATAGTCCTGAACGTGATGGTAGTCTGGCAATTAAAAGATAGCATTAAATTATACTCCATCTGAAATAAGATTAGACATTTAACTAAACCTCTTTTACAGTCCGTTCAACCGATTTTGACTTCTATTCCGTTGGTGGCATGACAAATGGCAGAAAACAGTTGGTCTTGTAACCACTTTTTTGCTTTTAATGCCATCCTTGTGCCTACGGTATAGAAATCAGAATCGGTTGAACGGGCTGTGAAAAAGTTTTGTATAAATATCTAATCTTATTTCAAATGGAGTGTAAGTAGTTGATTAGATACTGACGTTTTTTTCCGTCCTTTCCTTTTGATAATTGACCTTCAGAAGGGCGTCAGTGATGCTCTTCTGAAGGTCAATAATAATTCGCGTACTTAAAAACGTTCAAAATTTAGTCGCAATCTCATCTCGGCGACATTATTAATTTCAAAACCTTGTCAAAAATACAGGTGGATGAGAGGTATTTTTTTATAGATTTAGACTAAGATTAGGATGCGAACGTTGTTGAAAACACTAGAATTGGCCCTCTGATCGACCAACTACAGTAGCGTACGCAGATCTATAACCGAATCGCTTTAGCGTGGCATTAGCGGTCAGCAGCTAGAAATTGTAGGCGGCTCAATGACCACCGCCTGCAATTTCTAGCATTATTTATTAAAAAAACCGAAATAAAGTCCGTTAACGTTCCAAATGAATATCTATCGTGATCTTCAACATGTTCCAATAACGAAAAACCATACATAGTTTGTTTGGGTTCCTACGGAGAGATATTAAGAAAAGGGCAATGACCGCTATTGCCACGCTAAAATGATTCGGGTATAGTCAAAACAATTTATTTTTGTAAATTGACGACAAGCTATTTACAAGCCTCCACAGTTCACCTCCACACCGAGATTACATACCTAGTAGCCGAGGAAAAGGTCATTGACTCCTACCGCTGCGCCCGCGTAGCCGTCTACCATAATTATTTTGTTACGCGTAATTTTGAATCTGTGATATCTTTTAAACTATTGATTTCAATGATATGATGTCAAGGCATATTTTAATATTAATTAAATGCCCAATTTAAATATCATATTTTATTGGATAAGGATTAATATAATACCGGTCAAAATAGCTTCGGAAATAACAATGAAATTTTTATGAAATTCTGAAAAATAAAAATGGTTGCTGTGGGTCAGCCTTTGAAGATAGACAGATTCTGTAAAATAATTTTTATGTATCTTTCACGGTTTACGCGGCGCATGCCAGTAAAGCTCTCAGGCGGCATGATTTTTTGCCAAATAATGATTTTTATAGGCAAAATTTTGATACCTTGGCTACATTATTGCAATTTTCGCAGAGATACATTAAAAAAAAATAAAAAACGCCTATTTTACTCGCTGATAGTGAAGCTTTCCATAGGTGAAATAATTTTTTAAGTCGGTTATGTATTTTTTTAATTTATCCATTACAAACAAACAAAAATACATACAATGTTGTTTAAAAAAGTGACCATTTCTAAGTCTAGAGTGTAAGTTTTGGAACACACGGACTCCTAGACAGTAAAAACTTGCTTCTAAAAATATTCTCATTAAAATAACTTATTCTACCATCAATCAAGCTATCAAACTCAATGTCTTGTGCAATACATTATGGACAATTCTACAATCAATATTTAATAATTACTAATCAGTACTGTGCGCTCACCCGCCGGTGACCTTAAGGTCAGACATTGTAACATATTGTCACTGTGTATTGATCCATTCATGATAGCTGCATGAATTGGGTGTGAATACGTAGATAATATGATGAACGACGATAACATGTATTGTTATCCGGGCCCAAAACGAACGGAACCCTTTTTACCCGACTGCACGACGGTAAAGACAGGGTTATATTCTTCACGCGTATGAATGCCCGGAATAGATGAGGCTAGTTTTTGGAGCTAGGATAGAAAGCTAGTGTTCGTAAACTAGCAAGCTAAAAACTCTGGCTTCGTGTATACAGAACCAGCTTAATTCAGAGCTAATAAGCTAGCGTCTCAAGCTAGGATCGTTTAATAGGATAGGGTTCTGTTTTTGAGCTAGTAGCGCCCGCCACCACCGATTTTAATACCCTGGCTTGTGTACTAGCCTCGTGTGGCCGGAGAAGATAGTACCGAATCTGTTCATTTTACTCTAGGGACTAAGTCACCGCAGTGTTCTCGGCTTAAAATTTACTAGCAACGTGTATATACACGTTTTGCCAAGCCGAGACAGCAAGCGAGGATAGGTTCTAGCCTGCTATCCTAGGTTTCAAAAACTAGCTTCGTGTATCCCGGGCATTAGGTATCAATGTATCTTTATATGTGGGAAGCTCGGAAGGTGTGGAAGAAGCTCGTGGCTAAGTAATAACAGCCGTACGGTTCAATCCATCAGGGCTACGCTTGCCGGGGTTGGTCTTTGGATGGGTGACCATCTTTACATATTGAGACTCCTCCGTGCCTCGGAAAGCACGTTAAGCCGTTGGTACCGGCTGTCATTCGTGGATCTTTGACAGTCGTTACGGGTCGTCAGAAGCCCGAAAGTCTGACAACCAGTCTTACCAGCAGATTGTATCTTTGTATGTGGGATTTAGATACCCTCGAAGGATCCTCATGGCTGGATGGATTTTCAAACACGAGGTGTCTATCGCATCGTATAGGTCCAAAAAGTTCTTAACACTCACTTTTCAAAATAAAAATTAAAAGTCCCGTAGCAACATCACATCTGAGATTGAACTTAAAATTACTGCCACCAACGAAAAAGCTTCTTTATTTTTACCATAGTTCATGTTATGAACAGTAAAACCACTACTTACATAATAAAAACGACCGGATCGACGTACTCACATAGACCGTTATCAATATAGCCTACTTGAAATAGGCTTGATATACTCTTTCATCTTTTTACCATGCTTTGCTTAGCCCTGATACGGAACTGTTACATTCACAATCAGTCAAAACTGACAGTTATCGAGCTAGAAACGCAAGGAAATGCATTTGATCTGGCAATGCATATTGAGGAGGTATCTGTTTAATTGAGAATATTATTACTTGATATTACTTGAAATCTATAGTAGTGTGGGCCCCCACACCGTTGTAGGTACGACGTGTACCTACGACGCCACTTGCAAACGACCCATCAAAAACCTGACGTCACACAAATCCTGCATCGCGCAAGCAGGGTTTACCGCGCAATAAGCCCATACCTATACAGGGTGGCAGGACATCGCCGCGAAAACTTTTACCATAGATTCAGTACATGATTCTGAACGCCCCTGCGCTAAAATTTTTCGTGGGTTTTCAAAAAAAAGTCTGCTGTTTCATAGAAAAGCGCAATACCTACGCGATCAAAATATGGAAAACAATTTTTTTTTTTTAAATAACCTGCCGAATGTTTCGGATCCTCCTTTTAGAAGTCGGTAAAAAAAGGAAGCAAACCGTTTGATAAAACAAGCGAGCCTTACAGTAGTCGCTTATGATGTGTAACATCTGACATCTTGGCTGACAGTACCAACCTCTCAGAAAATGGGTGGGTACCATCTGACGGCCAACTCAAGCACCGCGCGCTTCCCCGGCTTCCTGTTACACACTTCCGTCCCTTTTCACGAAATCACTGCTAATGATTGCAGGAAAGCCAGAGGAAAGATGTTACACAACAAAAAAAAATAAGGTAAGTACCCAATTTACTTCGTTTTTCTTGGTATCGAAAAACCTCTGGAAAGTGCAACAACCCTACTACTTCGTCACGTCAATTTATCGCCGCTTGCGCAGTATTGTCATGTAGCGTGATGATAAGCAAACCGTGCAGTTTATCTGCAATCATTTCATGAACAATACTAATTTAAGTAATCAATCATAATGCATTATGCACGTTAGTTACGTAAGATCGTATGATACTTAATATTTGTTACTTATGTAAATATTCAGTGGACAATATCTTTATTCCTGCTTTCATAAATTATTATATTAATATCTAAAAAAACTAACTAAACTGTGAAAATTCCGCGGACGGAGGAGTATGAAATTTGGCACAGTTAAAGTTTATATGGAGAAGGAGTGCAGAAAGCTAATATTTTTATATAATATACAGGGTGGCAGGGACGTCGACGCGAAGCCGGTTACTATGGATTCAGTACATGATTCTGAACACCCCTGCGTTGAAAATTATCGTCGGTTATTTAAAAAAAAAACTGCTGTTTCATAGAAAAGTGTAATACCTACGCGGTCAAAATGTATGGAGTAGCTGTTTTTTTTTTTTTAATAACCGACCAAAAATTTCAACGCCGTGGTTCAGAATCATGTACTGAATCCATGGTAACCGACTTCGCGTCGATGTCCCTCACACTCCGTATAAGTACTTACATTAGAAATATTAAATTAATAAAAAAAACATTACACACACTAGGTACCATGCGCTTGACACAAGAGAATCATGACATATAAATGAATTAAGGCTTGTTCAGACCAGCGCGACTTGTCGCGCGACACGACACGAACAATACAATTTCTAAGAAAACTTCATAGTATAACAATAACCGGTGTCGCGTCGCGCGACAAGTCGCGCTGGTCTGCACAAGCCTTTATGGTCGAATTTCGACCTCTGGGCGACCACTCTAGAAATCTGGAAATTATTTTTGTCATAACACATAATATATCATCACTCCTG
This sequence comes from Agrochola lota, assembly GCA_947364205.1. Lineage (NCBI taxonomy): Eukaryota > Metazoa > Arthropoda > Insecta > Lepidoptera > Noctuidae > Agrochola > Agrochola lota. The sequence continues at coordinate 14,360,782 of OX376244.1, read as the reverse complement.
TTGTGCCCGGGAGGTAAGACAGAGGTGTAGGTACCTATGTAGGTACACCCACATTTCACCAGATTTGTTTAAGTCCCATCTAATAGGGGCACGGGGGCGAGTCTATTGCCATCAACCGGACATTAATCCAGAATCCGGGTTGCTACTGAGAAATTTCCGCTTTTCTGATTAATCGTTTCCTTTTATAATTAGGTCAAGACACTGCAGGTGCTTTTCAAATCTGTGGGTATGTCAAATGGTTTCCGAGGATATCGACTGTGACTGATTAACAGACAGACTCTGTAGTGATCCATAGGACTAGACTAAAAATGCACAATCTAGTATTTTGTTACAATATTTTGATTCACAAGAGTGTCCGTGGAGTTTCTTGCCCGTTCTTCCCCATAGGAACCTACTAAGTTTTTGAATTGGCAACTAGCTTCTTTCTGATCGACCTCCTATTCAAAAGTCTCTGTATTTGGTTTTATTGAAATAAATGCTTTGAGATTCGACATATAAGTATCAAAGTTCGATGACAGGATTAAAATTCAAAAGAACAATTAATTAACAGGGACAAATGACAAAGTGCTTATTTAAGCTTTCACTTTCACTAGGATAAAGAAGAAACATCCCAAGTAATACACAACCTTATTAATATTGCTTTACGGTCTACGTTACCATGTCAACAGCATTATTTTTAATTAGGTACTCTCACATTATTTGTCTACCGATGACCTTTTTATTGCGTTCAAGGTAGAATCGAAGTTGAGGTCGACTCAGGAGTTCATGGCAATATTTTCTTGTTTAGGTATGCTTTTTATTTGAAATTGGTTAGTACCTATATTTGATTGTAACGAGCCACTCATTCGTGACTGCACGTAAATCTTCAATGCTTTGTGGGAGAATAAAAAAGAGAAATGGACCTATGATATAACCTAGGCCTGCACACCAATTGCGTAACACACGATCAATCACAATCAGTTTCATTTTGACAGTTCAACAACATTCATTGCATTATTACGTTGTTGTGCAGACAAATTTTTCAAACTGATGAAGTAGGTCTTCTTCTTATCGTGTCGATAGCAATCTAAATAGACTCGGCCCAAAATTCGGCTACGTTTTTGGCGCCATCACTAGCGTCCATCAGTTCCTGTAACGTACAGCTGACAGGACACGCAGGACATGACATTAACTGTCCCATCGTTTGTGGAACAGCACCACATTTACACTCCAAAGCGGACTCGTCTATGAATCTCCGCCTGAACAGATTTTCCTTGCTTCGGCCAACCTGGGTTCGGAGTCTGGTTCTGGGTTCTGGGTCGGAACTACTATACGTCCGGCGCACCCTGGGCAATCAGCAAGTTTCTACGCTGATTGGCTAATCCTTTCACCACGATGGCAATCCAAAATGAAGTAGGTAATGGATTAGTAGTGTCCTTTAAAATCCTTCGGATTGTGTTAAGTACTGGAACTACTTAGTGAGTTTTCCATCCATTATCTGAATCCATAGGCAAAATAATCTCTTCTTTTCTAGTTTCTTACTACGTAAAACATGATTATTATTAAGTACCTGCTTAGGTATCAAGGTTGGCATAAAACAAACAAGTTGTTTTAAAACACTTATTTTAAACAGTTTGAAAAAAAAACAATGTTTTTTAATACTTAAGTAAAATAAATAAATTAATAATTAATGAATATTACAAGTACCAAAAAAAGTTTTTAACATTAAGAAAATAAACATGGTTTTAAATCAAATAAAAAGTAATACTTAAATGTTTAGGACTTGAAATAGCTCGAAAATAAACTTAAAAGGTTAGATAGTAGATCTAGATCCAAGATTATTGGATCTATTTGTCATATAATGAAGTAATGTTTCCCGCAACTATTTTGGGGATTACCTTGTTCAAATAAACTTTTAGATCAGGTAATTCCCCGTCTAAGAACGAACATCGGAATTGGCAATTCAGAACGTAGCGCGTAGGTACTGACAGGGTGTATGTAATTGGTTCAGTATCTGTGTTACACATTTAGATAGAACTAGAAAAAAAAGTATATTAACAGATAGATAATATAATAGTTAGTAACTCAGTACTAACGAACTTTATGTTATCCTGACCGATTTTACTTAAATAGTCTAGACAGGGCTGTCCAGACAACGGCCCGCATGCGGCCCGCGGCTTGTTTTCATGCGGCCCGCGACGCATGTTTTAAAGTGTAAATTAATTTAGAAAAAATTAAAAAAAAATAAAAATAATCAGAAAATAGTTTTGGACATAAATAGTTTGAATAATAGAATTCTTTGTCAAAACATATAATCAATATTTGATATAATTTATTTATTCCATTCGCATGACATCATTTAAAAGTGAAGCTATGCCAATTCAAATCGAAAGTAAAGACTGAATACCAGTTGGAATTATGTGACGTACGGTCAGATCCGTTCTACAAGGGTAGAACAGAACTGGAATGGATTTTTTTAAGATTCTTGGCGATCGTTTCCCCATACTAACAAATTTTGGCTTGAAAATGGGATCGATGATGGGCAGCACTTATTTATGTGAACTTATTCAACAATGAACTTTATAAAATCTAAGTATAGATCTTCACTGTCAGATAAGTCACTTCTTCATGTAATGCGTCTGGCAACAACGAATGTTGACGTTGATATCGATATGATTGTTAAAGATAAATTGTATTTTTTTTACTTGAAAACTGAAAATATTTGTTTCTGCGGCGCTCCAGCTTTTGTAGTAAATTTAATTAGCCCACGAAGGTATGTAGTTCGGACAGCCCTGGTCTAGAAATGTACTATCAAAGACCTCATCGATTTGTGTTGATAATAAATTTGATAAATAGTTAAAAAAAAAAAGAAAAATAACTCTTTTTTAAACCATTTAGAACTGTTTGTATAAAATAAAATCTCTTTTTTTTCAAACCTGTTAGGTACAGCAAACAGTTTATCAGCCGGAAGTTCTAACAGTTAACTGCGGAACGCACTACCAACTCGTGTTACAATGCCGTAGCTACCTACTGCAGGCATGGCATAATATGCCTTTAGTTTTGTCCTAGATGACATTGGGTAGGGCGATGATAAAAGTAAGCGGTCACAACATGTTCACATTAGCACGTATGTTGCCGTCAATGAAAAAGTGCAGTGTATCCTATAACCTTACTGAAGGCAACTTCGTCGTAGCTGGGCTGGGTAGAGCGATGCTAAAAGGCAGTGGTGACATAATTATACTACCGTCCTACCTAAAGAAGAGTGCAGTGTCCAAAGTACGAAGGCAATTGTAGGTCTAAAGCGGTAATACGGCTTTTGCGAAGACAGTGCATTCACGCATCAGAGACGCGACACCAAGTATTACGGTCTAGGACACAAATTATATAATTGGCAGTCAAGCTGAGAGAAATGCAAATTGTTCTATGCAGTCGCCATTATGTAATATATGTCCTAGGTATATGTACATACACAGACGACAATTCCGACCCTATTAGGTAAGATAATGAGCCTGTTTTGCTTCAACACACAAACAAGTCTTCAGACATACGGCCAACCGTGGGTTTCGAAAACCACATGCTTACTTTGTTTTATGATACTTATGTAAGGATAAGGAAAGCAGACGTAATTTCTCATACTTTGTTGCAAATCGCAAACTATGAACTCAAGTAAGAGAAATTACCTCAGCTATGCGAGCTATGCTAAACTAACTTAGCTCTTGGTCTGCTCCCGGCTTCAGGCTGCCTTTCTACCAGAGATGTGCGAGCTAGCTAAGCTGTGAACCTAAGCTACGACATTGTCTATTTCCACCAGAGCTAAAAAGTTGTAACGGAGCGGGTAACATGTGCTATGAAGATGCGCTTTGCGCGGGTATTAAAAACTTAGCTTCGTTGAAGCATTTTCCAACAGAGCTAAGGAAAGTTACGTCATGAAAATCAAACGATCCTATTGGTTGATATCATACAAATCCGTTGCTACGCAGCGCAGCTTAGAAGATGTCTGGTGGAAAGGCAGCCTCGATCCGCCGCGTAGTTTGTAGCGTCCAACTCCCTGCTAAGAAAAGGGTTTTATTGTGTTTACCTACACTTGTTAGGTAGGTTTGTGTATACTGCGATTTTCCTGTGTTATTGTTCAACATTACAGAGCAATGCACTTAACGCTGATAACAGCAACGCAATGCACTTGTGGGTGGTATCAGTATCAATAGATACCGGAGAGTAGGTACTTTCAGCACTAGGTACAACCCGATTCAAACTTAATGGCGGCTCGGAATATGAGGCGAGTCGTTGCGCAGTAACGAATTCATGGGTCAGCGGGGGTGAGGGGTGGGGAACTGCGCAGCTAGTAGCGAACATCCGAGCCGCCATTAAGTTTGCTTCGAACTGTAATCTGCAGTTCTTTAGAAGCTAGCCTTTGTCTGACTATTCCGACTTTTCGAGGTCGTATTTTAAGTCTTTTCCCTTAACTATAAGTGTCGTGAAAGACGATACACAATAATTTATTGCATTCCACAATGTGTAGGTCCTTGGATAACTTAAAATTTAATGAGATCATTATGGATGATCGAAGTAAGTACTACGTCAAGAGGATGAACAGCGTTGTCTTCTTTTCTGCTAAACAGTGATCTCTAATCCATCCAACAAGCGAGGTGATCACGGCTTTTAATTTTCATCGTGGGTGATGATTAGACAGCTCAAGTTTAATCGATACAGATTTCCATACATAGACACGAAGCAAAAGGAGTACTTATGTCCGCGCGACGTGCAAGAACAGCGCTGCCCCTCGCGAAGCCGCGTGACGCAACGCTACGCCGCGAGGCGCAGCCTGAACCCGTCGGCGTCGTGGTGACTTGTTTCTAAGCTAGCAGGGGCGGGAGCTCGTGGCGAACGCAGACACGTGCCGCTGCGCCGCGTCTCGTTGCGCAGTAAAGGCTTGTGCAGACAAGCGCGACTTGTTATTGTACCTTGAAGTTTTCTTAGAAATTGTTTTGTTAAGAGTCGCGTCGCGCCGGTCTGCACGAAGCTTAAGGCGTGACGTTGCCTGCGACTTCACGCGCGTCACATCGCGATGCGTCTCGCGACGACGCGCTGCGCAGCGCGAAACCACTGGCCTCGTCAAGCATCGTCGCGTCGTGTCACGTCGCGCTGTGAACTGACACTTATCGAACAAATTGTATTTTGCTAAGTGAGAAACTATATAGCCTTCTCGCGATCCCTATTATTCTCCGTAATAATATCTGGCTATTTGTGTTTTCTATACTTACTATTATAGAGGTAAAATTTGTTTGTATTTAAGTTTGTATATAGGTGGTAATCTCCGGAACTACCTGTCGGATTTGAAAAAATCTTCTTGCATTGGATAGCCCAATTCTTGAGGAAGGTTATAAGGCTCGCGGACGAAGTCGCGGGCAGAAGCTATCTACACTAATATTATAAAGAGCAAAGATTTCTATTTTCGTTTGTAATGAATAAATTCAAAAACTACAGGACCGATTTTGACAATTCTTTCACCAGTAGAATGCTATATTATCACTGAGTAACAGGATATATTTTTTAAAGATATCACGCAGGCGAAGCCTCTGGCGGAAGCTAGTTGATTATAAAAACCCCCTTGGACAATGTGCAGTTTCCGATAGCCCCGGGAATCACATATTTATATTAACATGGTGGCCCATTCCCATTCGAGGTAAAAAAGCCCCGATTTTCTTGTAGATACCGTACATCCACCAATCAGAGTCGAACGATCTGTGACCACTCCGCCCACAATCGGTCAGAGCAGATACGGCTATCAAAATTAACGGTTTGTTTATCTGCTGTTACATACTGCATTGCAATAATTTACCTACAGCTGATTATTGACACAGGATATATTTTTTTTGGTACGCTGCTTTTATACAGTTTCGAACTAAAATTGTTTATGTAGGCTGTGGATTACGATTTAGGCAAAGAATCTAAAGCCACAGTACACGTCGGGGAGCCCATTGGCCGAACTCGCTCGGCCGACGGGCTCGCCTATCGTGTACTGGGGGCTAAAGACGTCTGTCAGGTCGTATTAACAACATTATTGACTTATGATAAAATGTCATTCGTGTTATTTAGCAGTTGACTTTAGAACTACTTACATATTTTGAACTTGAAAATATTTTAAAGGCTGTGCGGTAGGGTTTCCACCACGCAAAGAATAAGACACGATTATTCTGGCTAGTGTCGATAGAATCCAACTAAAAGATGAGAGTAACTAGGGTTGTCAATTATACGCACCTATTCAAGGTCACATGTGTAATATGTTTTTGCATTCAGTTATTTTTTGAATCTACTGATTCATCATTAGTCATCATGATTCAAAGTTATAAATATCCCGTTTTTATATAAAATAAAACAAATTATATTTAATTATTATTGTATAAAATGGTATAAATAAGGAAGAAAGAAAAAAAAACTAATCATTCACGACGTATTTATTCTCACTTTGTCGACGAGAAAGTACAATAAAATCTATAACTAAACAATGTTTGCAGGCACATTTCAATTGTACCCTAAAATATCTCACACACAACAATATAAATAAACATCTTTTCACCATGTTCACCTTAAAAGTAATTTAAAAAAATCTAAATGTAAGTATAGGTACTCCCCGCATTTTAAACAAATAATCACAGATATAAACAATTCTTTACAATAATATGACTGACATGAATGATATGATGCCGTTTATAAATACTTTAATTTGAATTAGCAACAAACTTTTAAACTTAACTTTTTTTCGCAGAAAAATAATTCTTAAAATAGAAGGATGTTTGAGACTTCAACAATAAATAAAATATATCTCAATTATTTTACAAACACCGGAATAAATCCTTTCAACAGTTTCAAAATATTTAAGACTCTTGTTTCCCCAATTTCTTAAGAGAAATTTCTGAAGTGCTCAACCCACAATATTGGCAACCCTTACTGAAGCTTGCCTTAACAATAGCCACTTAGAATTAAGAATTCAAAACAAGAAAAGAGGTGTAGTAAACGTTAAAATAAAAGAGGAAAAAGACTTAAATATTTTAGAATGGCAGCTAGTGACGTCATCCAGACGAAATTCTCTTTTCAAGCTTTAGCCGGCGCCATTTTTATAAAAACCTGTGATTTAGGCTCAATTTACATTGCCGCGGAACGGGATGAAAGCGCCTTTATCGTACAAAGCATGATGATTTTTTTGTCAATGTAATGTGTAACGTATAAATTAGATACGAGTCAAATAACAGGTCGCGCGTTTTTTGGATAATTCTTGCGCATTCTCGGCGACTCCTGCAGTTACAAGCGCTAGTTTGTACATTACTCAATTATTAACATAAAGTTCATTTTGCTATGAACGTTATCGTTACAAAAACTCGCTTCCATTCCGTTCCGGGGCAATGTAAATTGAGCCTTGTAGTTCAAGACGAAATTGGATTCAAAATCCATTTCAAATAACTTATTACTTCGTTTTTGAGACCTCATTGTTCTAGAAAATTCTTTAGTGGCAAAGAAAAAGAGCCTTATAAGTTTGTTGCTAATCGACACCATTACCTCAAAGCAAATGACACACTGCTACGGGAAACAGAGCACCATTTACATAAATCTAAAACTACCCTTACAAAAATACATCAACATATGACATATAAAATGTACTTTATACTATAGTGGCATATCTACATTATCGCAACAAACAACTCCTTACACCGAAATCAGTCGAAAATCTAGCGATTACATTTGTATTCTATTTGCCAGAACGGTTGGCACAACGAGTCCCTATCACAAGGCTTCTTTAATAACTTAACAATTTAAATTAATATTCGTACAAAAGCCTGAGACGACCTTATAAACTAAGTTTTAGTGGGTTTTGTATAAAGGATAGGACCTGCAAGGGTCCTCTCTAGAACCATGACAATCATTAAAGAGAAGTGGGCTAAACATTTAAAACGAAATATTATTACATAAATTTAAAATGAAATATTATTTACAATACAATGATTTCAATTACCAGTCATTGACATTGTCAGAACGTTCTTGCTTTTTAGCAAGTTAATATTACTCCTAGTATCTTGACCTGCTCCATCTCCCTTTCAGGGATTGACTTCATCTTGCTAACACTTTTGATAAAGCAAGAATTTTGGAAACAAGAACCATTAAATGGTGTCACCACATTTACACGTGTATATCTTGAATTTCTACCGCGATTAGAACTGTTTAACATTTTTGTTCTCCTTTGTTTTTCTTAGTTCGAGGCATTTATCATTAATTTTGCATTAATTTGAAACTGCGATTTTTTTCATTTAACGTGTAGGGTATGTATGGACAAGAGAGTATGTTAAAATGTATACCGCGAAAAGTTCATCCCCGCGTGGACCATTTTTTTTTGTAAAGAAAACGTCAATTTTAAATTTTACGTCGTAGAAAAAAAAAATAACAAACATGTTTGTATGGAGTGTCTGACAAAGAGATGAGGTATAGGTAAAACAATAAAAAATTGGTCCACGGATTTTTTATATAAATAGAATTACGAAATTTTTTACGTAACTTTATTTTTATTCAAATTTCCAAGGAGGAAAATGAAGTTCTGAAATAATATATTGTTAGTTTTAGTAATTTACACAACGTATTTTTACATAACGTAATCAACATTTTCCTGTTAACTATTTTGCCTCTTTTATTCTCAAAATCGCGTTTTTGTTTTTTTACCTTGATGCGTTCCTGGAAAATGTTATAATTTTAAATAATTTGAGCTACTGAGCGCTGAGAACCGAATTCCGCGGCTTATAATTAAAACACGATTCTTTCAGAATTGTTTGATTCTACACCCATTGAATCCCAGGTTTGTTTGAAGACAATTGATTGCTAAGTCCACGGCGTTTGTATGATAATATGATTATATTGATTATACACTCTCGTCTACCATATTATTAGACCTTACTATAATACTTCAACACGCAATGTGACAAGGCGACATTATGAATAAAACATCCAACTATAGAATTAAGGGACATGTGTCTTTCAAATTACAGACTGTAGTGTTGCAAATAACAAACACGTGTCTGTAAATATAGACATATCACACAAGTTTGTTAAATTCAACACGTTCTTTAAAGCAAAGTACAGTTTCAAAAGGTTTATTTGACGTTACTTTGAGGGCGGTTATCAATAGATTTAAAAGTAGCCAAGAATCAATGGATTTGCGCAAGACTTTATCGTCATTGGCCGCCTTGTTCAACCCACTGCTGAGTATAGGCCTCCTCCATTTTATGATGTGCTTTCCTGGTATGTGCGAGTCTCATCCAGGGCTTCCCCCCGAATTTCTGTAGGTCGTCCACCCAGCTGGGGACGGTTTTGGGCAAGGCTTACGACTGCATAAACCAAGATATCAATGTTCGTTCATAAATGGAAATTTTCTACACAGATATGCAAAAATAGTGTCCTCTTCGACACGTGTCCTTTATTTCCATAATCTAAGTATAAATCTATTTACTGTATTGGAATTGACACGTGTTGGTAGCACGCCAGTGACTTACATAGTAGAGTGTTTGATTATATCACGAAATGCAGTTCTGGGCTCAAGGAAGTTTGTTACTGTAATGTGGTGCAATGTTTCTTGACCACGTTTCTGGTCTGAGATGTTTTGGGTTTCCGAATTCCGAATATTTATGAGTTTTGAAGCCCTGGCTGAGAACCTGAATTCTCAAGGTAGAATCTAGGTTATTTTTTCTCCCGGTTTTTTTTATACCCATCTTCCAGGAGTTCCTCATCTCCCGGTTTAACTTCGTGACAAATAGCAACTGTTCATCAGAACTTGCTATATAAAGACCCTAATATATTCATAGTTAATACAAAGTTACTATGACGATATTTCTCTCTTATTTGACTTAGTATCTTCTGCATGTTCCAACGGCATTAGATTGATCTTAGAGATTCCATAAAGTTGACCAAAGTTCTCACAGAATTGAGTCTTTAAATAAGTGTTGTAATGAATGGTTCACACTTGTAGTATCCACAATACACATGCATGCTATGTCGATGTTGTAGTGCCATTTGTCGCCGTTGTGAGAACAAAACATATGTCACAGTCACAGTTAATTATAGTTTCCTTATGGATTCCCCGATACGGTTTCTGTGTAACGATAAAATTCTGTGAACACATTTTTTTTATGGAATTGTATTCAATGGAGGGACTGTGTGAAAGATGATAAAATATGGCTAAAAAGGGGGTGACTATCGAGATGAGGACTAATAGAGAATATGGAAGAAAAAGACATGTTTGCACCGACGCCATAAATTGGTATAAAGGCAGGAGAATAATTATGAATTCCATTCAATGTGTAGCTCATGCTTATTTAATCATTAAGTATTATTAGAATCGTGTAATGAAAAACAAAGATTCGTTTAAAAAAAAAACAACCGACTTCCGAAAAAAAACGGCTCCGTATCAAAACGTCCAAAAAAGTCCCAAATGGTCCTACTAGCAAAACGACCCAAAATCAAAACGACACTAGCAAAATGTCCTATTAGCAAATCGTCCTATGAGCAAATGGTCCTATTGGCAGAACGTCCTACTTGTAAAGTACAGTAACACTGAAAAATTACTATAGGTTTTTACCCGACTGAACCGAAGCCAAAAAAGGAGGGTTGAACATTGGTACATTCCAACTACAAACTCACATTTGCGGTTGGAATGTATGGGAGAACATGTTTTTCAACTATAATGTTAAATTTGTTCTTGGGATAAATTCATCCCAACTACGGAATCCTTCATAGTGCGTGGTCCGACACGCACTTGGCCAGTTTTATAAAGTAAGTTTTAATTTTTAAAGTTTATTTCATTTTAAAGTTTGCTGTCTCGAGAAGACGATATATGTATAATATTATTCCTTTAAAAATCTCATATGTATGTGTGGTATGACTGTACCATTTCCGTTCTTTTGTTTTTAGGACCATTTGGTCATAGGACGATATGCTAATAGGACATTTTGCTCAAATGTCGTTTTGATTATGGGACGTTTTGCTAGTAGGACCATTTGCTTTTAAGACGTTTTGATACGGAGGGAAAAAAACACTACAAAGTGAAAAATAACTTTAATTTCGGAAGTCGGTGTCTTTGGTTTTGAATTTTCGTTTTTTGCCACCGACTTCCGAAATTAAAGTTATTTTTCACTTTGTAGTGTTTTTTTTTCGGAAGTCGGTTGTTTTTTTTTGTAAAAAGTTTTTATTGTTCACTTTTTAGTTGTGGTACCTACCCCACACAAATTCGAATATCACTACCTACTATGAATAAGAGTGACAGGAAGTTATCATCATATCATGCACATATACTAAGTGGGAAAAATACGTATTATTGAAGCTTACTCAAAAACTATCCAAGCAAAGTTAATAAAATTTATAAGGGACCAATTCGGGTGCATACCCTTTCATACAAAAAAATAATTTTTAAAATCGGTCCACAATTGACGGAGAAATCAGCGGACATACTTAAAAAAAACATACTTACGCGACGAACATATAACCTCCTCCTTTCTGGGAGGCGGTAAAAAAATCAGTAAGGAAATATTGCCACGAGATTATAAAGTCAAAGTAATGATGAATAACGTCTGCATAACCATAAACTTTTCGACGTCTTAACTTTATGCATCGTTTATAAGTTAGGGGGAATATATACAAAGAAAAATAGGTAAAGTAACATAAAGCTTCAACAGATTGGCCTCAAACCCGTGCCCTTGATCGCAGCTTCCGGCCAGACGCCGGCCGCAGGCGCAGTTAGCAGAAAACATTTTAATTCTGTGCAATGTTTAATATTAAAGCGATAAAATTGTTTACATGTTGGAAATTCACACTGTAATATAAATATGTGATAAGTTTGGTGGGTAGTTGGAACATTTGGATTTTGATTTTGTCAATAATAATAATGAATAACGATTGTTTTGTTGAATTTAATGTTAAGCATGTTTATTCGTTTAGAATGTTCCTGTTATTTTCGGAATAATATAATCAATATTTTTGGTATTGTCATTTGTTTAGTGATTTTAGGTAAAACTAATTTTTAATTACATTTATTAATTTAATTAAAAACGTTACACTCCTTTTGGGCTCCCCCAGAGTCCGGTTTAAATAATGCTGCTGCCTATATTCTTCAGCTTTTTTTATGTCGACTATGAAAAGAAAAGTGCAAAAAAAAAATTACAACTTTATTCAATTTAAATTCTATTTATCGCAAGTACCTAATTAACTTTTATAAATTTTCAACACATTGAAAAGAGGCTGTCAGTACTGCTTGGCTCTACAAATAAAAAACAGGTTTTGAGCCCACAACAGTGCATAAACCATTGCCATTATTAGTAACTTGCTTGTCAGTTAACTCCTACAAGTAGTGTTGAATAAGTGATAAATGATTAAGTCGACGACCTTATAAATATTGGGACAGGTTGGATGCGGAAGGTGGATAATTGGATACTATGGTGCAACTTGGAAGAGGCATATGTCCAGCAGTGGACTGAGAAAGGCTGTCAACATCTCATCTGCCTAGCCTTTTCCCAACTACGATGGGGTCGGCTTCCAGTCTAACCGCATGCAGCTGAATAACAGTATTTTACATGGAACGACTGACACCCCAACTCAGTAAGTGGGTAATACGATACTCCTTGTTTTGACTAGTTGACAGACTTTCGGGCTTCTGACTACCTGTAGCGACTGTCAAAGATCAAGGATCAACGGCTGAACGTGCTTTCCGAGGCATGAAGGCGGTGGGAGGCTCAGTAAATATATTAATTGCGATGATGAAGAAGTCATGTTGTTTTATTTGTTGAGGGACCTATTCAAAAACAATATCCCAACCCATGACAAAGTATTCGTAACACAGTATGTGATTCAACCGTTTTATACAAGGCCGTTTCGAAGAACGACAGAAATTGTACAAATACTATGGAAAATGCAGTCATAACAGGATCCTTTTCTTCGAAAAATGCTGACAAATACCATAGCGAGGGAAATCTTGGAATACAAGCAAAAATAAACTGTAAGACAAGACGGTGGAGTCTACATTTGTATGTAAGTTATTTATGGTTTAGTCTAGGCAATAATTCAGACTTATTACGTCATTGACTGAGGGCTGGCAGACGGGTCTTATACTGATTTGTTTTTTCTTTCAACTTCTTTTTGCTTTCGCAGTTTGTTTCGTACTTTTTTATCAAAACAACAAAAAATATGAAATAAAGATGTCGCAAACTTATTAAATTGACAATTTATTGTTGCTTAATAAGGTTTTTGAAAGGATGACGTGACAGACAGTCCCTGACAAACTGGACAAGATGGACAAAATACATATCATTTATAATCAACTCAAGGATGAATATCCAGTACGGGTCACAAATCCTTCCATATCCTGAGGGTACGTCTTCCCTACCATTACCGCGCCCCCCGGTCTACTCCTTGATATGCAATGGCCTGTGTAGCCCCATGAAGTACGAGGCTCCAGGGGCTAGTGCAAATCTTGGGGTTCATCTCTCTCGGTTTATCGAGTCTGGTTAAACCACGCTGAGATCGGTGCATTTCATTCATTCATTGTCAAGGATTGGTTCAAAACAGCAGAAATTAATTAATGTAAGAATAGGTTTAGCCGGCAATAGTAATATTTTAAGAGCCAATATAATAAAGAACATTTTTTTTTAATTTATTACCTCGTTTCGATTCCATAACTAAACTCAAATATCCATCTCTTATCTAACTCAAAAGAATTCATTGATACTTTGTTACGCCAAGTGGTAGGCGAGTATAGTCACGGTCACTAAGCTAATCTCATAAGCACAAACAAAAAAAAAGCATTACTCATCTCATAAGGTATGCGATAGATAACGGTTGTCTCTAAGTGAGGGTATTCCCTCTGGGTCTTGGAGGCTCGCAAGAAATGTTGTAGTTAGGAGGATGTAGTATTTTTATTATTTACGCTTGTTTTGTATCGGATGGGTGAAAATAACTGGGACCAAGAAACAGCGTAATATACTCATATTACGCTGTTTCTTGGTCCCAGTTATTTTAAAAGGCAAAATTGAAAAGCGGACGAATGTGGGGGCTTTTTTTAGAAACTAAAACGTTGTAGTCCCCAGACTCAATAAAAAACCAAGACATAACGCTGTCCACAATGAAATGACGTTTCGTAAAAATGTGTGCACTTAGTGAGGTGTAGTTTGATTGTAAATGTGTGCGTGTGAGCGTGTATGCACAGAGCGGAGGTGTAGTTTTGGCATGCTTCACTGTATTGTTCGCAGCGCTATGTCTTGGTTTTCTATTTGATCTGAGGTTTTAGCCATACAGTTACCAAAAAGTTAAAGATTGTCCTCCAAATAAACCATGAAAAAGAACGGTTTTAAAGTAGGGAACACCGCTGTTATTAACCCTATATAAGGAACTAGCTACTCTTGCCACCATGAATTTTTGGACATAGATTGGTCACCAAAATCAAAAATATGTTGTCATTTGGTGATGTCTTCAAACTTAAAAGAGGCACCCTCGACGCAAACAGTGCAATTCAACAGCATTCTAAGCAACACCTCTGTTTTTTATGAGAATATTGTATCAATAGAAAAAGAAAGTATACTCGTAAGTACACATAGCGCAGTTTTCGTTCTTCTAACTGAACAGACAGCTGTGCTGCTGGGGAGTTTGTTGCGCCACTTCTTCTTCCCAGCTAATGCACTAGCAAGTGGTGAAGGGTGGGCGTTTTGGGGGACTGTCTTATGAAATGTTGACGTTCGAAATGTGCTGATTCTCAGCCTAGTTTGAATAAATGACTTTTGAATTTTGAATTTAGTAGTATCGCATATCACTGCACACACGAGCTTTAAAAACCTGTCCACCAAAACCCACACTTGAAAGTTCTCTAAATAATAATGCTTGAACCAACTCACAGTCAGACGCTTGACACTCTGAAGGCCACGGTCCAAAATGTCAGAAGTTACCTCATTAGGTGCAAACAAACTCGCTCTAGACGGGCACTCGAGTTTTATGAAAACTAGATATTATTTTTAAGGCTACGATAACCGACTTTTAATGATTTTATACTGAAGATCACGCCTAAACGAGTACTAAATTATTTTTTTTGTGAATATTTTAAATTATGTTTATATTACATAGTGTAACCAATTTGTAAAGTTAAGTCTAACGCGGATAAAAAACTGAGAATCACGCAAAAACTATCAAGCGTATTTTTTAAAGATAATTTAATTATTCATCTTTTAGTAAACGTGTTTTATTAAAAAAACTTCTTTAAGTATATAATAAATTAATAAAGCGTCTAATTTGGGACAGAGCTCCTTGATAGGCGAGTTCTATTACTGGCTGGACGTACGACGCGTTGCGTCAGCTCAGCAGAGAAAACAAGCTAACCACTCAAGCCACTGGCACATATCAGCGTCTTAAGTTCAAGATACTAGAAATTTTATACTGCTTTGAAATAAATGGCAGTGGGTTCACGCCATGTTCAACTGGCCCGGTACAAAAAATCTGTTAAAAAGTTGTTTGTTTTCGAAAGAAAGGGCAGGTTTTTTAAGAAGAACAAAAACAGTTGGTTTTTCCTAGCTTAATACGGTGATCAGAATACTTTGCAGGCACCTTATGCCTATTAACAGCTATCACCTCAGTGTTCACTTCTTCCCCTATTTCTATTTCTACTAGTAATTGGACATCAGACACTACATAAAGAATCATTTGGTATTGTGATGTAGTTGTCCAACCTTCTTCAATGTAGTTTCTTCTACAAAACTAAATATTTTGCCAAAACTAGTGTAGCCTTTTTCATTCAATAAAGTTTCAACTTCCTGTTTGTATCTAGCAATCTATAAGAGGAAACTAAGGAAAGGATGAATGGCCTGTGTGAAAGATGATATGGGCAGGAGAATAATGAATAGGTATGGTCTCTTTTTCAACAAAAGTCCTCTAAACTACATCAATTTAAAAAAATCTACTTCTTCAACAACAAAACCTACTCGACTCGCTGGGCTCGTTTCAACCCGACCGACCATATAATTTGCCAAGCTCACAAATGCCGTGTAAATTACTGGATCAATTCTTATAATGAGGCCCATATCGATTGCTGTCAGTCTAGTGTCGTATGCTACGTTATTATAGCATTTTCAGTAAAACACGGTTGTGCAGTGTGCTGTATTGATTCTATGTAGCAAGGTTCCAATGGATGTTTTACAAACAAATATTTACGGTGACAAGAATGCAACTTACTTTCAGAATGACAGAATTCTTGAGAATTTAATAGTCCTTTAAAAGTTTATAATTGGAACAAATGCTTTGACTCAAACTAATAGAAGTATGAACAGATTTTCAGAATATTTACTGATAAAGAAGAGAAGTTGCCATTCAGAAAGTTAGTTGCATTCTGCAACTAACTATCTGAATGGCAACTTCTAAAGAATTTAAAATTAACTTTAAATGTTCTAATTGAAATAAATGCTTTGACTTTAAAACGAATAGAAGTTATGCACTGCTTAGTCACAACTTTTCAAGCTGTTTAATAAGTAGGTACGCACGCAGATCGGTCTGGTAAAAATATATACCTACCTCGAATGATACTGCAGCGTCTATGGTTTTATAATGTTAAGTAAGCTAAAACTGCTGCTCTCTTTCAAAAAACCTGTAATATATTCATTTAAAAAAAAAAACCCGTCAGGAACGAAGTTCCGCCCGAACACACACACTCTCAATATACAAGAAAGAGAGAGAGAGAAAGTCGGATAACGTTTTTTCCTTACGTGACGATGCCAGTCAAGCGGTTGCGTTAAGGAATTTCATTCCAAAAAAAGGCTTCAATGAATGACATAAATTGAAACAAAATTGCCAAGAAATAAGTTGGTACCCAGACATAACCAAGAAACGTTACCGAGGGCTGCCTTCTCTCAAATCTCAACTAAGTATTTCTACAATTATTTTTTTTATAACAGGCAATTGTTTTATATCGGCTTTACGAAGGTCTGCAGTGTACTGCGATAGGGTTGCGTGTGTGCATTGCGTGTCTTTATAAATACGCTGAAACATCAATATTGTACAACCCTTGTATTAAAAGGTAATGGATTCCAACATAATATAATATGACGCATGTATTCCCCGAAGAGGACTTAGGCCCTTAGACAGAAGAGTAAACCACATCTATATTGTCAGTTATGTCATTTAAGTCACATGTAATAGGGGAAGCGAGACTGTTGTCTTTAACCGGCCACAAAATCCAACTCCGAGCTGCTGCTGAGAAATTTCTAACAGAAAACTGTCAGTACCAATTTGCCCAAGTGAGTGGATCGAGGACTCCTTGCTTCAAAGTCACGCTTGCAAGTTTACGGCCAAACCAACGAGGCTTATCGGTTTAAATAACGTTGAACATAAAGACGATAAAATCTATGCACGAGAACGTAGGTTTTCAAATCACGTGAGAGTATACAAAACGCATGAAAAATTTCTTCGACCAAGGTCAAGAAATTATATAAATACCAAAACGAGTTATCGATCTAAACCAGACGATATTTGTGCAGGTGTATAGCAACATGGCTAAATTCACTGATTATGAAAAGAAAAACATTGAACTGAATGATGTCTTGATAGATGAAGAAAAAGAAATGGCGGCATTTAGTATAGGTAATATCAGAAGGCTGTGACTCAATGCTTGAGACAAAACCATATAAGCGAGATAAGGACTATGACAAATCTTGCAAACAACAAAACTATGAATCATCTTAACCTACAACTTTACATGGAATTAAACTTTTTATACTGATAATTAGATCTCTTGACTTATCTTTTTATAACTCAAGAGAGAATTACTAGGTATTACTCATCTCTTCTAAATGGAGGCAGTTGCCCCAAATTCTAGAGGTCTAAAAATGCTTCTGTCTATTAAATCGATGACATCTGTCGCTAAAATGGTCTGGGGTCACAATCCTGACAATTAGACCAATTATAAGCTAAGGATGACTAACACAAGATTGATTGACAATCTCCAAATAGATTATTTGATAATATATCTGCACTTTCTTTTAATAAGGAGGAAGTTGATTTTGATTTCGATCGTGAAGAAAGATAGTGGGAAAGTCAAGGTGAAGGAGAGTGTGAGACATTGAACGCAAAACATGGAATACAACAGTTTTTATTGGCTCTCAACCGGATCGAGTCGTAATCTGCATAAACCTATCGAAAATGGAAAACAAGTAGTTACCGGCGTGCTATTAGTAAAGGAGTAAAAGCCGACGTGCCAAAAAATACTGCCAACTTATAAAATTGACGTAACAGATTAAGTCTCAAAATTATGAACCATTGGTCAAGTCAGGGTCGATAAGACGATAAAAGTAACGTAAACTGGCAACGTGCCAACGGCTTTTGGCAGGAGAGACTCCCGAGGCAATTCGAAACCAGGCTCATATAACAAAACTGTAGGTCGATTTTAACAGGGTTCGGGGAGCCAATTTATACTACATGATAGAAATTAACCCAGTTGGAATTGAATGTTATTTTGTAGCCTTAGTTATTTTAAATGGTACTTGAGAATGTTTGACCTTGAAAATTGTGAGACAGTCGTGAAGACAAACTTAAGAATTGCTGAACGAATTATTGGTTTAGTGGCTTTTAATTGTTTTAATGTCAATCAAGTTTTACGTTTAACAATATATTTCTAATTGTAATAACTTGTGTCTGTGTGAAGCATCACAACTTGCTCTTGTGAGATAGTAAGATAATGAGATATTTAAAAACTGAGCATGTGTGTGTCTACAGCCAAAGCATTGTGTTTTTATCTTTGAATTGGTGTTCCCCTATATCAGAAGCTGACAATAGGAATGCCTATTATTCTGAACACAAAGGGTTAACATAAAACGTCGTTAATCAATTGAAAACACAATAAACAGTTAAAATAGAGATACCTAAATGAGATTCCCCAGATATCTATTCAAACCAATCAATACCAGTTCCGCCTTTTACTGAAGATGATCATGTAATACGCAAACACGTGCGTGACTAGCCCGGATAAAATAAATAAACATGAAAAATACATAACTTTTATAGCTATACCATTACGGAGCAATAAAAAAGGTTTCAATTTCCACGCTGGTTAAGTGAAGTAACTTGGAAGATGTCCTGAAAATATTTATGGCAATTTACAATACAATACTGTGTCAGCCCAAACCCTTCGAGCCCGAGAGCTATAGACGTTACATAATACGTACCTAGGCCCAGCGTTATTCCTATCACTGTCGCACAACTGTCAAACTACAAGTGCCAGATAGAGACGGGAACATGAGTCCAAGACACGAGCTAAGAAACGTTTATAGATCACGGCCTGAGACTGCATTAAAAGTGGCCGCACGGGTTACAATATGAAAATACTTTCGTGTTGAAAATATTTTTAAAGCGACAATAACCGACTTTTAATGATTTTATACTGAAGCTGATCACGTTTAAACGAGTAGTGTTAATGATTTGGAAAAATATATATGTTAAATTAGAGCATTTTCTTAAATAACTTAGTAAGTATATGAATATTTCTGATTATGTTAATATTACATAGTGAAATTAATTTGTAAAGTTATGTTTAAGGCGGATAAAAACTGAGACTCACGCGATTGATCGTGTGTTACGCAATTAGGGTCCTGGGTACAGGGCAGTTGTATAGCACATCACTTCTGCTAAACCAGCTATCCAACTACGTAACATGTTTTCGTAAACGATTACGACTAATCTGTTTCATTTTAACAATTCAACAACATTCATTGCGTTATTTACGTTGTTGAGCAGATTTTTTTTCGAACTTATGAAGCAATGGATTAGCAATCTGTTTCAAACCGATTCAGATTCTCATTGATCGTGTATTACGCAATTAGGGTACTGGATTTTCTGGACACCTATGAAGAAATGTCGTGAAGTCACTGAAATAACCTAATCATCACGCCTACCATTGTAACTCATTTAAATGTAATAAGAATACAGCTGCTGATGCTGACCGTCTGGGAATAATTCCACAGTCAGGACTCCGACTGAAAACATGAGTAGTACAGAGTGACCTTATTTGAGGCCGGGACTTTTTGTTGAAGATCTTAAGGAAACATTGCTTGTAGTGTCAACGCTCGATAATACTTGGAATTGTCCACCATGACGAACCACAATGACTCAGATACAACTATCATGAAGGAAATACAGATTTAGAAAGCAACATTGTAGTTTAATAAAAGCCTCTCCATCTACCTCACTTTTCTAAAGTAAGATTAGTGCTCTCTCATTTCATTATCATGAAAAGAATGTGTGCTAACGACGAATTGTAATTATTGTTTAAGTTAATCTGTTGTTCTCAAGTAAGCGAATTTGTATTCTTTATTGAGAATAAATTCTTTAAACCTAAAAGGACAAGGACGGACATGCAGACTTTTGAATAAGAGGGTAAACTACTCTAGTAACAATCTTATTGTTCAATAACAAAACATAAATATAAAAGCTAATAAATGTTTTAACGACTTATACTATAATATTCGGTTGATGTCTTTATATATATAGTTTCGATTCAACACTACAGAATTGTATCAACACTTACATAAAAGAGAATTGTAAGGTTAATGCGAGGAGCTGGAGCTTATCTTGAAACCTTACCACCTTTATATTGGGAGAAGCCGTAGAAACTATCAGACGACGAGACGCTCCAATGTGATGAGATGTTTTCAAATAGCTTCTATATCGTAGAATCGATGGCGGCAATAAAATAAAACGTTCGAGTCTGGAGTTCAAAGGAATCTCAAGAGTATTGGATGTAATCTGGAAGATCAACGGGTTTTCATGTATAATTTCTTGTCGTTTTACGGTATCTTACTGTGCAATTCTTATGATCAAAAACTATATGAGAGAAGCAATTCAATTTAATTCATTAACAATTCAGCTCATGCCATGTATGGTCAAAAATACCCAGTCAGCAAGGAGGCAGCGAAGCTGACTGCCCAAGGACTTAGCACATAATTTCAACGATCAATGAACTATTCTTATTTGGGTCACGTGAAAAACAGCTACCTGAACCTGATATGTTTCTTTAGAGTAACAAATCGGAAAACCTGATGTGCAAATCTGGAATGCCAAGTCAAAAATGAAGTTCAAAACCAGCTTCCACATAAAAATCTTTAAAAGGTCATGAAGATCATGCGATCATTCAAGATTGATCAATATCTAACCGTTATTACTTCATTACAAGAACAAGGCTACAGCCCACACCGGTTTTTATTATAAATCTCAATGAAGCTATCATTAAATTGGAGTAAGTTCGGGACCTTGGTTGGCACAAGTCAAGGTAGTTTATGAATGATTTGATTTGACATGACGTTCCTGTCGCCTATTTGACCTCCACAACTCAGTTACTGGGTAACACGAAACCGTAACGACTATCAAAGTCCCACGAATTACAGCTGGGGCCTTTGATATTTATGTGCTTTCCGAGGCACGGTGAGGTATGTAAAGCTGGTCCATCCAAGGACCGGCAATAAGTGTAGCTTAACCTGATCGACCGATCAACCCGTGCGGCTGCCACAGCCACGGGCTCGTGACTCCTCTCGGCCGTGAAAAAAAATGCCAGCGTTGGATAAGAGTGGCCATGTATCGAGCTGAGTGGCGTACAATGAAAGACACTTCAGTTCAACAGAAGGCAGCTAAAGGATAATAGGTAGTAAAGCCAGAAACATTTAACACCAACTATCTATGTCTAGAATCCGCCGATTTTTTACGAAAGTTCAGCAACCCCTAGAAACCATTATAGACGTTACGCAATCATAAACCACGTCGACGTAACCAAAAGTACGAATATAGAACTGCCACCATAAAACAGCATTTTCATTAATATTCCTCCTGAAAACCCGTTACATTTTCGTATACTATTCGTGACCGTTTCGCCTTATTGAATTGCAGATGAAAGTGGTTTGAGGTAACAGAACCAATATTTTTGACTTCAATACTATTGGAATGCTAATGTTTGTGTTTTTTGTCTTTGAAGCTCGCGATAACTATGGTTAGTGGACGTAAATTGTTGATGTTCTTTGCACATTGTTCTGCTGATTTTTCTTAGTACTATAGTGAAGATTGTCTCGAACAACCGAGAGTATGTATTTAATTTACTCTCGAGTTGGTTTCAATGAAATACCTTTTGATGTTCGACAGACAAGCCTCAAGACCGTCGCGACGCGACACCGGTAATTATTTTACCGTGAAGTTTTCTTAGAAATTGTTTTGTTAGAGTCGTATTGCGATGTCGTTTCGCGTCAGTCTGCACGAGGCTATATTCTTCTCCGCTTTCGTGGAAAACCAACCATTTTTTTATTTTTTTTTCCCTCTGTCCTTTACCATCAGTATAACAAATACTTCAGCTTCAAGTTCACATGACGTAGCCTAACACGAAACCACAAGAGCATCAACTTATCAACACCGGCCCTTGAGGGTTATCTTAAGTAGGTGCTCACAAACAACAAACTAGCCAATAGGGTAACATTACCTCAGGCTCGAATTAACTACAACCTAGTTAATTACGCTTTCAAGGAAATTAAAGGAGAACAGACAGCTTGACGTGCTTCTGTATTACTGGAAGTCACAATGGTAGTTAATCTAGAGGACGATTAAGTTGTTGCTACAAATCGTGTTGTCCTATTAACATTGTGGGATCTTCGAAGAAGCCATTTTAGAAAAGTTGTATATATAATGTTAATACTTTAAGTAGGTACATAATTTTTTTAATAGATGACATTAAGGTTGTATTCCTCGAAATTAAAATTTTCTTACGTTTTATGCGATTTGCAGGTCAGTGTCAGCTTGTATCTTGATAACAGATATGTATTTACAGAATTAGAATCATTAATACATCTCTCTAAGTTAGATTTGTTCCATAAGAAATTTGTTCTAGCCACGGATAACAAAAAGCATATTTAGCATCAACGTGAAACAAAACATTACGACATAGGCTTACAAATGTCCTATTTAACATACCATACCTAGGTGAATGCCATCTGAATCTACAGCTAATAATATAAATACAGCAGTTTATGTTAATACAGTGCAAACTGACGGACAAGACAAAATAAGTTGTTGTATCTAGCAAATGTTTATGAAACTAACGTGAATAAAACCCAATTTGACCACGAAAAGCAAGCGAGTTGGTAAAGAAAAACTTCATAAGTATAGCAAGATCTCAAAAAGATGATCAGATTGAGCACTAAAACACGAATAATTTTGAAACCAGTAAAATTGATATTTTGATCATACGTCTGAACTACTCGTAAATAAACTTTCTTTAACGGAGGCTATGACCACATTCTTTTCAGTCGACAAATTCATTCTTTCGCACAGACTACAGAGATACGTCAGTAACTCTTTTAGACTTTAGAAGCATCATATTTTATCCAGTTGTATTAGAGATGGAGTCAACCACAAAAAAAGACACTGGCTAAACATTGTTTCATGGCACAACATGGCTGAAATCGTCAGTATTGAAAATTTACTGACGTCCAAAATATTTGTATGCAACGCAGCAACTCACAGTTGACGAGTTTTAAAAATCCGTGCTATTGTGAATTCTTAAACGGTATCTTTGGTTTGTCGACGCGTATCGAAACCTACATAAACGACCGTACAAAGATTTTATGAGTCATTGAACATTCTTTCAAGGTTCTGGGCCATTGGATATCAAATACTAAAGTACGAGTCCGAGATTTCTGAGAGTAGGACGGTTGATTTTAAGCCATAAATACCTCGATTATAAATTGACTGGCCAACACAAAAAACCAATCTAAGTTGACACAAGATTGGATAGCAAAATAAATTTAGACTTTCAGAAAAGGTACACTGACAATGCAATTAAATCTAACCAACAGTGATAGACATATACAAGCTAATACGATTTTAATGGACCAATCGATACAGATGGAACATGGCGATTAAAACCATCAATTCTGTGAACATGACAAAAGACAACTGCCGACGTAATTACATTCAAATGAAAGTAGACAGGTTTATGAGGTTCTTACCGTACTTAGAGAAGTATCAACTAATGATGGATTGTGGTAGTAAAGGTATTTTGGGAGATAAATTAGATAGCGCATCTATTTAGTGTTTTGGAATGCACTACAGGAGCTAAACGCAAGTTTTATAATGCCTAAAAGTATAATTTAATTCCACTACAAAATCAGAAAAATATAGGATACTGGCAGCGCCCCGCGGTTTCATAATAATCCCGCCTAAGTCTCGATCCCGTGGGAATATCGGGATAAAAAGAATCCTATGTGTTAATCCAGGTTACTTAGGTTTATCTGTGTGCTAATTTTCGTCCAAATCCGTCCAGTAGTTTTTCCGTGAAAGAGTAACAAACATACATCCATACATACAAACTTTCGCATTTATAATATTAGTAGGAAGTAATATAGGATAGTAAGATAGGATTAGTAGGAAGTAGGATAGGATAGTAGGATTTATGCTTGTTAGATAGTGTGTTGAAAACATAATACAAATAATTTGATACGATAGAAAAAAATCACGAAGATACTACAAAAATTATATTTTAAAAGTGAGGCGCGACACGCCTCTAATAATACAATTTCTCAGGAAACTTCACGGTAAAACAATTAGCGATGTCGCGTCGCGCTTGTTTGCCTTTAAAATATATTTTTTG
This sequence comes from Agrochola lota, assembly GCA_947364205.1. Classification (NCBI taxonomy): domain Eukaryota; kingdom Metazoa; phylum Arthropoda; class Insecta; order Lepidoptera; family Noctuidae; genus Agrochola; species Agrochola lota. The sequence continues at coordinate 14,336,127 of OX376244.1, read as the reverse complement.
TAGTATCTTCGTGATTTTTTTCTATCGTAACAAATTATTTGTATTATGTTTTCAACACACCTTGCTACCCTAATTTATCTCGTTCTGACAAGAAAGAAGAAGTGCTTAGCATGCACCACCATTATCCTCCATCCACGTTCTACGCACATAATGCGCACATGACGGTACCTTGTCAATATATCTATGAAAACATCATGCACGTAAGGAAAAATGTACATCTTTTTAGTAAATAAAAGAGGTGATAGACATAATTATAGTACAAGAAATAGGGACCTATTAGTTCAACCAGGTCACAGACTGGCTAAAGTGGACTCATCTTTCATGGGATACTGCTTAAAATGTTACAATAAAATTCCTCCCCACATACTTCAACTGAATGAGACGAAATTCAAATCTTGTATAAAACGCACACTATGCTTGGGGGATTACATCGCTGATAAAAATGCTTGGCTCAATGCTGGTCCTGCTCCACAACCACAACTGTTTGATTAACATTTGAAAATACTGTTGGAGCTGCTGAAGAGTTTAAGACCATCTTTGCATTGTATAAAATCAATTTCCTTTGTATTATATAATTTCAGAGCACAGGTGTGAGTACTATCTACTAAAGAGCTAACATTTACCGGGTAATACGTCTTTTATTGACTTGAATTTGTCCTGGCGGCTGTGTGAGTATGTCATGCTCACTCAGATGTCTCGCTGATGGTGACGCGTGTGTTGGATCATTTAGCTCCCTTCAAAATGGCTGAGCTGAATGGTGCTAATCCATGCGTCATGTTCGTGAACGGGCGCTGTCAGTTGGGACTGGTCAACTGTTAGCTGCCTTGGCTGATTTAAATTTTTGGATTGTTCTTTGTTTTATCTTTTTATTACGGACGCTTCTAAGGTGCACGTCTTTCTACATTGTTCTCACATGTTTAATTTCAACATGAATGATGTAACCAATTTTTTGAAACAATTTATATAAAAGAGTGTCCGTGGAGTTTCTTGCCCGTTCTTCTGCATAGGTACTACGCTTTGGAATGGGCAACTAGCTTCATATTTCTGACTGACCGATTCCTTGACAATTCAAAAGTGCCTGTTAATGGTTTAATTAAAATAAATGCTTTGAGTTTGAGAATTATTCTTCTGCCGCTATCTTAATTTATTTAGGGTAAGCGCAGCATGTCTTCTCCTTCCAATTAACTAAGAAAGCCATCATCTCATGTCATCTTTCACACACAATCCATAAATTTTTTCTTTGTCTTTTCGACTTTAATAGCCATCACGCCCATAATACATTGCTGAACTTTTTCATAAGGTAAATACTTGTTATTCTTTTTAACGAACAGACCAATAAGGACATGCACCATTAATTCGCTGGAAGTGCAAAGTTTACGGTCTAAAAAACTTAATAGCCCTATTGTAGTCTTCAGATTTCGGACGCATATTCTAAATCGTAACCTCGAAAGCTCCTCGTCTCACAACTCGATCGTGGGGACCTCAAGGCGTGCCTCGAAAAATCCTCAAAATCGGTATTCATAGTCGTAAGACTAAAGAAATTATGAGGTTCCTTGAATGAGTATGAGTCAAGATCGCACTTTACTTTTTATTTGATTTTATTTTATCTGCTGTGTAATTATATATTGTATTTTAGTCTGTGCTAAATAAATTTATTTTATTTCTTTCTTTTCTTTCTTTTTTGATACGTCACGAAAACTTCACTATTTGGAGAAATATTCCGTTATTATATTGGCTAAACTTATTTTTAGAACAGCCTGTGAACGCGTTACCTGTGGTTTTCATCTTGAGGTGTCACATTTGTCACATGAAAGTAAAGCGAAAAAAAAAAAATCTAATATTTTATCCACTTGAACCAAAAACCATGTCCTGGGAAAAAATAAGATGATACTTGTGATGAGACTTGGATGGCTTGGGAACATAAAAATACTTCTGTATTAGTGTTTCCTAAAATATTGGATTATGGGTAGAACTCAGACCAAATAAAAATACAAGACATCGCGCTGCGAACAATACAGTGAAGCATGCCAAAACTTCACCTCCGCTCTGTGCGTACACGCTCACACGCACACATTTACAATCAAACTACATCTCACTTTAGTGCACACATGTTTACGAAACCAGCCTCACGTCACTGTTGACAGCGCCAATCTTAGTTTTTCAAAGGTTTTTTAAAACGAAATCTAATTTTAAATTCTTTTTCATCATAAAACATACAATTGGATTTTCTGCATCTCGTAAATAGCGCCGTGATACGTAATTTTTTGGATTATCGTAGAAATATTCAATAAACTCTTCAAAAGACATTACGAAAATCGTATTAAATACGCTTTGTTTTAGTTAAAAACTTCCTCAAGGTAGATGCCGACGACGTAAGTACCTTATATTTGACAGTTGGTTCCTCAACTCAAACTCACCTCCACTGAGGAAATTCTTTAACATGAGGAGTAAAATTGCAACTATGAATATCAAACTACCTAAGTGAGATTGAGTCGAGTTGAGGAAATCATGAGGTTTTAAGAAAGAAAAGAAAGAAAGAAAATACGTTTATTTGCGGTACACATGACGCAAAGAAAGAACAAAACACGAAAATATGCGTCACATCCACGCCAAACGGCCATCGCTCAACATAATTTTAATTTTGACTTAGAATATGGGTATAAGACTTTAACTTATTACAAAGTAACAGGATTTAATGAGATCATGGTCATATCCGATTCTGGATGAATCAAAAAGAAGTCTGTGATCGAACCACTAACGTGTTCTGGTGCTGTTCTTTGCAATTTATCCATTCAAAAAGTGACCATTTCAGCCTTAGTTGGATGAATGGTTTTTATCATGATTTTATTCATGGACATTTTCTTTAAAGGGCAGTGAACCTATTGTATCTTGCTAAAATACTTAAAAGGAAATCTTATGACAAAATTAAGGGGTTTTTTTGTCCCGCGTTGCTAGTTGTGAGATGTGAGAGAATTACTTGAGTGAATTGAAAATCGTAATCTATCACTTGAGCCACTACTAATATTGTTTTGAAATCATGACGAGTAATAATAATATTTTAGCAATTCTAATCTAAAAGCTATATTGTATGAAGTATTAACGCACACTTCGTATGAGATTTTATGAGAATCAGAATAGATACTTGAACGACGAACGTGTTCATAAACACTTTACGTTTTCCTATGTTTTGTATACTTTTTGCTTGAGTATAGCAAAAACAAATCGATCCTACTTCAACAAAATAGTGTTTCTCATTTTAAGTCATAAATATTATTTTTTCCATCCGAAACCGCCCTAAACCAGGCAACAGATATTTGTCACCTGCAAAGATGGGAAAAAGAAAAACTAATGACGAAAAACATCTACGAAAGAAGGAAATTAGAAAGAAAGCTAAGAAAACTGTCTCCTACTAGCCAACGCTGTCAGAAAGTTCCACCCCGGCTCGTCGACGCAGATGAAAAACCAGAGGCGATTGAAGACACTCCTACAGGTGTGTAGTCTATTTAGAATACCTGACCACTGAAAAGAACCTTCAAACGCTTAGGTTGTACCTACAATTTATTCAACCGACACTAATTAGGAGCTAGCGCTTTCACCTCGCAAATAAACAGGCACTATGTTTCAAATTTACAAAAGACCTAGCGCTATCACCTTGCGGATAGACAAGCTCCTATATAGACCAAGGCACTGGTTATGTAAGGTTAAGAGCTATCGCAGAGTGGATAGACATATCATTAAAGAAATACATGGTTCTAAATCAAATAAATCTTTTTCCAGAAAATTACCAACTTCCCGAAGAGTTTCTACTGGCCCTTGGGAAGGAGGGAGAAGAAGAAAAAGAGTTTGGTGACCCTATTAGACCAGAATTGGCCCTGCGTTGGGTAAAAATAATTTGTCTGATGGACTAGGAAAGGAAGCCAAAGATCATTAAGAAATACTCTACTCCCTCGAATTTCCCAAATGCTGATGCTGTTGCTCCTACAATGAACCCAGAAATAATGGCCATACTCTCGGAACCCTCGGTCAAGAGAGATGGGAGGATTATTACCAGGCAGAACCTCACAGGGCCTTTAATGACCTGTCTGGGCCAGTCATTGAACAGTATTTTAAAAGGAAATATAAATAGCAAAGCCTTAAAGAGGAAATCAATGATGCTGCAGAGATTGCAGCGGAAATTCATTTTCAAGATTCCTCTTCTAGGATTTTTTTTGGCCTATCAGGAGTCGGCAAGATAATTCAAGAGCTGTAAAAAACTCAAAAGGGGATGCATTTTTATTTGGTGCTGATTGTGCTGACAAGATTAGAGTAGCCCAGTGAATTCAACGAACCAGTGCTGCAATATCTGAATGTAGAAAGAAGCAGAACACCCAAACAAAAAACAGTTCAACAGCAGGGGCCCAGCGCAGAATCGTCAACAACATCAACAAGTTCGCGGTGGGTAACATCACCAACAACAGATGCATGTACAAGACACAGCCGCACGTCTCGAACGCCAGACGCGAACCAGAACGAAAACACCCTCCAGCCAGATACAGACACTACCGATAGGAAACATGCAGGTATACATGCAAGCAGACTTAAACATTTTATTAATTTTTAAGATTCTGAGATAAAAAAGCCGTTACAATTAAGTGCAATTTCTGAATGCTTGTGATGACCAATTTACTTCCCTCATATTTTTTGTCGAGCATTACATCAGTGAGGGAGGAGAACCGAGCATTACAGTGCGCAACCTGTAATGATGCAATTCGAGCATTACATCAGTGAGGGAGGAGGACCGAGCACTACAGGGCGCAACCTGAATGATTCAATTCGAGCATTAGATTAGCGAGGGACGAGAACCGAGCATTACAGTTCATAATGTCTGTAATAATATTGAATCCGAAATGTTACATTACAAGTGAATGCTCGTCAGTCAGAGAGGCAGTATTGTAACGTAATGCTCAAAATCGAAACACTTTTTTTTTTGGGTGTGTAATTATCAAATAACTTCTCCCGCACTGGGCGGAGCGAGAGGGTGTGTCAGACTTTTATTGACTAAAACCCACCCGTGTTCCTTCCGTTGCCTGTGTGCCGGGGTCGCGATATCCCTTTAGGACAAACTCGCAACCCTGGCAGGAAAATCGAATCACTAACGTTACATTACAGGCGAATGGTCGCGGTGAGGGGGCACCATAACAAAAGTGATTCACACATAATTAATGTACGGGAAAATATTCCATATATTTTATGCACTTGTTGAACTTTGACTTACATTATTGTAGTTAAAAATGACGCAACTGTCAGCATAGATAACAGTGTTTATTCTGAAAGTTGGTCGCAAATAGATGTCAAATATTTCGCTGTTTTGATTTTGTTTTTTTGTTTTCATTATTAATATTTTAGTTCACTAGTTAGCCACATTTCTTATTTCCATAATTATACATAGTAATAAGTAATATTGCCAAATTAATCAAAACAGGTAAATAATTAAATATTTGACACACAGAACTGAAAAAACTGTGTTTTTTCCGTTCTGTGATTTGACAGCTATTTGCGACGTTGCCTACTTTTAGGATAAGCGATCTCAAGTGGGCACAAAGGCGGTTACTGAGCATGGGGGTTTGGGTTCTACACCCAGGCTAGTTTTTATTTTTTTTGTATTTTTTACCTAGGGATAAGTCGTTAATCTGTCTATGAATGAGCACACTTTTTACGCCTTTGTATATGATACCCTTAAGAAATTCTCAACGGCCGCTTTACCCGATTAATTGTGTTATGCTCATCTCGCATAAGATTTGACGCTTCTAGACAGCCGGAGTTTGGAAGTATTGTGCCTAGTAAATGGCAAAAGGCTTCCCTATACTTCTTTTACAGTCGGTAAAGTTTGTTTATTTAACAAACACCTCTGCCTAATTAACCCTTCCGGGAACAGAGAATGAATCAAATTAAAGTAAACTATGGAATTATACCAACTTCTAACTTCTGTTCAAATTATATTAACTTTGTTTGTGTAAAGTTTGTTGAAATACATGAAACGTTTCTACTTCGACGAAATAATGTGTTTATTACATTCTGTAACTTTGTGTGCGTGTAGGTAACTCGATTATCTGAAGAGATTTTTTCAAGATGGCTACTTCTTTACAGGTTAAAAATAAAGATTTAGATAAATGATTAAGCCCAAGTTCGCACTGGCGATTTTTTCCCGCGGCTATTTTTTGTTCGAGCAGTAGATTTTCAACGCTCTGCTTAGCGCCGAGAGTTGAAAATCCAACAGTGTGTCTTTTCAACGCGAGGGGACGAGAGTGCTTACCAGATAGTTGAATTCTCAACGCTCGGCTCAATACCGAGAGTCGACAATCCGAGGTCGAGCAGTGTTATTTGGTTTTTCCATTAGGAATTTCTTAGTAACAGCCTGGAGTATGGGAGTTGGCGGTGTGCTACCCCCGTGCCTCGGAAAGCAGTTTAAGCCTGCGCCTGATCTCTCTTGGGTCGGGTCAGATCGCGTGCCGTCCCATCGGACTATGAGAGTGAGGGAAGAGCGAGTGCGTCTGCGCACACATTTCTGCACTATAATATCTCCCGCGCCTATTAATTATTTCCCTAATTTCGTTTAATTAAATTGATGATTAAGAATTGCGAAAGACACATTTTTAAGTATTATTTTATTTAATATACTAATAGGTAAGTATTATAAAGAGATAAAATTCTTCGTTAGTTTTTTTGTTTGTTTGTATGTAGGGGATAATCTTCAGAACTACCAATCGGATTTGAAAAATATTTTTTGAATTAGATAGCTCAATTTTTGAGGAAGGTTATAGGGCAGGTATTAGGAAGGTTAAAGGGTCGCGGACGAAGTCGCGGGCAGAACTTAGTACCTATTTAATAAGTTGATAAAGCATTCGAACTTTACAATTACAAAAAACACTACATTTTTGTTCAGTTAATTTCGTTGATTAATTTATTGGTCAATCAGAGGTTTTTTTTTAATGAAGATCGTGACAATACCCGCTTAGTGATACATCTTAATTTAATAACATACTTAATTAAAAATTCTCTTGTTTTTTTTTTTCAATTCACAAATTGATCATTCAAAAATCGAAAGCTCTGACATTTTATCAAAACAATGAACGAGTTTATCGTTCTAATTCAAATCAGCTTTCACGATTCGAAACTCCCACTTCGACGGTCTATAAAAAACCATAGACAGATTATAAACAATGCAACCACCATGCCATAAACAAAGCAGAGCGGAACTGGTTTGGAACCAAAACATCTATTTTGATCTCCATTCTAATTTTACCTCCGAAATAATCGGAATTCGGACCGTATTCTTTTAAGAGGGTCAAATTACTTCCTTGAACCTTTTTTTACGAATCTCGAAAGCGGAGACTAACCTAATAAAATTTGGAAGAAACAACTATTTTTAGATTAATTTTTAATATCCAGAGATATAACAGCACCTTAATATACCTACTTAACATTTTTAACAATGACAAATAAATAATCATCGCCCATCGACGCCATTCAACACATAAGCTCGTATGTTGTCGATCAGGTATTCTGAAGTACCCACAGCAACTACTAAACCTAAATATCCAACATAATGTATAGTTTTTAAGAACCACCAGGTTTTATCACAAAATACTGCCAAAGACAGCACATGGAGGTAACTATGAGGATTCATTATCCTCCAAATGGCTGACGCGAAGAAGAACTTACCAGATTTAAACATGATCTCTCGTCTAAAAACATCGTATTGTGTACAATAGTAATTTTCTAACAGATCTTGATAGATATCTATGTACCTGTTCCAAGCTAAGGATGATAGCAACATTTGTCCCGAGAACAGACCAAGAACTTGAGCTATCTTTTGGAAGGTCACTTTAGTTTTGTAAGAAATCCCATTATCGGCATTATGGTCCTTTTCTATGTCTTCTGTCGAGTTTATTTCTTTTAGTTGGTGGTAAGGAAGGGTGCTAACAGGCGTGTTCTTATAACCACGTCTTGGAGGATTGTTCCGCAAGTACAAAGTTATCCCAATCATCATTGCTATAACGCCAAGCAAATCACAAATCCCGTCGACCCAGTAGCCCAAAGTTCCAACGTCTGACCTCTCCCCTTTTATATGCTTTCTCTCTCTGGCTACATGGCCATCCAGATCATCCAAAAACATTCGTATTTGGAACAGAACTACGGCTACTCTCCTAGCCGCCAAATTGGGGCTCGTCAACAGTTTCGCGCCAAGAAGTGCTACAAAAACATGGAAGACGGATATCATGTTCGGTGTTATAAGCAGCATGTTCTTAGAAATGCCGAGACCTACATCCATAATCGCACACAAAGGCCCATAAATATAGTGGTTGATATGGTCCACCATTAGTGCCTTCACCGTAGGATGACATAACGGGTTTATGGTACAAGGCACCCATGTTACTTCCTCATAATTCGGCAGCTTTCTCGTTTCTTTGAACGTAGAAGTTTCTTGCGTGACATTAGGTTCTACATCGAAAAAGTCTATTTTATAGTTCTGTATTCTTAGGAATAAGAACGTGTCCATACAAATGCAGTACAGAACAATAACTAGAAGTAGACATGTCAGTATTTTACTAGCTTGCGAAGACGGCCACATCATTTTTGCTGTCAATGCCTTTTAATCGAAATACGATGGGTGCACGGATTAGGCTTCTTGCACGTTAACATGAACTGAGTCAAACCACAGTATTTAGAATCAGCGTGGGCAACGCAAACCCACGCACGTAGGTAATTCCAAAATTATCACAGAAACTTTACGATTTTACCACAACAATAATAGTGTATTGAAATCGGTTTAACTTAGTACTAAAATCACTTTTTACACTTGACATAGTAATTCACCCTCTTTGAGAGTTCACTAATCACTTTTGAAAACACTTCAATCCCAAAGTATTTTTTTTTTCGGTAAAATCGATGCACACACAATCGCTCTCGGTTTGTATGTTATCAAAACAGTCCCGTTGTAATGTAAGTTACAAGTTCCTGGTGTGTTAACTTAACAGTGTTTGAACACACTTGCTTTGTTTAACAGTTTGTTTCATCAATGCACTTCATATTTATTTTTATCGTTGATCGACAATACAGTTCGCGTCCCGTTGAACAATCATGCGGCATGCGTCCGTAACGAGACGCCACGTTCGTTCGACTGACTAGACTAGCGAAGCGAGCGAATGCGAGCCCGCGAGGTACAGAGCCCCAGGGTAGCCAGGCCCGGTTTACAAATTCCTTTGTATTTTTTTTTTGTAGTATTTACAAAGCTGCTTAGATGAAACGGCTGATGCAATTCGATGTTTTTGCCCGTAGTTCGAGTTTGTTTTACAATGTGATGTAAACTTTCACCGAGTGTTATGCCATAAATAAGCATTCGCTTGAGAAAGAAAGATTACTTACTTAAATAAAATTGCCTGATGGAAAGATAGGATTTTTCTTGAAAACTCAGCAGAAACAATAATAGTAAAACTTTAATTTATAAGCAGGTTTCAAATAAAATTTCAAAATAATGTTACTTAATCAATATTGAACGAAACAAATATTTCGGCAAAATATTTTCCCCGATTGGAGAAAAATTCTAAATTCTAGCAACACTAAATTAATGCGGGAGAAGCACGGTCAATGTTTCCAAACGACCGTGGCGCCGTTTCCCGCCAAAAGTTATGTCAAGTGATGAAATGACACAAAACGTTACCTACATACGTATAATTAGCGAGTTCACTCAAACGAAGTTTTTTTTATCACTAAACCGCTAAACAAACCTTACAATTTGCTAAAGAAAGAAGGTCTAATGTTATATTTTTTGTAAATATGAATGGGCGTTAAATTAGCTCTAATTTTTTTAAGTAGGTAGGCACGTAGGTATCGGTTTTGTCTCGCGATAGGTTTGCCATGTCTGGCTGGCTGTCTGTCCGTCAGTCCGTCTGTCCGCGGCTATAGCTCAGAGATTTTTTGTACGTCATTGACTAGAACGCTGTAATTTGGCATGGGTTTTAGGGCACCTCCCCTATACGTAAAGTGGGGATGTTTTTTTTTCTCATCTATCCCATGGTGTGGGGTGTCGTTGGAAAGGTCAAAAATATTGTGAGTTTGTGAAAACCATTTTTGGATTCAGGGATCTGTTTGCGAAATATTAAGCTTTGCACCCTGCCAGCGAAATGGTTGGTCTTAGATATATGAAAAAATTCACGGCAGTAGTAGGTATATTATTTAAGTAACGAAATTAAAAGGAAAACTATCACAGTTAAGTAGGTTTTACAAGTTAACGAGTAATAATCGACCAACTAACATTTGCGGTTGCAAAAACATCTTCTCCTATAGGTACCTACATTCCGTATGTTTTTAACTACAAAGTTAAGTTTGTTCTTGCGATAAATTCATCCCAACTACGGAACCCTTCATTGTGCGTGGCCCAACACGCACTTAGCCGGTTTTTTATTAACTTTTAATGGCGGCACAGTTTTTGATTTCAAGGAAAAAAGTAGGTAAGCATTAATTACTACTTCAATGGTAGAGACGGTTTACATTGTACTTTTGATGGTATTTTTCGAGGTCCTGTGTGCTTAAGACGCAGATATATGCCGCGTTCTGTACTGAGCTCACGCATTGCGTCGTATGTCCAGCCAGTAATAGGACTCGCCCATCAAGGAGCGCTGACCCAAATTAGACGCTTTATTAATTTATTATAAATATAAAACAAAAGGTATTTTAATAAAACACGTATACTAAAGATGAATAATTAAGTTACCTTAAAAAAAAAAAAAACTAAAACCTTCACCGGTTTCAGAAAAATACGTTTGATAGATTTTACGTGATTCTCAGTTTTTTATACGCATTAGACATAACTTTACAAATTAATTTCACTATGTAATATAAACATAATCTTAAATATTCCTATATTAAGTTATTGAGAAAATGCTCTCATTTAACATTATATTTTTCCCAAATCATTAACACTACTCGTTTAGACGGTATAAAATAATGAAAATTCAAATTTAATGTTAAATGAGAGCATTTGTGTTAATGTTAATTAAAATGCCAGTTGGTGCGTAATAAAAATATTTTTAATTACGACCGTTCTGTGGGGTATGCTAAAAATAGACGTAGGTAGGTATTGTCCTAATTTCGTGGGACGTAAGAAGTGTTTAAAGGATAATATTACCTACCCATCTAGGACTTTATAGCTGTTAACCATAGAAATATACTTTTATCTATGCTATTAACTAATTTTTATCTAATTAAAATGAGATATTAAGTCTTATTTGAGTGCGGTCGATAAACTCAATATTTTGCATGCGTAAAATATTCATCCCGAATTCCCGACTACGGGACCCTTCACTGTGCGATGGTCAGACACGCACTTGACCAGTTTTTTTATTATTATAAAAGAATAGTCGTACGATTGTATCTTCTGATGTTCAACTTGTTGTTCCAGAATTAGGCCTGATTCTACTGTAGCAACCGTTATCGTAAAGTTCGAGGTGAGATTGAGGAACAATATTTTGATATCTTCAACCCAATCGCTGAATCAAGCCCGCCACAGACGTAGCTATAATATAATATACGTATATTAATATAAATCAAAGCTAGGCCTATATTAAGATATATTTTCCATAGTAATCTTCGAGCGACTTACAGACGGAGTTATAATATTATATTAATACTAATCTACGTAAGTACTTATCTACGGCGCACCTACCTATCTATCTACCTACCCTACCCTACCTACCGTACCTACCCTCCCTACTTACCCTACCTACCTACCCTACTTTACCTACCTACCCTACTTGCCCTACCATAAAAAAATTAAAATAAAATGTTTTGTCGAAAAAATAAAATTTTGGGTGGACCACCCTTATCACTTAGGGGTATGAAAAATAGTTTACGTCCTATTCTCAGACCTACTGAATATACACACAAAATTTCATAAGAATCGGTCAAGCCGTTTCGGAGGAGTTTTGTTACAGACACTGTGACACGAGAATTTTATATATAGATAAATCATAGCTATATATATATAGTATATATTACGATATATTTTCCATAGTAATCTTCGAGCGACCTCAGACGGAGCTATAATATATATTTCTATTACTTCACCAAAATATGTGGGCAGATATAGCAAGACATATTAATATATATTATGGTATATAAAGGCATATTAATATATAATTTGACATATTTTAAAGATACGATATAATATGTTCCATTTTATTATCATCATTATTTTCGGAAGTCGGAATTATACTTAAGTATACGTACGACTAAGGGCTGGCGCTCACTGGCGGCACGGCACGACAAGGGATATTTATGCGATTATCTGTCTGACGGACTAAATAGTTTTTTTTTCCCAGTGAACACATCCCTATTCTCAATTAATACGTAGTTTAGTCAAAGTTGACTCATATAATAAGACATCTAGCTTTGTTACATTATTATACATGCAGACAAAACAGCATAACTACTGTGCTCCCCAAAGGGGCTGTAAGTATAGTACTAGTTATAAGATATTTATATTTCATGGTACTATTCTACATCCACATTTCACCCATCCACGGAACAACCCCAGCAAGCATAGCTAAACCTGATGGATCGACCCGTGCAGCTGTTATTACTTAGCCACGAGCTTCTCATGAGTATGTTACGTATATTTTTTTTTTTAAACGTTGCCCCGCACTAAGAATTTCTTCTTGTATCGTGGGTGCGTTTACAAACATAGAAACTCACATACACTAACAGCCAGACCCGGAACAACTACTTGCAGATCATACAAATATTTGTTCCGTGCGGGGATCGAACCGGCAACACGTTGCGCAGCAGTCGATCGCTCAACCACTGCGCCAACCGTGTCGTCAATTGAATAATAACTATTTGTTTCAGGATGGGTTTAAAGGCTTGTGCAGACCAGCGCGACATCGGTTATTGTTATACCGTACAGTTTTCTTACACATGCGACATAAATAATATGTAATTATGTATAATATACGATTACGAAATTTCATCGAAAAAATGGCTTCATATTTTTTCTTTACGTATACACCTTTGCCCTACAGTGGAACAATGACAGACTGATGTCATAGCAAAACAAAAGAGCACGCCAGTCTGAAGAAAACAAGCGAATTCCCAATTAATGTGATACAACGATAACCTTTATTTAAAAATAATCAAATTTTTCTTAATTAAAGAAAGATCACGTGAACTTAATCATAAACGAGTTGAGAATCACGTGTCGTATCTGAATAACTTTATTGTAAAACAAAACAATACAGTACTTACCTAACTACCTACCTCAAAAATTTTGATTTCTTTATAGCTACTACCGATTTATACTATACATATTTTTTTTTTAGAGTGCTTTAGAAACTGACTTATTCCAACCGTTGCGCGTTGTGCGAAATCGGTTGCGTAACACGAATAATTTCCATACTTTACCAAAAGCATTAAAGAGACTTAGGCCGTGTCCTAATAAAAGCGATCGGCGCGCGAATACGTGATCGTCGAGATCAATTGCCGCTCGTTAGGAAAAATCGTCTACGGTCGGAATATTTGTAGATATGTGAGCACCATGTATCTATCACCAAATAATTAATTTATCTCTCATAGCTTAAATTTTAATACTTTATTACTACTTACCAATTTACTTACTTTTATACTTTCTTTTTTTTTTCTTTTTTTTTTTCTACATACATCGTCTTCACATAATTACGTTTAATTAAGGTACCTACAAAATATTGTAAAACATTTTAAAAGAGTAATATGGAGTTTCTTGCTCTTTCTTCTCCAAACGAAACTACCTTTTGAAAGGGACAACTAGTAATTTATTTTAAGCATACACATGTCGCGATCATTTGTTCGGTGTAAACCTCAACGTGCCCTCTATCGGCGGTGGCGCGGCGATACGTTCGGGATCACCAAAACGCCGTTTTCTATTAGAACATGGGGTTAGAAGTCCGAGTTTGTCCCATAGTTGTTCATATTCCTGGCTAGGTACTGGAAGAATTAATATTTATTCAAAGTCAGCCGTTTAAAGCACTGCCTAACTTCAGCATTTGACGTCATTCTATTAAAAGTTAATCTGTTGCTTTTCTCCAGTGTGCCAGTCATACTTATGAATAGGAATCGTCTCTTATTATTAAGTGCCTATGTCCGGCGCACTTAAGGCAAACAGCCTCACTACCTACCTAGCTAACTGACTAACATAAACATCGGATCGACGAAAGAAAAGATAACGCCTAAAATACTATAAGCAACGTTTTTCTGTGTGTTATTGCTAATAGTAAAGTAGTAGGAGTTTAAAAAACTCAAACAATAAGTTTTCACGTGTTTAAAGCACCTGATTTTTCTAGCGAAAATACAGGTTTCTTTTATGTCCAGATATCAGAACTACTAATAAGTATACTGTTTCACCGGAGTCAATACAGGCCAACAAAACAGGAAACAAAGTCTGCATCCTACATGAGAGGATCCTATTAAAAAAATTAGATTCAGAGATTATATCTTAAAGAAATAATAAAATAAAACTCACCTGAGGCACTTGTGTAGACTTCCCACATCCCGTCTCCCCAATCAGCACCAACGTCTGATACCGTTCCAACAGATACAAGATATGGTTACGATACTGAAACACTGGTAACTTCTGCCGTTGAGTATCAAATGGTAGATGGTGATACCGGTTGTACACAAACGAGGTACGGGAATCACTGTCTACAGACAATGCGGAATCTACGTTAGGGTTTACCAGTGTTTCAATGACGCCATCTTTGTTTCGAGTTGGGTAGAGGCTCTCTTCTCCTGTAACAGATAATTATGAAATTTTTAAATGAGGAAGTCTGATTGCCATTTTTATACTATCATGTAGAAGGCTAAATAGTATAGATAGATAGAATACCAAAAAAAAAAAGTATAAATTTTACAAGGGTGATACACTGGGCATTTTACGGGTAAAAGCGATCTTTTAAAAACAACTTTTGGATGGATTATAGGATGTATGTAATTTAGTTTTATATTTAAACAAAATATTTTTAAGAAAATAATTCCAGAAATCAAAGTTTTATTATTTTAGTGAGACCTGACCGCTAACTGTCCTACACCAGTGAGTTACTGTTGATACATGTGTTAAAGAGAGACAATTAAGGCGACGATAACCGACTTTTATGATTTTATACTGAAAATCACATCTAAACAAGTAGTATTAATGATTTGGAATAAATATATGTTAAATTAGAGCATTTTCTTGAATAGCTTAATATAGGAATATTTTAGATTATGTTTAAATTACCTATTGAAAATAATTTGTAAAGTAATGTTTAATGCATGTAAAAACTGACAATCACGCAAAATCTATCAAGTGTATTTTTCTAAATCCTTCACCATGTTAAAGATAATTTAATTATTGTTTTTTTTGTATCCGTGTTTTATTAAAATACCTTTTGTTTTATGTATAATTAATTAATAATGTGACTAATTTGGGACAGCGCTTCTTGATGGGCGAGTATTAGGCTATTACTGGACATACATGCATGTGCTCAATACAGAACACGCAAGTTAACCACTCAAGGTCACTGGGATATATCTGAATCTTAACAATCGACATCTAATTGGCAATGCAAGAGAATGTAGTAGTTTAGTTTAATCATGTAATTCACAGAATAAATTGCATTTCAATAGTTCACTCTCCTTTCAACAATCTGGAACTAGAATAAAGTGTTGTTTTTTGATATTATGGTAGATGCAACCATCCAATACCTCAGTTCTATTTGTCTAGTTGGTTGGTGGAATAGAGTACCCAGAGAAGGGATACCATATTGTAGGTCTGACCTAATTGTCTGTGTAGGTAACCAAGGATAAATATTTGTTGGTGTGTACCTCAAATAGTAGTTAAAACAGAGGCTATATAATGTATATTTATCCATCAATACCTTTGCTATGTTATCAGTGTTATGAAAAGAGAGCAGCAAGCCACCAGAGTAGGGGCCGGTATCGGCAGGGCGTCGTGAAAAGAACTTTTATAAAAATACTGTTAAAAAAGGTCCGGGTTACGAATTTTAAGATAGTAAAAACAACTTCGGATGCAAGCTAAAGTAAAAGGAATACTTTTAATGTATGTATAAATAATTTAAGCACTCTAAATTGACGTCTGAATAGTGTTTCAGGAGGGTTTTTGAAATAAATATACATATGCAGTGTAGTTTAGTAACTTAGAATATAAGTTGAATTACCTGGCTTGATGAACCTCGGCTTTTGTCCCAACATGTTTTAAAATGGAAACACAACACTTTTCACTCAACTTTATCAGTAATTGTTACGTATTTACACAGTTCTTTTATTTATTTACATTACGAAATTCATGAAGTGTTCACCATTACAATAAATTCAAGATTGATTTATTTTATTGATTTTGCTGTTTCAGGCATATCTGGCAATATTGCAATATGAAACATTCAAAACAGCTCGGCCTTTGTCTAATTCTTGTGAAAAAGCGAAGTAGAAGGTTAATGGTGCGTAAGATCTTGAAAGTATTTTAGCCGGAACGCGCCCTGGACAGAAAATCATTACGGAGTGACAGTGACAAATAAAGTTGCGTTCAAAAATCTTGTCTTTTTTGACTTCTTGTTTTAGTTTTCGTCAACTTCTCTCTTCAGCAGTCTCTACTTCCTACTGTTTGCTATAGATGCCACCACACCAGCAAATGATTTTATTATTATGAAAAACTACAATTCTATTGATTTCTGTTCTGAAACAAAAGCAAGAATTAAGGCGATACCATCCAGTATTTTTGTTCATCATGCCCAAACCAGACAACAATTCCTACATTTACCTACGTTATTTTCCTACATTTACCTATATTTTTCAAGTACCTACTTACGTGTACATAGAGGGGTGCCCCCAGAGGGTTTTAAGCAATCTTAAAATAATGCAGGGCGAAAAGTTGATAGCTGAGAGGTGCGACACGAGGAGAGAAATCCGAAAATAAAATTATTTGAAAAGTTTCAGATATGAGCCCCGTGCTCACGAGTCCACTTTCAGATTTCGAAGATGGACAAAAAATAGCGTGATCTTCAAAGCGGTTGATTTTGGTATGATTGGCTTTACCCATAATGATTTAAATAGGCTAATCTGATGAAGATATTGTGGGCTTTCGCAAAATCTGACGACATAGAAAACTCAGATTTAAACAATTTTTAAAAGGATATTCAGGGCGAATAAAAGTTTTTCTGTGCCATACATGTCCTGATAGTGAATTTAAAATTAACTGACGGTTAACGGAGCCTTTTGGCAAATATTATGATACATTGATTCAGAAAAGCATTTATTGATTTATTTTATTAACGTCACCTTAATACGCAAACCTCGTAACTCCACCCAGGGTCGAAATTTACATTTTGATAGCAATTGCTGCGTAAAAAAAAATGGAATTTTTCATATAAAACATCGTTACTTTTTATGCTTTGGTAAAACTAAAAATGAATGTCAAGCATACCTCGTAAATGCACCACCAACTTTTTTTCAAAAGAAAACCTTGTAACTCCCTTGGTAACGTCTTTTACTATGGCAATGTAACGGCGTGAAGTTGTATGTGCAGACCGGTCTGATAATTTTAAATTTTAAGCAGAAAATACTACGATTCCAGTAAAATGGTAAGTATATATTCAATATTAATAGCATGTTGAATTGTTTTCTAAAATATTGAACGGAATGATTAAAGTTAAAATACAGTAAATGGAAACTAAAGTTTTAAATGGAGTTACAAGTATTGCTTACAGTATTTTTCTGAGAATTTTGGCTACGTAACTCCTAACTCATATTAAACGGGGACGGTCGTTATTTGTTTTTTTTTACAGAAAACTCTCTTATTTAGGGTTTTACGTAAAATACCTTTATGTTAGTGTATTAAGTTATGTTATAAATTATTTGAAGGAACAGAATAATTGTCAACTGATAATTTAATGTATTATTCCATTCGCGCGAATATTAATGGCATTTCAAAGAGGTCCATTTTCGGCAAATAATAAATATAGTAGGTAATGTTTTTCGTTTACATTACAAGTATATTTTTTTCACCTTTGCTTAAATTATTTATTGTTGGGATTCCTTTTATTTTAACAGAATAAAAGAAGCTTACAAATGGTGAAGTTGTCCCTCCAAGGCGCGACTTCTGAAAGCCGTAAATCACTTCTCAAAATTCAAATTCTTGAAAATATTATAATAAAGAAAGCAGATACTGATTTACTACAAACTTCATCAGCGAATATTGCACCAGCTCTACCCACGAGCACCCCTACGAGCTACGATCAGCCTTGTAGAGAAGGTGTCGTTATCGAATTCATAGAATTACAAAATTACACTATTCCTGATGATACTGGAACCATAGAAGTGGAGACTGACCCTACAATGATAATATCAAATGATACTGATAAAATAGACACCGAATATAGCTCTCAAAATAATATTCAGGATTTAAGTAGTGATAACCGGCGAATAGCTATCTACAGTGATGGTTGTACATCACAAAACAGAAACAGTGTGATGGCCAATGCTTTACTTAATGTGGCTATGATGACAATGTAGTCATTGAGCAAAAATATTTAGAAAAGGGGCACACACAGATGGAAGTAGATAGTGTTCATGCTTGCATCGAAAGGAAATTAAAAACAAAAGTAATAAACGCTCCTGTAGAGTATCTTGGCGTATGCAAAGAAGCAAGAGTGAATCCAAATCCCTATCCTGTGCAGTACTTGACCCACGAATATTTTAACTCGTATAGTGACATGCTCTTTTACAAATCTATTCGAACTGGAAGAAAGCCCGGAGACCCAGTAGTCACAGATGTTAAGGCATTCAAACATATGCCTGATGGGCAAATTTTTTATAAGTTAAAATTTTCAGATCCTTGGGGCAGTTTGCCTCAACGCAAAAATAGAATAGTGGTCCCAAAACAGCTGAGTGCCTTGCCAACACTTTACAAAGAAAGGCTTAAAATTAAAAAAAGGAAGTATGATGACTTGCAAAGCCTAAAAAGCTCTATTCCCAAAGATTATCATCAATACTATGATAGTATTCCCTATGAAGATTAAGATCTTATCTTTAGTTATATTTGATTAAAAATGAAAAAGTTTTAATGATACTCAGAAGCTATGTTGATCTCAAAATAGTTTTATTTAAGTTAAGTTTAATTTCTGTTTTGTGTTATTAATGGATTATTGTAATACTGTTATTACAACAGCCCATGAATAAGCCCATTATTTTAAATCTTTAATAACGCATTTTTACCTGTGTAAAAGGCTGTTGATAAAGATTTAAAATAATGTTAAATAACAGAAAAACGTTATGTTATAA
Organism: Agrochola lota; assembly: GCA_947364205.1. Classification (NCBI taxonomy): domain Eukaryota; kingdom Metazoa; phylum Arthropoda; class Insecta; order Lepidoptera; family Noctuidae; genus Agrochola; species Agrochola lota. The sequence continues at coordinate 14,316,786 of OX376244.1, read as the reverse complement.
TATGACTGATTAATTTAAATGCAGTATAACTGTCTATGTGCCTTTTTGTAAAACAATTAAAATAAATAAATATTTTAATCTACTTAAATTATTTGGCTACCACTGTATCAATAAGAACCTCGTAACTCCGATTTTAATTTTTCATGAATTAAACTTGTAACTCCTTTTTTTAAAGAAAAAGTGGCTTTGGATTTAATATTTTTTAAATATTTGGTTGTTTACATACTTCATAGTATCCATTTTGTTGCAAATTTAATTCAAAATTAAAACTAAATTACTAACATAATTTTTAAAATCAATTTATTGCTCCTGTAAAATTGGTCAAAATGGAGTTACAAGTTTTGCGTATTAACGTGACGATATGTAGGTACACACAGTAATACATCTCTAAATCTACGTACCGAGTAGGTAGCTTTGATTGCTAGGTATTTGAATTTGAAGCCTTTTGTGAAGATTTTTAGGCATTCAGAAGTGTGAAAATATCAAATACTCGAAAGTCATGATACAATTAAAACAGCGTCGGAGTACACCATAACACATTCACTAAATTATTTGTAAAGCAGCGTTATCATACGGGAAGGAGGTGTTTGACGTTTTAAACTTCTGTCACCAGTTCCACTTCACCAAATGATACTTTCTGAATGCAAATGCTTGACTTGATGGAAATTCATAAATCGCTATAAGTATGCCTATAATATTTCAGGAGTTCCCTCAATTCCTCATGGATGTCAACATCAGAACTGGATTTTGATAAAAACGGGACCACTCTGGAAGTATATATATCCTTACAAATAAAAATACAAAATCCATATCGGTTTATAAAAGACTGAGTTCTGAAATGATTGTAGAATAATAAGTACTTAGGTAATAGTTTTACTATCGTAGCATAGATAGGTAGTTTTTGGTAATCACCAGGTGTTCGATTCCTAGACAAATTCACGCAACAGTGGATTTCGATACTAGCGTATAATCCAATTTTTTTTTCAAAACAGCTTGCGTCGACACAACGTCATTCGAATCTTCATATCACTCCCTACCAAAATTCAATTTATTCAAACTAGGCTGAGAATCAGCTCTTTTCGAACGTCAAAGTTACATAAGGCAATCCCTCAAAACCCCACCCTTCACCACTTCCTAGTGCTTTAGCTGGGAAGAAGAAGTGGACCGACAAACTTCCCAGCAGCACAGCTGTCTGTACAGTAGAAAAAAATAATTCTATACACTATAGTAGGTCTGCAAAGTAATTTACATTACGCCAAGCGCGGATCCACCGTTGTGGGCACGATGGGCATGCCCACAACCCTAATAGACATGTGACGTCACCCTTTCACTGTCTATTGAGGTCGGTAGACTGATGATATTATATCCAATGCCTTAATAAAATAAAATAAAACAATGAATCATGCGTTATTCGGAATGCAGCGAAGTACTTAATGCTGACACGATAAGTCGCATTTTTGACAATATTATCTGTTTCGTTTTAGCACATGAATACTTGTATTGGAAAAAAGAGATGACTATTCGGTGGGTGCGCAGACATCTCAGACTTACTCTGACGGCCGTTATTACTCTGACGGCACGCCACTAAGTCCCCTCGTACTACTTAGTCTGTGGTCCCCTCTTTGAGGAGTGGCTAGAGAGGCGCCACGGCGCCCACACCTTCCGCCTTGACGCAGGTCCTCACCAAACACGGTTGTTTCGAGAGGTTCCATTCCGGATAAGGCGGGAGGAAACGCCCGTGTGTCACCATTGTGTGGATCGCTGTACAAAATCTTGGTCAGGGCGTCATATATTTTGTAAACATTTCCTTTTTAGGAATGCACTATATCGATCATGATTCATGAGCGACTTCATATTCCGACTCGCAATTGTCCGATTTTCGGGTAGCCGTGCCCATAACCATTTTTGAAGGCTGGATTCGCCCCTGCATTACGCAACACAAAACATAATTTATATTATAAATTATTAGCCATATGTCAGCTAGAACCCGCCAATATACCAACCAAAAACATCGAGAACAATACTCAGGCAGAAATAAAAAAATTACGTAAACAGAACTCAAAATCTAAATAAAAACCTCCAGGCATCAAGGGCGTGCCCGCTTACATATATAGCTGTAACTGGAAGTTATAAATGATAAACTAAGACCATCGAGGTAAAATAAAATAAACAGTTAGTTACTAATAACAATAACAAAGCCATGATCAGCAAGACAACCAGTCACCACAAGCAGCACCCGTTCACGAGCATAACGCAAAGATCAGCCATTACCCCCCTCGCCATATTTGATGGAAGGAGGCAACCCGACCCCCGACGCTACCGCAAGTAGTGACATTTGATCTACATCTAAGGGAACATGACGAACTTGCTGCCGGTTGCTCAGGCAAAAAATTATATAATCAGTTGTCGAGGTCGCTAACTAACCACATATTACAATACAACTCATAAAACAATATTGTAATGAATGGTAGATTATGTCAACAATAAATTAAAATAAATTGACTTATAAAGTCAAATAAAATAAACAATAAAATAATTTCATACAACCTGTCAGTAGTTAAGCAAATTTTGGAGAAAGAACATAAACATTGTCTTGAGTTATTCACAGCGACCAAGTATTCTTATCATGTAAGTAGTCGTTGATAGAATAGTATGCCTTTGAATAAAGGTTGGATTTTACTTCAGTTTTAAAGTAAAAGCCGCATTTAAAAGGCAAATCTAGCAAAGAAAAGGGTAGTATGTTATAAAAGGTTCTACCAAGCCCAACAAATGAGTTATGAACCTTATGAAGCCGGTGAAAGGGAGCTCGTAGTTTGTCCTTATTTCTAGTGTTAACATTGTGAATATCACTGTTTTTTGTGTATAATTTGCTTAATATAAAAGATGTTGGCGAAAATGAATTGTGATGCCACTGTGAGGATACCAATATCTTTGAAAAAATATCTCAGAGAAACTCTGGCACCTAGCTGGTATATAGCTCGAACAGCTCGTTTCGGACAAATCAGTAGCTTTGCCCCACAGGAGAATACCGTAGGACATAACCCTTTGAAAATAACTAAAATAGACTAATCGAGCTGTATTAACGTCAGTGTATTGTCTTACTTTCCTGACGGCGTAGGCGGCCGAACTGAGCCTTCCCGCTAGGCTCGATATTATGTGGGCCCCACTGAAGTTTGGCATCTACGGTTATGGCCAAAAAATCTGCCGAGTTTACAATTTTCAAATTTCAAGCACCTCTTTATCCAAGACGATGCTGGGTCCTAGATTTCTAACATTTGGTATGGCAAACTTTACATATTTCAGTTTCTTGGCATTGAGAACTAGGTCATTTGTCGTAAACCAATCCGTTACAACATCAGAATCTTGTCTATTCCTGTCTACTTTAAAAATAAGAGAGGTATCATCTGCAAGTAATACAACTTCACAGGTACCCTTTACATATAATGGTAAGTCATTGATATACACTAAGAAGAAGTACGGACCCAGTAATAAGCCTTGCGGTGCACCTAACTGAACTGGTACCTACTTATTCATCATTATTCTCTTAACCAAGTTGGAGCCCGGTTCCAGACAGATCCAGACGGTCATTTGCGCCCCCCCCCCCACCATAACCCAATCAAATGTGAGTCTTCACTTTTGTTTCAAGTAGTTAAAGTGATTACCTAGTTGCAAGAATGTCTGGACGATCATTTTTGCTCTTTGACAGAATGATCAGCTATCTGCGGATGGACTGCGCGGCTGGTTTTTAGCCACATACATTGAGGTAGGGAAACAATTAAAAAATTGCTTCAATTGGTGGTTGACACCTCGACACTAGTATTTGCACCACAGACCCATAAAGGCATAATTTGAAGAAGTTAAAACTTAGTGCTTTTATCTACCCCAAAAATAAAATTACACATTTTGTCCTAAAGTTTATTTTTTAATAAAAACAAAAGTTTGACTTCTTCTTCTACTTCTGAGGCATGAGTTGAGCATTGTTGTTGTGAAGAGGATCCTGTTTCTGATTCGCTCGTGCAATATACGTTTGATGAATCGTTTTCGTTTGATGCGATACTCCAGGATTCATCTCGATGTGCCTATATTGTATCGGCGGGACATCAATAAACTTATCAACCTCCTTCATAGTTAGTTTGTCAGGGTGCACCCCTTTAACTTCTAGTAAATTCGGGAAGTATTTCGCTTCGTTCATTCTGTTCAGCTGCAATATTTCTTCCGGTGAAATATCCGAGTTCAAACCGTGGACATACGTAATCTGATCATTTAAACTCAAGTTTTGCTCGTCCAGAATCTTTGCTTGCACTAAATCTCCGTCATTGAAAGTCAATTTCAATATTTCTTCTTTAGGATAACCTTGCAGGTTTGGCGAAACTTCTGTTACATTGGAAATCACTATCAGTTCTTGTAACAGTTTCATGGGGTCTGCATTCAGATTTGGGTTCTCCAGTAACAAAGTCTTCATGTTCGATATAAAGCTCAATATGGGGAGTCTATATTTCACGTAATATACAGGTTGGTAAATAAGTGGCTTCTCATGTTTCAGCATGTAGGTTAGTTCAACGACACCTAATTCACGTTGACCCACTTGCAAAATATTTAGAATTTTATTTACTAAATCGGTATTAGATCCTTGGTCTGGAGTTATCAGTCCTTGACTGTCTAGCCACTTGAAAATCGACATGAAGTCGTGGTCAGAATTTTGCTGTCCACCATCCACTGTTTGGTATCCACCATCTGGAGTTCGGTACTCATTTGTGTTATCTTGATTTACTTCCTTAAGTAAAAGTTCTAATTTGGCTGGTTTAGAATCCCGATTTGGTAAACCTACATTGTTGTTTGTTGTCTCAAGCCATTCTACTATGCTACCATGCAATCCTCCTTGATTCAACAGAGTTAATATGTCCACCACAAGTTTTGGATTGGTCTGTTTGAATGGTGCTAATTGGAAGAACAAGTTCTTCACTTGGTTGTCTTCTAGTTGTCCAGTGACCTCGTTTGTTAAGAGATTAATTATAGTTTCTATAAGTTCTGGCGTCAATAACCTATTACTGTTTAGGAAAAGCAAAATTTCTAAAAACCTCGAATTCAAAACACCAGGTGCATTCTCTTGTAGCAAATTCAGAAGAATATTTACATGTTTAGGATACCGTGACACGTTGTTCAATAAGAAGTGTATAAAATCAATACGTCTGGTATCTAAGATTCCATTTTCAGGATACAAGAAAGACAGTATGAAATCTAAATGTTTCGGATTCAAATGCCTACTTTTAGTCAACAAGAAATGTATAATATCAATAGGTCTATGATCCGTATGTCCATTTACATATGGCTTCAAAAGTGCAAATAGTCCATTTAATTGGTTAGGACTGATTCCCATTTCATTCCACCTGGATAAGTTATCGATGATGTCAACTTCTACGGGATTATTTTGGTTTGGTTTCAGAAGTTTGAGTAAAATATCCACATAGTCTGGACGCAGCAAGTTATTTTGATGTAAATGTATCAACTTAAGTATTATATCACCTATGTTAGCATCCAAGTTTCCTTCCTTGAATGGACTTAAAAGAGACAGTATATATTCGATATGTTTTTCATTCGGCCGGTTTTTATACAAGTTCAGTATAATTTCGACTATTCTGGAATCCAGATTGCCAGTATGATCTGGAATCAAGTGAGACAGCAATTGCTCTGTAACTCTGTCACTCCATGGCCAGTCTCGATTTCTTTGGGAATCAAGTAGCATTAAGAATATATCATTGAATCTGGGAATGTTATTCTGTTTATGAGCATTCAAAAGAGTTAATAGGAGTTTGAAAATCCTCGGATGGAAATTATTTTGGTTTTCTTCCACAATATTCATGAGACGATCAAACAAGGTTCCAATGTCGTATTGATCATTTTTTTGCAAAAGTTTAATCAGAATATTGATAGTTTCTTCTGGTTGCATTGGTATAACCTCTTCTATGGTCTCATGTATCGTTTCGTGAATTTCTGGCATATCAATAGATTGGATTTGTGGAATTATAATGTCCTGGATTTGTGGAATGTTATATTCATGACTTTGAGTTATATGATACTCATGAACTTTAGGCATGTTATATTCGTGATTTTGTGTAATACTAAATTCATGAACTTTGGGCACATTATATTCATTAATATTATATTCATTAACTTTCGGCAGATTAAATTCAGGTTTAGTGAATTCCTGACCTTGTGGAACGTTATATTCATTAATATTATATTCTTGAATTTGAGGCACATTATACTCCGGAACTTCTGGCATGCTATATTTTTTTTTAATATTATACTCAAGAATTTGAGGCTTTTGAGGAATATTATACTTAAGAATTTGAGTCTTTTGAGGAATATTATACTCAAGAATTTGAGGCTTTTGAGGAATATTATACTCGTGAATTTGTGGGATATTATATTCGGGGGCCGGTTTATCTCCCTTCGGGTGTGTCAGTGGCATGTCACCGTAACGATAACTTTCCGGAGTAATATCTAGATGCGGTTTATGTTTGTCTACCTGGTCTAATATTGAAGCTATCAAGGATTTTAGATCTGGTCCTCGATCGAGATGACCTGTAGGACGATCTTCTGGTTGGTGGGCGGCGAAATTATATAAATAATCCCGACATTGTGGATGCTCTTCTAATTCCTTATACGCAGTATATGCTATTTCAATCAACTTCTCTAGAGCTTCTCTGCAATGAGGCTCCTTTACGCTAGGGAGCTCATATTTCAATATTAAATTAGTTCTCGCCTCAGATCTTGGTTTATCCAGCATTTGGAATATTGTTTTAGAATCTAATGGGTACAGCGGTTTCTTAACAGCGTTTTCCTCAATAGTTTCATAATCTGACATTCTGTTTAATTCTTGATCGAGTTTATCTATAATGTTATTTATATCGGAAGGCATTTGGCTTACGTACTCAAGTGCAGCCTTTATCATTTTGTGCACCATTGAGGGTGTGAAGCATATAGTTTTTTCTGTATATTCTGTATCTTCCTCAACATACTGGATGGGTCGTGGTACCTTAAAAAACAGGGAGTTATTTACAAAATAAAGTTATTACTTTCGATGAAGCTCTGGCGATTCGTCATCAAAATCAGTCTTAATAAGGGAAATTATTATATAGAGAGTCCCATGCTCAAAACGAACGACGTTGTTCTCATTCCTTGTGAAAATCTTAGATGGTAGTGATATTTTAAACCATCAGAGTGCTTAAAATAGGTAGACCGTGTACTGGAATGTCTTCCGTAAGGACTCAACATTATAAAACCTGATATCGTATTAAAACAAACGTAGCTAAAGAAAAAGAAAGAAAATACGTTTATTTCGGTTTATTTGCGGTAAACATGACGCAAAAAAAGAACACAAACACAAAAAAGAACAAGTTGGGGGTAAATATACGTCAAATACCTGAAGACTTGGACCCTCATCAGACACAAATTCCATGTCGAAGCTCTTAGTTTCTATACGGGACTGAGGGTTGGCCACAGGGTTTGCGCCTATCATGCCATGTGCCGGATATCCATAATGACCCTGAAAGAATGAAAAATATTTAGTCTTCTTTACTTATGTTGACCTGTTTCACCACCTGCCTTATCTTTTTGCGTATTTTTCTATAAAATATGCACTCCCCCTCATGGGCGAAGTTTGAATCCTAACAACAAACTGCAACTCTCCACCAATATAGTTCCGAGAATTTAAAACTCAAATCAGCCTTGATAACAATACAGTCTTACGTCACATCCAACGGCGGATCCAGGGTGGGGTAGGGGTTGCACATGCCCCCACTAAACGGTTTAAGTTAAATAAAATCGAATCGTCGGAATAGACTGGCATGAATGCACAACTATCATGACATTGCTTTAATGATGAACGCTGAAGAAGTAGGCTACTATATCTCCTATTTGATAAAAAAATGAATTCCAAAAACAGCATAGTGCAATACGAGAAATGGGAGACACTTCTTATCTTCCTGGCCCATATTCCCCTGAAATAAATCCTGGATCCGACCTTGGTCACATCACATAACTATAAGCTTGGAATCTGAGTGAGAAACCATCGAAAGAAGCCAGAGGAAGTAACGCTTAAATGGGATTTGTCAAAACTTATCGAACAATGCATGTTTCTGGTAACGAAATTCTATTGTTTCGTGGCAACAACAATACAGTTAAAGATTACATCCTAATCTACGCGTTACCAAAATCTATCGATAAATATTACATAACTTTAAAATAAAGGGACATGATTAATATGGGGGAAATTGAAACTATTAAAATAAATGTAGTGCCAATGTGCAATATTCACGGTCAATTCGTAACGGTTGCTGGTTGATTTTCATGCATTTTTTTGTGAAATGAAAGCACGAGTTTGTGCTTAGGTAAAATCACTGTATGTGTATGAGGTTTAAGTTATTAAAGATTTTCAATGTCTCAAGTGCATCTAAGATGTGAAGGTCAACGAACCACCGTTACTTGTAAACAAAGATCACGTGGTCAAAGACGGATACACATATTGATCAAGTATGTCCAAAACTAAGTCAGCTCTTGAGGCTGCCTCGCTTCTGTAGCGCGTCGGGGATGTTTGCCGAAGCTCGTGTGGATTGTTTCCACACAATTATGCGCAAACGGTGCACATCCCTGGTGCGTAGGATGCGGGGCAGCCGCAACAGTATCCTGAGCGCGTTTTCTGAACGTTTTGACTGTCAGTACGTGAACCACTGCTGTATGGTTCACGTAAAGACTAATGTTATAATTATATTTTAAATCGTGAATCCAATTTAAATTTTCAAATGCCTATTTAATTTTGTAATATTTATTTTGTGATTTTTGTGCCTACTAACATAGTTTATAAGTTTCAATTGTTACTAACCATTATGGATCATTGTTTTCTGACAAATAAATAAATATATATAAGTCGATATTCATATGCCATCTATATGCTTCGTAAAGTGGTAAATCAAAGTGCACTTCTATCTGCTTACCACGCTTACGTTGGTTCGACACTAAGATATGGTATAATGTTTTGGGGGAATGCCACTGAGAGAGAAACTGTCTTCAAAGCTCAAAAGAAATGTATCAGGGCAATATGTGCTTTAAAACCTACAGATACTTGTAAACCACATTTTATAAATTTAAAAATATTGACATTCCCATCGCTGTATATCTATGAACTAGCACTAGACATTAGAAATAATATAAACAAATATGAGACGCTAAAAAGTACAAGACTTGCCAGTACGCTTCGTGCAATACGCCATAGAACGGTTATGTTTGACAAGAGTGCATTTTGTATGGGCCCTAAAATATATAATAAATTACCTGATAATATAAAAGAAGTAAATAATTTTATATCATTTAAGAATAGATTAAAGACTTATTTAATTAATAAAGCTTATTATAACGTTAATGATTATTTGAATGATAAATGTAATTAAATTTTTAAGTTAAGAAATAATAATAAAATTATTTATTATTTATTATTTATTATTTAACAGTTTATGTACACACATTATAAGTAGACAAGAAGAAAGGAACAGAAAAAACGTACAAAGGTGATGCTTATTTCTAAAGAAATCTCTTCCAGCATACCTGCGATAGGAAAGTAGTTAAAGAGATGTAGACAACGTGTGTAAGATTAGAAGAGAAAATAATATACATAAAATAAAAACACTTAATTATTCGCTAATTTAACTATAAACATACAATAAGAGAATAAACTTACATACATACTTCTAAAATAAATAACCCTAAAATATATATACTTAATTATAATGTAGTATAAAATAATAAATGCAAAAAAATGCAACTATGACGAAGTGGACAGATAGTGTTCTTTCACTCTTCTTTTAAAAACTGCAACAGTTTGGCAGTCCCTAATGTCAGGCGGAAGTGAATTCCACAACCGAACCGCGTGCACGCTGAAGGAGTAGGAGTAGAAGTCGGTTGAGTGGGGAGGGGATTTAAGGAGATTTCTAAGATGCGACCTGCAAGGTGCATCAGAAGGACGGGCGTAGGAAAAGCGTTCGCGCAGATAGGATGGCGTTTTCGGGTTGTGAAGGATATTAAATAGCAGACACAATATCCGAGAGTTCCTGCGAAGTCGAATAGGGAGCCACTTGAGTATCTTGCGAAAGTTAGAAATGTGGTCATACTTTTTAAGGTTAAAAACAAAACGAATACAGATGTTTTGCAAACGTTCAAGTTTATTTAAAAGCTCCTCGGTGGCATCCAAATAACAGGCATCAGCGTAGTCAATGATGGGCTGTATGAGAGTTTGAGCAAGGGAGATTTTGGTACTAAAGGGCAAGAAGCACTGAAGGCATTTCAGCGAATGGAATGTGTAGTGTACTTTACGACTGACTTGACCAACATGGGCAGTCCACGATAGGTAAGAGTCCATGGTAACCCCCAGGTTTTTAACAGTAGTTGCGTATTCAATCTGAACTCCATTCAGACAGAGTGGAGACAGCGACGCAACATCGAGCCTATTCCGCATATACCTTCCGCCGATAATGATGGCCTGGGATTTCTTAGGATTGATTTGCAGTCCAAAGGACCGTGACCACTCGCTAATCAAATCCAGGTCACTGTTCATGGCAGACACTGCTGCTTCCGCATCTTGCCTTAAAAAGTGAGTGTAAAGCTGCAGATCGTCGGCATAGAGATGGAAGTGGGAAGAGATGACACTGGTGACAGAGTTAATGAAAATAGAAAAGAGAAGAGGAGAGAGAACGCCACCCTGAGGCACACCCGCGGTAAGAGAACACCAATCAGAAGTAGACTCTTCGAGACGAACCCGCTGCGAGCGGCCTTTAAGATATCTTTGGCCTTTAATTATATTATAAATGAATGTCGTAAATACCCCAATAATTATATTTTCTATAGATAAGTGTATGATTAATATTTGCACACCTATTAAGGTAGGATATGGTTAAAGATCTTCAGTTTTATGTGTCACCTCATGTAGGTACCTACCCATATTCAAGCAAATAAATGATTTGATTTGATTTGATTTGATAAAATGAAATGAAATCTGACAATATGATAAATCTAAGCAAACAATATTCTCAATGATAATTAAACAATGCTTTTCTTTCTTTTTTTCTTATATAAGATTGGCTGAATGACACACCTCAAGCTAAGGCGTAAGGTTAATTGAATAAGCACAATAAAGTAGTAAATGAATTTTATCGGAGCAGTTCTAGTAGGAGGGATCCAAATTTTGATAAAGTCTACGCAAGTACTCATAAGTCTGACAATGTTTTCGAAACACGCTGGCTAAGATTTACAAATATTTTCCAGATAAAATACATAATATGATGGCAGAAAAATCCACAATGAATTGAAATCTTCGAATAACTCAGCCTTGCACCAGTTGCACCTATAAAGGTACGGTTTCCTAAAACTGTGGTGGCCGCCAAATAGCGACCGCAATTTACCGTCGAATGATGTCACTGAAACGTTATTTGAGGCGTCTATTTCAAACCCCGCTAAAACTATTTTCCTTGAAATCGACCCTTTTCTGTCTTTTGAAAAATTTCTCAATTCTGTACTAAGTGACAAATTGATTTCCGAGCAAATCCCTCTGTAACAGTTCTAAATTGAGCTTCCAACCTAATGTTTGGTAAAAAAATCCACTATATATGGCGTGGGTAAAATTTAAATTTCTCTACAACGTAACCAACCTGTCACAGCGCTTGCTTTTGCACCAAGTTACCTTACGAACAGTGTGGTGGAGCTTTGGCGACTTATTTAATTGTGTTGTGCAGCAAGGAGTGCGATTAAATTTTATTGAATATAAAACTCATCAATCAGTATCTCGATTTCCAGAAAAATCGTTTTAGCTGGTTTTGAAATTAGACGCCTCATTTATGAAAGTATCTAGGTTGGTGTGTTTCCTAGAGATCATTTTTTGACACAGCAAAGTCAAACCATCATTTTCACGACAGCCGTCACTGTGGCCGTTATGTAGCAGCCACCGGTTTTCTAGGAAACCGTAGCTAAACAAGAATAAAATAATGACGACGGTTAGACGTCATTTGAAAAGACTAGCACTTCGTCCGCGACTTTGTCCGCGTGTATGTCGTACTTTCCTTCAATAACCCCTCCACCCTCATTAAAGGGTATTCGCTCTATATAGTTCCAGTTGTTTCTCTCGTAGATGTAAGTACCTACTAACACTAGTTTCAAAGGGCGAATTTCACCAATGAATGTGAATCTCAAAATTGTTGTGGATTAACACTGACAGCTCTTTTGGCTGAACAACAAACTGAACGCGATCAGTAATTCTAAATCACGTTCAAGAGAACGCGATTTAGAATTACTGATTTCGTTCAGTTTCATTGGGGAAATCCGCAGTTAGTCGTCTGTATATTAACCAAATGGACTTTCTGAAATAAAATATTTATTATTTTAAAAACATAACATAACACGCCCAGCTGTAATCCCCGTTGGCAAAGGTATAGCTAGAGTACACCGACACTCACATTTCGTGTCTGTAGTTCAATAGAGGCGAACCCTATTAAACAACTGATGAACCGACCCCTATTGCCATCAGCTGGGCACAAATGTAGACTCCGTGCTGCTACAGAGAAATTTCAGATAGAAAAACGTCTCCTCTCACTTTTCGATTTCTCATCTACACTATATTCCTCTTCACACGGACAAAGGTTTATTTTCTAAAAATCGTTTCACATGTTTGACTTCAAGATTTATTTATACCAATTTTTGAGTTGTTCGAAGCAAGAAGTAAAAACGTCCCGTGAAAACTTGATTTTCATTTTTCAATCAGTTTATTGTTGCTTTTCGAAAAATCCGAAATTTCTGGTATAAATACGACTTAAAAGTCTGCTGAATGCGACAACACTTACAGCGCAGTGTGCCCAATAATTTGGAAATAGCCAAAGATATTTTTAATGGTATTGTAAACGAAGTATACGTAGATACTATACATACGTTCTACAACACTTACCCTACAACCAGGGTTGTTGGAAAACGGGGTAGTAATGAAAGCCAATGCTTAGAAGAAACGTTAATCGGCGATTCAGATGATGGTAATTCCCATGCCAGGAGCCGTATTTTGACGTATTGGAACCATAATTGGCAACGAATAAGAAAGAGATACGAGATTGATAGATAGTTATTGGAACGGCAGCTTTTCAAATTACGGCCCCAAGTTTTTAGAAGTTAAGCAGTGAGATGAATACAATAAGTGCTTTAAGTGATGAAGGTTCTTACCTCTACCACTTTTAGTGGGGTTTCGGTAATACTTGGCAATACTTGAAGATGAACCGAATTTAATGGTGATGCGTGAGGTAAGACTGTACTTAAATCCACCTGATTTTGGCACACACAAATTTTGTTTTGACAGTCACCCGTTCTGGCCGTCTTCGTTGAGTCTTCCAACTTCAAATAATAATGAATTTAGGTGTCTGTTCTGCCTAACATTTGTTTTAATAACTAGTTTATCTATCAAATCTACAATTTTAAGTCTAAAAACCAAGAAATTTCATTTAAATGAGATTGTCCTTCTGTACGGCAAATAAAAGGCATCAGATGGAAGTTAATGATATTAATGATAAAAATATTATTAAGGTGAATCCGCAGCCGTAGCCGCGAAATTTAAATTTTCTTACCTTTTTTGCAATTTGCAGGTCAGTGTCAGGTTGTATCTTGATCAAAATATGATTAGCGACTATAAACAGACAAGGGTTTATAAAATTATCATCGTAAGAATCATGAAGACCCTCTCTAAGTTCGACTTGTTCCATAAGAACTTTTCCGTAAGAGATTTGTTCATAAGGGACAAATTTAACTTAGAGAGATGTATTTAATAATTATAATTTTGTTATAGTCGAGAATCATATTTTGATCAAGATAAAACCTGACACTGAGCTGCAAATTGCAAAAACCGTAAGAAAATTTGCATTTCACGACCGAGCTGCGGGTAACAAAATCATACTGCGGTGAATATATCTAAGTTGTGATAAAATATAGATGGTTGGTTAAAAACTCAAGTGTCTTCTGAATTACAAGCAGATCAAATATTTAATACCTAAGCTTTTTAATTTTTGGTAGATACACAATGGGCGTTCGAAGTGCATGAATGCATGGTATGTTTCTAATAAAAGTATAATATTTCCAAAAGTTAGAGGGGGAAGACGATTAAGCAAGCAAGCTAAGCTCAACTAGTATTGAATATTATGCAGCAATGTTATGGAATGCATGAGTGCTTGTTTTAAGGAGCCTGTATTTGGTTTAGATAAAATTACTAAAATTCCTGATTAGAAAGTATGATTTAATTACTAAAGCAATATTATTCTCTCTATCAAAGATATTTAAAATTGTGGAGTAATGCATCAGAGCTCGTCTTGAGGAGCCCGTTAATGTTTTCTCCACAATATTTGTTTCGAAATGAAGATTATCTAGAATATTAGTAGCTTGATCCTCGCGCGAGCTTTGATGTCCATCCTAAAATGACTGAAAACGATAGGCCACCTATCCATTATACGCAAAGCGATATGGCTCCTGTAGAATTAATTGAATTCAGTATCCATGGACACATTAATAATTTAATCTAGATTGTAGAAATTTCAAAAATGCAATGAAGTGGTTGTTGGACCTTGAAAATAAGGTAAATCTAGACCTTTACCGGCAAGGACCATATCTCTTAACGGTAAACGATCGTCGCGCTTTTTATTGTTTATAAAATAATAACAAAAACTTACCCGCTGATTTCCCGTTACTAGACTAAAGAAAAAAAAACTATACACTAGGCGCAAAATCATTATGGCGTATCGGAACCTCAGGTAGCGTCTGCAAAATATATTGAAATATACACAGTATATAATTGATTGACATGTCACATTATATACCATGAAATTGAAAACAATAATTGAATGATTAAACGCAATTCTATTATGTATAATATCGACGACCTGTTTTGCATATAGTACACGATTGAATGCTATATAAGAATATATAATGTTGTGTTTTCAATGATTTGCCGAATTAAGAAAAGTAGTGTTTTATATGTTTCGATTTCTAAAAACTGTTTGTTAGCCAATAGGCCGCGCCGTTATTATTTAGAAATGGCCGTATTTTTTTGAAGGTGGCGGTACTGCTAGTATTAAGGATGCATAATCAACTTGTTGAAACTGCGTATATTTTCAATTAACGTCTCGACATGGCCACAATCTGCCTCATACTGTATTAAAAATTGATCGATTATAATCTAACTTATACGATTTTCAATTTTCGAAGCGATGTTTTTTTAATTAACACACACCATACCTATTACCTACTTTATGTAAAGTATACGGGAAAAAGGAATCTCTTTCAATCAAAAATATAACTTTACATAGTATATGGATCCAGTGACAGCCGTGAACTTCATCTGACTGATATAACCTTGACGATTTTGAAACATGCTTAATGAAGCACTATGAAGATAACAAAACAACTTAACTAGTAAAATAGATTCTGAAGCATCCCTGGTCCAAGAGTTCTATGATCACAAATCATATTTTCGTTGACCTTGTCATCATGTTGCAGCTTCGTTCAGCCGTTTTCTGTAAAGGATGAAATAGCAATTTTTACTACAAATCCAAAAACATTCATTAATTGATAATGAAGTAGGTAGTGCAATGAAGATTATCAATTATTAACAAGAGTTCTATCATTATTAGTATACTAGTCAAAGACAAGAATTAGTTTTAAAATATAAATGATATTTACGGGCACAGTATGATACCCTTTTTTTTTTTTTTCAGGATGGGAAATCATCAAATGACTTCTCCCGCTCTGGGCAGAGCGAGAGGGTGTGTCAGACTTTTACTGACTAAAACCTACCCGTGTTCCTTCCGTTGCCTGTGTGCCGGGGCCGCGATATCCCTTTCAGACAAACCCGCAACCCCAGAAGGCATTGGTCTTTCGACCCCGTCGGTTGGTGCTGACATCTCTTTGAGGCGCGCGTGGAATACAACGCGCCGTCGACACGGGCCTGGTCCTTATCGGACGGCGAGCTGCCCATTGCTCACCGTCCGCAAGCCCGCGCCTACGGTGGCCGGAAGTCGGCTCTCGACTCCCGACGCTCGGGGCGTCTCCTGCGGCGACTAGGGCCGCGAGGGCGTGCAGCTTGCATCTCCCTCGCGCGCTCCGCCTCCTCCTTCGCGAACATAACTGCTTCGCAGAAGGAGATGACGGCCTCCCATGCACTCTCGCTCCGAACCATGGCCTGAACCAGGGCCGGACGCGAGAGATCGCCGCCGCCGATCGCCTCCGTGAGGACACGGCGGTGCTCCGCCCAAGCCGGGCAGACCTCCACCGTATGCTCCACCGTGTCCTCCAGGCGATCCACACAGTGGTGACACCCGGGCGTTTCCTCCCGCCTTACGCGGAACAGGAACCTCCCGAAACAACCGTGTCCGGTGAGGACCTGCGTCAGGCGGAAGGTGTGGACGCCATGGCGCCTCTCAAGCCACTCCTCAAAGAGGGGACTTATCGCCGCAATTGTGGCGTGCCCAGCGCTGGGTTGCGACAATAGCACAATCCATGCCGCCATGAGATCGGAGCTCTGTCCGCTGTGCCGTGATTTCTCGCGGCAGCGGAGTTACACCCCGGCGCTTCGCCTCCTCGCGCAACTCCCATATGTGCGCTAGGACTTTCGCCTCCAGATCCCATGGCGGACAGTATGATACCCTGCGGTACACCTTCTGTGATACAGCTAAACTACTGAATCAAGATTAATTATTAGCTTCCATTAGTATGTTAAAGACAACTAACCATGTTATAACAAAACTAAGATATTCATTCTATGCTGAAAATGTTTTGAGAAATCAAAAGGCTGTTCCTTTTGATTTGTCAAAACATTTTCATGGGATACCAATTTCAACAGTGTTAAAAGCTTTACTTAAATCTGATCTTACAATATTCCACACAGATGTGCATGTTTTATAATTTGGGCATATTTCGGTTGGTCTGGGTTATCGAGCCATAGTTGGTTCTTTTTTATATTTTTTATAAGCATAATTATTTAGTACTGAATTCAGGGGTATTCAGAAGCTCTAATGTTTTTTGCCATTGCAGAAGTTTTTTACCCAGTGCTCTCAAATCCTTGCGATTGCAATTTGCATTTGTTTATTGATATTCTAGCTTTTGCCTGCGGCTTTACCCACATGGATGTCGGAAAATATCCCACGGGAATGTTACTACCGCGATTAAAAGTACCCTATGTATTAATTCATAATACACGATCATCCAGAATCTGAATCGTTTTGGAACAGACAGCTTATCCATAGCTTCATAAGTTCAAAAAAAAATCTGCTCAACAACGTAAATAACGCAATGAATGTTGTTGAACTGTCAAAATGAAACAGATTAGTCGTAATCGCTTACGAAAATGTGTTGCGTAATTAGATAGCTGGTTATAGACTTCGTTCATATTTACATTTTTTTTTTACAGCTGTTTCATAGAAAACTGCAAAACCTACGCTCTCAAAATGTATGGAACAGCTGTTTTTTTTTATATAACCGACGACAAATTTCAACCCAGGGGGTTTCAGATTCATGTACTGAATACTTGCTAACAGTTTTCGCGTCGATGTCCACCCTGTATATACGAGTATATATATATATTTTATATTAGGGGTTCTCAAGTGCTAACACAACCAGACTGCTAGATGAACTCACTCTCGAGCAAGCGATGTAACGCGAGAAGCAGTCCCTTCTAAGATCAATTCTGGCTGTTTTCAGTGACTAACCCTGAGACTTATTAATCGTCATTGCGTAACATATCATAAGGGGGAACTGCAGCTCTTTATTCCCTATCTCATGGGAATTTCGAAAAAAATATTACATAAATAATTATATGTACGGAATTAAGGAAAATTTAAATATTCTCTGTACAGGCTGGTTCAAATATCAGACATTAAAAAAATATAGATTCCTCATGGGCCCCTGGGCATGAGGAATCTATTTATTTTTATCCGAAAATACCCCATTGATGTTCCGCGATTCTTGATAGTTTTCTAGTAATTTTTTTTTTTTTTTTTTCGTGAAATGTTTATGATAACCGCTTTAAAAACTAATTATCTTTATTTTTACACGGCTTTTTCACATTCTCTTTTTGCAATTTTCATTGTTATGAAATATTCTTTCCGACATAAAATAAACATCTTCCTATTCAAGAATACAATTTGATTGAAAAAGAGGAATATACGTTCGAGTGATACAGAGCCGAGTTCGAGTACGTAGTCGCATAAATGATGTGTAACATCTGACATCTTGGCTGGCAGTACCAACCTCTCGGAAAATGGGTTGGTACCATCTGACGGCTGAAGTCTAACACCGCCCGCGCTCATTGGCCAAATCAAATACCGTGCGCTTCCCCGGCTTGCTCTTACACACTTCCGTCCCTTTTTACGAAAGGAAAAATGAGAGGAAAGATGTTACGTTATGTTAAATAGAATAAAAAAAATTAAAGTTACTATTTTAGTAAATTAGTTTTGTATATATTTTTCAATTTTTGTAAATGTGAACACCATGGAGCCGTTTGTATTTTTTTTTGTTTTTTAAATTTATTAATATGTATGTTGACTTGAAAAATCATGGTAGCTGAGAGTATGTCATGCTCACTTAAATGTCTCGCTGATGGTGGCGAGTGTGTTGGATCATTCGGTTCCCTACAAAATGGTTGAGCTGAATGGTGTTGATCCACGCGTCATGTGCGCCGTCAGTTGTGACTGGTCATCTCTTATCTGCCATGGCTTATTTTTAATCTTATATTTTGAATTGTTTTGATTATTTTTTTTGTACATTGTTCTCACATATAGAAGCAACAAGAATAATGTACCCAGGATTTTGTAATTTTCTATATTTAAAAGAGTATCCTTGGAGTTTCTTGCCCGTTCTTCTCCATAAGATCTACGTTTTGGAATGGGCAACTAGCTTCAACTTTCTGACTAACTGACGCGACTATTTGACAATTCAAAAGTGCCTGTAAATGGTTTAATTGAAATAAATGCTTTGAGTTTGAGTTTGAGTCCATAAAAAATAATATGACAACGTCGCATTTTCTTAGCGTTAAATATGAATGAAAATTATTTACTCGTACTTAAGAGCGTTTATTCTGAAAGTTGGCAACGTCGCAAATAGATGTCAAATATTTCGCTGTTTTCATTAATTTGGCAATATTACTGTATGGTCATAAGAAATATGGCTAACTAGTGAACTAAAATATTGACTATGAAATGCAATAGGTAGTTTACATAATTAATATCATAACATCGAATATTTCGTTTTAGGTGTAAAAAAGTATTTGGAAACTTTCCAAATGCCTTTTTTACACCTAAAACGGGTACAACATCAAATTCAATGTTATAATTGCAATTCATTATTAGTATTCTAGTTTGCTAGTTAGCCACATTTCTTATTTCCATACAGTAATATTGCTATATTAACCAAAACAGGTAAATATTTGACAGTTATTTGCGACGTTGCCAACTTTTAGGATAAACCCTCTTAAAGGTAAGTATGTACACACATCGAGAGTCTAGTGTTATGTTAACTTTGAAACTATGTAAACACTAGTTCTAGGACTTTTTGTATTATTTTTAAATATAGCATAAATCCTTAGAGTTATGGGACATCAACAGGAATACGTTGTTTATATATATATACATATATATATATTTTATAGTTAATGTAGTTATTACTCCTATAATAATAATTGCATGACCAACCTGTAATTTGTAACATTGTAATAAATCTTAAACATGACTCTAATAATATTTTCTATTAAGTATGTATTTTAATAAAGCAACCGGTAATGGAATCAATTACGTTTTGACAATGTCTTATAATGAAAAATGTATTTTTTTATTAAATAGCTGGGAAATTGTGGTAGCCAATCAGAGTGCTCCTAAAATGGAAACACTGGCTTGTCCTGAGAAATGCTGAGAAAGAGTTGCTAGTCCTATCTGCACGCTTAGCATGAACACAATAGAAACGGGGTTTGTCGACGGAAGAATAGGCAAAAAGACAGATTGTGATTGTTTATCTGTCATTTTGTCTATTCTTCCGTCGACAAACCCCGTTTCTAAAGTTATCGTGCTACGCGTGCTGGTGAAGTCATACCCGATGTTACCATGTGAGGAATATGAGATCAACTGTGCCAAACAAAAACTTTAAATGAGGGCACCATGACGTTTTTGTCCCATTCTTGATAAGTCAAAGGTGATTCCATTAGGAACACCCTTTTATTGCAGACACAGGTTCAACAGTGGCTAAGAATAAGTGGAATTTTTTAGTGCTTTAGAACTTACTTGATTACGAGTACCTAGGATTAGATGTAGTGTACAAGGCCAACCATGTAACAGGGGTTAGAACAACGTAAAACATTGTTGCGACCAAAGTAATCGATTGAAATGGACTTACCGAAAAAGTTTGACTTAATCCCTTCTTCTTTTCGTTTGGTAGTTTGTGTATGTGTCGTAGGATGATTTGTATCATCCCACGACATATACAACTTTTTTGTGTGGTTTTCATCGAAATCGGATAAGTTCTTCTATCTGTCGTAGTCCACAACTAGCTGGTATAGTTCACTTAAAAGGCGAGGTAATGTATAATCTTGATAACATTAGGCATGTTGAGATAGGTTACAATTTAATCCTTCATTGACTGATCCTTCAAAATATTTATAAGTTGATTATAGTGTTTCCAAATCCATGCGTATCGGTTTATGGTGTGTATCGTTGACATTTCCAAAACTGTGTTTTTACGTTTATAATTTGCTCTTATTTTATAAGCAAAATTCAGTTTAACGTGTTATTTCGCATAAAACTGGTGTTTGAAAGATCATGAATTCTTTTTATATGTGAGCCAGACGGAAGATGGCGGATGAATAAATTGAATAGTAGTTAGGTACTCATTTGCTTCATAATTCTGAAAATATTTTATGGTTCTTTGATTCTGTTTTAAACCCAAATGGTGCTCTACAAGTTGGCATAGGAAACCCAGCATTTTGAACTTATCTTCGAGCTAATGTTATACGACAGATTTAATAAATAAAAAAAAATAAAAAATAGTTTATTTTCTCCACAATATTACTCTTAATTGCTAGCCTTATTTCTACGGTAACATATTATAGGGGTATTATATTGTGGGAGACTGGTGCCTAAACTAGGCTCAAGGCCTGTATTTCAGGTCACCAGGACTCCTTCATTTAAGTTTAACAAATTATGTTATGTACTCGTACAAATGGTATGCAATTAGGGAAACGTTAATATTTTGATTTAATAAAATAGAATAGAAATTGATTTAATAATAGTTACTTGGCTATACTTTGGCAAAACTACAAAATTATAATAAAAAGTTGAAACCCAGAACGTTGACAAGGAACATCAGACTCTAATCTAAAAGATGTAGTCCTGTCAAATGAAACACATCAATCTTATATTTACTTATATATTTATTTTAAAATTGATATATTTGCTTAGTTTTCAAAGATAAAATAAAATAAAATTATACATATTCATATAAATAGTTCATGCCGACATGGATATCTAGAGAAGAATACAAGTTATAATTACGAAATGTTTTTATAAGATACTGAATATACTGATACAATAATATTAGAACTTATAATAACTATAATTATACAAATGAATACGAGTATTAAGAAGATAATTAACAACATAAATAAAAAATCTATACTAAGTATACTACAATTTTCGAAAATGCTGCAAATAGTAGGTAAGTCAGGTCTGAACGTCAGAGTTGCATTAAACGTGATTGAACACAATATGTTATATAATTAATATCCTAATTAAACAAATGTTTATATAAAGATCATTTGTGAAATATATTAATTATACGTAATAATATTACATAGATATATAGATAAAACGATTCTTTACCGTCTCGATCTTCTCAAAACGGATAAAATAACATCATACATATTCTTAGCAAAATTAGTGTGATGTGTTTGGCATTCCTTTCCTTCAGTTGAATAAACTGCGGTATACAGTTTACGAATCAAATCTGTTATAGTAGTAGCACCATACCCTTTCTCTCTCAAAAACAATATTATTTGATTCAGCATTTCGACCTTATTGTCACGAATGATAACGTTCTCTTGTTTTTCTTTAAAACTTTTGGAATGCAAGTATTTTTGTAGTATGTTTATTATAGCATTTGCATCTGGCTCAGCTTCGACTCCAGCTATGCTAAGAACTATGCCAGAATTTGGTGTTTTATAATTATTAATAACGTTATTTGTAACATAATTTTGTAGTTCTTCTGGTACTTCTTCCAATAAATCATCATATGTATGGGTGGAAAACTTATCTTGTAATCCATCCTGCTTACTGAACGTTTGATCGAAACCTTTTGGTGCATCAAAATTATGTTGTTTATTCTCTTTTCCTTCTATGAACTTTAGAACATGTTGCGGGAATTGCCAAGATCCCAAAAACGAAAATATTCTAGGATTTAGGAGAATATTGAAATGAAAGTCATTCTTGTGGAGAATTAACATAAGTTCATGCAACCATCTTTGCCGGATTAAATTGTAAACGTACATTTCCAATGGGTGTCGATTTTTCTGTGTATTATAAAATATCTTTTCATACCATTCAATGCTACCTTCGGGTTCCTTTAAATGTTCTGCCAATTTCAGTATTAAATTAATAATTATCCTCAAATTCATCAATGCTCTGTTGTCGTAGACATCAGGTTCATCTCCATTTACTTTTATTGTTTTGATAACTGCATTATGCAGTTTCAGTAAATTGTCTAAAGTAAATAGCCGATAGGTTGGAGCTAATTTCATTTTCAAGTATTTAAGTCCTGTTGGTTGGTTCCCTTGAAGATGCGCGATAAGACTTGGCTGTATAATGTTTACTGTATGTCCATAAGGGTGATAAGATACTAGCAAGTTATCTTCATTTTCTGTTGGTCTACCATTGACAGGTGTTTGTATGTGAACGGGATATCTGTCTGTGTCTTCTTCATAATCATCTATTGGGTTGTTATAATAATTCAGTATTGTGTTTTCAGAATGAGATGCATCCTTAGAATGGAAACCGGGATGCTTCTGTATTTCTTCATCGTAAACAGGGCTCGGTTCAACATAGTCATCCACTATATTTGCATATTCAGGATAATGATTAACTTTCGTAATTAGACCGGGATGTGTATCTGTGTGTTGTCCATAATCAGGTATTGGATTATTATAATCATTTGGTAGATTTGTATATTTGGAATGAGCTAAAGCCTTAGAAATGAAACCAGGATATTTGAGTATTTGTCCACTGTTAACAGCGTTCGGTTCATCAAAGTCATCCGCTATATTTGTATATTTAGAATTAGATGAACCTGATGAAAAAATCGAACTTGGATGCTGGTGTGTTTGTACGTCATAAACAGGTTCATCATATTCATTCGGTAAATTTGTATATCCAGAACTAGATGAAGATGTAGAAATAAAACCGGGATGTTTGTCCGTATGTCCACCATAATCAGGGCTTAATTCATCATCGTCATCCGATAAATTTGTGTATTCAGAATTAGATGAAGCTGATGAAGAAATCAAACCTGGATGCTGGTGTGTTTGTACGTAATAAACAGGTTCATCATATTCATTCGGTAAATTTGTATATCCAGAACTAGATGAATATGTAGAAATAAAACCGGGATGTTTGTCCGTATGTCCACCATAATCAGGGCTTGGTTCATCATCGTCATTCGATAAATTTGTATATTCAGAATTAGATGAAGCTGATGAAGAAATCAAACCTGGATTCGAGTTTGTTTGTTGCATATGATTTAAATAGATATTGAGATTATAAGGATTAGGTTCTGTATCCCCAATATCAGGGTTAACATCACTGGTGTATGCACTGGCGCTGGCACTTGCCGTAAATCTATTGTTTAGCTGTGATTCGAACGGGTTTGAAGGAACATTCGGAAGCAGAACTCCAGGATGTAAACTTACTTCTGGAACTTGAGGTTCTTCATTTTCTTTATCTGAATTAGTTTGAGAATCTAAAGGAAGTGTATTTGGTTGTAAAAGCGTAGGCTTATAATTTGTTTCTGGTACATCTTCAACTAAATATTTAGCTTGATAATCATCTTGAGGAGTTTCAGAAATAAGAGTTGAGGGATTTACTTCGTTGCTTATATCGTAAGTGGCATAATTCATATGTTTCAATTGGGAATTACTTGTTTGATCAATGGCCGGTTTAGAAAAGCTGAATTGTGATCCATCATAGCTTGGAGAGGGATTATTAGTATACACAATTTTGTTTCCACCATGCGAAGAAGAGAGACCATACAATTTTGTTCCGAAATTATCTTTATGTTGTCTAAACTTTACTTTGACGAAATTGTCTAAGTTTGGTATCTCATATAAAGATGTCGCTGGGTTTATAACATATGTGTATATATGATATGGTTTTTTGACTCTATATTTATGTACTCTGCTAGTCATAGGTTGATTGGATAGGATTTTACCGCGATGTGTTATGACACTAGGATACCTAGATTGATATAATCTATTTATTGGTGAATGGCGTATTTTATTTTCAATAATCCAGTTAGGATCTGCTCTTGATTCAACTTTCCAGGGTATATTTTTAGTTCCTGTATTTTCAATGATCCAGGGTAAGATATGAGTAGTTCTATGTTCATTAGTAAACGGCTGATGGTCAATTGAATTGTCTTCGATATGCCAAGGAAGGTTATTAGTCGTTTTATCTTCAATATGCCACGGAAGGTTATTAGTCGTTTTATCTTCAATATGCCACGGCAGATCATCAGTCGTTATAGTTTGAATAGTCCGCGGAATATTTTGAGGCAACTTATATTTAATGGTCCTCGGCAATATCGATTCAAAGGTTAACGGCGGATCATCTGTATTTTCGCCTGTGTCCGGCGAATCAGAAATTATTTGGTTTGATTTAGGATCTTCTTGATTGTCATTGTTATGTGTAGAATGATCGAGAGTCGGCGTTGGTATCGAAGAGAGAACATTATACCCGTCTGGTATGCCCACGTTTAAGTTATTTGGAACTAATAATTGACTTCCAATAATATTTGTGGGTTTGTTACTAATTTTTACTTGATTTGAAATAGGAATATTAGAAGTGTTGACCCAATCGTTGTCCGAATCACCTCTATGTCTTGTTTTTAAGTCAAGCTTTTTTAGGTCTAATTTGTCGCTTCCTTCCATACCCTCAGTTTCTGAAAGATAAGTACCATTTGAATCCAACTGAGGTTTAGAGCGTTTAAGACCACATTTTTTCAAGCATTCTTCGTCATGGTCTCCAGAAACATCTGTTTGAGATTGCGATTCCTTCGTGTTACTTTTTTCGACGAAAGGTATTTGAAGAATATCAATTATACTATCAATCATAGGTTCAATCGGTTTTTGTAATTGTGCAGCTTCATACAATTTCGTAAAAATATTGAATAATAGAGATAGTCTTTCTATTTTTGCCAACAATTCATCAGTATCCGATTTTTTATCTATATTTAATTTTATTAATTTCCAAAAACTCTTTATATTTTGAATAGAGCTTTCCTGCACTGTAATATCCAACTTTGTTCGTATCAAATGACCAACTTCATCCTCAACATCTCTTTCGAAGGTTTGTGTTGCATTTTTTACAAATAATGAGCGAAGCGTTACGTTTTGTGGCGCTTCGCTTGAATTATATACATTTATTTTATTGGTGGTGTCACTACTGTGTAGGTTAATAGAATTAGTAATAGGTTCAACTTGAAGATTACCTAAGTCATCAAGGTCCAAACTTTGTCCCGTGCTTACTGATCCCTGAAAAGAAGAAATATATCACGCTCGGAAGAATTCTGTAGCTGCGGTTTGCATGCGAAACGCGAAATATTTGTAGAAAAAACATTGACTAAAAAACGGAATTATTTATTGACGTGAAGACTTTTGCTGGATATACTCATTTGCGTTTCTGACGGTAGGTTCATTATTAGGCTGCGTACACAATCCTGCCTGCCTCGTACAATTATCCTCATATCCTACTATATTAACGTTAGTTTAAAAGTGTACTAGCTGACCGAACAGACGTCCTAGAACTCGATCGTAGCGTCACCTATCGGGGTATAATTGTGAATTTAAACCATCCAGGGACCCACTCAGAAACAAAAAAAAAAATTCATCAAAATCGGTTCAGCTGTTTAGGAGTTCAGAGTATGCACTTTGAACGCGTTTTCAAACGAATTTTACTCGTGCGAACACATACGAACACGCACGATCGTTCCCGACCTTCCAACTACTAAGGTAACGCGCAGGCTGAGTGCGAGTTAGTCCTATACCTACGTATAGTTCCAACGTCCAAAAACAATCCGAACTGGTTGGGATGTTTTCTGCGTTTAATGCGATATTACCGGAACACTACCTATTTGATGGAGAAAAACGTATTCAGTGTGCGCACTCAATTCGTACCACCACGATCATACGTTTACGTACGATACAAATTCGTGTCCAAATTGCACGCGTCCACTCTAACCGTCCAAAGTCTGATCGTTTAAATCTTTATTAAACTGATCTGACTGATATAATGCGCACACTGAATACGTATATTTGTTTTATTTCTATTATTACATTTTTAACTCACCGTTGATTTAATAATATTATCATTGGCTTGAATAGCAACTTCAACTTGAGCATCATTCAGACTCGAACGTGAGTTCACTGCAATTTTTTTTAAATTAGCATTATTTTCCTTGCTTTCGTAATTTGCTGCCTCAGCTTTATTTTTACTGACTTGATCTCCGCTCGCTGCGTTAGCATCCATACTTTTAGAATAAAGGATATTCATACGATGCGTAGTTTGAGATGCTTCCTTGCTATTGATGACATTGTTTGGGTTGAAATCGTTTGGTACTACGTAATATTTGGATATGGTGTGTGTGGCTCCATCTTTCTTTACTACTTTGCGGTCGCCAGCTATTAGCTGTAGAGGGACTGCATCCTGTGGAGAAAATTTTAATATTTGTGATGTTTCGTGTATACCTAGTAGAAGTAGGATGGTTCCCATGAGGATAGGTAGAAACTACAGAAAGCCACCTTCTACGATCCTTACATACTCCTTTGGCTCACGCACGCCAGTTGCGCGTAGTACGCACCTGACCTTTATAAAGAACATCACCAATAAAGTCACTATGATGTCCTTCTAGGACGTCCCGGCCCCGCGTTTCGTTTTTCTACACGAAAAAAGGAAAAATGAATGGGAAAAACACAAAAGTCTCAAAGTAGAGAAGAGGATAGAAGCAATCCTTAAAAATATTGACCCAGGTTTTTTTATACAAGGGAGCGTTTGTCGGCTTGTGGAACGGATTTACAAACGGTTTTCACCAATGGACGGAGCGATTCATGCAGAAGGTTTTTGTGATAATTATAATTCATTAAGGTTTTATGTAAATTGGCTGAAATATGACGATTATTGTCGAAGATGTCGGAAAAAATCATGCCGACTGGGAGTACGCGGCGGACGCCAGTAATGGCGTGCGCCCCGTAAGCCGTAAGAGATACATCAAATTTATGTTCTAATTATGTTTATTATATTTATGTTAGAATTGTAGATCTTAAAAAGTTCAACAAAAGACTCCGCGATAGCAAGATAAAAATGTTTACTGTAGGTCATCTTTAGAAGATACACTCCTACCAACTTATCTGTGAAATGGCGAAAATTGGAACTACGGCCGTCATGTTGAAATGTCATTTGAGTGTCAGTGTCTACTACATTCGGGTTCTCTGGTGGTTTTGTCGTGATATTGCTGAATTTATAAAGTTAGATATGCCGAAAGCTATTAAAAGTGATGCTCGAAACATTATTCTAAAGGTAAAACCTTTTTTGAAGAAGAAGCTCAGGCGGGGTCTCCGATTATTCCATTTAATCAAATATACAAACGAATTTCGGCAGTGATAGGTTAGTGTTGTCAACTTTCTTGTTATAAATTACCCGATACTTAACTAATTATTTAAGTCCACGAAATATTGGCTTCTATTCTTGCTGCAGGTTAGCGTAACGGTAACGTACATCTATTAGGTAATCTGTTAGTAACCTGCAGGATTTCAAATTTCTACTAACATTTATTTTACTATCTTATATTTCAGGTGTGAGTCAAGAGCTAATTTCAAAAATAGTTAAGGAATGGCACGCAGCAGAAGAAACTGGTACAAACATTCGGACACCAGGCAAGGAGAGAAAACGTAAAAGTGGATTTGTGCATGTTGATGATTTTGACATGGGGAGTTATACGGAGGAAAGTACATGAATTTTATTCTGCTAAAAAGAGGTCCCTACTATTAAAAAGCTTCTAGAGGTCTTAAAGACAGATATAAATTACACAGGACAGCGAGAGAGTCTGCGAAAGCTGCTTAACAAGGTGGGATTTCGTTTAAAAAAATCTCAATCCAATCGGAAGGTTCTTATGGAGCGTAATGAAATATCAGCTTGAAGAGCTAAGTACTTGCATACAGTGGATACACATAATAGATCTCCCCAGCCCCGGCCCATAATTTATTTAGATGAGACCTATATTCACTCTTCGCATACATCGGGTAAATGTTGGCAAGGAGAGGGTGAAGACGGAGTATTGGAGCCTGTATCGAAAGGGCAAAGATATATTATTGTTCATGCGGGAGGAGATACTGGATTTGTTACAAATGCACTACTTGTGTTTAAATCAAACACAAAAAGTGGTAATTATCACGACGAGATGAATAGTACCAACTTTAAAAAGTGGGTTAATGAAAAACTTGTGCCTAATTTACGAGAGCCAACCATAATAGTGATGGATAATGCTCCTTATCACCGTATTTGTGTGAATAAAGTCCCAAATACGAATTCCTTAAAAAAAAAATGCAATTATGGTTGACCCAAAATAAAATTGACTATGGAGAGAATTTGACTAAACCTCAGCTTTTAGAAATAATTAAAAGAAGCCTGAACCTGTATATGAGAATGAAAAATTTTTAGAAGACAATAGACACAAATGCTTATATTTACCACCTTATCACTGTGATCTCAATCCCATTGAACTCATATGGAGCACAATGAAAAGAAAAGTTGCTGATGTAAATATTGAGCACAAAAATGCTAAAATTCCCCGCCTACCTAGAGAAGCTTTTGACGCTATTACAGTTCATGAGTGGGCACAGCATTGTAAACACGTTCGCAGGTTAGAAGGAGAATACTTAAAACATGATTTGTATTTAGATAAACCTTTTATTATAGAAGTGGTAAGTGACACTGAAACCGAAAGCGATAGTGGCCTCACAACCAGGATGGAGTTGTGTGCAGGTTCATCTAAAGATCACAATTACTGTAAACCTGGTTTTCAATAAATTATTGTAAAGCAATTTGTTTTTTTTTATTACACTACACTACCACTAGGTACCACTGGTAATAATAATTATAATTAGTCAAATCGGGTGTTAGGGGTTAGGTACGGTCATAACTAAATGCTAGACATCCAGGTACCTCTTGCAGGGTAGGTACCTACTTAACTTCTCATTAAATGAAAGTTGTATCCCCGTGGAACATTTTATCTGCTGAATTTCCACTTCATTGGATTACTTTTTAGATAAAGCCATTGTTTATTGCTGAGAGACTAAACTGTTAGCGTACCTACGTAACTGTAAATGATTAAATTATTTTTATTTATTTTATAATTTTTATATAGGTATCATTGTTTTTAATTTGTAGAAACTGTAATTCTTATTAAACGATTATGTCTAATGAATAAATGAAATTTCCTTCTTAAAAACTTACTCAATTTTGGGCACCTTATATTAATTAGCAACACTGAATCGACGGTGCCGTCCTCTTTCAGTTCACAGATAAGTTGGTAGGACTGTAGACATAATCTTCTAAGGATGACCTACAGTAACCATTTTTATCTATCAGAATTTGATAAAAATTACATTGTTATTTCTGAAGCTATTTTGAACGGTATTATATTTATCCTATTGCAATAAAATATGTTATTTAAATTGGGCATTTCATTTAGATTAAAATATTTCTTAGATGTCAAGACATATTTTAATCTATGAAATGCCCAATTTCATTTATCATTAAAAACAATACTTTAAAAGATATCGCAGATTCAAAATTACGCGTAACAAAATAATTATGGTTGACGACAGCGCGGGCGCAGCGGTAGGTGTCAATGACCTTTTTCTCGGCTATTAGCTATCTAATCCCGGTGGTAATACGTACCAGTGGGATATTTTCCGACATCCACGCGGGCGAAGCTGCAGGCAAAAGCTAGTTTATTATAAGGCTAAAAAGATACCGCGGTCTGAGGGGCCTCGCGCATCCGTAGTTTATACAGCTTTCCTCAACTCATGAAAATTATTTAACTAATACTATCATATGAACGGTCAAAAGAAAAACTAATCAAACCAATTTGACGTGGGGTGCTAAAATGATTGAGCTCCCTTCGCTCGCTCTTGCAGCCGAAGTCATAGATAATACAGATGGTTCACTCCGCACTTTAGGTATGAAGCTACAAGTTTGCTGCAGGCTCGACTTGTTGCGCCAATTCAGTGAATGTAACGTATTTAGAAGACCTGAGTTACGCGATAGAAACATAGGCAACTTCTAGGTGAATATAACTGTAGACAATTAGCGCTGTGCGGCCTGACTTGCACTTTATTATGTCATAGCAAAAGTCGCTTTTTACCCGACTACGGCGAAGCAAAAAGAAGGGTCATGATTTTGACCGGTATGTATGTATGATCATCTATTACCTCATAATTTCTAAACTATGGATCATAATTTGACAAATGAGGTATCGTTCGAACCGTCTTGATCGTCCGTTGGTTATAGGCTATGTGACGTCACATTAAATTCAATATGGAGTCATCCAGGGGATATAAAGTAATGAATAACAATTCAAAAAATGTGCCTTGTTGGTTATCAAATGAAAGGGCCTGTCGAGCACATTACAAATATGTACTTATATAAATATCATATTGTCAAAATAAATAAATATGTTTGATTGTTATTATGAAGCAAAAGTGAGACTGTGCTTCGTACGGCGCGACTTTTACAGTCACGCCGTACGAAGCACTGTCTAGCACAGTCAGAGAATTTTATATATTAGATAGATACCTATTAATTTTACAGTAAAGTTAATACCTATCTATCTTCTAATATATAAAATTCTCGTGTCACAGTGTTTATAACAAAACTCCTCCGCAACGGCTTGACCGATTCTTATGAAATTTTGTGTGTATATTCAGTAGGTCTGACAATAGGACGTAAACTATGTTTCATACCCCTAAGTGATAAGGGTGGTCCACCACAGTTTTTTAATATTTTTTGTCAAAATTATTAATTTTAATTGTTTTATGATTAAAAAATACATACAAGCCTAAATTTTCACCCTTCTACCACCAACCCCTATTTTTTTATAGCGATATTAGTACTGTAGGTAGGTAGGTAGGTAGAACAAAGAAAATATTTCAGACAGAAATCAAGACAGGTGTGATTTTGCAGTAGTCGGATTTTAGTTTTTGAATTTACTTTTGGGGAGTCGACCATCTGTATTAAATGATTGTCAATGAAAAAGAATGAATCAAAAAAACAGCATACTGCAATACATAATAGATGTGGGAGACACTTTTTAACTGTCTGACCCATGTTCAGAAGTCCAGAAATTAATCCTGGATCCGCTGTTGGGGTTGGTGGACATAATAAGCACATCATTTCAGGCGCAGTCGCAGCCTAAGATTTGGGGGGGGGGGGGGGGGGGGTCACAATGGGTGCCGAGGAATATTAGGGAAATATTTAATTGATACTATAAAAAGTTTTTGACCTTTCTAATGATTTGTGTGCTCACTTTTTAAATATCTGAACCTTTTTTTAACTTTCTGATCTTTTCTCACAGTTGGTCGCAGTAACTAAGCTAGGGTACCCTAACCAAACGGTCGGGTTAAAACAGTGACAAACCACGCGCGAGCCGAGGGAACGAAACGAGCGGTACCACAGCAGTTGCCGGATAGTTTGTCTACTCTGAAATGACGCGCCCCACTACCGACTTTTTGCATCCAAGTTGGTCGCAAATAGTTGGCTATTTAGTATTTTAAGGACCCCACAATATTAATTATTACGGGTTCGATTAAATTATGAGATGCTGCCAAATTGGTCACTAGCTTTTTGATAAATAATGAGTATTAGGACAGAAGATTATGTAGGGTGAGAAGAGCGAGCGAAGCTGACTCGATAATTTTAACACCTCGTCTAGGATAGGTTAGATTTGATTTAGATTTTCAAACAGAAATAAGAGTTAGTCACAAATTGTCAACGTATGCAGGAAAAGCCAAACAACTATGAAAATTAAGAGCGAGCAAAACAAGCACAAAAATTTTACACACTCTCGGATACGTTAGATTTTCTTTTGATAATTCCAAAAGCACTAAGAATGACTTGCTTTATCGACTTATGAAGAAAAACTCAAGAATTAAGACAAGCGAGTGAAGCGAACGTCAAAATTTTAGCACACGCCTTATATGTATAGGTTCTGTTTTCTTAGGATTTGATTAACATTTTCAAACAGAAATAGGAGTAACATTGTTGACTTATGCAGGAAGGGCCAAGCAACTATGAAAGTGTAGAATACAAGAGCGAGCGGAGCGAGCTCAATAATTTTGCTCCCTCAGATACGTTAGATTTTCTTTTATTCATTCCAAAAGAACTAAGAATAACATGCTTTGTTGACTTATGAAGAAAAGCTCAAGAGTAGACAAGTGCGCAGCGAAGCGAGCCTCAAAATTTTAGCACCCCGCCTTGAATAGGTTCTGTTTTCTTAGAATTTTATTTACATTTTCAAACAGAAATAGGAGTTACATAATCGATTTATGCAGGAAAGGGACAACTATGAAAATGTAGAATATAAGAGCGAGCGAAACGAGTTCAGAAATTTTACACTTCGACGTTACGTTCGATTTTCTTTTGATCATTCCAAAAGAACTAAGAATTACTTGCTTGGTCTACTTATGAAGAAAAGCATCAAAATGTTTGTGGGCGCGTTCACTGAGGCTGCGACCGGCCCAGCGGTTGAACGCGTCCCAAAGGGTCATGGCCATCAGGCTGGTCCGGGGATACCGCACGGTCTCCCGTGAGGCGGCGAGCCTCCTTGCCGGACTACCGCCATGGGATCTGGAGACGAAAGTCCTCGCGCAGATGTGGGAGTTGCGCGAGGAGGCAAAACGCCGGGGCGTAACTCCGCTGCCGCGAGAGATCACGGCACAGCGGACAGAGCTCCGGCGGGATCTCATGGCGGCATGGAGTGTGCGATTGTCGCAACCCAGCGCTGGGCACGCCACAATTGCGGCGATAAGTTCCCTCTTTGAGGAGTGGCTTGAGAGGCGCCATGGCGTCCTCACCTTCCGCCTGACGCAGGTCCTCACCGGACACGGTTGTTTCGGGAGGTTCCTGTTCCGAATAAGGCGGGAGGAAACGCCCGGGTGTCACCACTGTGTGGATCGCCCGGAGGACACGGTGGAGCATACGGTGGAGGTCTGCCCAGCTTGGGCGGAGCACCGCCGTGTCCTCACGGAGGCGATCGGCGGCGGCGATCTCTCGCGTCCGGCCCTGGTTCAGGCCATGGTTCGGAGCGAGAGTGCATGGGAGGCCGTCACCTCCTTCGGCGAAGCAGTTATGCTCGCGAAGGAGGAGGCGGGGCGCGCGAGGGAGATGCAAGCTGCACGCCCTCGCGGCCCTAGTCGCCGCAGGAGACGCCCCGGGCGTCGGGAGTCAAGAGCCGACTTCCGGCCACCGTAGGCGCGGGCCTGCAGACGGTGAGCAATGGGCAGCTCGCCGTCCGATAAGGACCAGGCCCGTGTCGACGGCGCGTTGTGTTCCACGCGCGCCTCAAAGAGATGTCAGCACCAACCGACGGGGTCGAAAGACCAATGCCTGCTGGGGTTGCGGGTTTGTCTGAAAGGTATATCGCGGCCCCGGCACACAGGCAACGGAAGGAACACGGGTGGGTTTTAGTCAGTAAAAGTCTGACACACCCTCTCGCTCTGCCCAGAGCGGGAGAAGTCATTTGATGATTTCCCATCCTGAAAAAAAAAAAAAAAAAAGCACCCCGCTTTGAATAGGATCTGTTTTCTTTTGAACATTATACAGGAAGAAAAAATACTTTGTCGAGAAGAAAAGCTTAAACTCGTTTTACAAGAGTTTAGGTTTTGAAATCTGGCCTTAAAAAAACTCGGGAATTTGGGCAACACAACGCTCGGGAGCGTTGTGGTGCCCAAATTCCCGAGTTTGCTTAACAAGCTTTTTTTTCTTTTTTTTTTTGTATATGGCTATCGTGTTCTCTGTGGCTCAAGCACCTACAGTTTTTAGTTAGTAAGACACTTAAATCATTCAAGCTGACCACAGCTAGAATTATTAAGGGGGGGGGGGGTCATGACCCCCAGGACCCCCCCCCCTCGGACCGCGCCTGCATCATCTTCCTGGTCTGACCTCTGTTCGGGTCGCCTTCCGGTGTAACCAGATACAGCTGAATACCAGTATTTTACACGGAGCAGCTGCCTATCTGCAGGAATACCACCACCTCTAAAGCAGTATTATTTTATTATTACTTTAGTGTGGGAAAGAAATGAAGCTCTACAGGACGTATAGCTCCATCTCTTTCCCCCACTGAAGTCAGATTTAAAATAATACTGCTTTAGAGGTTGTGGTAGACCCCTGACCTTCACAACCAGGCGTTGTCAGGTGTCCGGATTTGCGCGGGACGTCCCGATTTTCAGAGGTCTGGGACGCGTCCCGATTTGCACATGATCGGGTCACTATATGTCCCGATAAATCAATCAATTTATTAAAAACCATAATTAATAGCAAAAATATATAAATTACACATCACTATGTCGAGTGTGATAAAGCGCTAGTAGTGAAGGCAGCAGTATAAAACAAAGACTTGACGGCGCTCCAAAAATGGCACAATATTTTTATAGACAATCAAGACTTTGCAAATCTTCAAAAGTTTTCTTTTAAGGCTTCAATACCGCTATCAAACGTGGTAACGGAAAGGGTATTTTCCCAAGCTAAGAGGCGAAACGAGAAAGCGAGGTTTGGTTTGAGAGGTGAAACCGTTTGACACTCAAATTGAAATTAAAACCAACTTTAACATGACTTCCAGTGAATTTTATAACTACGTTATAAAAAACAAGGCAATCCTACAGGCAGCAAAATCGAACGAAAAATATAATTTAATAAAAAAATAAAAAAATACTTAAACTTTTAAACAGCGTCAATAATTAATAGCTAAAGTACGCTTTTATTGTAATATTGTCCAGCAAGTCTGACTATTATTATAAGATTAAATTCAGATTTACTAATAATATGAATTTCGAAACGCAACAAATTAAACCTTTTAATTCAAAAAACCTTGTTTTTTTTAGTGTCCCGATCTACAACCCTAAATCCCGATTTGTTTAACCTCCTACCCCGATTTAAAACAAATCGGACCTGGCAACACTGTCCACAACCCATCCATGTTACTGGATAACACGATAACCGTTGTTAAAACTGGTTGTCAGACTTCCGGGCTTTTGACTAATAAATCATTAATAAGAATTACAATTTAATTAGACTTACCGATATAATCAAAAGTAACAAATTAATGCACAAACTTAATATTTTCCTCATATTGCACTTAGTTATCGCACATTTCTGGGCTAGACCCCAGTTCTAACAAGGCCGTGTTATCATCGAGTGTGGCCTATTTATTAATAAAATAAATCTATTATGATGCAGACAAATTATGTGGAGCGTGCCTTGGAAAAATACTAAAAATTGCAGATAGGACAGTCGCTCCACAGCAGCATGGCTCAGCTACGCACGTGTAAACCTCGTCCACTCTGAAATGAAGTGCCCCCTTAGAGTATATAACACTGGAGAAGCCATAAGCACAATATTCCGAACAAAACATTCTGTCACTTTTTGCGGGGGACGCGGTAGCGGAAAGAGAAGTCCGTACCATTAATTTTTATTTTATCGATATCGATATTCATTCGGAATTTTGTTTGAATCCATGAAATAAAACAGCTGTTGCATAAAATAGTTACATTTTATTATGAAGAGAAAATAACTTCAATTAAAGAAAAGTAACTAAATTTGTAATAAGTAAGTAATCTCAATAAAAATTAGGTCAAGTTCTAAAAAAAATATTATTTATATACAACCACTTCAATGGACATAAACAAATGATAAAACATTGAACAATCAAAAAAAAAATAATACTAAGTAACTTTTACTAGAAAATTATCGACATGTCAATTTTGGTTTCAAACATGACCTCAACACTACGGTAGTCTCGTTAACATTTTTACTAGAGGACATAATCGCATGTCAAGTGCGTGTAAGTTTTGCTGATTTGACGTGTATTTTCGTAATGCAAAAATATTTTGATCTTTACGAACATAAAAACGAGATATAGCGAGACTCGGTGACGTCAAAGAAGCACCGTGAGGAAAATACTCGATTCATGCTACTTTTTATATTGAATCATGGTTGAATCGAATGAAAAATCGAATTGTATTACGACGTTAGGATTTAAAATTTCAATAAAAAAATGTTAAAAAATGTATTTGAACGCTTTTTACACCATATAACAGCCTAAAATAGGCATTTTCACGGAGCTCCGCGCGCCTTTAAAACGATTTACGAAGTGCGTTAGAATCGATTTGTAAGTAGTTTTTATGAACGTACTAGAACAGTTGTTCTTGTACTTTACAGAGGGAAAGTGTTCGTAAGGCTTCTCCAGTGTTATATACTCTAAGCGTGCCCCACGACCGCTTTTACGCATACGGTAATGGGGATTTCTATGGGTAATGGGGTAGTGGGGCGCGTCATTTCAGTGTCGTTAACTTCGCTTGGTATCACAATGCAGGCGTGTTCATCCACTGCGACCCACGGCCACGCGACGCCAAGGTTCGGATAACGGTATATATCTCGAAACGTTTTCGTCTTAAATACCTAAAGAACGGTTTGTTTCGTTACGTTACGTTACGTTCGAACGGAACGTTATTAAAACGTTTTTTAAGAAGAACTAAATTTAAATCGTCCTCGGCTTGTAAAACGTTTTGAACCATTTTTGGGTTGATCGATAGGAAACTCGCAACACAACCCAAATCCATACAGCGGCAAGCGTATTGGAATCAATGATGTAATGAAATGAAGATAAGGTACAATTTAACTAAACAAGTTCATGCTTGTCGGCGGACGCACCGTGCTCGGCTGCGTCCTGCGGAATAGACCGGTTTGAAAAAATGTTCTCATTTCGTTTTCTTTCCGGACAAAACAATGTACAAAAAAAACGAGAATTGTTAGAAACGTTTTAAAACCGTTATTTTAAATAACGTTTCCGAGCCCTGCGCTACGCACGGTTGCGTGCTAACAAATAAACCGCGCAGGCGCAGCTAACGTGGCAATCCTTTCCGTGCACATCCAACGTAGCAGTGGACGGTCGTCTAAAGACTGCGTTTTACCCAGCTTATGTTAACATATCCGGTTTCTGAGATGCCAATCAACAAAAGAACTAACTAAAAGAATGGCTGTTAAATTGTTATTTCATTCAGAGAAGTTATCAAGGCAAGGGGTATCATGTTAGTCTAGTAGGTAACTTGGTTGTGGAGTGACTATCTGACAGTCAGATAGACAGCCGCTCGCTAGTCTGTGATATGCTTGTTTGCAAAGTGTACTTTTTGTTGTCCGTCCGTCAGTCTGTCAAGACTTATTTTCTCAGGAACGCGTGGAGTTATCAAGTTGAAATTAATATCATATACGTAAACATATTATGTTCCCTTGGAGCTCTAAAAAATCAAGCTTCTAATTCAACGCAATAATAAAATAGGGCCTTTTATATGACATATTTTGATACACGCAAATAAATGAAAACCTACAGCGTACTTCCCATTGACTTAGAATCATGAAATTTGGCAGGAAGCAGGGTCTCACAGCACTAGGAAAGGAAAAAGTCCGAAAATGTATAATTTGTAGTTTAATCATATAAAAAAAATGCGATTACAAACTTACATTTGCAGTTGGAAAATTGACCGTGACGTATATCGATGTACATGTTTCTCAACTACTAAGTTAAGTTCGTTCTTGGGATAAATTCATCCTAACTACGGAACCCTTCATTGTGCGTGGTCCGACACGTACTTAGCCGGTTTTTTTAATTTTATTTTATATATGCGAACGTTGCGGTTTATTAGCTTAGCAGGGCATATTATACGAGTATATACGATAGTTTGTTTGTTAAAATTTGTTTGTTACGCTTTCACGCTAAAAGGGCTCAACGGATTTGGAAGAAATTTTGCACAAGGGTGATGACTATGACCTAGGTTAGAAAATAGGATACTTCCCGTTATTCCCACGGGACCGAGACTTATGCGGGTCAAACCGCGGGGCGCAGATAGTGTGAAGTATAAAAGAACAGGTTTAAAAAAACAAATTACCTTGAATAGGTACTTTTTTTTTAAAGCTGTTCTTTTCTTCCATCTTCATCAATCTTTCTTCTGTCTTAGGCAACCTAACAAAACAGTCAAACTGAAACTCAAACCCAAACTCAAAGCATTTATTTCAATTAAACCATTTACAGGCACTTTTGAATTGTCAAATAGTCGCGTCAGTTAGTCAGAAAGTTGAAGCTAGTTGCCCATTCCAAAACGCAGATCTTTATGGAGAAGAACGGGCAAGAAACTCCAAGGACACTCTTTTAAATATAGAAAATTACAAAATCCTGGGTACATTATTCTTGTTGCTTTATAAGTGAGAACAATGTCCAAAAAATAATCAAAACAATTCAAAATATAAGATTAAAAATAAGCCATGGCAGATAAGAGATGACCAGTCACAACTGACGGCGCCCGTTCACGAACAAGACGCCGCCGTACCCGCAGTACCTACATACTCAGAAGAAAAGAGAACATGACTTCTACGTATTATTTGTCTTAATCTTTGACCATTGTACACGTCTTTAATGCTCTCAGGAACGCTTGAAAATGCGATAAATTGGCGTTACTTATTCTAAAATAATTTATACCATAATAATCAATTACTCGTTGTTAACGATTAAGAAAATAGTAGATACAACAAGTGAAAAAAAAGGGAATTTAATTCGAGGGACTAAGTTGGATGCCGAGAGCAGCGAAGGATTCTAGATTAGAATCCTGAGCGAAGCGAGGGTACTAGGACCGAGATGTTTTTTTTTTTCACGACTTGTTTACCTACTTACTCTACTTTTTACAATTGACTGCGAGAAAATAAATAGTATCTCTAATTGCTAAAAAACGAAATGATTCCAGAGTCAGTGTCTCATTTTCGTCACTGGAAGAATTAATTTTGTTATAAATAAGTTAATAGATTTCCCAATGACATAAAACAACCATAATGATATGATAACAGATAGAAAAGAACTAGAATAGGCAATAAACTAAAAATAAATAAAAATTGTTTAGCTCTATGGTTCATTAGTCAGGCAGTAGTTTTATTAATTTTTTACCACTGTCACTCGAAAAAGGGCATTTTATTCATCGATAACAGTGAATAAAACTCTCTTTTACTCACAAGGGAATAAAAACATTTTGAATTTGGAACAAGCATGAACTATACAAACTATGTACAAAACTAAATGAACGTACTGAAAGTACCTACTGGCCGGCTAGATGGAGCTATTCCTTAGAAGCTATACAATTAAATTTAAAAAAAAACTATCCCGCCAACTTCAGTAAGGTTCTTTTTTTCAATCTGTTATCGTGGTTGTTTTAATTTTGATTTTAATTTTAATTTTTATAAAAAAATCGTTTTTTTTTTATGGATCATGTGGTCTGCAGTACTTAAAGATTTTTATTTATTTATTATTTAATGTCATTAGAAAATGAGACACTGAATACCACGGACTTCGAAATCATTTCGTTCTGAAGCAGTAATTATGGTAGAAAATTTGTTGCCGCCAAAAATGTGATACATATAATTAACATAACACCACGCCTTGTTTCCCCGAAGGGTTGGGCAGAGGTGTACCTTTCGTTCACCCACATTTCGCCAGTTATATTTTTAAGTCCCATTTGAGCCTATTGCCATCAACCGGGCACGATTCCAGACTCCGGGCTGCTATTGAGAAATTCCTGTTAGAAAAACCCAATAATACTTTGCCCGACCTAGGAATCGAACCCAGGACCTCATGCTCAGCAGTAGCGTTTGCGACCACTAGACCAACTAGGCATTCATATAAATACTACAACTACGACAGATAAATATAAATACTATACTACTATTTATTTTCTCGCAGTCAATGGTAAAAAGTAGAGTACACGACTCGACAACGACCGAGATAAAATAAATCCTCACTCCGCTCAGGATTCAAATCTACTCTTTAATCCTTCGCTGCTCTCGGGATCCAACTTAGTCCCTCGAATTATAATTCCTTTTTTTTTCACTTGTTTTATAATCTACTATTTTGTACTTTCGCATAATTCGTGCTTGTTCCAAATTAAAAATATTTTTATTCACTATGTGACTAAAAGAGTTTTATTCAGTTTTATCAACGAATTAAATGCCCTTTATACCATTCCCCCTCTAAAAAGCTTATTTTATTCACTGAAAACAGTAAATAAAAAGCACTTTTAATCACTATTTTGGTGTTTGAATTTATTTTATTTTCTCAATGCTATAGAAACTCCTTGCGAAAAAATACTCGATTATATTGATCGACTAAATATTGCTTCACAAGTTTACCATCCTAATACGAATAAAAAGAAAATTACTCTTCATTTTAGAAATTTTACAATTTTAATTAATTTAACCTTCTTGTTTTCTTCATTAAATGTCTATTTTCGCTTAAATCTTTCTTTTTCTCGTACTCATGGTATAAAGTATAATAGGCAACTCTTGAATAAAACGGATTTATATCGAGGGCCATGAATCACTCGCGTCGCTCAGGATTCTAACACTTGAATCACTCCCTACGGTCGTGATTCAGTCGTTAGAATCCTTCACTTGCTCGTGATTCATCTATGGCCCTCGCTTTAAATCCGTCTTTTGTTCACTAATTGCATATTATACTATTTTCGAGTGGCAATGGTAAAAATGATATATAAGCAAGTAGGTACATTAAAAGAGAATCATTGAGCCTTGTTGACTAAATAGATCACCTGGTGAAATTCGTACCTACCACTTGAGACAGAATTTCGATTTTTCGGCTGTTCCTTTGGGGTTTTCCTGCACAAAAAAAAAACAAATCGGTCGCGCAATCATTGCCGTTTGTTAATGATCCCTCGTTAGTAAAAAAATGATTGATTTTATATCCTAGATAGATACTAACACCCGGTTTACAGAAAAGCTGGTGCACACGAACGGCTCCGTACCGTATTAAGGTCGAACAAAAAACGCCGATTAAAACACGTTTCTTGTATGGAGACCCCCTTTAATTATTCAATTTATTTAATTTTTTAAATAAAGTGAATAATTAAAGGGGAGACCCCCTTTAATTATTCACTTTATTTAATTTTTATTATTTGCTGTTATAGCGGCAATAGAAATACACAATCTGTGAAAATTTCCACTGTCTACCTATTACGGTTCATGAGATACACCCCGCTGGCAGACAGACGGACGGGCGGACTAACAGCGGAGGCTTAGTAATAGAGTTCCCTTTGGCACCCTCGGGTACAAAACCGTGAACAGGGCAAAGAAAAATGGTGTTTCCAGTTTCAGATTTCCAGTTGTGGTATCTTCTGAAAATCATCTAAAGTCTAAACTAAGTAAGTATTTCTAAGACATTTTACTGCCAACATTGGCCACACTTCGAACTCCATCGCTGTATGCCTAAGTTTGTCCAACATCCCAACTAATATTATAAATTAGCAGCGCCCCACGGTTTCACACGCATAAGTCTTGATCCCGTGGAAATATCGGGATAAAACGTATCTTATGTCGTAACCCAGGCCATGGTCTACCCATGTGCCAAATTTCATCCCAATCTGTTCAGCCGTTTTAGCAAGAAAGCGTAACGAATCAATTCACTTTCGCATTTATCCTACTAATATTATAAATGTGAATGTTTGGATATTTGTTACTCAATCATGCAAAAATGGCTGAACGGATTTGGATGAAATTTGGCATACAGATAGTTTATTTATTTATCACTTTAAGCACACAAATGTACAGAGGCGGACTTAATGCCATAGGCATTTTCTACCAGTCAACCTTTGGGTGATGCAGAGACAAACAGTGGTAGGTGCAATAGCGAGAATTGAGGAATACATATTTATTTAAATATAAAGATATACATATACCTATATATATAATACAATATAAATAAATACAAGAACAGATAAATACACGAATTTACTAAAACAAATAAGACAAACAATGGGAAACATTACCGTTGTGTTGATACTGCCAGCTTATAACCGCGATTAACATATAGGATACTTTTTATCCCGATAGTTCATTCCCATGGGATAATTTCCGACCTCCACGCAGACGAAGGCTGGTATTACTGTCATAATAGTTAAGATGCGAAGGTGTGTTTGTTACGCTTTCACGAGAAACGGCTGAACGGATTTGGACGACTTGACACATAGGTAGACTATGACCTGGAGATGGACATAGGATACCTTTTATCCCGATATTCTCACGGGGTCGAGACTTATGCGAGTGAAACCACGGAGCGCAGCTAGTTGGCTATTATTCAGACCTATCATATACCTACAAATTACCGAATCGGCACATGTCGCCAAATTATCTTTCATGGTCAAGTTTTATTATTGACCATTACAATAATCTAGCTTGTTCCAATAATGCATTATTTCTGCTATGTTTTATACCAAATTGTGCCAATTAGGTAAGTACCACCATTAGGCTGCCTGTCCACTGGAGCTGAGAGGAGAGGAGCGGAGTAACGGTGTGTCAATATTAACCAATGGAATTGCATAAAACCTCCGCTCCGCTTCAGTGGACAGGGATTTACGAACTAATTTAAAAATTCATCCAAAACCGGGAAGCGGAGAGGGGAAGCAGAGCGGGGAAACGGAGCGGAGAAGTGGACCGGGGACGCGAAGAGGTGATGCGGAAAAATACGTGAACTCGGTCTAGCTCCACACAGTTCGCAACAACGCTCCGCTACCTGGCTCCACACAGTCCGTAACTCCGCTCCGCATCAATGGACAGACACTGTCCGCAACTCCGCTGCCATTCTTCTCTCTCTCTCTCCGCTTCAATGGACAGGCAGCCTGACGTGGGTATATAAACCTTGCCGAGTTCGACTCGCACATCAAATTACATCTTATCTGTATACCTACATTTTAAGCAAATAAATGATTTGATTCTTCTTCTTCTTTTCGTGTGGTTAGAGTGACACTAACCTGGTGTCAGATTTTTAAGCCACCCCGCCCACCATACCTCTGACTTGGCTTCACATGCCATCGAGAAATATCTCTCAGGCATGGCCGGTTTCCTCACGATGTTTTCCTTCACCGTTTTTGAAGCAAGTGATAATTATACAATACACACATGAACCCGAAAAGTCAGAGGTGCGTGCCTTGGGTTCGAACTCGAGACCTATGATTTAGCAGTCTGACGGTCACACCACTAGGCTATCACTGCTTTTTAATGATTTGCTTAATCAAAGGTTTTTACCACGCGTCGGGAGTCGAGAGCCGACTTCCGGCCACCGTAGGCGCGGGCTTGCGGACGGTGAGCAATGGGCAGCTCGCCGTCCGATCAGGACCAGGCAAGTGTCGACGGCGCGTTGTGTTCCACGCGCGCCTCAAAGAGATGTCAGCACCAACTGAGGGGGTCGAAAGACCAATGCCTGCTGGGGTTGCGGGTTTGTCCGAAAGGGATATCGCGGCCCCGGCACACAGGCAACGGAAGGAACACGGATGTGTTTTAGTCAATAAAAGTCTGACACACCCTCTCGCTCTGCCCAGATCGGGAGAAGTCATTTGATGATTTCGCATACTCAAAAAAAAAAAAAAAAAAAGGGTTTTGTACCACCATAAAATATTTAACACTACATACAGGGTGGCAGCCCGGACATCGACGCGAAAGCTTTTACCATGGATTCAGTACGTAATTCTGAACCCCCTTGCTTTGAAATTTTACATCGGTTATTAAAAAAAACTGATCTGCTGAGGTATTGCACTTTTCTGAACCCTGCCACCCTATATTTCTTTAACACGTTTCTCGTATGGTTTATCATT
This sequence comes from Agrochola lota, assembly GCA_947364205.1. NCBI lineage: Eukaryota > Metazoa > Arthropoda > Insecta > Lepidoptera > Noctuidae > Agrochola > Agrochola lota. Next base: position 14,272,508 of record OX376244.1, on the reverse strand, counting down.
TTTATTTGCTATCATAGCGGCCATAGCAGAACAGACTGTGAACTTCTCAAGTGTCTAACTATTACAGTTCAAAATATACAGCTCTGTGACATACGGACGGACGGACGGACAGCATTAGTAGTAGGGTTTTTGGTACGGAACCCTAAAAAACCGTAAACAATACAAAGCAGGCAATTCACACTTAAATAAATGGATTTAGAAATAATAAAATGCCAATTTGTAAATAACATTATTATAATAATTATATTCAATTAATAATTGCACGTAAGAACCAATACACAAGAATAACAAATAAATACAAAATTATCCTTATAATTATTAATCACAATTGCTCACGGTTGCCCAGTAATGGACAACCAATATTATTACCAATAAAAAAGTATTTTTGCTCAATAACAATTTTTTTTATTCATAAAACAACAGTTAAGTATCTAGAATTCAAAATAGTATAAAATACTAAATATAACTTTATGGCTTTTTCCAATAATTTCGTTTTCCCAAATCGATGACACTAAGCGCTAGTTCGTGGCAGTAGCGGTCATAAAACGAATGAGCGAGACGACACATACGACGAATTTGTAGAACACATAGTCGGGTTTACTTCTTAGTACTGATTATTATCAAGCTGTCACTATTTTATCTATTTTCCCAAATTAGTCATCGTGATTAATTATAGAGTAGCAACTATCCGGAAAAGGGCTAGAATGGCAGGACGAGGCACTCCTCAGGAGATTTGGAACCTACCTGAAGTGGTTGCCTACTTTAGAGCAGAATCTGAGACTGGTGATTACCTGTCTGGAGAAGATTTTTCAGATGTTCTACATTATGATGTTGGATGGATCAATCTTATCTTATCTCATTAAGACTGCCCTTGAATACCAGGGTTTTGACCCCAGGGTGATCCTCACTCAGATGATAAGGAACAGGAAGAGGTCCCATTCAACTCTTTCAGGCCTTTGACTAATGTCAAAGGCCTGAAAGAGTTGAATGGGACCTGACTAATGTTGGTGATGGGCTGAAGAAAACAGATGGCTCTTCTGAAGAGAACTTATTCAGTAATGAAGAATCCCTAGCTAGGGATGTGAATTTCCTCATTACTGTATTCCTATCCAGGAATAATCACATTAACAAGATAGTCAAGAAGGCTGGAGGAGGTGTTGAGGACATTCTTAATATGCTAAAGGAGAAATATGATATTAATGATGACACTAACAGAAGTGGAACTTCTATTGAGTCTCGCACCATCACTCTGCCTAGGATTGCTGGAGTGTTCCCAGGTACAGCAGTCCGAATGTTCCATGACAGAGCTGTCAAGGAGATAGTCTCATTTGATAGCTTCCCTGGAACTGTAAAACCAGCAAGCCATTCTATATGCTGCCCTCTTCTCCCATCTGTATTCCCAATGGCCTAGTAACTAAGTAGATCTGAAGGAAATAGCTTTCACTCAGTAATGATATGGGTTGCTATAAAATTGGATGATATAATTCACAGAAAAGAGAAAGAGTTCACCCCTTTGGCTAATCTGCCTGCATATTATAGAGCTGGCTATCAATCTTCTGCAGTCCCTGAGAGGTCAAGAGTAACTATAGCTACACATTTAGGGCTAATAGAGAGGACTACCGAAAGGGGCTCAACTGAAGGCATATCTTTAACCAATGAAGCTAAGGCCCTATCAAGATCATGCTATGATAGTCTAAAAGTCACCAGGATGAATGAAGATCATTTCGAAACTATGTTGAGGGTGGTCAACTCTGGTGATTTGGACAGCTTCTGATGATAGAATGTCCCTCAAGCAACTTTTTATTATAGTATAGTTTTGTTTAATTTTAAGGTCTTTAGATTTAATTTATAGCTTTAGTTACTATCATGTTCTTAGTTGTATAATTTACCTTATATTCTTTATTTCCTTTCCCATTAGGACATTATTACTAATTTTAGCATCTTATACTTAAGATAAGTTTTTAATTTTTATATTATTAGCTGTATATTCCTAAATTTTTTTGTTAGTTATTATAAATATTTCCTCTTATTACGCACACATCCTTTACCTTAGATTATTTTAATGATTAAATTTAAGCATAAGTTATAGAGCATAGTATGGTAGATAATATGTTAGATTTAGTTTATAGTAGATGATTAGTTGACTTATAGTTAGTTGATTCTATTTAATCATGTAAATTCAATTAGGTTAAGCAAATTAGGTTAAGACAAAAAAAAAACTGCTGGGGAGTTTGTTGCGCCACTTCTTCTTCCCAGCTAACGCACTAGGAAGTGGTGAAGGGTGGGCGTTTTGGGGGACTGTCTTATGTAATTTTGACGTTCGAAAAGTGCTGATTCTCAGCCTAGTTTGAATAAATGACTTTTGAATTTTGAATTTGACACGATACTCAGAGTTTCTAGAAATCCTGTACAAAATATTCATCGTCCTACTCGCACGTTTGATAACCGCAACTGTCACAAGTCTGCGAGTACGGTTGGTTAATACCAGTTACTTTTGATACTAAGTCGTTTGCCCATCAGTGGGATTTTTCAATTCTTGTTTTTGTATGTAAAAAGGATATCTATCACAATAGTAAGTAATATATTGCAGGTGTTTGCCCAACAGTGGGCTATTCATAAACAATTCATACACGGGTGGTATTACATTTTCTTAATAATAAATTTTGGTACAGTGTCGGGTCGCAAAAAACTTTATATTTGTTAGAATTTAAGTTTTTCATCTTTTGTCTACAATTTGTAAAATAAAAATGCTTTGTGGTGGATCCGCAGGTGCAGTCGCGAAATTAAAATTTTCTTACGGTTTTTGCAATTTGCAGGTCAGTGTCCGGTTGTATCTTGATCAAAATATAATTCGCGACTATAACATATATGTATTTACAGAATTATAATCATTGGAATCATTGATGCATACGCTAACTTAGAGAGATGCTGATTTTGATCAAGATACAACTTGATACTGACCTGCAAATTGCAAAAAACGAAAGAACATTTGAATATCGCTGCAACTGCCGTTAAATTTATATTTAAATTAGTTACATTTGTCATAATCACTAAAAATCTGTAAATGTCATAATGACACTGAAACATATTTTTATTGGAAATGTTCGATAACAATATCCCTCTAGAGCTCATTGTTGTCTATGAATATTAATTAGCATAAACTCTTACATGATCTGTTTCAACTTTTTGGGAGTTTGATTTACCCTTGTTTTCCTTGGCCTTGTAAGTCTAGCAGTTGGAAACAAGAATGCTAATGTGATCCTTAGTTCGATTGACGGATCAAGCAAAATTCTTAACAGCAATATGAATTCTGGTTTCGGGCCTAGTTAGACCCCTTTTATGAAGGCCAACAGCAACATAGTGTGTGAAATATGTGTTGAACTAAAGGGACAAATTAAATTAGCGAGCGAAACTCTGCGTTTTTTTGTTTTGTCGTCATTAGTTACGTAGAGGTCGCTCTACGTCTATCGTGACGAAGCTTCGCACAGTGATACGATATGTACTGTGTTATCGCCGTGATAGTTCGGGCTGCGTAGTACTTATTGCCCGCTAAGCGTGGCGCGTGGTCGGCCAACGTTGGTCATTTCGACTGTTGTTTCTGGACTGCGTAAACGCTCTGGCGAAAAAATGGAAAGCTATCTTGAATTATTGCACGATAATACGTTAAAATTTTGAAACCGCTAATGTGACCACCGCATTAGCGCAATAACTTTTTACCGAGCAAAACATACTAAGCTTCGGCTCGCTCTGTCACTATAAACGCAGATGCGGGCGGGGCATAAGAGTCTGCCGAGAAACGAGTTGAATGGCGTGCAATTAGAGAAGCCTATATCCAGCAGTTCACTGCTATATGCTGATGATGAACCCATCACATCTGCAAAGTTTTACTAGCTAATTTAATTTAACCCTCTATACACTTCTGTTTACCCCTAAAGCTCAATTTAAAGGGTACCAGACTGGTATTTTACCCGACACTGTACCAAAACTCCCATAGAAACGGGTTAGACAACGTTGCTGGTAAAGATCTCTATCCAGTAGCCGTCGGGGTCCTGAATGAAGGCCAGTCCCTTCATCTTACCATCGTTGGGGCGCTTGATGAACTTGACTCCTTGTTGTTCGAATCTGGAAAGTCAAAGTAAGAAGTTTTGAAATCCTATACTATTAAATGACCAATATTTGTATATACAGGCTGGCAGCGACATCGACGCGAAAACTTTTACCATGGATTCAGTACATGATTCTGAACTCCCAGCGTTAAAATTTTTCGCCGGTTATTAAAAAAAAAAAATCTGCTGTTCCATACATTTCCCTGCCAATCTGTATATATATTTGTAATTTTAGATTTCGATGAAAGTTGCAATGTAGGGGTTTACGGGGGGGTGAAAAATCGATCTAGCTAGGCCTTCGACCTATTCAACGAATTTTCCCAGATATCTGGAAAAATTCGTTTTCTCCGTATATATATAACCAAGCAGAACTCGGTCGCAAGTTTAGAACAAGATGGCTGCCTTAGAATAATGACACGGCAGCATGGAATAAGTAAGTACCTACTATCATGGCAGCATGGAATTAGTATGTACTATACATGGAATTAGTATGAACTTTCCTATACTATTAAATGAGCATTCTCTATTTCCACCCGAGCAGAGCTCGGTCCACCAGGTATTGTAGCATTATGTGAAAAAGCATTCTATAGTGGTATTAGCACAGATTGTATTGTATATCGGGCTAGTGTGCGCAACTCCACGTGCAAGGCGCGTACTTTACGAACGGAACGTATTTCCACTAGCACATAAACAACATCGTTCGTTGGTATACTGGTTGCAAGCGCTACTTTTGAGCATGAACTCCTGGTATTCCCGGGTCGATCAGTGTTATTGGGTTTTTCCATCTGGAATTTCTCAGTAGCAGCCCGGATTCTGGATTTGCCCATGTTCATGGCAACAGGCTCGCCCCCTATTACATGGGACTTAAAAAAAAACATAACTGGCGAAATATGGGTTTACTATAGGTACATTGATCTACTGCAGGATAAAGTCTCTTGTTTTACAACTGTGAAAGCTTTGCAGGTTTGTTATTAAGCACCATTTTATGTAATCTGCATGTATTGTGTTCTGGTCTCATGGGTGATGCCTATGAAATACAGACTAATTAGACATTATAATTTTTTTTCATATGCACAATTTTCACTGGAAATTTATAGTATAAGTTATCTAAATAAATAAAATTAAACAAGAGTAGTGGTGACCCAGTGGTTGCGGCCGCGACTTAAGAGTTGTAGGTTCGTTTTACTTTGTGTATATTATTTCATCACCACTGCTCTCAAAACGGTGAAGGAAAACATCGTGAGGAAACCGGCATGTCCTAGAACCAAAAATGCGAAGACATGTGACATCTACCAACCCGCACTGGGCCTGCGTGGTACATTACGGCCCATACCCTCTCACAGCAGGCTCATTGAACAATATAGGCTAATTATGCTTATGATAACTAAATTCAAGTTTTAGTTATTGAAAGTTGACTCTCAACACCTGCACTATGGCAGGCTTTTGTGAGCCCAACGATAACGCTGTCAAAGTGGCTGAATTTATTTATTTAATACTTCAAGCACATATGTACAGAGGCGGACTTAATGCAATAGACATTTTCTACCAGTCAACCTTTGGGTGATGCAGAGACAAACAGTGGTAGGTGCAAAAGCGAGAATTGAGGAATAAATATTTAAATTTATTTAGAATTCTGGTTGAACCTTATTTTAAAATGAACAGGTGATTTTTAAATAGTGTTGGTTGTTACAAACACAATGCTTGTAGTAATCATGGTTTCTTGGTCGGTAATGTATCAGAAAACATCAATTTATATTATGATAAGTGTTTGGCCTGTCATGAACCATTTCTATAAAATTATTGATGTTAAATACCTGGCACAAGCCTCTTCCACATTCCTGACTAGTATGCCGATGTGCCCGAATCCACGCGGGTCTGAGTTGCCGTTGTGGTAGCTCGAGTCGTCGCTCTCTGTGCCCCAGTTACTGGAATTTTTTAAGAAACAGTATTAATAAAAATTAAGAATCAATTTGGTATGATGCAGAGAGCAGTGGAATGTTTTGGGAGAGGTTCTTTAACCAGTGGAGTAAGAGAGAATGTTAGAGGTTTAAGTTCATTTGTCAAAAGTTTGTAAGTCAAAATCAAAAACCATTTATTTAAACTAGGCTGAAAATCAGCATTTTTCGAAAGTCCAAATTACATACAACAGTCCCCCAAAATGCTTAGTATTTAGTAGCTCGTTATGATATGGTTTTTATGAAACAACAACCACCATAGCTACTGCCACCACTGTCAAGAATAGCCGAGTTTCATTTCCAAAATTACTAGTCAAATTAGTCTATGAGTCTATGTGCAAGGTTTAACATTCAACAAATTAACAGCTCCCAAATTACGATGATTATTTTATTTTACCTTTTTTTTACATTGTTCCTGACATAATCTTTTCATTATTTGACATTATATACCTAAAATATTTTATATTAAATTAGATTAGTTACAGCTGTAGAGGGAATCATGTCATTTAGTTTACATACGTCTTTATTTTTCTTATTTTATTTATATATAGATTATTTTCTTTTATATTTTGTGAGAACGTTGTAGGCTTAACAGACTGTAGATTTATCGACCATTTTATATTTTGCTAAGTACCTGGTACTTGTTGATAGGCCTACACTGTCCTCTCATACCTTTTAATACTGTAATTTGAAAACATTGTAAAAAAACATTTATTTAAAAAAAGTAACCGTGGAGTTTCTTGCCTGTCTCCATAGGAAACGACTAAGCGTGCATCTAGCTTCTGACGTTTCATAAGTGCCCTTGTAGGTTTAAGTGAAATAAAATATTTTGAAATTATCTCAAGCAGTTGGTTGTTTTTGTAATGGAATCAGTAAGTATGTGATATGCCAGTTATTGCTTTATAGTTCACACATTGTTGATTATAATTATGTCACCTTCATCTACGTTATTAGGGCCATTCCAGGATTTTTACCAGTAGGAGAATAATTTGCTATAAGATGTCAATAGTAAGTGCACACAACTACACAGCTTTTTAGCCATTCAACCAAACTTTATATAATGTTATTTTTAAGTATAAGAAATCGCTAAATAATAATAATACCCATCATTTACTCACTATGTCAACTCCAGTGTAGCCTTCCTGGTCATAGCCCAAGCAGTCCTCGTGGCCTCATCCGAGGGAATCTCCGCAGCATTCTCATAGCCCATGAAGAACAGTGAGAACTTCATCTCAGGGAAGTGTAGCTGCTTCAGAAGCGTCATACCCAGGACTCCGGTGTAGAAAGGAATGGACTTGCGAGGGTCCTTGATACGGTACATCGTTTGTTGGAACATGAAATCCTGGAAAAGTATTTAAGGGTTTTTGTAGTAAAGGTTTGGATAAAAAGTAGGCTATGCCTGTTTGTTTCATCAATATCTGTTTTCTGTGGTTTAGAATGGGTTGGACTTGGACTAACAAACGATGAACTGTTTAAAAGACCCTTGGGTAACTAGCTTGATGTTTTAATCATAATAATAAATGATATCGTGTTGCGGGTAAGAAGTAGATTATGGCCGAGTGTGTCATGAATATCTGCTTCCCATTTCTTTTTAAAAAGTTAATACATCAAAGTAAGAAACACAAACTCACTTTTACTTGGACTGATTTTTATTTTATTCAAGCATGGTGTGACTGTCGGACTGCCAAGTCCTAGGTCTCGAGTTCGAAACTCAAGGCACGCACCTTTTTACTTTTCGGATTCATGTGCACATTGTATAATTATCACTCGCTTCAAAAACGGTGAAGGAAAACATCGTGAGGAAACCGGCATTCTTGAGAGATATTTCTCGACGGCATGTGAAGCCGAGTAAGAGGCCCAGCAGCATAAAAGTTCTGACACCAGGTTAGTTACTAACCACACGAAAAGTAAAGAAAGATTATATTAAATTATCCACATCCATAACAGATTTTTTTTTAAGGGTCATTATTGTAATTACACGGCTGATAATATCAAACAATACAAATAATCGATTTGGTTAAAGATAAATATAAATGGTTAAGTACACCTTTTTTCTGCCACGGTCACTGATAAGCATGAATAAGCAATTATTCCAAGATACACAACTGGTTTTAAGAGTTTTGATTATAATGAAAGGTTGAATGAAAATTACCTCAAGTATTTGTTATCTATAAAAAGAAACTAACTGACTTATCAACGCACAGCCTAAACTACTGGGACTAGGAATGTGACATTTTGCATATCCTTATATAATGTAGGGGAGCACTAAGAAGGGAAATTCGACTTTTAAGGGGGTGAAAAGGGGGGTTTTGTTTGTATGAAAAATTCTATCCCTCTAGTAAACTTGAATCTTGGATCAACCTAACAAAAAGTACTAGGCTTGCATAAATTCATGATATAGTATATCAATCATTAGATGTTGTGCACAATTTCTGAGCAGTAACATATAAAAAAGTACTAGGTTTGCATAGATTCACGATAGTATTCAATCATTATGTTATGCTTGCTACTGGTATGGATGAGGCAGACAAATAGTTTATAACATTAATTAACACCTAAGATACTTACTTCTTATCCCAGTAGTACATATTGGTGGGATAATTTCCGACTTTCATGCAAGCGAAGTCACGGGCAAAAGCTAGTCTACACTAATATTATAAGCCAGTTTTGTATATTGTTCCTGTGGATTTATTTATCTGTTATGATAAAATAAACCTGATAGTTAATTGACTCGTATATGTAGTAAACTACGTCAAGTCCAGGTTCGCAACAAGTCAATCGTCGTCCTGAGGATGTCTCTTTGAGAGGTCAAACGTGTCGATTTCTTACAGGGTTCTTTATGACTCTTGAGGAACAGTTAAGTGGATTAGGTTACTAAATATATGTCATCTATTGTATTTTTAAAATAAATCTGCTAAAAAAATGGCCTAAAGGAAATGTTGTAATTCTTTTTAGATAGATTATCAATAACTTTATATAGAAAGAGGACACACTGTGTTTATGGACTAAAGACAAGATATACTTACCAATAAGGTAACCCTTAAAGGTATTCAGCATAATCACTCTGTAATTCCCACTGTGGCCGAAGAGAATGGGCCATAATCCACCACGGGGGCGCAGTGCTGGTTGGTAAATGACACATGTCTTCGAATTTTTGGTTCTAGGACATGCCGGTTTCCTCAAAATGTTTTCCTTCACCGTTTTGAGATAATATTATGTACACAAAGCTGTGAAACATAAGTTGGTGCCCTTACCACTGGGCCACCACTGCTGAAGGTGTTTGGATTTCTCCCAAATTATGGTTACAGATCTCTATGAGTATTATGATGAATAAGTTGGTATAGACCATGAATAATGTCTCCAAGTTATTTAGGTGGTGCAGGCGTTTGAGTGGCATTTGACTTTGCATGCAATTTGTAGTTTTAAATTGTGAAGGCTACATTCAATATTTTACAAGACTAAGTATTGATTTTTTAAACCCCTAAGTATGACAGACATTTTTGTCAAAAACGTTAAAGTTGTTGTAATAATATAATAAAAAATATTGCATGTCATGATAACGCAATAAATCAGAATTATCTATCCATCAAGTACTTATTAACAGCAAAAACTCCACTTGACATTATGATAACAAAATCTAAAAAAAAAGAAAGGTGTTAAGAATACTTACCCTGGTGGAAGGATCAGGGGTCTGGCAGAGTGCCTCGATCTCTTGCGGCGAAATTCCTTCGTGGGCCATCGTTCTATTATGGAAATAACATATAATTACTTAGTTTATAAGTTAGAATCTAACCTAGAAACACCGATCTTTGATTTCGGTAAAAAAATTAATGATTTTTGAAAAATGAGAATTTAAATAAGACATTAAAAGCCATACTTACGTTTTTAATAGCTAAATCTCGTGATTAAACTTCGAAAATGATTATAAATACCGAACTACAAATACAAAGGTCCGGTTGACGTCTGCCAAAAATGAATGAATGAATGCACACAGAATTGTAATCTTACAAACTCTAGCACAGAATGAATGAATGAAGGTATAGGTAGCTTATCTAAGTCTAAGCCCAGCAAAGTAAAATTGAAATTCCAGAATAAAATTGTAAAGAATAATCAACTTTTTAATGTTCTGGTAAGGTTGAAGTTTTAATAGCATATTGTAGTCGATAAAGACTACGATTTAGAATTTCAAAGGTAGACTCCATGACAGTATTGTTTGAGTTTCGTTGCAAGCAGTATTAGTTTTGCCACAATACATTTTTTCCAATAATAATTATTTGCTTTATTCCAACAGAGGAAAAATGAGAGAACAGAAAATCGTTGTTTTACCAAAAACTCTAATTTATTTTAACATCACATATTCCAGAGATAAAACTTTTCATACATGTATCTAAGTTCTTCCATCCACACAATGTCTCTTTCTACCGAAGTTGACAAGCATTCGTATGCTGAGACCATCCTTACATTTTTATCATCTACAAATATATCTCCAATAACACTTAAATAATCCCCTTCTGTAAAGTTTAATGGTTTTTTTGCTATGCGGTCCAACAGAGTAGACATAATGTTTACGTTGTCATTGCCTGATAACGTCGCTCCAGAAAAACCATAATATAAATCTTTCAAAATGGCCGGTGAAGTATTTATATTACTTTTTGTGCTATCATAATAAATTTGCACTGATCCCGTAGCGTCGGAGAGCTCCATATTCGTAGCGCTTCTTGTTGTATTGTAAATAGACGTAATTACGCCATGTATCATGATATTCTTGAACGTTAGTCCGAACAATCCGTAAATGTATTTGTTTTCTGTATTTTTGGCGCGAAATAAATCTTGAATATAAATTTTCATAGGATTTTGTTGGAAGTTATTCATTTTCGAGTTTTAATATGTATTCTAACACACAGTTCTCGTTACACACACTAGTCTTTAAAGTTATAATCACTCTTGTAAAACAGCGCATGGTTTGTTTTGTTTACAATTATTTGACATTGACTTGACTGGACAGGTGCCTGCTGTCATAAAAATTGATTGACGTTTTTTTATTCGTTCAAAAAGTTTAGAAAATGTTTTCAAAGTCAAAATCATTTATTTCAATGCAGTTGCAAAGGTGTTAATAAATAAGTTTTCCTGTGCGATGGCAGACTTCGCCATAATTTGGCATGTAAATTTAAATAAGCAATTTATCTATAACTAAAGAAGAAAATATTTACTAAACGTTGGAGCTCAGGGTTGCGCCACGTTGTTATTTGTAAAAAATACATAATATAAAACATATTAATCAATCGATGGTTCATGTAAATATCGTATCATGAAAATACGATTAGAAAGTGAGTTAATTGTTTAGAAATTTCAAATAAATCCATCGGATTCTTGAAATTAATTTAAGTTTGTCATTTGTCTTTAAACAAAATTAGATCGTACGTTTACAGGAAGAAAAAGTAGCGTAATCCTACGTACAGTTTATTGTATATACATTCTGTATCTTTATATAAGAGTTCTAAATAATGATTGCAAAGAAAAATGATTGAGGAAAACCGCCGACAAGAGCTTGTCGTCAATAAAACGGGAGGAATGACGTCAGAAGTCAATTAAATCCCCTTCCCCCACTTCCGTGATCTGGGTTGTTTTGAAAATAATTGGCTACAAGTATCAGCAAATGCGAATAAAACGGGTAATCGAAGATCGACTGGCTTGTTTCAACTGAGGGAGAAAATCAATATTTCAGGAAATTCTGGTACAAATTGAGTTCATTGAGAGAAATGCCATCAGTTAGGGATTAATCCGTTTATTTCCTATTGCATATTTATTTATCCGGTTGTGGAGTGGGTCATAATCTTTATAATAAAAGAAAGTCGTGTTAGTTACACTATTTATAACTCAAGAACGGCTGAACCGATTTGGCTGAAAATTGGTGGGGGGTAGCTTAGAACCGGGAGACGGACATAGGATAGACTTTTTATCCCGGAAACCACCCTCTAAAGGGGTGAAAATAGGGGGTGAAAGTTTGTATGGGAAATTAAAAACTGATGACTGGATTTGGATGAAAATTTAGTACTAGGCTTGTATGAATTCACGTTAATATTTAATTTTTTGGAAAATCCAACGGAAAAGTAGATATTTATCAAGACCGTTCTGAGCTAACCTAACAAAAAGTACTAGGCTTGCATGCATTCACGATAGTATTCAATCATTACGTTATGCTAATAGGATTTTCGATAAGGCAGACAGAGGTAGGTAGGTAGGTAGGTAGGTAGGTTGCCTTCTAAACATATTTTTGTTATTTCGAATTTTAGAATACCTACGTATTGCATTACTTAAACTTATTGTGTGTTTAGTTCAGTCGATTTTAGGAAAAATATGCAATAACCTGAATAAATCGGCCAAGTGCGAGTCCAACTCGTACACGAAGGGTTTTTAACCGTATTAAACTCGAGCAAAAACGCCGAAATAAACACTTTTCTTGTATTTTAATAATTAAAGGGGGTACTAACTTTATTTAAATGTTGTTATGGTTATAACGGCGATAGAAATACAAATCTGTGAAAATTCCAACTGTCTACCTATTAAAGTTCATGAGATACAGCCCGCTGACAGACAGACGGACTGACGGACAGCGGAGGGTTAGTAATAGGGTTCCATTTGCCACCCTTCAGGTACGGAACCCTAAAAATAGCCAAAATATTATGCTAATGCTTATGCACATTTGCATTTACATAAAATCCGATCTCTAGTCATTACTATTACAAGCAATTAAGAACTTGGAGAAGTAATTCTCTGCTTATCGATGGAAGTAGAGCAACGACGAAGAGCAGCGTCTTTCACTAATATAATGACATAACCACACAACAGTGACGAATCCAACTGTCAACAGGACAATCATTTAGGGAAATTTTGCCTTTGTACGTTCCATTTTCGGCAGATGTTAATGAGCTGATATGAAAAAACCAAAACGTAAAGTGTCTTGACGAGACGCTTGCAGATACATTACTATAATACTCGTATAATTCCATAATAATGTAGGACTTCTGCTGAAAATAAGCAATTTTTTATGAAACAATCACAATCCGAAGGGTTTTGAAAGAAATTCCCAATCCATTGCTTCGTATGTTTTAAAAATTCGTCTGCCCGACAACATCACTAACGCAATGAACGCTGTTGAACTGTCACAATGAGCCAATCTATCTATATAAATAAAAATCAATTGTTGTTCGTTTGTCTCGCTAAAATTCGAGAACGGCTAGGCCAATTGAGCTGATTTTGGTTTTGAAATGTTTGTCATAGACCAGGGAAGGTTTAAACGGTGAGAAAATTAGGGTAGGTAGGGTAGGTAGGGTAGGTAGGGTAGGTAGGGTAGGTAGGGTAGGTAGGGTAGGCAGGGTAGGCAGGGTAGGCAGGGTAGGCAGGGTAGGTAGGGTAGGCAGGGTAGGCAGGGTAGGGAGGGTAGGCAGGGTAGGTAGGGTAGGTAGGGTAGGCAGGGTAGGTAGGTGTTGTAAATGAAAGACGGGTTGACCAAGACTGGTTTTATTAAGTACAGATAAAGTATTATTCCAATGACAAGAGATATCTGTCAGAACCTATTTACTTAATATACGACATGCCCTCTTTTTTTTTTTTTTTTTTTTTTTTTTTTTTTTTTTTTTTTTTTTTACCATAACTTAACACACATTACATAACATATCTAATATATCTTAGTGCAAATTTAGGTGAACATAGGTAGATATTTTATTATTATTATTGTATAGTGATCCCTAAGATTATTTTTTTTTTTAGTAAATAGCTTTCAATTTTTTGTCGTGCTAGTATTGCCGCCGGTCTGCGAATGCGCTGAATTGGCGAGCCTTGTGGTGGAATGGGAGTGACACAATCATCGCTTGTCCCGGGGCTGTCATCGCTACCACTTTTGGGACTACTCCAAATCTCATCATCGCTCATCTGTTCATGAGATGAGCCGGGGGTTACATTGCCATCGGTTGGCAGCGTAAGAAGATGCCGTCGGTTTCGCCTGAATCGCCTACCCGTATTGTCTACGACAAAATAAGAACGAGGCTGAGCCGCGCGGCCTACAATTCGTGCAGATTTGCGTTTGCCGTCGTCAGTAACAAGCACCGTTTGACCGGTCGATAACATTGGTAGCGGTTTCGCTCGCCTATCAAAGACAAAGACAAAGACAAAGACAAAGACATTTATTCGTCGGATATGGTACGTACAAGTTGGTTAGGTATAATATGTTCAAGACACATCCGCCGCTAAAAGCGGCATACGAATATTTACATTTAAATGGTCATAAAAACCTAACTTATTACTACATAAACTCTATTAACATATTATATTATCATAATACGTCTTATCGGCCTGCTGTTTACGTAACATCTCTTTGTAATCAGTCTCATTATTTCGACTTGGCTTTAACTTTTCAGCGTGCGACGGTAACCTAGTATTGAGTCGCCGCCCCATTAATAGTTCCGAAGGTGAACTGATTCCATTACGTGGCGTAGCTCGATAGTTTAATAGCCCTAAGTAGAAGTCTGTCCCCGAATTTATGGACTTGATCAAAATATTTTTAATTATCTGAACACTCCTTTCACTTTGCCCATTTGATTGAGCATAGTTTGGCGAACTAGTTGTGTGCTCAATGTCCCACTCTGAGCAAAAGTTATCAAACTCTTTTGATGCGTAAGCCGGACCGTTATCAGACACCAACTCCTGCGGGATCCCGTGTCTCGCGAATTGATCTCGCATGGCAGTCACTACCGCCTTCGTGCCAATGTTTGTTAACGGATTTACTTCTATGAAATTAGAAAAGTAGTCTACTAGTATTAAAAAATACTTTCCTGCATACTGAAAAATGTCTGAGCCCACTTTGGCCCACGGCAAGGGCGGTATGTGATGTGGCATAAGTGGCTCTCGTGCAGGGTGGTGCGCACGCTCGACGCATGCATGACACCGGCGCACCATCTCCTCCACGTCACGTGACATGCCCGGCCAGAACATCACCTCGCGAGCGTGACGCTTACACCTGTCTATGCCCATGTGGCCGTCGTGTAACCTACTCAGCATTTCCGACCGAACACTTTTCGGTATATAAACTAGATTATCTCTAAATATGATTCCATCGATGAAACCAAAGCTACCTCTATACGACCACTGACCTCTCACTCGTTCGTCAACTGAATATTTATTCAGCGGCCATCCTCCTTGTATATATTTTATAAGCAATTGACATTCTATATCATCTTTCATGGCGTTTTTTATAAGTTTTATTTTGTTGGCACTGAAACGTATGTTTTCTATCAGAAAACACGATTGTTCTTCTACTTCCTCACATACTTTTTCTGACATAAGTTCGGGTAATGCCGCTCGCGATAAAGCGTCTGCCACGTACATGTACTTTCCTGGCTTATATATGACGGTAAAATCATAGCCTTGTATGCGTAGCATCATGCGTTGGAGACGCGTGGGGATTGAATCTAGCGGTTTTTTAAACAACGCCTCCAACGGCTTATGATCGGATTCCACAGTGACGTCATGGCGTCCATAGACGTACTGATGAAACCGTTCGAGAGCGTAGACAATCGCGAGCAGTTCCTTCTCTATCTGCGCATACCTGGTCTGGGTGTCAGTGAGCGTGGCGGAGGCGAATTCGATCGGGCGGCCCCCTTGCAACAGCACGGCGCCCAGCGCGCGAGCGCTCGCGTCCACCGACAGCAGCACGGGCTCGCGCGCCGAGTACAGCGCCAGCACGGGTGCCGCGCATACCGCGCGCTTCAACTGCGCCGCTGCCGACTCCTGCGGCGAGTCCCATACCCACTCGCTATCTTTTTTCAAGAGATTGCGGAGAGGAAGTGCTATCTCTGAATAATTGGGAATAAATTTGGATAGGTAATTTATCATGCCCAAAAATCTCTCAAGCGCTGGCCTGTCTTCCGGAGCTGGCATTTCCTCTATCGCTTTTATTTTGTTTCTATCTATGGCCATGCCCTCCGCGCTAAAAACGTGGCCTAAGTAACTCACCTGTCTCACTTGAAACTCACATTTAGCTTCATTAAATTTTATACCTGCTTCTCGCGCCCTATCTAGCAATCGCTTCAGACGCTCATCGTGCTGGACTTTGCTGGAGCCCCAGCAGATCACGTCATCGATGAATGAGTCGACTCCCTCCAGGTCTTCAAGTATCTGTCGAATTTTATGATGGAAAACCTCTGAAGCGCAGTTGATTCCATACGGTAAACGCAAAAATTGGTATCTACCGAACGGCGTCCCGAAGGTACAAAGGTCAGCACTGGCATCGTCAATTTCTACCATCCAGAACCCACAACGAGCATCTAACTTACTAAAATATTGGGCCCCCTGGAGCTTAGTTGCGATCTCCGTCAGCGTCGGCAGTGGGTAGTGCGCACGCCGCACGACGCGGTTCAGCGGCCGCGGGTCGAGGCACACGCGGATGGTGCCGTCCTTCTTAGCCGCTACTACGATACCGTTCACCCATTGTGTCGGGTGAGCCACCTTACGGATCACTCCCATTTTCTCCATGCGCACCAATTCTTGCGATAACTTGTCACGAACACCTATGGGTATTTTTCTAACTGGACAGATTGACGGCTGGGCGCACTGATCTATTACAATGGTATATTTACCGGGTAATTTACCTAAACCTTGAAACAAGTCTGCATAGGAATCTAGGTTGAGGGACAATATACGTTTCACCATTCCCAGCTCTTCACAAGCATATCTACCTAACACACTTTGGCAATCGAAGTCGGCAATAATGAAACGTAACGTATACTCAATGTTTTTATAAGTACATTTTAGATAACAATAACCAGCTATCGGTATATAATTGCCACAAAATGATTGTGCCCTCGTGTTATCTGAACTTATAATTTCGTTTGGCAGCCCTAGTCCCTGAAATGTTCTAAGTGAAATTACATTTAAATCTGATCCAGAATCTAACTTAAAACTTTCAGTTGCCCCGGTACATTTAAAAATCAAAGTTTCATACCATTTAGAGTCCTTACGATCCATCTTCCCCGATAGCAAAGAAATATAGTACAACCCGTCGTCATCCTCACTGCCAATCACGTCAGCGTCAGGCTTGACACCGGCGTTGATTTGTAACACTCGCCTACGCAATTTCGGACACATGTTCTTAAAATGTCCTCTTTCATTGCACCAGAAGCACATTGCATTTTTAGCCGCGCATTTATAGCTATCACAACTACCTATACCACACGCAGCACATAACACTTTTCCAGGCACACCTTGCTGAGCGGGCGCGCCACCCATTCCGGCCGCCGCACCACGCTGCGGCTGGCACGCACCGGCCCCGCGGCTGCGTCCTCGCCAGGTCGTTACCGCCGCGCCGGCGCCGGCTCGCGCTGCTACCCTGCTCGTGCCCGCGCGGTACGCACCACGCGCGTACATCGCGTCCACTGCTACCATCTGAGTCTTGGAGCCCTCTATCTGCATCTGTTCCTCCGTGGACATCTCGTTAGCTTGACAGACTTTTACTGCTTTTGCCAGAGTGAGATCGTCTGCCCGGAGTAGTCGATCGCGCAGCTTGCTGTCTCGAACCCCACACACGATCCTGTCTCGCACCAGGCCCTCTTCTAGATGCTCGAACTCGCATCGCTGAGTGAGAAGTTTAAGGGCCGTTACATAGTCGTCTATAGATTCACCTTCTTCCTGGTTTCTTGTGAAAAACTTGAATCGAGCCATCGTAGTGTTTTGTTTCGTTCCAAAATGTTCATTGTATTTGAGCACGAGCGTATCAAGGCATTCTTTGTTTTCGTCTTTGGTGAATTTAAAAGTTGTATACACGTCGTACCCCTCCGATCCGACTAAATTCACCAATAAACTTGCTTTGACATCAGTCGTTTCTTTGTGGACACCAGACGCTTTTAGAAACACGTTGAATTGCTTCAGCCATTTTTGCCACGCTTCGGCCCGACTAGCCGGCCCACCTTCCAGACACAATTCCGCCGGAGGCCGTGCGTGTTCCATTCTTTTCAGTTGCTTACAATAATCACTATCACTTTTATTGTCTTTTTGAGCTTAAACCGGGATTAATGGGTGTTAATTTAAATTAATTATTCAGCACCGCTGTCACCATGTTGTAAATGAAAGACGGGTTGACCAAGACTGGTTTTATTAAGTACAGATAAAGTATTATTCCAATGACAAGAGATATCTGTCAGAACCTATTTACTTAATATACGACAGTAGGGTAGGTAGGGTAGGTAGGGTAGGTAGGGTAGGTAGGGTAGGTAGGGTAGGTAGGGTAGGTAGGGTAGGTAGGGTAGGTAGGGTAGGTAGGGTAGGTAGGGTAGGTAGGGTAGGTAGGGTAGGTAGGGTAGGTAGGGTAGGTAGGGTAGGTAGGGTAGGTAGGGTAGGTAGGGTAGGTATGGTAGGTAGGGTAGGTAGGGTAGGTAGGGTAGGTAGGGTAGGTAGGGTAGGTAGGGTAGGTAGGGTAGGTAGGGTAGGTAGGGTAGGTAGGGTAGGTAGGGTAGGTAGGGTAGGTAGGGTAGGTAGGGTAGGTAGGGTAGGTAGGGTAGGTAGGGTAGGTAGGGTAGGTAGGGTAGATAGGGTAGGTAGGGTAGGTAGGGTAGGTAGGGTAGGTAGGGTAGGTAGGGTAGGTAGGGTAGGTAGGGTAGGTAGGGTAGGTAGGGTAGGTAGGGTAGGTAGGGTAGGTAGGGTTAGTACGGTAGGGGAAGTAGGCTAAGTAGGTTAGGTAGGGTACGTAAGTTAGCCAGGGTAGCTAGGGTAGGTAGGGTTAGTACGGTAGGGGAAGTAGGCTAAGTAGGTTAGGTAGGGTACGTATTTTGAAATCCGCACGTTTTCTAACTAAACTAGACGAGATAGTTTAAATCTCATTTTCGTCCGTTTTCCCGGAATGCCTTGGCCCGCCTCTGGTATTGTGGGATCCTGTCACCTTTCGAACTTACTGTTTTTCTGAGAACGGTTTTGTTTTTGTCTTTGATCTAGCGACTCCGCTAAACTCACTACCCACGGGCAATATTTCTCAGTAGTCAGACAGCTTTGAGCATCCTCTGGCGTCCTGTGCGTCTTTTGCGTCTTTTGTCAGTTGCCACTGCCGGGACAGAGGCCGCCTCTCTTAAGTTAACACGTTCTGTGCCAGGAGCCATCCTGGAGGGATCACCTAGTCGCATATGGGCTGCCGGGAGCTCTCGCGGAGGGCTTATTTTAAATGTTTCCTTAGCTAATACAGTATTATAAACTGTGATAATAAAATCTGATGTATATTTTAGCAAGATTTATAAGTAGGTACCTATATGCGTTGGTTTTAAAATCCAAGCACATTTTTTTTTTGTTTTGTTCTTGGTGTCAAATATTCACTAATATTCACAAAAGACGCCCTTTTTTTTTTGAGGGTGGGAAATTATCAAAAAACTTCTCTCGCTCTGGGCGGAGTGGGAGGGTGTGTCAGACTTTTACTGACTAAAACCCACCCGTGTTCCTTCCGTTGCTCGTGTGCCGGGGCCGCGATATCCCTTTCGGAAAAAACTCGCAACCCCGGCAGGCATTGGTCCTTACAGACCTCGTCAGTTGCTGCTGACATCTCTTTGAGGCGCGCGTGGGACACAACGCGCCGTCGACCCGGGCCTGGTCCTAATCGGACGGCGAGCTACCCATTGCTCACCGTCCGCAAGCCCGCGCCTACGGTGGCTGGAAGTCGGCTCGCGACTCCCGACGCCCGGGGCGTCTCCTGCGGCGACTAGGGTCGCGAGGGCGCGCATCTTGCCTCTCCCTCGCGCGCTCCGCCTCCTCCTTCGCAAGCATTACTGCTTCGCAGAAGGAAGTGACGGCCTCCCATGCACTCTCGCTCCGGACCATGGCCCGAACGAGGGCCGGACATGAGAGATCGCCGCCGCCGATCGCCTCCGTGAGGACAAGGCGGTGCTCTGCCCAAGCAGGGCAGACCTCCACCGTATGCTCCACCGTGTCCTCCGGGCGATCCACACAATGGTGACACCCGGGCGTTTCCTCCCGCCTTATTCGGAACAGGAACCTCCCGAAACAGCCGTGTCCAACGAGGACCTGCGTCAGGCGGAATGTGAGGACGCCGTGGCGCCTCTCTAGGCACTCCTCAAAGAGGGGACTTATCGAAATTTACATATCAAAATTGTGGCGTGCCCAGCTACAAGACGCCCTGAAAACACTATTTTAGTTCGTTTTACAGACACGGTTTTAAACCTAATGCCGTTGAACGTTCGCGATGGTTACATAACTTTAGCGCAAACGTAATGCCGGCAACCCTCTCGGAGGGTTCACTTCCAATATGTATGGCGGCATGGCGTATGAGTTTTATGAAAATGGGTGGAGTCAAAAGTGTAGAAGGATTTAATTAAGTACATATAATACATTAATTGACTTGTTTTAAAATGTAATGTAAACAACTTCAGTACCTTGTGTAGTAAAATTAATAGATACTCCGAAAACAAAAGAGTAAAGTCACCCTCCTGTAAAGAAGGGTTGTCACTTTTTTGTCAAACGATTGTATTTTATTACTTCTACTTTGAAATAGATAACAGCACTGAAAATGTCATTTATTACAGGGGCAGTACTATGACGTGTTAAAGCCATAATTGTTCCAGTGTCAGAAAGAGATGGAGCTATATGGGACGAATACACCTATCCCTTTTACACAATGAAACAATGATAGCTTTAACCTTTAATCAAACGGAAAGCTTTTAGAGAGATAAATAAAAACTGAGATTTGTTTATAGGTAAGTTTTGTCTGTAGATTTCATAAATTTTGATAAAATTGAAATAACGGTGGGAAATAATTTCCCGTTATTTGTTACTGCATATCAAAATATTATCAAGCGGGAAAATAATTCCCATTATTTTGTTATTTTAGACTAAGTGGGAAATAATTTCCCAGTATTTGATTAAGGGTTAACACGTTAGTATGGCCCCAGGTCGACATAAAAGAGTCTGACGTAGTGACATTCGAACTAAATATTTTAAATAATGCAGAAATACTTAATTATGATGATGGCTCTACTTTAATAACTGCTAGTAGGTTTTGATTTGAGTCATCCACAATCAGCGTTTTTTGTTGCATATTCATTTCCCTTTCGAAGTGTCCTAAGTGCGATAGTGGCGCCCTCATTTTATCCAATTTTTTTTTTGTTATGCTATAAGTCAGAACTCTTATACCTAATTTAGGTTAGGTAGAAGTGATCTTTTTAGACTGAAACCTTCTAGATTTAACTAGAATTTGAATTATTGAATAGGTAAAGAAACAGTTAAGAGAAATATGAAATCCCGTACGCCCAAAAAACTCGATAAAAAACATAATCCTTTATTCCTTCAAAGATTTTCCAGAGATCGCTCCCGTTCTCAGAAACCAGACACTTTTAATAACATCCCGTCAACATTTTCCAACTACCCACATATTACATTAAGTAAGGTATCAACCCTAACTAGAGGTGCCACCCGACGCGGCAATTATGCAAACTGCGCCCGTCTGCGCTCGCTTATTTGTAGTGTTTTCCCCGGCGAATAGAGGTGGGACATATCGATGGATAATTGAGACGTAATTGATTTTGGATTGGTTAACATGGTTATGTCCATCGTGTGGCAGGGATGTGGACGGCGGGAACCGTTTTTTTTTAAATGTTATTGGAATTATTCATGACACAGGAAAATGTACGTGGATATTAGTAATATGCAAACAAATGGTAATAGCAATTGAAATCAATCTTCTATGCAAGTTATTGTAGCGGGCGTACCCCAAGGATCGATTTTGGGGCCTATTTTGTTTGTATTATTTACAAATGATTTAATTAATTACATTACTTCAATATTTCCCGACACACAGCTGACAGTTTTTGCAGATGACACCAACGCAATAGTTGAAGCTAATGACATACAGGAGCTGTCTGCTAAGGTTAATGCAGTGTTGACAGATTTTAATTCTTGGTTTGAAAGTAACAAGCTTATAATTAACACTGAAAAAACCAAAATAATGTTATTTAGTACAACAGCTCGTAATAAAGAAAACATGACGATCACACTTAATAAAGTTAAAATGGACATAGTTAATGAGGTAAAGTTTCTAGGGGTATACATTGACAAATATTAAAATTGGAAAAGGGAATTGCAAGCCATTGATTCGTCTATTTCCTCAGCGTGTTATGCCTTACGCAGTCTTATGGATGAAATAGACATAAAACACCTTAAAATGGTATACTATGCTCTAATAGAATCAAGGTTGAGATATAGTGTTCAGTTTTGGAGGAATAGTTTTAAATATAATTGCCAGAGAGGCTTTGTACTCCAAAAGAGAGCCATACGAACCATGGCCCGGATATCACAAATAGAGAGCTGTCGGCCACACTTTATAAATTTAAGAATTCTTACTGTGCCCAGCCTCTATGTTTTAGTATTGTTGGTGAATTAAAAAAAAAGGTATTTTTTTTAATTCACCAACAATACTAAAACAGATGAGGCATAATTATGAAACAGATGAGGAGAGACAGTTGAGGGAAAGTACGCGTAGGAAAGATTTTAAAAGCAAAATAATACCCCAACTTAGGATTGTTCAACATAGTCCTAATATCAAGCAGTGTGGATTTTTAACAGGTTGCCATTGGACTTAAAAACCATAATTTATAAAAGCTCTTTTAAGTCAAGAGTCAGAGCGTTCCTATTGGAGAAATGTCTGTATTCAATAGACGATGACATATCCACGTTTAAAACATAAATAACAATTATATTAGTTAATTCAGAGACTGGGTCATATTTGTATTGAATTGAATTTTAAATTGTATTGAATGTTTAATTTGTAATGTATTTTTTTCTATAATTTATTGTATCATGAATGTGTTAGTTCTATAGTTTTTATGAAGTGTTTTTTTTATGTATTTCAAACACAATGTGAATTGTTCATGAATAAAATTGAATTGAATTGAATTTATG
Source organism: Agrochola lota (assembly GCA_947364205.1). Taxonomy (NCBI): domain Eukaryota; kingdom Metazoa; phylum Arthropoda; class Insecta; order Lepidoptera; family Noctuidae; genus Agrochola; species Agrochola lota. Next base: position 14,249,503 of record OX376244.1, on the reverse strand, counting down.
AATGGCGTTTGGATTAATAATGTTATGAATGTGTACAGCTGCTGTTTTGTTTCTGATAATAGCTTTAATCTAGCTAATATAAGACTTGTGGTGAAAATGGATTGATTTGTGTTAAAAATAGGTTTAATTTATTCGGCAAGCGTGATAATAATAGGTATTATTAATTATGGCGCAGGAATAATGATGTGAAAAATAGGTAGGTATGTTTGTCATTATCACCATATCTACTGATTAAAATTTATGTTATAATTTTACAATATTAATTTTATTAAAAAAAAAAAAAAATAACAACAGAATACTTAAATAATTATAAATTAAGTAAATTTATTCGTGGATTAGCAAATAAACAGATTCCTCTAAATGAACTAAAATACCGCCAAATTATTTAAGTTTCAATAGTTTTTGGGTAATGAGAATTTGTTAATGTATATTATTATTTAAATACATAGTTATTTCATAAATAAGTAAGTAGTTATGGCTTTTTTCTGGGCAGCTTGTAGGTTTTGCTGATTTGTCACGGCTATTTTTCAGTGTAGGTAAACGACTTAAATCAGTCAAAAAAATGGCCAAAACTTAAGCAAAGAACCAAAATAGACGATAGTTTTCTGTAATCTTCTTACGTAATGTCCGATCTGATAGAATATTGTACTTACCAACTTACATTTAGGTAACTGAATTCTCTCAAACGAGGCATCAATCTTATCTATGTAATCAAATAAAACTCTATATCGATACTCCAGCAATTATTCTCCAAGAAAAATCTACATAGTCCCACCTCTAGCACTCTCATCATCGATGCGTCTATAGCGGGAGCGTCGCATCGGAATCGTCTGCTTTTGCCCTTCACTATCGAGCTTATCGACAACCTTATTAAAGAACACTGTTTTTGTTTTTCACAGAACAGCTTATTAAATACTTTAAAGTTTCATCGGTAAATGGGATGTTTTTTTTTACTCTGTGGTGGGGATTTTTCAGTATTTTGTGGGTAGTAAGTACTTTTAGGATTAGATAAGTATCGGAATTCGTTTTAAAGCTTGGTGCAGACTGGCGGAACGCGACACCGGTCATTCTACTACCGTGAAGTTTTCTTAGAAATTGTTTTATTAGAGTCGCGTCGCGCCTGTTCGCACGAGGCTTAAAGTGACTAATTCAAGAATGTTTATCCAAATAATTGGCAAAGTCGCAAATACCTGCCAAATATTTACCTGTTTTGATTAATTTGGCAATATTACTGTTTGGTAATACTTATTATATGGGTAACTAGTGAACTTTAATATTAACAATGAATAGGGATGATGCCTGGGTAGTAAAAATGAAATTCTAACTAGTCCGTCAGTCAGATAATAAAATAACATTAGACACGTATTTTTTGCTTTATCATATTAATAAAAAAAATACTTAAATAAAACGCGTTTTAAGTTGGGGAGTGGGGGTTGCTACGTCACTAGTACGTATAAAATCTACATACTCGTGACGTCATGGCACATTTTACATCAGTGTATCGCCGTAATCATTAGATTACGTAAAAAAATAAAAAATACGTCATGACTGTGACAAGAAGGCTTCCACTCAGCATGATGCTGTGCTATGGAGATCCACTGCACAGCGCTGATTTTCAGTGGTCACCCGAAAAAGACAAAATATATATACAATGAATTATTGCATATCATAATCAATATTTTAGTTCACTAGTTAGCCATATTTATTATTTCCATACAGTAATATCGCCAAATTAATCAAAACAGAAATATTTAACAGCTATTTGCGACGTTGCCGTGTTGCCCACTTTCACTTAAGAACCTTGTGGAAAAGTTCATATTTAAGAGGGTTTATCCTCAAAGTTGGCACCGTCGCAAATAACTGTCAAATATTTACCTGTTTTGATTCTTATAGCAATATTACTGAATAGAAATAAGAAATGTGGCTAACTAAAGAACTAGAATATTAATAATGAATTGCAATTATAACATTGAATTTGATGTTGTTTCACTGTTGTTGCTCTCTTTTAAAAATTCTTTTTACCTTTAATGTGGTATAGTAATTTATTTTTTTATTTTTAGATGCATCGTCTTCACATATAATAATGTAACTAATGTACTAACATATACAAAATATTGTAAAACATTTTAAAAGAGTAACGGTGGAGTTTCTTGCCCATTCTTCTCCATACGAAAACTACCTTTTGAAAGGGGGGACTAGAATCAATTCAATTTTTTTGTAATTTTTGACGTTCAAAAGTGCCTTGCAAGGGCCTATTTGAAATAAATGATTTGACTTTGACTTTGTTCCCTTCCCTTTTTAGATGAAAAAAACGCATTTGGAAAGTTTCCAAATAGTGTTTTTACATCTAAAACTAAACATTCGGTGTTACGATATTAATTATTGCATTTCATAATCAATATTCTAGTTCGCTAGTTAGCCACATTTTTATTTCCACACAGTAATATAGCCAAATTATTCAAAACAGTGAAATATTTGACATCTATTTGCGACGTTGCCCACCTTCAGAATAAACGCTCTTAACAAATCTAACTTAGAGAGATTTATCAATGATTGTAATGATTATAATTCTGTAAATAAGATACTACTCTTACATACCTGTTATAGTCGCGAATCATATTTCGATCAATATACAACCTGATACTGACCTGCAAATTGCAAAAAACCTTAGAATATTTGAATGACGCGGGCTGCAACTGCAGATTCACCATAAGCAATATTATTGCTACGAACTGCTTGGTAAAACCGTTTGGTGATATTCATTATCTCAACTGCAAACCCGTCAGTACTGCAGTATAACAGACCTTGTAGCTGTAATTTTGTGAACTATGCTTTTTTTTGCTGTATAGTTATCATCATTATTGTTGTTGGTTGTCATGTGTGGATACGCTTTGGGTGATAATCGGGTCGAAACCTATTATGTGAACCTAGTGATTACTGTGATTATTCCCTGTTGTAGTTGCCTGGTGAATAAATAAATAATATATGCTTTAAAGAAACACATATTTTATCAAATTATTATTACATTTGCCAATTTTTTTTTTCTTTTTTTCTTTTCGCCATGTGCTAATTGCTTATTTTAGAGTTGTGTTACATAACATATATCGAAAGTTAATTTTTAGGGTTCCGTAGTAAACAAGGAACCCTTATAGTTTCGCCATGTCCGTCTGTCTGTCTGTCTGTAGGTCTGTCCGTCTGTCTGTCCGCGGCTTACATAGCTCAGAGACGGTTTGTACTAGAAAGCTGTAATTTGGCATATGTATACATATTAATCATGCTGACAAAGTGGTAAAATAAAATCAAGAAACATATTTTTTTTTAGGGTACCTCCCCTACACGTAAAGTGGGGGTTTTTTTTTTCTCATCTACCCCATGTTGTGGGGTATCGTTAGAAAGGTCTTTCAAAAATATATGAGTTTGTTAAAACCATTTTTGGATATAGGGATCTGTTTGCGAAATATTAAGCTTTTAACTGAATTTTTTTGTTAGAGTCAAATGTCCCCCCCCCCTTCTAGCTAAATGGTTGTTCTTGGACTTGTGATTTTTTTTTATTAGATTCTTCTAACTAGGTACAGCCCGACCGTTGAGATAATGCGTTCCTGACACCTGTCAGTTGCACAATATTTTATTTTCTAGTATTAATATGGATCAAATTTCGCAATACACATATTCGGAAACTGACAGGTGTCAAGAACACATTCTCTCGACGGCTAGACTATAATTACTTATGTTAATCAATCCTTAGTTGCGCTTTCTTAAGTCAAAAAGTTGCTTTTGTCATCTACATCTACACTACTATTAAAAAGAGGTAACGTTTGTAAGTTTGGATGTAGGAGGTAATCTCTGGTAGGTACTGATCCGATTTCGAAAATTCTTTCACTGCCGGAAAGCTACACTATTGCCACAGTTTAATAAAGTAACAGTATTATATCTCGACATTGACCTTGAAACCTACGGCCACACTGTTACTTGTTTATTGTGCTATTGCCGAGTGCCATAGAGGGTATATGTTTTATAGTATAGTTGGCACCAACACAGGCGAAGTCGTAGGCAGAAGGTAGTCCATAAAATTATCAAAAGTCATGAAATTAACGCAGAGCTTATTAACTTTACATAAAACTACTCTTTGATGAAACAAGCTTCAATGTAAATTACCCTACAGTTCAAATTCTCAGTATCGTTAACGATCGTTACTACTGAAACTTCAGTTCCTATGAAAAACCAGGTAATGTTCGAGGAAAGTTAGCCATCGCATACGTTCCGGAATTGTGTTGATTGAAGCTTTTCAGGGCAAAAATCGTATCAATGACTGAGAAATATTTGTCATATATAAAAGGGTAAATGGAGGGGATCGAGACTAAATAATAACAGCTGCATGGGTCGACTGAAGGTTAAGCTACGCTTGCTGAGGTCGATCCGTGGATGGGTGGCCATCCATTAAATATCCAGATCCCTCTGTGCCTCGGAAAACACGTTAAGCCGTTGGTCTCGGCTGTCATTTGTAGATCTTTGACAGTCGGTACGGATAGTCAGAAGCGCAACAGTCTGACAATCAGTCTTACCAAGGGGTATCGTATTACACAGTAACTGGGTTGTGAAGGTCTTAAAGGCCGTTGCTTCATGTAAAATACTGGTATTTAGCTGCATCCGGTTAGCCTGGAATCCGACCCTAACAAAGTTGGGAGCAGACGATGTTAAGAGACGGTAAATGGATTATTTGTTTAATAGGAATATTTAATTTATGTTTAATTCGGCGCCATATCTTCTTATATTTAAAATTCTGTGTCACAATGTTAGTTAGAATACTCCGAAACGGCTTGACCGATTTTTATGAAATTTTATAAGCATTTTCAGTAGGTCTGAGAATCGGCTACTATCTATTTTTCATACCCCTAAGTGATAAGGGTTGTCCACCCCTAACATTTTTTGGAAAATTTTATTTTTTCATAATGTGGCATTAAAAATACATACAAGCCTAAATTTGTACCCTTCTACCACAAACCCCTATTTTTTAATAGCAATATTAGTACTGTAGGTAGGTAGGTATCTAGATAGATACCTATCTATCTAGATACCTATCTATCTAGATACCTATCTATCTAGATACCTAACTACCTACCTACCCTATCTATCTACCCTAACTAGTTACCTACACCTACCTAGGTAGGTAGGGTAGATAGATAGGGTAGGTAGGTAGTTTTTTCATAATGTGGCATTAAAAATACATACAAGCCTAAATTTGTACCCTTCTACCACAAACCCCTATTTTTTAATAGCAATATTAGTACTGTAGGTACCAAACTACCAACCTACCCTATCTATCTACCCTAACTAGTTACCTACACCTACCTAGGTAGGTAGGGTAGATAGATAGGGTAGGGTAGGTAGATACGTAAGTAAGTAAGTGCGCCGTAGATAAGTACTTAGTGCTACCCGTGCGAAGCCGGGGCGGGCTAGTTCTCTTATAAAAGCCAAACGAGGTCCAATCATTACTCGTATTACTAGACCATTGAATGTCTCTTTCATGTATTGGGTCATAACTCAGGCGCGACTGCGTAACATGGAGTTCGATTCCCAGATCTGGAACTGTTATTTCAGTTATTTTAAATTAGACAATTTCCACGGAAACAGCCCGGGATTTGGATTTTAGCCCAGCAAAAGTCAATAGGCCTTCGCCTATTAAGCAGGATTCTTTTCAACTGTGCGTGTACTACACAAGAATACATCACTGTTCATCCCTTCAATAATTACACGCGTGATGATATTGATTAAGGACCTGGAAACAAAATAAGAGAAAAAGGCCCTACTTCTTTATGACCGAACGGAAACTCGTTGAAAGTAAAGTAATGCCGGATAGTATCCATAAAACAGATCCCTTGAATACCTAACTCTATTTTAGTACTTTTAAATCCGCAGGCTATAATTTTCCGCGCTCTGATCTGAATGGAAATGAGGATTTATCATGAACCTACAGTACCTAGAATGTAATGGTGGTTCGGAGGTTTTAAACTTGATTCTAAGCACTAGTTTTCGAGTTCAAACCCACACATGAACGAATGCAGCTCTTACAATGTCATATAACTTAAGCGCCATAATCACTATCCCTCTTGCTGTACGTCCCGCCAAGGCCATACACGATGCACGACGAAATACGACTCTCGACGTACGTCAATTATTATTAGAATTATCCAGATTTAAAATTGTTATTATTATTTTTAACAAAAGCGTTGTCATTATCCTATTTTTTTTTCTTTATGGCAATTTTGCCAATGTTGATAATACTGGCAGTACCATGAGGTCTACTCTCTAAATCCGTAAACGAAGATATGGACCCGTAAGAAGGTAGTTGATTCGTCAAAACAAGTGTCAAATGGAATTTTTCGGACGGGAAAAAACTTATCTGGAGTAGGGGTCAACTCGTGGTGTCATTCATACTTAGTTCGGGCGCCAAACTAATCTTATGCCAGTATGTGATAAGGAGAAGGAAAAGCCCGTAATTTCGGCAGGAACTACGGATTTAGTGCTTAGGGTAGACCCCCAATCTCTCGCGTCCGGCCCTGGTTCAGGCCATGGTTCGGAGCGAGAGTGCATGGGAGGCCGTCACCTCCTCCTGCGAAACAGTTATGCTCGCGAAGGAGGAGGTGGAGCGCGAGAGGGAGATGAAGATGCGCGCCCTCGCGCCCCTAGTCGCCGCAGGAGACGCCCCGGGCGTCGGGAGTCGCGAGCCGACTTCCGGCCACCGTTGGCGCGAGCTTGCGGACGGTGAGCAACGGGTAGCTCGCTGTCCGATAAGGACCAGGCCCGGGTCGACGGCGCGTTGTGTTCCACGCGCGCCTCAAAGAGGTGTCAGCACCAACTGACGGGGTCCATAAGGGCCAATGCCTGCCAGGGTTGCGAGTTTGTCCGAAAGGGATATCGCGGCTCCGGCACACAGGCAACGGAAGGAACACGGGTGGTGCTCCGCCCAGAGCGGGAGAAGTGACTTGATAATTTACCACCCTCAAAAAAAAATTAAAATATGGCTATTATATTTTGACAGGGATTTAGAGAATTTTGGGGTAAAACCGCGACAAAAATTATTAATATTATGCATGGTTTAGGGCTATTATATTTTGACAGGGATTTAACGAAAAAACCCCCAATCTGGCAACATTAACCGCGGCCTTTCCCGGACGTACAACATGCTGGATGCGCGCGCAGTGTGTATGCTACGGTCCAGCACCGCGGCCTTGGCTGGACTTATAGCAAGATGGATGGTGAATAAGGCGCTTTACTTATGGGGGCCATACACCATATTGCCTATCGTCCAATCGGCATGACGCTGTAAGCTTGATCCAATCTGCAGTTCGTTCGTATACACGACAAAAAATCAATTAAAACTGTCCAATCGGCAGCGACGTTCAGTTGAAGCCTGGCGACCCCGATGGCGTCACCAAAGTTATTTTTCACTTTTTGTGTTTTTTTTGGAAGTCTTTTTTTTTTTGTAAAAAGTTTTTGTCTTAAAAGTCCTGAGATCCTATCCAACTACACAATATGTCAATAGGAGAAACGTGTAAGCTGCAGTCTGCTCAGTCTTCTTTTGCAGTTAGAGTTCTATGGGTAATACAAATACGCCTCTAAAGAAAGATATTACTTATGTACGTATACTGTGGCCTAAAGAGTCTTCCACTTTGCATTGGGTTATTACAGAGACACCAGAATGATACTTTGATCGACAGGCAGCCATTACAAACCAACAAACACAACACCAACCCCCTCATTAATACTCACAGCGTTTCATTCTGTATTTCTTTTACCGCACTTAGGGCAAAAGTAGAACGAGCTTAATCACCATTACATTTCGACACTGCCTACAGTATGCAAACATTTGCCAGCAATAATAATTAGCTTTAATATAATAAAACAAAAGTACTAATTCCAGTAATGCATGCCACTGTATAATGAAGAGTGAAGAAGTAGAATTTCGCACAAGTTACAGAGAGACGCAACAAAAAAAAAATCAAATGAAAAATTATTTATTCAGATAAGGCTGACCTACATAACTTTTCTAGACAGACAGTCCCCCTTTTTTTTTGAGGGTGGGGAATTATAAAATAACTTCTCCCGCTCTGGGCAGAGCGAGAGGGCGTGTCAGTCTCTTACTGACTAAAACCCACCCGTGTTCCTTCCGTTGCCTGGGTGCCGGGGCCGCGATATCCCTTTCGAGCGTTGGCCCTAAAGGACCCCGTCAGTTGGTGCTGACATCTCTTTGAGATGCGTGTTGTCCTTATCGGACGGCGAGCTACCCATCGCTCACCGTCCGCAAGCCCGCGCCTACGGTGACCGAAATTCGGCTCGCGACTCCCGACGCCCGGGGCGTCTCCTGCGGCGACTAGGGGCGCGAGAGCGCGAATCTTGCCTCTCCCTCACGTGTTCCGCCTCCTCTTTCGCAAGCATTACTGCTTCGCAGAAGGAAGTGACGGCCTCCCATGCACTCTCCCTCCGAATCATGGCCTGAACCCGGCCGGATGCGAGAGATCGCCGCCGCTGATCGCCTCCGTGAGGACACCGCGGTGCTCCGCCCAAGCCGGGCAGACCTTCACCGTATGCAGACCGACAGCCTCCTAAAACGTTTAAGGTTCCGTACCCGAAGTATACCAAACGGAACCCTTTTACTAAGCCTCCGCTGTCCGTCCATCCGTCTGTCTGTCAACGGACTGTATCTCATGAACCGTAATAGGTAAACGGTTGAAAGTTTCACAGATTGTGTATTTCTATTGCCGCTATAACAACAAATCATATTTTTTTATAAAGTTAATAATTAAAGGGGGACCCCCTTTAATTATTAACTTTATAAAAAAATATGTATCCATACAAGAAAGTGTTTTTTTCGGCTTTTTTTGCTCGATCTTAATACGGTAAGGAACCCTTCGAATGTAGTCCGACTTGCTCTTTCCGGTTTTTTTAATTTATTTTGTCATTAATGCTCTTCACCACTTTTTAATTCCTAGTATTTTGACTCTCACACCTCACACGGCTGAATGTAAATGAGACTTATGAGAATAGCTTGTCATGCCGTAAGTATGGTGATATTAAATATTAAGTATGGTGATATTAAATATTAAAATATTAGCGGGCTAACGAGGTGGTATCGAGTGTTCGAGATCGAGAGTCACGGAACAGTCGGTCGATTCTGTAAAAATATTAACGTGAAGCTTAGGTGAAGTGAGCGTGAAGTGAGCTGTCAGTCACTGCCACAGAATCGACCGGCAGGATGCTAGGGATTAAAACTATTGACAGCTCACTTCACCTAAGTTTCACGGTGATATTTTTACAGAATCATTGCGCAGGGCACGACGAACGCGATATACATGACTCGTGAAAACTGTTTTATCTACAGAAGTCAACTTCTGTTTTAATCTGTACAATATTCAAGTAACAGTTATTGTACTTTCCCATTTAAGAAATGAACTGAATCGCAGGCGTTTTGTTTCATTGTAAGTGTTTGTTTTATACAAATTCAACAGTCAACCGGGTTTCTGACAAAAGTAATAAGCGCATTTGGGTACTGTTATTTTAAGTTAAACGGACATAACTAGTGTATACAGCTTGTTTCTTCTTTCTTGTTTATTCCATATTCCAATCTTAGTTTCCAATTGAGGTTATTTCCACTTAAATAAATATCATCTTTATTCCAATTTTAATTAGGCTGATTGTAGAATAACTGGCTTGTTCAATTGAAAAAAAAAAACGAGTGAGGCTTACAGTAGTCGCATAAGATGTGTAACATTTGACATCTTGGCTGACAGTACCAACTTCTCTGAAAATGAGTTGGTACCCCATCTGATGGCCAACTCTAGCACCGCGCGTGCTCATTTGTCATATCAAATAGTGCGCGCTTCACCGGCTTCGTGTTACACACTTCCGTCCCTCTTCACGAAATCACTCCTACAGATTGCAGGAAAGCGAGAGGAAAGATGTTACACATCAAAAGTTAAAAAAATATTTTAATTTGCAGTACAATCTGACCTTTATGTGTGGCCTAATAAAGTATTTTTTTCATAAACACATATTTGTTTACATGATTGGAAACGAAAGTAAATAAATTTTGTAGAAGGCTTGGGTTTTGCACCCTAATTGCTTTACACAGTTTCAATCATAATCCGAGAGATTTGGAGGATATTTCTACGTAATTTCATAGGTTTAACAAATTCACGTGCTCAACAACGTAATTAAGGGCCAAGTCACACCGGAATGGCAGCGGCCCGCAGCGACACGGCGAGCATTTTCAGTGTGAAATAATTTTAAACTTTATCTACATACGTAAAAGACCAGTATCGCTTGAAAAGCTTGAAAAGGTAGCGAGGCCGCCCGCGTTGACGTGAGCGGCCGCGCGCCACGCGCATCTTGTCGGTGGTTCTGCCTGCGGCTGCCAGCGGCGACGTATATAATGTAGAAACTGAACTAGTCAAGAGGAGACTAGGCCCTTGGGATCTGGAGGTCACGCGAGGCCACCAGCGGCGACGCCGGGAGCCGCTGCCATTACGGTGTGACAATGAACGTGGCTGAACTGTCAAAATGAAATGAAAGAAAATACGATCAATTGTCATTTTATAATACGTGTGTTAAGCAATTACCCCGCTGGTTTCGGGGAAATAACAGACAGGCTCATCAGACGTTACAGCTTTTAACTATGTTGCTTAGTATGGGTATTGTCATCGCTTTGTTAAGGTAGAGGTATATTACTACAAGCAATTAACGATGAGTCCAAGCGGGGAGCCTTTCTAAGAACTTTCTAATGGAAACCAGGAACGCGCGCTAATTGTTTTCTCCGTTAGTCTACATGTCGCAAGCATGTGAGCTAAGAGCCCACAATAAGATGCAGATATATACCAGCGACCTTGAGTGGTTAGCGTGTTATGTAGTGAGCTCACGCAACGCGTCGTACGTCCAGCCAGTAATAGGATTCGGCCATCCAGGAGCGCTGTCCCAAATTAGATGCATTATTAATTTATTATACATAAAACAACAGGTATTTTAATAAAACATGTATACTAAAAGATCAATAATTAATTATCTTTAAAATGGGAAGGTGTCAGAAAAATCCGCTTGATGGTATTTGCGTGATTGTCAGTTTTTTGTCCGCGTTAGACATAACTTTACAAATTAATTTCACTATGTAAGTAATATAAACATAATCAAAAATATTCATATATTAAGTTATTAAGGAAAATGCTCTAATTTAAAATATATTTTTAAAATCAATAAAACTACTCGTTTAGACGCGATCTTCAGTATAAAATCATTAAAAGTCAGTCGTCGCATCGGGGCGCAGACAGCTCATTTCAATACAAAGAAGCGAGGTGCGACCCATAAGTAGTCAGCGATAGTACTGTACATTAACAGTAGCAATGGCTTTCTTTTCTTCAGTTCAACAACATTCATTGCGTTATTTACATTGTTGAGCAGACAAATTTTTTGAACGTATGAAGCAATGGATTAGCAATATCTTTCAAAATCATTCAGATTGTGATTGATAGAGTGTTACGCATACGCATACGTGTAGGTCAGTGATGTGGGAGGATTTTTGCAAGGCGTCAGCCTAAAGTAGGACATTCACGATCAATATAATTTGAAAATCATTACTTAATTAGTAAGTCATTGCAATTTAGGTAACTTTTATCTCATTGTATCATCATTATTTTGCCCTTATCCTTGGTAATCCTAACTATTAAAACTATAAACGCGAAAGTGAATTTGTTTGTTTGTTTGTTAAGCTTTCACGCTAAAACGGCTGAACGGATTTGGATCAAATTTCGCAGATGGGTAGAACATGACTTGGGTTAGGCCATAGCCTTATGAAGCCGGTGAAAGGGAGCTCGTAGTTTGTCCTTATTTCTAGTGTTAACATTGTGAAAATAACTGTTTTTAGTGTATGTATAAGTGTATATTTTGCCTAATATATAAGATGTTGGCGAAGATGAATTGAGATGCCACCGTGACGATACCAATATCTTTGAAAAAATCTCTCAGAGAAACTCGTGCACCTAGCTGGTAAATAGCTCGAACAGCTCGTTTTTGAAGGACAAATATATTTTGAATATCAGCAGCTTTGCCCCACAGCAGAAGACCGACCGACCTTGCGATGAAGGGTGTGCGTACTTTCGACAGCGGATCGTCTATTTTCGAAATGAAAAATGGCTTCGACGGTAAAGTGCATATCGTGCAATATTGTATTATACGAGTTGTTAGCACATGTGCAAAATAAAATATCAGTCATTGATGAAGAAAACTTTTAAAAGCCGACACACATATTCTGGTCAAACTGTTTGACCAGAATATGTGTATCGGCTTTTAAAAGTGAAGAAATAAAAACGATCGAAATCGTTACTTTTGTAATCGCTGCCGGCGGGTAAGCGAAAAATCTTGCGTAAAAGGCAACGGAAAGAAAACAGAGACGTTGAGGATATGATATATCTCTTTTCAAGGGAACTGATCCGGAGGTGATGCCGGTGTTTGTAGCCCGTGATTTATGATATATATATTGATTTAAGTACTTAGGCCACCTAGTGACACCTACACTGAAAGATGATACGGACATTGAACGGAAGCGGAGGGCGCTGTCAGTCAGAGCGAACATGGTAATCCGTAAGTTTGCCAGGTGTACGACTGAGGTTAAAATAACTCTTTTTAGAGCATACTGCACTACAATGTACACCTGCAGTCTGTGGTCTGACTACACGCAAAAATCGTACAGTGCTCTTCGACCAGAGCACAACGCGTTCAGGATGATGTTGGGGCTCCCCCGCTATTGCAGTGCATCGACGATGTTTGCGGTAGTGATGGGCGTTGAATTAACGAACTAGTTGAATCAACCGTTAATCTCCTGTCAACGTATTAACGTTAACTGTTTATGAACCAACTAGTTGAATTCGTCAACGACGTTTATGAGAACGCAAACGCAACGAACTGAGCAAATTAAAAAACCTTCTGTTGAAAATGACATCAGACATTGCAAGCGACGGTCATGTCATAGAATTTGAACTCTAAGTAACACATGAAAGAGTGAATTTTTGAAAAAGTATGACGATATGGGTGGACCGGCGCGCGCTGGTGCCGCTTGAGAGAAACCGGTTCATAATGGTTTGACAATTAAATGTTTCATAATTTAGTCAAAATGTTTCAAAATTAGCATTATATCAGGTCAGTAGATGTAGCTCAGAGACTTGTTCAACTCGTTGAACGTCGCGGCGTTGAATAAAAACCGTTGAATGATCAGTTCAGTTGACATTAGTGCACGTTAACTCGCTGATGAATTTAACTGATCTTTGATCAACTAGTTGACGAACGTAAATCAACGTTGACGTTTCGTTAACGGAAAAACCTTCAACGACCCATCGCTAGTTTGCGGAAGCCCGCGTTGATTGTTTTTACGCAACAATGCACAAGCGAAGTACTTCGCTGGTGCAGCGCGTGCGAGGGAGCGCCAACTGCATGCTGGCCGCACTCGCGGGAAGGCTGGATTGTGCCATTATAACTCACTGCCGTAAGCGGCACGTGGCGCGCTTGGAGGTATACAATTTATTTTTCCAAGCGTGTTACGTGTCGCTTTCTTTCCTTCTTTCTTTGGCAAACAGTGATATGGGAATTAAATTGTTTTTTTAAAATTAAATGCAAATTTTTTAATGAATTTTGATTGTAATTGTAATTTTAATTTTAATTTTATTTGTAAATGTTATGCATACCTATATTGTTATTATGAGTCTATGTTACTTGAATAAATGATTTGAAATTAAATATAGTATTATCTATCAGAAGCAGGCTTATTAAAAAAATACGCACAACCAATCAACTGTATTTATTATTTTTAGCAAACATAACTTATTATAGGAAAACCTTACAAACTGATAGAATTATTGAGCAATTAATGAGCTAATCACTTGGCATCGAGAAAACACAATACTGAGATGGAGAGACGTCCGTCGCCGTTGGCTGTCGATCCAAAAAGGGACGAGTGCTCCTCGCCGTCTGCAGTTGCCGCGAACTATCCCCACTCTTCATGCAGGTGTCTTGACCACGCCCCTCGTTCCTTCCAACTTCTTCATTCTTCTAGCAATAGGATAAATTTTTTCACGGGAGTATGTTCCCGTGGGATAGTTTCCTCTACCACGCGGGCGCAAAAGCTAGTTAAGTATAAATTATAGAATGATTGCCATGAGTTTGATAAAACTCTCGGCAATTATTCCAATTTACACCTTACTTTACCGAGATGAGAGTGCAATGACTACTGATGGTTTTTGGTCGTGAATATCCTAAGAGTGCGTATGACTTATTAATGGTTTTACGTCGATCGTGAATGGGCTTTTTTTTTTTTTGAGGATGGGAAATCATCAAATGACTTCTCCCGCTCTGGACAGAGCGAGAGGGTGTGTCAGACTTTTACTGACTAAAACCCACCCGTGTTCCTTCCGTTGCCTGTGTGCCGGGGCCGCGATATCCCTTTCGGAAAAACCCGCAACCCCAGCAGGCATTGGTCTTTCGACCCCGTCGGTGGGTGCTGACATCTCTATGGGGCGCGCGTGGAACACAACGCGTCGTCGACACGGGCCCGGTCCTTATCGGACGGCGAGCTGCCCATTGCTCACCGTCCGCAAGCCCGCGCCTACGGTGGCCGGAAGTCGGCTCTCGACTCCCGACGCCCGGGGCGTCTCCTGCGGCGACTAGGGCCGCGAGGGCGTGCAGCTTGCATCTCCCTCGCGCGCTCCGCCTCCTCCTTCGCGAACATAACTGCTTCGCAGAAGGAGGTGACGGCCTCCCATGCACTCTCGCTCCGAACCATGGCCTGAAACAGGGCCGGACGCGAGAGATCGCCGCCGCCGATCGCTTCCGTGAGGACACGGCGGTGCTCCGCCCAAGCCGGGCAGACCTCCACCGTATGCTCCACCGTGTATCGTGAATGTCCTAAGATCACGATTTTTGGACAGTCAGTCACGGTACCATGTACTCGTAGTTTTCTCAATAATTATACCATAACGCAAACATCACGAGTCAAGAGTTTGTTTTGTAGTTATATTATAATTATTAATTATATCATAATTGTTAAATGAGGCTCGTAATTTGTGTAAACAGTATAAACTTAATTGTATTAATGGTAATGAAGTAATGGTTCATTCATGAGTTCAGGGGTGGGAAACATTTTGACGATCGCGTGATATTTTAATAAATATTTTATGTTTGTAATTATAGCACTTATGACCTAGGGTCATGAGGTTTATACAGCGCTATCATAAATACCTAAGCTATTTTAACAGAACCTGCTATCTAATTACGTAGGTAAAATGTTTTTGTAAACGAGTAATCTGCTTCATTTTGACAGTTTAACAACATTCATTGCGTTATATCCGTTGTTGAGCAGATTTTTTTTTCGAACTTTTCAATCAATGAACTAGCAGTCTGTTTCAAAACGATTCAGATTCTGATTGATAGTGTATTACGCAGTCGGGGTATTGATGAGGTTCTAAAAACAAAATTGTCATATAATGTTTATTTTATGTGTAAAATATACATACACTCAGTGGCACGGAATTTGGCCCAAGCGTATCATGTAGTTTATTGTCAAAATTTAACACGAAGGACATGTTTTATGTTTATTACATTATTACATTACATTACAATACATTACATTACATTAGTATAAAACAAAGTCGCTTCCCGCTGTCTGTCCCTATGTATGCTTAGATCTTTAAAACTACGCAACGGATTTTGATGCAGTTTTTTTTAATAGATAGATTGATTCAAGAGGAAGGTGTTTGTGTATAATACATTAAGTTTTTATGTCAATTGGCTGAAATATGACGATTATTGTCGAAGATGTCGGAAAAATTATGCCGACTGGGAGTTTTACTGGCGTGCGCCGCGTAAGCCGTAAGAGATACATCAAATTTATGTTTTACAGAATTGTATATCTTAAAAAGTTCAAAAATAAAGTCCGCGATAGCATATGTCTAATTTCTAAGGATGACCGTAACCATTTTTAGCTTTCAGAATTTGATAAAAATTTCATTGTTATTTCAGAAGCTATTTTGACCGGTATTTTATTTATCCTTCTCCAATAAAATATGTTATTTAAATTGGGCATTTAATTTAGATTAAAAAATGCCGTGACATCATATCATTAAAATTAATACTTTAAAAGATATCACAGATTCAAAATTACACGTGACAAAATAATTATGGTTGCCGACAACGCGGGCGCAGCGGTAGGAATCAACGACTTTTCCTCGGATATTAGGTATGATCTAACTAATACCGGTAGTACGTACCCGTGGGATATTTTCCGACATCCACGTGGGCGAAGCCGCGGGCAAAAGCTAGTGTTTTATAAAACTTAGAGGATGATCTGATACCTAAATTAAAATAACTAATTCCGAAAAAAATTAAACACTATTAAAACTTCACTATATTACAAAAATGCCAATTAACACAAACATAAGTAACACAGCTTGAGCGACTTGAGCTGAAGTTAGAGGCATTATTTTTTTATTCTGGAAGCAGAAATGAGAACATATTTAAAAAAAATAAAACAATAGACTATAAATGCACGGCCAATTTAATGTCACCTTGTCTTCTACGCGTTCCAGCAAGGAATTCAAGCAAAGTGTTAAAAACGTTAACGAAACTATTTTTTTTTGTGCTTACCATCTCAAATTAACATTAACAAACATTGTAACAATCTGCCAGTGCAAGTTGCCATACGCGTTAGTAAAATTCAGCTGTTATCGGGTTGTTTATGTTTGGGCCACATTCTGTGCCGCTGAGTGTATTATTTGCAAATTTTGTTTTTATTGGTTTTTGATTAACGAAGAAAAGAAGAAGGCAGATGTGAGTGGAAACAGAGGGAGGGGACGCCCTTGGAGGACATATGGTGACCTTATGGGTGATGTTCTTCAGAAAGGTCAAGTGCGCAGTACTCGCAACCGGTGTGTGTGTATGACCTGATGTATGGACGTAAACGAAGGAAAAGGAGTATGTAAGGATAGTAGCAGGTGGGGTTCAGTAGTTTCTGCCTACCCCCTTGAGAAGAAGGCGTGACTTTATGTATGTATAATTAACGAAAACGTCTTAAAGTTTTCCAACAAAAGTGAAATTCAATTAAAATGTTTAAAACCCCCGACACAAACATTTCCTTGTTTCTCTGTCCCACTCCATCACCAGACCCTGTTCATCATCTATTTATAACCTATTCATTGAGACCATTCCAATGAGCCCAAATTCAAATTCAAATTCAAAAGTCATTTATTCAAACTAGGCTGAGAATCAGCACTTTTCGAACGTCAATTACATAAGACAGTCCCCCAAAACGCCCACCCTTCACCACTTCCTAGTGCATGAGCTGGGAAGAAGAAGTGGCGCAACAAACTCCCCAGCAGCACAGCTGTCTGTTCAGTTAGAAGAACAACAAAAAAAAAGATTCTATATATATTCAAAATAATTTACATTACGCAACACAAAACATTATTTAAATTATTAGCCATATGTTAGCTAGCACACGCCAGTATGCCTTTGAACAAAGCTTGGATTTTACTTTCGTTTTAAACGCATTAAAAGGCAAATCTACCAGAGAAGAGGGTAGCTTGTTATAAAAAGCTATAAAATTTCAAGTTCCCAAACACGATATCTGTGCTGTAAGTTGGTAAAGGAGTTGTGCATGCTGCGAATTCCAGGTAATGCTGCAGCATCAGTTCAAGGTTACTATTTTCTTCTAATATCGGCTGAACCGATTTTAATAAATCATGTCTAAGAACCATCGCTAGCAAACTTGCTTTCAAATAAAGAAAACCGCATTCAAATCGGTTCACTTGTTTAAGAGCTACGGTGCCACAGACAGACACACACACACAGCGTTCAAATTTATAACATCCCTCTTTTTGCATTGGGGGTTAAAATTAACGACCTTTAGTGTCACCGCACGTCGTTTCACAAAAGTAAAACACCGAAACCAGCTCAGTTCAGATAAAATCAAATCATTATAAAATCAAATGATTATTATTTTATCAAAGTTCTGTACCTAAGTTTACGAATCGAATTTGCGTACCAAAGTTTTTGCCGAGAACGGCAGGAAGCATAGCCATAACGAGATTTACAAAACCAAAAACGCGGTCTAAAAAGGTTTCTCTCACCGAAAACATGGGAAAACATACTCCTAATAATTATTTCCTTTTTTTCTCCAATGTTACCATGTAAGGCAGTCTTGGAGCGCATCTTTGGCATCATGCCAGGCCCGACTCAGCCGAACGAGGCATGCACTACTGGCCTAGTGATGCGCCAATTATCGATAATTTTCATCGATAACGAACGTGACTCTGATTTTAGGTTAAGATATCATTGAAGGTGTGGTTTCAATTTTAGGGATGGGAGTTTTGTTTTGATACGGATAAATATAAATCTTCTTATCGGTGTTTAAGGTACAGTGAACAATCTGTTGACTGAGTGGGGGCTATGATTGCGTTTTTTCTGTATACCGATTTTATAACACGGAATTGTTTCAGCCCAACCATAACAGTGTTTGTATGTTAATAAAAATAATGGAATTTTATTGCTAAGAATTACCAATCATAATAAAAAGTTGTTTTTGAGTATTAAGGACTGATCACTTTAATGAATCGTAGAAGAAACATGATTAGGTATGTATTGTGCCCTGTGTAATTATTTTTGTAAAGAGATATGGCTGTAGGCTGTAGAAACGAACCCCTCCCACAGTCAACCGTCGCGTTGCACTATTGGCCTAACCCAACTAATTAGCATTCATCATCATCATCATCATTTCAGACATAGGCCACCCACAAATGGGCCATAATCGCCACACTTGGCAGGCGGGTTGGCGATCGCAGTATAGTGTTAAAATGCATAGAGAACGCTGCTGCCCATTCTCTAGTAAGTCCGTTAGTTAGTCGCCTTTTACGACACCCACGGGAAGAAATGCGATGGTACTATTCTTTACGTCCGGCACCACACGTAAACTACTTAGCATTAGCTTCGATGAAAGAGACAATATTTTTAACAAAAAAAAAAACATAAAAAATCGACATCGTAATTAACAACCTCATCGATCAACGCCGTCACATCCCTACAAGAATCGTTGTCAATAATCGGCTAGTATAGACCGCAGCCTTATCTTCCCGTATACTTGCTACTCTTATGTTCAAGCTTACTCCTTGCTAGCCTAGCAGAATGCCAGGCTCTGTTTTAAATTCAAGGAGTGTACTGACTCAAATGCTTCCTTTAAAGTTTGAGGAGTTCTTTCCAACCGTATTGGAGATAGTGTTGAGTCAATTGAAGAGGTATTTTATTTTTGGTGGTGGATATTTTCGAGGTTGCGCTTGAATTTTCATGAGATCTGTGGGGCTAGTATGAACGCGCGAACGATTTTGAAATTGAAAATACTCGTTTTGCACATAATATGTTTAAATACATTCTTATAATTCTCGCGATTTCAGGTTTTATATCATAGTAAAAGTTGTTCATAATGATGAGTACAATAACCCTTTACGAGGTTTTTAGTGTTTTACCAATAACTCTGTATATACTTTCGACCTTTTTACCTTCCATAGGACAAAATCACGGAGGCTGTGGCTCTTGTGGTGGCTGCTGCGCCACTTCACGCGACAAGCCATCGTGTCTCCGTCAAAGATGGCGCCCCCACGCCGACCCCTCGAATTTTAGTCTTCGAAGTATGCACTCCTGTGCCGTTTTGTGGAAATAAACTACTATATATAAATACTTACAAAGTTTTAACACATTATTCAGATCTATGGGTACTAATTATCTATCTATCTAGTTAGCCTGAAATTTCCCACAGCTGGACAATGGCATACCTTTCCCTTTTTCACACACGTCTATCGACTGACATTGCGTCCTTATGCTTTCTGTAAGAATCTAGTTGTTATTTATGATTAAAATTTTAACCAAAATTAAATTTTAAACTACATAGCAGTCGACTTTCGATTAAAAAATCGTTCGAATTTGCGTTACATTTACGTGGCGCGTTCGAGCTAGGGCCTGTGTTTGATCGTGTTTACTCTATTTAGCAGATAGTGTTAAAAATTGGAACATGACTTGGCTGAAAATATCTATAAGATAAAATTTTCAGGAAGTTAAGGTAAAGGCATTGCCTTTGGGCAAGCCGCGGTGCGCCCAGCTTGCCGTACAAAGGAGCGGCCAAACAAAGGAGTGCCGCTTGGAAAATGTGCCGGCTGTGTGTGTAGCCTTTAGATATCGTGTGGAGAAACAGGCCACTCAAAATCAAAAATATAATCAATAGTCATTTATTCAAATTAGACTGAAAATCAGCACTTTTTGAATGTCAAAATTATATAAGACAGTCCCCCAAAACGCCCACCCTTCACCACTTCCTAGTGCGTTAGCTGGGAAGAAGAAGTGGCGCAACAAACTCCCCAGCAGCCCAGCTGTCTGTTCAATTAGAAGAACTTGATTCTATACAATAGTACTTATAGTATTGAAAAGTACTGAACGTTTTCATCTATATTATGTGAGCCTAAATGGATTTTGTGGGTCTGATGTCCTAGGGAAATAGGCTTACGTAGATAAATAGGCTAATGGTTTATTCGAAGTTAAAATTGTTAGTAACGCCAATTTACCTCTGCAACACCGACCAATTCACCGATAATGCCTCATGTTCATTTCTATATTTTCCAAAGTTTTAGTCAGAATATTATTAACTACCTGCGCCCCGCGGTTTTACCCCATAAGTCTCGATCCCGTGGGAAAATATTGAGATAAAAAGTATCCTATGTCCTAACCCAGGTCATGGTCTACCCTTGTGCCATATTTCATACAGATCCATTCTGCCGTTTTAGCGTGAAAGCGTAACAAACAAACATACAAAAATCCTTTTTTTTTCTTTATATATAATACAGGGTGGCAGGGACATCGACGCGAAGCCGGCTACCATGGATTCAGTACATGATTCTGAACCTCCCTGCACTAAAATTTTTCGACGGTTATTAAAAAAAAAAACTGCCGTTTCATAGAAAAGTGCAATACCTACGCGGTCATGGTTTGGAGTAGCTGTTTTTTTTTATAACCTACGAAAAATTTCAACGCAGGGGTGTTCAGAATCATGTACTGAATCCATAGTAACCGGCTTCGCGTCGATGTCCCTGCCACCCCATATATAATGCTTATGCTATTAAAATAACGTTATAATTCTCGTATATACTAGAAAAACGAACACACAGAGCAAAAAATTAGGGCAACCCTCCTTTTAACTCTTAAAACTTAAGTGACGACAGAAACTCGTAGTTATTTTGAGCAGTAACTCTATACTTCTGTAAACAAGCATACAGTTACTTCGTAACTTGAACATAGGAATATAAGTTGAAATTACCGTAACATCGTTAACTCAACAGTTATCTAACTTGAACCCAGTACGTAGCCTTGAGGTAATTTTACCTTTGGGACTTACGGTTTGGGAGATCTGAGAACATGTTTTGGAAATACTTGGTTTAGGTTTTGTTTTTATTACAATATAGGTATGTGCTGTGCTGAAACTTTCTTTCATACTTCTCTATTAGTCGTCATTTCGGTAGTCACCCTCTTTCTATCCATATCATCTTCCACACAGTTCATCCATCGTGTCTTTGGTCTTCCCCTACTCTTATAGCCATCATACTAAAAAGGATGTTAACCGGTAATTTCTGTCTAGTAGCCCTCGCGTGTGTTATGTGTCCGTCTGTGGCATCGTCAATTGAAAACGAATTGATCGATTTTAATTGAGCTGTTTTTATTACTAGAAGGCTGGTGCGCATAATCAAGCTGGTTCGTTTGTTGAAAATCTGTTCAATCGGTTTGATGGTAATCAACTCCATTCCTGATGCTAGGTAGTGTATTTACAATACTTCGTCAATAGTTTTATAGTTCATTGCATTTCCTCTTCGATGTATTTATTCAAATCAGACTACTGTGGCTAACCCCAGTGATAGCCTAGTAGTGTGACCATCGGACTGCCAAGTCATAGGTTTCGAATTCGAACACAAGACACGCACCTCTGACTTTTCGGATTCATTTGCGTATTGTATAATTATCACTTGCTTCTAAAACGATTAAGGAAAACATCGTGAGGAAACCGGCATGCCCTGGGAGATATTTCTCGAAGCCATATGAAGCCAAGTCAGAGGCCCTTGGGCGGCTTTAAAACTCTGACACCAGGTTAGTCACTAACCTCAAGAAATGATGAAGACTACTGTCAGTGCAAATCTTGAAAAACAGAGGTTTGTATTAGAAAAACACTTCTTACTACTCTCACAAACATTCGCTCGGCATCCCATCCATCTGTATGCATCAACCTCCAAAATATTTCCGTTATTAGGCATATTGTACTACAACTTGGAAGTTGCCTGCTGACTGATGAACGAGCGCCTATTTAACTGCCTACCCTGTGTTTGCTAAGGTCCGTCGTAATGTCAGGTATTAGCCGAGTTAATGTTCTTCAAGCTTCTACATTTTGTGTTTGTTTTACAAAGATGATTATACGTAGAAATAAGTAGAAGAAGAATCATTATAGTAGTTTATGAAACTGTTGCATAATGAGGGGTATTACACTCGTGTGATACTATTACACACACTCGTATTTTAATTCCTAGTTATGTGCAGTTTCATACACTGCTTATCTACTCTCATACATTGGAATTGAACCTACTAAATAAAAGATCAAAGTTAAAGATAAAGAATAAAAAAATCCCACGAAATTCAGTACAACAAAATATATGAATGGCGCCTGCACCCAGTACATCACCGCGCATGCGCTGGAGCGGCTGTTGTCCCGCGCTAACGTTCCATTACAACAGTTGATGGAAACTCCTTGGTGATATTAACTTCTTGGATTCGCCCTATATCGTAATAGGAAAAAAAATGTTTTATAGCATTATTTTGTTAGAGAAAAAGTGTTATAATTATTAGGATTCTATTTCAAAATTTCGGTATTGTGTTTATAAAGTATGTCAATATAGACTCGTTTTGAAGTTTATAGTTCGAATATTACGATATGAGAGTAGATAAAACAAGTAATGACACAGCTGTTGAAAAATAAAAAGAGTAAAAGCAAGAAAACAGTACAATAAACTTGAACTTCATTTTAATATACAAAAATAAATTATATTATACATCCTTATGAGCTAATTAAAAACTACCGAACTAGCAAACATATGTGCTTTAAGAGTCGAGAGCACGTTTCTTTTTCAGCTTAAAGTTATATAAAGTGCTATCAATGGTCCAATAAGAGATCAATAAACGTTTTTAATCATTGATAACTGAGTTCAGTAAACGTTTACTCGACATGATTATAGCACATAAAAGAGAAAAATGCTTAAAAGGTAATCACTTTAATGTGACATATTTGCATTTTCACAATTTTAACATAGCTATTATTTAACTATAAATCGAGTAATTCAATGCTTATTTGCTTATATTGCTAGGGTTTGTATACGTCAAATATTTCTTTATTTTGTTAATATACTGATCTGACAAAACTGGCTTTTTGGCTAAACTTATTTGATGTTTTAAATTAGCGATAGTTGATAATAAATAACTTCTAGGAGTCGTAGGTGATGGGGTTGCAAACAAGAAAGGGGTAGGAGTTGCAGATACAATATTCATAATATTAGTATACAGATTATGGGGCTTTTTAGGAGTTATTGCTACAATATTTTCTGGTGTCACAGCATATACTGGTCTTACAGTTGATACTACTGGCAATGCAGCATTTCGACGGCCATTCGCATTTGTCACAAATAAATATTTCAATTCATCATAAGATGGTCTTACTTGAGCTTGTGCTTGCGTATGTTGGTTATTGTCAAACGTAGAGAATTTACTTTTATGAGGTTGGTATGCCTGGTCCAGTTCTGAAGAATAATCCACTATTTCTTTCGAGAAATCTTCTTCATCAGAGAACTTGTAATCGTCTTTTTTTCCTTCTACTTTATCCTTAAGATGCGTATTATAATGTTCTAAGTAATCATTGTTGTTATCAGATAAACCATCTAATGTGCGATCATTGATAGTAGCTCCTGTAGTGTCTACGTATGCAGTTTTAGTAGGATACACATTATAATATTGGGTATTTTCATTTCTGTTTCCATAGTCGTTAGTATTTTCAAAATGTTTCTGTTCGTAATTATTAGGAGGACTAGTTTTGAAAGACGTTGGAATTGGATTAAGCGGACGGTATAAAATGTCTTCATTTTCAAACGAATCTTGATGAACTACATGTTCATTTTGACCATAATCAGCTTTGTATGCGGTCGGCACTTCATTATTTCGAAATGCTGTATCTTTGTTATTTTTAGAATCGATACTATTATCCTGGTCATGATGTTCATCGTATCTGACATCAGCTTTGTATCCGTTTTCGTCAGCGGTGTAGGAAACTATCTGCATTCTTCCATCAGGGAGTCGGACTCTGTACTCGCCGTTGGTGGCTGTACCTGTACTCTTTTGGGAGTGAGAGAAGTCATCACCAGTTTCGTGGTCCTTTACTGTGTAGGAAAAAGCGTAGTTCTCACCCTATGGAAGAAAATACGGAAAAATTAACTCTACGGGGTATGTGTGTCTAGTTAATTAAATGTGAGATGTATGGATGATAACAGGTTAAAGGTAGTTCATATTTTATGAATGATAAAATATGTGAAGTAACTATGCTTACGTGGTTATTATCCTTGTTATAGTCAGGTTCATCCCCATTGTTTTTACTATGATAATACTGATCAGGAGAATCCTAAAAAAAAACAAATCGATGTATTATAATATTTTGGTTGCTTGTTAATAGCCCTTTTGAATTGTTTTTCAACATCATTAGATTCGACACAAAATTTCCCAATTGTAAGCTGAACTAGATTTAAGAATATAAAAAAAAAAAATGATCCCTACCTTGTATTTATAGGGATCGGCCTTCGGAGCTGTATTCTGTTGTCTTTGAACCTTTTTGAACTCGTACAGTGGTCTTACCACACGTACCTGTAAAATAATACATAATTAATTAGTACAAATAAATAACTTTTCTCGACCCGTCTTAAATAAAGTCTCTTTAGCGTTATTGGTTAGTTATGCTAAGACAGTCACTTCCGTATCTTCATTTATGGCTGAAAAGTCATTTACAATTACGAAAGTTTTATATCATCCAGGAAACGGACACAGCGATTTAGTTCAAAATCGACTAATAACGTCTGAAAGATGTTCATTCCTTTTATGAGATACTAGCTTTTGCCAGCGGCTTCCATCGCGTGCATGTCAGAAATTATCCCAAGGGAACATAGGATACTTTTTATCCCGGTAGAAAACCTATGTCCTATTACAGTTCATGGTCTACCCGTGTGCCAAATTTCATTCAAATCCGTTCAGCCGTTTTAGCGTGAAAGCGTAACAAACAGACAAACTCAGTTTTGCATTTATAATAAATTAGTTTGGATAGTTAGGATTTTAAAACTAAAAGTTTTGTATCAACTTGCTCAATTACATCTTGTACCTACTACTTCTTTTTTTCGAGCAAATTAAGGACAGCACCCATTATAACAGCACGGCTCCAGCGCGGTAACGCCCCGGCACCGCCTCGAAAAATCTAGTCGCCAACGCGCCGTAAGCAAGGCGACCGCTAGTCGCCAATGCGCCGTAAGCAAAGCAACCGCTAGTCGCTAACGCGCCAGGCAGGGAGCGGTTGGCTTGCTAACCAAGGTGACCGCTCCTTGCCGGCCGGCACGCCACCGGTGAAGTGATAGCTTGTTGTTCATACGCCGCGAGCGTCACCGCGCGGCCGGCGCGCGGCGAGGCGTTTCTTCGCCGGGGAGCGGGCTCCTCGCTTGAAGCGTGCTGTCGTTGTGACATGTGACAGCTTGCGGGCCGCTCACTACCCGCGAGCCGTCCACTATTCTGTAGAGCTATCGTAAAATAGACTTTATTTAAAGGATTTGATTTAAAATCCTAACTTGAATGACAAGTTCAGTTATTTGCCGTGTCGGAGCGGTGCTGCTTTAATGAGCGATGTCCTTTTAATTATACTTTCATTGAATACTTGGGAATATGTAAGGATCGTAGCAGGTAACTACAGAACCCCATTCTATAGTTTCTACCTACCTCAAAGGGAAGAAGGCGTGAATATGTAAATACTTAGGCTATAGCTACTGGGCCCAAGTATTTCGGCCACGCTTATTTAAGAAAAGAAAATAAGTTTATTTATTGGTCACAGAAACACGTGCATAAAAAAAGATAATAAACTCGAGTAGAACAATACAAAAAAAAAAATGATTTAAATATAATAATGAGCACAAAACAGAAATATTCGGCAGCTGCTGGCACGTCAAGACTGTGACAAGAAGGCTTCCACTCAACATGATGCTGTGCTATGGGGACCCACAGCACAGCGCTGATTTTCAGTGGTCACCCGAATCATCGTAGGTATCATAGCACCAGTAGCCGATTCGCAGCTAAGATGAATCATAACAAAATACACAACAAACATAAACAGAACTACTCCATATTAATCACCGATAACCAGCGGCTGGCAAACGTTTACAATGATCCTCAGTGTGATCCCGGATAAACAAACACACCTGTTCTTGTCCACAGCAACAATAGCGGCTATAATCAATCACCGGCCTTATGCCAGTGAATAGAGAAAAAATAATATCACGGATTCATTTTGTTGGGCGGCCATGACAGTAGCGATTTTTTAATGTAATATTACAGATGTGGTTATACAGTGTGGAAAAAAAAAGACTTGTTGTTTTTTTTGGGGTCAATGACTTCTGGTAATGATGTTGCTTGTGAAAATCAGTTTTCCTTTGTTTTATCGTGTTTAGATATCTATATCCATTACGGGAGTGAATTTTACAACAAAAAAACAAAAACGTTTGAACTGTTATTTCAAGTGACTTACTCAAAATAAACTCATTAAATTAATTTGTTTTTGTTTAACAATGTTTAGATATCGATATCCATTCCGTCTGCGGAGTTTCTCTAGCTAATTTAATTTGACCCTGTGTTTAAGGATGTGGAAAGGAATTATCGGCTGTTACTACACATACATTTGGGTCGAGTAGATATTGAAGTTTTGTATGGGACAGCTGATTATTTTTTCACGATTACGATTTTGGTCCGGGGTTTCGATTCCCAGGTTCTCTAAAATGTTATTGAGGTTTTCTATCAGGAATTTCTCAGTAACAGACTAGCAGCTCGGAGTCTAGAGTTGAGCCCGATTATAATGTTAAGACCAAGGCTTCTGGCAAATTCATTGATTTGATTTGATGATTATTTATGAAAATGCTAGCACGAGACGGTTTAGAAGATACATCAATATTATCCATACGCAACAAAACAAAATTCACGGATGCACCGCAACAAGAAATGACACTGAAGTGGAAGTGGGCAGGCCACATAGCTAGGTACCAGAATAACAGATGTACATTACAAACAACGATGTGGCTTGGTACCACTGGGAAAAGACAAAAAGGACGGCAATAAAAACATGGGTTGATGATATCGTAACAACAGCTGGAAAAAACTGGATGAACACCGACCAAGACAAACAAAAATGGAAAAAGATGGAGGAGCCGTTTTACCCTACAGGGGCTCAATAATATGTTGTGTATTTTGTTGTACATAATTAAGAATGTAATTTTAATTTTATGAATAAATAAAGTAATTTTTTTTTTTTTTTTTGAAAATTCAGATTTGAAAGAAATGTGGCTATGATGATGATTAGAATGATTAAAGAATCTATCTAAAAGCAGGCAAAGGTGTCTGTGATGAAATTAAAGAAACATAAAAGTTATGGCATGTTACGATATTGGTGATGGTTGTATATTTAGCCAAAAACCTGTGGTTGTCCTCCTCTGCCTGAGTTGTAAAATGTTTTCTTCCGTCCGATCCCTCCGTTTCTTCTAGAATTATGAGCATTCCTCGCAATGTTTTTAAAGTTTTGATGATTGCCTTGATATTTAACACCTCGCATCGCGCTGCGGCGTGTTGATAAACCTATAATTTGCTCAATGTCTTCAGTTTCTTCCGCACTATTTGAGGGTCCATATTTCTCGTGATCACTAAGCCGATGCCATGCATTGCCATTTGAGTTTTTATCAAGACCCTGTAACGGTCTTATTTGGATATCTTTGTTATTAATAAAACGTGCGAACAGTCTTCTTCGCACGTGTTTGCTGTCGGGATAGTATTCTAGGTATTCTGAGCTGTTTGATTCTCTTTCTTTTCCTCCGGTAGCCTTTTACAAAAAGGAAAACTGAATTATTATGTTTGCGTTTACCTATGATGGTTTGTACGTTCTGGTTCCGATAGTTTTTGTCGATGTGATAATCTTATTAACCTTTAGAGTACCAAGTGTCCCATTGTAGGGCAAGGACCACACATTCCTCTTTTATTTAGGGCCAATCTCCAGAAATGAGTTCATCTCGCGGTCTCTTTCTGGAACTACCGCGCTGTCTTTTACTACAGTTTGGTTTCGACTGTCATCAGCACTGCCCAGCATTTTCCCAAGTATTTTGGGGTCAGCTTCCAGTCTTACCTTATCTGCTTTGATTCGACTTGTAAGTCTATTGTTTTTTTAAATACCGGAACAAGAACGTATAGATATATCAAACAATTTGGGAGTCGACACCATACTACTTTTATTTATTAAGTGTAGAAACTCACATATAGTTTTTTGAAATCAAAATCAAAGTTGTTGTCTTCTTCATTGAACTCATTTCCATTATCATTGCTTATATTAGTGTTAAAATTAGCTTTTATTTGTTGCGCCTTGTCTTCATCATTGAGTATAGGTTTTTTTCCCATTGCTCCTTGTTCAGGCTAATGTAAAGACAATATCGTTATTAATTGATCTTTAACTTAATCGATTTTTACTGCCCTGTTGGACTAGTGGTCGGCTGTTGAGTCTTGGGTACTAAGTTCGATTCCCAGGTCTGGCAAAATGTTGTTGAGTTTATCCATCAGGAATTTCTTAATAGCCTGAATTTTGGATTTGAGCCTTGCTGATGGCATTAGGCTCGCCCCCTATTAAATTTCCCTGACTTTACTGCTTGATTGAACCTGAAGATTTTTGTAATAAAAAAGGAAACTTTACTGGTTTAATAATAAAATTCATCATCAGTCATACATAGACATAGGGCTCCCCCAAGCGTAGTCACATCAACCGGTATCCGCCAGATTCCTGCGCTTTTCGAGAGCAATACAATTATACGGTAGTAAGATTAACAATCAAACGCAACTGTTGAGGATGAGGTGTTGGGTTCGATTTTCAGGTCAGGCATAGTGTTATTCGGTTTTTTAAGCTGGAATTTCTCAGTAGCAGCCCGGAGTCTGGATTTGTGCCCGGTTGATAACAATAGGCTCGCCCCTTATTACATGGTATTTAACATAACTGGCGAAATTTGTGTGTAATAAAGGTACACCTCTGCCCATCCCTCAGGGGAAACAGGGCTTGATGTTATGTGTAAAATTATTTATGTAAAATAAAACCTGTCCAAATCGTCTGGGTTGAATAGGTTGGACCAATGTAAGATCAGCGCCTTTTGTATCCGGTTTTCTTGGATGTAAAAATTCCATCAAACGTTTCTGGTAATAATGACAAAAATATGTTTGAAACAAAGTCTATCGCAATATTTCAGATACAAATAATATTTCAGATACAAATAATATTTTAGATACCAATAATATTACAGATACAAATAATATTTTATATACAAATAATATTAAAAATACAAATAATGTTTCAGATAACAATAATATTACAGATACAAATAATATTTCAGATACCAATAATATTACAGATACAAATAATATTTCAGATACAAATAATATTAAAAATACAAATAATGTTTCAGATACCAATAATATTACAGATACAAGTAATATTTCAGATTAAAAAAAAATCAGGCTAAGGCCCATAGTCGTTACTAAGTACGTGTTATTATTATGATTGCTTGCGTCCTGTAACGACCGTCAATAAAATACAATTGCTGTGACATTCTAGCTACTCATTGGTTATTTGAGTCTGTAACCGGTTACTTTTGAGTAGCGTGTTGGTCGACGGGCTTAACAAATAAACGATGCGTAAAAGAAACTAGACGATAGTTTTTTTTGATAACTTAAGATACCTTATTCTCAACCGCCTCGTTAGTGTAGTGGGTGTAAGCACAACTGTTAAGGCGACGATAACCGACTTTTAATGATTTTATACTGAAGAACACGTTTAAACGAGAAGAGTTAATGATTTGTAACAAATATATGTTAAATGAGAGCATTTTCGTAATAACATAATATAGGAATATTTTACATTATATCACATTGTGAAATTAATTTGTAAAGTTACGTCTAACACGGATAAAAAACGGAGAATCACGCAAAATTTATCGAGTGTATTTTTCTGAAATCTTCACCATTTTAAAGATAATTTAATGATTGATCTCTTGGTGTACGTGTTTTATTGAAATACCTTTTTTTGTATAATACATTAATAATGCGTTTAATTTGGGACAGCGCTCCTTGATGGGCGAGTCCTATTACTTGTTGACCGTACGACGCTTTGCGTAAGCTCAGTACAGAACAGGTTTTTCTATTACTCATTTTTTAGTACTTCTACTTCTCCTACATGGGACTTAAAATAACTGACAAAATGCGGGTGTCATCCTAATCGTTCGGTGAAAATTGACGTTATGGGAATATCATAACACAGAATGTTATCCCAAAACACGTTTATTCTTTGGTCCGAATAAAACAACTCTTTAATTTATATTCGCGTTTTTCCTGGCTCAACACGGGTGCTAGATCTACTAAGAAAAGTTGGCGAGTCACCGTAAGAAAAGAACAAGCAAATGTGAGGCGGCCCAAATGCCTACTGGACTGTTCTCAGACAGTATTGAATGGAAAATATTCTGTAGCCTTCGGTTCTGAAGAAAGCAGAAGTATTAAAAATACGTTTACGTTTTTATTTTAATTAAACAGCGTGTGATTTTAGGTTCTACTCATGAACTTCAAGAATCTTGACTAAGTTCGTCCGCAGACTAGGCCTAATTAGCTGGGTGCTAAAATGGCACTGAAATTCATATTGTCCATTTTTAAACTCATAACCAGGGACTGAATTACCCAAAAATTAAGGTCCCTTTAAATTTCGGTATGACGTCATACCGTTAAATAAGGGTTACCTAAATATTTCGATGCCGTTATTTTTTCAGTACTTACCGGAATTTTGAGGTTGGAAATGCATACCGGTATATTTCGATAAAAGTATTAAAATACACAAGTTCAACCCCCCCGCGCACCCACGCCGCGCCGTCTTGTTTTTCGGTACCGAAATCGTGTAAAGGTTTAAATAACGGTTTAAAAAGGTATCGGTATAGTTTAACCCTTATTTTAAACCATTACCGGTATATTTTTTATTTATCTTAACCTTTAACCGTAACGGCTTTCAGTCCCTGCTCATAACCAACTTCAGAACCGAGCCTGTTACCCCAGACCTAACCACGATTTTTTTGTATTTTCTCGGAAAATTATACTCACTTCTTAAACAAAAAAAATACGTTTATTTGCAGTAAACCGTGACGCAAAGAACACAAAAATGAAAACTAGTTGGGGTTAAATATACATCACATCCACCCAAAACGGCCATCGCTCAGCATAATGCTGCGACCCTATGCGAGACAGAGCCCCAGCACTGGCTTTCAGCGACAGCCGACGGAAGTCTTCCGATTGTGTATAAGAATAAATATATATATATATATATATATATATTACGGCAAGCACCAATAATGGTCTACTTTTCGTCTGGAGGGGGGCGGAGGCACCAATAATGGTCTACTTTTCGTCCGGAGAGGGGCGGGGCGGGGCGGAGTATAGAGGGTGCACTACAAGATTCTTGCAGTGCCCCCTCTATACTATACCCTAACACATCTCCGGACGAGCAAGATAAAGAGGTGGGATCAAAATTAAGCTAACATCTCAAGACGTCATAGGCCTCCTCACGACAAAATCTGGGGTCTTTTACCCCACCAGTAGGTACTATTTGCAAGGCAGGTCAATATTTCAGTCGGGGCGCGGGAAAGTCTGATAGGGATACCATGGCCCCTGGCAACGTACAGGCAACACTGAAGGAACACGGGTAAATTAAAAAGTTCCATATTTCAATCGTCAATCAATCTGCCTAGCCTTTTCCCAACTATGTTGGGGTTGACTTCCAGCCTAACCGAGTACAGCTGAATACCCGTTTACCCGTATTTTACATGGAGGGATGCCTATCTGACCCACAACCCAGTAACTGGGTAATACGATACCCCTTGGTAAGACTGGTTGTCAAACTTTCGGACTTCTGACGACCCGTAACGATTGTCAAAGATCCACGAATGACAGTCGTGACCAATGTTCCGAGGCACGTAGGAGTCTCGGTATGTAAAGATGTCACCCATCCACGGAGAGATCCCGGCAAGCGTGGCTTAACCTGATCGACCCAGGCAGCTGTTATTACTTAGCCACGAGCTCCTCTCCATGTCTACACAGCACATGGTACAAAATCACATGACACTACACTTTTTGACAACATTAACCTGCAAGAAGAGTAAACCCTCAAGAACTTACCTCATAATCCTTATAAAAATTCTCCTTCCTACCCTGTACGGTCCTTGCAGCATCAACATAATCATACACCGGAGCCACCGTAGCCAGGGTATAGCTATATGGTTCATAGTTCTTCCCCCTGGCCAAGTAATTCGGTCGATATGTGACTTGATGGTACTGTGATTGGGCCGCGAGGCTGTTATTGGGGTTCAGCTCACTCCTGGCTATGGATTCACTGAGTGGTCGGGATGTCACGATGAGTGGGGTTGGCGGCGGTGGTGGAGCGTCGTTCGGGAATAGTATGGGGCCGTTCCTGGAATGGAAAGAAGAGTTGGTTAGTCTTGTGGGCTCTGCTTATTCTTATAAAGAAAAGGCTTGATTTTGTGTAAGCTTTTAGATTTAAATAAGTCACTTAGATGCATTTATCTCTTGGTTCGATTAGCCGAACACCTATAGGGTGCAATATTTAAGTACTCTTTAGAGCCTAGGCGAAAATGTATGCGATTGGAGAAAACCTAAGATTGGTGTGTTTTTGAAAATTTGCCTGAATTAATTCGTTGTTTAATAAATAGACTTGAAACATGTCGCCGATGTGCCCCAACTTTTGAGAGAAAATTAAAAGGAAGGGTATAGAGTGCCGCTAGCGGCATTTTATTCCTATCGGATAAAGTGCCGCTATTTGCGGCATAATAGTGGCGCTGCCTCGGCCCTGCTTAAGTGCCGTAAGCATTGCATTGTCATTGTCACCTTGTTATTATGTTTGATAGTTGAGGTTAGATCGCTGCCCTTTGTAATGAATTGATCGTATTCGTTTTAGATAATTATATATAAAGTCACTAAAATGACTGAATTTACGAAAAATTAAGCAGCAAATAATGAAAATGGCTGAAAGGTAGGTTAGGTTAGAACTGTGACCACACAACGTTTAGGCACAAGAGAATGTAATGTTTAGGGAATGTGGTTTTCTACAACGAACTAACCTCAACAATCAAACAAAATAACAAGTGACAGTGACTCAGTGACAATGACAATGCAATGCTTACGTCACTTTAGCCGGGCCCAGGCGGGGCTACTATTATGCCGCTAGCGGCACTTTATCCGATAGGGATAGAGTTAAAATTCAACACTGCCTATAATTTTACCAAAACTATACCCTCAATCAGGAACGCAGCATTACGTACTGCTTAGCGGCCGAATGAGCTATGGTGGTGGCAACTTCTCCTATAAACTATTGCACAAGGAGCTCTATGCTTTATTCATGTGCATATGTCTGCTTAGATGGTCAAGTGGGGGTCCCAGGTTCGATCTCTAGGTCAGGCAAGGTGTTATTAAGAACTCCCTTTCGCTCGCCGCTTCGACCGCGTGCAGGTCGGAAATAATCCCACGGGAACGTACTATCGGGATAAAAATTATCCTATCCTACTATATATATATATATATACATATATATATTTAGAGTAGGATAGGATACATAATTAAAGGTCTATGTTACCCAGTTTACCCACATTTAGCTAGTTTGCCATATAATAATTAACGAGACACAAATCCAGAGTCCGAGACGCTATTGCTTAATTTTTGTCGGAAAAATCCTACTATACAAGGTTAGTTTTTGTTTAAGGTAAGCCTCTTAATGGGTCATTGTAATTATGAACAACTTTCACTATGAGACCAACGCTGAAATTGCGAAAAAAATATCAGCTGTTCCCTACATTTTGACGAGATATGCGAACATAAATGTAGGCTCTATACGCACACTATACGAGTATATTAAATATATAATTATATCAATCTGCCTGCCTTTTCCCAACTATGTTGGGGTCGGCTTCTAGTCTAACCGGATGCAGCTGAATACCAGTATTTTACATGGAGCGACTGCCTATCTGACCTCCACAACCCAGTAACTGGGTAATACGATACCCCTTGGTAAGACTGGTGTCAGACTTTCGGGCTTCT
The DNA here is from genome assembly GCA_947364205.1 of Agrochola lota. Classification (NCBI taxonomy): domain Eukaryota; kingdom Metazoa; phylum Arthropoda; class Insecta; order Lepidoptera; family Noctuidae; genus Agrochola; species Agrochola lota. Next base: position 14,214,943 of record OX376244.1, on the reverse strand, counting down.
GACGACTCGTAACGACTGTCAAAGATCCACGAATGACAGCCGGGACCAACGGCTTAACGTGCTTTCCGAGGCACGGAGGATTCTCGGTATGTAAAGATGGTCACCCATCCACTGACCAACCCCGGCAAGTGTAGCTTAACCTGATGGATCGACCAGTGCGGCTGTTATAATATATATATATATATATATTATAAATATAATATATAGCGTCTCAGACTCTGGATTCGTGTCTCGTTAATTACTACAAGGCAAACTAGCTAAATGTGGGTAAACTGGGTAACATAGGCCTTTAATTTATTAACCCCTCGAAAAAAAAGAAGTTGGAAATGAAATCATAGGTACATAACTACTAATCGCTTCGACTTTTCTCTCTTAACATTACAACACATTGCCAGGAGATAACTACAAGAAAATAATTGCAGGCTAATGTAAAATCAATACTGCAGCTATCTGTTTGAAACCGATGGCTTTAACTGTTCGATTTAAACTTGGCGAGTTAACGCTAACGACTTCTTATGGTTGCTCCGTGTTATAATTCCGTGTTCATTTGTGAAAAAGTATTGAGAATTCAGAGATTAATGAAAAATCAGAGAATTTATGTTGTGGAGAATGGAGAAATATTATATCTACAGGTTTCTTTATTGCATTGGATCACAGAGTATGATCAGTCTATATAACGTTCCCATTGCTGAGACACAGGTCTCTCGGTAAAAGGGAGCCGGCCATAATTCACTAGACACCAGGGGATGTCACATATCTTTGAAATTTTTGGTACTAGGACATGCCTGTTTCCTCACGATGTTTTCCTTCACCGTTTTAGAGAGCAGCGGTGATAAAATAAATTACGCAAATTTATTTCCAGCGGAACCCACGACTTATGACATGTAACCCGTACCACTGCTCAGAATCACAGAGAGCATTTCATAATTTGGAAGGTAAAGGAAATAATATGTTCTAGTAGTGAATTGATCCGCTAGAGAACCAAGGTAACCGACATACACCGAAGAATTGCCAAACTTAAGTGGCAATGGGCAGGGCACATTGCTCGCAGAACAGATGGCTGATGGGGCCGAAATGTTCCGGAGTGGCAACTGCATACCGGAAGACGTTGCGTTGGAAGACCTTCCCCAAGATGGACGGATGACTTTGTGAAGGCCGCAGGAATCTGCTGGATGCGGGATGCACAGAATCGGTCGAAGTGGCTGTGCTTGGGGGAGGCCTATCGGCTGAAGTGGTGATGATGATTATTAATGAATTAATAGAACTCCCTCCTTTAAGGAATACAGAAGGAATGTACTATGGAAGAGGTTCTCAGAATTGTTTGCCAACATTATGCCCGATAAGTCATAAGTCCCATGTAACATATGAGTTGGGCTAACCTTTTAATTATCTTCATGATTTCTATTTCTTCCTGATAATTGTTGGACATATCGATTGCATAGGAAATCCTTTATTTTTTTGGGCCCCGTATCCCACAGGTAAAATTAAACCTTCGAAGTGTTTTCAAAGGACCGGGGTATCCATTACTAAATCCTACGATTAGGAAAGTGAAACGTTTGTGGTTTGTTGGAGGGAGAGTGTCGAATGTAACACATACTGGGCGTCATTCAGATGGAACGTTTTACTGAAAGGAGACATAAATTTATGTCTCCTTTCAGTAAAATGTTCCATCTACAATATTTAAGGTACTTTCCCTCCATGTGGCATATCCGTGGGACGCCCAGTATGTGTTACATTCGACACTCTACCTCCAACAATTATGTCTCCTTTCAGTAAAATGTTCCATCTACAATATTCAAGGTACTTTCCCTCCATGTGGCATATCCGCGGGACGCCCAGTATGTGTTATATTCGACACTCTACCTCCAACAATTATGTCTTCTTTCAGTAAAATGTTCCATCTACAATATTCAAGGTACTTTCCCTCCATGTGGCATATCCGTGGGACGCCCAGTATACTCATACTATTGTTTGCGAACAATTATATACTCATCAATATTATGCACATTGATAATAATATGTTTTACAAAATATTGTAAAACATTTTAAAAGAGTAACGGTGGAGTTTCGTGCCCATTCTTCTCCATACCTTTTGGAAGGGGCGACTAGAATGACGTTCAAAAGTGCCTTACAAGGGCCTATTTGAAATAAATGATTTGACTTTGACTTTATGTGCGTAGATAATTAAGTATGGTTTTAGTTGTTTTACTGGTCCTTATCTTGCTGCGTGAGTGGGTTTGGTCCCGAGGCAAAGTGTTATTGGGTCTAACGATAAGAAAATTCTCAGTAGCAGTCAAGAGCCTATTTATGTCTAGTACCATAACTGCCAAAATGTGAGTGTCCTATAAACCTCTGCCTACATCTTCAAGGAATAATAGCGTGATGTTATGTTAATATCTTATCAAGGTAATAATCTAGACAGGCCCTTCGCTTAGGCAAAGTGGTGGAACAATAGCAGCCATAGTTTTAATACACGGCTGGTGGGAAAATTGACAGTTGTACTGTAGAACCCAGTAGCTACCTATCCAAATACAGTCTTATGTTGTGGCATAGATGAATACAGATACTTCACTCCACATTTTAGTTATGAAGCTACAAGTACTCGTCGGGCACGTCTTGTTGGGCCAATTCTGTGAGTGTAACGTAGTCAGAAGAACTAAAAGTTACGCGATAGAAAGAGAGGCAAGTTCTAGGTCAGGGGTGGCGAACCAGTGGTACGCGTGCCTCGGTGGCACGTAACAAAATAATTTGGGCACGGCATCATTTCAGAAACCGAAGTAATTTAGCTTGCAACAGCAGAAATCAGACTAATTTGTTCTTTAGTTTAAATAAATATAAAACTGTCGATATCATACATAACATTACTGTATAAAGATATGTGAAAGTACTTATATAATATTTTTCCAGGAGTCACTAAGTTAAGATTGTTTGTTGGCACGTCATGGCAATATACAATATTTTTTTTAAAATGGCACTTAAATGTAGAAAGGTTCGCCATACTTGTTCTAGGTGAATATAACTGTAGGTAAATAGTAAAATACTGTGCGAACTGAATTGCACTTTATTGTGTCGTCGCAAGAGTCCCTTTTTATTTAAATTATTTTGCGGAGTGGACCATCTGTATTCATCTGTGGTTGTGGGAACGCAGGGGTCAAGCGATCACTTTCTTTTATATAGTTTCAAACTTGTTCAGAAATATGTATGTACCTACACATTATCAGTCTGTCGATAAGCATTTTGCTAGTAATGTTTTAAGATCTATGCAATAGAGGCATACTAAGTGATTTTCGCAGTAGAGTTTTAAATTGAAAAAAGAAAACCGGCCAAGTGCGAGTAGGACTCGCACAAGAAGGGTTCCGTACCACCACAATATTTAGCAAATATGACGTATTAAAAAAAAACTACTTACTAGATCTCGTTCAAACCAATTTTCGGTGGAAGTTTACATGGTAATGTACATCATATATTTTTTTTAGTTTTATCATTCTCTTATTTTAGAAGTTACAGGGGGGGGGCACACATTTTACCACTGTAGAAGTGTCTCTCGCGGAAACTATTCAGCTTAGAAAAAAATTATATTAAAAACCTCAATATCATTTTTGAAGACCTATCCATAGATATACATTTGGTGAAAAAACATTTTTTGAGTTTCTGTTCTAAGTACGGGGAACCCCCAAAATTTACTGTTTTTTTTTTATTTTTGTGTGAAAATCTTAATGCGGTTCACAGAATACATCTACTTACCAAGTTTCAACAGTATAGTTCTTATAGTTTCGGAAAAAAGTGTCTGTGACATACGGGCGAACAGACAGACAGACAGACATGACGAATCTATAAGGGTTCCGTTTTTTGCGATTTGGCTACGGAACCCTAAAAAAGCAATGGTTTCTTTAACAATCGTAAAAAAATACATGAAAAAAACTTGGCATGTTTTTTCTACATTTGGTTTTATTTCAGCAAAAGTGAAATACGCAATAACTAAAATGTTATAAAAAACTTGTTTTATTTTTAATTAAAGTCAAATTATGTTTAAATTAGAAATTATACAGGTATTGTTATGAACTGAAAAAATACTTAAATTTTCATCAGTATTACAATCTGGCGTTGTAACTACGCTTTTTTGAACTGCTGCGTCGAAATAATAGACATGTTCTGTGTCTTTATTTGTTTTATCTGATTCTGATTGAACGATAACCACCTTACCATATTTTTATTTTCGTATTCTTGAAAAAACATACATTAGAAAAAAAAAGCTTTTTTTTCATGTTCTGCTTAAACGTTTGTTCATTCCCGATTAAAAAAACGTTATTTTACGTCGATTGAAGTTGAAGCTATGCTTGCAGGTGTAATTGCAGAGTCATGAGACATTTCAGCTTTGTCTCAGGGATGGCAATGGACCTGCGATACCTCTGGTATTGCAGATTGCAGATGTATACAGGGTCATGTTAAATTACCTAGCAAAACTCCGTAGATGTGATGGGTATCGTAATATAAGCACGTCAAAAAAAGTTTTTTTTTGGTTAGCGTCCTCTGGTAGTGTTGTTGCACTTGAAGTATGAGTTTTGAAATCTGTTTTTTTTTATCGTATTTAAATATCGAAATCCATCACACCTGTTAAGTTTACACAAAAAAAACAGATTTACTAAATACTCCTTTTGCAGGTCTGCTGGAAGATTTTTTGTTAAGAAATAAGTATTACCTTTGTACTTAATACTTATTAAATGTTGTAGGTATCTGGATATCTTTTACTGTGTGTCTGTACATCCTATATTATTAAAAAAGCAATATTTGTTTACATAATATATCACGTTCTCGAAAACGGCTTTAATGATTTCGATGAAAGTTGCAATAGGATAGGGGTTTATGGGGGCGAAAAATTGAGCTAGCTAGTTATCATATCTGGGAAAATTGGTTTTCTCCGTTTTTTTCACCCAAGCAGAGCTCGGTCGTCCAAACTTTAGAACAAGAATAATGACACCTTAGAATAATGACATGGCAGCATGGAATTAGTATGTACCATCATGGCAGCATGGAATTAGTATGTACTATCAACTTTTCTATACTATTAAATGAGCATTCTCTATTTTCTCCATAGCAGAGCTGGGACGCCCAAGTACTAAATAATCCTGCTGGGGTTGCGGGTTTGTCCGAAAGGGATAACGCGGCCCCGGCACACAGGCAACGGAAGGAACACGGGTGGGTTTTAGTCAGTAAAAGTCTGACACACCCTCTCGCTCTGCCCAGAGCGGGAGAAGTCATTTGATGATTTCCAACCCTCAAAAAAAAAAAAAAAAAAGTACTAAATAATAAAATAAATACATAAATTCATATTTTGAACACACTGCGGTTGATGCCCCAAAAAATATTCATAGAATTAATGCATTGTTTGCTTTATCATGTTAAGATATCGATGTACCCATCATGACTGCGGAGTTTCACTAGCTAGTTTTAGTTTGACCTTGTATAGGCGGCGGTGACTACTTACCACCTGAGGGCCTGGACAAAGTGACATTCTATAAGCTATAACGATCATGGATAAGTTAAAAATGTATTAGATTGTCAAGCTACCGAAAAGCTTTTGTGAATCCTGTTCAAAGTTTTTGCAGAAATACGAAATAAGCACCTTTGTGGTCTAGTGGATAGACCACCTGTTTCAAACCCAGAGGTACCAGGTTCGATTCCCAGCGGGGGCAACATTTTCTGCTCGGTTTGGTTGGTGGTAGGGCTTGTTCTAAGTTCGCTTGGCTAGCTACCAACACTTTATCTAAGTATGTCGCCATAACAAAAATGTTAACAGGATTGTTGTGTTTCGGCAGTTAGAGGTAAGATAGCCAGGTTCCTCTGTGATTGAGGATTCTAGGTGAAGCTCGTTTCCACCTTCGGCCTGATCATCACTTACCATCAGGTGCGATGCAGGCCAGAGCTTCCCCAAAGTGCATTAAAAAAAAAACTTGTAAGCACCTCCCACTTTGCAGACAAGTGGGTGGCGCTTTCAAGCATTGTTTTGGTCAAGGACTTCAGTTGGGTCGCCTACTCGAACCAACTGAATAACATAAAAAAAAACTTACTTAGCTTGCTTTTGTTGCACAAACTGGACTGCATTGAACGGGGTTTGATATGGTCTGGGTGAGTAGTTGGGGTACGAGGAAACCTGGGTCCTTACTTCTGGCAGAATGAGGAGCAGGAGAAAGAACATGGCGCAGCCTTATGTAGTTATCTGGAAGAGGAGAAGGTAATACTTTGTAATTAAAAGCTTTAATTAAAATACGAGTGTAGGCGAGGTTTTTACTAGTATCACACGAGTATTTTAATACCTAGTTATGTGCAGTTTCATACACTACTTTATCTACTCTCATACATTAGGATTAAACCTACTAATTATAAGATCAAAGTCAAAGATCAAGATTAAAAAAATCCCACGAAATTTAGTACAACTTCACGTATGAATGGCGCCTGCACCTAGCACACCACCGCGCATGCGCTAGAGCGGAGCTGCTGTCCCCCGCTAACGTTCCATTACAACAGTTTATGGAAAGTTAAGTTATAGTTTTTTTTTTTTTTTGGTCTAGTGGCCCTATTTGTGAGCGACTGCTGAGCCAGATTCAGGTCTTAGCACAGAATAGTCTTAGGTTCAATCCCGGGTTTGGCAAAGTGAGGCCATATGTGTACAACTAGTAGCACGAGCTTAGCTTTATGCCGTTGTTATATCGCCATTCTAGGAGACTATTTTTAACCGACTTCAGAAAAGAAGGAGTTTATGTTTTTTTAAGTGGTGCGTTATTGACCCTCTTTGCCTATTCAAAAAAAATCGTATTAAGGAGTCTCTCCAATCGTCCGTCGGAGTTGACACACACACTTTTTTTTATAAAATAGTTTTCCTTGCACTTATTACCAGTGTTTTGCCATGACAAAACATAAATTCGGCTTGCTGTAAAATCAAACTCAAAGCATTTCAAATAATCCAATTACAGGCACTTTTGAACTGTTAAGGGGCCGGACAGTCAGAAAGATGAAGCTAGTTACCCATTCCAAAGCGTAGTTGGTAAATCTTGCTAGCTATTTAAATCAACCTAAATATACGGGGCAAAATATCACCGGTTAATGAATACAGTTTCTCCTAACTCATACCTACAAATTAATAACACTTAAGGCTTGTGCAGTCCAGCGCGACTTGTCGCGCGACGCGACAAGAACAGTACAATTTGTAAGAAAACTTCACAGTATAACAATAACCGGTGTCGCGTCGCGCGACATGTCGCGCTGGTCTGCACAAGCCTTTACCTCGATCGATAATAGTATCAAACTTGCACAACGGCCCACGTTCTAATTTTCACATAGTTATCTATCATTGTTAGGTTAGTTTGCAACTTTTTATAACTGAGTTAGTGAATGGATTACGTTATGCGTGATAAACTAATAAAATTGTGATTAGGGCGTGTGAAATTGAGTTAATTTAAACTGTCAACATGTTAGTTATCGATAATTCATAATCTAAGGTGGTATCACCATAGTAATATATGAAGAAGGAAAAATAGAGGCCAAGAGAAAAGAGGTAGCGTAAGCATAGCATAATCAGGTACCTAATAATTTTCCCACAGCTGGGACACGAGCTACACCCATAGGCTGTGAAGAGGGTGAGGGCCATACCACGCGGGCATACTGCGGGTTGGTGGATGTCGGTTCACACGTCTTTGAATTTTTGGTTTTAGGACATACCGGTTTCCTCACGATGTTTTCCTTCACCGTTTTGACGAAATTAAATACGATAATTATAAAGGAGATAAAGAGAAAAGAGGTAGACCAAGAAGAAAATACATAGACCAAACCAAAAGCACATGACTTAGCCCAAGCCGTTAAAATAAAACGGCATACACAAACTATTGTTATGGTTTGGTCAATGTATCTTGATATACTAGAATCTAACTTTTAATAAAAGAGGGTAAGTATGTAATAAATTATTGATTTATGTTTGATCTTTTTGATGGATCACAATTTTTTCTCTATGCATTATAACAGTTATTTGGGCCAAGCTACTGTTAGATTTCGACAGACAAGTTACAGATCAGTCGATCTATTCTGTAAAATCTCAACATGAATTCAGTGAGCTGTCAGGTGTGCGATCCCTAGCATCAGGTGCAATAAGTAAGTAATCATTCATTTTAACACCATACTGCGATCGCCAACCCGACTGCCAAGCGTGGCGATAATGGCAAACCATAATTATGGCATTTGGGGGAGGCCTATGTCCAGCAGTGGACGTCTTTCGGCTGAAATGATGATAATGAATGATTACGTATTTATTGAGTGGGTTTAATGGTTAATTGTGTGTGTGTGTGTGTGTGTGTGTATGTGTGAGGGAGTGTGGTATAATCAGTAAAACACAATCTGACGAGGCAGTGAAGTGAAAAATTACAGCTCAGTTCACCGAATTTTTCATTGTGAGATTTTTACAGGATATACAGGCTGGAACTTGACTTGCCTTTCAGTAATCAAGAATCTACCCTAACGAGGGTCTAAATAAAGCATGTGTTCCGAATGAAAGGCTTTCTTTGTAAAATGAGGCAAGAAACAAATGATGCGTTTAGTTTTAAGAGCCAACTATTCCATTTTAAAACCATTTCATTCAGTTTTAGTAGTTATGGTTTCCCACCCACTTCCTATTATCTGATTGGGAAGAAATTTTGCACACCCTTGTAATTCTGAGGTTTGAACAATATTATGGTGTCATTTATAATATATGCAATCTGTTCCTATTTCAAAACTTTAATGAATGTGTAATTTTCGTATCGACTTCAGAATGGCGAAGAGTAGATAAAAACCATCGAAGAGAGAAAGTTAATTTTGTATTTAGACGATGCAAGTTTCTTGCCAGGGGCATACAATTGAATTGAACCAAAAAAAAATACTGCATCTTCTAGACGCTTTATAGACGATGCAAGTTTTGTTACTGCTTTCAATTAGATCGCGCTGTGTGAATCAGTTTTAAAACCTCTTGAATATAAAAAAGAAGCTGCGTTCATAAAAGGCTCTAATCATTTTTATTTTCGATGTGTGTATCTCTATTGCATAAAACAACGCACAACTTCTAATTAGCTAAGTTCGTTAACTCATCGTATAGATGTAACGGTTACCTGCTTCCCACAGCTTGCGTGGTGTGATAATATCTGTTATGGCATGTTTTCTTTTCATTCTTAGAACTACATATATGGATTTATTAGCGTTGTGGGATCTTCTGATTAGGATAGGTCTATCTTTCTATAGATGTTGCAAGAGAATGATGGAACTTAAGGCGACCATAACCGACTTTTAATGATTTTATACTGAAGATCACGACGTCTAAACGAGTAGTGTCAATGATTTGGAAAAAATATATGTTAAATTAGAGCATTTTCTTAATAACTTATTAAAGGAATATTTTTCATTATGTACATATTACATAGTGAAATTAATTTGTAAACATATGTCTAGCGCGGATAAAAAACTGAGAATCACGGAAGAAGATAAAGATAAATTAATTTTTGATCTTTTAGTATACGCGTTTTATTAAAATATCTTTTGTATATGTATAATAAATCAATAATGCGTCTAATTTGTGGCAGCGCTCCTTGATGGGCGAGTCCTATTACTGGCTGGACGTACATCGCGTTGCGCGTGCTCAGTACAGAACACGCAAGCTAAGCACTCAAGGTCACTGGCATATATCTGCGTCTTAATGTTTTTAAAGATGTAGGTATGTCAGAGGAATGAATTAAATTGATGTTACAATGCCCAGTAGTGGCTTCAGTGTAAAGCTACGGGTTCCTGGAAGAGCGGTAGCCGCCACATAGCGTCTGCAATGTACCGGCGAATGACTTCACTGAAACATTATATAAATTTTATAAAAGTAAGTTGAAGTGTTTTCCTAGAGAGCGTTTTTGACACCGTAAAGCCAAACTACATTGCCATCATTTTCATGACAGCCATCACTGCGGCCGTTATGTAGCGGCCACCGCTCTTCTAGGCCACCGTAGCTACTCTCGGTATATCTTATGAAAAAAAAACCTATTGTCGTTAGGTAGGTTGTAGTGCTATAATAGTTTACCTAAAACACAACTCGCAGATGAAATGAAATAGACTTTCAGAATCCGAGGATTAGACAAAACTAATTCACAATCCGAATCCGAATCATATAACATAACATCACGCCAGTAATCGCCAAAGGGTTCGGCAGAGGTGTATCTGTAGTACACCCATATTTCGCCAGTTATGTTTAAGTCCAATGTAATAGAACTAAACAGCAACGGCTGTGACGCAGTTCAGCTTACTCTCACCTACACACATTTAACAGGGTTTGCAAATCACTGGACATCAGACTTGCTATCCGCTCGCCTTAAAAGTGTACTATAGAAATGGCTTCTGGAACTAACATACACCGAAACAGAATCATTTCTGTAACGTTTATTGTCAAGCCAAAGTGCCAGAAAACTACATTCCTCTCTCACACTTTCACCCCCACAGACACTCACACAGCCACACACAAAAACTCATATAACGTAATACGCGCTTTACTAAACTAGCCCTGTAATCTGACCCTGTTTCTTTCTGCTCAATCGCACTGCGACCCCCAAGATACAAGCCCTGCTTAGTTTGGGGGTGAACGGTCAAACCAAAACATTGTGATATATAAACATAATTGTATCTATGTAAGTTCACGATCAACTTTTCCTTTGTTAATAAAACTTATGTTTTTTTTTTTTGTAGTAGCTGGCGACCCTATTGCCATCAACCGGGCACAAATCCTGACTCCGGGTTGCTACTGCAAAATTCCTGATGGAACAATGACATAACAATAATGGAATCATAGTTGATATGCATAAAAGTTTAGATGGTTTAGAATTTTTGATAAAGAAAAATTTTAACGACGCGAAATAGTGAAGACCAATGTCGCAACCCTAAATAAGGCAGCAAAAACCAATTGCCTTGCTTACAAGTTCCTTAAAGCAAGTTTTGTTTAACTTCAAGCGAGCAATAAGCACTTAATAAATCTTGAAACCTCTTTCACACTGGCCCTTAGAGCATTTATTTTAATAAAGGGTGTGGTCTTGCGTAGGTACGTATTGCGGTAGTTTGAAGTTGCGAGATACTGTTTTTCAGCAATATAAGCTTAATTAAAAGGGAATTCGTCTGCAATCCAGGCTGAAAGGTGGCTTAGGTATGTCCATCTCCAAGTCCTAGGCTACTTATCTGTAAAATTTTATCACGATCGGTTACGGAGATAAGGTGTCAGCAGACAGAGTTACAAAGGAAAACTTAAAAAAAAACTTGAGCTTTTGAGCTGCACTGAGAGATTTTACAGGCTGACATTAGAGATCTTTAACGAAGAGACTTTCTTGACGTTGCCAACTTGAATAAAACAAAACAAAACACGAACTGAACACTGTCTGACACACTTACAAATCTACACACATAAACCTTCCTCTCGGTTGTAGTCGGGCAAAAAGGTTTACGATCATCCGCCAGCCAACTAAATAACCCTTTAATCTATCATCTTGCAAAAAAACCGTACCTACCTATATTTCTTTCATTCATCAAAAATCACAACAATGGCCACGCATGCAAATGGCGGCAGTTCGCACGGAGCGCGGGAAACAATCGGTTGCCATGACAACGGCAATATGGCGGATTTGTGACGCGGTCACACGCCGCGTTGAATCAAGATAACTAAGCATTGTTTTTAAATTGATTGGGCCAAAGTAATTATTGACAGGGATTATTTTTAGGTTTAGCTGCGGTTGTCGTTTATTATTGCTTAGGACGCAGCGAAATATTAATTTCTATGTGGCATAAACCCATAGAAATGGGTAGAGATGTAATTCGGCAGAATAGGTTATGCATTATTACCCGGTTTGTGAATTGAGAATTTGAAGTTGAGAAATTGTCAAACTCTATTTTATTTAGCATTGTTTTAGGTGTGAAAACTAAAAAAAAAACAAACTTCAAATAAAAACTTTTAACAAAAAAAACAACTGGCATCCAAAGAAAATACTATTAATACACTACTAATTTCGGAAGTTGGTATCTGTGGTTTAGAAATTTCGTTTTTTGCTCTTCCGCAATTAAAGTTATTTTTCACTTTGTAGTGTTTTGTTTGGAAGTCGGTTCTTGTTTTATTCTTTATTTATTTAAACTTTTTAGTTGTGGTATCTGCCCCACAACAATTCAAATACCACTACATCTCAACTGTCAAGAGGTCTGTTTTTGACCCTAAAAATTTGACGCTTGACTGTCAAGAGGACTGTTTTTGACCTGCCACGACTGACATTCGTATTTGTCCAAAATTGCTACAGATAATAAATTAAACTCATGCTTAAAGTTGTACAAAAATATAGTGTCACACGGATGCCATATAATCTCACACGTCAAACATCTGACAATAGTTTGTAACCGTAATGTTTATTTCTTTGCGGTCAGTGCCGATTCCGCTGACAAAGATGGCGGACGCAAATGTTTACATTTAGATATTGTTGATTTTGTAAATGTTTGTGTTGTGTTATTCCATTAGTAAATATAATCTTACAGTAGAATGTACATTTAGATTCGAATAAAGTGCAACGAGAAATCTCGTGTGATCCAAAGTTTTGTTCGGGTTGTGTTGCCGTTGTGATGCAAGTGCCGTGATGTGAAAAGTGATAAAAATAAAAAGAAACAACAGTTAAAACTCTGTTGGCGTTAGCATGTGGCCTAAACAATAGATAAGCTACGATAATGCTTCTTTATTGGAGTCTCCTCGGTTCAAAACAGGTACGTATATTTATAAACGATCGACGTCATAAGTTTGTTTTTTATATTATTGCCGGTGGTTTAAAAAAAATGTACAGGGAGGTATGGTTTTTTTTATTGATTTAGGTGAAATAGTATGCAATTATATTAAGAAAACAAAAAACATAATTTAATCATTTAAAAAAAAAAAAAAAATATTTTTAAATACGTTGAAAAGCAAAAAACCCCGTACCGCCGCATTTACATTAAAATTGTCAATACATTAGAGGCACAGCTGTACTTATTCATTTATAATGTGTTTGCTTATTTCATAACGATTCCAACTACATAAGTTCTTTATACAGCTGCCATACAAAACTTTAGAGATATCGTCATTTTAATCTCAAGTGGTATCGGATTACGGGACCTTATAAAGATCGCTTGACAGATGACCCCCACGGAGGCGATCGGCGGCGGCGATCTCTCGCGTCCGGCCCTGGTTCAGGCCATGGTTCGGCGCGAGAGTGCATGGGAGGCCGTCACCTCCTTCTGCGAAGCAGTTATGCTCGCGAAGGAGGAGGCGGGGCGCGCGAGGGAGATGCAAGCTGCACGCCCTCGCGGCCCTAGTCGCCGCAGGAGACGCCCCGGGCGTCGGGAGTCAAGAGCCGACTTCCGGCCACCGTAGGCGCGGGCCTGCGGACGGTGAGCAATGGGCAGCTCGCCGTCCGATCAGGACCAGGCCCGTGTCGACGGCGCGTTGTGTTCCACGCGCGCCTCAAAGAGATGTCAGCACCAACCGACGGGGTCGAAAGACCAATGCCTGCTGGGGTTGCGGGTTTGTCTGAAAGGGATATCGCGGCCCCGGCACACAGGCAACGGAAGGAACACGGGTGGGTTTTAGTCAGTAAAAGTCTGACACACCCTCTCGCTCTGCCCAGAGCGGGAGAAGTCATTTGATGATTTCCCACCCTCAAAAAAAAAAAAAAAAAAAAAACAGATGACCCCAGATCAGGCTTCCCAGGGGGCGTAACAGTTGAGAGGGTTTGACAGGATTTTATTATAACATCATCCATATAGACTCTTAGTCTACAAATATGGATGATGTTAAGGTACCATTCCATACCTGACCGCAGGAGGCAACTGCAGGCGACGGCGAAACGTGTTCTGCTGGGGAGTTTGTTGCGCCACTTCTTCTTCCCAGCTAAGCACTAGGAAGTGGCGAAAGGTGGGCGTTTTTGGGGGACTGTCTTATGTAATTTTGATGTTTGAAAAGTGCTGATTCTCAGCCTATTTTGAATAAATGACATTTGAATTTGAATTTGACACGACTAGTTTCTATGAATTTCTATGAAATACCTTTCGTAGCCAGTGACACTAACATTTAGTAGGGCGGACTTTACACATTTGGTTTTTTTGGCAAAAATACTTCCAATAGCAATAATTCATAAATAAAACACACGTCGCATTATAGAAATCGTTATGAACAACTTCTTTATTTAAACTGTTTTATATTATTTGATGCTTAAAAAAAGAGTAAAAGTTTTTTGTTTAATGTACTAGTACGCTAATTGATAATGGCGTGCTTTCCTATAATCTAGATACATGCGAGATCTATAATTAGGACAAATACTGTGGGTTAATGCTGTGTATGTGTTTAGTTGGTATGCCTTTATTTAAATAAATAAACTTTTACTATGGGACCAACCCTGAAATTGCGTAAAAAAGAACAACTCTTCTAATACATTTTGTCTAGATATGCGAACTACGATACCCCTTGGTAAGACTGGTTGTCAGACTTTCGGGCTTCAGACGACCCGTAACGACTGCCAAAGATCTACGAATGACAGCCAGGACCAACGGCTTAACGTGTTTTCGAGGCACGGAGGGGTCTCGGTATGTAAAGATGGTCACTCATCCACGGAAGGACCCCGGCAAGCGTAGCTTAACCTGATGGATCTATCCGTGCGGCTGTTAGAGCTCCTTTTGTGCCACTCAATAAAAGAGCATCATCAAGAGATGGTAAAAATTACATCCTTCTGTCACTAATCGGTTAGCCAATAAACCAGTAATATGCTGTCTCTAATGGACATTTGGTTGATGGCAGTATGTAGGGTGGTAGGATAGGAACTTACTACGCTGTGGAATGAGCAACTAGCTTCATCTTCTCTTCTTCTTTTTATCCACAACGGGTTAGTTCTTGGCCTGCATCTCACCTGGTGGTTAGTGATGATCAGGCCGAAGGTGGAAGCGAGCTTCACCCGGAATCCTAAACTACAGAGGAACTGGATATCATACCTCTAACTGCCGAAACACAACAATGTTATTAACATGGTTGTTATGGCGACAGACTTAGATAAGATGGTGGTAGCTAGCCCGGTGGACTTAGAACAAGCCCTACCACCAACCAAACCGAGCAGAAATATTGAGGCTTAGAGTTGGTGGTTGACCTTTCAACTTGCCACAAGTCTATTAACTGATTAAGAATCTTGATAGAATACTTTTCCTCTTTATTTGTGATTAGTGACTAACCCGGTGTCAGACTTTTAAAGCCGCCCATGGGCCTCTGACTTGGTTTCACATGCCGTCGAGAAATATAATTCAGGCATGACGGTTTCCTCACGATCGTTTTTGAAGCCAGTGATAATTATATGGATACCTTTTTTTTTTTTTTTTGGGGTTGGAAAATCATCAAATGACTTCTCCCGCTCTGGGCAGAGCGAGAGGGTGTGTCAGACTTTTACTGTCTAAAACCCACCCGTGTTCCTTCCGTTGCCTGTGTGCCGGGGCCGCGATATCCCTTTCGGACAAACCCGCGACCCCAGCAGGCATTGGTCTTTCGACCCCGTCGGTTGGTGCTGACATCTCTTTGAGGCGCGCGTGGAACACAACGCGTCGTCGACACGGGCCTGGTCCTTATTATATATGGATACCTTGGTGCGTGCCTTGGGTTCGAACTCGAGCCCTATGACTTACCAGTCCGACGGTCACACCACTAGGTTATCACAATATAATATTTTCCTAATCGCCACGGTTGGTTGATAGATCGGTAATTGCACATACTTGTTACCAAATACAATTGACGGTACAGGATAATTTGACTTTCCTCCACCAATAACCACACAAAAAGCTAAACTCGTAATAAAACTGGCATTCCTGCAATATTTATGAGCTGAGTGAACATCCTATGTATATCGTAAAACAAACACGCTGTATAGGCCTCAAGGGTGCTATCGTTTTGTTCAGTACACACATTTATAGCCGTGGTGGTTTAAAGGTGAACAAAGTGGCTTTTTAAGTGGTAGGTAGGGGATTCAATGCCTGTCGTAGGCTTGCAAATCAAAGAT
This sequence comes from Agrochola lota, assembly GCA_947364205.1. Classification (NCBI taxonomy): domain Eukaryota; kingdom Metazoa; phylum Arthropoda; class Insecta; order Lepidoptera; family Noctuidae; genus Agrochola; species Agrochola lota. The sequence continues at coordinate 14,198,861 of OX376244.1, read as the reverse complement.
TTTCAGAGTTAAGTATTAATATGGGGTCAGCAGTGAAAGACAGGCACTTTTACAATAGCTTAACTGACCGACTCCTTGACAATTTAAACATTGGAGGAGCTCGCGGCTAAGTAACAACAGGCGTACGGGTCGATCCATCAGGTTAAGCTACGCTTGCCGGGTTTGGTCTGTCGATAGGTGACCATCTTTACATACCGAGATTCCTCCGTGCCTCGAAAGGACGTTAAGCCGTTGGTCCCGGCTGTCATTCGTGGATCTTTGATAGTCGTTACGGGTCGTCAAAATCCCGAAAGTCTGACGAGTCAGTGTTACCAAGGGGTATCGTATAGATAGGCAGTCGCTCCATGTAAAATACTGGTATTCAGCTGCATTCGGTTAGACTGGACGCCGACCCCGATATAGTTGGGACAAGGATAGGCAGATTGATTGAACATCAAGCCTGTATTTTCCCGAAGGGTTAGGCAGAAATGTACCTATAGTACACCCATATTTCGCCAGTTATGTTTAAGTCCCATGTAATAGGGGGCGAGCCTATTGCCATCAATCGGTTTAGACTCCGGGCTACTACTGAAAAAATCCTGATGAAAAACCAAATAACACTTGGCCCGACCCGGGAATTGAACCCTGTACCTCATGCGGAGCAGCAGCACTAGACCAACCAGGCGTCAACGACAATAGGGATGAAAAAAGGGAAATTCTAATTGGTCCGTCACTCAGATACTAAAAAAAATATTAGACACGTATTTTTTGCTTTATCATATTAATAAAAAATTACTTAGATAAAACGCATTTTAAAGACCACAAGCAAGTATAAAATCTACATACTCATGACGTCATGGCACATTTTAACGCCGTAATCTTTAGATTACGTAAAAAACGAAAAAATATGTGTCCAATATTTTTTAATAATATCCATGATGGGCTAAAAAATAAATTTTAGTCATCATCCCTATTCAAAAGTGCATAGAAATGGTTTAGTTGAAATAAAACCTTTGAGTTTTGAGTTACTTTTATGCAGCGAGACGTCACAAAATTGATAGTCAAGTATTTTAAGAGTTTTAAGACTTGAGCGTTCACTCGTAACAGAAAATCGAGTATTCGCCGTTTTTAAATTTGTCGAACTGAACAACGAACAGAGCCAAGCCTAGAACGAAACATCGCTACCAACATTTTCACGATCATTCTTGCGAACGCTCTCGTCAATGCTCGTCAAAAACTGGGGTGCGGGGGGTATAGAGGGACAACAGCGGAACAATTACAGAATGGCTCGGCTCGGCAAAAAGCTCGAAGCAAATTTACAGTCCTTTCGCTAGAATGCTCGCTAGAACGCTCGCTAGAATGCTCGCTAAAACGCTCCAGTTTATTTTTCTGTAATGTAGCATTCGCTAGAATGCTTATTACAAGTGAATGCTCAAGTCTATCAGCACCTTTTGGAAAATAGGACTTTGAAGGTAGACAGATAGATATGTCTGTCTACTTATAACAACTAGCTCCGATCAGTAATCCCTTAAAGGATTAATCCCATTTTGACATTTTACGTAGCACAATGAGAAATGATTGATGACATTTCAGTCCTATTCCAAAACCATTGTCATTTGCATAGGATTTTCCCAACTATGTTGGGGTCGGCTTCCAGTCAAACCGTATGCAGCTGAATACCAATATTTTACACGGAGCTACTGTCTTTCTGACCTCCACAACCCAGTAACTGGGTGAACGCGATACCGATTAAGACTGAGTCCAAAATAACAAAACAAAAAAATACCTTACCAGGTTAAAATAAAATTCCCAACAAAAAAAAAACCAAGTACTTAAATGAAACTCTACAATAACAAATAAACACTCGATGTTCACTACTAAACTAAATAAAAAGCATAAAATAAGATGGTACTAGTGTAAAGCGGTCGGGTTAGCAGGGAAATGACGGCGGTGCAGTGTTCAGCGCTATTTAATAGTAAAGCGTTGTACACACGGCTACACATCAAGCTATACATTTCCAGTTTATGCTGATCTTGCATTGTATAGGATTTCCGTACAATGCGAGCTCAGCTTATACTGGAAATGTATAGCTTGATGTGTAGCCGTGCGTACATACCTAGGTCAGGAGATAGCGAGATGGTTCTAGTAACATTTGTGTTGAAAAAATATACCATAAAAACATCATTGTATGATATTGTATCTGTGGTTGCATTCAAATTCAAAATATTTTATTTTACAATAAACCTACATAGGCACTTATGAAACGTCAGAAGCTAGGTGCACGGTTTCTATTGGTAGTTTCATAAGGAGAAGAGCCAGCAAGAAACTCCACGGTTACTCTTTTAAAAATAATTGGTTTTTACAACGTTTTCAAATTACATTGTTAATAGGTATAAGATGACAGTGTCGGTCGGACAACAAGTACTTAATAAAATAGAAAATGGTCAAAAAATCAAAACATCTATGAGTCTACGAGTCAACGCCAGTGATTGCTTACTTATCACATTATATTACTGTGATTGAGCTTATAATGTTATTAAATTGCTTTGACTAAATTGCTGATTGCTTACTTATCTGATAAAAAAAATATGATTGGTGGTTAATCGTTATTACTAGAGTGTGGTTTATACAAAGACCAGTATGGCTAACATGACAAGCGCGAGAACGCTCTTTTTCTCGTTTTGTCGAAATTTGTCTATGATTCTGACGTTATTCTAATCCCTAACATGACCGTAGACGACGAGCAAACTCGAAAAAGTCACTTTGACACTTCAATATCTGGTGACGAGAAACCGATGTTGCAAATTATTAAAAACAAATCATTTTTATGATAGCAACATCGGCTTGAGATTCCGTTTCATTCATTCAATGGTGCCGATTCTCTTGTCACAAATGCCTCTAAACTAGACTAAAAATCACCAAAATTTTGTTAATTCCTGTCAAACGATGTTTTCCCACTAATATGGCACTGAGTTATTCATTTTGTGAAAATGGAAATTTTGCTATTCTGAATTTGATGTTTTTCACCAAAAATTTTGATTGTTTATCTAAATCTGACTAATTTTAATCGCGATTAAAAAGGCGTGGATTAAACTGAATTGTCAAAAACCAAAATTCACACCAACACTTCGACGGTGCAAAAACAGTAATGTATCTTTTTTTAAGTGAAACTTCTATATAGACGGGGGTATTAGGATTTTTCTGTCACGAAAAAGCGTTACGGCCGCGTAGATGATATATCGCGTGGTGAGAGGCGGCAGCGGCGGAGGGAGAGAATAGATTGGAATCTCAAGTTTTTATATTGAACCGATTTGAAAAATTCTTTCACTGTTGGGAAGCTACACTATCCCCGGGTGCCATAGGCTGTATTTTTATTTTTTTTAAATTGGGATTCTTACTAAAACTGCAACAATGTAACCCAAGGTGTAAAAAAAATACCTAAAATATTCTTTACATCGCGTGCGCTGCGAAAACTATTGATGATAGAATAAAATAGTGTACTACGACTTTGCAGAACACATAATTTTTAACAAAAAGTGTAGCGACAGCATATGTCTAACTATTATAGTTATGTCACAATAAGTGTTCATTTTTTTTTTTTAATTAATTGAAATGCAGCCGCTAGAAAAAGCTCTTTATTTGTATCTTGGTATTAATCCTTATCAAAATAAATTACTTCATATTCGAGACTGCTTCAATACCTTTATATAACTTTTTGAATTATTCAATTCGGACATTTCATTCGAAAGATATCACAAGTTTAAAAAAGTAAGTATTAGAAAAAAGTTTCGTGGTAGCTGCTCACCCTGCTCGGCTAGCTAGGTAGCACCTTATGCAATGTAGGCGTCACTGGGGTACGCGTACGGGAGGGGAGTCAATGTCAAGAAATGAAGTGCCGTCGGTAGGGTAGGTAGGGTAGGTAGTGTAGATAGGTAGGGTAGGATAGGTAGGTAGGTAGGTAGGTGCGCTGTAGAGTAGAGTACTTAGTGCTACCCGTACGAAGCCGATGAACGCAGATGAGCCGAATGAAGACTGATGACGAAAGGTGTGCATTTGTTAGTGTCCCTTTGTATGTGTATAAGTTTAGAATAGACTATGGGTGTTTTTTTTGGTTCTGGATTGAATTCAGTTTTTTTGTTAGATAAAATAAAATATGTTTAAATAAAAAATGCATTTTATTAAAATGTACCTAACCTAACCAAATCATAATTTGCAGTAAACCTGCGAAACTTGAAGTTTTACGGGCAGGTTTTCAAATTGGACAAGTACATTAACAATCTGCCCGTAAAACTTCAAGTTAAAATTAATTCTGTTGCGATTCGTTTTGCCACTTGTCCGTTGCGATTCGTTTTTCCACTTGTCCGTTGAAGTTTCACTTCTACTATGTATCCCAGCACACATTTTTTTTTTCTTTTCTTTTGCTTATATATGGAAAATGGTGTGTCCTATCGCAAAAATAATGGAAATTTCGACCCCCTTTATAAAACCCTTATAGCCCTAAAACTCAACATGTAGGTAATATTTTTTTTTTCCATACACAAAGTGAAAAATTCCATATAAAACATGTCGTTCCAATATGTAGTTTAAAACTAAGTATTTTCATTAGTAATATATTGTAAAAAAAAATATGACTAAAATAAGTACAATTGTGAAACTGCCATGCTATTTGGGCGTTTTTTTTTGTATCATTATTTTGTCTACTCTTCTCGTCGTCAAAATCGAGGACGAGTAAATACGACAAAATGACAGAAAAATCACTGATTATTTCGTGTTGAATTGTCAAAAATCGAGATAACTAAGGTGTCATGTTAGGGTTTGTCGAAGAAACATCAAGTTTGACAGAACGAGTCGACTATTTTGTATGGCAATGGAAATGGACTGTCAGAAAACGAGAAAAGTGACAGAAATAGACGACAATAACTCACGCGAGAGTGAGTAATTGTCGCGTGTATCATGTTAGACATGCAGGAGATAGGAAGATGGTTATAGGAAGTACAAGACAAAAAAAAAAAACCTATAAATTGGAATACTCATGGTAAAGAATACCTGTTCTATTTCACTACATTTCACGACGTCCGATAAGTTTTTGAGCATTGATTTATTTATTTTTACTACGGTTAAACCGATTACAGAAATCGACTCTTCACGTGACAAGCTGGCCACTTTTTAGGTCAAAGAATAAGCATTGCCATACAACGTGGCAACGCTGTTAGCCTTTTGGGATTTTTTTCTACTGACAGCGATGCGGACAAAATTTTCGGAAGTATGTCTATTCATGAGGGATGCCCGAAACGATCAATTGCGATTGATCAATTCCCATCAATTTCTATGGTAGACGATCAATTTGCGCATCAGTCTATATCAATCACGTAAAAATTGATAATTGATCATTTCGGAAACCCTTAAGTCATTTGTTTGACGTAGGTGAAATTTTTCTTTTAAATTGCAATTTAAAAGAAAAAAATGCACCTACGTCCTTTGTCAATATCTTTTAAAACAGAATAGTAAGAGGTGGTTATTATGTTAAACAATGTGAAGGGTTACATGAACAAAAACTATTCTGAAAAGCTGGGAAACTCCTGAAATAAATGGGAGTAGGTAATTTTCGGCTTTTTAATACAATCTAATTTTTATTACAAAATTGTTTCCAATTAGAAATGTTTAAATAAAAACTTACCAACAAAACGTATAAAATGACTCACAGGAAAACAATAGTCTTTTCTTATCACATATCACAAACACTTATCATTACACAGAAAAAAAATACTACGAATTATAAGACTTCGAAAATAAAAGAAAACTTTTTTCTAAATATTTGGACACAATATTAAAAGGAAAAAATCAAGAGTTAGTCAGATATATTTATAAGTCAAAGATAAAGTAACCATTAACTTCTAAGTTGAATTGGAAACAAATATTTTGACTACCGATTTAATAATAATAAAAATAAATTATGAATGATTAAATAATGTAATACAAGTGTGAAGGAGCCTTGTTAGTGGGAAAATGACGGTAGCGCAGCGTTCACTGTTATTTATTACTAAAGCGTGGCTCAAATGTAGGCCAGGAGATAGCTAGATGGTACGGATTTATCTAATTTTCAACTCAGCACTATTTGCAGTGGTTGAAAAGTGATTTATATTTATAGCGGCCAGAATGCGCATTTTACACTAGGTTTTTATGAGATTAATTTGATTAGTAGTGAAATCTGTATAGTCAGGATATTATAATTATTTTGTATGCAATTATTCAGATTTACGTAAAATCGAAAAATCCGAAATAATATGTATTAAATTGGGTTGATGACATCCACAATCTTCGATCAACAATTTGATCGAAGTCTATGATATGATATGATTATTATTATTATGATATTTAATTAATAAAAAACTTCACAATTAGACTTATAAAAAAAAGTATCGTGTTGGTACGAAAATCGATAAAAAAGTTGTTACATTTTATGCAATATTTTTATTGCTATAAAACTGGCATACATTTATTATTTTATATTCGAATAAAAATAAAGTCTGAAGGTTTTACGAAATTTTTTGTTTATGGTGTAGTTTAATCTGTTACATTTGCATGCTTTGAAAATGCAGTTTTAAAATATAAATATTGAAAAATATTGACAAAAAACTGCAATAATAGACTTAATATGTGAAAGTTTGTGTAGAGTCATCAATCTTATACGTCGGACTATGACTGTATATTACATAGGCTGTATAGAACAATTTTCACCTACTTATTAAAATTTAATTTAAATCTCGGTTTAATTATTTATTTTTTATACTTCTGTGAAAACATTATAATTATTAAAAAAAACGTATTAACTATTTAACATAATTATATTCTACTTCATCTCTCATACCACAAACACATAACTTACAACTCCACCATCCGAGCTCCTAAACTATGGAAAGTAAAGTTCCTTATTATAAGTTGGAACCTTATCGCATAGCATGGCGGACCATTGTTCGTTCCGACTTTGTGGCCGAGAGTTCGAAAGTTAGTTTGACAGAGTACCAAGTGCCTATCTGCTGTATTAGCACAATGAGATGGGATGCTGTAGGCTTTTTAAGGCGTGTTTGTAATAAAATGAACTGTATCATAATTATCTTTTTAAAGTTATGACTGTTTCGGTTAATTTAATTTGATTCCGATAAAGATAATTCATCACCACTGCTCTTAAAATGGTGAAGGAAAATATCGTGAGCAAACCGGCATGTACGCACGGCTACACATCAAGCTATACATTTCCAGTATAAGCTGACCTCACATTGTACTGAAATCCTATACAATGCGAGATCAGCATAAACTGGAAATGTATAGCTTGATGTGTAGCCGTGTGTACTAGAACCGAAAATTCGAAGACATGTGACATCTACCAACCCGAAGTGGGCCCGCGTGGTGGATTACGGCTCACTCCCTCTTACCGAGAAGGTGCCTGTCCCAGTTGTGGGCATATTATGGGTTGAATATGATTATTAGAGATAAGGGATTTTTTCAATGGGTATGTAATTGAAGTAGTAAGTAGCCTTTTTCTTATGGTGATCAGCAGAAGTTTCTATCTTAGTAGCGTAGTATATAGGCACCTATAGTTTATGATGGTACTGTCCGGGAAATTTAGTGTTTATCAGATCGACAAACTAAGTCATATTGCTGTGTTATAGCCATTTCATAATTTTTTTTTTTTTTTCTGCCGGAGATAGCTGTTCTCCATGATTTTGTCTGGTATATTGGCGTGTGCTAGCTAACATATGGCTAATAATTTAAATTATGTTTTGTGTTGCCACAAAATGTCATGATGGCCCAGTGGTTAAGGCCTCGCCTCTCATGTACGAGGTTGTGGGTTCAAATCCGGGCAAGTTCCACTGTGACTTTTTCAATTCATATGTACTTTCTGAGTTTATCTTGGACATTACTGACATCGGTGAAGGAAAAACACCGTGAGGAAACCTGGACTTATAAGTAAATAATAAGTCTGCAATCACCAACCCGTCTTGAGCAAGCGTGGTGATCAATGCTCGTGCCTTCTCTGTATGAGAAGAGGCTTTTGCCCTGCAGTGGGAGAATAATAGGCTGATATTATTATTATTTGTGTTGCGTAATGTAAATTATTTTGAATACTATTATATAGAATCTTTTTTTTTGTTCTTCTAACTGAACAGACAGCAGTGCTGCTGGGGAGTTTGTTGCGCCACTTCTTCTTCCCAGCTAATGCACTAGGAAGTGGTGAAGGGTGGGCGTGCCGGGGGACTGTCTTATGTAATTTTGACGTTCGAAAAGTGCTGATTCTCAGCCTAGTTTGAATAAATGACTTTTGAATTTGAATTTTGACTATCAAGGAATGACAGTCGTAATTCGAATATACGGACAATTTAAGTTGGTCGTCAATTTATTTCTGTGACTTAACTTCTGTAGCCGGAAATTCTTCCAAGTTCCGTCCTAAGGATGAGTAAGGAATATAGCATAATCAGTCTGTAATCCACCACGCGGGCCCAGTGCGGGTTGGTAGATGTCACATGTCTTCGATGTTTTGTTTCTAGGATATGCCGGTTTCCTCGCGATGTTTTCCTTCACCGTTTTGAGAGCAGTGGTGATGAAATTATTGACACAAACTAAAGAGCCTGCCGGGGTCCGAACCCACAACCTACAGCTCATAATCACTGGTCCACCACTGCTCTGGACTGAGTAAGGACGATATTAAGAAAGTAATTTAAAAAAACTTTGCGTTTCGTCTTACTTATAATATAATATTATACTATATTATAAATGCGGAAGTTTGTGAGGATGGATGGATGTTTGTTACTCTTTCACGCAAAAACTACTGAACAGATTTGGCCGAAATTTGGCACACAGGTATTTTATAACCTGAATTAACACAGAGGACTTTTCTCTTACTAGTTATCCCGATATTCCCACGGGATCGAGACTTATACGGGTGAAACCACGAGGCGGTGCTAATCTGGCAATTTTTTTTACCTTAATTAAAAGTGCAGGCAGTGCATCCTTATGATCATAATTTATTTATATTCAATTAACAAGTAACAAGACTCAATATGTTAGTAACAAATATTAACAACTATGTTAGTAAACTTAACCTACACACTGCTACACGCTCAACACCGATGTGGAAAGCTTGCAGCAGCGATTCATAGACAAACAGTCCAGTCTACTCGCGATAGACTGCAGTATATTGTTAGAGCTGGCGCGCAACAGGCGCACCAGGGAAGCGCATCTTTTTCGTATCGTAGTGTAAAAACAATCGACACGAGCATCAGCAAACATTCCTGAAGCGCTACAGAAACGGAACAGCCCCATCAATACCCGACCCCATAATGACGTGACGTCATAGGGGAATGTAAAATTGGTACAGACATGACCTCACTTTTCCAACCTTAATCAATGCTCTATCAATAAAAGTCTGTTAGTTATTAGAGATTGAATTTAATCTGATCAATCTCGGTCAGAAATATTGAAGTTACCACAAGTAAACAAAAAAATCTGTAGTACATTAAATTTTTCCTTGCGGTTATCAAACTCATAACCCATAGCTCAGAAGCCAATTATCACATAACCAATAAAGTTATCAATAACTTGACAAACTTTCTTTATAAGACTTCAATGTTTCTGTGTCTCGTTTTTTACTAAAAGGCGGAAGCAAGTCTCTTGGGTCACGACTGTCTATCACGAGCTTTTTGACTCTTTGACCTAGTTTTATCAATAGAGAAGAGCAGTTATTTAATATTGGGTTTAGGGTACTGTAAGTAAATGCGAAAATCCATAAAACAGTAAGGCATGCATAACTGCCGAAATGTCGGGTACTATAGGTACACTTCTGCCTAACCCCAAATGATTCTCATTTTGATTTCCTAAAAATATTAATGGACACTCTAATATATTAAATGAACCTCTTTTTGTGAGCTTCAAAAAACCCCCTTTGATGACCTAAAAATACTGAATAGCCAGTTCTTACCTAACTTAACCTACTCGTATTTGGTCAGGTTAGCTTAGTTACTGCAACCAATTTTGAGAAAAGGCCAGAAAGTCCAACACAGGCTCATTTATTTAAAAAAGCGTACATCATTCTAAGACCAAAATGTTTTGAGAGGGAAAATTATAAAAAAAAAGCGTAAGTACATTATTAGAAGGGCAAATAGATTTTTAGACGATCAGTTAAGTATATTCCTATTAATAACAGTCTAGAACTGCGGGGTAATTACGTAACTACCTCATAATCTCAATGCGCCAATCGTTTTGACAATTCAACAATATACATTGTAGTGATGGGTAACTCATCATTTTTATATGAGGTTGAGGGAGTACCTCATTTTACCTCGCGAGGTCCTCAAGAGGTACCCCTCATTTGAGGCGAGGAGTCGTACGTCGATGTATGTACAATTATGAAAGTCGGTTCATTCACTCACTCGCGAGTACTCGCGTCAATAATGTCAATGTCAATTTTTAAGTGAGGACGCTTGAACGAGTGAGTTGGTTCATTGTTGAAATTCGAGTAACTCTTTCAATTGGCGATCACGAGTACCTCAAACGAGGCACCTCATGAGTGAGGGACACATCTCTAATACATTGCTTTATTACCGTTGTCGAGCAGACTAATTTTTTAAACATATGAAGCAATGGATTATGCATTTCCTTCAAAATCCTTCAGATTGTTTAGGAAAGTGTGTAACACAATTAGTGTGCTGACCTACTACTGGGTTAAGGCATCTGTCATACAGAGCAGGAGCGAGAAGCCACCACGCGTGATTACATGTTTTGGTGGCTCCAATCCCAGATTTCACACGATATTTTCTTTACTAAGAAAAAAAATATACATAATACCTAGTAAATGTTATAGGTACGTCATGTTGCCAGGTTTGAACCTGCAAGTCAACTCCGGCCGGCGTATTCTGTAAAATCTCGCCGATAACAAACTTTTAATAATTTTATACTGAATATCAGGTCTAAAGGAGAAGTGTTATTGATTTGGAAAAAATATATGTTAAATAAGAGCATTTCCTTAATAACTTGATATAGGAATATTTTAGATTATGTGTATATTACAAAGTGAAATTAATTTGTAAGAGAGAATCACGCAAAATCTAACAAGTGTATTTTTTTGAAACCTTTACCATTTTAAAGATATTTTAATTATTGATATTATAGTTTACGTGTTTTATTAAAATACATTTTGTTTTATGTATAATAAATTAATAATGCGTCTAATTTGGGGCAGCGCTCCTTGATGGGCGAGTTAAATTACTGGCTGGACATACGACTCGTTGCTTAAGCTCAGTACAGAACACGCAAGCTAACGACTCAAGGTCACTGGCATATATCTGCGTCCTAAAGAATAGCTCGGCAAAGTTACTGGTTAAGAGCGCTTATCCTAAAAGTTGGCAACGTCGCAAATAGCTGTCAAATATCTACCTGTTTGGATTACTAGCCTTTTCCCAGCTATATTGGGGTCAGCTTCCAGTCTAACCGAATGCAGCTGAATAGTAGTATTTTACATGGAGCGACTGCCTATCTGACCTCCACAACCCAGTAACTGGGTAATACGATACCCCTTGGTAAGACTGGTTGTCAGACTTTCGAGCCTCTGACGACCCGTAACGACTGTCAAAGATCCACGAATGACAACCGGGACCAACGGCTTATTGTGCTTTCCGAGGCATGGAGGAATCTCGGTATGTAAAGATGGTCGCCCATCGTCAGGCCAACCCCGGCAAGCGTACATTAATCTGATAGATCGACCCGTGCGGCAGTTACTACTTAGCTACGAGCTCCTCCACTACTATCACCACTATCTACCTGTTTTGATTAATTTAGAATATTAGGTACTGTATGGAAATATGAAATATGGCTAACTAGTGAACTAAAATATTGATTACGAAATACAATAATTAATATCTTATCACCAAATATTTAGTTTTAGATGAAAAAAAAGTATTTGGAAACTTTCCAAATGCCTTTTTTACACCTAAAACCGTTACAACATCAAACTCAGTGTTATAATTGCAATTAATTATTAATATTCTAGTTCGCTAGTTAGCCACATTTCATATTTCCATACAGTAATATTGCCAAATTAATCAAAACAACGAAATATTTGACATCTATTTGCGATGATGCCCACCCACTTTCAGAATAAACGCTTTTAAAGAATAGCTCGGCAAAATTACTGGTTAATACTATAAAGCTGAACTAACCGTTGTACCATCATAACGTTACCTGTTACAGATAGGTACGTACAATTACCATGGTATCAAACCTTTAGTTATCATAGTTTAATTTAAACAATGCCCTGTTGTATTTTTCCCCCGTGAACACTGTCTCACTTTCTCATAATCAAAACATTATGCGGTCATCCTATTCTAGTTAATTTATTAAATAAAAGGTCCTGTTTTGCAAAACAAAGAAAATCAAACATTAATTGTGAAGAAGAGGTTTGAAATAGAAAAGAATTGAATTTTCTTTATGCGGTACTATTGAAGAACTTCATATCTAAGTACTGTAAAGACTATTTCTGTTTGCAGCGCTCACATATTCTTATATATTATAATATATTTTAAAATGGGCTGTGCCATTAATTGGGCAATAAGCCAATTTTAAGTTTCATCTAAAATGTCATAGAGAACCTATTCAACATCTAATTATTAAAATCCTGTTATGTTAATCTGTTGTCAAATCTCATCATAACTCTTGTGATTAGGTAGTTGACGAACACTTGCATTTATTTTGATATCGTTTTCGTCCTTGTCGAACATAATCGTTCGATTCAATGTGAATGATGTGGTCTCCTATAATTGGAATCGTGCATCAGAATTTGGTCCTTGTTCTTGTATTATCATCAATTGCGCATATCACAGTCCACTGCTGGACATAGGCCTCTTCCAGGCTACGTCAAAAACCCTGTCCTTCGCGTTCCGCATCCAGTCTGTCCCAGTCACCTTCTAAAGGTCGTTGGTCCATCTAGCTATGGAGCGTCCCACACTACGCTTGCCGATACGCGCTTGTACACCAGGATGCAGGTAATAGTGGTGAAGCCTGAGTAAAAAAAAGAAATTCAAATTAGTCCGTCAGTCAGTTAATAAAAAAATATTAGACACGTATTTTTTGCTTTATCATATTAATAATAAAATACTTAGTTATAACGCTTTTTAAAGTCGGGGAGTGGGGGTCGCTACGTTACGTCACAAGTAAGTATAAAATCTACATACTCGTGACGTCATGGCTCATTTTAACTCAATGTATCGCCGTAATCTTTAGATTACGTAAAAAAAGAAAAAACACGTGTCAAATATTTTTTAATAATCTTGATGACGGACTAAAATAAAAAATTTGTCATAATCCCTATTGTGAAGCCTCTGTTGGAGATCCAATCTATATCCATACAAATAAATAAAATTGAAGTGTCTGCGTATAATATCAAAATAACAGCTTTTTACTAAATGCATATAAAATATAGTACCTTATTTACTAGAACAAAAAAACAAATTATACGACAGTAAAATAATACTATAGTAAAACTAAAATTATACTACTTATATTACAATATTTAAAAAAAAAATTTTTGTCTGTTTGTTCCGGCTAATCTCCGAAACGGATGGACCGATTTTGACGGGACTTTCACTGGTCGATAACGAATGTTATAAGGAGTAATTAAGGCTACTTTTATTTGAGATAAAGGATAAGGGTCCACGGAGGCGAAGCCGCGGTTAGCATCGAGTAAAGCAATCAATTTATACGCTGACAAAAAACTCGACAGTTGATTAAATTAGTAGAAACCAGATGTATGAAATCCTACCACTTAAAAGCTAATCAAAATTAAATTAAACAAAATGAACTCAACAACTCCTAATTTCTACGGAACCATGAACAAGGAAGTGAACAAACAAAGACAAGAATAGAATCCAAAGATTGATCAACGCATTTTGTTTTTGATGTCCCAACTTCCGGTAGACAACGGATATTGCGAAATGTTCCTTTAATAAATTAGAGGGTGGTTCCAAAGTTCTGTGGAGTTGAAATGGGGTGAAATCTGGGGGGGGGTGAAAGGGTTAATTATGTTTTGTAACGGGGTTTAATAGTATCTTTTTACAGGGTTGTTCAATCTTATCTGACGATGTTGGGATGTACCTCTTTTAACCCCTCCAAGGAGGGGTTTTCATAATTCCTTGCTGGCGATTCGGTTTAGTGGTTGTTTAGATTAGATAATTAATTCTCGTTTTTAAGTTAATTGAATATTATTTATTGTTTTTTACGGAATATTCTACAGCACCACATAATGTTCCCACTGCTGGGATACAGGCCTCTCTGTGAGAGGCTGGCGTGGCTGCACCACGCGGGCCCAGTGCGGGTTGGTAGATGTCACATGTCTTCGAATTTTTGGTTCTAGGACATGCCGGTTTCCTCACGATGTTTTCCTTCACCGTTTTGAGAGCAGTGGTGATGAAATCATTTACACAAAGTAAAGCGCCTGTCGGGGTTCGAACCTATAACTCGTAAGTCGCGGCCGTTACCACAGGGCCACCACTGCTTCTACCGGCGTAGTCTACAGACAACTCTTGTATTGAGAATGCGTCTGTTTCAGGCACTATTATTATTATTTATTTATTTCAATCAACTATATCATACAATTAAACTAAATTAATCAAATTAAATTAAACAAATACATTCATTAATACTTTTGAATTTATAACAGATAAACAAACTTAAAATAATACCTTAACATTAGGCAGTACGTGAACCATACAGCAGTAGTTCACGTACTGACAGTCGCAACGTTGAGAAAAAACGTTCAGGATACTGTTGGGACTGCCCCGTACCCTACGCACCAGAGATGTGCACCGCTTGCGCATGATTGTGTGGGAACAATCCACACGCGCCTCGGCATACATCCCCGATGGACTACAGAAGCGAGGCAGCCCCAAGAGCACCCTGAACGTGTTGTTGTATTGGCCGCGTAGAGCGCTGTACTGTTTCTGCGTGTAATCCATCCACAGACGCCCCTCGAACACCGAGCAAACCTGTAGGCTATCATATTCGCCCGAACAGACAGCGCCCTACGTTCCTTTTCAATATCTGCATCGTCTTACAGATCAGAGGTTAATAAATGTCCAAGATATTTAAACGTATCAACTCTATTAACTGGACGATGTTAAATCACTTATGCTTAACATTTTCACTAACACTAATCGACACCTAAATAAAATCGCGTTGTTAGATTTTTAACGCTTTTCACAGCCCCGAAAGTTGAAAGTCCAATGCACTTTCATTTAGGAATTCATTTAGGTGTGATCCAGAGAGAGAGTGAAACCGATCGCTTATGTCTGAATACTCCAATATAACTCAATTCTAAGTTGTAGTCAAGTCTCATGCTGTCATTATTGTGTTAGGCATGAAATACTGCCGACTGTATGAAACAATGGTACTGTGGCGGCATCTACATCACCACATGCGAACTACGCATCAAAGACCTGAAGTCACACAAAATCCTGACGTCATACATATCCTGCATCGCGCAATTAGAGTTTACCGCGAACAACATTTATACAGGGTGGCAGGACAACGCAAGGTCGTTCAGAATCATGTACCGAATCCATGGTATTAGTTTTCGCGTCGATGTACCTGCCACCCTGTATAAGACTATCCGGCGTCAATCGTTGGGTAGTTGCCCGCCAGACACGACACCCGTCTAGTCGGATGATCCTCCCTTTTCTAATGAGGATGGGTGAACTTTACACCCTGTTCCTCATGCCTCTAAAGTACCTACCTCGTTTTGAACCTTGTGAGAATTAAACACTCATCCGAGTCCAACAATAGCGCCATGGCTTTCACTCTATCCTAAAAGGTATCTCAAATTATATTATGACTCTCCTCCAATTCTAAAAACCGTTAATTTTAAAAGTTAAAAATAACCCACTTATCACACTAGCGCCATCTATCGCTTTGTTGTCGTACCGCCAAGTGTTACTTGATTACTTTAGCGCTATCTATGAACGAGTGCTGTAAGCTGAGATAAAGGCAATCGCCGTTTGTCGCAACGCCTGGCAAGCTTCCCTGGTGTTGGTGCAATGAGGTTATTATGGCCGGTAGAAGAAGCATTGTTTCAATCAATCTGCCTCCTTTTTCCAACTATGTTAGGTTCGGCTTCCAGTCTTACCAGAATCAGCTGACTACCAGTATTTTACATCGACCGACTGCCTATCAGACCTCCACAACTCATTTACTGTGTAACACGATACCCCTTGCTAAGACTGGTTGTCAGACTTGCGCTTCTGACGTTCCGACTTATCGTGCTATCCGAGGAATGGATGGTCACCTATCCACGAATGCACCGCGGCAAGCGTAGCTTAACGAGAAGCAGCATTGCTTATTGTGGCTTTTAACCGACTACAAAAAGAAAGAGGTTTTCAATTTGGTGTCGCTTCAATTACTCAATAACATTAATAAAACATACTTAATTAAAACATAATTCAAGTGGTGGTTTTAGACACGTTTGTACAATAAATTATTTTGGCAGATGTTTTTGACGTCGATATTTTAACGTAGCTTTTGCCTGCGGTTTCGCCCGCGTGGATGTCTGAAAATATCCCACGGGACTAAAAGTACCTACCTTAGGTGTTAATCCAGGTAAACAATGTATTGTTCCGTAATACATTGTTTTCTTATAAGTCAATTGGTTTACGCGGGGTACGCTAGTAGAGCTCGAGCAATTGGTATGATTTTTTCCGACATCTTCAACAATCACCGTCATATTTCAGCCAATTTACACAGCACCTCAATGAATTATACAGTTAACCTTTCCTCATGAGTCACTCCATCCGTTGGTGAAAACCATATGAAAATCCGTTTGGTGGTTTTTGAGTTTATCGCGTTCAGACAGACAGACGCTGCGGCAACTTTGTTTTATAATACGTAGTCATAGGTACTGTTGCTACAAAGTTCTTCTTCTTTTCGTGTGGTTAGTGACTAACCTGGTGTCAGAGTTTTAAAGCCGCCCATGGGCCTCTGACTCGGCTTCACATGCCGTCGAGAAATATCTCTCAGGCATGCCGGTTTCCTCACGATGTTCTCCTTTACCGTTTTTTAAGCGAGTAATTATCACACAATATGCTTATGAATCTGAAAAGCCAGAGGTGCCTTGGATTCGAACTCGAGACCTATGACTTGGCAGTAACGTGACTCTACCGTTGCATACACCTAAAGTCGTACTTCACTTTCATAGCTCAAACGCACTCCTATGTTGTCTTGCACTGGAAACCCCACGTCAATTTCAATGTCAATCAATATGAAATGCAATTACATTCAATACTTGGTGTATCAATTGCACAACAACCAGAACAGAACGATAAACGCAGCCTTAGGGCATGGTGCAAAATTGCTCATATAATTGTTATGCCGATCGCAGGTGGTCGGATTTTAGCAGCATGTAGTAGGTCACACTATCTGTTACCTAGAAGGTAATAACATTGTTAGGTACAGAGGGGCATCCCCGTATTTTTAAGAACGTTCGTGTTCTAATCTAAGTCTCAAACTGTTAAAAATACCCGTAATTTCTCTACATTTCTGTCAAGTTTTTGATTTCGATATTTCTACTATACTCCATTGGTTTAGGTAATTAATTTAATAAAATAATATTAATTTAATTTATAAAGGTAAACAAATAGTAAAAAGGGTTTTTATAGATGACACTTTCTTGTTTATTTAAACGTTATAACCAAATTAAATTTATTCTGGATTTCTACGATATTTTCCTCTTTTATGAATTTATTCTTAAACTACTCTGCGTAGGTGTAACTGTTTTTTTTTTTTTTGCTTGATAAGCTCGACAGACTGCTCAACAACGGTATCCGGTTCATTTTCAACCTAAGAAAATATGATCATGACATGTGTGTGCCAGGTCTGAGCTCAAATGGATGTCCATTCGCGAAAGAAGTTTGCGTGCTTTGACCACGCTTTTCTCCCTTCTCAATTCTCCTACCCCTCCTACTTATCTTTTGTCTCACTTTCAATATTTATGTTCTGCACACGCTACGAATCTGCGTTATTCCAACAAACTTCTCCTACGCCGTCCTTCTCATACTTCTGACTTTGCTCATTCTTCTTTTCATATTCAGTCCGTTTTCTCTGGAATGCGTTTCCTCTTAATATCAGGATGGCCACCAGTCGGTATGCATTTAAGCGGAAATTGCAGAGTTACTTTCAAAACAAATAGCCGTCTCAATTACCTCTTTTCCTTGAATTTGTATATAGATATACGAGTATATAATGTTGGTATATATTATAGTGAATATAATGTATGTGTATTATAAGTTTTTAACCTATTTATATACTTGTACCTATTTTATTTATAATTCATTATTTTATTTCTTTATCATTATGATCTCCTTAATACGCAGTCAATCGAAGCACCTGCCATCCTATCTCTTCACTATCCTTGATTGATTGGTAGAGAATGCCTAAGGCATTAAGTCCGCCTTTGTACCTTATGTGTGCAAGACGTTTAAATAAATTAAATAAATATTTTATAATGAAAATACATTAGAACGTTGCTGCAAAAAAACATAATCGCTTAGTCGTATTTTACTGGGGTGCATAATACAAGGTTAAAATAAATTACCTAGCAAAACTACACTTAAGTGATCAGTATCGATACCTCAAAAAGACAAACCAAAAAAAAAACATAACATTCAATGACCGCAAGCTTGATGTAGGAGTTTAAGTATTGATACCGATCACGTCTGTGGAGTTTTGCTAGCTAATTTATTATGTTTCGAAACAAGTTCAGGTAGGTGTTTCTTATCTGGCTAATCTGAGAAAAAACACCGAAAAAAAGTCAGAGGCCTCAGGCTTTTTTAAAGTCCAAATATATAATCTTGGTCAGCACCTTAATTGCGTAACACATGATCAATGACAATCTGTTTCATTTTCACAGTTCAACAACATTCATTGCTTTATTACGTTGTTAAGCAGACAAATTTTTCGAACATATCATTCAATCTGCCTAGCCTTTTCCCAACTATATTTGGGTCGGCTTCCAGTCTACGCGGATGCAGCTGTATACCAGTATTTTACATGGAGCGACTGCCTATCTGACCTTCACAACCCAGTAACTGGGTAGTACGATACCCCTCTGTAAGACTGGTTATCAGACTTTCAGATTTCTGACGACCCGTAACGACTGTCAAAGATCCACGAATGTCAAAGTCAAAGTCAAATAATTTATTTCAATTAGCCACGCTATGGAATGAAACAAAATTTACAAAAAAAAAAATTACAGCCGGGACCAACGGCCTAAAGTGCTTTCCAAGGCACGGAGGAGTTTCGGTACGTAAAGATCCACAGACCAACCCCGGCAAGCGTTTGTTTTTTTTTTTTTTAAGTGTGGGAACTCATAAAATGACTTCTCCCGCTCTGGGCAGAGCGAGAGGGTGTGTCAGACTTTTACTGACTAAAACCCACCCATGTTCCTTCCGTTTCCTGTGTGCCGGGGCCGCGATATCCCTTTCGAACAAACCCGCAACCCCAGTCAAACCCGCAACCCCAGACAAACCCGCAACCCCAGACAAACCCCCAACCCCAAGGCAAGCGTAGGTTAACGTGATGGATCGACCCGTGCGGCTGTTATTACTTTTTTTTAGATATCAAGCAATGGATTAGCAATATCCTTCAAAATGATTCAGATTGTGATTAATCGTGTGTCAGTTAGGGTGCTGGTCATATTAGGACTGTGCACATAAGTGATTCTTTTGAGGAAAGATACACAAGGTTTGAGTGGACCTGTCCAGTCAGTGCACGCAATAGTTCATCAGAAAACAACGCAAGGTTAGATCTAGTTCATCGCAAGTTATAAAACTATGAAATTCAGCCCAGTTTCCTCTACCCTCATAGCTTAGATAACACGATCGTTAGCTCATCGACGTCCATAGATCTCTATTAAGCGTTTGGCTGCCGACCAAACCCGACACTCTCGCACTTATTACGTGCTTTCACTTGTACATACTAAGTATAGTACCTGGGCGACCGAACTCTGCTCTGCTGAAAATAGAGAATGCTTATTTAATAGTATAGGCAAGTTCATACTAATTCCATGTAATTTACATACTAATTACATGCTGCCATAATAGTAATTACTTGCTAATTCCATGCTGCCATTATAGTAGGTACTTACTCATTCCATGTTGCCATGATATTAGGTACTTACTCATTCCATGCTGCCATGTCATTATTCTAAGGTAGCCTCTCTTGTTATAAACTTTGGGTGAACGAGCTCTGCTCGGGTGAAAATATGGAGAAAACGTATTTTCCCCGATATGAGACCTAGCTAGATCGATTTTTAGCCCCTGTAAACCCCTATATTGCAACTTTCATCGAAATCGTTAGAGCTGTTTTCGAGAACGTGATTAGAAATATATATTTAAGCAAATATTGCTCGTTTAATAGTATAGGATTCAGTAGTATATCTATATATATAATGTATGTACATTGGGTGCTTGTATATAGACTCGGGTTCCTGGTAAAGACAAGTCGGTACCGACCGATGCGGGTAAGATAACCCCGTATTAACTTATGTGCTCACAAATAAAGAAATTGTTCCAATTCCTTGTATGCATATAAAAGATGTCTGCATCTTTACAATAAACCGGCAAAGTGCGAATCAGAATTGCACACGAAGGGTAACGTACCTTCGGCGGCGATCTCTCGCGTCCGGCCCTGGTTCAGGCCATGGTTCGGAAGGCCGTCACCTCCTTCTGCGAAGCAGTTATGTTCGCGAAGGAGGAGGCGGAGCGCGCGAGGGAGATGCAAGTTGCACGCCCTCGCGGCCCTAGTCCCCGCAGGAGACGCCCCGGGCGTCGGGAGTCCTTCCGGCCACCGTAGGCGCGGGCTTACGGACGGTGAGCAATGGGTAGCTCGCCGTCTGATAAGGACCAGGCCCAGGTCGACGGGGCGTTGTGTTCCACGCGCGCCTCAAAGAGATGTCAGCACCAACTGACGGGGTCGAAAGACCAATGCCTGCCAGGGTTGCGAGTTTGTCCGAAAGGGATATCGTGGCCCCGGCACACAGGCAACGGAAGGAACACGGGTGGGTTTTAGTCAGTAAAAGTCTGACACACCCTCTCGCTCTGCCCAGAGCGGGAGAAGTCATTTGATGATTTCCCACCCTCAAAAAAAAAAAAGAGTGTAACGTACCTTAACGTAGCAAAAACCGCCGAAAAAAACACGATTCTTGTAAGTATTCCCCCCTTTAATTATTAACCTTATTTAATTTTTAAGGTGCTCGTGGCTAAGTAATAACAGTCGCATGGGTCAATCCATCAGGTTAAGCTACGCTTGCCGGGGTTGGTCCGTGGATGGGTGACCATCTTTACATACCGAGACTCCTCCGTGTCTCGGAAAGCACGTTAAGTCGTTGGTCCCGGTTGTCATTCGTGGATCTTTGACAGTCGTTACGGGTCGTCAGAAGCCCAAAAGTCTGACAACCAGTCTTAACAAGGGGTATCTATTGTGTATCCAGTAACTGGGTTGTGGAGGTCAGATAGGCAGTCGCTCCATGTAAAATATTGGTACTCAGCTGCATCCGGTTAGACTGGAAGCCGACCCCAACATAGTGGGAAAAGGCTAGGCAGACTGATTAATTTTTTTAAATAAAATTTGTTGCGAGAATAGAAATGCACAATCTGTGAAAATTTAAACTGTCTACCTGTTCATGAAATACTGCCCGCTGAGAACAGAGAGACGGACGGAAAGCGGAGACTTAGTAATAGGGTTCCGTTTGTCACCCTTCGGGTACGGAGCCCTAAAAACTTGGCCAGTTTTTTGTTTTTGAGATATTTTTACAATGATTTTTAAGTGTGGTTTATCTTTTTCCAGGTTTAAAATCAAATAAAACTATTACTCTTTTATGTATATGAAAAGAATACGGAAAAATAATATGTTCACGATCATCATCATAAGCCTTTCCATTGCAAATACATCTAGAAACAAATTCATTCAATCTAAATTCAGGCTGTTGAGTTTCGCCGCAGGAGACGCCCCGGGCGTCGGGAGTCGCGAGCTGACTTCCGGCCACCGTAGGCGCGGGCTTACGGACGGTGAGCAATGGGTAGCTCGCCGTCCGATAAGGACCAGGCGCGGGTCGACGGCGCGTTGTGTTCCACGCGCGCCTCAAAGAGATGTCAGCACCAACTGACGGGGTCCGTAAGGGCCAATGCCTGCCAGGGTTGCGAGTTTGTCCGAAAGGGATATCGTGGCCCCGGCACACAGGCAACGGAAGGAACACGGGTGGGTTTTAGTCAGTAAAAGTCTGACACAACCTCCCGCTCCGCCCAGAGCGGGAGAAGTTATTTGATAATTGCCCACCCAAAAAAAAGGCTGTTGAGTTTCCAGGAAAGGAATCCCATGTGTAAAATGTAATTACTGAATCCAGTACCCAGGACCTGAAGTAGTTAATTGAATTTCAGGCTTTGAAAATCTCACACATTGATGCCCCGGTGCTGATGATTTGCTTAACCAATTCAAAACAATGGTGTTTTAGTCACAAAAAATCATTTTGCAATTTAAAAATCTCACATTTTCAGGTTTACAACCCGAAACCTGTAGCTGGAAAAGTGACTACGTAAACCAACAACCCACGCCTGAAAGAAAGGTCACATTTCATACTCTTGGGACACGGTGATATTTATGTAAGAGCCGCTTTAAACCTCGTTTAAGCGAACGTAAACACAGATAATATTTAAATGATTGTTTATCCATTATTATATGATGCACGGAGTTGGAGTTACTGGATGTGCCTTTTGTTTGAATTATTTTTGAGAACAGATATTTCTTTAACCTTTGCGAGAGATAGGTAATTTACAACCAGCGTTCGTTAAAGTCAGCGCCGATGGTTAATTTTTGATCACACACTTCAGGTTAGCTAGAATTTAACTTCATTGAGATACTTCAAATACCAATGCCGTGAAGAAAACATACTTAATATATAACTTTAAAAAAACATTAAAGAGTCCTATTTGGATAGAAAAGGCAAACGTATCTAGCATTTCTTTGGTGTTGTAGATGTTCACTGACGGCGGTGGCTTTTTACCATCAAATGGTCCGCATGCTTGTTTGCTATTACGATAGAAAAAAATAATTATTCACCTGCCCATAATCCAAATTAATCGGGCCGGCAACATATCCTCTTCCTTCATACTTTTCTACTTACAAATTAGTAATCTAAGGCGGTATCTTTCCTCTGAAACCAAGGTATCTTACCCTTCTAACCACATCCAGCACCCCTACATCCGTACACATATAGTTATGCAGGAGCACGTGTCGCTAAACTGACTAACTCGACAGTCGCCGCTCCGGATTTTTGTGTTCATAACTCCCAACATGTTGTAACTTCAACATGTTGTAACTCCACCACGTTGTAACTTCAAAGTTGTGACCAGAAACATGTTATGTGGTATTTTAAATAAAAGAGGATCGGGAAATCTGTGGGATATCATTCGATAACACAGCATTTTTGAAACGTTCTGTTCAGTTACAGTCTGATTTTTTCATGGATATTCACGTATCTGATCTGACCGATCGGATCAGTTTCGAATGTTCATAATTTCAGATTGATATCTCCACGTGTGACTTGCCTTTACACCGCACTTTTTCATAGTTTCTGAAATTAGAATTTATTTTCTTCTGTATAATGCTGGGATTCGCTTGTTTTCATATCTCGTCTGTCGAACCATTTAATATGAATGACTGCTAACGTCTGAATATCTATACGTAAAGCCTGAAAGGCTTGCGGATATCAAAAGAGTTATAGAATTTCTGTCTACATTCGTTTTTCAATCCCAGAGATTAATTTCAGTTGTTCTTCTAAACTACGCAACAGATTTTGATGAAGTTTTCACCATCGTTTAGAGAATTTATTCCGGAAGGTTTATGTCTATAATAGGTTAATATTAAAGTTACGTTTACCTAAGAAATCTTTATGTTTTCTTAAGTCGTAAAATCATTGCGAAGCGGGTCGCTAGTTGAAAACAAACAACAATCACTTGAAATGTCAAATTAGTCTCTGGGATTAAAAAACGAACTTTACCTGCCGACCATCAAATATTTTTGCATGATTTGGGCACCTGCCCACCTCCAACAATGAAGCGACTTCCTCGCTCCTTAACATTGTTGATCTCGTATAAGAAAAAGTTAAACAGTTGATCGCTGACTGTTCAAGCCGCCCTCGCCGGCGAGTACTCGTTTGTCGCAGCGACACGAGCTATCAAGGAGAGTACTCGCTCAGCGACACTCGCTGATAGACTCACGCTTGGGACATACGCATACCAGCGAGTAATCTCTCGTCACCGTCGCGCACTCGCTGCTCGTTTTTAATTGCTTGCTCTACTCGCTTCTCGATGATCGTCGGCGGTAGCATCGAGACAAAATCAAACTGGTTGCCAATTTAATTGTATAATTTAATATTTTTATGACATTGTTGACATTTTACATTCTGTGATTGATTACTTCCTCACAACCTTTTTTTTTTTTTTTTTTTTTTTTTCAGGATGGGAAATCATCAAATGACTTCTCCCGCTCTGGGCAGAGCGAGAGGGTGTGTCAGACTTTTACTGACTAAAACCCACCCGTGTTCCTTCCGTTGCCTATGTGTCGGGACCGCGATATCCCTTTCAGACAAACCCGCAACCCCAGCAGTTCCTCACACCCTGACTTATTAATTGTAAAATTTTAGAAAAATCGTCTACTTTTACAATGTTTGTAAATATGTGAGCGCCATGTATCTATCACATACGCCGGCTGTCGCTGAAA
Source organism: Agrochola lota (assembly GCA_947364205.1). Lineage (NCBI taxonomy): Eukaryota > Metazoa > Arthropoda > Insecta > Lepidoptera > Noctuidae > Agrochola > Agrochola lota. The sequence goes on along the minus strand of OX376244.1, from coordinate 14,174,072 downwards.
ACCAGCGCTGGGGCTCTGTCCCGCATAGGGTCGCAGCATCATGCTGAGCGATGGCCGTTTTGCGTGGATGTGACGCATGTTTTCCCCCAAACTGTTTATTTTCGTGTTTTGTTCTTACCTTGCGTCATGTGTACCGCAAATAAACGTATTTTCTTTCTTTCTTTCACATAATTAATTTATCTGTCGTTGCTTCATTTTTAACTATATTTATCTATAGTAATTTTATTCCAGGTGCATCGTCTTCACATATAATTATATTACGAAAATTTTAAATTTATTATTTATTCCTTTCGACTATTATCTCGTAGCGTTGAATATTTTTCTCTATGACGTGATTTTGATTTTAGGCACATCGTTTTGGCAGATGCACAAAACGTTTCATTTATATAGTAATAATAATAACTGGTAGTACATCTGATAAAAAAAAAAAAAAATTAATGTACCTACATAATTATACAAAATATTGTAAAATGTTTTAAAAGAGTAACGGTGGATTTTCTTGCCCATTCTTCTCCATACGAAATCTAGCTTTTGGAAGGGGCGACTAGAATCAATTATATTTCTTAGTACATTTTCGTTCAAAAGCGTCATAAAGCATTTAAAATAAACGGACTTTAATGACTTTGTGGTGGGACAGGTGGCTGCATCCCTTTTTTTTTTGAGTTTGCGAAATTATCAAATAACTTCTCCCGCTCTGGGCGGAGCGGGAGGGTGTGTCAGACTTTTACTGACTAAAACCCACCCGTGTTCCTTCCGTTGCCTGTGTGCCGGGGCCGCGATATTCCTTTCGGACAAACTCGCAACCCTGGCAGGCATTGGCCCTTACGGACCCCGTCAGTTGCGCTGACATCTCTTTGAGGCGCGCGTGGAACACAACGCGCCGTCGATCTGGGCCTGGTCCTAATCGGACGGCGAAATATGGTGGCTTCACCCCTGAGTATATAAACTTAGCAGTAATGCACACTACATAATAATATGTATTTTTTGTGGCATAACAATTATTTGTGAAAATGGGAGAACGCGCTGACTCCTGATATACAGGTTTTTAAATAGTTTGGGATTCAGAGGCTTCATTATGATCTGTAACCTCATATTATGTCAATAAAGATTATTATTATTATTATATATTATACTTCTTGTACTTTTCTGTGTGTGTGAGGAGCTCGTGGCTAAGTAACAACAGCCGCACTGGTCGATCCATCAGGTTAAGCTACGGTTGCCGGGGTTGGTCTGTGGATGGGTGATCATCTTTACATACCGAGACTCCTCCCTGCCTCGGAAAGCACGTTAAGCCGTTGGTCCCGGCTGTCATTCGTGGATCTTTGACAGTCGTTACGAGTCGTCAGAAGCCCGAAAGTTTGACACCAGTCTTACCAAGGGGTATCGTATTACCCAGTTACTGGTTTGTGGAGGTCAGATAAGCAGTCGCTCCATGTAAAATACTGGTATTCAGCTGCATCCGGTTAGACTGGAAGCCGACCCCAACATAGTTGGGACAAGGCTAGGCAGATTGATTGTAATTTTCTGTCCAGTAATCTCCAGTCCAGTTTCGCTGTATTTTTCATCCTAACAGAAATTAATGCTAATTGTATGCTGTGAAAGTATTACTTTCACAATTAGCAAAGATAATCATGAAAGTAGAAAAGCTCCGTGGGTCTAGTGGTCACAAGGGCTACTGCTGAGCATGAGGTTCCGGATTCGATTCCCGGGTTGGGCAAAGTGTTATTGGGTTTTCCATCTGGAATTTCTCAGTAGAATTCGGAGTCTGGATTTGTGCCCGATTGATGGCAATAGGCTCGCCCCCTATTTCATGGGACTTAAACATGACTGGCGAAATCTGGGTGTACTATAAGTACACCTCTGCGTAACCCTTCGGGGAACACAGGCTGCATGATATGTTATGTGTTATTTAAAAAACCCCAATAAAATATTATAAGCCCTCTTAAACCTGTGTAGGGAAAACTTGGCGCAGCTTGTAGTGCTGAACAAAAAAAGGTATACAACCGGAGATATAAGCCGCTCACCTATGAACGCTTACTTTGGTACTTTAAACCCAGACAAATCCTTTGAAACACCCCTATTCTGGTAGGTGGTGAAGCGAATAGCGGCTTATTAACTTTTTGTCGTGATATTTTACTACTCCCTCTAATAGATTTAAATATTTTTCGTGTTTTATTTATTTAAGGACAACCAACAAATCATAAACCAAAAATACATGTTAAAATACCCATATTATTTTTAAATTTTGTAAAAGATAAAAGATAATTTATTTGTCAAACATGTGTTTACATACAAATCTAGCATGCAAGATCTTAAATATAGGTAAAAAGGCATGTTTTGCCTGACGAGGCGTACAATATTTTATTTTTATTTTAATAACACAAATAATTAATCCATTCAGTGAACCAAAGACTAAAGACTGGTTCACTAACATTCAATATTAAATTTTATGAGAATAAATAATCCTAGAGAAATAATATTATAAAGTTCAACTATGTTAAAAGGCATCTGTTAAAAAGTCATTTAAATTATAATAGCACTTGTCTGTTAATATATTTCGCATCTTCTTTTTAAATTGATTTGCTATCATAGCTCTAAAGGACTGTGGTATTTTGTTGTATATTTTCGGGGCCTTACAAAAAAAACTTTTCCCCATGACGGCAGTTTTTGCCGAGTGCAAGCAAAGTTGGCTATTGTCACGTCTGTTGCGCGGAAAAATGTCAGATTGTCGTGGAAAGAGTTGGGGGTTAGACTTTACAAACGATGCAACTTCAAAAATATATAGATAATACGGTAAAATTTGTATTTTTTAAACAATGGTCTACAGCTTTCTGTTGATTTTAATTTGAAAATAGCCCGAATACACCTCTTTTGGGCTTTAAACGCTATATCCTTGTCCGTAGAGTTACCCCAAAATATGATACCATAGCGCAGAATTGATGCCACCAATCCATGATAGGCCGTCACCAAAGCATCTGGGTTAAGTTCTGAGGAATTTGTACAAGACATACGCGGACGTGCTCAGTTTTTTGCTTATATATTCAATGTGCGCTTTCCAGTTCAATTTTGCATCTATCATTACACCAAGAAATTTTGTATCGTCGACTTTATTGAATACAGTGCCACTGTAGAGGGCTGCAATGTCATTATCAGCATGTACCCGTTAACTAAAATGCATTATCGTCGTTTTATCTAAATTAATTTTAAGATTATTCCTATCTAACCATGCTATTATAGATGTCAAAGTTCTATTAATGTCATATTCATAAACGTCCTTATTATTACATGTTTTAGTCACTGTGCTGTCATCTGCAAATAGGGTCATGGGGTAGTTAGTAGCATCAGGCAGGTCATTGATATATGGGATAAATAAAAGTGATCCAAGCACGCTCCCTTGCGGGACACCGTAAATAGGCGTTCGTTCGCCAGACCTGTAAAATTTCTCTCTTTTTGTCTTAATATTTATTTTTGTTATTTCTGTGTACTGTTTTCTGTTAATTAGGTATGACTCTATAAGGCTAAGTATGTTTTCTCTTATGCCATATGCCTCTAGTTTTTGAGATAGGACGTTATGGTTTACATAGTCAAAACCTTGCGTCATATCACAGTAAATAGCGCATACTGGAATTCTAAAATCTATATTTACCATTACCTTATGCAAGAAGTCATAAATTACCATAATGGTGTTACTGTTTTTCCTAAATCCCTTTTGCTCATCGATTAAAATGTGTTTCTTTTCAAGGTATGTCTACAACTCCTTATAAATATACTTTTCAAAGATTTTTGTTATGATTGGAATGAGTGCAATTGGTAGTTGCCCATGTGTTCATTATTGTTTTTTTTTAAATAAAAGCTTTACTATAGACACTTTTAAGGCATCTGGATATACACCTGAATAGATACATAGGTTTATGAGATAGCTCAAGTGTTTACAAATACAGTCAGATACACGCTTCATTACTTACCTTCGTAGAAATACCATCATATCCTGTACTATTTGTGTCTTTAATGTCTATAGGTATACTATAGGCAACAAAAATTGAATCTTGACGTTTTGTAATATTGACTGAATTATTTCCTGAACATGGAATGGGTTGAATTTTGTCTACGAAAAAGTCGTTAAATGCGTTTGCTATTTCTTGAGGGTCATTTAATACTTTATTATCTAAATTGATCTGTCTAATAGATTCCTTAGGGAAACACGGTTTGATTTGTTTATTATATTCCAGGTAGTTTTTGACTTATTGGTAGAGGTTTTAATAGAATAGTTGTTTTGAGCACGTCTAGTAAGTTTCATAATTTTTTTAAGCCTTTTTTTGTAGTTTAAGAAACTTGCCTTATTCGTTATGTTTGGTTTTAGTCTATAACGCCATAGCAATAGCCGTTTCTTTTTGCTGCATACTTTTATGCCGTGTGATATCCATTAAGGTTTCCTTATCACCCTTATTGTTGTCCATTTAAATGGGAAACATAGGTCATAAAAAAGTTTAAACGAGCCAATGAATATGTCAAATGCGTCATTAGGATTATCCGTTTCATACATTTCTGAAAAAGGCACTTGTTCCATACAATCTTTAAATTTCGTCATATGCTCAGCATTTAAATCACGTCTTTTTATGCGCCAATATTTTAAAATAGCAGTTTTTTTTACCGGATACTTTATTATTTGAGCTGTGTGGTCTGAAAGTGCTAATTCAGTTACTTCAGTTTAACATTTGGTTTTAAAGTTATGTGCGATATTGTCTATGCACGTTTGGCTATGTATCCTGGTTGGTTGTTTTAAAGCTAATGTTAGATTGAAATTTAGTAACAGGCACTCAAATTCTAATACAATATTATTTTTCTTCATTACGTCAATATTAAAGTCTCCCGTCATTACAATAAGCGCATATTTTTTTTGTACATATGATTCGTAATATTTTTCCTAACACCCCATAAAATGTATTTAAATTATTTATTTTTGGTACTCTGTAAACACACAAAATAACAATATTATACTGTATGAGCTCTACTTACACCGCAGCACTCAACTACACCAGTGATTGAAAAATTAGCTATCTGCGGGACCTCTCTCCATTGATGCCCGTTTCTAATTAAAATACAGGCACCACCACGCTTACAATTTTTTCTACAAAACACTGATGCTAAACTATAATTGGGTACCTTCAAGTGGCCCTCGTAACCTGACATCATAAAATGCTCTGTAATACACAGCGCGTCAATATTAATGTTCTTTTCTTCTAATTCCTGTAGGCAAATAGTTAGAGCATCTGTCTTATTTAAAAGGCGTGCTATACGTATTTTGATGCATCACGTATATGCTTTTACTAACGAAAAAACTGTTTTTCTGTTTCTATCACATGTGTGGGTTCGTGGGTCGATACTGTAACCAAGTGATTCCTTTGATACTGAGTGTTAAAACATTGTATGTTCCCAATTAAATTAAGAAGATTAACAAAAACGGTACGGAGTCCAAAGTTATTTAGTTGACCAGATTCCCTAAAGAATGTGTTACAGTTATACTCGATGTTTGCATTTGAATCCAACACATATGCATACTTATGTTTTCTATTATCTTCATACAAAAGTTGATTAAAGCTCATGACTCGCCAATATAAATATAAATATAATGTTAATTCAAATATGTATATACGTATATTTGAATTATCATTATATTTATATGTTGGCAAACAAATAATAATGTTAGTATGTGTTATGGCACTGAGCGTGTTCCTTATGTATATAACTAGTCTAAAGTAGTTATTACTAACTTTAAAGTCTTGTTCACCAATAAAAATTACACAAAAATCACTCTTCGTGTAATCCCCAAGTTTAGTGCTTAACCCTTCCAGGAGATTACATGTGGCTCCACCTGTTGTCAGATAGTGACACAAGTCAAATTGCTTCTCAATCGTGTCTTCTGCTATAGACGTGGTCCTGTTCTGTGTGTTCGCACTCAAAATGCATATTTTGTTTATACTGTTCGCTTTGTTTGTTGTTAGTTTCCTGTAATAATGGAGCTTTTTCACAGCCAGTGTCGTATTCACTCAGTTGTGTACATGCGCTGGGATTTTGAACGCTGTTCTTTGTCGGCGACTTTGCGTGTTGTCTTCCCTCAGGACTACAGATTGATCCTGCTGTATTAAAAGATATATCTCCAACATCGCTTGGGGTCTGTGTAATGGCAGTGTCATGTTGTTGTGTCATTTTATGATTAATACTCAACTTTGATGGTGTAGAGAAGCAGCTCGTTCTTAAAATGTTTCTTTTTCTTGCAGATTTCGGTGAAAAACTCTTCGTTTCTAATATATTTACCTTCTTATATGTTTCAATAACTTTTTGATATTGACCTATGTCCATTTTTAGACGAACTTTTTCACTGTTTAAGTTTTCAATCTCCAGATGGGCGCTTTCTAATTCCAGAGTCAGTCTCCCAATTGTATCTTTATAGCACACAATATCGTTACTGTCATTCATTGATGTGTTAGGCAAACTCATCATTGTTGTGTCCAATAACGTCGTATTTCTGCTTACGTTATCGTTGAAAATATTATCCATTGAATTTGCCTTTGCGGGTTTTCGGACAGTAATATTGTCCATTTCAACGTTGACCATTGCTGGTGGCGGTAATGATCATGAAAAAATACAAATTCACGGTGCTAGATTCGAAGCTGAGCACTGTTACACTACAGTCGATCAATTTCTGTAGGAGCTACGTTTGTTCCGGCTCTTAGATTGAAATTGTGGTTTGGTTCATAGTTTTTTTGTTAAAGTTCGTTAAGACACCAGTTTATTTGAATACAATTTTACAAAATTGAAGGGTGTGTCGAATATTTCTTCACTAAATGTTTTTTTTTATTTTCACTTATGTTTTTGATGTTGTATTGTAACTGTTCATTAAATTTAATGGTAATTAAGCTATTTGGTTTTAGTTTATTATTTAGGTCACTTAATCCACTTAAACACCTTGATTTATTCACTGTTTATAGTTCAAGACTTTAAATCCTTGTAACAATGTTCTCTGTGAGAGTTCGGTTGAGATAACAATGTCAGGTGATATTAACACTGTCTAGATTAGTTTAACACTATACTTATGGCAAATTGTCACTAAGTACATTTTTTAAATTAAATTATACGGAGCACAATGTTTATTCAATTCTGTACTCGTAGTAGTGTAGTGTTAATTAAAGCAGCTTTAATTAAAGGCTGCCACGGCATGCATTAAACATAGGAGTAGGAAATGCAGTTACAAAAACGTTACAAAAAAATAAAAAAAGTTACATAACAAAATATATTTTTTTACTAATTAATTTTTTTATTTAAGAATAAGAAACATTTCTTGTTTAAGAAATTATTACATTCGAATGCGTTGATTCCTGGAACTCACACTGGACTTCCCTGTGTCGTGAGATCCAGGCTCCTTCGTCGCGTTTACATTTATTGCTATACATGTAATAGGTTACAATACATTTCTTAATTTCATATAATCTACTAGCAAAGGAATATACAATAAAAACGAATGCACAAAAAAACAGTAGTTACCCAAGTATGTATGTATGTTGTGTGTGATTGTGATGGTGTGTGCATTTGTGATATGGTGTGTTTGTGTGGGTATATGAATTAAGATAGTTGTGTTGGTGTTGAGAGTGTGTCTGAATGTTATATCTGATATAATATCGGAGGATGTATATAAATATGTGGATATTTGTGATTTATAATAATAAATATATAAATAGAGCTATGTATGTCGATCTCCCTGCCATCCTGTATAAGGCATTGTAAGAAAGAATACACTGTAGATTTTTTATACAACGTCTGACGGGTCAGCTAGTCGCTGACACGTCAGACGTTGTCCTGTCAAAATTCCAATTTTGATTTTTCTGCTGCTTCTTTGGGGTTTTCCTAATTTTCTTTTTTCTTAGACTCAGTAATGAGGCGAACAAAACAAAAAAATAAATAAATTAGTGATCGAGTTTTTGTGAGACTTATGCATGGCAATTGATTTTTATTTCTATAGATTTTCATGATTACAACACACATTAGTGATTAATTAAACAAAAAAAAAATAATTAAAAAAACCTTATTTCAGACTAAGGTTCATTAATTTGGTTAGTATTTTGGTGGTGGTACCGATAAGTGCTTAATGATTACGATAGTGCCCTTAGTCCGAAGTAAAGTTTTTTTATTTTATTGAAGAATGCAAACGATTTTATGATAAAAAAACATTATTACTGATAGAAGTTGGAAATCTATTCCAAAATCTTCGTTTCCAGGAACACCTTTGTGTTCGATTTTTTCCAAACAAAATAACACCTATTATTGGATTTGACGTTCACAGAAATACTCAATAGGTACCTAGATATTTTAATATTGTTTTCCCGGAAAAGCTTCAACAAAGAAATATGGTTTAATGGCACATTTTGGAGGATTTAAGTACCTACGTAGACCTTCAAAAGAATCTTCACGAGACGATACTTAAGGCAATAGGAAAGTTATGGAAATTACTATTCTATCAAATCTGCTGACTTAAAAAAAAATTAAATTCATAACTATCTTTCTTTGACAGTCGTATGAAATGGCTATGACACGACAAATTGACGAAGGCTGTCAATTTGATAAACAATTAATTTTCCTGACTGTATATCTGGATTTCCCTGGGCAACCAGTCTGGGTAGTCAGCATCTCCATCTTGTAATGAATGGTAATTGTCAAAATCAAAAGTCATTTATTCTGAGAATCAGCACTTCTTAACCGACTTCAAAAAAGGAGGAGTATGCATTTTTTTCAATGTATTTTCTTCGATATTTTTGTCAATAGTGGACTGATAAAAAAAAACTGTTTTCATTTGGTAGAGGAAGCTTGCACGGTGGTCCCAATTGTTTTTAGGCAGTTTATAGAGTGCCGCTAATGGCACCCTGTCCATGTCGGTTAATGTGCCGCTAGCGGCATGATAGTGGCGCTGCATCGGCCCGCCTAAAGTGCCGTAAGCATTGCATAGTCATTGTCACTGTCACTGAGTCACTGTCACTTGTTATTTTGTTTGATTGTTGCGGTTAGTTTGCTGGAAAACACCACATTCCCGAAAAACTACATTCCCTTGTGCCTAAACGGACTCCGGCACTCGCTGGCCGTTGCCGCGGCACCCCTCGCTCCGATCGCTCGGCACGTGCGTTGTGTGGTCACAGTTCTAACCTAACCTACCTTTCAGCCATTTTCATTTGCTATGCCTAGGTTATGGCTACACTAAGGTTTAGCCGGCTATAGATGAAAGGAATTAAACTTAGTGCGGATTTCACCAATGAAATTGAACGCGTTCAGCATATCTCAACGCGTTCAAGAGCTGTCAGTGTACAATATTCCATCAAATTTTTCACACTGACAGGTCTTGAACGCGTTTAAGAAATGCTGATCGCGTTCAATTTTATTCAACCCTTAGCCTCCTCTCATACGATCAATCATTACAAAGCAGCGAACTAACCTCAACAATCAAACAAAATAACAAGGAGACAATGACAATGCAATGCTTACGGCACTTTAGCGGGGCCGAGGCAGCGCCACTAAAGTACCGCAAGTAGCGGCGCTTTATCCGACAGGAATAGAGCACTCTATATACTTCGTTATTTTTAACTTTGCTTGGATAGTTTTTGAGTTAGCTTCGATATTACGTATTGAATCCACTTTGTGTATCTTGATGCAGTTATAATACTTCCTGTCACTGTTGTTTATTTAGCAAGAAGTGGTATACGAATTGATGGGGGTAAGTAGTGTACCATAGCTACAAAGTGAAAAATAAATTTAAAAAACAACCGGATTCCAAAAAAAAAAGCTAGGAGGTGAAAAATAACTTTAATAGAAATAACTTTAAGAGTACAGACCCAAAGACCCACTTCTTAACTAATTTTTCACTTTGTAGTGTTTTAGGAAGCCTGACTTTATTTTTTTAAACTTCAGTTTTACAGACAGTACCCTAAAACACCCGCCCTTTACGCCTGACACCATGCCATATGCTGTTCTCATGTAACTCATGCCTACTCGAGAACAGAAAAAGCTCTCTATTTTCTCACAGTCACACAAGATAAAGTTAAATAATTAATATCCTTTAATACACAACAATATCCCACGAAAAACCTTAAAATTTTCTAAAAAAAACAGAACCATCTCAAAATCTCTAGAATACGTCCTCGCTTGAAACAAGCCTGGCATATAAACTCAAGGACGAACTTTAATATATGCATTTTGCACCCTCAGTGCACTATACACGAACCCACGAGCATACATGCATACATGCATGCTTTCATGTAAAATGTATGGATATTTATGCATAGAACCACACTGTACACTTTTAGCAAATTGCGAATCAATGGTTTATGTTTTTGTGGACTTATGGCGGTTTCGTCTGTCCTGGATAAGTAAGTAAATAGAAAATGAATTAGGTTTTTGGGACTTTAGGGTCTTTGAATACGGCGTTTTTTTTCTAAATAATGAATAAAAATAAAATCAAATGTTTTACTGACATCAAAAAAAGTTGTTGCATTTTAATTTTGAAGTCCTGACTCCTGAGATACGTGGTACCTGTGTCCGTCTTTATTTATGCATTAAAATAAAAAATAAAAATATTAATGTTAAGTGTCGTGATGGCCCAGTGGTTAAGGCCTCGCCTCTCATGCACGAGGTTGTGGGTTCAAATCCGGGCAAGTACCAATGTGACTTTTTCAATTCATATGTACTTTCTGAGTTTGTCTTAGACATTACTGACATCGGTGAAGGAAAACATCGTGAGGAAACCTGAACTTATAATTAATATAAGTCTGAAATCGCCAACCCGTCTTGAGCAAGCGTGGTGATCAATGCTCGTGCCTTCTCTGTGTGAGAAGAGGCCTTTGCCCTGCAGTGGGACAGTAACAGGCTGGTATTATTATTATTAATGTAATTAAATATTATAATTATTAACGTTTTTATAGATTTTTTATAGTTCCTAACTATCCTTCTAATATTATAAATGCGAAACTGAGTTTGTTTGTTTGTTACGCTTTCAAACTAAAACGGCTGAACGGATTTAGATAAAATTTGCCAACTGGGATATAGGATACTTTTTATTCCGATATTCCCACGGGATCGAGACTTATGCGGGTGAAACCGCGAGGTGCAGTTAGTCCCAAATAATTCCCCTTGATTTCCTAAGATATGAATGTGCCTCGTTTTGTGGGCCTTAAATAATTCTCATTTTGTTGTCCGAAATACTTAATAGCCAATTAAGTGCGACCAACTTGGATGTATGTGCGCGGTTGGTCACAATTCTAACCTAACCTGACCCACTTGGTCGAGTTGCCATAGCTTAGCTACAGTTGTCGTCACATAAAAAGCGTGTATTCCCATCGTCCCCGTCATTGGACAACAGAACGTCAAAAAAATTCCTTATAGAACGCTGAGCGACAGTGCAGGGGATGTGTCTGCGCACGGGCACAGTCGCATCCTAAAGTACTAGACTATTGTTTTATAATTATATGTGTAATTGTTTTATTGTAGAATCATAATAGGTACTTTATTACCTACTTATTACTATGGAATAGGCTGGAATAGATTAATAGCTCAGTGCGCAGGTAAACGGCCAGCGTTCTTTTTACCTGACGGGACCAGTACTGCGACTAACTTTGAGAAAAAGCTAGAAATTTAAAAAGAGACACATTTATTATAAAAAAGCGAACATCATAAGAAGTTCAGTAAGTTTTTAGAGGAGCAATTAAATATTTCCCTTATTAAACATGAAAAAGCAGCACTAGCTGTATTTGCAGCGCGTTATACGCGCGTCGATGGCGCGTCAAAAAACACCATGCGCATAGATACATCCTTAGTCAGTGACTAGAATCGCTGTCTATCCTTTCTGGGAATCCAGACACGATTTTATGTATCGCCATCAGCATTTCAGCCGAAAGACGTCCACTGCTAGACATAGGGCTCCCCCAAGCATCGCCACTTCAACCGATTCTGTGCTTCCCGAATCCAGCGGCTCCCTGCGGCCTTCACAAGGTCATCGGTTCATCCTTCTTCTTGAGGCCTTCCTTCGCTACGTCTTCCGGTACAGGGTCGCCACTCCAGAACCTTTCGGCCCCATCGGCCATCTGTTCTGCGAGCAATGTTCCCTGCCCATTGCTACTTAAGTTTGGCGATTCTTCGGGTGATGTCGGTTCCCTTGGTTCTCTTGCGGATCTCTTCATTTCTGATTCGATCATTCGATGTTACGTATATTTGATTTTAATGTGAAAGCGTCTCTGTATGTTTGTTTCGTTTTCACGGCTTCTTCCCTTCTTCTCTTTTCCTCGGTTTTCGTTTTGAGTGTAGATAGCTGAACACTGAAAAAGAAAGAACACAGGAATATTTCACCAAAAAAAAAACACGTTCGGTCGGGGGAAACCCGTTAGGATCGAAGTTCCCGCGCACAATGCTCGTCTTCTCGAATCTCAATGGTCGCACGAACACACGCGTATATAATAGAAAGAGACAGAGAGAGAGCGAAAGTCATAAAATTCAAAATATTTTATTTCACGTAAATCTACATGGGCACTTATGAAACGTCAGCAGCTAGGTGCACGGATCCAATTGGTCGTTTCCTATGGAGAAGAGCCGGCAAGAAACACCACGGTTACTCTTTTAAAAATAATTGGCTTTTACAATATTTTCAAATAACAGTGTTAATAGTTATGGGAGGACAGTGTAGGTCGACATTGAGGGGATATAACGCTTTTTCCTTACGTGACGATTTCTATCAGTCAACTCCTATCGCAAGCCGCGTTAAGGTACTTCGTTCCAAAAACAACCATTAACAACGTTGAAATAGGGTGTTGAAGTATATGTATATGTATATGGGAAAATAAACCCACGTAGTTAAAGTCGCAAGTAAATCTTTTTAATTTCAAATTAATATGTTCTAAGCTATTGAAAAAAAATGGACGAGGCCTCTACCCAACGGAGGGGTTCTCATTCAAATTAAATATTATTAAATGTAACAATAAATAAAAAATGAAATCGAGTCAACAATTAGTAAAAATGATAATATATGACATTGAAAGTATGTAACTGAAAAATTTATTGATTAATATATTAACTTTGTTGCATGCTAACAAATGTTGTAAAATTGCATGGAAAAATTATAAAAATAAAAGGCTTGTTTATTTATTTAATCTAGTGATTAATAGCTAGTCATTATATTTAAGTTAATGATAAGTAACTAGTACATTTAATAAAATACCGTAACGTCTTACTAAGTAACTCAGTAAGATGCTACACTAAGATTAGTTAGCAAGGATTACAGAGTTACAGACCGCACGACAAGGTTCGAAGCAGATTATTCCATCAACAAACATACAGAAACCCTTATTAGTGTATTGACGAGCCAATTACAGTGTAGACTCATAATCCTGCTTATACAGGTGACATGTTAGGTTTATTCATGTACTAGCTAAGCCCCCCGTATTCACCCGCATAAGTCTCGATCCCGTGGGAATATCGGGATAAAAAGTATAAAAAAGAAAAAAGTAAGAGTAAGAGAGAGAAAGAGAGAGAGAGAGAGAGAGAGAGAGTGAGAGTGTGAGTGTGAGAGAGTGTAGAGTAAGTGTAAAAGTATCCTAAGTGTTAATCCAGGTGTTAAACTATCTGTGAGCCAAATTTAATCAGAATCCGTTCAGCCGTTTTTGCGTGATTGAGTAAGAAACATACAAACTTTTACATTTATAATATTAAGTGGGATAGTAGGATTATATTATTATATTATATACTAGATTTTGGCCGCAGATTCGCCCGCGTGGAGGTCGGAAATTATCTCACGGGAACGTACTACCGGGATAAAAAGTATTCTATATGTTAATTCAGGTTAAAAACTATATGTGTGCCAAATTTAATCCAAATCCGTTCAGCCGTTTTTGCGTGATTGAGTAACAAATATCCAAACATACAAATTTTCACATTTATTATATTATTTATATACCTAGTAGGATTATATTATTTTATATATACGTATATATTATTATTATAATACTGCGCCTCGCGGTTTCACCCGCATAAGTCTCGATCCTGTGGGAATATCGGGATAAAAAATATCCTATGTCCTATTCCAGGTTATGGTCTACCTGTGTGCCAAATTTCATCCAAATCCGTTCAAAAAAAGAAATTCAGAAAAAGAGTGTCCATGGAGTTTCTTGCCCGTTCTTCTCCATAGGTGCTTACTACGCTTTGGAATGAGCAACTAGCTTCATATTGCTGACTGACCGATTCCTTGACAATTCAAAAGTGCCTGTAAATGGTTTAATTGCAATAAATGCTTTGAGTTTGAGTTTGCGTTCAGCCATTTTTGCGTGGAAGCGTAACAAACAAATAAACAAACAAACAAACTCATTTTCGCATTTATAATATTATATATAATTGTATATTATATAATGATTGTATTATACTATATACTAGCTTTTGCCCGCGACTTCGTTCGCGTAGATGTCGAAAATGGTTCTAATTGGATTTTTAATTGGTTTTTTACGTTATTAATTTTGTTATAACATATAAATTATATTAAAATGTTTGAATACTTATAAAATATAACAATATTTATTATAGTGTAGGGATTTAAAGGTTAAATAAACATGAAAATAAAATAAAATGTTGTTAAGTAAATATATTTTATGAAAACGAAGTTCGGCCTTCGATCTGGTGAAAGTTACACGGGGGTATTATCTTTTTACAACGAAATCGAAATACTACACCTACCACAGCATTTCTTTGTAAACAATATTTTTTGTTTTTCCTTCGGGTGCTAGAATCACCAGATGCACTCTGTGCGCTTACTCTGGAGCATGCCACATACAACTGGTCGTGGGAGAAGCAGCTTTCCCTCAAGTCTACTCCCGCTATTTTGGCTCAGTAGTATGTAAGCACATCCATCAGTGAAAACTACTGTAAATCATTACGGATTAACGCAATGATTCCCATGTTCCTGTTGTGGCAGGACTCCCCATAATCCTCTACTGCCACCATACTACTAAGATTACGCCGGACGGATGTTGGGCGAGGTCAAAAAATTGTTCGGTTAACAATCAAGGGGAAAGAAAGCCTTTGGGGGAGATTTGACCCCTGGGCCCGGCGGCGCACGGTGGATCGAAAATCGGCTGTAGAAGACATAGGATCTCGATGTCTTAAATGTTATTTTTTTTGCTGGAAATGACTTCTGCCGCTCATTACTGTTCTATAAAATGTCATATGAAGTAATTGTGTGCACAAATGGAAGAGTTATAATTTTTATAAGAAAAAAATGTATGGAGCTGACATGAAAAATGAGGATATCTCTGGAATGGCTAGGATAACCATTATATCCTTGCACACTGTTATAGTACTATTTATTTGTGAATTTTTGACATACTTAATGTTGCGTCATCTCTTGTGCTTTTTTTTAAAAAAATCGTCAAAATTAAATAATAAAAAATGTTTATGATATGTACATTTTAATGCTTAAATATGGCTATACCAAGTGTAATTTACAATATTTTTTATGCTTAGACCAAAACATTCTAAGAAATCACAAAGTCGTATTACCTACTTTGTGATTTTCATTTGAAATGACATGGTAATTATGAATTACGTAATACGTAATCTTGTCTAATGCCTCAAGTCCACATTAGCTAATGATTAATAAAACTTAATACCTATATACCTAGTTAAAAGGATACGTACCAAAATAATTTGGGGTACTCGCTAATTTAGCAATTAGTGCAGGATTAACTTAATGAAAGTAATTAGATAAATGTGATACCATCATCAATAACAATAAATAGTCAAACATTGGATTCACAACTTCAGTTCATTTAGAGCATTTCTAATACTAACATCTATCCTACCGTGTCTTTTTACTCAATGATCGTGAATAATGGAAAGCATTATTACAAATTTGGATTTGTTTGTTATTCTGAGCAATCAGGATGCTTCGTCTTTCGATCATGAACTATTCTTCAACACACTTGTTATTCGACTGGGCTCTAGCCTTTCAGATGAACACAGTGTTACCGTGAAAGAATTTTGTCGAAGATTTACACGGGCAGTTCAAAAGAGATGGTTACGATCCCACAGGAAAAGTGAAGTTTTTAGACGTGATTACAGTAATTGGCTTGAGGCAAATATTGACTGGCCAAACTGCGTGCAAACCAATTTGCTCATTCAAGAATCAACAAGTGAAAATATTTCTACTGAACCTGTACCTGAACCTGTACCATCAACTTCAACAATGAAATCAACTTCAACGATGACAAAAAGATCTCGAAAGCCGTTTGAAGATCTAAGTAACAAGCAGAAGAAGAGACGATCTGATGAACAAGGCGATGACCCTAATGAAGTAGCTTATTCAGCTGCAGCACTTTTGAAAGGAGATGGTCGTGAGGATATTGCATCTGTTATTGAACATATGCTCCAAAATCCAGAAGCAGCAGAAAAAATCAAGGAAATGTTGAACAAACCAGCTCCTTCAACAATATTTTCACCAGAAAAAGCACTGGGTTTGCTACTTTCATTAAAACTATCGAAATGGCAATATATCACATTAAGGGAAACGACTATTCGAGAAGGTTCAAAGGAGATATATCCGTCTTACTATAAAGTGCAAAAAGCTAAGCTACCTACCCTCCGAAGACATTTGTGACTGTAACGGATTCATCTGCTAAGATTGCACTACAAGCGTTACTAGATTTAACAGTGAACAGAATTTTTGAAACTATTCGTAGTCCTGATGCGATACAAGATAAACAATTGATATTAATATCAAAGTGGGGATTTGACGGTGCATCTAACCAAAGTAGATATAAGCAAAACATAGAGAGTGGTCAAGATGATTCCAGCATATTTATGACCTCTTTGGTTCCATTAAAGTTGACAGCTGACGGTGATACCGTATGGGTGAATCCAAAACCCTGCTCACCTAGGTATTGCCGTCCAGTCCAGTTTAGTTTTGTGAAAGAAACCAAAGACGTTGTCATAAATGAAAAAACTGCAATGAATAACGAAATTGAAGCTCTCGTTCCCTCAAAATGTCAAGGACATGAAATTAGTCACAAATTAATGATGACGATGATTGACGGCAAAATTTGTACATATCTGTCTGAAGCTAAGTCAAATGCGACCTGCTACCTGTGTTTGGCTAAGCCTACAGAAATGAATAAGTTAGATGTCATTGCGTCAAAAACCATTTCTTCTGGTGTGTATGAGTTCGGATTATCATCACTTCATGCCCGCATTAATGTGATGGAATGTCTTCTACACATAGCGTATCGTCTCGACTTCAAAAAGTGGTCTGCAAGAGGAGAAGGTCATCAAGAGTTATTGCATTCACGAAAAAAACTCATTCAAGATCGATTCAAAGATGATCTCAACCCTTTGATTGACATCGTTAAGCAAGGATCAGGCACAACCAACGACGGGAACACAGCAAGGCAGTTTTTTGAATTTCCTGATAAAACTGCAGCGATCACTGAATTAGATGAAGCAGAATACGCAGATTTGCTGTGATTCTGCAAGCTATCACATCTGGAGAGATTGTAGACGTGCCGAAATTTAAAGAATACGCTAGAACAACCGCTGAAAAATACGTGGAACTGTACGATTGGTACTACATGTCATCAACCGTCCACAAATTGTTGATTCACGGAGGGGACATAATTGCAGAAAATGCTATTGTACCAATTGGAAGTCTTTCGGAAGAAGCTTTAGAGGCCCGAAACAAAGACTTTAGGAGGTTCAGAGAACCCCATTCTAGGAAAAAGAGTAGACAAGCATCAAACGAGGATATCCTCAATATGCTTATCGTCTCTTCTGATCCTCTAATTTCTTCCACAAGACCAAAATTAAATGCCCACAAGAGGCAGACATACTTTAAGGAAACAGTAGAACTACTGAAACTTCAGGATCAGGAAGCTCCGACAGAGTTCTTAGAAGTTATATCTATTGTAGAGCCTGATTCTGAAGTGGATTCTGATGGTGACGAAGTATAAAATAAGTTAACTTTTATTGTTTATGTTAGGTTAGGTTAAGTTATTTTTTTTTTTTAAATAATTTGCTTTTATTTTTAATCATACAACAGTTTACCATTTATTGTTATTGACTAATGATCACCGTTTATCTAAGTACCCTCATTATGGTACATATCCTTTTAACAGGTATATAGGTATTAAGTTTTATTAATCATTAGCTAATGTGGACTTGAGGCGTTAGACAAGATTACATATTATGTAATTCATAATTACCATGTCATTTCAAATAAGTAGGTAATACGACTTTGTGATTTCTTAGAATGTTTTGGTCTAAGCATAAAAAATATTGTAAATTACACTTGGTATAGCCATATTTAAGCATTAAAATGTACATATCATAAACATTTTTTATTATTTAATTTTGACGATTTAAAAAAAAAAAAGCACAAGAGATGACGCAACATTAAGTATGTCAAAAATTCAAAAATAAATAGTACTATAACAGTGTGCAAGGATATAATGGTTATCCTAGCCATTCCAGAGATATCCTCATTTTTCATGTCAGCTCCATACATTTTTTTCTTACAAAAATTATAACTCTTCCATTTGTGCACACAGTTACTTCATATGACATTTTATAGAACAGTAATGAGCGGCAGAAGTCATTTCCAGCAAAAAAAAAACATTTAAGACATCGAGATCCTATGTCTTCTACAGCCGATTTTCGATCCACCGTGCGGCGGCCCGTAAGAGTTTGACCTTGAGCTTTGTTTATGGTCATTGCGAAGCAGACTTTGATGGGAATCTGCGCTCTCTTGAATTCGAAGGAGTAATTTGATGGTGTTAAGGGAATGCTAGGAATAAATACAAACCTCTGTAAAGCTAAGAGACCTTCAAATGCGGTACTAATATAGTACGGTGACTTTCGAGACATTCCAATGTTAAAGAGTATTTGCATTGCACCAAGCTTATATATGAGTTCAACCTTTTTTGAATAAAATCGGATTGAGTTTTCAAACATGTGTCAAAATAAAATGTAATTTAAATCAAAAGCACTAAGGAGTATTGATATCAACTTCGAAGCAAATCTCTCCCAAAATAACTTTCTACCCCTATTTAACACCGTTAGGGGATGAATTTCAATAAAATACGAAACACGTCTTCCATCAATTCTGTTAAAAAATGTTTATGCAAAATTTGAAGTAGATTGGACCAAGGAATCACGTTATCCCATACAAACTTTGCCCCTTTTTTCACCCCCTTAGGGGTAGAGTTTCGGAAAATTCTTTCTTATTGGGTGCTTACGTCATACAAAGAACACACCCTCCAAGTTTCAGGTCCATACGATCAGTGGTTTAGGCTGTGCGTTGATCCGTCAGTCAGTCATTCAGGACAAAGCATTTTATATGTATAGATAGATAGATATAACGGAGAAGGGTATGTCTCTTTCGTTATTATCAGGTATATTTTAACTACTGTGGGCGTACTATGGATAGTGTTGCTTATTGCGCATAAGAAAAACCATTTGTGGTTTAGATCAAATATAATTTACGATCACATTAATCACATTAGCATTTTAGATACTGTAGATAAACGACACAACTATACGGAACGCGCCAAAACGAAGAAAAAAAATCACCCCTGATGAAAAACAAATGGCAATATCACACATTTAACGATCGAATCTTATAATGAAATATTTACAGAATGATATAACTAAAATTCTGAGCTACACCTGTATCTGTTCGGTCTGGTCGTTTTTTTTTTTTAGCATTCTCCTTTACGATTTCGGACTTCTTCCTTTATTTGTGCTGTAAGACCTTGCTTCCTGCCAAATTTCATAATTCTAGGTCAACGAAAATTACCCTGTAGGTTTGGATTTATTATATATATAAATAATATGGCCATATATGCGACATATTTTAATACTCGCAAGAATATTAAAATATGTCGCATATATGGCCATCTTTTTTTATTGCGTTTACTTAGAAGCTTAAGTTTTCTAGAGTTCCAAGGGACCATAGATCTACGTATTTGATATTAATTTCAACGTGATACCTCCAAGCATTCCCGAACAAGGGCTTTGACAGGCGGACGGACAACGAAGTGATCCTTTCATGGGTTCCATTTTTGCCTTTTGAGGAACGTAACCCTACAATCGAACATATTGGACAAACATCATATTTATAAGAAGTTTGGTAACATGATCATTCATATCAAATTCAAACCCGACGACATACAAACTTCGCACCACCAAACCAGCTAACTTGATGAGTGGCCTATGTCCAGCAGTCTATGATAGGCCTAATAGAATTAGCTGGTGAATCCGGCCGTGCTTGGGCTTTATATTATGTTGACAAGTCAGATTCCTGCCAACGTTCCGTGTTAGACGCTTCTCTTTGCTTTGCTGTAGGGAAGAGAAAGTGTCGATAGATTTGAAGAACTTGGAATTTATTTTGTTGCTTTTGATTAATCGTTAGTTATGAGACGAAGTATACGTAATTCATTTTGACTTTGAAAGCAGTATTAATTATTATTTTTGTTACGACTAGAAAAAATATCAGGTTTTTTATCATTGACGTCTGTTTAGGACATTCAAGGTAGTTATCATTTTGGCTGAATTCCGAAACCTGTGATATTTTAATGTGTCGCATGGTAAGCCGATATTCTAAGTTTTTTATTTTGACCAATGTAGGTGTAACTTTCAAGCTTCTGTGTCAAAGTCATTTATTTCAAATAGGCCCCTGCAGGGCACTTTTGAACGTCAAAAATTACAAAAAAATTAATTGATTCTAGTCGCCCCTTCCAAAAGGTAGTTTTCGTATGGAGAAGAGTGGGCAAGAAACTCCACCGTTACTCTTTTAAAATATTTTACAATATTTTGTATATGTAGGTACATTAGTTATATAATTATATGTAAAGACGATGCATCTAAAAATAAAAATAAATAATTACTATACCACAATAAGTAAAAAGATTTATTTTTAAAGCAACAACAGATAACTTAATTACTTATGTGATAGATATTTAGGGGCATGAAGAACAGGGTGTAAAGTTCACTCATCCACCATAGAAAAGGGAGGATTCTCCAACCAGTAGGGTGTCGTGTCTGGCGGGCAACTGCCCAGAGGTTGAAGTTGGGAGATTGTATATATGTCCATCGCGCGGTAAACTCTAATTGCGCGATGCAGGATTTGTGTGACGTCAGGATGTTGTGTGACGTCAGGTCTTTGATGCGTATTTCGCATGTGGCTATTGTAGATGCCGCCACAGATACATGGTTCTCACATATTTACAAACATTGTAAAAGTAGACGATTTTCCTAAAATTTTACAAATAATAAATCAGTGCGTGAGGAAGTAACGAATACTGTAAGATAAGAATCGTAACCCTGCTGTAGCCACCAGCACTCCGAACAATAAATGTTTCTGTTGATAAATTATCAAATAAAAAGAATTAAAAAAAAAACAAAACATTTTTATTAAATATATAGGTACCTAATAGGTTAAATCTTTCTTTCTAGTCAATATATAATCTAGAAAGAAAAATATTACTTCCTACAAAGTAACATTTTGGCAATAAAAAAAAAAAAAAAATGGCAAGGCAGGCTTTTTTAAGTAAAACCTCACACAAGTAGCTTTATCCATTCAACATCATAAATGCATTTAGTAATCTAGCTAATATCTAGTAAATAGGTTATATCTAAACATTCTACATTTCTAGAGAAAACCTACTCGTACTTAGTAACAGCTACAAACGGGTAGGGGATGGGAATATGTCGACAGATACATTCTATCGACTTTCTCCCATCCCTAACCCGTTTGCTCGGCAAACCGCATTTTGTGGAAGTCGCTTGTCGGTTCCCGAAATTAGATTTGCTCTCCAAGCTGTAATACTGATTAAAACCATTTTCGTTCGGCTTGCTTCCCGTCTTGAAACATTTTTCAATAGTTTCACATGATAGTTTGCTCTGGTTTTAAAATGGGGCAAGATTTTTTAATTCTTTTGTTTTTGTCTTTTTTCGTGTCAGCTCGAATTGTAAATGAATTGCTTATGACGTGAAAATGGTAGGTAGCTGAAAAGGTCAGCAAGGACCAATCATATCATTTGAGCATTTGTGGCTCAGTGGTGACGACCCCGACTCACGAATTCTGTTCGAACTTAGGCATATAGTAGCTTTACTTTGTGTAAATAATTTCATCACCACTGCTCTCAAAACGGTGAAGGAAAACACTGTGAGGCAACCGGCATGTCCTAGAACCAAAATTTTTAAGATATGTGACATCTACCAACCCGCACTGGGCCTGCGTGATGGATTACGGCCCACTCCTTTTCACAGAGAGGAGACCTGTGTCCCAACAGTGGGAACATTAAAGGATGAGTATGCTGCGATTGACTTGAGCTTTACTTATAATTCATAGTTTTAGGTAAAATGTCTTTGTTTTAAGTCCTTCTATCCCGAATCATTTTCATGAATATATGCAAGATACATACAGTTAAATGTGATTGGACTGTTGGATTTCCACTTCTTTAGTAACTTTCTAAATACGTAATCTAACCTAGGAACTAACCTAAATTTCAATCATCGAGAATCGTAACGAGGCATCACGATATTCACCATTTTTTTCACGATTCGTGGTACATGAAACGATTGCTACCTTCATGCTATTTATAATACTCGTACCTACCTAATTCCTCTCAAATTATTACGTAAAATATTTACACAAAGGAACTTCAGTCGAATATTTTTTTTAAGTTTTATTTTATGTGATAGCCCAGTGGTTAAGGCCTCGCCTCTCATGCACGAGGTTGTGGGCTCAAATCCGGCAAGTACCAATGTGACTTTTTCAATTCATATGTACTTTCTGAGTTTATCTTGGAAATTATTGACATCGGTGAAGGAAAACATCGTGAGAAAACCTCCACTAATAGTTAATATAAGTCTGAAATCACCAACCCTTCTTGAGCAAGCGTGGTGATCAATGCTCGTGCCTTCTCTGTATGAGAAGGGCATTTGCCCTGTACTGGGACAGTAACAGGATAACTCAAACTCAAAACTCAAACTCTTATAATAAAATAAACGTTTATAACTGAGTAAATAAAATCAGTCATAAACAAAACAAAAAATTCGAATAATAGCTGTCCTTCTATTTTTAGAAGACGGTAAAAAGTTGAAAGCCGGTAGCAGAAAATTCCTACCTAGCGCTAATCCCAAGATAAAGTCTCCCACTCATCATTTCTAAGCTCGCCTAATTCGTTCCGTATCATTTAACGTGTACAATAGAATTACGAATGTGATGAATAGCCCGCATTAACACATCCAAACTAATAGAGGAGGCTATTGTATTTAGTTTCTTAGATGCTCAGGAATTAAGGTTTACCTCACATTATGTCTTACTTACATATCCATTTAGGATATCCCTTTATTAAAATTATTTCGTCTTTTTCGTTTGGTTGGTGACTAACTGGCCTTGTTTAATAAACATTACAATATTACAATTTTGTAAAAAAAGTGGCATGTTTGTTAAGTTTTACTACATGTGGTGTTTAATAAACCTTACAAATATGTAAAAAACTAACAAGTATATAACTTACAATTATCACAATTGTTTAAGCTGTTTAATAAACATTTACTTAAGAAGGAAACGCCTGTACATTTCTGTGACAATATTGTATTTATAAATATTTAGTCGTAAGTTACGTTGCGTTGTGAGGGTGGATTTCTTACTCTTGAGTTTAGAATTCCAGTGTTTCACGGAGTTATCCCTTTACGAAAAACTTGCCGCTGCCGTTCAATGACATATTCATTACCACTAACATCACTACTTGCACTACTCGTTGTTAGAATATTTTTTTTGCTTATAATATTTTAATTTCTTGACACGTCGATACGCCGGAATGATGTGATCAAAAGTAGTTTTCCCTACAATTATGTAAACTTACACCTGTAAAGTGAAAATGTTTATTAAACAGAAATATGTACAATTGTAGGATCAGTTTTACAATTTTGAAAATTTTCCATCATGACAAATTTGTAACTTGTAATTTGTGTCTACAATGTACATTTTGAAATTTGTAAGTTTTATTAAATAGGGCCCTGGTGTCAGAGTTTTTATGCCGCACATGGGCCTCCTCTGACTTGGATTTACATGCCGTCGAGAAATATCTCTCAGGCATGCCGGTTTCCTGCCGGGGTTGCGAGTTTGTCCGAAAGGGATATTGCGGCCCCGGCACACAGGCAACGGAAGGAACACGGGTGGGTTTCAGTCAGTAAAAGTCTGACACACCCTGCCGCTCCACCCAGAGCGGGAGAAGTTATTTGATAATTTCCCACCATCAAAAAAAAAGGCATGCCGGTTTCCTCAAGATGTTTTACTGCACCGTTTATGAAGCAAGTGATAATTATACAATACGCACATGAATCCGAAAAGTCAGAGGTGCGTGCCTTGGCTTTCGAACTCGTGACCTATGACTTGGCGGTCTGACGGTCACACCACTAGGCTATCACTACTATTATATTAAAAATTACATTAAAAATTATATTAAAAATAATATTAAAATTATATTAAAATTATATTAAAAATTATAATAAAATTATATTAAAAATTATATTAAAATTATATTAAAAATGATTTTAAAATTGCTTCTAGCCGGCTTGCCAGGAGGCTTTCACTTTACAGTAAAGTGAAAGCCTCCTGGCTAAATAATAACCGCCGCATGGGTCGATCATTAAGATTAAGCAACGTTTGCTGAGGTTGGTCCTAGGATTGGTGACCTGGATGGGCACATACCGAGACCCCTGCGTGCCTCGGAAAACACGTTAAGCAGTTGGTCCCGGCTGTCATTCGTTTTGACAGTCGCTACGGGTCGTCAGAAGCCCGAAAGACAAACAATCTTACCAGGGGTCTTTCCCAGTAACTGGTTTGTGGAGGTCAGGCTGTCGCTGCGTGTAAAATACTGGTATTCAGCTGCATCTATACTGTGGACAAGTGATGTTGGAACGTCGTGCGAGAGTAGATTAATTTACTTATTGTACATAATTTCAGTTTTTATTTATATTTGTTTCTTTATAATTATTTTTATTGTTTTATTTATTTTGTTTTCCCCTAGTGGGTTTTATCTAAGTCCGTAGGTGTGTCCGTGGCATCACAGTGGGTCTTATCCGAATACCAGCGCTGCGGTTTTTTTTTTATCCCCGCATTATGCTGAGATAGGAATGAGCCTTTTGGCCTCGCACAGGTTATTATTAGATTCTTCAGATTATCTATTATATAGATATCAGATTATTCTGTTAGTTTTTAAATGCTCCTTTTTAGGGTTCCGTAGTAAACAAGGAACCCTTATAGTTTCGCCATGTCCATCTGTCTGTCTGTCTGTCCGCCTGTCTGTCCGCGGCTTAGCTCAGAGACGGTTAGTACTAGAAAGCTGTAATTTGGCATATGTATGCATATTAATCATTCCGACAAAGTGGTAAAATAAAATCAAGAAAAAAATATATTTTTAGGGTACCTCCCCTACACGTAAAGTGGGGATGTTTATTTTTTCCTCATCTACCCTATGTTGTGGGATATCGTTAGAAAGGTCTTTTAAAAATATAATTGTGACTTTGTCACACCATTTTTGGATTCAGGGATCCGTTTGCGAAATATTAAGCTTTTAACTGATTTTTTTTGCTAGAGTCAAGTGTCCCTCCCCCCCCCTTCTAGCTAAATGGTTGTACTTGGACTTGTGAAAAAATTCAGAACAGTAGTATATATAACGGAATTAAAAGGAAAACTATCATAGCTAAGTAGGCTGTACAGGTTAACGAGTAATAATCAACCAACTTAAATTTGCGGTTTGAAAAACATGATCTCCCATACATTCCGTATGGGAGAACATGTTTTTCAACTACAATGTTAACTTTGTTCTTGGGATAAATTCATCCCAACTACGGAACCCTTCATTGTGCGTGGTCCGACACACACTTGGCCGGTTTTTGTTTTTTATTATTATATATTTTTTTATTTTATTTAGAACTATTTGTATTTCCTGTGCGTGTCCCAAATAAAATACTTTTGTTTCTTTCTTTCTCCTTTCATCCGGTTAGACTGAAAGCCGATGCAGACGTAGTTGGGAAAAGACAGATGATGGCTGTTAAATGTGGGTACCTTTGCCTATCCCTTTTGAGTATAGGGCCAGGCGTGACGTTGTTATGTCTACAAGATACAAAACACAAACATACCTACTCCAAAAATTATACACTTGCCACAATCCTGAGAATCTCCAGAATTGTGGTCTCATAAATTGGACCATGCCGCTTGACGATGGATGAATAAATTGTTGTTGTATGGATTTATATCTTCATCCTTTAAAGCTTCATCAGGTAGGCAGAGCAACAGGTTATCGTTTCTGTACTGCAGTTGTACAAGGATATTTTGGCCAAAATCGAAACTAACGACGCCATCTTGTTTTTGGGTTCCGTATCTGAAGGGTGCCAAACGGAATCCTATTACTAAGCCTCCGCTGATCATTGGTCTGTCTGTTAGCGGGCTGTATCTCATTAACTGTAATACGTAGTTGAAATGTTCACAGATTAATGTATGTCTGTTGCCGCCGAAAATTATTAAATTAAATAATTAAACGGTGTCTAAGAAACGTGTTTTTTGCTCGATCTTAATACGGTACGAAACTCTTCGTGTGCGAAATCCGACTCGCACTTGACCGGTTTTTTCAATACATTTCACAGAATATTTGCACAAAAGAGATCCTTGTAGTACGGTATAGCTTTTTTCTTTATAATTCCTTTGTTTTCTTTTCGACGAGAACCTATTATGATTTGTAACAATTCTATACTCGACGAAGAGAAGTGCAGCGTATAGTTTGCACGTGCTGTATCAAAGATGGTTGTAGCGATAGTGAAAAAGTCTGAGCATTAAAACCAAGAGAGCCTAGGAAAAGTGAAATTCTATTAGCGATAGCGAAGCTGAAAAAATGTGATCAGCTATCAAAATGTTTATGTCAATCCTGATGAATATCGTTGTAAAAAAAACGAAATGCTCTGCAAGCAATTGCGCTTGTCTAGGAATATTAGCAAGATTCTAAAAACAAGGTTTAAAAAAAACTTTATCTTGGATTTATAACGTTAGTTGGGTTTATACAGGGTGGCGATTTAGTCACCTACATCCGTCAAAGGGGTGATTCTACCGGACATACTGAACAACTTTCGCTATGAAACTCAAATAGGATTCGAAACAAAAAAAATACATTTGTATAACTATATGTATGTATTTTACTTTCTCTCTACTCTTACACACGGTGTCTACATCTCTTTTTATCCTCTGTCCTATCGCAGGTATGCTGGAAGAGATTTCTTTAGAAATAAGCATCGCCTTTGTGCGTATTTTTCTGTTCTTTTCTTTTTGTCTGTATATATGTGTGTACATAAATGGTTAAATAAATACATACATTGAAATCAGTACATGAACATAGTCTGTTCTACAGTTGTATAGGAATTTGTTATTTTCCCGAGTTGGATATGAGTTTCATAGTCAAAGTTGTTTATTACGACTGGTAGAATCACCCCCTGACCTGCATCTACTGAATCGCCACCCTGTATAATGAGAGAGTTTTTGCATTTATTTGACGTTTAGGTTCAGTTAATTTCATATAGCCCTCGTTGAAATCAAGTACTCAATTAAATTATGACTGAAGGTCATGCTCAGGTAAGATAGACTTTCAGGCTACTTCATTTGTGTGATGGCAACGAAATTATGTATGTTTTCTGAACCGATAACTTCTAGATTTTAAATAAGGTGATTAAAAATAAAATCCTGTGTGAACAAAAATGTGATGTTATAAAGTCGTACCGTTTTTTTTTCTTTTAAGCTCGAAACTTTAAAAAAAAAAGTTTTGTAACCATATTGTAGCAATAATACAAATATCCCAGTTATAACGAAGTAAAACTAACATTATTCTACAACATAACTCAACAAACTGAACAACAAAACAAATTAAACTTTACAAACATTATCCACCTGTTCTGCCAATGGTATTTGGCAACAAAGGTGCAATGACGTCACAAATATTTGTTCGTTAGACTTCGGGCACTGGATACTGATCATTTTGTACATAGTCCTCTGTTTATAGTGCTGACGAACCTACCAGTTTATTTCTTGGTAAAGGCTGAAATGATGTTGGATTTGCAATATCTTTATCAAATTAATATTTGGGTCATTTTTTTGTAAGAATTTGAGACAGTCAACAAAAAATTGACTATAAATAATTTTAGTTGATGTTTCCTGTAAAGGAAGTTTAATAATAATTATCAGCTTTTTATAATATGCGTATTATTTGCGTAGAGCAAACTAGTTTGTACTGTTTTTCTTTCTTTTATAAACTAACACTAGCTGCGCCCCGCGGTTTCACCCACATAGGTCTGGATCCCGTGGGAATATCGGGATAAAAAGTATCTTATGTGTTAATCCAGGTCATGGTCTACCCATGTGCCAAATTTCATCCAAATCCGTTTACCCGTTTTAGCGTGAAAGCGTCACAAACAAACTAACTCACTTTCGAATTTTTAATATTATTATATATAGTTGGACAGAGGCATATAGAGAAGAACTGGGCTTTGATCTCCACTTAAATACCCACGTATGACGGGAATGACACTTTATCTATAGCAGTCTATACTTTTATGCTTTCTGGTTAGCAGACCAAAATAATTGTTTATTATAATCATAGTTAACTGACTCAGGTAAGAAATCGACACGTGTTTCACATCTCTACAAGGCATCCTCACACACTGCTCTCGACGCTTGACGTGTCCACACGTTGGGTCCGGGTTCGCAACTAGTCAATCGTCATCCTGAGCATGCCTCGTTGAGCGGTGAAACACGTGTCCATTTCTTACAGTGTTCTTTATGACTCTTTAAGAACAGTTAAGCGGATTAGGTTACTAAATATACGTCTATTATTAAAAAAAATATATAATCAACATCATCAGCCTTTAGCATACCACTGCTGGACAAATTCCATTCCAACCACACATTATTCAACTCGATCTTTGACAACTGATATCCAGTTGCAACCCTACGAAAATCGTTGCACCACCTAGCCTGAGAGAGTACAAGTACCTAGTGTAGTCTAGCAGAAGAGTACCTTAGGATTGTCGATTCGTGGCCGGCCCATTGCAACCAGTCGCTACATGTAAAATACCCGTATTAAGCTCCATCTGGTTCGACTGGTAGCCGACCCCAACGTAGTTGAGAAAAGGCTTGGCAGATGGTAATGATGATGGCCTATGGCTGACCCATTGCCAGTTTAGATTGCTTATTCTGTTATCATCTCAACTATTCAATCAAACTGCCTAGCTTTTCCCCAACTATGTTGAGGTCGGCTTAACCAATGCAGCTGAATACCAGTATATTACATGGAGCGACTGCCTATCTGACCTCCACAACCCAGTTACTAACACGATACCCTTTAGAGGTAAGAGGAACACGGTGTAAAGTTCAATCATCCACCATATAGAAAAGGGTCCTCCGTTGTCGTGTCTGGCGGGCAACTGCCCAGAGGTTGAAGTTGGAAGATTGTATATATGTCCACCGCGCGGTAAGCTCTAATTGCGCGATGCAGGATTTTTATGACGTCAGGATGTTGTGTGACGTCAGGTCTTTGATGCGTAGTTCGCATGTGGCGATGTAGATGCCGCCACAACCCCTTGGTGAGACTGATAGTCATGCTTTCGGGTTACCCATAACGACTGTCGAAGATCTACGAATGATAGCCGGGATTAACGGTTTAGCGTGCCTTCCGAGGCCCGGAGAGGTCTAGGTATGTAATGCATGGTCACCCATCCATGGACCGACCTCGGCAAGCATTTCTTTAACCGATCTCTGTTGCTGTCATAACTTACTCATGACGAGCCCCTCCTATTGTATAATTATGTTATCGTGTCGACTACTGCAGTACCTAGTTTAATTAAACGTGTGACCTAAGTACGTAATATTCAGGAAACCTAAAGCCCTGCTTACTCCGCAAGGAAGCGTCCAACATACGTGTGTGGTAGACATTAACAAAGTGTGTACATAATATCAAAAGACACAAATTACGTACTGCACACCCCGGTTTATTACAGCGTCGTAATGAGATAGAACTGCGGTGGCTGTGGAGTCGAAGAGATGGGAATATAATAAAAGATTTTTATCTACTCTCATATCGTAATATTCGAATTTTAAACTTCAAAACGAGTTTAAATTGACAAACTTTATAAACAAACAATACCGAAATTAAAAAAGAAACCTGATTAAAACACTTTTTCTCTAACAAAATAATGTTATAAAACAATTTTTTTTCTATTACGATACATGGCAAATCCAAGAATTTAATATCACCAAGGATTTTCTATCTACTTTTGTAATGAAACGTTAGCGGGGGACAGCTGCACCGCTCTAGCGCATGCGCGGTGATGTGCTGGACGCAGGCGCCAGTCATACGTGAAGTTGTACTGAATTTCGTGGGAATTTTGTATTCTTGATCTTTAAATTTGATCATTTATTTAGTAGGTTCAATCCAAACGTATGAGAGTAGATAAAGTAGTGTATGAAACTGCACATAATTAGGTATTAAAACACTCTATTAAAAACCCCGCCTGCGGCTCGGTTAAACACACTCGTATTTTAATACCCCTCATTATGCAACAGTTTCATAAACTACTATTTTGGATAACATAGTAGGGTGGGATTGTCTTATAAATAAAGGATTAACAGATCGCTTCTTCAGCATCAGGCCGAGTTCTATTTAAAAAGGGAATATATAAACGCACTTTTATTCAATGTTCACACTTCAAAATGTTTAGCTTTAAAATTAATTGAATGAACTCTAAAAATAATGGTTTCCACTATAAATATGCTTAGTTTATTACTATGTCGTAGGATTTTCTAATTATCTAGTCGCAGGCAGATTGTATGATTCGTCATGTTGAATTGGTTGAAATTATAGGTTAGGTTAGGTTAGAACAGTGACCAACCGAGCGCTACTTCGAAGTTGCTCGCAGAAATTTGGTTCATGTTTATTAAAGTTGTTATATTAAATTATAGATGTATTATAATTTTAAAGTGCTGATAGATAATTTTAAAGCTTTTTTCATCAAATTTCAAGTGCGATCGTGTATTCGCGCGACTATCGCAATTAAATAGTTCGCGGGGTCAGGTTGTGGGTTCAAATCCTTGATGGGATAATATAATAAATAACAGTCGTGATATTAAACAAAACTCTTTTATTTGGTGATTGTCTCTGTGATTTCCCACATAGAAATCCGCGCCACCAGTCAATTCTTATAGACGCGGCGCTAGTGTCTATGTCATTGCAGCAAATTACATTTAAAAAAACGTAGGTCCACAATTTTCCGCCGGACTACAGTGGTGGCGCGGACTCCAGTAGGCATTAAGGACCAGGGCCTATAAACTCTGCACTCAGCACACCCTACGTAGTAATTTACTAACAATTACTACGGATGCTGCAATCTTTCTAGCTTAATGCACCACTAACAACTAACATTTACACTGATAGCTTAAAAACTTTAATCCAAACAAAAAATTTATTAATAATTGTGTCTCATTCATTAGTCAAGGTAAGGAAGAAAATGCGTTTATTGGCTCCAATACAAAGGTAAGACTTGGTGGGTCGCTACGTTATGTCCCACTGCTATATAAAAGCCTATCCTCTCCTTTACATGAAACTTCTCTATCGTCCTTACTTTATCAACAGTTTTGCGCTTCATCCGGTCACGGTGACCCGATGTAAAATAAAATAAATTACATTCATACAACAGCATTTACACTCACGCGTTTTTCCCATATGGGGTAGGCAGAAACTATAAAACGCCACCTGGTATGATTTTACATAAGGATTATTTGTTTCGTTTACGTTCATCATACATCTGCTCAAAATAAATTCTTACAAAAAAAAAAAAAAAACTATCACGAGTACATCCTCTCCACCCCCTGTCCTGTTCTACGCAATGCGCACATGCCGGCTATCAGTCATGATTCACATAAACTCCCCACTCTTTGCTGCTGTTAATTAAGAACACTGTTTACATATTGTCTAGCCGCACCTGAGATGTGTGGGGAAGCGTCTACACAGTGATCCGTAATGGTCGTAAGAATGGGTGGAGAAGATGATAGAAATAAATGTCGTAAGTATATTGATTTAATTGAAGCGTAAGTATGGACCTTGTGAAGAGATTTCTAAACAACTCAAGGTGGTACAGTGACCTCGGAACTACTTTATCACCTTAAGGTTGAATCTCGCTTGCACGTCATAAAACAACAGGTGAAATGAAATTGTTTATTCTGTAAATAGGTTATAGGAACCACTTTTAAACGTAATATAAAAATATAAAAATAAGCTAGAAGAGGACGGCGTTTCCTATCTGACTACTCTGAGAAGAAAGGCAGAAAAAAACTGAGAGGTCGCAGTCTCTTTTAAAGTCCACACATAATCTTGGTCAGGCCCTAAGAGAACCATGTAGTAATAGTGTCTGAAATGGTCTTTTGTGAAAAAAACCACACTGATTTGAGTGGACCCGTCCAGTCAGTGCAAGCATTGGTCAGTAATCGTGGAGCTGAACTAAGAACTTAAGGAGCTCAACGACTCGACGAACAATACCAAAGAAAGGACATTTGGGTAGGCCGCATCCCCATCATTCATCATCTATTTGTCTATGTGATAATTAAGTAGTTTTAACTGTATTAAAGTTTGAATTGTTGTCAAAAGTAAAGAGGTCTTCTGTCTATACAAAGAAACACCAAATTGAGATTTCGGAATTTAGGGTCAGAAGCTTGACAAAAAAAAAAAAAACATTGTTTAATATTGTCAAATAGGCCTCTGCAGTAGCTACCTACCTGATGTGAAGAGGCAACCGCTTTTGACCTTTTTAACCTTGCAGAATATAATTATAATCATAATGGTCAAAAACTGTAAACTTTTGTGGCCCCCTATTTCTACATTTTTGGAGAAAAAAAAAAAAAAATATTTGTACTCTACTCGATGAGTTCAAAAAAATGCCACCCCACGTGCCAGCGTAAGAGTAAAAAAAAAAATCAAAGGTTTATTGTAAAAAAAAAAACAAAATTAACCCCTTAAATGTTTACATTTATTAAATTTTTATTATTTGTTGTTATAGCGGCAATGGAAATACACAATCTGTGAACATTTTAACTGTCTACCTATTACGGTTCATGAGGTACAGCCCGCTGACAGCGGAAGGATTTCAACATGTTTTTATGTGAATGTTTCCCCAGTGCAAACGCATACACGCAGCGCATGCACGGAGACAGACAGAGAATACAGCGCAGATACGGAGATCTCAGAATAGTCTCCGTAAGGAGACTATTCTGAGATCTCCGTGTCTTCAAAATTAATATTTATTAATTGTTGATTTCTGTAATAATAGAATTCGCAGTCTTTTAAATTATTAAATATCAAGACTATCATTTACTCAATAATCAGAATTTCACTATTAACTTAATGTAAAAATGTGGAGCCTTGCAGAATATGATTTTGTGCATCAGCGTAGTTTGGCAAGACTTAGAGCATGTCGTTCTCTTTCCATTTAATAAAATAAAATAATATTATACTTTATGAACAGAGCGTTTTCGTGTATAAACAGGGGAAAGTTTAACAAAGTTTGCATGATTACATGAACATTGTCTTCACGATAATCCAAATCGAATCATCCTTCACCCGGCACGCTCCGTCGAGTTCCCCAAACTATTGCATTTATCTCCATAAACATAGCCCCAAATTGTAATATCGCTTTCAGCTTTTACAATAGCATTGTCTATCCGTATCTACTGAGCTATATTGCTCTATAAAGCCGCAATTTGAATTGTAATGTGCAAGCGGTCAAAATGACTGCCTCTCTGCGGTGAGACCGAGTGGACCACAACGAATACCAACACGAATTTGATATAGGATCGTGTGTTTAAGCTTTTGGCTTTTTGGCGGTGGAATGGTGGTTGGAGCTTATAGTTAATATAAGTCTGCAATCGCCAACCCGTCTTGAGCAAACGTGGTGACCAAAGCTCAATTGCTCATGCCTCCTCTGTATAAGAACAGGCCTTTGGCCTGCAGTGAGACAGTAATAAGACCGTTTGGTACCGTAGTGGTAGAATGGAGGTTGGAGGAGCTGGTTGTAAAGTTAAAGGTTGAGGGTTAAAACTTGTAACTTGCCATCATCTGCCTGCCTCTACCCAACTATATTGGGGTCGGCTTCCAGTCTAACCGGATCCAGCTGAATATCAGTGTTTTACATGGGGCGACTGCCTATATGACATCTTCAACCCAGATACTGAGTAACACGATACTCCTTTGGCCCTTGCCAACACTGTTGGAACGTTCCGGTTTCTAAGTACCCGTAACGGCTGACAAAGACCTATGAATAAAAGCGATGAAACTCATCATCATCATTTTAGCCAAAAGACGTCCACTGCTGGACATAGGCCCCCAAGAACCGCCACTTCGATCGGTTCTGGGCTTCCCTCATCCAACGGATTCCTGCGGCCTTCACAAGATCATGTCCACCTTGTGGGAGGCCTTCCCACGCTACGTCTTCCGGTACGCAGTCACCACTCCAGAAACTTTCGGCCCCATTGGCCATCTGTTCAGCCAGCAATGTGCCCCGCCCACTGCCACTTAAGTTTGGCTTCAGGCAATGTCGGTTACCTTGGTTCCCCTGCGGATCTCTTCACTTTACTTCTTGCGATTAAACTTAAACTCATCACAATGAATGCGGACAAATGCAAAATTGTACCACAAACAAACAATAATAGATTTTGATCTTTGAGCAAAAGGAGTACCTCAGCAGGTGGAGTTCTGTAGTTACCGCCTACCCAAAGGCGCCGCCAGCCGGGGCAAAGTGATATAGGGAGGATAGGAAAGTATGATTTGTAGGTACAGTCAAGAGTCAAGAGCACATGAAGGTTTACACTTGTAGTGCGAATCTTATCTCTACGGCGCACAATAGGGCCAAAATCGACGCTGGTGGACATTTGATTTTTGACAAATCAGTTTCAACTCGGTAGTCCCGATAGGAACTGAGAAAAATTCTAACTTCCATTTTCAATGTATGGATTGGAAACGGACCTTTCGGGTCGTTTTTCCCAAAACTATTCAGAACTGTAGAGCTGAAACCTTATAGGTATTATGACTGGGCATACCACAAACACATAGACGAATTACGTCCCCGGAGTCCGGATGAGACCCCGTTAGGAGTTAAGGAACTTTAAAAAATCAAATAAGTCGTCCAAAACAATAAAATTGGCTTTAGAGATATGTATATGCTTTACGTTAAAATGCCTTGTATTTGACAGTTTTTTTTGGATCGCTTGGGTGGGGCAGCTGTCCCCTTTGCCCCCTTGGCGACACCCTTGTTTCCTTTTCAATATGTCCCGGTACTCATTAGATTTGACAGACTGTAGTTTAGAACAACTTTTAGTATAGATAATTTCCTCACGGGAATGTTGATTTGCTTATTTTGCGTTAACAATAGACTATAGCAGCGCGGACGGACTGCTTCGAACAGAATTTTCATTCTAGTTTCGACGTTCTCGGCAGCGGGCATGATCGATCAAGCATGTGGAATTTAGTTGCTCTGCATTTGGGTGTTTATTTTTTTTATCTCTAGAGGAGGCAGCTGCCCCCTGCCCCCCTCTGGCGACGCCCTTGTGCCTTGTGCCATAGGCAGTAACCGTGACGTTATGTATGTATCGATGTATGTAATAATATTCAAAGACTTTCATCTTTGAATATGATTGTATTCATATAAATTACTCACGGGTCTATTTCGTGCACATCCAAATAATTTTCCGGACTCGACCAAAGCTAATGCATACCTCTGCCTCATGTCTAGCCCAACACCCACTTGCCGAGGATGGACTAATTCCCCGAAAGGCACACTACCCGGAACCCTTTACGTTAAAACAAGCTATATTTAGAACCATACTCACAGCACAAAACTAGTCTCTCCCCCTATCCGTACAACGAAATAAATAATTCAAGACCATTTCAATATTCGTATGGAACCCATTTCAATTATACTCGAGTCGTGGCACACTAGCGCCCTCTAAGTGAAATAGCTTGTACTTTCAAAACTTTTGTTTCGTTACCGTATAGTCGGGTAGTTTCAGTTTAAATAATTGATTGGTATTTGACGTGAAGACTATTATTTGTTACGCGGGTAAAATGGTTGGATGGGTTGGATAAGTTGGTCTACTGTCTAGTTACAATAAACTATTATTACAGCCGCACGGGTCCATCAAATGTTAAGCTACGATCGCCGCGGTCGGTTCGTGGATGGGTGACCATATCATTACATATCGAGACCCCTCCGTGCTTCGGAAAGCACGTTAAGCTGTTTCATTAGTAGATCTTTGATAGTCGTTACGGGTAGTCAGAAGCCCAAAAAGTCTGACAACCAGTCTTACCAAGGGATACTTCTCGTGTTACCCAATAACTGGTTCACAACCAGTTATTGGGTAACACGAGAAGTATCCCTTGGTGGTCTAATAGGCAGTCGCTCCATGTAAAATACTGATATTCAGCTGCATCTGGGTACACTGGAAGCGGACCCCAATGTAATTGGGCGAAAGCTAGGGGGATAGATTTTGATGTACTGACTGAAATGCGTAACCAGAGGGCTGTGCCAATTTTTGGGTCAGCATTGGCATCCAACGTGGCAATACTGCCTTTTCGGCGCTTCTCCCATTGTCAGCGGACGAATTTTTTGGTCCTCAATGGGCTCGTCCCCTTTTTTATATACCTACGTGTACATAATATTATACTATATTTTAGTGTTAGCAGACTGTCAATAAATAAAAAATCTGAAACAAAAGAAAAAATCTGAATCAAAACTTTAAGCCTATTAACTTCTCTGAATTAAAAAAAAAATACAACCAATAAACTCAGAGCCTGCATTTTAAAGTCATTTATTTCAAGTAAGCACATAAAAGGCACTTTTAACTGTCAAAATTTACAGAAATATATAATTGATTCTAGTCAAACAACCATACTTACACTTTTAAATTGACAAATAGTCTGTCACCCCGCGTTGTCAGTTACCCCGCGTTTGCACCCACAAACAAGCTGTGATACTTGTTCGACAAGTCTTGTAAAAGCCTTGTCATAAACATGTCGTTTATAAAACAGGTCTACCTTGCCTCATAATATTATTTTGCATAACAGCGGATAGAATAAACTTCATTTCGCAGAAAATCGTTTGGCATACACTCATTTATCATACATTCAAAACTCATAATTTTGTAAGTCACAATCATCTTTAGGTATAAATTACATATCCATAATAATTAAAAAGTAGAACCATCATATCGCAGAAAGTTCACACAAACATGCGAACCGATCATGCACCATGCATGCAAGCAAGCATTCGGCATGCAAGCGAGCATGCAAAATTCAGCAGGCATGGTTTCTGTCTCGGCTCTGGTGCTGCGGACGCTCACCGGCTGAGGCTGGCCGGAAAGGCAAGCCCCTCCGCGCCTACGCGGGCTTAAATAACACTCTAGGGGTAGGGCAGACAAGACTACGTGGAGTCGGTTTTGCAGCGATTCGTTTCTGTCACTAACTTTTGTAGCACATCATATTGACTTTTTAAGACAGTATTTTAATTTTAATTTAAGATTTAAAATGCAATTTTATAGAAATGGCAATATGCCTTATAAAATTATTGCTAATAAAATTCTGCCATCTTAAAACTATGAAATTGTAAATTCGGATATATAGACATTCGGCCAAACAATTATTATACTAAATAATTTGTATGCCTTTAAAATATCCGTTTAAAGAAAATTATGCCAAGTGTATTATGCCAAATAAATTTCGGAGCATCAAGATTCTGCCAAATAGAGAACCCGTATAAAACATGTATTGACGTTGTTTCAGACAATATGTTTTGTTAACTATTTTGTTCGGCAATGCGTTTTCTGTTTATTTCAGTGCAGAATTTCATCAGAGTTTTTAATGTTCTACCTTTTTATTTACGTAAACAATTCACTCCGAAACATTATTAATAATATCATAAAATAATTTAACATAAAATATCACCACGCCTGTATTCTCAGAAAGGTAAGGCAGAGGTGCACTCACATTTCACCAGTTACGTTTAAGTTCCATTTAATAAGGGGCGAGCCTATTGCCAGTAACTGGGCACAACTCCACACTCCGGGCTGCTACTGAGAAATATTTATTAATTTCAAAGTTTAATTATAACGCACGTATTTCAATGACAACGGCACTAATTGCCATAGAGAAAAAAAGAAAGAACTAATTTTGTGGACGTCACATAGATACTAGAGAACAGCTGTGCTATTCTGTAACCATCTCACCGTGAAAACTTAGGGGAAGTGATCGTGCAGTGAGCTGTCAGTGTCACCCCACCCGGTACTAGGGATGACCAAACATTACATTTACAATCGTAATCGAGATTTAAATTATATTTTTTATGTTAATTCTATTGATCATTTTATATTAAGTATTCTAAAGCTAGTATTTAAATGTCTAAACACGCACTTTGTTTTTTTTTTTCCCCTCTTTGACGGCCATGTCCATAAGCCTATACGTATTCAGAGACAATAATGAGTACCTATTTATTTCAATACTTTTAGATAATTCAATGTATAAATCATACCGTTTTGTACATTTAAAAAGTCAGTTTATTGCCTAGATACATTTTGTTTTCAATAATTAAACTAGTTTTTTTTAAATGAACTAATTACATACTACGTATTTAACCTGTAGGTATGTAACGCGTCACGCATGTGCAGTCTGAACATATATAAAATAAAATGCAATAAGTAGGTACCCATAAGTACAGCAATAAGCAGCAAAAAAAACAAAGTGCGTAACGGCGCGCCTGCGCGGCGTGATCACTTCATCCGATTCTTTCAGAATCGGGTGAAGTGATCACGCGGGTGGTCACCATGGTAACGCGTGTTATTTCCTCGGCGGCGCGCCTGCGCGGCGTGATCACCATGGTAACGCGTGTTATTTCCTCGGCGACAACAGTTCGGTGATGTGATTTGCGCGCGCTACAAGTGTCAGTTTTACTTGGGTATATGATGATGATGAATAAAACATGTTAGGTACTTATTGGACGTTGGTATTTAGTACGCAAGTACGTGACGCGTTACAAGTTAAATAAGTATGTAGGTACGTAGTAAGTAAAAAAAAACATCTATGTGATAGTGTCTACCTAGCGCGCAAGCGCGATTCTTACCGCTTCAACGTGGTGAAGTGATTCGGTGTGCGCGCGCTGCAAGAGTGTCAGCTGTTGAACTTAAGAATTTTGAAATGATTTGATGAATATGATTTTATTCAACGCGTAGGTAGGTTATCTCCAATAAAATATTCGGTAGGTAGGTACAAATAATATACACATCTTTTTATCTATATGACTACTTACATCGTTTAGGTAGGCTCCCACATATTTTGTGTGGGGTTAAATTACACACTATTAACATTCGATTGCGTTTATAATATAAGTTAACAATGGGTTCATAATAACAAACTATGTCGATGAGCATTTTCTTTAGTACTTAAGTAGCAGCAACGTGTAGATACCTATGTAGGTACGTTCTATTTTATTTATTGTTGGTAGGTACCTACGTGCGTAACGCGTCGCGCCTCAGCCTATTTATATTAAGGGACTAGTCTAGGAACAAAATAGAATAAAACAAAATTGAGTTTCTGATTGGATATCTGTTTTGCTATTTTATTAAAATCCCCGCTATATAGTAATGTTTAGACATTTAAATACTAGCTTTAGAATACTTAATATAAAATGATCATTAGAATTAACATAAAAAATATAATTAAAATCTCGATTACGATAGTAAATGTAATGCTTGGTCAATCCCTAGCATCAGTGAGTTTTCACTGACAGCTCACTCCACGCAAGTTTTCACGGTGATATTTTTACAGAATCGACATGCTGATGAATATAAATACCGGTCAAAATCATAACCTTTCGTTGTAGTCGGGTAATAATGGGAAGATTATGTAAATAGAGAAAAAACAGTAGAAACAACATGTAGAATACAATACAATACAATACTACCTTGGTGTGAACGCGGGGTTATTAGAAAGAAGAACCTAGTTGTCCGTAAATATTGATAATAACTGAAAGCCAATTTTCATACTTCAAAAACAACAACAAATTCTAGTTGAAATCTCATCTCAGCGACAATCTATGTCAAAAACTTGTCAAAAATATAGGCAAATTCGAGGTATTTTTTCACATTGAGACAGATTAAAATGCGAACGTTCTTCTTAGCTCCTAGACTCATTTTCACCTGTTCGTAATTTTACAATCATCCCACCGATCCTCGTTGTCCAATAAAATGGCGCCGGAGAATATAAATCTTGTTGCAATAAGAGGTATAGACCCTCTCCTACGGGGAATCAAGAAAAAAACATTTTGAGAAACAAATCGCTGGCTCTTTGTCTAGTTTAGTGATGTGAGTGATTATTGGATGAGATGTCGATGAAAGGAATAGAGGTGGGATAGGTTTTATTTGTGATTTCGGATACAGTGTGTAGATGGATGAGAATAATTTCAAAATATATATTAAAATTCTTAAATTCTTTCTTTCTTTCAATGACGGACAACGCGCAGTTAAAACCATTGGGTCTAGGGTTCCTTACATAACGAAAATGAGCACTATGGAAGGATTCTTGACATCTAATCCCCTAATTATTTGTATGATATTTAATCATTTTATTCATATTATTGGTTGTATGTTAGCATTATATTATAAATAATATTTATTTTATTTTATATTTATGTATAATCCATTAACCCTGACTTGGTTTCCGTACGTCTTTTTCGGGTGACCACTGAAAATCAGCGCTGTGCTGAGGGTCCCCATAGCACAGCATCATGTTGAGTGGAAGCCTTCTTGTCACAGTCATGACATGTCAGCAGCTGCCGACTATTTTGAGCTCGTGATTATATTTAAATCTATTGTGTTTTATTTTCTTGTTCTACTCGAGTTTTTTATCATTTTTATGCCCGTGTTTCTGTGAAAAATAAACTTATTTCTCTTTATTTCTTTCTTTCTTAAAGGGGTTAAATAGGGCATGAAATTTTGTACGGAATTTCGTAATTTTTGCCGATAGGAAATAGCATTGGGCACCCGGTTTGTGGTATTATAATTTAAGGCGTTAGCGCTTCGTATGCAAGGCTAGGTAATCAAAAGTGTTCGAAATGAATAGCAATTTAACAGACGAACTTTGGGTGAGGTATT
Source organism: Agrochola lota (assembly GCA_947364205.1). Classification (NCBI taxonomy): domain Eukaryota; kingdom Metazoa; phylum Arthropoda; class Insecta; order Lepidoptera; family Noctuidae; genus Agrochola; species Agrochola lota. Next base: position 14,132,773 of record OX376244.1, on the reverse strand, counting down.
GAACAAAGTTTCAAAGTCAGCCTGTGGTCTGGCATTTTATTGAAATGCAAAGTTCGTTGTCTGGTTTAAGCCTTCATTCACATATGTGATATTATTATATTGTGACATAAAATGAACCGTGTTTGCAAAGCTTCTAACGTGCTCTTTTGCAATCTTATAACAATTATAGAGTAATCCTGTTAGTAAAGAGGAAACAAACATAATCATAAATCAATCTCACGAAAGTGACAAAACACCGACATAATTTTCATATATACAGCGTGTCCCAAAATTCAACGATAAGCGGGCACCAAACGGTGGACCTACCCACTACCCGAGAAAAAATAATGAAAAAAAAAAAACTATTTTTTTTTGGAAATTACCAAAGATACATTGAAATCCTTCAGAAATTGACTCCCCTTAAGATATTTTTAACTACCATGACCACAATTTTTCTAATATTTCTTTTTTTTTGTTTAAATCTGCAACCTAAGTAGCACTGCTATCCACCACAACCCTTAAAAATCCCAGAATGCCTGTAGGTTTTACAAAAAAATCAAGCAAAATTATTATTTTCCTTAAAATTTTCAAAGTTTTTTAATTTCAGTCCACTTCACTTCAGTCATCGTGGTGTAAAAAAAAAGTATGGACACTACTACGGCAAGTTTAAAAAAAAAGGCGCTACTAATCAAGATTCCAAAATGGTATATTACTCTAGACAAAATTGCTACAAAAAAAAAGCACACTATTTATAAACAAGATTCCCTGCCTTGCCTGTAGATTTTGTGTAAAAACTACAGGCATTCTGGGATTTTTAAGGGTTGTGGTGGATAGCGGTGCTACTTAGGTAGCCGATAAAAAAAAAACAGAAATATTAGAAAAATTGCGGTCATGGTAGTTAAAAATATCTTAAGGGATGTCAATTTCCGAAGGATTTCAATGTATTTTTTTGAAATTTCCAAAAAAAAAACATTTTTTTTCATTATTTTTTCTCAGATAATGATGAGCAGGTCCACCGTCTGGTGCCCGCTTATCGTTGAATTTTGGGACACGTTGTATATATCTGTAATTTCTATGCTGTTTGTAGAATATTCTATTAACTATAATTTAGAATTTTTATGTCGATAATAAAATTTGCCCCTATCGATACCACCACTCCATCACTACACAGGTATCCGCCGTAGTACCTACAAATGATCGTCATCTATCCACGCCAGTCAACACAGTTAGTGTTGGGGTCAGCAGAGGAGCAGGTAGTAAGGAGGTTCCTTTTGATGGACGCTAATGGGACGGCTTGTTGGTGGTCACGGTTTTTGGTGAAAAGGCCTATATGCCGTTGTTTTTATGTATTTACTCAATACTTGCAATCCGCAGATTTGAAATTTCCCTTTTTTACGGTTCCGTACTTCAAAAGGAAAAAAACGGAACCCTTATAGGATCACTTCGTTGTCCGTCCGTCAGTCTGTCAAGACCCTTTTCTCAGGAACGCGTGGAGGTATCAAGTTGGAATTAATATCAAATAAGTACATCTATAGTGACTCTGAGTAAATCAAGCTTTAGAAGCTTGATTTATTTTATTTAAGTCAACGCAATAAAAGAAATACGGCCATTTATGCGACATATTTTGATACTCTCAAATAAATCATTACCTACAGGGTACTTGAAACTTGAAATTTGGCGGCAAGCAAGGTCTTACAGCACAACTAAAGAAAAAAGTCCGAAAATAGTTAATTAGTAGTTTTAGGAGACAATTTTTTTTTTGCCATTACTAGCTTATATTTGCAGTTGGAGAATTGACCATGACATATCAATGTAGGGGAGAACATGTTTTTCAAGTACAATGTTCAGTTTTTTTGAGATAAAATCATCCCAACTACGGAACCCTTCATTGTGCGCAGTCCGATACGCACTTGGCCGGTATTGAAACTCAATCTCACGAATCTAATTTAATATGATTCTGAACTCGATTATTTTGGTTAAAACCTGATGATTGATCAATCTGGAAGTAAATCTCATGTTGATCTGCTGTTCAAAATGTAAAAAGAAAACCTTTTATTAAAAGTAGGCTGCGTATCAATAAAATGTCAATAAAGTTATAATTGACATCCTCCAAAAAATTCTTGACCGATTCCTAAAATAAAGAATAACGAATCTTTCAAGTGAACGTAAGATTTGACATTTTGATTTCATAATTTCGTTCATCGGTCTAGTGGTCGTGCTACTGCTGAGCATGAGGTCCATGGTTCGATTCCAAGTTCGGGTAAAGTCTTACTGGGTTTTTCTGACAGGAATTTCTCAGTAGCAGCCCGGTGTCTGGAATTGTGTCCGGTTAATGACAATAGGCTGGCCAATTATTACATGGGAATGAAACATAACTGGCGAAATGAGGCTGCACTATAAGGTACATATTTGCCTAAACCTTTGGGGAAAATAGGGGTGATGTTAAGTCTGCAGATGCTAGATGTAGAACGGTCCAATGTCTTAGAAATTGGACAAAACAAAGGACAGGAATTGGACAAAGAAATTGGACTTAAAACTATATTTTACAAGCGCTCATTTAAGTCAAAACTAGAGCGTTTCTATTGGAGAAAAGTCTGTATTCGATTCTATCCACGTTTAAAAAAAAAATAATAAGAATTAATTAAATAAGAATTAAGAATGTGAGACTGACTAATATTAGTATGTAATTGTATTGAATGTTTAATTTGTAATGTTATTGTTTTTTTTTTTTTTCTGTAATTTATTGTAATATATTATAATGATATATAATAATATCAACAGTTTAACAATAGATCACTAATTATATGTTGAGTAGCTTAACTCTTAGTTTCTAAATTTGATAAATACTTAACGTAGGTAAATTTTGTACATTGTATTATTAATGTGTTAGTTTTATATTTATTTATTTATTATTTCAAACAATTTGAATTGTTCCTGAATAAAATTGAATTGAATTTCTAGATTTATCAACATCTACAATTCCTGATGACATGACTTATGAGGGTCGAAAAAGTATAAAATCAGCATTTTGTTTCAATACAAATGAAACCTATGGTCATTGGGTAGCGGTAAGACAGACGTGAATGAAGTATGGAAGGGTTTTTTAAGGAAACGACAACGATACGACTTCGGAACGATTGGCTCGTAGGAAAATAGTGTAAACTAATATTAAAAAATATGTTTAAAAAAAACCTGTCCGATCCGAAACAGGCACTATAGGTACTGCAATAAAATTACAAAAGTAAAAAAAAAAAAAAAATATGTATACTTTCTTGTACATCAGATTATATATTACATAAAGAAAAAGCAATACAACAAAATATACAATGGGCGGCCTTATCGCTATTAAAAATTCACATTTTTAGTACCAAAATTACCCCAAATCAAATACCGAAAATTTTCAACAGAGGTCTTATGTTATGATTTGACACCCGCTTAACCACGGCCCATGGCATAAACGGGTAAAATTCCCCATTGAAAAAAAATGTGGCGAATATTTTTTCTTTTTCCTGAAAATTACCACATTAATAGACTCTTAATACGATACCTAACAACGCCCTCACGGATCGGACACGGTTTATTTACATGTTGTAAAGAGAAAAATGAAATGATTGTTTGTTTCTTTGTTACGCTTTCATGCTAAAACAGCTGACCGATTTCGATGAAATTTGGCACATGGGTAGACCATGACCTGAGTTAGGACATAATATACTTTTTATCCAGATATTTCGACGGGATCGAGACTTATGCGGGTGAAACCGTGGGGCGCAGCTTGTATTATATAAAATAAATGTACAAAAATTGCATTTGCACCGAACAGACAATTTAAGAAAGTGAGTTAATGGAAATGTGGTAAGAGTATAATAGTTTCTTTTTTGAAAGTTGATTAAAAAATGCGATAGAAACAAGTGTCCTATTATTTTCAAGGAACCCCACAGAAAAACATGATTCAGTATAGTTTCTACATTTTTTGAAATCCATACTAATAACTGGTATTGGTAATTCTATCGAAGTTGATTCAGTCCCTACAATTATGGAATCATAGAGCTACAGCTTCCTAACCGACGTAGCGCGTAGGCGTTCTACGCTGTGCTACGAGCGTAGCAGGTGTAGTTAGAGACACAAGAAACTCACATAGTTACGTCACACATTTGTAAAAGAAAACAAATGAACACGTATGATTTGAAGGTGTCATAGAGGACGGAATCGCCTCTCCTCTCATCGCCTAGGATTATATCCAAGATAAGAATGCTGGGGAACATGCTGGTCCAGCTCCATAGGATAATCTAGAATCTAGACAAAATCAAACTGGTTGCTAATTTAAGTTGTATAAATAATTATATTTTATTATACTCGTATGACATTCATTTTACATTCTGTGATTACTTCCTCACACACTGACTTGAAACTTTTTTTGGAAAATCGTCTACTTTTTACAATGTTTGTAAATATGTGAGAACCATGTCTATCACATAAGTAATTAATTTATCTGTTGTTGCTTTCTTTTGAAAATTATTTTTACCTATATTGTGGTATAGTAATTTTTTTATTTTATTTTTAGATGCATCGTCTTCATATATAATTATACGTTTATAACGAATGTACCTACATATTAAAAATATTGTAAAACATTTGAAAAGAGTAACGGTGGAGTTTCTTGCCCATGCTTCTCCATACGAAAAATAGGTTTTGGAAGGGGCGACAGAATCAATTTAATTTTTTGTAATTTTTGACTTTCACAAGTGCCTTGCAAGGGCCTATTTGTAATAAATGATTTGACTTGTGCACATTTTGGCCTAGTGACCTGTGACACAGGTTTTTCCTAAACCTACATAAGGCACTAGGGCCTGCAGTCTTGACCATCGTGTCTCGGGGTCTCGGCGTCCCTAGTCGGTGAAAATTGCTTGACAAGCACGTGATATTTTCGTGCTTGACAAGCACGTGATATTTTCGTGCTTGTCAAGCAGTTTGGACCGTCAAGGGACGCCATTAGGACTTTGCGACCAAATTCGGTCGTATAGCGATAGGTCGTATATCTATGTCGAGACTGTAGGGCCCGCTCTCACAATGTGACTTCACATAGTTCAAAACTGAAGCCATTGTGGGAGAAAATAAATAAACTTATTTAATTTATTTATACAAAAAAATAATAAATAAAAATTGTCTGTGATAAACCTCGTATGGTATAAAGGGCCCCAACATTAGGCAGATTAAAATTGCTTTTTTTGCTGACAGGCCCATGATGCCTCCTATTTTGATAACATTATTGTTCTCGTGTTCTCCTAATTCGGTTTTTTCATCCCTCAGAGGGGATGTAAATATGTCTGGCAGTTATTTATGTGGCATAAGTGATATATATTTAAAGGTAATGTTTTTATTTTACGCGTTTTCCTGAATTATATATGATGTTGTGTTACTAAATTATTCTACAACAGGATAAGGAAGAAATATGGAGAAATTCGCGTCTGATTTCGAAGTTTACGATAACTCATTTGTCGTTCGTCGAATCAAATTTGATGTTGATGTACTTCAATATTTTTGCCTGAGGCATAATTTTACCTTGGCTTTATAGTTTGCAATTGCTAACAAACACACTTACAGCCAGATGCAGACACGTCATTAGATATTAATCTACCATTAACTTGTTTTAACGTGTTGCAGAAAGCAACATTAGATTCGATTGTAATTTTTTTTAAATTTTTTATTTGCATCATAAAAGTACAACCATATAATTTGGTATTTTTAACATTTGGTAGGTAGACAATACAAATTCCTGGTTCCTGCACTTAAAGACTAACCAATAATGTGATATTATATTTCTCACCTTTCTGACATCTTTTATGTGCTGTTCGTCAAGTACTTACATCACATGACAATTATTTAGTACGTATATAAGCACTTATCACTCACCAACAATTACTAACACTGATATTGTTACTTAGGTTGTAGCATTCGATTCACACAGCACTGTCCTCCGTACTAGTCGAAACTGTATCACGGTGTAATGTGTATTGGTTCTTGTATGAAATTAATTAAATCATTAGCGTTAATGATCCATTATGTGATTGGGCTTTAATGTTTGTCTTTGTGCAACTGGGCATTAGCAAATATAATCATAACATTACGTCACGCCAGTAATACCAGAAGAGTCAGGCAGAGGTGTACCTGTTAGTATCACCACATTTCGCCAGTTATATTTAAGTCCCATGTAATAGGGGGCGAGCCTATTGCCATCAACCGGGCACAATCAAGTATACTATTAATTTAGTCATACTTTCCTCTCTGTATTAAACCTGCACTGCACAGAAACGATAACAGTCTTAAGAAAAGAGAGCGATTGATGCACTTTGACTTACGGGACACCGATTCGATGAAATCCGACCGATTCCGACCTGCACGTAGGAAATAATTTTGAGAATAGCTCAAGTACGTACAGGCAACTAACTTGCTAACTACTTTTAAGACATCATATCATAAGTTTGCCATAAGTTTCAAAAGTCTCTCTCTCTCTATCTTTGCCTAACCTCAAAAAAACTTTTTACAAAAAAAAAACAACTGATTTTGTGAAAAGTTTTTATTTTTCTCTTTTTAGTTGTGGTACCTACCCCACACAAATTCGAATACCACTACCTGCTATGAATAACAGTGACAGGAAGTTATCATCATATCATCCACATAAAATACTAAGTGGGAAAAATACGTATTATTGAAGCTTACTCAAAAGCAAAGTTAATAGAATTTATATGGGACCAACTAGAGAGCATACCCTTACATACAATAATATTTTTTGAAATCGGTACACAATTGACGGAGAAATCGGTGGACATATATAAACAAAAAAAATTTCGTACGCTGCGAACATAAAACCTCCTCCTCTTTGGAAGTCGGTTAAAAAACAATTACATGCTAAAAAATACAGAGAAACACTTAAGCTAAGATTTAACAAACGTGTAACCCACACCATTTGCGGGTTTGTCGGAAAGGGATATCGCGGCCCCGGCACACAGGCAACGGAAGGAACACGGGTGGGTTTTAGTCAGTAAAAGTCTGACACACCCTCTCGCTCTGCCCAGAGCGGGAGAAGTCATTTGATGATGTCCCATCCTGAAAAAAAAAAAAAAAACCCACACCATTGTCCACGTTTTAACTAACTGTTAAAAGAAGTACTGAAGACAAGTGATAAAAAAAAAAAAACAATAGTCGCTGCCACAATGTTGCTGTTTTACTTAGCTTAGCTTAATTTAACTTAAATTACTCGCTGAACAAAATATCCAGAGCCATTTTCTTAAATATTTGCTTAGATAGACAAAATATATCTAGTTCTAAAAAGTTTTTAAACGAAAAAAAAAAAAAACTCCCAAGTTCTGATTTTCACTCGATATTGTTGCTAGTACAGCACATTACTTAGCCTCCTGGTCCTGCTTACCCTACAATACTGATTAAGGGTAGCCGGTACAGCAATAATTTTATATTAAACGGACAATTTCTATGCGCAGAGGACCCCCGAATTTTATGGACGAAGATAATGTATCGAATATGCTTAAATATTGATAAATAATGGGCTATGTATGTATATCACGGTTTTGCAAGGACGGTTTGTAAAAGAAACGATGATCCAACTAATTTTATGGGTCGAATTTACATGTTTTTGGAATTTATGTGTCGCCAGATTTCTTTTTAAGGCAATTGGGTTTTTCAAAAGTTGCTCAGTAATGTTCGGTTTCTATATTCTACTAATAGTTAATACTACGACTAGCCACTACTTTGTTAAACATTTTTTGGTTTAATTAATTAATTATTTTTGTACCCTTGTACAAAATGCAAATGCAAACGCGGATGGTGAGCAATGGGTAGCTCGCCGTCCGATATGGACCAGGCCCGGGTCGACAGCGCGTTGTGTTCCACGCGCGCCTCAAACAGATGTCAGCGCAACGGACGGGGTCCGCTAAGACCGATGCCTGCCGGGGTCGCGGGAATGTCCGAAAGGGATACCGTGGCCCCTGGCAACGTACAGGCAACTGAAGGAACACGGGTGGGTTTTAGTCAGTAAGAGTCTGACACGCCCTCACACTCCGCCCAGAGCGGGAGAAGTTATTTGATAATTTCCCAAACAAAAAAAAGAAAAAAAAAGGGGAAGCGCTAACGTGCCTCGCGAAATTTATTTTAGAATAATTCAAAAATGTCATGATTTCATGAAATTGTCATTCAATAGGATTATATGAACTTAGGGAGTTGTATTGATGATTTATTATTATAATTCTATAAATAAATATTTGATACGACCGCGAATCATATCTACACAAACATCAGTCTGATACTGATCTGCAAATTGCAAACAAACGTAAAAAAAAATGAATTTCGCGGGCTACCCTGACGCTTTCGCCTTTAATGTTATAAATGCGAAAGTGAGTTTGTTTGTTTATTACGCTTTCACGCTAAAATGGCTTCACGAATTTGGATGAAATTTGGCATAAGAGTAGACCACGACCTGGAGAAGGACATAGGCTACTCTTCATCCAGGATCGCGGACGTTATCGCGGGCAACAGCTAGTACAAAATAAGAAACCATCATACTGTCGTGATTAATTTGATTTAATTTTTTTAAATTTATTAGATTAATATCGAATTATAATATCCACTGTGGCAACACTGTCAAAGTACAAATTATTATTATAACAATGTTTTCAATGTATTGTCATTATGGCAACTCAATGTATTATTTTACTTTGGCAACTCTCAGAAATAACGGTTATGATAATATCGTTATTTCTGGGTGGGCAAAAGTCAGTCGTCATTGGATTGTGAAATAGTACAGTCGTGTGGATTAAAAGTATTAGTAAAAAAAGAGTGTTTTATTCATAATATCTATACATTATTATAAATTAACGTCGTTTTTCGTGTTTTCACTATCATTTTAAGTTTTTACTCTGGAAAGTGTAGGTGTATAATACATTGATATTAACCTTACATAATAATAAAAAAAACTCGATGTTTTGTCAAGTCGTAAAAATCGTACGTGCTAGTAAATAATAAACAAAAAACTGCTAATAATTGCAATACGTATGATATTCCTTTGAACATAATTAATGTTTACTGGTTTCTTTTCCTACGAAGAAAATTCTAGAAAGAAGAATACAAAGTAATTTGATACCAAATCACCAATCAGCCTTTAGGCACCATTACAATCCTCCGTTCATTAAAGTTCATACCAAAAATCATGAAAATATATTTCATAATCAAAATAAATCCACCATATTTATAATTTCTGTCAAAAAACGTGAAGAACTTAGAAATAAATAACTCGAGGCGAGAGTTCGCCGTTCACTAGAATATTAAGGTCACTAGTGTTGGGGCGTGTTCGGTTTTCGGCTTTCGTCCTCGGCTAGTAAAATTATGGTTATTATATATTTACATATTTCTATTAAAATATTATAGGGTACACTGTTAGCAGATGTTGCCTCTCATGCACGAGGTTACTCGTTCAATTACGGGCAAGTATCTACCACTGTTTGTCTCTGCATCATCAAAGGTTGACTAGTCCGCCTCTGTACATTTGTGTGCTGAAAGTGTTAAATAAATAAATGTGACTTTTTCAATTGATATGTACTTTCTAAGTTTATCTTGGACATAACTGACATTAGTAAAGGAATATATCGTGAAGAGATCTGAACTTATAATTTATATAAGGCTGAAATCGCCAATTCAACTTGAGCACGCGTGTCGATCAATGCTGGTATCTTCTCTGGATAGGAAGAGGCCTTTGCCCTGCTGTCTCACTGCCAATAAAAGGCTGGTATATATATATATATATATATATTACCGTTTCTTATATATTACTGTCGGCAAGGTTGAGGGTGCGCCAGATTTTTTAAAGAATTGTTTTTCGTTGAGGTAAAATTAAAGGCAGATGTAACGTTTCAATTTTAACTTTTAGGTAGACCAGAAAGCCGACTTCCGGCCACCGTAGGCGCGGGCTTGCGGACGGTGAGCAATGGGCAGCTCGCCGTCCAATAAGGACCAGGCCCGTGTCGACGGCGCGTTGTGTTCCACGCGCGCCTCAAAGAGATGTCAGCACCAACCGACGGGGTCGAAAGACCAATGCCTGCTGGGGTTGCGGGTTTGTCCGAAAGGGATAACGCGGCCCCGGCACACAGGCAACGGAAGGAACACGGGTGGGTTTTAGTCAGTAAAAGTCTGACACACCCTCTCGCTCTGCCCAGAGCGGGAGAAGTCATTTGATGATAACACATCCTAAAAAAAAAAAAAAAAAATGGTAGACCAGAAAACAATATTTCAACATTTTCTAGATTTTTATGGACAGTGTTGTTCACTTTCAGTGACATAGACTATCAGCCTATTTGCTAATGTGTGACATGAAACCACCGTAGTAAAACAATTCTAATAATAGTGTAATTATAATTGACCTTTATACACAATGAAGTTAGTATGAAAACTTATCCCTTTATTTAATCATATTACATAGGCAGTGATACGCCTCCGTCAGCGTGTTACGCCTACACTCAACATGTGGCCCTTATGTGTATTTAGTTGTAGCTTACCAAACTTTTACGCTAATATCATTAAAATTTATTTGTAAAACGACGGGTTGCTACAAGGCTCATCTGTAATTTATCAACATTCACAAATATTTATCGTATAAATTAATATTTTTTCCTGTAAAGGCCATCCAACTTTACACCTAGCTTATTTAAACACCCTTTACGTTTCGTGTGCCGTAATTACAGAAACAATTAAAAAGCCGTACGTTCCGGATAACAGATAACCCTAAAAATATCGTTTGTTCAGTACAGTAGGAATAAAACCCAATATTGGGTCAGAAATCAAACACTCAATCGATGAGCCAATCGAATCATCAATTACAAGAAAAGTTTCGACAATTTTTTTTTTGTAAGACGGATAGCTGAGTATTCTAACACAAAAATGTAAGACCCTGCTTATTTCATACGAATAGGTGACGATTCTAACACAAAAATATAAGACCTTGCTTATTTCATAGTTGCTCCATTTACAATTACATAAATACAGGTCAGAGACTTACAATACCAGAAACCATATGACAGAGCAAAATGAAATCAAGTCCACGTGCTATCTTAGCACTCGATTAGTTCCTTTCACCAGCTGAACAATAGGCGAGGAAACGATAGGGGGGACAAACCATTCGCACTAAATAGATATACAGAAGGTCAGCTCCATACAACGAGCGAAAACGCACGCACACATAGACACGCTTCACGTACAGCAAGTGCAATCGCACTCGCGACCGGCATTTGTTTGAGATCGCCGTACATACGCGTTTTTGTGTCCGCGTGCTTATTTCCGCTCGTTGTAAAGAGCCGGCCTTCTGTATCTATCTACATATTCCGTGCCATTCGGCCTTCGGCCTCCCGCCCATCCTTAATTGCGTTTTTCCGCAAAATAACTCAGTCGCTAATTGCAAGGCTTTGAAACTTCATTAGTACGCAAAATGAATTTTTATTTCTTCTTTATTTTTATACATCAGTATGGTTAATAGGTTTACATTTTTTAATGTGGTGGTTCCATATTTTTGTGATTGGTTTTTTAAGTGATGGATTGGATTTGATTTGGCCAAACCCTGTATTTTTGTGGGTATCTACATAAATGTTGGTAGACCAGGGTGATTTTTTTATGGAATAGTAGTATACTGAACGTTACATCCGCAGTTAGATTAGTACTATTTCTTTTAGTATTTTTTTTTTTCTGGGCTCGCGTGGTTGATTACGTTCCATTCACTCTCGCCGAGAAGAGGCCTTTGTCCCAACAGTGGGATTATTATTGGTCGATTACGCCGGAACAAAAAGGTATTTTCTAAACTTGTAGTTGTGAAGGCAGTGTTAAAATGTAGGTATCAGCATTTTGACTAGCGGCAGCTATAGGAGGGCTCTTGGGACGAATTCATAGTCCTAATAAAGATTCTGCGTACTAGGAGTACCATATTACTGCTTACTAGGTAATTACAATGGTTTCACTGAACTTCCATATTGTTAACGTAATTTACCGCCAAACGGAACTGTATTACTAAGCCTCCGCTGTCCGTCTGTCGGTCTGTCTGTCAGTGGGCTGTATCTCATGAACCGTAATAGGTAGACAGTTGAAATTTTCACAGATTGTGTATTTTTATTGCCGCTATAATAATAAGAAATAATAAAAAAATAATAAAGTTAATAATTAAAGGGGGTCCCCAAACATGAAACGTATTTTTTTCGGCGTTTTTTGCTCGATTTTAATACGGTACGGAACACTTCGTGTGTGAGCTCTACTCGCACTTGACCGGTTCTTTTATCTTTTCGTCGCTAACAATTTTTACTAAGTTAGTAATAAATACACAGGGTGGGACATCGACGCGAAAACTTTTATCATTTATTCAGTACATGATTCTGAACCCCGCTGCGTTGAAATTTTACGTCGGTTATCAAAAAAAAATCTGCGGTTTCATTGAAAAGTGCAATACCTACGCGGTCAAAATGTATGGAACAGCATTTATGTTTTTATAACTTACGAAAAATTTCAGTGCAGTGGGGTTCAGAATCATGTACTGAATACATGGTAACGGTTTTCGCGTCGATGTCCCTGCCATCTTGTATAATTAAGTAGGTAGGTACTTCCAATATATAGACCCCATAATAATCGTCAAATGAAAACCGTAATCGTAAAGACTGACCGCTAAAACCACGTCCTCACGTAACAAATAATAAGAAGAGCAATAAATAGTAATCCGCGCCCGCTGAGAACCGAATGGACCGATCGCATCGAATTATAACAACTAACTAACTAACATCCCGGATTATGTAGTTAGCGGGTTCTGAGTTAGCGGGGTTGCCAGTGTTGGGCTAGGATTTTCTTCGAAAAATAAAATAACAACCGATTTTATTTTTGGAAAAGCGTTTGGAATAAAATTTATATATTCGAATAAGATACGTACACTGATACTTGGTATTATTGCAATATCATAATAAAAATACTTCATTTATAACCCAGGGGAATCGGCGTTGCTGCGCGCCGACCTCCCTAGCGGCGTCAGCGTAGTCTGCTACGCTGACGACACGCTGGTCCTGGTGCAGGGGAGGTTGCATGAGGCGGCGGCCGAACTAGCGACACGTTGGGTTGCGACAATCGTCGATAGGATCCGGCAACTGGGACTCGAGGTGGCCTTGCACAAGTCCGAGGCCATGTGTTTCTACGGTCCTCGGAACGCGTCACTGTCGGGTTCCCAGATAACGGCGGGAGGGGTTCACATCGGTGTCGAGTCGACGATGAAATACCTGGGAATTGTCCTCGACAGCCGGTGGAACTTCGTGGAGCACTTCCGACGTTTGGATCCCAAACTGGATAGGGCTGGGGCTGCTTTGAAGCGGCTTCTGCCCAACCTAGGGGGTCCAAACGCCTCCTACCGGAGGCTTTACGCGGGGGTCGTGCGGTCCATGGCCCTTTACGGGGCACCGGTGTGGACGCGTTCATTGAGGCTGCGACCGGCCCAGCGGTTGAACGCGTCCCAAAGGGTCATGGCCATTAGGCTGGTCCGAGGATACCGCACGGTCTCCCGTGAGGCGGCGAGCCTCCTTGCCGGACTACAGCCATGGGATCTGGAGGCAAAAGCCCTCGCGCACATGTGGGAGTGCCCTGGTTCAGGCTATGGTTCGGAGCGAGAGTGCATGGGAGGCCGTCACCTCCTTCTGCGAAGCAGTTATGCTCGCGAAGGAGGAGGCGGAGCGCGAGAGGGAGATGCAAGATGCGCGCCCTCGCGCCCCTAGTCGCCGCAGGAGGGCCTTGCGGACGGTGAGTAATGGGTAGCTCGCCGTTCGATAAGGACCAGGCCCGGGTCGACGGCGCGTTGTGTTCCACACGCGCCTCAAAGAGATGTCAGCACCAACTGACGGGGTCCGTAAGGACCAATGCCTGCTGGGGTTGCGGGTTTGTCCGAAAGGGATATCGCGGCCCCGGCACACGGGCAACGGAAGGAACACGGGTGGGTTTTAGTTGGTAAAAGTCTGACACGCCCTCTCGCTCCGCTCAGAGCGGGAGAAGTCATTTGATGATCTCCCATCCTAAAATAAAAAAAAAGGGGAATCGGCGTTGAGGTCTGAAATACAGGTTATGCCAAGGTTGGCCCCAAATGCTAATACTTTTGTGTACTTTCAAGTTTAGATTAAGCACTCTACTTATGAAAAATGTACATATTTAAGTGAATAAACATTATCGTTATCATTTATTTATGTGAGCAAGGGTTTGAGGGTACTATTCACCGGATTAATTAAAAATGGAACAGAAATTTTATAAAAGTATCTGCCAGATAACATCACTTGATGTTATACGAAGGTGATGACAAAATAAACAGTGTTCATTCGTGAATGACCAACTCCAGATAAAGCGGCTTCATCACTCCACCCTTCATCTTTAATATCTGCAATAACTCCAATTTGATTTTCTCTATACCTAAACATAATTCCATATTGACTGCAAAAAATCCGGTCCTGTCAATAAAAAATCATTAAGAAATCGTCATTAGGCCCTCGACGATTTTCCCCCTACTTGAATATTTTACCAAAATATAGAGAAAAATATCTCACATGGCAACTTTATAACTTGGTGGCACACAAGTTGGCAGAAAATAATTCCTTCACTGTAGTTTTATTAGCGGGGCGTGTCTATTGATGGTGAACGTTTTGTACTCCAGCGGGTAGGTAGAGGTATAAAGTTGATAAATGTATTAACTTAATAAGTTCTTCAAAGGCGAACGGGGGCTACGGATACACAATGGCAAGGTTCACAAACCACATAGTGTACCTTTGTGCCCCCCAACCCCATCTCCAACATCAACAACTTCATATAAGAGTTTGTGGAATACTCTGGCAAAATTCAAAAATTGTGATCCTCTCGGGCCAGTCATTTTCAGTTTAGCTGTTCACCCCATAATACAACAACTAAATTCAAAATTTAACGTGTGGTATTTAGATGGTGGGACTCTAGGAGGTAACGTAGATAGTGTTCTAAAAGATCTTCAATTTCTAAAGCAGCAGTTCCAATCTATCGGCTTGGACCTCAACTTCTCAAAATGAGAAATTTACCTTTGAGACAATACTGACAGACAATTGACCATTCAAAAATTTAATTCAATTACCCCAGAAATCAAAATTTTGGAAAAAAGTTCACTGCACCTCCTAGGTTCCCCAATTTTAAAAGACAGTTTTTCACCTTTTGTTGACAAAAAAATTTAACATTTTAACGATATTTCGGATAGACTTTCTAAAATTAACTTACATTCGGCATTCACCCTTATACCCCCCCTACCCCCCCCCCCCCTATTACCCTTACTGCTGTTTCGGTCCAATTGTATGTATTTTTCCACTCTTCCTCTCTATGGAAAAAGTCACACCTTTTAGACAAAATTGATCAAATTATTCGAAATACTCTGACATCAATTATAAATGTGGCATTGGACGACCGCGCGTGGCTGCAAGCCACACTACACATTCGCTTTGGTGGGCTCGGCGTCCGCAAAATTTCTAGTGTAAGCTTACCGGCGTTCCTGTCCTCGGTCCACAGCACCGAGATCTTAACCGCTTCTCAGGTTGACTCTGAAGTGCCGTGTTTGACTGATGCGATGAACGCCTGGAAAGTGGCTTGTCCGGATACGGAGAAGCCCGAGAACCCGTCTTACCAGAGACAGTGGGAAGAGCCGCTGTGTAGGTTGGTACGGAATAACCCCTTTAATACGTCCACCAATACTGCTGAGCGTGCCCGCCTGCTGGCTGTGGGAGAATGGGAGTCGGGCCTCTGGCTTCAGGCGCTACCGTCACCCAACATACCCACTATGCTGGGTGACACCACTTTTCGGCTCGCTAATAGTCTGCGTGTGGGCACTCCTTGCGGGGCTTCACATCGCCGTCAATGCGGTCAAGCAGTCGAGTCGCCTCGCACACCATGGCCTTTCCTGCAGCAAGAGCGCTGGTCGGTTGGCACGACACGCAAGCATTAATGGCATCATTCGTCGGACTCTTGTCACCGCCGGGGTGCCAGCTGTTTTAGAACCCAATGGCTCGGCACGCGACGATGGGAAGAGGCGAGACGGAATGACCATTATGCCTTGGAAGTTGGGTAGAACTTTGATAAATGATTTTATTTCTGTAAGTAGGTTTGGACAAAACACTTTTACACGTCAATCATATTTTTTTAAACTAGATGAGGTCGGCATTTCCTATCTGAGTACTCCGAGAAGAAAGGCCGAAACAAACTCAAAGGACACAGTCTCTTTTAAAGTTCAGAAATAATCTTGGTCAGATCATGTGAAGGTCATGTAGATTGGTGTCTGAGATGGTCTTTTGAGGAAAGAACCACACAGATTGAGAGGACCTGCCCAGTTAGTGCACGCATTTGTCAGTGACCGTGCAGCTCAACTCAGAGTTTAAGGAGCTCAACGATTCGACGAACAATACCAAAGAAAGGACATTTGGGTAGGCCGCATAAATTACTCAAGCTGCCAGACCATGTTAAAACAAAATTAGAAAAAAAAAGAATGACCCACGTAGTCTTCACATTCACAATTATTAAAACAATATAATACTTTAAAAAGTAAATATTCATGTCATTGTATATATAAAATTCATTAATGCCAATGTGTATATAAAACCCAGAAATAGTCTTGGTCAGATCATTTGAGAACCATGTAGATTTGTGTCTGAAATGGTCTTTTGAGGAAAGAACCATACAGATTTGAGTGGACCTGACCAGTCAGTGCACGCATTTGTCAGTAATCGTGTAGCTCAACTCAGAACTTAAAGAGTTTAACTTTGGTGTGGGATGCAACCTGTGTCGACACCCTTGCGCCATCCCATCTTCCTAGCACGGCGGGTTGTGCCGGGGCAGCTGCTGCAGGTGCAGAAAACCTCAAACGGCACAAATATAACAACCTTATTGGTAGCTATATTTTTGAGCCGTTTGGGGTTGAAACACTAGGGCCAGGACTAGAGGGCTGGCCAATTCTTAGGCCAAAGAATCAGCATTGCCATCCAACGTGGTAATGCTGCCAGCCTTTTGGGCACTTTTCCCGCTGACAGCGATGCGGACGAATTTTTTGATGCCCAATGAGCTCTTTCCTTTTTTTTTTTTTCTTTACATTCTTGTACATAATATATATAATAGTTAGTTGTAAAATAAATTAAAGTAATAAATTGTATCCTGTACTAAGTAATATAACATTGGAAACTTAACAACTTGAATACTTCAAATAAAATCGCTAATGTGTTCTTTTTTATATTGGATTTTACCTTGTATTTTCTGTATAACCATGTACTTAGTTATCATTTAATTAGGGTTTTGTGTGCATTAACGGCAGAACCCAATAACTTATCTATCACCAGTTTTGGCATACAGGAGATAAAAAAACCCTATCAATGTATCTATGGTGTTGACGTTCCAATAATCTGTCAGAGAATAAGGAATCTTACCGGTCCACATTATCCATCGATGGGAGGGCACGGACAGCTATTTCTGTTAAAAAGCCAAAATATGCGTCTCAATAATGTTTTGACAGCTATCTATTGATGATTGTGGGACGACATTCAATGACAGATAGAATTATACTGTCTACTATCAATAGCGATCTGTCTTTTACAGACAATAGGTAATTGGGTTCGGCCGTAAATATACAACGTGTCCCAAAATTCAACGCTAAGCGGGCACCAGACGGTGGACCTGCTCATCACTACCCGAGAAAAAATAATGAAAAAAAATTTTTTTTTTGTTTTGGAAATTACAAAACCCTTAAAAATCCCAGAATGCCTGTAGTTTTTACACAAAAATCTACAGGCAAGGCAGGTAATCTTTTTTATAAATCGTTTAGTTTTTTTTTTCACTATTTTTCCTCGGGTAGTGATGAGCAGGTCCACCGTCTGGTGCCCGCTTATCGTTGAATTTTGGGACACGCTGTATATGACGTAAGTACTAGCAACGCCCCGCGGATTCACCCGCATCAATCTCGATCACGTGGGTATATCGAGATAAAAGTATCCTATGTGTTAATCCAGATTATAAACCGTCTGTGTGCCAAATTTCATCCAAATCCGTTTGGTAGTTTTTGCGTGAAAGAGTAACAAACATCCATACATCCATCCATACTCACAAACTTTCGCGCTTATAATATTATAGTAGGATTTCATTTAAAATTAATAATGGAATTAAATGCAAGTGTTAAGTTTAAGAGGGCCCTTCCCGGTCCGTCTATTGTCAACGCGAGCATGGTCGAAAAGCTTGTTGTTTCATCGAGCGCAAGTGACAACTGCTAACAAACAAGCGAGAACGCGACAACATTGTACGAAAAATTGTTTGTAAAAATTTGTATCAGGAAATACGTGTTTTTGAGTAAATCTTACAAGTTTATGAAAAAAAAAAAAAGATATTTAGAATTTCCATTACATGTGCAAGGTTCCTATGCAGATGATTTCTTTACTTTTACCAATTATGAGTATATTATGACCGGCCAAAGTTCGGGTAAAATTTGTGCAAAAACACTGATTTTTGGAGGCTTATACTGAATTTGTTTCTCGATTTTTTTATTTTTTGCTTTCATAGAAACCTAATTATAGTGCACAAGATACAACTTACTTTAAAAATTTCAAAGAAAGATGTGTTACAACGCCATAATCACGTACGAGCGTTTGTATGAAAAGTATGACGGGTTGGCCGCCCTTAATAATATCTTTTAAAAATCACAGAAATAGAACAAAAAGTTCTAGATGGCGCTATAGCATTCGTATTTTATCATACTTTTATGTTATTGATTAGCCAAATTAAAAATAAGCAAAGTTATTATACCTCAGGTGGTAAGTTTTTTTTTGTCGGGCTTCTCGTAGCTGACCTCTGAGGTCATGACTACTTACCCAGGCTATGCTGCGGCTGACTTAAGCTACTAAAATAAAGCCTCCAGCCAGGGTGCAGGTGGTACCAAGGAGTATAATATAATACTAGAGGCTCAGGCATAGTAGGTGTCTTGACATCCAAGACACAAAGCTGAATATCTTTTGTGCCTGTAATTTTATTAGCAACACACATGATTTCGAAAAAAATTGTTCCATTTCTGATCATATATAGTTTTCGGAAAATCGTTTTGTGTGCCGAGATCTTGGGTTATCACCGTCATCGTCAATCTCTTGCTCTTATCAAGTTGCCAAAGTCAGTTACAGAACTTAGCGATGGAAAGTTCAAAACCCACATCAGAAGTGTCCTTATCAAAAAAGTATATTATAAGATTAAAGACTACGTTGCAGGCATGGAAGTTTGGCAATAATGTCTTCTGTAGATGTGGCTTCCCTGGTACCTCATTAACGGCATAACTATGTAAATTTCTATTAACTGCTCCCAATTTACAATAATTTTTTTATTTACCTTTTGTTTTTTTTACATACTTCCTTGACATAATCTTTTTATTATTTGACATTATATACTTACAATATTCTATATTTTTTATTAAATTTGATTTGTTACAGCTGTAGTGGCAATCATGCCATTTGGTTTAAATAGGTCTTTATTTTTCTTATTTTATTTATCTTTTATATAGATTCTTTTCTTTTAAATTTTGTGAATGTGAGAACGTTGTAGGCTTAACAGACTCTGAAGATCTTTGGACCATTTTATATCTTGCTTAGTACCTGGTACTTGTTGATGGGCCTACACTGTCCCCTCATACCTTTTAACATTATAAGTTGAAAACATTGTAAAAACCATAGAACAGAAAAAACAGAACCATTTTAAAAGAGTAACCGTGGAGTTTCTTGCCTGCTCTTCTCCATAGGAAAGGACCAATTGGAACCGTGCACCTAGCTTCTGACGTTTCATAAGTGCCCTTGTAGGTTTATGTGAAATAAAATATTTTGAATTTGAATTTATCCCAATTTATTTGGCGTCGGTGCAAACATGTATTTTTCTTCCTAGCCATATCATCTTTCACACAGTCCATCCATCGCTTCTTTGGTCTTCCCTTGCTTTCCCCACGACATTTTCCTCATTCCTCCGCATCACATGCCCATACCATGACAATCGGCCACACAGTTTTTCAGTCACCGGTGCCACATTCAGACTTCCTCTTATGTACTCATTTCTTATTCTATTCATCCGCGTAACACCACATGCCTCTTGCTTTAATACCATGTGAACAAATAGATGTAATACGTGGACTAAGTCATAAAGCATCGCCTTAAAGTACCCTATAAACTCAGCCAATCCACCATCAAAGCCTACCAGCAGATTCGTCATACATTGACATATATTGTAGTCGAACAAGTGTACATGAAAGACTTTGTTACGAGCCGTATTCGTACTAATGAAAACGTATTTACATGTAGGACGTGATGTGCATTATAATAAGTTTTATTATCACGCCTTTGGGGGGCGGGGCTGGTAGGCACACCCTCGTAAAAAAGTAAATATTGACAAAACAAAATCTGGACTACGGGCTACTACTGTGAACTTTGTGCAAAAATAACCCAATGATACTTTATCCGATTCACGAATCAAACCTAGGACACCACACTCAGTTGTCGATCTATTAGAACAATAAGCGGTAAAAGCGCATTGATCACAACGCTTGCTTCAACTGTCATCAAATGCTCACTCAAATGCTCACATGCTTACTGAAATGTCTCGCTGGTGGTGGCGTGTGTGTTGGATCATTAAGTTCCCTTCAGAATGGTTGAGCTAAATGGTGCTGCTCCATGCATCATGTTCAGTGTTCAGTGTCAGTGGGGACTGGTCTTCTCTTAACTGCCACGGCTTATTTGAATTGTTTTTGTTTTAATATTTTTATTACGGACGCTTTTAACGTGCACTTCTTTCTACATTGTTCTCATATGTATAATTACAACATTAATGACGTAACCAAAATTTTGTAAAAATATTCTGATTTAAAAGAGTGTCCGTGGAGTTTCTTGCCCGTTCTTATCCATAGAAACCTACTACGCGTTCGAATGGGCAACTAGCTTCATATTTCTGACTGATCGACCCCTTGTCAATTCAAAAGCACCTGTAATTGGTTTATTTGAAATAAATGCTTTGAGTTTTGAGTCATGTAAGATTGAACCAGAAGACCAAAGCAGGAGAAGGGCCTTTGTACACACACGTTTTTCGTACCGTGAAAAACGACGGTTTATTCACCGTGCGTAGGGACGGTTTATTCACCGTGCGTAGGGACGGTCATCAGTGTGGTATGGATCACTATGGAAGCTTGTTGACAGACACGTTTTTTTATGTCGCTGTTTATACGTCGTGTGTAGGCACGGTCTTCAGTGTTGTATGGATTACAATGGAAGCTTGTTGACAGACACGGTTTTGCTTCAGCGTGGTTTCATCGTATTGTAAAGAAACCGAACCGTGTACGTTGAAAACATCGCATTCATAGGTAACATACAGGGTCATGATTGGTATCGATAAACGCGATAAATTAAAATATTTAGTGTTTTTTTTTTGATCCTCATCTATGTTTATTACTTGATGTTTCAGTTGAGGATATGTTTTTTCTTTTGTTTTGTCGGGTTTAGATATTGAAACCCATTACATCTGTGAAAGTCCAATCATTATCGTCACAAAAAAAGGCAAACGTCGCAAACGCGCATGTAATTACGACTTTTTTATATGATGTTAAGGAAACTGAACGTTCAAGTGGTCGATGGTGGCATCAAAATGATTCAGTGCCATTGTGGCGGAATATTCCAGTTATGTTTTGAATTTGAATGTTGAATTTCAAAAATAATCACTTTTTGGAAAAAGACAAATTTAGCTTGCTTAGATAGAATAAACATACCTTAAAATGCGTCATTAAGGTAAAATTTTCCAAAAAACTGAATCATGTGTCAGACTTTCGCAGTTTTCTGAGCAACATGGGAGTAGCACAAGGTTTTAAGGGTTGCAAACTTGGCTGTAAACTACTCTCAGGGGACCTAACAACATGTAAAAAATCGTAGTTACATGCGCGTTTACGATGTTTGATGTTGATAATGATTGGGCTTTGAAGTTTACAGAAAAAACAACAGATTTTTTTTTAATGATATTTCCCGTGACTACTCTAACTGCGATCGATGACCCCCCAAACAAAAACCGTTTTTTTTTTTTTGTTTTGTCATTTTTAGATTTCGATATCCATCACGTCTGGTTTCGCTGGCTAATTTTATTTGACCCTGTATGTATAGTAGAAGCAAAACCCTAAAACTAATACATAATATCACGCTTGTATTGCCCGAGGGAGTAGGCAGAGATGTAAGTACACCAATGAAATATTTGTAGCCTTATGGGTTCACCAAAGCACTTACCTCAGATGGCCTAAACTGTTTTTAATCCATCTTCAAAGACGCATTGATTACTTTTAATCGATCGAGCTTAATTATTTACTTAGCACCCACTTCCCTGTTTCAATTAAATTGAAAAAAATACGGTAACACCCTTCCGTTTTTTGAAAAGATACTTCATTAAAATAAATGACAGCAACCGATTCTTTACAAGGGACTCGCCACATCAATGGAGTTAATATATTTTTGAACGTTGCCTCGCTGACCAATCAGTTAGCTGTATGGACAACTTTGTCCTATTCAATTCAATTTATTTATTTCAGATAAATTACAATCGTTCGTACTTAATTATTATAATCATCATATTTATTTCAAATAGTATAATACGAATATAAAAAATATACACACAACAATTGAAACATTGGATCAGGACCGCACTGCTCGTACATGTAGTTTTGTCCAATGCTCCATGAGTGAGCAAACCATTCTTCCTACAATAAGCTGTTGGGGCTGCCCCGTATGCGGCGCATCAGAGACGCTATTCATTTGCGATGTATCGCTTGGAAGCCATTCACTTGAGCGTCTGCGAACATACCTGATGTGCTACAACAGCGTGGCAACCCCATCAATATCCTGAACAAGTTATTGTATTGGACTGTATGTCTTCTGCGTAAGCTTCACCCATAGGCAGCACATATAAAAATACTGACACTACGACTTGAATAAGAGGTGGATTTGTATAATAAGTAAGGCAGAAGGTGTAAAGTATACTAGAACATAGATTAATTCTTCCTTCAAAACAAGAATTGTTTTGTTTTTTTTTTTTTCTATAATTTATTGTATCATGTGTTAGTTCTATAGTTTTAATGAACGTGTTTTTTTTTGTTTTTTTATGTAAGATTTCAAACACAATGTGAATTGCTCCTGAATAAAATTGAATTTAATTGAATTGAAAATTGAATGAACAGGCACGTTTGTTTCATTGGAGACCTCATTAATCGCTTTTCACCTGGCGAGATCGAAGCCCATAACTAACAAAAATAACTTCTCTAAATGGATCCTATTTCTTTTGGGTAAGTTTAAGAGCATTTTAGTACAGTGAGTGAACCTTCTGCATCAATTTAATTATTATCACAAAAAAATGTCCAGTTCGCGCCAGTTGCAGCCAGGTTTACCCCTCAGCCACGACGTCACCACGCGCGCGACCTACGTCTTGCGTCTGCATCCGCGGCGAGAACAAATGTTAGGTTATTTAGAGCGTGCCATGAGTCGCTGCGGTGCAACTTGCGGAGAGGAGCGGCGCGCACCGCAAGACGCACCGCCCTATGTCGTGGCCCTGGCCTTAGGCGGATTCAAGTAAGTGACGTTAGAATAAGGTAAATAGCGGGGTTCTGGTAGCTTTATTGACAAATTTGAAAGACTTGATTGTGGAGTCAATCTGGTTTATTATAAGAAGCCCGAAACCTTTACGTGTTCGTTTTTGCTGAATTGATTGCTATTACGTATGCTTTTATACTTACCTATTGGAATCATAGCAGATGCTGCGCTGCTTAGCTCTTATTCTGCTATCGCTATGATTCTGTAAAGCAGTCGTTCCCACCATCGCCATCATTCAGCAGAACCTCGTCCCACTGCTGGACATAAGTTCCAACACAATAAATCACTTGGCTATCGCTCTATTTTCACCACACTTCAGTAGAGCATTGCTTAGTAATCGCTAAACTATCACCAACTCTCAATAGTACACCAGTCTTGCCCAGTTCTCACAACGGTTTTGCCTTAGATCTTTCCCTTCGTTTAATGTTTTCTATAGACTTGCATTCGACCCATTATTGACGTCATACTCCCCAGCAATCCCATCACCTGTTTTTCCATTTATAAGTTTGTAATACTTTTGTACCCAATATGTACTCAATTTGTACATACTTAAAAAAAGTACTTTGCAAGTTTAAGAGTAAAGACACTTCTTTTTAATATGCTGTAGAGCATTTCTCCAGCAACCCCAAGTTAAAATATGAGGAAACTTACGTAGATGCTTATTGTATTAACAAAAAAGTGACCGAAAATAATTGTAATGTTGTTTTTATCATCAAATATGCAAATTTCTTATGTAAAATTTAAATTTCTTAGGCTGCTTGATACAAGCGCCTGAGCATTAATAATTAGCAAAGTGTATAATAAGCTTTTTACACATAAAATGGTTAGACATTGTAAAGTTAATAATTGTAAAAACAATCAATCAATCTGCCCAGCCTTTTCCCAACTATGTTGGGGTCGGCTTCCAGTCTAACCAGATTCAACTGAATACCAGTATTTTACATGAAGCGGCTGCTTATCTGACCTCCACAACCCGGTAACTGGGTAATACGATACCCCTTGGTAAGACTGGTTGTCAGACTTTCGGGCTTGTGACGACCCGTAACGATTGTCAAAGATCCACGAATGACAACCGAGCCGGAGCGGAAGACCCGTGCGGCTGGTATTACTAAGCCACGAGCTTCACTTACACTAGGATTGGATATTAGGTATTGCAATATTATCATGTTGAATAATTCTTTGTTCGTTTCTTGTAACTACATAACTTAAACTTGCGTTGCCATGCAATTTAATGTGTGCAAAGCATAAACTTACACTTTGCTATGTATTTTTGCTCAGGCGCTTACCTATATCAATAGCCCGAAATTTTTAAACTTGACATAACTAGTCACAGCTGGCATATTTAATGGTAAAAACAACAGTACAATTATTTTCAGGCACTTCTTTGTTAATAGAATAAGCATCTACTTAAGTTTCATTATATTTCAACTTAGGGTTGCTGGAACGATGCCCTACAAAAATAATAATAATAAAGTGTCTGTACTCTTAAAATATCAAGGTACTTTTTTTTTAAAGTATGTACAAATTGAGTACATATTGGGTATAAAAGTATTATAAACTTATAAATTAAAAAAACAGGGGATGGGGTAGCTGGGGAGCATGACGTCATTATTGCCCTACTCTCGCTTTCAAACAACAAAATCTGTACGCTTTTGTGAACGATTAGAGATTTAAACAGGTTATATTTGACCAGGATGTGTCGTTAAGTCTTGCTTGAGCGTACATTTCCTTATTATGCGCAGATTATTAGCATGTATTTATGTATCGCCACGTTTCTTTATTATAGGGTGCTTGGTATTGTGAGCTTGTATGTTTTTGTGATAGTATTAAAGCCTAGGCAAGGCAATTAACAATGTTAGCTTCTTATTATTTATTTTATAACTTAAAAAAAAACGTTCTTTTTAATACTGGACTTTTAGTATGTAATACGTGTTTTATTTGTGCACGATTTACAATTTTTCTTTCATTATTGAGTAGACTAACTTGGTTAATCTTGAAAGTCTAATAGGGATGATGACTAAAAATTTGTTTTTAGTCCGTCTTTGAGATTATAAAAAATATTGGACACGTATTTTTTCTTTTTTTACGTAAGTTAAAGATTACGGCGATACATTGAGGTAAAATGTGCCATGACGTCACGAGTACGTAGATTTTATACATACTAGTGACGTAGCGACCCCCACTCCCCAACTTAAAATGCGTTTTATCCAAGTAATTTTTTATTAATATGATAAAGCAAAAAATACGTGTCTAATATTTTTTTATTATCTGACTGACGGACTAATTAGAATTTAATTTTTTTTACCCAGGCATCATCCTTATTGTACGACAGAACTTAAAATTGCTCACTTTTTACCATCTTGTATTTTATCCGAATCTAAGAAAGACCGACGAATACGATGAAATCACTGCGGTGAAATCTAGTCTAAAATTCTTAATGCTCTGAACTCAGCAACACACTGAGAAAACGTGATCATCTGTGCTCGTTTCTTCGCTGTATGAGATGCCTTTACCCTGCAATGACCGTTAACTATAATTATTTTTTAGGTAAGTGATGGGCAGGGCAAGCCAAGGTGGTGACTATACTAAGACTTGCATGCTTGCATCGTACATTTAACAAAATTGCTTCAAACTTCGCAAGACACTTTTGTCTAATATTGCCTTAAGAGTCCAGTGGTCCCCTAGTGTTTATGGCTCCGAAATTGCAAACACGTAGTGAGCTGATTTTTCTCTGTATTTAAAGGACATTTTAAAAGGCCCTGGAGGACATATAGTGACCTTATTGGGGCTGTTCTTCAGAAAGGTCAGGTGCGTAGTACTCGCTACTGACGTGCGTGTGTGACCAGATGTATGAATGTAGACGAAGGAATATGTAAGGATCGTAGCAGTAGGCGTTCTGCAGTTTCTGCTTACCCCTATGGGCAGAAGGCGTAAATTTATGTATGTCAAAGATGCGTCTGCTCTGCAGCGTGACTGTTAAGTACATACTGAAATTTTACCTCAGTTTACTGTACTTTACTGTTACTCAAAGCACCCTGGTTCGCTCAGTAACCCAGATCCAGTGCCATATATCAGAAGTGAGTGATATTTTAGAGTGGCACTTACAAGCGGGAACAAAGGAGAATTTAATTTTTTTTTCAACCACTTTCGCAGAACTAATGTGGGGTGTGGAAGTGAGGAGACGGATTTGTTGAGAAAAATATAATTTTAATTGTTTGTTTTTCTAGTATCGTAGTTTCTTTTTTCTTTATGAGTTGTTTTGCATTATGTGGTTAGCTAGTGACCTCGACAATTGATCATATTATTTATTGTTATTGGTAATTAACTGTTTTGTTTATTTATTTTACCTCGATGGTCCTAGTTTATCATTTATAACTTCCAGTTACAACTGTATGTAAGCGGGCATGCCCTTTATGCCTGGAGGGTTTTATTTAGATATTAAGTTCTGTTTACGTTTAATTTTTTATTTCTGCCTGAGCATAGCTGTTCTCGATGATTTTGTCTGGTATATTGGCGTGTGCTAGCTAACATATGGCTAATAATTTAAATTATGTTTTGTGTTGCGTAATGTAAATTATTTTGAATACTATTATATAGAATCTTTTTTTATTTGTTCTTCTAACGGAACAGACAGCTGTGCTGCTGGGGAGTTTGTTGCGCCACTTCTTCTTCCCAGCTATTGCACTAGGAAGTGGTGAAGGGTGGGCGTTTTGGGGGACTGTCTTATGTAATTGACGTTCGAAAAGTGCTGATTCTCAGCCTAGTTTGAATAAATGACTTTTGAATTTGCTTTCGTCTTATAGAACGCAACTGAATGTCTGTATTTTACTCGGTCACTATTTATTTTTATTTTACCACTGCCAACAGAATTCAGAACAATACCTACAATTAATATGTTTTTCGAGGTTCTTGCACTGACGGCATTGAGCAAAGACTTTGTTAAATAATGGTACTAAATAATGAACTTACCGGGGTTGCCTCAATGAACAAATGTATGAGAAACAATAAAAACTTTTTATTTATTTATTTTTATTTTTAAATGCAATTTATAAGAAAAAATACAAATAAAAACCGGCCAAGTGCGAGTTGGACTCGCACACGAAGGGTTCCGTACCACCTTACAATATTTAGCAAATATGACGTATTAAAAAAAAAAACTACTTGGTAGACCTTGTTCAAACCAATTTTCAATGGAAGTTCACATGGTAATGTACTTCATATATTTTTTTTTAGTTTTATCATTGTCTTATTTTAGAAGTTACAGGGGGGGGGGAAACATTTTACCACTTTGGAAGTGTCTCTCGCGCAAACTGACAGTTTAGAACAGTTTAGAAAAAAATGTTGTTAGAAACCTCAATATCATTTTTGAAGACCTATCCATATATACACCGATGGGTATGATGAAAAAAATATTTTTGAGTTTCAGTTCTAAGTATGGTGAACCCGCAAAATTTATTGCTTTTTTTCTATTTTTGTGTAAAAATCTTAATGCGGTTCACAGAATATATCTACTTACCAAGTTTCAACAGTATAGTTCTTATAGTTTCGGAAAAACGTGGCTGTGACATACGGACGGACAGACAGTCAGACAGACATGACGAATCTATAAGGGTTCCGTTTTTTGCCATTTGGCTACGGAACCCTAAAAACTGGCCCAGTGCGAATCGGTCTCGCACGTGAAGGGTTTCGTACCGTATTATGATCGAGTAAAAATCGCCGAAAAAAGCTCGTTCCTTTGATTATTAACTTAATTAATTTTTTATTATTTGTTGCTATAACGGCAATAGAAATACACAATCTGTGAAAATT
Source organism: Agrochola lota (assembly GCA_947364205.1). Classification (NCBI taxonomy): domain Eukaryota; kingdom Metazoa; phylum Arthropoda; class Insecta; order Lepidoptera; family Noctuidae; genus Agrochola; species Agrochola lota. Next base: position 14,104,298 of record OX376244.1, on the reverse strand, counting down.
TCTACGGTCTACCTATTACGATTCATGAGATACAGCCCGCTGACAGACAGACGGACGGAAGGACAGCGGAGGCTTAGTAATAAATAGGGTTCCGTTTGGCACAGTTCGGGTACGGAACCCTAAAAAGGAACTCGTGTGCCACTAATTTTGGAAATATTAACACATTAGGCTTTTTTTGGTTTTGTCTCTAGATGAGTTTAATACTTGTTTAATTTACAATTTAATACAATAGTCAAGTGTAGGCAAAAAGTACTTATCTTAATATCAGGTGGGCTGTCAGTTAGTTTCGTCACGAAATAGCCCTTTGTGACACCCACTTGTAATAGACTGACTGTTCCATTGATACCCGGGCTCCACAGTGTACCAACAATCTACATGCAGTATGCAAATATGTTTGTTTGTCTGTTGGTCCATTCTATGAACGTTTCTATTTGAATGTGCATTGGCAGGGCTTGGAGTCACGTTCAGAGATGTGTCAATATACCTATGAAGGCAGGTTTATAAATAAACATAAAGATATATTTATTGCATAGATGTGTACATCAGTTCTAATAAATAAAAAATTGGCTCAACGCTTTACCCATGTCGGATATGCAAATAAATTAGAGATATATTACAAATAAATTACATACGAACAATATTTTTTCTCAAAAAAACTCATGCTAATTATATAAAATATCTATTAACAGTTTTTAGAATTTTGTTTTAAAAATATTTCCATTTAATTGCTTAATTGCTGGAGATAACTGGTTTTAAACACGAATAGCAGTTACATAGGTACTTTTATAATGAATGATATTATTAATAACAGGTATGTTTATCTTACAATCAGATTTTAAATCAAAATATTGCATATTATTTTTAATATAATACGAATATGTTTATATATCATGACATTAGTGACGGTCTATGCGAGAAAACAATATTATCAGGAAATATTGGTTTCAAAGGGCAAAGGAACGAGTATAATTGATCAAGGTTTACTCTTAAAATGTATATAATTACATAACCCTTCGACTGTGTATGACGTTTAAACCGCCTAAATGGTGTTTATTTTAATAAGATGACAAAATTCAAACCTATGTGTTTAATTATTTTCATGCGCAGTGGTGATGGGCAGTGGTGGCGCCCATTGGTAACGATCCTGACTTACGAGTTGTAAGTCGTGGGCGAACCCAGACAGGCGCTTTACTTTGTGTAAATAATTTCATCACAACTGTTCTCAAAAAGGTAAAAGGAAACATCGTGCAGAAATTGGCATGTCCTAGAGCCAAAAATTCGCAGGAAGTCTTCGAATTTTTGGTTCTAAGATATGTCAATAATATTTTTGGTTCTAATGCATACCAACCCACATTGGGCCCGCGTAGTAGATTACAGCGCACTCCCTCTCTTATGCAAATAAAAATACTTACTTACTCTGTCCTTGTTAAAGTTCAATAATAAATAAAAAAAAATCTCGCAATGTTTTTTTTAAATTCATGTGGAAGAAATTACACCACAACTCTTATTTCTCCCGCTAAAAAGCATTGCTATGTTCAAATTAACATAAATATAGGTAAGACCTCGTCTCTCATGCATTAGGGTTCAAATCCGGACAAGTACTAATTACCTATTTATTACATTTTTCAATTCATATGTACTTTCTGAGTTTATCTTGGACGTTACTGACATCGGTAAAGGTTTTTCCTTCACCGTTGTCAGTAATGTCCAAAATAATCGTGAGGTAACCCGGACTTATAGTTAATATTAGTCTTAATCGTCAACCCGTCTTAAGCAAGCGTGGTAATCAATGCTTCCCCGCCTTCTCTGTATGAGAAGGGGCCTTTGCTCTGCAGTGGGACAGTAATAGGGTGGTATTATTATTTTAAAATATAGCAGCCTACTGCATACAAATCCGAATACCACTACCTGCTATGTAAATAACAGTGACAGCAAGTTATCATCATATCATCCACATATACTAAGTGGGAAAAAATACGTATTATTGAAGCTCACTCAAAAACTACCCAAGCAAAGTTAATAAAATTTATATGGGACCACCTCGAGAGCCCTTTCCTGCCCTCCCTTAAAAAAAGTACTAAATCGGTCCCGATTGATGGAGAAATCGGTGGACATACATACGCTACGAACATAGAACTTCCTCCTTTTTGGAAATCAGTAAAAAAAGCTCTCTCCATTATATTCAACACAGTACCCGAGATGTCTGCAAAGGTGTTGGGCCTCCCTCCTAGCATTATTAAAACCTCTCCTTTAAACTAATGCAAGTTTGATACCACCATCTGACATACGAATGTTACTTGTATGATTTATGTAACATAACGTGCACCTGTAGTCCTCAAAGGGGTCGGTAGAAGTGTGTTATGGTAAATACAAATTCCGCCAGTTATGTTTAAGTCATGTAATAAGGGGCGAGCCTGTTGCCTTTAACCGGGCACGAATCCAGACTCCTGGCTGCTACTGAGTAATTCCTGATAGAACAACCCAATAACAGTTTTCCCGACCCGGGAATCGAACCCAGGACCAAAGGGTCAAAGTAAGGGTCAGGGTTAAAGTATTCAAATAATCAAAACGTAGTCTGACAAAGCACTCACTATACAACGTGTCCCAAAATTCAACGCTAAGCGGGCACCAGACGGTGGACCTGCTCATCACTACCCGAGAAAAAATAATGAAAAAAATTTTTTTTTTTGTTTTGGAAATTACAAAACCCTTAAAAATCCCAGAATGTCTGTAGTTTTTACACAAAAATCTACAGGCAAGGCAGGTAATCTTTTTTATAAATAGTTTAGTTTTTTTTTTTCATTATTTTTTCTCGGGTAGTGATGAGCAGGTCCACCGTCTGGTGCCCGCTTATCGTTGAATTTTGGGACACGTTGTATAAATTGAGTGCTTTGGGCTTTGGAAGGAACAAAAAATTGGCTTCCACAGGTGCGTTTTCTGATTCAATTTATTACACTTAAAGTATCTGCTGAATACTTTTGGAGCAGACCATACGTTTACCACATTTACGTTTTGTTATATAGGTACGCAAAATGATAATAAAAACCGCATCAACCTCCGTTTCGTAGTTTAGAAGAACAACGCAGTCACACGATTTTGCATTGAAAGTACTTTCTATTTATAGATAATGGATTTATTATTCTAGCGTATGGCACTAGTGGGTTGCAGCTGAAAATCAGCGTCAGTTGGTTCACTTTGTATTGTCATCTGACATTATGCTGAGCTGAGGCCTTTTTGGCATTATAATAATTTATTTTCTGCTTTTATAGTTTTAAGGTGTATTTTTTGTAATGCCAATGAATGCATTTTTCTTTCTTTCTTTCTTTACCTTGGGACGTATCGTCTTGCGGAAGCTGTTTTAATTCCCTGGAAGGTGCAAGCTTTTTAAAAGGACATTACAAACTTTAGTTGTGAGTCGTTACTAGAACTGAAACTCAGACGTAAATACCACTCATTACTAGCATGTTTTATTTAAAACAGGAAAACCGTAAAAACCTACTCACAGTTATTTAACAAAGAAGGATTTAGTTCTGGACATTTAATCATTTATTATTTTGCAAAAAGATAAAAAGACCACGTGTCGATGTTGTCCATGAGGTCCTCTTGCTCAGCGGTTGCGCTTTCAATCACTAGACGAACGAGTCAGCCAAGTTATATTTAAGTCCCATCTCCCATGTAACAGGGGGCGGGCCGCCCTTTCAGGAATGAAATCTATGCTACTGAAAAACTCCTAATCGAAAAACGTAATAACATCTAGCCGTACCTGGGGACCGAACTTGGGAGCCCACGTTCATTTTGGGAGTTCCATTCTTATTTCTTGTATGGAAAATTAATTGTATGTAGTTAAAAATGTAGGTATGTTATAAATAAAATACCCCTTGATCGTTTGACGTCCATGATAGGGTAATTGCACCAACATTCGGCCTCTACCAGCATTATAAGTACTTATCAAGAACTAGAGGGGTGAAGTTGCCTGTTAACCACTGGATGTATAGATTTATGTTCATAATTACAATGTTTACTTGTAGTATCAAGTAAATATTTCTGGGTGATATAATTGGATAAACAGATCACAAAATCGCAAAAAATCATGGGATTTTTACTCAAATAATTGTGTTTTCAAAATCAATACTACCCTCACAGTTTAACTATAATAAATTGAATAAAAACTACCATACACATCTGCTAACCGCTTTGAAAAAAACAGGCTTAATGTTCTAATGTTCTAAACAAACACATCTTTTACCACCCACGGAAAGTCGTTTCCCTACCAAGAGGCTGTAATTAAAGAGAATAATGCATAAATAAAATTACTAGGCCCAATCCACCTTAGTACCAATTAGTTCTACTACTAATTACTAAGAATACTCGAGTGTTTTGGCAATTAGTAAAATACTTATCTAATGTAGTGGCCTAGTCTTCACTGAGACGTTTCTAGTGAATTGGAACTTGTATTATGAGTGAATTTTGTGGAGAATAATATCGTTAAATTGATTATTTAATTTTTTTACGGTTTTTATGACTTGATAATAGAGATGTGTCCCTCACTCATGAGGTGCCTCGTTTGAGGTACTCGTGATCGCAAATTGAAAGAGTTACTCGAATTTCAACATTGAACCAACTCACTCGTTCACGCGTCCTCACTTAAAAATTGACATTGACATTATTGACGCGAGTACTCGCGAGTGAGTATTGAGTGAGTGACCAGTGAGTGAGAACCAACTTTCATAATTGTACAGAATATACAGAATGAGTTCGGCTCGTGAGGTGAATACATCGACGTACGACTCCTCGCCTCAAATGAGGGGTACCTCTTGAGGACCTCGCGAGGTAAAATGAGGTACTCCCTCAACCTCATATAAAAATGATGAGTTACCCATCACTACTTGATAAAACATCGAGTTTTCTGTATAATATAAGTTTAATATTAAGGTATTTTTCTACACATAAACCGTTTTTAATAAATACTAATGATTGCAAAAACCGCATCAAAAGCCGTTGCGTAGTTTTGCAGAACACCGCGGTCACACAGACAGACACAAAGTGACTTTTATATGTATAGATTATGTAGTAGGTACTTAAATGCCGTCAAGCCGTTGATCTCGGCTATCGTCGTAGATTTTTGACAGTCGTTACAAGTCAGAAGCCCGAAAGTCTATTCAATTCTATTTTTCTATATGGCAATGGTGCCGATGTCGACAAATCTGCCAATGTCAGATGTGTGGAGAAAACGTGCGAAGGAGGGAAAGTGTAACAACCAGTCGTATTAGGTATCGTAGTGCTATCCAATAACTGGTTTGTGGAGGTCAGATAGGCAGTCGCTCCATGTAGAATACTGGTATTCAGCTGCATCTGGTTAGACTGGAAGCCGATCCCAACATAGTTGAAAAAATGCTAGGTAGATGATGATTACATATTAAGGTAACTACGGCAACTGCAGGCGACGTGTGGCCGCGACACGACTCACTATGAATTTCTATGAAATACCTTCTGTAGCTAGCGACACGTCGTTTGCAGCTACGGGCGGACGACAGACGACGCGATAGCCCGACCGCAGACCAGTAGTGCCGCCAACGCTCGAGCGATACCACGTTTTTCTATCTTCTATCTACCGACTGGAATACGGGCTGCTGCCGCCTGCGGTCGGTATATTCTACGAACATAGAACTTCCTCCTTTATGGAAATCGGTAAAGAAAGCACTCACCATAATATTCAACACAGTACCCAAGATTCTAATGTTTATAATTCTGTAAAGTCATATTTGTTACGGTGGAGAATCATATTTTAATAAAGATACAACCTGACACTGACCTGAAAATGGCAAAAAACGACGCCATGACGCCATGAGATCCTGCCGGAGATCTATCCGCTGTGCCGCGATTTCTCGCGGCAGCGGAGTTACGCCTCCTCGCCACTCCCAAATGTGCGCGAGGACTTTCGCCTCCAGATCCCATAGCGTGGGCTGCTGCCGCCTGCGTTTGGGTTCGGAATCATGACTGCAGCGATATGACGCGGTGACATGTCGGCTGCAGTTGCCGCCTGCGGTCGGGTACTGAATGGTACCTTTAGATGCCAGTTTCATCCAAAAATATTCTTTAACTGAAAGATACTATCATGTCACGCCTGTATCTATTCTTGAAAAGAGTAAACAGAGATATAGGTATAAAATTTGTACACCCACATTTTGCCAGGTATGTAATATAAGTAGTATAAGTTCCATGTTACAACTGTTAACATGGGGGCGAGAGAGAAAGCGATATAACTCTAAACCGGGAACAAATTAAGCATAACTGGCGCAATGTGGTTGTACTTACACTGGTGAGTTTGTTGCGCCACTTCTTCTTCCCAGCTAATGCACTAGCAAGTGGTGAAGGGTGGGCGTTTTGGGGGACTGTCTTATGTAATTTTGACGTTCGAAAAGTGCTGATTCTCAGCCTAGTAGTAGTAGCAGAATAAATGACTTTTAAATTTTGTCATGTTTTTAAACTAGGCATGATGTTTTGTCGTATGTTAAGAATAAGTATAAGAATAATGTTTATTTGGACACAACTCGTGAAACACAAAATACAAAATAAAAAAAAGTGAAAATAATATTTTAACTATAAAAGTGTGTGCCTCACGGCTGCGCCAAAAAGGTTCATTGCAGCATTAATGCCAGACAAATGCTGTCTGACGCTGGTTTTCTAATGAACGTATAAGTAGGGACAAGTGATGGCGAGTTCAAAACAGCTTCAACATACCTAATACATAATTTGTTTACTTCTAAATAAATAAATAAACTAGTAATCAAATCTAAACAACAAAAACAAAAATAAAATATATACGAAAACAACTGTCCACGCAAAACCTGTTCTTAACGATAAGCTAGACTAGATTGATTCGTGCACTCACAAAGCGCAACAGGAACTGTCCACGCAACCTGTTCTTAACGATTAGCTAGACTAGATTGATTCGTGCACTCACAAAGCGCAGCACGCCGCCAATCGCGGCGGACAGATACACCGACTGCTATTTAGTTTTAAGACAGGCAAACAATTACTGTGGGGTGTTTGAATAAAACATGTGAATAGTTATAAATAATAATAAAATAGTGAAGAAAGTATAATAAGAAAGTGAAGTACATATAACAATAGATGAAGTAGGTACACTGTTAATAAAAGAAGGTAAGCATCATTCATTTATTACCATAACTTTCTTGTGCTGAACTGTATTTGTTAGTCTCATGTAAGTGTAAAATAACTTATTAATGCTCCTTTCCGTTTTTTTTTCTAGTTGTGCATTTTCGAAAGATGTACACATAAACCAAAGCATCGTCTACGGCAATCTTTGGCCAAGATTTTATTGGAACAAGAAAATGAAGGGTGTATGATGCGATCTCGATGCCGGCTGTGCTTCACAGTCGCAAGTAGGCCAGGCACAATGGGTAAGTACGAAAACAACGCGTTAAGTTTGAATAGTGTACCAGATGGTGGTGAAAAAAAAAGAAGTAATGTGTCCGTTTATGTTTCCCACAGGTCTCACAACTGCGACGGCACGTCGGCGCCGCGAATGGCACAGCAGCGCCATCGAGTCGAGGACATTTGACGCAGCAAAGGACGGCAAATCACCGAGCGTGCGCAACCACCATACCAAATATATTGTTTTGACGCTACAGGAATTATGTTTTAAGCTAAGTATTGTATTTCATATAAGTGAAACATTTATTCATTATGTTAAATTAAACATAACTAGCGAAATGTTATTATAGGTACACATCTGCTCAACCCTTCGAGGATTACAAGCGTGACATGGGAGTGGGATCTTGGACAAGAGTAACGGGCTCTTCAGACTCGATCTGCTATTGAAAAGTTCATGGAAAACCTAAAACCGCTTTCCCCTACTCGGGGACCGATCCCAGTTATTCACGCTCAACAACCGCGCGCGCCTTTTCAGTACTACAATATTTTTTGTATTAAAACTACGTGCAGGCATCGCCGTGGGTTCCATCTAGTTTTTTTTAAACAAATAAAATCCTGTTTTGTCAAACAGCGAGTTATTACTTTTACATTTTGTTTGCGTATTGTTAGTTGTTTCCGATTGAAATAACTGTTTTAGTAGTTATTCTGTTTTATGTGGAACATAAGCCCCTCGAAGTTGATATTTTTGTGCAAAAATATTGTTTTAGCGTGTAATTTTTTTTTAATGAAAACTAAAAATATTGAACAAAAATTTTTTTTTTGTAAAGGTGTCCTTTTTTGTTTTTCATGTAATAATGAAAAACAAAAAAGGACACCTGTAGTAAAAGGACAATGACCAAGTGACTAAGGAACCTTGTATCGGTATGAAACATGCAGTGACTCAAAGATTTATGGTTTAATTAAAAGGATAATTTTAGGGCTTTCAAATGTAATTTTCCATTTTACCATAATTCTGGGCATTACACGGTAATTAGGTCTCAATATCTAGGTTTAGAATCGTATCTCTCGATTTTTTGTCACAATGTATGCTGGTAAATTCAAAATACGAATTAGTAAAATGACGTTTGAGAATTTTCAATGCTCGTCAATTCCGACAGCTAGAGGTTTATATAATGATTAAACGTTCAAATTAATGGTACCTATACGTTACACCATGGTAAAAACCATAAGATCAAAGTGCTGAATATTTTTGGACTAAGGAATATTTAGAAAAACAAAACGTAGGTACGATAGCAACGCCATGTGATTTTGGAGGCAAAAGTCCTCGCGCACATATGGGAGTGCCGCGAGGAGTGTACGCCGGGGCGTAACTCCGCTGCCGCGAGAAATCACGGCACAGCGGACAGAGCTCCGGCGGGATCTCATGGCGGCATGGAGAGTGCGATGGCCGCAACCCAGCGCTGGGCACGCCACAATTGTGGCAATAAGTCCCCTCTTTGAGGAGTGGCTAGAGAGGCGCCACGGCGTCCTCACCTTTCGCCTGACGCAGGTCCTCACCGGACACGGTTGTTAAGGGAGGTTCCTGTTCCGCATAAGGCGGGAGGAAATGCCCGGATTTCACCACTGTGTGGATCGCCTGGAGGACACGGTGGAGCATGCGGTGGAGGTCTACCCGGCTTGGGCGGAGCACCACCGTGTCCACACGAAGGCGATCGGCGGCGGCAATCTCTCGCGTCCGGCCCTGGTTCAGGCCATGGTTTGGAGCGAGAGTGCATGGGAGGCCATCACTTCCTTCTGCGAAGCAGTAATGCTCGCGAAGGAGGAGGCGGAACGCGTGAGGCAGAGGCGAAATTCGCGCCCTCGCGCCCCTAGTCGCCGCACGAGACGCCACGGGCATCGGGAGTCGGCAAGCCAACTTCCGGCCACCGGGGCTTGCGGACGGTGAGCGATGGGTAGCTCGCGTGTTGTGTTCCACGCGCGCCTCAAAGAGTTGTCAGCACCAACTGACGGGGTCCGTTAGGGCCAATGCCTGCCAGGGTTGCGAGTTTGTCACGTAACACGGGTCACTTTTAGTCAGTAAAAGTCTGACACGCCCTCCTCGAAGTTATTTGATAATGTCCCTCCCTCAAAAAAAAAAAAGGTACGATAGCAAATAAATATAGTGTGATCTTTTCTTTTGAGTTATCGTTATATTTTACCAGAGAAAGGCTGAACTAAGTAGGAATGCGTAATGCAGGTCAAATATTGGTTATAATATCATTCATTTTGAAATTATACATGTGAGAACGATGCAGAACGTTAAAAGCGTCCGTAATAAAATTATAAAAAACAATTCATAAATTAAAATAAGCCTTGGCAGCTAAGAGATAACACTCCCTCCTGACGATGTCCGTTCACGAACGCGACTGATGCATCATTTTGAAGGGAACTTAATGATCCACCACACACGTCACCACCAGCTAGACATTCGAGTGAGCATTACAACTCTCAGTCGTCGGAGCACATTAAGTCAATGAAAGACGTACCCAGTAAATGGAGCGCAGTGATAGCCTAGTGGTGTGATCGTCGGACTGCCAAGTTATAGGTCTCGAGTTCGATTCCAAGGCACGCACCTCTGACTTTTCGGATTCATGTGCGTATTGTATAATTATCACTTGCTTCAAAAACGGTGAACGAAAACATCGTGAGGAAACAGGCATGCCGGAGAGATATTGCTCGAAGGCATGTGAAGCCATGTCAAAGGCCCATGGGCGGCTTTAAAACTCTGACACCAGGTTAGTCACTAACCACACGAAAAGAAGAAGAGTGGTAGCCTTATAGTAGGTAGGTACTTACATAGTATGTACACATGTGCTATTAGCTAAATATACCTATATTGTGAAAATATATACAACCGGGACTCGAACCCGCGACCTCTGGCGAACCGTGCCCATGCCATGCCAAGATTGAACTGTACCATTAGAAAACAAAAAACCGAGTTTTTTAATTCAAAAGTCATAAAACAAATAAGAAGAAGAAGTTCTTCACAAATGAATTAAGATGCATAACAAGTGAGGATATATCGAACTTAGAATCATATTCGTAGTATCGATACTCCACATGCAAAGCATACACTTCGATGCCCAAATGAAGGAGCTGATGCTGGCCCAGCTTGGAGAGCATCATTTAGACAAACAAAGCACTCAGTGCTAACTATTTCATCACTTGAAATCTATAAAATAATTAAATTAAACCAAATAATTAAATTAGGTTCTGGTCAAACACAGGTTCTGCATCTAATAGTATACCTACCTATCGCATAATATGAGTTTTAACACATTCGTGAAGGCCGTTCATACCACCAAAGAATACAGTTCCACCCTAATTGAGGTGTGTAACTATCTATCCTTATAGGTTCCTCGTAGAAATAAAAAAACGCAATGGTCTCTAACTTTTTTAAATTGGTGTAGGTCCCAACTTGTTTACGGTTATGTAACTATATAGGTGGATCTATACTAATCCAGACCAAACCTTATTTTTATGTAAAATATCATCTCATTTGTTATTTCTTTAAGTGGTTATTTAAACCCAGATGGGTTTACAATATGTGCTTGCTTATCGAAACAAGCAAAAAATTAAAGTGAATCAGAATATAGGTACAGGATGCGCGCGCATAAAATCTTAGCGCATGTTTGTTCTGTTTTCAAAGAGTTTCTATTGATGAATGAAACAGGCAAAGGTCTTTAAGACCTTCTACCTTTCACATAGCCAAAAGGTTTGCTTATGTACTTTTAACATCTTAACAGATTATTATTACAATGTAATAATAATAATTAGTTGTTATTAAAATCTGTTGTTACTAATTATTCAACTATAATTTCAATAATTGGAACCGTAAATTAATTATTTTGTGTAAGTCAAGAAGGTTTTATTGTTTACATACTCTTTGAAGCCAATGACATGTGACATTACTTGGGTGAAAAAAACAATGTACAGGTAAAATAGGAAATCGAATTAAAAACTAATACTTTTATGGTGTTTTTTATGCGGAGAATTTAAGGATTCGCATTACTAGATAAAATTATTATATTTTAAAACAAGATTTATCAACATTATAAACTTAAGTCACCATAGAACAAATAGCGATACCAGGTCTGGTCAATCTCTTTTTAAAACCTTCTTATACAGAGAAGGCATGAGCATTAATCACCAGTACCCTAATTGCGTAATACACGATCAACCACAATCTGAATCATTTTGAAAGAGATTGCTAATCCATTGCTTCACAAGTTCGAAAAAAAAACTGTCGGTCGATTCTGTAAAAATATGAACGTGAAGCTTAGGTGAAGTGAGCGTGAAGTGAGCTGTCACTGCCACAGGATCGACCGGCAGGATGCTTGGAATTAACACCATTGACAGCTCACTTCACGCTCACTTCACCTAAGTTTCACGGTGATATTTTTACAGAATCGAACGGCTAACGCAATGAATGTTGTTGAACTGTCGAAAATGTGTTACGCAATTAGATATTTAGTTTTCTTGTACCTATCGGGTTCACACGGTTCAATTTGAACCGTCTAAACAGACTTTCAATCAAATTGAATTTATTACTATTTATATCATAGTATTTTTTGTTGAACAACAAAAGTTATTGAACTAAAATCGAACCGTGTGGACCAGTATTACTGCAAAATTACGATTTCAGACTATTTACATAGTTCAAACACAAACTACAGATAACAAATAACATAACATCACCCCTGTTTCCTCGACGGGTTAGGCAGACTGTCACTGCGGGCCCTATCAGAATACCAGCGCTGCGACATTTTTTTTATTTTAAATGTCGCAGCATCATGCTGAGATAGGAGCCTTTTGGCCTCGTACAGGACTTCCTTCTTTAAATTTTAGTGTTACTTTGTTTTTTATTTATGTTTAGTGTGTTTTTAGTTTAATGTGTGATTTCCTGTGCGAGTCTCAATAAATACTTTTTCTTTCTTTCTTTCAGAGGTGTACATAGTAAGCACATGCTCAATTCGCAAGTTTTGTTTAAGTCCCATGTAATAGGGGTGCGACAAATTACTTAGTATATTATTTTTTAAACTTGAAAAACGTATGAATTAGATATTTTCTCACCGAAGCTCTTCAACCGATATGTTAATGCGCTGATAGAGAGGCTCAGCAGCACGCATGTCGGTTACCATATTGGAGGTGTGTGCCTAAACAATATCAGTTACGCTGACGAAATGGTGCTGCGCGCCTCTGTCTGTGGTGTGTCAAGGCTGATTGGCATCTCGTGCATGGTCTTTCAATCCAAGAGGAAGTGTCCTGATTATTTACCGGCAATTAAGATCAATGGATGTCCACTTAATAGAGTTGATAAGTTTAAGTATCTTGGACATTTATTGACCTCTGACCTGGAAGACAATGCAGATATTGAAAGGGAACGGAGGGCGCTGTCTGTTCGTGCCAATATGATAGCCCGCAGTCGTCAAAATAGCCCTATTTAGGGCATTTTGTACGTCCTTTTATACTGTGGGTGGATTACACGCAGAAACAGTACAGCGCTCTACGCGTTCAATACAACAACACGTTCAGAGTGCTCTTGGGGCTGCCTCGCTTCTGTAGTGCGTCGGGGATGTTTGCCGAGGCGCGTGTGGATTGTTTCCACACAATCATGCGCAAGCGGTGCACATCCCTGGTGCGTAGGGTGCGGGGCAGCCGCAACAGTATCCTGAACGCTTTTGCACATCGTTTCGACTGTCAGTACGTGAACCACTGCTGCATAGTTCACGTACTGCCTAATGTTAAGGTATTATTCTAATTTAGTTTATTTGTTATATATTTAAAAGTATTAATCTATAATGTATAATTCACAATTTTAATGTAATTGTTTAATTTTATTGATAATTTTTAATTTAGTTTAATTGTATGATGCAAAGTTGATTGAAATAAATAAATAATAATATTATGATGAATAACACGTCATAGTGTGGTGAGTGGTGAGTGGTGTTCGCCAATTTTCATGTCCACAAATTGGTACGTAAGAAGCCTCCAGGCATTATTTTTTAATCTCTAGAATATTTTTCTTTTCATTTTCACATATCGTGACTTACTCTCTTTTATCACGCTATGTATTCATTTTCACCTAGCGAGAGTGCACGTAACATAAAAACTAAATAACGTTGTAATTCAATTTGTGTAGTGAGGCCGATAATTACGCCACTCGCCCTACCCAACGGTGCGGTTGAAGTTATAAGCGGAAGCGGGTTTAACTTTTGGTATTCATTATAAGTGCCTGCACGAATGATGTAATTAGGAGGATACAGTAAAAATATATTCGGATTGGATTTTTATCTAAAACTGATGAAAATAATCTACATTCGACGCTTTGAGGAAAAATTCAAATTAGTGAAGCTAATTACTGCATTTAATTATTTTGAAATTGCAAAATTAAAATAGGAAATAGATGAAATAAAAATCTTTAATTCAATTATGGTATACCAATCGATATAAGGATCAAACTTATAATATTATCAATTGGTATACCAAAGTATAGGTAGTGCCATCCACGAAAAAGCCACTCCACTCCGCTCCGTACAGCTTACAGTAGAGTAATCGCGGAGTGGGGCGCGTCTTCGTGGATGGCACTGTTTGTAGAATGATTGACATAGGATTTCTTTTTACTTAGATTCTCGTTGACACAAGATGTGAGTGAAATGTGTGTATGTGTGATGTTTCTTCTGAAACTAACCTCTTAACAGCTTTCCTCCATTCTCATTTCTCGCTTCAAATTTTCTCTTAAAAAACTACACTACATAAAATACTTGCACCAACACCAACTCATAAATATTCCCTAAACCTAGCGCCACGCGACATCTCATGCCTCCTACCACATAAATAGTTGCATAGCTTAGATGCAATTTGGACCGCGGACCCACTCAAGTATGGTATACCGCGCCGTCGCGCATTTAATAGGATTTCGGGGGCTTTTACCCTACTGTATGTAGGTATAGTATGTGTTTATAACTGGACTTGTTAGTTCCTGGGTTTTTATTTTGGGTACAGTTTTTGGACTGCAGTAGCTAGAATGATGTAGGTTGTAATAAGAGAGGTAGAAAAAGCCTTTTTTTTCTTGTGTTTAGTAACTAACCTGGTGTTAGAGTTTTAAAGCCACCCACGGGCCTCTGACTTGGCTTCACATGCCGCCGTCGAGAAATATCTCTCAGGCGTGCCGGTGTCCTCACGTTGTTTTCCTTCACCGTTTTTGAAGCAAGTAATAATTACAATGCACATGAATCCAAAAAGTCAGAGGTGCGTGCCTTCGGTTCGAACTCGAGACCGACACAACACTAGAAAAAGCCTGCAGGTTCTATATTTCAGGTTTGGTTTTGATAACTGGTTTTTTTTAAACTTAATAACGTACAAAGTATTGACCTTTAAGGAAAACTGACGTTGATGGAAGACTGTGAAAAAAAAAGATTTAATTATCTGTATCACTAGTGAGTAATTAGGTAATTAATGTGATGCTGATGAGTAATACTCGTTTCTTTTTAAGGCTTGTGCAGACCAGCGCGACTTGTCGCGTGACGCGACACCGGTTATTGTTATACTGTGAAATTTTCTTATAAATTTCTTTTTCGTGTCGCGTCGCGCAACAAGTCGCGCTGGTCTGCACAAGCCTTCAATCTATGGTGGAAGGCTCAAGGCAAGGTGACTTACTGGCTTAACCTAGATACTTTCCTATTCTACTTTATATTACATATTACATCCTAACTATAATAGTATAACATTATAAATGCGAAAGTGAGTTTGTTTGTTACGATTTCACGCTAAAACGGCAGAATGGATTTGTATGAAATTTGGCAAACGGGTAGACCATGACCTGGAGTAGGACATAGTATAATTTAGTCCCGCTGGTACGTTTCCGTGGGATAATTTCTGTTCGGAAGATTCTCGAACCATGACGTCAGTGGAGGCGGCACCGGCGACGGCATCTGCGGGGTCACAACAATTTCCGACATGCACGCGAGGGAAGCCGCTGGCAAAAGCTTGCATAATAAAATGGAGTTTCGTTTTATACTCGTTAAATTTAGTAATTGTAAGGTTCTTTGACCACACTCGTTTTTCTTGCCGTGAAAAACCACGGTTAATTCGCCGTGTCTAGGCAAGGTCGTCAATGTCGTACGGATCACTATGGAAGCTTGTTGACAAACACCTTTTCACGGTTTATATGCCGTCCTGAAAAAAGCCATGCCATGTACAAAGGACCTAACTGCAATTGAGAGTGTGTTAAGTGATCAATTTTAAAGAGAGGATAAAAGCAATTGATTCTAACTTAAATAATAAGATTCCAACCTACCTTTTTAGGGTTCCGTTGTCAACAAGGAACCCTTATAGTTTCGCCATGTCCATCTGTCTGTCTGTCTGTCCGCGGCTTAGCTAAACTTAGTACTAGAAAACTGTTCTTTGGCATGCGTGATGGGTGATATTAATCACGCCGACAAAAAGGTAAAATAAAATCATGAAAATTGGGTACCTGGTATTTAGGATACCTCCCCTACAACACTTTACGAGTGGGGGTGTTTTTTTTTCTCGTCTATCTCATGGTGTAGGGTGTCGTTGAAAAATATTGTGGGTATGTAAAAACCATTTTTGGATTCAGATACCCGTTTGCGAAATATTAAATTCACGGCACTAGTATATATAACGAAGTTAAAAGAAAAACTATCACAACTAAGTATGTTTTATAAAGTCAAAGTCAAAGTCAAACAATTTATTTCAATTAGGCACATAAAAGGCACTTATGAACGTCAAGTTTACAAAAAATAGAATTGATTCTAGTTGCCCCTTCCAAAAGGTAGTTTTCGTATGGAGAAGAATGGGCAAGAAACTCCACCGTTACTCTTTTAAAATGTTTTTACAATATTTTGTATACATTAATTATATAATTATATGTGAAGACGATGCATCTAGAATAAGATTACTATACCGCGATAGGTAAAAAAGAATGAAAAATAAAGCAATTACAGATAAATTAAATATGTGATAGATACATGGTGCTCACATATTTACAAACATTGTAAAATTATACGATATTCCTAACATTTTAACAAGTAATACTAATAAGTCAGTGTGTGAGTTCAAGAAATCACGGAATGTAAAATAAGTGTTATAAAAAATAACAAATACATAATTAAATAAGCAACCAGTTTGATTTTGTCTAGAATAAGCAACCAGTTTGATTTTGTCTATAAGTTAACGAGTAATAATCGGCCAACTTACTTTTGCAGTTGGAGAATTGACCGTGACGTATATCGATGTGTGGGAACATGTTTTTCATTAACAATATTAAGTTTGTTCTTGGGATAAATTCATCCCAACTACGGAACCCTTCATTGTGCGAGGTTCGACACGCAGTTGGCCGGTTTTTTGTATTTTTATCTGCAATAGCGATACAGTTTACCTACTTTGCAATCAAAACCAAAGACTTTCAAGTAAGCTTACAATCCTGTGTAGATTCTACCTTAATATCCTTCCCGTCTTCTCACAGTACAGTTATCCAATGAAACAAGATAACAAATAAAGAATTATATTCATGAAAGCGAATGGTTGCGCGCACTCACGGGTAATTCAGACTAAACAACCTTTTTTTATTCTCGCACGTACTTTTTACGCCAATAACCATTTGCTAAACGATAATAAGGGTGTGGCCATTGAGTATGAGGTGAGCGGAGAGGTAGCGACAGCGGTTATATTCAAATGTACAGTGGGCCTAGCACGAACGCGCGGAGTAAATTCGGGCAATATTTAAATTGAAAATACTCGTTTCACACAAAATATTTCTATAATTTTAAGAAATTATATCAATCATCACAATCATCCCCATCATCAGCCTATAGCAGTCCAACCAATTGCACGCCATTCAGCTCGATTCTCGGCAACTCTCATCCAGCTTCTACCAGCCACCCTGTGAAGATCGTCGTTCCACCTAGCCAGAGGGCGCCCTACCTTACGCTTGCCAATTCGCGGTCTCCACTCGAGAACACATCTTCCCCAACGGTCATCGGTTCTACGGCTAATATGGCCGGCCCACTGCCACTTATTAGCTTGCTCAATGTGTCATATCGCCAGAGAACTACAGTCCGGCCGTTGAGAGAATGCGTTCCTGACGCCTGTCAGTTCGAAAATTTGTAGTAGTAAATAACGATCAAATTCGCAAAACATGGACAACCTGTCAGTTTCACACCAACGAATACGTTGGTATGAAACTGACATTTTTCGAATTATTTTTAATTTTATGACAGCAAATTATTCCCCCTTACACCATTGATGATTTACATCAATGCCTTACACGATAAAAGCAAATGTGTGACTGAGTTGCTTCATTCTTAGCTTGTTCCGGTAACTCGGGGACCGAGTAGTGAGGACTCTGAAATACCCATTTGGCTCCTAGACGGGTATTTATAACAATTTCCACAGGAAAAATCGTTTCTATGAAACAATACTAAACGCTAGTTTCAAAGCCCACCATTTTAATACGACGTATGTATCCTAATATTTCGGAATAAAAAACATCGTCTGGAATTACCGAAGAAAAATCAAATGAAAATATTTTTACGGCTTATAAAAACCTTTTGCTATCATAGTTTTCCTGGAAATAACGACAAAGTAAGAAGTTTTTAAAACTAATCATGAAAACTGTATATTTTAATCCTATAACTGGCCGTCAACCATCAACTGGATATAATCCTCTCACGACCCACAGGCAAAGACAGGGTAATTGTTCCTTTTTACCCAACTGCGAGAGAAAAAGAAAGTTATGAATTTCACAAGTACCTACTTGTGAAATTCATAAGTTTTTAATCGTAATGTTTTTT
The DNA here is from genome assembly GCA_947364205.1 of Agrochola lota. Classification (NCBI taxonomy): domain Eukaryota; kingdom Metazoa; phylum Arthropoda; class Insecta; order Lepidoptera; family Noctuidae; genus Agrochola; species Agrochola lota. The sequence goes on along the minus strand of OX376244.1, from coordinate 14,086,044 downwards.
GCATAGTGAGACAGCTTGTACAATGTACAATCAAAATAATGAATCGATTTTAATAAATGAGGTGTCATTGAAATCATTTAAATATTTACAAAAAAAATTTTTGCTAGTTTAGCAATCTAATTGGCCAAAATATGTTAGCTATATTCGCAATTTAGTTACTTGAAATGTAAACAAATATGAGTTATTTGAAAAAATACTTTAATAATACACATACAGTTGAGTTTGCGCTACAACTTAAATTTATTTAATAACATTTTCAATAGTTGTTGTCATTCTAAAGGTGTGTCTAAACATTGACCGGCACGAGCGCGGCAGCAACACACAGCGTTTGCAGGTGACATTTCTGCCGCGCCTTAGTTAGGGCCAAACCGATGAATGATTGCGCTGCACATCCGAAACACGCCGCGCACTTGAGTTGGCAATATAAATCTGCCTAGCCTTAAATACGTCTGCAGAAATACTTCCAGACACAATTAGTGACGAATGTTTCCTAAAAAAATTTGTGCGCTGCAGGTAGACAGAAGCGTTCGCGCGCGGCAGTCGTCCAAACACAGCGCGGCAGCTGCGCACGATTGCCGCTCAATGTTTGAAGACACCTAAATTAACCCTTTTTGATTTTTGTATAAGTGGGAATAACGTCAATTGGAAACAAAGATTTGAACAGAGCATAAGCAGATTAAAGTATCGTCATTCCTGAAATCTTTTGTAATGCATTCCATGATTACAAATTAATTCGGGTCTCTGCTAATCCTCTTTCCCTTAAAACCCGTGAATACAAAAAAGCAATTAGGACTACCTTCCTTAAAAACTCGAAAGAAACAGCCGTTTGAATTAAAATCTTATTATTTTATCCAATAATTAAGTTGCCTTCGTATTTTTCACTCTGACGTTGATTATGTCTATTTTTTCTTTTCAGAGCGGCCATTACAAGTGATACAATGGAATTCTCTTGATGAGGGTTTCGGAGGAACGAAGAATGGAGGCGGCAAAATTAAAGGAAAATGTAGGTACTGCACTTGGCGTTTTTGGCCAAATATTTGAGCCAAAATATATCCTATTCCTTACTTGAAATAAAGTTTATTTTAAGTTAGTGTAATGGCGCGAATCAATTGCGCCGAGTGTATAATGATACATTTGATCGTAGCATGGTATGAAGCGTAGCAATATGGCGTAGCGGTGTTTCGTAGCAATCTGGCGTAGCAATGTGTCGTAGCAACGTAGCGTAGTTCAAAACTGTTAGCGTAGCTACTTTGGGTAGCGGTACTTACACACCCTTTTGATAGTCAAATAACGAAGTGTCACGAATGTCAAACACTCGGAGATGGCGTATCACGAATGTCAGAATTGCGTATCGCTAGTCTCAGACACACAATGAATCAAAACAATGTAGCATTTGTATTTTTTTTTTTAAGTTTTCCTTTCTGTCGGATTACCTCAAAAGTCCGTTCACCTGTACCCTTGACGATCAGAACAACGCCTCAAATGTGGCCTACTGGACCCAAACAGGTTAAATAACAGTAACAGTATAAGAATCGAAAGAAAGAATACCGCAAATTCGCTATTCATACAAAATGAAGTTAATCCTATCTCTGTCTTCACCGAACCGCAAACCGCAAACTTTGATGCTAACTTCTGGATAAAAAAAAATTCAAGAAGTTTATTTCTTACCGATCCCACTCAACCTCTCTGCTCACCCCACACAATAGAAAACATACGACATAACACAAGACCCCTCATCATTCCAATTTTATGTTTTCCAATCGAAACACTGAACTCAATCCACATTTATAGAGGAACTCTTCATAAAAACTCTACGACCTTTATTTTATAGCACAGAGTATGAATAAGACAAGCCTGACCGTGAAAACTTAAGTGAAGTGAGGTGCCATTCCACCTGATGATTGCAGAGGCATTGTCAATATTGAAAGCTTGTTTCAAGCTCACTAAACCCGAATTTACAGAATAGATCGGAAGGTGTAGAACCCAAATGTTTGTATAAACAGAGGGAGATCGCTTTTGGTAAATTCTGATGAATACCGCTGATAAACCAATAGAAGGGAACCGATTAATTCTGATGCAAGTACCTTATTTGTAGTTAAATAATGCTGCTATCTCGTGCTGTTTTCTAACTAATCAACTGAATATTTTATCACTAACTAGCTGACTCGACAGACATTGTCCTGTCCAAACAATCATATAAAAATCCCATACATATATACACAAGATTTTCAATTTTTTTCATTATTCCAATTTTTCGGGAAACTTTTCCAATGTTTCTTTCCCTAAAATTTTCTTTTATTTGAACTATTACGAACATTTTAAAACAAAAAATCTTCCTCAAGTGATGCGCTTACCAACGAACAGCATTTAATTTTTATTTATATATTAAGTCCAATTAAACACCACACAAGTTTCTTTCTCGTAGGTATATAATAAAATTGAAGCGAAAAAAGAGTTGCATCATATAACATAAGCATTGTTTAGGCGTTGCAGATTTTATTGTTGTTTGAATTAATTTTATGCCATAGGCAATAAAAACGCACCGCAGAAATCAGACTTTACACCCGGTTTCTGGATCGTAACAACATACCATACGTTGAAGAAATGATAAAAGTTGCATCCTATAAATAGTGTTTAAACGATGCAAGTCATTTATTGCTTCAATGTTATTGTATAAACTGGGAATTAACAACGGGATTTTCCGCTCTTCTCTGCACTAGATCAATGATGTTACCTTGTCTCATTGATACCCTGCGCCTATGACTTATTTTATGGCCTTCGACCATGAGATCGATATGGTTTATAATCAGGCGCACGGTTTGTTCTATGACGTCATAAAATGATACTTTTTATCACTTACGGGATCAGCAGATGGTTGACAAAGTTTTAGAGTTCTACCAGTTATGTTTTATTCTTAAGACTTTCCTTTAAAGATATATTTTTCGAAGGATACTGTTGAGTGCTCGTAAACACAATATCATATCTTCAAAGAATGATAATTTGGTCGGAGAAAAATGGCAAAGCCACGTGAATAGCTTATGGCTCGAAAGTAGTCGGGCCATCTACATGCATGTGAGTAATGCTATAATGTATATCTGCCCCAAATTTAGCGAGTATGTTCGTCTGTCACTCCGTCAGACAGTCCAACTAAGTAGGAAAATGAGGGTTAGAAACGGCGAAAATTTTTATATATAATATCTTCGGAAGGAAAATGATTGGGAGTTCGTTGTATAAGCATAACCTATAATATTCCCACTGTTGGGACACAGGCCACCTATTTTCGAGAAGGAGTGGGCTTTAATCTACCACGCGAGCCCAGTGCGGGTTGGTAGATGTCGCATGTCTTCGAACTTTGGTTCTAGGACATGCCGGTTTCCTCACGATGTTTTCCTTCACCGTTTTGAGAGCAGTGGTGATGAAACTATTTACACAAAGTAAATTGGCTCAAGTGTATCCGAACCCACGACCTACTAACTCGCAAGTCAGAGACCTTATCACTGGGGTACCACTGCTCTCCTGCCTGGAGTTCGTTGCTCCGCCTTATATTAGCCTAAACTCAAGAACAAGTAAACACAATAATTATTTACTTCACTTTTGTCAATAGTCACTAGATACATTGTTATTTTGTGTTTACACAACTAAAAAAAAACTAACTCAAAGCATTTATTTCAAATAAACCAATTACAGGCACTTTTGAATTGTCAAGGGGTCGGTCAGTCAGAAAGATGAAGCTAGTTGCCCATTCCAAAGCGTGGTAGGTACCAATGGAGAAGAACGGGCAAGAAACTCTCTTCTCCTGCGTCCTAACAAAAAGAGACAGTCGCGCGAATACGCGATAACGCGATCGTTTCCATGAATTATGACGTACATGCGCGACTTGTAAAAACTTGATAGTGCGTGTATGCTTTTCTTTAAGTTATGGGGCATTTAGGCTTAAGTTTGCAATGTAAGCACAAATTTATATGTAAAAGCGTATGTACCTACTCATTGTTGAAGAGCCGAATAAAGTAATAAATGAGCGTGACGATCGCGTAATTGCTTTCGATTAGGACATCTTATCTAATTCCTTAAACAACCGCATCCAAATTATAAACGACAGGCGACACTCGCCATTCATTAACTCAGGAACGGTTTAATTCTCGTCTGAACAAGGTAATGAGACGTGCCACTCCGAGCGAACACTTTTAATTTTATACCTTCACTAGCTTTTGCTACCGACCGTACCTCCACCCCAGCCGGGGCTGGTTACATCGTACCGGGAAGAAAATGGTTGATTTTTCTTTTGTTTCAGAAAAAAATATAAAATGTAAATCTCAAACTCTAAGCATTTATTTCAATTACAGCAATTACAGGCACTTTGAAATTGTCAAGCAGTCGGGCAGTCAGAAAGATGAAGCTAGTTGCCCATTCCGAACCGTAGTAGTTAGGTTCCTATGGAGAAGAACGGGCAAGAAGTGTGATATACTTTAAGGGAGTGTAGTACTCATGAAAATGAACAACTTTTACTAGGGGATCAACCATGAAATCGTAAGAAAATCTGCTGCTTCATACATTTATGTAGGGACGTATAACTCGATAAAATACAGGGTGAAGGGTAATAACCGAATGATAATTTTAACGTAGCGGGTTCAGAATGATGTGCTCAATCCGTAGTAACAGGTTACGCGTGGATGCCCTTGCCATCCTGTATATAGCAGAGCAGATTTTTTTACATAATACCTACTCCATAAAAGTATGTCCCTCGTTTTACCTAACTAGAAGAACTTTTTCAGAAAGCCTGAACAAAGAGTTAATCAGACAAACTGCTATCAGATCAAATAAGTTAGCCATTGTGTTTTACCATCCTCATAATAATGTTCCCACCGCTGGGACACAGGCCTCCTCTCTTTGAAGGGGAGTGGGCTGTAATCCACCACGCGGGCCCAGTGCGGGTTGGTAGATGTCACATATCTTCGAACTTTTGGTTCTAGGATACGCCAGTTTCCTCACAATGTTTTTCTTTACCAGTTTTGAGAGCAGTGGTGATGAAATTATTTACATAAAGTAAAGCACCTGCCTGGGTCTGAATCCTTATCATAGTAATTTTAGCCACTGCTATATATAGGCTTTCCCCAAGTACCATCATAAAGACCGATGAATTTGAAAGATCCCTGATCAGCACACTTGCATGGTAATGATTTGACATAATTTTATCCATTCAAATTAATTTATTTCACATTGGTAAACCTACAAGGGCACTTATGAAACGTCAGAAGCTAGGTGCACGGTTCCAATTGGTGGTTTCCTATGGAGAAGAGCCGGCAAGAAACTCCACGGTTACTCTTTTAAAAATAATTGTTTTTTACAATATTTTAAAATAACAATATTAATAGGTATTTGAGGACAGTGTAGGTCTTTCAACAAGTACCAGGTACTTAACAAAATAGAAGATGGTCAATAAATTTGCAGTCCACGAAGCCTACAGCGTTCTCACATTCATAAATTGGAAAAAAAAAGAATATAAAATATGAATAAATTAATAAAAATAAAAACCTATTTTAAACAAAATGACATGATTGCTATTACAAGTATAGCAAATCTGAATAATTATCATGAACACAAAAGCCACTAATAAAGTGTTGAAATTAAATTGTACGTATATAATGTCAAATATTAGGATATGTCAAGGAAGAATGTAAAGAAATAAACATGATAATTTGGGAGCAGTTAATAGACTCTTACATAATATGCCCTTAATGATGTACCAGGTAAGCCACATGTGCAAAAGGAATTATTGCCAAACTTCCTTGTCTTCAACGTAGTCTTTAATTTTATAATTATGCTTTCTTGATGGACACGTTTTATGTGGGTTTTGAACTTCCCATCGCTATGTTCTGTAACCGACTTTGGCAACTTGTCATAAAAGCGGATACTGTTTATAAGAAATGACTTGCTTGTTTTAGTTTATCTAAATTTGGGTATTACAATTTCATGTCTACTACGTGTATATTATGGAAATCGCTTCTTATTTTGAAAAGTTTTTTTAAGTGATATTAGGTTTTTCATTAGGACTTTCTCAGTACCAGCCCAGAGTTTGGATTTGTGCCCGGTTGATGGAAATCGGCTCGATGAACAAGCCGTGATGTTGTTATGTTGTCCATGTTTTTGCACTACATTTCAACGATTTAAAATCAGTTCTTCCATGAATTTCTGTTAGGTTTTCTTACACTGTAAGACCGAAGAACCAATGATTATCACTGGAAGCACAAAAGTATGAAATCGAAATAAAAAAATTATCTCTTTCTAGTTATTAGTTACCTTTGGCAAAGCAAAACAAAATACCAATTTTAGTAACCATCGAAACAGAAATTAAAAACAAAAACAAAACGATGTTAATATTTTAGCCAACAGATCATAGCGCTTTACTAACTAGTTCGAAGAAATCAAAAATATCAGTTACAGACGAAGAACTAAATAAATAAAACAAAAGACAAGTAAAAATCGTCTATCCGTTTAACGTACCTGTCCCACCGCCAGCGACTAACGAGAAGTGAGTAGAGCTAGCAACAAAAACGACTGGGCGAGCAACGAGCAGCGAGTGCGCGACGGTGACGAGAGATTACTTGCCGGTATGCGTATGTCACCGTATATGAACATCGTTAGTAACAAACGATTTACAATTTAACACATTATATTTCGACAGTATAATCTGTCCATGGAAAGCCGACCAATTGTAAACAGGTACCGCTTATATTACCTACCTAGCTACGAACAACTTGGAAGTAGTGCTCACTGGTCGATACCGCGGCACCGCTCACTACGCTCACTCGGCTCGCGTGCGGTTGGACACAGTTCTGACATAACCTATTCCATTTCACCTAGTTTTCGATAGTTTATAATCTAACGGAAATAATACCCACAGATTATAAACTAACGGTAATCATAATCTTGGGGTGACACGTATATATCAAGCGTAAGTCTCTCAGCGAGTGTTCTATCTCCCAAACACAGGTCGCTGAGCGAATATTCTATTTGAAGGCTGTTGTCACTGCGACAAACGAGCACTCGCCGGTGTTGTGAGCAGTAAGAGATCAACTATTAATATATGTATAACTTTTACTTACACGGGACCTACAATCTATTGAACGTTTCTTGAGCGAGTAAATTGTTGATAGCTAGTCGCTTCCTCGTCGTCGGTGGGACATCTGCCTTAAAGCATGTTAAAATATATGTCATAAGCAAGTGTCGGTGAACGTTAAGTGTGACAGCTACTCCGTAGATATATTGTTACATGTCTGTGTCATGAGTGGGCATTTTTATATGGTGACTTGAAAGAAAGAAACGAAAGAAAAAGTATGTGTATTTGTCACAGAAACCCGTGCATACAAAAAGATAAGAATTATCAGAAAAATAAAACGAAATAAGATCGTTATAGGTAATCACGAGCACAAAACAGAAATAGCCTGCAGCTGCACGTCATGACTGTGTCAAGAAGCCTTTCACTCAGCATGATGCTGTGCCACAGCACAGCGCCGATTTTCAATGGTCACCCGAAAAAGACTTACGGAAACCAAGTCAGGTACATAAATAGGTAACAAAATAAAATAAACAGTACACTTAGAATATAATGCAACCAATTATATGAATAATAATGATTAAATAACATAAAAAATTAAAAGTATAAGAAAGTTCATACTAATTCCATGTATACTACATACTAGTTCCATGCTGCCATTATAGTAGGTACTCACTTATTCCATGATGCCATGTCATTATTCTAAGGTAGCCATCTTGTTCTAAATTTTGGGCGACCGAGCTCTGCTCGGGTGAAAATACGGAGAAAACGAATTTTCCTTGAGACCTAGCTAGTTAGCCCCGTAAACCGCTTTATTGCAACTTTCATCGAAATCGTTAGAGCCGTTTTCGAGAACGTGATTACAAATATATATAATATATATATTATATATTACAATATTGCTCGTTTAATAGTATAGGATAGGATATAAGACATCGTCCATACAAAAATATAATATGTATATTGATTCACATATCAGATTGCACTTTCTGGCTATTTTCATTCTGTTCAGTAGCTGGTGGACAAGATTCATGGGATTGCATGCTTTTTCAGACGATCTCCCTTTTTGTTGAAATCCTTTTTTCCAAAGTGGTTTGCACATACATTTCGCTTCGTATAGGATAACAGCCGCACGGGTCGATCCATCAGGTTAATTTACGCTTGCCGCTTGCTATCTTTACATACCGAGACTCCGCCTTGCCTTGGAAACCACGTTAAGACGTTGGTCGCGGCTGTCATTCGTGGATCTATGACAGTCGTTACGAGTCATCAGAAGCCCGAAAGTCTGACACCAGTCTTACCAAGGGTTATCGTATTACCCAGTTACTGGGTTGTGGAGGTCAGATAGGCAGTCGCTCTATGTAAAATACTGGTATTCAGCTGCATCCGGTTAGACTGGAAGCCGACCCCAAAATAGTTGGAAAATGGCTAGGTAGATTGATTGATGTCTGTGAAAACACATTTTAATAGTTTTTCCATTGTTTCTTGCGAAACAAGCTCAAATTACTTGTAATGAGACATTTTTATTTATCTATGTCCCTTATTACAATGTCATTCTCACCCCACCTGCTTCGAAGCACCCTACACAAAACTTTTCGCTCGCTTGCCAATCTTATCTCGGGGAGGAAGAAAATCTGGAATTTTTGGGCAAAAACTTTCGAAGTCACCGGATGAAGACACTTGGGCAAGTTTTTTAATTTCTCTAGTGAACATAATCTGTGAACATCATCAATCTGCGGGTGACGTGTAAGTGGTTACAAGAACGTGTTTTAGATAGTTTTATAGAGTAGGTAGGTTGGGTTTTGTTTTGTTTTGTTTTACTTTATGTTGTAGTGTTTGTTTGGTTTTTAAACACAGCGGTGATCCTCTTTGCCTGCATCTCACCTGCTGGTAAGTGATGATCAGGCTAAAGGTGGAAACGAGCTTTACCCGGAATCCTCAACTACAGAGGAACTGGCTATGTTACCTCTAACTGCCAAAACACAACAATGCTGTTATGGCGACAGATTTAGACAAGATGGTTGTAGCTAGCGGCGGACTTAGAACAAACCATATCATCAATAAACCGAGAAGATAATTTTGCTCCCACTAGGAATCGAACTCGGGACCTCTGGGTCTAAGACAGCTAGTCTACAGAGGCGGTTAAATTCTCTGGTTCTATTCAGTAAAAATTTCAACCATGCAAACTTGGTTAAGTGAGCTGACATCCCACCACAACCACGCTAAAGATCGACACTTTGACAGCTCATTTCAAGCTCGACTGCTGTTTATAAACGAAATGCAGTGTGGTAGAATGGTTTTCAACACTTATTAGGTTCGCTTTTGACCGTTATCTCAGCAGCAGAAACCAATGACGAGGTCAACGATGGTACAGTATGACATAACTTAGATGTAGCATCGGCAAAACTCGTAAAACCGATCACCATCCGAACTAAGTGCGCCTTTAAAATCACCAATCTTCGGTACTGCTTCAGGTGAACATTATCTTTACTCAAACCAATAACTAGTAAAGTCATACAACCAAATACACGAACGAATGCAAATGTTTAAAATGCTAAATCTAATTTGTGGTTTACGGTGCTTTAATAAAAGTTTTTTTTAAATCACGCAATGCTAGGTAAAAACGTCATTAGAAATATTGTATTACAATGGTTTGATTTAATTTCGACGTTAGATTAAAATCCATAGATACATTAAATTATAAAGAAAGTTTCACACCTGTCAACTAATTACTCCAACAGTCGAACCAAACCCTATCAATATGTCCAAAAACACCGTAAAAGCAAAAAGTTAACTATCCCTTAAAAAAATCTGTAACCTTTTAATACAAAAAATATTTTCAAACATAAACTTGTTAGGATGTAATAAAAAATATAACCTACCCTGCTCTAACCGTGTTTTTCTGCGGTGACGTCATTATAGAATTGATTGATGCTTCCACGGGAAATGTTATGTAGGGCGACCACGAATAGAGGGCGCTAAATTAAAAAAAAGCAGGTGAATTGATTCAGAAACAGGAATTTGTGATAATTTCTTGTAAGCTGTGTTGTTGTTATTTTAATAACATCATAATCAAAACTAACAGAATAAAAGTGTCCTACCTACTCCATCGGGAAATATCACTACATAGTATACAACAAAATCATCCGCCCTGTCTGTCTGAACGCGATAAACTCAAAAACTACCAAACAGATTTTCATATGGTTTTCATCAATGGACGGAGTGATTCATGACAAATCTGATTCATTACTGGTTGGACTGTCCTTTTGTGCGACACTGCTGTGACAGACAAGTTACATATAGTGTTGCACGTAAGAGACTAATGTAATGAATATGAGCTAACTATGATTGAATATGAATTTGAATTTGATTTATCTAATTTGTGTGTTGATGTCGTATTTATTTATGTGTGATTTTGTATTTATTATTGAATAATTTAAAGAGGTGTTCTAATATGGGTTGTATGGTACCTGAAATAAATGAATTTTAATTTAACCGGTAGAGGCCAGCCGCGCGGCCCGTGCCATACCTGTTGAGTACCGGACGACCACCCGCGGTGACAGATTTACGACCGCACTTAAATAAACAAAACACTCGAGCTTTTTGCTTACGTCTCCGGTGTTATCGTTGACTGATTTGGGTTCGTGTTTAGACAAAGGATTCTTTGTAAAGATAAGAACTGGCGTGTGCGTTTGTTAGAATTGATAAATAAAGATTTTTATCGACCGTTGCGCCGGTGATAAGACGAATTCTGATAAGAAAGAAAGAAAGAAAGAAAAAGTATTTATTGTGACTCGCACAGGAAAAAAACATAAACAATAAAAAACAAAGTAACAGTAACATAAAAAGAAGGAAGTCCTGTACGAGGCCAAAAGGCTCCTATCTCAGCATGATGCCGCGACATTTAAAAATAAATATCAAAAAACAAAAAAAACTACTATTCCAATTTACACGAGATTTTGCTGGGTATTTTATGAATAGATTAGTTATCTAAGAAGAGGGTTTCTTACAGACAAACACAGAAAATAAAAACACAAAAAATTACGACTTTTGAGTAGGTACTAACGGTTTGTTTACGTAAAATAATTCGAGTCCTAAAAAATTATTCGAAGTAAATTTTAGTTAGAATATCGTCTAAAACGATATTCTAACTATTTTCTAATAAGTATTTAAGTACTTACCAGCGATATAATACACAAATCACACACAACACTCAAAATAACACAATAATCACTTTTTCCACAGACACTTTTGCTCACGTGTTTTTGGTTGGTTGAAAATAGGTTTAGTACGATGTTATTTGGTGCAAATATTATCCACCACGATGTAAAAACTACTTAGTAATCAGAAAAACACCACTTCCCGTCGATTTACACAAGAAAACTATTTAAAATAATTAAATACATGCGGACCGCGCACTGTCGACCAGCTTAGTTTGACTCGCGTTTGACGTGCGCGAACTGTCAGTTTCAACATTTTTTTGCAGTGTTGTCTATTAATATTTTTGTATACGAATGATTTCATCGACGAGAATATCCGTCAAGCCATAGAGTAAAACAGCCCACAGACCAGATTCGCCCTTTTTTATAGTACAAATAGAGATGAAAGCCGCGTGTACCTGCCTTAATCAAATGAAGGTTTTGTATAAATTGGCTGAAATATGATGATGATTGTTGAAGATGTCGGAAATAATCATCATAGTGGCGTACACCGCGTAAACCAATACAGTTATATGAAAACAATGTATACGGAATTAACCCATAGGGGCACTTTGAATCCCGGTATAATATTGTGGCGGCATCTACATCGCCACATGTGAATTGCGCATCAAAGATGTGACGTCATACAAATCCTGCATCGCGCAATAAGAGTTTACCGGGCGAACGACATATAAAGGTTGTCAGGGAAATCGACGTGTAGCCGGTTACCATGGATTCAGTACATGATTCTGCGTTGAAATTTTTCGTCGGTTATTGAAAAAAAAAACAGCTGTTCCATACATTTTAACCGCGTAGGTATTGCACTTTTCTATAAAACAGCATATTTTTTTTAAATAACCGACGAAAAATTATAACACCCCGGGCTTCAGAATCATGTACTGAATCCATGGTAACCGGCTTCGCATCGAAGTCCCTGACACCAGTATAAGACTATCCGACATCAACCATTGGACAGTTGCCCACCAGACACGACACTCGTCTGGTCGGAGGATCCTCCCTTTTCTAATGAGGATGAGTGAACTTCACAACCTGTTCCTCATACCTCTAAAATATTTTCCGACCTCCACGCGGGCGAAGCCGCGGGCAAAAGCTAGTGGATATATGGCTATATTTGGATTAGGTAGGATATCCTTAGGATTGTGCTAGTTTTGAGAATTCTCGTGTAATAGGGTTTGAGACTATTGTCATTAACCGGGTACAAACCCAGACTCCAGTGGAAAATTCCAAAACGGGTTTATAACCAGGACTCTCGCCTTTTGCGCTTGCAACCACTACACCTTCGAGGAAATTCAATTGAACATAATATAACATCACGCCTTATCTCCCCCGAAGGGTTGGGCAGAGGTGTACCTTGTACTACATGAAAGCAGTTAATTGACTCAGGCGTGACTGCGGAAATCCATTATAAACTAAAATAGACGACGTATATTTAGTAACCTAATCCGCTTAACTGTTCTTAAAGAGTCATAAAGAATCCTGTAAAAAATCGACGTATTTCACCTCTCAACGAGGCATCTTCAGGATGAGGATTGACTTGTTGCCAACCCGGACCCGAGGTGTGGACACGTCAAGCATCGAGAGCAGAGTGAGCCATTTCGCCCGACAACCCCACTTATATAGGATTACCGCCCACCTCGGCTAGGATCATTATCAACGCGATAAGGGGCTGCGAACAATCGCAACAAAAGTGACCTTGGAATACTTGTATTTAATTCTTTCAACAGTGTAACGTTCCTCGTATTATTTTTTGCAATTTCTAATCTCTCAAGTACTGACATTCTGAAACCTTTATCACGTGTGTGTAAAATTTGAAAGTGTTGTTATTATTTAACGAATGACCTGAATCTATTAAGTGTTGAGGAAAATGGGATCTTCCTGGATAACTATTCCTGTGCGCTGCAATATGTTCTTTATATCTTGTTTGAATTTACGACCAGTTTGACCTATGTATATACCATTACAATCATCGCAATGTAACTTGTAAACACCCGATTTTTTATGGTTTTCTAATCGATCTTTCCCGTTACAAATCTGTCTCTGTAAGAATTATTTGTTTTAAAAGCTACCCTAATTCCATTTCAAAACAATTTTTTTTTGTTTTAAAACAAAGCAGGCACACATCGACCTACTGGTTCAGTATAATAATGCACTAAGAGTACTGCTGCGGCAGCCGGGCGTCGTAATGCGTCAGGGATGTTTACGGATATTATCATTGATGGTTTTTCCGCCATTATTCCTAAAAGATATACATCCCTGATGTCACTTATTCACGGCGCCATTATTCTCAGTGTGTTCGTAGACTGGTGGGATTCCTCGTTGGTGCGGAGGTTGATGCAGCTTCACGCTGACTTTTAATTTTAAATGAATGTCTGTACGTACTAACACTAGATGTTAAGTAAAATTGTTGCTAATCCTATGCACTCAGTCTGAAATAAAGAATTCTATTCTATAGTACAGTCACATTTCACCAGTCATGTTTAGGTCCCATGTAATAGGGGCAATAAACTATTTTGAAGTCCAAAAAAGACAACCAATCTTTCATCCCAAGGGGTATCGCGTTACCAGCAACTGGGTTGAGGAGGTCAGATAGGCAGTCGCTCCATATAAAATACTAGTATTCAGCTGCATCGACTGTTGAGGTAAGACTGGAAACTGACTACAACATAATTCGGAAAAGGCTTTACAGATGATGATTTAAGTTCTGTTTACGTTTTTTAGTTTTTATTTTCGCTTGATTATTGATTTCGATGTTTTTGTTGGTAAATTGGCGTGTGCTAGCTGACATTATGGCAATAATGTTTTGTGTTGAGCAATGTACATTATTTTGCATACTATTGTATAGAACCAAGTTTTTTTTTTTTTCGCTATTTGAACAGACAGCTGTGCTGCTGGGGAGTTTATTGCGCCACTTCTTCTTCCCAGCTAAAGCACTAGGAAGTGGTGAAGGGCGGGCGTTTTGGGGGACTGTCTTATGTAATTTTGACATTCGAAAAGTGATAATTTTCACCCTAGTCTGAATAAATGACTTTTGAATTTGAATTTTGATGCAGATGATGAAATTATTTTGTCAGTATGTCAAAAAGTATGGCCACCGCGTCAATATAATATACCTAGGTGTATCGGAAAAGTAAAGTGAGTGTAGAACTGCCTAAAGGCTCTCGAGTTGTCGGCACACGCGTGAACTGAGAGCCGTGTTGGCTAGAAGACGCAGTTTGTAAGATGTTGCTCTCTATGAGATATTAGGTAAGGCTGTCCGCAAACTATCAAGAATATTTTCTAATAAAAACTTTCTTTTCATTTTTAATTTTTTAGTTGTGGTACCTACCCAACAAATTTGAATACCACTACCTGCTATGTAAATAACAGACACTGAAAGTTATCATCATATCATCCACATATACTAAGTGGGAAAAATACGTATTATTGAAGCTTACTCAAAAACTATCCAAGCAATTTTAATAAAATTTATATGGGACCAACTTGAGAGCATAACACTCTCACACAAAAAAATAAAAAAATCGGTCCGCAATTGAAGGCGAAATCGGTAGAACATGCATAAAAAAAAACATTCGCGTCGAACATTTAGCCTTTCAGTAACAAAGTAACTCTGTCTGTCACCATTTCACGTCTCAACCACTAAGGACCGATTTCACTAATGAAACTGAACGCTATGAGCACATCTAAACTGCGATCAAGAGCTGTCAGTATCATCTTCATTGGCGAATATTGACACTGACAGCTCTTGAACTCAGTTTAGATATAGTGATGGCGTTCAATTTCATTAGTGAAATCAGCCCTTAATCGATCGTATTGTTTGACAGATGGGTAGCTTGTGATCTAGAGAAGGACTTAGGCCAGGATTCGGACTATACTAAAACAGGATACTACACTATAGGATAAATCAAAGTCGAAGTCAACGCCAAATAATTTATTTCAATTAGGTATTTAGGGGCATGAGGAACAGGGTGTAAAGTTCACTCAACCACCATAGAAAAGGGAGGATCCTCCGACCAGACGGGTGTCGTGTTTGGCGGGCAACTGCCCAGAGGTTGAAGTCAGGAAGCTTGTATATATGTCCATCGCGCGGTAAACTCTAATTGCGCGATGCAGGATTTGTGTGACGTCAGGATGTTGTGTGACGTCAGGTCTTTGATGCGTAGTTCGCATGTAGATATGTAGATGCCACTACAGGTACATAACTTTGATCGCCAAAATTTACAAAAAAAAATGATTCTAGTCGCCCTTTCCAAAAGGTAGTTTTCGTATGGAGAAGAATGGGCAAGAAACTACACCGTTACTCTTTAAAAATGTTTTCACAATATTTTGTATACATTTATTATAATTATATTAAAATTATATGTGAAGACGATACACCTAGAATAAGATTGCTTACCAATATAGGTAAAAAGAAGCAATGACAGATAAGTTAACTAACGGATAGGACTTTTCATCCTGGACATTTGTATAAAAATTATGAAATATTTAATAAACGCAGACGAAGTCGTGTTCAACAGCCAGTTATTTATAATTTATCTTTTTCATATCCGACTGGTCGTTCCAGAGATTATTTATTTATTTATATATACTTTATCGTATTCCATACTAGACATTACATAAAAATAACTTATAAACTACAAAACATACAATGGGCGGTTTTATCTCTTACTGCGATCTCTTCCAGGCGACCTTGGAATGGACAGTGATTCTCTGATCATACGTGTAAAATAAATCGCAAACAAAAAACAAATTCTTCAGTATTTTTTTTTTTTTCTTTCTTTTTTTTAATTTTTTAAACGTTGCCCCACACTAAGAATTTATTCTTGTATCGTGGGTGCGTTTACAAACATAGAAACTCACATACACTAACACCCAGACCCGGAACAACTACTTGCAGATCATACAAATATTTGTTCCGTGCGGGGATCGAACCCGCGACACGTTGCGTAGCAGTCGATCGCTCAGCCACTGCGCCAACCGTGTCGTCAAGTATAGATATAGATTGCGTTATTTTGTTATTGCGTTTCAATGATAAAATTCTACTATATATGTATATCCTAATAATATTATAAATGTGAAAGTTTGTATGTTTGGATGTTTGTTACTCAATCACGCAAAAACTGCTGAAACGGATTTTGGTGAAATTTGGCACACAGATAGTTTATAACCTGGATTAACACATAGGATACTTATTATCCCGGTGGTACTTTCCCGTGGGATGATTTCCAACATCTAAAGTTAGTACCAAATAATTAAGTAATTGCTCCACATCAAATATTTTAGAACCAGCTGTTCGCGGTGAAGAAGATTTGTTTTCAGCAATCCGTTTAGCTTTGAACGATTATTTCCTGGAAGCGACCATTGCATTCTAACTTCATTAGAAGTACTAGTCTAAGCTCTGGGTGCCGGTGTAGTTCCGATTAATCTGTTATCCTGCCTGTTCCAAAACTAGCAGACCGTTATCCAAGTTAAATTCAATATTACTATCATGAATATATCAAAATTTCATTCAAACTGTTTTCATGCTCCCGGTTTTTTTCTTATTAGGTAAACTTGTTAGTGTGAAATCAATCTGCCTAGCCTTTTCCCAACTATGTTTGGGTCGGCTTCCAGTCTAACCAGATGCAGCTGAATACCAGTATTTTACACGGAACGACTGCCTATCTGACCTCCACAACCCAATAACTGGGTAATATAGAATGACAGGCGGTACCGAGGGCTCTACGTGCTATCCGAGGCACGGATGAGTCTCGGTATGTAATGGATGGTTACTAATCCACGAACGGACCATAGAGCATGTAACTGTGTCGGAACTTAGAACATTCAGATTGTGAAAACTTGTTAACCTTCTTTAGCGAACCATAAAAAAAAACATGGCCACCAACATGTAAATTCTTAGTAGCACTGACAATCACTGACAATGAATTAATTACCTTGAAGATAAAGGAATGCACAAAACTTATCGACTAATTAACTTATTTATTATATATTTACAAAACTAATTTGTTTTGAGAAATCGGTAAAATAAAATACAGATATTATTATAATGTTTTCAGTATTTATTCATTTATTTAAATGATCAAGCAACATCGGTTTCAGACCAAAGTAGCTTCCTTTTTTGATTTTTTTGCTCCGACTTCACAATTTCTTTAAGCACGTCTGACTCCAATTTTTCCAAGAGATTGGCACTGTGTCTTAGGCTGCATTTAGGTTTTTGTAATTGTTCCATCAACTGCTTTTCCCTGGGTATACAATCTGTAAAGATATAATTAAATCTAAGCAAAATTTTCGATGAGACTTGTAAACATTTCCCTGCATATAAAACGCAGGGATCTTTTCTATTTGAAATGAGCAATAGAGCACAAATTAAGTCAAACAATTTTGGGAACTTCTGTTTTATCTGTCTGTCTATTTGTTTTTAACATCATCACGTGAGAAACGCATAATGGATTATAATGAAACTACTTCACTTGTGCAGAGTAATTAGTCTAGAATAGCCAATTCTTAGATTTTTCTTTAAAAATCCGTGTGGCCTGGGTCTTGTTATTGGGCCTAAACACGTAGCAGACGTAGTAATCAGGTTCTCGAAAACGGCTAAAACGATTTCGATGAAAGAATAATGTAAGACTATGATGAAATATATGGGTTTACGGGGGCGAATAATCGATCTAGCTAGGTCTCATATCTGGGAAAATTCGTTTTCTCCGTATTTTCACCCGATCAGAGCTCGGTCGCCCAAACTTTAGAACTAGATGACATGAATAATGACATGGCAGCATGGAATTAGTAAGTACTATATATGGAATTAGTATGAACTATTCTATAAAATGAGAATTCTCTATTTTCACCCGAGCAGAGCTGGGTCGACCGGTTATTATAATGTTAGTAAGATATGAATAATATATAATATCAAGCTATCAATAACTACAGACCATTTCGATCGTGTATAGCAAGCCTGCGTTTGCGTTTGACGTTCGCCTAAGTACTTTAGTTAACTTGGAGTAATTAGTTACAGATTCTAGGCAGTCTATAAGTTTTACTAGGATGCTTAGTTACTTATAGTTTAGTGCTTTTTCATGTTGTTTATTACAAGGCGAAAGGTTAAGGGTTAAACTTTTGGATGGTGGACGTAAATGAACGAATATTTTTGTTTATGGCGAAGATGGATGTATTCGGCCGAAAACTCGGATTTACTGATATTTGGAACTTTTTTAGTATGTTTGCAGTATCCTGTAAAATGCTATTAAGATGTTCGTTACTACACAAAATATTTTTCGTGTATCACAAATGGCCGAAAGGATATCGGTTATTTAGCAGATAAATGATGTTCTCATCCTATCAAGTTGTATAGTGCAATGGAAGCGTGCTGGGCCCATAACCTATAATAAAACGCGTGGATGACGTACCGAAAACCACGGAGTATATAAACTTTTAATACCATAAAGCTATAGATAGGCATACAAAACTTTGAGTCAAAGACAATTAGTAAAAAGTTACATTTTGATATCAAATACGAACTAGAGTAACGTATTTGAACCGTATTTTACTAAATGTTTTCGATGTATTTCTTCAATGAATCACATGTACCAATTACTACTACCCCGTTGGTCTGGTAGTTACAAGCACTACTGATGAGCATGAGGTGCTGGGTTCGATTCCCAAGTCGGGCAAAGTGTTATTGGGTTTTTCTATCAGGAATTTCTCAGTGCCAGCCCGAAGATTTGTGCTCGGTCGATGGCAATAGGCTCGCGCCCTATTACATGGGATCTTAATATAACTCGACAAATGTGCGTGTACTATAGGTACAACAGCTGTGCTTAACCCTTCGGGGAACCCAGGCGTGATATTACGTGACAGCGCGTTGTGTTCCACGCGCGCCTCAAAGAGATGTTAGCACAACGGAAGGGGTCCGCTAGGACCGATGCTTGCTGGGGTCGCGGGAAAGTCCGAATGGGATACCGTGGCCCCTGGCAACGTACAGGCAACTGAAGGAACACGGGTGGGTTTTAGTCAGTAAGAGTCTGACACACCCTCCCGCTCCGCCCAGAGTGGGAGAAGTTATTTGATAATTTACCACCATGAAAAAAAGCCGAAAAAGGTTTTGATGTTAAACATGATGTATATTTTTGGGCTTCTGACGACCCGTAACGATTGTCAAAGATCCAAGAATGACAGCCGGGATCAACTGCTTAACTTGCTTTCCGAGGCACGGAGAGGTCTCGGTATGTTAAGATGGTCACCCATCCACGGGCCACGGACTGACCGCGGCAAGCGTACCCTACCCAATCGATTGACCCATGCGGCTGTTATTACTTAGCCACTCCAACTTACTTACAATAGTAAACTTTAATTTAGCTAACAAGACACAAAAAACCACTTCTATTTGTTAACTCTATTCTGACATAATACAAAAACAAAATTCAATTTAACAGTTGCACCTTCCACCCACAACAGCAAACCGGCACCTAGTGACCTAGCTACACCACAGATAACAGAATGTCACTCCATAACTGTCCCGCTGCATTCGAAGTTAAAAATCAATCAAACACGTCAGAATAGTGTTGAACAGGACAGCGTGACACGCCGTGATAACGCGTCACGGTTCACAGATAAACTTTCGTGGAATGGGTAACTGTGGTATTGCATATTACAATTCACGTATTTTTTTCATTGAACATTGCATGCCTGTTAATAATGAATGATAAAATTTATGGTAATTATTTCTGTAAATTGCTTGTATCAAGCATTATTTTAAAAACAGATGAATTCGTGTATTGTCATATATTGTGTTTTTTATCCCATACAACAAAGAGTGGGCCATGATTATAATGAACCGGACACAAAAATCCAGTCTGCTATTGAGAATTTCCAAATGAATAACCTAATAAGACTTTGTCTGTGTGATCGAATCGGTAGCTCGATGATCATAGCAACAGCAGTAATGCATGGTATGTGATGTAAAAAAGAGACAATAGTAAGAGCGTTAGTGTAAAAGATAGAGTAAGCAGTCATTCTAGACAGCGTGAAAGAGATTCCTAAATGACTAAAAAACAGCAAACAAGGGAAACCCTTTTTAGTGAATTAAAATATCTCTCGTTCTTCTCCGTCGTTCCCTCAATGCTGAAGATACCGGCCACATACGACGCGTCTCCAAGCCATGCGGTTTTCTGCAGTGTGGACCACTCGATAAATGCTGCCTCTAACAGCCTTCTTGATCAGCTATCTAATTACGCAACACATTTTCGATTTGCAATTGAGTCAAATTGGTTTCGTTTGACTAGAATTGCTTTCAAAAGTTGTAAATTGAAAGCAATTCTAGTCAAACGAAACCAATTTGACTCAATTGCAAATCGAAAATGTGTTGCGTAATTAGATAGCGGGTCTCACCATCTTGCCGGTGTTCTGCCTTGAGCACGTTTAGTGTAAAATAAATACTTACCTACAAATAATTAAAACCAAATCTCATAACGTGATTGGTTCCATTGCAGTCAATTAATAGTCAATGCGTCACGTCAAATAGTAGGCACATTGAACGTGTCTCTCTCGACAGCGTGACACCTCGTTATCGCGATATGCTGGAAACTACACAGTCTGTACCACTAGCTGGGGTATTACGTGTTATGGGAATAGTTGCCGAAGAGTTGCTGTGTGTGGTTGGGTAATACTCACGAAACTTTGCTGTTTATAATATAAACGTCAGAAAGATATCTAATTAAGGCAGGAAAATGTATAACTTTATAGTCAAAAAACATTTTATTTTTTGTGAAAAAGCTAATACAATTTATGTATTCTCATCGAGATGATTACAGAGATCAGCTTAAAACCTCGTAATCGCGATATGCTGAGAACTACACAGGCTGTATCACTAGATGGGGTATTACGTTTTAAGAGAATAGTGTTGCGGAAGAGTTGCTGTATGTTGCTGAGACCTTGTAAGACAACCTCGGCGAACCTATTGCCGAATCGGCACCATTAGGTCCCTTCTAAATCGTTACTTTTAGACAGTGAGTACTCGAGTGTTTAGTAAACCAATTGCACGTCAATAGTATTTTCAAAGCGTCTCTTGTAGCAGTAAGGACTACTGCTATGAAATAAACACGTAGAAGTATTTATGTCATGACGTAGTTGAGTGTACGTCTAACCAAAGATCTATCTTTGATGTTAGTGGATATAATACTTTTTATTGTATGTACCTACACCATTTAAATATAGGAGCCCGGTACCAACATTTACATAGTTTAAAAATAAATAACTGAGCGACTGAGCTCTGCTCTGGTGAAAATAGAGAATGCTAATTAATTAATAGTACAGGATAGTTCATACTGATTCCATGCTACCATGATAGTAGGAATTTATCAATTCCATGCTACCATGATAGTAGGGTACTTACTAATTCCATGCTGCCATGCATTTATTCTAAGGTAACCATCTTGTACTAAACTTTGGGCGACCGAGCTTTGTTCGGGTGAAATTACGGAGAAAACGAATTTTCCCAGATATGAGACCTAGCTAGATCGATTTTTCGCCCGCGTAAACCGCTATATTGCAACTTTCATCGAAATCGTTACAGCCGTTTTCGAGAACGTGCTTACAAATATATATATACAAATATTGCTCGTTTAATAGTATCGGACATATGATTTAACATGACTGTTTAATTTATAGGAAAAACCCTCACCATAGTAAAAAGAAACAAAATTTCGTGCTATACAAAAAAGTTGCACAACAGTTGGACAACATCAAATCAAATTCGGCTCTCACACGTAATACCCCAGTTACATCGTATAGAAGCATTGTCAATGTATCACGCAGACACATTCAACCCGTAATATTATTGACGACGCTGTGAAAGGGTGAGCAGAGTTGCAGCTTGTGCAGTTAATTGGTACTCGATGAAAGGACCAAGATGGCGGAGATTGATAGCAATTATTATGCTGTATCGTCTGAAGGATTTTATTTGTATGTGCTTAGTAGATTGAAGATGCACTTTGTATTACTTTTATAGGAACCCGTCTAGTGACTGTTGTAATTAATAAAAGGTCGATGGTAATAATACCTACTGACGATATCTGGTTTATAGGTATTGTGCCTTCTGTGATTGAGAAGAGGCTGTTCAATCTGCCTAGCCTTTTCCCAACTATGTTGGGGTCGGCTCCCAGTCTAACCGGATGCGCCTGAATACCAGTATTTTACATGGAGCGACTGCCTATCTGACCTCCACAACCCAGTAACTGGGTAATACGATACCCCTTGGTAAGATTGGTTGCCAGACTTTCGGGCTTCTGACGACCCGTTACGACTGTCAAAGATCCACGAATGGCAGCCGGGACCAACGGTTTAACGTGCTTTCCGAACCACGGAGGAATCTCGGTATGTAAAGATGGTCACCCATCCACGGACCAACCCTGGCAAGCATAGCCTCCAGATCCCACGCGCCTAGTCTCCTCTTGACTAGTTTAGTTTCTACATTACATAGGCGCGTCCGCCCACGGTGCCGCGAGTGGCCTCGCGTCGCCGCTGGCAGCCGCGGGCAGAACCACCCACAAGATGCGTGTGGCGCGCGGCCGCTCGCGTCACCGCGGGCAGAACAACCGACAAGATGCGTGTGGCGCGCGGCCGCTCGCGTCACCGCGGGCGGCCTCGCGACCTTTTCAAGCGATACTGGTCTTTTAAGTATGCAAATAAAGTTTAAAATTATTTCACACTGAAAGTGCTCGCCGCGTCGCTGCCGGCCGCTGCCATTCCGGTGTGACTCGGGCCTATTACTAAGGCTCCGCTGTCCGTCCGTCCATCATAGAACTGTATCTTTTGAACCGTAATAGGTAGATACTTGAAATTTGCACAGAGTATGAACTATTATGGCCGCTATACCAAGAAATTATAAAAATATGTACTGGTAGTGTTAAATATTGTACGTTGGTACGGAACATTTTATGTGAGAGTCCAACTCGTACTTGGCTGCTTTATTTATGCCAGGCCCTTCTCCCATATAATATACCCTTGTGTCGGTCTTTCTAAACACTCACTTATCCGAGCGGAACGCGTCGAACGAAATTAATTTTAGAATTTCTTATTATGAAAGTTTATGAAATCTCGGACACGGCCCGCGTCGAATCGTCCGAATCTGGAAGACCGTCTCTAGCGTTCTCGTTGACTTCGATTCGTTCGAGGCGTTCGGCTCGGATAAGTACACGTTCACCTTAAATTTGCTGTTTCAAAGAATTTAAAAATCAATAGTCATTTATTTAAACTAGGCTGAGAATCAGCACTTTTCGAACGTCAAAATTACATATGTAAGACAGTCCCCTAAAACGCCCACCCTTAACCACTTCCTAGTGCGTTAGCTGGGAAGAAGAAGTGGCGCAACAAACTCCCCAGCAGCACAGCTGTCTGTTCAGTTAGAAGAACAAATAAAATTCTATATAATAGTATTCAAAATAATTTACATTACGCAACACAAAACATAATTTAAATTATTAGCCATATGTTAGCTAGCACACGCCAATATACCAAACAAAATTATCGAGAACTATACTCAGGCAGAAATAAAAACTAAACGTAAACAGAACTTAATATCTACGTAAATAAAAGCCTCCAAGCATACAGGGCGTGCCCGCTTACATATAGTTGTAACTGAAAGTTATAAATGATAAACTAGAACCATCGAGGTAAAATAAATAAAACAAACAGTTAATTACTAATAACAATAAATAATATGATCATCTGTCACTAAGTCGTCGGCCAATTCTGACATTGGCCACCAATGAAACAATGAAAGGGTAACACAAGCTCCCGATTTCTTCACCACACGTTCTTTCATCGTAAGTCAGCGGTGTCTTTGTTGAACTTTAATCGGTTGAAGGTTACTGAACGAGACTCGATAGAAGTTTTATTGTTATTACGTCTGGAGGCTTTTAGTGTCCCGCAAATTATTAAAAAATACGACGTTGAATAAGTCACGTCGGCACCTGCCCATTGTCTCGCCCAGGAGTCACCAAATGACGGATCGGGGTCCGGATCCGGACCTATTTTGTAACTTCATCCTAACTAATATTATAAATTTTATGCGAGTTTGTTTGTTTGTTGCGCTTTCACGCAAAAACGGCTGAACGGATTTGGATGCAATTTGTCACATGAGTAGAGCATGACCGGGAGAAGGACATCACATTACCTTTATTCCGATATTCTCACGGAATCGAGACTTATGCGGGTAAAACCGCGGGGCGGGTAGTAAAAAAAATATTTAAATGAAATTTTATTGTATGTCTGTCCATCTGCCTGTCCGCAGCTTAGCTCATAGGTTAGTACCTACTAGAAAGCTGTAATTTAGCATATGTATACATATTAATCATGCCGACAAAGTGGTAAAATAAAATCAAGAAAAATATATTTAAAATATATTTTTTTAGGGTAAAGTGGGGATGTTTTTTTCCTCATCTACCCAATGTTGCAGGGTATCGTTAGAAAGGTCTTTCAAAAATATTGTGAGTTTTTCCAAACCATTTTTGGATTCAGGGATCCGTATGCGAAATATTAAGCTTTTAACTGAATTTTATTGTTAGAGTCAAGTGTGTCCCCCCCCCCCCCCCTTCTAGCTAAATGGTTGTACTTGGTTTGTGAAAAAATTCACAGCAGTAGTATATATAACGAAATTAAAAGGAGAACTATCAGAGCTAAGTAGGCTGTACAGGTTAATGAGTAATAATCAACCAACTTAAATTTGCGGTTTGAAAAACATGATCTGCCATACATTCCGTATGTGATGAACATGTTTTTCAACTACAATGTGAAGTTTGTTCTTGGGATAAATTCATCCCAACTACGGAACCCTCCATTGTGCGTGGTCCGACACGCACTTGGCCGGTTTTTTTGCTAGTAATCGTCTACTTAACGGACAACGACAATCAAATTGTTTTTTTAAATGGACCCCCATTCGGTTCTCTAAACCCCTAGACCATACTTTTTTCATCAGCCCCATTTAGTCTATGACAATCAAATTGCCGTGTCTAATCACCGCGCGTGCGCAAATGGTCATTGAACATAATTTCCTCGCAGACCGCATCATTAACGGAGGCAAAGCAAATAGTCAAGGCCGGGCTATGTTGAACACGGAGCGGGAATGTGGTAGAATGTGTAATATTATTGTATGAGAGAGGAGATACGTTGCTTTAGAATGCAATATAATGGCTCGAATTAGAGGTATGAGGAACAGGGAGTAAAGTTTTACTCATCCTCTATAGAAAAGGGACGATCCTTCGACCAGACGGGTGTCGTGTCTGCCCAACGATTGATGTTGGGAAAGTTATATTTATGCTGTTCGCGCGGTAAACTCTAATTGCGCGATGCAGGATTTGTGTGACGTCAGGATTTTTGTGTGACGTCAGTTCTTTGATGCGTTGTTCGCATCTGGCAATGTAGATGCCGCCACAACTGCAATATTGGTCTACTGGTCGCAAGCGTGGTAATGGTCTGGAATCATCATCATTCAGGAGAATGATGATGGATGTTGATGATGCAGGTTATTTGGGGTCGGTACACTATGTATTTTTCTTCCATACTTCTCTTTTAGTCGTAATCTCAGTAGTCAACCCCTTTCTAGCCATATTATCTTTCACACAGTCCATCCATCGCTTCTTTGGTTTTCCCCTACCCTTAAGCTAGTGGTCCGAAATTCAGGCGTCATATATGATATTCGAGCGGTAGAAGGAGCATTGGCAGACCAATAGCCAGGTGGGTGGATCACTTGCAGAATATCGTGGGGAAGACCTGGATGAGACTCGCAAAGACCAGGGAAGCATAGCACAGAAGGGAGGAGGACTATACTCAGCAGTGGGTGAAAGAAAGCAGACAATGATAAAGATGATATGATAGTCAATTATGGTAAAACGCAGATGGTTTGAGGCTGCAATTATATCAAAAGAGCGGCCCGACATTGAGTTTATAAATTACTAATGCGTAATCATTTAGAGGAATTACTAAAGCTCAACTTCGTATAAAATAACAACATAATGAAAGTGTCCGTTCTAAGACCACAATGAACTAGGAACTTGCGACTGCCTACCGATCCTCCACAGAACCGTTTCCGCTCCGCGTGCTGGACAGCAAAGCCTTAATGAACTAATACAATATCGTTTACAAATGAGTCTATACAAAGCCTATTGGCAATAATTGCAATGACGTCACTCGGCCGAGTTCGGCAATAGATCGGAACTGATGGTTATTACTTCATAATATTATAAAGTGTGCTGATAGTCTTTCTAAAAAGACATATATTTTTATATAAGACTCGTACAGACTACGGTAATTTTGTAACCGTGAAGGTTTCTTAGAAATTGTTTTGTTAAGGTCGCGTCGCGCCGTCGCGTCGGGCCTGTCCCGAAGCTTAAATCGAACCTAAAAATATTCCTAAAAGTATTAAATAGTTACTGTTAGTGTTATCATGCATGATCCCACTGCTGGGCACACGTCTCTTCCAAAACGAATTAATTAATTAAGTAACATTCTAATAAAATAAATGCGCCTCTTTTTGTGATCCTCTAATAATTTCCATGTTGGTGTTCTTTTAAAATACTACATGGCCAAGTAACTGCGACCAACTTTGAGAAATGGCTAGAAAGTTAAAACGGGACTCATTTATTTAAAAAAACCGGCCAAGTGCGTGTCGCACCACGCACAATGAAGGGTTCCGAAGTTAGGATGAATTTATCCCAAGAACAAACTTAACATTGTAGTTGAAAAACATGTTCTCTCTTATAGGAGACATGTTTTTGCAACTGCAAATGTAAGTTGGTCGATTATTACTCGTTAACTTGTAGAGCCTGCTTAGTTGTGATAGTTTTCCTTTTAATTTCGTTAAATATATCCCCCCTTGCTTTGATATTTTTCACATATCCAAAACCAACCATTTAGCTGGCAGGGGCTGGCAAAGTGCTATTTTTTGTTAGAGTCAAGTGTACCCCACACATTTGCACTTTAAACCAATCCCTGAATCCAAAAATGTTTTTAAGAAACCCAAGCTACCCAATATTTTTGAATGACCTTTCCAAAGACGCCCCCACGAGAAAAAAAAACATTCCTTTCTTACGTGTAGGTGTAGTACCCTAAAAAAAGTAATTATTTTATTTTACCACTTTGTCGATTTGTTTAATATGTATACTCATGCCAAATTATAGCTTTCTAGTACTAACAGTCTCTGAGCTAAGCCGCGGGCAGACAGACAGATGGCTCTTCCTTTTTGACTACGGAACCCTAAAAAGCGACCATTATTAGGTGACCAAAAGTTTTTAGAAGTTCATTTGTTTAAAAAAACGATTATTATTTGAACGACCATAAGTTTTTAGAGGAACAACTAAATATTTCCCTTCTATATATAAAGCAATATTTTCTATTTAGTTGTATAGTCAAGCTTGTAATTGCTTTACCATATTTAGGTTGAATATCATTTGCGTCATAGATTACAGATGGGTTACTCCGCAAAATCATTTAAATAAAAAGCGACTCTTGCTACGGCACATTATAGTGCATTTCAGGTCGCACAGCGCTAATTACCTACAGTTACATTCACTTATATGTTGCCCCTCTTTCAATCACCTAACTGTTATATCTTCTGACTACGTTATGCTTACTGAGTTCGACAAGTCGAGCCCGCCACGTACCTACTTGTAGCTTCATACCTAAAATACGAAGTGACTCATCTACATGTTTTCATCTGTGCTTGCGTGCGATAAATCGTCAAATGATCTTCTTACGCTCTATGCAAGCCATCCAGGACAAACCACCCAATGAGAGAAGCAAATTGTGGGAAGAGAAGCATCCACCACCTCCCGATTTTGTTAAACCATTTGCCTCCCGGGCGTGATCTGCAGTGGCCTATATGGAAATCGCTCAATCGATTGCGTACCCAAGTAGGCCGCTGCAGACATAATTTGTCGAAGTGGGGGATTAATAAACCCATCCAACACCCAGTGCAAGTGCAGTGCTTCTGATCAGACCATGCCCCGCTTGCTGGAGAGGCCTAAGTGCCCGTTCACCTGCACCTCGGATGACCTAAAATACTCGTAATAACAGTATTGTAGACATCAACATCCAGTACGCGTGGCATGACAACCATAGAAACGGGTTTTCTACGGCTTTTGTCGAAGGAAGAATAGACAAAATTACAGATTGTGATTGTCTATCTGTCCGTCGACAAAACCCGTTTCTATTGTGGTCATGATGTCCAATCTAGCGCTGAATTCAACTTACTAAATCCAGCGAGCGCCTGAAACAATATATACTGGCCAATTGAGACTAATGCTACAGGTCATAATGCCAATACCATTAGATTATAATGTTACACTAGAGATTAGGTCAGTAGCCTATATACTGAGTGGATTGGCTCAGGTATTGTACCTAAGCTTAAGTCATTGACATAGAGAATGACGATTAACTGTGGTGTTGCTATATCTTACGACTAGCTTCTGCCTGCAACTTCTTCGTGAAATTTCTTGTTTTGACATAAAAATATCCTATGACACTCGACAATACTGTAGCTTCCCAGCAGTGAAAGCATTTTCGGAATTGGATCAATAGTTCCGAAAATTACCCCCTATATACAAACACACTACATACAGTTTACCTCTCTATAATATTAGTATAGAAGTGTTGATTATTTGAGGGTGAATGTGTTACAAGTTTCACACAACAGGCAATTTTTGAAGTGAACCTTCTTAGGTGGCGGCGATTCGTTAATTGAATAAATAAAAATAAAAAATTGGTACCACATAACCCTTATTAATAATAATAATAACCCCACCGCCGTATCTCTACGTTGACGTCGTGATGGGGCTTGCGTGCTCCGAACTCTGGGTCTGTGCCGGTATAGTTTACTTTGCCGGAACAGGTCTAGGATTTGGAGCCACACCAAGAGAGATACAGAAACCCACAGGGCAGCATGTGGCGAGCTGTTGGGGAGTAGTGACCCCACGGACCCTATCTCCCTTGAGAAATCTTGTTCCTCATCTCTGGCTTGCCTTTATTGGCCGGCTGGAGTGAACACTGACGAGGAACAGTGCTCACACCTCATTCTTGCCTTAATTGGCCGGCTTGAGTGGAGATTCGCAAGAGTAAACGTGCTCGGAGGTGGGAAGTATTCCAGTAATTGCTCGTAGGGATCTTTACCATCTTCCGGGCTCTGGGATTGTTCTGAAAGCCGTGGAATACCTCTCCACTCCTCAAGCACCTCAGGACATGTTGCCCCCTTGTCGCTACGTCACTATGTGCTAGCGACAGTTTTCGGGGGCCCATTATTGAGTGTGCAAGTCACCCCCTGCCATTTTATCCTTGTACATATAAAACATTGATCAGGCAGGGGCCATAGTCCTTCCATAGTTCCAGGTCACCAGTCAACTTAAGTCACCCAAACCCATAGTCCAATAACTTTGTTTCCATATCCTGTAATAATCCTACACCAACCGGGGGTTGTCCTTGGGTGCACTTGCATAGTACACAGGGATAATCGTCGGTTCGTGCCTCTGCGAGTTGGCTTTGGCCCCTCGTACGCCTTCTAAAGGTCCGGGACCCCAGGGTCTCGAGAAATGTCAAGAGACGTAAAAACTATAATAATAATAATAAATAATTTATTTCAGATTCATCTTTTGATTACATCCATATTTGTTAGTACAATTGCGAGCTTACAAACTAGTGTTAGTAATAATTAATTAATAATTGATTGCTATACGTTTTAATTAAATAATATATGATTGTAATATTATTCCTTATTGGACGGCGAGCTACCCATTGCTCACCGTCCGCAAGCCCGCGCCTACGGTGGCCGGAAGTCGGCTTGCGACTCCCGGCGCCCGGGGCGTCACCTGCTGCGACTGGGGGCGCGAGGGCGCGCATCTTGCATCTCCCTCTCGCGCTCCGCCTCCTCCTTCGCGAGCATAACTGCTTCACAGAAGGAGGTGACGGCCTCCCATGCACTCTCGCTCCGAACCATGGCCTGAACCAGGGCCGGACGCGAGAGATTGGGGGTCTACCCTAAGCACTAAGTCCGTAGTTTCTGCCGAAATTACGGGCTTTTCCTTCTGCTTATCACATACTGGCATAAGATTAGTTTGGGGCCCGAACTAAGTATGAATGACACCACGAGTTGACCTCTACTCCAGATAAGTTTTTTCCCGTCCGAAAAATTCCATTTGACACTTGTTGTGACTAATCAACTACCTTCTTACGGGTCCATATCTTCGTTTACGGATTTAGAGATTAGACCTCATGGTACTGCCAGTATTATTGACATTGGCAAAATTGCCATAAAGAAACAAAAATGGATAAAGACAACGCTTTTGTTAAAAATAATAATAACAATTTTTAATCTGCTATCTAATTACGCAACACATTTTCGATTTACAATTGAGTCAAATTTGTTTCGTTTCGACTAGAATTGCTTTCAGTTTACAACTTTCGAATTACGTAACTCTAAAATCTGTGATATCAACTGCACTCTGTTTCAGACGCTAAAGAGTGAACGATAATCGTCTAAAAAGGCTATTATTCGAATTACGTAACCATTTTGACAGTTGAAAATTTGTTTCAATATAAAGAGAATTGGTTTCGTCCTGTCAATTGAACCAGAAGGCAGCTTGCTAGTCGCAATCAATTTTAGTTTGCAGTATTTTCGGGATTTACTCGTATAATCTCCTTAATTATTACAAAATTATGTAAGTGAACGTCGTCTTCATAAATTGTGAATGTGTTTTTGTGTGAAACCTCAATGATAGATCAATATTAGTGGTCTGTAAAATATCGAAGCAGCGAGGTCGATTTTTAATAATATTGTGAAAGTTTTCTTCTGTTACAAGTGCTTACATCCTAAACTAAAGATATATATTATGATATTTCAGAAACGAGGTATTTTGGTGGCATTTTAAAGGAAAGACAAATTCGTACCTCGTACCGTATCAAACTTATCATAAGCCACAAGCTTAACAACGCAGTTGAACTTGAACTTCATTGGAAAAGCAAATATAATAGAGGAAGAACAAATATTATAATATAGTTTGAAGCATTTTATGTCAATGAATTCTGGAAGGACATCGATGAACATACTCACCACACCATACATAGATCTATTTCCACATCATTGTCTGTTTAAGGTACCTACTTAATATCAATATTATTTTCTTTCTTAGAGTTGAACATTGATTGTGTGTTTAGCACAGCAACAATTTTACACACAATCTTATTATTCGTTGGTGAATACGAAATGCACCATCAAACGTAAACTTACCATACATTTAAATAAAGTCATTTGTAGGCACCTAATTGTTGTATATAGCAGAATATTGCTGTTCTATAAAGTAGATAGATTGTGCATGGAAGTGTTTAAGGACAGGCGTGTTAGACTTTGTGGATGGATGTAATGGTTCATGGAATATATTGAGCATTTACTTAAATTATTATTTTTATATTTCAGGTGTCAGGCTCAACTACATTATTTAGGAAAAAATTAAACTCTCATGAGTGCTTACAGCAAGAATTAGCAAGCAGTACATACTTATTCCATGATGACTGCCACAGAAAGACAATCCCAAATTCCACTAATCCTTACAGTATATTTCTTCCAATTTCTTTTTGCCCCATGTCCAAATATTTCATAATAATGTGAATAGATGCTATTGAAGATATAATAAAAGTCGTTTTTGTTTACCATAATTTATTTCTCTCTATTTACTGTTACCTAATGAATGACAGTTAATTTAGGTAAATAGGTACCTCTAAATAGTATCATTATAATAATCAATTGGCTGTGTTTATAAAAAGTATTGAATTCTTAAATATTTCATAACAAGTTATTTTTATTCGTACTTCTATAGTTCATAATTAAAACACTTTATTAAAGTTTACACGTTATCAATTAACAAAATATGAACACACATTTATATCGCTGTTGTACAAGACTGAACAGTTTAAAAAAAAAATGATTCATTAACAATCTTCAGTTTCTACGTTAGTTCTTGAGAAGTTTGAAAACTGAAGTAGCAGAGCAACGGAGCAACGCAGCATGGGCGACATCATTCATGCTGCCTTTATGTCTCCATAGGTGAAACGCCCCACGAAATCTACAGTTTTAAAACAAAATCTTATTATTTTCTGCTCAAATAAAGTACTGAAACATTCTGTGGTAAAGTAAAGGAGGCATATCAACTAGGCCTTCATTAGGCCCATGCCTGGACAAAAGCCATCAGCCTAGTCACTGCTGCAGGTTGTATAATTTCTTCTTTATTTAGGGCTGATATTGCAGTCTCCAGATATTTAATAATACTAAATTATAATAGTAAACATTAGTTAGGTTTCACAAAATATATGATGTGTCTATGTAGTAAGTTCGGTCAAGGAAATATATTCATAATCTTATAATTAGGTGACTTGCTACGCTTGATTCTTAACCATGTGTGTCAAAAAGCTTACCTTCAATGATTACAGAAGATTGGTTATCCAATCCATGTTTGCTCAACAAGATTGGTTTTGGGTAGCGTTCCATTCTTGTATTTTCAGCTCTAGCACCATCTGTGAAAATATTATAAATATGTTTTGTAGTTAGTTATTTGGTTAGAGGTTATAATAGTTTATTTCAACATCTACATAAGTACATAAATATCAATTAACAATTTTATTTCAGTTCGAATGTGAGGTTGACGGACATAGTAACTATAATTAATAATTATTTTAACCACAATAAATAGTTGTAGGATAGTAGGATGCTTGTGTCTACGGAACAAAGGAATGATTGTCCATAGGCAGATTCACAAATAATGTACCTACAGCTACAATAATCTAATGAGATCCGAAGGTACTCTCTTACACACGATAATCCTATTTATATTGACTTACTTACTTGTAGTGATAATATCAACTTAGGTACTTTTCGCTATTGAGCAAAACAGCCTAAGTACGTCTTAGTGCAGCCAGTAGAAAACGTAAACAGAATACGCACTGTCTTGAACGAGAGAATTTTCCAAAGTTTTTCCGACGAGCCACAAGAAAAATGTTCCAAAACTGCTTAGCATGGGCCCATGTTTCTGTAAGAGAATAGTAAATTTAATGTTGAATGTTGAAAAATATAAAGCATTCAAGGCAAAACAATGCTTGAACAAAAACATTACCGAAATTAATGAAACCAAAATGTAAACAAAGCATCGCCATGATTGATAGCGTATCCTCCACAGACATCAAATAATGATCATTCCAGCGCAGATTATTTCCAATGTTTAACATGGGATGTTATGCCTTTCCTGTTCTTTTCCCTACACACTGATAAAGTTAGAGCAGCAAAGGTATAGTTTAGACACGCAATATTTCACATTAAATTCGACTAAACACGTCACGTTATTTCAACTTTTACTCAGTGCTGCCAATTTTTTTCCCTGAGTCCACTATAGACATGCGTCAGATACATCAAACCGAATTATAAAATCCGATTTCAATCAGAAATCGATTAGTGTTAAAGTATCGATTATCCGAACTAGACAAAGCGATTTCACAAAACCACGGCAAGGGTAGCTTTGCGTAAGCAAGTATTTGTTTATATTTGAATAGTTTTGATCGATGCATATATAACCGAATAATATTACTAGAGACGATCGAAACTGCGAGCCGGAGCCTCTCCTGAAATCGATTTCTAAAAACAGAATTTGAGAACGATTTAAATATCTGAAATAGGATATTTAACCGTTTGCGTAAAAATCCAAAACGCCAATGTCTAGTCCACTAGCGACAGTTCTTCAAACCACCAGAAATAAACTATACTGGATTATAAAATAAGATTAGACTCAAACTCAAAGCATTTATTTCAATTAAACCATTTACAGGCACTTTTGAATTGTCAAATAGTCGCGTCAGTTAGTCAGAAAGTTGAAGCTAGTTGCCCATTCCAAAACGTAGATCTTATGGAGAAGAACGGGCAAGAAACTCCAAGGACACTCTTTTAAATATAGAAAATTACAAAATCCTGGGTACATTATTCTTGTTACTTCTATATGTGAGAACAATGTACAAAAAAATAATCAAAACAATTCAACATATAAGATTAAAAATAAACCATGGCAGATAAGAGATGACCAGTCACAACTGACGGCGCCCGTTCACGAACATGACGCGTGGATCAGCACCATTCAGCTCAACCATTTTGTAGGGAACCGAATGATCCAACACACTCGCCACCATCAGCGAGACATTTAAGTGAGCATGACATACTTTCAGCTACCATGATCTTTCAAGTCAACATACATCTTAATAAAATTAAAAAAAAATATACAAACGGCTCCATGGTACTCACATTTACAAAATTTAAAAAAAATTGCTTTTAAATTATACAAAACTAATTTGCAATGTATTTGAGAGATTAATAGAATGTTACTACCAAAAAGAAAGAGAATCATTATCCATTAGAGTATTCAACAATTAAAACTAGTTTAAATAAAAAATAAACATTAAGTTTGTAATGTCAGAAAAAATTAAAAGGGGAAGCAACTCTTCCAAACATTAAAATTTTTGACTAATGAGCCCAAGTGGCTGTGGAGCAGGACCAGCATTAAGCCAAGCATTTTTATCTATGATATAATCATCCAACTTATAATTTGCTTGTCTACATAGTGTGCGTTTAATGCATGTTTTAAATTTCTTCTCATTCAGTTCAAGAATATCGAGTGGTATTTTATTATAACATTTTACACAGTACCCCATAAAAAAAGTGTGCACTTTAGACAATCTGAAACGTGGTTGATCTAATTTGTTCCTATTTCTAGTGTTAAAATTATGCCTGTCACTTATCTTACTAAAAAGATGAAGATTATTCCGAACATACATGTTTTCATATATATACTTACAAGGTACCGTCATGATGTTAATTTTCTTAAACAGTTCCCTTAGAGCTTCGCGTCTGCGGAGGTTATATATGGCTCTGACAGCCCTCTTTTGCAGAATAAAGATATAGTTAATATCTGCAGCCCGTCCCCACAGCAAAATACCGTAAGACACGATGCTATGAAAGTAACTAAAATAGACCAGTCTCGCGGTATCCACGTCTGTTAGTTGGCGGATTTTCCAAACAGCGTAAGCGGCTGAACTTAGCCGCCCTGCAAGTGATGTTAAGTGAGGACCCCACTGTAGTTTTGAGTCAAGCGTATTAGACATTTAAATAGACGTTTTTTACAGTCCGTTCAACCGATTTTGACTTTTATAGCGATGGATATTTTTTTTGAAATGACGTTGTTTCTCGATCTCCACTCGGGCGGAGCCTCTGTGTGGCTTCAATATATTCGTCATGCTGTGTCAGTCTTTCCAAATCAGCGTTCGAATCCACAGTGGTTTCGGCATTTGAAAGAAATAAATGGAAAAATCACTGACACAGGTTTAACAAACAATGAAACATGCCATTATCGTATTATTTTAATATTTTCTCGAGTCAAAGTTTTAGTAATTGATTGTATTGTTTTCTACAAATTTAATTTAATTAACCACTAGACAAAACCACCGGCCACAGAAAGCAATTTTTTTCGCCTGTAGGGGTGTCCAAACCCCCAGGTTTAGTGGAAATCCCACTAAGTTGACAACACTGCTTTTCTACGATTTTGACATTAGCCACAGATAACAAAAACGTGAAAAGAAAAACGTTTTGTTACGTATTTCAATTATGGTAGTTTTTGGTAGAAAGTGTTTTAAAAATTGGTTTTAAATATTTTCGGCAATCATTGTACATTTTCATTTATAAGCACTAGTAGAGCATCAGTTGTAATAAAAAAAAAACAATTATAGCACAATAATTTGGAAATAAATCATTCCTATATGGTGTAACAAAACACATCATCCAAATAAATTATAGCCAATTTTTTAGAACAACCCTATCCAATTTCGGTCGACTGATAAAAATTGTTTATCGTAATTCGAAATATGGTATGCGTTTAAAACTGGACTTGCTTTCGATTCAGAATTGTAAACCGAAATAAAATGTGTTGCGTAATTAGACTGCTGGATTACTAAAGCAGTTTGATTGATTTTGGACGGATTAGTTATGTTTTTTGACGTCGATAGTCGTAAATTTTTCAACGATTCAAAGTGTATGAATTGGGTCGTAGGAGTTTAAGGGCCGCTAAACAAAATAAAAAATATTCGTCATAAATCACGATCGTGAAAAATTATGATACACACGTACGTATGGCTGAATGCGCTATAACTCTAAAAAACTCGTTTAATCTCGTATCGAGACGAATACTAACTTATGCTTTCAATCGAGTTTTCAATATTTTAACAAAAAATCTACTCTCAACGTCAAAATTTACTGAATAAACAAACGAATTCACTCGACTACATTGCGAACTAACTTTTACGAAGCATAACAATATTTCCGAACCCGAACTGTCGAGTCGTCTCGCCGGTTTAAAACAAAACACTACCAAACTCAAGTAAATACAAATAATTCTCGATATTCAGACGGGCATGAGTCGCGGGTATTTTTGACAAACTTTAAACTAACTATTATACAGTAGGGTTGGCAGTAACAACAAAAATTATAACTAAGTTGGGCAGATAACGTGTGCTAATGTGGGTGTATCTTATACCAGATTCGTCAATTATGTTTAAGTCTCATGTAATAGGGGGCGAAACTAGTGCCATCAACGGGGCACAAATTCAGACTCCGGGCTGCTACTGAGAAATTCTGATGGAAAAATCCAATAACACAAGACTTCATGCGCAGCAATAGCGCTTGCAACCACTAGACCAACGAGGCTATTTTAGTTTTTTTTTTTCATTTTCGTTATTAAAGTCAAAGCATTGGCATTTATTATACAATATGTATGGGTCCGATCTTATTTAATAAAATACCCGATGTAATAAAAAATGTATGTATGTATAAAAAAATTGACGGTTCTATTAATTACTAAATGTTATTACTCAATTGGCGAATTTTTGACCGATAAGAATTTAAATTGATAATATGACATCTCTGTACTTCTGACCTTTACTAGATCATTTATTTTTAATCTAAATGTATTGACCTCGAACTTGACAAATTTATAATCCCATTTTATTAAACTTGACATTTTGTGTTGTATTGCCTACTTCAACTTTGTATTTATATTGATTTGATTAAATCTGTTAATAATATTTATATTAAGTAAACTGTTTGCATGCCTTAATTAAGGTAGTTAGTATAAGGAACATTTTAACCTTAACATCTGTAACTTGTACCTACTTTCTGTGCAAATAAAGAAGTGTTCTATTCTATTCTATAATAATAAGATCTTTCACAGATACTTTTACACCGTCAAGAAATCTACAATGTTGCTGTGATGGCGTAACATTTCAAGATTTTCCTAGTTAAGGATGCGCAGTAGCCCGCGAATTTCTAACTTCCTCAGGTTTTTTTGCAATTTGCAGGTCAATGTCAGGTTGTATGTTGATTAAAATATAATTCCCGGCCGCAACATTTAAAAAAAAATTGAATCAGACATACAAGTCCTTATGTTAGAATTGGCCTCAAATGTCATAATTTCATATAATAATCATTCAATAGGGTAATATTTGATATGGCCGCGAATTATATTTAGATCTACATACAACCTGATACTGACCAGCAAATTGTAAAAAACGTAAGAAAGTTTGAATTACGCGGGCTAATCTGAGGCTTACGCCTTAAGGGTTTGATAAGCTCATAACATCAGCCACCTGCTAACCTGATGCTACCATCATTTGTTTTGTGCGATATGGTGTATAGTTCCTATAATATAATAGAAGGGTTCGTAAGTGTTCCGTGGACTGTCGATTCAAATTTATTTACAATTTGGAACGTGCTGAATTTAGTCCTAATTTGAAATACTTTGTTTTGACGGCAAGGGCCATCAGCTGTTAATATCTATCTAGTACCACATTAATGGTTAATGTGGATAAAAAAATACCAATATGCGCCATTTTTACCGATATGACCAAAGCTTTTGATTACGTAAACCATGAAAAGCTTTTGGTCAAACTTGATGCATTCGGTATACGACGGAATGCTCTACGTCTAATAAAATCGTATCTAAGTGGACGTTTTCAATATACAGAAATCACTAAAATAAGCCTCAAATCAAAACGTGAGGTTAAATATTTATCTGGTCCTAGGGAAATTAAATATGGCGTTCCGCAGGGCAGCGTTCTAGGGCCATTATTATTTTTGCTGTATATGTGTTATTTGCTGATGATAGTACGATCCTAATAGACTGCCTCAACAAAGAGCTTTATGAAAATGAAATAAATAATTCTCTAAAATTAATAATAAACTAGCTTAACGATAATAATCTTATCATAAACCCCAATAAAACAAATATAATGCATTACTATCAAAAAATTCTTCCTTTAAACCTAAAAATTAATTATAAAGGAAATTAACTTAAAATTAAACTTAAAATTAACTACGATCGAAATAAAATGGAATTATTATTCGTTATTTTGCCAGCGTTAACGTGGCAAATTTTTTGGGTATATTGATTGACAGTCAATTATCTTGGAAATCGCAGGCTGAAGAAGTTTGCAAAAGATAAAGGACGTCTCCGTATGCTCTCTACAATCTGTCCAAGAAAGTTAACGTTGATTCATTAATGGTTGCATATCACTGTTTGGTGGTCTCTGTTCTAAGGTTTGGTGTAGTATTCTGGGGCAATTGTTCTGAAAGGGAGTCAATATTTGAAGCCCAAAAACGTTGCATCAGATCCATTTTTGATCTCAAGGTTACAGATAGCTGCAATCCTTTTTTCAAGAAACACAAAATACTAACTTTTCCTAGTATATACATTTTCGAAGTAGCTATATTCGTTCAAACTAACAAGCATCTATTTCCGGCATTAAGTAATGCGAACTACTGCAATGAGATCAAAATATCAGAGTCTATTGTGTACTGGTAGATATAACACTGTTTTGCTTAAAAAAAAAATATTGGTATGGCACCTATTATATTTAACAAATTGCCAAATTGTATTAAGGATCAGCCCTTAATAAAATTCAAGAAACTCCTGTCGTCGTTGCTGACAGAGAAATTTTATTGCTCTGTTACCGATTTTATAAATGATGAATTGTAATATTCTGCTTCACTTTTTCTCATTTATTATGTAAATAATTTTAGACTTATTGATCCATGATCTCATTTTGAACTCAAGGACCTAGTTTCTAAATTATCTGTAAGTTAACTAATATATTTTTGTATGCCAATAGGCAAAATGTACTGGGAATAATCTGTAACTAACACCATTATTGTAACACCTGTATTCTATACAAATAAAGAAATTATCTTAACTTATCTTATCTCACATCAATAAAAATGAGCAAAGTTTCATCAAATCATCAGATTTCTTATTGTTGCATCAAAAATTAAAAAAAAAATACGCCTAATGCAAAGAAAATATTTTTATTTTTCACCTATTAGTTGTGGCATCTACCCCACACAAATTCGAATAATAGTGACAGGAAGTAACACACAGATAACATCATCCCAATATAAAAATACGTATTCTTGAAGCTAACTCAAAAAAAAAAAAAAAATATGGGACCAACGAACAAGCTTTTTCAACCAAATGAAAAATGAATTTTCAAAATCAGTCCACAATACGAAAATAATTTTAAAAATAATAATAATTACTAAAGTGCCAACCCTACAAACAAAGTACCGTCCACAACTAAACAGCTAGCAACATGTCACCGAAACGTTCGCGACGTCGCACTCGCGACATACACTCACAGACAGTGTTTGTGAGTCACAGAATATTGGGGAATATTGTCTACTGTTTTGTGGTGGAAGAATTTTAAAATATGATAATAAAACCATAACTGCTACATTTTCCGAACAGATTGGAGATAACAGCATCTAGTGGCCTAACCATCAAACTCAAACTTTAAGCATTTATTTCAATTAAAGTATTTACAGGCACTTTTGAATTGTCAAAGAATCGTTCAGTTAGTCAGAAAGTTGAAGCTAGTTGCCCATTCCAATACGTAGATCTCTATGAAGAAGAACGGGCAAGAAACTCCAAGGACACTCTTTTAAATCAAGATATCACAAAATCCTGGGTACATTATTCTTGTTGCTTCTATATGTGAGAACAATATTTAAAAAAACAACACGTCATAAAACATGCACGTGCTACCACTTTAGATATTTATGTCTTCTGTCACCTAACAGCGTTGCTGTGTTTCAGTTTTAAAGAAAAGGTGCTGGTATCATTAAAGAGACTTTTCAGTGTTTTCACTGAGATGGCAACGCAACTGCCATCCATGTCTTGTTATTGCGAATGTCCAATAAGCGGCAGTGACCACATAAAATCATGTGGGCCACCTGCTTAAGTACCAAACTGCCGTTCGATTCTGTAAAAATATCACCGTGAAACTTAGGTGAAGTGAGCGTGAAGTGACCTGTCAATAGTGTTAATCCCTAGCATCCTGCTGGTCGATTCTGTGGCAGTGACAGTTCACTTCACTCTCACTTCACCTAAGCTTCACGTTAATATTTTTACAGAATCGACCGACTGGTACCTGCTGACAGGCCTATGCACTCCTCTCATACCTAATAATACTGTAAAGAAAAAATTTAGTACATTCTTGCCTGTTCTTGCCTTGAACAACAGACATTGTGCTTTCTTATCTTATCATAGAAAACGACCAATTGGAACCATGCACCAAGCTTCAGACGTTTCATAAGTGCCCATGTATGTAGGTTTGTGTGAAATAAAATATTTTGAATTTGAATTTGCTAAAGAACTGTGAACTTTGCTTGCAAGATTCTACTATACCTAGATATATCTACATCTGTACCAACTTTTCCCGAAATTTCCGTCACCCCCAGAACAGGGACTTTAAGTTCTCTGTTTACATTAACTAAAGCGTTTCTCCCTTCTAAAAGCCGAGTAACTTGGAAAGCTATAAAATCAAGTAAAGTACTGATCGATTACTTGATAACTTGATGAAGTTATAAGTGTTTTGTTTACTACGTTTGAAGGAAGTGTTTCGTGGTAAGCAATTTAAAGTGTAGGTGCCTATTTGTTTTGGTGATCATTTTGTTTAAATATAAATAAAAATATCTTTAACGGTTTTTAAAACGTTGCCCTGCATAGCTTTTTTTTTTCATAGATTGATTTTGAAACACTAATTTCTAAAACAGTTACAGCTTAACATACAACTAAACGAGTTCACTGCTCTCGACGCTTGACGTGTCCACACGTCGGGTCCGGGTTCGCAACAATTCAATCGCCATCCTGAGGATGCCTCGTTGAGAGGTGAAACACGTGTCGATTTCTTACAGGGTTCTTTATGATTCTTTAAGAACAGTTAAGCGGATTAGGTTACTAAATATACGTCATCTATCGTATTTTATAATGGATTTCCGTAAATTCACGCCTGAGTCAATTAACTATCTTAAACTTATATACTTTAGTTTAGTTATATTAGTTTAGTTTATGATCTAGGTTGAACTCACATTTGTTCCGTGCGAGAATTAAACCTGCGTCCTGTAGCTCTGATACCACTTAATTCAGCCACTACGCTAACAATGGATCTTGACGTTATTTTGACGGAATTGAGAAATGGCCAACTTAACCTATTGTAACTACAATAAGCCGTAGTGTAACGTAACGTTTACCTCCTTGGAGGAAAACGTGAGTCACAAATTAAATTATAATAAAGGAAGTATTAAAATTTAAAGTTAAAATTA
Source organism: Agrochola lota (assembly GCA_947364205.1). Taxonomy (NCBI): domain Eukaryota; kingdom Metazoa; phylum Arthropoda; class Insecta; order Lepidoptera; family Noctuidae; genus Agrochola; species Agrochola lota. The sequence continues at coordinate 14,044,058 of OX376244.1, read as the reverse complement.
GCAAAGGTAAGTTTAGGACACAGGAGAGGCTCAGGCTAGGCGGGAGGCAGGAACAGGCAGGCAGTCGGACAAGTGGGCAGGTAGGTAGGTAGGCAGGCAGGCAGCGGACAGCGTGGAGGAGGCTGGGCTGAGGATTATTCACCCTGGAGATCCACCCCACCCTGTGGAACGAAGAGGAGGTTGTGAGTTTGTAGATATCGGAGGCGCTTTGAGGCGCCTCACCTAGCGGGAGAACCGCGCTGGTGTCACAGGTGACGGAGGAGGTCTCTCTCGGAGGGTAACGTCGTCTAGCGTCAGAGGCCTTTGTGTGCATGTACTCGCGGCGCTTCACGCCGTGTGATTATAGTTCGTTTGAAGTGAGCACCTCCTACAGGGCTAGGCAGGAGGGCCGAGCGAATTAAACACAGTATTACACAGGCAGAATGTTTATTGTCATAGACCAGTCAGTATTGATAGTTTAAATTACACAGTAATATTAGGGCACCCGCGCACGCTAGCTATGCTAGTTATATGAGACTAATATTCGAGTAGCTCAAGTAGTCCAATTGTTCAACAAATAAGACTTAAGGGCAGAAAAACGGCTACTCCCGTCTCAAGCTAAAAATACCGATTCCCCGAGCTAAGACAAGACTAGACTGAAAAATTGAAGGCCGTTTTTATTGTTCTGAGTAATATTTTAAACATTTTAAAAACATATTAGTTATTTCTTAATTTAGATATGACCAGAACTAATAAAAATGACTTACAGAGGAGAAATCTTAGATCTGCCGCTTATTGCGAAGGTTCAGTGTGTACACCCTCTTTATGAGAGAAGATAGAGTGTAGTTATCAATGGTGTGTTCTGTCTATGGTTTAGAAAAGTAAATTACGACAGATGACAGTTTAAGATGAAAACGTCAGAATATAAATATTCTAAAGTTTTTTACAAAAGGGAAAGTTAATAATATAGAATCGATCCTAAAACGATCAAGAGATAATTAAAAGTATGCTTTACAGAGGTAAACAGTGCTACAGAATACAAAAGTGAGTAAAGTACATGTGTCATAGAATATCAATAGGTAAATAAATCAAAAGGTGGTTTGTTTAGTATAATAATATAAAGAAAGATTAAAGATCCTGGTTCTGCACGCAGAATACCACAGTAGGTTGTATACAGCATACAATCTACGGATCATTGTAGCAACAATAGGTTATGTAGTGCCCTTGTTCACCCCTCCAGGTGAATACTTGCCACCAACAAAATTGCATAACATAATCAGCCTATCGTTTCAGACACTACGCTAGCCATGGGATCTTGACGATATAATTTTTTGACGGAATTGGCAAATGGCCAACCTAATGTTAACCTATTGTAACTACAATGAGCCGTAGGTTGTATGGAGCATACAACCTACGGCGCAATGTAGTAACAATAAGTCATGTAGTGCCCTTGTTTACCCCTCAGGGTGAATACTTGCTGGTAAAACAGCAAGCAGAACCAATAAAATTGCATAGTATAATCAGTTTATCGTCCCCAATGCTGGGACACAGGGCAATAAAATACTTAAAGTAAAAAAAAATAGTTTTTTATGAAAATGAAAACAATTTTTTTTTAACTTTAAGTATTTTAGGCATATGCCTAAAATACAATAGACGACGTATATTAAGTAACCTAATTCGCTTAACTGTTCTTAAAGAGTCATAAAGAACTCTGTAAGAAAACGCCACGTGTTTCAACTCTCAACGAGGCATCCTCAGGATGACGATTGACTTTTTGCGAACCCGGACACGACGCGTTGCCACGTCAAGCGCTGAACGCAGACTGGGCAACACGTCGTGTCCGGGCAAAGTCACGCCTGAGTCAATAAGCTTTTATTGCAATTCAGCTTAGTGACCGAAAAAGGTCTGGTGACAGCAGTATACCAAAGTTTGTAAGAATCGTAGCACATGTCAATCCTCAGTTTTATCCTGCCCTAGTAGAAAAAGCCTGGTTTCTGCAGTTTTGCCTATTACTTTAACCAAGATTGAGATTGAAGATCCATTGAACTACGTTTTGGAATGGGCAATTTGCTTCATCTTTCTGACTGACCGACTCCTTGACAATCCAGAAGTGCCTGTAAATGGTTTAATTGAAATAAATGCTTGCAGTTTGAACCTGAGGAGGAGCTCCTGGCTAAATAATTTCAGCCGCACAAGTCGATCCATTACTTTAAGTTACGCTTGCCGGGGTTGGTCCGTGGATGGGTGACCATCTTTTCATAATAAGACTCCTCCGTGCCTAGGAAAGCACGTTAAGCCGTTGGTCCCGGCTGTCATTCGAGGATCTTTTACAATCGTTACGGGTCGTAAAAAGCTCGAAAGTATGGCAACCAGTCTTACCAAGGGGTATCGTATTACCCTGTTACTGGATTGTGGAGGTCAGATAGGCAGTCATTCCAAGTAAAATATTGAAATTCAGCTGCAGCCGGTTACTGGAAGTCGACCCCAACATAGTTGGGAAAAGGCAATGCAGATTGTTATTTTGCTTGAGTTTGAGTTAGCCTGTCCTAATGGAAGCCTGAGTTCTGCAGCTTCACCAATGATTGTAACAATGCCTGTACTACTTTTAATCTCAGCTATAGTAAGTTTACAAAAAATACCAGTATCCAGAATCCTGTCACGATGATTTATGTGTACCGAAGCACCATTGTCAGTAGTATGGCTCGCTTTGTTCCATTCCGTTTTATAACGGTTTGAGTAATGGCTCCCGCTGGCTGTAAAATATATGACAGCCTTAACTTATGGCGTTTCCACATATGCACTAGGTTTTAAATACTTTGGTTTAATGCTTGGATTTTGAGGAATTTTCTTCTCGGATTTATTAGTAAATTTAACGGGCGGCGTCAGGACGTGTGCCCGGAAAAAAAAATATATATATTTCACATTAACCTGCATGGGCACTTATGAAACGTCATAAGCTAGGTGCACGGTTTTCATTTGTCGTTTCCTAAGGAAGCGAAGAAAAGCTGGCAACAAACTCCAAAGGTGTGATGGCAATAGGCTAACCGCTTCTGTGGTTAGACCACTTGTCTCTGACCCAGAGGTCCCGGATTCCCAGTGAGGACAAAATTTTCTACTCTACTTGCTTTGGTTGATGGTAGGGCTGGTTCTAAGTACGCCTGGCTAGCTGCCACCATCTTATCTAACTCTGTCGCCTTAATGATAACCTTAACAGCATTGTTGTGTTTCGGCAGTTAGAGGTAAGATAGCCAGTACCTCTGTGGTTGAGGATTCCGGGTGAAACTCGCGTCCACCTTCGTCCTGATCATCACTTACCATCAAGTGAGATGGAGGACAAGAGCTTCCCCGCTGTGGATAAAAAATAAAAATAAATAAATAGGTTTCGCCAGTTATGTTCAAGTCCCACGAAACTTGAACATAAATGGCGAAATGTAGATGTACTATAGGTACAACAGTAACTCTGCCTTACTTTTCGGGTTAAAAAAGCGTTTAACAGGTAGGACCTTCTTCTACGTGCTTTGGTCTCATGTTTCTTAGGGTCAATGTAAGATACTTTTAGGGTTCCGTACACAAAGGGTATAGGTTTCACCAGTTATGTTCAAGTCCCACGAAACTTGAACATAACTGGCGAAATGTAAATGTACTATAGGTACAACAGTAACTATGCCTTACTTTTCGGGTTAAAAAAGCGTTTAACAGGTAGGACCTTCTTCTGCGTGCTTTGGTCTCATGTTTCTTAGGGTCAATGTAAGATACTTTTAGGGTTCCGTACACAACGGGTATAGGTTTCGCCAGTTATGTTCAAGTCCCACGAAACTTGAACATAAGTGGCGAAATTTAGATGTACTATAGGTACAAATCTGCCTTTATTTTCGGGTTAAACATGCGTTATGTTATGTTAAACGGGTAGGGCCTTCTTTTGTCTGATTTGTCCTCATGTTTCTTGGGGTCAAAGTTAGATACTTTTAGGGTTCCTAAGGGTACACAAAGGGCATCAACTGAATAACAATTACTGAAGATACAAAAGGTACGCACTCAAAGATAATAGCAGTTCGAACTAATAGGTGATTATATTTTAATGACTAAGTAATATATCCAATATTCTTTCATAACATTACATATTAATGAATTTTATTGACATACATTTCTTTGAATTGAATTTATATTGATTTTGAATAAATATTAAGTTAAATTATTATGATTAATATTAAGACTAATAATATTGTGACCAATGTGGAATGTAGTATTTGTTTTTTTTATGTTTTAATATTTTATTTTATTTTAACACTGGATGAATTTTGAATTTAAATACAATGTTGGTGATTATTTAAATTGTTGGTACTAAATGATTGACATAAAATTATATATTAGTGATATTGATACATTTTAAATGCGTAATGAATTTTTAATATTAATGTAATGTTTTTTTTTTATTTTTATTATTTTATTTATTATGACTGTTATATTTTCAACACAACGTATTTTGTTATGAAATAAATAACTTATGACTGCCTATGACGTTTGTAGATGTCTGTCTATCTATCATAGGGTCTGTCTATCTCTTTTGGCACAGAATATGTGTTTTTATGGTTCATAATCGTAAACAACCGTCACTTTTTATTTAAATTAAATAATTATAAGCTACCTCCGAATTTAAGGTTTTATGATCAAGTGAGATATAACTTTCGTGTAGAAAAATATGACCACCATTTTCATTTCGTTTTCCGAAATAGACTCAAAACATTGAATATAACTTCCCTTCCACTATGTCAAATTGAGGCCTGACTGCACCATTATGTTAAACGGTGACTTATTTCCCGCGGATTAAGGCCGGATTACACAAATGTCCGTCACTCTATCACGGAAGTAACCGAGTGTTATTAATTTTAACAGTTATTTAGAAGCAACAATGAGGATATAACAGTGATTTTCACAATTTGCTGTACTTAAGTAATACATACATACATAAACTCACGCTTTCTTCCCTTGGGGGTAAGCAGAAACTACAGAACGCCACTTAAGTATTTTTTTAAATAATAACAATAAATTCTACTTTGTCGTATGTGCGAAAAAAAATGATATTAAGTAAGTGTATTCTCACTTTCAAATGCGGATTTTATGCAGATCCAATGTAAGAAGGGGCGATTATAAAACAACGAGTAAACTAAGCGTACTAATTACAACATTCAAGCTAATATTGCGAATATTTCTCCGAAAATGTATTTTCGCTTTTATTAGAAACCTAGATTTTATAACATAATTATATTAAGAAACAAAATGTAAGTATTATTAAACAAAATATGATCCTTTTAAGTTCTGTTTTCGATAAAGGCCTTATTAGATCTTTAGGTACTTGACTCATGCTAAACCGTAAATCTTATTACCACAACAAGATTTAATTCTAATTTGTTCAACCTAAGGATTAAAATTAGCACTTTATTTTGAGCATCTCATCATTATTATCTTATAACTTGTTTCGCTCCCTGACGCCCCTAGCCGCCGCAGGAGACGCCCTGGGCGTCGGGAATCGCAGGCCAATTCCCGGCCACCGTTGGGGCGGGTGTTGTGGACGGTGAGCAATGGGTAGCTTGCCGATAAGGATCAGGCCCGGGGTGACGGCGCGTTGTGTTCCACGCGCGCCTCAAAGAGATGTCAGCACAACTGACGGGGTCCGCTAGGACCGATGCCTGCTAGGGTCGCGGGAAAGTCCGAAAGGGATACCGTGGTCCCTGGCAACGTACAGGCAACTGAAGAAACACGGGTGGGTTTTAGTCAATAAGTCTGTCACGCCCTCCCGCTCCGCACAGAGCGGGAGAATTTACAAATGATGATCATTGATCTTCTTAGATCATAATATAATCATTGTAACTTGATTAATAAATAATAAAATGAAAAATAATATTTATCATCAGCCTACAGCAGTATGCTGCTGGATATAGGCCTCTCCAATTGCACGCCATTCAACTCGGTTCTCGGCAACTCTCATCCAGCTGCTACCAGCTACCCAGTGAAGATCGTCGCTCCACCCAGCCTGCGGGCGTCCTACCTTACGTTTGCCGATTCGCGGTCTCCACCCAAGAATACGTCTACCCCAACGGTCGTCGTTTCTACGACTAATTTAACCTGCCCATTGCCACTTCAGCTTGCTTATTCTGCATCAGCATATACAATTGTACAATATCTATACAAGTAAAATCACGCAAATAAACAAAAAAACACTGAAACAATTCACTGCATACAATTTTAATTCGATTCCCAATAAAATATCGCATGAATAAGTACTACCTATATCGAACAAAAAATAACTGTTACGAGTATAAAATCACTATGACAATGATCACTGTTCCGTTGCCTCACCGTTCCGTGTTCAAACATTAATTAGAGGTACTGCACACATCTCTAGTTGCAGTGGCGTTAGCTCCGTTATTTTTGTATACTCGTTCCGTAGATTTTTTTATGAAGGTAGGTATTATTTTTATGAAAAAATCACCATTGATTGTTGAAAGGGCTAGTGACTCATTAATGCCACACGCTTCTCGGGTCGAGCAACGCTTGCTGCGGTCGGTTCGTGGATGGGTGAAATATTAAATTTTATTAGATATTTAATTTGTAGAAGCTTCTAAATTGCCATTTTTTTTTTTTTTTTTTTGTTTTTAAGCATTGGCTCACACTAAGAATTTCTTCTATTGGCTCACACTAAGAATTTCTTCTTGTATCGTGGGTGCGTTTAAAAACATAGAAACTCACATACACTAACACCCAGACCCGGAACAACTACTTGCAGATCATACAAATATTTGTGCGGGCGGGGATCGAACCCGCGACACGTTGCGCAGCAGTCGATCGCTCAGCCACTGCGCCAACCGTGTCGTCAAATTAAATTAAACAATAATTAATAATTATTCAATTATTGTAATACTAAATAGATATTAGACTGTAAGCTATTTGAAGAAAGAATAAAACCTACTACGTGTGACTATCGGACTGCCAAGTCATAGGTCTCGAGTTCGAACCCAAGGCACGAACCTTTGACTTTTCAGATTCATGTGCGTATTGTATACTTATCATTTCCTTCAAAAACGGTGAAGGAAAACATCGTGAGGAAACCGATATGCCTTAGAGATATTTCTCGATGGCATGTGAAGCCAAATCATTGGCCCATGGGCGGCTTTAAAACTCTGACACTAGGTAAGTCACTAACCACACGAAAAGAAGAAGACTGGTATTTATCCGCATCCGGTAAGACTGGAAACTGTCATAATTAGGACATGGCTGGGCAGATGATGCTGACTGTAGTAATAAGATATCGTATGAGGAAGAGGTTTTGTGTGGTGCCGGACGTAAAGAATAGTACCATCTCATTTCTTCCCGTGGGTGTCGTAAAAGGCGACTTCACTAGAGAATGGGCAGCAGCGTTCTCTATGCATTTTAACGCCATACTGCGATCGCCAACCCACCTGCCAAGCGTGGCGATTATGGCAAACCCCCCCATTTGGGGGAGGCCTATGTCCAGCAGTGGACGTCTTTCGATGAGGAAGTCATGGGATACCTTCCATATTAGTGAGTTTCTATGAGGGATGATCTCCCTTCTATAAGATGGCAGAGTGGTTATTCAAGAGGTTGGGCAGGAACAGCATGACGAGCATGAGATACTGGGTTCGCTTCCCAGATTGGGCAAATTGTTATTGGGTTTTTCCTTCTGGAATTTTTCAGTAGCAGCCCGGAGTCTGGATTTGTGCCCGGTTGGTTGCAATAGGATCGCCCCCTATTACATTACTTGCGGTGGGGGTACGTAGGTATAGGTACACACGGCAACACATCAAGCTATACATTTCCAGTTTATGCTGATCGCGCATTGTATAGGATTTCCATGCAACGAGAGGTCAGCTTATACTAGAAACGTATAGCTTGATGTGTAGCCGTGTGTACACCTCTGCTAAACCCTTAGGGGAAATTGGCGACATGTTATGTTATGCTAGTCAGGATCATCCTTTTTTCTGGTAGTAAGAAGGTATTGGTATCACAAATTCGTTGACTAACCATGGTGATTACAACTATGCTCATTGATTCCTTAAAACTGTATTTTGTACAAAGAACTGAGGAAGTCTAAAGTTCCTGTTTTTGATGAGTGTTCACGTTTAAAGACAACTAAATTAAAGTAAAACCAGTATAATTTATAGAGATACAAAAATAATGAATTTCAAACAACTTTAAATTTATCATCAGAAAAATTCTTATCACACGAACATAACACTCACCTAATATAAATAACTCACACACACACACACATGCATACATACACTTATCACATTCACGCTCCCACCTACACTCATCACTTACATACTTACATTCAGATTCACGTACATTTGGTCACCTTTAAGTCCTATGTTTGATTTATAATTTTACTGAAACCGGTGCATTTGTTAACCTATCTCTAAAATCCTTATTATCCGTCGAAAGAGACTGGATCCTGCGACACAGGGTATCCTAGTGCGGGATCCAGTGTCATACCTTAATATTGTAACATGAATCAATAAATCTTTTTTTTTTTTTTAACTCGGTCAACGTTGCACACGGCGAGCGAGCTTGCTAGTTTTACCCAAAGCTAGAACTATAATGACAAGAAAATGCTTACTTTTGAAGGAGCACAACTTTATAATAGAATACTCTCTAGTATAAGAAGTCTACACTCGTTCAATGCATTTAAAACCCAACTTAGTCAGTATATAATTGCGGATCGACCACTTTTGGAGAAATAAATGTATTGGGTGGGCATCTAGTTTGTAACGCACATTGTGTAATTTGTGTATGTTCTAGTATTGTTCTCAAATAGTTGATAAGTATATGTCTTTATTGAGAATAAAGTTTATTTAAACCTAAACCTACATCCTAGTTCAAAACTAAAGTTCTAAAACAAAATGCATTTTATTCGACAATACCTACATGTAAATGCAAATGCAAGTACCCCATAATCGTTATTTTCATATTTTTGGTACAAATATCTGAAGATAAAGTAAATTCAAGCTGTTGTGAACTGGGTCATTATGTTAGAAGTACATTGTCGTGCAGTGTACGGTTCCCCGCGAATACAGTGGTAGGTAGTTTAACTTTTGGTTATTATTGTTGAATTGTTTTTGGGAAGAGAAAAGGGGCTATACTGCGTTCGCGATTTATGTTCCAAAAATGTAAACAAATATCTTTTTTTGGAAAAACCACTTTTAACATAGACGCATAAAGTTCAGTTTCCGCTAAAATAACAATATAACGGCAATTGGAAAAAAGGATTTTATTATACTTTATAATTATACAGTTTCCAAAAATATTATAACCCTATAATACCAGCCTAAATTATCCCACTGCAGGTTAAAGGCCTCTTCTCATACAGAGAAGGCACGAGCATTGATCACCACGCTTGCTCAAGACGGTCCGGTGATTTCAGACCTGTATTAACTAGTAGCTTCTGCTCGTGACTTCGTCCGATCCTTTAACCTTCCTCAAAAATTGGGCTATCCAATACAAAAACAATTTTTCAAATCCGACTGCTAGTTCTGGAGATTACCCCTACATACAAACTTACAAACAAACAAATTTTACCTCTTTATTATATTAATATCAGACTTAGTATTAATATAAGTATATTACTACTAGTATATGAAAAAACAATTTTTCAATTCCGACTGGTAGTCGTACATACAAACTTATAAACAAATTTGACATCTTTATAATATTAGTAGATTATAGATAACTTCATGCTCACTATGTTTTCCTTCTCCGATGTCAGTAATGTGTCCAAGATTAACTCAGGGAGTAAATATGAATTAAATTAGTCACAATGGTACTGAATCGGATTTGAACCCACTCGCTTGTGCATGAGAGGCGAGGCCTTAACCACTGGGCCATCACGGCATCATAACCTTAGTAGCAAGTATATATTACTCTGATCAGATATCAAATACACGAAATTTTCGATATAATATAATGGAATATTCTGTGATATATGTCTTATATTATATCACATTCTATTTCATTCAAATGATTTCACATATTTAGTGACTAGACATGTGTCATAAAAGTGTATGTAGGTATGTGGGTAGTATGATATTTTTGAAGGAATATAGGATATATTACGTAGTTAGAAATTATTGTTACCTGAATTTATATTATGTCGTGTCCTATTATCTTATCTTTATCGTGACTGTCGTACGTATCTGTTATCGCTGTTTCTAGAACAATATTAAGCTTTCTTTTCAGCTCAGTATTAGAATTCATTATTTTCTTATTCCTTTCATTATTCCATCATCCAACCACACTTTCATCTATTTTTACGGTAACCTACCTACGTAAAAATGTAAAACATATTTTCCGTCAAATAAAAAATGTATACCTGCTAACTTTAAAACAAAGCTGCGGGACTTTATCTCAGCAGTAATGAATTTTTAAATCTGACTTGTTCAAGAATGTTGTAAGATTAGAGTAAAAATGAATACTGGCGCCCAAGCAGGGACTCTCACCTTATGTAATAAAAACGTATTTCTCCTAAATCATAACCTTCGGGAGATGTAATAGTTTAAGTTTTGTCGAGATTAAAATGTTAATCGGGTCGAATTTTACATCAGGTGAGGGGAGATTTTTTAGTGGCGCCCAGCATGGGACTTTTTTAAATCGTAACAATTTTTTTTTACGACAATTTTAACTGTAATACAACACACTCGTAATGTATCACTATAGACAAAGACCTAGTTACATTTTTAAACAGCTAAGATGAATATAAGAATAATAATATGCTTTACTGTACACCAAAATTTAATAAAGCTCATTAAGTTATAACATCACGTCTTATTACGTGAATAATGAAGCAAAGTCGTACATTGTTGGGCTTAGTAAAATACAAGCCTAGCTATTAGTACTAACCACGTATAACTCATTATTTATTTACAACAGTTCAGGCATAAAATAAAAACATGCGGTTTTTATATTTTCAGCTTCAACGCTAAGAAACCCTACTTTTTATCAGATATTCCTTACAATTGAGGTTTAAAGTTTAAAGTTAAACAGTACCTTAACATAAAAGTCAAACGTTTGACGCCACAACTTACGAAGATGAATAAGTATGAATTTTAAATTTAAATTGGATAAGATATGCAAAATTTTGATTTAAACTAAGCTAGTTGAGGCTGCCTCACACAATGCAGTGAGATTTGTAATTAAAATAGTTTTAAGTTGAGCTTTCGACCTTCCTTTGTGGCATGAACGCTTGTTAATGTTTACGGAAAGAATGTAGTTATAGTGATGGTATGAAACAGACTTCAGTCCTTACTCTTTTTATGCAAGTTTACACACTTGCGTACAAAAAGTTCGTGCGGAGTAAGTAAATAATGACATGATGTGTAAAATACAATGTTTTACTTTTTGAGGTTCTTTAATAGCCCTTATTGAATAACAATTCCTGCACCCTGATTCCTGTTGGTGCGGCGGTGGCTGAGCTGTCAGTTGACTTAACGCGAGTGCCTAGTCAGCCTAGTCGTAATTCATTGTTGGTACAAACCCATGTTACATTAGTTTTTTGACAGTAAACTTGTAATTTACTTGAATAAACCTAATAAATTTTCTCCTATGTGGCTGCGTGAGCGAGTCTAATAGCACTAGACTGGATATCTACAGTTCTTAACTCGTTTTTAGCTAGCATGTAGCTAAATTATTTCAGTTTGAGTGGTTTCAGACTGAAACAATTAAGCTATAGGCAATAAACAAAAAGAAAGAAATAATAAGCAATTTCTGTATAAATCAAAACATCCCAACGTCTTTACACTTGATGTCTCTGCACTCAATTAAAACACTTCCCTTGCACATCAACAGATGGCGTTATTATAAACTATTAAAGTAAACCTTTAGCACGCGTGAGTTGGGACGCAAACTACAGTGAAACTGGAACGACGGGCTTCGCCCAGTCCCAGCGAGAGTTTGACTGTGAATTTTATAATTTCACTTTGAAATTTGTTGAAATGTATCTTTCAAGTTACCGCCGAGATATCGTGTAAGATGTCTTGGATGAATAACTGGAGATGGAAACGTTTTTCGCGGAGTTTTGGCATCCATTTAAACGGGGAATTTTGTTATGGTTGGTTTTTGTTTTCATCTTCTGAAAATGTTAAAATGAGCCGTGAACTATGCTTGATTTATTATCTGGAGTAATTATTTATACTATGCTCTCTATCTTTCATGCGCTTGCAGCAAAGGCTGCGAAAGATAGAGAGCTATACACACGCTGCAAGCAAAGGCTTGCAGCGTGTGTAGAACCAGATTATGAATATAGAGTTGATGTCGTTATTTCGAGTTATCTCTCATACAGTATTATCAGTTTAGTGACTAAATGTGAAATAATAATTGTCGCTACTGTTGTTATGCACAGCAAAATCCATCCATCCACAGTCGAATAAAAATTTGTTAGCAATGAAACAATACAATTAAAAAAAATACAAAAAATAAATGGTTTCAATCAAAAACCAACGAATCAATCTTCAGTTGTACAAAAATAATACTGGTTTGTTACATAATTGTTTAATTTTGAGTACTTTCGACGACAGAGTCATTGGATTTTATTACGGGATTGGTTTTTTTTTTTTCGTTGTCACGCCGGCCCCACTCGCCACTTGTGTATGTCCCGCGTCTAAAGCCTATGGCATTAAGTCCGCCTCTGTACATTTGTGTGCTTGAAGTATTAAATAATAATAACAAAACAAATAAAGTCACCAAGCAACGTTCAAGTAATCACCAATGTGTTGGCAACCGAAGGAAAAATACCTAAGAATTAACTATATTGTTTGTTATTTCAAAATAAAATAGCAGATTTTGCAGCACGAATATGGTGTAACTACCCCTGTCAAAAATCTATAGAAATATATAAACTATGTCTAAAATAGAACAAAATAGGGAACTTTTCATATCCAAAAGCGGGCAGCACCACAGCCACAGCCCGTAAATTTCATAAAAACAATTTCGCACTCGCATATACAAAATATAAAACATTAATCAATTTTATTCGCGAGCGTATCTACCGAAGCAGCAGTAATTATATGTTGTGCTCCGATGATGTTGTGTTATTACCTGTTGAAATAATTATAATGTCACTGTGTTTGTTATTTATTATAGATGTGTTAAATAATGGCTACGGTCCAGTTAAAACGGTTTTAATACATAACAAGGTTTTTCTTTTAACATGGTTTAAACATCGAGCCATCAGGCAGCTTTTGTAAAGGTGCGTCCAAACATAAAGCGGCATTCGGGCGCCGCAGCCTCGCGCGGCCTGCCTGCCGCGCTGCGAATGCTTCCGTCACGCAAACATTCGTCGGTTAAGTCCTAACTAGAGCGCAGCAGAAATGTGTCCTGAAAACGCCACGTGTTGCTGCCGCGCTGCTGCCGTTCAATGTTTGGACACACAGAAGTAACCTAACTGTGATCGAAATGCAGTTCTTTATACAAACAAAACTGACAACTTAGTCCAGTACTAAGTTGTCAGTTATACAAAAAATGACCTGAAAGGTTAAGTATAAGCATAATGTTCCCACTGCTGGGATTGGGACACAGGCCTCCTCTCGGTGCGAATGAGTCAAAGTCAAAGTCAAACAATTTATTTTAATTAGGCACATTAAAGGCACTTATGAACGTGAGAGGGCCGTAATACACCACGCGGGCCCAGTGTGGGTTGGTAGTTGTCACATGTCTTCGAATTTTCGGTTCTAGGACATGCCGGTTTCCTCGCGACTTCTTTCTTCATCCTTCTGAGAGCAGTGAAGATGAAATAATTTATACAAAGTAAAGCGCCTGTCTGGGTTCGAACTCACGACCTACAACTCGACAACAACTCGTTGGTAAGTCGGGGCCATTACTACTGGGTTACAGTTACCATTGCTAACATTGGGCCACCTCTGTACTGTTAACTCCTCGAGCGGTTATTACCAGGCACCTTGTGAAGATGATTATCATTATAGTTTAGCTGATTACAAACGATATTTTTTCGTCTTCCCATTTTTTTTCTATTGCCGTAAGTACTACATCCACTACGTTCCTTTTTCTGCATTGCGGTCTTCGCTCACGAACATTTATGCCCCAACAGCCATCAGCTGTCTAGTTAAATACTGGATTGCAGCCATACCTGAAGATAATCCCTGTAAAAAAAAAGGTTAATACCTACGTATACAATCTCATGTCAACCGCAATCATAGTCGAAAACCTCATACATTTTTTGACAGATAGAGACTGAGATTTAAAGCGCAAACGTTCTTGAATACGTACTTTACTAAAGGAACTTTCCGCTCTGGTTAAGTTGCCCTATTTGGACTAAAAGCCTACTTTAACATAATTCAGAGAAAAGGCGTTGGTGACAGCCAAAAAATCCAAAATAACCTAAAAAGCCCTTAGTATACTCGTACAACAAAAACACCGGTAAACAATAATGAATTTTTCATACCACATTACACTGAGATTCTTTCCCTTTTAACGAAAGTGGCCTTTATAAAAAAACTTGAACATTTTCGCGTAAAAACTCTTTGGTAAAACATTTTGAAACAACTTGACCTTGGCTAAGGAATTCTTTTGAAAGTGAAGTTACACCTAGTTGGATGTTCAAAGGAGTTTATCTATTTGTAAACTTATTACAATGTTTTTAATAACAATTTTAGTTCACAGACGGTCTTGTGAAAACATCTTTTGATGACTTAAAAAGTCGGTTCTGGTTGTCATTCGTTACGGATAGTCAGAAGCCTGAAAGTCTGACAACCAGTCTAATCGTGTTACCCAGTAACTGGGTTGTGGATAACAGATACGCAGTCGCTCCTTGTAAAATACTGGTATTCAACTGTATCCTTGTATCCTTTTAGACTGAAAGCTGATGATCGCAACATATTTAAAAGAAAGTTCAGCAGATGATTTGGGTGCATTAACCGAGCCTTAAGTACTGTTTAGCCTCTACATTTGGCGTTGTCATTTTGTCTATCTGCAAATTAATCGGGAGAATTACAGCAGTAATAGCTTAGTGGTCTGACCGTCGAACTGATGACCTCTTACTTTACGGATTCATGTGAAACCGGCATGCCTGAGAGATATTTCTCGACGGCATTTGAAACCAAGTTAGAGGCCCATGGGCGGTTTAAAAACTCTGGCACTAGGCTAGTCACTAACCACACAAATACACACAGAATCGGGAGATTAACGTACTACTCGCTATACCAATTTCTACTACGTTCTACATTGCTGTATTGTATTTAATAGGAATGGCAACTGACCAAATTATAGGAAAATTACCCTTTAACTGAGTCATGAGAAATCCCCTAGCTAGATGTTGCAAGTGTAAATAAGTAGTCATAACTTTCGGTCGAGGGACTATTGTTTTACATCAAAACTTAACAAAACTACTACCGAATAAACTAATTCCAAAGTAGATAACAGCTCACGCAGACAGACGCGATTCTGGTAGAACAATTTCCATGAAGAATTCATATAGAAAATTGTTCTACTAGAGTCGCGTCGTGCTTATCTGCGAGAGCGTTAATGACACATCATTCCATTATAATTAATTTCTTATGATGTCATGTAGCCTATAACCTTCCTCAAGAACTACGCTATCCAATGCAAAAATATTTTTTCAAATCTGACTGGTAGTTTCGGAGATTAACCCCTACATACAAACAAACACACAAACAAACAAAAGGGTCATAGGTCTCGAGCTCGAACCTAAGGCACGCACCTCTGACTTTTCGGATTCATGTGCGTATTGTATAATTATCACTTGCATCAAAAACGGTGAAGGAAAACATCGTGTGGAAATCGGCATGCCTGAGAGATATATCTTGAAGGCATGTTAAGCCAAGTCAGAGGCTTTAAAACTCTGACACCAGGTTAGTCACTAACCAGACGAAAAGAAGAAGATAGATAATGATGTAGTCAGCACCATGTAGCCAACGATCAGCTCAGTAGTTAAGACTGTATGAGTTAACAAACTATTTAACACCTCACGTTAAGATTTGTCAAGCCACCTTTCCTTTCATATTGCCATATTCGATTAACCAGAGTAAATTCTTCTAATCACACATAAAACACATTAACTTTACCATTAATTCTAAGTTAACAGTTCTACATTAAGAATAGTCAAATCGAATTGTGGCGTCCGTTGGGCCACAAAGTAGACTGAATTATGCCGCCATTTTGAGCCAAAGAAGCGACAAGCCGGATAAAGCCAGTCGTAACCGGCTCTAGAATCGACCGGAATCGTAGCTCAGGAGCGTGGAACGGTCGGAGCACCGATTTTGGGTAATTTATTTTTAAATCAACGTGTTTTTTTATTTATCTTGATAGATATATATTTAGTGCACACCAAAAAATTAGCACAACACTCAAAAGCATAATTAAATGATAAGTACATGAATATAAAGAAAAAAAAAGTCCAAATATGCAAAAAACATATTTAAAAAAGAAAATGACTATGACATACTTAAATTCATGACACACGGACGCCGTTCAGACGAGATAAATACGCCAATATATAGGTGTTATGAAGAACTAATTACCTTGTTATAAACGGTCGTTTTTTCTGCGTCCCCATTTCACCAAATTATGCTTTCTCGCAGCATGGAACTTTGTGTGACTATTCAGTCTATCATGGTTTGTTACGACACGTACGGCCGATTTTCCGTCTTAACGTTTATGTCCCTCGATTTACAGAGCGTTTCTAGGAAAGACACGAAATTAAACGGAAACATTGCATTTAATGCTTATAGCTATTGTAAGCTTGTATCCCTATAATTACTAGGCTAAGGCGTTCTCCGTTTTATTTCAAGTCTGAATATATAACTTTATGTGCCAGCGCAAACTGTGCGTCTTGTCGCTGCAACAAGACGCAGAGTTGTCGTCTGTGTCGTTTGAGCAGAACAGAGCTGTTTTGCGTCTGCGACTAGACGTTACGACAGATGCCGTGCAGGAAGCAATAATTTTGTTTGAGTAGTTGACGCGCTTTGAAGACATCGAACGTATCCATGTTGAGAATCGCAATACAAAATTATAGACTTTTACCTTCCTCAGCACTCACAGCAATACTGACGCTGACTTAACGCATGTGACTGTCGTCGGGTATGTGCGTGCATCGTGCTTCTAGGCGCTGCGACAAATAGTGAGAACGGCTTAGCCTATCGTTGCGACTCTGCAACTCAATGCCATGTGCTTTTAATAAAATATAATATGAAAATTGTCGGCCTAAGCCTGTAGTTGCACCTAGACGCCGAGTTGCTGCGGTCGCATGTTATATAGTATGCGCCATGTTTTAGTCCGACAGTGACCGACAGTCCGTTGCAGTCCGACAGTGACCGCGCTTTAGCTGTTGTCGAGGCTGACAACAGCTAAAGCGCGGTCACTGTCGGACTGCATAGAAATGAAAGAGAAGCGAAATGACACAATGCAGGTAATTTATTGCAAAATATGAAGCAATTATCTATTTACAAGAAATCTATTGATTGGGCAAAAAAAAAACACTATTACGTTAAATTGTTGCTTGTAGAATAATCTGACAAAAAATCAGAATGTTTCCATTTGTATGTTAATATGGTTTTTAATCATTAAAATATTTTTTTTTTCTATCGTATCAAATTATTTGTATTATATTTTCAACACACTATCTAACTAGTACATATCCTGAAGAATATCATATATTTTTCTAATTTTGTTTACCGCAGTGGATGAGTAGATCATATACTTGTAGGCATTATAAAATTTGCGTTTAGCTCCTGTAGTCCCCTTGAAATATGAACTAAATAATGGGATCTCTTTGTCAGCTACCGACAGTTATAATAAGGAAATTAGTTCTTAGAAATCCTCTTGAGTTTCTAAACGTTTGTAAGTAAGAGTTAACGTTTCTAGAAAAATAACTTATTCTATTTAGTTCACAAAGTTTTTCTTTGTACATAATATAAACAAAATTAGCACAGCTGGGCACAAAATATACAGAATTCAGCCTTGTACTGAGAAATTCCTAATAGAAAAATCTATTAACTCTTTTTCCCGACATGAGGATTGAATCCAGGATGCCTTGAGTAGTCAAGCTTGAAACCACTAGCTAGACCGATAAGGTCATCAATGTCCCTATTACATGGTTCTGTGGAACTACTTCAATGAATTAACCACTTATTTAGATTTATAACGCATCAAATATATTTTTTTTCTTTTTTTTTCTTATGATATGAACTGTCTCTATTTGCTAACTCCTAAATTGTTTTTCTGCTTTCAAAATTCTTTCGTTATAACGTTTAAGTATCTCATAATATATACATTTGTTTAATTTTACAATACATTTTATAAAACAAAGTCACTTTTCGCGTTTGTCTGTAGGTATGTCCGCGTTGTTCGGGCCGCTAGTTATCTTATAAAAGGTAAAACCAAGGAGGTTAAGATCTGTACAGTACTTAAACATAAGCAATGAAATGTGGAGTAAACTATACACAGCTGCCTAACCCTTCAGGGATTACAATCGTGACGTTATGTTAATTTAACTGATAACGCCTTATTCTCGCTTTGTACCAAAAACACTTAAAAATCCACAGAACTTTGTAAAAGTCCCAAAAGAAACGATAAAAAATTGTTTTTTTTTAAATTGTTTATTACCAATTTTTGTTTCGCAGTATTGTAGCCCTTTCAGGAACGCATCTTTTGATACTATTTTCATTTCTTTATCTTAATAATTGTGGACACTAGAAAAGAAAAAGAAGAACGGGTGGGTTACTGAGCGATGGAAAAAGAAATTTTCAATGCAACAAAATCAACCAATTATAATATTCACACATGTCAAACCGATTCAGACTCCCGGCCTGCCGTTTTAAAGCGACCGCGGCACATAAATCAGGAACACTTTTCTACCCCCGACCACCCTTATATATTTGCAATTGGCCTGCGATAAATTTGAACCAAATTAACACTCCGAGCTATATTCGATGAGATTTAATACGATTTTTATGTAGGTACATACCTTCTAGTTCCAGCCACTAAGAAATTAAAATTAACGGCTTTTTTCATTAGTATGGCGGATTAAGGGGATTTTCTTTTTTTGAATAAGTTCGTTGGTGCCTCTTCTATTTTGCGTGTGTGGGTTTTGAAGTAGTAGAAACGTCAGAAAATAATTTGAGTGAGCAGCATGAGGAGCTGGCTAAGTAATAACAGCCGCACGGGTCGATCCATCAGGGTAAGCTACGCTTGCCGGGGTTGGTCCGTGGATGGGTGACCATCTTTACATACCGAGACTCCTCCGTGCCTCGGAAAGTACGTTAAGTCGTTGGTCCCGGCTGTCATTCGTGGATCTTTGACAGTCGTTACGGGTCGTCAGAGGCCCGAAAGCCAAATATAGTCAATACCAAGGGGTATTGTGTTACCCAGTAACTGGGTTGTGGAGGTCAGATAGGCAGTCGCTCCATGTGAAATAGTGGTACTCAGCTGCATCCGGTTAGACAGGAGGCTGACCCGAACATAGTTGGGAAAAGGCTAGGCAGATTGATTGAAATTGAGTGAGCAGAAATGTCATTAATAGAGACTTTCGGATTTCATGCAACTTAAAATGCTCGAAATATGCTACAAAATGTTCAAAAGTATCAATTTATAGAACATGAAATTTAAGACAGACTACTTTTTTTTTGCAAAATCCTCGGCATAAGTAGGTACACTAAAGTAAAACTTTAATAATCATAATTATCTACCAACTTCATTTTTTAAGAGACGTTTCATAATTTTTGTTCTTGAAAATGTTAATAATCAAGTACTAAAATACACACATACGAGTATAGACACATTCTGCTTAGTAGTAAGATGTTCACAAATAAAGTTTGATTTGATTTGAAGATTTTCGACGGCCCCGTTGGTTCGTGGTCGCAAGCGCGACTGCTGGACGTACAGTGGGTTCGATTTTACATTGGTCCCCTTGGCCGAAATTCGGCCTGGAGGACTATTATAATTAGTAAGATTTTGCCTTCTAAACATATTTTTGTTATTTCGAATTTTAGAATACCTACGTATTGCATTACTTAAACTTATTGTGTGTTTAGTTCAGTCGATTTTAGGTAAAATATGCAATAACCTGAATAAGTCGGCCAAGTGCGAGTTGAACTCGCACACGAAGGGTTTTGAACCTTATTAAACTCGAGCAAAAACGCCGAAATAAACAGTTTTCTTGTATTTTAATAATTAAAGGGGGTACTAACTTTATTTAAATGTTGTTATTGTTATAACGGCGATAGAAATACACAATCTGTGAAAATTCCAACTGTCTACCTATTAAAGTTCATGAGATACAGCCCGCTGACAGACAGACGGACTGACGGACAGCGGAGGGTTAGTAATAGGGTTCCATTTGCCACCTTTCAGGTACGGAACCCTAAAAATAGCCAAAATATTATGCGAATGCTTATGCACATATGCATTTACAAAAAAATCCGATCTCTAGTCATTACTATTACAAGCAATTAAGAACTTGGAGAAGTAATTCTCTGCTTATCGATGGAAGTAGAGCAACGACGAAGAGCAGCGTCTTTCACTAATATAATGACATAACCACACAACAGTGACGAATCCAACTGTCAACAGGACAATCATTTAGGGAAATTTTGCCTTTGTACGTTCCATTTTCGGCAGATGTTAATGAGCTGATATGAAAAAACCAAAACGTAAAGTGTCTTGACGAGACGCTTGCAGATACATTACTATAATACTCGTATAATTCCATAATAATGTAGGAGTTCTGCTGAAAATAAGCAATTTTTTATGAAACAATCACAATCCGAAGGGTTTTGAAAGAAATTCCCAATCCATTGCTTCGTATGTTTGAAAAATTCGTCTGCCCGACAACGTCACTAACGCAATGAACGTTGTTGAACTGTCATAATGAGACAATCTATCTATATAAATAAAAATCAATTGGTGTTCGTTTATGTCGCTAAAACTCGAGAACAGCTAGGCCGATTAAGCTGATTTTGGTTTTGAAATGTTTGTCATAGTCCAGGGAAGTAGGTAGGGTAGGTAGGGTAGGTAGGGTAGGTAGGGTAGGTAGGGTAGGTAGGGTAGGTAGGGTAGGTAGGGTAGGTAGGGTAGGTAGGGTAGGTAGGGTAGGTAGGGTAGGTAGGGTAGGTAGGGTAGGTAGGGTAGGTAGGGTAGGTAGGGTAGGTAGGGTAGGTAGGGTAGGTAGGGTAGGTAGGGTAGGTAGGGTAGGTAGGGTAGGTAGGGTAGGTAGGGTAGGTAGGGTAGGTAGGGTAGGTAGGGTAGGTAGGGTAGGTAGGGTAGGTAGGGTAGGTAGGGTAGGTAGGGTAGGTAGGGTAGGTAGGGTAGGTAGGGTAGGTAGGGTAGGTAGGGTAGGTAGGGTAGGTAGGGTAGGTAGGGTAGGTAGGGTAGGTAGGGTAGGTAGGGTAGGTAGGGTAGGTAGGGTAGGTAGGGTAGGTAGGGTAGGTAGGGTAGGTAGGGTAGGTAGGGTAGGTAGGGTAGGTAGGGTAGGTAGGGTAGGTAGGGTAGGTAGGGTAGGTAGGGTAGGTAGGGTAGGTAGGGTAGGTAGGGTAGGTAGGGTAGGTAGGGTAGGTAGGGTAGGTAGGGTAGGTAGGGTAGGTAGGGTAGGTAGGGTAGGTAGGGTAGGTAGGGTAGGTAGGGTAGGTAGGGTAGGTAGGGTAGGTAGGGTAGGTAGGGTAGGTAGGGTAGGTAGGGTAGGTAGGGTAGGTAGGGTAGGTAGGGTAGGTAGGGTAGGTAGGGTAGGTAGGGTAGGTAGGGTAGGTAGGGTAGGTAGGGTAGGTAGGGTAGGTAGGGTAGGTAGGGTAGGTAGGGTAGGTAGGGTAGGTAGGGTAGGTAGGGTAGGTAGGGTAGGTAGGGTAGGTAGGGTAGGTAGGGTAGGTAGGGTAGGTAGGGTAGGTAGGGTAGGTAGGGTAGGTAGGGTAGGTAGGGTAGGTAGGGTAGGTAGGGTAGGTAGGGTAGGTAGGGTAAATATTAAATCTTATATTTATGTCTTTGTAAAGTTAAGAGCTGGTATGGTTGAAGTGGCGACTAACCAACGCTAACCTGCAGCGCTTAGTCTTGCAAAGTCTGTAGACACACCGCTTCTTTGTTATGGGCTGTCTGTGTTTCTTAAAAGCTGACGAACAGCTGTCTCACTGTGAGGACCTCACAAAATGAGTACAGTTCAGAAACTTTTTCTTGTATTGTAAGTGTGATAAGCAATTACCCCGCAGCAACTCTTTTAGTTAGTACCAAATTCATTGCAGTCTTAGTTTATAACAAAATTATTGCTGTCTTTACATTCTGCTAATTAAAATACCTTTTTTATTCCCAAAACAAATAAACAACCTCGTCAAAGTTCGTTTCCAAGTATAACCCTTCAATGTCCATGTTTGAACAGGGTAGCACCCTGGTAGTAATACATGGCAGGGTAATTCACACACTCATAATAAATTCTGCACACGTCTGCTCCGGGGTCACTTAGATGGCATCTGCCACCACAGAGTAGTGCAGAAGGTCAACTCTATACAACGAGCGGAAATGTACACGTTGGTAACATGTTGGTTAGATATAAATAATTTGTAGAATACATGACTTAATAATTTTACTGTCTGGTGGTTTTGACTAATTTTTTTGTGGCCTCCACAAATGTCCTGCATATTTGGTAGCGACGATTGACGGGTCGTTGAGCTCCCTAAAATAGGGTTGAGCTACACGATGACTTATACATGCATGCCGTCTGTTGGTATAGGTCAACTCAAAGCTGCAATGGCACTTTCTTCAAAAGACCCTTCCACATGGCCCTGCATTGTTAGACTCACATATTATCTTAATAATATAATGTTTGTTCGACGAAAGAATAGACAAAATGACAGATAAACAATCACAATCTGTGATGTTGTCTATTCTTCCGTCGACAAAAACCATAGAAAACCCGTTTCTATGGTTGTCAGGCTATGCGTGCAGGGATCAGTCAGCTAGGAAATGCCGGTGCCATCTAGTTTTTTAATGTTTACCAAATACGTGTAAAAGTCTCTACAAGTTACAGAAATAAACATAATTTCATTTCACACATAGACACGCTTCACGTACAGAAAATGCAGGTGCACTCGCGACCGGCGTTTGTTTGAGATCGCCGTACGTACCGTCTATGTGTGCGGCGCCTATTTTCGCTGGTTTTATGGAGCTGACCTTCTGTAATATTCTGTGCTGTTACTTGGAGTATGCTCTGCTGTATGGTTGTTTAGTTTTAGAGTAATTTTGACCTAGATTCTTTAAGGAATCATAGTTCCTTTGCAGGTTAAACTGGAAAGATATAGAAAAACTTAAACACATTAGAAAGAAATGTAATGATTTTGTGATATGAAAATATTTTTCTAAGATTCTGCTTTCAAAATGTTGAGAACTGTTTAGTCAAAAGTATTTGACCAATTCTTTATGGTGAGTTTAGACTAGAGCATCTGTAACAGAACATCGAGCATTCGCCGTTTTTAAATTTTATCGAACCGCACTTCGAACATGACGCTCGATGTTTTGTTACAACCTGATTTTAAAAACCAACGAGCGTATTGCTGTAACATTTTATCGAGCAAAGATACGAGTGCGGGCGACGCGGAGTGAGGTGCGCTGGTCGATGGAAGGTGTACAAAGAATGCAAGGTAGAAATAAATTTTTCAGGTAAATGTTCACACGCCGTGGCACTACATATGTCGAACACGGCGTCGAGCATCCGCAGGAACGTAACATTACATGGAAATGGTTTTTTAAATTGAGTTTTTGCTTATATTGTACCATTCATTAGAACGTTACATTGCATGGAAATGCTCGACAAAATGCTCTAGTCACTAGAGTATACACTAGAGTCTAGTGTAAAAAAAAAACTCTTTAAAAGATTGCTCTAATCCCACTATTTTAGTTAATCGTGGTTAGTTGTGAAAACAACCTCGATTTTATTCAATAAACTCTTTAAAAGACGGTCACCCAAATTATCTCAAACCTTTAACAAAATAAAATAATAAGAACAGGTGACATTACCTTAAATAAAAATGTATACTTTTAATAGACGTGGGTAGCATAATAATTGTAGCTATACATTTTATCAGGGCCGAGTCCGGTAAAGAACGATCAAACGTACGTCAGTAAACTGCGAAAAAAGCCCTTAAGGCAATGTCAATGTCAAATTATAACCTGAAAGTGCTGTTGACTGTATGTGCGTAAAATTAAAGTAAACAGAGAAATAAGTGGGCGGTTACAATGGGTGCACTTTACGGAGGTTTGAGCGTGGCCCCTGTACAATTACATTGCAGGGGGCGTTTGAGGTCCATGTGAATCATTCAAGTGAGAAACAGCCGTAAGCACCCGTGGTAATCGGCGTGAGATTGAAGTGAGCAGTGACAATTATTCCACCTCATGATGACTAGGATTTGTCATTATTGATAGCTCACGTCAAGTTCACTTCACCTAAGTTTTTACGATGATTTTTACTGTATAGATGGGAAGAAGGCCAACACAATTCTCGTACTAAAAAGATCAAAACCTATCTCATCTCAGCGACAAACAATTTAAAAAAAACTTAACAAAAATATTGAGATTTCTGACAGATTTAGACTGAGATTAGAATGCAAACGTTTTTAAATAAATAAATTGGGAATTCCTCTTCAAGTTTCATTAAGGGTCAGTCGCTCATTCTTCCATACAAACGTAGTATGGTGATTACTTGTCCGTTTGACGGTGTACGTTCAAAACTAAAAATTATACTAATTTGTGTTGTTATTATCTAGCCCTGTATGGAAGAAGACTTAGAAAAAAAAAATTTTTGGAAGTTATGAGCGTCGAAACTTTCATAATTCAACACCAATATTTAACTCGTCTTTGTGCGTAAATGAATAACTTATGTAGTAAAAAATGCCAAAATAGAAATAGTACAGGGAAAGATAGTTTATTCAAAAGTTCAAACAATTTTATTTTGAGTAATACATCCAATGGTTTTTCCATATTATCTACGTATATATGCCGAAAGGTCTGTTCATGAAATTTTACGCGCTCGTTTTCGTTCTAAATCATCATAATTTTACAAAAAAATAAAGAAAAAAAACTAGATAAATAAAAAAAACTAAATAAATAATTAATACTCAATACTCAATTATTTATTGTAAAATACCAATATGGACCCTGTCGGGCACAGCAAAATTAGGAGAGAGCAAGAGGGCTAAGTATCAATTTAAGCAATTCAATATTATAATAAATTATTAGATGTGTTTAATTGGGTGTATAATTATGTATATATTATATTATGTATATATTATACGTATACACATACATTTATTATACATATTGTATGTATGTATGTATTTATTATGTATATTTATTAGGTTTGTGCATAAATGTATAGTATATTAGTAATTTTTATTTTATGTAATAGTGTAGGTAATTATTATGAAATTCTTAGAAATAATTAGCATGCATATTAGTCACGCCCACCAACGAGTTAGAGCCGTGCGTCGACTAGTGCATCCTTAGAATAGGTCATTGTGGAAAAATTACAATCTAGTATAGTCAAAAAAGCTCAAACAGAATGTCTCGAATTCAACATATGTTGAGCTTTGTATATTTACCCGACAATTTTCCAAACGTTTCTATCAAAACCAAAATTGGTATCCATAAAAACGAAACCTAGGTACCAAAAACCGTATGCAAAGTGACTTGCCATCAGCAATATAGTGTGAATAGGCACTAAAACAGGCAAAATATATAAGGTTTTAGACGGCCAGTGCTAAACAGGGACCTTTTTAGACTTTTGCGACGAAATATGACCTTGAAGGAATAGAGACACAAACGTACGAGTAGGTATAGATTTCCAGCAAATGTATGCGCTTCGGCAATCATCGTCTATCTTCGAAAATACGAACGCTCTATGATATCTCATGTACACTGTCGCCCATGGGCATGTGCCCGACCGTATTTTTCTGAATATTCATGACAAATTATCGAAAATTAACTTAAAAAGGGGAGGTCTATCTTAATTTTTAATTTTTTTTAATGTCTTCACCTCCTTTTTTTACATAGTCGACAAATAAAAAAAAAAAAGATGATCCGATCTAATAATTCCTAAGATTTTAGAAATAATAAACAGAATCCAAATCGAGGCAATAACATAGGAGATATGGCAAACACAACAAAAAAATAAAAAAAATTGTATGACATGAAATATATTAAAGATAGATCTCTCTTTTAAAGTTAATTTTCGAGAATTTTTCATGAATATTCAGAAAAATATGGGCGTGCACATACCCATGGGCGACATTGTATAGCTGTTACAACCATAGAAGTACTTGCCTATATTGTATTACCGTGTTTATAAAATTTGAGATTAACAATTCAATGCAATTCCAAAAACTCTTCAGAGAGAAAGCTTCATACATACGTGTAATGAAAGTGCACTACGACAAAGTGAGGCAGTACAAAACTAAGCTTCTTTGGTTACTCTATGGCGCAACGTTCGTACTGATACGGAAACACGAATATTACCGAAGCGCATACCTTCTCTAGTTTACCTGTATGACCTTGAAGAAATCCAGAAACAAACGAATGAGTAGGTTCTTTAGGTTCAAAGACAATAATCTGTAATGGAAAAGGTTTTAGTCGTTTTCGAAAAAGGAAATCTTAGTTTACACGTTGTTATTCTTCATCCTACAATGGATAAATTGTTTTAAATATGCTATTATAGTTAGAAAAACAAGAAAATAAATGCGATTTGAACCTGGTAAAAAAAAGATGGAATAAATGGACAGAATACTGATATAATGGATGAAACAAATGCAGGAAAGCTGAGGTGATACATTAATTGAAGGGCAGGGCAGGTGAAGAACGAAGGCTCAAGTACATGACCTTGTTATTCTTCTTCCTCTGTCATATATTAATTGCCTGCCTCATTGATCTGGTAGATGCAAGCGCTACTGCTGAGCATGAGGTCCTGGGTTCAAACTCCGGGTCGGGCAAAGTGTTATTGGGTTTTTCCATCTGGAATTTTTCAGTAGCAGCCCGGAGTCTGGATTTGTGTCCAATTAATGATAATAGGCTCGCCCCCTATTATATGGGATTTATTCATAACTGACGAAATGTGGATGTACTATAGGCACATCTCTACCTAACTTATTAGGGATTACATGCGTTATGATATGTTAATATTAGGTAACTACAAGTTAACTAAGTTGGTCTTCTTCTTCTTTTCGTGTGGTTAGTAACTAACTTGGTTTCAGAGTTTTAAAGCCGTCCATGGGCCTCTGACTTGGCTTCCTACGCCGTCGAGAAATATCTCTCAAGAATGCCGGTTTCCTCACGATGTTTTCCTTCACTCCGAAAAGTCGGAGGTGCGTGCCTTGGGTTCGAACTCGAGACTTATGACTTGGCAGTTCGACGGTCATACCACTAGGCTATTACTGCTAACTAGGTTGGTAACGAGCTGACTGCTCAGGGTGCTCTGTCTATATTAAACATGTCGTTCCAAAACAATATACATTTTGAATAAGTTTAATGGCCATTTTCACCTTCACTAAGTGACACTTAAATGAATCCCTAATTCGATTCCTAGATTCATTTAAGTGTCACTTAGTTGTCGGTGAAAACGAGCACTAATCTAGTATTAGTTTGAAAAAAGCAAACTGTTTTTATACCCCAAAAAATATAGTCTTCAAAAAGTAACGTAAGTATTTTCGAAAGAAATTATCTCCAAGAAAAAATCTAACATGAGAAACGTGTCTTATAAAAAAGAAACTTTCTCAGTCTCTTAAATCCTATAAGTTATGTAAAGAGCAATAACTTTAAAAATGAATATTTTATATAAATCAAGGTTACACTGGTAAAAACATATGCTGAGAAGCATGAATTATTTAAAGTAGGTTGTAAAATCCCCTACTACGCATATACTTCGCAAGAATAATGTTAAAAGAATATTTGAGAGGTATCTTCGTATATATACGTTCAATCTCGAGTAATTTAACTTGAACTTAAATATTTATAGCTTTCATGTCGTAACAGAGTTCTTCCAAAGGCACAGTCAGCATCAAAAAGATGTAAACATCGACTTGAATTCATATTTCGATTGTCTTAAATTTTTGTTTCTTAGTATTGTATCATAAAGTAGCTCTTCTCTTAATGACTATTTTCGAGATTTGGCATAGCGTAACGACTATTTTTTTACAATTTTTTGGAATTGAAACCAAGTCGATACTCCCAGCCGTTTGCTTTCACTGAGGTGAGGAGTGGAGACGTTCTCCCCACAATCCTCACCAACTTATAGCTATAACTTCTAAACCATAATGCGACTATGTTTTTAATCTTGGTGACTATTTATGACTTTTTATTGACTATTTATTGGCGTTCTCAAAATTGATTTTCATTAAGTTTTCAAAGGTGAGGATTGTGTGGTGAAGGACACGGGCTTCCAACCACTTAGCCCACTAGGAACGAGTCATGTTCGAGAAGAAATTTTATTCATCTAAGTACCTCACCACCTGTCTAGCTTTCACCCGACTATATTGGGGTCGGCTTCCAGTCTAACCAGATGTAGCTGAATACCAGTATTTTACATGGAGCGACTGCCTATCTGATTCTTCTACCTATTAAAGGCAGTACTCCAAGATTGCAAAACTAAGCTCCAAGTGACATGCCTATAGTAGTGGATTGAATTTATTCTTGACATTGCAAAGGTTACCTAGTCGCTATGACGAAGCGAAGTACTTGTAGTAAGTATTTGGTTATCGTAGGACAACCATCGCTTATATTTTGTGTGATAAGATCACCCGTGGTTTAATAAAGTAAATTTTTCGGTCTTATTAAGAGGTAAAGTTTTACTCAGTAACTGGGTTGTGTAGACGTCATATAGGCAGTAACTGTATATAAAATACAGGTATTCAGCTGCATCCGGTTAGACTGATAAGGCTGGGTAGATGATCATGAAAGTAGATTTTTGTAAAAAAAACAATAAGGTTGTTGACTGGAAAAAAAAAAACTATTTAGTCCATCAGTCAGATAATAAAAAAATATTAGACACATATTTTTTTGCTTTATCATATTAATAAAAAATGGTTTAGATAAAACGCATTAAAGTTGGGGAGTGGGGGCTTGCTACGTCACAATCACAATTCAGTATAAAATCTACTGGAGATCCCGACGTCATGCCCCCCCGACCCTTGCTCGAAGATGCGCCAGCCCGCGTCGATGCTGAGCCTGTAGCTTTAAATTCCCCGATTAATAATAATGAAATACTCTTGATCCAGCCTGTCCCTCTTGCTGTCCTCCCCCCAGCGAACGCCCTAAGCCGAGGTTCGTACCCCACAGGGGGTGCCCTTAGCGAGCGTTCGCCTAGTTTTAATTAGCATAGTTTTGCCCCTGGCTGGAGGCTTTAAGTGTAGAAGCTTAAGGCAACCACAGGATTGACCGGTTAAGTAGTCATGACCTCAGAGGTCAGCTACGAGATGCCCTATATAAAAAAAAAAAAAAAAAAAAAAAACCGACGTCATGTCACAGTTTAACTCAATGTATTGCCGTAATCTTTTGATTATTGACTAGGCTCCAAAAAATTAGTAATTCATTTAAGTGCCAAAGTATACGTTTTTACAACAAACTCCCAAGCCATGTTAAAGAACTGAGCTTCAATAAATTTAAATCATTTATTAAACAGAAACTATGTCAAAAAGGTTTCTATAAAGTTAAAGATTACTTAGACGACAAAAAGGCTTGGGAATAATATTAAGCTAAGCTACTCCAATGTACCCCCCCCCCCCCCAAGCAACAAACAAGTGTTTTAAAATCAACGACTAGATGACACTTACATTTGACATTTTATTTGACTGTATAAGTCAATTTATTTTTTTAACTTATTGACATAACCTACTCATTACAGTTTTTTTCAAAATGAGTTGTAATGTTTTACGTTGCATAATGTAAATTATTTTGCTTAACTACCTACTATTATATAGAATCAAGTTTTCTAACTGAACAGACAGCTGTGCTGCTGGGGAGCTTGTTGCGGCACTTCTTCTTCCCATCTAAGCACTAGGAAGTGGTGAAGGGTGGGCGTTTTTGGGGGACTATCTTATGTAATTTTGACGTTTGAAAAAATATCCACATCTCTATAACCTAGATTACGAAAATGTATGCTCTCTACGTAGACTGCCTAGACTAATAGTCTATGTAGACTTCTATTAAGCAAGGGGGTCTACAGCAAAAAATGTGGTCAAATGCGACCCCTGTTTTGACTTCTTTAATTCATCATTATTCTCCTCACTCAGGTCGGCCGCTGCAAAGAGAATCTCCACAGGTGGGGTTTCTCGGAGGGTTCCGATCGTCAATGCATAAGCGGCGTCTAACCGAAGACCGTGGCAAACCTTTCATCTTGCGCCACATACCCTGTCACTGGTATACGTGAGGACCTTGTGTCTGCGTCAGCGAATTGTGTTAGCGTTGCCGAGCTATGGGCCAGACAGGAAATTTAAATTACATATATTTGCCATCGACACGCTAAGAAGAAGATAATTCTCAAATTCAAACTCAACTCAAAGCATTTATTTCAATTAAACCATTTACAGGCACTTTTAAACTGTCAAGGAGTCGGTCAGTCAGAACTATGAAGCTAGTTGCCCATTCCAAAGCGTAGTAGGTACCTATGGAGAAGAACGGGCAAAACACACCACGGACACACTTTAAAAAAAATTGTTACTAAATAATGGTTACATCATTCATATTGAAATTATACACGTGAGAACAATGTAGAAAGACGTGCACGTTAGAAGCGTCCGTAATAAAAAGATAAAGCAAAGAACATTTAAAAAATTACAATAAATTGAAATAAGCCATGGCAGCTAAGAGTTCACCAGTCCCAACTGACGCGACGGCGCCCGTTCACGAACATGACGCAAGGATCAATCAGCGATCTTCTGTCCTTATCAAAATTTATTTGAAGCCGGTGCATCATGTCTTTTTCCTCCATACTTCTCTATTAGTCAGTCGGCATCTCGGTTGCCACTCCCTTTCTAGCCAGATCATCATTCACACAGCCCAGTATACTTTAATCCTTGTATGCCAGTTTAAACTTTTTTCAATACAAATAGACTTTGTAATTTCCAATTGTCCAGTAAATCGCTGATTTTAAAGACATCTCTGTTCAACTATGCTAAGAATTCCTTTATCATTTGTTAAGAATTTATCTGCATCACAAGATAGTTTTTCAAAGAAGTTCTCTGAGTCTTACATAAACTATCTCGTTGCATGATAATATATAAAATGTTACGGAAATTCCCGTAACCTTATAATAGAAGTTCTTTGCATAAGAAAGCAGTTCTGTTCTTCGTATTTTATAATTCAGAGAAAGCTTTATTGAACCAAAGCTGCTTATCCGAAACAGAAAATTAACCAAAAAGATATGCACTAAAAAGAAACGGGACACCTCTCACCCCAAAAACATATATCACTACCTTTTAAAAACCCATAAACCACAAATTACATTCTTAACACCAAAATGTTAACATCCATCCACAATCCAGGAAAAAGAATTCCGGTATCAGTTTGACATCGTATAATCCTGGGATTTATTAAAGAAAGAACGATAGAAAACGAATAAAAAAATTGGAATTTCATGAACGCATTCGCCTCCTTTTGAAATTAGAACGTGGAATTCCATGTTCAAACGTATTTCCACGTAGAAATGCGGGCGTGGAGTGCTCTCTTAGTCGAGCAAGTAATTTGTTTTTAATTGGTCAGCCCAGCTTTTGAAAATTTTAAAATTAAAAATTACGTATGCGGGATTAAAAATGTCTATCGGTGGTGACGGGTTAACGTTTTACGGCTTTTTTATGGTGCTGGATAAATGGTTATGAAGTTTAGTTATGTTTCACTACTTCCGGATAAGTTTCGGGTAACTTATCCGGCAGATAACTTCTGTTACTATTTTTATATATCCGGTCGCTGAAGCACTGACTTATTGACTCGTTACTTTTTTTTTTTTAATTCATTGACATTTTATTTTTATTTTTATTCTGTCTCTATCCATCTATCTATCTTTTCAATTTTTACACTACAAATTGAAAAGATTACAGAATAAAAATTCATTAATTTATTTTGATACGCATTGACATTTTATTCTGATTTATTCTGTGGCAGTATTTTGAATTTTTTATGTAATATGGGTTTCGTCTGAATTAAATGAATTTTATATTATTTTGTTTTATAAGTAGGAACGACTAAGAAATTGACTTATAAGTTGTGTTATAAAGGTTAACTGTTCAGTACAATGTTTCGATTGAGGTAGGTATATCGGGATTTAATCGTACAATAATTGTTTTATCGACATTACAAATAAAATTTCTCGTGGACGTAAGGCAATTTCTCATTTTTCTATTTTTATATGGCATTTGAGAAGTTATCCGCTTCTCGTGTACATCGGTAATAAAACCAAGGTTTTATTAGTTTATAAGAAATACCATCTGATCCTTTAGCACCTTTTCTTACGTTTATTTTCACATAATATTCCTATTAACAGATAACTTATGACCGCAAATTCGTTCGCGTGGAAGTCGTAAGACACCACAATATACTAAAATAGGTGAGAGGTGTTCAAACTAACACGAATAGTCGCGTGACTTCCTGATCATTGAAACCATTGACGTACGCGGTGACATCTCCCGTCACGCGTGTTATACACCCGAGTTCGTTTCCTCATTGGTCAGTGCGGTATCGCGGTATCGTTTCAGTACTGCATGCTCGGTATACCGAAACGATACAGCACTGCTTTAATTTTTCCTCATTGTTCAGTAAGCAGCAATGCGGTATTATAGTACTCTGTATACTAAAACGATACCGCACTGGTTTTATTTACGGACCTGACATGATGTTTTCAGTATAATTTGTGCAGTACCGCTTTGTTTGTTGAAATATAGGCGCTCGGTAAGCTTTCGGTACCGAGTAAACCCAGCATGCTGTAAAACGTGTGACGTGAGCGGGTACTGCACTGGATATTTATACCGAGACGCGGTAAACCAAAACGATTATGCCCCATTTCCACGTATACCGAGTCTCGGTAAGCTTTCGGTATCGAGTATACCAAGCATGCTGGTCCCGCACCGCTGACCTACCGACCAGTGAGGAAAGGGCCTTATTGTCCAGAACCGAATGGTATTTGTAGTTATTTTATGTTATTGAAAAGAATAAACCAACTGAATAAAATTTGTTGGTAAATTCATTTAGTCGGAACTAATAAGTTGATAGACAGAAATAGTTAATATCTCTGTTGTCAACTAATCCTTGAAACCAAACACCCCTCTTCAATCAAAAGGCATTATTTCATAAAAATATCATTAACATAATGGCGGGCACGGGGGAAGATAAAAACTAAGGAACCAACGAAACAGTGGATAATATCACAGGCTCTAGACTGCCGGCAACACGCAAATGAGAATTTTATGACATGTCCGCGTTTGGGGGTTAGTTGGATAGTATGGAAAGAGGTTTTATCTGTTATGATCCGTGTGCCCGATGGAATTTCCTATCAGCAAAAATAACAAACTGTCATACTCTACTTTAGGCGACGAATTTTCAAAAATCCTTCCTTACTCTCTCGTTCATTTCGTTCTCGTTTCACTGCTACAACTGCTTGTGAAAGGGCTTATTCGAGGAAGCAATATTATGCAGTTTTTTTGTTTTATTTGTTTGTGGGAAATTGTCAAATAACTTCTCCCGCTCTGGGCGGTGCGGGAGGGCGTGTCAGACTCTTACTGACTAAAACCCACCCGTGTTCCTTCAGTTGCCTGTACGTTGCCAGGGGTGACGGTATCCATTTCGGAATTTCCTGCGACCCCGGCAGGCATCGGTCCTAGCGGATCCCTTCCGTTGTGCCGACATCTCTTTGAGGCACGCGTGGAACACAACGCGCCGCAAAGGTCAACCCGGGCCTGGTCTCTATCGGACGGCGAGCTACCCAGTGCTCACCGCCCGCAAGCCCGCGCCTAAGGTGGCCGGGAATCAGCCTGCGATTCCCGACGCCCAGGGCGTCTCCTGCGGTGGCTAGGGGCGTGAGGGCGCGACATTTGTCTCTCCCTCACGCGCTCCGTCTCCTCCTTCGCGAACATTCCTGCTTCGCAGAAGGAGGTGACGGCTTCCCACGCCCTCTCGCTCCGTACCATGGCCTGAACCAGGGCCGGACGCGAGAGATATCTGCCGCCGATCGCCTCCACAAGGACACGGTGCCCCGCTCAAGCCGGGCAGACCTCCACCGTATGCTCCACCGTGTCCTCCGGGCGATCCACACAGTGGTGACACCCGGGCGTTTCCTCTCGCCTTATGCGGAACAGGAACCTCCCGAAACAACCCTGTCCAGCGAGGACCTGCGTCAGGCGGAAGGTGAGGATGCCGTGGTGCCTCTCTAGCCACTCCTCAAAGAGGGGACTTATCGCCGCAATTGCCCAATGCCCAGCATGGGGTTGCGACAATCGCACTCTCCATGACGCCGTGAAATCCCGCCGGAGCTGTGTCCGCTGTGCCGTGGCGCCCCGGCGTTTCGCCTCCTTGCCACTCGAGGACTTTCGCCTCTAGATTCCATGGCAGCAATCCGGCAAGGAGGCGCGGCGCCTCACCGGAGACCGTGCGATCCCTGGAAATATTATGCAGCTTACCGGCTTACATTTATAGGAATTGGAGGTCTATTATAAGACCTGCAAGGTGCATTGAATTTTGCTTTGAAGAGTACTTAAACTATGATGCTAGTTAAATTATAGTTATAAAAGACATGTACCTTTAAAATCTGTATCGTTTTGGAAAATGCCTTCGTGTTGCAGGTGTGTATGCGCCACTTTCCTAAAATGTTCTATTGAACGTTTATACAAAAAGTGGGCAACGTTGCAAATAGCTGTCAAATATTTCGCTGTTTTGATTAATTTGGCAATATTTACTGTATGGAAATAAGAAATATGGCTAACTGGTGAACTAGAATATTAATAATGAATTGCAATTATAAAACTGAATTTGATGTTCTACCGTTTTGGGTGTAAAAAGACATTTAGAAAGTTTCCAAATACTTTTTTTACATCTAAAACTAAATATTTGGGTTAAGATATCCATATTTTAGCTCACTAGTTAGCCATCTTTTTTATTTCCGTACAGTGTTATTGCCAAATTAATCAAAATAGCTAAATATTTGACAGCTTTTTGTGACGTTCGCACTTTCAGTATAAATGCACTTACCTTTAATAAACTTGATATTATTACACAGGTCACATACAGACTATGGTGTACCCTTCTAAAAGGTATATTCTCCCAAATCTGCATTTTTGGTTGATCACTCTTTCTCTTCTCACTCTGATCACGCTTTTTATATTATTATATTGATATTAAATAGCGTTGCGTATTTTTTTGGCACTGATTTAAAGCGCCAGTTTTTATTAATGGTAGTTTTGGTTAATCAAAAATGACAAAGTGGTTTATTAACAAGTTCGGCAGTAAAAACTGAGTAGTAAACTAATTAATAATGAGTCATAACAAATATTTAAATGGGTAATCAAACAAATATTAAGCAGTTACATAAATAGCTTAACGGGCAACTGCCCGTTAAGCTATCACGTAACTACGTGTCGACAGTAAACAGAACAAATCGGAATTAGTCGGTAAGAAATCTAACTTGGGAGTAGCGCTTGGCGGCCGCTCCCGCGGGACCGCTCGTTTAACCTTCCTCATTTGGTCAGGGTGCCCTGGGTTAGTTACTGCGAAAAATTCGGCTCGCGCGTAGTTGGTCACAGCTCCAACCTAACGTATGAACTGTCGAACTATTTATCTAACTGCCCATTCCAACATTTTTACTGGCTATTCATTTATTACACTACTTAAGTAATTTTTTTACAGACATTGTAGGATCAGATAACCGACAAATTTTCATTTTATTACTGTTTTTGTTTTCCTGTCACACAAATTTACCAACCACCGAAAAATAAAATGACTGCCCGTATTTTTTTTCAACTGATCATACTAATGTATAACAGTTGTAAAATTATTACTTTATTTTTTAGAAAAAATGGTGTCTAAATAAGCCCATTTTAATGTTGGCCTCGATTTTAACTTATCAGTTTTGGAAACATTTAAATTTGAAATCGACGCCAGGCCTATCAATTTTTATTTTAAAGAATGAGCCAAAAATTAAGCATCTCTTTTCTTATTTATCAAAAGACGAGTCAATAATTGAAAGTTAAATATTAAACAAAATCCTCTTCCACACTAACCGCGCCGTATATTTTCGCGTTGACCGCAACAGAGTATTATTAAAACATTATTTACGTAAGAGAAATGTATTTTTGACTACGAAATGTCCCGGGTTCGTTTACATTTCGGCCTAAAACTTTCAACTGTGTTCATGTGCCAAGTTGGCAAAATAGTAAAAATATGAATATTTTTATGCATTTCCGTTCTCTAATGAATTGTTATAAAAATATATATCGTCTTTACCCGTATTAATGTATTTTTTTAATAATGTAAGTAATTCTTTCTCTTATTTAAAGGGGTTCACAAAATAATTACCTTCTTCAAATGGTCAAAAATTATTACTGCATCGTTCACAAATCCGAGCTACCGATTTTCATTTAAGGAATTGTTTTCTGTCAAAGTCAAATAATTTATTTTATAAAAAAAAAATATATAAAATTGATTCTAATCGCCCCTTCCAAAACTCCACCGGTACTCTTTTAAAATGTTTTACAATATTTTGTATACATTAATTATATAATTATATGTGGATAAGTTTTAATTTAGTAAGATTTGATAGTATAGAAAACAGAAATATTATATTCATGAAAGACAGTACTGAAACAAAAAGTACCCAAACAAACATTCTAAAATAACTAATAACTTCCAAGTCAGTTTATATCTAATCATATCACACGGTACCGTATTTATTCAAAACACTTCATATTCATCAAGGTGTGATGTTTGACGGACGCAAGTCTCTACGGTTCGAGTTGCTAACTTGTTATAATTTATGTTATAACTAAATTGTCGCCTGAAGTTTACTTGTGTTTTGACTACATGGATGACTGGCTACGTATGTCATGAATCTAGACGCTCACATTCATGTGTTCTAAGGGAGTGACCACACTTATCAACGCAAAATCGGTTTGAGCCGTTCAGGAGATTTATGTCTATGCAATAAAATGCATTTCTTTTCGGACGACGCGACTCGACACCGCACGGTGTCGAACTAAATGTCGAACGACAAGCGTGGTGTTACGCGATCGGCTCAAGCCATTTCTGCATAGATATGACGATATGAGTGGTCACTCCCTTGGACCTTTTGTTTATTCCCCGTGTGTAGGCAAGGTCGTCAGTGTTGTATGGATCACTATGGACGCTTGTTTATAGACACGTGTTTTCTTCGGCGCGGTTTATAAGTATATAAACCGCGTACTTACGTACGGTAAGGTATGTATATAAGTATAGCGTAAATAATCCATCGTCGTACATCTGTACATAAATACCACAGATCACGAAATCGCTGCGTTGAAACGGAATCTCCTTGCAGGCAGCATCTTGAGGCAGAAGTACCAATAAAGCGTGGCGCTGAAAGTGCGTTCAGTACGACTTTTGTCATGGACCGCCTTCAAAGCCCTCGATTTCTAGTCATTTGTATCGTACTGCGAGAAAACGGTGTTATGCTTGGTTTGTATGAAAAATTTTGAGAATGCCGCGTCTAGCCAGTGATTTAAATCGAGGGCAAATCTACTGTGATTTGTCCTCGTCTTACTAAGTCACGCGAAAAAGTGTCCATACTGAAATGTGTGAGCTCGTACAATAATAATAGCGTTTCCATGACAATCTAGTCAAATCTCTACGATATTGTGTGTTAGGCTCGTTCACACGAGGACGCTTCGTGTTTTTTGACGAATTGTCATTTTTCACGATTCGGTTTTTTTTTTTGACGCCGGCAATACTTAAATGGCCGTGTTCACACGCATCACAAATCTTGAAAAATTACGGACATATCTTAAATCACGTATCGTCTTTTAAAAATCATGTTCATCAAAAAACATGAATCGTGATTTTTTTGTGACGGTTCCGCTGAAGCGCTCGTCCAAGACCTCTCTGAAACACGAATAAAGTGTGAACATCTATTCGGTTATTTTGACGACTCGCGAAAAAAACTCGTTTCCGTAAGCAATGTCAACGTGCAACCGTCATGGCGTATCAATTTTTTTGACGAATCGTCAATAACGGGTCCCGTGTGAATGAGCTGTCAGAGGTGTCAAAACGAAACAGAAACGCGACCATCTTTCGACGGAACTTTCGGGCGAATCTACGATTTAAATCTTTGTCTCTATATAGCAGTGCCTGCCGAAGCGTGTCCGCGCTCCGTCTATAGATTGTGCTAAGCAGGAAAAATATTTATATGATTACATCGGAATCAGAAACCACTACAAACAGCACGGATGTTATCAGTGGCTTCAGCATTGGTTGGAGCTACGTGAGGCGCGTTCGTTTCCCGTAGGAAATAAACGTTTTTCATGTCAACGTTTGTGTATATTTTCGATTTTGTGTTTGTAACCAAAAGACTATAGACGAAACAAAATAAATTAGTACAAAGTTAAAAAAAAACAACTAACATTGGCAGGAAGTTATTATAACATCTTCCACATAGACTGTGGTGGAAAAATAAATGTTATTTAAGCTTACTCAAAAACTACCCAAAAAAACCGGCCAAGTGCGAGTTGGGCTCGCACACGAAGGGTCCCGTACCACCGTACAATATTTAGCAAATAACAGTAGTTTTTTTTTAATACGTCATGTATTAAAAAAAAACCTACTTACTAGATCTCGTCCAAACCAATTTTCGGTGGAAGTTTACATGGTTTAATGTACATCATATTTCTTTTTTAGTTTTATCATTCTCTTATTTTAGAAGTTACAGGGGGGGGGACACATTTTATCACTTTAGAAGTGTCTCTCGCGCAAACTATTCAGTTTAGAAAAAAATTATATTCCAAACCTCAATATCATTTTTGAAGACCTATCCATAGATACCCCACACGTATGGGTTTGATGAAAAAAATATATTTGAGTTTCAGTTCTAAGTATGTGGTACTAAGTATGGGGAACCCCCAAAATTTATTGTTTTTTTTTTCTATTTTTGTGTGAAAATTTTAATGCGGTTCACAGAATACATCTACTTACCAAGTTTCAACAGTATAGTTCTTATAGTTTCGGAAAAAAGTGGCTGTGACATACGGTCGGACAGACAGACAGACAGACAGACATGACGAATCTATAAGGGTTCCGTTTTTTGCCATTTGGCTACGGAATCCTAAAAAGTAATAAAGAAAAAATGAGACCATCGCACAAGCTTCTTCTACCAAATTAAAAAAAACCTTTTACATTTGGCAGAAAAGGCTTGTGCTATGGTTTAATTTTTTTTTCAAAATCTTTATTATTTTTTATTTTATAAAGAAAATACGGATTTTGATTTCGGCAAAAAAAATTGTGCTATAATTTTCACACCCTAAAAATTATACATATAAAATTATGTTTTTACTAGCCTTTACTACTAGGATTTCCCATTGGCAAAAATGATGAAAAAAGTCCATCCCTTGTGCTCGCCTTCGTTGTCTAAGGAACTCTAGTATTAAGGTTACATGCGTTGTCTGTCAGTGCATGAATGAATTTAAGAATTTTATTAAGTAGATTTAAATTCTGCAACTTAGCTCACGACCACAGCCATCACTGCGAAAGCCACCCATCTCACAATGACAAATGGACATAAGACGACACGAAACTTCCCAGACTAAGATCGTGTAACCCTCTTCCAATCAACCTAACTTTGACTCCTGAAACCCTAACTTCGGGCTCAAAGGCTACCCGCATACTATCAGAGCCATTATATTATCAAATACGAAACTATAATAAACAGGAAATGATCATAGAAGGTAGAATAAACTGTTGATTGAAGTTCCGGTGGGCCGGATATTGCGAGCCGACAAAGGGGGGATAACTGAAACTTTGCTTTCAGTACTTCTTTCTTAAAGATAAAGGTGGATGGTTGACCTCAATAGCAGTGGATAGGGAGGATAGAAGGTTCGGTCAGTTTTTTAAAAGCCTCATCCTCCACACACTGCTCTCGACGCTAGACGTGTCATCACGTCGGGTCCGGGTTCGCAACAAGTCAATCGTCATCCTGAGGATGCCTCGTTGTGAGGTGAAATACGTGTCGATTTCTTACAGGGTTCTTTATGACTATTAACAGTTAAGCGGATTAGGTTACTAAATATACGTCGTCTATTGTATTTTATAATGGATTTCCGCAAAGTCACGCCCGAGTCGATTAACTGCCTCATCTTTACTTATCTAGTTAACAATATATTAATGACGTGTAATCCCCATCCATCAACATTTTTTATTTATAACTTTTTTAAGTACATGCGTTTCATCCGTGCTCACTACATACACTGCTACTAACCATATACTCGCAGCATAATCAGCCGATGTTCCCACTGGGACACAAGGCTCCTCTCTGTGAGAGGGAGTGGGCCGTAATCCACCACGCGGGCCTTGTGCGGGTTGGTATCTGTCACATGAATGTTTGGTTCTAGGACATGCCGGTTTCCTCACGATGTTTTCCTTCACCGTTTTGAGAGTAGTGGTGATGAAATTATGTACACAAAGTAAAGCACCTGTCAGGGTTCGAGCCTACGACTTATAACTAGTAAGTCGCGGCCGTTACCACTGGGCTACCACTGCTATCCGCCACTACTAAATATACAATACCATAGATGAATACAGATAGCTCTCTCCACATATTAGGTATGAAGCTACAAGTACGCGGCGGGCTCAACTTGTTTGGCCAATTCAGTAAGTGTAACGTAGTCAGAAGATCTAAGAGTAACGCGATAGGAAGAAAAGCAACTTCTAGGTGAATATAACTGTAGGTAATTAGCGCTATGCGACTTGAATTAAACTTTATTGTGTTGTATCAAGAGTCGCTTTTTATTTAAATGATTTTGCGGAGTGACCCATCTGTAGGTACTAATCTGTGACAATACTTAAATCATTTTGTGCGTGGGATCCTTTGATCCTATGATTGAGGTAATCAAAGTGTTATTGGGTTTTCCATTAATAATTTCACAGTTAGTATCCACCCGGAGTCTGGATTTGAGTGCCTAGCTCATGGTTATATTCCCACCCCTACAAGGGATTTAAGTCCCTTGTAACTAGTGTACTGTATACCCCTATATCTCTACAAATATTGCAGGCTTGACGTTGGTTGATATGTTATTCGACAATAATGTATTTTTTTTCAGCATCATCATCATCATTTCAGCCGTAAGACGTCCGTCCACTGCTGGACATAGGTCTCCCCCAAATGGGAAGATTTGCCATAATCGCCACGCTTGGCAGGCGGGTTGGCGATCGCAGTATGGTGTTAAAGTGCATAGAGAACGCTGCTGCCCATTCTCTAGTGAAGTCGCCTTTTACGACACCCACGGGAAGAAATGGGATGGTACTATTCTTTACGTCCGGCACCACACGGACCATCACCGGTATTTTTTAAATTTATTCTTATATATTTGTATTTGTGAGAACGTTGTAGGGCTTGTAGACTCATAGTTGCTTTGATTTGTTGACTATTTTCCATTTTCTTAAGTAGTAGTACTTGACTGTCTTCCCTTAACTATTGTAATTAGCATACCAACATTGTATTAAAAAATAAATATTGTAACCATGTAAGGTGGCGTTCTGTAGTTTCTACTTACCCCTGTGGGAAGAAGGCATGAGTTTATGTATGTATGTAAGCCCACGTCCGCACGGACGTAAAAATATCACGGCGGGATTTTATCGCGCACTGGATTTTCGACTCTCGGTGTTAAGCCGAGCGTTGAGAATCAAACCCGCTGGAACGCACTCTCGACCCAGCACGTTGAAAGACACGTTGTTGGATTTTCAATTCTCAGCCCTAAGTAGAGCGTTGAAAATGCAGTGCACGAAAAAAACTCGCCACTGGAAAACATCGCCCGTGCGAACCTGGGCTAACCGTAAAGTTTCTTACCGGCTCTTCTCCGTAGGAAACGACCAATTGGTCAAAGTCAAAGTCAAATCATTTATTTTAAATAGGCCCTCGCAAGGCACTTTTGAACGTCAAAAATTACAAAAAAAAAATGATTCTAGTCGCCCCTTCCAAAAGGTAGTTTTCTTATGGAGAAGAATGGGCAAGAAACTCCACCGTTACTCTTTTAAAATGTTTTACAATATTTTGTATATGTAGGTACATTAGTTTTATAATTATATGTGAAGACGATGAACCTAAAAAAAAATTACTGTACCACAATAGGTAAAAAGATTTTTTTTTAAAGCAACAACAGACAAATGAATTACCTAAGTGATAATACATTGGAACCATGCACCTAGCTTCTGACGTTTCATAAATGCTACGTAGGTTTACGTAAAATAAAATCTTTTGAATTAGAATTTCACAAAGTAAGATCAGTGCCTGAGTTAAAGCAACTTGACTTTCTGTATCTATTCCTTGTTGTAACTTTGAGATCATTCTTGGTCGGGCACAGTGTTCGGATTGTGTTTTTTCCTGAGTAATGGGTTTGTTCGAGTATTTACTTCGTACCTCGTACTTCAGTCTACGTTGTTCTCGTTTATAAATACTAGTCCTAACAATGTTAGTGATCTGAGGTTAACAGTGAAGTAAAGTTTAAAGCCACTGTGTAATTTGGATTTTACAATGTCATTCTTATGTATTTTCTTTGTTATACGTAGATCTTCTGTACATACAAATATATAAAATTGAAATGTCTGTTTGTATTGTCAAAAGAAACACCTTTTTTTACTAAATACGGTACATTAAAAAGAAAAAATGTTTAAAAAAAGTTGTCTGTCTGGCTGTTTTTCTGGCTAATTTCCGAAACGTCTGGACCGATTTTAACTGGACTTTCACTGGCTGATGTTATAAGGAGTAACTTAGGCTACTTTTATAAACAAAAATAATTAGGGTCCACGTGGGTGATGCCGCAGACGGGCACCAGCTAGTACTTAATAATACCAGCCTATTATTACCCAACTGCTGGGCAAATGCTTCTTCTCATACAGAGAAGGCACGAGCATTTATCACCACGGTTGTTCAAGATGGGTTGACGATTTCAGACTTATATTTTATATAACTACCATATAACTATATACCTAAGTCCAGTTAACTTCACAATGTTTTCCTTCACCAATTTCATTAATATTCAAGTTGAACTCAGAAGGTAATATGAATTTTAAAAGTCACATTAGTACTTGCCCGGATTTGG
The DNA here is from genome assembly GCA_947364205.1 of Agrochola lota. Taxonomy (NCBI): domain Eukaryota; kingdom Metazoa; phylum Arthropoda; class Insecta; order Lepidoptera; family Noctuidae; genus Agrochola; species Agrochola lota. The sequence continues at coordinate 14,000,763 of OX376244.1, read as the reverse complement.
ACCCTCAACTTAGTGCATGAGAGACCAGGCCATACCGACGTGACCAGTACAGTAAACTTATACAATATACTTAACTTATTGTTTTGTGTTATCTCTAATCTAGCCACTATCTCAGCTAGATTTCTCCTTACACCCAAAACGAAACCTAAACCGATATTTATCAATCCGTTTAGCGACTTTTACTAAACCCTCATAACATTAAATCCCGGGGTCTTTGGCCGCTATATCGAGCTCAAGTGCACTCAAACGATATTCCTATCTTAGACTCGGCATGAAAATAGATTCTTAGGTAAAAGGTTTTTGGCAATATCTAGCCTTTATTGCCTACGATTTATGGAAGAAATTTTTGAATTATGAGCATTTTCGGTGAAGTGTTTTGTGTGTGTGAATTTATTGGACATATTTTTTTTAATAAGCAGAGGGGCTTGTGGCTAAGTCATAATAGCCGCACGGGTCGATTGATCAGGTTAAGCTACGCTTGCCGCGGTTGGTCCGTGGATGGGTGACCATCTTTACATACCAAGACCAATCTATGCCACGGAAAGCACGGTGGATCTTTGACAGTCGTTACGGGTCGCCAGAACCCCGGAAGACTGACAACCAGTCTTACCAAAGGGGTATCGTATTACCCAGTTCAGCATTTCTCTTTTTTTGCCATTATACATTTGTGGAATGTCCCATGATATTGTGGATAAATAACTTTGGTGGTATCTATAAATAACAAACTGGTTTCTTACACTGGACTACGACATGACAGAAAGTTTCTTAGCTTAAGTAAAAACTCACAGTAAACTCACACATTGACAATTCACAAATAATACACGTGCACTCACTAATATTGTATAATATACAAACACTTTTACAACATAAACAATACTAACACAAATCACAGCACCAAGCATACGCGTACACTCTTTTTTATATGTACTTATTATTTAAGTTTTTTAAATGTACCTACCTTTTTATGTAAAATTGTTAACGGAACGAAGGAGCCTGGATCTCACAACACAGGGAATCCTAGTGTGAGGTCTAGGATTTCAATCCACTTGAATGTATACTTTGCGAAAAAAAATATTCTTATTCTTATAAATTACTGATACTGTTTTGCTTGGGAGCATATTTGTTATTAAAATTTACAGAAAATATTTTACCAAATCAACATTAAATAAAAAATCAACTAAATATAAGTTGTCGAAAATTGCAATGTATGAAAATTCGTATGTCCCATTCGCAATTTCAAACTCAATTATTTTGATAAGGTTCAAAAAACTGTACAGAGATTTTGCTTTTAAATCATTTAACGAGGTATAAAAAAGGTCCACGTAGTATATTGCCTTTATGGTAATTTAGTTAATATTTGACGGTTAAAATGAACTTTAAACTTGTCCCAGAGAAAGTTCCAAAAACAGATTTTAGTTTTGGTTACCCATTTTATACATCTGAAATATTAAAAAACTTCCATTTAGCTATGTTTTTTTAAACTAGCAACACCGCAAATGCCATTATATTGATGTATTGTGTCAGTTGCCGTTCCGAAGTTTGTAATGTTCACACGTATCGAGTTCTAGAGTGAATCTCATTCCGGCATATGTTATTTGATTGCTATTCCAAGGAAAGTTGATAATATTGACCACTTCTTTTATCATAGTACAATAGTTTTTAACTTCCATTAAATTTTAGTGTATAATAATGACGTAAATGCAATTTTAACCACGAGGTTCCTGTTCCGCATAAGGCGGGAGGAAACGCCCGGGTGTCACCACTGTATGGATCGCCCGGAGGACACGGTGGAGCATACGGTGAAGGTCTGCCCGGCTTGGGTGGGGCACCGCCGTTTCCTTGTGGATGCGATTGGTGGCAGTGATTTCTCACGCCCGGCCCTGGTCCAGGCCATGGTACGGAGCGAAAGGGCGTGAGAAGCCGTCACCTCCTTCTGCGAAGCAGTAATGCTCGCGAAGGAAGAGGCAGATCATTCATTCCACGTCATTACGTCAAAGCGATAAGTTGTGCGCAGTCAACGATCCATACCTTAATTCTACCCACAATGGCATTTAAAAAGTGCTTTAAGTGCAAGAAGAATATTACTAAAAAAAATCCTGGTTTGGAGTGCAGCAGATGTGAGAAGATAGTGCATGCCGATCCCGTGTGCGTTTAGCGCTTGCAGAGAAATAACAAACCGGTTCCACACGCGCGCCGTGCTATCTGGAACGTTATCATCCCAACCTATTTTTAATAGCCACAATTGTTGTAATAGAACTTTGACAACAATTATGACAGGACTCAACAAACCGAGAGGGTCAAAAATTTGCGAAACCTTTGATAATATAGACCTCTTTGTAATAGACTTGGTATTTTCAATATTAACGTGAGAATTAAAATAAAAGTTGTCGCTTGCGTTATGCCAGCCTATACCTAAGGTTTTAGAACTAACATTTTCATCTAAAGTTAAAGGTTTAAACTGACTAGACGACTGACGGTCATCGTCGTGTTTAAAATTAAATATCCACTTCCTAAGTGGAAACCAGCCCGACTGCAGCGTCTTCTGAGTTTTGTCGCATAGATCTAACAATTTAATTTTATCATCTAAGCCTGTTATGTAATCGTCGACATAAAAATCCTCTTTTATAGCTCGAGCGACATCAGGATCAGGAGATTCAGAGGCTAATTGTTTTAGGCACCTAACACTTAGAAAAGGTGCGGAGGCGGTTCCATACGTCACGGTGTTTAATTTAAATATACCTAACGGTTTTGATGGATGGTCACGCCACAGAATCATTTGCAAGCTGCGCTGACCCTCATTTACCAGGCACTGCCGGTACATCTTCTCCACGTCGGCGCATGCGACGTACTTGTGCTGCCGAAAGCGGAGTAGAATGGCAATGAGATCACCCTGTATAGGAGGGCCAACTAGTTGCAAATCATTCAGTGACTTACCAGAGCTCGATCGTGCGCTTGCGTCAAACACCACGCGCAACTTGGTGGTGGTGCTGAGCTCGCGGAACACGCCATGATGTGGCATGAAATAACACGGGGATTCATAGGAATCTACCTGGGTCATATGGCCTAAACTAAGATACTCCTGTAAAAAATCGGAATAAAGAATTTTATATTCAGGCGAACGCTGCAGACGTTTTTCTAGCGCAACAAATCGACGTTCTGCTTGTGTATAAGAATCCCCCAAGGTATCAGGTGACTGATGGAGTGGAATGTGCACGCAGAATCTCCCCTCGCTATTGCGAGTAGTAGTGCGAACAAAGTGATCTTCGCATGCACGTTCTTCCTCAGTCTGTGCGTCTCTGACCTTAGACGGTTCCTCAATCTCCCAGAACAGTCGAAGTTGCGTATCTAAAGAATTAATAATATTGCAATGAATTGGCGCACTTTTGCGTGTATAATTAAGTATAGGTCCGGAAATAATCCAGCCTAGTTTGGTGTTCTGTAGAAACGGACCACTAGTCAAACGTATTTTACCGTCTTCTAACAGATCCCAAAACCTATCTGCGCCAATCAAAATGTCAATATTTTTGTAGTCTAGAAACTCCGGATCAGCTAACCGTATGTTGTCTGGAATACAGACTTGCGCGCTTAATTTACACACGGCAGGCATCGAAGCCGTGATCCTAGAGAGCACATAACAATGAATGTGCGCAGTAAATGAATTATCGACGCAGGATTTGATAACAATATTACAAGCTTGCGAACAATGTACTACCGAATCACCTACGCCTCGAACTTCGTTTGTGGACTGTATTAATGGTGCATTTAAGAGTTGACATAATGATTTAGAAATAAAACAGCGCTGGCTTCCATTATCAAGGAGCGCCCGCGCTTTATGATATATACCGTGTATATCTGCTACATCAACGATAGCTGTTGACAATAACACGGACTGCACACCTATAGACTTAATCGATTGCGGTTGCATGTGTGCCTTGTTTACTTGAATAGGGACTGCGGAGTCAGAGGCGGCTGGTGCGGCCGCGGGGAAGTGCGCAGGCGCTTCACTCTCATTAGCACGCGACGCCTCAGTGGTAGTTGTGGAATGCAAAGCAACAGAACTATTAGCGTTATCACTGTGCAATAATGAGTTATGTTTTTGATTGCAGTGCCTACAAGGCCCAAACCTACAATTATTTACTGAGTGCCTCGAATGTAAACAATTCTCACATAAGTTGTGCTCGCGTACAAGTTTAAGCTTTGTGTCTATGTCACATTCGATAAACTCTTTACACGTATACAGCGGGTGATTCGCGTTGCATTTTGCGCATATTAACTTAACGCGTTGTTTATTTGATTTACTCGGCCCACTAGAAACATTGCAGTGTGACATATTATGAGATTTTGAGTGTTGTTTTTTGTTGTCACTGCTTTGAGCATCTTTGCTATGTGAACACTGCAATGCCTCCAGCATGTCTGCTTTGTTGCGCAAAAAGTTAATTAAAACATCCACCGATAAACGTTTAGAATTATTGTTTTCGTTTGGGTTCGGGAACAATGTGCACTTATGAGACCCCCATTCTCTTTCAGTAATTTTATCTAACTTTGACACCATGATATTAATAATTAAACTATCCCAGTAGTTTGTAGGCTCACCTAGAACCTTAAGAGCGCGTAAATTTTTCAAAATAGTGTCTATTAATGTTCTAATCGAAGAAGGCGACTCTTTATTTATTGCAGTAATATTTAACAAAGCTTTGATATGGTGATCAATTAAAAGTCCGCAATTATTATATCGGTTGAGCAACAAGTCCCATGCAACCTGATAATTATCGGTAGAAAATTCTATAGAATGTATAACTAGTTCTGCGCTGTCTTTTAGGGACGATTTGAGATAGTGAAACTTTTGAATGTTGGAAATATCTTTAGAATTATGAACTAGTGACGTAAATGTGTCTCTGAATTCGAGCCAGTGCTCATAGGAACCGTCAAATGTAGGCATAGTGATAGTGGGTAACTTCACGGAATGTATTTGACTGTTATTATGACTGTGAAATGACCTGGAGCAGTCAGCGACCTCATCAGTGTTCAGCATAAATTCAGCAAGTGATATTAAATTGTAGTAACTATCTTCAAAATGTTCTCTTTGATTTAATTGTTCGCCTAATTCACTATCAGAAACTCTTTCTTCTATTTTAGTTTGGATGTCGTTAAATTCAGAAAATAAAGTAGTACATCCTTGAATCCTCAACTTTAAATCAATGCGTTTTTGATTAGTAAAGTCATTATCACCATCTTTTAAAGACTCTAAATAATTACTAAATTTGGTAAGCCTGCCCTTAATTATACCACGCTTCCTAACTAAATCGCGAACTAACTCACTACTTTCGACACTTAGCAAATTAGGAGATTTGTCACGGGATTTAGCAGATTCAATAGGCATTTTGGTGGTCAGTGAAAAGAGGAGTACTCACGGTTTTATAATCGTCAGCTCAATCACACACGGCACTGATGCTAGCAACGTCACCAGGCTAGTAATTGACTGGAAATCCGATATTCCGAGAATACAATGCGGCAATTTTCACTGAAATAAGAGCACAGACACACTATAGCACCAAATAGAAGTCAGGAGATGATGGTAAGGAATAAGGATTGGTCCCACCGATTGCGTATTATTTTCGATGAAACCTTTTAGGTTTTCTTCTCAATCCGCCATGTGCAAAGGGTTTCCATCCAAAGGTCACTCGGTGATCTTATGGGTACAATTTTCCAATATCCGGCTCGAAGGACCAAAATGTAGCAGCAGCGGTGAGGTTTGTGAAAACTTAAGGTGGTTTATAGATAGTGTTGAGGATTTTTAATGAAAAACGATGCTATGCTTTTAACGAACAATCTGTATATTGGCCATTTTGGTTTTTACAACATTCAAGGAGAGGGGCGTGGGAACAATATTTTAAATAAAGCCCAATCACAGTCGAGCGATAGGTATGACGTAGCGTATGGTATAATTTCTTGCCTCGAGATGTCGCTGTTAGTCCCTGATGTGCGTTAATGGAGTAGGAGTCCACAACACTATTGTATAATACGAAACTTACGCTAGGTAAATCTTATCAGTTTATATGGTGTAAAGATGGCAAAGTTAGTGTCAGAAAGGTCAGTAACAGCAAAATATATTATGTTCGTACACTCGAAGACATTAAACGAATTCCAAATCAATTCAAAGACTCAACTCCAATATAATTTTGTAAGTTACCTCCTAACACACTGGTTTGTTTATACTAAGTCGTATGGATACTCAAATAAACGAAATATTTAATTGTAGTACTACAACTGAGTACTTTCAACAACTACCACCTAAAAGTCACTTAAGTTTCTCATGCATTCATATTAATATCAGATCACTTAAAAAAAACTTTACAAAACTACTTCAAATGATTCATAATTGCGCTTTCCCATTAGATGTTATAGTAATTACTGAAGCTGGCATCCCAGAAAATATTGTTCACCTATTTAATATCCCTACCTATAACACGTACTCACAACTACGTTCCGATAAGAGGGGTGGAGGTATTATCATTTACGTAAAAAATCACATTAAATTTACCTTGCTTCAACATAAAACCTTAACATTTGAAAATTTAACTGGCACAATAAAATTAAACTCAAACCAGGACGTGGTTGTGTGTTCCGTATATAGGCCACCAAGTACAAATAAGCGTATTTTTGTAAGGGAACTTGGTAACTACATTTCTATGTTTGACTCGAAACAAAACTGTTTATTAGTTGGCGACACGAACATTGACCTAAAATCCATATCATCATACAAAGATTTATATTTAGAAACACTCAGCGAGCACGGCTTAATGTGTGGAATTTCTGACTTTACCCGAATAGAAACAAAACGTAATATTATCACAAAATCTTGCATTGATCACTTTTTTGCACGGTTCCCCTCATTAATTCCGTGCTCGGCGGTGTTAGACACCGTACTGGCCGATCATCGAGCTATTATCTTTACCTGCGTTCAAGACGCGCCAACCAAGCGTATACAGGATGTTACCAATATAACAATAAATTATGAAATATTAAAACTTGAGTTAAAAAAAGTTAACTGGACACAGACACAAAAAATGGATAACCCAGTTGATATTTATAGTTTCATCCGTGATTCGTTTCAAAATGCAAGCAAAATTGCGAGTTCTAGTAAAACTGCCGCAAAGCGTAGCAATTTCAATCGTTTAAAATTACCCTGGATAGATAAAAACGTCAATCGTCTTTGCGACAAACGAGATGAATTATTTAACTTGTGGAAAAAAAGTTCTAACAATCCTCAATTAAGGCTGCAATACAATAAAACCCGTAACAAATTACATAAACTTATAGAAAGTAGAAGGAACTTATACTATATGAACAAAATAAATGAGAACGTAAAAAATACAAAAAAAGTTTATCAAATGGTGAACCAAATGTTGGGACGAGTGACACTATCAATCGATGCTGCTATTCTCAAAGCGTTTGATGCACAGGGTCTTACTACTAGGGCAATTGCGGATAATTTTGCGATCGGATTTGACAATGCCGTTAAAAATATAGTTCCAAACTGTAGTATTAAAATATTGGACCCCAAAACCTATTGTAAACCAATGAATTCTAGTTTAAACTTTAAGAAAGCATCAGGAGACAAAATACTTAAAATAATAAATAATTTGAATTCTAATAAGGCTCCCGGACTAGATGACGTTAAAGTTGCGGATATAAAAATGATAGGTTCAGATGTGTCAAAAGCTATTGCGGACCTAATTAACTGCAGTTTAAAAAGTGGTTTATACCCTGATGATTTAAAGTTAGGTTGTGTTAGACCAGTTTATAAAAAGGGTAAGCGAGATGAGTATGCTAACTATCGTCCTATTACATTGCTTTCTTCTATTGATAAAATCGTAGAAAAATACGTGTGTCAACAAATACACTCATTTTATAGAAAACACGAAGTAATTTATCCGAACCAATTTGGATTCCAAACGGGCAAAGGTACATCAGATCTATTGTCCAAGTTTGCTGATGAAGTCAACGAGCACCTTAATCAAAGAAAGATTACATACGCACTTTTCATTGACTTTTCCCGTGCTTTTGACACGCTTGATCACAAGCAACTAATTAGTAAACTGGACCATAGTGGAATTCGTGGCCCTCTGCTCAACTGGTGCGAGAATTACCTCCAAAACCGACAATTTGCTGTCAAAATTGGTAATTCATTAAGTGAAGCCGCTCATGTTACAGAGGGCACGGCTCAAGGGTCGGTTTTGGGGCCCCTCCATTTTCTATCTTATGTAAATGACATGAGTAACTGCATCGACCACTGTACATGCTTTCAGTTTGCAGACGATACATGTCTTGTAATAGCTGATAAGGACCCTCAAAAAGCTTGTAATATTTTGCAATCTGACCTGAACTCTTTGTTAAAATGGTGCCATGATGTTAGGTTGGTGCTCAATTCTAATAAAACCAAATTGCTAGTCGTAAAATCACCACACTTAAAATGTATTCCTCCCAATAATTTAGTTGTACACGACCACAGCTGCTTGCATAACTTAAATAATACCAAGTGTAGCTGTCCTCGTATAGAAGAAGTAGATTCTCAAAAGTATCTGGGACTAGACATTGATAGCAAATTCAACTGGAGAAAACATATAGAGCATGTTTGTAATAAGTTAAGACAATTTTTAGCTAATATTATAATCCTGAAGAACCGCATTCCTTTCAAAGTAAAACTTATGTTATACAACTCATTAGCAGAATCCTACATTCAGTATGGACTCAGTAGTTACGGTCGAACATTCAAATCTTATCTCAGTAAAATTTATAAACTCCAACTAAGAATACTAAAGAATATCGTATCTAAAAAAATTAAATACCAATTTCAAAACAATGAGCATGGACTATTTCATCACTGTAAAGCATTACCTGTACATACACAATTTAAGTATACTTTGCTAAAAGAACAATATTTCAACGGCTACTTAGAGCAAAAAGTTCAACATCCTGTATTCACGCGGGCCGTCGCACGTAACCAGCTATGCACGGTTCGGGCAAACAACACCTACGGTGAGCGGACATCTTCTTACCTAGTTCCTCGGTTAATTAACAACCTACCTTCCGATTTGCGCAGTGACATAACGCCAAGAAATATTAAATCAAAACTTAAGTCCCACTACCTACAACACATTTAATGCTCAATGTGAAATGCGGTTTTATGTAATAACCAGCATATCACCTGAGATGAAGTTACCAAATTTCGAAATAAGGTATTTTGTTATATTTGTTGTTTACCTTGATTTTGTTTTACTATGATGTAGAATTAACATGTAGCATTAAGTACAAACCTTAGTGGTTTAAAAATGCTATTCTGCTGAAACACTTTGTAATAATTTTTTTTTAATGGTAAATAAAAAAAAAAAAAAAAAAAAAAAAAAAATTGATTCAGAAACAGGAATTTGTGATAATTTCTTGTTTAAGCTGTGTTGTTGTTATTTTAATAACATCATAATAAAAACTAACAGAATAAAGGTGTCCTACTTACTGCATTGGGAAATATCTGAACGCGATAAACTCAAAAACTACCAAACAGATTTTCATATGGTTTTCATCAATGGACGGAGTGATTCATGAGAAATCTGATTCATTAGAAAGAAAGAAAGAAAGAAAGAAGAAAGAAAGAATAATGTTTATTTGGACACAGTTTGTGAAACACTAAATACAAAATAAAAAAAAGTGAAAATAATATTTTGACAATAATAGTTGACATTACTGGTTGGACTGTCCTTTTGTGCGACACTGCTGTGACAGACAAGTTACATATAGTGTTGCACGTAAGAGACTAAGGTAATGAATATGAGCTAACTATGATTGAATATGAATTTGAATTTGATTTATCTAATTTGTGTGTTGATGTCGTATTTATTTATGTGTGATTTTGTATTTATTATTGAATAATTTAAAGAGGATTTCTAATATGGGTTGTATGGTACCTGAAATAAATGAATTTTAATTTAATCAAATGAAGGTTTTGTATAAATTGGCTGAAATATGATGATGATTGTTGAAGATGTACACCGCGTAAACCAATACAGTTATATGAAAACCATGTATACGGAATTAACCCATAGGGGCACTTTGAATCCCGGTATAATATTGTGGCGGCATCTACATCGCCACATGTGAATTACGCATCAAAGATGTGACGTCATACAAATCCTGCATCGCGCAATAAGAGTTTACCGCGCGAACGACATATACAGGTTGTCAGGGACATCGACGTGTAGCCGGTTACCATAGATTCAGTACATGATTCTGCGTTGAAATTTTTCGTCGGTTATTGAAAAAAAAAAACACCTGTTCCATACATTTTAACCGCGTAGGTATTGCACTTTTCTATAAACCAGCAGATTTTTTTTTAACAAACCGACGAAAAATTTTAACACCCCGGGCTTCAGAATCATGTACTGAATCCATGGTAACCGGCTTCGCGTCGAAGTCCCTGACACCCTGTATAAGACTATCCGACATCAACCATTGGACAGTTGCCCACCAGACACGACACTCGTCTGGTCGGAGGATCCTCCCTTTTCTAATGAGGATGAGTGAACTTCACACCCTGTTCCTCATACCTCTAAAATATTTTCCGACTTCCACGCGGGTGAAGCCGCGGGCAAAAGCTAGTGGATATATGGCTATATTTGGATTAGGTAGGATATCCTTAGGATTCTGCTAGTTTTGAGAATTCTCGTGTAATAGGGTTTGAGACTATTGTCATTAACCGGGTACAAACCCAGACTCCAGTGGAACATTCCAAAACGGGTTTATAACCAGGACTCTCGCCTTTTGCGCTTGCAACCACTACACCTTCGAGGAAATTCAATTGAACATAATATAACATCACATCATCAGCAGAGGTGTACCTTGTACTACATGAAAGCAGTTAATTGACTCAGGCGTGACTGCGGAAATCCATTATAAAATAAAATAGACGACGTATATTTAGTAACCTAATCCGCTTAACTGTTCTTAAAGAGTCATAAAGAATCCTGTAAAAAATCGACGTGTTTCACCTCTCAACGAGGCATCTTCAGGATGAGGATTGACTTGTTGCCAACCCGGACCCGAGGTGTGGACATGTCAAGCATCGAGAGCAGAGTGAGCCATTTCGCCCGACAACCCCACTTATATAGGATTACCGCCCACCTCGGCTAGGATCATTATCAACGCGATAAGGGGCTGCGAACAATCGCAACAAAAGTGACCTTGGAATACTTGTATTTAATTCTTTCAACAGTGTAACGTTCCTCGTATTATTTTTTGCAATTTCTAATCTCTCAAGTACTGACATTCTGAAACCTTTATCACATGTGTGTAAAATTTGAAAGTATTGTTATTATTTAACGAATGACCTGAATCTATTAAATGTTGAGGAAAATGGGACCTTCCTGTACGCTGCAATATGTTCTTTATATCTTGTTTGAATTTACGACCAGTTTGACCTATGTATATACCATTACAATCATCGCAATGTAACTTGTAAACATCTGATTTTTTATGGTTTTCTAATCGATCTTTCCCGTTACAAATCTGTCTCTGTAAGAATTATTTGTTTTAAAAGCTACCCTAATTCCATTTCGAAACAATTTTTTTTTCTTTTAAAACAAAGCAGGCATACATCGACCTACTGGTTCAGTATAATAATGCACTAAGAGTACTGCTGCGGTAGCCGGGCGTCGTAATGCGTCAGGGATGTTTACGGATATTATCATTGATGGTTTTTCCGCCATTATTCGTAAAAGATGTACATCCCTGATGTCACTTATTCACGGCGCCATTATTCTCAGTGTGTTCGTAGACCGGTGGGATTCCCCGTTGGTGCGGAGGTTGATGCAGCTTCACGCTGACTTTTAATTTTATATGAATCTGTGTGTGTACGTACTAACACTAGATGTTAAGTAAGATTGTTGCTAACCCTATGCACTCAGTCTGAAATAAAGAATTCTATTCTATAGTACAGTCACATTTCACCAGTCATGTTTAGGTCCCATGTAATAGGGGCAATAAACTATTTTGAAGTCCAAAAAAGACAACCAATCTTTCATACCAAAGGGTATCGTGTTACCAGCAACTGGGTTGAGGAGGTCAGATAGGCAGTCGCTCCATATAAAATACTAGTATTCAGCTGCATCGACTGTTGAGGTAAGACTGGAAACCGACCACAACATAATTCGGAAAAGGGTTTACAGATGATGATTTAAGTTCTGTTTACGTTTTTTAGTTTTTTTTTTCGCTTGATTATTGATTTCGATGTTTTTGTTGGTAAATTGGCGTGTGGTAGCTGACATTATGGCAAATAATTTGATTTAATGTATTGTGTTGAGTAATGTACATTATTTTGCATACTATTGTATAGAACCAAGTTTTTTTTTTTTCGCTATTTGAACAGACAGCTGTGCTGCTGGGGAGTTTATTGCGCCACTTCTTCTTCCCAGCTAATGCACTAGGAAGTGGAGAAGGGTGGGCGTTTTGGGGGACTGTCTTATGTAATTTCGACATTCGAAAAGTGATAATTTTCACCCTAGTCTGAATAAATGACTTTTGAATTTGAATTTTGATGCAGATAATGAAATTATTTTGTCAGTATGTCAGAAAGTATGGCCACCGCGTCAATATAATATACCTAGGTGTATCGGAAAAGTAAAGTGAGTGTAGAACTGCCTTAAGGCTCTCGAGTTGTCGGCACACGCGTGAACTGAGAGCCGTGTTGGCTAGAAGACGCAGTTTGTAAGATGTTGCTCTCTATGAGATATTAGGTAAGGCTGTCCGCAAACTATCAAGAATATTTTCTAATAAAAACTTTCTTTTCATTTTTCATTTTTTTGCTGTGGTACCTACCCAACAAATTTGAATACCACTACCTGCTATGTAAATAACCACATATACTAAGTGGAAAAAATACGTATTATTAAAGCTTACTCAAAAACTATCCAAGCAATTTTAATAAAATTTATATGGGACCAACTTGAGAGCATAACACTCTCACACAAAAAAAAAAAAAAAAATTGTCCGCAATTGAAGGAGAAATCGGTAGAACAAGCATAAAAAAAAAAAACATTCGCGTCGAACATTTAGCCTTTCAGTAACAAAGTAACTCTGTCTGTCACCATTTCACGTTTCAACCACTAAGGGCCGATTTCACAAATGAAACTGAACGCCATGAGCACATGTAAACTGCGATCAAGAGCTGTCAGTGTCATCTTCATTGGGGAATATTGACACTGACAGCTCTTGAACTCAGTTTAGATATAGTGATGGCGTTCAATTTCATTAGTGAAATCAGCCCTTAATCGATCATATTGTTTGACAGATGGGTTAGCTTGTCATCTAGAGAAGGACTTAGGCCAGGATTAGGACTATACTAAAACAGGATACTACACTATAGGATAAATCAAAGTCGAAGTCAACGCCAAATAATTTATTTCAATTAGGTATTTAGGGGCATGAGGAACAGGGTGTAAAGTTAACTCAACCACCATAGAAAAGGGAGGATCCTCCGACCAGACGGGTGTCGTGTCTGGCGGGCAACTGCCCAGAGGTTGAAGTCGGGAAGCTTGTATATATGTTCATCGCGCGGTAAACTCTAATTGCGCGATGCAGGATTTGTGTGACGTCAGGATGTTGTGTGACGTCAGGTCTTTGATGCGTAGTTCGCATGTAGAGATGTAGATGCCACTACAGGTACATAACTTTGATCGCCAAAATTTACAAAAAAAATGATTCTAGTTGCCCTTTCCTAAAGGTAGTTTTCGTATGGGGAAGAAACTACACCGTTACTCTTTAAAAATGTTTTCACAACATTTTGTATACATTTATAATAATATATATTTATATTAAAATTATATGTGAAGACGATACACCTAGAATAAGATTGCTTACCAATGTAGGTAAAAAGAAACAATGACAGATAAGTTAACTAACGGATAGGACTTTTCATCCTGGACATTTGTATAAAAATTATGAAATATTTAATAAACGAAGTCGTGTTCAACAGCCAGTTATTTATAATTTATCTTTTTCATATCCGACTGGTCGTTCCAGAGATTATTTATTTATTTATATATACTTTATCGTATTCCATACTAGACATTACATAAAAATAACTTATAAACTACAAAACATACAATGGGCGGTCTTATCTCTTACTGCGATCTCTTCCAGGCGACCTTGGAATGGACAGTGATTTTCTGATCATACGTGTAAAATAAATATATTAGCGCAAACAAAAAACAAATACTCCAGGATTTTATTTTTTTTATTTTTTTTGTTTAAACTTTGCCCCACCCTAAGAATTTCTTCTTGTATCGTGGGTGCGTTTACAAACATAGAAACTCACATACACTAACACCCAGACCCGGAACAACTACTTGCAGATCATACAAATATTTGTTCCGTGCGGGGATCGAACCCGCGACACGTTGCGCAGCAGTCGATCGCTCAGCCACTGCGCCAACCGTGTCGTCAAGTATAGATATAGATTGCGTTATTTTGTTATTGCGTTTCAATGATAAAATTCTACTATATATGTATATCCTAATAATATTATAAATGTGAAAGTTTGTATGTTTGGATGTTTGTTACTCAATCACGCAAAAACTGCTGAAACGGATTTTGGTGAAATTTGGCACACAGATAGTTTATAACCTGGATTAACACATAGGATACTTATTATCCCGGTGGTACTTTCCCGTGGGATGATTTCCAACATCTAAAGCTAGTACCAAATAATTAAGTAATTGCTCCAAATCAAATATTTTGTAGAACCAGCTGTTCGCGGTGAAGAAGATTGTTTTCAGCAATCCGTTTAGCTTTGAACGATTATTTCCTGGAAGCGACCATTGCATTCTAACTTCATTAGAAGTAGGTACTAGTCTAAGCTCTGGGTGCCGGTGTAGTTCCGATTAATCTGTTATCCTGCCTGTTCCAAAACTAGCAGACCGTTATCCAAGTTAAATTCAATATTACTATCATGAATATATCAAAATTTCATTCAAACTGTTTTCATGCTCCCGGTTTTTCTCTTAGTAGGTAAACTTGTTAGTGTGAAATCAATCTGCCTAGCCTTTTCCCAACTATGTTTGGGTCGGCTTCCAGTCTAACCAGATGCAGCTGAATACCAGTATTTTACACGGAACGACTGCCTATCTGACCTCCACAACCCAATAACTGGGTAATATAGAATGACAGGCGGTACCGAGGGCTCTACGTGCTATCCGAGGTACGGATGAGTCTCGGTATGTAATGGATGGTTACTAATCCACGAAAGGACCACAGAGCATGTAACTTTGTCGGAACTTAAAACATTCAGATTGTGAAAAGTTGTTAACCTTCTTTAGCGAACCATAAAAAAAACATGGCCACCAACATGAAAATTCTTAGTAGCACTGACAATCACTGACAATGAATTACCTTGAAGATAAAGGAATGCACAATTAATAAACTTATCGACTAATTAACTTATTTTTTATATATTTTCAAAACTAATTTATTTTGAGAAATTGGTAAAATAAAATACAGATATTATTATAATGTTTTCAGTATTTATTCATTTATTTAAATGATCAAGAAACATCGGTTTCAGACCAAAATAGCTTCCTTTTTTGATTTTTTTGCTCCGACTTCACAATTTCTTTAAGCACGTTTGACTCCAATTTTTCCAAAAGATTGGCACTGTGTCTTGGGCTGCATTTAGGTTTTTGTAATTGCTCCATCAACTGCTTTTCCCTGGGTATTAAATCTGTAAAGATATAATTAAATCGAAGCAAAATTTTCGATGAGACTTGTAAACATTTCCCTGCATATAAAACGCAGGGATCTTTTCTTTTTGAAATGAGCAATAGAGCACAAATTAAGTCAAACTATTTTGGGAACTTCTGTTTTATCTGTCTGTCTATTTGTTTGTAACATCATCACGTGAGAAAAGCATAATGGATTATAATGAAACTACTTCACTTGTGCAGAGTATTAGTCCAATTTAAAATCTAAGAATTGGCTAGAATAGCCAATTCTTAGATTTTTCTTTAAAAATCCGTGTGGCCTGGGTCTTGTTATTGGGCCTAAACACGTAGCAGACGGCCCCACTGATCCGCCATTTTCGTATGTTCATCCGTCTGCCGAACACCTTGTATATTTGTAATCAGGTTCTCGAAAACGGCTAAAACGATTTCGATGAAAGAATAATGAAAGACTATGATGAAATATATGGGTTTACGAGGGCGAATAATCGATCTAGCTAGGTCTCATATCGGGGAAAATTCGTTTTCTCCGTATTTTCACCCGATCAGAGCTCGGTCGCCCAAACTTTAGAACTAGATGACATGAATAATGACATGGCAGCATGGAATTAGTAAGTACTATATATGGAATTAGTATGAACTATTCTATAAAATGAGAATTCTCTATTTTCACCCGAGCGGAGCTGGGTCGACCGGTTATTATAATGTTAGTAAGATATGAATAATATATAATATCAAGCTATCAATAACTACAGACCATTTCGATCGTGTATAGCAAGCCTGCGTTTGCGTTTGACGTTCGCCTAAGTACTTTAGTTAACTTGGAGTAATTAGTTACAGATTCTAGGCAGTCTATAAGTTTTACTAGGATGCTTAGTTACTTATAGTTTAGTGCCTTTTCATGTTGTATATTACAAGGGCGAAAGGTTAAGGGTTAAACTTTTGGATGGTGGACGTAAATGAACGAATATTTTTGTTTATGGCGAAGATGGATGTATTCGGCCGAAAACTCGGATTTACTGATATTTGGAACTTTTTTAGTATGTTTGCAGTATCCTGTAAAATGCTATTAAGATGTTCGTTACTACACAAAATATTTTTCGTGTATCACAAATGGCCGAAAGGAGATCGGTTATATAGCAGATAAATGATGCACTTATCCTATCAAGTTGTATAGTGCAGTGGAAGCGTGCTGGGCCCATAACCTATAATAAAACGCGTGGATGACGTACCGAAAACCACGGAGTAAATAAACTTTTCATACCATGAAGCTATAGATAGGCATACAAAACTTTGAGTCAAAGACAGTTAGTAAAAAGTTACATTTTGATATCAAATACGAACTAGAGTAACGTATTTGAACCGTATTTGACTAAATGTTTTCGATATATTTTTTCAATGAATCACATGTTCCAACTACTACTACTACCCCGTTGGTCTGGTAGTTACAAGCACTACTGATGAGCATGAGGTGCTGGGTTCGATTCCCAAGTCGGGCAAAGTGTTATTGGGTTTTTCTATCAGGAATTTCTCAGTGCCAGCCCGAAGATTTGTGCTCGGTCGATGGTAATAGGCTCGCGCCCTATTACATGGGATCTTAATATAACTCGACAAATGTGCGTGTACTATAGGTACAACAGCTGTGCTTAACCCTTCGGGGAACCCAGGCGTGATATTACGTGACAGCGCGTTGTGTTCCACGCGCGGCTCAAAGAGATGTTAGCACAACGGAAGGGGTCCGCTAGGACCGATGCCTGCTGGGGTCGCGGGAAAGTCCGAATGGGATACCGTGGCCCCTGGCAACGTACAGGCAACTGAAGGAACACGGGTGGATTTTAGTCAGTAAGAGTCTGACACACCCTCCCGCTCCGCCCAGAGTGGGAAAAGTTATTTGATAATTTACCACCATAAAAAAAAGGCGAAAAAGGTTTTGATGTTAAACATGATGTATATTTTTGGGCTTCTGACGACCACAAAACCGTCAAAGATCCAAGAATGACAGCCGGGATCAACTGCTTAACTTGCTTTCCGAGGCACGGAGAGGTCTCGGTATGTTAAGATGGTCACCCATCCATGGACCACGGACTGACCGCGGCAAGTACCCTACCCAATCGATTGACCCATGCGGCTGTTATTACTTAGCCACTCCAACTTACTTACAATAGTAAACTTTAATTTAGCTAACAAGACACAAAAAACCACTTCTATTTGTTAACTCTATTCTGACATAATACAAAAACAAAATTCAATTTAACAGTTGCACCTTCCACCCACAACAGCAAACCGGCACCTAGTGACCTAGCTACACCACAGATAACAGAATGTCACTCCATAACTGTCCCGCTGCATTCGAAGTTAAAAATCAATCAAACACGTCAGAATAGTGTTGAACAGGACAGCGCGACACGCCGTGATAACGCGTCACGGTTCACAGAGAAACTTTCGTGGAATGGGTAACTGTGGTATTGCATATTACAATTCACGTATTTTTTTCATTGAACATTGCATGCCTGTTAATAATGAATGATAAAATTTATGGTAATTATTTCTGTAAATTGCTTGTATCAATTATTATTTTAAAAACAGATGAATTCGTGTATTGTCATATATTGTGTTTTTTATCCTATACAACAAAGAGTGAGCCGTGATTATAATGAATCGGACACAAAAATCCGGTCTGCTATTGAGAATTTCCAAATGAATAACCTAATAAGACTTTGTCTGTGTGATCGAATCGGTAGCTCGATGATCATAGCAACAGCAGTAATGCATTGTATGTGATGTAAAAAAGAGATAATAGTAAGAGCGTTATTGTAAAAGATAGAGTAAGCAGTCATTCTAGACAGCGTGAAAGAGATTCCTAAATGACTGAAAAACAGCAAACAAGGGAAACCCTTTTTAGTGAAATAAAATATCTCTCGTTCTTCTCCGTCGTTCCCTCAATGCTGAAGATACCGGCCACATACGACGCGTCTCCAAGCCATGCGGTTTTCTGCAGTGTGGACCACTCGATTAATGCTGCCTCTAACAGCCTTCTTGATCAGCTATCTAATTACGCAACACATTTACGATTTGCAATTGAGTCAAATTGGTTTCGTTCGACTAGAATTGCTTTCAAAAGGTAAGCCTTTAATAAAGTCTGAAACTTTATCTAGTGGCATCGTGGAGTGTCAACGCAAGACAGTGTGGAGGACATAGAGTTTTCTTACTAAATTGAAAGCAATTCTAGTCAAACGAAACCAATTTGACTCAATTGCAAATCGAAAATGTGTTGCGTAATTAGATAGCGGGTCTCACCATCTTGCCGGTGTTCTGCCTTGAGCACGTTTAGTGTATATGTATATGAATAAATACTTACCTACAAATAATTAAAACCAAATCTCATAACGTGATTGGTTCCATTGCAGTCAATTAATAGTCAATGCGTCACGTCAAATAGTAGGCACATTGATCGTGTCTCTCTCGACAGCGTGACACCTCGTTATCGCGATATGCTGGAAACTACACAGTCTGTACCACTAGCTGGGGTATTACGTGTTATGGGAATAGTTGCCGAAGAGTTCTTGTGTGTGGTTGGGTAATACTCACGCAATTTTGCTGTTTATAATATAAACGCCAGAAAGATATCTAATGAAGGCAGGAAAATTTATAACTTTATAGTCAAAAAACATTTTATTTTTTGTGAAAAAGCTAGTACAATTTATGTATTCTCATCGAGATGATTACAGAGATCAGCTTAACACCTCGTAATCGCGATATGCTGGCAACTACACAGGCTGTATCACTAGATGGGGTATTACGTTTTAAGAGAATAGTGTTGCGGAAGAGTTGCTGTATGTTGCTGAGTCCTTGTAAGACAACCTCGGCGAACCTATTGCCGAATCAGCACCATTAGGTCCCTTCTAAATCGTTACTTTTAGACAGTGAGTACTCGAGTGTTTAGTAAACCAATTGCACGTCAATAGTATTTTCAAAGCGTCTCTTGTAGCAGTAAGGACTACTGCTACGAAATAAACACGTAGAAGTATTTCTGTCATGACGTAGTTGAGTGTACGTCTAACCAAAGAATACTTTTTATTGTATCTACCTACACCATTTAAATATAGGAGCCCGGTACCAACATTTACATAGTTTAAAAATAAATAACTGAGCGGTCGAGCTCTGCTCTGGTGAAAATAGAGAATGCTAATTAATTAATAGTACAGGATAGTTCATACTAATTCCATGCTACCATGATAGTAGGAAATATCAATTCCATGCTGCCATGATAGTAGGGTACTTACTAATTCCATGCTGCCATGTATTTATTCTAAGGTAACCATCTTGTACTAAACTTTGGGCGACCGAGCTTTGTTCGGGTGAAATTACGGAGAAAACGAATTTTCCCAGATATGAGACCTAGCTAGATCGATTTTTCGCCCGCGTAAACCGCTATATTGCAACTTTCATCGAAATCGTTACAGCCGTTTTCGAGAACGTGCTTACAAATATATATATAAAAATATTGCTCGTTTAATAGTATCGGACATATGATTTAACATGACTGTTTCATTTATAGGAAAAACCCTAACCATAGTAAAAAGAAACAAAATTTCGTGCTATACAAAAAAGTTGCGCAACAGTTGGACAACATCAAATCAAATTCGTCTCTCATACGTAATACCCCAGTTACATCGTATAGAAGCATTGTCAATGTATCACGCAGACACATTCAACCCGTAATATTATTGACGACGCTTTGAAAGGGTGAGCAGAGTTGCAGCTTGTGCAGTTAATTGGTACTCGATGAAAGGACCAAGATGGCGGAGATTGATAGCAATTATTATGCTGTATCGTCTGAAGGATTTTATTTGTATGTGCATAGTAGATTGAAGATGCACTTTGTATTAGTTTTATAGGAACCCGTCTAGTGACTGTTGTAATTAATAAAAGGTCGATGGTAATAATACCTGCCTAGCCTTTTCCCAACTATGTTGGGGTCGGCTCCCAGTCTAACCGGATGCGCCGGAATACCAGTATTTTACATGGAGTGACTGCCTATATGACCTCCACAACCCAGTAACTGGGTAATACGATACCCCTTGGTAAGATTGGTTGCCAGACTTTCGGGCTTCTGACGACCCGTAACGACTGTCAAAGATCCACGAATGGCAGCCGGGGCCAACGGTTTAACGTGCTTTCCGAACCACGGAGGAATCTCGGTATGTAAAGATGGTCACCCATTCACGGACCAACCCCGGCAAGCATAGCCTCCAGATCCCACGCGCCTAGTCTCCTCTTGACTAGTTTAGTTTCTACATAACATACGCGCGGCCGCCCACGGTGCCGCGAGCGGCCTCGCGTCGCCGCTGGCAGCCGCGGGCAGAACCACCGACAAGATGCGTGTGGCGCGCGGCCGCTCGCGTCACCGCGGGCGGCCTCGCGACCTTTTCAAGCGATACTGGTCTTTTAAGTATGCAAATAAAGTTTAAAATTATTTCACACTGAAAGTGCTCGCCGCGTCGCTGCCGGCCGCTGCCGGCCGCTGCCATTCCGGTGTGACTCGGGCCTATTACTAAGGCTCCGCTGTCCGTCTGTCCATCATAGAAATGTATCTTTCGAACCGTAATAGGTAGATACTTGAAATTTGCACAGAGTATGTACTATTATGGCCGCTATACCAAGAAATTATAAAAATATGTTAGTATGTAGTGTTAAATATTGTACGTTGGTACGGAACATTTTATGTGAGAGTCCAACACGTACTTGGCTGCTTTTTTTACGCCAGGCCCTTCTCCCATATACCCTTGTGTCGGTCTTTCTAAACACACACTTATCCGAGCGGAACGCGGCGAACGATATTCATTTTAGAATTTCTTATTATGAAATTCTATGAAATCTCGGACAGCCCGCGTCGAATCGTCCGAATCTGGAAGACCGTCTCTAGCGTTCTCGTTGACTTCAATTCGTTCGATGCGTTCGGCTTGGAAAATAGCAGAATACAGATACATTAAATACATCGATTATGAGGGCACCTAGTGCATCATACCGCTTGTTGCTGACTTAACAATATCCCTGGCCACTGCACTGTCCTACTTACCTTCGATTTGTCGCTGTCTAAGCACATTAGCCGACCACTTAAAAAATCTAACGTAGCCTTGAAGGAGGTTTATGCATTATTTGTCTCAACCTAGTTAATAATATTGCAAACACAATCATAATCGTGTAACTAAGTGCTAACTACTGTGTATTTTCCGTAAATAATATATACATTTTTCCCTTAATTATTAGTATTTAAGTAGATTATAACATAATAAATTAAGTAACTATGTCACTATTCTTAATTTTTTTATTAAATACGTATATTGTTTAAGAAATCATTTGTCCAAATAGTAATTGTAAGAACTCACGCCGCCTGTGATACAGGTTTATCCTAGTACAGGCATCATACTTTGTCATACCAACATTATTTCTAAGATTTACGCGACAAGTCACGCTGGTCTGCACAAGCCTTTATACTGTATTTTACCAATTTTTATTTTTGAATAAATGTTATGTTATGTTATGTTATAAGTGCACGGTCACCTTAAATTTGCTGTTTCAAAAAATTTAAAAATCAATAGTCATTTATTCAAACTAGGCTGAGAATCAGCACTTTTCGAACGTCAAAATTACATATGTAAGACAGTCCCCCAAAACGCCCACCCTTCACTACTTCCTAGTGCGTTAGCTGGGAAGAAGAAGTGGCGCAACAAACTCCCCAGCAGCACAGCTGTCTGTTCAGTTAGAAGAAAAAAATATTCTATATAATAGTATTCAAAATAATTTACATTACGCAACACAAAACATAATTTAAATTATTAGCCATATGTTAGCTAGCACACGCCAATATACCAAACAAAATCATCGAGAACTATACTCAGGCAGAAATAAAAACTAAACGTAAACAGAACTTAATATCTACGTAAATAAAAGCCTCCAGGCATACAGGGCGTGCCCGCTTACATATAGTTGTAACTGAAAGTTATAAATGATAAACTAGAACCATCGAGGTAAACTAAATAAAACAAACAGTTAATTACTAATAACAATAAATAATATGATCATCTGTCACTAAGTCGTCGGCCAATTCTGACATTGACCACCAATGAAACAATGAAAGGCTAACACAAGCTCCCGATTTCTTCACGACACGTGCTTTCATCGTAAGTCAGCGGTGTCTTTGTTGAACTTTAATCGGTTGAAGGTTACTGAACGAGACTCGATAGAAGTTTTATTGTTATTACGTCTGGAGGCTTTTAGTGTCCCGCAAAGTATAAAAAAATACGACGTTGAATAAGTCACGTCGGCACCTGCCCATTGTCTCGCCCAGGAGTCACCAAATGACGGATCGGGGTCCGGATCCGGACCGCCGACCTATTTTGTAACTTCATCCTAACTAATATTATAAATTTAATGCGAGTTTGTTTGTTTGTTGCGCTTTCACGCAAAAACGGCTAAACGGATTTGGATGCAATTTGTCACATGAGTAGAGAGCATGACCGGGAGAAGGACATAACATTACCTTTATTCCGATATTCTCACGGAATCGAGACTTATGCGGGTAAAACCGCGGGGCGGGTAGTAAAAAAATATTTAAATAAAATTTTAATCGTTTTTAGGGTTCCGTAGTAAAGCAGGAACCCTTATAGTTTCCCCATGTCCGTCTGTCTGTCTGTCTGTCCATCTGCCTGTCCGCAGCTTAGCTCATAGAAGGTTAGTACCTACTAGAAAGCTGTAATTTGGCATATGTATACATATTAATCATGCCGACAAAGTGGTAAAATAAAATCAAGAAAAATATATATTTTTAGGGTAAAGTGGGGATGTTTTTTTTCCTCATCTACCCAATGTTGTGGGGTATCGTTAGAAAGGTCTTTCAAAAATATTGTGAGTTTTTCCAAACCATTTTTGGATTCAGGGATCCGTATGCGAAATATTAAGCTTTTAACTGAATTTTTTTGTTAGAGTCAAGTGTCCCCCCCCTTCTAGCTAAATGGTTGTACTTGGACTTGTGAAAAAATTCACAGCAGTAGTATATATAACGAAATTAAAAGGAGAACTATCAGAGCTAAGTAGGCTGTACAGGTTAATGAGTAATAATCAACCAACTTAAATTTGCGGTTTGAAAAACATGATCTCCCATACATTCCGTATGTGATGAACATGTTTTTCAACTACAAAGTGAAGTTTGTTCTTGGGATAAATTCATCCCAACTACGGAACCCTCCATTGTGCGTGGTCCGACACGCACTTGGCCGGTTTTTTTGCTAGTAATCGTCTACTAAACGGACAACGACAATCAAATTGTTTTTTTAAATGGACCCCCATTCGGTTCTCTAAGCCCCTAGACCATACCTTTTTCATCAGCCCCATTTAGTCTATGACAATCAAATTGCCGTGTCTAATCACCGCGCGTGCGCAAATGGTCATTGAACATTTGCGCACAGTTTTATATTGTATGCCTACTGTGTAATATACTGCTGTTTGTTATTCCTATCAAATAAATAAATAAATAAATAAACATAATTTCCTCGCAGACCGCCTCATTAACGGAGGCAAAGCAAATAGTCAAGGCCGGGCTATGTTGAACACGGAGCGGGAATGTGGTAGAATGTGTAATATTATTGTATGAGAGAGGAGATACGTTGCTTTAGAATGCAATATAATGGCTCGAATTAGAGGTATGAGGAACAGGGAGTAAAGTTTTACTCATCCTCTATAGAAAAGGGACGATCCTTCGACCAGACGGGTGTCGTGTCTGCCCAACGATTGATGTTGGGAAAGTTATATTTATGCTGTTTGCGCGGTAAACTCTAATTGCGCGATGCAGGATTTGTGTGACGTCAGGATTTTTGTGTGACGTCAGTTCTTTGATGCGTTGTACGCATGTGGCAATGTAGATGCCGCCACAACTGCAATATTGGTCTACTGGTCGCAAGCGTGGTAATGGTCTGGAATCATCATCATTCAGGAGAATGATGATGGATAAGGGCAGGTTATTTGGGGTCGGTACACTATGTATTTTTCTTCCATACTTCTCTTTTAGTTGTAATCTCAGTAGTCAACCCCTTTCTAGCCATATTATCTTTCACACAGTCCATCCATCGCTTCTTTGGTCTTCCCCTACCCTTTAGCTAGTGGTCCGAAATTCAGGCGTCATATATGATATTCGAGCGGTAGAAGGAGCATTGGCAGACCAATAGCCAGGTGGGTGGATCACTTGCAGAATATCGTGGGGAAGACCTGGATGAGACTCGCAAAGACCAGGGAAGCATAGCACAGAAGGGAGGAGGACTATACTCAGCAGTGGGTGAAAGAAAGCAGACAATGATGAAGATGATATGATAGTCAATTATGGTAAAACGCAGATGGTTTGAGGCTGCAATTATATCAAAAGAGCGGCCCGACATTGAGTTTATAAATTACTAATGCGTAATCATTTAGAGGAATTACTAAAGCTCAACTTCGTATGAAATAACAACATAATGAAAGTGTCCGTTCTAAGACCACAATGAACTAGGAACTTGCGACTGCCTACCGATCCTCCACAGAACCGTTTCCGCTCCGCGTGCTGGACAGCAAAGCCTTAATGAACTAATACAATATCGTTTACAAATGAGTCTATACAAAGCCTATTGGCAATAATTGCAATGACGTCACTCGGCCGAGTTCGGCAATAGATCGGAACTGATGGTTATTACTTCATAATATTATAAAGTGTGCTGATAGTCTTTCTAAAAAGACATATATTTTTATATAAGGCTCGTACAGACTACGGTAATTTTGTAACCGTGAAGG
Organism: Agrochola lota; assembly: GCA_947364205.1. Lineage (NCBI taxonomy): Eukaryota > Metazoa > Arthropoda > Insecta > Lepidoptera > Noctuidae > Agrochola > Agrochola lota. Next base: position 13,975,180 of record OX376244.1, on the reverse strand, counting down.
TTTCTTAGAAATTGTTTTGTTAAGGTCGCGTCGCGCCGTCGCGTCGGGCCTGTCTGCACGAAGCTTAAATCGAACCTAAAAATATTCCTAAAAGTATTAAATAGTTACTGTTAGTGTTATCATGCATGATCCCACTGCTGGGCAAACGTCTCTCCCAAAACGAATTAATTAATTAAGTAACATTCTAATAAAATAAATGCGCCTCTTTTTGTGACCCTCTAATAATTTCCATGTTGGTGTTCTTTTAAAATACTACATGGCCAAGTAACTGCGACCAACTTAGAGAAATGGCTAGAAAGTTAAAACGGGGCTCATTTATTTAAAAAAACCGGCCAAGTGCGTGTCGCACCACGCACAATGAAGGGTTCCGAAGTTAGGATGAATTTATCCCAAGAACAAACTTAACATTGTAGTTGAAAAACATGTTCTCTCTGACATGTTTTTGCAACTGCAAATGTAAGTTGGTCGATTATTACTCGTTAACTTGTAGAGCCTACTTAGTTGTGATAGTTTTCCTTTTAATTTCGTTAAATATATCCCCTCTTGCTTTGATATTTTTCACATATCCAAAACCAACCATTTAGCTGGCAGGGGCTGGCAAAGTGCTATTTTTTGTTAGAGTCAAGTGTACCCAACACATTTGCCCTTTAAACCAATCCCTGAATCCAAAAATGTTTTTCAGAAACCCAACCTACCCAATATTTTTGAATGACCTTTCCAACGACGCCCCCACGAGAAAAAAAACATTCCTTTCTTACGTGTAGGTGTAGTACCCTAAAAAAGTAATTATTTTATTTTTCCACTTTGTCGATGTGTTTAATATGTATACTCATGCCAAATTATAGCTTTCTAGTACTAACAGTCTCTGAGCTAAGCCGCGGGCAGACAGACAGATGGATGTTCCTTTTTGACTACGGAACCCTAAAAAGCGACCATTATTAGGTGACCAAAAGTTTTTAGAAGTTCATTTGTTTAAAAAAAACGATTATTATTTGAACGACCATAAGTTTTTAGAGGAACAACTAAATATTTCCCTTCTATATATAAAGCAATATTTTCTATTTAGTTGTATAGTCAAGCTTGTAATTGCTTTACCATATTTAGGTTGAATATCATTTGCGTCATAGATTAGTACGGATGGGTTACTCCGCAAAATCATTTAAATAAAAAGTGACTCTTGCTACGGCACATTATAGTGCATTTCAGGTCGCACAGCGCTAATTACCTATAGTTACATTCACTTAAATGTTGCCCCTCTTTCAATCACCTAACTGTTATATCTTCTGACTACGTTATGCTTACTGAGTTCGACAAGTCGAGCCCGCCACGTCCCTACTTGTAGCTTCATACCTAAAATACGAAGTGACTCATCTACATGTTTTCATCAGTGCTTGCGTGCGATAAATCGTCAAATGATCTTCTTACGCTCTATGCAAGCCATCCAGGACAAACCACCCAATGAGAGAAGCAAATTGTGGGAAGAGAAGCATCCACCACCTCCCGATTTTGTTAAACCCCAGGGGCATTTGCCTCCCGGGCGTGATCTGCAGTGGCCTATATGGAAATCGCTCAATCGATTGCGTACCCAAGTAGGCCGCTGCAGACATAATTTGTCGAAGTGGGGGATTACTAACCCATCCAACACCCAGTGCAAGTGCAGTGCTTCTGATCAGACCATGCCCCGCTTGCTTGAGAGGCCTAAGTGCCCGTTCACCTGCACCTCGGATGATCTAAAATACTCGTAATAACAGTATTGTAGACAACAACATCCAGTACGCGTGGCATGACAACCATAGAAACGGGTTTTCTACGGCTTTTGTCGAAGGAAGAATAGACAAAATGACAGATTGTGATTGTCTATCTGTCCGTCGACAAAACCCGTTTCTATTGTGGTCATGATGTGCAATCTAGCGCTGAATTCAACTTACTAAATCCAGCGAGCGCCTAAAACAATATATACTGGCCAATTGAGACTAATGCTACAGGTCATAATGCCAATACCATTAGATTATAATGTTACACTAGAGATTAGGTCAGTAGCCTATATACTGAGTGGATTGGCTCAGGTATTGTACCTAAGCTTAAGTCATTGACATAGAGAATGACGATTAACTGTGGTATTGCTATATCTTACGACTAGCTTCTGCCTGCAACTTCTCCTGCGTGAAATTTCTTGTTTTGACATAAAAATATCCTATGACACTCGACAATACTGTAGCTTCCCAGCAGTGAAAGCATTTTCGGAATTGGATCAATAGTTCCGAAAATTACCCCCTACATACAAACACACTACATACAGTTTACCTCTCTATAATATTAGTATAGAAGTGTTGATTATTTGAGGGTGAATGTGTTACAAGTTTCACACAACGGGCAATTTTTTAAGTGAACCTTCTTAGGTGGCGGCGATTCGTTAATTGAATAAATAAAAATAAAAAATTGGTACCAATAACCCTTATTAATAATAATAATAAGGGTTATGAAAAAGGTTCGTGAAAGCCGAGAAAGATAAACAAATCAAGTATCTTGACTTGGCTCGCGAGGTTGTCGACATGTGGGATGTGGACTCAGCGATCATTGTGCCGATAGTCGTATCAGAAAATGGTTTAATTGCCAAGAGCCTCGACCAACACCTAAGGAGGGTCTCGTTGGGCAGCTGGATCAAGGGCTTGATTCAGAAAGCGGTACTCTTGGACACGGCTCGCATTGTCAGGAGGTTCCTCTCTCTAGAGCCCTGACCGCCGGTAGCTTGGACCCTGTTCCCGATACCGGTGGGCTACTATTTTTTATATTTTTAAATGTTTTTATATTATTTTATTCTAATATTTAAAAATATAATTTATATGTATAATATAGTTGAATAAAGGAAAATAATAATAATAACCCCACCGCCGTATCTCTACGTTGACGTCGTGATGGGGCTTGCGTGCTCCGAACTCTGGGTCTGTGCCGGTATAGTTCACTTTGCCGGAACTGGTCTAGGATGAGGAGCCAGACCAAGAGAGATACAGAAACCCGCAGGGCAGCATGTGGCGAGCTGTTGGGGAGTAGCGACCACACGGACCCTATCTCCCGGGAGAAATCTTGTTCCTCATCTCTGGCTTGCCTTTATTGGCCGGCTGGAGTGAACACTGACGAGGAACAGTGCTCACACCTCATTCTTGTTTTAATTGGCCGGCTTGAGTGGAGATTCGCAAGAGTAAACGTGCTCGGAGGCGGGAAGTATTCCAGTAAGTGCTCGTAGGGATCTTTACCATCTTCCGGGCTCTGGGATTGTTCTGAAAGCCGTGGAATACCTCTCCACTCCTCAAGCACCTCAGGACATGTTGCCCCCTTGTCGCTACGTCACTATGTGCTAGCGACAGTTTTCGGGGGCCCACTATTGAGTGTGCAAGTCACCCCCTGCCATTTTATCCGTGTACATATAAAACATTGATCAGGCAGGGGCCATAGTCCTTCCATAGTTCCAGGTCACCAGTCAACTTAAGTCACCCAAACCTATAGTCCAATAACTATGTTTCCATATCCTGTAATAATCCTACACCAACCGGGGGTTGTTCTTGGGTGCGCTTGCATAGTACACAAGGATAATCGTCGGTTCGTGCCTCTGCGAGTTGGCTTTGGCCCCTCGTACGCCTTCTAAAGGTCCGGGACCCCAGGGTCTCGAGAAATGTCAAGAGACGTAAAAACTATAATAATAATGATAAATAATTTATTTCAGATTCATCTTTTGATTACATCCATATTTGTTAGTACAATTGCGAGCTTACAAACTAGTGTTAGTAATAATTAATTAATAATTGATTGCTATACGTTTTAATTAAATAATATATGATTGTAATTTTATTCCTTATTGGACGGCGAGCTACCCATTGCTCACCGTCCGCAAGCCCGCGCCTACGGTGGCCGGAAGTCGGCTTGCGACTCCCGACGCCCGGGGCGTCTCCTGCTGCGACTGGGGGCGCGAGGGCGCGCATCTTGCATCTCCCTCTCGCGCTCCGTCTCCTCCTTCGCGAGCATAACTGCTTCACAGAAGGAGGTGACGGCCTCCCATGCACTCTCGCTCCGAACCATGGCCTGAACCAGGGCCGGACGCGAGAGATTGGGGGTCTACCCTAAGCACTAAGTCCGTAGTTCCTGCCAAAATTACGGGCTTATCCTTCTGCTTATCACATACTGGCATAAGATTAGTTTGGGGCCCGAACTAAGTATGAATGACACCACGAGTTGACCCCTACTCCAGATAAGTTTTTTCCCGTCCGAAAAATTCCATTTGACACTTGTTGTGACTAATCAACTACCTTCTTACGGCTCCATATCTTCGTTTACGGATTTAGAGAGTAGACCTCATGGTACTGCCAGTATTATCGACATTGGCAAAATTGCCATAAAGGAAAAAAAATAGGATAAAGACAACGCTTTTGTTAAAAATAATAATAACAATTTTTAATCTGGATTACTAAAGCAGTTTGATTGATTTTGGACGGATTAGTTATGTTTTTTGACGTAGATAGTCGTAGAAGTCGATTTTTCAACGATTCAAAGTGTATGAATCGGGTCGTAGGAGTTTAAGGGCCGCTAAACAAAATAAAAAATATTCGTCATAAATCACGATCGTGAAAAATTATGATACGTACGTATGGCTGAATGCGCTATAACTCTAAAAAACTCGTTTAGTCTCGTATCGAGACGAATACTAACTTATGCTTTCAATCGAGTTTTCAATATTTTAACAAAAAATCTACTCTCAACGTCAAAATTTACTGAATAAACAAACGAATTCACTCGACTACATTGCGAACTAACTTTTACGAAGCATAACAATATTTCCGAACCCGAACTGTCGAGTCGTCTCGCCGGTTTAAAACAAAACACTACCAAACTCAAGTAAATACAAATAATTCTCGATATTCAGACGGGCATGAGTCGCGGGTATTTTTGACAAACTTTAAACTAACTATTATAAAGTAGGGTTGGCAGTAACAACAAAAATTATAACTAAGTTTGACAGATAACGTGTGCTAATGTGGGTGTACCTATAGTAGACTACATTTCGTCAGTTATAGCCCTCATGTAATAGAGGGCGATGTATTGCCATCAACCGGGCAAAAATCCAGACGGGCTGCTTCTGAGAAATTCCAGAAGGAAAAACCCAATAACCTAGCTTCCCGACCAGGATATTGAAGCCAAGACTTCATGCGCAGCAGTAGCGCTTCCAACCACTAGACCAATGACGTGATTATTATAAGATATGGGATATCGGGACAAAGTCAAAGCATTATCAGTTATTTCATAAACTGTCAAGAAATCAACAATCTAGCTATGATGGCGTATCATTTTTAGATTTTTCTAGTTAAGGGCTTGATGACCATATGACATCAGCCACCTTCTACCTGATGCTAGAAATATGCTGTAAAGTTACCATAAAAGGGTCCGTAAGCATATCGCGGACTGTTGATTGTAATTTTTGCAATTCGAAACGTGCTGAATTTTATCCTAATTTTAAATAATTACAGAAGTTTTTATTCAATTTAATTTCAATTAAATTCAATTCAATTTCTTCAGTAACAATCTACATTATGTTCGAAATAATCCAACATGAAACAATTATACGTATACACAAATATTACAAAATGACAAGTACAAATATTATTATTAAAAAACATGCAATTCAATTTAAATTACTAAATATTATTTAGATTTAATAAAATAACATTATTTTTTAATAAAAATAAGGTTTTGTTTTTAATTTTGTAGTTTTAACCCACACAAATTCGAATAACAGTGACAGGAATTTATTCTAACATCATCCACATAGACTAAGCTGGAAAAATACGTATTATTGAAGCTAACTCAAAAAATACTTTGTATGGGACCACCGTGCAATCTTTTTCTACCAAATGACAAAAAAAAAAAAAACAAAGTTGGTCCACAATTTACGAAAATAATTGAAGTAAATGAACAAAAAAAAAATATTTTCGCTGTTGCAGACCGAAACCAAGTATAACATTTTGACCGTCACGACAAATGTGCTGAGTACGTCCGATGAGAAAGATTCCAAAAGAACAAGTTGGGGGAAAATTGGCTATTTTCCCCCAACTTGTTCTTTTGGAATAATGTACCCTCAAAAACGTATTGTCATTAATTTTAACAATCGTTTACTAAAGTGCCAACCCTACAAACAAAGTACCGTCCACAACTAAACAGCTAGCAACATGTCACCGAAACGTTCGCGACGTCGCACTCGCGACATACACTCACAGGCAGTGTTTGTGAGTCACAGAATATTGGGGAATATTGTCTACTGTTTTGTGGTGGAAGAATTTTAAAATGTGAGGGAATAAAACCATAACTGCTACATTTTCCGAATAGATTGGAGATAACACTATCTAGTGGCCTAATCATCAAACTCAAACTTTAAGCATTTATTTCAATTAAAGTATTTACAGGCACTTTTGAATTGTCAAAGATTCGTTCAGTTAGTCAGAAAGTTGAAGCTAGTTGCCCATTCCAATACGTAGATCTCTATGAAGAAGAACGGGCAAGAAACTCCAAGGACACTCTTTTAACTCTTCGTGTGTTTAAGACGTGGATCCACGTTCGAAAAATCTTTACCCTTGTGTGCCTAAACGTGGATCCACGTTCAAACCTAACAAACTTTTTAAATGTGATTTGTAAATTATTCTTTGGACGTTTGGGTCTACTTTTCTTTGCATCGAAAGTGTACCGAATGAATGTCTCCAAATTTAAAATGCTTACGCACACAAACAAAGGAACGCTCGTCGCTTCCTCGCGCCAATTCATGGCGGCCGGGCATACGACGATAATTATTACGAGGGTGGGTCAAGCACACGAAAGGTTAAATCAAGATATCACAAAATCCTGGGTACATTATTCTTGTTGCTTCTATATGTGAGAACAATATTTAAAAAAACAATTCAACATATATGGTAAAAGATAATTCTGTTAAGAGATGACCAGTCTCAACTGCAGATGACGGCGCCATCCAGGAACATGACGAATACCACCTTCTCACACCTGCCTTGCCTTTTCTTAAGTACCTGGTATTTGTTGAAAGAACTACACTGTTCTCACCATACCTATAAACACTGTTATTTGAAAATATTTTAAAAGCCAATTATTTAAAAGAGTAACCGTGGAGTTTCTTGCCGGCTCTTCTCCATAGAAAACGACAAATTGGAAACATGTGCCTAGTTTCTGACGTTTCATAAGTGCCCATGTAGGTTTATGTGAAATAAAAAAGAATAAAAAAAGTGAATTTGAATTTTTAATTTGTATTTGACTTCCAGATGCACCTGTTAGTATACGAGTATCTACCTGTTTTACATTTCGGTATTTTAGTATTTTAACTAGCCAGATTTAGTAGGAAGAATTTCTTGTGAACTTGCTAAGGATCTCGTCCAAGCAAAATGAAATGAAATCGTTTATTCTGTAAATAGGATATCGGAATCACTTTTACACGTCATAAAACGTGCACGTGCTACCACTTTAGATATTTATGTCTTCTGTCACCTAACAGCATTGCTGTGTTTCAGTTTTAAAGAAAAGGTGCTGGTATCATTAAAGAGACTTTTCAGTGTTTTCACTGAGATGGCAACGCAACTGCCATCCATGTCTTGTTATTGCGAATGTCCAATAAGCGGCAATGACCACATACAATTATGTGGGCCGCCTGCTTAAGTACCAACCTGGTACCTGCTGACAGGCCTACGCTGTCCTCTCATACCTAATAACACTGTAAAGAAAAAATTGAGTACATTCTTGCCTGTTCTTGCCTTGAACAACAGACATTGTTCTTTCTTATCTTATCATAGAAAACGACCAATTGGAACCGTGCACCTAGCTTCAGACGTTTCATAAGTGCCCATGTATGTAGGTTTATGTGAAATAAAATATTTTGAATTTGAATTTGCTAAAGAACTGTGAACTTTGCTTGCAAGACTCTACTATACCTAGATATATCTACATCTGTACCAACTTTTCCCGAAATTTCCGTCACCCCCAGAACAGGGACTTTAAGTTCTCTGTTTACATTAACTAAAGCGTTTCTCCCTTCTAAAAGCCGAGTAACTTGGAAAGCTATAAAATCAAGTAAAGTACTGATCGATTACTTGATAACTTGATGAAGTTATAAGTGTTTTGTTTACTACGCTTGAAGGAAGTGTTTCGTGGTAAGCAATTTAAAGTGTAGGTGCCTATTTGTTTTGGTGATCATTTTGTTTAAATATAAATAAAAAAATCTTTAACGGTTTTTAAAACGTTGCCCTGCATAGCTTTTCTTTTTCATAGATTGATTTTGAAACACTAATTTCTAAAACAGTTACAGCTTAACATACAACTAAACGAGTTCACTGCTCTCGACGCTTGACGTGTCCACACGTCGAGTCCGGGTTCGCAACAATTCAATCGCCATCCTAAGCATGCCTCGTTGAGAGGTGAAACACGTGTCGATTTCTTACAGGGTTCTTTATGATTATTTAAGAACAGTTAAGCGGATTAGGTTACTAAATATACGTCGTCTATTGTATTTTATAATGGATTTCCGCAAAGTCACGCCGGAATGAATTAAATATCTTAAACTAATATACTTTAGTTTAGTTATATTAGTTTATGATCTAGGTTGAACTCACATTTGTTCCGTGCGAGAATTAAACCTGCGCCCTGTAGCTCTGAAACCACTACGCTAACCATGGATCTTGACGTTATAATTTTTTGACGGAATTGGCAAATGGCCAACTTAATGTTAACCTATTGTAACTACAATGAGCCGTAGGTTGTATGGAGCATACAACCTTCGGATCAATTTAGTAACAATAAGTTATTCAGTGCCCTTGTTCACCCGTCCAGGTGAATACTTGCTGGTGTACCAATAAAATTGCACAAGATAATCAGCCTATCGTGCCCACTGCTGGGACACAGGGCAATAAAATACTGAAAGTTTAATTTTTTAGTTTTTTATGCCTTAAATACACTAGACGTCGTATAATAAGTAATCTAATCCGCTTAAGCCCAGTAAGAAATCGACACGTGTTTCACCTCTCAACGAAGCATCCTCAGGATTACGATTGACTTGTTGTGAACCCGAACACGACGTGTTGCCACGTCAAGCGCCGAACGCAGACTGGGCAACACGTCGTGTCCGGGCAAAGTCACGCCTGAGTCAATTAACTTATATAGCAATTTAGCTTAGTGATAGAACAAGGTCTGGTGAAAGCAGTATACCAAAGTCTGTAAGAATCGTAGCACATGCTAATATTCAGTTTTATCCTGCCCTAGTAGGAAAAGCCTGGTTTCTGCAGCTATACCGATCACTTTAACCAAGATTGAGATTGAAGAGTTTCTAGTGTCCACTTACTACGTTTTGGAATGGCGAGTTGCTTCATCTTTCTGACTGACCGACTCCTTGAAAATCCAGAAGTGCCTGGTATATGGTTTTATTGAAATAAATGCTTACAGTTTGAACCTGGGGAGGAGCTCCAGGCTAACTAACATCAACCCCGGCAAGCGTAGCTTAAGCTGATGGATTGACCCGTGCGTGAATCCATCAGTTTAAGCTACGCTTGCCGGGGTTGGTCCGCGGATGGGTGGTATATTTTCATACTAAGACTCCTCCGTGCCTAGGAAAGCACGTTAAGCCGTTGGTCCCGGCTGTCATTCGAGGATCTTTTACAGTCGTTACGGGTCGTAAAAAGCTCGAAAGTATGACAACCAGTCTTACCAAGGGGTATCGTATTACCCTGTTACTGGGTTGTGGAGGTCAGATAGGCAGTCATTCTAAGTAAAATACTTATATTCAGCTGCATCCGGTTAGACTGGAAGTCGACCCCAAAATAGTTGGGAAAAGGCAATGCAGATTGTTATTTTGCTTGAGTTTGAATTAGCCTGTCCTAATGGAAGCCTGAGTTCTGCAGCTTCACCAATGACTGTAACAATGCCTGTACTACTTTTAATCTCAGCTATAGTAAGTTTACAAAAAATACCAGTATCCAGAATCCTGTCACGATGATTTATGTGTACCGAAGCACCATTGTCAGTAGTATGGCTCGCTTTGTTCCATTCCATTTTATAACGGTTTGAGTAATGGCTCCCGCTGGCTGTAAAATATATGACAGCCTTAACTTATGGCGTTTCCACATATGCACTAGGTTTTAAATACTTTGGTTTAATGCTTGGATTTTGAGGAATTTTCTTCTCGGATTTATTAGTAAATTTAACGGGCGTCAGGACGTGTCACCAGACAAAAAAAAAAAACACATTTACCTACATGGGCACTTATGAAACGTAATAAGCTAGGTGCACGGTTCTCATTTTTCGCTTCCTATGGAAGCGAAGAAAAGCTGGCAAGAAACTCTAAAGGTGTGATGGCAATAGGCTAACCCCTTTTGTGGTTAGACCACTTGTCTCTGACCCAGAGGTCCCGGATTCCCAGTGAGGACAAAATTTTCTACTCTACTCGCTTTGGTTGGTGGTAGGGCTGGTTCTAAGTACGCCTGGCTAGCTGCCACCATCTTATCTAACTCTGTCGCCATAACGATAACCTTAACAGCATTGTTGTGTTTCGGCAGTTAGAGGTAAGATAGCCAGTACCTCTGTGGTTGAGGATTCCGGGTGAAACTCGCGTCCACCTTCGTCCTGATCATCACTTACCATCAAGTGAGATGGAGGACAAGAGCTTCCCCGTTGTGGATAAAAAATAAAAATAAATAAATAGGTTTCGCCAGTTATGTTCAAGTCCCACGAAACTTGAACATAAATGGCGAAATGTAGATGTACTATAGGTACAACAGTAACTCTGCCTTACTTTTCGGGTTAAAAAAGCGTTTAACAGGTAGGACCTTCTTCTGCGTGCTTTGGTCTCATGTTTCTTAGGGTCAATGTAAGATACTTTTAGGGTTCCGTACACAAAGGGTATAGGTTTCGCCAGTTATGTTCAAGTCCCACGAAACTTGAACATAACTGGCGAAATTTAGATGTACTATAGGTACAAATCTGCCTTTATTTTCGGGTTAAACAAGCGTTATGTTATGTTAAACGGGTAGGGTCTTCTTTTGCCTGATTTGTCCTCATGTTTCTTGGGGTCAAAGTTAGATACTTTTAGGGTTCCTAAGGGTACACAAAGGGCATCAACTGAATAACAATTACTGAAAGATACGAAAGGTACGCACTCAAAGATAATAGCAGTTCGAACTAATAGGTGATTATATTTTAATGACTAAGTAATATATCCAATATTCTTTCATAACATTACATATTAATGAATTTTATTGACATACATTTCTTTGAATTGAATTTATATTGATTTTGAATAAATATTAAGTTAAATTATTATGATTAATATTAAGACTAATAATATTTTGACCAATGTGGAATGCAGTATTTGTTTTTTTTTATGTTTTAATATTTTATTTTATTTTAACACTGGATGAATTTTGAATTTAATTACAATGTTGGTGATTATTTAAATTATTGGTACTAAATGATTGACATAAAATTATATATTAGTGATATTGATACATTTTAAATGCGTAATGAATTTTTAATATTAATGTAATGTTTTTTTTTTTATTATTTTATTTATTATCAGTGTTATATTTTCAACACAACGTATTTTGTTATGAAATAAATAACTTATGACTGCCTATGACGTTTGTAGATGTCTGTCTATCTATCATAGGGCTATCTCTTTTGGCACAGAATATGTGTTTTTATGGTTCATAATCGTAAACAACCGTCACTTTTTATTTAAATTAAATAATTATAAGCTACCTCTGAATTTAAGATTTTATGATCAAGTGAGATATAACTTTCGTGTAGAAAAATATGACCACCATTTTCATTTCGTTTTCCGAAATAGACTCAAAACATTAAATATAACTTCCCTTCCACTATGTCAAATTGAGGCCTGACTGCACCATTATGTTAAACGGCGACTTATTTCCCGCGGATTAAGGCCGGATTACACAAATGTCCGTCACTCTATCACGGAAGTAACCGAGTGTTATTAATTTTAACAGTTATTTAGAAGTAACAATGAGGATATAACAGTGATTTTCACAATTTGCTGTGCTTAAGTAATACATACATACATAAACTCACGCCTTCTTCCCTTGGGGGTAAGCAGAAACTACAGAACGCCACTTAAGTATTTTTTTTAATAGTAACAATAATTTCTACTTTGTCGTATGTACGAAAAAATGTTACACATGTTACATGTAACAAAGGGCTATTATAAAACAACGACTAAATTAAGAGTACTAATTACAATATTCAAGCTAATATTGTGAATATTTCTCCGAAAATGTATTTTCGCTTTTATTAGAAACCTAGATTTTATAACGTAATTATGTTCTGAACCAAAGTGTAGGTATTATTAAACAAAATATGATCCTTTTAAGTTCTGTTTTCGATAAAGGCCTTATTAGATCTTTAGGTACTTGACTCATGCTAAACCGTAAATCTTATTACCACAACAAGATTTAATTCTAATTTGTTCAACCTAAGGATTAAAATTAGCACTTTATTTTGAGCATCTCATCATTATTATCTTATAACTTGTTTCGCTCCCTGACGCCCCTAGCCGCCGCAGGAGACGCCCTGGGCGTCGGGAATCGCAGGCCGATTCCCGGCCACCGTTGGGGCGGGTGTTGTGGACGGTGAGCAATGGGTAACTTGCCGATAAGGATCAGGCCCGGGTTGACGGCGCGTCGTGTTCCACGCGCGCCTCGAAGAGATGTCAGCACAACTGACGGGATCCGCTAGGACCGATGCCTGCTGGGGTCGCGGGAAAGTCCGAAAGGGATACAATGGTCCCTGGCAACGTACAGGCAACTGAAGAAACACGGGTGGGTTTTAGTCAATTAAAGTCTGTCACGCCCTCCCGCTCCGCACAGAGCGGGAGAATTTACAAATGATGATCATTGATCTTCTTAGATCATAATATAATCATTGTAACTTGATTAATAAATAATAAAATGAAAAATAATATTTATCATCAGCCTACAGCAGTATGCTGCTGGATATAGGCCTCTCCAATTGCACGCCATTCAACTCGGTTCTCGGCAACTCTCATCCAGCTGCTACCAGCTACCCAGTGAAGATCGTCGCTCCACCCAGCCTGCGGGCGTCCTACCTTACGTTTGCCGATTCGCGGTCTCCACCCAAGAATACGTCTACCCCAACGGTCGTCGTTTCTACGACTAATTTAACCTGCCCATTGCCACTTCAGCTTGCTTATTCTGCATCAGCATCTACAATTGTACAATATCTATACAAGTAAAATCACGCAAATAAACAAAAAAACACTGAAACAATTCACTGCATACAATTTTAATTCGATTCCCAATAAAATATCGCATGAATAAGTACTACCTATATCGAACAAAAAATAACTGTTACGAGTATAAAATCACTATAACAATGATCACTGTTCCGTTGCCTCACCGTTCCGTGTTCAAACATTAATTAGAGGTACTGCACACATCTCTAGTTGCAGTGGCGTTAGCTCCGTAGATTTTTTGATGAAGGTCGGTATTACTTTTATGAAAAAATCACCATTGATTGTTGAAAGGGCTAGTGACTCGTTAATGCCACACGCCTCTCGGGTCGAGCAACGCTTGCTGCGGTCGGTTCGTGGATGGGTGAAATATTAAATTTTATTAGATATTTAATTTGTAGAAGCTTCTAAATGGCAATATTTTTTTTTTTTTTTTTTTTTTTTTTTTTTTTTAAGAATTTCTTCTTGTATCGTGGGTGCGTTTATAAACATAGAAACTCACATACATTAACACCCAGACCCGGAACAACTACTTGCAGATCATACAAATATTTGTTCCGTGCGGGGATCGAGCCCGCGACACATTGCGCAGCAGTCGATCGCTCAGCCACTGCGCCAACCGTGTCGTCAAATTAAATTAAACAATAATTAATAATTATTCAATTATTGTAATACTAAATAGATATTAGACTGTAAGCTTTTTGAAGAAAGAATAAAACCTACTACGTGTGACTGTCGGACTGCCAAGTCATAGGTCTCGAGTTCGAACCCAAGGCATGCACCTTTGACTTTTCAGATTCATGTGCGTATTGTATACTTAACATTTCCTTCAAAAACGGTGAAGGAAAACATCGTGAAGAAACCGATATGCCTTAGAGATATTTCTCGATGGCATGTGAAGCCAAATCATTGGCCCATAGGCGGCTTTAAAACTCTGACACTAGGTAAGTCACTAACCACACGAAAAGAAGAAGACTGGTATTTAGCCGCATCCGGTAAGACTGGAAACTGACATAATTAGGACATGGCTGGGCAGATGATGCTGACTGTAGTAATAAGATACCGTATGAGGAAGAGGTTATGTGTGGTGCCGGACGTAAAGAATAGTACCATCTCATTTCTTCCCGTGGGTGTCGTAAAAGGCGACTAAGGGACTCACTAGAGAATGGGCCGCAGCGTTCTCTATGCATTTTAACAACATACTGCAATCGCCAACCCGCCTGCCAAGCGTGGCATTATGGCAAACCCCCCCATTTGGGGGAGGCCTATGTCCAGCAGTGGACGTCTTTTGGCTGAAATGATGATGATGATGAGGAAGTCTTGGGATACCTTCCATATTACTGAGTTTCTATGAGGGATGATCTCCCTTCTATAAGATGGCAGAGTGGTTATTCAAGAGGTTGGGCAGGAACAGCATGAGGAGCATGAGATACTGGGTTCGCTTCCCAGATTGGGCAAATTGTTATTGGGTTTTTCCTTCTGGAATTTTTTAGTAGCAGCCCGGAGTCTGGATTGGTGCCCGGTTGGTGGCAATAGGATCGCCCCCTATTACATTACTTGTGGTGGGGGTACGTAGGTATAGGTACACACGGCTACACATCAAGCTATACATTTCCAGTTTATGCTGATCGCGCATTGTATAGGATTTCCATGCAACGAGAGGTCAGCTTATACTAGAAACGTATAGCTTGATGTGTAGCCGTGTGTACACCTCTGCTAAACCCTTAGGGGAAATTGGCGACATATTATGTTATGCTAGTCAGGATCATCCTTTTTTCTGGTAATAAGAAGGTATTGGTATCACAAATTCGTTGACTAACCATGGTGATTACAACTATGCTCATTGATTCCTTAA
Source organism: Agrochola lota (assembly GCA_947364205.1). Taxonomy (NCBI): domain Eukaryota; kingdom Metazoa; phylum Arthropoda; class Insecta; order Lepidoptera; family Noctuidae; genus Agrochola; species Agrochola lota. The sequence goes on along the minus strand of OX376244.1, from coordinate 13,960,031 downwards.
AACTGTATTTTGTACAAAGAAATGAGGAAGTCTAAAGTTCCTGTTTTTGATGAGTGTTCACGTTTAAAGACAACTAAATTAAAGTAAAACCAGTATAATTTATAGAGATACAAAAATAATGAATTTCAAACAACTTTAAATTTATCATCAGAAAAATTCTTATCACACGAACATAACACTCACCTAATATAAATAACTCACACACACACACACATGCATACATTCACGCTCCCACCTACACTCATCACTTACATACTTACATTCAGATTCACATACATTTGGTCACCTTTAAGTCCTATGTTTGATTTATAATTTTACTGAAATCGGTGCATTTGTTAACCTATCTCTAAAATCCTTATTATCCGTCGAAAGAGACTGGATCCTGCGACACAGGGTATCCTAGTGCGGGATCCAGTGTCATACCTTAATATTGTAACATGAATCAATAAATCTTTTTTTTTTTTTAACTCGGTCAACGTTGCACACGGCGAGCGAGCTTGCTAGTTTTACCCAAAGCTAGAACTATAATGACAAGAAAATGCTTACTTTTGAAGGAGCACAACTTTATAATAGAATACTCTCTAGTATAAGAAGTCTACACTCGTTCAATGCATTTAAAACCCAACTTAGTCAGTATATAATTGCGGATCGATCACTTTTGGAGAAATAAATGTATTGGGTGGGCATCTAGTTTGTAACGCACATTGTGTAATTTGTGTATGTTCTAGTATTGTTCTCAAATAGTTGATAAGTATATGTCTTTATTGAGAATAAAGTTTATTTAAACCTAAACCTACATCCTAGTTCAAAACTAAAGTTCTAAAACAAAATGCATTTTATTCGACAATACCTACATGTAAATGCAAATGCAAGTACCCCATAATCGTTATTTTCATATTTTTGGTACAAATATCTGAAGATAAAGTAAATTCAAGCTGTTGTGAACTGGGTCATTATGTTAGAAGTACATTGTCGTGCAATGTTCAATTCCCCGCGAATCCAGTGGTGTAGTTTAAGTTTTGATTATTATTGTTGAATGGTTTTTGGGAACAGAAAGGGGGCTATACTGCGTTCGCGATTTAGTTTCCAAAAATGTAAACAAATATCTGTTTTTGGAAAACCTACTTTTAACATAGACGCATAAAGTTCAGTTTCCGCTAAAAAAGCAAAATAACGGCAATTGGAAAAAAGGATTTTATTATACTTTATAATTATACAGTTTCCAAAAATATTATAACCCTATAATACCAGCCTAAATTGTCCCACTGCAGGTTAAAGGCCTCTTCTCATACAGAGAAGGCACGAGCATTGATCACCACGCTTGCTCAAGACGGGTTGGTGATTTCAGACCTGTATTAACTACTAGCTTCTGCTCGTGACTTCGTCCGATCCTTTAACCTTCCTTTTCCTTTCAAAAATTGGGCTATCCAATACAAAAACAAATTTTCAAATCCGCCTGCTAGTTCTGGAGATTACCCCTACATACACACTTACAAACAAACAAATTTTACCTCTTTATTATATTAATATCAGACTCAGTATTAATATTAGTATATGCAAAAACAATTTTTCAATTCCGACTGGTAGTCGTACATACAAACTTATAAACAAATTTGACATTTTTATAATATTAGTAGATTATAGATAACTTCAGGCTCACTATGTTTTCCTTCACCGATGTCAGTAATGTGTAGAAGATTAACTCAGAGAGTAAATATGAATTAAATTAGTCACAATGGTACTGAATCGGATTTGAACCCACTTGCTTGTGCATGAGAGGCGAGGCCTTAACCACTGGGCCATCACGGCATCATAACCTTAGTAGCAACTATATATTACTATGATCAGATATCAAATACACGAAATTTTCGATGTAATATAATGGAATATTCTGTGATATATGTCTTATATTATATCACATTCTATTTCATTCAAATGATTTCACATATTTAGTGACTAGACATGTGTCATAAAAGTGTATGTAGGTATGTGGGTAGTGTGATATTTTTGAAGGAATATAGGATATATTACGTAGTTAGAAATTATTGTTACCTGAATTTATATTATGTCGTGTCCTATTATCTTATCTTTATCGTGACTGTTGTACGTATCTGTTATCGCTGTTTCTAGAACAATATTAAGCTTTCTTTTCAGCTCAGTATTAGAATTCATTATTTTCTTATTCCTTTCATTATTCCATCATCCAACCACACTTTCATCTATTTTTACGGTAACCTACCTACGTAAAAATGTAGAAAATATTTTCCGTCAAATAAAAAATGTATACCTGCTAACTTTAAAACAAAGCTGCGGGACCCCAAACCTCGCAGTTTTATCTCAGCAGTAATGAATTTTTAAATCTGACTTGTTCAAGAATGCTGTAAGATTAGAGTAAAAATGAATACTGGCGCCCAAGCAGGGACTCTCACCTTATGTAATAAAAACGTATTTCTCCTAAATCATAACCTTCGGGAGACGTAATAGTTTAAGTTTTGTCGAGATTAAAATGTTAATCGGGTCGAATTTTACATCAGGTGAGGGAGATTTTTTTGTGGCGCCCAGCATGGGACTTTTTTAAATCGTAACTATTTTTTTTTACGACAATTTTAACTGCAATACAACACACTCGTAATGTATCACTATAGACAAAGACCTAGTTACATTTTTGAACAGCTAAGATGAATATAAGAATAATAATATGCTTTACTGTACACCAAAATTTAATAAAGCTCATTAAGTTATAACATCACGTCTTATTACGTGAATAATGAAGCAAAGTCGTACATTGTTGGGCTTAGTAAAATACAAGCCTAGTTATTAGTACTAACCACGTATAACTCATTATTTATTTACAACAGTTCAGGCATAAAATAAAAACATGCGGTTTTTATTTTTTCAGCTTTAACGCTAAGAAACCCTACTTTTTATCAGATATTCCTTACAATTGACGTTTAAAGTTTAAAGTTAAACAGTACCTTAACATAAAAGTCAAACGTTTGACGCCACAACTTACGAAGATGAATAAGTATGAATTTTAAAATTTAAATTGGATAAGATATGCAAAATTTTGATTTAAACTAAGCTAGTTGAGGCTGCCTCACACAATGCAGTGAGATTTGTAATTAAAATAGTTTTAAGTTGAGCTTTCGACCTTCCTTTGTGGCATGAACGCTTGTTAATGTTTACGGAAAGAATGTAGTTATAGTGATGGTATGAAACAGACTTCAGTCCTCACTCTTTTTATGCAAGTTTACAAACTTGCGTACAAAAAGTTCGTGTGGAGTAAGTAAATAATGAAATGATGTGTAAAATACAATGTTTTACTTTTTGAGGTTCTTTAATAGCCCTTATTGAATAACAATTCCTGCACCCTGATTCCCGTTGGTGCGGCGGCGGCCGAGCTGTCAGTTGACTTAACGCGAGTGCCTAGACAGCCTAGTCGCAATTCATTGTTGGTACAAACCCATGTTACATTAGTTTTTTGACAGTAAAATTGTAATTTACTTGAATAAACCTAATAAATTTTCTCCTATGTGGCTGCGTGAGCGAGTCTAATAGCACTAGACTGGATATCTACAGCTCTTAACTCGTTTTTAGCTAGCATGTAGCTAAATTATTTCAGTCTGAGTTGTTTCAGACTGAAACAATTAAACTATAGGCAATAAACAAAAAGAAAGAAATAATAAGCAATTTCTGTATAAATCAAAACATCCCAACGTCTTTACACTTGATGTCTCTGCACTCAATTAAAACACTTCCCTTACACATCAACAGATGGCGTTATTATAAACTATTAAAGTAAACCTTTAGTTAAGCTAAGCTCGGCCGCTTATGCTGTTAGAAAGATACGACAGTTAACAGATGTAGAAACCGCGCGTCTGGTCTATTTTAGCTACTTCCACAGTATTATGTCGTATGGCATTTTACTGTGGGGTCGGGCTGCTGACATGGAATCCATCTTTATTTTACAAAAGAGAGCTGTCAGAGCCATTTATAATCTACATCGTCGCGAATCTCTCAGGGAACTATTTAAAAAGATTAATATTATGACGGTACCTTGCCAATTCATTTATGAAAATATTATGTATGTAAGAAAAAATCTACATATCTTTAATAAAATAAGTGATAGACATAATTTTAATACTAGAAATAAAGATAAAATAGATCAACCATTTTTCAGATTATCTAAAGTCCATACATCTTTTATGGGGTACTGTGTTAAATGTTACAATAAAATACCTTGTGATATATTACAATTAAATGAAAGAAAATTTAAAACTCATATTAAAAGTACACTCTGTAAACAAGCATATTACAAATTAGAGGATTATATCCAAGATAAGAATGCTTGGAAACATGCTGGTCCTGCTCCATAGGACAATTTAGAGTCTAGACAAAATCAAACTGGTTGCTTATTTAATTATGTATTTGTTATTTTTTATAACACTGATTTTACATTCTGTGATTTCTTGAACTCACACACTGACTTATTAGTATTACTTGTTAAAATGTTAGGAATATCGTATAATTTTACAATGTTTGTAAATATGTGAGCACCATGTATCTGTCACATATTTAATTTATCTCTAATTGCTTTATTTTTCATTCTTTTTTACCTATCGCGGTATAGTAATCTTATTCTAGATGCATCGTCTTCACATATAATTATATAATTAATGTATGCAAAATATTGTAAAAACATTTTAAAAGAGTAACGGTGGAGTTTCTTGCCCATTCTTCTCCATACGAAAACTACCTTTTGGAAGGGGCGACTAGAATCAATTCTATTTTTTGTAAACTTGACGTTCATAAGTGCCTTTTATGTGCCTAATTGAAATAAATTGTTTGACTTTGACTTTGACTTTAGCACGCGTGAGTTGGGACGCAAACTACAGTGAAACTGGAACGACGGGCTTCGCCCAGTCCCAGAGAGAGTTTGACTGTGAATTTTATAATTTCACTTTGAAATTTGTTGAAATGTATCTTTCAAGTTACCGCCGAGATATCGTGTAAGATGTCTTGGATGAATAACTGGAGATGGAAACGTTTTTCGCGGAGTTTTGGCACCCATTTAAACGGGGAATTTTGTTATGGTTGGTTTTTGTTTTCATCTTCTGAAAATGTTAAAATGAGCCGTGAACTATGCTTGATTTATTATCTGGAGTAATTATTTATACTATCTATATATAGTATAAATATAATATATATAGTATAATATATCTTTCATGCGCTTGCAGCCTTTGCTGCAAGCGCATGAAAGATAGAGAGCACACCACACATTCATACACACACATTCATATTCTGGTTCTACACACGCTGCAAGCCTTTGCTTGCAGCGTGTGTAGAACCAGAATATGAATATAGAGTTGATGTCGTTATCTCGAGTTATCTCTCATACAGTATTATCAGTTTAGTGACTAAATGTGAAATAATAATTGTCGCTACTGTTGTTATGCACAGCAAAATTCATCCATCCACAGTCGAATAAAAATTTGTTAGCAACGAAACAATACAATTAAAAAAAAATACCAAAAATAAATGGTATCAATCAAAAACCAACGAATCAATCTTCAGTTGTACAAACATAATACTGGTTTGTTACATAATTGTTTAATTTTGAGTACTTTCGACGACAGAGTCATTGGATTTTATTACGGGATTGGTAAAAATATATTTTTTTTTCATACAAAAAAAATTGTTTTTAAACTAGGAACATTTTAAGTGCCATTAGGTATGGCGAATGTAGATAATAAACACAAAATAATGGGTATGGGTAATGTGTGTGTAATTCGTGTGATATTTTGCGAGCGGTGGAAGTGGGAAGCGTGCGCCACACCGTTGTCACGCCGGCGCCACTCACCACTTGTGTATGTCCCGCGTCTAAAGCCTATGGCATTAAGTCCGCCTCTGTACATTTGTGTGCTTGAAGTATTAAATAATAATAACAAAATAAATAAAGTCACCAAGCAACGTTCAAGTAATCACCAATGTGTTGGCAACCGAAGGAAAAATACCTAAGCATTAACTATATTGTCTGTTATTTCAAAATAAAATAGCAGATTTTGCAGCACGAATATGGTGTAACTACCCCTGTCGAAAATCTATAGAAATATATCAACTATGTCTAAAATAGAACAAAATAGGGAACTTTTCATATCCAAAAGCGGGCAGCACCACAGCCACAGCCCGTAAATTTCATAAAAACAATTTCGCACTCGCATATACAAAATATAAAACATTAATCAATTTTATTCGCGAGCGTATCTACCGAAGCAGCAGTAATTATATGTTGTGCTCCGATGATGCTGTGTTATTACCTGTTGAAATAATTATAATGTCACTGTGTTTGTTATTTATTATAGATGTGTTAAATAATGACTACGGTCCAGTTAAAACGGTTTTCATACATAACAAGGTTTTTCTTTTAACATGGTTTAAACATCGAGCCATCAGGCAGTTTTTGTAAAGGTGCGTCCAAACATAAAGCGGCATTCATCAGCAAACATTCGTCGGTTAAGTCCTAACTAGAGCGCAGCAGAAATGTGTACTGCAAACGCCACGTGTTGCTGCCGCGCTGTTGCCGTTCAATGTTTGGACACACAGAAGTAACCTAACTGTGATCGATAAATAAATGACGATAAATGCAGTTCTTTATACAAACAAAACTGACAACTTAGTCCAGTACTAAGTTGTCAGTTATACAAAAACTGACCTGAAAGGTTAAGTATAAGCATAATGTTCCCACTGCTGGGATTGGGACACAGGCCTCCTCTCGGTGCGAATGAGTCAAAGTCAAAGTCAAACAATTTATTTCAATTAGGCACTTATGAACGTGAGAGGGCCGTAATCCACCACGCGGGCCCAGTGTGGGTTGGTAGTTGTCACATGTCTTCGAATTTTCGGTTCTAGGACATGCCGGTTTCCTCGCGACGTCTTTCTTCATCCTTCTGAGAGCAGTGAAGATGAAATAATTTATACAAAGTAAAGCGCCTGTCTGGGTTCGAACTCACGACCTACAACTCGACAACAACTCGTTGGTAAGTCGGGGCCATTACTACTGGGTTACAGCTACCATTGCTGACATTGGGCCACCTCTGTACTGTTAACTCCTCGAGCGGTTATTACCAGGCACCTTGTGAAGATGATTATCATTATAGTTTATAGTTTAACGATATTTTTTCGTCTTCCCATTTTTTCTATTGCCGTAGGTACTACATCCACTACGTTCCTTTTTCTGCATTGCGGTCTTCGCTCATGAACATTTATGCCCCAACAGCCATCAGCTGTCTAGTTAAATACTGGATTGCAGCCATACCTGAAGATAATCCCTGTAAAAAAAACGTTAATACCTACGTATACAATCTCATCTAAACCGCAATCATAGTCGAAAACCTCATACATTTTTTGACAGATAGAGACTGAGATTTAAAGCGCAAACGTTCTTGAATACGTTCTTTACTAAAGGAACTTTCCGCTCTGGTTAAGTTGCCCTATTTGGACTAAAAGCCTACTTTAACATAATTCAGAGAAAAGGCGTTGGTGACAGCCAAAAAATCCAAAATAACCTAAAAAGCCTTATACAACAGAAAAACCGGTAAACAATAATGAATTTTTCATACCACATTACACTGAGATTCTTTCCCTTTTAACGAAAGTGGCCTTTATAAAAAAACTTGAACATTTTCGCGTAAAAACTCTTTGGTAAAACATTTTGAAACAACTTGACCTTGGCTAAGGAATTCTTTTGAAAGTGAAGTTACACCTAGTTGGATGTTCAAAGGAGTTTATCTGTTTGTAAACTTATTACAATGTTTTTAATAACAATTTTAGTTCACAGACGGTCTTGTGAAAACATCTTTTGATGACTTAAAAAGTCGGTTCTGGTTGTCATTCGTAGATCTTTGTCAATCGTTACGGATAGTCAGAAGCCTGAAAGTCTGACAACCAGTCTAATCGTGTTACCCAGTAACTGGGTTGGGGATAACAGATACGCAGTCGCTCCTTGTAAAATACTGGTATTCAACTGTATCGTTGTATCCTTTTAGACTGAAAGCCGATGATCGCAACATATTTAAAAGAAAGTTCAGCAGATGATTTGGGTGCATTAACCGAGCCTTAAGTACTGTTTAGCCTCTACATTTGGCGTCGTCATTTTGTCTATGATAACCTGCAAATTAATCGGGAGAATTACAGCAGTAATAGCTTAGTGGTCTGACCGTCGAACTGATGACCTCTTACTTTACGGATTCATGTGAAACCGGCATGCCTGAGAGATATTTCTCGACGGCATTTGAAACCAAGTTAGAGGCCCATGGGCGGTTTAAAAACTCTGGCACTAGGCTAGTCACTAACCACACAAATACACACAGAATCGGGAGATTAACGTACTACTCGCTATACCAATTTCTACTACGTTCTACATTGCTGTATTGTATTTAATAGGAATGGCAACTGACCAAATTATAGGAAAATTACCCTTTAACTGAGTCATGAGAAATCCCCTAGCTAGATGTTGCAAGTGTAAATAAGTAGTCATAACTTTCGGTCGAGGGACTATTGTTTTACATCAAAACTTAACAAAACTACTACCGAATAAACTAATTCCAAAGTAGATAACAGCTCACGCAGACAGACGCGATTCTGGTAGAACAATTTCCATGAAGAATTCATATAGAAAATTGTTCTACTAGAGTCGCGTCGTGCTTATCTGCGAGAGCGTTAATGACACATCATTCCATTATAATTAATTTCTTATGATGTCATGTAGCCTATAACCTTCCTCAAGAACTACGCTATCCAATGCAAAAATATTTTTTCAAATCTGACTGGTAGTTTCGGAGATTAACCCCTACATACAAACAAACACACAAACAAACAAAAGGGTCATAGGTCTCGAGCTCGAACCTAAGGCACGCACCTCTGACTTTTCGGATTCATGTGCGTATTGTATAATTATCACTTGCATCAAAAACGGTGAAGGAAAACATCGTGTGGAAATCGGCATGCCTGAGAGATATATCTTGAAGGCATGTTAAGCCAAGTCAGAGGCTTTAAAACTCTGACACCAGGTTAGTCACTAACCAGACGAAAAGAAGAAGATAGATAATGATGTAGTCAGCACCATGTAGCCAACGATCAGCTCAGTAGTTAAGACTGTATGAGTTAACAAACTATTTAACACCTCACGTTAAGATTTATCAAGCCACCTTTCCTTTCATATTGCCATATTCGATTAACCAGAGTAAATTCTTCTAATCACACATAAAACACATTAACTTTACCATTAATTCTAAGTTAACAGTTCTACATTAAGAATAGTCAAATCGAATTGTGGCGTCCGTTGGGCCACAAAGTAGACTGAATTATGCCGCCATTTTGAGCCAAAGAAGCGACAAGCCGGATAAAGCCAGTCGTAACCGGCTCTAGAATCGACCGGAATCGTAGCTCAGGAGCGTGGAACGGTCGGAGCACCGATTTTGGGTACTTTATTTTTAAATCAACGTGTTTTTTTATTTATCTTGATAGATATATATTTAGTGCACACCAAAAAATTAGCACAACACTGAAAAGCATAATTAAATGATAAGTACATGAATATAAAGAAAAAAAAAGTCCAAATATGCAAAAAACATTTAAAAAAGAAAATGACTATGACATACTTAAATTCATGACACACGGACGCCGTTCAGACGAGATAAATACGCCAATATATAGGTGTTATGAAGAACTAATTACCTTGTTATAAACGGTCGTTTTTTCTGCGTCCCCATTTCACCAAATTATGCTTTCTCGCAGCATGGAACTTTGTGTGACTATTCAGTCTATCATGGTTTGTTACGACACGTACGGCCGATTTTCCGTCTTAACGTTTATGTCCCTCGATTTACAGAGCATTTCTAGGAAAGACACGAAATTAAACGGAAACATTGCATTTAATGCTTATAGCTATTGTAAGCTTGTATCCCTATAATTACTAGGCTAAGGCGTTCTTCGTTTTATTTCAAGTCTGAATATATAACTTTATGTGCCAGCGCAAACTGTGCATCTTGTCGCTGCAACAAGACGCAGAGTTGTCGTCTGTGTCGTTTGAGCAGAGCAGAGCTGTTTTGCGTCTGCGACTAGACGTTACGACAGATGTCGTGCAGGAAGCAATAATTTTGTTTGAGTATTTGACGCGCTTTGAAGACATCGAACGTATCCATGTTGAGAATAGCAATACAAAATTATAGACTTTTACCTTCCTCAGCACTCACAGCAATACTGACGCTGACTTAACGCATGCGACTGTCGTCGGGTGTGTGCGTGCATCGTGCTTCTAGGCGCTGTGACAAATAGCGAGAACGGCTTAGCCTATCGTTGCGACTCTGCAACTCGATGCCATGTGCTTTTAACAAAATATAATATGAAAATTGTCGGCCTAAGCCTGTAGTTGCGCCTAGACGCCGAGTTTCTGCGGTCGCATGTTACATAGTATGCGCCATGTTTTAAGAGGCTGACAACAGCTAAAGCGTGGTCACTGTCGGACTGCATAGAAATGAAAGAGAAGCGAAATGATACAACGCAGGTAATTTATTGCAAAATATGAAGCAATTATCAATTTACAAGAAATCTATTGATTGGACAAAAAAAAAACACTATTACATTAAATTGTTGCTTGTAGAATAATCTGAAAAAAATCAGAATGTTTCCATTTGTATGTTAATATGGTTTTTAATCATTATTTTTTTTTTTTCTATCGTATCAAATTAGTTGTATTATATTTTCAACACACTATCTAATTAGTATATATCCTGAAGAATATCATATATTTTTCTGATTTTGTTTACCGCAGTGGATGAGTAGATCATATACTTGTAGGCATTATAAAATTTGCGTTTAGCTCTTGTAGTCCCCTTGAAATATGAACTAAATAATGGGATCTCTTTGTCAGCTACCGACCGTTATAATAAGGAAATTAGTTCTTAGAAATCCTCTTGAGTTTCTAAACGTTTGTAAATAAAAGTTAACGTTTCTAGAAAAATAACTTATTCTATTTAGTTCACGAAGCTATGCTTTGTACATAATATCAACAACATTAGCACAGCTGGGCATAAAATATACAGAATTCAGCCTTGTACTGAGAAATTCCTAATAGAAAAATCTATTAACTCTTTTTCCCGACATGAGGATTGAATCCAGGATGCCTTGAGTAGTCAAGCTTGAAACCACTAGCTAGACCGATAAAAGGTCATCAATGTCCCTATTACATGGTTCTGTGGAACTACTTCAATGAATTAACCACTTATTTAGATTTATAACGCATCAAATAAAATATTATTTTAATTTTTTTTTGCATGATATAAACTGTCTCTATTTGCTAACTCCTAAATTATTTTTCTGCCTTCAAAATTCTTTCGTTATAACGTTTAAGTATCTCATAATCTTATGCCATCTATATATTTTATAAAACAAAGTCACTTTTCGCGTTATCTTATAAAAGGTAAAACCAAGGAGGTTAAGATCTGTACAGTACTTACATACTAATACGTACATAAGCAATGAAATGTGGAGTAAACTATACACCGCTGCCTAACCCTTCAGGGATTACAATCGTGACGTTATGTTAATTTAACTGATAACGCCTTATTCTCGCTTTGTACCAAAAACAAGTTTTTATTATCTTAAATCTATACAATTAAGTTGCCGGGGCTTCCCAGAAAGTAATCCGAAGATACTTGTGATGGGATAAACCTCGCTCTTCCTCAATTAATTAACAAATGTTTCGTTGTGCTAATTAGGTATAGTTACAATTTTTTTTTTATATAACCAATAAAAAACGAAAATTGAATAAAAAGAAAAATGAAAATCGTGTTTATGGCAGTGTGTGAAACTAGAGTGTGATTGTATAAATGTGTGTTTATACGTGTGTTTATGAGTGTGTGAATGTAAATTTTGTGTGTATGTGTGCGTGTAAGAGGGGGTGCGTGTGTGAGTGGGTGAGTGTATGTGTGAATGAGTGTGGAGGTGTGTTGGAGTGTGTGTGTGTGTGAAAGAATAGGGGTGTTTTGGAGTGTGTGTGTGTGTGTAAGAATAGGGGTGTTTTGGAGTGTGTGTGTGTGTTGGAGTGTGTGTATGTGTGTGTGTGTGTGTCAGACGTTCAACCCAGAGTCGCTAGAATGACGACGAATGATGACTTAAAAATCCGCAGAACTTTGTAAAAGTCCCAAAAGAAACGATAAAAAATTGTTTATTACCAATTTTTGTTTCGCAGTATTGTAGCCCTTTCAGGAACGCATCTTTTGATACTATTTTCATTTCTTTATCTTAATAATTGTGGACACTAGAAAAGAAAAAGAAGAATGGGTGGGTTACTGAGCGATCGAAAAAGCATTTTCAATGCAAAAAAATCAACCAATTATACGAGTAATATTCACACATGTCAAACCGATCCAGACTCCCGGCCTGCCGTTTTAAAGCGACCGCGGCACATAAATCAGGAACACTTTTCTACCCCCGACCACCCTTATATATTTGCAATTGGCCTGCGATAAATTTGAACCAAATTAACACTCCGAGCTATATTCGATGAGATTTAATACGATTTTTATGTAGGTACATACCTTCTAGTTCCAGCCACTAAGAAATTAAAATTAACGGCTTTTTTCATTAGTATGGCGGATTAAGGGGATTTTCTTTTTTTGAATAAGTTCGTTGGTGCCTCTTCTATTTTGCGTGTATGGGTTTTGAAGTAGTAGAATAGTCAGACAATAAATTGAGTGAGCAGAGTGAGGAGCTCGTGGCTAAGTAATAATAGCCGCACGGGTCGATCCATCAGGTTAAGCCACGCTTGCCGGGATTGGTCCGTAGATGGGGACCATCTTTACATACCGAGACTCCTCCGCCTCGGAAAGTACGTTAAGTCGATGGTCCCGACTTCAAAATTCAGAATTCGTGGATCTTTGACAGTCGTTACGGGTCGTCAGAGGCCCGAAAGCCAAACATAGTCAATACCAAGGGGTATTGTGTTACCCAGTAACTGGGTTGTGGAGGTCAGATAGGCAGTCGCTCCATGTAAAATAGTGGTACTCAGCTGCATCCGGTTAGACTGGAGGCTGACCCGAACATAGTTGGGAAAAGGCTAGGCAGATTGATTGAAATTGAGTGAGCAGAAATATCATTAATAGAGACTTTTGGATTTCATGCAACTTAAAATGCTCGAAATATGCTACAAAATCTTTAAAAGTATCAATTTATGCAACATGAAATTTAAGACAGACTACTTTTTTTTGCAAAATCCTCGGCATAAGTAGGTACACTAAAGTAAAACTTTAATAATCATAATTATCTACCAACTTCATTTTTTAAGAGACGTTTCATAATTTTTGTTCTTGAAAATGTTAATAATCAAGTACTAAAATACACACATACGAGTATAGACACATTCTGCTCATTTGTAAGATTTTCACAAATAAAGTTTGATTTGATTTGAAGATTTTCGACGGCCCCGTTGGTTCGTGGTCGCAAGCGCGACTGCTGGACGTACAGTGTGGGTTCGATTTTACATTGGTCCCCTTGGCCGAAATTCGGCCTGGAGGACTATTATAATTAGTAAGATTTTGCCTTCTAAACATATTTTTGTTATTTCGAATTTTAGAATACCTACGTATTGCATTACTTAAACTTATTGTGTGTTTAGTTCAGACGATTTTAGGTAAAATATGCAATAACCTGAATAAGTCGGCCAAGTGCGAGTTGAACTCGCACACGAAGGGTTTTGAACCTTATTAAACTCGAGCAAAAACGCCGAAATAAACAGTTTTCTTGTATTTTAATAATTAAAGGGGGTACTAACTTTATTTAAATGTTGTTAATGTTATAACGGCGATAGAAATACACAATCTGTGAAAATTCCAACTGTCTACCTATTAAAGTTCATGAGATACAGCCCGCTGACAGACAGACGGACTGACGGACAGCGGAGGGTTAGTAATAGGGTTCCATTTGCCACCCTTCAGGTACGGAACCCTAAAAATAGCCAAAATATTATGCGAATGCTTATGCATATATGCATTTACATAAAATCCGATCTCTAGTCATTACTATTACAAGCAATTAAGAACTTGGAGAAGTAATTCTCTGCTTATCGATGGAAGTAGAGCAACGACGAAGAGCAGCGTCTTTCACTAATATAATGACATAACCCCACAACAGTGACGAATCCAACTGTCAACAGGACAATCATTTAGGGCAATTTTGCCTTTGTACGTTCCATTTTCGGCAGATGTTAATGAGCTGATATGAAAAAACCAAAACGTAAAGTGTCTTGACGAGACGCTTGCAGATACATTACTATAATACTCGTATAATTCCATAATAATGTAGGACTTCTGCTGAAAATAAGCAATTTTTTATGAAACAATCACAATCCGAAGGGTTTTGAAAGAAATTCCCAATACATTGCTTCGTATGTTTGAAAAATTCGTCTGCCCGACAACGTCACTAACGCAATGAACGTTGTTTAACTGTCATAATGAGCCAATCTATCTATCTATATAAATAAAAATCAATTGGTGTTCGTTTGTGTCGCTAAAACTCGAGAACGGCTAGGCCGATTAAGCTGATTTTGGTTTTGAAATGTTTGTCATAGTCCAGGGAAGGTTTAAACGGTGAGAAAATTAGGGTAGGTAGGGTAGGTAGGGTAGGTAGGGTAGGTAGGGTAGGTAGGGTAGGTAGGGTAGGTAGGGTAGGTAGGGTAGGTAGGGTAGGTAGGGTAGGTAGGGTAGGTAGGGTAGGTAGGGTAGGTAGGGTAGGTAGGGTAGGTAGGGTAGGTAGGGTAGGTAGGGTAGGTAGGGTAGGTAGGGTAGGTAGGGTAGGTAGGGTAGGTAGGGTAGGTAGGGTAGGTAGGGTAGGTAGGGTAGGTAGGGTAGGTAGGGTAGGTAGGGTAGGTAGGGTAGGTAGGGTAGGTAGGGTAGGTAGGGTAGGTAGGGTAGGTAGGGTAGGTAGGGTAGGTAGGGTAGGTAGGGTAGGTAGGGTAGGTAGGGTAGGTAGGGTAGGTAGGGTAGGTAGGGTAGGTAGGGTAGGTAGGGTAGGTAGGGTAGGTAGGGTAGGTAGGGTAGGTAGGGTAGGTAGGGTAGGTAGGGTAGGTAGGGTAGGTAGGGTAGGTAGGGTAGGTAGGGTAGGTAGGGTAGGTAGGGTAGGTAGGGTAGGTAGGGTAGGTAGGGTAGGTAGGGTAGGTAGGGTAGGTAGGGTAGGTAGGGTAGGTAGGGTAGGTAGGGTAGGTAGGGTAGGTAGGGTAGGTAGGGTAGGTAGGGTAGGTAGGGTAGGTAGGGTAAATATTAAATCTTATATTTATGTCTTTGTAAAGTTTAGAGCTGGTATGGTTGAAGTGGCGACTAACCAACGCTAACCTGCAGCGCTCAGTCTTGCAAAGTCTGTAGACACACTGCTTCTTTGTTATGGGCTGTCTGTGTTTCTTAAAAGCTGACGAACAGCTGTCTCACTGTGAGGACCTCACAAAATGAGTACAGTTCAGAAGCTTTTTCTCGTATTGTAAGTGTGATAAGCAATTACCCCACAGCAACTCTTTTAGTTAGTACCAAATTCATTGCAGTCTTAGTTTATAACAAAATTATTGCTGTCTTTACATTCATTCTGCTAATTAAAATACCTTTTTTATTCCCAAAACAAATAAACAACCTCGTCAAAGTTCGTTTCCAAGTATAACCCTTCAATGTCCATGTTTGAACAGGGTAGCACCCTGGTAGTAATACATGGCAGGGTAATTCACACACTCATAATAAATTCTGCACACGTCTGCTCCGGGGTCACTTAGATGGCATCTGCCACCACAGAATAGTGTAGAAGGTCAACTCTATACAACGAGCGGAAATTTACACGTTGGTACCATGTTGGGTAGATATAAATAATTTGTAGAATACATGACTTAATAATTTTACTGTCTGGTAGTTTTGACTATTTTTTTTGTGGCCTCTACAAATGTCCTGCATATCTGGTAGCGACGATTGACGGGTCGTTGAGCTCCCTAAAATAGGGTTGAGCTACACGATGACTTATACATGCATGCCGTCTGTTGGTATAGGTGAACTCAAAGCTGCAATGGCACTTTCTTCAAAAGCCCCTTCCACATGGCCCTGCATTGTTAGACTCACATATTATCTTAATAATATAATGTTTGGTCGGCGGAAGAATAGACAAAATGACAGATAGACAATCACAATCTGTGATGTTGTCTATTCTTCCGTCGACAAAACCCATAGAAAACCCGTTTCTATGGTTGTCATGCTATGCGTGCCGGGATCAGTCAGCTAGAAAATGCCGGCGCCATCGAGTTTTTTAATGTTTACCAAATACGTGTAAAAGTCTCTACAAGTTACAGAAATAAACATAATTTCATTTCACACATAGACACGCTTCACGTACAGAAAATGCAGGTGCACTCGCGACCGGCGTTTGTTTGAGATCGCCGTACGTACCGTCTATGTGTGCGGCGCCTGTTTTCGCTGGTTTTATGGAGCTGACCTTCTGTAATATTCTGTGCTGTTACTTGGAGTATGCTCTGCTGTATGGTTGTTTAGTTTTAGAGTAATTTTGACCTAGATTCTTTAAGGAATCATAGTTCCTTTGCAGGTTAAACTGGAAAGATATAGAAAAACTTAAACACACGAAAAACACATGAAAGAAATGTCATGATTTTGTGATATGGAAATATTTTTCTAAGATTCTGCTTTCAAAATGTTGAGAACTGTTTAGTCAAAAGTAATTGACCAATTCTTTATGGTGAGCTTAGACTAGAGCATTTGTAACAGAACATCGAGCATTCGCCGTTTTTAAATTTTATCGAACCGCACTTCGAACATGACGCTCGATGTTTTGTTACAACCTGATTTTAAAAACCAACGAGCGTATTGCTGTAACATTTTATCGAGCAAAGAAACGAGCGCGGGCGACGCGGAGTGAGGTGCGCTGGTCGATGGAAGGTGTACAAAGAATGCAAGGTAGAAATAAATTTTTCAGGTAAATGTTCACACGCCGTGGCACTACATATGTCGAACACGGCGTCGAGCATCCGCAGGAACGTAACATTACATGGAAATGGTTTTTTAAATTGAGTTTTTGCTTATATTGTACCATTCATTAGAACGTTACATTGCATGGAAATGCTCGACAAAATGCTCTAGTCACTAGAGTATACACTAGAGTCTAGTGTAAAAAAAAAAACTCTTTAAAAGATTGCTCTAATCCCACTATTTTAGTTAATCGTGGTTAGTTGTGAAAACAACCTCGATTTTATTCAATAAACTCTTTAAAAGACGGTCACCCAAATTATCTCAAACCTTTAACAAAATAAAATTAATAAGAACAGGTGACACTACCTTAAATAAAAAGGTATACTTTTGATAGACGTGGGTAGCATAATAATCGTAGCTATACATTTTATCAGGGCCGAGTCCAGTAAAGAACGATCAAACGTACGTCAGTAAACTGCGAAAAAAGCCCTTAAGGCAATGTCAATGTCAAATTATAACCTGAAAGTGCTGTTGACTGTATGTGCGTAAAATTAAAGCAAACAGAGAAATAAGTGGGGGGGTTACAATGGGTGCACTTTACGGAGGTTTGAGCGTGGCCCCTGTACAATTACATTGCAGGGGGCGTTTGAGGTCCATGTGAATCATTCAAGTGAGAAACAGCCGTAAGCACCCGTGGTAATCGGCGTGAGATTGAAGTGAGCAGTGACAATTATTCCACCCCATGATGACTAGAATTTGTCATTATTGATAGCTCACGTCAAGTTCACTTCACCTAAGTTTTTACGGTGATTTTTACTGTATAGATCGGAAGAAGGCCAACACAATTCTCGTACTAAAAAGATCAAAACCTATCTCATCTCAGCGACAATCAATATAAAAAAAACTTAACAAAAATATTGAGATTTTTTACAGATTTAGACTGAGATTAGAATGCAAACGTTTTTAAATAAATAAATTGGGAATTCCTCTTCAAGTTTCATTAAGGGTCAGTCGCTCATTCTTCCATACAAACGTAGTATGGTGATTAGTCGTCCGTTTGACGGTGTACGTTCAAAACTAAAAATTATACTAATTTGTGTTGTTATTATCTAGCCCTGTATGGAAGAAGACATAGAAAAAAAAAATTTTTGGAAGTTATGAGCGTCGAAACTTTCATAATTCAACACCAATATTTAACTCGTCTTTGTGCGTAAATGAATAACTTATGTAGTAAAAAATGCCAAAATAGAAATAGTACAGGGAAAGATAGTTTATTCAAAAGTTCAAACAATTTTATTTTGAGTAATACATCCAATGGTTTTTCCATAATATCTACGTATATATGCCGAAAGGTCTGTTCATGAAATTTTACGCGCTCGTTTTCGTTCTAAATCATCATAATTTCACAAAAAAAAAAAAACTAGATAAATAAATAAAACTAAATAAATAATGAATACTCAATACTCAATTATTTATTGTAAAATACCAATATTGACCCCGTCGGGCACAGCAAAATTAGGAGAGAGCAAGAGGGCTAAGTATCAATTTAAGCAATTCAATATTATAATAAATTATTAGATGTGTTTAATTGGGTGTATTATTATGCATATATATACAAATATATGTATATATATTTAAATAAAAATAACTTAAATACACAAACCTAATATACATATATATGTATATATATTATTAGGTTTGTGTATAATTATGTATATATTATATTATGTATTTATTATACGTATACACATACATTTATTATACATATTGTATGTATGTATGTATTTATTATGTATATTTATTAGGTTTGTGCATAAATGTATAGTATATTAGTAATTTTTATTTTATGTAATAGTGTAGGTAATTATTATGAAATTCTTAGAAATAATTAGCATGCATATTAGTCACGCCCACCAACGAGTTAGAGCCGTGCGTCGACTAGTGCACCCTTAGAATAGGTCATTGTGGAAAAATTACAATAATTTATAATAGTAAAGGCAAAAAACCTCAAACAGAATGCCTCGAAATCAACATATGTTGAGCTGTGTATATTTACCCGACAATTTTCCAAACGTTTCTATCCAAACCAAAATTGGTATCCATAAAAACGAAACCTAGGTACCAAAAACCGTATGCAAAGTGACTTGCCATCAGCAATATAGTGTGAATAGGCATTAAAACAGGCAAAATATATAAAGTTTTAGACGGCCAGTGCTAAACAGGGACCTTTTTAGACTTTTGCGACGAAATATGACCTTGAAGGAATAGAGACACAAACGAACGAGTAGGTATAGATTTCCAGCAAATGTATGCGCTTCGGCAATCATCGTCTATTTTCGAAAATACGAACGCTCTTTGATATCTCATGTACAATGTCGCCCATGGGCATGTGCCCGACCGTATTTTTCTGAACATTCATGAAAAATTATCGAAAATTAACTTAAAAAGGGGAGGTTTTTTTTTTTTTTTTTTAATGTCTTCACCTCCTTTTTTTTAAATAATCGACAAATTTAAAAAAAAAAGTTAATCTTATCTAATAACTCCTAAGCTTTTAGAAATAATAAACAGAATCCAAATCGAGGCAATAACATAGGAGATATGGCAAACACAACAAAAAAATAAAAAAAATTGTATGACATGAAATATATTAAAGATAGATCTCTCTTTTAAAGTTAATTTTCGAGAATTTTTCATGAATATTCAGAAAAATATGGGCGTGCACATACCCATGGGCGACATTGTATAGCTGTTACAACCATAGAAGTACTTGCCTATATTGTATTACCGTGTTTATAAAATTTGAGATTAACAATTCAATGCAATTCCAAAAACTCTTCAGAGAGAAAGCTTCATACATACGTGTAATGAAAGTGCACTACGACAAAGTGAGGCAGTACAAAACTAAGCTTTGCGTCTTTGGTTACTCTATGGCGCAACGTTCGTACTGATACGGAAACACGAATATTACCGAAGCGCATACCTTCTCTAGTTTACCTGTATGACCTTGAAGAAATCCAGAAACAAACGAATGAGTAGGTTCTTTAGGTTCAAAGACAATAATCTGTAATGGAAAAGGTTTTAGTCGTTTTCGAAAAAGGAAATCTTAGTTTACACGTTGTTATTCTTCATCCTACAATGGATAAATTGTTTTAAATATGCTATTATAGTTAGAAAAACAAGAAAATAAATGCGATTTGAACCAGGTAAAAAAAAGATGGCATAAATGGACAGAATACTGATAGAATGGATGAAACAAATGCAGGAAAGCTGAGGTGATAAATTATGAAGAATGAAGGCTCAAGTACTATGACCTTGTTATTCTTCTTCCTCTGTCATATATTAATTGCCTGCCTCATTGATCTGGTAGATGCAAGCGCTACTGCTGAGCATGAGGTCCTGGGTTCAAACTCCGGGTCGGGCAAACTGTTATTGGGTTTTTCCATCTGGTATTTTTCATTAGCAGCCGGCGTCTGGATTTGTGCCCAATTAATGATAATAGGCTCGCCCCCTATTATATGGGATTTATTCATAACTGACGAAATGTGGATGTACTATAGGCATATCTCTGCCTAACTTATTAGGGATTACATGCGTTATGCAATGTTAATATTAGGTAACTACAAGTTAACTAAGTTGGTCTTCTTCTTCTTTTCGTGTGGTTAGTAACTTACTTGGTTTCAGAGTTTTAAAGCCGTCCATGGGCCTCTGACTTGGCTTCCTACGCCGTCGAGAAATATCTCTCAAGAATGCCGGTTTCCTCATGATGTTTTCCTTTACTCCGAAAAGTCGGAGGTGCGTGCCTTGGGTTCGAACTCGAGACTTATGACTATTATATATTATATTATGGCTATTACTGCTAACTAGGTTGGTAACCAGCTGACTGCTCAGGGTGCTCTGTCTATATTAAACATGTCGTTCCAAAACAATATACATTTTGAATAAGTTTAATGGCCATTTTCACCTTCACTAAGTGACACTTAAATGAATCCCTAATTCGATTCCTAGATTCATTTAAGTGTCACTTAGTTGTCGGTGAAAACGAGCACTAATCTAGTATTAGTTTGAAAAAAGCAAACTGTTTTTATACCCCAAAAAATATAGTCTTCAAAAAGTAACGTAAGTATTTTCGAAAGAAATTATCTCCAAGAAAAAATCTAACATGAGAAACGTGTCTTATAAAAAAGAAACTTTCTCAGTCTCTTAAATCCTATAAGTTATGTAAAGAGCAATAACTTTAAAAATGAATATTTTATATAAATCAAGGTTACACTGGTAAAAACATATGCTGAGAAGCATGAATTATTTAAAGTAGGTTGTAAAATCCCCTACTACGCATATACGACGCAAGAATAATGTTAAAAGAATATTTGAGAGGTATCTTCGTATATATACGTTCAATCTCGAGTAATTTAACTTGAACTTAAATATTTATAGCTTTCATGTCGTAACAGAGTTCTTCCAAAGGCACAGTCAGCATCAAAAAGATGTAAACATCGACTTGAATTCATATTTCGATTGTCTTAAATTTTTGTTTCTTAGTATTGTATCATAAAGTAGCTCTTCTCTTAATGACTATTTTCGAGATTTGGCATAGCGTAACGACAATTTTTTTACAATTTTTTGGAATTGAAACCAAGTCGATACTCCCAGCCGTTTGCTTTCACTGAGGTGAGGAGTGGAGACGTTCTCCCCACAATACTCACCAACTTATAGCTATAACTTCGAAACATAATGCGACTATGTTTTTAATCTTGGTGAATATTTATAACTTTTTATTGACTATTTATTGGCTTTCTCAAAATTGATTTTCATTAAGTTTTCAAATGTGAGGATTGTGTGGTGAAGGACACGGGCTTCCAACCACTTAGCCCACTAGGAACGAGTCATGTTCGAGAAGAAATTTTATTCATCTACCTCACCACCTGTCTAGCTTTCACCCGACTATATTGGGGTCGGCTTCCAGTCTAACCGGATGTAGCTGAATACCAGTATTTTACATGGAGCGACTGCCTATCTGATTCTTCTACCTATTAAAGGCAGTACTCCAAGATTGCAAAACTAAGCTCCAAGTGACATGTAGCCCTATAGTAGCGGATTGAATTTATTCTTGACATTGCAAAGGTTACCGAGTCGCTATGACGAAGCGAAGTACTTGTAGTAAGTATTTGGTTATCGTAGGACAACCATCGCTTATATTGTGTGTGATAAGATCACCCGTGGTTTAATAAATATTGTTAAATAAAGTAAATTTTTCGGTCTTATTAAGAGGTAAAGTTTTACTCAGTAACTGGGTTGTAGAGGTCATATAGGCAGTAACTCTTTATAAAATACTGGTATTCAGCTGCATCCGGTTAGACTGAAAAGGCTGGGTAGATGATCATGAAAGTAGATTTTTGTAAAAAAAACAATAAGGATGTTGACTGGAAAAAAAAACTATTTAGTCCGTCAGTCAGATAATAAAAAAATGTTAGACACATATTTTTTGCTTTATCATATTAATACAAAATGGTTTAGATAAAACGCATTAAAGTTGGGGAGTGGGGGCTTGCTACGTCACAATCACAATTCAGTATAAAATCTACCGGAGATCCCGACGTCATGTCACAGTTTAACTCAATGTATTGCCGTAATCTTTTGATTATTGACTAGGCTCCAAAAAATTAGTAATTCATTTAAGTGCCAAAGTATACGTCTTTACAACAAACTCCCAAGCCATGTTAAAGAACTGAGCTTCAATACATTTAAATCATTTATTAAACAGAAACTATTTCAAAAAGGTTTCTATAAAGTTAAAGATTACTTAGACGACAAAAAGACTTGGGAATAATTAAGCTACTCCAATGTACCCCCCCCCCCCCCCCCCAAGCAACAAACAAGTGTTTTAAAATCAACGACTAGATGACACTATATGAGTTCATATAATTACTTAGTTCATTTTATTTGACTGTATAAGTCAATTTATTTTTTTAACTTATTGTTGACATAACCTACTCATTACAGTTTTTTCAAAATGAGTTGTAATGTTTTACGTTGCATAATGTAAATTATTTTGCATAACTACCTACTATTATATAGAATCAAGTTTTCTAACTGAACAGACAGCTGTGCTGCTGGGGAGTTTGTTGCGGCACTTCTTCTTCCCAGCTAAGCACTAGGAAGTGGTGAAGGGTGGGCGTTTTTGGGGGACTATCTTATGTAATTTTGACGTTTGAAAAAATATCCACATCTCTATAACCTAGATTACGAAAATGTATGCCCTCTACGTAGACTGCCTAGACTAATAGTCTATGTAGACTTCTATTAAGCACGGGGGTCTACAGCAAAAAATGTGGTCAAATGCGACCCCTTTTTTGACTTCTTTAATTCATCATTATTCTCCTCACCCAGGTCGGCCGCTGCAAAGAGAATCTCCACACGTGGGGTTTCTCGGAGGGTTCCGATCGTCAATGCATAAGCGGCGTCTAACCGAAGACCGTGACCCACCTTTCATCTTGCGCCACATACCCCGTCACTGGTATACGTGAGGACCTTGTGTCTGCGTCAGCGAATTGTGTTAGCGTTGCCGAGCTATGGGCCAGACAGGAAATTTAAATTTCATATATTTGCCATCGACACGCTAAGAAGAAGATAATTCTCAAATTCAAACTCAACTCAAAGCATTTATTTCAATTAAACCATTTACATGCACTTTTAAACTGTCAAGGAGTCGGTCAGTCAGAACTATGAAGCTAGTTGCCCATTCCAAAGCGTAGTAGGTACCTATGGAGAAGAACGGGCAAAACACACCACGGACACTCTTTAAAAAAAATTGTTACTAAATAATGGTTACATCATTCATATTGAAATTATACACGTGAGAACAATGTAGAAAGACGTGCACGTTAGAAGCGTCCGTAATAAAAAGATAAAGCAAAGAACATTTAAAAAATTACAATAAATTGAAATAAGCCATGGCAGCTAAGAGTTCACCAGTCCCAACTGACGCGACGGCGGCGCCCGTTCACGAACATGACGCATGGATCAATCAGCGATCTTCTGTCCTTATCAAAATTTATTTGAAGCCGGTGCAACATGTCTTTTTCCTCCATACTTCTCTATTAGGCAGTCGGCATCTCGGTAGCCACTCCCTTTCTAGCCAGATCATCATTCACACAGTCCAGTATCCTTTAATTCTTGTATGCCAGTTTAAACTTTTTTCAATACAAATAGACTTTGTAATTTCCAATTGTCCAGTAAATCACTGATTTTAAAAACATCTCTGTTCAACTATGCTAAGAATTCCTTTATCATTTATTAAGAATTTGACAATTTATCTGCATCACAAGATAGTTTTTCAAAGAAGTTCTCTGAGTCTTACATAAACTATCTCGTTGCATGAGAATATATAAAATGTTACGGAAATTCCCGTAACCTTATAATAGAAGTTCTTTGTATAAGAGAGCAGTTCTGTTCTTCGTATTTTATAATTCAGAGAAAGCTTTATTGAACCAAAGCTGCTTATCTGAAACAGAAAATTAACCAAAAAGATATGCACTAAAAAGAAACGGGACACCTCTCACCCCAAAAACATATATCACCACCTTTTAAAAACCCATAAACCACAAATTACATTCTTAACACCAAAATGTTAACATCCATCCACAATCCAGGAAAAAGAATTCCGGTATCAGTTTGACATCGTATAATCCTGGGATTTATTAAAGAAAGAACGATAGAAAACGAATAAAAAAATTGGAATTTCATGAACGCATTCGCCTCCTTTTGAAATTAGAACGTGGAATTCCATGTTCAAACGTATTTCCACGTAGAAATGCGGGCGTGGAGTGCTCTCTTAGTCGAGCAAGTAATTTGTTTTTAATTGGTCAGCCCAGCTTTTGAAAATTTTAAAATTAAAAATTACGTATGCGGGATTAAAAATGTCTATCGGTGGTGACGGGTTAACGTTTTACGGCTTTTTTATGGTGCTGGATAAATGGTTATGGAGTTTAGGGATGTTTCAGTACTTCCGGATAAGTTTCGGGTAACTTATCCGGCAGATAACTTCTGTTACTATTTTTATATATCCGGTCGCTGAAGCACTGGCTTATGGACTCGTTACTTTATTTTTTTTTTAATTCATTGACATTTTAATTTTATTTTTATTCTGTAATCTTTTCAATTTTTACACTACAAATTGAAAAGATTACAGAATAAAAATTCTTTAATTTATTTTGATACGCATAGACATTTTATTCTGATTTATTCTGTGGCAGTATTTTGAATTTTTTATGTAATATGGGTTTCGTCTGAATTAAATGAATTTTATATTATTTTGTTTTATAAGTAGGAACGACTAAGAAATTGACTTATAAGTTGTGTTATAAAGGTAAACTGTTCAGTACAATGTTTCAATTGAGGTAGGTATATCGGGATTTAATCGTACAATAATTGTTTTATCGACATTACAAATAAAATTTCTCGTGGATGTAAGGCAATTTCTCATTTTTCTATTTTTATATGGCATTTGAGAAGTTTTCCGCTTCTCGTGTGCCTCGGTAATAAAACCAAGGTTTTATTAGTTTATAAGAAATACCATCTGATCCTTTAGCACCTTTTCTTACGTTTATTTTCACATAATATTCCTATTAACAGATAACTTATGACCGCAAATTCGTTCGCGTGGAAGTCGTAAGACACCACAATATACTAAAATAGGTGAGATGTGTTCAAACTAACACGAATAGTCGCGTGACTTCCTGATCATTGAAACCATTGACGTACGCGGTGACATCTCCCGTCACGCGTGTTATACGCCCGAGTTCGTTTCCTCATTGGTCAGTGCGGTATCGCGGTATCGTTTCAGTACTGCATGCTCGGTATACCGAAACGATACAGCACTGCTTTAATTTTTCCTCATTGTTCAGTAAGCAGCAATGCGGTATTATAGTACTCTGTATACTAAAACGATACCGCACTGGTTTTATTTACGGACCTGACATGATGTTTTCAGTATAATTTGTGCAGTACCGCTTTGTTTGTTGAAATATAGGCGCTCGGTAAGCTTTCGGTACCGAGTAAACCCAGCATGCTGTAAAACGTGTGACGTGAACGGGTACTGCACTGGATATTTATACCGAGACGCGGTAAACCAAAACGATTATGCCCCATTTCCACGTATACCGAGTCTCGGTAAGCTTTCGGTATCGAGTATACCAAGCATGCTGGTCCCGCACCACTGACCTACCTACCAGTGAGGAAAGGGCCTTATTGTCCAGAACCGAATGGTATTTGTAGTTATTTTATGTTATTGAAAAGAATAAACCAACTGAATAAAATTTGTTGGTAAATTCATTTAATCGGAACTAATAAGTTGATAGACAGAAATAGTTAATATCTCTGTTGTCAACTAATCCTTGAAACCACACACCCCTCTTCAATCAAAAGGCATTATTTCATAAAAATATCATTAACATAATGGCGGGCACGGGAGAAGATAAAAAGTAAGGAACCAACGAAACAGTGGATAATATCACAGGCTCTAGACTGCCGGCAACACGCAAATGAGAATTTTATGACATGTCCGCGTTTGGGGGTTAGTTGGATAGTATGGAAAGAGGTTTTATCTGTTATGATCCGTGTGCCCCATCAGCAAAAATAACAAACTGTCATACTCTACTTTAGGGGACGAATTTTCAAAAATCCTTCCTTACTCTCTCGTTCATTTCGTTCTCGTTTCACTGCTACAACTGCTTGTGAAAGGGCTTATTCGAGGAAGCAATATTATGCAGTTTTTTTGTTTTATTTGTTTGTGGGAAATTGTCAAATAACTTCTCCCGCTCTGGGCGGTGCGGGAGGGCGTGTCAGACTCTTACTGACTAAAACCCACCCGTGTTCCTTCAGTTGCCTGTACGTTGCCAGGGGTGACGGTATCCATTTCGGAATTTCCTGCGACCCCGGCAGGCATCGGTCCTAGCGGATGCGCGTGCCTCAAAGAGATGTCGGCACAATGGAAGGGCATTGTGCCGACATCTCTTTGAGGCACGCGTGGAACACAACGCGCCGCAAAGGTCGACCCGGGCCTGGTCTCTATCGGACGGCGAGCTACCCAGTGCTCACCGCCCGCAAGCCCGTGCCTAAGGTGGCCGGGAATCAGCCTGCGATTCCCGACGCCCACGGCGTCTCCTGCGGTGGCTAGGGGCGTGAGGGCGCGACATTTGTCTCTCCCTCACGCGCTCCGTCTCCTCCTTCGCGAACATTCCTGCTTCGCAGAAGGAGGTGACGGCTTCCCACGCCCTCTCACTCCGTACCATGGCCTGAACCAGGGCCGGACGCGAGAGATATCTGCCGCCGATCGCCTCCACAAGGCCACGGTGCCCCGCTCAAGCCGGGCAGACCTCCACCATATGCTCCACTGTGTCCTCCGGGCGATCCACACAGTGGTGATACCCGGGCGTTTCCTCTCGCCTTATGCGGAACAGGAACCTCCCGAAACAACCGTGTCCAGCGAGGACCTGCGTCAGGCGGAAGGTGAGGACGCCGTGGTGCCTCTCTAGCCACTCCTCAAAGAGGGGACTTATCGCCGCAATTGCCCAATGCCCAGCATGGGGTTGCGACAATCGCATTCTCCATGACGCCGTGAAATCCCGCCGGAGCTCTGTCCGCTGTGCCGTGGCGCCCGCGCCCCGGCGTTTCGCCTCCTTGCCACTCGAGGACTTTCGCCTCTAGATTCCATGGCAGCAATCCGGCAAGGAGGCTCGGCGCCTCACCGGAGACCGTGCGATATCCCTAGAAATATTATGCAGCTTACCGGCTTACATTTATAGGAATTGGAGGTCTATTATAAGACCTGCAAGGTGCATTGAATTTTGCTTTGAAGAGTACTTAAACTATGATGCTAGTTAAATTATAGTTATAAAAGACATGTACCTTTAAAATCTGTATCGTTTTGGAAAATGCCTTCGTGTTGCAGGTGCGTATGCGCCACTTTCCTAAAATGTTCTATTGAACGTTTATACAAAAAGTGGGCAACGTCGCAAATAGCTGTCAAATATTTCGCTGTTTTGATTAATTTGGCAATATTTGCTGTATGGAAATAAGAAATATGGCTAACTGGTGAACTAGAATATTAATAATGAATTGCAATTATAAAACTGAATTTGATGTTCTACCGTTTTGGGTGTAAAAAGACATTTAGAAAGTTTCCAAATACTTTTTTTTACATCTAAAACTAAATATTTGGGTTAAGATATCAATATTTTAGCTCACTAGTTAGCCATCTTTTTTATTTCCATACAGTGTTATTGCCAAATTCATCAAAACAGCTAAATATTTGACAGCTTTTTGTGACGTTCGCACTTTCAGTATAAATGCACTTACCTTTAATAAACCTGATATTATTACACAGGTCACATACAGACTATACTTCTAAAAGGTATATTCTCCCAAATCTGCATTTTTGGTTGATCACTCTGATGCTTTTTATATTATTATATTGATATTAACTAGCGTTGCGTATTTTTTTGGCGCTGATTTAAAGCGCCAGTTTTTAATTGTAATCATGGTAAATCAAAAATGACAAAGTGCATGTTTATTAACAAGTTCGGCAGTAAAAACTGAGTAGTAAACTAATTAATAATGAGTCATAACAAATATTTAAATGGGTAATTAAACAAATATTAAGCAGTTACATAAATAGCTTAACGGGCAGTTACGTGTGGGCAGTAAACAAAACAAATCGGAATTAGTCGGTAAGAAATCTAACTTGGGAGTAGCGCTTGGCGGCCGCTCCCGCGAGACCGCTCGCTTAACCTTCCTCATTTGGTCGGGGTGCCCTGGGTTAGTTACTGCGAACAATTCGGCTCGCGCGTAGTTGGTCACAGCTCCAACCTAACTTATGAACTGTCGAACTATGTATCTAACTGCCCATTCCAACATTTTTACTGGCTATTCATTTATTACACTACTTAAGTAATTTTTTTACAGACATTGTAGGATCAGATAACCGACAAATTTTCATTTTATTACTGTTTTTGTTTTCCTGTCACACAAATTTACCAACCACCGAAAAATAAAATGACTGCCCGTATTTTTTTTCAACTGATCATACTAATGTATAACAGTTGTAAAATTAATACTTTATTTTTCGAAAAAATTGTGTCTAAATAAGCCCATTTTAATGTTGGCCTCGATTTTAACTTATTAGTTTTGGAAACATTTAAATTTGAAATCGACGCCAGGCCTATCAATTTTTATTTTAAAGAATGAGCCAAAAATTAAGCATCTCTTTTCTTATTTATCAAAAGACGAGTCAATAATTGAAAGTTAAATATTAAACAAAGTCCTCTTCCACACTAACCGCGCCGTATATTTTCGCGTTGACCGCAACAGAGTATTATTAAAACATTATTTACGTAAGAGAAATGTATTTTTGACTACGAAATGTCCCGGGTTCGTTTACATTTCGGCCTAAAACTTTCAACTGTGTTCATGTGCCAAGTTGGCAAAATAGTAAAAATATGAATATTTTTATGCATTTCCGTTCTCTAATGAATTGTTATAAAAATATATATCGTCTATACCCGTATTAATGTATTTTTTAAATAATGTAAGTAATTCTTTCTCTTATTTAAAGGGATTCACAAAATAATTACCTTCTACAAATGGTCAAAAATTATTACTGCATCGTTCACAAATCCGAGCTACGTGATTTTCATTTAAGGAATTGTTTTCTGTCAAAGTCAAATAATTTATTTTATTTAAAAAAAATATATAAAATTGATTCTAGTCGCCCCTTCCAAAACTCCACCGGTACTCTTTTAAAATGTTTTACAATATTTTGTATACATTCATTATGTGGATAAGTTTTAATTTAGTAAGATTTGATAGTATAGAAAACAGAAATATTATATTCATGAAAGACAGTACTGAAACAAAAATTACCCATACAAACATTCTAAAATAACTAATAACTTCCAAGTCAGTTTATATGCGGGTGCGGGGCAGCGCCAACAGCCTCTTGGTCACTGTGGCTGATAGGATGGAAGGCATAACACTCAGGCACTGGACCAGCACACAGGTATTACCTTCAAATCGTGCCTTGAAGTAATGTTATTGTTAATTGTTTTTGTTAATTATTGCATATTTGGTTATTGTCTTATTAGTGATTTTGACATTATTGACGGTGATTTTGACATTATAGTTATGATTTTGACATTATTATTGATGATAATTTTGACATTATTATTAATGGTGATTTTGACGTTATGGTTGTGATTTTGACATTATTGTTAATGGTTTTGACATTGCTAGTAATTATATTGTGACCTAAATTTGCCAAATATTATTATGTACTAACACTAGTGTTTAAGATGTGTATGTAACTAACAAATTGGATTGTATGATCTGTAAATAAAATAATTTGATTTGATTGATTTGATTATATCTAATCATATCACACGGTACCGTATTTATTCAAAACACTTCATATTCATCAAGGTGTGATGTTTGACGGACGCAAGTCCCTACAGTTCGAGTTGCTAACTTGTTATAATTTATGTTATAACTAAATTGTCGCCTGAAGTTTACTTGCAGACTACATGGATGACTGGCTACGTGTGTCATGAATCTAGACGCTCACATCCATGTGTTCTAAGGGAGTGACCACACTTATCAACGCAAAATCGGTTTGAGCCGGTCAGGAGATTTATGTCTATGCAATAAAATGCATTTCTTTTCGGACGACGTGACTCGACACCGCACCGAGTCGAACTACATAAATGCGACAAGTGTGGTGTTACGCGATCGGCTCAAGCCATTTCTGCATAGATTAGTGGTCACTCCCTTGGGCCTTTTGTTTATTCCCCGTGTGTAGGCAAGGTCGTCAGTGTTGTCTGGATCACTATGGACGCTTGTTTATAGACACGTGTTTTATTCGGCGCGGTTTATAAGTATATAAACCGCGTACTTACGTACGGTAAGGTATGTATATAAGTATAGCGTAAATAATCCGTCGTCGTACATTTGTACATAAATACCACAGATCACGAAATCGCTGCGTTGAAACGGAATCTCCTCGCAGGCAGCGTCTTGAGGCAGCAGTACCAATAAAGCGTGGCGCTGAAAGTGCGTTCAGTACGACTTTTGTCATGGACCGCCTTCAAAGCCCTCGATTTCTAGTCATTTGTATCGTACTGCGAGAAAACGGTGTTATGCTTGGTTTGTATGAAAAATGTTGAGAATGCCGCGTCTAGCCAGTGATTTAAATCGAGGGCAAATCTACTGTGATTTGTCCTCGTCTTACTAAGTCACGCGAAAAAGTGTCCATATTGAAATGTGTGAGCTCGTACAATAATACTGGCGTTTCCATGACAATCTAGTCGAATCTCTACGATATTGTGTGTTGGGCTCGTTCACACGAGGACGCTTCGTGTTTTTTGACGAATTGTCATTTTTCACGATACGGTTTTTTTTTTTGACGCCGGCAATACTTAAATGGTCGTGTTCACACACATCACAAATCATGAAAAATTATGGACACATCTTAAATCACGTATCGTCTTTTAAAAATCACGTTCATCAAATTCGGTTATTTTGACGAATCGCGAAAAAAACTCGTTTCCGTAAGCAATGTCAACGTGCATCCGTCATGACCAGTGATCGGAGTAGGTAGATTGAACTGGGGTCATTGATCCGAAACGTATATATTACTATGGACATTCCTCCGGAATTGGTGGATTATTAAAAAAAAACCGGAACTTATGTAGGAATTGTATTCTGCCAGAGTGGAAGGAGTCATTTGATGATTTGCCATCCTCAAAAAAAAGGTAGGAATTGTAATAAAATGAGCAATTTTATTCTTTATTTTTTTTTATTATTCAACAGATAAATAATGAATTAATTTAGTTTTGATACCTTCCTTTAAATTTTGAATTGAGTAGTAATAATATCACTACCAACATTAACAATATTTAATTGAATCCGGAAATACCGGAATTACTTTCCGGAAAAATGGCTTATCCATGTTATTCTTTCTGTGTGCATTTATGATACAAGTACTAAAAATCAATCTACCTACTCCGATCACTGGTCATGACGTATAATTTTTTTTGACGAATCGTCAATAACGGGTCCCGTGTGAATGAGCTGTCAGGGGTTTCAAAACGAAACAGACACGCGACCATCTTTCGATGGAACTCTCGGGCGAATCTACGATTTAAATCTTTGTCTCTATATAGCAGTGCCTGCCGAAGCGTGTCCGCGCTCCGTCTATAGATTGTGCTAAGCAGGACAAATATTTATATGATTACATCGGAATCGGAAACCACTACGAACAGCACGGATGTTATCGGATGTTATAAATGCGTGCACTGACTGGTCAGGTCCACTCAAATCTGTGTGGTTCTTTCCTCAAAAGACCATTTCAGACACAAATCTACATGGTCCTCAAATGATCTAACCAAGACTATTTCTGGGTTTTATATACACATTGACATTAATGAATTTTATATATACAATGACATGCATATTTACTTTTTAAAGTATTATATTGTTTTAATAATCGTGAATGTGAAGACTATGTGGGTCATTCTTTTTTTTTTTTTTTTCTCATTTAGTTTTAACATGATCTGGCAGCTTGAGTAATTTATGCGGCCTACCCAAATGTCCTTTCTTTGGTATTGTTCATCGAATCGTTGAGCTCCTTAAACTCTGAGTTGAGCTGCACGGTCACTGACAAATGCGTGCACTGACTGGACAGGTCCTCTCAATCTGTGTGGTTCTTTCCTCAAAAGACCATCTCAGACACCAATCTAAATGATCTTCACATGATCTGACCAAGATTATGTCTGGACTTTAAAAGAGACTGTGACCTCTGAGTTTGTTTCGGCCTTTCTTCGCGGAGTAGTCAGATAGGAAACGCTGACCTCATCTAGTTTAAAAAAAATATGATTGACGTGTAAAAGTGTTTTGTCCAAACCTACTTACAGAAATAAAATCATTTATCATTTATCAGCTGTGGCTTCAGCATTGGTTGGAGCTACGTGAGGCGCGTTCGTTTCCCGTAGGAAATAAACGTTTTTCATGTCCACGTTTGTGTATGTTTTGGATTTTGTGTTTGTAACCAAAAGACCATAGACGAAACAAAAGAAATTAGTATAACGTAAAAAAAAAACTAACATTGGCAGGAAGTTATTATAACATCATCCTCACCATAATATTTATTTTTCCACCACAGTCTATGTAGACTGTGGTGGAAAAATAAATATTATTGAAGCTTACTCAAAAACTACCCAAAAAACCGGCCAAGTGCGAGTTGGACTCGCACACGAAGGGTGGGATTACCACCGTACAATATTTGGCAAATAAAAGTAGTTTTTTTTTAATACGTCATGTATTAAAAAAAAACTACTTACTAGATCTCGTTCAAACCAATTTTCGGTGGAAGTTTACATGGTAATGTACATCATATATTTTTTTAGTTTTATCTTAAAAAAAAAAATTGAACTAAAATTTAAAAAAAAAACAAAAATTGTTTCGGAAAAAAGTGGTTGTGACATACGGACGGACAGACAGACAGACAGACATGACGAATGTATAAGCGTTTTTTGCCATTTGGCTACGGAACCCTAAAAAGTAATAAAGAAAAAATGAGACCATCGCACAAGCTTCTTCTACCAAATTAAAAAAGTTAGAAGTTAGCAGTTAGTTAGTAGTTGGTAGAAGAAGCTTGTGCTATGGTTTCATTTTTTTTTTCAAAATCTTTTTTATTTTAAAAAGAAAATACATCCAGACGAACATAGAATCTCCTCCTTTTTTGATTTCGGCAAAAAAAATTGTGATATAATTTTCACACCCTAAAAATTATACATATAATATTATTTTTTTACTAGCCTTTACTACTAGGATTTCCCATCGGCAAAAATGAAAAAGTCCAACCCTTGTGCTCGCCTTCGTTGTCTAAGGAACTCTAGTATTAAGGTTACATGCGTTGTCTGTCAGTGCATGAATGAATTTAAGAATTTTATTAAGTAGATTTAAACTCTGCAACTTAGCTCACGACCACAGCCATCACTGCGAAAGCCACCCATCTCACAATGACAAATGGACATAAGACGACACGAAACTTCCCAGACTAAGATCGTGTAACCCTCTTCCAATCAACCTAACTTTGACTCCTGAAACCCTAACTTCGGGCTCAAAGGCTACCCGCATACTATCAGAGCCATTATATTATCAAATACGAAACTATAATAAACAGGAAATGATCATAGAAGGTAGAATAAACTGTTGATTGAAGTTCCGGTGGGCCGGATATTGCGAGCCGACAAAGGGGGGATAACTGAAACTTTGCTTTCAGTACTTCTTTCTTAAAGATAAAGGTGGATGGTTGACCTCAATAGCAGTGGATAGGGAGGATAGAAGGTTCGGTCAGTTTTTTAA
Source organism: Agrochola lota (assembly GCA_947364205.1). Taxonomy (NCBI): domain Eukaryota; kingdom Metazoa; phylum Arthropoda; class Insecta; order Lepidoptera; family Noctuidae; genus Agrochola; species Agrochola lota. Next base: position 13,925,610 of record OX376244.1, on the reverse strand, counting down.
AAGCCTCATCCTCCACACACTGCTCTCGACGCTAGACGTGTCAACACGTCGGGTCCGGGTTCGCAACAAGTCAATCGTCATCCTGAGGATGCCTCGTTGTGAGGTGAAATACGTGTCGATTTCTTACAGGGTTCTTTATGACGATTAACAGTTAAGCGGATTAGGTTACTAAATATACGTCGTCTATTGTATTTTATAATGGATTTCCGCAAAGTCACGCCCGAGTCAATTAACTGCCTCGTCTTTACTTATCTAGTTTAAAATATATTAATGACGTGTAATCCCCATCCATCAACATTTTTTATTTATAACTTTTTTAAGTACATGCGTTTCATCCGTGCTCACTGCATACACTGCTACTAACCATATACTCGTAGCATAATCAGCCGATGTTCCCACTGGGACACAAGGCTCCTCTCTGTGAGAGGGAGTGGGCCGTAATCCACCACGCGGGCCTTGTGCGGGTTGGTATCTGTCACGTGAATGTTTGGTTCTAGGACATGCCGGTTTCCTCATGATGTTTTCCTTCACCGTTTTGAGAGTAGTGGTGATGAAATTATGTACACAAAGTAAAGCACCTGTCAGGGTTCGAGCCTACGACTTATAACTAGTAAGTCGCGGCCGTTACCACTGGGCTACCACTGCTATCCGCCACTACTAAATATACAATACCATAGATGAATACAGATAGCTCTCTCCACATATTAGGTATGAAGCTACAAGTACGCGGCGGGCTCAACTTGTTAGGCCAATTCAGTAAGTGTAACGTAGTCAGAAGATCTAAGAGTAACGCGATAGAATGAAAAGCAACTTCTAGGTGAATATAAATGTAGGTAATTAGCGCTATGCGACTTGAATTAAACTTTATCGTGTTGTATCAAGAGTCGCTTTTTATTTAAATGATTTTGCGGAGTGACCCATCTGTAGGTACTAATCTGTGACAATACTTAAATCATTTTGTGCGTGGGATCCTTTGATCCTATGATTGAGGTAGTCAAAGTGTTATTGGGTTTTCCATAAATAATTTCACAGTTAGTATCCACCCGGATTCTGGATTTGAGTGCCCAGCTCATGGTTATATTCCCACCCCTACAAGGGATTTAAGTCCCTTGTAACTAGTGTACTGTATACCCCTATATCTCTACAAATATTGCAGGCTTGACGTTGGTTGATATGTTATTCGACAATAATGTATTTTTTTTCAGCATCATCATCATCATTTCAGCCGTAAGACGTCCGTCCACTGCTGGACATAGGTCTCCCCCAAATGGGAAGGTTTGCCATAATCGCCACGCTTGGCAGGCGGGTTGGCGATCGCAGTATGGTGTTAAATTGCATAGAGAACGCTGCTGCCCATTCTCTAGTGAAGTCGCCTTTTACGACACCCACGGGAAGAAATGGGATGGTACAATTCTTTACGTCCGGCACCACACGGACCATCACCGGTATTTTTTTTAATATTCTTATATATATTATTATTTTCTATTTTGTGAATGTGAGAACGTTGTAGGGCTTGTAGACTCATAGTTGCTTCCATTTGTTGACTATTTTCCATTTTCTTAAGTAGTAGTACTTGACTGTCTTCCCTTAACTATTGTAATTAGCATACCTACATTGTATTAAAAAAAAAAAAATTGTAACCATGTAAGGTGGCGTTCTGTAGTTTCTACTTACCCCTGTGGGAAGAAGGCGTGAGTTAATGTATGCATGTAAGCCCACGACCGCACGGACGTAAAAATATCGCGGCGGGATTTTATCGCGCACTGGATTTTCGACTCTCGGTGTTAAGCCGAGCGTTGAGAATCAAACCCGCTGGAACGCACTCTCGACCCAGCACGCTCTCAGCCCAGAGACAGAGCGTTGAAAATGCAGTGCACGAAAAAAACTCGCCACGGGAAAACATCGCCCGTGCGAACCTGGGCTAACCGTAAAGTTTCTTACCGGCTCTTCTCCGTAGGAAACGACCAATTGTTCAAAGTCAAAGTCAAATCATTTATTTTAAATAGGCCCTCGCAAGGCCCTTTTGAACGTCAAAAATTACAAAAAAAAAATGATTCTAGTCGCCCCTTCCAAAAGGTAGTTTTCGTATGGAGAAGAATGGGCAAGAAACTCCACCGTTACTCTTTTAAAATGTTTTACAATATTTTGTATATGTAGGTACATTAGTTATATAATTATATGTGAAGACGATGAACCTAAAAAAAAATGGCGGTACCACAATAGGTAAAAAGATTTTTTTTAAAGCAACAACAGACAAATGAATTACCTAAGTGATAATACATTGGAACCATGCACCTAGCTTCTGACGTTTCATAAATGCTACGTAGGTTTACGTAAAATAAAATATTTTGAATTAGAATTTCACAAAGTAAGATCAGTGCCTGAGTTAAAGCAACTTGACTTTCTGTATCTATTCCTTGTTGTAACTTTGAGATCATTCTTGGTCGGGCACAGTGTTCGGATTGTGTTTTTTCCTGAGTAATGGGTTTGTTCGAGTATTTACTTCGTACCTCGTACTTCAGTCTACGTTGTTCTCGTTTATAAATACTAGTCCTAACAATGTTAGTGATCTGAGGTTAACAGTGAAGTAAAGTTTAAAGCCACTGTGTAATTTGGATTTTACAATGTCATTCTTATGTATTTTCTTTGTTATACGTAGATCTTCTGTACATACAAATATATAAAATTGAAATATCTGTTTGTATTGTCAAAAGAAACACCTTTTTTACCAAATACGGTACATTAAAAAGAAAAAATGTTTTAAAAATTTTGTCTGTCTGGCTGTTTTTCTGGCTAATTTCCGAAACGTCTGGACCAATTTTAACTGGACTTTCACTGGATGATGTTATAAGGAGTAACTTAGGCTACTTTTATAAACAAAAATAATTAGGGTCCACGTGGGCGTTGCCGCAGACGGGCACCAGCTAGTACTTAATAATACCAGCCTATTATTACCCAACTGCTGGGCAAATGCTTCTTCTCATACAGAGAAGGCACGAGCATTTATCACCACGGTTGCTCAAGATGGGTTGACGATTTCAGACTTATATTTTATATAACTACCATATAACTATATACCTAAGTCCAGTTAACTTCACGATGTTTTCCTTCACCAATTTCATTAATATTCAAGTTGAACTCAGAAGGTAATATGAATTTTAAAAGTCACATTAGTACTTGCCCGGATTTGGACCCTCAACTTAGTGCATGAGAGACCAGGCCATACCCACGTGACCAGTACAGTAAACTTATACAATATACTTAACTTATTGTTTTGTGTTATCTCTAATCTAGCCACTATCTCAGCTAGATTTCTCCTTACACCCAAAACGAAACCTAAACCGATATTTATCAATCCGTTTAGAGACTTTTACTAAACCCTCATAACATTAAATCCCGGGGTCTTTGGCCGCTATATCGAGCTCAAGTGCACTCAAACGATATTCCTATCTTAGACTCGGCATGAATATAGATTCTTAGGTAAAAGGTTTTTGGCAATATCTAGCCTTTATTGCCTACGATTTATGGAAGAAATTTTTGAATTATGAGCATTTTCGGTGAAGTGTTTTGTGTGTGAATTTATTGGACATATTTTTTTTAATAAGCAGAGGGGCTTGTGGCTAAGTCATAATAGCCGCACGGGTCGATTGATCAGGTTAAGCTACGCTTGCCGCGGTTGGTCCGTGGATGGGTGACCATCTTTACATACCAAGACCAATCTATGCCACGGAAAGCACGGTGGATCTTTGACAGTCGTTACGGGTCGCCAGAAGCCCGGAAGACTAACAACCAGTCTTACCAAAGGGGTATCGTATTACCCAGTTCAGCATTTCTCTTTTTTTGCCATTACACATTCGTGGAATGTTCCATGATATTGTGGATAAATAACTTTGGTGGTATCTATAAATAACAAACTGGCTTCTTACACTGGACTACGACATGACAGAAAGTTTCTTAGCTTAAGTAAAAACTCACAGTAAACTCACACATTGACAATTCACAAATAATACACGTGCACTCACTAATATTCTATAATATACAAACACTTTTACAACATAAACAATACTAACACAAATCACAGCACCAAGCATACGCGTACACTCTTTTTTATATGTACTTATTATTTAAGTTTTTTAAATGTACCTACCTTTTTATGTAAAATTGTTAACGGAACGAAGGAGCCTGGATCTCACAACACAGGGAATAGTGAGTGTGAGGTCTAGGATTTCAATCCACTTGAATGTATACTTTGCGAAAAAAAATATTCTTATTCTTATAAATTACTGATACTGTTTTGCTTGGGAGCATATTTGTTATTAAAATTTACAGAAAATATTTTACCAAATCATCATTAAATAAAAAATCAACTAAATATAAGTTGTCGAAAATTGCAATGTATGAAAATTCGTATGTCCCAATCTACCATTCGCATTTTCAAACTCAATTATTTTGATAAGGTTCAAAAAAACTATACAGAGATTTTGCTTTTGAATCATTTAACGAGGTATAAAAAAGGTCCACGTAGTATATTGCTTTTATGGTAATTTAGTTAATTTTTGACGGTTAAAATGAACTTTAAACTTGTCCCAGAGAAAGTTCCAAAAACAGATTTTAGTTTTGGTTACCCATTTTATACATCTGAAATATTAAAAAACTTCCATTTAGTTATGTTTTTTTAAACTAACAACACCGCAAATGCCATTATATTGATGTATTGTGTCAGTTGCCGTTCCGAAGTTTGTAATGTGCACACGTATCGATTTCTAAAGTGAATCTCATTCCGGCCATATGTTATTTGATTGCTATTCCAAGGAAAGTTGATAATATTGACCACTTCTTTTATCATAGTACAATAGTTATTAACTTCCATTCAATTTTAGTATATAATAATGACGTAACTGCAATTTTAACCACGAGGTTCTTGTTCCGCATAAGGCGGGAGGACACGCCCGGGTGTCACCACTGTGTGGATCGCCCGGAGGACACGGTGGCGCATACGGTGAAGGTCTGCCCGGCTTGGGTGGGGCACCGCCGTTTCCTTGTGGATGCGATTGGTGGCAGTGATTTCTCACGCCCGGCCCTGGTCCAGGCCATGGTACGGAGCGAAAGGGCGTGAGAAGCCGTCACCTCCTTCTGCGAAGCAGTAATGCTCGCGAAGGAAGAGGCAGAACGAGGTGGTTTTACAAACTTTGTTGATAATAAAATGTACACACCGGTAGAAGAATTGGGTTTTTCCGACCACTGCGGAACAATAATACATATGATACTGGAACAACAAAGTAAAGAATCCGTTTGGTTTGCTGATAAAAGACTTTTTCATAGTAGTAATATTCAAAAATTCAAATCCATACTAAAGACACTAAACTGGAACGATATTATACAGCCGAATAAAAATGTCGATGAGAACTATCAGTTGTTCCATAAAACTCTGATAGATATTTTAGATGCATGTATCCCTAAACGTAGACTTAAACTAAAAACAAAACTTAATAATTTCTGGTTATCTGTTGGTATTAAACAATCTTGTAAAAATAAAAGACTACTAAAAGTTTTTTCGTCTAAAATTAATAATCCAATATTTACAAAATACTATAAAAAATATGAAAAAATATTAAAAAGATCTGTAACAGCGGCAAAAAATTAAATTATAAAAATAAAATAAATAAATCATCTAATAAAGTTAAAACCATGTGGAATATTGTAAAAGAACGAACAAACAAAAAAAAAAACAAAATATAACACTACAAACAATAAACCTAGTAAGTGAACATAAACAAGTAGCTAACGTTTTCAATAACTTTTGCGCGTCCATTGGGGAAAATACCACCCACACATCCGGCAGTCCACAGAGAGAAACATCAGTGATTAACCCTACTGAAAATACCATGTTTCTTACCCCAGTCGACGGATACGAGGTAAACCAAATCTTAAAAAACCTTTAAAATAAAAATAGTCACGGCATACACGAACTCCCACCGACTCTGTTCAGACAGTGTGCTGATGAACTTATCTTACCGTTCTATAAATTAATAAATCAATCTTTCGAAGAGGGCACTTTCCCCAATCAACTAAAAAACGCTTTAATAAAACCTATCCATAAAAAGAATGTAAAAACATACCCAAGTAACTATAGGCCAATTTCCCTTCTTCCTATAGCATCCAAAGTCTTCGAAAGAGCAATGTGTGATCGTGTATATTCCTTCTGTGAAAAGTATACTATTTTCGATGACTGCCAAAATGGATTCCGCAAAAACAGATCTACAACGCTAGCTGTTTATAAATATATCCAAGAAGTATTAAATATTATAAATAAGAAACAATATCCAATAGGGGTATTACTCGACATGACCAAGGCCTACGACAAAGTGCAATTTAAGTATGTATTATATTTAAGGGATAGAGAGCAATTAGTTGAGATTGAATATTACAATCAAAAAACAAAAGAAGCACAGCTCATTAGATTTGATGTTAAATCAATACACGCTTCAATTCCCCAGGGAAGTGTTGTAGGTTGCCTCCTTTTCCTCATATATATAAATGACCTCCCCAAAACCATATACGGGCCATGTGTACTTTTTGCGGATGATATCTCGATCTTGACTTCATGCCAAACATATCATAATTTAAATGAAAAACTAACGACTATTCTTGGAGAAACTGTAAACTGGATGAGTGACCATAATCTCGAAATAAATTTTACCAAAACCAAACTAATAGCGTTACACCCCTGGCAGAAAAAGCAAATAAATATAGATTTTACCAACATAAATTAGAAACAGTAAACAACTTCACTCTCCTAGCTTTAACAATAGACACTCATTTAAACTGGAAAACACATATACAGTCGGTAAAATCAAAAATTTCAAAGTTTCCATATGCTCTCCGCGAAATGAAGAAGACTACAAACCGCACTAGTCACATACTACGCGTATGCCCACGCTTGGTTTAACTATGGCATCATTTTATGGGGAAACAGCACAGACGCTCCCTCCCTATTTACCCTCCAAAAAAAGCTAATACGAATAATTACCAACATAGAACCAACAGATAGTTGCAAGCCTTACATTCAAAAACACAAGATTCTCACCTTGGTTGGTATTTATGTCTTAGAATTATGTAAACTTGTCCGCAAATATCCAGATTCTTACAGCACACGGGGAGACATCCAAACAAATTATTCGTTGCGCCATAAAAATAGACTAAATCTGACCCCCTCCCGCCTTAAATTACACTCATCTAGTCCATATTCAATGTCAATAAGAATATACAATAAATTACCAGAAGACATAAAACAACAAAATAAAACCAGTATATTTTTAAATAAACTAAAACAATACTTAATTAAAAAAAGCTATTACACAACACTTGAATATCTTACGGATAAATTCAATTAATTTATTATAATACACAACTATGAATAACAGATAAATTTTAATAACTCAAATAGCAAAAAATAAGTTGTACTATAATACTAAATCATTTTATGACATTAATAAATATAATTAAATAAATAATAAATGAGCAGATAGATAGGCCTTCATATAAAATATTAATACATAGATAATAGGATATAGAATAATTTTGACGGATAAATTCAATAAAAATAATACATAATTATGAATAACAGATATAATTTAATAAGTAAAATAATAAAAATAAATGATACCATAAAGGCTTGTGCAGACCAGCGCGACTTGTCGCGCGACGCGACACGAACAATACAATTTCTAAGAAAACTTCACAGTATAACAATAACTGGTGTCGCGTCGCGCGACATGTCACGCTGGTCTGCACAAGCCTTAATACTTAATAATGATACTACATTAATAATAATAATAATAAAAAATGAAGCGAGTAAACAAATAAGCAATATTAAATATAATTAAATAAATAATAAATGAATGGATAGACCTGCATATAAAATATTAATAGAAAAAATGAATGAATGGAAATATAAATACATAGGTAATAGGATATAAATAGTTCTTAATTTAATAATAAGGAAAATTGATAAAGCGCTCTTCCTCTCTCTACCTAGTTAAAAACATTGCTGTGCCCGACAGGGTCCATAATTGTTTCTATTATATTTTTATTTACCACCTGTAATTGTACATTATGGTTTGCAATAAACATTTTGATTTGATTTGATTTGAACGTGTGAGGGAGAGGCAAACTGGGTAGCTCGCCGTCCGATAAGAACCCCCGACCCAGGCCCGGGTCAACGGCGCGTTATGTTCCACGCGCGCCTCAAAGAGATGTCAGCATAACATAAGGGGTTTGCTAGGATCGGTCCTAGCAGACCACTCTTCCCCTGGTCCCTGCTCTTTCGGACTTTCCCGCGACCCCGGCAGGCACCGATGCCTGCCGGGGTCGCGGGAAAGTCCGAAAGAGATACCGTGGCCCCTGGCAACGTACAGGCAACTGAAGAGTGGGTTTAAAGCCAGTTATTAAAAAAAAAAATTGCTGTTCCATACGAACACCTTATTTTTTTTTTAATAACTGGCGCAATGCTTCAACCATTCCGAATCATGTACTGAATCCATGGTAACAGTTTTTGCGTCGATGTCCCAGCCACCCTGTTTATAAAAGCTAGATACTTAAAGATAATATAATGATCGGAATATTACTCATCAACCTTTAAACATTATACAATAACAAAAATTTATTATGATTCGATAGAAATACTTGAAAAATAATCGAAAATGGGCACTTCAAATACGAATAAAGTGTTTCTTCAATCATCTCAAAATAGGCACTAAAAATAAAGTTATAGACTACTCAAAAACCCTAATATCGTAGTCCAATAAGTCAGAAGAACTACTTACAAGTGGGGTCGCGCAGGACTCCGGTCGAGTGCAGTGCTAACTGATATTCCATACGATTAAACCCGGGGCCCTGTCGTTTTTCGAACGGTTAAACATTATTGACTCTTAAATTGTTTTGGTAACTCGGTACGGGAATTTGGGAATACTTTTTTTAATTAATAGAACAATGCTAACGAATTGAATCGCTGACGTGGTGACTGCTACGTATCATGACAAATTGACGAGAAAAGGCAAAATAGAGAGAGGGGGTCAATCTACCAATTAGTTTATGTAGGGTATGGTTAGGGTTACCGACAGGTATTTGCCACATTTGACAGACATTTTACGCTTAAGATAGGCGCTGTGCGGCCGGCGCTAAACTGAGACAAGCGTTTTTTTATTTCCCTAATACATACACAGCCAGGTTGAGTAAAGAAAAGAATCGTCGGACAGTAGAGTCTGTAAAAGCGTTATTATTAACCTAAGGAAATTTAAAAACGTGTCGTGTAAAGATTTTATATTTATAATTTAGAAAAAAAAAGTCTTTCGAAACATTAATATCACTTAGTGTGTACCTACGTATAGTAAGTTAGTTTTTTCTTAATTAGTTTAGTGGTCGTAAATTGTTCATACTTTTCATCTAGGTATATCTATATAATAAAAATTAATTGCCATGCATTAGTCTCGCAAAAACTCGAAAATGTCTCGACAGATTCGAATGTTTTGTTTTTGTTTTGTTCATCTGAATCATGGCGTGGTTAGGAAAATAGAAAATATAAAAACAGCCAAAAAAACTAAATCGAAATGTTGACAGGACAACGACAGCTAGTTGTGCATAAAATAATGTTAGTCTTTAAAACTATCAGTTGCATATTATTTATTACTCTGACTTACAGTTTTTTTACAATAGACAGGTATTTTTCTGATAAATCTGGAATTTTGTACATCCTAGACAGGCGTCCTCTCTTACATAGATAGTACCCTAGGTACGGTAAAGTTTAATAAATTATCCATCCAGTAATTTTAGTAGTGAGTTAGACTGTGAGTCATGCGTTTTTAATGTACCTATTAATTTATAACAAGAAATCTGAAATAAGCTTACTTTCTGAACAATACATTACGTATTGTTCTGAAAGTAAGCTTTTTTCAGATGTGAGGTTTATTACAGTCGCTTCTTCTTTGGTACAAGTACGATTGACAAAAAGCCTATGTCTACCTAACAAAAATGTGATTTCGTGGTCTACTTTGTAATTTTAGAGTTTTCATGGGCTAGTGTTTTTTAGGGTTCTGTACGTCCGAATGAAAAAACTGAACCCTATAGGATCATGCGTGTGTCTGTCTGTCAACTGACTGTCTGTCAGCCAATTTGCTCCGAGTCTAATTGACCTATTAACTTGAAATTTACACATGAATTTCTGTGACCCAAACATGGACGTCTAACGTAAATAATTTAATTTTGAATATAGGGATTATTCTTGTGAGGCTAATAAGAAAATAAAAGTAAAAGTTCTGTGATTTCTTGAACTCACACACTCACTTATTAGTATTACTTGTTAAAATGTTAGGAATATCGTATAATTTTGCAATGTTTGTAAATGTGTGGGTACCACGACATAATCCATCTATCACGACATAATTAATTTATCTGTCATTGCTTCATTTTTCATTCTTTTTTCCCTATCGTGGTATAGTAATATTATTCTAGATGCATCGTCTTCACATATAATCATATAATTAATGTATACAAAATATTGTAAAAAAAAATTAAAAGAGTAACGGTGGAGTTTCCTGCCCATTCTTTTCCATACGAAAACTACCTTTTGGAAGGGCGACTAGAATTAGTTTTATTTTTTGTAAAATTGACACTCATAAGTACCTTTATGTGCTTAATTGAAATAAATTATTTGACTTTAACTTGACTTTGAAAAGTTGTGTTAAATGAAAGGGCATACTGTGAGGGTCTCCAATATTTATTTTAATCATTTTAAAATACCAAGTTTTAAAGTTATATACGAAAATAAATGAAAATTGAGCATTCCCTTTTCTCCGAAGCTACTGAGCCTAAAATTTTGAAAAAAGCAGAAAATATTTATTAGATTACAGGAAAACGTATACGAAGGTTATGGTCTTAAAATAACACGGTAAATCTCTCAATATTGTGCGTTCAAAATTACATTTGCAGTTGGAATGTATGGGAATACATGTTTCTCAACTACTAAGTTAAGTTCGTTCTTGGGATAAATTCATCCCAACTACGGAACCCTTCATTGTGCGTGGTCCGACACGCATTTGACCGGTTTTTTGACGATAGATTAGTCGCAATAATATGTGACTGTGTGTGTACACATGCATAATGTTAACCGTAGTCAGGAAATTCACTATTTACCTTCCAAATAATAAAATTCCACAACGTCTGTGCCGCGATACAACTCAGAAACCTTCCAACGATATTATTAATAAATAGCAATACAATGAACATTGTAGTTTTTACGAGAATTTACGATATTAACTTATAAACTATTCTGAATGGAATCAATCGGGAATAAATGAACTACAAATATGTTATGATGCCCGCTTTATCTGGTCGTAGATTTCAATAACGTTGGAATTGAAATTTGATTTGGAGATATTGCGCACTCGTGGGTGTTTCGATATATGTATGGAGCTGTTTACACTGGCTGTGTCTGGTGAAGTTCACTGGAGATTTTGGAGCTTGTCCTTATGTGCTGAAGTCAGCCATCTTGGCTTTAGATAGTTCTCCTTCTGTAGTATCGGTTGAAACTGGATAAAATCGGGAAAATTAATTGTTAAGCAAATTGACTCAATCAATCTGCCTAGCCTTTTCCCAACTATGTTGGGGTCGGCTTCCAGTCTAACCGGATGCAGCTGAATACCAGTATTTTACATGGAACGACTGCCTATCTGACCTCCACAACCCAGTAACTGGGTAATACGATACCCCTTGGTACGACTGGTGTCAGACTTTCGGGCTTCCGACGACTCTTAACGACTGTCAAAGATCCACGAATGACACAGAGGATTCTCGGTATGTAAAGATGGTCACCCATTCACTGACCAACCCCGGCAAGCGCAGCTTAACCTGATGGATCGACCAGTGCGGCTGTTTTTACTTAGTCACGAGCTCCTCCTGTTAAGCAAATTGACTACCAACATAAATTGTCGGTATATTCAAATCACAACTGTCAATTCACATTTGTATGAAATGAAAAATTGACGTAAGGTGCATTTTCATAACAATCTTAATTATAATACCTATTAATAATATATTTTTATTTTTTATTAACAAATATCGGTACAACTCATCTATCCTAAAGAAAAACACAATGTACAGAGTTTTGAGTATTTTAAAGATAACGACCACTAGTGTGTGACAGACATCGGTGTGAATTTCCCTGACTGCATGTGCGAAAAGTTAGTGCCGTGGTTAGAAGATTAGTCAGTCAGTAAGGTTGAGTTACTGGTCTGTTTGTCCAACGCACAAAGTAAACGGGATATCAGCGAGAAACCAGATTATTCGAACCGAACGTGACATTCGGGTGGTGGTGTGCGGTGGATACGCGGCTATGTTAAATGTATTATTGCTACTTCGATACCGTAATCTTGTTCTCGTTGACGTTCTGTTGACGTGGCGGTCGACAAACGGCTTTCCTGGGATTGAGTGCCCTGGGTGCGCCGTATCGTGGATTAGATAATAATAATGGTATCAAAGTAAGATGAGATTATGACAGCTGATTTTCTGATCATAAACTAGAATGTTCTTGTAAGCACCACGAACACCAATCAAAATAGTTACTAGTTAAATGACCATTATTTTGTCGCCTGATTGTATTTTAGAGGTATAAGGAACAGGTGTAAAGTTCACTCATGCTCATTAGAAAAGGGAGGATCCTTCGACCAGAGATAACTGCCCAACGATTGATGTCGGATGCAGGATTTATGTGACATCAGGATTTTGTGTGACGTCTGGTCTTTGATGCCTAGTTTGAAGTGGCGATGTAGATACCGCCACAGTATAGTATTTGTAACAGCGCAACAAGGTGAAGGTTTGACGTTTTTAATTCAACAAGTAGGTATCTTGACAATATCTTCAAGCGTGTCTAGCAAAAAACACGTACGTTTACTTTTGCAATAGATAAGACCCCGAAAGGACTCCACAGCTAAGAACTCCAATAACTTCTCAAAAACCTCAGTCAACTCACAAAGGCGATCAATAAAATCACAATATCTTTTCATTGCCAACAATTTAAAAGAAAAACATTATTTTCTGAGTACATTCGGTGCAGTGTACGATTTCCCAGGCGGTGCTTGAGACCCTTTCAAGACAAAGGCTTTCCTGGCGGCCGTTGCCTGTCTGGGGTCTTGAAAACATACGTATTTGTAGTTGGTAATGTAATTAATTTAACGTGTCTGGGCCTTAGTAGTTTGGGTCTGCATATTGTACGTAGTTTGTGATTGTTCATAGATGTAAAGTTAGTATTTAGTTCTTGATAAAGTTTTTGTGACGAAATTAGTATTCAAAATTCAAAATATTTTATTTTACATAAACCTATACGGGCACTTATAAAACGTCAGAAGCTAGGTGCACGGTTCCAATTGGTCGTTTCCTATGGTGAAGAGCTGGCAAGAAACTTCACGGTTACTCTTTTAAAAGTAAATGGTTTTTACAATGTTTTCAAATTACAGTGTTAAAACATACAAGAGTACAGTGTAGGTCTATCAACAAGTACCAGGTACTTAGCAAGATATAAAATGGTCCACAGATCTACAGTCTGTTAAGCCTACAACGTTCTCACATTTACGAAATATAAAAGAAAAAAGTATCACAAGGAACGCCTTGTCATACTAATTTCTACTGCTTAATTAATATCCCTACCAGATTTAACGCCTGTCTGTGTGTCTGTCTGCAAAGGTCCTTTTTCTCAGGAACGCGTAGAGATATCAAGTTGAAATAAATATCAAATTAATACGTAGGTGGTCACTTGGAGCTCTAAAAAGCTTCAAGCTTCTAAGTCTACGCATTAAAAAAATACGGCCATTTATGCGACATATTTTGATACTCGCAAATAAATCAAAACCCTGGGTACTTATACATTGACCTACAATCATAAAATTTGGCAAGTAGCAAGGTTTACAGCACAGGTAAAGGAAAAAGTACGAAAATCGTTAATTTAAAGTTTTATCACATATTTTTTTCTTTTTTTTTGCGATTACAAACTTACATTTGCAGTTGGAGAATTGACCGTGGCATATTTCGAGGCATGAGAGATTTTTTTTTCAACTAAATTGTTATCTTTGTTCGTGGGATAAATTCATCCCAACTATGGAACCCTTCATTGTGCGTGGTCCGACACGCGCTTGGCCGGTTTTTTTTTTAACCCTTTGGGTTTTCCTGATACCTGAAAGCTGACCACTTACCGCCAAGTGAAGGCAATGAAGAGGTTACCAAACACACCACCTACATTATTTGTTGGAGGGTTCTTGTTACCAGAACTTATTTCCCACAGCAAGCATAAAATTGGTTTAAAAAGAGTATGATCACTACTTTGTAACATTTATATTATTATTATAACATAGCGCATATGAAGGGAAGAGCAGAAGTGAACAAACTAATGTATTTAGGTGCCAGTTATCTTTAACTCTGATGATATTAAGATTATTGGGATGGACGATCTGGTGAAAAAAAGCTAAACATAGAGAGGAATGGGGACGGCTGGAAGAAGCCTATATGCAACCGAGAAATCCAATGTGCTAGATTATAAGTTAAAACAGTTTGCTACTATGATTAAAAATGTTTAGTATCAGAAATAAAGGCTTAATAATATCTAATAACTCTCAACCCACCAATCAATCAATCAATCAACTCAAACAATCAATTCAATTTCAATCTCAACTCTCAGCTCTTTAACTCTAATGCTCTCTCTTCTGGGCTCTTTTTGGGCTCCGCCACAGTCGGGTTTAAACTATATATATTTTTTTATTTCGCTAGCAACTGTACAATTAGTGACACGAGGTTTGTGGTCTCAGTCAACCGATGTAACGTATTTGGCGAGTGGGACCGCGGTCCCACTTTGAGAACGGTCCGAGTAACCTAAGTACTCTGAGAAAGGCCTCAATGACATCAACCGGGTATCTCTAGCAAAGGCAGTTTATATTAATCAGGTGTATAGTTAGACGATCAAGACCAAAACAAAGAGCCCTATATCACAGACTCACCTTGCACCAAAGAGTATGCAAATCATCCAAAATGTACCTACAAAAGTAATAGTTTCTTTTAATTCGTAAAAACGCTTCGTTTAACATGATCGTGTATTTAATTGTAATTGCATTTTGAGGTTAAACGGGGCACTTTACTGAGAGAGCAAAGAAAAATTGGACACATAATCTAAAGTGCTTTTGTAGATAATTCTCTAATTAAAGTAATTTATTTTAAATTGAAAGTGTACTTTCTTTTTTTAATCTAAATAATGCGCGAGGGCGTGAATCTTGCCTCACCCTCGCGCGCTCCGCCTCCTCCTTCGCGAGCATTACTGCTTCGCATAAGGAAGTGACGGCCTCCCATGCACTCTCGCTCCGGACCATGGCCTGAACCAGGGCCGGACGCGAGAGATCGCCGCCGCCGATCGCCTCAGGCCGCGCGCACTTTGAATGCGTTTTCGTACAAAGATGACTCGTGCGTACACTTACGAACACTCACGAACAATCCCGACCTTCGAAGTACAAAGGGAGAAGCGAAGACTGGTTATGATTTAATATTACGTATACCTACGTATAGTTCCGACGTCCGAAAATAATCTGACCTTGTTGGGATTCGTTCTATTTGATGGAGAAAAACGTATCCAGTGTGCACTCAATTCCTACGGTCGTACGTGTACGCACGAATTAAATTCGTAGGAAAACGCATCAAAACTGCGCGCGGCTTAATAGTTTACCCAATTTATTAGAAACGTCCCTGCGACAGACAGAAATACAGCGTAAGCTTATTATTAACACGTCGAGGGACGGAATAACAATAAACTTCAATCATGTCTCGTTCAGTGTCCTTCAATCGTTTAAGTTGCCGTTGTCACCCTTTGCGTAACGAAACCTAAAGACTATGTAGATAATATTAGGAATATTGCATTAAATAAGCCTATTTCTTTTTTCTTTTTTTATATTTCTTGGATCTTTGACAGTGGTTACGGGTCGTCAGAACCCCGAAAGTATGACAACGAGCCTTACCATGAGGTATCGTCAGATAGGCAGTCGCTCCATATAACATACTTGTATTCAGTTGCATCCGGTTAGACGGGAAGCCGACCCCGGCATAATAATAATAATAATAATAATAATTTATTTCAAAAAACATTTGTAGTACATTTTTAACTATATTTTCTTGTACATAATGTGTTACATTAAAATTAACTCTATACTACATATTATATGGATGTCAAACTGTTTACCTAGCTAAGCTAATAGATAGCCTGTGTTAAGGTAAAACAGTTGCCACCCCACCAAAACAAGCTCATTAAGTAACAAAAACAGTAAGTACATTATTACATAATTATTGGTTCGGTAAGTACTACAGTGATTTATGACAGGTAACTGATTTTAGTGTGTGTATGTTCTTGTGTGTGTACGTGTGTGAGTGCGTGTGATGTGTGCTGAGTACGTGAGAGGGTGTGTTTGTGTGAGAGAGAGAATGACAGTGATAAGACCACCTTGTTTATATGTAATGTTCGGTTTCCTCGTATGTTTTCTCAAGTAAGAAATTTCGTATAAGTTTTTTACATTCATGATATGGTTGGTCATAGATGTAAATACTTTTGTTTATTTTGTTATAAAGAGAGGGGCCTAAATAATCAAAAAATCTTTTCGCAAATTTAAATTTTACAGAGGGAAGCGAACAAATTAAGTCTTTACGGCGTTTGGTGAGTTGGGTGTAAGGAGTTTTGCGATGTTGTAATAGAACCGCGTGAAAGATAAACAGTTGTCGAACGTTAAGTACTCCACAGTTTTTATACACGATTAATTTTAAATCGTTCTGGAGCCGAAACACAGTGACTCCAGACGATTAATAGGTACTATCAGCATTGTTATTGTTTTTTTAAGACATCTAATATAGAAGTTAGAAATTTATCACTTTTATTCTGTCATTCGAGTTAAATCTTAGTAGCGCTTCCACTATTTCATTCATAAACGCAAGATCGTACGCGATCCGCTCGGTGATGACGTAGCGCGGCACAGCTGTGCGTGTGCGAATCAGTTGACAGCGAGCTCGCGGTGGGTCAACGGACGTTGGACGAATAATCGGCTGCAAGTAAGTACTTACCTGCAAGTAGGTATTTCATTTCTGGTACGATAGGTTGGTGTAAGTTCATTCACCTCCGTTATCTCTCGTTTGTATCGAAAGCACGGCACGGTGTTTACAACTATCACATCTCCTCGTAAACGAGAGAAACTAATTGAAATTTCCACCACTCTCGCATCACGAAATCACTAGTACTCGTACCTTTTCAACTAGACACGACGAGTACGCTTGGGAGTTGTATTTAAGGCCTTGAATCGAGTGTCGACCAATCGAGCTAATAGGTACTTAATAAGCATACCTGCCTACCATATTTATGATTTATGATAAATAAAAAGAATACTGCCTAAACCAATTTTTATGCGACAATGCTTGCTTGCGGCCGCAGCGCGGCGGCTTCTACAAAGGCAGGTAATGTAAACAGAAAAATGAATCGTTTTACCTGTCGAATAGAGTTCATTATAAGATGGTGGTGCCCTTTTCTATGAAAATATTGGACTGAATTAAGACCTTATTTTTGTACACTTAACCGCGGAATTCGGTTGTGCATTCTTTTGAAGTCCGGTCGGACACTTCTCAGAATAATTTTAGTAAACTGCGTACCTACTTACCTTGTACCTAGTTTGGTGAAATTTCTATTTGTTACCGTTTACGGTTTAGAAATAAAGTCTGAATTCGCTTTTCGTATTTTTATTTGTGTACCTATTTATCTATTGCGTATGTGTTTTTATGCTGTCTGATCGATGAATGGATTTTTCAATGGGCACCGTTCGCAAGTGTTGCCGTTCGTCGATACGTTTTACACACATATGCATTGATTGCAGTTACTTCGAGTTCTCATTATTTCACAAAAAAACAATAAATTAGATTTTTCGTGTTTTTTTTTAAATTGTAATTTATTGAAAATAATAGTCCCAATCGTTTCGAGTTCGATGATCGAGTTTATGGCTTTTCGTTCCAGAACGAGCTAAAATTAACCGTGTATAGTTCTGTTGTTGGGTATAATATTGGACGAAACGTGGCAACCTTAAGTATAGCTCTATGTGCGATTTCGAGAGGTTTTAGGGTAGTTTGATGTGTACCTCCCCAGGAACAGATGCAGTACGATATTATTGAGCGACATAAGGCGAAGTACACACTGCGTATTATGGTAGGATTTGCAACACTACGGAGTGATTTAAAAATATAAATAAGTTTTCGGACTCTGCCGGTCAGGACTTCAACTTGAGGTTTGAAGCTAAGTGTTTTGTCCAGAATTACGCCAAGATATTTGATCTTATCAACAGTTTCAATCTGGGGACATAGACAAATTGAGTCGAGATCGGGGGAACAAGAGTGAGCTCTGAGTTTCGTTGAAATTTTAGGCTGCGAGGCAGAGCTAATAGAAAAGGTAATGCATTTCGTTTTCGCAATATTTAATGTGAGTGTATGTGAGGTTAGCCATTTGAAGGCAGAATTAAAGCCTACCTGGGCATTTTTGAGGAGTTCTGACCAAGATTCTGCGACAAAAGTTATTGCAGTGTCATCTGCGTAAGAAGTTATTTTAGAGTTTGGGATATTTAAGTTGCATAGGCCATTAATAAATATTAAGAATAAGGTTGGCCCCAATATGCTACCCTGTGGTACGCCGTAATTTATAGTCAATTCATGACTGAAGTGGTCACCTATTTTTACTGATTGGGTACGGTTTGTAAGGTAGCTTTTAAAGAAATCCAGTTGCAGTCCACGGACACCTATTTCTTCAAGCTTCTGCAAGAGTGTGGTTGTTGGAACGGTATCAAAAGCCTTTGTGAGGTCCAAAAATATTGAGATCACTTTCTTTTTGTTATTAAGGCTGGTGACTATGACAGAAGTTAGCTCGTGGACTGCGTCGGAGGTCGATTTCTTTTTTTGGAAGCCAAACTGTTGTGTAGAGATAATTTTAAATTTCTCAAGATATTTAACTAATCTGTTATTTACCAAACGTTCAAGAACTTTTGACAGTGCACTAAGTACTGCGATTGGGCGGTAGTTGTTCACCAATTTTCCATCACCAAGTTGGGAAAAGGCTCGGCAGATGATGAACCTTTATGATAGTTAATTGACTCAGGCGTAACTTTGCGGAAATACATGATAAAATACAATATCGGGCCGGGCCGGGGTTATCGGGTGATGTAGCTCACACTGCGCTCGGCGCTTGACGTAGCAACACGTCGTGTCCGGGTGCGGAACAAGTCAAATATTATCCTGAGCCTCGTTGAGAGGTAAAACACATGTCGATTTCTTGCAGGGTTCTATATGATTCTTTAAAATAACAGTTAAGCGGATTTTTTTTTGGATGGGAAATCATCAAATGACTTCTCCCGCTCTGGGCAGAGCGAGAGGGTGTGTCAGATTTTTACTGACTAAAACCCACCCGTGTTCCTTCCGTTGCCTGTGTGCCGGGGCCGCGATATCCCTTTCAGACAAACCCGCAACCCCAGCAGGCATTGGTCTTTCGACCCCGTCGGTTGATGCTGACATCTCTTTGAGGCGCGCGTGGAACACAACGCGCCGTCGACACGGGCCTGGTCCTGATCGGACGGCGAGCTGCCCATTGCTCACCGTCCGCCGTCCGGGATTAGGTTACTAAATATACGTCTTCTATTGAGTCTATAAGAGTAACAGCGCACTTTAGCCAGTATAGTGGGGTTGCCACTATCAAACTTGCTGACTGGCTACTCTTAACATCATGACAAAAGAAACACTAGTTATTCTTGAAAACGGATTAGTGTAACTCTGCCTTAAACTACAGCTTGTTATGCTGCAGTTTGAGGGTCCTTAGCAAATTGATAGGTGTTCAGTAGAAACTTAGACAACAGCATCCTCCTTGTGTGCTAATAACAATATAATTATCTTGATGAAAAGCCTAACATACAAAGGCCTCCAAATTTCTGCATACCTATTAGAGATTTGATGTAACTATACTGTAAGCTGTGCTCTTATTTATGATCTGACCAAGATAATGTCTGGCCCTTAAAAAAGATTGTGACCTAGAGGTCAGATTTTTTTCAGAGTTAATAAACTCAGAAGTTTGTTTCGGTATTTCTTCTTAGAGTAATGAGGAAACATCGACCTCCATCTTGTTTTATAAAATACTAGCTCTCGCCTGTGGCTTCGCTTGCGTGGAGGTTGTAAATTGTCCCACGTGAATGTACTACCGGGATAAAAAGTATCCTATGTGTTAATCCAGGTTATAAACTATCTGTGTGCCAAATTTCATCTAAATCGGTTCCGCCGTTTTTACGTGATTGAGTAACAAACATCCAAACATACGAATTTTCATATTTATGATATTATAGTTAAATATTTTTTGGAATGTAAATGTGCTTCCAATTTACAGAATTAAAAAAAAAACAATAAATTATATAAAATATTATAATAAATAATAGGTAGCCAAAACCCCAATGTATGGAGTCCACATTCAGCCCACCACAAAATAAGGAAAAAAATATATTTGTAGAATAAGCAAAAATACAGAAAGAAACATTTACAGAACTGTCGTTCTTGTAACGGTTGCACATTAGAAGGAAATGGTTAAAAAAAATAATATCCAATTTTCTGATACGACACCATTACAGCTTATTTATTATATACTTGGTTACTTCAAGGTTAGTAACGGAGTTTACCTTTATTTCCCTTTTTCAACAGTCGTATTAGTTGTGACTTAGAAACTTACTGAGAAACACCACCAATTAACTTTGTTTTTAGGGTTTCGTACCCGAAGGGTGCCAAACGGAACCCTATTACTATGCCTCCGCTGTTCGTCTGTCTGTCAGCGGGCTTTGTCTCATGAACCGTAATAGGTCGACAGTTGAAACTTTCACTGATTGTGTATTTCTATTTCCGCCATAACAATAAGTAATACAAATCCAAATGTTTTTTACGAGTATTAAATAAGAAGAAATACTAACACCATACTTATTTCTGCCGCCAAGCGTTGCTGTGTTCCAGTTTGAAGAAAATTACAGGGACATGACACTTTCAACTTTGTCTTTTGGCATCAGAGATCTTCAAATATCTGGTAACAATTTTTATACTGGCTGTTCCAAATTTTTTGAGACAACTCATTTGTGATATTGTGCAAGCCTACATTCTGCCTAGGTGTTTGAAATTATTTAGGAACCAGGAAGTATTTTTTTATTTTACGAAGTAGAATTTTCGACTCGTAAGTAAATTCCTGATTATTTTATGTATGAAAGAATATTCCATAACAATGAAAATTGCAAAAAAAGAGTATGAAAAAACCGTGTAAAAATAAAGATAGATTTTTGTTTTAAAGCGGTTTCCATAAAATTTTCCCAAATTCCTAAAAAAAAATTTTCACAAAGTGGCGTGGCGTTGTTTATCTACTTAGTAATACGCTCTATAACAACAATTTTTTTTTATTAAATAAAAAAATTAAGGGGTAATTTAATTCTTATACGAATACAAGAAACGTGTTTTTTTTTCATTAAAGTATTTAAAGTGTAGTGTGTGTTGTAAGTGTATGTAATGGTGGTTTTTTATCTACATTAGGAAGAAAGAAGAAAATAAATAAAGAAAAATACGTTTATTTATATAGAAACACGTGCATAAAAAAAAGATAATAAACTCAAGTAGAACAAGAAAATAAAACACATTAGATTTCAATACAATATCGAGCACAAAACATAAATAGTCGCAGTGCTGATTTTCAGTGGTCACCCGAAAAAGACGTACGGATTTAACCATTAGATGTCGACCATCACCTCTCTGAAGTTTCGCTAGGTTATTTTAATTTGACCGAAAATAACATAAAAATGTAATATAGTTACTGTGGTCCAATTAGATTACCTATACCTTTAAAGGTAGTCCCATCTTATTACATGAGTAACAAAGCGTGGGCAAAAGGGAATTATTAATTATGATCAAGGATGCACTAAGAAATGGCGCAGAAGCCTCTTTTACGTCTCGCTACTGACGTTAATGATATTTTCTCGAGGGTTGATGAGCTTTCAAATGGATGGTGTTATGCAATATGTCCTTATGAAACAAGAAACATTATATAATAGTATTCGCCAATAGCAGTGATAGCCTAATGTGACCGTCGGACTGCCAAGTCAAAGGTCTCGAGTTCGAACCCAAGGCACGCACCTCTGACTTTTCGGATTTATGTGCGTATTGTATAATTAACACTTGCTTCAAAAACGGTGAAGGAAAACATCGTGAGGAAACCGGCATGCCTGAGAGATATTTCTCGACGGAATGTGAAGCCAAGTCAGAGGCCTATGGTCGGCTTTAAAACTCTGACACCAGTTTAGTCACTAACCACACGAAAAGAAGAAGATAGCATTCGCCAGTGGCTTCGCGTGAAAGAATTTTAAAAATCGGTTCAGTAGTTTTTGAGTCTATTCATTATAAACAAAAATACGAATCTTTTCTGTTTATAATATTATTAGTGTAGTTAAATAATAAATGGTTAAACTATAATACTGAACAGGGTGGTAGTAACATCGACTCGAAAACTTTTATCATGGATTCCGTACATGATTCTGAACACCGCTGCGTTGAAATTGTTCGTCGGTTATTTAAAAAAAAACAGCTTTTTTATAGAAAAGTGCAATACCTACGCAGTCAAAATGTATGGAACAGCTGATTTTTTTCCTGCCATCCAGTATACATATAGTAGTTAGTAATAAGTGAATTTTCGTTTCTGTCTGTGTGACGGAGTTGTTCTTCTCAATTACGCAACGGATTTTAATGTGATTTTCACCATAATTTAGAGAATTTATTGCGGAAAGTTTATGTGCATACTACATTTATATTATAGTTTAATAAAGAAATCTCGTGGTTTTGTCAAGTTGTAAAAACCGTGCGAAGCAGGGGCCCTAATAATATAATAAAAGGGTAACTAAACTACTTTTCGCACATGTCGCTTTAATTGCAAAAAAATATAAAAATATTATCATCATAGTCTTACCTAATCCCAATTTATTTGCGATCAGCTCATCATGTCTGTTTCTATCACACATCATCTCAATATAGTCAATATCAGTATTATCTTTCACCCTAACCATTCATCGTCTCAATACATAAAAAATTAAAAAATTAAACCGCCAAGTTCATATCGGACCACGCACAATGAAGGGTTCCGTAGTTGGGATGAATTTATCCCAAGAAAAACCTTAAAATTGTAGTTGAAAAACATGTTCGTGAATGTTCGTCATGTTCGTTAACGGGCGCCGTCAGTTGGGACTGGTCAACTGTTAGCTGCCTTGGCTGATTTAAATTTTTGAATTGTTCCTTGTTTTATCTTTTTATTACGGACGCTTCTAACGTGCACGTCTTTCTACATTGTTCTCACTTGTTTAATTTCAACATAAATAATGTAACCAATATTTTGTAACAATTTATTTAAAAGAGTGTCCGTGGAGTTTCTTGCGCGTTCTTCTCCATAGGTACCTACTACGCGTTGGAATGGGCAACTAGCTTCATATTTCTGACTGACCGATTTCTTGACAATTCAGAAGTGCCTGTAAATGGTTTAATTGAAATAAATGCTTTGAGTTTGATTTTGTTCTCCCATATATTCCAACTGCAAATGTAAGTTTGTACGCACAATATTGAAAGATTTACCATGTTATTTTAAGACCCTATAGTTTTTATAGGTTTTCCTGTAATCTATGAGTAAAGAACTATTCTCTGCATTTTTTTCAAAATTTTAGACTCAGTAGTTTCAGAGAGAGAGGCTTATGTGTGGTCAATTTTCATCAATTTTCTTAAATATCCATAGAAGTATTTATTTTAAAATTATAAAAATATGAGATCGTTACAAGCCCTTTAATTTGAAATGTCACACGGTACAGTTTGTATGACTTTTTTTTTTGTTCTTATTAACCCCCCAAAGGAGACCCCCATATTCAAAATTCATTTATTTACGTTACACGTCCGTATTTGGGCCACAGAAATACTTTTTTTTTTTTACTTACGAGTATATGTGCCAAATTTCAACGTAATCGGTCGTAAGGGCGCTGACCACCTTGTTTTCATTTCTTGACTCTCCCTCTTCCCCTAGTTATCTAGCCCCCCACTTTCAGTACATTTGCGCAAACCACAATAAAACTCTACGTTCATCACACAATCGTCTTCTTCAATATCCCACTCATCGCACTGACTTCATTCACTCTTCCTTCTTCGTTCAATCAATATCCTTGTGGAATGCGCTCCCCCAGGAAATCAGGATGGCAACCAACCGATTATCCTTTAAAGTTAAAGTTCGCGAGCACATTCGTAAGAAGCTGGCAGTATCATCACAACGGTAATGTTTTCCCATTGTTTGTCTTATTTGTATATTCGTGTATTTATTTATATTGTATTATATATATAGGTTAATAGGTATATGTATATCCTTATATTTAAATAAATATTTATTCCACAATTTTCGTTATTGCACCTACCACTTTTTATCTCTGCATCACCCAAAGGTTGACTGGTAGAAAATGCCTATGGCATTAAGTCCGCCTCTGTACATTTGTGTGTAAAGTGTTAAATAAATAAATAAATAAATCGGTCCTATAAAGTGGAGTGATCCTATATGGGTTCCGTTTTTTTCTTTTGTGGTAAGGTACCTTAAAAATGAACAAGAAATATTATAGTAGGTATAAATAAATTAATAATTAAATTAAATTATTCAACAACTAAGTAGTAGAATTATTTATTTTGTGTAAAAAGTATAATCCGATACTATATGCACAAAACAAACAAAAACTAATCCTACTCCGTAAAAGCATTGCCTGCAAATCAAAACACTACCATTTAATCTGTGGGTAAATCCCATGTCAATATAAATAATTGATTTTTGTTGGTCAGTGCAACAATCGCAAACATGATAGTTTTGAGAACTGATTTATGTACTTCACTGGATTATTTGAGTAGTTGAACAATGTTCCTATTATTAGCATTAAATTATTGCATTCAAAACTTAAAAAAAAAAAACTCAAAGCTTTTATTTCAATTAAATCATTGACAGGCACTTTTGAGGTCATAAAGGAGTCGTTCAGATAGATGAAGCCATACATGATGAATTCACATGGAGAAGAACGAGCAAGCAACTCCATATACGACCATGTACTAATGCATCGCAAAGTCATGCTGTCATAGCAACGTTACTTTTTATAAAGACTGACGTCCAATAAAATAGCTTTGACAAGAATGCGGCCAGTTCGACAGCCTTAGCGTTAGCCTACCAAAGGTCTTCCATAGTGCAGGGGTTGTTGCACAGCGAGCACGACAAGAGGTGAGGCATCGTTTGTGATGTGGATCCACAGGCGCACTGTGGTTTAAAAGCTAATCATCGATTCGGCGAAGAAGAAGAAGGATAAAGGACCACGAATCTACCAACCCAACATAATATTCCCATCCTACTGACTAATATGTTCCATGACATGATTATTGACGTGTAATTTTTTTTTGTACAAGCCTGCTTACAGAAATAAAAATCATTTATCATCAATCATAGTTTATCATTTATCATGACATTGACTTATTTAATAGGATTCTGTACTCAAAGGTTAAAAACGGGATTCTACGCCATCTGTCAGTATCACTCGTTCCTCTGTCTGTTTATTTATTTATTGATTAAAGAACACCAACATCATATACATTCAACTTTGGTTTATAAAAGTATTTAGGAAAGGTATTATTGCTAATATATGCTCGCCCCCTATTACATGGGACTCAAACATAACTGGCGAAATGTGGGTGTACTATAGGTACACCTCTGCCTAACCCTTCGGGAATACAGGCGTGATGTTGTGTGTGTTACTGCTAATGTATACACAAATTAAACGTATATATCATAAAAAGACGTTTGACAAAAAATGCTTATAAAATTTAAAAAAAAATTGTCACAGGACTGTATAATTTTTATCGCAATAGGTACCCAGATGTTGTTTTTCAGAACACGTTTCACTATCTGGCTTCTACTAACAAGACAAATAAAATATAAGGTTTAATTTTTAAGAAAAAAAAACGGACCGCCCCGATCCCTTCATGTCCTCTACACTTCCTAGCATTGTAAAAAAATGCGTTTTTTTTTTTGACTTATCACATCTCACACACCGCCATCCAGCTGTAACCGACTGTATCTGTACAAATTAATTCTGTTACTTACTTCCACCTTGAGCACAATCGTCGCCCCTGCTCTCTGGACGAGCATTTAACATATTTAATGAGTTAATGCAATGAGCATAAAGATGGACTGTGCTCGCTTTATTAACACATTGAACTTTTGTTGGAAATGACCGGAAATAATCAATTTTTAACTGTGTTTGCTGCATGGAGCTTAAAATGTGTTAAAGATCGAAGCAATAACGTGGGTAAGTACTTTAATTTGTCTTTGTAAAATGTTTTTTTTTTCATCTCGCTTGGTATGATTGGTTCTTAATGTTTTAATTTTAATTGATTTGCTTTGCACTCTTATGGACGAGAAGCAAAAAATGAACTTGTCATAATGTTGAATTCAAGGCAATAATGCATCGCTCAGGAATTAAACTTGGCAGTCCGACGATTTAGTCGTTGGGATGTAACCTTTTTAACCTCTCCAATTGCACGCCATTCAACTTGATTCTCGGCAATTCTCATTCACCCTGCGAAGATCGTCGCTTTGCCTAGCCTGAGGGCGTCTACCTTACATTTATGAGGTAACTATTATTTTAGGCAGAAATCATTCCTACCTACCGTTATGATCTGCCTAGTCTCTAGTCTTGGACATATACATCAAATATGCGACTAAAATTCGGTGCCAGCTCAAGAACTTCAACAGCACATAATACACCACCATCTACATTATATTTATTTATTAGTTCTAACAATAGTTAATATTTATCACATTATTTATAAAAACATCATTATCATTATGTGTTGCCTTGGAAGGTGGCTAGGCCTCTGGTGTGGGACGCAACCTGTGTCGACACCCTTGCACCATCTCATGTTCCTAGCACGGCGGGCTGTGCTGGCGCCGCTGCAGCGGCTGCTGAGACCCTCAAGCGGCGCAAATACTGTAACCTTATGGGTAACTACAGTTTTGAGCCGTTTGGGGTCGAAACGCTCGGGTCGTGGGGTCCGAGTGCGCGTCTCCTTTTTAAGGAAATTTCTCGCCGACTGGTCCACACTTCACGCGACCAGAGCTGAGACCAGGCTGGCTTGTTCTTTGGCCAAAGAATTAGCATTGCCATTCAACGTGGCAATGCTGCCAGTCTTCTGGGCACGTTTCCGGATGACAGCGATGCGGACGAATACTTCGACGCCTAAGTGTCCTTTTGTTTTTTGTATCTATTTGTGTAGTTAGTTATTGTATTTAGTACCTAGTGTAAATATTTATTAATATAATTTAAAAGAAATTAATAAAATAAGAAAATGTGAATTACAATTATTAGAATCATTAAAATTACAATTATTAGAAAAAAAAAATATCAAACATAAATATAAAAACGTCACATCGTATAAAAATATCCAAAAAACACAGTAACTGTATCAAATCGCAGGAACTGTCAAAAAATTACAACAAGTAAAAAATAAAATCTGAACCAAAAGGAAAAACAAATGAATCAAACAATTATATAAAAAAAAAAAAAAACTATGTTGGGGTCGCCTTCACTTCTAACTAGATACAGTTGAATATCCTTTAAAGCTGAATTAGTTTGTGGATCGTCGCCAGGGGGTATCGTATTACCCAGTTACTGCATTGTGAAGATCAGATAGGCCGTCGCTCCATGTCAGTCCAGTATTTTATATGCTGGGTAATACGATACCCCTTGGCGACCCCTTACGACTGGTTGTCAGACCTTCGGGATTCTGACGACCCGTAACGACTGTCAAAGATCCACGAATGACAGACAAACAGCTTAACATGCTTTCCGAGGCACGGAGGAGTTTCGGTTTGTAAAGATGGTCACCCATTCACGGACCACCCCCAGCAAGCATAGCTTAACCTAATGGATCAACCCGTGCGGCTGTTATTACTTAGCCACGAGCTCCTCCGGCATGCATGCAGCTGAATTAAGACCATAGAAATCATTCTTAAAAAGTACAAAATAACACTAAACGCAAAATATACGATGCCAAAAAAATCGTGAATTGAAAACCACCTTTTTCAGTAATAAAATTAATAGCCGAGGCATCCGTTTATCCGTACCCATTCATACTGTTGGAACACATAAAATTTAATTACTCCATATAAAAACACAGTTAAACTCGGTATGTTAACGACAGAGCCGGTTGCTGTTAAAATAACCTACTTATGGAATATCACGGTTAACTTTTGGTTAGGGTGAGCAGTTTAGTTTTTGACAGTATGCTGTTATGGTGGAGCTTTTCGCAAAAGGAATGTCCAAGGACGTTTTACCGCCATCCATACTAATCCATACTTACTTGAATATATTATATTAAATTAGTAGTATAAGTAAATGCAAAGATAACTCTGCCTGTCTGTGTGTTACCTTTTCATGCCTTAACGGCTGATCGGATTCTCGATCTAAATGAATATTTGGCATACAGGTAGACCACGACCACGGTTAGGACATAGGATACTTTTTATTCCGGTAGCACGTTCATCATTCATCATAATTTCAGCCAAAAGACGTCCACTGCTGACCATAGGCCTCTCCCAAGCACCGCCACTATGACCGGTTCTGTGCTTCCCGCATCCAGCGGATTCCTGCGGCCTTCACAAGGTCATCGGTCCATCTTGTGGAAGGCCTTCCAACGCTTCGTGTTCCGGTACGCAGTCACCACTCCAGAACATTTCGGCCCCATCGGCCATCATCTGTTCTACGAGCAATGTGCCCTACCAATTGCCACTTAAGTTTAGCCATTCTTCGGGCTATGTCGGTTACCTTGGTTCTCCTACGGATCTCTTCATTTCTGATTCGATCACGAAGGGCAGGAACCAAGCATAGCCCTCTCCATTGCCCTTTGGGTGACTTTTAGCCTTCTGATAAGGCCCATTGTGAGTGACCACGTTTCTGTGCCATTAGTCATCAGTGGCAACAAGCACTGGTCAAAGACTTTCGTCTTGAGTGGTAGTGGGGGTAATACGTTACGGTGAGAAAATTTCCGACCTAATAGTGGGCGAAGCCTCGACCTAAAGCTAATAGGTAAAGGTAGTATATTTAAATGTCTTGGGCATAGGTATATTTTGGCCGCCATCTTAAAATCTAAAATATAAAATAAATACAAACAGACAGGTGTGGTAAGTACATACACATTTCACCAGTCATGTTTCAGTTACATGAAATAGAGTACGAACCTAATGCTATTGTACCTACAAGATGAAATAAATCGTTCACAATCTTCTATTATTGTTTTGTGAGATTTAGTCGCCATCAAATTTTTGATAAACACCCGAAGAATTAGAGTTGCTAATTCTGACTTCGACTATAGATTATGTTGTGTATCTATTTATTAGATAGGTAAACACTGTCTCATTCATACAAGTAGTGAGGTAGCAGCTGTCACTAATGACATCTGTCAGTCAGCAGGAATGGCGGAAAAAGCTGGAGCATAAAGCCGTGCCTGCACGAGAGGCTTGGTGTCGTAGTCAACCATTGTAGTGTTATAATGAAGACTTGTGATAACCTATTGTTTGTTCTTGTAAATATGTCGTTGGTGTGCCTTGCTCAATAAATAAATAAATAATAAATTTTCATATGGCAACAGGAACTATTTCAGATTTCCTTAATCGTTCTAAACACCCCAACCAAAAATACAGCCAAGCCATTACAAATCAATTAATTTCCTTAAATAGCATTTTTAATGATGCTTACAGTGTCCTGTAACGAGCTTCATAGAAAAACCTCAAGGCCTCTCAATTATATGGAGTTTAAACGCTTAGGATTAATTATTTGAGGAGCGAAGAGTATCGGCGCCATTTTTTAAGCCGCCATTTTGAATAGCCCCTTTCAATCAGTATAGCTGTCAAATTAGTAGATTGTTCGTGTATTGAATATACTTAATTATAATTTATTTAGGATTTTTATATTATTGTGTGATTAAGTTAGGCCTTTCTATTTTTTTTTCCTGTTTTAATTTGTGGGAGTGTCGGCTAATTAAAATTCATTCATTTTGTTATGAATTTAACACATAACATAACATAACTACAAAAGCTTAAATTAATTCATTTTGCTATCGATTCATGTACAGGAAGGAAAATAAATTGTTAATCAAAGTGACACCCTCCGTCAATTTGCCGTATTCTAGTTTAAACAACTGTCAAAAAATGACAGTTGTATATGAATATACGGACAATTTAAGTTTGTAGTAAATTTTCTTAACAATTAATTTCCCTGACTTGCTCTCTGCCATTACCCATGCCGAAAACCAGACTACGAGTCTGATAAAAAGCAATTCCAAATTGAAAA
This sequence comes from Agrochola lota, assembly GCA_947364205.1. NCBI lineage: Eukaryota > Metazoa > Arthropoda > Insecta > Lepidoptera > Noctuidae > Agrochola > Agrochola lota. The sequence continues at coordinate 13,895,104 of OX376244.1, read as the reverse complement.
ACCCAACATTATTTCAACTGACCTGGACATCCCACCCAGAACCCTTCGCTCACCAGTGACTCTCGTGATCCCTAGATCAACCCTCTCATCATCACTAACGAAGGCAAATTTCACAACTTATAAATCTGACCGCAATCACCACATCTAAACCGCATCAATGATTAAACTCTATTCAGATATGAGCGATATCGCTGTCGCGGTCGGTAGCAATTAGCAATACTGAGCCCTTTTTTTTTTTTTTTTTTTAGTATGGGAAATCATCAAATGACTTCTCCCGCTCTGGGCAGAGCGAGAGGGTGTGTCAGACTTTTACTGACTAAAACCCACCCGTGTTCCTTCCGTTGCCTGTGTGCCGGGGCCGCGTTATCCCTTTCGGACAAACCCGCAACCCCAGCAGGCATTGGTCTTTCGACCCCGTCGGTTGGTGCTGACATCTCTTTGAGGCGCGCGTGGAACACAACGCGCCGTCGACACGGGCCTGGTCCTTATCGGACGGCGAGCTAGCAATACTGAGGCCTAAGTGTGAGTTTCTTTTAACCATCTCGATTTTACGCATCGACTGAGTTCGGCGCTCCGATTGGCCCTACACCAGTGAAGGGCCAATCAGAGCGACGAACGCGTTCGACGCGTAAAATCGAGATGGTTAAAAGAAACTCACACTAGGCCTTCTGGTCTAATTTCTGGTTAGTTACTTTGGACCAGTATTGCTACCGAGCACGACAGTGATATCGCTTATATCTAAATAGGCCATAAACACTGACAGTTCTTGAACGCAGTTTAGATGTTCTAATCGCGTTCAGCTTCATTGGTGAAATTCGCCCAAAATCTTAACCAAAAAATAAGACATAACTAAGAACTTGCCTACACATCACATCTTATCCACAATCTGAACAGATAGGCTAAAAACCGGGTACCAGTGAGCAAAATAAAGGTCTGTAATAAGCATCGTCTGAAAATATTTTCGTTTATAGCAAATATAGGGAATGTAAAAAGGCTGACCTTAGCAGGGGACCTCATATTGTTTCACATAAAGAACTTGTGACGGAATCTAAACTAAGCTTTTGTGGGGCGTCAGCAGAAAAAAATTGGGCAAGATTTTTTGTTGAAGGTGTTTTATGTACAAATAAAATCGTAGTACATATTATTATAATTATTACAAACATTTTTAGTGATACATGTTTTGCTTAAAAATATATAATTGTGCTAAAAAAATAATCTACCCATGAGGGAAACACTATTTAACATTGATAATAAATTACTTCTTGTTGTACCTATAAGAATCGTTTATTTTAAAGGCAAATTTATTTTAAACAATGACATTTGTTATTTTTTTAAATGTAGTGAAAAACATGTATATCCTCACGCTTATACACGTATTTCCCCAAGGATTTGGCACCTTTAAGACCCACATTGAGTACACCCACATTTCACGAAGTTCAAGTCGCATGTAATAGGGGCATCAACCAGGCCCAAATCTAGACTCCGGGCTGCTACTGAGAATGATCAGATGAAAAACCCAACAACACTTAGCCCGATCTGGTAATCGAACCTAGAACCTCTTGCTCAGCAGTAGTGCTTGCAAACGCTACACCAACGAGGCGAATGGTAGTTGATGAAAGAAAAATAATGTTTTTCTAACGTTGAAATTGTACAAAGGTTTCAAAAAAAAAAAAATAGAGGACGTATATTTAGTAACCTAATCCGCGTAACTGTTCTTAAAGAGTCATTAAGAACCCTGTAAGAAATCGACACGTGTTTCACCTCTTAACGAGGCATCCTCAGGATGGCGATTGACTTGTTGCGAACCCGGACCCGACGTGTGGACACGTCAAGCGTCGAGAGCAGAGTCTCTGCTCTCGAAGCTTGGGAGGTGAAACACGTGTCGATTTCTTACAGGGTTCTTTATGACTCTTTAAGGACACGGATTAGATTACTAAATATACGTTGTCTATTGTATTTTTATTGATTTCCGCAAAGTCACGCCTGAGTCAATACAATATCTAGTGTTTCAATTTAACAAAAAATTGCAGAGTATTATCATTAACGGAAATACTTTCGATCAGCCCAACGTATGAATTAATTTGCTTGCTATTAAATCTAAATGTTTATGCAAAAAAATAGGTATTGGATTGACAACATACGAGTACACATAGGTACAATAACAGTAGGTACAACAAAGCAAAGTAACTTTAACTTTATATGCATAGATTTATATGTATGTCGGAAATACGTTACTGACTTGCCTTGCTAAGGCGGCGCTCGACAGAGTCAACAACATAACACTCGGACCGGCTGGAGCTAAGCAGGGTTGATGGATGGCGGTCAAGTAGTGAAGATGTTTAGAAAGTGTCGTGCGTTCCGAATAGTTGTATCGTGGGTGAATAGCTAGTGTGATTCATATGATCGTAAATTATAACTTGATTTGAACTGCAAACGGTTTTTCTATTGCGCAATAACCAACACAAATACTTATTCTACGCCCACAGCAGTTAAAATATGCCTGATAATAACGAAAGACACACATACCGTTCTCCGTCATGAACATAAAATAAGATGTAACAGTACAATGGGTGATCCTTGTACAATCTACTTTATGAAACCCTTCTTACCTTGTAAAAATGACAAAACATTAACGAAACTTCGTTTTGCCTATTTAATTAAATCTAAATATCAAAAGAAATAAAAAACCTTCGAAAAATTAAAAATATCCAACTTTTATGTTTCGTTTTTCTGCTAACCATCCCCGTATTTCATCACAGATAGGTAGGGAGGAATGGGCAGAGCCGAATGCCGAACGTTTATTGGATGCGAAACCCGCAGAGACAGGAATCATATTTTATTGGTTCAAAATAATAATATTATGATAAATATTGTAGCTTCTTTTATTTTATACTTTACGTATGTTTTATGCTGGGGGGTCAAAATTATTTTGTGGCTTTTAATACTGTATGATGCCTCTTTTTGTGGGTGTTGTAAAAGGCAATGGATTTATTCGTTTTATTACTCAGTAGCGAAGTTTATAACCTTTTGATATACACAAACTTTGCCATCATTTTTGAGACTGGCTGACCTATAATAAAGCTCCAGGCAGTAAGCCCCGCAACCAATTCCACTTAGTGGCAAAAGCTTTCAATCATAACATAACATCACGCGTGCATTACCCGAAGGAATAGACAGAGGTGTACCAATAGTACAACCACATTTCGCCAGTAATATTTAAGTCCCGTGTTATAGGGGGCGAGCTTATTTGCCATCAACCGGGCACTAATCCAGACTTCGGGCTGCTGCTCAGAAATTTCAAAGTCGAAGTCAAATATTTTATTTAAATTACTTATTACTTATTACTTAGGCACTTTTGAATGCCAAAATTAACAAAAATAGAAATGATTCTTGTCGCCCCTTTCAAAAGGTAGTATTCGTATGGAGAAGAATGTGCAAGAAACTCCACCGTTACTATTCCAGGCATGGAGGAGTCTCATTACACATATAATGGATGGTCACCTATCCACGCCAGACCTCGAAAAACGTAGCTTAACCCTCGATCGACCCATGCGGCGGTTATTATTTAGCCACGAGAAAATTACCAGTAAAATAATCTCAATCTCAATATGACAATATGGCAACACAAGCTACACGAGAATAGTCGCATAGTACCTGAGCGGTGAAAATGGAGAATGCTCGTTTAATAGTATAGGATTGTTCATACTAATTCAATGTATAGTACATACTAATTTCATGCTGCCATGATAGTAGGTACTTACTAATTCCATGCTGCTATGATAGTAGGTACTTACTAATTCCATGCTGCCATGATAGTAGGTACTTACTAATTCCATGCTGCTATGATAGTAGGTACTTACTAATTCCATGCTGCCATGATAGTAGGTACTTACTAATTCCATGCTGCCATGATAGAAGGTACTTACTAATTCCATGCTGCCGCGTCATTATAAGGTAGCCATCTTGTTCTAAACTTTGGGTGACTGAGCTCTGCTAGGGAGAAAATACGGAGAAAACGAATGATAAACGATATGAGACCTGGCTAGATCGATTTTTCGCCCCGGGAGAATGCATCTTTCATTGAAATTGTTAGAGCCGTTTTCGAGAACATGATTACAAATATGTCGAAGACGGTTATTAGTACGGATGCTAAACGAAGCGCAGCACGTGATCCGAGTAGTGACAGCACTAACACTCGGCTTACTTCGTGCTACGTCGGAGCCTAGCTAATGGAGGGGCGCCAGGGCGAGGGCACTTGCCTTCCGACCGTTCTACAGAACAGAACCTCCAGTCTAGGAACTGTCCCGCGTTTCGAATAGTTGTGTCGTGTATATGGGCGCCAAACCATTATTTGATATTAATGTTAAGCTTGTTTTGATTATTTTGCACTTGATCTGACTGCCATGATATTTATTGAATTAATACTTGTATTTCCGGTCGAATTGATAAAAGTTTATTATGTTACCTACTTCCTTTTGATTTATTTAAAATATTGTGGTTTCCGGTCGAATTTATAAGTTTATATTATGTTACCTACTTCCTTTTGATTTATTTAAAATATTGTGTTTCCGGTTGACTTTATTTTAAGTTTCTATGTTGGTATTAAGGATTTATCTTGACATCCGCTTGAATTATTTAACATTGTATAGAGTTAATATTATTATGGATTTATCTTGATATCCGCTTGAATTATTTAAAATGTAATTTCCTTTAGAGTTTATATTATTAAAGGACATAATTTGACTCATATATCCGCTTGATTTATGTAAATTGTTTCTGGCGGTAAAGTTTCGCGCTAAAATTTGGCGGCAAAGTTTGGCGGTAATTTTGTGTATAAATACTGTTGTAATATGAATGGAAAGACATTCTTTGTGAGCTGCTAATGGAATAAACACCCTAAGTTGAAGTAAGGTATTTTCTTTGTACTCTCTTAAAATATTTTCCTGCTATTTCCTATTGCTGTGTATTTGTGTGATATATTGGTGCAAACCAATATGTGTGACTCTGGCAACGACGACGCTGATGCGCCGACAGCAGCGGTGGGATTCGAACCCACGCCTCCGAAGAGACTGGTGTGCCAATGTTGACCAAACCATTACAACTATTGGCATATCACCGCATGAAGCTCGCATGAAGGCAATACTGCAGCTGAAAGGAAGAGCGAAGACTTGGGCTGATACGTGGTCCCTTCAATCCACCACGTGGGAGCAAGTTAAGCAAGACCTGATCCAGACGTTCGGCGAAGAGTTCCGGTATGCTGACGACGTCCAGCGGTGGCGCGACTACACGTCGGAGCAGGCGAGCAGCTACGCGGACTACGCAACCACGGGATGGACGCTGTTCAAGAGAGTGCGGCCCGAAGCTGCGGACACCGAGGTAATTGATGCTCTTATCACTGGTATCTACCCTGATTTTGTGAAATGTGAATTGTTACGTAATACGCCTGACTCTTTGCCCAAATTAGTTTCCGTTCTGAAAACTTTTCGTAAGCGTGACCGACCGAAAAATGACAGTACTGACAAAAATCATCTCAACAAAAAACCCCGGCTTTTGGAAACCCATGAGCCGTTATTAAGTCAGTCGCCAATGTGTTTCAAATGTATAAAACCTGGTCACCGAGCTCGTGACTGTAAGGAAAAAATAACACAAAATACAGACTCTAATATTTCCGCAAAATCAGCCTCTCAGGTTACGCCAGAAAACCGTAAGTTCATTGAATGTAACTATTGCCATAAAAAGGGTCATTTAGAGAAAACTTGTTTCCGTAAGCAAAATGACGAAAGATCGAAGTCGACCGATCTAAAATCCAAATAAATCTAAGTAAATTTTTGTGGTCCTATAAATCGTTGCACGACTACCGTCAAAATTGGAGCTAATTCGCATCCTTGCCTATTTGATTCCGGCGCAGATTGTTCGTTAGTACGTAAAAGCATTTCTGGTTCGATTCCGGGTAAAAGGAAGACTGTCAATACAGTTTTCAAGGGAATAGGCGGCGTGAATGTCATGTGTACCCAGAGTATCTCGGCTATTGTCGAGATCGATCAAGTTAGTGTAGAATTAGAACTATTTGTTGTCGAAGATCACCAAACCCAGTTTAATATTTTAATTGGCTATGATTTAGTGCAAATTCCGGGTCTTACTATCACATTAATAGATAAAAATATGACTGTCTCGAGAAATATTATTATTAATGAATGTTCTTTAGCAGAGTCGGAAATAAAACTAAATACCGACCTTGCTGACCCTACCATATTAGAAAAATTACATTTAATTTTAAACAAATTTAAAGACAATTTCACTTCTGGTAATAAAGTTTCTGAGGTAAAAACTGGTCAATTGACTATTAGACTAAAGAATTAAGATAAAATTGTTCAACGTAGACCCTACAGATTGTCGCCAATGGAACGCGAAAAAGTCAAAGACATTTTAAACGATCTTAAACAAAACGGTATAATCCGAGACAGCTCATCCCCTTTTAGTAGTCCCATTTTATAAGTTAAAAAAAAAAAAAAAAAAAAAGGTGGAACTGATCGATTATGCGTTGACTTTCGGGAGTTAAATGCAAACTTTTCAATTTGATATTGAGTATAGGAAAGGTGACAGGCTTTCTCATGCCGATTTTTTTAGTCGAAATCCCGTAGCAAGCCCCTATAAAATTCCAAAAGATAATATTTCGTTGCAATTTTCAGTAAATGCTTCTACGCTTGATCATAACTGGCTCCTAATTTGAACAACTTAATTCCGATACTATCCCAAAAGACATTGCGGATACTTATGTCTCGCAAGATAAATTGCTTAGACGTAAAGTTCAAATAGAAAATAAAACTCGTAAACTTATTATTGTGCCATGTAATTATAGATGGAATCTGATTTCTTACTATCATGATAATCTTCAACACTTCAGTTGGGAAAAGGTTCTAGCTAAATTAAGAGAGCAATATTGGTTTCCCAATATGTCAAAATTAGTTCGAAGGTTTACTGAAAATTGTGTTAGTTGTAGAATTCGCAAAGGTATGTCGGGTGCTAAACAAGTTACCCTACATCCTATAGATAAAATTGCAGTTCCCTTTCACACCGTACATGCCGACATAACTGGACGTATGAACGGTAAACGTAATAACGCTGAATATGCGTTTGTATTTATTGATGCCTTTACAAAATACACTCATTTAATTTATACCAATGATCGAACCTCTGATACAGCCATATCTTGTTTGCAAGAAGTAATTTCTATTTTCGGCACTCCAAATAGGCTCATAACAGATCAGGACAAAAGTATGACATCTGATTTCAAGAATTTTTGTAATCGTTTCGGTATTCAACACCACGTAGTAGCTAAAGGTGCTAGTCGGGCAAACGGTCAGGTAGAACGTATTATGAAAATCATCAAAGATAATATGTCAGTTATGGAGCTTAATAAACAGTGGCATACTGCTATTCGAGATTTACAGTTGGCTATTAATTCTACCGTTTCTAAAAGTACGGGAAGATCTCCCATTGGGTTGTTGTTTGGGAAAAAATGTTCGCCACCGGGTATTAAGCTCTTACAAATCGATAATGATGAACCAATTGAAGATCTTAATACTGTTAGATCATTATGTAAATTAAGGATGGACGAGCGATCATTTCGGGACAAGTTAAGATTTGACAAAGGTAAAGCTCAAATCAAGCCTTTTGAAAAGGGGGATTTTGTCTTAATGCATAAGCATGAAAGACATACGACTAAACTTGGTCCTAAATATGAAGGTCCTATGGAAGTTTTAGAAGTATTGCCTAATAATCGCTACAAAGTAAAGCATGTCAATTTAAGGGGATGTTCCGAAAAGATCGCTAGTCATGATTTTTTGAGACCAGCACCTCTGGCTCAAAATGATCCATTTATGGATGACAATGATAATGAACCAACCGTATGGGCGGATGATTTGTAAATTATATCTTAGCTACTCCACCTTCCTCCCTATTACACTGGCTGGCCACCATGTGTATCCTTTTTCCTGGTCTTAGGGCTATATCCCAGGCGGGTGATGCCATGAAATATGGCTAGATCCAAGGCGGGTGATGCCGTGTTAGGGGGCTATATCCTAGGCGGGTGATGCCATGAAATATGGCTAGATCCAAGGCGGGTGATGCCGTGTTAGGGGGCTATATCCTAGGCGGGTGATGCCATGTAATATGGCTAGATCCAAGGCGGGTGATGCCGTGCTAGGGGGCTATATCCCAGGCGGGTGATGTCATGTGATATGGCTAGATCCAAGGCGGGTGATGCCGTGTATTTTTGGCTAAGCCCGAGGTGGATGCCGTTGCCGTGATCTATAATGTTTTACAGCGCAGAGAGCGCGCTGGATCAGAATGGCCGTATGGGCGCCAAACCATTATTTGATATTAATGTTAAGCTTGTTTTGATTATTTTGCACTTGATCTGACTGCCATGATATTTATTGAATTAATACTTGTATTTCCGGTCGAATTGATAAAAGTTTATTATGTTACCTACTTCCTTTTGATTTATTTAAAATATTGTGGTTTCCGGTCGAATTTATAAGTTTATATTATGTTACCTACTTCCTTTTGATTTATTTAAAATATTGTGTTTCCGGTTGACTTTATTTTAAGTTTCTATGTTGGTATTAAGGATTTATCTTGACATCCGCTTGAATTATTTAACATTGTATAGAGTTAATATTATTATGGATTTATCTTGATATCCGCTTGAATTATTTAAAATGTAATTTCCTTTAGAGTTTATATTATTAAAGGACATAATTTGACTCATATATCCGCTTGATTTATGTAAATTGTTTCTGGCGGTAAAGTTTCGCGCTAAAATTTGGCGGCAAAGTTTGGCGGTAATTTTGTGTATAAATACTGTTGTAATATGAATGGAAAGACATTCTTTGTGAGCTGCTAATGGAATAAACACCCTAAGTTGAAGTAAGGTATTTTCTTTGTACTCTCTTAAAATATTTTCCTGCTATTTCCTATTGCTGTGTATTTGTGTGATATATTGGTGCAAACCAATATGTGTGACTCTGGCAACGACGACGCTGATGCGCCGACATGTACCTAACACTACCCATAGTACGTCCACAGTAGTTAAAAAATGCCTGATAACGAGAGAAGCACATACCATGCTCCGAAAAAAATAATATATATATGACACGACGGAGTATCTACTCTGTGCCGTGTCTGGGTAGTCTCCGGCGTAATTTCTTCGTTTATGGTAGATATAGGTAGTTGGTTTTTAATCACACACAAATCTTACCTCAAACTCAAAGCATTTATTCCAGTTATAACGTTTACACTTTTGAGTTATCACTTTGTCACTTAATTTTAGTTAGTTGAGTCATAGAGTTTAAGTTAGTTGGTGAAGCTAGTCGCCCATTCCAAAACGAAGTAGGTACTGATGGAGAAGAACGGGCAAGAAAAGGCTTGTACAGACTAGCGCGACTTGTCGCGCGACGCGACACCAGTCATTGTTATACTGTGAAGTTTTCTTAGAAATTGTATTGTTCGTGTCGCGTCGCGCGACAAGTCGCGCTGGTCTGCACAAGCCTAAACTCCATAGCCACTCTTTTAAAATCAAATCATTTTGTTACAGAGGTTGAACACACGCCATTGTTGTCTCTGTGCCCTTTTTTCAAGTCAGCGGATATATCGCGTATTCCAATACAAAATCTTATTACTTAGTTCGTTCAATAAAACTTATAAATAATGCTAAAATGCTTATCAGTTAATTATTTTATAATTAAACAATGCTAATATTCACAAATACAAAGGTCATTCAGAATTAAAGTTAAATTAGAACCTTCATTACTTTTTACACCTTCATTCTTATTACTTTTGACAACACTTCCTGTGATTCAAGGAATTCAATCAAACAACAGGTTACAGGCACAGCATTAGTAAATTGCAGTGTAAAATAATCTTATTACTTTATAGTTGGTTTTCTATTATTGAAACTTATTTAGTTCTCGTATTAAATGATTACATTCAGTTATTGATCATAATATTCGCAAATCGCGCCATCTTCGTGACATTAGGTAGCGCTTTGTCATAAACAAATTTAGTATCAAATGACCACTTGTCAATATGACTTAAAACCCAAAAATCATTAATTAAATGTTCCTTTTTAATTCCAACTATAGTTTTAGCTCTAACATCGAAATTAGTTTAATAATTTCACTATCAGTGACATCGATTGAGTTCACACCTTTGGCAATAGATGGCGTCTGATCTCAAAGAAACTGATACCTTGATTAATGCTTGTAAAAGTAAAGCACTATAGGGTGAATAACAATTATAAGATTATGTTATAATCCTTACAGGTTGACGCCTTCGCGGCGACATATATGTATATAAATATTGCTCATTTAATAGTATGGGGTGACTCGTGTCTACTTGTGAAGAGAAGATAAGTAACACAGATTTTTCACACAGAGAAATACGCCCACAAACTAGAACTCTGCTTACCCTACGAAGAAACAGCATCATAACAAAGATTGGGGTACGAATGACTTATTTGTTGTTCTCAGATAAATCTTATATGAATCTTGATTTGTTTGCCGTAAATATAAGAAAAGTGGAAGAAACGCGATAATACGATAACTTTGACGTTTTCGGGTCGTGAGGCTAAAAATAGGATTCTCAGTTATTTTGGTAACATTACCTTTACAAGTGACAATACATAATAAAACTCAAACTCAAAGCATTTGTTTCAAATAAACCAATTATAGGCACTTTTGAATTGTCAAGGGGTCGGTCAGTCAGAAAGATGAAGCTAGCACATTCCAAAGCGGTATCTATAGAGAAGAACTGGCAAGCAACTCCACGGACACTCTTTTAAATCAAATACTTAAGTACCTACTTTCGGGAACCTTGAAAAATGAGTACTATAGTCCGCGCGCGACTGATAGTCACGGCCTAAGGTATGTGAGCGGTTAGACGGGGGAGGTAAACAAAGGCCAAGCTAACTCAGTCTGCCAATTTTGTCAATGGCCGTCTCTCTGCTCACATACTCGTGGCGGTTACTAGCAGTCGCGCACGGACTAAAGCCTTACCTATAGCATAATCAATCTATAATGTTCTCATTGCTGGGACACCAGGCTCCTCTCTGAAAATCATCCACCACGCGGGCTGTTGGGTGGATTTCATATATATTTGAAATTTTGGTTGGCGATTCCTCACGATGTTTTCCTTCACCGTTTCAAGAGAACCTAGTGGTGATGAAATTGAACAAAGTAAAGTGCACGTCTGCCTGGGTTGGAAGTCACAACCTACAACTCGTAAATTTAGGCATTTACCACAACATCGAGACACTTTTGTGCTTAGAAGAGCAAAGTAATGTCGTGACGTGGATAAACCTGATAGTGGTAGTCAAAAGCTGTAATTACATCTAGCCTTAGGACATGGGTATTTACCAATAATTGGATTGTCGAGATCCGATGGTCGTAATTACTCCATTTCATAATGCCGATATCCAGTTGCAATATTTAGCTTTGACTGGAAATCAACACCTATACACACTACACACACACACTATATGTCTACATACACAATTGGAATGACGAATCGTGATTTTATTTGGAGGTTTTCAACTGGTTTCTGTCGTATTCAAAATTTTCTCGTTGCAAACTTTTGCAACCGTATTCACACGCTCACGTTTGCAGAAGTTAAAAAACTTCTAAACAAAATAATAACGACTAGCTTGTGCCTGCGACTTCACCAGAATGAAGATCGGAAATCATTCAATGGTTATGGTTTACTTGTGTGTCATATTTCATCAAAATTCGTTCAACCAATAAGGCGTGAAAAGGTAACAGACTTAGGCACTTTCGCAATTATAATATTAGTATGAATTTACCCATGCCTGAATGCTCTGCTATAAGGAGACTCCAAGCGTTCTCGTTGACCTCTTTAAAGCTCGGTGACCTTTTTATAAACCTTCACTTCTTCTCCTTTACAACCTAATAAATTCAACCTCCAATAGACAAATTTTCATCCCTCAATAAACCCAAGTCCCAAAAACTAGGCACTTAGACCGAACTTAAACGGAAAATTCAGCAAAAATGTTCAATATTCATCAGGTGTCGATTTGTGTCGCGGTTCGCCGCGTACGGAACCCTAATATCTACTACAGGGTTTAGCTTTTAGCCAAGTTGAAGTTGCAGCTACAAATATAGTAATACGTGTAGTGTGAAACCTAGATGTTTGTGCTCAGTTAGTGGGGAAGAAATTTAGGTGTTTTTAGTTTTTCTTTACTGGACTTACTAGAGTAGGGACGTAGAAATGGTTCAGTGTTTTGTTTTTTCTTAACTAAAAAAACAAAACACTGGACTATTTTGTTTTTCTTGTGTTGTTGCTTAGTCTACGTGTTGTTGTGGTCGCGTTTTGTTTTGAATTATAAATCATATGTTTGTGATGTAAAAATGGCCCGAAAGTGGCCTTATTCTCCGGCTTTCGGGTTCATAATTTATTTTTATTTTCGTTTGGAATTTCTCACAGATTATTAAATATCTTCAATCTGAGAATACCGAAGAGTGACCGGATTAAAGTCAACGTTGGAATTCCACTCACATACTAGGTTCTGATACCAATGTCTGCTGAAATGCACTGGTGCCTTTTTGCTTAAAAAGTTTTGTCGTAAAAAGTCGCTTTTCTAACACTCCTTGTGTGATGCAAACTGGGTTAACCTTCAAGTTTATCGTCTTCGGCGGGATAAGTCTTTTCCCTATCCTTCTTTGCAGCCTTTTTGGGACCACAACAACCAAGAATTCACGACCTTTACCTATTTGCAAACATCATATTCTGCCTAGCCTTTTCCCAACTGTATTGGAGTCGGCTTCCAGTCTAATCGAATGCAGCTGAATGCCAGTATTTTACACGGAGCGACTGTATTCAGAAAAAAATAAAAAAAAATCATTCTACTTGGTAATGGCCCCGACTTACGAGTGGGTTCGAGTCCAAGCAGGCGCTTTATTTTGTGTAAATAATTTCATCACCACTGCTCTCAAAACGGTGAAGGTAAATATCGTGAAGAAACCGGCATTTAGAACCAAAAATTCGAATTCATGTGACATCTACCAAATCGCACTGGGCCCGCGTTGTAAATTACAGCGTCTCTAATGGGATTCCCAGCAGTGGGAATATTATAGGCTGTTTATTCTACACTTCATAGACAAATAAAAAACAAAGGTTTTCCTATCATTTCCTTATAAAACCCACCTCAATCCATATGTTGAGCTATAAAACAAGCGGGGAGGTATAAAAGCGCGCTCCACCCGCTATCGCTCCATGTTACAACCATTAACATATCAATATGGCACTGAACTCATACGTATTGCTGGCGGTGGTGCAAGTTAGAAGCGGACGCGAATAAAAAAAAAAAATTGTATATATGTAGTATTTTTCAACGGCATGTATTTAATGCGGCAACTAAGTAAAATGAATATAGGTTTAAAAAAAAAATTGAGTGGGTACCATATATAATGGGTTAGCAGCTAATAAGGAGTATCGTAATAAGTAATAGGTAGCATATTAATATATCAGTAATAAGCTCCGTTTTAATTTAAACTAGCATCAAGTTTTTCTTTTGGGAACAGAATTAATATCTAAGCGGAAACTTAATGGCGAAAACAAAATAGAAAATGGGCATTCATAAATAATATAAATCAGATTCTATTTAAAATTGTTTGTATGAAGAATAAATATAAACTTCGTTTTTCAATCATAATGATAAGTTCGTTCTTGGGATAAATTCATCCCAACTACGAAACCCTTCATTGTGCGTGGTCCGACACGCACTTGGCCGGTTTTTTTCGTAATTTCTTTCATAGTTGAGTAGATATACCTAGTAACTGATTACCACGTGCCAAGATCTCTACCTACTACCCGCTCGCCTTGGCGCGTTAATGGCCACTGTTCTCACCTAACCTAATCCAAATGATTCACCCACAATAGAGGGTATCTGGCGCTCGGCGGCCGCTGCCGCAGCACGCTCGCTCCGCTCGCTCGCCTTCACGCGTTAATGGTCACTGTTCTAACCTAACCTAACCCAAAAGCCACCCTACTAACATTATTAGTCGCCAAGTCATTATTTATAGCTCCTCGCCTAATATTTTATTTGACTGGTATAGTTTATTTGCTACCTAAACGCAGCTGCTAGTTTTTAGTTTTTATAACACCTTTAATTTTGAACCTTACATAATATAATAGTCGCGAAAATATTTAATCGCTGGCAAGTTATTTTATTTGTTGCAAACATTTAGTCGACTTTTAAGTTATTAGTCACTCGGAAAATAATAAGCTTTTTTCAACTGTATCTGAACAGCGTTACTTTCATGAGTACTACAATGTAATACTTTGCAATATTCACTCTCTTTGAATCTGTTTTTATGAAGATTGTCGAAGAGTATCTCGATTTTCATATCTGGTAGGTTCTTTATGCCGAAAAATCTAAATAGTGGAACTGAAATTTTAATTGATTATAATTTATAAGAATTAGGGGATTATGGTAATTAGATTGATAGCAATCCTTTCTAATCTTATAAAAAACTATACCTAAGTAAAAGTATACTTATTATGATCGATACTAATACCAAAAGTGCTAATTAGTGAACGTTTTTTTACTAATTTTTATTATTTGTTGTTATAGCGGCAATAGAAATACACAATCTGTGAAAACAACTGTATACCTAGTACGGTTCATGAGACACATATATACAGCCAGCCGACAGACAGACGGACGGACGGACAGCGGAGGGTTAGTAATAGGGTTCCGTACCCGGCGAAACCTGTAACCACCCTAAAAAATAGCGTAGCAAAAATATAGTCTCAATAAAATGATTATTCGTCATACGCATCCAAGCTGAAAATATTTCCAACGTAATTTATTACAACAGCAAATAATGGATTGAAAGTTATAACTCTTCAACGAATAAACTGAAAGGGGTGTTATCTAAATTAGTGCTTGGGGACCGTTTTAATATCTTAGTTTTGAGTTTATCGATTAAGGTATCTGGCATTTAAATAGCTTAGTATGTACTAGCCAAATATTTTGCTATGCCAAAACTTAGCTACAAATAGTCGCAGAAGATATTAAAAATGACTAAAGCGAAGAAGATATCTGTTAAAAGCTGGGGTAGATAATTATCTTAGGCACTAGTTATTACGTTATTAAAATACCTTGAATTATATTTTTCATAACATACGTTCTTATAAGGATTTGTATGAAAAGCGTAGTGCTCAATTACCAGCCTGTCCAAAATGCTCATGCAATCTATATCTGTACATAATTATAAAACACCACTGCTTTTCGTGTTTGTGTGACCGCGTTATTCTTCTAAATTCCGCAACGGATTTCGATGCGGTGTTTAACATCATTTATTAAATTTATTCCGGAAGGTTTATCCTATTAAATGAGCAGAGTTTGTTATCACGTTGTCGAAAACGGCTGCAACAATTTCGATGAAAGTTGCATATGGGAGTTTACGAGGGCGAAAAATCGATCTAGCTAGGTCTCATATCTGGGAAAATTCGTTTTCTCTATTTTCGCCCGAGCAGAGCTCGGTCGCCCAGGTACTGTGTATAATAAATTAATATTAAACAAGATATATCACAGAAATCTCGATGTTTTGACTTGTCAAGGCATCAGAAGATCGCAGTAGCACCAGTGCAAATCATGGGCGGATCGCTAGTTGTAATATAAAGTTAACATTAAAAATGTCTTCTCTCTCTCGCTGCTATTTTCCGTTTATAACTTGGCCCACACAACAGAGAGATCTGCATTTGACGGTAGACTTGTATTTAGCATATTAGGCACGGATTTACACTTCCGAATTAACACGAGTAATTCCCTTGGCTTTCTGAATTATAATTCTCCATTTTCAGATTCTGACCTGGAATGTGTTTCGTGCGATTTATGTAGTGTTTGTGTGAAGGATTACCTGTTTGTGCGAGTTTCGGGTGTTGAAAGCTTCTGGTACTGCGTAAGGGAATTAATAACAATACAATACTATAATAACAAAACAATTTGGTAGAAATAGTTTTCTTTTTTTATAGATTCTCTTCTATTTTGTGATTTAAGAACGCTGTAGGCCTTGTGGATGCATAGATGCTTCGATTAATTGACCATTTCTTATTTTGTTAAGGGCTTGATACTTGTTGGCAGGCATTCACTCAAATTCAAATTCAAAAGTCATTTATTCAAACTAGGCTGAGAATCAGCACTTTTCGCACGCCAAAATTACATAAGACAGTCCCCCAAAACGCCCACCCTTCACCACTTCCTAGTGCAATAGCTGGGAAGAAGAAGTAGCACAACAAACTGAGCAGCACATCTGACTGTTCAGTTGGAAAAACTTGATTCTATTTAATAGTACTTATGTAAAAATAATTTACATTACCACAAATTGCAATACAACCCAATAAAAAAAACGTTATAATGAGTAGATCTTTCACTTTATAAAAACCTTTTTGACATAGTTTCTGTTTATTAAATGATTTCAATTTATTGAGGCTCAGTTCTTTGACGTGGCTTGGGAGTTTGTTGTAAAAACGTATACTTTGACACTTAAATGAATTACACATTTTTTGGAGCCTAGTCCTCGGCACAATAAATAAGTCTTTGTTTCTAGTGTTTATGCTATGAATGTCGCTGTGTTTAGAATATAATATCACTGTCCTCCCATACCTATTACCACTGTTACTTGAAAACACTGTAAAAGCCAGTTATTTTTGAAAGCGTACTGTGGAGTTTTTT
Organism: Agrochola lota; assembly: GCA_947364205.1. Taxonomy (NCBI): domain Eukaryota; kingdom Metazoa; phylum Arthropoda; class Insecta; order Lepidoptera; family Noctuidae; genus Agrochola; species Agrochola lota. The sequence continues at coordinate 13,878,348 of OX376244.1, read as the reverse complement.
GCCGGCTCTTCTTCATAAGAAACGACCAATTGGAACCGTGCACCTAGCTTCTGACGTTTCATAAGTGCCCTTGTAGGTTTATGTGAAATAAAATATTTTGATTCTGAATAATTGTAATATTATGCATGTATTGCAAAACAATAATACGAGTACATAAATGGAAGTATCAGTGTTTTCCCTTCTACTTTTCTTATGTCGAATTTGAATTTGAACCAGAACCATTTTATTCCGGTGGTGGCTCTTCCAATTAAAATGGTGGGTGCTTTTGACCCAGAATGGTAATTCAATTAATTTGTCTAGTATTTTCCTAACTATGTTGGGGTCGGCTTCCAGTCTAACCGGATGCTGCTGAATATTAGTATTTAACATAGAGCGACTGCCTACTCGACCTCCACAACCCTGTTACAGAGACACGATATGATTATGTCTGGACTTTAAAAGAGACTGCCACCTCTGAGTTTTTTTCGGCCCATCTTCTCAGAGTAGTCAGATAAGAAACGCCGAACTCATCTAGCTTACATTTTTTTTATATGAAGTTTAAAAGTAATTTCGATAACCTATTTACAGAATAAACAATTTCATTATAATTTAATTTCGCTTGGTAACACTGGTTGTCAGACTTTTGGGACTTGAACCGTAACGACTATCAAAGATCTACCGGATTAACGTGCTTTCCAAGGCACGGAGGGATCTTGATATGCAATGGATGGTCAACCATCCACGAATCGACCGTTGCAAGCGTAGCTTAACTTCCTATCGACCCATGCGGCTGATATTATTTAGCCACGAGCTACTCATCATCGTCATCATTTCAGTCGAAAGACGTCCACTGATGAACATAGGCCTCCCCCAAATAGGGGGTTTGGCATAATCGCCACGCTTGGCAGGCAGGTTGGCGATCGCAGTATGGTGTTAAAATGCATAGAGAACGCTGCTGCCCGTTCTCTAGTGAGTCCTTTAGTCGCTTTTTACGACACCCACGGGAAGAAATGGGATGGTACTACTATTCTTTACGTCCGGCACCACATGGTTGTACGAGCTACTCACTACCAGAATAATATGTAATTGAGAATTTAACTGTAGAAGTGCAAGCTCTGTTTAATTACTTTTTACCACTATGTCCTTTGTACCTTTAGCTTGTACTATACCTTTTGTTTTTATATACACTTGGAAGTTAATTTATCGCATTGTTAATAAACATTTTCTTTCTAAATGATTCATTGTTATTGAGTAGGAGGTGTATATCCTCAGCAATGATTCGTTACGGTCTGATGTTGTTGTTGTCATACTATGGACGCTATATACAATTGGCTTCACGCTTTTAATAAAAATCAAAATAATGAAACCCCACATGAAGTGGTCTTAGATGATTCATCGGCTTTGATCGGCGCTACAGTGAGAGCATTTACGAAGTGCAATTCAACAAAAGAATATGTAAATGAGTCTTATAATAAATTGGAAACTAATCAGCAAACCCCTCATCAATGCTATATTCGAATAGACACAAGTCATTTTATTAAGATTATCTTTAATTTATCATGTTTTAAGCACATTGATCAGAGAACTAAATTTTTTTACATCAAATGTCTCTTAGAAGTAAAACGCTGCGACGATTATAACAAAGTAAAGCAAATTATCTGTGACATGATTACAGTTTGTCTAAATAAATACGATGGACTAGATATTCAAGGCAAAAAAACGAGATGCGAAGAAGCGAAAATCAGATTAAAAAGTTTGGCTCCTTTTCAACGTACAAACGAATCAGAAATTGAAATTGAGGACATGACTAAAATCCCAGAGCCCTGTAACAAATCTATATTAGCTGAGGATAAACAACAAATTAACGCTACTTCAAAAATGCCTACATGGTTTTACAACACTATTGATGCCGAAAAATTAATAGTCGCTCTTACTGAAGGTGATGCTGCTTCACATGATAATTTATACTATTTTCCTGAATTTCTCACAACTTTGATTCGACTAATGGGACAGCTTCCACTATGGTCAAACATAATGAGATTGACTTATTATTCTAAAATATTAAATCCCACCTCATCAAATGTGGAAAGCTACTTCAAAACTTTGAAAAGATATTTATGCAAAATTAATACCAAGACAGACAGATATCGTACTGATGAATTCATAATGACACATGTTGAATTTCTTTCTGGAGAATTAAAGGCTGCTCATAGTGCGTTAAACTTGGGCCATAAGAAAACTATGCTGAAGAAAAGGAAATTACATAAAACTGAAGAAAAAGAAGGAAAAACGATAGCAGGGATAGTAAGAGAAGAGTCCATATTTGCTGAGAATCCTTCATTAATAGAAAATTGGAAAGGTTTGACTAAAATAAAAGGGAATAAAAAAATTACTAAAGAAAAAACCATGATTAAAAAAATACCTTTATTGAGAAATGGTTCTGTAACAAACATTGCAGGTAAAGACACTATTATTTCGAACACGTGTGCATTCGACTCTGTCTCACAAACGCTTGCTGTTGGAGTGGTAGACGATTATAAATTTAGCAGAACTTTACGCGATACTGATGATGACTTTTTTAATTTTATTAAGATGATTGCTGCCAATGATAATATTACAGATATATACAAACAACGTAGTGAAATTTTGAAAACCTTTTTTCATACAAATAATATTGACGATAGTGGGAAAGCTTTCGTAACTTGTGAATGTAACGTTGCGTACATATTTGAAAGAATTTTAATTGCTAAAAATATATATAGTGCTGACATACAAGAATCATGTACAAATTTGGAATGCCCTATAAACAACGTTAAAAGAAAATGTGCAATCTTACCTCTTGATTTTAATAAGAAGACGTTAAGCGAGTCTGCCGAGTCGACATTAATAACTGAAAACAACATGTCGACTTGCAGAAAGTTTGGTTGCAATGGCACAAAAACTATCGATTATAATTTAAAAGATGTGATTGCTTTTGAACCAGAGCCTGATAAAATAATAATACTTACTGATTTGCCAAAAACAATGATTTTAAAAGGTACTGAATACAAAATTTTGTCTGTAATAGAATTTGTACCTCCACCCAGTTCTAACTGTATTGGACATTATAAGTCTCATTGTCGCAGGGGCACAAAATGGTAATGCTTTGACGATTTGTCCACTAGAATTACAAACAGCAATAAAAGCTTCTACGCTCATACCATTATATATGCAAGAAAAGATTAATCTGCTTTATTGATTTATTTTTCATCCTAATCCTAATCCTAACTTCCTAATCCTAACTATCCTAATCCTAACTTCCTCACTAATATTATAAATGCGAAAGTCTGTTTGTTACGCTTTCACGCTAAAACGGCTGAACGGATTTGGATAAAATTTGGCACATGGGTAGTCCATGACCTGGAATAGGACATAGGCTACATTTTATCTCGGCATTCCCACGGGATCGTGGGTGAAACCTCGGGGCGCAGCTAGTTGTGTTTAAATATGACTTTCTGTATTACATAGTAACAAAAAACCTCTAATAAAATCTTTATTCTTTGCCCTAAAAATCTAGAAAAAATATATGTTTAGGTATCAAATAGGTACTAAATTTTTGTAAAGGCAAATTGAAATTTTGGAGCCCTTAGGTGGAGATTCAAAATGTGGGCAGTCATCCTGACATCAGAATGACTGCCCATTTTTTAAATTCATTTTCTCGGTTATTCATTAGGTACCAATTATTTAAACAAAGGTATGAAATAGTAGTAATTAGGTATTAGATTTTAGTAATCTTTTAAAGCTGCTCGGTCATTTTGGCCAGTCAATCAATAAAAAAAAATCTTTATGCTTTGCCCTAAAAATCTAGAAAAAATATATGTTTAGGTATCAAATAGGTACTAAATTTTTATAAAGGCGAATTGAAATTTTGGAGCCCTTAGGTGGAGATTCAAAATGTGGGCAGTCATCCTGACATCAGAATGACTGCCCAATTATTAAATTCATTTTCTCAGTTATTCATTAGGTACCAATTATTTAAACAAAGGTATCAAATAGTAGCAAATAGGTATTAGATTTTAGTAATATTTAAAGCTGATCGGTCATTTTGGCCCGTCATTCTGATGTTCACTGATTATCGCTTATCATCTGTGTAATAGGTACGCTACGGTCATTGTTAACTGAAACCATAACGCACACATACAAAAAGATCGATTTAGTTAAAATAAGATCTTTATTTAATCCAATAGGCTTGAAAATGCTACCGGTGGCATCGATACTTAGCACAGTCCTTTCTTCTTTTTTATAATCTTGGAAATACTTTTCTTGATCCGACGTCCAATAGTAAATACAGAACGGGGAAAGTGTTATAAACCGAATTACAGATTCATACGTAGGTATTTTTGACATTATCCACAAAGACATAATTTGATTTGGGTCGTAATACGAACTTTTACGAGATTCATACTTTATTTGCCTTAAAGCACCAACTGTTGGTAGGTGGCTCGGTTCATAATCACCACTGTCCATTGTATTATTAGCCAAACGATTTCGCACCGTGACAGCTGATTCATATTTTAGTTCTTTACTAAGTTCACAGCGTTTAAAAGGTGACATTTTGATTTTTCTTTGCATTAAATCATGTTTAAAATTCTGTTTAATGTCATATACATTGCAAACACATCGGACGATTTTATCAGTTGGCCAATAAATTTTGACCTCTATTTGTGCATGGCATTGCTTACAAGACCCGAAACATGTTACATTATTTTCAAATGTAATTGAGTAATCACGAAATATCCAACTGCACTCACCACGATCTTTCTTCCATATTTCTTCTCTAAGCATATCAGCCCACTGGTGTTTTGGAAGTACTTTCCTGTAGCGAAAATCAGATAACGTGCCTTTTGTTCGCTTGCTAGATTGTGTGATAGGTTTGATTTTATCCCATTGATAAATGTCGATCGAGAATTCAAACTTTTTACTGCAACAAGGCGCCTTTGTTAAGATTTCTTCATCGCCGCTGTCTTTAATATTATATTCAGCAAAAGTATCCGAATCAACACAGTCAAAAAAAAAGTCATAATTTTTTTTCATTGATAAATACAATGCTTTTGTTGACATTCGATATGATAATAACTGACTGATTTCCTCAAACACTGGATCACACGGTGAAGAGATGTCATTTTTACTGGCAAAATACTTTTTGAATTCACATAACGCTTTTTTTTGTTCTTCTAAAGACACTAAAGATTTCCTCCCCCTTTTCATGGTGAGTTAGCAAAAATAACCACTGTCAATTAAATTTTAGGTAATCACTAAACGACTCAGTAACTGTCTTTAATACAATAAGCCTCAAATTACTTTATATTACATAGAAATCAACTAGTTATACGCTTCCATAAAGCAGCAACTATCGATGACAACGATATATCATAAAAAATATAATTCTACCCACATGTTAGCTTTTATCAGTATCTCGTAGTCGGACATTGTTATTGCTTAGTAGTATTATTAATAATCGTGTAAATTGAACTACCTAATTGCAAAGAATTGAAAATATCGCTTGACTTTCTGTATTACTTAGCATAGTAAAAAAATCTCGAATAAAATCTTTGCCCTAAAAATCTAGAAAAAATATATGTTTAGGAATCAAATAGGTACTAAATTTTTGTAAAGGCGAATTGAAATTTTGGAGCCCTTAGGTGGAGATTCAAAATGTGGGCAGTCATCCTGACATCAGAATGACTGCCCAATTATTAAATTCATTTTCTCGGTTATTCATTAGGTACAAATTATTTAAACAAAGGTATCAAATAGTAGTAATTAGGTATTAGATTTTAGTAATATTTTAAAGCTGCTCGGTCATTTTGGCCAGTCAATCAATAAAAAAAAAATCTTTATACTTTGCCCTAAAAATCTAGAAAAAATATATGTTTAGGTATCAAATAGGTACTAAATTTTTATAAAGGCGAATTGAAATTTTGGAGCCCTTAGGTGGAGATTCAAAATGTGGGCAGTCATCCTGACATCAGAATGACTGCCCAATTATTAAATTCATTTTCTCACACAACAGTGAACATCAGAATGACGGGCCAAAATGACCGATCAGCTTTAAATATTACTAAAATCTAATACCTATTTGCTACTATTTGATACCTTTGTTTAAATAATTGGTACCTAATGAATAACTGAGAAAATGAATTTAATAATTGGGCAGTCATTCTGATGTCAGGATGACTGCCCACATTTTGAATCTCCACCTAAGGGCTCCAAAATTTCAATTCGCCTTTATAAAAATTTAGTACCTATTTGATACCTAAACATATATTTTTTCTAGATTTTTAGGGCAAAGCATAAAGATTTTTTTTTATTGATTGACTGGCCAAAATGACCGAGCAGCTTTAAAAGATTACTAAAATCTAATACCTAATTACTACTATTTCATACCTTTGTTTAAATAATTGGTACCTAATGAATAACCGAGAAAATGAATTTAAAAAATGGGCAGTCATTCTGATGTCAGGATGACTGCCCACATTTTGAATCTCCACCTAAGGGCTCCAAAATTTCAATTTGCCTTTACAAAAATTTAGTACCTATTTGATACCTAAACATATATTTTTTCTAGATTTTTAGGGCAAAGAATAAAGATTTTATTAGAGGTTTTTTGTTACTATGTAATACAGAAAGTCATATTTAAACACAACTAGCTGCGCCCCGAGGTTTCACCCACGATCCCGTGGGAATGCCGAGATAAAATGTAGCCTATGTCCTATTCCAGGTCATGGACTACCCATGTGCCAAATTTTATCCAAATCCGTTCAGCCGTTTTAGCGTGAAAGCGTAACAAACAGACTTTCGCATTTATAATATTAGTGAGGAAGTTAGGATTAGGATAGTTAGGATTAGGAAGTTAGGATTAGGATTAGGATGAAAAATAAATCAATAAAGCAGATTAATCTTTTCTTGCATATATAATGGTATGAGCGTAGAAGCTTTTATTGCTGTTTGTAATTCTAGTGGACAAATCGTCAAAGCATTACCATTTTGTGCCCCTGCGACAATGAGACTTATAATGTCCAATACAGTTAGAACTGGGTGGAGGTACAAATTCTATTACAGACAAAATTTTGTATTCAGTACCTTTTAAAATCATTGTTTTTGGCAAATCAGTAAGTATTATTATTTTATCAGGCTCTGGTTCAAAAGCAATCACATCTTTTAAATTATAATCGATAGTTTTTGTGCCATTGCAACCAAACTTTCTGCAAGTCGGCATGTTGTTTTCAGTTATTAATGTCGACTCGGCAGACTCGCTTAACGTCTTCTTATTAAAATCAAGAGGTAAGATTGCACATTTTCTTTTAACGTTGTTTATAGGGCATTCCAAATTTGTACATGATTCTTGTATGTCAGCACTATATATATTTTTAGCAATTAAAATTCTTTCAAATATGTACGCAACGTTACATTCACAAGTTACGAAAGCTTTCCCACTATCGTCAATATTATTTGTATGAAAAAAGGTTTTCAAAATTTCACTACGTTGTTTGTATATATCTGTAATATTATCATTGGCAGCAATCATCTTAATAAAATTAAAAAAGTCATCATCAGTATCGCGTAAAGTTCTGCTAAATTTATAATCGTCTACCACTCCAACAGCAAGCGTTTGTGAGACAGAGTCGAATGCACACGTGTTCGAAATAATAGTGTCTTTACCTGCAATGTTTGTTACAGAACCATTTCTCAATAAAGGTATTTTTTTAATCATGGTTTTTTCTTTAGTAATTTTTTTATTCCCTTTTATTTTAGTCAAACCTTTCCAATTTTCTATTAATGAAGGATTCTCAGCAAATATGGACTCTTCTCTTACTATCCCTGCTATCGTTTTTCCTTCTTTTTCTTCAGTTTTATGTAATTTCCTTTTCTTCAGCATAGTTTTCTTATGGCCCAAGTTTAACGCACTATGAGCAGCCTTTAATTCTCCAGAAAGAAATTCAACATGTGTCATTATGAATTCATCAGTACGATATCTGTCTGTCTTGGTATTAATTTTGCATAAATATCTTTTCAAAGTTTTGAAGTAGCTTTCCACATTTGATGAGGTGGGATTTAATATTTTAGAATAATAAGTCAATCTCATTATGTTTGACCATAGTGGAAGCTGTCCCATTAGTCGAATCAAAGTTGTGAGAAATTCAGGAAAATAGTATAAATTATCATGTGAAGCAGCATCACCTTCAGTAAGAGCGACTATTAATTTTTCGGCATCAATAGTGTTGTAAAACCATGTAGGCATTTTTGAAGTAGCGTTAATTTGTTGTTTATCCTCAGCTAATATAGATTTGTTACAGGGCTCTGGGATTTTAGTCATGTCCTCAATTTCAATTTCTGATTCGTTTGTACGTTGAAAAGGAGCCAAACTTTTTAATCTGATTTTCGCTTCTTCGCATCTCGTTTTTTTGCCTTGAATATCTAGTCCATCGTATTTATTTAGACAAACTGTAATCATGTCACAGATAATTTGCTTTACTTTGTTATAATCGTCGCAGCGTTTTACTTCTAAGAGACATTTGATGTAAAAAAATTTAGTTCTCTGATCAATGTGCTTAAAACATGATAAATTAAAGATAATCTTAATAAAATGACTTGTGTCTATTCGAATATAGCATTGATGAGGGGTTTGCTGATTAGTTTCCAATTTATTATAAGACTCATTTACATATTCTTTTGTTGAATTGCACTTCGTAAATGCTCTCACTGTAGCGCCGATCAAAGCCGATGAATCATCTAAGACCACTTCATGTGGGGTTTCATTATTTTGATTTTTATTAAAAGCGTGAAGCCAATTGTATATAGCGTCCATAGTATGATTATCGTGAACATCAGAATGACGGGCCAAAATGACCGATCAGCTTTAAAATATTACTAAAATCTAATACCTATTTGCTACTATTTGATACCTTTGTTTAAATAATTGGTACCTAATGAATAACTGAGAAAATGAATTTAATAATTGGGCAGTCATTCTGATGTCAGGATGACTGCCCACATTTTGAATCTCCACCTAAGGGCTCCAAAATTTCAATTCGCCTTTATAAAAATTTAGTACCTATTTGATACCTAAACATATATTTTTTCTAGATTTTTAGGGCAAAGTATAAAGATTTTTTTTTTATTGATTGACTGGCCAAAATGACCGAGCAGCTTTAAAATATTACTAAAATCTAATACCTAATTACTACTATTTGATACCTTTGTTTAAATAATTTGTACCTAATGAATAACCGAGAAAATGAATTTAATAATTGGGCAGTCATTCTGATGTCAGGATGACTGCCCACATTTTGAATCTCCACCTAAGGGCTCCAAAATTTCAATTCGCCTTTACAAAAATTTAGTACCTATTTGATTCCTAAACATATATTTTTTCTAGATTTTTAGGGCAAAGATTTTATTCGAGATTTTTTTACTATGCTAAGTAATACAGAAAGTCAAGCGATATTTTCAATTCTTTGCAATTAGGTAGTTCAATTTACACGATTATTAATAATACTACTAAGCAATAACAATGTCCGACTACGAGATACTGATAAAAGCTAACATGTGGGTAGAATTATATTTTTTATGATATATCGTTGTCATCGATAGTTGCTGCTTTATGGAAGCGTATAACTAGTTGATTTCTATGTAATATAAAGTAATTTGAGGCTTATTGTATTAAAGACAGTTACTGAGTCGTTTAGTGATTACCTAAAATTTAATTGACAGTGGTTATTTTTGCTAACTCACCATGAAAAGGGGGAGGAAATCTTTAGTGTCTTTAGAAGAACAAAAAAAAGCGTTATGTGAATTCAAAAAGTATTTTGCCAGTAAAAATGACATCTCTTCACCGTGTGATCCAGTGTTTGAGGAAATCAGTCAGTTATTATCATATCGAATGTCAACAAAAGCATTGTATTTATCAATGAAAAAAAATTATGACTTTTTTTTTGACTGTGTTGATTCGGATACTTTTGCTGAATATAATATTAAAGACAGCGGCGATGAAGAAATCTTAACAAAGGCGCCTTGTTGCAGTAAAAAGTTTGAATTCTCGATCGACATTTATCAATGGGATAAAATCAAACCTATCACACAATCTAGCAAGCGAACAAAAGGCACGTTATCTGATTTTCGCTACAGGAAAGTACTTCCAAAACACCAGTGGGCTGATATGCTTAGAGAAGAAATATGGAAGAAAGATCGTGGTGAGTGCAGTTGGATATTTCGTGATTACTCAATTACATTTGAAAATAATGTAACATGTTTCGGGTCTTGTAAGCAATGCCATGCACAAATAGAGGTCAAAATTTATTGGCCAACTGATAAAATCGTCCGATGTGTTTGCAATGTATATGACATTAAACAGAATTTTAAACATGATTTAATGCAAAGAAAAATCAAAATGTCACCTTTTAAACGCTGTGAACTTAGTAAAGAACTAAAATATGAATCAGCTGTCACGGTGCGAAATCGTTTGGCTAATAATACAATGGACAGTGGTGATTATGAACCGAGCCACCTACCAACAGTTGGTGCTTTAAGGCAAATAAAGTATGAATCTCGTAAAAGTTCGTATTACGACCCAAATCAAATTATGTCTTTGTGGATAATGTCAAAAATACCTACGTATGAATCTGTAATTCGGTTTATAACACTTTCCCCGTTCTGTATTTACTATTGGACGTCGGATCAAGAAAAGTATTTCCAAGATTATAAAAAAGAAGAAAGGACTGTGCTAAGTATCGATGCCACCGGTAGCATTTTCAAGCCTATTGGATTAAATAAAGATCTTATTTTAACTAAATCGATCTTTTTGTATGTGTGCGTTATGGTTTCAGTTAACAATGACCGTAGCGTACCTATTACACAGATGATAAGCGATAATCATACTATGGACGCTATATACAATTGGCTTCACGCTTTTAATAAAAATCAAAATAATGAAACCCCACATGAAGTGGTCTTAGATGATTCATCGGCTTTGATCGGCGCTACAGTGAGAGCATTTACGAAGTGCAATTCAACAAAAGAATATGTAAATGAGTCTTATAATAAATTGGAAACTAATCAGCAAACCCCTCATCAATGCTATATTCGAATAGACACAAGTCATTTTATTAAGATTATCTTTAATTTATCATGTTTTAAGCACATTGATCAGAGAACTAAATTTTTTTACATCAAATGTCTCTTAGAAGTAAAACGCTGCGACGATTATAACAAAGTAAAGCAAATTATCTGTGACATGATTACAGTTTGTCTAAATAAATACGATGGACTAGATATTCAAGGCAAAAAAACGAGATGCGAAGAAGCGAAAATCAGATTAAAAAGTTTGGCTCCTTTTCAACGTACAAACGAATCAGAAATTGAAATTGAGGACATGACTAAAATCCCAGAGCCCTGTAACAAATCTATATTAGCTGAGGATAAACAACAAATTAACGCTACTTCAAAAATGCCTACATGGTTTTACAACACTATTGATGCCGAAAAATTAATAGTCGCTCTTACTGAAGGTGATGCTGCTTCACATGATAATTTATACTATTTTCCTGAATTTCTCACAACTTTGATTCGACTAATGGGACAGCTTCCACTATGGTCAAACATAATGAGATTGACTTATTATTCTAAAATATTAAATCCCACCTCATCAAATGTGGAAAGCTACTTCAAAACTTTGAAAAGATATTTATGCAAAATTAATACCAAGACAGACAGATATCGTACTGATGAATTCATAATGACACATGTTGAATTTCTTTCTGGAGAATTAAAGGCTGCTCATAGTGCGTTAAACTTGGGCCATAAGAAAACTATGCTGAAGAAAAGGAAATTACATAAAACTGAAGAAAAAGAAGGAAAAACGATAGCAGGGATAGTAAGAGAAGAGTCCATATTTGCTGAGAATCCTTCATTAATAGAAAATTGGAAAGGTTTGACTAAAATAAAAGGGAATAAAAAAATTACTAAAGAAAAAACCATGATTAAAAAAATACCTTTATTGAGAAATGGTTCTGTAACAAACATTGCAGGTAAAGACACTATTATTTCGAACACGTGTGCATTCGACTCTGTCTCACAAACGCTTGCTGTTGGAGTGGTAGACGATTATAAATTTAGCAGAACTTTACGCGATACTGATGATGACTTTTTTAATTTTATTAAGATGATTGCTGCCAATGATAATATTACAGATATATACAAACAACGTAGTGAAATTTTGAAAACCTTTTTTCATACAAATAATATTGACGATAGTGGGAAAGCTTTCGTAACTTGTGAATGTAACGTTGCGTACATATTTGAAAGAATTTTAATTGCTAAAAATATATATAGTGCTGACATACAAGAATCATGTACAAATTTGGAATGCCCTATAAACAACGTTAAAAGAAAATGTGCAATCTTACCTCTTGATTTTAATAAGAAGACGTTAAGCGAGTCTGCCGAGTCGACATTAATAACTGAAAACAACATGTCGACTTGCAGAAAGTTTGGTTGCAATGGCACAAAAACTATCGATTATAATTTAAAAGATGTGATTGCTTTTGAACCAGAGCCTGATAAAATAATAATACTTACTGATTTGCCAAAAACAATGATTTTAAAAGGTACTGAATACAAAATTTTGTCTGTAATAGAATTTGTACCTCCACCCAGTTCTAACTGTATTGGACATTATAAGTCTCATTGTCGCAGGGGCACAAAATGGTAATGCTTTGACGATTTGTCCACTAGAATTACAAACAGCAATAAAAGCTTCTACGCTCATACCATTATATATGCAAGAAAAGATTAATCTGCTTTATTGATTTATTTTTCATCCTAATCCTAATCCTAACTTCCTAATCCTAACTATCCTAATCCTAACTTCCTCACTAATATTATAAATGCGAAAGTCTGTTTGTTACGCTTTCACGCTAAAACGGCTGAACGGATTTGGATAAAATTTGGCACATGGGTAGTCCATGACCTGGAATAGGACATAGGCTACATTTTATCTCGGCATTCCCACGGGATCGTGGGTGAAACCTCGGGGCGCAGCTAGTTGTGTTTAAATATGACTTTCTGTATTACATAGTAACAAAAAACCTCTAATAAAATCTTTATTCTTTGCCCTAAAAATCTAGAAAAAATATATGTTTAGGTATCAAATAGGTACTAAATTTTTGTAAAGGCAAATTGAAATTTTGGAGCCCTTAGGTGGAGATTCAAAATGTGGGCAGTCATCCTGACATCAGAATGACTGCCCATTTTTTAAATTCATTTTCTCGGTTATTCATTAGGTACCAATTATTTAAACAAAGGTATGAAATAGTAGTAATTAGGTATTAGATTTTAGTAATCTTTTAAAGCTGCTCGGTCATTTTGGCCAGTCAATCAATAAAAAAAAATCTTTATGCTTTGCCCTAAAAATCTAGAAAAAATATATGTTTAGGTATCAAATAGGTACTAAATTTTTATAAAGGCGAATTGAAATTTTGGAGCCCTTAGGTGGAGATTCAAAATGTGGGCAGTCATCCTGACATCAGAATGACTGCCCAATTATTAAATTCATTTTCTCAGTTATTCATTAGGTACCAATTATTTAAACAAAGGTATCAAATAGTAGCAAATAGGTATTAGATTTTAGTAATATTTAAAGCTGATCGGTCATTTTGGCCCGTCATTCTGATGTTCACGTTGTTGTCAAGAATAGGCAGTTCGTTCATCAAGAGTCCACCGTAGTGAGTTATTAATAAAAAACCGGCCAAGTGCGTGTTGGGCCACGCACAATGAAGGTTTCCGTAGTTGGGATGAATTTATCGCAAGAACAAAATTAACTTTGTTGTTGAAAAACATGTTCTCCCATACGGAATGTATGGGGGAACATATTTTTAATACCGCAAATTTAAGTTGGTGGATTATTACTCGTTAACTTGTAAAGCCCACTTAGCTGTGATAGTTTTCCTTTTAATTTCGTTATATAAACTACTGCCGTGAATTTTTTCACATATCCAAAACCAACCATATAGCTGGCAGGGGACACACACACACACTTGTCTCTAACAAAAATTAGCACTTTAAAGCTTAATATTTTGCGAACATATCCCTGAATCCTAAAATAGTTTTCATAAACTCACAATATTTTTCGACGACCTTAGAACGAGAAAAAAAAAACATCTCCAATTTACGTAATATTTTGCATGATTTTATTTCACCACTTTGTCGGCGTAATTAATATGTATACCCATGTCAAATTAGTACTCACCGTCTCTGAGCTAAGCCGCGGACAGACAGACAAACAGACAAGCGGACATGGCGAAACTATAAGGGTTCCTTGTTTACTACGGAACCCTAAAAAGGGGCACCGTAAAGGCTTCCTCATAATAGAGAAATTCATTCGTGGTTTTTAGGTATTTCTGATTATATCTGCCTCAGCTGCAGTTCTTCGCTTGCTATATGAAGGGTCGCCAGCAATATATAGATTACAATGGCTGTGAATCTCGACTGTATTACACTAAGTCAAGCGTGAGCCAGGGCAGCAATGTAGGGCCTCTCAAGTTTATTATAATGATAAATGACTTACTGGAAGTCGTCAGACATGGGACTTGTTTATTGTTTGCAGATGACCTGAAATTGCTGCTCGACGTTAGGGATCACTCGGATTGTGAACGCCTGCAGAACGACATCAACCGAGTGGTCGAGTGGAGCATCGGCAACTAACTTCATTTTAATGTAGCCAAATGCTCGGTGATATCTTTCACTCGAGCCCGGACTCCTTTGTAACGAGTGTCTCAGGTACGAGACTTAGGGGTCATTTTCACTCAAGAACTAACCTTCCGTGAGCATATCAATAAGATATGTAAGAACGCCTACAGAAACCTAGGTTTTATACTAAAGCAGGCTCAGAGGTTTACTAACATCACGACACTCAAGGTGTTGTATAACGCACTAGTCAGGAGTCACCTTGAACATAGTGCAGTCATATGTGCTCCTCATGAGGCGAAGTATAGTGTCATGTTGGAACGTCTCCAAAATAAGTTCACAAGATACTTGTATTTCAAGCTGTATGGGGTATATCCATTTTACCCATTGATGTACCCTACACTGTTTGTACTGGGTATGGTAGGGTACAACGTGTTAAAGGTGTGACAGGACTTTGCACTCGCAGCGTATGTAGTGAAGCTACTGCGTGGCGGGGCGCATAACCCGGGAGTGCTGCGGGACCTGGAACTTTGCGTGCCAGACCGGTACGTGTGGAGGCGGCGACGCCCGCCCCTGCTTGTGGTGCCTGCAGCCAGAACCAACTACTGGCGAGAACTCCTCTCACTAAAGCCATGCGTGTGGTGAACGAGGTTCACGAGAGGGTTAATGTATTGTGGTACAACTTGGGTGAATTCGCAAAAGTTACATGAAATAATGTTATTTAGATGTAAGTTAAGATTAAGGATATAGTATGTAATTTTATAGGATGTAGATTAAGGATTTAGCATGTAAGGCCACTTTATCGCATTGGATCACAGATCTGTAATGGTAGTTGTAGGTAAGATTTGCGTAAATAAATATATGTAATCAGGCTAGGCATACTTATAGAACTTTTAGGTTAGAACTTAGTCCACCCTTTATTCCATTTAAACAGTGATTAATTTACCGGATTATTAAGGCACTTAATAATTAGTTTGTCTCTAAAGAGCCTACAACTACCATTACAGATCTGCGGTCTAAAGAGTTTACGCGTGTATCGCCGTGCTACGTCGTAGCACACACTGTGCTACGGCGTAGCTCACTGTGCTACGGTAGTGTAGACTTCTATCCTATGGAACGCTTTAAAAGCTTTAGCAATTTGTTTAACATACAAATCTGTTTATATATTCCCACTGCTGGGACTCAGCCCTCTTATCTGTAACTCTGTATGAATGTAACTGTGTAACCACTACGACAAATCGATTTGTCACTTGACCCAAATTCATTTATTTATAAGTCATTTAATCATAGTGGAAGTCCTGAATCAGTCCGTATATCCCAAATGCAGTCTATACTTCCTGATTTTAATTAAGGGTTAGTAATTAAAAGATCCTTATAACATATACGCTTTAATTCAATTTTATGCTGATTACACAAATGAGCTTTATGTAAGTACGTAATATCAAAGTCACATTTTTTTTTTGGAATTACAGAACAATTTACAACCTTATTTATTTATCGATTGGGCTTATTTTACAATGATCGCTGAAGATGAAGTTATCGTTATCTGAAATATATGGTTTCACCAACTTGTTTTTATTGTAAGATAAATACTTAAAAACCTAAAACATGAAAAGGTTATTTTTGTAAATAAAATTATCAAAACCTTTTTTCGAAGGTAAACAAGTTGACGAAACCTTTAATATTAATAATAATTTTATTTAATAATATTAAATAATTAGAAAATACTTTTTTTTTCAAAGATGTGGCTCTGTTCCAACTTGAAAAAAAAAACTGCAAAAAATTATTGGTTAAATAAAAGTATAATTACGTAAGTAGATAATTTTAATGAATAACCACATCTTTTTCATAATTATTAAACTGACGATTATTACCGAAGTTTTAACATTGACTTGTTTAATTAATTAATTATTTTAATTATCTTATTCATATTGACAATATGTTTTGAACATTCGATTAGCACTTACCGCTAGATGACAAGCTCATATTTTTTTAAATAAAATTAAGAAAAATAGCAACAATAATTTGCAACGAAATAATGATGTAAAACATTTTATACAAGAGGCCTTTATTATGAAAAGAAAATAATTTGAACTTCGAGACGAAAAAAACAAAAAAAAATCTACGTATATTTTTATTAAAATTGAGAACGCAAAGCCTCGATGTCTATGATCATAATTTAAATATGAATTGAAAATAATGCACTTATTACTAAAAAGTTCGTTTTTATATTCTTTAGACTAAATTGGCAATATTTAAAGTGATATTTTATTCTCAAAATGGCGTAAAAGTATAAGGCACGGTTTTAATATTTTACTAAATTTACTTAAATGTAGAAGGACGTCAACCCAGCTAATATTTATTATCTATATGGTTAGTTACTCGCGAAAAAAAGATCTGCTTTGGCACTTTTTCAGTTCATCACACATTTCGTAAAAAAAAAACACAAAACAAAAAGTTTTCTTTTCTTCGATTGATATGTTTTAATAATTGGAATTTTCATGTGAAAAAGGAAAATAAAGGAAATAAAATAAAACCAAAAAATATTATTAGGTTTTTATTTTTATTCGAAATGTAACAATAGACTTTTTTGTAAATATAAAATCGTATTTTGTCAATGGATGGATTTTCAAATTTGGAGAACTTATGAAAAGGAATTGACAGTCAGTCGAAACTTGAGAGAAAATCATTGCAATTGTTACAACTTCGATGTAGAGAAAATATAATAGAAAATAATTAAGTATCTTAATAACTTAAAGTTTAAAATTAATAAAACTTTGGCATGTGTATTATGACCGATTAAATTTTGGGGCTGAAATGCTATTAATGTAGAAAAAATACAATTAGGTACATATATTATTTACATAGAATCAAGATGGACATAAATTAAAATTAATTGAACTTATTTTTATTGTCAGTTCGCGCTTTGAGTATTATTATTTTTTCTTATTTACATCGTAAAAATGCAGAGAAAAAGTAAC
This sequence comes from Agrochola lota, assembly GCA_947364205.1. NCBI lineage: Eukaryota > Metazoa > Arthropoda > Insecta > Lepidoptera > Noctuidae > Agrochola > Agrochola lota. The sequence goes on along the minus strand of OX376244.1, from coordinate 13,860,667 downwards.
TAACGAGTAAAAATTTACAAAATAATAATTAAAACTGTAAATATGTATACAGTTATTCTTTGTAAAAATTACAATTTACAGTTTATAAATGACAGTCGTTCAATATTTGACACATTACGTAATGGGGTCTTTTATGATAGTTAAGTATTTAATTGAACAAATTTAAAACGCAATTTCAGAAAAAAAAATAAAAGTACAGAAGGAAAATGTAAATACAAAATGTAATTTACAAGAAATATCTCAATATTAATGAGAAAAAATCGTCAGGAACAACTTTTTTAAGTTTCGAAAACCATTTTTAACAATAAAAATGTATTTAACATTTTCTAGAGAACAATTTTAAGTAAAAAACGATGACAGGATAAAATTCAAAATTTTTCCCGATTTAATAATTTCTTGTTTCATTCAAAAATCGTATTTTCATAACAATCATAATTATCTTAAAAACTTAATTACGAGAGATCCTTTTATGGAATCAATAAAAATTTGGATTCCCATTTAAGTAATTTGTTCGACAATTTGTAGAGGTTTTTAACTATAAAACTGAAGCAACCCTTTTCATAATTTTGTCACATCATTGTCATAGTTTTATTAAAACTGACGGAAAACAAGATCAAATGTGACTTTATTCTTAAAGTTACACATTATAGTAATACCTAATTATTATGTTTTACAATCTAGCGAAGACAATCAAATCAATAAATCACCAAATTGTCGAACAACACAAGATCCAACCTTTAAACAAAAATTAAAAAGAATAAAATCGTACATTTACCATCTAAATGTATTACCTAAAATGATTTTACAATTGGACATTGAAAAAATCATATTTTTTGTTCGCCTATGTCATTTGGACGTATTACCTATTACAATATGATAAGTCAGTCGAACATTTTAATACAACCCGACTAGCCCAAATTCTAATTTAGGCAACGTTGTCATATCTATCTACGCAATGGACACTAATCGTTTGAGAGTTCGTTCATGTATCACATTCAATTATTTTAAATCTATCTACAATTTTATCTAGTCCATTTATTTACACTTCACTTCAACGTTTACACTCATAGCCGACTTTACACTCTAAGTTTGTCACTTTACATTTTAAGTTTGTCACTTTTGTGTTTTTTGTAATTTTAGACGACGTGCGTTTCACTTCTTTTGTTGAATGATTCGTCGATGGTGACGTTTTGTTTTTTGTTTTCTTTTTTGATGGTCCCGTATTGTGGGACGTCAGAAGTGAGGTTCTGAACTGTGAGGATCTGATTGGAGTTTTGCGGCGTGCTCGATGATATGGGGCTACCGTATTGGTTGCCATATTTGTGACGTGATGGGTCCTTTAGGATTGACTGGGGCTGCTTCGGCGCTGGAGTTTGGACTAAGTGCTGTAACAAAAGAGTTCTGTTAGAAAGTGTTTGGCCTCACGTGGAGATTACCAGGGCTAATTTGACAAGACCGATTTTCTAGTTTAAAATTGCTATAAGAAAAATACAGTTTAAATGGTTTATATGTAAGTTAACTAGATATTTTCTAATTCCTACTTATTTCACAACTATTCTATTTTCGAAAACCTTATCAAAAATATTATAAGCTCTATAAGTCAATAGCTGAAATCAGTTTCAATTCAAAATCGAAAATAACAAAATTCACAACTAAATAGTCCATTTCAATTAAGCCCAATAGAAATTGAATCACGTATTTTCTTACGGCATTTACACAATTACGTTCTGGGCGTAAAATGACAAAGTTTTAGCAAAAAGTTGAGGATTTTCGAATCCATTGAAAAGTTGTTGGGAGATTGGAATTTCAAAGCTTTAGCAATGGAGAGAGAATTTGTTGTTAATTAATCTTAAATTATGAGATCGTTCATGCCTAACTGGTTATGTAAAAGTATTGTAAGCGAGACGAAAATACTTCCAATTGGATCAAAGGAGTTTATTGGAGTAATTCTGGGTATTTTGTCTTTGTACGTTTGTTTAATAGTAGTCTTTTATGGTCATAAACAGAACTAGGTTTTTGCTTGTATTTTCAGGCGTCTATTTTCTCTCGTTTACACAAGAACTGGGGGCATTATAGCATGATAATTGCTTAGAGTTTCCAAGAATTGTGCCAAGAAGTTGATTAACGTGAAAATCCAAGTTTTAGTTCCGTTTGCTGGTTCCACCCTAACTTTTAAAAGCTGGTTAAAACAGGCTGAACTAATGCGCCTAGAAACTATAAGAACACATTGAAAAATCTCATGTGATATAACCTTTACAACAAAATTGAAATGTCAAAAATATACAGGCTGTCGATTTAGTCACCGGCATCCGTTAAGGGGCTGATTCTTCCCGACATACTCAACTTTTGCTTTAACAATAATATCCGATTCGTGAAAAAAAAAACAGAAAATTATGGTCCATACGACAAAAATGACAAAAATGGAAATTAAGATTATATGACGGATTTTAAAGACCTCCAAAGCGGGGATGACGTCCTATCTGCTACAGTCTTCAAGATTTCGTTGCGACTGCCACGCATTCTGCAGATCAGGGGTATCCCTGATCGGGACCTTATCGTCCTTTTGCGAATGACGGCTTAAAAGCCATCAGTGCCAAAAAAAAAACAATATCCATTCAACCGTAGACAGACTACTTCGATGCATGTATGAAAAGTTTTTTTTTACGACTCGGAAGTATATGAGTTTCATAGCGAAAGTTGTTTAGTACGAGGGTAAAGTCACCCCCTTGACGGATGCAAGTGACTATCTAGTCACTTGCATCCGTCAAGGGGGTGGGGTCCTCTTTTTTATCTTGCTACCCTGTATATGTTTTTCTCATTTGATCAACCTGTCATCTCCTTCTTCAAAATCTAAAGGGTATCGCAGATCGGGACGGTATCGTCCTTATGCGAATGACGGCATAAAAGCCATCAGTGCATTTCTATTCAACCGTAGACAGACTATTTCGTACCTATAAAAAGTTTATTTTTTACGACTCGTAATTATATGAGTTTATAGTGTAATTTGTTTATGACGGGTAAAATCACCCCCTTGACGAATGCAGGTGACTAGATCGCCACCTGTATATGTTTTCTCAGGCTTCAAAATGTAAAGGGCTTGTCTAAACAATCCACGTCAAAGAACACGTTAGATAGATATCCTACACCAGTATCATCTTCAGAGCGAACAGTAGCGACAATAGGTCATTGTGTCCACAGGCAAAGGGCTATCCGGTGGCTATATGTCACAATTTATCCTTTAAGAGCTCGGTGAGGGTTAGGTTTCTAGGTTGTAAGATAGACCTATTTGTTACAATTTGTTTCGTAGATGTATGTGGCAAAGAAATTCAATGATTTTAATTTAAAATCAGGGTCAAAGCAATTTTAGAAATAATGTGGGTTTTCTGAAATTTTGATGGGAATGTTTTAGGAACATATTATGTACAAGTAGAATATAAATAGAATAAAAATTATTTCTGTAATTTAAAGTTATCGTATCGAAATAATACCCATAATATTTCCTGTTTAATTTTTTTAACGTAACCATGTGGGTTGCAAATCACTCTTGTTAAATCAAATATGTTTGCATGAGTTTACGTCCTTATTGCAATATTATGGGGTACTCACGAACTCGCTCGTACCACAAAATTTGCATTTGCGTTCGAATTTTAGCCGAAACCATAATTTCAGGGCACATAGGGCTACCTCAAGCGCCGCCAGTTCAAACGGTTCTGTGCTTTCCGCATCCAGCGGATTTCTGCGGCCTTCACAAGGTCATCAGTCCACCTTGTGGGAGGCCTTCCAACGCTATAGTCATCCATAATATAAAGTAAGTCTCACCTGGCCACACCCGCCCTGGTGCAGTACGGTGACGTCAGGCGGCGGCACGGCGGCCATCTTGTCGAGTCTCTGGCGCCTCAGCGTGCCGCCGGCCGATTGTCTGTCTAAAGGTAGAATTCTTTATTGTTTAATGTATCTGAGCTCTTTTACAACTAATTGGTTCTCAGTTACACTGAGATTGTGTAAATATATATGTTTAAAAAAAGATTTTTCTGAATTTCGTAAATTGAAATGTAAAAATTATTTTACAATGAATTTTAATATTGCTGTTAGTCGATGTTACAGGCCATTATTTAATCTCAGCCTGAGGTTGTTTTTTTTTAAATTAGACTTCTTTTTACAAAACAACTTTTTAATTTACGAATCTATACAAAATTTAATTTTTTTCTCTGATTTTTTTTTTTTTTTTTTTCAAATCTGGTAAGTTGAACTTAGACAGCTGCTGCTGTATGGATGATTTTAATGATTATTATTTTATTTATATTATATTTTTCATAGTTGTTACGCTCACGAATAATTTTCGATCAACATACAACTTGACACTGACCTGCAAATAGCAAAAAAACGTAAGGAAATTTGAATTTCGCGAGCTACCTTGTGTGAAATTAGCCATTCTATTCAATAAAAGCAGCATCAACACTTACCATCAAGCGCATAACTGTGTGGCGGGCTCGCCATGTGGGGGGACGAGCCCGCCGGCAGGGCGCCGTTCATGAGGTGCGGCTGGGGGAGCGGCGCGCCGCCGTACTGCTGCGGGGGCGGCGGGGTGCGGCCTTGTTGCTGGCGGGGAATGTTACTGGTTAATGATACGGTCAAAACTATATCATGATCGGTCAGAATAGGAATTAAGACGGTCAGAAATGTCCAAAAAGAATGATGAGATGATTAGGAAGATCAATGGCTTCTGAGGAAGAATCGATCAATGAAAACAAATTATTTTAGTCTAAGGGCCTGTTTCAGAATGTCCCTCAACGAATAAATAAAAAAAAACAGAATTTTATTTGTATGAAATTATTTGCCAAGTTGCAAGGAGAACTGCGCTCAGGGCTCCATATGTTTTCATACATATAATATCAGCGAGACAAGAAGAAAACTTTCGGACATATTTGCCTTTTCCAACATACTACATTGATTTTTACAACAGTTGGCTTTTACAACGAAAATAGTTTCCTCAAGTTTATCTAAATATCTAAATACTTCAAGCCTTACCTGCTGCAAGTATTCCCCAATCAGCGGCGGGTATGACAAGTACCTATCCGACGCCATGTTGTAATACGAGCCGTCCAATGGCGGCATCGGACTTGGAGCCGGCACGTAGTTGTTCTTGCCTGGTCACATAAATAAAATAATTGTTATTATTATTATTATTAAGAAATGCTGATGCTGAAACTCGATGAGACAATGAAAGGTAAAAGAGAAGAGAGAAAGAAAGAAAACGTTTATTTGGACACAGTTCGTGAAACATAAAAAAATAAAAAATAGAATAGAATTCTAAATCAGTAATTTTCGGAGAAATTTCTGCCAAAGTAAAACAAATAAACTTTGCTGTTACCATAACCTTCAAATAGAATACAATTTAAGGGTTTGGGCCTAGATGCCAAGTAAAAAGATGATTTATTTTTTATGTGCAAAACCAAGCTTTTTAAATAAGCCCCCAGAACCTTTGATTTCTTCTCCAACCCTTACCCCATTTTACTTCGGGTCGGCGCAAAATTTATCTTCTTACATTCTCTTCTATTAATACCTCACATTGTTTAATTGACTATTATTGTATCAAAACTCATTGATATAAATTCACAAATTAATTCAAAAAACTTTTATTCACCAGCACTTCTTCCAAGCGTACTGTGCCCGCTAATATCCTTATGTCTATGAGGATGCGGCAGAGTCCTGGCGTGGTCTCCATCGTAGACCGCGTAGTTAGGAGGAGGGTAGTCTAGCGGTGGAGGGATGACGAGGCCCGTGTCATCCATTAGGAACGCGTCTGTTGTCTGTAGGGGTAAAAACTATAGGTTAGTTATAAGATAGATTTTGAAATTGTGTAGATTGGTGTCCAGCTTGAAAATAAATGTGTCATTATTTCAGCCGAAAGATGTCCATTACTGTACAAAGGCACAGTATAAATATGGACAGTACTGAAACTACGTACATAGTAAGCGTTCGAAACGGCACACTCACTCAGACGCGCTCATTAACGAGACCCTAAGCGATTGTCGTGGTGCTGTCAGTTGCGGGTACCGTGTCGACACAAGTGAAAAGTGAAAATTGAAACATCTAATGACTTGCATCGTGTTGCAATTGACTACAATTGCAACACGATGCAAGTCACTAGATGGTCTCGTCTCATCTCTCAGTCTCGAATCATATTCCTAAAATACATATATTTTAAGCACGATGATGAAACTTTTGGATGATAAACCACTTCTCTGCAAATAATAATTTGGCATTCTGTTTTAAATGGCGATCGAATCCAGAAGTGCAATACCTTTAAAAGCACCGAATTCTCAGCTAGTGAAGATTTTCCTCATAAAGGCATCATAAAGGTTAAATTTCTTTTCAGACAATCATAAGTTCAACATAAATACATAATTTAACGTTACCTGACTCAACATATGCCTCGTCGGCATCGACGGCACCTCCGGTATAGGCGGAGGCTGTCTGTCATCCTGACCCTCATCTTGGGAGTAAGTCTCCGATTTCTCAGAGACCGAACTGAGGGTCTCTCCAGTCATCGTATCATTGTATGATGATGGTGCGTACATCTCTATTGTTGCTGATTTTGAAGCTTGGCCTGCTTGTTCTGTGGGATGGGATGAGAAAAATGTTGTAGAAATGTATGTAAATGAGAATGTTAATCTAAATGAATCCTAAATATACGTAATATTGTAAATGCGAAAGTGAGTTAGTTTGTTTGTTACGCTTTTACGCAAAAACGAGTGAACGAATTTAGATGAAATTTGACATATGGGTAGATCATGACCTGGCCTAGGATATAGAATACTTTTTATCTCGGTGATATGTTCTCGTGGGTTAATTTCCGACATGCACGCGGGCGAATCAGCAACATTTTTTGTATGTTTGTTTGTTACAATTTTCTCAACGATTCGGAAGTTAATGGTTTCTGGAACTTTGAATAGGTATTATGACCTAAAAATACTGCGCTTATTTGTAAGCTAACTACAGTTCATGTTTTGTCCAACAATAATCAATAATGAATGAATAATATAAAATTCTCAATTGAATATATAAAAATAACTTCATTATGTCGATACAATTTAAAAAAAAGAATACGAGCAAATACAACAATAATTACAAAGAAATTGCTGTTCATTAAGGCATCGAACCGAACGATAATGATTTAACCATATCATTAATATTATTGATGTAATTGAAGGCTTTGTTGCTACAGAATTGTTTTTGCTTCAAATATAACATCAAGGTATTAAAATTGCAAATACTGTTTTTATGTTTAAACGAAATCATAAAATGTATGTGTGTGTGATTGATCAAAGGTATTTTTGCAGCATTAATGATTATAAACCTCGAAAAAAACGAGCAATGAATTTCAATTCAATTTCAATGAAACAGTAGCCATTTTCTTTCTACTTAAAATATATTTTTGAGAGCACTAATTTGTTTGCCAGTATCTTCTAAGTATTTAGTCCTAGGTGTAGCTAATTTGTTATTATGAAAATAACACCAAAAATAACCTTAGACCTAACGAGTAAAATATTTGTCAAGAAATTCAAGAACTTCACATGAAATTATTAATTTACAAGAAGAAATTAACATTCTAACAAGGACAAATTAATTAAGTAAAATAAGCACAATTTTGCTTAAAATATGGTATTATGTACGAACTTATAGACATTTTATCCTACAGGGAGCAGACTAAGCCTAGAACAAGTGATATATAATTATTTGTGTTATACTTTATAGGTCACGTAACCACCGCAATGCTTAAACACGTAGATAATTATATTACTCAGGATTATGAGATGTAAAATAGAAATATTTTTCAACTGTATTAACATCTCCAGTCAACACCCAATTCAGTTGATTTTTCATCGCAAAACTTAATTATTTTTGAGAAAAATCCATCATTGATCAACATATTTTGGAACAATTGGAGATGATAAATTTCAAACAGCACGTCTACACACAAACAACATCAATAACAAACAGTAAGTAACTAAAAGCGAAAATAAAATCAAAAACTTACCTTTCAATCGTCTAGATCGTCTTTTCAATACAAAACAAGCAACCAAGGCAGCGTTTATCAACACTAATACGACTCCAGTAATTGATACGTAAATAACTACAGATTTGGATACATCAGCTGTTTCTACGAATTCTGTTGACACAACATTCAGCTCGCCTACTTCGGATGAAGCTTTGAAAGAAGAGAAAATAAAAATAATTAGCAAAAATAAAATAAAGCAAAACAAATTGAAATGAATTTAGTTTAGTGTCAGTGAATGTTGAAAAAAAGTAACGTTATCTATTTCTGATACAACATGTTAATGGTGTTTTTAACAAGCTTGATTCTTTTAAATATTTGTACAGTTCGTGTTTGCTATCGCTAGTTTATGTTTTGTGAGAATAAACAAAAAAAGATGTACCTACCATCTTTTTTTGTACAAATAAATATGAAATGTTCACGTCACCAGTCCAGTTTTATTTTGTTGAATTAAACAAAGTAAAACAATTCAACATTTCAAGTTGACTTACGACAAATTAATCTAAAAATCTTTATCGATCTTAGCCATGATGATTATTTCTCAGTTTGACACAGTCAACAAAACAATAAAACATACTTCATTTATTTAGCAGTACTCGACAAAATTCATCTTCTGTGACAATACCGTCACTTAAAACTGAAAAATATACTCTCTCTAACAAAATTCAAGAACAAGTTAGTATTTCAGTGAACTTTTCATGTCGCCCTTGACTCTAATATAATTTTCACGGTCGCTCTTTGTAACTGAAAGCTTCAGAGCCTTCGTTTCAGTAGATATGCTTTTAATGTACCATTGAAGTACTGCCTCGCTTCACAATTTTTTGTTTCATGGTTTATGTTATTTTTAGCGTGAAATGGAAATTGCTTTTAGTGAACTTCTAAGGAAATTTTTAATTTATATTTACTTGGTGAAAAATAGTGAAATATTAGGGTTTTAGAATGCGTTTAAAACGTTATTGTGTGTTTAGAATATGCATTTAAAAAAAAATGTGGTAAATAAAATAAAAATTTAAATTCAGAATAGAAAAGACTTTGCCAAAATATCAAAACTAGAAAAAACTACTGACACAAAACCAAAATCATCACAACATCAAAACAAAAATCTTAAAACTAACATCCAAAAAAATATCGATTCAAATGCGAACCCAAACCTCGAATCCTCTTATTGGTCCTCTTATGAAGGCAGAATCCGATCAGCAATACATTTAGGAGTATCAAAGCTGTTCCAACTATTGTACCCGTTATTATGAATACTCCTGGTACATTGTAGTTGTATTCTTCAGAGGAAGACTGTATTGATGAAGGGATCATGTCTGAGCAGCGTGGAAAGATTTGGTTTGGATTAGGGTTGGTAGTTAGTATAGTACCTTGAGGAACCCCTTTGAGTGAATTGGTTTGACCAGACTTACAAATATTTGAAATTCGAACCCATAGTAACAAACTAAGTAGTATACTATTAGAAATGTGTTTAAAAGCATGTGACACCATTAATGTGAATTTTGACACAAGGCATGTTTGATCATTTCAAATATAATTTGTATTCAGTACGCATTGCTGGGTATCAAAGGCCTGTCTGTAATATTCATACCACCTTAATATCTTGTCATATATGGCATTTATTTTCATCTTTTTTTCTTCTTTGAGTAAAAATAATTAAAATACAAATTATATTGTAAACTTACTTAGTGTAGTAACTTTGGTGTCATCAGGTCTGTATTTGCTTTGTCCAATTTTGTTGATAGCCATAACGGAGAACACGTAGTCGGTGTTTCGTTCTAGACCACCGATTGTGAATGTGGTGGCATTTCTAGGTACCACATCTTCGTATTTGTAAGATTCTTCGAAAATCCTCCTGGAAAAATGAGTCAAGTTAAAATTCTGAGTTTTCATTTAAAGGTTCCATTGTTGGGGTTAATATTTTCGTACACTTTAATAAAACTAGTAAATTCTGTTTCAATCTTATTACATTAATCATTTATTCTGGCATTAAAAAATTTAGGAAATCGGAAATTCTCCAGTTTTACTTTTAGCTTGTGATATATATATATAAACCTGAAAAAAAAAAACAGTTATTTAAAAATGGTTTATGATTCCGAAAAACTTGCCTATATCGTATCCTAAACCAAGATTGCAGTCCGCCATCGAAGCCGGGCACCCATTGTAACGTCACGGTGTTATGGGTCACATTCGTCATCATCAGTGATATCACTTGATCTGGAACAAACATGGATGATTAGATGATCATCATTGTGATAGGTCATCATTTTGCGAATATTCCTAGGAGGGATAGGCAAAGGTATATTTAGTTTTTGACTAACATTTACTGAGTTATTTTAAAGGTACCAAGTAATAGGGGGCGAGCTTATTTACATTGACCGGGCAGCACATCAGCTTCTATCTATGTAACTGCTTCTGAGAATTTCCTAAAGCTTAAACTCAATATCACTTTGCACAACCTAGGAATCGAACCCAGGGCCCCAAAATCGGCAGTTGCGATTGCGACCACTTGACAATCGAGGCAGTGTATGACTGCCTCGATTGAAGTGACCTAAATTAAGTACATAACATAACATCACGCCTGCTTTCCCCGTATGGTTGGTTAGAGGTGTATTTAAACCCGCATTTCTTCACCTATATTCCTAACAATATTAATGTTTACAAATTGGTTAAGATAGTTAAGCTGATAACGTGTTTCATTCCTATAATATTTAAACCTTGATAATCCTAATACTATTTGGAATCTATTAAACTTTTTTCTTACCTGGGGCACTAGTAATATCCAGCTTAACAGATGTCGTAGAGAATCCCAAATCATTCCTCGCTCCACATTCATAGGAGCCGTAGTCTGAGGAGCTGACGTCACTGATTAGGAGCACAGAGGTGTAGGTAATGGAATCCAGTTTGTGGGACTCTGCGAAGTACTTGGTAGATGTGTTGACAGGCAGCTTGGCTCCGTTCTTTGACCAGGTGAAGTTCGGTGCAGGAGCAGATTTGCATCTGGAAAAATAGGGGGTTTAGTTGGTGGTATAAGTAGATAGTATATCCAGCACTACTACTACTACTACTAGGACTACTATTGGCTGATATGTCGATATTTGCAAAGTTGCAATATGTATGGATTTCATTGACATTCTTGACTTGGATACATCAGTATTGGATTTGTGTGAAGAGCTGGGTGTTCTGGATTCCGTAAGCCACGAATATTTGTATTGCCTAAAAATAGTTGTTTTCAGTCTGGATGATTCTGCATGTGGGTTATGTGTCTGTCAACATAACCACCATGCAAGAAAAAGTCCTAAACTGGGGCAACAAATTCTAAGCACTTGTTACCCAATTTTGGTATTGTTTTTGGACTGAAGATTTTATAGATTTAAGAGGAACAGGGTGTAAAGTTCACTCATCCTACATAGAAAAGGGAAGATCCTTCGACCAGACTGGTGTCGTGTCTGGTGGGCAGCTTCCCGATGATTGATTTCGGGAAGTTATACATATGCTGATCGCGCGATAAACTGCTTGCGCGATGCAGGATTTGTGTGACGTCAGGTTTTGGGTGCGTAGTTCGCATGTGGCGTTGAACATGCCGCCATAAGTTTTTTAAAACGGTGTTAAATAAATTGGATATGACGTTGAAATTATATTTATTCGAATCGGAGCTGAGACTAAAATCACGAATCGTATAACATCAAAATTACAAACTAGCAATAAAGCGAAATCTTTGTCAAAATTATTACCATATCAATTAAATTTTAAATCGCTTTGATCCTTTAACATGGTATTAGGCACAGGTGTACTAAATCTAACTGCCTGACTAATCCTAAGTTAATTAAATCTTAATTCTAACGAGCAATTCATGATTGATGAGCTATAATATTCAGTATTATCCCTGCTTTAAGATTACTAGTGATCTGGTCTGGATCTAGTGATCCTATTAAGCGCTTCTACTGAGCTAATACCGTTGTGCCACAGGTAAAACCTGCGAGGTAATTACGTAATACAATTTCAGTAGCAATGGCTTTCATTTTGACAGTTCAACAACATTCATTGCGTTTTTTACGTTGGCGATCAGACAAATTTTTCGAACATATCAAGCAATGGATTAGCGATTAGTGATTGAAAGTGTGTTAAGCAATTAGGGTGCTGGATGAAGCTGGCACAGGAGTTTGGGGATTGGCAGAAGTAAAGAGAGGCCGTGTCCAGCAGTGGGATGAAGTCGGGTTGTGTATTATTATTAAGAAAAATGGGTCTATGTCCATGGTGCAATGTTTTAATTCATGACCTCTCACTCGGCAGTCTGATCTTATTGCCGTTGGTCTATTCCTTTTTTTTGTATTTTATTTTGATTTTACGCCACTACGGATCAGTTTTTCATCATGAAAGGCCAATGGCCAGTTTTATGTCAAACAGCTGATTTTTCCAACGCCATATATCTTCTATCCGTGGGATAAAATTGTCGTCTGACGGTTTTTATACGGAGAAATAGTCATAAATTCTTCTTTTTTTATTCTTTTTATTTTAACAAATATTTAAAAATGTAATAAATAAAAATCAAAATGAATAAACGAAAAAAAAAAAGACATTAGGTGTTAGATAAACCAGCCTAGTCTTTCGATATAAAAAAGTAAATAATAGTGGTATAACGAATTAAACTGGATACTTAAAAAAATAGGTTTATGTATGTCACACCGAAACCTAGCAACCAGGCTAGTTGAAAACCTTTCTATTCATATATCTTTCCCTCTGACAGTTCACGTCCTCTTTGATCGTAATAACTCAGTCTTATACTCCCCCCCACCTCTCTTACTGTCCCTTATATTCACAATCTTTTCCCTTTTAAGATAAGCAGATTTTGTCGAAAAAAATGTGCATGATTTCTATTTCTTATTTGATCACAGAGAAATCACAACTACCTACATTATTGAGAGACAAAAAATAAATAAAATGATATAGGTAAGGTAAGCACGTGCCAAAACCAATTAATTTTACACGTGTCTTCTTCTTTATCAGTATTTTAGAGAGCAACAGCGAAAAAACGAATTTATCGTTTGAAAAAATACGCATCTTTTTTATTACTTTTTGCGACCTACGAGTTGCTACTAGCCGGCCACAAATCCAGACTGGGCTGTTTCTAAGAAATTCCAAATAGAAAAATCCAACAACAATTTGCCAGATCCATCAATGGTTTGAACACTTTGAACCCACGACCCACGCCACGCTCAAAAGACGCCACGAGGGAACGGTATGAGGCGTGGGAGTTAACTACGTCGGTTCTCTCCTGACTTTTTAAATGAGGTAAAGCTTTGCAAAAAACCTTATTCAAAGAGTCATACATGATATTATGTGGTAACGGCCGCGACTTACGAATCGTGGGTTCAAACCCAAGCAGGCACTTTACTTTGTCTAAATTATTTCATCACCACTGCTCTCAAAATGGTGAAAAGAAAACATAGTGAGGAAACCGGCATGTCCTAGAACCAAAAATTCGAAGACATGTGACATCTACCAACCCTCACGGGGCCCGCGTGGTGAATTACGGCCCACTCCCTCTCACCGAGAGAAGGCCTATAAATAAATATAGATATACATGACATGTGTTTAATTGTAATAAAATATCACTTACTTGCAAGTTAACCTTCCGACCTGTCCCACATTCGAAGCCGACTTCATCAGACTAGGAGAGCTATCCAGCTCTGGCTTGAATTTCACCACCAACATAACATCTTGCGTCGATTCACTTCCAATACCATTGTCCACCACACATTGGAAGTTCCCTACATCTTCTCTGGTCGCTTGTTTTATGATCAAAGTGCTGGTAAAGTTTCGAGGTTCGAATGTTACTTGGTTGGAGTTGAATTTGTAACCTTTCCGCTGCCAGCGTATGTTGTCTGCTGTTAACGGGTTGCCTGAAAATAAAGATTTGTTGAAAGGTGGTTTTCTTGTTGAATAGCTGTCAACAATACAGCTACTCAACAAGAAAAACAAGGAATAATAAATTAAGGTGAGATCAAGGTCATGAGCAGGCTCATTGAGCAATAAAAAAAAATACGTAGGTAAGATATTCTTGTGAGTTCACTTATCGTAAGTGAAATGTTATTTATTATATAATGAATAAATACGCTTTTGAATTTTGCTGTTTACATTCTGATTGATTTACTTACTTACATGTAATCATTGTAAGTATGTTTTGCCCATATATATTTTTCCCAATAGAAATATGAAAAGTTTACAAAGCATTAGCAAAGTTTTAGGAACTTTTTCAATATTACTTTAAGTAACTCCATAGTAATACATTAAAGTAACGATTGCAGACTTATTTCTGCATCAAATACATAACAGCTTAACATAACATCACACCTTGTTACACGACTGCCTAAAAACGAGTGTAATGATTTTTATCCCCAGAGTTAGGAATAAAATACACCATAATTTATTTGTAAAGCCAATAATAATAAACCAGTCAACTTACCATTCGCTGTGCAAGATATTGAAGCATCTTGATTAGGACTCAGGACCTCAAGCTGTGACACTGATTTTATACTCGCCGGATCTGCAATAAAACTCTCATTTAGTCTCACTTATTTCGTATTGATATGGAAGATTTTGTCTCATATTTACCTTCAATAAATGAAGAAAAATACTCATAAAACCAAATAGGACATGCTGTATCAAAGCCCTCGATTGAAGACAAAAATCTTCAATATGTATTATTTGACCTAGTCTCGAATCAATTTGGTCCACAACTAGATATGAAGAAAATAATAACTCATCATTATGCCCTCAACAATATCAAACAAAAAGATGCTCATATAGAAATAACTCGTACAATAAAATCGACACAAAGAACAACTCAGTACCGACGTCCACAAGGTATATTAAATCAAGACAAACCTAGTTCTCTCTCACAATTGAATAAAGTACATAAAATGGTCTACTTCTACAAAGTATTCAATTTCCCGCAGAGGAAGACCGTTGAAACGAATTAACTATTGAAGAAAGATGCAATTAACCTGCGGAACTTTTCACTAAGAGACTGGTTCCAAAAATACTTCCAATTTGTAACCCTTTCCAAGTTTGATCGTCACATTACTGACAATAGTGATCAACAATTCCGTTTGCGAAGCTATGAAGTTTAATGTGGAGGGTTAAGCTATCATTATGTTGTGGAGGCAGCAGAGGGTTTAGTTACGTCAAAGTTGTATTAAATGTTCGAAATAATGTAATTTTCTGTCTCGTGGCAAATTTCGTATAGTCTTTGGGCGACATTCTTGCAGCGGTGTATTATATTTTGAACTAGCTGCTGCCCGCAGTTTCGCCCACGTGGACACTTATTTTTCTATAATTAAAGTAGCCTAAGTTACTCTTTATAACATAGCCAGTGAAAGTCCCGTCAAAACGGTTTTATGTGTCTTTTACTCCCAAGTATTGTACTTAGTTTGAGGACATATTGATATTGGCGAATTTTATTTACGATTATTCGACATACTAAAGGGTATTAAATACTCACAATGTACAGAAACACTTATATTTGCCACAGCAGCTCCTTGAGAGTTCACAGCTTCACACGTGTAGATGCCTGCATCATGTCGCGTCAGCTTTGTCATGTTCAGCATACTGCCTTCAGATATTATTCTGTCATCTAGAGGAAAAAGAGAATAATTAATATTAGTATCATAATATCATCTAGGTAAAAGACCAACTATTTTTTATTAATTTGTCTTCAAAAGATTTTTGTAGATGAAATGTTTTGTATGCTAATTGCTTAATATCTCAGTTTTGCTAAACAACTTTAATTTGAAGGTTCAGATGGCAAAAAGGAATAAATTTGATAGTTACAGGTATTTGATATTAACCATGGACTAAATCTACATTGTTACCACACTTTATCGGAATTGTTTAATTAATCACTTCCCTCATATTTTCACGTCCTTTATGTTCATTGTTAGGTAACCCAATAGCCCGCATACACACATATTAGACAAATAACCGTTTGATCATTTCCTAAACTGTTGTAACCTTAATTATTCATATTCTCTCATTATTCACTTTTACACCCGTTAGATCTATTTGTAATTAAGTTCCTTGTTTTCCTATTTATCATCTTTCACATAATTTTTAATCGAATCAGTTTCTCGTTTTAGATTTAAATTGGTATCCAATTACGAGGTATCGATAGATTGATTGATTTGATCCATTTGTAGAATCAAAAGTTATACACGTACATATCAACCCCATTTATGCGGAAATTGACCACAACTATTTGTTTCAACTAAATACCATACCAAAAGAGGTATTATTTTAGAGGATTAATAATAATAATTGTTAATCACAAAACTAACTGGCTTTCAATTTGGGTTGATGATGCTTGATTAAAAGCTAAAAATATACATGTTTGTTGGCCAGAATTAAATTATTTGGTTTGCGTGTTTTTTAATGTTACGGCCATCAGTGTTAATAGTGAATAGCTTTTACAACTATTTGTGTATTGGTAATAATTGATCTGTTGTCGTTTATTTGGAATTAAATGATACAAATTTTATTAGGTGTAGATTATACAGATTTTATGTTTTACAAAAACTTGGCCAGCAATAGATATAATAATTCGTGGTTTCTGAAACGTTTAGTTAATTACAGGAAATTCTAATTAAGCCTGTCTGAGTTCTTTGTAGTAAAAGGAAAAAAAAATAGTAATTTAAATTACGTCTCTAAATTACATTTTTCGGTCAGTCTTTTTTTGACTAGGATTCTAGTTTAAAAAGTTTTTATGTTTCCAGTTTCAAGAACGAGTTTTTAAATTATTTTACTTTAAATGATATCAGTTTTGAGAAATACGTTATAATATATAATAACAAAGCTGTTTTAGAAGCGTAAATTACGAAGTACATAAACATAATATTATGACGGCTGTATTCCCCGAAGGGTTAGGTTATGTATTACAATACGGTATTACGATATACTTAGTACATATGATAAAATAGGAAAAGAGTAGGTAAGAGTGTTTTGATGGACAAGGTCTGAACTGTCTTTTTGAAGAAACTAAGTGAACCTATTCCAAAGGTATTATCTTCTTTTACACAACTTGTTTGAGATAATTATTCCAACTTACTTCCAGTACTGTAAGAGGACTGCGTGATAGGTAGTCCATCTTTGGTCCAGGTATATGTGATGCTCCCAGGGTTTCCATCAGCTCGTAGCACTATGATCAGCGGCTCATTTTCTACTCCAACTGTCGTGTAGGGTGTTGTCTCGTCGAATATTGGCGCATCTAAAAAAAATAGTTTGGTTAAGTCTGTTGTAATAGATAGACCAGTATATCGATTTGTTTTGTTTCATCTTATAGAAAATGATTAGCTGATTTAATCAATTACCTAAGCTTATAAAATAACTAATACTGGAAATAAACCTCAAGAAACTGATTATGTTGATTTTTCACATATTCGGAAGTAGCTTCAAACGGACTCCTCGATTCGCTACAAGATGCAAATACCAAAAGTAGTCACTTTGCATATCCGAAAAAAGGATGAGATTTATAAAGTGCCATGAGCCACTTGAATTTCCTTACAATTTCTTGTTCGTTCTAATACTTACATAAAACTTTAAGCGGCAGTGCATCATGGACACTCCTCTGTAACGCCTCGTTCATGGCCTGACAGGTATACACAGCACCGTTCAGATCCTTGGTGATGGAGAGCTTCAGTTCTATTGTGGATACTGTCCCTCCGTGGAGGCCTTTGGTCTTCTTTGGTGGTAGGCCTGGAAAAGAAAATGTGTTTGAATTTTTTGGAAATGGTCTTCTGTTTGCAGGAAAGTTACGTAACTCAGCAAAAAAAATCATAACACTGACTATTATTATTATTATTGTTATTTTCTGCGTAATAACTGTTTAAACTTATCTATTAGTCATCTAGAGTAATTGTTGACAGAAAATGCAAGGGTGGCTGAAATGGTAATGATCCAGGGATTGGAACTGCAGTTAATGTTTTGAATTAACCCTTGCACTAACTGTTTACAATAACTGTGGTTGATCCTGGAGACATATTCAGAACATAAATTTCATACTGTTAAAGAGATTTTTTGATTGAAAGATCACGATTTGCGTCACTCATGGTGGCTATATATCGCTCATCTAGAATGACGAAAATTACTAACTGGTATTGAAGCAAGGTACATACTAGAAAGTGACAGACCATTCCAGTAACTGTACTAGCTAAATATTGACGACTTACTAGCCCGACGCAGCCATGTAGCGGAATCGATTTGCTACGCACGACTAAATCACGAATGTGTACAGACAAGGGATTTACATACAAAACAGTGTGAACAGAGTCCTGTATTGCTTTGTTAAATTGTCAATGAAGATTCGCTTTGGGTCAATAAGAAGAATACGATTTTTTTGTGACCCTTACATTTTAACCGACTTGAAAAAGGAGGAGATTCTCAATTCGACTGTATGTTTTTTCTTCGTATTTTTTTTTTTTTTTGCCAGTTTACACAGGAATATCAGTTTTGCGAATGTAGAGTAATAATGTGTTATTACCAGATGTGTATTAAAATTTTGTAGTTTAACATGAGACCAGAGGATCTTGCAGGCACACATATTAATTATTTTCATATTAAAAAGGACGACTGTGACAAAGATCTTCGAAATAATATTGTAATATCTAAATACCTAGGACTGCACATTAACAGAAAACTATAGCGTAATAAAAGTTCATGAGAATGAAGTTTTACAATATCATGAAAGGGAGAAAGAAAGAGAAGGAGGAAAAAAATATTTATTGGGACTCGCGCAGGAAGATCAAAAACTAAACTCAACAGAATAAAAGATATTTAAAAAAAAAAGTCCTATGCAAGACTAAAAGCCTCCTATCTCAGCATGATACACATATAACTACATACAACAATATAAATTGCAGAATTTAGATAAAAATATATCTAAAACATTCATAATAAAGACATGCTGCACCTGGCCCAATAATCGGGGTATGAGCAGGACGATGATGATGAAATAGGGTTGATTTAAGACTCTTTATACACGGCACGGTTTCGTACGATTTCGGTGCGTAGAAAAAACGTGTCTGTCAATAAGCTTCCACGGCAAGAAAAACGTACAAAAGCCTAACACTACAAAAACTAAGCAGGTTAGTATATCCTCCTACTCACCTTGCACAGGTATTCCATCCCGCCACCACGACAGTGTCGCAGGAGGGTTACTGCTGGCCGCGTCACAGAACAGAGTGGCTTCGATTCCCACTTTGAGCTCTTCTGGTTCCACTCGCACTTTCACTGCTTCGGGGGCGACTGTGGAAGAAAAAGTTATTTTAAGGAGATGTTGAGGATACTAAGTACAATTAAGGGCTCGGTTTTGGTATGAAACTTACCAAAAATAAACATTGGTTTTAGTTTCCTTTGTTTGATATCTTTAAACGTTGAATTATTCGGAAATAAATAATGAATATCTTTGTACTCGTATTTAATCATTTACTCCCATTATTGACTAAAGTAGTTGGGAGATAGGGTAGTTTTTGGTACAACACTAACCTCATTTCTGTTGGTTTTGGCTATAGCTAATAACCCAAAATTAAGCACAGTTCCGTTGTCTTTCACTTTCTACAAAAGCTTTCAGGTGTATTGTCAATGTAATTTGTTCAGCTTCAAATAGTTAGCTAAGTTTTGGTCCGATACATTTGAACATTCTTCAAATAATAGAACAGGATTTACATACGGTTTTCGAAAACTATAAACTACGTGGTCGTCGAAGTTTCCACTACATAAATGCTACTAAGTCAGTGTATACTCAATTTGTAGGAGTACAAAATCAGCTGTAATCTTTAGTTAGTCCTAAGTAAACATTACATACTATTTCTCTTGAATAGTAAGGAGCTAAGATAATAATGTTTTGCTTTATCCCTACTTCAAATTCGCTAGTTGTTTCTTCTGCTGGTTGAAGATAAGCAACCACATAATCCATTTATAATATATATTTTTAAATCTCATGAAAGGTAATTTGATTGGATGTTCTGATTTACGGAAACCAATCAAAAACGGGTGATAAGGTTTTAGAAACCTTACCAGTGAAAGTATTTAGCTTTACACTATATTTTTGGGAAAAGGTTTAAAAACAACTATCACTAGCCATGACAATACACTTTATCATAGCTGTGAAGGTTCTAATACGATTATTTATATCCAAAATTCAAAAAATTCCTACAAATTTTAAAGATTTTACGACTCATAAAAAAATTAAAAACACAAAATAGTGTGTCGTCAGGGCTCGGCAGAGTTGAACTCGGCCACCAATGGTGTATACCGTGCCATTTTTCTGTGGCCCAATGAAATGTGTTTAAATTCTTCAATCTTCTATAGGTATGGGTGATAGCTGTTAGAGCCTGTATGTGAACTGTAAGCCAGTATTTTCGATTCTCGCTCGTTTCAATTCCCATCAAATCACATAAAAAAAACAAATCTAAACATGAGTGAATATGCAGTAGTGTGCAGTCTACTTACAAAAAACATTCAGTGTGACTGTCTCAAACAGCGGTATCTCAGTAGCGCTGTTAGTCGCCTCACACCGGTACTGAGCTTGGTTGTCAGTCACGTTGGTCAGGATCGAGATCTCGGCAGACACTGAACGCTCAGTCGTTTTTGTTACTGAGTGGATCTGAAACAAAAGAAGTGTGTGAGTAATATGAATGGACTATAGACTGTATGGAATATGGGATCTCATAAATAAAGGTCCTACAATACACGCTTATATCACGCACTAAAAATTATTAAAAAAATAAATTGACTTGTATTAGTTACGATATAAGCACCTGCAGCGTGTCACGTAATATTCAATGATTTTAATTCAAAAAGCGTGGAGCCCTTCTTAGCTGTGTGTACTTTTAATTAATTTAAACAAATCGCTCCAGGCCGTTACATACTCGTAGTTACAGATATTGATAGATTCAGGTAAGTTAATAAAAGCGTTTTAAAAATATTTGCCTGGCAGATGGATAGGTAATCGCATTTGTTTTGTTTCCAGACAGGAGGATGATGCTGTCTCTTCTTCTTGACTTAGTCCCTTTGTCGCCCACGAGTATGATGTCTCTTTCCAACTATTTTTTCACATTATCTATCTACCCATCTACTACTCTTATAGCCATCCAAATTCACACCAAAAATTTCGTCATCACATATGGGTATGTAATCAGGAGGAATGAGGGATATGTGATGAGGAAAGGGATAAGAGAAAGTTGTATTCAAATCGGTTGAACACAGCTTCTCAGTCACTTGCGCCATTTTCAGACTGGGTCATACATACTAAATACAAAATAGTCCAATCGATATTCGCTTCGCTCAAACAATCTGCAATATTAATATTTTTGGACCTAAATAATTTCGATTTCATATCGGAACGGTTCGGAAGCTTCCATTGTTTTACTATTAAGAATAGTTTAGTGGACTGGAACGATTCGATATCGATACTTGAATGAATTGTATCTATTATAATGACTATCTCTGTTATTTAAAATATTCTACTCTACTATGCTGTTGAAATGGGCTTTAAGAGAAAAGCTGCTTACATCCATCAGACAATACAGGCACGAGCATATTAAATACCTTACAATAGTCTTTGATCCACGTGTTCCCAGTGATGACCTATGGCACTGAAACGTGGTCGCTCACAATGGGCCTTAACAGAAGGCTAAAAGTCACCCAAAGGACAATTGAGAGGGCTATGATCGAATCAGAAATGAAGAGATCCGCAGGAGAATCAAGGTAACCGACATATCCCGAAGAATTGCCAAGCTTAAGTGGCAATGGGCGGGGCACATTGCTCACAAAACAGATAGCCGATGGGGCTGAAAGGTTCTGGAGTGGCGACCGCGTACTGGAAGATGTAGCGTTGACCATGTGACGGCCGCGAATCCGCTGGATGCGCGAAGCACGAAGCGGTCGAAGTGGCGGTGCTTGGGGGAGGCCTATGTCCAGTAGTGGACGTCTTTCGGCTGAACAGTGCTCACGCAAGATTCAAACGAGTTTCTCCTTAAGTAGATAGATATTTGATGGTGTTATGAAAATAGTATTATTAAAGGTTCATCGAAATTGTTACAGCTATCAGACTTCGTTCTGGTCATATCCCCTAAAATAAGTTCGCGTACTTAATGAAAAAAGTTCCTTCCCCTAACTGCACAGAGTGTGGGAAAGTGGAAGACGTTCTTCACATCATGGTGGAGTGTGCCCGGAACGAAGATCTCATAGCTGAGTTATTGACACACTTTGGTATTGATGTTAGAGAGGTGAGAAGATGCAATGATATTCTAGCATTCCCCTTGTCAGAAACAGCGAGGCTTTTATATAAACTCGTGCGGATTGGTAGTCGTAGAAGATAGTTACTCATACATATAACTGTATTATATTTATAAAATAATAAATAATGTGTATTAAATTATAAGAAAACCTTACGGAGCGACTTAGTTATGTTGACCAAGCTCCTTAAATAAAGAAAAAAAAAAGGTTCATTGGTAGAAAATGCCTATGGTATTAAGTCCTCTATACATTTCTAATAATAGCTTGAAGTAATAAGCATTAAATAAATAAATATCGAACCCATACTATAATGAAATAGTTCTTTGCTTGAAGTTAAACATTTTATTACACGAGAAAACGCTTTTGAATTTTTCTTAACTGTAAAGTTTGTATGCGTGACTGTAAGGTTTTATGCGTAACTGTAAGGTTTTTATGCTCGTAACTGGTACATGGCTGGTAGAAAAAGTTTGGCTTTGAAGAGCGTCTTCTCAGTCACTCATATCTGTGTGACAGTCTTTTTGTAAGGCTGGATATGTCATAATAATGGTCAGGTATTGTACCTATTTTCCCATCAAGCAGCTTTGTTGTACGGTAGGTATGGGGTCTCAGAGAGATTATAGGCTGAGATTACAACTTCATCTCCAAGATAAGAAACACATCAATGATTTTAGTACCTATCATTAATCGTATCGTCTAAACGACTATGACCCACTGGTCGCGGTGTATGTGGTGTTTAATACAATGTTGGTCGCAGCGACCATGGTCGCGGTTGCGGTCGCAAGTGGATTATTACCCTCGTGCACTGGGCTACCATGACCGCGACCATGGTCTTCTGTTTTAGTAAAAATGTTAGTAAGTGCAACCATGGTCACGATTAAAGTCGCCAAGTGGATGGACGAGCTTAAAGCTTCCTGCTGCTAACAACTTATCTGACAAGTCAATCTTTTCACCACGATATCAGCTTTTCTGTGATAACTCGTGCTTACTTGAAAGCATTAGAACTTACCTTTTTATCATTCTTAAACCACGTAAGTGTAGCCAAGGGGTTGCCACCTGAAGATATACACGATAGCCTCTGAACGGTACCAGCAGAGAGGGTAGTTCCAGGGACGTATCCTGTTATCATGGGGGCCGTTGGTGGATCTGAAACAAGAGAGGTAGAAGTTAGAGTGGTTACCTATCATTTTCTAAGCCACGGTGGAGAATGCTTGCAAATGGCAATTGCTTAACTTTCATTAGAAATAATAGAATTGTTCCATGAAAATTAGATACATATTTAAAATCGGTGTTAATTAACCGCTAATTACATCATTCTTCTGGGTAGAAAAACTTAAGAACAATTTTTGCTGAAAGTGTCAAGTTAAACTTGACAAGGATTTGAAAGAAGATTTGTATTATAAGTTTCTTACCTATTTATGAACTAGTGTACCTATTTTATTTATAATTCAATAAGTTTACTTTTTTTTTGTAATTATTATTATCTCCTCTCAATCAGAGCACCTACCATCTTATCTCTTCACCACCCTTGGTTGACTGGTAGAGAATGCCTAAGGCATTAAGTCCACCTTTGTACCTTATTTTGCACGAAAAGTTCAAATAAATAAATAAATAAAGGATATTTTATCGAAAGGACAATAAGACGGGACGCTTACAAAATCAGTAGATAATTTATTGGAAAAACAAACAATATTATTTTCTATACTCTAGCTTAGTAATAAACCAGCATGGTTTCGATCGAAATCATCCTTATTTTACTCCATTAACCACAAATCAGCCTCCCTTTTAAATTACGCAAGTTAAAGGCCCGAGGCTTACCGCTTGAGTGGTCACCCATCAAAACAGAAACCTGCTTCGTTCAAGTTAACCCCAAGATCGAAAACACAATTAAAGGAGGATCTCTTTCATTACCCTGTCATTCCGTTGCCTTAATTATGTAGTTAATAATCATTAATTATCAGTATGAAATGACAGGCTAGGAGTGAGCAGGAGTTGGTTGTATATTTGCGATTTTGCGATTGAGTCGTGCGACTTTTACGTCAGTTCTTAATAACTTGCGTATTGTATTCAGCCTTGCATGGTATAAATTAATGTAATTACCTATCGAAACTATCACTATGTAAAAAATCACCACAATTTGCCCACGAATTATTTAAGAAAACGTAAAAAATATTTATACTTATATAAACAAAATTACTCTTGAAAATGTGAACAGAATAGTAAAAACACATTTTTACAATACTTTAAAAACAAATATAAGAATATTTATTTGAAAAAATTGGAAAAAATACGAAATTGCAGGTTTTTTTTTTGACACGACCGAACAATCTCATTTTGACGACTCTGTCGCGAATCAGTAACTACCCTTACAATTATAAATTATAAGGAAGGGTCTAGTCACGGAATGGTGATTAAAATAATGGGTACAACCCTAGTTTAGGGCTGCCCCTAATTGGATACCATGTACGTGTTTGTATAACATTGTAATTATACTGTGAGCGTCACTGAGTTTATTAGTTTCAGGAAAATGGCAACATTTCCGCGTAGGTAAGTAGGTATGATGTATTATGTCACATTTTGTTGCAGTGCAGAATAATTCATGCTTGAGTAGGTAGTATGTTTTCGCACCGAATGGCGGCGTTGGTAGTAAAGGAAAATGCCCATAGTTTATTTAATAAATTTATTATTTATTTATTTAAACTTTTCGCACTCAAAGAAGTACAAAGGCGGGATTAATGCCTTAGGCATTCTTTAGCAGTCAACCAAGGGTGGTGAAGAGATTAGATGGCAGGTGCTCTGTTTGGGGTGCTAGGACAGGAAACCTCCCCGTGTGCCTGGGGGCTGGAGTTCCCTTACGGATGCGTCCGGGGGGAAGGCCAGTCTCCGGGACGGTGCACCCTGGGGTGCGGGCAATGTCTCCCCATTAGGTACTGCGTGCCTAAGGGGTCTCGTTGCCCGTATGCCAATATCCTGTCGGAGGAGTGAACGCTCTAACGTGTGCTCGTTAAGAGCACACGTTGAGCAGCGTTCTGGTGGGAGCGGGCTCGGCGTGCACTAACCCTGCCGTCGGGCAGGCAGGAGGAAGTCTTTTCTCTTGCCACCGTTGGTCTCGTAGCCCCGAAGAGTGTCAAGGTCATGTCTCTGGCATTTGACGGGGGTCGAGGGTCTTGGCTTAACCGCCCGGGCCGCGAGGTAGAAAACCTCTATAAAAAATCACCCCAAACCTCCAAGCGGCGGCGCACCGTGAGGGAGGTTGATAGCTTGACTAATGGGTAGCTTAATTAGTCACTAGTGCGAACCACTATTTTTTTGGTTGGTTGGTTGGATATATATTTTTACTCGTGGGATTAAATATGGAAAATTCATTTAAAAAAAACCCAAACACAGATGACGTGCCAATATTATTGGCGGAGGAACCGCTTGCCGGCAACGGCAACAAGAGTCGAGGAGACTCCTGTCCCTCCGGGGATCGGGCTGGGTCCGAGCAGGACATGGGCAGGTTCTGGGGCAAACGCTCGCGCGGCTATAAGTCGGACCGCGCGGGATCGGCGGGTCATTCCTCGAGCGAGGAAAGCCTGCCGGTCGCTAAAGTGCCGACTGTGAGGAGAGGCCGAGGTAACGCGGTGACCTCGAAACTGGGGCGTGGCAATCGGGGTCGCATCAAGCGGCCCGATACCCCCCCAGGAATCGGCGGGGAGAGTGACCCTGAGGTCTCGTCCAGGGCCTCAACCGAGGAGTCGGTAGGGGTCACCGTCCCAAATAAGGGCACGACGGCACGGGCTGGCGCCGCTGCGAACCGTGTCAAGGGAGGGGTGGTGCCCGACGAGGCCGCCAAAGTCGCCGCTGGGGGCTCCAATTCGGAGCGAGCGGCCAGGTTTGCGGAGGTCGTAGCGGCCGCGATAAGGACTGTGGCCTTAAAAAAGCTGCAGTCCTCGAAAGAGAAGGCCATACCTGCGGCCACGGCCTCCATTGTGGCGGCAGCGGAGGCCTTTCGCCATCTCGGGCCTCCGTCGGATGGTATGTCGGAAATGCGGGCGGAGGTCGCCCGCTTGACAGCCGCCACGGAGCTTCTCCAAAAGGAGAATGAGGAGCTCCGAGCAGACCTGGCCGCGCTCCGTGGAGCCGGCGCCCGCGTCGTTCTACAGCGCGGAGCGGTGCAAGGGCAGGGCCCGCCCTTGCCGGCGGAGGACCGGGTTTTGGCCCTGGTGCGGAAGGAGCTGGCTGCTTTCAACAGCCGGTTCTCCGTACTGGAGGCCGTGGTCCTGCGCCCTCCATTAGCGGCGAGCCAGCCGGCCTCGGGCCAGCGGAAGGCGGCATCTTATGCCACCACCGCAGCTGCCGTGGCCAAACCGGGTCCGTCAGGGCAGACCAGGGGTGGGGCTGCTACACAGGCAGCGAGGGCCCCGGCCAAGGCGGTGGGGGCCCCGGCCTCGGCCCTGGCAGCGGGAGCTCCGCCCCAGGTGGCGAAACGGCCGCCTCTGCCTCCTAAATCTCCCCAGGCTGACGCCGAGTGGCAAATAGCCGGGGAGAAGAAGAAGGCGGGCAAGGCCAAAAGGGCGGCCAAAAAGAAGGCGAGGCGGCAGCGGCGCAAGGAGCAAAGCGTCGCGGCTAGGCTCCGCGCCCCGAAGTCCGCAGCTGTAGTGATAACACTACAGCCGGAAGCGGAGAAGAAGGGCGTGTCCTACCGCGACGTGCTCTCCAAGATTGGGGCGGCGGTGGACCTTAACGAGATAGGTGCCGCTCAGGGCATCCGGGTAAGGGTCACCGCGACTGGGGCCCGGATGCTGGAGCTCCCCGGAGCGGCCAGTGGCCCGGCCGCTGACGCCCTAGCTGAAAAGCTTAGGGCGTCCTTAAATGCGGACGAGGCCCGAGTGTCCAGGCCCACGAAGTGCGTAGAAATGCGCATCTCGGGCCTGGACGACTCAGTGGCGGAGGAACAGGTGGTGGCCGCTGTCGTCAGGACTGGGGGGTGCTCTGCCGAGCAGGTTAGGGCAGGCACCATCCGTCCTGGCTTCACGGGGATGCGAGCCGTAACGGTGAGCTGCCCCGTGTCGGCGGCCAGGAAAATCGCCGGGGAGGGCCAAAGGTTATTGGTGGGCTGGGTATCCGCGCAGGTCAAACTGCTCGAACCCAAACCTCTGAGGTGCTTCCGCTGCCATGTGGGCAACCACGTGGGAGCTAAATGCACCTCGGAGGTGGACCGCAGCGATCACTGCTATCGCTGTGGTCAGCCCGGTCACAAGGCCGGCTCTTGCGAAGCCACGCCGCACTGCGCCGTATGTGCGGCGGCTGGCAAGCCGGCCGAGCACCGGATTGGGAGCAAGGCCTGCGTCCAACCCGCCAAAGGCAAAGCCAGGGGCAAGCCCTCTGCCACCGCTGTCACCGCCACGGCCGCCGCTACCGCTACTACTGCCACCGCCGCTGCCGCTTCCACCGTCGTCGCCACCACCGCCGTTGATGCCGTGGCAGGGCCCTCACGCGGGGATCGGGGGGGGGCTAAAATGGACTGCCAATAGGTCCATTACGCCTCCTCCAGGCGAACATCAACCACTGCGCCGCAGCTCAGGATCTGTTGCTCCAGAGCATGGCGCAGTGGTCGATTAACATCGCCGTGGTCGCTGAGCCGTACTTTGTCCCGCCCAGGGATGACTGGGTGGAGGACCTGAGCGGCTCAGTGACCATAATTTCGTCGGCCGCCGCCGGTACCCCGTCCCTCGAGGCCGTCAAGAGGGGACCGGGTTGCGTGGCAGCACGGTTCGGGGAGATTGTCGTGGTAGGAGCGTACTTCTCCCCGAACCGAACTCTCGCCGAGTTCCACAACTCCCTTGGGGAGTTGAGAGTCGTCGTCGTCGGGTACCATCCCCTCCCCGTGATCGTCCTCGGGGACTTCAATGCCAAGAACGTGGCTTGGGGTTCCCGGTTAACGGACACACGGGGCAGGATGGTGGAGGACTGGGCTCTGGAGTCGGGCCTGGTCGTCTTAAACCGGGGTTCTGTCCCCACGTGCGTGCGGATGCGGGGCGAGTCAGTGGTGGACATTTCGTTCGCCAGCCCCGCTCTGTCGCCGCGTGTCATTGACTGGCGCGTCATGGAGGGGGTGGAGACCTATTCCGATCACCGGTACATCCGGTTTGACGTCTCCGCCCAGACCTCGGGCACGCCGGTCAGACAGACCCCGAGTGGTCCGCGGTGGGCGCTGAAGCAGCTGGACCGGGAGCTCCTCCTGGAAGCCTCGATCGTGCAGGCCTGGGTGTCATCACCGGACAGGCCTGCCAACATAAACGACGAGGCGGAGTGGTTCCGGGAGGCCATGTCCGAAATCTGTGACGTGGCAATGCCCCGGGTCCAGCCCGGACGTGCTCAGCGCCAGGTGTACTGGTGGTCGCGTGAGCTGACCGCTTTACGCGCGGCGTGCGTTGCTGCGCGCCACCTGTACGCCAGGCACCGCAGGCTCCGTATCCGCCCGCCGGATACGGAAGCCATTGAGGCGGAGCTGTACGCAGGATACAGAGCGGCGAAGACCGCCCTCCAAGCGGGGATCGAGCGGGCCAGAGGACTGGCCCGCGAGGAGTCGCTGGAGACTCTGAACAGAGATCCGTGGGGACGCCCATACAAATGGGTGAGAGATAAACTCCGCCCATGGGCTCCCCCGCTGACGCAGAGTCTCCGGCCCCAGCTCGTGGAGGACGTGGTGAGCGCTCTGTTCCCCTCGCGAGGGGAACATACTCCCCCGCCCATGGCTCCGCCTCCTGCGGTGCCCGATGCGGACCACACCAGGGACGACGACGACGATACTCCGGAGGTGACCGAGGTAGATCTGAGAGTGGCGGTACGTAGGCTGAGTGCCAAAAATACCGCCCCAGGAACCGACGGCTTACCTGGAAAAGCCTGGGTTCTGGCCTTAGAGGCTCTCGGGCCTCGACTTCGGGGGCTCCTAAGCGCATGCTTGGAGAGGGGCCAGTTCCCACTTCGTTGGAAGACGGGGAAACTGGTCCTCATCAAGAAGCCGGGGCGCCCGGCGGACTCTCCGTCCGCTTACCGGCCCATCGTGCTGCTCGATGAGGTGGGCAAGCTCTTTGAAAGAGTAATTGCAGACCGCCTTGTCGGGCAGCTGGTTCGAGTGGGGCCGGATTTGACGGAGAGCCAGTATGGTTTCCGCAAGGGGCGCTCTACGGTGGATGCCATCATGCGCGTTCGAGCCCTCACGACGGGGGATGCTGTTGCCCGGGGTGGGGTAGTCTTGGCGGTGTCTCTTGACATCGCCAATGCCTTCAATACCCTGCCTTGGAGTTGCATTAGGGAGGCACTCCGGTATCACCGGATGCCGACCTACCTCTGTCGAGTGGTCGAGGCCTATTTGACGGACAGGGCCGTCATCTACCCCGGTCACCACGGAGAGTGGAACCGGCGAGAGATGTCGTGCGGTGTCCCACAGGGATCGGTCCTGGGACCGCATCTGTGGGACATCGGCTACGACTGGGTGCTGCGCGCCGACCTCCCTAGCGGCGTCAGCGTGGTTTGCTACGCTGACGACACGCTGGTCCTGGTGCAGGGGAGGTCGCATGAGGCGGCGGCCGAACTAGCGACACGTTGGGTTGCGACAATCGTCGAAAGGATCCGGCAACTGGGACTCGAGGTGGCCTTGCACAAGTCCGAGGCCATGTGTTTCTATGGTCCTCGGAACGCGCCACTGTCGGGTTCCCAGATTACGGTGGGAGGGGTTCACATCGGTGTCGAGTCGACGATGAAGTACCTGGGACTCGTCCTCGACAGCCGGTGGAACTTCGTGGAGCACTTCCGACGTTTGGCTCCCAAACTGGATAGGGCTGGGGCTGCTTTGAAGCGGCTCCTGCCCAACCTGGGGGGTCCAAACGCCTCCTGCCGGAGGCTTTACGCGGGGGTCGTGCGGTCCATGGCCCTTTACGGGGCACCGGTGTGGGCGCGTTCATTGAGGCTGCGACCGGCCCGGCGGTTGAACGCGTCCCAAAGGGTCATGGCCATCAGGCTGGTCCGGGGATACCGCACGGTCTCCCGTGAGGCGGCGAGCCTCCTTGCCGGACTACCGCCATGGGATCTGGAGGCGAAAGTCCTCGCGCACATGTGGGAGTTGCGCGAGGAGGCGAAACGCCGGGGAGTAACTCCGCTGCCGCGAGAAATCACGGCACAGCGGACAGAGCTCCGGCGGGATCTCATGGCGGCATGGAGTGTGCGATTGTCGCAACCCAGCGCTGGGCACGCCACAATTGCGGCGATAAGTCCCCTCTTTGAGGAGTGGCTTGAGAGGCGCCATGGCGTCCTCACCTTCCGCCTGACGCAGGTCCTCACCGGACACGGTTGTTTCGGGAGGTTCCTGTTCCGCGTAGGGCGGGAGGAAACGCCCGGGTGTCACCACTGTGTGGATCGCCCGGAGGACACGGTGGAGCATACGGTGGAGGTCTGCCCGGCTTGGGCGGAGCACCGCCGTGTCCTCACGGAGGCGATCGGCGGCGGCGATCTCTCGCGTCCGGCCCTGGTTCAGGCCATGGTTCGGAGCGAGAGTGCATGGGAGGCCGTCACCTCCTTCTGCGAAGCAGTTATGCTCGCGAAGGAGGAGGCGGAGCGCGCGAGGGAGATGCAAGCTGCACGCCCTCGCGGCCCTAGTCGCCGCAGGAGACGCCCCGGGCGTCGGGAGTCCAGAGCCGACTTCCGGCCACCGTAGGCGCGGGCTTGCGGACGGTGAGCAATGGGCAGCTCGCCGTCCGATAAGGACCAGGCCCGTGTCGACGGCGCGTTGTGTTCCACGCGCGCCTCAAAGAGATGTCAGCACCAACCGACGGGGTCGAAAGACCAATGCCTGCTGGGGTTGCGGGTTTGTCCGAAAGGGATAACGCGGCCCCGGCACACAGGCAACGGAAGGAACACGGGTGGGTTTTAGTCAGTAAAAGTCTGACACACCCTCTCGCTCTGCCCAGAGCGGGAGTAGTCATTTGATGATTTCCCACCCTCAAAAAAAAAAAAAAAAAAAAAAAAAAAAAAAAAAAAAAAAAAAAAAAAAAAAAAAAAAAAAAAAGGTGCTCTGTTTAAGAAGAAAAAAGAAAAAAATATATAATGAATTACTAACGCTTTATAATGTAATGAAATAAACTGGATACTTCGTTTATTAATCACATCGCCCGAATGGAGGAAATTATCCCACGGGAGAAGGCAGGGGGCTTTTATCCCAATAGTACCTTATTAGGATAAAAGCCCCTTGCCTGCTTTTATTTTAATTTTACTTTGTTTTTTATTTAGTGTTTAGTGTTTTTAGTTTAATTTGTAATTTCCTGTGCGAGTCTCAATTAATACATTTATTACATAAATTCTCTAAATAATGGTGAAAACTGCATCCAAAACTGTTGCGTAGTTTACAAGAACAGCAGGCAGATACGAAAAGCGAATTAAATTTATAATATGTATAGATGATGATGATAAAGAAAGAAATAAAGAAAATACGTTTATTTGCGGTAAACATGACGCAAAGAAACAAAACACGAAAATAACAATTTGGGGGAAAATATGTTGTTAATGATACTATGTTGTTGTGTTGACAACTGACACATCTAGAAGGTGTTCATGCAGACACCGTATTAGATGTTGGGATGAGCTGGACAAAACAAACAACCAGTGGTCCACATAAGCAATGGATCGCAAGCAATGGAAGTTATGGGGAGAGGCCTTTCCCAGTATTAGGTCGATACAGACTAACAATATAGATTCACAAACCCAAAAATCCTCATTACGAATCAAGCCGAACCCAAAAACCTTCAACCAAGGACGTAACCAGCCGAAATAACTAGAGATTTATCCAATAAATAACCGTTCGCCGTATCAGATAACGGTAATGATGATATTCACGTCACGTGCGCACTGCAATCAGGATTCATGCGACAACCTTGGTGGAATATACGAGAGGGAAGTCGGAGAGGGACCGGTAAGAAGATTTTCGGGGTGACCTTGGATTTTAACTTAAGAAAATTCAATGCGTTTGGTAGTAAATTGTGATATTGCACAAGATTCTCAATGGCAGATTACTCAATTCAAATCTAAGGTGAAACAATATTAGAATTTTATCAGCAGACTTGAATTTACGATTCAGGGGTTTATTTACTCCCACGTACTAAAATCCTGAATCGTACGTAGCATCAGATACACTTATAAAATTATCTATTTTCTCGTTTGAAAATTACATAGAACGCGATTAATTAGGTACGGTCTAGGATCTAAAGAGTGTTTGATCCACGCGTCTTAGCTAAATCGTTTACATTAATAATGTTTTAGATCAGGTTACTCTAAACCTAACTAATATTATAAATGCGAAAGTGAGTTTGCTTTCACGCTAAAACGGCTGAACAGATTTGGATGAAATTTGGCACATGGGTAGACCATGACCTGGATTAGGACATAGAATATTTTTAAATGCAGGTGAAACCGCGGGGCGCAGCTAGTTATCAATAAATTGAAGATCAGTAGACATTATTATCTTCAATGCCTGTATAATCCACTTGCGTGTTCTTTGTCTTCAACACCACAAAAAGGAACAAAAAAAACTCTTTGAAAGCTCTACCAGCCCTCACAAACTTCACCCGCGTATGTTTCCAACTACTCACAAAAACTCGCGATCCTAATTTGCTCTCGCTCGTAAGCTGTTTCACGATACTCTATATTTACAAGAAAACTGTCAGAGACTAAAACAGGTGACATTGAGAACTTTCAGTCTCCTTCAGTCATAGAATTGTAACTACAGAAGGTCGGCGCCATACAACGGGCGAAAACGCACACACACATAGACACGCTTCACGTACAGTGAGTGCAAGCGCACTCGCGATCGGCATTTGTTTGAAATCGCCGTAGGTACACGTCTTTGGTGCGTGCGTTAATGCTCTGGAGCTAGCCATCTGTACCTACTATTCTGTGTTTCAGTCTTCAAAGTTCTTTGACCTCGATGCTGAATAAGTAATTTTTTTAATATAGTTTTTGCGGGTCTTGAATTTTAAACGTGAAAATTAAATGCAGTGACATATGCTGAACAGAATTCTTATTATGATCACGTTAGAAAAGGATTAAAGCGTAGGTAGAAATGTGATTTGTCGAAATTATTCTGAATTGACTACGACTGTGAAATAATAATGAATAAAATTAATGCAGTGGCATTCTCTGAAGATTTGATCACATTCGACAACAATTTTATTTTTAACTAACTGCTAACCGCGGATTTGCCCGCGTCCCTCCCACCCGATTTATTTTTCTAATATAAAAGTAGCCCGTCAAATTGGTCCAGCCATTTCGGAGATTTGCCGGAACAAACAAACAGACAGACAGACAAAAAATATAAAAAAAAATTTTTGTTATAAGTGCCGTATCATAAATGCATTTAGTAAAAAGCTGTTATTTTGACATTACGAACAAACCAATTTTCATTATTTTTAAAGATGTAATAATAGATCAAGAAAAAATATATCTAGCTAAGGTTTTATTTGCAATGATGATGAGATATTAATTTAATAAGACACAGTACAATAGATTTTAATTAAAGGTCAATAGTGATTTCCTCAGACTTCAGTTTATGTTAATGGTAGATAGTACCTGTCAATAGTATAGATCAAGTTATGTTTCTAAGTAGTACTTAATTAGTTAATTAATTACCTTCACAAGCTCTATTTCTCTAATTAATAATTATCTAAACACAATCTAATTACACATAGTTATTTTGTTTTATATCAGTCGTAATAGCATAAGCATAATCAGTATGTAATGTTGTTCCCACTGTCGGGACTCAGGCCTCCTCTCTGTGAGAGGGAGTGGGCTGAAATCCACCACGCGGGCCCAGTGCGGGTTGGTAGATGTCACATGTCTTCGAATTTTTGGTTCTAAGACATGCCGGTTTCCTGACGATGTTTTCCTTCACCGTTTTGAGAGCAGTGGTGATGAAATAATTTTACACAAAAGTAAAGCGCCTGGCTGGGTTTGAACCTAAGACCTGGCTCGTAAGTTGCAGAGCCACCATTGCTGTCATTAAAATAATCTCAGTCGTAATAAACTCTATTATTTCCGCTCTAATAATTACAGTATATTTTTTTGTCCTAAAAAAACTTTTAAAATCTAAATCAAAACAATCCACACATAGGTAATCCACGATCCCATTACTTCTTAACACATAACTCTACAAGTTGAACCATGGTAATTGTAATACCATCGTAAATGCAATATAACTGTTAATAAATAAGCAAGAAATCGTACAAAACGTAAGTAACAGCATTCCAGTATGATTAATGTTTTTACATACATACACCACTGATGTATAAACATGTATATGTATGTATATGTCATTAGACAGTATTGAGGAAGTGAGTGCATGACTGTTTTTTGGTTTGTGCGTATGTTGTTTTGAGGTTGGAAACTGATGAACTGATTTTGTTGTGGTTGAT
This sequence comes from Agrochola lota, assembly GCA_947364205.1. NCBI lineage: Eukaryota > Metazoa > Arthropoda > Insecta > Lepidoptera > Noctuidae > Agrochola > Agrochola lota. The sequence continues at coordinate 13,825,879 of OX376244.1, read as the reverse complement.
CAGATTTCGAATTCGGAAATATTGTTAGTGGAAATTGCGAGTGTGGTTTAAGATAATAAGGTTATCTTGTTCTTATTTTCGAGACTCATCAATTTCTGAGTAGTAGCCATGAGTCTAGATTTGTGCCCGAACTTAAACATAACTGCCTGTGTTCTACAGGTACACCCAACCCCTCGGGGAAAAAAAAGCGTGATATTATGTTATGTTATACCTAATTTCCTCACAGTGTTTTCCATGTTAAAAACAGCAGCTTTTTAAACTTACATATTAGAATCGGTACTTATAGGCATAATAATAGGCAATAGGTACTTGAATCGCGCAACATCTTGCATAAAAAGTGACTCCGTAAGCAACTTTCATACATTATTTTTATCTCACGAAGCGACGCGCGCTTTACTTGTGGTAACTTAGTGTACAAACACAATGTGAATGTGTTTGTGAAGATAAGTAGCGTCAGCACATAACACAAACGCGCTTAAACCCACACTTCGGACTTCGCCATTGTCTCGGACGGTACCGGGAGCTCCTCCGCTCACATTCACAGCTTATTTGTTCACTTGGTAACCACAAGTAAAGCGCGCGTCGGTTCGTGAGATAAAAATACTATACTAAGTAACTCTAGTCAATATAAAACTCGATTTTATCCACAAGAGAACTTACGTTCCACTACATGTATACCCATATATTATTATGTATATTTGCTTCAATGCCGACTAATGCGTTCACTATTGTGACTTGAATATCTAACTCACAACATGATTTCACTAAGTAATATCGACATTTTCATTTAACCTAGTTTCTCGGCCTATTTCATACAGGCTGAGTTATTTGAAGGTACGGTTTTTCAAGGCATAACACATATACTTAAGCCTTTATAGAAAAGGGATAGTCAGAATTCTTACATATGGTTGCACCTACACTAAACTACACTCCGGCCGACAAGATAAGGCGTTCCAGAAACCTGTCAGATAAGTACAAAATAATACAAGTTTTACTAATTTAAACTTTGTTAGTTCCTAATTATGTCCAACTGACAGGTGTCAGGAACGCGTTCTCTCAACGGCCGGACTGTAAGTAGTGAGTAGAAATATCTTTTTGTGTCTGAGATTTGTGTCTGTAAAAGTAACCATGACACATCATAGACAACAGGCATAAAAATAAAGCAGTATGTTTAACACGTCATCAAAAAAATCAGCCCTATACAAATCTTCCATCTCAGCTTATCCTATAAAAAATAACATGCATTATGTTATAACAATCACCGTATCCCCCGTGAACCTTCTTCACAACTTCATTCGGGCATCAAACCGGCTACCCTGTCAGGTTATCGATACCATTTATCATTGAGATAGCGGGGTTATCCTCGAGAGAATCAGCTGATATGACGGATGGGGTGTAGGTACATTGATATTGATAAATATTTCACTGCTTGTCAAAAGTTATTAGCCTTAATCTTATTCACACTTATTTCAAAGTATGTAATATTATAAATACAAAAGTTACTGTCTGCCTAACTTTTTCATGCCTAAACCGATATGTATGATAGGTAGCTTGAGACCTGGAGTAGGTTATATGCTAATTTTCATCATGTATATTTTATTGTACAAAAAAATATGAAATACAAAATACACGTAGACGAACTCGCGGCTGTCGCGAGTAACATCTAGTATAATGTAACCTGTACAAAACACTGAATGTGTGCATGCTCGTTCCTTCTGTATGAGAAAAGATCTTTCACCTTGTACCTAACAAGGTGAAAACTATAGACGGGTATCACAATATTCAAGGAGAAACTGACTGACTGACTGACATAACAACGCACAGCCGAAACTACTGAGGTTAGGAACGTGAAATTTTGCACACGGCTTCCTTAATATATATATATATTTTGTTTTTTTTTATTCTTTTTACCTATTGTGGTATAGTAATTTGTAATTTTTTTTTAGATGCATCGTGTTCTCATATAATTATGCGACTAATGTACCTACATATACAAAATATTGTAAAACATTTTAAAAGACTAACGGTGGAGTTTCTTGCCCATTCTTCTCCATACGAAAATTACCTTTTGGAAAAGGGCGACTAGAAACAATTCAATTTTTTGTAATTTTTGACCTTCAAAAGTGCCTTGCAAGGGCCTATTTGAATTAAATGATTTGACTTTGACTTAATGTACCCCTAAATTATACTAAAAAGGGGTTTTTGGAAATTCGACTTTTAAGGGGGTGAAAAGGGGGGATTTTGATTGTATAAAAATCTTATTCCTTGAGTTAATAAACTTGAATCTTGGCATAACCTAACAAAAAGTACTAGGCTTGCATGAATTCACGATAGTATTCAATCATTATGTTATGCTACTAATAGGATTTGGATGAGGCAGGCAGATAGTTCATAACCTGAATTAACACCTAAGATCCTTTTTATCCCAGTAGTACGTTTTCGTGGGATAATTTCCGACTTCCACGCGAGCGAAGCCGCGGGAATAAAACAAATGACAGTCGCTCTACGTATATATAAGTACAATGCGTTCATGACGCGTGACGCGATTGGCAGCAGTGAATTTTGCAGTCATGTGATTTTTAGTACTGTTCTGTCAGACGCCATTTTGTACTGTTCTGTCAGACGCCATTTTGAACTCAATTAGTATTGAGACTAAGTCTGGAAAATTCAGTACTACCTATCGCGTAACACATCAGGTTATAATGAACGCACTGTAATACTGTTATTCAACTGGTTAGGTTAGACATCAACGTCAAGTTAGAAAAAATAAAGAAAAGAAAAAGAGAAGAGAAAATACGTTTATTTGCGGTAAACATGACGCAAAGAAAGAACAAAACACAAAAATAACAATTGAGGGAAAATATGCGTCTCATCCACGCAAAGCAGCCATCGCTCAGCATAATGCTGCGAGACAGAGCCCCAGCGTTGGTCAGATCATTTGCCAAAATGTGTAGGTTATAAGCAAAAATCTGTTGGAAACACATTTAATGTGCGACTACATTATACATTCGTCAGCCTTCTATACCTCCATATCTGAACATGATAATGATCATATACGCCATTAAAATACTGTGAAAATATATTTGCAACAATTCAAAAATATTTACCATGAACTGGGAAAAAACAAACCACTGCAATACTACTTATTTAAATACAGCTTACAACACACTTTATTCTGAAACTTTACAGCTCAAAGCTCCATAAAAAAATCTATAAAAAACAGCTTTTAAAAACCCATACAACGCTTTTTTATCTGCAAAATATAAACACGAATGGCACACAACAAAGTACATTAAAACGCAAAATTTCAGGGCTGCCCTGCAACAATTATAGCCGCACTTGTGACTAGGGATGTCGCCGCAGCTAACAGTTGAGCAATTAATTCGTGCGATGTCCACAGTCTCATTACTTTAATGAGGGGAACGTGCTGGACGGCACAACCCTACATATAAGGCTGTGCACACAACGATTTAATTTAAGTAATGGAGTTTTTTAGTGCTGAGATTAGATGATGTATTTCGCTTTTTTATGTGTGTTTGTTTACGTAGATTTATGTATGTTTTTAGCTTTGTTTGTTGATAAGGGAAAACTAACTTAATAGAGTGATTTCGAGATAATTAGTTATGCAAGTTGAATCTTCTTTTTAGAAAAGATATAAACAGAATGTATTTTGTCGCTATGCTAGTGTATTTCTGCCGGGGTAAATGCGTAATAAAATGACAATTAACCCCAATGCCTGTCATTTGGACAGATCTGCCACGTTCATTGCGTTATTTACGTTGTAGAGCAAACAAATTTTTCGAACCTACGAAGCAATGGATTAAGAATTCCTTTAAAACCCTCGGATTGTTATTGAAAGTGTGCTATGCAAGTAGAGTGCAGCCAATGTTTTAAAGTGATTGGTGAGGACTCATTAGTATAAAAGAACCTCTACTAACAATGGTAGGTATTAAGCGTTTGTCTAGCACATAGGTACTGGATAGTCAGCCTCGCTACCAACTTGCCGACTGGCTAATCCGGTAACCTCCTAAGAGCTAAATATTCTTATACTAGGTACCTAAGAAAATAGAGAATCAGGATTAGCGTATGAAATTCAGCCATGAATTTACTCATTCTGCAAATAATATTGAGATGGTGAAAGATATTATTTCTAAATCATTTCATAATTTGCAAAGCATAAAAATCGAGGTAAATAATATTGCAAAATTCATGTCTAACTTATTCCGTAACTTTAGCTCTGTATAATATTCGAGTACCTACTTTTATATTTTTAATATTTTTCAGGTGAAATATTGGTCAAAGCGAGTCGTGGAATATTTATTTTATGTACGACTGCATTTAAAAAAAAACATCACACCTGTAATCCCATAGGGTTTGGCAGAGTTGTACTTTAGTACACCCACATTTCGCCAGTTATGTTTAAGTCTCATGTAATGAGGAACGAGCCGATGCCATCAACCGGGCACAAATCCAAACTCCGAGCTGCTACTGAGAAATTCCAGATGGAAAAACATAAAAACACATTACCCGACCCGGGAATCGAACCCAGGACCTCATGCTCAGCAGTAGCGCTTGCGACCACTAGACCAACGAGGTAGTTTAATATACAATATTTTTTTATAACAAGAACCCAATAACCTGAATCCTCCACACAACTTATAATACGCCCATAATCAAATAAGTTTGCTACAAAAACTCTCATCTATTCAACTCGGCATGAAAACGCAAATGTATACAAAAAGCGTTGTATGTATACAAGACGGGGCAAAAAGGGGGTATTATCATAGTCCCTCAAGAAAGGGGGTCAGTAAACAACATGTGAAAAGGTTTTTTGCATCGTCACCTTGGCAGTGGCCTAAAAAAGTTAGGCCTAAGTTTAGGTCTGAAGCGAGCAGCTGAATGTGCTTTGAATAAGACCTATTTTTAGGTCTTGATCATTTACTATGTTGATTTCAGTCAAAACATCTTTTGAAAGTGTTTTAAAAGTCAGTGATTTAGATTTATAAACTAGATGGTGCATTTTTATAGGCTCGCCCCCATTTTTTGAAATTGGGGGCGAGCCTATAAAAATGCTGACAAAAACATAGCTGTCAAAATGGGGGTGTACTATAAGGGCACCTCTGCCCAACCATTCGGGGAATAACAGGCGTGTAGTTATGTTATGTTTATGTCGCCTTTACTAGCCGTTTTTCTGGTTAAAAAATATTTGGGAACTTATTACGAGTACCCATTTTCCCAAAATAGATAAAGTGGCAAGTGATTAGACTCTTCAATAAATTAATTAATCACAGCTTGATAATTAAAAGTCCTTTTTAAAAATAGCGCTATTCCAAGAATTTGTCCTGTATCTACGTATACAATGAGACAAAATACTTTGATTTTAATACCATTTTGCTCAGTATTCGTACGACTAAAATCATTAACACACTAATGCATAGTGGTTTCAAATTTCTAGTTTTACTCTCATATTAAGATAAACGTTATCAGTATACGTAAATCTGTTTCCTGGCCCATCTCAAGTTTGTGCTGGGCAGTGGACCACTAATACATTCTGCTAATCTGTTGGACAGTGGGTCTAAAGCATAGATGAAGCGGAGGAAAAACATTAAGGATAAAATAAACCATATTTTGAGTTTGATAACCAGGTGGGGGAATTTTAATTGATGATAAAATCATTTTACTTGCTTAAGGCATTCTGACTCGAAAGGATTAGTGACAGAAAAGCAGCTAGTAGTTTTACAACCACAAAATAAGCTTATGAGCGTTTATACAGAAAATGGGCAACGTCGCAAATAGCTGTCAAATATTTCGCTGTTTTGATTAATTTGGCAATATTGCTGCATGGAAATAAGAAATATGGCTAACTAGTAAACTAAAATATTGATTATGAAATGCAATAATTAATATCATAACATCGAATATTTAGTTTTAGATATAAAAAAAAGTAATTAAAAACTTTCCAAATGCCTTTTTTAGAACAACAAATTCAGTGTCATAATTGCAATTCATTATTAATATTCTAGTTCACTAGTCAGCCATATTTCTTATTTCCAAACAGCAATATTGACAAATTAATCAAAACAGGTAAATATTTGACAGCTATTTGCGACGTTGCCAACTTTTTGGATGAATGCTCTTAATTTTTACCTAACAAAATAACGTTCAAGTAGTTCCCCCAACACACTTCAAAATCACTGTCCCCCAATTAACAAAAACCGCAGTCCCCCAAGTCTTTACACCAGCTCCTTAAGAAATGATTAATGTAGGGTAGATAACAACTTGGCTACTACGCTCAGCATATGTTTGAATGAGACACAAGATTTGTATAGAAATGTTTGTTTAAGGGGTTGGACCTTGAAAGACCTGGCTTTTGAGCTACTTTTGGAAGGTGAATTATATTTGCTCAGTCAGTCGGTATGGAATAGGGTATTTACAAGTAATTTAAATCTAATGTTAGGAGTAACTGAGCCGCTAAGAGTTACTGAGATATTAAGAGGAACAGCTGTGTAATCTTAGCCTGTGCTGGGCGTCTTCTTATCAAAACAGGTACCTACTACAGTGATCATCATGATTAATTACTAGCGATTTCAGATGTGTTAATAAGGCTCAATATAATTTGACTAGATACAAGAAAGACATACAATTGGTTTTTTAAATTTTGTAACTTGAAATTCTACCATTATTAGACCTAAATTTGTATAGGTAGGTACTGTAATAAAAAATAATAAAAAGAAATACTAAAAATAGTGCTAGTCAGATTCTATCTGGAGAGACGCCAATGAGATACTTATTAATTCAGCTTTGTTCTCAGAGGCTAGTTGACATTATCACAATATAAATTATAAAGTGTAGTAATAAAGCAAAGAAAGTATTCCTTTTGATCTCTACAATTCCTTTATACAATTAGTGGGGACTAATTTAAATTACAATTATTCGTCCTAAATACTGGTCGTAATTTAATGTAGGTGAAGATAGATTAAAAATAACAAGAATGAAGACCAGCCTTTGTTGAGAGGTGAGCGAGAAATGAGCTAAGTTCGGAGGTGTTCAGTAATTGCTACAATGTTTAAAATTGCAATTGTAAGTATATTATTGAAAGAACAGTGGGTATCAGTGGTCAAGGCAATGGATATTTTCTAGTCACTCTACAGCTAGTGTAAGGAAAAATTTGTTTACCTATGAGAGACGCAGTTATATTTCAGTCACTGAAACTGTCATAACATAACATCAAGGCTGTCATCCTCGAAGGGTTAGGCAACTGTCATATCATATTTTACTACTCCAATAAATATAGATCGATGCATAAGCTAGATCAGCTATAGATAGATCAATTAAAACGAATATAGACCTGAATAGATGACACATCAAATAAACAATTCATCCTACAAAACTTAAGGCTTAAAACACCCAAACACCTCCAGGCGAACCTATTCACTCGCACTAAAAACGCAGCCATTTCAATTGACGTCGCGGCCTGACCTCAAATCCAACATGGCGGCCGAATTAAACATTCAAAAGCCACACTAGCGTTATGTTAATGACGAACGTAAAATAACAGCTTGTAGAAATGTGACAAAAAGGTATGTTATTAGGTAGTTGCCTAGGGCAAAAGTGAGCCTACGTCAACTTAGAACCACATACTAGGTAAATAGATCTTGGACCTTTGCAAAGGTACCAGTGGGTGTAAATGTTGCATACCTTTTCGCTTAAATTCTGGCTTTAGGATGTTATATTCAAAGGTCACCGCAAATGGATACGTAAGTAAACAAATGTTGATTTTGATCTTTGATCAGAATATCTGCTATCAAATCTTATGTCAGTAGCCTCACAAATAATTTGGTTATCAAAGACTGAGAGGTAAGTATAAATAGCTCAATAGTTCACCGAACGGAGGCAAGCATTTTATTTAAATCATGACTTCAAGCCGGCCATAATTCAGAATGTTATGTATAACTCAAAATATACTTAGCTAAAATTTTACAACTTTTTCCCAATTTTAAACCAAACACACATACATCGTCCCCCATTTCCCCCATCTCGCAAAAACCTGGTACGCAAACTTTAAACCACTAAAAAAACGACAGCATAAATCCGTTGCTTGAACGAGATGGCAAATAAAAGTCCATAAGAGAGAAAGAGACAGCACCAGCAGTTTAAAAAGCTGTTTAATCCGACCTAGGGTTTATCGCGTTAGGCTGACGGAAAAAATACTGGGTGTAATGAATTTACAGTCTAGGGTTCCGTTGGGTAAGCTGATTCAAGATCGATTGGTTCTCAACACAGATTTTTTCTCATTCGCCACAGATTAAGTGAGGGAAATCTGAAATGAAGTGAGTGGTTACGTACTTCTGTCTGTTTAGTATTGTGTATATTATCATATAGATATAGTGTCATTAGGTACAGTGTTCATTAACCCTTTCATTACATTTTGTCGTTTGAATCTCGAAATAGACCTCTGAATAATTCTTGAAGAAAAACAAAATCTTATTTTTGCAACCAGATTGAATAATAGGCTTTTGAAAACACCTATTTTTAATACAAGATAGATAGAAATAATAAATATGATTTATTGTACGCAAACAATATTGTAGCACAAATGTGGGTGAACCATAAGTACACCTCTGCCGAACCCTTAGAGGAATACACGCGTGATGTTATGTTAAACTGAAATACGGCTTGTACAGTTGCGCGTAAAGGTTTTTAAAACTAAAACAAAAGTAATTCATCATCCTCACCCACCTTGCAAAAGCCCCAATATATTATGTATGTATCCAAATCTACCACAATGGATTACACAATTTCCCTACCGAACCCCAAAACGCCGGCAGCGGCCGTGACGTCAGCTGCGTTTCCGGTTCCGCAAATATTATGATAATTCGCACAGACCGGACGTTTTGTCCGTTGTTTATATAGCAATAGTTTTATCATTTTATATATAACTAGCGACCCGTTCCTGCTTCGCATGGTTTTTACGACTTGACAGAACATCGAGATTATTTACTTATATATGTCACCGTAAGATTGTGAGAAACGTTACTTTATAATCTATTCAAGCCGACCGAGCGAAGCGAGCGGTGCTACGGCAGCGGCCGGCGAGCGCTACTTCCATGTTGCTCGCAGCTAGGCAGGCTATTTAGTATTAGCGCAAGGTGCGTTTCACCATTTTTCCCATGGATACATTATAACCTATAGAAAAATAATGCGTTAAATTGTATATGGTTTGTTGTAGATCATAATTATTTGACAGTTTATAATCTAATGGAAATAATAACGATGTATTTTGAACTGATGAAGTTCCTTATTATACGGCGTCAAAAAATATTAATGTAGTACCTATACACATAGGCAAACCAACCGGAATAAATTCTATAAAATATTATGGTGAAAATCGCATCAAAGTTCGTTGCGTAATTTGGAAGAACAAGGCGATCACAGATAGACACGAAAAACGATTTTAATTTATAATATGCATAGATATATAGATATTATAAATAGTTGGACGTATTCAATGGTTTGGCAGTTTCACGGTTCAATGGGTTTGTTATGTCAATGGGTCAAAGGAATGTGTTGGTATTTTTTTCGGCACGTGGTGTTTTTTTTTTGGGTATTCTACATACGTCAAAGCGTTTTGGGAATACCTTAATACGCTTTTTTATTGGCCTCATATTAACAACATTACACCACACTTGCATTCCCAGGAGGGGTAGGCAGTGTTTGTTATAACCAATTTTCAGAAATAAATGTCATTTATCTATAATAAATCTGCCAAAAAAAAAAGTATAAATAAAAAAAATTACAAACAAAAAACAACAACAACATACAAATAATTATTATAATTATTGTAAATGACTTTGTGGGTCATTGTCTGGCAGTTTGAGTAATTTCTGCGGCCAACCCAAATGTCCCTTTTTGGTATTGTTTGTCGAGTCGTTGAGCTCTTTAAGTTCTGAGTTGAGCTGTACGATTATTGACAAATGCGTGCACTGACAGGAGAAGTCCACCAATATCTGTGTGATTCTTTCCTCAAGAGACCATTTCAGACACTGATCTACATGGTCCTCATATGAACTGACCAAGACTTTAAAAGAATTATGTCTGGACTTTAAAAGAGACTGTGACCTCTGAGTTTTTTTCGGTCTTTCTTATATTAGAGTAGTCAGATAGGAAACGCCGAACTCACCTAGTTTCTAAAATATGATTGATGTGTGAAATGATTTGTACAAACGTAATTACAGAATTAAAATCATTAATCGTCTATCATAGGGACCATTTACTCCTGATAGTAGGTATCTAATCATTATTCTTTAGGTACTATATATAGTAGGTACACTAAAACAGTTTACCCCTATTTCAAGATAGGTCTATGGTACCAAAGATCGTGCACAACCACATACGATTTACAAAGCACCCTAGCTTGACCACAAGGGGTACTAAGGGGTCTTACCCCCGACTAGAAATGATTTAAAGGGTTATCTTAGTTACCACGAGAGCGTAAGGGTTAGACCACAACTGATGGAGGGGCTGTTCTGTGTGGTAGGTTATATTACCCATGGTCAAGTTTTGATTCGAGTTTATATGGTATTAAGATTGAGTGGGGGATGTAATGGGGTTGTAATGGGAATGGGGTACTAGTACCCTTAAGGTGTTTAAATATTCCTCCACTCTAGAAGAAATTAAGATGCCTTGATCATGAGTGTTTTAAAACATTTGATTCTGGATTTTCTTTCCTGTCTAGAATAAAATTGTGACCTGTTTTAGGACTTGTTTTATGAATATATTTTTATTTTCTGTCAGTGTAAAATTACTTACACTTTAATAATATAAAAAAATATCATGAGAAGAGTTTTAGTAACCTTCTTACTATTAAGAACTAAAAACATCTACGTTTAATTAAAATAAATTGACAATAGACCCCACAATTCGACTTCCAATAGTAACTTCCAGTAAACACATTCAAAAGCAAATAAACATCCACAATCCAAAAATCCCCAATATCAACCGCATTGCACTAACTTAAACAGCAATAATTCAAACATTCCACGAAAAAACAACATGGCCGCCCGAACTCTACGAAATATTGAAAGAATTTAAAACCTCAAACTCGTACATGTGTTAGGCAAAAGGAATTGGAGAAATTCTCTGAAAAAGAAATGCTGAAACGTTGGCCGTTGCATTTTACAAAATATATTTCAGTTTCCTGCAGTAGTAAGTAGAGCGTTATATTTCCAATTATTTTAGTGAAGGACTTTCCGTTTTAGTGAGGGCGTTGTAAGGGTTGATTCCTGAGTAAAGGGAGTTTACCGTGTGAGCTTTCGTAAACGTAAGATTTCACGGGTTAGGCAGTAGTTTTATAACCCGATTGACCATGTTATATGATGGCAGAAAATATTCGTGGGCAGAATTCCTGTACAACATTTAAGTAAGTTTAATTGATGCCTATAAATGCGAGATTTATTGCAAAAGTTACTAAATATTGATGATTTAATGAGAATTAATATATTGTTTATCATAACATCACGCCTGTAATCCCCGATGGATTGGGCAGAGGCGTATACTATAGTACACCCACATTTCACCAGTTATGTTTAAGTCCCATGTAATAGGGGGCGACCCTATTGCAAACAACAGGGCACAAAAAGCTAAACTCCGCCCTGCTACTGAGAAATTCCACATAGAATAACCCAATAACACTTTGCCTGTCCAGGGAATCGAACTCAGCAGTAGCGTTTGCGACCACTAGACTTTTATCATTATAATTCTTGATACACTATTCCACGCAAGATACATTACAAAAACCTCTCAAACTTAATATTTAAAAGTCACCACACTACTCCCAAATATGTCCTTCATTCGTACACCCTGTATATAATATACAGGGTGGTTCTAGATAACGCCACAACACGTTGTGAGTAGCACTACGTTTTCAAGTCACGTTTCCTAAGGGTTTCGAGTCGACGGAGATATTATAAAGTCAAATAGACTCCTGATTAAGTTACCATGTATGGAAAAAATGGCGGAAAGTATGTGGGTAGGGGATGTAATTATTGCGGTATGGTGGGGGGGGTGGTGATGGAACGGTTATGGGGGTGAAAGTTTTATGTTAATCCTTGGTGTTGTCCACGTCTGTACATACAAAACAACAGAATGTTTTCAAGTATTTTGCGGAATATCGATGCTCTAAAATAGTAATTCCATCCTTGCACTGGCCGTAACAACCGTTGTTTTTATTAAGCCTCTCTCTAGTAACGGTTTGACAAACACAGAGGCGGCAGTTTGGTGGAGAACAAATACGCGGCTCACTCGATTGTAAGTGGTTACAGCTGCCTCTTTACATCAACTAAAATATACTCGTACATGTTTGGCCTTGAGACAAACCTATATTCAATTTATCTATAAAACAAATAATAAAATTGAAGTGTCCGTTTGCAATGTCAAAATAACAATAAATGCATACGAAAGTTTATACGGCACTTATTATTACAAAGGAAAATTTAAAAAATATTTGTCTGTCTGTCTGTTTGTTCCGGCTAATCTCCTAAACGGCTGGACCTATTTTGACGGGACTTTAACTGGCACATAGGTGATGTTATAAGGAGTAACTGAGGCTCTTTTTTAATAATAAGGGTCAACGCGGCCAGCAGTTAGTACTCATTATATTTATTGCTTTCCACGATGTGATTATAAGTGGTAGGTTTTATAAAGACATACTTATTGTGGACCCTGCCGGGAACAGCAAAGTAGGAGAGAGGAAGAGGGCTTTAATTTGACAACTTAGTTGTTATACCCACTGCATAGTTGCTGCTCCATTAACCCCTTTTTATGCCATTAATTACACCGGTACCTACATCCTTTAAACCGAAACACGGCAACGGCGCTTGGCGTCAAAATATGCATGGCAGCACTACTTTCCCGGGCGAGTTCCTACACAAAGACATGAACCACTAAAATTCCCAGCATACTAAAAATTGCAAAGACAATTTCCATTTACATTTCACAACAAGCATACCGTGACAACTGGTAAGCTCTAAGCTTACCACGACTTCAACCACTCTAGTTCATAACAGTCCAGGAGCTTGTAATAGCTCAAGGAGTGACAGTTAATCCGTAGTCGAGGAGTTGCGTTATAAATTATTCTCTTTACATACCTCTTGAAGTTTAGTTCATGTTGTAATTCCACGAAATACTCGATATTTAATAAATATAAAATTGGATGGTGAATTGTTGCTTGTGAGACTGGCAGGTAATAAGTTTACTACAAAACAGGGGCTTTCAAATTCAGAGGAAATTGCCGTAATCGGTTGGTCGTGGACGAAGTAAAATTGCAGGATGTTGTGATAGGAGGATGCTGCCCATCGTATTTGCTTAATATTTTTGTCAACTCCTGGTTAACGATTCTATTTTTGAGAGAAATTACGTAATATTAATGTCGAATAGTCTATTTAGGCCAATTTGTTCAAAGAACGCTCGTTATTACAGTCATTTTAAAATACACGTATCAATCAAAGGAGTATTTCACGCTTTAATAAATGAGATAGTAATTCAGTTTCATTAATAAAAATCTCACTATAATAAGAACAGATAAAAAACATACGTCAAATGGCACCATCTGTCCACCATCAGTATTTTACATGGAGCGACTGCCTATGTTATCTCCACAACCCAGTTACTAGGTAACACGATACCCCTTTGTAAGTATACTTCAAATAATACTACATTGTCAAAAGTCCAATACAAGCCCAGATATAACAAATGACAGCGTTTAGTTCTCAAACGTTTTATTCCAATTTTAAAATAACCCATATTTTACAAGATGGCGCCAACTTAGTTCAAATAAATAAGCTGCTGACACATTTCGTATTAGAACTTGTGAAAATCTTGTTAACCTTACGGTATATCACGATATATTTTTCGTGCATATCAATATGCTTCGGCCCGATTCTGTTCATGACAGCTCTCTAATCAAATAGGTATTTGATGGAAAATCCTTCGTGTTTACTTAAGCCATGGATTATCATATTTTGTAGGGTAATGGAATTTTCGAATTTTGTTGTAGGTAGGTTGGTGGAAAGTATTATTAGTTTTGTTGACGTGATTTTGAGTTTTGTATTGTCATTTGTTTTTTTGGCTTATTTGTCATTTCAGAGATGACTTTACCTTGAAATAGGTTTTATTTGTGTTTTTTTTTTAAACTATGTTTTTCGAAGGCCTTTAGTGATCAGTGTTTTATTACTAAAAATGTATTGGACACTGTTTTTCAATCTCAATGTTTTAATAGAATTTCTTTGAAAATGTCTGCATCTTAAAATGAAGATGTCAATTCTGTCTTTAAATCTCGTATTGTCTAGATAAGAGTGGACATATATTTGTAAAAAGTAATCTGTGTGTTTGATGTCTTGTTATTTTTTGTAATAAGCTTTTATATTTTTTGCCAAATGAGTAATTTTCAATATAGTAAGTTTTGTATTTTCGAAAATGTTATCCGTTTTCTAAGAAGATATTTATATTTTTGGTACTCAACGATGGTATTTTATTGAAAGTTGATAAAAATCGGGGATTCGGAGATTACAGGCGTGTGATGTCATGTTATGTATGTTCATAAAAATAATAACGTAATCGTAACTGAAATATTGCATATTACGTCTATATAAAACCTTAGTAAATAATAAAAAAAAATTAGTATCTCAATATTTTTTAAGCAAAATTTTAAAATAGTGTTAAAAAGTAAAAACTAAAGTACTTACATAAAACATTGATCGTATGAGTAGCGACGACGTTCTCAGTGAGTTGGCCGTTGATGCCGTGACAGACCACGACGATGGATCTCTTGTTGGGTTCCACAACCACCGTGATGTTAGAGGTCGTGATCCAGCCTCCTGGGAAAAAAACGAAAAATGCTGAAGTTGAAAAAGTGCTAGAAAGCATTCAGGAATGACTATAAGATGCCTACCACAGACTGAATGGAGAAACCGCTACCAATCTCGACAGAACGACGACAAAACCATAAACCATTTGACATAAACTGTTTTGTAAAAGGATTTTTTTTATTAAAGTTTCAATTATAAATTCAATGACGAATCAAGATGAATATATATCTCAAGATGGAATGCTATTAAAATACCTACATTTATTTTAACTAATAATTTTAAACAATATTGTTATCTTTACATTACT
Source organism: Agrochola lota (assembly GCA_947364205.1). NCBI lineage: Eukaryota > Metazoa > Arthropoda > Insecta > Lepidoptera > Noctuidae > Agrochola > Agrochola lota. Next base: position 13,810,708 of record OX376244.1, on the reverse strand, counting down.
TACTTTTTATGGAAAACCCCTTACTGAATCAATTTCAATAGTTTCATTAGATACATTATTTTCTTTCTTATTACTTTTCATCATAAAAGTCCTTCACACTTTTCTCCAAATCTTTCTATAAAATGAAAAATGCCCTGAATGGTTTTATATTTTAAATTATCAATAGCGGTATCGGTTTTCGTATCAACCTTCGCCGATTCAATCTATTCGTCTTTGTGTCGTCGAGGTCTTGTTCAAGAAATCTAGGCCAAGGTTCCACTAACTGCAGTCCTTGAATATACGTAAACTACGATAGGTATACTTCCCTGGAACTTATTTGGCAATTTTTGTATTGAAGTATATGGGAAACTGTTTGTTTGAAAGGCTAATAAGCCATTGACGAACTAATGAAAACTGATTTCAATTGAAATTCGTACGTACATACTTATGAAATCAAGGGGATTGCAAATACTCAAGCCTAACTTAATTTAAAGTCCCTGTTAAGTCTCTTGCTGTCTCTGTCACTATAAAGTGTATTGTAGCGATAGAAATACTTATAAGAACGTCTTAAAGTTATCGACTGTTCGGAGCTATAGTTCAAATGTCTCATGAGCCTATAATTGCGCAAGCTGTACTTACACCCTTCAAACAACGCAACTTTGGGATAGATATAAGTACCATGGTACTTCTATTAACGATCGTTTCTTTTCACAAGGAGCTTTTCTATGACTGGTTTGCTTCCATAAAGTCTATAAATAACATCATATTTACCTTCGGGGGAAATAACAGTTCTGTTACTTGCTTCCTTATGATGCTTCCCTAGTACCAACCACTTGACATCAGCGGCTGGGTTCGATGGAGCTGTGCTGCATGTTAGAGGCACTGGATCTCCAACCCTGGCTTCTGAAGGTCCGGAGATTGTGACGTGAGATGGGGCAACTGAAAGAGAAAAAAAGACTTAGTAATTTTGATAATTCTGAAAGACATGAAAATTTTGTGAAGCTTTGAAAGATGCAAGGATTCTTCATCCAAATGGTCGAAAAAACAAATGACGAAGGAAACGCTAAATCAGGAATAAGTATTGAATTGAAAATACTTATGTCTAAGTAATCAAAATAATAACAGGTTAATGATAATAATGATGATATAACTATGCTGTTCTACAGGCACAGAACCAACATTGACCGATTTTAATTATAATATTTTGAACTAAAGATAACCCCGAAAGATATTATCTCGACTAAAAATCAGCTTTATAAACAAAGTTAAGACTTAGTCACATTATGCATTGAATTTTAACAGCAAAGCCTGACACTGAATAAATTAGATAGCAAATTCTAAAGCGTAGTAATTTAATGCATCACTAATATCATATTAAGCCACGTAACCGCGGTATCATCCGAAATTTATTACATTTTCAAAGCCTGCATGCTGGCGTAGAGAGTCGAAAGCCTATGTAAAATCAATAGCTGGAGAAATCTGATTTATATAGAAGATTGATTTGATTTTTATGAGCAGATGATGTATTTTATTTTGGTAGGAGCAAAAATGATATTATTACTTTTGCATTATGTGTAATTAGAGTCAAATTATTGTTTGTTATTTCAATTTCTCATTGTAAAACTGAATTTGATCTATCGTAAATTTATAATAGAAATCATTAATTAATGCAAATATTATATTTGCTTAATTGTCTGAAATAAACAATTCGTAACATCACTGTGATAAATAAACTATGTAATTAGAAATCTCATTAATTGGAATTACCTGCTCTGCTAACAATCAAATTAACTGTCATGTTTCATATTCTATTTGAATTACATTGTTTATCACAGGTACTTTTCTAGATTTGTTTAATCAGCCCTAATATAGTCTTCTGCATATCTTCTTTTACGTATAATAAATCCTTGTAAAATCTAGTACAACCTTCAGCATCTTTCAGTCATCGACCCTAAAGGGACTAGACCGAAAAAGCATTTAATCATTCTTTTTTCTAATAAACTACTGCATAATTTACAAATTAATCTGATAACGCGTAAGTAAGGACAAAGTATGCATTAATTGACATTATTAAAAGTCACCTGCTAATGTATGAGCAGAGTTAATAATATTTTATGTAGTATATATTTGTCTAAGGTTGTCTCAAGGGTGACAGGACACCTACAGTATCAAACTTGAATTAGATCTAGAAATTGGCTAGATTCTGGATGGCTTAAGTAGAATGGAATGAAAGATACATTTTTAAATGTATCTGATGTCGCTGTTGGAAAATTACAAGACTGAAAAGGTAATGGAGAGGTTTTTGTAACAGAGACTATTTATCTAATCACGCAAGAAATTTTAGAGTGGAGTGGAGTGTAGGGTTAAAAATTGTTACTGTAATCATTTTCATATTTAATTTAAACTAGCAGCAATATTTATTCTTGTAGGTATAAGTCGTTCCAGCCAATAATGAAACATTTAAAGGTTGACATAGCAAAAACAATGAATAATAAATTCCTATAACAAACTATAGTAGGCACGTCTAAAAGTTAATCCAAATGTACCAACTTTACAAGACTTTTTTAGTACAAACCACTGAAAAATATAACATTTCAAAAAAGAAAATTCCAATTTTAGTGTACATTTCGAAATGGGAGCGATAGCAGTAAGAGTTTAACGTAAAAATACGTTCGGCGAACTTCTGGGGCGTCAATGGAGTCGGAACAAATTAAAACTTTGCCCTCTTCGTATAAATGTCAAATAAATTTGAATGTCGCTGTGGGAGTTGGTGATTTATGCTTGTATCATTGAGCTGTTTCGTTTACGAACTTGGTAAAACGTGAGGCGATTACAATTGTTTGATGTGGGGACAGAAATTGATACGTAAATATTTTGACCATGAGATGAATCTGAAATTAGTCTTAAACTGTTTGATTTGACGCACGGAAACGTGAAATTTGTCATTTCTTAAAGATAATATGGGAGCTCTTTAAGCTCTAAAGCTAAGTCGAAGTCAAAAGTTGAAAAGCTAGAGTATGTTTTACTAATTGCTTGAGCTTTTCCCTTTGGTAATAACTTTTATGAAACTGACAACAAATAAGATATTCTTACAACTTTATGTTTTAAATTGTATTTGCAGTTATACATGTTTCATATAAAATGCATGTTGGGTAAGTCTCCCTAGTTTTTACATAGTTAGCGGCGCCAAAATGGTTGCCAACCCCTAGAAGCTTAAATAATATACAAGTAACTTCCAGTTAACAGCGGCAAAAGGAAAACAAACGTTACTCTATGTTTGGCTTTACATGCAGGCTTTAGAATAAACAAAATGGTTATGTTTTTATCTTCGAATTAAAAATTGTTTTAGATTAACTTATTCTCTTTTTCAATGTCTCTACTTAAACCTAAACGAATTGTAATAGCTTTATAGACGAGCAAATACCTAGTTTAAATTGTATTATTTAGGATCAACTGAATAGTAATAATTATAGAGAACCTCAGTCTAATATTACTGAAGGCGGCCTACATAAGCCAATAAATAGTACAAATAAACCCTACTAATTCATTAGAGTATCGGCCGATTACGATACTAGCAGCCCTTTAACAAGGCCACCGAAAGTCAATTAAGTATCACTCACGCCTTTATCTCTTAAGGGGTAAGCAAAAGCCAATTAACACTAATTAGTTTGGGTATAAGCAGAAAGTAATCCCTAAATCTGCGTGGATTTAGACAGTGGCTTTCATCAAGTTGCGATCGGGTATCAAAACTTTGGTCAGTGCGGACGGTAATACGTTGTAAAAATGTTTAAGGTTTATAAACCTCAAGCTGGTAGTAAAAGAAGATGTAAAACACGTAGTTTTAATGAGAACATGCTACAAAGTGAGAAAACATATGTTTACATGGACGACCTTATAATTTATGGTATGTTCTTATATGCATTATTTATAACCTTGGTTAATTAAGTTAAGTGCCTAATACATTAGGCTTATCTTAAGTACTGAATACAGTCTAGTATAGTCGTGTTGATTTAATGAATAAACGAAATATCATTATAATCTGCAACGTTACATGACTAATCGAAAACAATAATATTTTTATGCCAATGTATTATTTATCAAAGTAATTATCATAGCCAACAGCAAAATTTACCCCATCAATCCGAAAATCACAAAAAAAGCCACTTACTATAATTTACTATTACCAAGCCAGTGACATCATGTAACCAAAGATGCCTGAATCGAACTTTAACTTCAAAAGTCTTTGACAAGTCAAGCAAATGTGTTTTATACAGAAAAAACTGGGCCCTTCACGGTTGGACGATTACACCTGACTACCTGCCTGTTCTTTGTAAATAAACAATAAGTCCGGATTTAGGGGATACCTTGTTTGAGCTGTGGGCCAAGTAAGAAAAGATTTTAGGGAGAGAAAAACGTCAATATTATTTAAAAGTTCCTAATGGATTTTGTCTTGAATAAGATCATTTCTATTATGAATAATTAATTTAAAATTATAAAATTATAGATTTTTAAGCGGCGCTAAGTGAAGTATATGTTACTTGAATTAACAGCGTCTGTGATTGACTTAAGCCAATCGGAATCCAATGGAATTAATGGAAATATTAAATATTATGACGTATAATAATGTAGCATTATTTTGGTCTATCCACGAATCTAACTTATCCCGTCCAAAAGCACCAGACCTTAGCCTTAGCTATAGATTTGAATTATTATTAATAAATAATACAAAAAAACATGTTCTCCCATACGGAATGTATGGGAGATCATGTTTTTAAAACCGCAAATTTAAGTTGGTTGATTATTACTCGTTAACCTGTACAGCCTACTTAGCCCTGATAGTTTTCCTTTTAATTTCGTTATATATACTACTGCTGTGAATTTTTTGTCAAATCCAAGTACAATCAACCTAACGATACCCCACAACATGGGGTAAATGAGAAAAAAAAACATCCCCACTTTACGGGTAGGAGAGGTACCCTAAAAAAATATTTTTCTTGATTTTATTTTACCACTTTGTCGGCATGATTAATATGTATACATACGCTAAATTACAGCTTTCTAGTACTAATCGTCTCTGAGCTAAGCCGCGGACAGACAGACGGACAGACAGACAGACAGACGGACATGGCGAAACTATAAGGGTTCCTTGTTTACTACGGAACCCTAAAAATAAAGTATAACCATAATTCTTTTATGAAAATTAGAACAATTTCAAAACAGTATTCCATTCATCACTTGCACCATATGAAATAGAAATGACTGCGCTTTTTGACTACCCTGTACCTGATAGAGTTATATTATCAAAGGCTTCGTTGTCTAAGGGGTTGGACCGGGTTACTTACAGAATATTATTCGTTTTGATATTGAAGTCCTAAGGTAGGATTAACAGAAGATTGAAGGATGATGCTGCGAGATGCGGTGACATGAGCTGAGTCACGGCTTTGTTGTTTTACGACAAATAAGAATGGGCTTTGAAAATGCTGGACGAAAATATGACAATTAAAAAGGTAACAATAGAGAAGTGATTCTCAGATTTTTTAAAGAAGATTTTAGTTTCGTAATTTGGGACTTTTATGAAGCCATTACTTTTTGAACTAGTACCCAATGTACTAAGCAACCAAGTTATGATGTTATCATTATAATTTAGGAGTTTATCAAAGGAATAATTGTGTAATCATAATTCAGAATTAATCTTATAAAAGCCTTCCGAACTAAAGGAAAGCCTACTTAATTTCAAGAGACTTGAATAATATCTATAACTATGGAAGAAAATACCTGAACAAATACACAATTTTCAGTATCAAGTATTATTATTATTAGTTTCATGATTCTTCGATAGAAGTGCTGATTACAAAGCATTACTCCAAGTAATCCCAGTACTTAGTCCACTTATAAAATAAATATCAAGTCTACAAAACGCCGGAAATTTTCAGTTGAAAATCTTATTGTTCGTACATTTCCTATATTTATTACTTTGCGATACAATCTAATTGCTTTGAGGTTGTTCCTGTTTATTTCCCAAAGGGATTTCGGTCTTTGATGCTTTCCTATTCAAAATGCGATCGGTGCTCCTACCTCTTATTGGATTCTGACAAATATTGTGTAAGCTTATAGGTTTAAGTTCACTTTGAATGTCTTTATCATGTTTTATTTTGTTATGAGCTTGCTCTCAATATTATTAGGTTACGAATATATGAGTTTTTTTTATAGGAATTACGAGTCTACCGGAAAGTTTATTTCAATTGGTAATATTTTATGATGTAGTATTTTACTGGCATAAAGGCATCTCCAATTGCAAGTCACTGAGCTCACTGTTTGGCTTTTTTTATTCATTACTTGTAATCAGCTTTTTATTTAAGTAACGAACTTAACAATGCTTAACAAGAAATTATCATCAAATCCAAAACATAAAAGTAATTAGTAGTTATTGCTACTACGCAGTTTTTTTCTCATTTCATTCTATTAAATTGTACAGTTCTTGTGGAATCGCTGTTTCTTAATTAAGCTTTTACATAAAAGAAGCTACTTCGTTTAGAAAAAAAAAAGAAAAATACGGACTAGATAATTTTGCATGAATTGGTGAACGAGTACTAAACCTACGATGACGACACTTTATTTTCTTTATTTCTGCTGTTTTTTTTAAATTAAAATTAATAAGCCCACACTTTACACAACGGCTTGAATTATTCTTATATGTAAGTATTAGATGAGAGTTGATATTTCCGACCCAATAGAAGAAAAAGATAAAGATATACTCACATAGCACAGTTAGGTCTATCTCAGCCTTCAAAGTGTTGCTGATCATCACATTCTTGGCTTCGCATGTGTACCGCGCCTTGTTGTCTGACGCATCAGCTTTGAATGACAGCACGTTTTCCGACATCCTTCCACTGGTTCTGTAACAAGAGAAAACATGCTGGATAACTAATATTATCAAGAATCTTTATTAATAAATCATGATAGATTTGCGTTAAGAAAAATTCCCAAGTAAATACAAATAATCTGCTGCATTCGGCTGAACTAAAAGTCGACCCAAACAGAGTTGGGAATGGCTTCGCAAATGATTATGAATGTTACACTTAGTAAAGTATAAAGAAGTGCATCTCAAGAGCTTTAATGACCGACGAGACTTTAGTACTTCTGATACATCATAACCATTTTATTATGGTATCAGCTATTTTCATAAAAGTTCATAAATAACTATAATAATAAATAAGTTAATATGTTAATATAAGTTCATTAAGAGAGCAGAAGAACATTATTACTTGTAATAAAGATGAAGGTATAGGTAATAATATATTAATTTCAAGGTACACATTTCTAATTAAACTAATGAATTAATTAGCAAATACTAGTTGGGTATACAACATCTAAGTTAAAAGAGGTACTCTTTTGGTATTTTGTTTAATATTCTGTTCATAGACTAATTCCATTAACTTTTAATTGATTCTACTTACTTCAGTTAAATTAAAAACTTCTATATCATTTACCGTTTTCTGTTTATGTAAACAACCATTTGAACAAGAATATTCTCATTCGAAAAGTAACTTTAGATCTCCAGATTAAATTCCGAGTCTACTTTATTAGCTACATTACAGTTTCATCAGAATTCCCTTCTAATATTATATTATTGTTTTTCTCTTTGTGAATTTCTAGAGAAATCATTATAACAACTAATGCTCGCAAATTCATTTAAATTTGAAGTTTGATAAGATTGTTTATACTAATTCCATGTATAGAAGAACATACTAATTCCATGCAGTCATGTAATTATTCTTAGTTCAGGTAAATCTTTAACCATAAAAAAAAGAGTGCGTGTGTGCCAAACGCATGGTAGTTGGTGTAATGTATTTTATTAATTTAATTTAGTTTTAATGCATATTTTATACAAATATTAGCTTTCTGTACTCCTTATCCATAATTATAAACTTTAACTGTGCTAAATTTCATACTACGTCCGCGTAATTTTCGTAAAACGGAGTACAGAGTTTTTGCTTTACGTATTATTATATAGATTTTATGTTTGACTATTATAAATAGGTTTTTTTCAGTTATTTATTTCGCAGTTAATATATTATTAAAAAAAAAAACGACTTTATCTTTACCCTTTTTATTTAACATAATATTCACAATAATATTAGTTACATTGCCACCTAATGCAATTTCTAAAGTATTTTTGTGTTGAAAGTAGGTAAGAACCAACATTAAAAATATAAGTTTTCAAAAATATTACCCAACCTTGTGATGAAAATTATCGAAAAAGCTATCATAAAGATGGTTATGAAAACAAAAACTTTTAACTCAAAACCGTTTACCTTTTAGTAACCACGATTTTCCAGTAAACCGACTCCTAAAACTACATTTTTCACAGCAAACATATTCAAAAATATTGATAAAACATTTTAAGGGTAGCTCAAACAGCCATCTTGGTAAAATGCCAAGAACAAGGAATCCATAATAGATTTTTTATGAAACAAACCATTATCCGGTCGAGAATCTCGTATTAATATTGAAATTCATGGTCCGTCAGTCTTCCCACGGTTATAGAGTAGATTAAGGAGAAGATAAGGTTTCTATATCCGTCTCTTTCTAGTGTAATATTTTTAAATTGAGAGAAAGAGATGTCAGGTTACTTTGTGTTAAAACTGAAACTCATCAGGGTGTATTTCTTTGAAGGGACGAGTAAACTTTTCGGCTGCATTAATACTAGATAAAACAGCTGTCAGAAAATGATCAACGGTATATATTTAACTGCAAACATTCCAGACCCTAATTATTTGCCCTTAAGCTTGGCGTGGTCTACTAGGACAGCGGCGGCCGCTACATTATAGCCGCAATGACGGCCGTCAAGAAAATGATAGCACCAGTATTTGACTTTATGGTGGCAAAAAACGCTATCTAGGGATGTTTCCCTAGATAGCGTTTTTTGACACCACTAACTTACTTTCTTAAATAACGTTTCAGTGACGTCATTCGACGAGAAATTGCGGACGCTATATGGCGGCCACCACAGTCTTAAGAAATCATAGTTTTAGAAACTTCAAGTAGAGCGTTTTTAATTACGTTAGCAAAACAACTGACGATCTATTTTATTTGAAGTGGTTATCGTAATTTTCTGAAGCCAACCTCAGAGGCAAAACTAAAAGGTTTTTACATGTAAATCGTCATCTCTCGAGTGAATATCTATTTCTGGGCAAACGGTTCTAGCTAATATAAAAATCTGCTTAAAAATTGGGTAAGAGCTAAGTTTACCTACCATTCATTGGGACTAAGCAGAAACTACAGAACGGCAACTTCTACGATCCTAACATACTCGATTTGCTTCGTTTTTGTTCGTTTAAGAATAGGTACCTATAGAAATTCGTTGTTCCTCTTCACTAACACCATTTCATCCACAAACACTTTTATTTATACCGTCAAAATGCGAAGGAAAACAAGTTAATTCCGTAAAATCTTCTTTACATTGAAAACCTTCAGAAGGAGTACCAACAACTTGGAAAACAATATCACAGGCCGGAAGTTTGGCTTATCTCCGGTTTCCCCCCTTTTGAATTTTTAATTGCATTTTTAGTTTAAAAGGGATTATATTCATGGGTTTTCAGATTTTATTTTTATAGTTCTGTATTTTACTTTTATAAGCAGTTTTAAAGGCTTAAGGCAGACAGGCGCAACGCGAATCTGGTGGAGCAGTTTCTATAAAAACTTCACGGAACTTTGTAATACAAGTAGGTAATTATGACTAATTGACTCGATATGATATCCAATCTTCATTCACTAATATCAAACCAGCCGACTGATATTAAACTCACATAATACAAATTCGAAATAATTGGTGCGAACAGCGACTTCGTAATTATCAAATAATTTCTGTTGAATTACTAACTTTGAATTTGATTGCAGAATATTACAGATAGATGTTTCGTCAAACGTGTAATTATAATGTTCATGCATACAGTTCAGTCCCTTTAATTTAGTGTCTGGCACTAGTCGACATGACGCACGGTTGAATTTAATTCTAAAACCTGGGCTTTATTACATATTATTTTTACAAAAAAAACCCGACTGAAAAAACACATAACTGAAAAGAGAATAAAAACAAGCAGTAATAATCTATAGAATTTTGGTATTGTAGGTGGGAAAAACCAATAAACTGAAATATGGTGTAACTTTTGTTTGCCATTTTGATTTTTTGTAACTTTAATATCCGCGCAATAAAGACGAACCGAATGACATAATCATTTATCAAAATCGGTTACGGGAGAACATAGAGACGGACATACACACAGTATACACGTCAAACACATAACTTTCCTTTTTTAGCTACGCCGCAGTCGGGTATTAACCAACACGCAGTGAGCAAGAGTAGTAGGTAATAAATGCTAATTTTTTCTCTTTTACATGACATGATATTTATATATAATGTTTGTATATTATGTCGGTGAATCTCGTGTTGGTGAAAATATTTAATCAAATCATCTTCAAGATCGATTATATCTTGGCCGCTATAAAAACTTGAAAGCAAGTGAACAAACATCAAACGCATTCCCTGTATTTTTATCCCGCATGCAGACTAACGTTATGCAGTCATACATTTTATATCACAGACAGAAGCATAAGTACCCAACAAAAACAAAATAAGGAAAAAATAACCCTACTACTTCTCCACCTAAATGATTTACGAAAAAATATCCGCGCGAAAAATAAAAAATAAATCTTGAAAATCTCAAACTTTTCCGCTCAGGTATTCAAAACTAAAAACACTGCGAAAGTTGCAAAAAACCGCTTAACCACATCCTTCCGAAGTCTATATTTTATTTTCTATAAATATTGTTGAAGCACCTCGAACTCTGCCGACCCCAGTTTCAAACTTCGCCCGCTCCCAAGATGAATAATTTCCTCTTCGGAATTCTTCGGATGTTTAAATTTTAAAGCGTTTGGAGTACCTACTGAGTAATACAGTGACGTTAGTCTTAGAGTGACGAATTTTAAATCCAATCATTTTCGGAATCTTTACGCCTGTTTCATAACGTTTAAGCAGGAATTTACGTGTGTAATTAACACTTAATAAAGACGAGGTATCTTTAGTGTGTGTGCTAAAACACACACACTAAAGGATACCTCGTCTTTGGTATTTTAGCAAAATCAGACCCTTAAAATCCAGAATCCAAATCCATTTCCTCCTAATATTTTCCTTCACCGTAAGTCGACTTTTAGAATGTTCAGATAACACTGAGGAAGACATTTATATCACGCTTTAAACCCGGAAGCTGGCGCTCAAAAAACCGTTCCATCGTCACTCCTTAAATAATTCATTCCACCATTGAATAATTCAATACGAAATTGAACAAAACATCATAGAACAGTCAATAGACCGCATCATTCTTGTTATGGTACCTAACACCATGGACCCATTTTCCCATGGACAGAAACCCATAACCCGATCTCGTGGGATACTTTGGTGACCACAGATCGTTTTTATTACAAACAACAGTAGTTTAGGGTTACAATTTTGGTGGGTGAACACGGGTTTTGTGGGTTTACTGGGAAGTGTCCTTTTCTATTTTAAATGATTTTTGGAGAATATTGCCAAAGTTTGGTTTGGTGATTTTGTAATAATTTTGTTTTTTTTTTCGCTATTTCAATATAAGAGCGAGTGAGCAACGTCGCAAATAGATGTCAAATATTTGGCTGTTTTGATTAATTTGGCAATATTACTGTTTTGAAATAATAAATGTGACTAATTAGCAAACTAGATTATTAATAATGAAATGCAATAATTAATATTATAACACCGAATATTTACTTTTTGAAGTAAATAAAGTATTTCGAAACTTTCCAAATGTCTTTTTTACACCTAAAACGGGTACAACATCAAATTCAATGTTATATTTTGCTAGTCATTTTTAATATTCTAGGTCGCTATTTATATAGCCACATTTCTTATTTCCATACAGTAAGTAATATTGGGAAAATTAATCAAAACAGGTAAATTTTTGACAGCTATCTACGACGTTGCCAACTTTTAGGATAAACGCTCTTAAGCTTGTATTTAAAACGTAGCAGACTATTACTACGGTGTTATTTAAGACGTTTTATTTGTAGGCTCCCTTTATCAGCTAAGTTTTTAATTATGAAATATATTTTTCGTAAAATATGAAATAGTTTTATGATCAATTTTGTACCTGACTTGAAGTGTAGCTACGGCAGCTTCTACAGAACACAAAAACAATACAATCGTCAACGTAAAAGATAATCTTAATTCCAATACTAACACCAATTCCTTGTGTCACCTAACACCAATTCCAATTCCTCCTGTAGAGTAGTTACACAAACTGTCTTACATCCCGTTCAACAATCAAAGGGTCGTGACACCAACACTTGTCAGCAACCGGTTGCTGTACTAATTGTGACAACGACTGCTACCAATCACCCGTGCATTCACATGGGCTAATTATTTTGTTCGTGGTCTAAGTTATGAGAGGTAGCGATTTGTAATATTGTAAGTTTAATATCTCTTTTTTACTAAAATTGACAGTTTTACCTGAAGTTAATAAAAATCTGATAATGTACTTGTCGGACATAGTGTAAGTAAGCTGTTGAGATTACTGAATACACAATAGCCAATCAAGTTACTATCAACAAAATTAACTAAAGGAGTAACCGTGGATTTTTTTTCCGGCTCTTCTCTATAGGAAATGACCGTACGAACCGTGCACCTAGCTTCTAAAATTTCAAGTGCAATGTGCTTTATGTGAATTATATTAATTTACATCACGCAAAGGCTCGTCATTATTATAACTAAACTATTGAAAGGTTGCATTTCATAAATCGTTAAAAGCGATTTGGTGTTAAGGTACAATTCCGTACCCGAACCGCAGGCGACGTGTCGCCGCGACACGATTGGTTTCTATGAATTTCTATGAAATGCCTTCCGTAGAAATACAAAACCAGTAGTGTCGCGGCGACACGTCGCCTGCCGTTGCCGCTTGCGGTCGGTTACGGAATTGTACCTTAATGTGTTTATAATTGTGGAATTAACTATGTGATTTATGGTTTTGGTGACAAAAATTGCATTGTTTTCTCGGGTCAGCTATATCATGGCTCAAATACTTCTTCATTTGACACCATACCCTAAACCTTCCTCAAAAGAAAGCGGCACCCACCACACACTACTTATAACACTTGAAACTAAATCAAGGAGCCCCATTCACAAGATACCATCAATTCCCACGCCGCAACTCCCTGAACCGAAACCGTGCATTCTAATAGATTTATTGGTGCAAGACTTTTTACATAAAAGTGCATGGGATTCTAATTACTTTTTGTTGTTTAGTAATCTTAATTATTATTGTTTAATTAGGAGATAATTATTTGGGAAGGTATGCTATTTTATAGGGGAATGGTGGGAATATTTGGTGGCATAATTTTTTGCCCAACTCATTTTGAACTCACAGTCACAGTATTTACAGTATATTATATATATTACCGTGTATTTGCAGTAGGCCAGAAAGCCTGACAAGCAGTCTTACTAAGGGATGTGTGTTACCCAGTAACTGGGTTGTGGAGGTCAGATATCTCCATGTAAAATACTGGTATTCTAATGCATCCAGTTAGACTGGAAGCCGACCCCAAAATAGTTAGGAAAGGCTATAAGGCAGCTGAGAATCAATCACAAAATCAAGAACAAAAATCTGTAAATGTTTTCTTCAATGCTTTTTAGAAATACATTGAGATCAGCTTCTAGTCTAACGAGCTTATGATAACTACATATTTGGAGAATTCAATAACATATATTAATTGTGAATTTGGTAGCTAAATTAATATGTAATTCTCACTAGTAAATAACAAGCCTCTGAGTTTTAAACAATAGGCAGATCAGTAATTGATCGACACGACCATCAATCATGTATTTGAACCTTGATAACATCGACCTATAATTGACCTTCTGCAGGGCAAAGGCCTATTCTCATAAACAAAAGAAACGAGTATTGATCACCACGCTTGCTCAAGACGATGGGTCAGTGACAGCTCGGCCCGAGTCATCTTAACCCGAATAATAATACCAAATACTACGTCGTCAAAACGCGAAATATCGATTTTCTGGCTGACCGTACAAATCACTGTCATCGGGAGTGAAATATCTGATATTATTATTCGGGTTGAGTTGACGCGGGCCGAGGTGTCCCTGACCCAAGACGATGACGGTGATTGTATACTTTTAGGTCTAAGTTTGCATACAATGTTTTCCTTCAAAACATGGCCTTTTCGGTTTACATAAAAACATGAATATTTCAATCTTGAAAGCAAAAAGAAGCTAGATCAATTGTCAAACCAGACATCTATGAAAGGAAAATAAAAATCATACTGGCGCGAGTCCAAGTTTCATTCAACAACTGCATTTTATACGCTTTCTTTTTAAAAAAACAAACAAAAAACGATCTTTTATATTTCTGGTCATCTAAAAAGAAAAGCGCGACAGGTTTGACATTTTTATCTTTTAAAGATAAAAAATTGAAAGCGTGTCACTCTGTTTCAGACCATTTGTCTTTTTAAATTTAGTTGTCTTAATAAATACCAAAGGTCGTTTCGTAAAAAAACGTTTTGTTTTTTTATAAAATATCTTGCGAAATTCATTACTGTAAAAAAAACTTTCAATATTAAAGCTTAAGTAGTCAACTAGGTATACAATTTATAAGGATATAAAAAAAAAACAAATACACTGCATAAAACTTTCCAAAACAGCGCCACAGCCTATAAACTCAACCAAAACATCCAGCGTACACAGTGTTTATTTACCAAACTATCTATTGAGCTCTCAATAACGGGCACGTCTTAAAAAAGCCCTAGTTAAATATCCCGTTCCTTACATTCAAAACATTTTCGACCCGTGTGGTAATTCGGCTCTTTTCTATGAAAATACGGACTTCGAAAAAGGGTCCGATTTGACCTAAATTTTTTCCGATTGGTGTTGAGAAGTTGAATCTACTGTTGTGTTTATTTTTTCCCGCTTTTTGGTATGAGGTTTGTAAGACGTTCCTGTCATATGCATGACCTTATTCGACTTGGAATCGACACCAATTATAAGAACTAGTTGTACTGAACTGTCGATCGTTTGTATCAAATTGGAATTCAGTCAATCTTCCAACAATGGTACCTCATTCAAGCGCAATGTTCAAACCACTTACTGCAAACAATCGCAAACAGTGAAGCAATTAGAGAAACCTAGAGCAATTATTGCTCAGTACTATCCTAATTATTGTTCATAAAACTTACTACATAGCGAAAGGTGGTAGCAGACAGATTATTTTCAGTGGGTACTTTCTCCTGTTTGCAGAATGGTTGATTCCTACAATGGGACTTTTGAACATACCGACAATTTTGTTTGTGCTCCCTATACGTTCAAAAGTCTTACACTTAAGGTGTTTTCTTAAACATATTTCCTTCCTTTTTTGTGTACCATTTCTTAAAATTTATACTAAATGCATAAAACTAAAAAAAAGAGTTCTAAGTTACGAAAAGAATAAAAATAATGTTTTTGTAACCACTGTTATCTATCCTATAGCTAATCTATGAATAGCGTTGTGGGCTGCAATATTGTCTATATTTTTTATGTATGTCTTGTTTCTATGTTTTATTGTAGCAGATTTTAGTTCCTTTTGAATAAAAATAGAACTTAATCTTATGAAAAACTCAAAACTATTTGGTTTTCGACAAACTAATTGAAAAAGACTGCCTCGTTATGTTCCAGTGTTCGCAAGCGCTACTACTACATGAGGTCCTGGGTACGATTCCCAGGTCAGGTTACTATGTTTTTCCGTCAGAAATTTCTCAGTAGCAGCCCGGAATCTGGATTTATGCCTGTTTGATGGCAATAGGCTCGCCCCTATTATATGGGACTAAAACATAACTGGTGAAATGTGGGTGTGATATAGGTACAGCTCTGCCTAGCCTTACGGGGGTTAAGTGTAGCTCACCACAGTATTGAGCGCTTTTTGTGTGGCACCCTAAATGTTAAGTAACTGGTTGCTGGGCTAAAATACAATAGCCTATGTAAATCCCATTTCAACCCACATCTGAGGTTGAATACCAAGGTCGAACAAAACAAAATTGGGTTTACCTGTTACAAAGTTTTCAGTTGCAGGCCTGCCCTTTATCACTTTGAAACCAAATATGTGGATACTGTCACATAAATAAGGGTGTGCAATAAGAAACCTTAATCTTTTGGGAATAGAGGTGGTAATCGTTTCAACTTGTGAAAATCTACGGGTGGATACGGGGCTTCAAATAAATAGAATTGTTTTTTAAAGATGGCTTGGTGATCGTCTTTTGTTATTAATACTCAGAAGGGTCGTTGCCAATACTTTTGAACAAACGTTGGCCATTTTTGAGACATCCAATGCCATACAGGGGACGCTAAAGGCACTCACAAAAAAAAATAACAAAAAAAAAATCTTTGGTAATGCAAAAGGTTTTTATTAAAACAGGTTTTAGTAAAACAGGTTATGTAAAAGCAATGGTACAGCCAATGAAAGGCGTCGTTGTTAATCTCTATATAAAACGCTGAGATATCTTTTAGTTATTATGACTGAAATAAATCAAACTGAACGTGTGGAAGACGTTGAAAGTACTGAAGTGTGTAGAGCGAGTTATAGGCGGAAGCGATTTGGAATTGTATAGCTATTTTACAGCAACATTAAACTTTCCTGGTCTATATATTATAAAACTGTGCTTGGTGGTGTAAAACTGGCTTTTGATAAGTATCGACATCGACATCCTAACTAATGCGAAAGTGAGTTTGTTTATTACGCTTTCACGCTAAAACGGCTGAACGGATTTGGATGAAATTTGGCACATGGGTAGACCATGATCTGGGTTAGAACATAGGATATTCCTATGGAATCAAGACTTATGCGAATGAAACCGTGCTAGTTTTAAAATAAATTAGAGCAAATGCCAAAAAACAGCGTCAATCTGCCAATCAATCAATCAATCATAAATCAATCTGTCTACTGGTTTTCATATTATATCCAAATTATAAAAAACAATGATAAAAAAGAATCGCTACACTAAATTGAATACTTTTTATAATCACCACACCTGATAATCCGCACCCTTATTGCATAACACACTTTCAATTACAATCTGAATGATTTTGAAGGATATTGCTAATCCATTGCTTCATATATGTTCGAATTTGTCTGCTCAGCAATGTAAATAACGCAATGAATGTTGTTGAACTGTCTAAATGAAAGCCATTAATACTGGTGATTGCAGTGTTTTTATAATATAGGAATACATTGCTACCTATCCTAAACACGAATTCTCTCCATCAAGATGTCGAGAAGGAAGAAAATAGTCCGTATGGTTTCAAGAACGAGAATTTTAGACTTATTCTTCTAGTAGCCTAGACTCGATTAAAAAACCCTAGCTTAACCCAAAGAACTCTAAAGCCTTATATTACAGCTTATAATCGGTTCACACAAAACGAACCAAGCGAATAAGTACAAAAAAAGCGCTGTCGCTTCTAAATTCCGCTGCATTTTATAAATTTCTCTCTAAATTTTTCGAGGCGTTATTTATAACTTAATCTCGAAGCTCGGTAAATGTTTTAAGCGCTAACTGCTAAGGATATATCTTTTTAAGATCCAGTGAAATGTCCTTTTATTCGTTGGAGACTCGGCTTTATGGGACTTTTCTTTTGAAAGTAAGTAGTAGTATGGAACTAGCTTATTTGTATCTTGGAGTTGGTAACCATGGAGTTTCCAATCCGATCTTCTTCATTGGTATCTATGTGAAGAGTGGGCGTTTAGAGGGCTGTCTTTTACAATGTTTGACGTTTAAAAAGTGCGGACTGTTTGCCTGATTTGAATAAAATGTTTATTACTTTGGGTAGCTGCAAATTCTTGGTCAGATTGCCAAATGAAAAGTGTATTGAGACATGATTTGTTTTTGAATTCAAAAAAATAAAAGAATAACTTGTTGAATCTGCACAAACGAGACGCATAAAAAAAAAAACAAGATACACACACTAATAAAAAGCCTCGTATTCAAAACGTTAAAATTAAAGGTTTGACAATATTGTACATTCTACACCAAGACCAAAGACAATGTACGTTATCACGTTGCATATTTACTAAAATGTGACACGGACAAATGACAACAAACAAACAAAACAAAACCAAACGCCGATTGCAGAGTTGAAATGAACTAGTTTTGTAACAAACAAGAATTACAAGTAAGATTAAGCCGTGGGACGCATCTGAATTCTATAATAACTTCAGTCAAAGACAATTTTACAAGTCAATATGTTAGATTTTCATTTTAGAAAGGGCTGACCTTTTCTTTTCAATCATCGTTGCTTTAAAGAAAAGCTAAAACCAAAAATCTAATAAATGTTCGACTTTTAACTTGACTTCAAACAATTTTTTCTACGAAATTGGTACTAAGCTCAGTATTTTCCACTAAGTTTATTTCAAGTATTAGAAATACCTTTTAAAGAAAATGGATAGAAGAAAATATTTTTTGTAAGAACTACAGGCTTCCTGAAAGCACACTTTTTTGTAAAGAACTATGGAGCTGGATGGAACTTGAAATGTATAGGGCTTTAGCGTTTGAACTCAAGTTGCCAGAAACACCTGGTATAAAGAAGAAAATCTTGAAAACTGACTTTATAGAAGGAAAATACTGATGTAATGCAAGAACATGGTCAATTTTTTTACTAAAAAGTCTTTGTCCAGCCACGCTGTACACCCTAGTTGGGTGTTTTATTTAGTATTAGTATTTCCTATGTATTAGTATTTCGTATGTAAGTAGTAGTATGTTCTATGTAAGCGAACCTAAGACACTCAAACTAATGCTGAAAGAAAATATAGTGAGGAAACCGCGATTACATAATCTGAAACTGTTCATTCGCAGTCAGCAAACGTGGTTTTTGATGCTCGTGCCTTCTCTGTGTATGACTTTATCCCTTTAGTAGCAGGCAGACCAAACCGAGCTACACATTGCAAATCTCAAAAAAGAACAAGCCTTAAAATAATACTTAATAATAATTATCTAATAAAAACAAAAACACAACTACATTTAACCTTTAAAACACTATTATTTCTCCATAAACTTCAAAAAAACTCGAACCAAAAAATACAAAAAGATACCTCGCGCCAAAGTCACACATTCCACTCGAGATGCGGGAATCCATTAATCAATCTATCGTTAAGACGCTCCACTTTTTTACGTCGCGACAAGGTTACGTCGAGAGGGTCTTGAGTTGTCCAAAAGTTTTATCAAGTGACGTATTTGGAACAACTTTTGGGTGTTAAAGTTGATAGAAAGTGGTATAGTTGTGTTGAGTGTTTTTTTAAATATTATCACATGAGGGGTTTCTTGTAAGGTTATCTTTACTTCTTTTGAAATTATAATTTTTTTTAAGGGGTTATTGTCTAGGAAAGGAGCTACAATTTAATTTGTGATTAATTTATAATTGTTTCTACCACAGCTCACAGTTCAAAGTAATTGTTTTAAAAAAACGGATACCGGCAATATGGGCTGCATTTTTACTGGTATTCTTGTCCAAATACGCTATCTAGTTCTCTTCAATATTACAAAATGGTGGGGATTTCGTTTTTGCTTGCTAGTTCACTGAAAAATGTTTTCGTCACAAGAATGACCTATAAAATTTTTGGTAAATACAATAACGCCGTAGTTTAATTCCTAAATTGAACAACCATTGTCCAATTCACTGTTCATTACTGCATTTACAAACTAGAGGAGCATTTAAGTAGTAACTAAAGCATCAATGGACAATAGACAGTCGTTAACAACGGCCATTACATACAGGCTACATGAGGGTCGGTCGATGGCTATTTTAGTGGCCCGCAATGAGCTAGATATAGCCAATCGCAGTTGATTATAGGCCTGTAATAGTTTGTTAATTTGTAGTGTGTTTCATTATGTTCTTGTGTTCTTAGTAAGGCGAGATTGTTAGTAGGTTGAAATGATTTGAAGGTTAAAATAGCTTTGAATTTTTGTGCTGGGTTTTAATTTGACCCTTATATAAACAAATGTTTAGATATACGCGGTGCTCTCAGAATTGGTTACCCCTTGGGATTTTACTTATTTTACAGTGCTTACTGTAAAAAAACAAATAAATTGAAAACATGACACTTTTGTATTAAATATTTTTAAGGTAAGTCAAGCAAAATTTTTATTTATTTTATTTTATATTTAAATCAGACATATTGATCCATATTTATGTAAGTACCTACTCAAAAATTCTGTCTGTAATCAAAGATTTAAAAAAAAAACATGCTACTATAATATTATTACATGCATAAATAAAATAAATAACTGACATATTATATAAAAATTGTAAAATAAATTAATAAGTTAATCGCAATCATCTTTAAGTTCACTAAAATCTTTAAATCAAGAAATATTTATGGAGTTGGAGAAACATTTAAGTAAGCACATTTCAAGAGAATAAGATAACCCATACTAATAATATAATTAATATGAAAGTAACTCTGTCTGTCTGTTACCTTTTCACACCTATATCACTGAACTGATCTTTATGAAATATGCCAGATAGGTAACCTGGGACCTGGAGACATAGGCTACTTTTGGCCTAGACCACAGACGCAGTCGCGGGCAAACCTAATACCTGAAATTAAAACACATTGAAGAATGTGTTCGTTTCGTCATTCAGCAAAATAAGAATAAGAAGAATAAGAATAATGAAAAGAATAAGAATAATTTATTGCATTATATTGTGTAAGAAATTACATTCGAATGCGTTGATTCCTGGAACACACAATAGGATTCCCTGTGTCGTGAGATCCATTTCCATTTATTGCTATACATGTAATAGGTATAAATTTAGTTAATAATTAATTTAATTTAATAAAAAACTTAATTTCATATAATCTACTCGTAATCTACTAGAAAAGGAATATACAATAAAAACGAATACACAAAGAAAACAGTAGATAACAAAGTGTGTATGTATGTTGTGTGTGATTGTGATGGTGTGTGTTATGTGATTATGGAAAATGATTTTCTCTAATGTGCCTCCCACTTTTATTCAATAATCACATTCACTAAGCTAGGCAACTACGTTTATTTTATACCGACAACAACACTACCACCTTAACCTCCCAGGTCGAAATACCAATCCAAAATCTCACCTAGACTTCGCCTGACAGGCTCACAAAGAAAATCAAAACTATGAGAAGCGATTACGTCTGAGACGGTTACTCGGTTTCCCGGTTTTTCGAGTATTCCGACATCGACTCTGGTTACAAAGGAAAATGGCTGCCGTTAAACTCGGGCAGGCGGGGGTTAAGTAATAAGAGCAGAGACTATTTTTATTGTGGAAGTTGTTGGCTCGATTTCTCTTTTAAATTGAGTTCAAATCGAGGTTTTGGATTATTGAAGGTAAGTTGATGGAGTGTCTGGTATCGATGTAGCAGATAATAGATAATATGGTCCCTTTATTTTCTCTGATTTCGATTCGCTTTGTCGTGAGATTTGAAGCAAGAAGTGGTAATGCTCACTAAAGGAAGAGGGAGACACGTGTCATTTCGAGTTGTCATCATTGCTCTCTATGCCGAATTCAAAAATAAGGATCTGATCACACTGAGGTAAATTCCACGAGGGATGCGGAACACACGTGTACGCGACAATTGTTTAATGATAACGGGACTATTCGCGCTAGTTTGAAGACCTCCATAAAAATTTGTTGACACAATCGGCGCTTGCGAATTTCTTGCCGCATACCGCATCTCGCGAGGGATTCGTTTCAGTTTCGCCAGAGCTTAAGTGTGCCATTAATGGCACATAACACAGATTGTCTTAGTCTTTATATTTGACAATCTATTCTAAGCTACCTACTTTTTTTACATTAGGCATTACATTAGCACCAATCTATAAAATATACAAAACATGTATTTCTTATGGATGGTTATACGAGTAGGAGAAGACCTAAGACAAGATGGATGGACTGTGTGAAAGATGATATGGATAGAAAGGGAGTGACTACCGAGGTGACGACAAATAAAGAAGTATGGAAGTAAAAGACATGTTGAATGAAAGAAAGAAGAATAAGAAAGAAAATGTGTTTATTGGCATTACAGCAGGAAAATACACCTTATAACTAAAAACAACAGCAAACAATAATTACAATGCCGAAAGGGCCTCAGCTCACCATAATGTCAGATGACAACTCAGTGTTCCACCTGACGCTGATTTTCAGCTGCAACCCACGAGTATTCAACCCACGCTAGAATATTAAAGACATGGAAGGAGGATTGCGTTGACAACAAATAAATTGGGATAACGAATGATGATGTATTTCTCTTATGACTTGTACCATACATGTGCGTCATCTCAAAGTCTATTATCTTACTACTTTCGGTGTAATACCGCGATACTACGCCGCCTCAAAGGATGCCGACCGACAGTACATAGAGGCACAGTTATGTTACATAAGTGACATTTCTGCTTAGAGTGAGGTAAATAAAGTGATATGTGGTCATGCCCTAGTTTTAGTGTTGGGTGTTTCTATAATAATAAAATCATCAGCGTGTAGTAACTGGGTTGTGGAGGTCAGATAGGCAGTTGCTTAATGGAAAATTCGGTTGCGTCCGGTTAGACTTGATAATGACCTGGTGAGAAGACAGACTGTGCCTACTATACAGCATACATCTCTTCCTATCTCCACCTTCTTCTTCTTCCTTTGGGATTAAAATGACATGACGTTACGTTATGTATCAGTCTGTAAAACTTTGGTTTCCTAGTTAAGCGGTTCCGTCATATTATAACGGCTGCCATGCTAATCTGTAATTTTCATCAGTATTTTGACAAACAAGTCAAACCCCCTGCAAAAAGATGTAAATCGCTTGATTTGCCCTCACCGTGCTTAGGAAAAAGTGTCCATACTTAAAAGAGTGTGCTCACACATTATTAAATAGCGTAGTAATCAAGTCAAGTCAATGTGTCAGAGGTGTCAAAACGAAGCGACGATGTTTTGACGCGTTACAGTGAATCTAATAGTTTAAATCTTTGCTGCTGCCATCATTTTCATGACAGCCGTCACTGCGGCCGTTAGTGGCGGCCACCGGTCTTCGAGGAAACCGTAGCTTAACTGTTTCACTAAAAGGCTTCTTTTCATACTCAGAAGAATAGAGTATTGCTCACAATACTGTTTCGTTACGAGTTGACGATTTTATACCAATAAGCCTTGTACAGATTTTCTGACGATGTTTTTAGATATAAGGACACAATAGTGTCTTACAATAAATAAAACATCTGAAAATGTCACATCAGTTCTTGATAGGTTTTGAACCCACAGCCAAAACCTTAAGATTGAAAACCGTTATGATTCCTTCAGAATTTTCTGGCTTCATTATTTTTTGATATTCCTAGAATCTATAATAATTTATCGTTTATGTAAATAAGGCTTTTATACGCCATGTGCCGACAAGACCAGATCCATCTTTTCTTTATTTAGATTTTCTTTCCTGACCTTTCCTTACTTTCAAAAGGTTTCTTAAAGGTCAAAGATCACCTAAGTACCTACTATTTATAAGCGGACATGCTTTACAAAAGACTGATTAGTAAAATCAGGTAAATTTACACCCTAATTGCGTAATACACGATCAATCACAACCTGAATCATTTTGAAAGAGATTGCTTTTGAGACTGATTTTGAAAAAAAAAATATCTGCCCAACAACGTAAATAACGCAATGAATAGTGTTAATCATTAACAGAAAATGTGTTACGTAATTAGATAGCTTCTGTCCAATGTATATATGACGTGTTCCTTTTGATAACTCTAGGGTATTAATGAGCCCAAGCCAGTTGACAAACAAAAAATATTTTGTTTTTTTTTTTGTTTTTTTATTATTACCTATTATTTTTATACAAAATAATTTGACAAAGTCACGATTATCTAAGTAAAACACCCTTACGTGAAATATATATAAATAAAAAAATACAGACTATATTTGTCCATAAAAAAAAATTAGCAACGTCGCATTTTCTTATGTGATCTCCATGTGAGTCTACAACATAGATACTGAAATAAGATTCGGTTTTCAACTTACCACACGTACGATTTACTAATTTATAGGAATCCCAAATTAATTATAATTAGTGTAAACTCCATGTAACGTCACTCTATTTAACGACAAACTCCCTTAAGCGTCGAAATCAATTGGCTTTGGTTGGTTTAGCTTGTCTTTCATACAATGTTTCACTCTACATAGCATTACACCCACTCTCAATAACGACAACAATTGAGTAATAAAAAGTACCTTTTAAGTTGCTAAAATTAGTAAAAACTGCGCAGCTGTGTACGATCTATTGTCGCTTTATTATCCCAGCCCGCAATAAACTCGACTGTCGGCATCATGCCTACCGAACTTTCTAAGAAATTCGTTCTTTTGTTTATGAAGAAGATGAGACGGATGAGCCTGAGCCTCCGCCGAGCATTAAAGAAGCTCTGGAAGCAGCTAAATTATTGGAAAAATACTTCCTTTATAACCAAGATGCCTCAATATTGCTAGATATGAATAAAATAAGTAAAAAAATACAACAAAATTACTGGTGCAGCAAAAGACGTCAGACAAAAATAACAGACTATACGCAATAGCGTTCATATAACATTCTTTTTTATGCACATAACTACTAACAATAGTCGGAAATAAACTTTTTCTTTTTCTAATTCTGATGTTTCTTCTCTCCATTTAACGACAACTCTCTATAACGCCATAAAATGCACAGTCCCTTCAGTGTCGCTATATAGAGTTTACACTGTATTTACTAATAACCGTCGATAGAATATAGGAATCCAAAATATAACACATTATAATTTTAAAATGCACAAAAAACAACATCAGATAACCCCCATGAAACAGTGAAAAACAGAATCTATAAGATGCGAAGTAAGCTGATAATTTAGCTATCACGACGTTCCGACAGGAGCCGACAGAATGATAAATAGGCCGAGATTAGGAACGGCGTAAGGCCGGCTTGAGGGCAAGTCAGTGAGGTCTTTCGAAATTTCATTACGGACTGAAGATTTTTTTGAAATATGGGCCATGTTTTTAGATTAGAATAAATTTTTTGATATAGGGAAATAATATTGAGATGTTTTGAACACGACTTTTGTCGTTTTTATGCTCTTAATGTTTAAGTTAGTATACTGAATTTCGCTGTAGAGAATATTGATTAGACAAAGAAAAAAAAAAGATTGAAAATTGTACTTAAAAATTTACGTAGCTTTACGTTATCAAAAACTCAATTTATAGCCTTCACAAAAACCCTTGAAATAACAAATAAAAACAATTGTACGACGATCCACGACCAACATCTAATAAAATGCCAAAAACATATTTTCTATATAACTAGCGTAGTGACGCGCAACACGTAATATTTATCGACAGTCGATACTATTGTACCAACTAACAATAGCGCTGTGACATTTTTACGATGCCGAGGAACGTACAAAGTATATTTTGGCTTAAGAAACTCTTCGACTTTAATAAATATTGCTTTATGGGCTGTAAGACATTGTTGTTTTTAGATTTAAAAGAATTTTCATTGCTGTAAGCTTTGCTACGTTACATTGTTAATAATTATGGGGAATATTTTTATAAGTTCCTGGCAAAGGAAATACTACTTTTTACAACGTTATGACAACTAAGATGTTGACGGTAGGGAATGCGGCAGAGTCCTCCCGTCTGCTCATCATTGCTTGCCTTCCCCCTACTATGTTGGGGTCAGTTTCCAGTCTAACTGGATGCAGCTGAATATCAGAGCGACTGTATATCTGACCTCCACAACAATTTACTAGGTAATATTCAAATACAATATTACTCTTGTCTGCTAATAAAAACAAACTGTAATCACCAATTTATTCTTATAACAAGCTTGGTAAATACATTTTGTATTGACTGGCAAAACTACATGTTTTGTTATTTTAAACAAATTTCTATGATTTTCTTAATAATTACGTCACATCATTATAAAAACGTAGGACTTCCAAATTACAAACTTTAACTAACCCGTTATTATCTAATACAATTTATAATCCTCGTTCATTCATTTCCCGGAAAAGTAAAAACACTAGTGCTCATTAAACTAATCCTATATCAGCTAGCATCAAATTCCAATTAAAATAACCAATATTACTCGTACATTCAAATTTCTACGAATGGCAAATATGGCGTTAATATATCTAATGAACTGTGGTTAATATCAGCGATAGGTATCAACACTACCCAGTGGTATGCAGTGTGTAGGTAACGTTAGAGACATGTTGAGCTGTCTCATTTGCCAGTTCATCAACTCTCATCCGTTTCAAATTGAAATAGTTAACACAGTAGCTTCTTTTTAGCGTGTCAATGGCAATCTAAATAATGTCGGCCCAGAATTTGGCTACAAGTTTGCCACCTTCAGTAGCATCTATCTGTTTCTGTAACGTGCAGATAACGTCAAGTACCTTCTACCATGAATTATAAATACGACTAATATCATTGAGCGTAAACAAACATTCAATCCCTCGCATTTACAAAACGTATTTGTGTCACATATCGAACCATCCCTACGCAATATAGATAAACATAAAAAAGATTGTACACATACTTTTCCCTTTCAACCAATCTATTCGCTCTGTTTACCCAATAAATTCAAATAACAATAGTCGATACATTCGCATCACTACGGACAAACATTATTATTCGTTAGTACCTTGTTTATATATGGATAATATTATTTATGCTTTGTATTCACGAAATTTTCTTTTCTATAGCGAAGTCCTATGGGACTATGCAAACTATATTGAATTACTCAAATGTCCTAGTGATGTCGTTGTGTATGTTGTGGAGCTGTTATGACAGGTCCGCATTAGTAACGTAGGGCTTTAGTTAGTTTGACATTATTTTTAATTCAATACGTAATGTCAGTGATAACTTAGGGCATTGAAACGCTCACAATGGGCCTTATTACAAGGCTAAACTTGGAGTTTCCCAACGTGATCGAATCAGAAATGGGGAGATCTGCAGAAGGACCAAGGTAACCGACATAGCCCGGAGAATTGCCAAACTTAGTGGCAATGGGCAGGACACATTGCTCGCAGAACAGATGGCCTATGGGGCTGAAACGTTCTGGAGTCAGTGGCGACCGCGTACCGGAAGATGTCTCGTTGGAAGGCGTCCCACAAGGTGGACCGATGACCTTGTGTAGGCCGCAGGAATCCGCTGGATGCCGGAAGCACAGAACCGGTCGAAGAGGCGACGCTTGGTGGAGGCCTATGTCCAGCAGTGGACGACTTTTGGCTGAAAAAATTGACTTAATGTCGAGATTTTAGAAGTGGTCTTCCTTGTTTAAAATCTGGCATGTCATGGCAATTTACGGCACGTCTGTGGGAACTCTTGATTTCAGAAAAACGCCCTGGTGCTACGACATAATGGCCAAAAATTCAAATTGTTACCTGGGACGTGGAGTCAACTGTATCAAATTGATATTGGTAATTGCAATACTAACACTGATTCATGTGAATTGCAAGGAAACCTACCGATCGATTTTGTAAAAATTGTCACCGTGAAGACGAGCCTGCAGACACTGGCGGACGGCAGGGGAGAGCATTGAGGAGGATTCCTCTATCCGCCAGCGCACACTGACAAGAAAAATATGCGATACCGCGAGAGTCCGCAAGCTTACCCGAGCATCGAGTAGCCACCGCTTGCCGAGATTTGATTATTCTACCAGCAACTACGCAGTTGAAAAGTAGCTTTTGCATACCGGTGCATACCACCGCCTCCCGCCGCGGTATCCTCCAGCGTGCTCTCCGATGCTCCAGAGAAAATTGCGCTGCAATGCTCCAAGGTCTATCACCAAGCATTAAAATATATACTTTATTTCGATTGGATAAGCATGAAATTAAATTGATAAATTTAAAATCATCTGCCGACCCGTCCGTCAGTCTGCGCAGGCCACTAGGTGAAGCGAGCTCCATAGTCCTCCATAGTGTCAATCCGGTGACAGCATCAGGTCGAATGACAGATCACGTCACCTAAGCTGGCGGTAAGATTTTTACGGAATAGACCTGGTGAACTCATTTAAAAATCACCAACACAGTGGGCAATCAATGCTCCTGCCATCTCTTAGAAAAAAAAAGCTCTTTGCTCTGTGGTACAATTACACCCCAATATTCCTAAAAACGTCTGCTTACACCCTTTTAGTAAAATATGCTGCATAATATTTCCTGTACACATTGTATATTCTGCACACGTCTCTTTGTGCCAAGCTTCTTATATTAACGCCAATAATATGCATACAATTTTCAAGAGTTTTCTTTCCAAGGAAATATGGCGTCGTATTTTGCGTTGCTCTTAGCCTTGTGGTTAGAATAGGCTATAAGGCTATGAGTAATGGGGGTGGAGGTGGGGAAGGGTTGTTTTAGGGGGTCAATAGTTTGGTTATGTTGGTTGTCTAATACTCTGAAGAAAGTGCTTGTAAAAAAGTTACTTTGAAATGGCTGTTTATTCTGCCGTTTTTACTGGTTATTGAATTTTGACAGATATGAAGATTCTCAAGGTCTGCCAACGAGCAATGGAGCGCAGTATATTACGCATTAAATTAACGGATCGTGTTCGAAACACAATACAGCGCACCAAAACAAAAATAGCTGTCGTGGCTCAAAAGGCTGCCCAATTTAAATGGGACTGGGCAGGACATGTCTGCCGCATGTCGGACAAACTGTGGGCCCAAATAGCACAGAACTGGTGCCCTGAGACAGCGAGGCGGGGTCGCAGCAGACCAGGTAGGAGATGGCGGGACGGGCTGAATAGGTTCCGTAAAAACTGGAAGGAGGACGCGCGGGCTCGCGGACGATGGAAGGACTGGAGGGAGGCCTTTGCCTAGGAATGGGAAAGCATAGGCTTGCTAAGATGCCATCCCAGAGACAAAATTTAAATGTCTCATGTGTCTGTAATTACATCAGCTTTCAATCCCTTCAAACCGAAACACAGCAACGCTAAAACCCGATTCAAACTTAATGGCGGCTCGGAACATGAGGCGAGTCGCTGCGCAGTAACGAATTCATGGCTCAGCGGGGGTGAGGGGTGGAGTACTGGGCATCGAGTAGCGCACTTCGGAGCCGCCATTAAATTTGAATCGAACTGTACTTGGCGACAGAAATAGTTAATGTGGTACTACTTCCCCGGACAAACTTTTTCACACAGAACTTTACTAGTACAGTAAATTTCTCATATATAAGGTGTATTTTTTTATATCCAATAACTCTATGGTATGAATGAGACCATATCAAAGAATCAACTGGCATTGTTATTTTTAATGTTGTATTCAAAATAATTCGTCAAGTTCACGATTATTTATGTAAAAAAACCCTTAGGTGAAATATAAAAAATTTAAAACATTTGATTCAGACTATTTTTGTTCATAAAAAGAAGCTTTAAATATGAATGATTGGTTTGAACGAAAATGATTTACTCGTAATTATCAATGGAACTTAGATACACACATTGAGAGCCTAGTGATAAGTTACCTTAAAAAAAAAAAATATATATGCCAGTTGATTCTTTGATATGGTCTCTCTCATTCATACCCTAGAGTTATGGGATATAAAAAAAAACACCTTAAACAGGCTGTATCAGAAAGTATGGTCTTTAGTTAGAAAAAAATTATCAGCTGTCCCATGCATTTGGGTGGAGTAGGTATTGAAGTATAGTACGGGGCAGTGGTCGCTCACAATGGGCCTTATCAGAAGGCTAAATGTCACCCAAAGGACAATGGAGAGGGCTATGCTTGGAGTTTCCCTACATGATCGAATCAGAAATGAAGAGATCCGTAGGAAAACCAAGGTAACCGACATAGCCCGAAGAATTACCAAAATAAAGTGGCAATAGGCAGGGCACATTGCTCGTAGAACAGATAGCCGATGGGGCCGAAAGGTTCTGGAGTGGCGACCGCGTACCGGAAGACAAAGCGTTGGAAGGCCTCCCCCCACAAGATGGACCGATGACCTTGTTAAGGCCGCAGGAATCCGCTTGATGCGGGAAGCATAGAATCAGTCGAAGTGGCGGTGCTTGGGGGAGGCCTATGTTCAGCAGTGGACCTCTTTTGGCTGAAATGATGATGATAATGGGGCAGCGGATTTTTTTTCGTGATCACGATGTTGGTTCCATGGAGAAAATTGTTCAGTTTGATGGCCTGTACCTCCAACACCTTTCTGATAAACCCGTTTATGCTTTTCAGTCTAATTCCTCTAAATCCAACAAAGGCATGAAGCGTGAAGATACCAAATAAAGCTAGTTAGTACACATGATTGAACACGTTTCTTTCGTGTCTAGACAAGTTTTACATGAACTCAGCTAAATCTGTAGATAATATAAAATCCTGTCACCTTTTTGTGACAATATTTGCACAGAAATATGAGGAGACATGATGTGTATACACTACCTTATGAACGGGGGTAGAATACTAATTCTTGAAGTAAATAACCTTTTTTTAAATCAGAAAGGTTATTGCTTACATCTATGTTAATATTATGAGTTTTGTGAGTTTTGTAGGTATAGTCGAACTCTTAATTGTTCTACCACTTTTGACAATAATTCCCAGTAAAATGAAACTGCAGGGCAGTGTTAAGTTGTATCAATCAATCTGCCTAGCCTTTTCCCAACTATGTTGGGGTTGGCTTTCAGTTTAACCGGATGCAGCTGAATACCAGATTTTTACATGGAGCGACTGCCTACTGACCTCCACAGCTCAGTAACTGGGTAATAAGATTCCCCTTGGTAAGACTGGTGTCAGACTTTCAGGCTTCTGACGACACATATCAACTTTCAAAGATCCATAAATGACAGCCGGGACCAACGGCTTAACGTGCTTTCCGAGGCACGGAAGAGTCTCGGTATGTAAAGATGGTCACCCATCCATGGACCAACCCCGGCAAGCGTAGCTTAGCCTGATGGATCGACCCATGCGGCTGTTATTACTTAGCCACAAGCTCCTCTCGAGTCAGTGTCACGTTGTATATTGATCAAAATATGATTCGCGACCATAACAAATATCTAATTACAGAATTATAATAATTTAGAATCATTAATACGTACATCTTTATAAGTCTGAATTGGTCTCAAATGTCTTGATTTTTGCTTCCGCTGCGTCTTTGAAAAGACTACGTAATTTACTACCGACTGCCACCAAGATTGCGCTTGCACAATCTCTTCTTCTACCCATCCTTGTTTATGCTGATGCCAGCTATCTTGACCTTACTCAAGACCAACTCGATAAACTTGAGCGACTTCAAAATTTTTCTGTAAGGTTTTTATACGGTTTACGCAAATATGACCATGTATCCGAATTTCGAGTGAAGCTCAAGTGGTTACCAATTCGCCTTCGCCGGAATGCTCATATTCTTTCCCTTTTGTATAACGTCCTCTTTTCCCCTTCCACCCCTCTGTATCTCAAGACACGTTTCCAGTTTCTTTGTGACTCTCACACGAAATTATTAAGATCATCAGATAACTTGAAGCTTAAAATGCCAATGCATTCCTTAACTTTCCTTGACAAATCCTTTACTGTCCAGGCTGCTCGTTTGTGGAATGCATTACCAGTTCCAATAAAGCGCGCGCAATCGTTGCCTGTGTTTAGAAGACTCGTGAAAGAACATTACTTGTCGTTATGATTTTGTTCTTATCGTTAGCTGTAATAATATTCGTCATTAATTTTCGTTGCTTATATAGTTAGTATGTATGTGTCTATTATATAGCACTTATCTGTGTATCCATTTTAGTATATTGTACTTATATACCTTTTATTTGCACCAAAGACAGCCCCATTTTATGTCCAGAGAATCACTGTCCATTCCAAGGTTGCCTGGAAGAGATCGCAGTAAGCGATAAGGCCGCGCATTTTATATTTTGTAGTGTATAACTTTTTCTTTATGTAATGTATAATCTGGTGTACAATAAAGTATATATAAATAAATAAATAGATTTCATGAAAAACTCATTCACAGACCAATTTCTAACTTAGAGAGATGTATTAATGATTCTAATTCTGTAAATACATATTTGTTATTGTTGATTCATTCATTCATTATTGACAGGGTTTATTATTTTTAAATAATAATTTTTCTGCAGTATTTTGGATCGAAGCTGAAAAAAGTGGTCCAGTCACGTGCAAGTGGACCATATAATGATGTTTTCATGTGAGAAGTAGTTTCTTGTAAAACGATGATCAAACGACAGTCTCGCGTCATTTTTCAGAAAACTAGTTTCGAATATTATTGATTTTTCATTCATGTTTAAAGTATTTGTAAAATCCTTTTCAGCCACATGCAAAATGAAGAAACTGAGTTTTCAAATCATAAACAAATTTGTTTAAATTATTTTTCCCTTCTCACGAAAAGTGAACAAAATTTATCAAAATCAGTCGATTTCGTGCAGGGCCCCTAAGATTTTTATTAAGTAGAACTTTTGAAAACAGAGAGTGTCACTCTTACTAAACTAACAAATCGACATCTTTCTCAAAACATTTCGTCGTCGTCACGTGTGATAAAAGTTGTCTATAGGAAAAAAAAACTTTTTCCCGTGAAAAACTCCGTATACTTCCCCTAAGACATGACTTTACTATGAAACTAATAAATAAACAGCTTTTCTCTTAAAAAAGGTAAACGAATAAAGAAAATTTTCTCATAAATTCTTCGGACTAAATAAATCGACAGACTACATTCTAAGTCAGGTAAAAATGAAGGGAAAAAGTAAAATATTAGCGAGATAGGGCCACTTTTTAGCACTAGTGTTGGGAATTGATTATCGATAAAACGGATAGGGCTATTTTCCGCTAGGTTAGCGAAATACGTTCAGTATTCAATTGTTATTAAGGAATTGATTTGTTCCGTTTCAAAGCTTTAAATGTATTAGACGGTTTCGCGATTTGTGTTCGATGCCGGTTGAAAATATTGAAGTTTAAATCCTGTGCTGTGTAATGTTATAGGAATTTCAATATTACTTGCTCGTATTGGAAATATGAATTGGGAATTCGAAGGCTTCAATGGTTAAATGGTTTTAGTAGATAATTATGTTTGTGTTTTGGTACTGAAAAATCTTTATGCTACTACAGACTTGAGATTTATGAAGCTGAGATTCATAGAGGTAAAATCAGATCAAACTGAAAGTAATTAGACACTATCCATACTTAATATTATTATTATTTGCGAAAAGATCTCTGTCGGTCTGTCTGTCAACTTTTCATGCCTAAATCGGACACATACTTAGCCTGAGACCTGAAGAAGGTCTTAGGCTACTTTTCATCCTGGATATTTGTATTAAAAAACCGGCCAAGTGCGTGTCGGACCACTCACAATGAAAGGTTCCATAGTTGGTTTGGGTTTATCCCGAGAACAAACTTTAATTAGTTGTTAGGAAACATGTTCTCATACAGACATATACGTCATGGTCGATTCCCCAACTGCAAATGTAAGATTGTAAACGCAAAAAAATACACAATTATATCGACGACAAATATAGAATTTATCAATTAAAAAGGAAGGAAGCAAGCTTCCTGCCAAATTTCATGATTTTAGGTCACTATAGGTTTTAATTTATTTAATTTTGGTTGAATATGTGATTTCTAAAAATAAATCCAAATGTTCTTGGAATAAAGTAGGAACTTGATCATGATCTATTTAATTGCATCAAAATGAGACTAAAAAACTTTCTCAAAGATACTCAGTAAATGAAAAATGACATGTTGAAAGATATTCAACAAGCTTCATCTTTCCGACTGCCCGACTCCTGTAATTGACAATTGAAAAGTACCTGTAAATTATTTCTTTGAAAAAAAATGCTTTGAGTCTGAGTTTGAAACTGGCAAACAGAAAAGGTAAATGAAATGTTAAGTAATATATTAAAAAAATCAGATATCTAGTAGTTGGTGAGGCAAAGTCAATATGTCTAGCCATTTTCCCAACTAGGGTTCGGCTTCCAGCCTAACTGGATACAGCCGAACACCAGTCATTTACATGTAACGACTGCCTATCCGACCTCCACAACCCAGTTACTGGGTAACACCATACACCTTGGTAAGACTTTTGGGTTTCTGACTACCCGTCGATAACGACTGTCAAAAATCTACGAACGGCATAGCATGCCTTTCGAGACACGGACAGGTCTCGATATGTAATGCATGGTCACCCATCCACGAACTGACCGCGGCAATGGTAGCTTAACCTTCGATCGTGCGGCTGTTATTATTTAGTCACGACCTCCTATTAGTGAGTCAACTAATTGAATAAAATAAATGAGAGGATATACATTATTCATTGTCACTATCTCACAGAAGAAACATAAAATAATAAAAGGTATCTATCTAAGATATTTCATGAAAATGTCTGAAAGATAAACCGGTATTAACTAACTTTCAGCCTAGGTCAGAATAAAATTATAAGGATCTTTTGAGTTCAGCGTGAAGTGGTCTTGATTTGTTTCTTGGCCTATTTTCTGTTCGATGTACACCGCCAGTCTTGTAATTATTTTGCTTTTTATTCGTTAGTCAGTACGCGGAATTTTAAGTTATGTAAAAATAGCTTAGTGAAGACTTTTCTTAGGATTTTAGCTAAAAAGGGCACGGGTTTCTTTGTACAAATCTTTTTTGAACAGGAACCGAATAACGATGTTTTTTTTTGTTTTCTATTTTTTTTATGATAAAGAAATCGTTCTAACAGTCAGTTTCCTATTCTATCTATTTTCTTCCGGGATCAAAAGTTGTCTTTTCTCAAAGCATACGTATGCTAAAAAAATGGCCAAGTGTGAGTCGGCCTCGCACACGAAAGGTTTTATCACTGTACAATATTTTTCAAAAACGTCGAAAAGAACATATTTCTTGTAGAAGGAACCCCATGTAAGAAATGTGTTTATTGTTTTATTTGTTCGGGAAAATAAACAGTTGTACATTCAATCTTATACTAAGCTATAAATATATAAGAGTTACAAATGTATAACCTACGACATTTTCCACAACAAATTAAAAGTTATATTTATCAGTTCAATGCGGTAGTCTAAGCTGTTAAAACAGAAAAGTAGTTAAGTGAACTTAAACATAGACAGGCATGCAAACAACAGAGAAAGAGACAGGGAGAGAGAATGAGTAAATAATAAACTAACTATTATAATCTAAAATTATTTTGTAGATAAGACTTCATTTGAGCAGAGGCAAAAAAGAAGTCGATGTCTTCAAAGATCTTGTTGTATTGATTGGTAAAGCGGCGTATGAGTGCTTGCAAGCCTGAGTTCGTATGACAAGAACTTTAAATTTTACGGCGTATTTTTTTTTATTAAGTTAAATTTTTATTATTTTTTGTTATAGCGGCCACAGTAATACCCACTCTGTCATGAAAATAATGTTAGCCTTCTACTGTTCAAAGGGCCCTGTGACAGCGAAAGGACAGCGGAGCCTTAGAAGCGGAGGCTCCCGTTGGAACCCTTTGGCTACGGAACTCTAAAAAAGCGACTACGAGTGACGATTTAAAAAAGCATCCGGAGCTCCCTTGTTTTCTCTAATCTCGTGAAACTCGTGCAAATCTGACTAAGGAAGAAAAATACTTGAATATTCCTAATTAAGTGATATTTAATTAATTTTGTCTATAGCCCTACCAGCGAAACACCATAATAATAATACTTTTTTATTTTCTCACCACAATATCCTTACAAAATAATAACAAAAACAATATTGTCTAGCTATGGGCATATAGAAAAATATTGTGGGAGACTGGAGCCTAAGCTAAGCCGAAGCCTGTATTTCAGGCCACCAGGTCTCCCCCCAAATACATAATAATCGCAATAAGGATATTAAATTCTATTTTGTGAATATAAATACTTTTTCTAATATTTATTACATTACCAAATAACTGAAAATCTGCCTAGCCTTTTCCCAACTATATATATTAGAGTTTGCTACCAGTCTAACCGGATCCAGCTGATTACCAATATTTCACATGGAGCGAGTTTCTTGCCCGATCTTCTCCATAGGTACCTACTACGCGTTGGAATGGGCAA
This sequence comes from Agrochola lota, assembly GCA_947364205.1. Taxonomy (NCBI): domain Eukaryota; kingdom Metazoa; phylum Arthropoda; class Insecta; order Lepidoptera; family Noctuidae; genus Agrochola; species Agrochola lota. The sequence goes on along the minus strand of OX376244.1, from coordinate 13,774,650 downwards.
CTAGCTTCATCTTTCTGACTGACCGACCCCTTGACAATTCAAAAGTGCCTGTAACTGGTTTATTTGAAATAAATGCTTTGAGTTTGAGCGACTGCCTATCTGACCTCCATAACCCAGTTACTGAGTAATACGATACCCCTTGTTAACACTGGTTTAAATTTCCTAGTACCTAATCAATCAACAAAACGTTTCAATTATCAAATCATACAAAACCACGAACAATAATCATTCTATAATATTATATAGTATGGTATTAATGCTAATTATCCTATTGTCAAATATGGCATAGAATATTCAATTAATAGTGTTGTTACTGAATATTTACTCTTATGTGTTTACAGAACTATCTCATTATGTCGGCTTTCACTTTACTACAAACCCAATTATAGTTGGCAAACATTTCTATTGCTATCAGTTTACATCGAGGTCGATAGTTTTGTTGATTCTATTTCTAAATTATCGATAGTTATTAGAAGGCTTGTGGTACTGCACTTATCAATAGAGAAAAACGTACAATACAAAATATCACAATAATTATAAGAATATATCGTTAACTAAGGAAAATTTCAAAAGTACGGCGTTAACGGCAAAACATAGAGATCTCTATATCTATTTTATTTTCAACACCAAATTTAATACTTTGTTTAACAAATTAAAACGTTGATTCTGACTTTGTCGAAGAAAAATCTACATTTCGCAATTTGCAGGAAAATTATTTGCAATTTTTATTACTATTCCCTGCTGCAGTTAACTAGTCACTGTTAAAAAAACACACCACAAAAAGCTACAACGTAACTACTGCCCTAATCATTTGACCTGTATTTATGGCAATCGTATTTCGCGGAACACGTGAAAATGAAGTCCAATTTGCATTTAAATCACCCTATTTTTATTTGTTTATCGATATGTGGCTCAGCACTAGTGACTGCAGTTAGTGAGGCCCATAAATCAGTTTCCGTTGCCTGTAGGCACGTCTTAATACAATTTTATAAGCGACGGGTGCAAACAACGTGTACTTATCGATAAGATCTTGTCGATAGTTTTAACGATGTAATTGATTTTGTAGAATCAGCTTTTTGAGCAACATTTTCCTTGTCGGAAAATGTATTTTATTTCTAAAGCATAATGACCAAGGAAATAGTGGCAGTTGAGAAAAAAACGCTGACTAAGTCAAATATAACTTGTTAACTTAAGCGAGTCATTCTATCAATTCCAGATAATATGAAATACGCATAAAGATCGCGTAGTAAAGATATTTTGTGGTACAAAATCAGAAACTTAGAATTATGATACACATCAGATAGCAAAACTAATCATGCATAACATTTCGCAAGACAGCACTAAATGAAATGAACAAAACGTGATCTAAATCCCAAAAGCCTTGCTTTTACTGCCACCTATTTTGTTTATCGATACTACTTTGATGAATCCTCTTTTTGTTGGCAAAATATGAAGTAAATTCGTAACAAAAAACCGCCCATTTACAATTTTATCGATAAGTCTGTTCCATCACTACGCTTCAGCTTACATAAATCATGAGGACATACGCCCTATCTGTTGCCAGCTTAATACGATCCCCGAAATAGGGGTGGGGGGGGCTTTTTATAGGCAAAAAGCTGAGTTTGCCAGTTTGCCTCGGTATTGTATACTTTATATTGGAAATCTAAGGGCTGTTATTCAGCAGATTTTAACAAAAAAAAAACGTCATGACAATTTTTTTTGTTGTTCCTGTACTTTTTTTGAATAGAGAAGTTTAGGGACTTGTTGTCAGCGATAAGATAATACTTTCGAATACTTTAAAAGAAACATTGATTGAGTTTTAAATTCTTTGAAGACACTTTTTGGTCGCCAGCTGGACTACTTTTAAAATTCAGGAAAATAGAAGATAGAAGTTCTTCTCTCAGTAGGATTTACGGACACAGCCAGTCATTGGGAATGTCCTAGAATATCTTTCTTTCATTTCAATCATGTGTTTATTAAGGTAATCTTAAACACCACTGATTCAAGGCAAAGAAATCCGAACTTGGTTTGACGTCATAAATACCGTTACCTTCTCTGTATGAGAAGATGCCTTAGCGTTGCAGTGGAAAATCTACAGGCTTAAGATAGTTAATTGGTTCAGGCGTGACCTTGCGGAAATCCATCATAAAATACAATAGCCGTAGATATATTGTAACCTAATCCGCTTAACTATTCCCAAAGAGTCATAAAAACCATGTAAGAAAGATACGTGATTCACCTCTCAACGAGACATCCTAAAGATGACGATTGACCTGTCGCGAACCCGAACACGACGTGTTGCCACGTCAAGCACCGGACGCAGCACCCGGCGCTCGGTGTGGCAACACGCCGTGTTGGGCGCCATTAGGAATAGTTAAGCGGAATAGGTTACTAAATATATCTACATCTATCGTATTCTACAGGCTTATATAAAATGATTACTATGGTGACCTTATTGGTGATGTTCTTCAGAAAGGTCAGGTGTGTAGTACTTGCAACCGGCGAGAGTTTATGACCAGATTTATTACCGCAAACGTAGCAAAAGTAGTATGTAAGGATTGTAGCCTATGGCATTCTGTAATCTCTGCCTATCCCCATGAGAGAAATGATCAGGGATGTACTAGGTAAAACTTTTCGCTCCATACCAATACAAATGAAAACTAATATAAACGATACATTTTTCGCTCGAAGACATTCGAAAAGCTTTCCACATTGATTTTCAGGCAACGGAAGCAGGTTCGATGTTCGCGTCGCTGAATTTTTCAGTACGTTCATATAAATATTTATGTAAGCCACATTTTCGCGCGGTTAGGTACTGAAAATGCCGTGAAAAAAATCTGAAATGACGGCTGATTTTTTTTAAGTATGTCTACGTTTTTTTATTTTGTAGTGTTAAATTGTGTTTTCGCCTACCCACCTAGTTGCTGGGCAGAAATTAACCTTTTATATAGAGTAAGTAAAAGAGATTTCTAGTTTATATCTTTTAACCTATACTGGAGGAGCTCGTGGCTAAGTAACAACAGCCGCACTGGTCGATCCATCAGGTTAAGCTACGCTTGCCGGGGTTGGTCAGTGGATGGGTGACCATCTTTACATACCGAGAATCCTCCGTGCCTCGGACAGCACGTTAAGCCGTTGGTCCCGGCTGTCATTCGTGGATCTTTGACAGTCGTTACGAGTCGTCTGAAGCCCGAAAGTCTGACACCAGTCTTACCAAGGGGTATCGTATTACCCAGTTACTGGCTTGTGGAGGTCAGATAGGCAGTCGCTCCATGTAAAATACTGGTATTCAGCTGCATCCGGTTAGACTGGAAGCCGAACATAGTTGGGAAAAGGCTAGACAGATTTGATCTTTCAACGTATACTAAAAGTGCCAATTTATTTGAATAGAATTTTATAACAGAAAGACTCAAATCATTTTTTGCCCTACCCGGGAATCGAATCTTAGACCTTGATGATCAGTAGCAGCAGCATTTAACCAATAGAATTTAATATTTCTAAGAACATAGATATTACTAGTTCTACTTACGTTGTCTTTCAAAGGAAAAATCTAATTTCAATCTTGAAATTAAGATTAATTTTCTACAAAAAAAATCTAATTAAACTTAGCTTTAATTAGAATGTTCGCTAATTACATTTCGTGCAATTAGATTCTTTCCAAAGGTTTTAAAGATTTTAATGTCTTTTGAGGTTTTTGCTGTAACCCTTTTAATGTTATGTCAGGGAATGCCTAAAAAAATCTTTAATATATTTTGCTGGGGTTTGGTGAACTGTTAACTGAGTTTCACTGGTTTTCTTATAGATCTCTGAAGGCAGATACTAACTTTGTGGTCCGGCTTATCTTTTAACGAAGGCATGGCTAATCTTACACAGTTTGTGCCACAGAGCACAGTAGTACTAATGGAACTTGTGTCACGCAAAGTGCGTTTCGCGCATTACTTCTGTCAAAGCCGTCAAATTCTATACATCATTAGGGTCGTAATGCGAGTAAAAGGTGACATGCTTGGTTTGTACAGAAAGTGTTGACAATGCCGCCTCTAGCGGCGGTCGCCGAGGCGTTTCCCTGCTCAGTGGTTATAAAAAAAACATGCGTGGCAGTCTTTGGGGAGATAGAAGTGAAAACTAAGTAACTTAGGAATTGTATATCTATGAACATATATACACAGTATACATATAGTTCATGGAAAGCGTTCGGTGACGATGACGTGAGTTCCATGATTTTTGTTCACCCAAAAAGTGCTCAACGCGCCTAAAGAAGTTTTCACTTCAAAAAAAGCTTCGGACGTACCTTCCTAATTACTCGTATATTGGCTGTGTCAATAGACATGATTGAATTACGAGTGTTTTTAAATTCTTTCTTTCTTTTACAGAACATAGCTGCCTGCTACTGACAGCGCAGTACAGCCTATAATTTCCCCACTGTTGGGACACAGGCCTCTTATCGCTGAGAGGGAGGGAATTGACCGTAATCCACCACGCGGGCCCAGTGCGGGTTGGTAGATGTTACATGTCTTCAAATCTTCTGTTAAATTTTTGGTTCTAGGGACATTTCGGTTTCCTCACGATGTTTTCCTTCACCGTTTTGAGAGCAGTGGTGATTAAATAATTTACACAAAGTAAAGTCTGTGTAGGTTTGGTCCTGTGACCTACAAGTCATAAGTCTTAGGGAGTTTTAGACCAAAACAGCAGGTTATTCTTATTAAATAACCTATTACTATCATTCCCCTGGCCTTATCCAAATTTATTTGATATCGGCGCAGCAGTTTTTCTTCATCTAAACTTCTCTATTAGTCGTCATCTCGATAGTCACCTCCTTTCTAGTCAAATCATCATTTACAGAGCCCATCCATCGTTTCCTTGGTCTTCTCCTACTCTTAGGTATAGCCGTCACATTAAAGATTTATGTAGACATGGCTAGTATAGGCTAGTATATGACTAAGATGGCACGAATATTTTGATGAGCGCTCAAAGGAAAAAGGAATCTGGTATAAAACCATTCAGTCTAAACCGCTTCGTTACCTATGGTTTGAAGGAGGGGAGATAGACAGGAAATAATTGTAGTGGCTCTGTTGAGGATGCGTTCTGGCCACATCCCATCGAACCAGTTTAGATATTTAATGGGTCAATCTACTTCACCAAACTGTAAAGTTTGTGGGGTAGTTGAAGAAATTTATCACGTGTTGATGGAATGTGACCGGAACATATAAGAAAGACAATGTCTATTTGGTGTTGGATTTGAGGTGGGGGCATGTACCTAACAGTATCTTAGCGTCCCCGAGGTCGGAGGATCATGTCATTCGATTGATGATTTAAAATTTATGATAATAACTGTGTATTACCCATTGTTAGATTTAAGTTATTGATTTTTTTTTCTCAACTTCTCTCATTATCACTAAGTGACACAAAGCATTTAAAAAAAAAAATATATGCTCAAAACTTTCCTTACAACGTTTTCAGCTGTAAACATCAAATATTCTGCATAAATAAAGAGAAAATATATCACTTACCGATAAGCCATCCGGATCTGCTCCCCGTTCTTGTACCAGATGAGCTGGGCTGGCGGGTTTCCTCCTCGACTCCTGCAGACCAGCTCGAGGCTCTGTCCTCGACGTACAGTCTCTCCTTCTGCGTAACCTTCGATGTATGGAGCTCCGGGTGGATCTGCGAATGAATATAATAAGATAAATGTAACATTTTTTATTTTGCCTCGTTGGTCGCGAGCGTTACTGAGCATGACGTCTTTCTGTCGCAGCCCGGAGTCAGCCATGTGTGTGGTTGATGGCATGGTATTATATGAGACTTAAATGTAACTGGCGAAATGTGGGTGTCAGTACCAGGGTTGTTGCGAACATCAGCATCCGCAGAACCGCAGCATCATTTTCAACATCAGTATCAGCATCAGCATCCGCATTGATCGATGCTGATTATTATTGCTGAAGTTCGAGTCGTGATATGACCGCAGAGGGGGCGGGGCTAATAGCACGTGTTGTGATCGTTTGCGAGTTTTGACCAATCCAGAGGTCGACCGCGATGACTGCGATTGTAAACAAACGCAAACTTGTCTCATTACGTTTTAATACGTCATTGCGCGTGAAAGTTATTGTTATTTTTGTAAACTGTACCACTTGGTACTTAATTACTAGCCTAGTACCTACTAATTATTACTAAACTAGGTACTTTGTTTGATTTTATTTTTTATTAAGTCACAAAATTATTGAACCATCCTTTTATTTCAATACCAAGGAAAACTGTGCAACTTTTAGGTATAAATTCACAATGGTCACTGCTTTTTTAAAGAAAATAATTAAAATCAGCATCAGCATCAGCATCCGCTGATGTCAATGATAAAATATCAGCATCAGCATCAGCATCCGCTGATGTGAAAAAAATATGCATCAGCAACAACTCTGGTCAGTACTATAGGTACACCTAAAAGTGCTGTCATCAGCCATAGCATTAAATATATTTAGTGCTAATGGGTTCATCATCGTCATTTCAGCTAAAGAACGTCCACTGCCAGACATTAGGCCTACCCCAAACGTCGTCTCCACATCGATAGGTTCTGTGCTTCTCACGCATACACATGATGGTTGAGGTGTGGTAAATGGTTTTACTAATACCTAATCATTTTACACCTCTGCCTAACACTTAGGGGATTACGGATGTGATGGTTTGTTATAAAAAAATACCGGATATAATATAATATGTTCATTAACGAAAGGCGTTCCGTTAACCCGCAATAGTGTAGCGTCCAGACATGCAAAAAAAATATTACCATAATAAAAAATGTTTCTTTTTTATTTATAATAAATGATTCACAAAAAATAAGATAATAAGAAACACTCTGTACGCGCGCACTTGTCTTTCAACGCGGAAAGACAAATGTGCGTGTACAGGGTGCTTCTTTTACGTATCAATTTAAGATTTTTGATGAAAAAAAAAAAAAAAATCTTTTTTAATGCTTTTTTTTTTCGTCGTCATTGTTCTTCTACCCCTATTCCAATTTATGTGTGGTCAGCGCACCGCAGCATGTCTTCCTTCTTTCAGACTTCAGTAACAGTTCACTATTATGTAAGTATATCTAATCTATTATAGTTATCAGTCGTTATCTCAGTATTCATGATCAATCAACCTGCCTAGCCGTTTCCCAACTATGTTGGGGTCAGCTTACAGTCTAACCGGATGCTGCCGAATACCAGTAATTTACATAGAGCGCCTATCTGACCTCCACAACCCAGTTACTGGGTACGAGTGGTTGACAGATTTTTAGGCTTCTGAATTCCCGTAACGACTGTCAAAGATCCACGAATGGCTACCGGGACCGAAGTCTTAACGTTGTTCCCGAGCCATGGAAGGATCTGAATATAAAATGGATGGTCACCCATCCTCGAACCGACCGCGGCAAAGGCAGCTTAACCTTCGATCGACTTGTAATCATGATGATGTTAAAAATATAATTTAGGTATGTTTCAATATAATTATTACAGGAATTGTCATGAAAACTTGATTCCCGTAGGTACTTGATTTTTTGGAAGAAGAGTGGTAAACAAAATATAGATAATGATTTATGTAGAAAATGGGAGTGAAGTAATAATGTACAGACGAGAGCAAAAGTATTATATTTATAAATAAACTAGCTGCGCCGCGCGGTTTGACCCTCACAAGTCTGGGAATATCGGGATAAAAAGTATCCTATGTCCTAACCAAGGTCATTGTCTACCCATGTGCCAAGTATCATCCAAATCCGGTCAGCCGTTTCAGCGTGAAAGCGTAACAAACAAACTCACTTTCGCATTTATAATATTAAGTTAGGATATTACTCTAAACTAAAATTTTATAGAAGTAAAATTCATTGTTCATTTACTGGTAGTTGGCCGGTAATCTCTGGAAGCACTGATCCGATTACAAAAGTTTATTTGCAATCCACAATGTGTTTTTATTCATTCACTGACAGAAAGCTAAACTATTTCCGAGTGTCATAGGATGTGTGTGTGTTAAAACATGCGGACAAAACGTAATGTAAACCATGAAGACAAAATTGACGTAGAGGCAGAAAGAAGAATGTTTTATTTTGATCGATAATTTGTGTTTCAGCTTTTCAGCAAATGTTTCAAAAACAATACCACCGCATAACTTAAAACACCATTTAAAAATGAAAAAATAATATTGAATGCGAAAAACGCTTCTCCAAAAATATTAAATAACAAATTTCGTGGAAAAAAACTCAATTTGAATAGTTAGTCTGAATTTCTAGGTATTTCAACAATCATATTATAATGGAACAACAAAAGAAATCTAGACTTGATTGCTTTAGTTCAATTTTAAATAAACTGTTTTTCAATTTTATTCTGGCTAACGCGTTGAGCGCTTTTAAGTCCTAAGAGTATTTCAGATCAAATAGGCTAAAATGATGTCAGTTTCATTACATTTAAGGCATCAGATAAAACATAATGCACAAACGATAAAAAAGAAACTTTCCGAATCAACTTAATAAGAGATATTTTATTCAACAACGCATTAAAAAGAAACAGGTAAAGTAAAAGAAAAACTAAAATAAAAAACTCAACGCTATCATCTTTCACTTTTCCGGACTGGCATGCCACGCATACAACTCTTTTGTTTTAAAAATCCCTTTTCGTAACAAAAGATGCTGAGAATGATCAAAAGAAAAAAAAAATACTCATAAAGATTTTTTACCACAAAGAAACACTTTTCCGAACGAGTGTACAGGAAAATTGCCTTCGACGAGAGTTCATTAACCCCAAAAACAGGGTTCTGTAACATTATTAATAAGGGTTCCTCAAGAAAAATAATAAAACGGGCCCTAAATTGGGGGTCATATCATTTGTTGGTTTGATTACACTGTAAATCATTTTGTCTTAAAAATATAAATTTTCCTGCTGACTGGGTTCGCATTTCTGGGTTAAATTTTGATAAATGACTTCGCAAGGTATGATTAATATTGTATTTTAGGAGAGCTCAGTGGAACTGAATCATGGTATTATATTCAATGAAAAGACAACATTAATTATATTTAACATTCAACGTTGTTCGCCCCTTTGGTTTCTAGTAAAATAAGTGACAGACCTTTTCTGTCTTCTCGTAGAAGTAAAATAAACTACCAAGCAAGAAGGAATGGAAATAACTAGCTCATAACCATAACCATAATCAGCACATAATGATCCCACCCGTGGGACACAGGCCTCCTCTCAGTGAGAGGGGGGTTAACTTCCCCCCTTTTGATGATGAAAGCTATGTCGTTGATATAAAATACTGCAACTTTAATACACAGATCACCCCTTTACATACATGTAAGGTGCTTTCAAATCCCATCATTTCTTCACTTAAAAAAGCTGTTACCCAATTTAAATAATCCCAAACTACCCTCTAACTAACCCTAAAAAACTCTTAACCGTTGACATAAATAGCAAAACCTACTTTCAAGCCGAAATATCTTATTACAACATAACTATTACCTTCTCAAGTCGCTATGAGGGTTAAAACCGATTTATTTTTATCACGGAACCCTCGATATTTAAGCTTGAATAGTTTTATACGCTTTCTGGATTGGGGGGTCAATTCATACGATATGAGCCATTGAGTATATAATATTATGATGGCCCCTGTATAGTGTATGGGTCGTGTATGACCCTGTAAAAGTTTATAAGTCTTTGTGTTGCGTTTGTTTTTGGACGATTTCATCTGGATTGAATGGGGTTTAGACAATGGTGGAAGATAATTGTTTTCAATTAATGGAAAAAGAGGGCTGTTAGTAAGACTACGCACAAAATAAAGCAGTGAAGTATACAAATGAATTTAAACGATTGTGTATCTTATTGTGGAACTACAAAGAACTTGTAGATCTCAAAATTAAGTGTCATTAAAAATATCATACAATCATGTATGAGTTGTTTGAACGTAAACGGAGCAGAAGGAGTTTGTAAGGATCGTATTAGGGGGTGTTCTGTAATTTCTGCCTTTAACCCCTTGGGTAGAAGGGGTGAGTTTTTGTATTTTTGTAGGTATCACACTCAACACACATAGCATAAGACAACAATGACTTAAAATGGAATTGTTATTGGAAATTAGTCGATACTGTGTTTCCTAAACAATTTAACGCACAGATTAATCCAGATGTTTCACTCAGTAATATCATTTAAATCATAATATAGTAGTATAAATTATAGTCATAATCATTTAAATAAAAAGCGACTCTTGCGACGACATAATAAAGTGCAATTCAGGTCGCACAGCGCTAATTACCTACAGTTATATTCACCTAGAAGTTGCTTCTCTTTCTATCACGTTACTGTTGACTACATTATACGCACTGAATTGGCCCGACAAGACGAGCAGGCCGCGTACTTGCAGCTTCAGACCTAAAATGCGGAGTGCGCCTTCTGTTAGTACTATTCTGTGGTATAACTGATACCCCCCCTAAGAAATCACTTTCCTAAAGTCAACCCCAAAAAAGGTAAAACAGCGGGTTAAAAGTTAGTATGCAAAATAAGTCAAGGGCAAAAGCTACTGTATGAGTACTTGAAAGTAATGTAGCAAAGTGACAATTAAAAGATGGAGTCTCAGATTCACCCCCTTCTCGCCCCTCTGTACCATTCCATTCCTCTTAGAATAATTATATTCAGACGTAGGGATGGTACTGTTTCGGTAGCCTTGAGTAAATTCTCTCTACTTTGACCGTACATTGTATTAAAGTGGTCCATGTGTTTTAATGAAAAGATATGTAGATTTGAAATAGTCATTGATTTTTGTAGTACAATAGGTTATGGGTAAAAATTATATATTGAAATTAAAAATCATTAATCTATTCAAATTAGTCGGAAAGTCAATATTATTTAAAGAACCTGTAGTTGTTTGGGATGTGCATGTTAGCTTTGTGTTTTGTAACTCAATTTGGCTGGCAGGAGTAGTTCTTAATAATAGGGGAAAAGTTAAAACGACAAGCTCATATATAGGTATTGTAGTTTTTTTTTTTGCTTTGCATCCATAGATTGACAGTTACTGTCAATCTAAATAGATTGACAGTTACTGTCAATCTGTGGATGCATATCTACGAGTATTGATTTACAGTTACTACCAATCTATAGATATGAGGTAGTAGTTTTTTGCAGACAGTTTGTAATCACTGTCACTATTAAGCCAGAAAAACTGCCGTACATAGAGCAGGAATAATATAAAAACATCACGCCTTGTTACCCCGAAGGGTTGGGCATAGGTGTACATACAGTACATCCTCATTTCGCCAGTTAATATTTAAGTTCCATGTAATAGGGGGTCAGCCTCTTGCCATCAACCGGGCACAAATCCAGCCTCCAGGCTGCTACCGAGAAATTCCATATAGAAAAACCCAATAACACTTTGCCCAACCTGGGAATCGAACCCAGGACCTCATGCTCAGCAGTAGCGCTTGCGGCCACTAGACCAGTAAAAAAATAAGTTGAAAAGAAAACAACACTCTCGGGTTTCAAGCCCTAATTAACCTTAAACTCGTTTACCCACCAAACACCATAAATCCTCCAACTTTCCGAACCTTTGCATGAAAATTCCACAACATCGTATTAATTCGTTTAAAACTTCCCCAATTCAATACGCTAACCCTATTCGCATGGCAAATCTCGCGTAGCACGCGGTACGCGGTACGCAAGTAATACGCATGTCAAGTCTAGCGTTTGTAATTAAGAGGGCATTGTACCGAGAAACGACGAATTTGTTACTTGTAGGGCGCTTGTCACACCGAAGCGTAATTGTAATTGAGTTTGTGCGTTGAATTTTGCTCGGAAAGCGAGCAGTGTTGAGATGTAAATTGTATGAAATGTAGGAGATAAAATGCAATGTTTTGTTTGTTTGTATCAAGTTTTTCTATGTTTTGTATAATTTAGAAGCTGAATACGCTTAGACTGAAAGACGACCCCACAATAATTGGGAAAAGACTATAGACAGATGACGATCATGTATTTTAAAATTATTTTTATTATCTCTTGGAGTTTTTTTTTGAGAAGTGTTATTTTTGTGAGCCAAACAACAACAATAATAAAAAATGGAGAGAAATTGTAAAAAGTTTACTCGGGCATATTACGATGCTCAGCAATGAGCAAACGACTGAAGAAGATGGAGGGGTTGTTTTTGTAAAAAAACCGGCCAAGTGCGTGTCGGACCACGCACAATGAAGGGTTCCGTAGTTGAGATGAATTTATCCCAAGAACAAACTTAACTTTTTAGTTGAAAAAAGTGTTCTCCCATACGAAATGTATGGGAGATCATGTTTTTCAAACCGCAAATTTAAGTTGATCGATTATTACTCGTTAACCTGTAGAGCCTACTTAGCTCTGATAGTTTTACTTTCACTTTTAATTTCGTTATACAATGTCGCAATGGGCATGTGATCGCCCGTATTTTTCTGAATATTCATGAAAATTTTTAGAAAATTAACTTTAAAAGGGGGTTTGTAAAGGGGGGTCTATCTTTAATATTTTTCATGTTATTCAATTTTTTATGTTTTTAGTAGCGTTTGCCATATCTTCTATGTTATTGGCTCGATTTGTATTCTGTTTATTATTTCTAATAGCTTACGAGTTATTTTATCGGAATAACTAAAAAAAATTATTAAAATTTGTCGACTATGAAAAAAAAAACGGAGGTGAAGATTTTTTTTTCCAAAAAAACAGTATTTATTTTAAAAAACAAAAGTCAAATTATGTTAATTATACATAAAATTATAGCGGGACACTGAAAAAAAAAATAAGAAAAAATGAAAAAAAAAACAATTAAAGATAGACCCCCCTTTTTAAGTTTATTATCGATAATTTGTCATGAATATTCAAAAAAATACGGGCGGTCACATGCCCATGGGCGACATTGTATATACTACTGCTGTGAATTTTTTCGCAAGTCCAAGTATAACCATTTAGCTAGAAGGGGGGGGGGGGGGACACTTGACTCTAATGAAAAAATTAGTTACAAGCTTAATATTTCGCAAACGGATCCCTGAATCTAAAAATAGTTTTACTCGACTCCATTACGGGTAGGGGAGGTACCCAAAAAAAAAAATTTTTTCTTGATTTTATTTTACCACTTTGTCGGCATGATTAATAAGTATACATATGCCAAATTACAGCTTTCTAGTACTAACCATCTCTGAGCTAAGCCGCGGACAGACAGACGGACAGACAGACAGACGAACATGGCGAAACTATAAGGGTTCCTTGTTTACTACGGAACCCTAAAAACCACATTAGTTACACACACACGTAAATCCAAAATAAGAACTCATCATTATTTTACCCTAAAGACGTCGACGATTGGACATAGGCCTCCCTATAGCGTCGCCACAAAATAAATCTAATAAAATAGAACAAAATATAAAATACTTAACATTTAAATAGAAAACCTAAAGTGAGCCAGCTACTCGAGCCACGATAAAAGGCAAATCGGTTCGCCTCAATGTTATTGTTTCATTCCAATGTTAAAACGCTTATTTGCATTGTCAATACATTCGATATAAGCTCGTAGGTTTAAAAGGTTGAAGGTTCAAAACCAGAACAGACAGAGATCAATGACTTTTTTTTTTTTTTTTAGTTTTTAGTTTAATATCATCCATCATTTAGATTAATAGAATAATCTAACATTCGTAAGTTTTTATTGAATACTGTTGAAACTATAATACTGTTGTTTTTTTTTTATGATGTTAATTTTTCTAATGTAAGTAAATATTTGTGAAAACCTATGGGGAAACCAATGACTACCAATATAGAAAGAAAAAGAATGTATTTATTGGGACTTGAACAGGTTACATAAATAGAAAAAAAAACAACACACATAGTACGGTCTGTTCCTAAATTGGAACTATAGTAGCACGTACGCACGTATTAATGCTCATTAATTAGTATGAGATTTATTTTGATTGCAGTGTAATTTTACTAAATCTATTTGTATTTTCTATCTTTCACTTTTTATTTTATACTTAAGACTTCTAGTACAAAGTTTTTTTTTTTTTGTGTATCATTGTTAAATTATCCTTTTTATTTATTTATTATTGCACACCCAAGGGGTATGTTGTACAGGCACTTTTTAATTTTACGCAACTTTATTTGTAAATACCTGTAGCAAATATTCCATTCTATTCTAATTCTTTTCTATTCTATCTTATTCAGATATTATTAGGCTCGCGTCGGTGTGACACGCATCCATCCAAACACAATGTTACGCTGTGAAACTTCAGTCGTGCTCGGTATGTTTAACTTTTATTATTATTTGGATAAAATTGTTCATATGAGGCTTAAATTTGAAAGAACATGAGTGTTACTGCTAAGACTTTGTTACGATTTGAATATATATTCATAAATCCACGTCATTTTCCGATGGGGGTAGGTAGAAACTGCCGAACACCTCACCTGCTACGATCCTTAACTACTCCGATTTGAACATGTTATGTGAAGTAGGACAAGAAGGAAAGAAAGAAAAGTCCTTCGAGGTATAACTATATTTTGTGGTGGGAGTAGTGTTTATATGAGTAAATAGAGCAGGGAGAAACCACAAAACTTTACATTACAAGTTACAATTTAAAAAACTCTAAGCCACACAATTGTAACGGAGAAACCTAACAAATATGTGAATTGTAGTGACAAGTCTACAATTTATACATAGCCCTCAAGTATTGTGTTACTCTTTTAAAAATGCGAAAAAATTGTAGATTCTAAGTTGTAACTCATATATACATATTTGTAATTTCTTTTTTACTTTTTTTTTTCTACAAATTGTCAATTTTGTAGAATTGTAGTCTTGTTAAGTTTTGTGGTATAGGGCCCAGATATACTAACATAAACGAAGCAAAAAGGAGTATGTAAAGATCGTAGCAGGGGGCGTTCTGTAGTTTCTTTCGATACTTATTATCCCGATATTTCCACGGGATCGAGACTTATGCGGGTGAAACCACGGGGCGGGTTAGTATTATAAATGCGAAAGTGAGTTTGTATGTTTGTTTGTTTGTTACGATTTCACGCTAAAACGGTAGAACGGATTTGGATGAAATTTGGCACAGGCTAGTTTTTATCCTGGATCGCAGACGAAGCCGCGGTCAACAGCTAGTAATCTTAATAAAATAAAGTTTAATTATGTTTTCTGTATCCACCCGGCCTTCCATATCCTTCCTCAGGTTATCTGTCTGTTTGTGAAATCTTTTGATCTTACCATAATTATTTAAGAAAATACCTTCCTCAAAAACCTACATCTATAAAATCCTTTTTAATTATAAAAATAGCACGAAATATAATCAAAATTCATGAAAGTGTAGGTACTGTTATTGTACAAAATTTGTACAATGGTAAGGTTTTTCCTCTCCGTGATTGGCTCAGGGCTATTTAACTTCTCTGTCTATTCCCTTTGTGCAAAACGGCTTTGTTTTTGCGGGCATGTTGTAATTTTTTTGTTATTTTTATGTTTATTTTTTGTGTTTTTTAAATACTTCATCCCCTATAGCGTTTGTGTTAGATTGTGGTGGGGTGATGTCGATAAATACTTTTAAATTGTACTATCGATTTTTTTTATAAATCGAGGATTTTATCGATAAAGGAATATAAATATTAAATATCATCTTCATGCCCTTGTCTCATATTACTTGAGGTTACCGCAACACGATTTTTTCTCCCCTGTGTGACGTCAATCTATCATTAAAAGAGGAATATAATAAATTATGTAGGTTTGAAGCAAATAATAACATAAACGTGAGAATTTGCAAAAAAATAACTATCCAAAATGAAACAATTACAAATATAACATTAATAATAATTATGGTTAACATAAATAATAAGATTATATGCGGTGCGTGATCTTGAGAACCTAATTAAGTAAGTTGCCTTGTAAAAATGTAATCCATACTTAACACGAAATCCTTTAAAATTATATCCAAACCTCAAATACATCATCTTTGATTTATTAACCTCTCGACTCAGCTGCCATTTCCTATGTCTACTAACAAAACTTTTTACATCCATCAGTCTTCGAAATAAGATTTGAAAAAGCCGAAAATCTCAACCCTAAGATTAGATCCAACCTTTATCTAACCAAACTTATTTGATTTATTAATCCTGCCTTGTCCAGGGCCCAAAACGGAGTATTTCCGACCACCATTATTCTACAAGGGATATCCGTAAAGTAAAGCTTTATTCAATCAATTAAGGGTACCTTGCTTCAAGAAAATAAAATACTCAGCAACAAAATTTAATTCGGAGTTTCAGTAAATCTTGTTACTTGCGGTAAGAAAAGGCGTCATCGCGTCGGACACGAAAAACCCGTACAATATTTTCTAAAAACGTCGAAAAAAACACATTTCTGACCCACTTTAATTTTTAAACATATTTTATTTTTATTATTTGTTGTTATAGCGGCCATAATAGTACACACTGTGAAAATACCAAGTATCTACCAATTGCGGTTCTAAAGATACAGCCCTGTGACTGACGGACGGACAGCGGAGCCTTAGTAATAGGGTCCCGTTGGCACCCTTTGGGTACGGAACTCTAAAAAAAGATTTTATTTCGTGGGCTTTCTTGGGATTTATAAAATGTCGCCATGGATACTGTTTTTTGTTAAAGAACTGAAGACTGTTGATGATCTGAAGTTAAAAGGGATCTAAAAGACTAGATCAAGGCTAAACATATTTTTTAAATAAACTCAGAAAACCTCTTTGCTTTTCTTAAGCAGATAGGTATTTTATTTTAGTATTTTCCGATAATTTGTCATGAATATTCAGGAAAATACGGGCGGGCACATGCCCATGGGCGACATTGTATTGAAATACTTCGCTTAAAAATTGTAACACGTCACCAGACTTAAAAAAAAATTGTCGACCAAAATCTAAAACTTAATTAAAAATATCGACATCCTCACTGTCCCATCACTACGCTATGTAAGCTGAGGATAGGGGAAAGAAAACAAAGTGCTCAATGTAATTTCGCGATGGAATTTAGCAAGCTCATAATTAAACACCATGTATATTAATAACATAATTATTATACTTAAACTTTTTAATGAATATTTATGAGTAAAAAGTGTTAATTAAAGTTAATTTTCGTTAGTAATGTGTACTGTTATTGTACAAAATTTGTACAGTGGTGAGGATTTTCCTCTCCGTGATTGGCTCAGGGGTGTTTTACATCACTGTCTATTCCTTTTGTGCAAAATGGTTGTGTTTTTACGGGCATAGCTATTTATCCTATACTATTAAACGAGCAATCTTTGTATATTATGTATTATGTATATTTGTATTATTATATTATGGTTTTTTGTAAGCAATTACATTTCATCGCATGAAGACTAAGGGCTCGTACTTAAAAACATTCAAAATCTCATTTTAGCGACATTCAATGTCAAAAATTTGCCAAAATTGTAGGGGAATTAGAAGTTATTGACAAACTGAGACTGCGAACGTTCTTAAAATACTAGAATTGCCAACCAGCACTCAAATTGGGTAACACACTTTCAATCATAATCCGAATGATTTTGAAGGATGTTAATCCATTGCTTTATATATTCGAAAAATTTGTCTCTCAAAATGAAAGCCATTGCAACTGTTGTAAGTGTGTTACGCAATGACCCCGCAGACTTCACGTATTTTTCTTTTTGGGGTTCCGTACCTTAAAAGGAAAAAAACAGAACGCTTATAGGATAACTCCGTTGTCCGTCTGTCAGTCTGACATCAACTCCTACACGCATTTGGCCGATTTTTTATGTTAGAAAAATAGCTCTTTACCATTAGTAGGTCTAAAAATAACTATTACTGCAACAAACTACTTTTTAATTTCTTTTTTGTTTAATTAGTGACTAAATTGGTGTCAAAGTTTTTATGCCGCCCAAAAATGATTGACATGAATCCAAGTCTCAGACTTGATTCATATGCCGTCGAGAAATATCTCTCTGTTTCCTCACGATATTTTCCTTCACCGTTTTTGAAGCAAGTGATAGTTATACAATACGCACATGAATCCGAAAAGTCATAGGTCTCGAGTTCGGACCTATGACTTGGCAGTCCGACAGTCACACCGCTAGCAGCCGACAGTCCAACAATGAAACAATATAAATTTTTTTTTGTTTTACACCTGTTTACCAGAAAAGGAGCTCGTGGCTAAGTAACAACAGCCGCACTGGTCGATCCATCAGGTTAAGCTACGCTTGCCGGGGTCGGTCAGTGGATGGGTGACCATCTTTACATACCGAGAATCCTCCGCGCCTCGGAAAGCACGTTAAGCCGTTGGTCCCGGCTGTCATTCGTGGATCTTTGACAGTCGTTACGAGTCGTCAGAAGCCCGAAAGTTTGACACCAGTCTTACCAAGGGGTATCGTATTACCCAGTTACTGGGTTGTGGAGGTCAGATAGGCAGTCGCTCCATGTAAAATACTGGTATTCAGCTGCATCCGGTTAGACTGGAAGCCGACCCCAACATAGTTGGGAAAAGGCTAGGCAGATTGATTGACCTGTTTACCAGAAAAACATTTAACACCTCCAAAAGTCCATCAAACTATCTGAATTACTCCAACTCCAAAAATCAGCGAGAACGTATAAAAAAACTGCAACAAACAGAACCGAATCATAATTTTCCAACAAATTACATTTTTGCAGGGTAGGTCGGGGCAAAGCAAACAGCCCACTCCAACGCAACGACACGCTACCGAAGCGGACACGGACTTAGAGCCATGAATTATTAATTTTCCATTTAAACCGGCACTGCCAATGTTTGCTTTTCCCCAATGTCCCCCTATTGACTTTATCGCTATTCGATGGTGGGGGAATTAATTGCGTTCGGAGTCGAAAATTTCGAGACTGATCAATTTCGATTGTAGCTTTTAGGCCTTTGAGGAACGACGGGTTTTCTTTTAAAAGAAAAATAACGATTTAAAGAATGAATTTCGAGATCGAGATATCGGTGGATTTGGTATGCGTTTTAAACTTGAAACGAAATTTATTTTGCGTAAGTGCGTGGCGTTTATACGCACGTTTTTATTTCTAATGATTTTGCATCGGGGTTTATTTAGCAGTAAGTATATCATCAGCGTAAGAGTCAAATATAAAGTAGCATGTATCAGAAATGTGAGGTCATATTTAAGGGTGTGGTGTAGACTATCAAACAGAACATTCTGAACGGGACCAACATCGTAATCGCAAAAAAAAACTGTCATCCCATACAAAATTTTAATACATTACCGATCCTTTATTCGCGACTTTCTGATACATGCTGTATAAGATTTAAATTAACAACCAATTACAAAATGTCACAGAAAATAAATACTGCAAGATAGTAACAATATACTCAGCTCTGAATATTCACAGCGAAAAGCAAAAGAAGATACAAAATACTTCTTTAAATAGTAAATCAGACGGTATATTTTCCTTAGAGCTACACAATGAAGAAATAAGAATTTCCCAACGCAATTTCCAGTTCTAAAATTCGGAATTAAAGCTGGGGGAATAACAGAAGAAAACTTACATTCTCTATTCCGTTTTAGCCCAGTTTCCTCTATTTAAATTCTGAGTAAATTTGGGTCGCAACTATTAAGAAAACATGTGCCGACTTGAGTTACATGAAGATGTTAAGATTTTCAACTTAATTTTGTTTTTTTAAATTGGAAAAAGTAAGTAAGTACCTTGAATACTTGGAAATAATTCCTTTTAGTATTATAAAAAAAAATACATTTTGGATGATTTAGATAAATATATTTTCTAATTATTTTTACTTAAGAATAAAATAAAATTAAATACGAGAGAACTAGAATTTATTTATTTGTCACAATGTAGTTTTGCTTAATTAGATGTTAATTATTCTATAAGTTGTTTAGATTCTACCTGTATGAATGTGGTGTATCTACAAATATAATACACAAATGTCATTCTTATTAAGTAAATACCTACAACAAATTCTAAGATTTTATTTTAGTGTGGCAATACTTTCAAATTGCTGAATTATTTTATGATAAGAGCTTTTCTAATATTGATAACAGGGAAGAAAGTATATCCTTAAATATAGGTTTAAAAAAACAATAAAGTAGTGATTGAAACGGGCACATGCACCTTTTAATGTGAACATAAGTTTTGTCACTTTCAAACAACCGTTTGTTAACGTACGACACACCTTAGATGTAGTACAAATGTGAAAATTTGCATTCATTCATTTCAATTTTACGAATGTATTTGGTTATATGATCATTTTCACCTAAGCAGTAATAAACATTGGTGATTTTGAAAGCACTTAGTTCGGATGGTGATCAGTTTTATGAATTTTGCCGATCCTTTCGGTTCACCAGAACTTCATTTGAATTTTTTCATTATAATTTTATTATATTGCAAATGAATACGGTGTTCAATAAAACTACTTAAATCTGCATTTAGGTAGTAAAAATATTTTAGCCCGTCAGTTGGTGGTTGGTTGGTGGCAAAGAAAAGATGGATGGACTGTGTCAAAGATGATATGGCTAGGTAGGGACTATCGAGATGACGACTAATAGAGAAAAACACATGGAGAAACATGGTCATGGACATCGAGAATGATTAGTTTGTAGCAGCCTATTGTGCACGGTCAGACACACACTTGACAAGCGACTTCCAAAACAATAAACAAACAACTTTCAAACCTCACAACTAGATGGCGCTGCAAGCTAGTAACATCCTTGAATGTAAAAGTCGAACTAGCGGTCTCAATCGAACGGTTTATTAATAATTCATGTCCGTCGGAGTCGTGTCGTCGGGAGAAAACAAACCGACGCGAGTTGCGAATTTGTGAGACGATGTGGAAGTGTTGTTTTAGAGATCAGCTGACTGCCGTATTATTTGGTATAAGTAGCATTTTTTGGAACATATAGTTTCCTGTTCAAAAGTCCATTAGTCCATTGCCTTATGTTTTTATGTGCAAAGAAAATAGTTTTCATCGACAGTCTTCCCCCCCTACGTTCCTCGACAGTCCTCCCCCCTACCTTTATTGACCTTCTTACTATTTTTATTTTGACTTTAGAACGTGATTAAATTACCAAGTGTAGTTAATATTGTAACAACATAGACCAAATTACAGTCAAGCTTATTTCTGAAGTAATTATTGTTTTTATAATGTTGACTTGAAAAATTAATATGATGAGTTTCTAGTTCTGCATTTTATGTTTTTTTTAAGTATATGAAAAGAAATGGTTCAAATAATTTCCTTAAGCTATCAATAAGTTCTCTACAACTATACACTCAAGTTCACAGACCTCAACCCTAGATGGCGCTATTGTCTCAATCAAACGTAACATTAATAATTCATGCCACCCCGTCTCGAAGTCGTGTCGTGTCGCCAAAATAAACCTTTCGCTTACAATTTGTTTATAGAAGTCGTGTGTGGGAGCTTAACTTTCGCGTTGTTTTTGCTAATATGGTGCAGAAGAGAGAAATTGAAATATTGAGCATGCTGTATATGAATAAAGTATTTATGATTATTGGTTTTCTTTTAAGATTTTTAAAAGGTTTGTGGTTCCAGTTCTGCAGAATAAAAAAAAATCTGCCGCGTTGGTCTAGTACTAGCAAGTGTAACTGCTGAGCGAGTGAGCTGAGAGTATTCAGCAGCATATGGTTAGACTGGGAGCTGACCTCAATATAGTTGGGAAAAGGCCTAGATAGAACCCCTGAGTGAGTGTCACTGGAAAATTTAATTTTGAATGCGCACAAGGTCGAGTGCAATAGATCATTTTACATAACATAACATCATGCATTGTTTCCCCGAAGGGTTTGGTAGAGGTGTACCTATTATAGTATAGTATATAGTATATAGTACACCCACATTTTGCCAGTTATGACTAAGTCCCATGTAACAGGGGGCGAGCCGATTGCCATCAACCGGGCACAAATCCAGACTCTGGGCACTACTGAGAAATTCCATATCGTCAAACAATTTATTTCAATTAGGCATATAAAAGGCACTTATGAACGTCAATTTTACAAAAAACTTGAATTGATTCTAGTCGCCCCTTCCAAAATGTAGTTTTCGTATGGAGAAGAATGGGTAAGAAACTCCAACGTTACTCTTTTAAAATGTTTACAATATTTTGCATACATTCATTATATAATTATATGTGAAAAAGATGCATCTAGAATAAGATTACTATACCACGATAGGTAAAAAAGAATGAAAAATGAATAGAAAAACCCTATAACACTTTGATCGACCTGGGAATCGAACCCAGTAGCTCATTCTTACGTCTCAGACAGTTAAACTGAAAAACTAGTTAGTTGGTACATTTTGTCTCACAGCGGGAGAGCTCGCCCCAAATTGACGCGATTGTGGAAATATGATCGACGCGGGAGATATAACGGTCTTATTATTATCCCTATTACGTCCCTAAGTCTGTTCGTTATGTTATAAATAATAAAATGTTTCCCGAAAAGAATTATGTGGGTATGTAATATTGGTAGGTACATACCTAATCAATCATTCAAGGGTAATGAAAATGGTACTGTTTATGGTGGTCATCTTGTTGTCTCATCTATTTTTAAGTAACATTTAGCTTTAATTCCCTGAAGGGATAGAGCAGAGGTACATACATCCAGATTTTGCCAATTATGTTATAACCGTGCACAAATCTGGACTCCACACAACTCTAGATAAAAAACCTAAGAATATTTTGGCGCGCTGCCACGCGCTTGCGAACACTAAAAACCAACCTGAGCTGTGGAGGTCAGATAAGCAGTCTCTTCACGTAAATACACACATACAGCATACAGTTGCATCCGGTTAGACTGGAAGCCGACCCCTACATAGTTGGGAAAAGGCCAGGCAGACGGTGACATACCTAACGCAAGCCCAGTGTGGATATGTCGATGTCACATGTCTTTGAATTTTTTATTCGAGGTCATACAAAAAAATACCATAGACGTATATTTAGTAAACTAATCCACTTAACTGTTATTAAAAAGTCATAAACAACCCTGTAAGAAATGGACACGTGTTTCACCTCTCAACGAAGTATCCTCAGGATGACGATTGACTTGTTGCGAACCCGGAAACGACGTGTTGCTACCTCAAGACGCGTGTCGATTTCTTACAGGGTTGTTTAGGGGGGATTAGGCTACGCAAAGTCACGCCTGAGTCAATTAACTGTTCTAGGACATGTATAAAAATTCTAAACGGAATAATGTATTGATTACTTACATAGTACACTGAGTTGCACAGTGCTTCTCATAGGACTGTCTCGCTGCAAGGCCTCGTGTCTCGCCTCGCATGTGAAGTCAGCGTAGTCATCGTCTGCTGTCGCTTTGAAGTGTACCCTGTAGACAAAAGCATAAGGTTTAAAATTTATTGCACGTAGGTATGAAAGAGGGATAGGTTTTACGAACAGGTTAAGATTTAAATATCACTGCAGGGGCAATGGAATTGAATAACTACGGTTGGAAAAATAATATCAATGACTTTCTTTATTTGTTAAATAAGATTTTATTATACTCTTAGCAATTACACGATCAACATGTAAAGTAATAGGGAATGATAACTAAAATTTAGTTTTTAGTTCGTCATGGAGATTATAAAAAAATATTGGATACGTATTTTTTCTTTTGTTACGTAATCTAAAGATTACGGCGTTACATTGAGTTGAGGCTTGTGCAGACCAGCGCGACTTGTCGCGCGACGCGACACGAACAATACAATTTCTAAGAAAACTTCACAGTATAACAATAACCGGTGTCGCGACGCGCGACAAGCCGCGCTGGTCTGCACAAGCCTTTACTCATTTAACACGCAAACAGGTAGGTATCAAATTCAACATAATTACGCAAATGCTAAGCGACATATTCTACGCTATGATAACCACACTTAATAATTCTAGTCTTCCAATTAAGAGGACGGTCCCACTGAGATTTTGAGTTGAATCACAAATTAATTTAGTGCACGAACTTTGGTCACTTATATATTAATTTAGAATATTGTTAGTGTTCATCTTCGGCAAAATGTTCTTCATACATAAGGTAAGGTGATTTCGTGAAACGACAGTATCGTTTATAGGTTTATGAACCCCATTTTTATGTCCACGCAATCATTGTCCATTCCAAGGTTGCCTGGAAGCAATCGCAGAAAGCGATAAGGCCGCTCATTGTATGTTTTGTAGTGTAAATTTATTTTTTGCTATTTATTTTCTGATTTACAATGAAGTATATATATAAATGAACCTTTTTATACAGTACCAGGTCATCAGCATCATTTCTTTGCCTTTATCAGAATTTATACAGTACCAGGTCGGAACGTGGGATTACCAGGGCATTATTTATAAATAAATAAAAAGCCTTTTATTTCCGTATCCACACAATATTTTATTTCACTCTTATTATAATTAGCACCTAGATTTACAGTTATACGAGTATAATAACGTTTTTCAGTTGTGTTTTTTTGTTTATCTTATTTATTTATTTTTCATTACCGATATCTACAGCTTGTGGATAGGTACCCCATCTTGGGTATAGGCCTCCTCCAGCATTATTTAATATAACTGAAAATGCGATATATTTGTCAACACAAATAGACAATACGACATATTTGCCAAAAACTGGTAGAATTGTCACATTTTCATGACACATGGTTAAATCAAAACAAAAAACTATGAAAGATACTTACAAAATTGTCGGATTGTCACCTGTCAGTTTTATAAAGGTCCCAAAGTAATTAGAATCTTGCTATGTTTATCTAAGTCACGGTGTTGAGAGTAAATTAGGCACAGGGCTGCCCTGCTCGAAGGCTAAAAGTCACCCAAACAGTAATGGAGAAGGCTATGATTGGAGTTTCCCAACGTGATCGAATCAGAAATGAAGAGATCCGCAGGAGAACCAAGGTAACCGACATAGCCAGAAGAATTGCGAACCTAAGTGGCAGTGGGCAGGGCACATTGCTCGCAGAACAGATGGCTGATGGGGCCAAAAGGTTCTAGTAGTGACCAGAAGACGTAGCGTTGGAAGGCTTGTGAAGGCCGCAGGAATCCACTGGATGAGGGAATCACCGAAAAAGTCGAAGTGGCGGTAGTTGGGGGAGGCCTATGTCCAGCAGTGGACGTCTTTCGGCTGAAATGATGATGAGGAGAGCAAGAGGATGCCAAAGATTAATTTAAGACTACTCAAAACTTAAAGAGAACTGAATGTCTTCCAACAGACTTAGATAAATGTATATTACGTTAGTTTCGTTTGCAAGTAAACGACCTTGCAACAGATGTGAGCAACAGTCCCATAGAATATAGAGTTAATAATAATGCAACGGCTGGCGAAACTTAGGAAATAACATCATGAATGGGTAAAATCTTTATCTTTTCCGTTACTTAGAAAAAGAAAATATCTTTGAAATAGTATAGATTAAAAAAATCGAAAATTGTAAGACTAAAATATTCTATTTAGCAGGTCTATTTTTGGCCAAAGGATCAGCATTGCCACACAGCGTGGCAATGCTGCCAGCCTTTTGAGCACTTTTACTGTTGACAGCGAAGCGGACGAATTTTTCAATGCCCTATGATTTTTTAAACACTTGTACATATTATTATTTTAAGACTGTAAGTTTTTAAATTATGTAAATACGTGTCTTTAATTTTTTATTAATTTTGCGGTAATGGAGCTCTTTGTGAAAGAGATATACCGTGCGCTAGAAAAAACGTGTCTGTCAACAAGCTTCCATAGTGATCCATACAACACTGCGAGGCATACGCTGTTGTTAAAACATTATTTTCACGTTTTAATTTTGTTGTTTGTAATACTGTGTAATACTGTTTATTTAAAATACTGTAAAATATTTTAAAAGAGCAACGGTGGAGTTCTTTCTCCATCCAAAACTATCTTTTAGAAGGGGCAACTAGGATCAATGATATTTTCTTGTAAATGTTGACGTTCAAAATTGCCTTTTATGCGCCTATTTGAAATAAATGATTTGACTTTGACTTTGAATTAATTTCCCTGCCTTTACTTCCCCGAACAATTTTTCTCGAGGAGTTTTAACCCAAAATATTGAACCTAAACATGTTAGAAAACATGTAACTTACATATTTCTATTTATGAAAACAAGGGTGTGAGATATCTATGCGGAACCCGTTATTACAAAACGTGACTCCTAGCTAGATTCTAGTACAGATTCATGATACAGTAAATATGCTATGCATACTATATGGTTCAGAAAATGTTGTTTTAAGATGTGTGTGAAAAACTAGGGCAGACGTGTGGCTGAGATTGTTTGGTTTTGCAGATACAGCTATGTTATGTATTGGCATTTTTTGGATTTAAGTTACGTATGGCGTTAGGCCTGCATTCATGGACAATAGATAGAGGACAATTTATAGTATTTATTAAAGTTCTAAGTTTTTTTTTTGTAGTGTTATATATGGTGTTGCCTACAACACTGATTTATGATACAACTGTCAGATAGGTCACCTGACGTTTTATAGTTTGGCCTTTATATAATAATAAAATTTAAACATCGTAAAATAGCAATTTATTACTCGTATTTAATTATATTACACCTGTCTTAGAAGTTAAGACGCAGATATGATTTTAGTGACTTTTAAATCCGTTATTACACCTGCCAATAATGCGAGAAAGTTATGCAAAAAATATATGTTAAACTAGATCGCGTACACATCAATTTTATTTATGAATATTTAAGTATTGTAGTAAAATACTTTATGAAATAAATTCAGGAAGTAATGTCGATCCAAAACAAAAAAAAACTATATTACTTTCAAACTATTTAAGACATTTTCATGTTTCTTTTTGTACGAAAAGACTATTTTATTATCTATAATTATAACTGTTTTTTGTTGCAAATATTCTTATTTTCGTTAGTTAAATAAATATTCCCTATGAAGGCTGCTCTCCGTTAGAAAACTCCACATACTACACATGGTACTAAGATATCACAAAACTCTACCCTTTAGCCATGCTAAACTTAAAAAAAGACGGTGTGATATAGTAGCCCCTACATACTCCGCACGTTCAATTTTTGCTAGTCGTCAAAATGTAACTCAAGCCCCACGCGTCTATAATAAAGTAAATCGCATACTTAACATTTACCCAATGCAGCTGTACGAGTGTAAGAAGACATTGACTGAATGGCTCTTCACACTTAATTATGATGCCGTGGAAGACATTCTAGCGACTCTGGGTTGAACGTCTGACACACACACACATACACACACTCCAACACACACACACACACTCCAAAACACCCCTATTCTTACACACACACACACACTCCAAAACACCCCTATTCTTTCACACACACATACTCCAACACACCTCCACACTCATTCACACATACACTCACCCACTCACACACGCACCCCCTCTTACACGCACACATACACACAAAATTTACATTCACACACTCATAAACGCACGTATATACACACATTTATACAATCACACTCTAGTTTCACACACTGCCATAAACTCGATTTTCATTTTTCTTTTTATTCATTTTTCTTTTTTATTGGTTATATAAAAAAAATGTGTAACTATACCTAATTAGCACAACGAAACATTTGTTAATTAATTGAGGAAGAGCGAGGTTTATCCCATCACAAGTATCTTCGGATTACTTTCTGGGAAGCCCCGGCAACTTAATTGTATAGATTTAAGATAATAAACACATTTTTTTTTTTTTTTTTTTTTTAAGCCGAACCGGCATCGGCGCACTGTGGATCGAAAAAAGGCTCTCGGAGAAATATGAGCTTAAATTTTAAAGTGTCGGTTTTTGCTTAAAATAGCCAATATTATGCATAAATAAAATACACAGTATGTACAATCAGGTAGGAAAATTAGCAAATTTTTTTTTTTTTGCAAAAAAAATGCTTATCGCTTCGGAACAGAGATAATAACCGTTATATTCTTGCACACGATAATGTAACTATTTATTTATGACTTTTTGACGTACTTACTTTATAAAAAAAAAAAAAAAACGCCTTTTAATCTCGTTATATTGACGTAGGTATGTCAAAATGTAAAAAAAAAACACACAATACACTTTATTGTGTGTTTTTTTTTTTAGCGCAGCTTCGGATAGATCGACCCGTGCGGCTGTTATTACTTAGCCACGAGCATTTTGAAAAGGGGAAAGCTTTCCAGCACAAGGAAAAAGGAGAGTAAATATGAAGATGAACATTAACCCAAATTAATAAGTAAGTAACAGACGTTATTATACGTCTGTTACTTACATATTAATTTGGGTTACTATACATACATAACATTGTTTACTAACTTATCTGCCTGCCTAGCCTTTTCCCAACTATGTTGGGGTCGGCTTCCAGTCTAACCGGATGCAGCTGAATAACAGTATTTTACATGGAGAGACTGCCTACCTGACCTCCACAACCCAGTAACTGGGTAATACGATACCCCTTGGTAAGAATGGTGTCAGACTTTCGGGCTTCTGACGACTCGTAACGACTGTCAAAGATCCACGAATGACAGCCGGGACCAACGGCTTAACGTGCTTTCTGAGGCACGGAGGATTCTCGGTATGTAAAGATGATCACCCATCCACAGACCAACCCCGGCAACCGTAGCTTAACCTGATGGATCGACCAGTGCGGCTGTTGTTACTTAGCCACGAGCTCCTCTATTGTTTACTAACTTATATTACCGTAATAATATTTCCTTGTTGATTATAAAATAATATTGACAAACATGTTAAACCACGTGTGTCGGTTGTTAACACGAATACTAATCAACGATAGGTCAGTTTGCACAGCAGCTTGAATTACGCTACGGTTTGAATCCCGAACGAAACAAATATTTTCTTTGAGTTGCAGATATTTTACCAGGTTTTGGTGCATGTACCTGATGCTTGCATTTATTGTATATTTTTTTCTATATTGACAAATTTTAATGTGTATGGGCGCTTGCAGACTACTGAAACTTTTACATTTTGTTTATAAACACACCCCGCAATACAAGATAAATTCTAAGTGTGGCTTTTTATGTTCAAAACATGTCCTACACTAAAACTGCAACATAGCCACCACATTCACAGAAATTTTCCGTAAAACATCAAGCTATTGTGACCACGCATTTAATTTCAGACGGGACATATCCCGTAATTCCCTCCCTGTCACTTGCGCGACATCCCGGATCCGGTTTAATCCGGTTATATCGGGTTAAATCTGCAATAATGCGGAATTTATTTCATTGCAGACTTTGTGACTCGCTTTTAATGGTAGTACACATGTTTAAAGAGAAGAGGATTAGATGCACTGTCTTTTGTTTTTGGAGTTGTTTGTTTGAAGACTTTTACTCAAAATTTTGACAAACTTTTTTATCCTGATTTTTTAAGCGGCAGCAAGGACTTACGAGCGATTGTTATGTTAATGACTAAGAATTTGATTTCACTGTCAATCAGTTTTTCCGAATTTTCTTTGAAAATCATTATTCATTCAGTTGCTTTTGCTCTGCATGACGATCGATTCTTCTCAGTATGGAAATGAAGAAATGCTGAAAGAGATTTCTTTACAAATAAGCATCACCTTTGTACGTATGTTCTTTTCTTTTCTTCTTGTCTGTTTATATGTGTGTACATAAATGATTAAATAAAGAAATTGAATAAATTAAATAAGAAAGAAAATCAATTTATTTGACCCAAGAACCCAATACCCTATAGCCTTGTTTCCACTGCTAGAACACAGGCCTTCTCTCTTCGAGAGGGAGTGGTACACTACCAGTGCGGTTGGTACACGTCACATGTCTTCGAATTTTTGGTTTTAGGACATGCCGGCTTCCTCACAATTTTTTCCTTCACCGCTTTGAGAGCAGTGGTGATGAAATTATTTGCACAATTTAAAGAAGGTGCCTGGGTTCGAACCCACGGCCTACAACTCGTCAGTCGGACCCGTTACCACCGGCCACCACTGCTCATTGGGATATTTACAGGCTGATCTTGACTCGATTTTGTAATAAAAAGTCTACATTAACACAAATTCCATAAAAATTGCTTATAGCCCTGTATAATGTCAATTGTCGGACGTTGACCTCTTCATAGTCAGTTATAATGAGCGATCTTGGCAAAGCAAACTTGCCAAGTGAATTGGCGATCGCAGTATGATGTCATTATTATGACGTATTATATTACTTAACAGTACACTCAGCTGCACTTCATTGGTGGTTTCGCTTTGAATTACGAAAACTATTGCTACGCTATAAAGGCGCTGTCAATGTTTTTACCATGGACGTGTGGACTTTAGGTCAGGATCAGGGTCAGTTAGGGAAATTTTATGTAAAGCCAATTGCTACCCTACGTCAATTTGCTGTGTAATTTTTTTGAAAAGGGTCAAAAAATTACAATTATGACACCGCCGAACCGATGGACGCCACTGAAGGTGCCAGTCGTAGCCAAATTCTGGGCCGACACGCTAAGAAGAAGACATTGTGATTTTAATTTACGGACAATTTAAGCTGGCAATCGATTTGCGTAACAATTAATTTTGCCAACTATACCTACACTTGTGACATGTGCACTTATCACTCCCAATGCCCATAAAAACGACCTCAAAATGTAAAAAAAACTAAAACATTTAAAATCACATGCAACAGTATAACAAAAAAAAAAACTGCATTCACAATTTTATTTCCCACCAATACAAATAAAACGCGCTCAAAGAGAAATAAAAAATGTTGGCGTATCTGCAAACTCATCGTTTGACAAAAATTAAACGAATAACATCGTGTTAAATAAAATAAAATATTTTATGACAGGATACGGTCGTGTGTCATGGCTTAAACGGATATTTTTTGTTAAGTTTTTCATATTGGTTGTGATTATTTGGGAAAGAGAGAATTGTGTTCTTCTAATTGAACAGACAGCTGTGCTGCTGGGGAGTTTGTTGCGCCACTTCTTCTTCCCAGCTAACAAACTAGGAAGTGGTGAAGGGCGGGTATTTTGGGGGACTCTCTTATGTAATTTTGACGTTAAAAAAGTACTGATTCGCAGCCTAGATTAAATAAATGAGTTTTGATTTTAATTTTATGATATATCGTAATCTGTTCATTCTTTTTGACAAAAACTCACAGTGAATTGAAACAAAAGATCTATCTAGATAGACAGTCAAAGCTGTGAAAACGTCGAAAAAATAGCATCCAACTGTTGGCCGCTAAATGCACGCACACTAGAAAAGGACAATGACAACACAATGACGTGGCGCGAGTGTAAGATGTAGCTGTCACGAACACCAGCATAACAA
Source organism: Agrochola lota (assembly GCA_947364205.1). Classification (NCBI taxonomy): domain Eukaryota; kingdom Metazoa; phylum Arthropoda; class Insecta; order Lepidoptera; family Noctuidae; genus Agrochola; species Agrochola lota. The sequence continues at coordinate 13,743,429 of OX376244.1, read as the reverse complement.
AGTTGGCTTGTTTGTTTTAGCTCTTTTGCAGCGCGACACTCTATCTAGACATATAGATAATCAAAGATTGAAACGTCATTTAGGTTGAAACTATTGAACCGTCACATTGATCTTAAAGTAAAAACAGACTTTGATGTTGTATTACGTGCAAGTGCCGCTGGTCCTGCGATTGATATCTCTCCGGTCGTGTCAGATTACCGTCCCATCGGACTATGAGAGTGAGCGAAGAGAGAGAGCGCACGTGTCTGCGCAGTGCGCACACACTTGTGCAATATAATATCTTCCGCGTAGATGACCAGTCTCCTCTGTGATTGGCCGCCGTGGCCGGAATTCGGTCTGGAGGACTATTATTACGTGCAAGTGAAGAAAGAAGACAGAAAGAAGAAAATAAATTATTATTGTGGTTAAGGAAAAAGTAGGTTAAGTACAATTCTAGGTAAGAGCATAGCTGAAAAACTGCTACTTTGTTGTGGAGTTTACAACTGGAAAAAATTACATCGTTGCAATAGAAAAACGTGTGACCTATTTTATTTATTTCTGCAAAAATAATGCGATTTTCAGGAAATTGACATACATACGTAGATAAGTCAACATTTCCAGCTGAATAATAAACCATTTTTTCCATAGAAAAAAATCTCAGAAACCGCTGTACTTATTTGATTATTGAATGGTTTCTAATTTTTAGAACGTACTTTTTTATATCGACAATGATGATCGAGGCAACCAAATAAAACTGCGTTATATTTTAGTCAGTAATTATTTATTAATAAAGGCAAAATAAAAAATCCTTTACAAGATCATTTTATTTTCCGTCTGCCACAGAGGATTTTCTCAAGATCTTATGCAACGTAGGAATTCTAATTCTGGCATAATGTTTAGATCTCAAGGACGCGCACTCAGATCGCCAGTAAAAGACCAATTTTTTTACCGACTTCAAAAATGGAGGAGGTTCTATGCTCGTCTGTATGTCTGTCTGTATATTGTAGTGTAGTATTTTCGTCAATTGTGGACCGATTTAAAAAAATCTTTTTTCATTTGGTAGAGGAAGCTTGTGCGTTAGACCCATATAAATTTTATTAACTTTGCTTGGGTAATTCTTTTTTTATTCATTAATCAAAAACAATCAACAATTTTTTTTTTTTTCTAATCCTAACAAAATAAACCAGCATTTACTCCAAATTACACACACTGCACATTTCTTGTCCTATTTTATTGTTACCCGGTTTATCTGAGCCGCCGAGGAACCGAGTTCGTAATAAATTTTGTGCATTTAGTAATTTTCAACTACGTGATATTTCGCCTAGCACGAAACCCGTAGTTTGTTGATGTTAAATAAATCAAAATGTTGGACTCTTTTTCGGTGAGCTGAATTTCAAGTGGTTTTAATTATTTTATGGAGTACTTATATAATTACCATTAACCATATAATTGGTGACTATATTCGCATAAAAACTTCAACGTTCTTTGTTAAAATCTATGCTCGTGCATCTTTGTACAGTCGATAATAAAATTTATATCAAATTGACATACTACTTCAATTTGCCGTGTTTTAGCTATTTCATACAACTGTCACAGAATGGCAGTTATGATTTGAATAGACGGACAATTTAAGTTGTTTTTTTTTTCGTCTCTGTTCTTGTACATAATATATATTTAGGAGGTATGAGGACCTGCCAGGGTTGCGAGTTTGTCCGAAAGGGATATCGCGGCCCCGGCACACAGGCAACGGAAGGAACACGGGTGGGTTTTAGTCAGTAAAAGTCTGACACACCCTCCGGCTCCGCTCAAAGCGGGAGAAGTTATTTGATAATTTCCCACCCTCAAAAAAAAAAAAAATGAGGTATGAGGAACAGGGTGTAAGGTTCACTCATCCACCATACAAAAGTGAGGATCCTCCGACCAGACGGGTGTCGTGTCAGGCGGGCAAGTGCCCAGATATTAAAGTCGGGAGCTTGTATATATGTTCATCGCGCGGTAAACTCTACTTGCGCGATGCAGGATTTGTGTGACGTCAGGATGTTGTGTGACGTCAGGTCTTTGATGCGTAGTTCGCATGTGGCGATGTAGATGCCGCCACATATATAATAGTTAGTTGTATACACATAGTTAAGATAGTTTGATATTGTATATAGGATTTATACGTAACTAATTGTGCATTCAATAAAAATCTAAAAAAAAAAAAACAATTGGGTAATTTCCCAGATTTTAGCTTCTAAGGATCATAAAATCTACCCATCTTCACTAGTTTAAACAGTTTAAAGGGAAGTTCTTTATCTGATTGAAAAGGCACACGAACAGAACATCTTCCACAGAACATTCCTAAAATCAGATACTTTGAAAAAGTCTACGATAAAGTTCCACAAATTGTATTTGTGTTTCAACTAACATTTAAACCAGAAAAATAATTTGTATGTATGTCATGTTATAACTCAGTTCGGCCTACAACGCTCTCTCGTCGAAAACTTTTCAAAATTTTAACAATTTTCATGAAAAGTTGACGTCGTTACAACTCCTGATGTTTGTTCAAACTGTTTCTGAGGTTGTTCTACGTAAATTAGGGATACAATGGAAAGTTGTTATTTGGAAATTGTTGTTGAGACATTTTGGTAATGATACTAATAAACAAAAACATCACGCGTGTATTTCCCAAAGGAGTGGGCAGGGGGGAACTAGACATTAACTTTTTGCTATTATGTAAATCTCATGTCACACGTGGCGGCATCTATAACGCCACATGCGAACTACGCATCAAAGACCTGACGTCACACAAATCCTGCATCGCGCAATTAGAGTTTACCGCGCGAACGAAATATAAGACTATCCAACATCAATCGTTGGGCAGTTGCCCGCCAGACACGACACCCGTCTGGTCGGAGGATCCTCCCTTTTCTAAGGATGAGTGAACTTTACACCCTGTTCGTCATATCCCTACACACACAATACAAGACGCCCAATCTTGTATTGTGTGTTAAAAGTTACCGAGAATTTCTTTATAAGAAAATCCAGTTAACTCTCGTGCAGACTGGCGCGACTTGTACTTGACTTGAGTCGGGTCGCGTCTGTTAGCAATCGAAAAGAGCAGTAGTCAGACTATAAACCTTCTGACTACCCGTAATGTCATAAATAATGGTTGGACAACCTAGATTGATACTCTCCAAGATACAGGAGCTATCTTTATGCAAAAAATGTTCACCCATCCAAACTGGCCGCGTCAAACACAGCTTAACCTCATAGATTCATCGACCTGCTTGCCTGCTATTTACCCACAACCCCTCTTAAATTAACCCAGGTATATGACCCCATAACTTGAACCCAGGGTCCAAAATACTAACAAAATTACGGAACCCTAAACATCATGATATGATGTCAGTTAAACATTGTGTTAAAGGAAATGGTTCCGTAGCTAAAACTAATTTGTTTCTACGACAATCGCTGTCAAATTTTGACACAGGTTAGGTTTGGGTCCAAGAGAATAATTTTATGTTTCTATATTAGAATTAATATAAAAATTTTATAACGACGCTTGTTGTTTTTGAACAGGAAGCTTTAAAACAAGCTTTTCTGTATTTTTTTCTTACTTTCTTGGAACTGATTGACGGAAAAAATAGAAAATATATTTTTTCATGAATGAAATTTGAATTAATTAAGAGAAGAGGTTGGAATCTTGAGGTTACCTTTGAAATATTTTGAAGATGATAAACAATTATTTTTGAGTGTAATAGCAAATATTTGCCCACAAACTTTAGATAAGTTGATAGCTACAATATATATTTGGAAACTTTCAAAAGCACTCCTGTAAATTGGGATGTTTGCCCTTAGTATTGTGAAAGGTATGAATTTCATAATGTTTTCATAATGTTTTCATTAAAATTACCTTTCAATTAGGTCAAAAATACTAAACCAATATTGTAATTAACATGACTTAAGAAAGGTGCTTGCTTAAAGGCGGGTGTTTTTACCTAGCTTGTAATGTCCGACTGCCGGGCCAAAGCCTCCTCCATATCTTTAAAGGTTCTCTTTACCGCACTCAAAGCGACAATATGAGGTTATACAGGGCGGCAGGGCCATAGAATTAAAAAAAAAAGCGACAACCCTGTAACTTCTAAAATAAGAGAATGATAAAACTAAAAAAAAATATATGATGTACATTACCATGAAAACTTCCACCGAAAATTGGTTTGAACGAGATCTAGTAAGTAGTTTTTTTTAATACGTCATATTTGCTAAATATTGTACGGTGGTACGGAACCTTTCGTGTGCGAGTCCAACTCGCACTTGGCCGGTTTTTTTTGCACGGATCTTTGAGGGTCCTAACGTACTCTTAAAAATACGAAAAGATTTTTAAATCGGACATGTTGTTCCAGAAATTAGCGCGTACAAAGAAACAAAAAACAAACTCTTCAACTTTTTTATTAATATAGAGCAGGAGCAACAAGAAAAAAGTACTACGGATTTTAAAATATTTTTATTTAAAGGAGTGGAGTTGGAGACACGAGACATGGACGACATGGAGTTTCTTGCCCGTTCTTCTTCAGAGATCTATATTCTAGAATGAACAATTAGCTGAGATTGAGAGCTATCGTTTGTGTGACGTCGTTACAATGAGATATTTCTCGACGGCATGTAAAGCCGAGTCAGAGGCCCATGGGCGGCATAAAAACTCTGACACCAAATTAATCACTAACCAGACGAAAAGGAAAGAAGCAGTTAGCTTCAAATTTGTGACTAGCTGACCGACTTTTTGACAGACAGTTCAAAAGTGCCTGTTAATGATTTAATCGAAATAAATGCGTTCAATTGAGTTTGACAGATTTCTCACTGTACCCTAAATTGCTATCTAAGCTATTCTAGCCCCACCAACCAGTTCTGTCGTCATAACTTGGACAACCAAGGAGTATAGTTGCGACTGCGACCAGTTTTTGTGGCACGCCACTATTGCAACCAGTTGTCAATTACTTGTGAAGACTTGATGTGTTCCTGTCGTTTTTAGTTTTTTGTTTGTTACCCTTATGGAGGACAAGCGGTATTTGTGTTTTTAGTGTTGTTGGTTTAAATCTAGCCAGAGTACATATTCTGTATTCATTAAGCTAAACACACATTGGGATTCGGTGAAAGAAAGTTGTCTTTGAGAGCTATCTTTTGTTTGATGTTGAAAAATCACTTACTTTGTTTTAAGTTTTCCCCTTCAAACTACAATAGACTGTAGCTAGGTTGTGTGTGTCTAGACTTAAAATCGAGTTTTGTTTGACGCTTTGTAGTCATTAGAAGTGTTGATCTTTGTTTAAATGTTACATTAAATCTTTTTGTAAAAGTACCTACAGTAAGCGCTCGGTAAAGGCTTGTGCAGACCAGCGCGACACCGGTTATTGTTATAGTGTGAAGTCGCGCTGGTCTGCACAATTCTTTAATCAGCATCCATTTTTTTCTCCTATGCGCCATGTCATTATTGGTAAAGCCGGATTATTGGATTTCTATATGAAATGTCAGCTAGCTTATTGAAAGAAATAATTTTAATTAAGGGGGCCCTTCCCGGTCTGTCTATCGTCAACGCGAGCATGGTCGAAAAGCTTGTTGTTACATCGAGCGCAAGTGAGAACTGCTAACAAACAAGCGAGAACGCGATAACATTGTACGAAAAATAGTGTGTAAAAAGTTGTACCAGGAAATACGTGATTTTGAGTAAACCTTACAAGTTTGTGTTTTTTTTTTTTGATATTTAGAATTTCCATTACATGTGCGAGGTTTCTATGTAGATGTTTTCTTTACTTTTACCAATTATGAGTATATTATGACCGGCCAAAGTTCGGGTAAAACTTGTGCATAAAAGCAGATTTTTAGAGGCTTATACTGAATTTGTTTCTCAATTTTTTTATTTTTTGCTTTCATAGAAACCTAGATATAGTGCACAAGGTACATATTAGTTTAAAAAATTGAAAGAAAGATGTGTTACAACGCCATAATCAAGTACGAGCGTTTGTATGAAAATTATGGCGGGTTGGCCGCTCTTAAAAAGTAAAAACCTTTATTATTTTACGTAACAATACCTACTCGTACAATCAGACCGGACTGCAGAACGACAACGATCAATGCGCGCGCTTTGTAATCCGGCACTTAGTATTAAACCTCGGCTGGATTACAGAGGAGACGGATATCTATGATAGGAGAGTTAAGTTAGAAAACGCCAAACTATTGGGACGTTTCGGATTAGTGAGGGCCGGATTACCGAGCGCCTACTGAATTTGTAAAAAAAATAAAAAATAATACATGAATGTACTTTGATGCTGTACGTACCTGGATACCGTGGTGTATCTCATAGCCTTGGGGTTTCCGTTAGGATTCTCCACTTCTTTGATTTCTTCCTTTGAAACTGCAATAAAAGAAATCACAATTAATAATTACGTCAAAATAACAAATCAATAAACCTACAGCACACATAACATCATCACGCCACCGGCATTCCCCATAGGGTTTGGCAGAAGTGCTTCTATGGTACACTCACATTTCGCCAGCTAAGTTTAAGTCCCATGTAATAGGAGGCGAGCTTATTGCCATCAACCGGGCACAAATCCAGACTCCGGGTTGCTACTGAGAAATTCCGGATTGAAAAACCCAATAACACTTTACACTTTTTTATCGAACCCAGGACCCCAGCAGTAGCGCTTGCGACCGCTAGGCCAACGAAGCAGTCAAAGTTACATAAAAACCTACAGCAATGGTATGAGAAATCAGTAAAAGAATTTTGTCGAAATAATCGCGACTTACTTAAAAAATACTAAAATAAAAGGCACTAAAAGAAGTCTGTCAAAATAATCGCGACTTACTTAAAAAATACTAAAATAAAAGGCACTAAAAGAAGTCTGTCAAAATAATCGCGACTTACTTAAAAAATACTAAAATAAAAGGCACTAAAAGAAGTCTGTCGAAATAATCGTGACTTACTTAAAAAATACTAAAATAAAAGGCACAAAAAGAAATCTGTCGAAATAATCGCGACTTACTTAAAAATACTAAAATAAAAGGAGAATGGCTATACTCAGCAGTGGTTTTATCAAAGCTGTCAGTGGTGGTGATGAAAGAGAAGATCTAGACAAAATGATCAATACTCAATTCTTTATTACATTCCATATGTACCACATAGATGGCATAACAAAGTAAAACAATAAATAAATAGAAACAGAATATGGACCCTGTCGGGCACAGCAAAATTAGGAGAGAGGAAGAGGGCTAACTAGCAATTCAAGCAATTCAATATTATTATAAATTATTAGATGTGTTTAATTGGGTGTTTTATTATGCATATATATATACGTACATACATATGTATATATATTATTAGGTTTGTGTATTTTTATTTTATGTACTGCCTAAGAATAATGTAGGTAATTATTATGAAATTCTTAGAAGTATTTTAACTATTTTTATGTGTTATTATTAATGTATCAGCATTAGCTTGATTTAACTACCAAGAAGTAGTGGTGGCTTTGCCCAGCATGACACAGCAACAGTCATCATCTGCCAAGCCTTTTCTTTACCATGTTGGGGTCGGCTTCCATTCTAACCGAATGCAGCTGAAAACCAGTTTTTACTTGGACTGCCTATCTGACCACCACAACCCAGATACCGGTTGTATTGGCTTTCGCGCTTCTGACTACGCGTCACGACGATCAAAGATCAACGAATGACAGCCGGGGCCAACTTCATAACGTGCTTTCCGAGGCACGGAGGGGTCTCGGTGTGTAATGGATGGTCCGTCCGATAAGAACCAGGCCCAGCGACGGCGCGTTGTGTTCCACGCGCGCCTCAAAGAGATGTCAGCACCAACTGGCGGGGTCCGTAAGGACCAATGCCTGCCAGGGTTGCGAGTTTGTCCGAAAGAGATATCGCGACCCCGGCACACAGGCCACGGAAGGAACACGGGTGGGTTTTAGTCAGTAAAAGTCTGACACGCCCTCCCGCTCCGCCCAGAGCGGATAATAATGGTGAGTTGATAATTTACCAACCTCAAAAAAAAAACCCATCCACTGATGGCCTCAGCAAGCGTTGCTTAACCTCAAAGATCGACCCGTGCGGCTGTTATTATTTAGCCTCGTGCCCCTTTAGACAGTAACAGTAACGGATCAAATAATAAAGAAAGAGAAGTTAATAGACTTGCTAATTCATCAACAACCCATTTACACAAAGAGCCATTAACATTTTAAATAAACAAGACACAAAACAATGTTTAAAACAAACTACTAAACTGTAAAGGCCGTCCCAGACATTAACATAACTACATATTTTAAGCGAGCGCTTTATTCCGGCGTTGTTAAGGTGTGATCACACACTGGGGAACGCTTGTGCTTAATTTAAGCTATCTAGGTACTGACAGTGGCCCGCTGAGAATGTAGGGGGGTTGTGTTTGAGGATTAAAGTTCGGGATAACGTTGAGACTGTGTTTTAGAAGATAGTTTTCTGAATAAGATTAAAATATGGTTTTGAAATTTAGAATATTTAGGGGATTTTAAATGTAAAGTTTGAAGGCTAGTCTTTTCTTCTCTGCGCAAATACTTTTCGCCATATTATATAAAGGGTGATAGTATTTTTATCATGCGATCTTCTTTCTGCTTTTATTCCAATTTATCCGAAGTCTGCGCAACATATCCTCTTCTTCCATAGTTCTTTATTACTCGTCATCTCATCACCTTAGTCACCACCCTCTTTCTGGCCATATAATTTTTTACAAAGACTTTCCAGTGGCTCCCACCGCCTTTGGACAACACTGCAACATCCTTTACGATAAGGTAGAAATGTCTCAAGTGCCTTTTACTTCACAACCACACTCTTAGAGATTTCCCAGACAAACTCTTTCAGACACCTCTAAACCACTAAACACATCAACTTAAAACGTATGTCAAACACTTTAACAGCACCACTAACAAAACTTACACCACAAGTGTTCCTTTTTCAAATCATAAAAAGGAAAAGCAGAAATATCCCACTCGCCGTGTGTCCACAACAGCTCTGACGTCATAACGTAATGCGTCGCGATCTCCAGCGCGCGAATTTGTCGAAATGCCGCCATTTTGTGCAGAATAAAGTGCTCAGTTACGTTGATGTTCTGTTTATATGCTCTGCCGGGTATTAGTTGCTCATCGGGTGTGATGGAAGGTATTTGCATGAATTCGAATGAAAATAATGTGGGAAGTTGATGGACTGTCGTTTGTGAGTAGTTTGTTTTGACGTAAGCGAAAGAGTGAGAGATTTTGTTTTTGGTTGTACGATTGAAAATTTCTGCTGTCTGTCTCCGAAAGGCTTCATAACGTCATTCATTACGTCACAAAACATCATCATCATATGCCAACTTTGCTCAAAATTCCATCCACATGATGGAACGTGCTTGTACTCGTATAATCCAAATTCCCAGATCAGTGACAAAAATAATTAATTCCCAATAAATCCTATCACTACTGGTTCGGATCTCGAAAGCCAATTAAGTCTCCCGTTTTAAAATCTGTCAACCCAGCTTTAGTGAGGTTGTAATGAAAATTTTCGGGCCAAGTTATCGAAAGTCAACGACGTGTATTGGACAGATCTGCTTCGACGGTATTAATTAGGGAATCTTTGGGAATATTTCCGAGCATAATTATTATTGAAAATTTCTGAGCTTGAAGCACTCTCTGCTGAGATTATCGTTTGCAGTCGTTGGCGTTTTTTAAATTGTGGTTTTAGTTTGTTAATTATCTTCGTTATTCTTGCATTCGTTCCAGGATTATTAATGGAATTTAAAGGACTTGACATCATTAATGTTTTCAAATTAAAGAAGCACCCACATTTTAAATTTTGAGAGTTCAGTCGTTTTATGATTAAGTGTCACCATCGTAATCGACCCTACTCCAAACTACTCTTTGAAAATCTCATAAAATAATATTTAGTTACATTTTCCTGTAACGTTTACTCTTGATCTACATCTCTCTTATCATTGACAACCAATAACTCTGTATCCCAAACTTCATTCAGACTTACTACAAAAAGTAATTCCTTCCTACGGACGTTTCAAATTGTGTCTTCACATTTTTGTCTGCGAAATAAGTATTAATAAGTCTGAATGAGTCTCCATCTGCCATAAGCCTCGCTATTGGGACGACCACAAAAACTCCTTCCTCCAATAAATAGATGGTTTGAAACCGCAAAACGCTTACAAATGTCTTGGCTGTAGGCTTCTGTTAAAAGTGGGAGCGGTTACTGTTGAAATATTTGTATTATCATTCATCATTCTCTTGCCCTTACCTCAATGTATTTAAATTCGACGCAACATATTTATTTTATTTTATTTATTTATTCATTCAGTACTTACATCTTTATACATACTAAAGTTGGTGCAAACATATTGGAAGGATTATCAATATAACAATTTGATTGTGTTGTTAATTTTACTGTATCGTATGTAATTAATATTGCCTCAGTAGTCAATTCAATATTGTAAACATTTTATCATTCATGTTCTCCTGCATAATCAGTTGCATCTCAAGCTCACGAAGTTTTAGAATTCTTCGGAATCACATATGCAGATTTATCAGTAAGCATGGTACTAGTCTTATATTGGAATGAATTGTGTGCTTCTCTATAAAACTTTTCATTGTGATTTTGATGAACTATTATTTCTTTACCGCTCTCGTCTATAACTCAGACAGTAAGTTGCTGAAACGAACCTTCAGCATCGACCCTTTGATGGTTTCAGTGTCTGTGTTATTGCTGCTATTATCTACAAATATATCTATATATCTTTCATCTTTGTATTGAGAAACATTATTCGTGTATGAATTGCTTTCAAGATAACATAAGATGAGGGATAAGTTTTACTCAGTATTCCTGTAAGGTTTAATCTTTTGTTGTTATTTCCGACCAGGTTGAACTTTTTCGAAGAAGTAGATTAACGCGGTGGGTGGATGATATTCGTTATGTGGAACAAGGCTGTCGATCATGATGATGATGTTTGACTTCGAAGAACACAAGCTTAAGATGTTTTTAAGTATTATCTTCAACAATTGTATGTTTCATTTCAGATGGTGCGTGTTCCTATTAATTATCATTGCTTTATTATTTCACAAAGATTTCTGTTTAAAATTTATCATTTGTTAAATTTTTATATTCAAATGTCTGTCAAATATGATTAGTTTTCAATAAAATCTGAAACAACGTTTTTCACTTTTATACTAGTCCTATTTATTCTTCCACTTTTTGTATTTCACCAAAATATATCTTTGGTTATCTCTTCATATATCACGGGTGTATTTGTTTTATTTTCCTCAATATATTAGCTATGGTTTCCGCACACCATATCCTTACTACAGTCACATTATCCGCATCAGGCCACGAAAAACTCATGGCTATGCGGCCATGCTCTTTTTAGAGACATTGAGTAATCATAATTTTTACGTTCTGTGTTTTGGTTACGGCAAAGAATCCGTACGTTCCAGTGTGATAATTTGCGACATCCACGCGGGCCAAAGCTAGTTATTATCAGAAGAGATTTTTTTACTTTTTACAGATTTTTATAACTAACGATTTTTCATTATTTTAATCATAAACAATCTTTTTAATACTAAGGATTATTGACAGTCCTAAAAAAATCAATTGTTTCAATCAAATATTTTACTAATATCAAATTCTCAGAATCCGAGAATCTTATCAAACTGAAAACGTTTACTTTGGTTGATATTGTATGCAAATTGTTTGCGAATGCTTACAATACCTACTGGCAATGTTTAAGGGAAATATTTTACTGATCCAAAAACGATGGACATTTTGTTTAAATTAACGAACCTCTAACTAAAAAATGTTCGCGCTTCTAATCATTGTGCCTCTTTTTAACTTTCTGCTACCGCTTTGTAGCTACCCCGACCAAACGAGTTTATAGGTTACGTTGGAACTGAGATCAACCGCGCGCGAGCCGACCAGTGCCGCTGCAACAGCCGGCGACCGCTTTATCCTAGTTAGGTGCAGTAGCTTGGCTATTTAGTATTTTTAGGAACCTCAAAATAATTTCTATGTTGGGGACATAGAAATTATTTTGAGGTTCACAAAAAGAGGCGCAGTCATTATATTAGAGGGACAATAATACTTTTATGAACGCAAATTGGGAGTTATTTGACGTTCGATTAAATGTCTTTGCTTATGGTTACCACGCTAATAATATAATTGACTACTACTGAGGTCTTGGTTTCGATACTCAGGTTGCAATGGGATTGTCTCGACGTGAATTTCTCAATACCAGCCGTTTATGCCCGGGCTTGCAAATTCGCTTCCTATTACATGAGAGTTAAATGTACCTACATGGTGAAGTGTAGGTTTACTATACAAGGTGTAACGGAGATCAACGCAAAAACGATTGCCATCAATTTAGCACATGGTTCTAGGCCCCCTTAATGTCAAAATATTTTGTCGTATATAAAAAAAAACTGCTGTTTCTATTTATTACGGGATATTCCTGTGGGAGTCCCAATAAATACTTTTTTCTTTTTTTCTCTCTTTCAATACTACACAAGACCACTGGGCCTAACGACTTGTAGGTCGTAGGTTCGAACCCAGACAGGAGTTTTTACTTTGAGAAAATTATTTCATCACCATCACTGCTCTCAAAACTGTGAAGATACAGCCTGTATACCTCTGTCTTCCACTTCGAGTAATAAACCTCACCAACTCAAATAGGGCACCCAAAACTCTACAAACAAATTCATAAAACCGTATTTCACCAACAAAAATCCAGCCCCCGGATAACACCAATATCCCAATCGTAACTTCATAAAGCGAATAAGAAATCAAATTAAAAACTTCAATGATTTCCCGATGTCAGATAAAAATGGCGGCAGGGGAGGAAATCGGGAAAATTCAGATATTTTTTTCGCCTCCGAATACCTCGGAATACGGTTCGCTGTGGGGTCATGTCAATGTCACATGCGGTTATTACTCGCGGAGGCGCGGATAGGAGGTAGACGAACTAGATGTGACTTGAAATTGGCTGGACAGAGGGGTTTTTAAAGAAGTGCTAGTGAACTTTGACACATACATAAACTCACGCCTTTCCATGGGGCTTCCCATCGCCACCTGCTACAATCCTCCCATACTCCTTTTTCTTTGTTTACGTTTATTGTAACATTTGCAGCAAATTATTGTTATTCAAGTGATGTTGCTTTTATAGCGTGCATTCCATCGGGATCTAACGTGATGAGCATCGATTTAAACATACTCTCAAATACTGCTACGTTTTTCCATAAGTTTTGTCATTCTCAAATTTTTTGGATTGTTTTAGTTAGGATAATTTATTTTTATTTGATTAATCAACTACTTTCCGCCAGCGGCTTCGCCCGCGTGGTATCTTCATAAATGATTGTGTATGTTACTCAGTGATATTATAGCCTCCTACTGGTGAAATAATTTTTTAAATCTGTCTAGTATTTTTTGCGTTTATTTATTACAAACAAAAATACAAATATTTTCTTTATAAAATATTAGTATAAATAATTTGTTATTTATGTACATTTGGAATTAAACTTGGCTTATTCTTATTACAAAGAAAGATTTAACATTTTAATTAAGGTTTTGCATATTAAGCTAGAATCATATTTGAACACTAGCATAAATAAAGTTACAATGTAACTATTGTCTTCCTGCCAATTTAAGCCCGCAGTGAGAACTATGTCGGATCAATTAACAAAACTGTGCTGAATTAAATGGAACTTAATACTTTTTGACGAATTGCAGCAACGATAATTCTGTGTCATTTGTAGAGGTAGGATTTAAATTGCCATTAGAATACCTGCTACTTTTTTCGTTTAGTATTTTTTATTATAACATCTTTCTGTATTCGTGGGTCTTTCACAGTCGTTAGGGGTCGTCAGAAGCCTGAAAGTCTGACAACAAGTTTCACCAAGGGGTATCGTATTACCATGTAACTGGGCTATGAAGGCCAGGTAGGCAGTCGCTCCATGTAAAATATTGGTATTCAGCTGCAGCCGGTTAGACTGGAAACTGACCCCATCATAGTTGGGAAAAGGCTGGGCAGATGATGATGATGCTCACATCTTTCTATACTTTGAAAGCAGTCAGGTTTTTATCCTTTACAATTTTAAACGGTTTTCGACATTTTAATCCCTTGACACATCTAGTGACACTACCCAACCGAATCTCTAGTGATGCAACTAACGAATATCGACACCTAATATTTTATGCCACGAAAGTCGTAGTTGCGTGTAGTGACGGGCGTCGATAAGTCGATATCGACTTTTTTTCATTAATATTTGTCAGTAAACTTGAGTTTCACGTCAGTTCATTTTATTTTGTTTAATATGCGAAAAATTTGAGATGGATTATTTTATGGTGGTATGGTTTTATATTTTTGGAAGTGTTTTTATAAGTAATGTAGAAAAATAGGTGTCAATCTTCTCTAATGAGTTTTTTTTCATGTCCCAGTAAACGGTTGGATTATTTTTTTTGCATAGATTTTTTTGGGCAGGAATTAAAGCATATTTTCCTGTTTTGTGGAAACCGCAAAGGTCATTTTGCTTATTAAAATTCACTGGCATACACACATATAATTTTAATTTAAATATTATGTATATTATGTGTGTATTATTATTTGTGGTTATTATTTAATCAAACGTGTAAAAAATTACGCAGAAAAGTTAGTTTCACTGTGTATTTTTAATCACCTAAAAAAATAGTCTAATTAACTCTCAACAGTTGATATTTCCATCGTAATACGCACATAAAACTATCGATATCACCCCATCACTACGCATCGAAGCTCGTTAATAGCATAGTGCAATTGTTTACTAATTGAAATCGAAAACTTGTTTAATTAATGACCGTACAGACGTAGCGATGAGCCAATTAGTGTTGGGCCGACCAATTATCGATAAGAGAGAGAATAAAATAAACCAATATTAAATTGGTGTTATTTGAGGGTAGTTTTGAAGTTGTGTGTGGGAAATGAAACTAGTCACTATATCACGGTTAGTGAAAATATTTTATTTTTGAGCAATCATCGAGTTTTATATGGGCTTTTATTGTGACTAGTGGTCACAATAAATTCCAAATCAAATGTTAAGTCTTAGTTTCATCCTGCTGGGGTTGCGGGTTTGTCCGAAAGGGATAACGCGGCCCCGGCACAGGCAACGGAAGGAACACGGGTGGGTTTTAGTCAGTAAAAGTCTGACACACCCTCTCGCTCCGCCCAGAGCGGGAGAAGTCATTTGATGATTTCCCACCCTCAAAAAAAAAAAAAAAAAAAGTCTTAGTTTCATAAGAAAACGCTAAACGGTCACACAATAACGGCTGTCCAAATACAGAGCGTTTTTTGACACTTTAATGTCAAATACTGCTGAAAATTATAATATAACGGAAACCTTAGCTACCGTAACTCTTGAGTGTCCTCCAAACCTACCAAAATACCTAACGACTGATGGATTGATGTACGATTCTTTTCCGATTCGTGGAACGCTGAAACAAAATGTCATGAAATGTGTGAAAGACAAAATGTCTCTCCACAAACATCCAGGCCATTTCTGTAGCTACCCCAACCTTGAACTCGAAAAGCCACTCATCATCATCATCATCATCATCATCATTTCAGCCGAAAGACGTCCACTGCTCGCCAGATAGGCCTTCCCAAGCACCGCCACTTCAACCGGTTTTGTGGTTCGCGCATCCAGCGGATTCGAGAAGCGCAGATAATCCACTCGATTATCTTCAAACCAATCGAGTTATCTTTCCTAAATCGTCAACCTACGCAAAAACACAGATAAAAAATTCCTTGTAAACCATTATTTCTTTTTCCGAACATAAAAAAAAAAAAACAATAACATCACGAAATCAAAAATCGGATACGATTTTTCCGGGTCAGTAACTTCGGGCACGAAAAATATATCTTGGGGCAATCGCACATAACTACAATACATACCTATGTATACATGATCTGATATTAATTGGAAACCTGGATGACTGGTAAAGCGATATTGGATTTTTTATAAATCCTTGTACTGACGAATTGGATTAAAAGTTTCGATATTTATTTTGCTGTTTTCGAGAAGATTCAAAGTGGCTGTTAATACATTCTCCCATATTTATTTTGTCTGTTTACTTTTCCCGTTACGACAAAGAGTTTTAGCACAGATTAGTATAGATGGGACACTCCACAAAATTATTTAAATAAAAAGCGACTCTTGCTACGACAAAATAAATTGCAATTCAACTCGCACACCGCTAATTACCTACGGTTATATTCACCTAGAAGTTGCCTCTCTTTCTATCGCATAACTCTTATACCTTCTGTTTAAAATACATTTAAAAAAATATCTCATAGCCAAATGCTATTATACCCTATCAGAATTTTTAAATGACCGCAATTAATTTAAATAGATTCCTATAATTACGACATTTTTGCAATTTTCACATTTTAACCTTTGAATTTGCAAAACCAATACTTTTTTTACTTAAGTTAATAGTTAATAGATTTAATAGTTATTTTTTTGTGTAGACTCAAATCTTTTATGGTTTATTCTAAACCAAAAATATTTTATTTTGTACGCCAGAAATGGCAAAACATGTAGATCTACCTGCTATTTTAAGACCTTGCACATATTATTTGATGTATACTCATGTTTTACAATAAATAAATATTCTATTCTATTCTATTCTATTCTATTCTGACTACGTTACGCCCACTGAACCGTACCTACTTGTAGCTTCATACCTAGAATACGGAGTTGCCCATCTATATGAAATTCATCTGTGGTTTTAGTACAAATATTGGAAACGAAAACCTGTTCCATATACGCCTAAAAGAAATTATATAACCAGAGATGATAATTAGACATTCAAACTGGTGGAAGAACAAGGAATAAAGTTTTTCCTTTGGCAAGGGAGGATCTTTAAGCTAGATTGGAAATATTATCTGCTGTTATTCAGAACCTGTGTTGTCTTTATGTAATCCTATAATCACCACACTACTTACTCATAAATCTCACACCTTTTCCCTTGAAGGCAGGCAGCAACTATATTCCGTCTTAAGCTATCATGCTATGAGGCTTATGAACGTGAACGAAGAATAAAGAATAAGGAGTATATAAGGACATACTCCTTATTCTTCGTTCACGTTAATAAGTCTAGTCATAAGTACGTCACGGTTACTATTACCGTACTTGACCTTTTCGAAGGGCACCCACTACAAAACTTTCAGTAGTTTTGTAGGGCCCTTCAAAAGGGTCAGATTACTAATAAGTTGATAGAAAAGTAACCTTGGAGTTTACATAGGAACAAGGATATAACTTTCTGTCTAACTCTTTTTAATATTCAAAAGTACCCGACAATAGTCTCATCCTCCTGCGTTTGTGTTAATTTATTAACCGACTTCCAAAACGGAGGAGGTTCTATGTTCGTAGCGTATGTATGTTGTATTTTTTTTATGTATGTATATCTAAGTCAGTAGTCAAGTAAGTCGTGATGGCCCAGTGGTTAAGGCCTCGCCTCTCTTGCACGAGGTTGTGGGTTCAAATCTGGGCAAGAACCAATGTGACTATTTTCAATTCATATGCACTTTCTGAATTTATCTTGGAGATTACTGACATCGGTGAAGGAAAACATCGTGAGGAAACCCGGACTTATAGTTAATATAAGTCTGAAATCACTGTGAAATCACCAACACGTCTTGAGCAAGCGTGGTCATCAATGCTCGTTCCTTCTCTGTATGAGAAGAAGCCTTTGCCCTGCAGTGCGACAGTAACAGGCTGGTATTATTATTATTTATGTATATCCGCCGATTTTTCTATCAATTGTGGACTGATTTTGAAAATTATTTTTTTGTATGAAAATGATTACATTTATTACCTACATACAATCCATATATTCTTTGGTCTGCCTCTTTTCTACATTCATACTTCATCATAATCAACCTATAATTTTCCCACTGCTGAGGCACAGGCCTCCTCTCTTCGAGAGGGAATGGGCCGTAATCCACCACGCGGACCCAGCGCGGGTTGGTAGATGTCACATGTCTTAGAATTTTTAGTTCTAGGACATGCCGGTTTTCTCATGATGTTTCCTTCCCCGTTTTGAGAGCAGTGGTGATGAAATTATATACAGAAAGTAAAGCGCCTGAAATATTATTAAAATTAATGATTTGATTTGAAGCATGAAATTTGACAGCCAATTAGATTTAGACTCCTTAGTCTATGTCGATAAAATATCTGATATTTAAAAGCTAGATGCTACCTTAGCGAGGCAAAACTAGTTATCTACTACATGAGCAGCATATTGGAAGGTATGGTATTCCTAAAGGATTCGCAAGAGGTATGCTGTCGACACATCGACACCTTTGTTGGAGAGCGGTCAGTCCCTAGTGGTAGTGTTGCGATTCTATGCAGGTCTGTAGCTGTTTTATCGATCTAGAGCAACATTGTACCTACTGAAGATTTGTGAAAATAAATATAAACTTGTTTAGTTTAGTTTAGTTGACTTTTTAAGAACTTGGATCCCAAGACCATGTTCTATGTAAGATTATAAAATCCTGCCCTTAGAATTTCTCCAATTATACCTAAAGTTCTAAAAATAACCAGATCTGGAACAACTATCTATTGGCCATACATATTTTTTGTTGCGCACGGAAATCTGAGGGGCTGCCATGTACCCATAGAGCAGGGAAATATTTGATAAAAACTGTCAGAAGTGCCATAATTATGATACTTTATATGACATCTCATGTGAGGTGTCAACCGATTTTTGGGGTGCATATATTACTATCACATTGACTTGCCCTGAGGTCTGAACTTCCAACTATAGAGAAATAGACAGTTTGTATTACTATCAAATAGCAAAAAAAAAACCTTTTTTTAATTTTACTATTTTCAGTAATTATATTTTAAAGAGGTAAAATTTGTTTGTTTGTAAGTTTGTATGTAGGGAGTAATCTCCGGAACTACCAGTCAGATTTGAAAAATTATTTTTGCATTGGATAGCCCAATTCTTTAATAGGAAGGGTATAGGCTCGCGGACGATGTCGCGGGCAGAAGCTAGTAATATATAATCGACTAGCAGCGCCCCGTGGTTTCACCCGTATAAGTCGCGATCCTAAGAATATCAAGATAAAAAGCATCCTTTGTATTAATCCAGGTTATAAACAATCTGTGTCCTAAATTTCATGCAAATCCGTTCAGCAGTTTTTGCGTGAAAGAGTAACAAACATCCATCCACCCATCCTCACAAATTTTCGCGTTTACGATATTAGTAGGATAGTGTCTTACCTTTATCCCCTTTGAGCTCCACATTCCCTCTAAACCATACGATCCTGGCAGCAGGCTTGGCGTTCTTCACCAGACACTCCAGAGACACATCCTCACCCTCCTTGACCTCCAGCTTCGAGTTAGGGGGGTGGTTCGTGATCTCCGCTGCAGTTGGGGGTGCTGTGAACAAAAAAAACAATGTGTTAATATTTTTAAATAAGGATTCTTTCATCCGAGGAGGATGGTATCACGTAGTGGTCACGTGCTACCGTGCCTTGCGAGGGTATTGCGGGACTTTTCTCCCAATACATGCCAAAAGTGTACTACATGAAGCATATATTTTTTAATAGTAGTCAGGACTGAATGACAAACACGCAAGCGTGGTAATGCTGGTGTTTGAGACGAGGCTTTTGCACTACATTAGGAAAATAATAGCAGGGGTATATAGGTCTGCTGGGGTTGCGGGTTTGTCCGAAAGGAATATCACGGCTCCGGCACACGGGCAATGGAAGGAACACGGGTGGGTTTTAATCAGTAAAAGTCTGACACGCCGTCTCGCTTCGCCCAGAGCGGGAGAAGTTATTTGATGATTTCCAACCCTCAAAAAAAAAAAAAAGTGGTATATAGGTACTTTTTATTGGTAAACGGCACTTATGTAACCAAACGGTGTCAATATACAATAAATTGAAAACAAGGATAAGAAAAGAATTTCTATTTAGTCCGTCAGTCAGATAATAAAATAAAAAAATATCTTTTGCTTTATCATATTAATATAAAATTACTTAGATAAAACGCATTAAAGTTGGGGAGTGAGGGTAGCTGCATCAAACTAATTCTAAAATCTACTTATGCGTGATGTCATGCCAAATTGTTTCACAATATTTAAATTAATGTATCGTCGTAATCTTTTGATTACGTAAAAAAAGAAAAATGCGAGTCCAATATTTTTTTATAATCTACCTAACGGACAAAAAAATATTATATTTAGTCATTATTCCTATTCCCTTAGAATAATAAAGCATAGAAGCAGCGTCTAGAACAAAACACGAGCGATATCGGGTGTCCACTTCATTTTCTTTGTGTGCGTGAGCCGAATGTGTCTACGTTCCTCAAACGCTCACAAATATAGTTTTCAGTGATACCATTAGCAGGCCGTTACCCACAAAAATATGGGAAAACGGACTACTATGTTTGCCAGATCAAATCAAGGCAAGTATTTTATGTTATCAGGAACTGGATAAGATGAAGATGATTTTTCATGTACTATGACATATTTTTATGGAAGGTAAAATCAATTTATTTAAAAATAAAAGGAAATAAATCAACCATTAATCGCATGAAGAATAGCATATTGTACAATGCGCTATGAATATTTGACGTTTGATGTGTGATGTGTTATAATAATATTAAAGGCATGTTTAATTGCAGACATGTAAAAAAATCGGGTTTGATATCAATTAATAGTAAGTGCTGTATATTGAATAAGAAAATTACAAAAATGAAAAACATGTTAATCAATCATATATCTTGATTTTATACGCACACCACGTAATTAATACAGCACTTGGTTTATGTACCTAATCAAACAATTACAGCAAAATAATCACAAACAAACTTAGTGATTTGGTCCGGTTTTATTTAACTACAGTAAATTACTAATTAACTTTTAGTTTCAAAACATAGTAGGCAGTAGTCTAACGACAACGACGGACGTCGGCGGGTAAGGACTATAATTTAGAGGCTGTAAATAAATATAGTTTAATTTGACGAACACAAAATTGCCATCAGTATCCTATTTAGAAAGACTAATATATAATGAGTAGAATACGGAATTTCGACACACAAAATATCGATAAATGCTAATACGATGCTACAAAATCGCGAAGCACGTTACTGCGAAAGACCGTCCCTGCGAAGCCACTACACTTCGATGCACGTTACCGCGATAGATCTCCACTGCGATACTACTTGACTTCGATGCACGTCACCCTGAAAGATTTTCACTGCGATGCTACTTGACTTCGATGCACGTTACCGCAAAAAATCATTTCTACGGAGCCGCGGGCAACAGCTAGTACCAAATAAACGCTTGAAAATTATAAATAAATTAAGGAATTATTAGGAGAAAATTCGTATTACTTCTTCTTCTTTTTTTATAGCATAAGTATACAAGGCCAACTAAATACGTTAAAATATCCACGCCATCTTTTATATTGAAATGGTTTTGAAGTTTGATTAGTCTGTATTCATTTGTTTTGTGTGCAAACCCGCACTGGGCCCGCGTGGTAGATTACAGCCCACTCCCTCTCACTGAGACGAGGCCTGTGTTTCAGCAGTTGGAACGATATAGGCTGATTATGCTTATGGCAACGGGTAACGTGCTTCGAATTAAAGTAGTATCGCAGTGGAGATCTATCGCGGTAACGTGCATCGAAGTGTAGTGGCTTCGCAGAGACGGTCTTTCGCAGTAACGTGCTTCGCAATTTTGTAGCATCGTATTAGCATTTATAGATATTTTGTGTGTCAAAATTCCGTATTCTACTCAAAATACCTATTATCAAGTTAATTTCTGCTAACTGGCAAAATTTTATATCGTATTCAATAGCGTAGGTAATATGTACATCAAAAACTATTATTTTTTGCTAAACAAAAATAAAAACAAAATTTAAAGCAATGTGGGTATTTTTTCCTCACAAATAGCAACACTGTATTGTATTATGCAAGGTTATTAGAATTTTTGTATAATGACCGATTTACGTAAAAAATATGTATAGAATGTAAGTAGTTACTAGTGAAATGTAATTTGACCACATTTTTTTTGTTTTCCTGAAGTGCTATGACATCCCTTCACGCTGCAAACTGTCATTTTAAATTATTTACTCGCGAGCTGTGTACGACGGAACGTGACCTTGAGTACTGATGGCTCGCCGAGAAAAGATAGCCAAGTTAAGTTAAGTTAGCTAAGTTTTAGTTGCCTCACTTTTTGCACTCGTACTTGGTTTGTATGCGTTATTATTCTAAGTCTTTAGTTAAATTGAATTTCATCGAAAAAGACCAAGATTTTCTTACTCCTAGAGCACAGTAGGCTAAAAAAACCAATAAATATATTTCATTCTACCTGACTTTATCAGCCCCAAAATAATTTAATTAATTCAAAAAGCATAAATTGTTATTAATCATCAGTACCATTTTGTGGGTGGGCATTAAAAACCGAACATCGTAAATTAAAATATAATCCTTGGGGATGTCAAGGAAGTCATTAATTTTCGGCAAAAAAAATTACCTCTGATTTAAGCCAAAAAAATTCAAAAAGCCGAAATATTTTATAAGTTGAAAGTTGATATTAAGCCGCATCTATATGTACTGGAATCCAAACCTAACATCTTATTAAGAAAAAATAGTCAAATGATGACATAGAACAGTCAATTTTCGATGCTACAACTAGAAAAAAAAAAATTACAAATCTCCTTTTTATAGCGACAGAAGTACACAAAATGCGAAAGGTCGAGAATCGATATCGTGGTGCAGAAGACCTACATTTGGCTGAGGCTTTCGTTCGTCAATCAATAAAAAAAAAACAATCCTTTTAGACTTTACGTAAGACTCAGCATACCCAGAGAAGTTTTGGGATCAGCAACAGCCAAAGCTGTAATAATTATCCAATCTTCTGACAGCAAATTCTACCTTACAAGCATCTTTAATTACCTATCCCAAAAGACTTCAATGTTAAAACGTTATCTTCTTGACTTTCACGGACTATTTTTCACGCTACCAAGTACTGTGTGATGTTGAATATTATAATGTAATTGTAACCGAACTCGCAGTGGAACCTGCCGCAAACATTTATAAACACAGAGAGATGGTTTCAGATGTAATTTATAAGCTAAAGCGGGTATATTGTATCTATTTCTTGCTTAATAAGTGGTCGTCTTCGTGTGGTTAGTGACTAACCTGGTGTCAGAGTTTTAAAGCCGCCCATGTGCCTCTGTCTTGGCTTCAAATACCGTCGAGAAATATCTCTCAGGCGTCTCGTGTTTCCGCACGATGTTTTCCTTCACCGTTTTGGAAGCAAGTGATAATTTTACAATACGCACATGAGTCCGAACAGTCAGAGGTGCGTGGCTTGGGTTCGAATTCGAGACCTATGACTTGGCAGTCTGACGGTCACACCACTAGGCTATCACAGCCCTACTAAATATTAAGTGGTAAGATATTACGCGTTGTACCTGTCAGAGAAATAAAGTATAGTTTAAGTTAGGGAAATTATTGCTTATCAAATTGATTTGACAACATATTGTGACATTCATCAACCCCCACTGGGCCCTCGTGTAGGATTGCGGCCCGCTCCCTCTTACAGAGAGGAGGCCTGTGTCCCTCAGTAGGAACATTGTAGGCTTATATGCTTATACAAATTTACTACCAACTTAAATTATGCCGAGTGTTATAGAATATGTTTTATGTTATACTTATAACAATAAATTTCACTAGGACGTAGTCGCTGGAAGAAGCTATTACCTACATGCTATGCTTTTTTGTCTTTAACATCAGATTTGAGCAGCATCTTTTATCTATTTTGAGCCATTTTTATTTGGCCACAGATTCTACAAGAGTCGGTGATAATATTTAAAAGAGCCATTTTGTACAGTATTTTCCTTTCAAAATCAAAACATACGTATCTAAAGTGGTCTAAGAATAAGCCCTTTTCAAATGCCACAAGAATCAAGTCTTGTTTAAGTTTAGCACAATTACAATACATAGTTTCAGGTAAACCCAGTCTTCAGTTGTTCCAAATGCTTTGGTACCTTGCTATCGAAGGATCACAAAGCTCAAACAATTCAAGACCCTCAGACCTTAGCAGGAACAGGCCACAGCCTGCCGAAATACTCGTAACATAATGCCCGCTCCTCACTTATCGCTTGCGGTCAGTAACAGGATATTGTTGTCTGACAAGCGACGCTGAACACAAAGGTGGGAACCTGGCTTTGTTGCGGTCTACGTGGCACTTTGTATTGGTTTTGTGTTGCCAGAAAAAATAAGTAGATATTGTAGATGAATGTTTTGATTTTTGGAAATTGAATTGGGGTCGCGAGACTGGTATTAGTACGCGTCTTATCAAAGATATCTCTTTTTTCTTTATATTCAGTACCAAATATTGTGTAATGGATATTACTTTTACAAGAACGCCCCATATTCAACATGTGACTCAACTCAGACCATTGCAGTAAACTGCTGGATATAGGCCTCCCCTAGTTTACTTCACAAGTAATGTCCGTTTTCACAAACAATATGCGACCCTTATATGTAACACGTCCAACATTAAGCGGTTACTTAGCGTAAAAAAAAGATTCAGCAACAACTAGGCGAGGCTAAAGTTACGACAACGATTCGCCGATGCGTAATGCTTAGGCAACTCTAATGGGTTGCCTAGCAACAGGTTTCTAACAAAATAGACAGACATTTAACTAGAGTTTGGGCGGCAGCATTTTGGGGCACTATCTTATGTAAATTTGACGTTCGAAAAGTGCTGATTCTCAGCCTACAAGAATAAATGACTTTTGACTTTTGAATTTGGAGTGCGCGCCGCAAAAGAAGGCCGGCAGACAATTTTGAAACGACATTTTTTTCTATGCAATGTGATGCAATGACATAGACACTAGCGCCGAGTCAAAAGGACTGCAGTAGTGGCGCGGACTCTAGCCTTAAAAACAATAGACCAGTGTCAAACATATAGATTTCGAAGCTTAGGAGTTGCCTTCTGAGAGAGGAATGGTTAAACAGGAATGGTTTCTTAGGAAACTGCTGTTGCCAAAATGCGGTTGCTGCGAAATTACAATAGGTA
This sequence comes from Agrochola lota, assembly GCA_947364205.1. Lineage (NCBI taxonomy): Eukaryota > Metazoa > Arthropoda > Insecta > Lepidoptera > Noctuidae > Agrochola > Agrochola lota. The sequence continues at coordinate 13,718,337 of OX376244.1, read as the reverse complement.
AGAATAATAACTAACTAAGTAGTCAAAATAAAAAGCCCTCTTCCTCTCTCCTACTTTGCTGTGCCCACAATGATCATATTTTAGTAAAAACCTACGACCTAATTTCACATGTGGAAGCAATAAATATATTGAGTAAGTATTGACGTTGCTTTGCTCTCGAAAGGCATAATTATAATGACCTTATTGGTGATGTTCTTCAGAAAGGTCAGGTGCGTAGTTCTCGCAACCCGCGTGCGTGTATGACCTGATGTATGAACCTAATCGAAGAAAAAGGAGTATGTAAGAATCGTAGCAGGTAGCGGTCTGTAGTTTCTACCTACCCCTATTGGAAGAAGTCGTGAGCTTATGTATGTTGCTTTGCTTGACGTCCGTGACTCAGTTCTTCCTTCTTCAGAATCGAGTATAAACGAAATTCTGAACCAGTTAGCTAGGGCTCAACAGTTCAGAATTTAGATCTTTGAACAAGGACCCTCGAATGCCCTCGATAACCTAACGACGTAATTACTTTTTCTACTTTAATAAAAAAAATCTTTTAATTTTACTCGAGAAATATTTTATGTAAAAAACTGTACTTTTAATGACATGTCAGTCACAGGTTAAAACTATCATTAATTAAAAATGAAGACTGAAAATATTATTAGTACCTACCTACGTCTAAGACATTAATAGTATTTTGATAAGACTGATAAAAAATATTGTTTTTCGTAAGTAAGTAAGTAATTAATATTTTGACTTTCAAAATTTATTATAATAAATATAAAAATTATAAGACTGAAACCCACCTACGACAAAAAAGTAATCAAAGAGCTTTATACAAGACATCACAGACAGATAAATTAAAAATCCGGATTTACACATAAATCATAAATCGAACAAATTACGTGTGACTCTGGATCTGTATTTTTCCTTAAAAAACTGAAGATATTGAGACTAAGAATAAATAGACTCGAGCTAACTTCAATATCGATTGGTAAATTCAAATTCATTTATTAAGAAAGAAAGAAAATACATTTATTTAGCACAGACACGCACACAAAAGGCACACAACACAACATATTATACTACAAACAAAAATCAAATTAAAAAAGAATGAAAACAAATAAAGTGTAAATTGCGTTTTATGATACTAGCAGGAAAGTGTGCTTTGCGGCTGCGCCAAATAGGCCTAGTTCAGCAAAAATGCTAGACAACTAGTGCCTGACGCTGGTTTTCAACTAGACCTGAAGTGTGGGTGAGGTGGTGGTTAAACTTTCACATAGTTCACAACCATACAAGTAATATGGCATGAAATTCTAACCAACAAAAAAAAATTACAGATTTAAAAGCGGGTCCCTTATTAGGCACAGCCTGTATCTTTGTGACCCTAATACTAAATACCCATTGAAATCGAAGTTATATTTCAGCCTACTATCCATACTTAATTTAACATTAAAATTTTAAACACCTCTGTAGTGTAGTGGTTAGACCACCTGTTTCAGACCGGGTACCGGGCAAATTTTTCTGCTCGGTTTGGCTGGTGGTAGGGCCTGTTCTAAGTCCGCTAATTACCACCATATTATCTAAGTCGGTCGCTATATAACAATGTTAACGGCATGGTTGTGTTTCGGCAGCCAGAGGTAAGATAGCCAGTTCCTCTGTGGTTGAGGATTCCGGGTGAAGCTCGCTTTCACCTTCGGCCTGATCATCACTTACCATCTGGTTAGATGCAGGCAAAGAACTCGGAACACAATTGCGGTAAAAAAAAAGTCTGTCTTACTGATACCTTAACCAATAGTTATGTAATTTGCCAGCTTGGGACCTGGACACTACGCTATTTTTCATCCTGGATTGCAGATGAAGCCGGTGGCAACAGTTAGTTTAATTATATCATCATCTCCCTAACCTTTTCCCAACTATGTTGGAGGCTTCCAGTCTAACCGGATGCAGCTAAATACCAGCATTTTACATGGAGCGACTGCCTATCTGACCTTGACAACCCAGTTACTGGGTTGTTACTACGAAATCCCTTAGTAATACTGGTTGTTGGACTTTCGGGCTTCTGACTACCCGTGGCGATTGCTAGTTTAATTATATAACATGAAATAATATGAAATAATTGGCCATTTTGCTAAGTCAATATATGATATTAAACTCTAACATGATCATATTATTTATTGATATTAGTAATTAACTGTTTGTTTATTTATTTTAACTCGATGGTCCTAGTTTATCATTTATAACATCCAGTTACAACTATATGTAACCGGGCACGCCCTTTATGCCTCGAGGCTTTTATTTAGATATTAAGTTCTGTTTACGTTTATTTTTTTATTTCTGCCTGAGCATAGCTGTTCTCGATGATTTTGTCTGGTATATTGGCATGTGCTAGCTAACATATGGCTAATAATTTAAATTATGTTTTGTGTTGCGTAATGTAAATTATTTTGAATACTATTACATAGAATCTTTTTTTTTTGTTCTTCTAACTAAACAGACAGCTGTGCTGCTGGGGAGTTTGTTGCGCCACTTCTTCTCCCCAGCTAATGCACTAGAAAGAGGTGAAGGTTCGACGTTTAGGGGGACTTTATTATGTAATTTTGACGTTCGAAAAGTGCTGATTCTCAGCCTAGTTAGAATAAATGACTTTTGAATTTTTGAATTTCACAGTTTTCCAATCTACTCTTCCGTGACATATTCTAGTCATCTCTCTCTCAAAACAGACGACAAATAAAAAAAAATTGTTAGGCGCAGTTCGAGCCCGTGCCGCTGAGTTTCGTGAAAACGTGGCGTGAAATAATAACACATTTCTTTAACGATATTTTTTTATATTTACAAAAAATTACAAAAATTCGGAATGATGCAAGCTTTAAGCGATTGTGATTATTTTTCAGTTCTGAGCAGATTTACGGCCGAAATGAGACGATATCTATTTTTAAGAAATTTGCTTACGGTTTCTGATACTGCCATTGCTATTGTATTTGATCGGCCAACATGTTTTAAGCTCATTGCATTCCTTAGGATGTAAGCTTTATTCGATTAGGATTTTTTAAATTTCTAAGTAGTTTTACGGCTGATATGAGTCCTATACCTATATGAAATTATTTTGGTATTGTCAACTTCATATGGATTTTTATCCCTATTTCACGAAATATTTTTGTTATATCTCTTTAGGTCCTGGTAGTACTTTGTCAACTCTTGGAAACGACACCAAAATCACCGTTCTAGTTGAACACGTTTTTGCACTATACTAACCGGGATTTCGAGATATAGTGAAAAATTGAGGGTCGCGCGCATGCGCCTTTCCTCGCGATGTGATGTCATAGGCATATTATATCCTGCCCCAAAATTGTTATAAATATGAAAACCTTTTGCATGCTCAACCATTAATCTGTCATTAAAAGTCTTGTTGTTATAAGTATTTGAGATCTTACTTGATTTTGACGGTCAGAAATATTGAACTTACTACCAGTACTCTGAGCGAAAAGAAGTTTCCACGTCAAAAAGTATCCCAACCCAAAAGACATCTTCCACAAAACATTCCATCAATACTCCATGAATGGTTATATTCGAGTACAGCATCATGGCTGCCGTAACCATGGCAACGGGCCGGGAAGATTCTAACAATAAAATATGGATAAGATTATAGTGGGGGATATTATTCATAATATAACAGTCTTTTTGGAGATGTGTGTGTGTGATAACGCTGGAGGAAAAATAGAGGCTTTTTGTGAAATATTTCTTCTTAAAAAAAGCAAATAATATGTGTCACATATTGGAAATAGATTTCGGTTTAGCAAGGGTACTTTGAATAATGATTTTTAAGAAATTGCCGTCGTATTTCAAAGTTATCTGTTAACTTGACAGATGAAGTCTTATCTAAAACAAGTAGGTGTCACATGGGTGCACGCGGGGTTAGATTATGCTTATTCACAGACGACAACAGATGAATAGTAATCACAATAAATACGGTTTTGTATTTAATTAATTCTGAAACGACATTTATAATTTTCTTTCAACATCAAACTATACTGTAGAATCCTGTTGATTCCCTACACTGGCTCATTACCACACTAAGCCTCTCGTGCAGGCACGTTCCACTTTCAAGCGTTGCCCGCCATTCGTTGTGAACTGACAGTTGACATTAGTGACAGCGACCTCACTGCTGACGTGCATGAGATAGTGTTTACATATCTATTAAATAGATACACTACATTTACAACACCCTTTCTTAATGCCTCATTCACTTATATATTTACCATTCGCGCTTCGTCTAAACATCTACTAAACTAACTCACAAACTGTATATTCGTTAGACCCTTTTACTTTATTTCTTTCTTTCGTCCACAAACTTCGAGAGACGCTCAGAATAAGTGATGGGGAGACTGAAATTAGAGGCAAGTCGTCGGTTTGAACATCATTATTCCTAATTAGGTATCAGCTGATGGTTTTATTACTAACGTTTTATGGGTGTTAAGGAGTGAAAGATTGAGACATTTTTGGTGCTACTGCTAAGTCGCTTTACAAGCTGGTCGTATATTTCGTGTGGTTAGTAACCAACCTGTTGTCAGAGTTTTTATGCCGCCCATGGGCCTCTAACTTGGCTTCACATGCCGTCGAGAAATATCTCTCAGGCATGGCCGGTTTCCTCACGGTTTCAAGGTGGTGTAAGTATTCATTTTAAATAGTTAACCCCTTTAATAAAATATTATATTTATAATAAATAAATAAATGATGAATCTCTTTTTAAAATAATAATTACCTACCTTTTTTTTCATGTCAATACAGCAACACAATTTTAAAGATGGCTACACATACTAAAAATTAGTTAATATACAGAGAGCAGTGATAGCCTAGTGGTGTGACCGTTAGACTGCCAAGTCATATGTCTTGGCATGGCACCCCAAGGCACACACCTCTGACTTTTCGGATTAATGTGCGTATTACATTGCTTCAAAAACGGTGAAGGAAAACATCGTGAGTAAACCGCGGCATGCCTGAAATATTTCTCGACGGCATGTGAAGCCAAGTCAGAGGCCCTTGGGCGGCTTTAAAAGTCTGACAACAGGTTAGTGACTAACCACACGAAAAAACAAGTTAATAAATTATATTTTTTATGGGTAAAACCATTCCTAGTAATTAAAATAATTCAACAAAAATAATTAAAACTGCAACAAACCTCAGATATAAACAAAACAACTTTATCTACCCTCTTGAGTCTAAACAACACAAATCAGTTAACTTGTAAACCAAAAACAAAAACAAGAAAACTCCTAAGAAGGCCTGTTTCGTTAAGAAATATATTTAAATAATTCTCTAATCCAATTCTGCTAGGAAAAGGTTACGGGAACCCTGAAAAAAGCCGAGAAAACAAAAGGGTTCCGCCGATCGAAATGTGCCAGGTTAATAATGCAATTAGAAATGCCGCTTGTAAGGTTAGGGTGGGGGAATAGTAACAAGCGGTAGCGGACGTGACGAGCGACAGCGTTTTGTATATATAGTTTTGACAGCTAAGGCCTGATTATAAAACCGTCAGGAAAGATTTAAATAACGTTATGAAAAAAAAAAAAAAACGATTTAATAAAAAAATCAGTCCTAAGGGCGAATTTTACCAATGAAATTGAACATGTTCAGCACATCACATCTAAACCGCATTCAAGAGCTGTCAGTGTCAAAATTGTTGTGCAATATTGACACTGACAGCTCTTGAACGCGATTAGTTTAATTGGTGAAATCCGCACTAAGAGAGTTAAAATGGTAGGAAAGTATTGTTAACATCTATTTTATAAAGGAACACTGGTGAACGTTACGTTGCTATAGTTTCGGAAATGTGGATCATAGAGATTTTTAAACTTCCACTGAAAACAGCTAGATTATCGCAAAACGACTACCAACAGAACTTCTAGAAATATTTTATTTACGTTTTTATCTATCAAATGATATAAAACAATTGCACTAAAAAAAAAAACATTTTCTGATTCAGTAAGTACTAGACATTAAATCAATACATTCTTGAAGTCCTGTTAAAAAATCCCATCTTTTCTTTCAACTCGCTTCCCGCTCCCACTGCATCCACACCCGTCTACTAAAAGCCACTTCTGACCGTGGGAAAAGGTAATTATTGACTTTTTCAACTTCCTTCCCTAGACGCCTGGCGAAAGTAGATAAGACCGGCCTAATTAAAACCCGGAGCTGTACTTCTTTTCAAGACTTTGACGTGTTCAAGGATAAAAGACCAAAAAAGTTTGGTCTTTTGTGGAAAGATGTATATGATTACATACATTGGGTCACCTTTGGTGAGACAGAACGCACACATTGCGGTTGCTCCATGTAAAATACTGGTTTTTAGCTGCATCCGGTTCGACTGGAAGCCCATAGATTGATATAATAATCTTTATTATGTACTCGCTTTTGCCCGCGGCTTCGCCCGCATTGAGCTCGGAAATTATCCCACGGTATCGTACTACCGGGATAAAAAGTATCCTATGTCCTAACCCAGGTCATGGTTTACCAATATTTTTGATCCAAATCCGTTCAGCCGTTTTAGCGTGAAAGCGTAAAAAACAAACAAGCTCACTTTCGCGTTTTAATATTAGTTAGCATACCACTCAAATTATAAATATGAATATCGGAATAAAAAGGATCCTATGTCCTAATTCAGGACATGGTCTACCCATGTGCCAAATTTCTTCGAAATCCGTACAGTCGTTTTAGCGTGAAAGCGTAACAAACAAATATCACTTTCGCATTTAAAATATCAGTTAAGATATAGCCGCCCTCAACATACGTAGTTGTAAAAAGGTAAGACAGATGACTATTATGTTTCAAGTTTTAGTGACGCTTATAAACAACACTAATGAATGCATATTTCCAAATACAATTAGCATTAATGTCAGATTTGACAGTAAAATTTTGAATCGAATTGAACATTTTAGCCCAAATATGACACAAATCTGAAATGATTTGTCAGATTTGGGCAATAATTTATAAATTATGTAGATAGAACCAAAATTAACAAATTATTTTGCACGTATATAGATTATCTAAAGTTAAATTTTACTACTGATCCCAACAGGATCAAGTATTTATCTAGAATACCAGACCAATCTATAAATCTGCCAAGCATTTCCCAACTATCTTGGGGTCGGCTTCCAATCTAACCGGATGCAGCTGAATACCAGTATTATACATGGAGCGACTGCAGACCTCCACAACCCAGTTACCTGGGTTATACGATACTCGTTGGTAAGACTGGTTGCCAGACTTTCAGTCTTCTGACTACCCGTACCGACTTAAAGATCCACAAATGTCAGCCAGGACGCTCGGCTTAACGTGCTTTACGAGGCACGTAGGAGTCCCAGAATGTAATGATGGTCACCCATCTACGGATCAACCCTACCTACAAACTTCTACCTACAAACGAATAATGGCATCAGTAACAGCAAGTGTATACAATCCTAAAACCAACATTACTGTATTTGTAGGTAATAGTTCTAAGGTCAAAAAAGAAGAAATCACTGACTGTGTAACTGAATTGTTAAAGTTAAATTGTACTAAAATAATATTGTGTGCTTTCCCATATTTTGAAAAATTGACAAATAGACAAAACAATTATATTCATATGCTTAATAAGCATATGCAGTTCTTAGTTAGCCATTATAGTGACAAGCTTGTATTTCTTGACACCAACACTTTTGTGGAAACTTTAAAATCGACTAGGGATACTGTGTATCTGCCTGTTAGTTTTAGACACATAATAGCAAGGCTATTAGCTTTTTATATAAACTCAGACATAGGTAGTATGTCGAAGTCTTGTATTATTAACACCACAATGATTAGTAATAATACTAATAATAAGGTGGTGAACCTAAATAAATGTAGCTCAAATGCTACAAATATTTTTACAAATTGTACGAAGGAGGTTCCATGTCCCTCACTCACTATGAGTTCACTGCCTCTGGATAGTAATTTAAACTAGTTTGTAAGACAACAGAAGGTACCTGTAAGAATATTCTTATACCTAACAACAACAAGGTATCTTCTTGCTCTAAAATAAATAATTATCAAAAAGGAGATCAGCAGAATGCCTTGAAATTATTTCATCAAAATATTCAAGGTATTTCTTCCAAATTATTAGAAATTGAAATGTTTTTAGAAAAAACTAAGTTTGACATTGTTTGCTTTACTGAACATTGGTTAAAGGATTACCAAATGCTAATTAATTATGAGAACTATAGTGTGGGCAGTTGCTTTAACCGTAAATCTATGCTACGTGGAGGTTCTCTTATCTTGATAAAAAATTGTTTAAAATCGAAACAACGTAATGACATAGTTGGTTTATCAGTTGAACATTGCATTGAACTGTCCTGTGTTGAGCTGGATAAGCATGTTGTAGTGTGCGTGTACAGACCCCCTAATTATCAGAACTATTCTTTATTTGAGTCAATAATGGAAGATGTCCTAGCGAAACTTGCATCTAGCAACAAAGCCGCAGTTATTTGTGGTGATTTTAATATAAATATTCTGGAAAATAATTCAAATAGCAGTAGAATAATAAGCCTTTTTAAATCGTTCAATTTGTCTAATGTTTTTACAGAACCGACTAGAGTAACTCCAACTTCTGCTACTTGTATCGATAATGTCTTCTGCGATTGTGATTATTTAGATAAAGCCATCGTAAATTATTTGCCGTCTGATCATAGTGGACAAACGGTAACTTTTAGGTTTAAAACACTTAAGCAAAAAGTGCAAATACAATTTAGACCAATTACAACTGGCAAATTAAATAGATTTAATAGTACCCTAAATAATAAGTTAAATGCTCTGGGCCATAATATGGACGATGCAAATAAATTGTATGAGGGTTTCTTTTCAGTAGTGCACACAGAATTCAATAAAACTTTTGAAAAGAAAACAAAAAATATTTGCCCTAACTTTATTTTTAGCGACTGGGCAACTAGAGGTATTAGGATAAGTAGAGAAAGACTGTTCGAGCTGTATGGCCTTAAGCCTTACATTAACACTGAAACTTTCAACAAGTATGTTGCTACATATTCCAAAATTTTTAGAAATACCTGCAAGATAGCTAAAGCTATGCATATTAGCAACAAGATCAAATCAGCAGAAAATAAAATAAAAACAGTTTGGAAAGTTATAAATAATGAAACTAATAGGAAAAAAATACGAAACACTGAGTTCACATTGGAGACTTCACGTGGTGTCTTAAGCTCGAATTTAGAAGTAGCTCAAGAATTTGTAAATTTCTTTACTAATATACCATATAAAACGACGGAAGCTTTAAATTCCTCACCCGATGTCTCAATAGATTTATTAAAAGCGAATGTTCCAGGCTGCCCGGTTGAATTTCAATTTAAACATATAAACCCTATGATAGTTATAAAAGCTTTTCGGCAAATTAAAATCAAATTGACCGAAGATCTATGGGGATTATCTATCAAAGTTTGTACATCCATAATCGAGACTATAGCACCATACTTAGCTTTAATATTTAATTTGTGCGTGGATCAAGGAGTCTTCCCTGATTTAATGAAATACAGTAAGGTTATACCCCTTTTTAAATCTGGGGACAGTAAAGACACTAACAATTATAGACCAGTATCCGTGCTGCCGGTATTCAGCAAGGTGTTCGAAAAGGTAATGCTCAATCAAATGCTTAATCATTTTAACACCAACCAAATCTTACACGATCAGCAATATGGGTTCACCAAAGGACGTTGTACGACTGACGCCGGTGTAACCTTATTAAAACACATATTTACAGCGTGGGAGGGGGCCCAAGACGCCATAGGAATTTTTTGTGACCTCTCAAAAGCATTTGACTGCGTAAATCATGAAACCTTACTCTTGAAACTTGAGCATTACGGTCTAGGTAAACTTGCGCTCAGTTTGCTAAAATCTTATTTAAATGATAGACAACAGCAAGTCCAAATTAATGGGGTCAATTCACTCGGTCTAAAAGTAAAAATGGGTGTACCACAAGGCTCGATATTGGGTCCTTTCCTCTTTTTAGTATATGTAAATGACCTAGCCCATTTATTAAAAAACCAACCACAAATGGTGTTATTTGCTGACGATACTTCTCTAATTTTTAAGATAAATAGACGTGCATCAAATCTTGACGACGTAAATAACGCCCTACTGCAGGTCCAAAATTGGTTCACTGCTAATAATTTAGTATTAAATGGGAAAAAAACTAAATGCATTAGATTTGCTTTACCGAATGTTAAAAGTAGTGATTGTGACATAGTATTGAATGGGGAGAAATTGGAATTCATCGATAAAACTGTTTTCTTGGGGATCACGCTCGACTCCAAGCTGCAATGGGGTCCTCATTTAACATCTCTTGCAGGACGCCTAAGTTCAGCAGCATATGCTGTGAGAAAAATCCGTCAATTTACTGATGTAGATACCGCGAGGCTGGTCTATTTCAGTTATTTTCATAGTATTATGTCTTACGGTATTTTACTATGGGGACGGGCTGCAGATATCGACTCTATTTTTATTCTGCAGAAAAGAGCCATCAGAGCAATATATGGCCTCCGCAGACGCGATTCTCTAAGGGAACTGTTTAAAGATATTAATATCATGACGGTACCTTGTCAATATATCTATGAAAACATCATGTACGTTAGGAAAAATCTAAGTCTTTTCAGTAAAAGAGGTGATAGACACAATTATAGGACTAGAAATAGGGACCAATTGATTCAACCGGGTTTCAGACTGGCTAAAGTAGACTCATCCTTCATGGGGTACTGTTTGAAATGTTACAATAAAATACCTCCCCACATACTCCAATTGAACGAAACGAAATTTAAATCTTGTATAAAACGCACACTATGCTGCCAAGCATATTATAAGTTGGGGGATTACATCGACGACAAAAATGCTTGGCTCAGCGCTGGTCCAGCTCCACAAGGGCGCATAAACTAATTGATTAGCATTCAAAATATTGTTGCAGCTGCTGAAGATTGTAAAACTATCTTTAGATTGTATAAATTCAATCTCTTAGTATTATATAATTGCATAGCACATGTGTGAGCACTATGTCCCTACTTTACAGTTACCATTTACTGGGTACGTCTTTCATTGACTTGAGTTTGCCCTGGCGGTTGTGAGTATGTCATGCTCACTCAAATGTCTCGCTGGTGGTGGCGTGTGTGTTGGATCGTTAAGTTCCCTTCAAAATGGTTGAGCTAAATGGTGCTGATGCATGCGTCATGTTCGTGAACGGGCGCCGTCAGTGGGGACTGGTCATCTCTTAGCTGCCACGGCTTATTTGAATTTATTTTAATTTTTTAATTGTTTTTGATTTTATTTTTATTACTGACGCTTTTAACGTGCACGTCTTTTTACATTGTTCTCACATGTATAATTACAAAAATAGATGATGTAACCAATATTTTGTGAAAATATTCTGATTGAAAAGAGTGTCCGTGGAGTTTCTTGCCCGTTCTTCTCCATAGGAACCTACTACGCGTTGGAATGGGCAACTAGCTTCATATTTCTGACTGACCGACCCCTTGACAATTCAAAAGTACCTGTAATTGGTTTATTTGAAATAAATGCTTTGAGTTTGAGTTTGAGTTTGAGTTTGACCCCGGCAAGCGTAGCTTAACCTTATGGGTCGACCCGTGCGGCTGTTATTACTTATCTAAGAGTTTGTCCTTACCCACGAGCTCCTAAAACAAAATACCAGACCTTGAAGTAAAAAACCCCTTAAATATTTAATTAAAGTATTAAAAGTAGATTTATATATTTTATATAATTATTTATAATTTAATAAAGTAGCTCCTGCTCGCGGCTTCGGCCGCATGTACCCTTATTCTTATTCTAAAATAAAAGTAAGTAGTAGCCAGAGTTACTTGTTATAACACAGCTATCTGTCAGTGAAAGTCCCGTCGAAATCGGTCCAGCCGTTGCGGAGATTAGCTGGAACAAACTGACAAAAGACAATCAAAAATTTCTAATATTGTTTTTTGTTACAAGTACCTACCGTATATACTTTCATACTGTATATTATTTAGTAAAAAGCTGTTATTTTGACATTATAAACAGACACTTCAATTTTATTTATTTGTATGTATAATAATTTAAATTTAATATTGTAACAATTTCAGTGCCCTTACAGGATTTATAACAGGTGCTGGACACTTAAAAATATAACAACTTATTTACCACATGCTAGCAATAAATATTTGAGTTCGAAGACAGATAGACAGAAAAACAGATAGATGGCGTAGGCTTCGTTATACGGTTCCGTTTTGATCCTTCAAGTACGGAACCCTAAAGCCCACAAAGACCAATGAACAACTACAGAGAAAGAACCAAAAAAATATTCGTACCAAAAGACCAAAGGCCAAAAGGACAATGAAGACTTGACCCCCACTTAGGTACCTCATTTGGAGCTGTATTTGCTCTCGGGCCACTATTTGAAGACCTATTGTGTAGCTTGATTGCGGCCTGGCTTTGCTTCTAGTAGTTTATTACACATTTCACGCTTTAAGAGACTTTGGAGGAAGTAAATTATTTTAGGGGAAGGTGTTTTGTTCTTTAACTTTGAATGTTCTTACTGTAAGATTAGATTTTTACTTACCTCTGGCATTAAAAGCTGACAAAGCTTTAAAAGCTTTAAGACTTCCGAAACACAGTCGCGACGCCGACCGCGACGGTGCGACGCGATTCTAGTAGAACAATGTCCATAAAGTTTTCATAGAAATTGTTTTAGTAGAGTCGCGTCGTCGCGCTGTTGCGTCGCGCCTGTCTGCAGGAGCCTTTTTTTTTGGGTATTTTTTATATTTTTATTGCAGTCCATAAAAATGCCTCCGTGCCTCGGAAACCACGTTCAGCCGTTGGTCCCGACTGTCATTCGTGGATCTTTGACAGTCGTTACGGGTCGTCAGAAGCCCGAAAGTTTGACAACCAGTCTTACCAAGGGTATCGTATTACCCAGTTGCTGAGTTGTGGAGTTCAGACAGGCAGTCGCTCCATGTAAAATACTGGTATTCAGCTGCATTCGGTTAGAATGGAAGCCGACCCCAACAAATCCCATGGTGCATCTGGGAAACTATGGTGTATCAATATAGACTTAGTGTGGATTATTAGGGTATCGAAATTATTATAATTACTCAAACAGTAAAAAGAGGAAATCACACCACACTATACACCACAGAGAACTAATAACATACTAAAACTGTACACGTAATTAAATATTATAGGTACTTACTTGTTTATATTGTCATTGTATTATGGTCTTAGATTATATATTATTATTATTTCTTAAATTTATGATATGCGCAAATACAGATATATATTTTTATTACATTTATGTATAATCACCAGTGATCGGAGTAGGTAGATTGAACTGGGGTCATTGATCCGTAACGTATATATTACTATGGACATTCCTCCGGAATTGGTGGATTATTAAAAAAAAACCGGAACTTATGTAGGAATTGTATTCTGCCAGAGTGGAAGGAGTCATTTGATGATTTGCCATCCTCAAAAAAAAGGTAGGAATTGTAATAAAATGAGCAATTTTATTCTTTATTATTCTTCCTATTTTTTTTTTGTCACGATTTGACAAAACCCAACGACCAATCAGAACAAAGGATCATGGGTGGTACAATAACCAGTTATCAGAACAATGCGTACGCCCGCCGACGACATGCCAGGTAGTTCACTCGTTTACTTCGGTTCGTAGAGTGCGCATCCATGTTATTCTTTCTGTGTGCATTTATGATACAAGTACTAAAAATCAATCTACCTACTCCGATCACTGATAATCACACATATTTCAGTTAAAATGATTACTAACCCGTTGAAATATCTCACGCAGGGGGACGTGAATACGTCATTCCATAGGTAATTGCTGAAAACCAGCGCTGTTGACATTAGGTTCGTCCGTATTCACAGTATTTCGCTGAGCAATAACCTGTTCTTGCACAGATGCGACGCACACATTTTTCTCATTATTTGTTACAAATGTAGTAGTAACTCTGCAATCAGCAGTTTGTTTTGGTGATGTTTTTGTTGACATTTGGTAATATTGCAAGAGTATTACGCAATAATGTCTTAGGTCCGTGGCCTTGACAGCAACCAATGAAAACCATTGTTTTACTTTTTATATTTTTATTTATTGGATGAACACGAGGCTTTTGGCTACTTTTGTAAATGTGTATTTTATGTGTTTTATCTTTATATGTGCGTTTTGTTTGTGCAGAATAAACAATTTTTCTTTCTTTTTCTTTCTATATAGTTAGGAAAAGGCTAGGTAGATTGATGGCAGTCCATAAAAATGAGCGAATGATCGACTGAAGTGAGAATTTAAAAGTTTACTTCAAGGCACGTCTGTTCCATGAATAACAACAAAATGTCACCCCTGTTTTGTTAAAGCTCGTAGAAACACGTGTACCGTGTGCCAAATAACTCCTGCCTCATGTATTCCTTGAAAAGGTTAATTTAATCAAATTGGCATAAGCTTATTTGATGGCTTTCAAACCTAATCAATTTGATTGAAACAAGGTTGTCCCTGATTATGCAGGATAATAATAACATAACAATCACGTTGGTATTCCTCGAAGGGCTAGGCAGAATTGTACCTACATAGTACACCCATATTTCGGCAGTTATGTTTAAGTCCCATGTAATAGGATCGCGCCCTATTGCCATTAACCGGGCACAAATACAGACTCTATATCGTAAAGGCTTATGCACAAGTCGCGCTGGTCTGCACAAGCCTTAAATCATTTATTAGAATTCACGTTATCAAATACATTAAAAGCTCCCAATTATTTTAGAATTAACTATAAAAATGGTTTCTACGAAATAAAAAAGGCAAAATTAAAAAATTAAAAACTTATTACTGTGGTTAGGGTTATCCAATATCACAGGATCGCACTGGAAGTCATGGGGAGAGGCCTTTTCCCAGCAGTGGGATGATACTGGTTAACAGTAACAGTATTTAATATCAGTTACTACGACACGACGTTAAAACTGCGGTCATTCAAAAAGTTGGCAACGTCGCAAATAGCTGTCAAATATTTACCTGTTTTGATTAATTTGGCAATATTATTTATTTATTAACTCATCATCACTATCATTACAGGGATTTCCTAATTCAATAGTGTGGCCATAATTACAATTTTATAATTTACTATAACATATTACATACATTGTGGTTTTTGTGAACTCACTCAGAGAACAAGTAAAAATATCTATGATGTCTGCTACGTCATTAAGCACACGCAAGGTACGCGGTATTGCTGGCTTTACTCAGCAGATTGGTCCTACTACTGGGCACCGCCAATAGACGTGGCCGTCGCCTTCGCAATACATAATTGTCGGGCACACACAGGTTTATTTCTTTCAATATACCTGAGTTTGAAGTCTTGCCACGCAATAATTTAAAAATATAGGTAGAAAGAGAGCTAGCAAGAGCTTTGTCCCTCCTTGTTTCCAATTTATTGTATTACTGTATGGAAATAAGAAATACGGAATGATTGAATGAATGAATGATTATTTTATTTGTTAAACAGAGGTACATACATTTGGTCTTCAGTTAAAATTCAGTTGGCTCTCTATGTTTTGCCACTGGCGTACAAATTTTATAATTACAGTAGTTAGGTAAAATAACATTAAAATTAAATTCAAAGTCATAATAAATTAAGTATTTACAAATTTACTAAGGTATTTTTAGATTAATTAGTGTTAAATTCAATACACAAATCACACAATATACAAAAAAAACATACATTCATTACTTAGTCAAATTATAATAATATTATTGTCATTAAGGAATTCATCTACAGTGTAATAACATTTATGGATTAGAACCATTGATGGCTAACTGCGACAGCTATTTGCGACGTTGTCTACTCATCACCAATCCTTTGAGTGAACCATTGCATGTGCAAGCTCGGAAATACTACAACACAACCATTGATGCTGAATGTATGAGAAACGTTCACTGTTTTTTGTTGATAAAACAAATGAAATAATCTAGTTTCCATTTTTTTTTTTATTTACAACTAGCTTCTGTCCGCAACTTCGTCCGCGTGGGAGTCAACTAAGTATACCATAAAGTCTCGGCAGACAGGCGCGACGCGACACCGGTAATTGTTCTACCGTGAAGTTTTCTTAGAAATTGTTTTCTTAACCAGCCAGTCTGCACGAGGCTTAAAACATTATATGGCACTCGGCAATAGAGTAACTTTCGATTAATGATAGAATTTCTGAAATCGTATCAGTACTTCCAGAAATCAACTCTTTTAAACAAACAATTTTACCTTTTTAAATTTAGGTTATGATTGAGTTACAGGTTTTTGTGAAGCTTTTAAATGTGTAATGCCTTGTCCTCTAGAAGTGAATTCTTCGTAGTTACTTTGCAAGTCTATTGCATGTACAAACGCAGAAAATGGCGGTCGACCACTTTTCACCCTTATGTCAGGAGTAATAAGGTTGAAAAGTGGTCCACCGCCAGTGTCCCCGATGGTACCTACAAAGCTAAAAGATTACTCTGACTGTTGTATTTCTAATGTGTTCATGAAAGATTAATCTTAATATAAGTCTAGTGTGGTGATGTAGAGGTTAGATGCCTACATTCGACCTAAAAAGTATTTTTGAAAGCTTTTAAATATGAAAATTTCCCTCTGCCTAGGCTTTATTTATCGACGGACATCATGGAAAAACTTTTGACTTCACAAAACAAAAATTAACTCCCCGCCAGCCAAAGTATTCGAAAAAAATCGCCACTTTCGTTACCCTTTATATAAAACACGAATGTTCCATCTAAATTTGGGACAGCAACATAGCTGTCGGTTTTTAATAAACATCAGGGCATATATTGACACGCCTCAAAGGCACACGGCAGAACTGTGAGTTTCAAATGCGTACGTCCGTGAAACACAAACGACAGAAAAAAAATGTCGAGAGTTTTTGTATAAATATTTTTTTTAAGTCAGCATTTTCTGTACGAGTTTTGGAGCTGCTGAAATTTTAATTGAGTGGGTTTTGAATGGTATTTCTTTTGATGATTTGAGTGCGGATGAGTCTCGGGATAACAGCACAACAGTAACTGGCAGGTACCTAAAGCATTATGTCTGCTAATGATAATCACCTCAACTCATCAATGATCGTTGACATTTTGGTGAGAAGTATTTAAAGATATTTCTGCGACCTTTTCTCATCTTTGATCATGTGGTCGAAATTACTGTTGTGATTTTAGGTATTGGTTAGTGCGTCCACACGTCTAATAATAATTTCAGTACGGTAGAAAAAGTGCTCTTTAACGAGCTCTTGCACTTTAATGCTCATGAGAAATTCACGGTTTCTGATCATTACTCAATCCTAAATATAATAAAAATTATGGGCTTTTTTCATAAGATGGTTTCGATGCCAAATATTATTCTTTCGCGAACTAATTTTTTTATTTTATGCTACCTTTCATGATATATTCAAACCAATTCCTAATTCACTAAAACTTTCCAGAAAAAAACCGGCCTAGTGCGTGTCGGACCACGCGCAATAAAGGGTTCAGTAGTTGGGATGAATTTATCCCAAGAACAAACTTAACATTATAGTTGAAAAACATGTTCTCCCATACATTCCAACTGAAAATGTAAGTTTGTACAATATTCAGAGACTTACCTTGTTATTTTAAGAACATAGACTTCTTATAGGTTTTCCTGTAATCTATGAGTAAAGAACCAACCGCTTATTTTTTTCAAAATGTTTGTCTTAGTAGTTTCGAAGATAGGGGGCCAATGGTCAATTGAATTAATGAATGTCTTAAATATTTTTTTAAATTATATATTCGAAAAAAAAAAAAAAATAATTGGAGATCTTCACAACAAGCCCTCCCATTTAATATACTCATACACATTTGGTACAGTTTGCAATACTTTTTTTTTTTCAATTTTCCAGTTTTTACCCCCGAAAAGTGACCCGATATTCGAAATTCATTTATTTTCGTTACATGTCCGTGTTGGGTCACAGAAATTCATAAGTGTACCTAAATTCAATTAAATTGGTCCAGTAGATTCAGAGCAAATAGGCTGTGACAGACGAACAGATAGCCAGCCAAGACAGACATACAGACACGACTGATCCTATAAGGGTTCCGTTTTTTCATTCGGACGTACGGAACCCTAAAAACAATTACCACGTTATTAACCTAAACGGCAAAAAATAACTCCTAAAAACATTTTCAGATGCCCAGTTCATTGATGTCCATAACTTGCACCAATTCTTTTAATCCACTAGTCTTTATTACATCATAAATATTGGAGTCCAAACCGCGTATTTTAATTCTAAAAATACCCTTTTCAGCTTTATTAAGTTTGTCGTATTCAAGTTTCTAACAAAGCACGAAATATCGGACCAATCTTAAATGTTGGCACTTATACCGATGCAGGGGTTCTATCAATACAGATTTTTATCTCTGGACTTCCTGCATAGTTGGGGAGCCGTATTTTGTAGTTATGTACCTACTTATTTTTCGATGCTGGGAATAGGGGCAGCCGATTCGAGCCAAGGTGCTGTATTTAAGTTATATTGTCGAGCGTTTGGAACGTATTTACGGTTTTTGCTATATCTAGAGTCAAAATCAAAGTAAATTGTATATCGTATATTTCAATTTGACTATTAAAAGGCAGTTTTGAACATAAAAAATTAAAAAAAAATTAAGAATTGATTCTAGTTGCCCTTTCCAAAGCGTAGTTGTAGAAGTAGTCGAAGTTACGCATGCAGAAGAACGGGCAAGAAACTCCGTAGTTCTTCTTCTTTAAAAAAACAGATTTTACAATAATTTACATTGATGTAGTCTATTATGCCTTTGTCTGCTTTAGCTGGTTGATCTTAAATCCTACCTAATATTATAAATGCGAAAGTGAGTTTGTTTGTTACGCTTTCACGCTTAAACGGCTGAATGGATTTGGATGAAATTTGGCACACGGGTAGACCATGACCTGGAATAGGACATAGAATATTTTTATACCGATATTTCCACGGGATCAACACTTACGCGGGTGAAACTTCGGGACGCAGCTACTAATATTATAAATGCGACGGTGAGTTTGTTTGTTCACTTTCACTCTGAAACGGCTGAATGGATTTGGATGAAATTTGGCACATGGATGGACCATGACCTGGGTTATAGGAAGAAAGAGGTAGTCTGAGAAAGAATTATGTTTGACGTCGAAATCATCATAACAAAAATATATAGTTTTTATGATATTTAGGATTGAATAATGATCATAATTAATTATCTAATTTCTCTTTATTACTAAAGTGGAAGAACTTGTTAAAAAAGCATACGATTTTTCCAAAGGGCTTCAGTAATAGAAAATTGTAACAAAGAAACGATATTTTAGAATCAGGTTTAAGAAATCCAATCTTGATCTCTTCCTCAAACAAGTTTTCATCCAGCTTCAGATGTTTTCTCACTTCAAAAATACAAAGAAACCCAAATTCAAAAAGACTCGAACATATTGTAATTTTTATCTAGAAAATCAACGTTGCTTCCAGTCAGGAAGACCGTTTTCGCAGAGACCTGTGCCAAGTAACCCAAGATATGCATCAATGAAACAAAGATACTTGGCACAACACCAAGTAGGATTGTTTAATTTTTAGTTTTACTGTACCCTCGGATTTGGCTCCATTTAAAGGAATATCGATTTTTTTGAGTTATATTTCCAGGATGGTCAGGCTCGCTTAGCTTTGTAGAGCGGGTTTGTAATGGAGATTAATGGGCATGCTGACAATGCTGGTGGAATGTCTGTCTAGGCTATAAGGGTAGATTATAGTGCTCTTAGACTTAGCTCTATGTATGCGGATATACTGCACGAATGTGTAATAAAACAGTATTGAATTCAATTTTCAGTTGAAAGATATTTACTGTTTGGTAAGTGTCACCAGTAATATTTAGATGCCAAAGTTGCAGTGTCAATGACTTTATCGTCTGTTTATCTACCTATACACAAATGTCGTGAAAAGATACATTGACAGTCGTCATCTTCCTGCCGTTACCCCATTTTTTTTGGGGGTGGTGCAGTTTTTCTTCTTCCACATGTATATTTACGTCACCATCAGTGAAGTCACCCCCTTTCTAGTCTTAATCACTACAAATGAACGCGATAAACTCAAAACCTACCGTACGGATTTTCATAAGGTTTTCACCAATGGACGGAGTGATTCATGAGGAAGGTTTAGGTTTATAAAATATTAAGGTTTTGTGACGTTGTTTTATCAAGCGCTTAAAACCGTCTGAAACAGGGACGGTCGCCAGTTATATCATATTTCACACAGTACATCCATGGACCATGATACATGTCTCCGACCATGCCACGTTTTAACAGGCTGGTGTTTCGAGCGTTTGCTCATTATTAGATTGTTCACCTTCATCATATCATCTCAATTCTTCTCGTATTACTTCTTTCTTTTTTCTTTTATTATTTCTTTCGTTCTTATTTTTCTTTTCTCCTTCTTTCCTAGTATGGAAGCTAGTTTTATTTGAAGTTGTACTGCTTTATTTATTTATTTATTTAAACTTTTCACACTCAAAAAAGTCCCAAGGCGTACTTAATGCCTTAGTCATTCTCTACCAGTCAACCAAGGGTGGTGAAGAGATTACATAGCAGGTGCTATTTGAGAGGAACAATGAAATTTATAAAATATATTCTAATGCATTATAACTAAAATAGGTACGACAGTACATAAATATTACAAACTACATACACATACATACATAATTATTAATTTATATCTATATTATATATATACATATATACGAATTCAAGGGAGAGAGGTGTTGAGATGACTGTATTCATTTTGAAAATAACTCCGTAATTTCCGCTTAAATGCAATATCGACTGGTGGCCGTGGTGGGTGCTTTCTTGAACGATAAAGTTTAAATTATTTAATTTATTTTGTTTTAAAAAGTCACAAAACATCTCAACTCTCACAATTTTAATATCATCCCCGAAATAAACCAAAACGTGCACAGCCAGCAAGTTTCCATCCATAACCCCGTCAGTTACTGTCCCGTCATTTTATCGTCGATAAAATTAATCGACATTAATGATTTGACTATCGTCATCGTCAATAAAAACGACAGTCGTTTCATAATGACTTATGAGCTATGCATTTTAATATTTGGAAACGCATAACGGGCACTGACAATGCAGTGGTGATAAATTAAATTTATTTTCCAGTGTTTTATGGGCATTTATTTTATGGTTTTCCAAAGTTTATGGGTCTGGGTCTTTGACCTGTGGTTCCGTAATAGTATTTCTGTAAGTTGTTTAGTTGAAGTCAAGAAAGAAAATTTCTTTTGTTTTAATGGGTTGAGTTGTTTGACTTAAAAGATGTTTTCCATCTTGTTGTCTTGTTCAAAGCTTCAACCGCCTCTGTGGTGTAGTGGTAAGACCACCTGTCTCACCCGGTCCCGGGTTCATTTCCCAGTGGGGGAACAATTTTCTGCTCGGTTTGGTTGTTGCTAGGGCTTGTTCTAAGTCCACCTGGCTAGCTACCACCATCTCATCACAGTCTGTTGCCATAACAACAATGTCAACAGTATTGTTTTGTTTCTGCAGTTAGAGGTAAGATAGCCAGTTCCACGTGAAGCTCTCTTCCACCTTCGGCCAGATCATCACTTACCATCAGATGAGATGCAGGCCAAGAACATCCACGTCTTGGATAAAGTTAATTTGGTTCCAGCATTTGCATAACTACGCCTAGAGAAGTATACAAAACCTTGCCCGCACATTATCCATCATCACAACAAGGAATTAATGTGCAAAACCACAAGTTTATTGACAGTAAAACGAATACGGCGGCTCTAACCACAGTGCAAAAAAAAACACAAACTCTTTCCCAATAAAATGCAATAATAACAAATTCTTCTCCACAAAACAGAAAATATTTCTCCAATCCCATTGGGAACAAGTCTGTTCATTAGCCTCGTCCCCTGTCGTTTCAAAATGACATCAAATTACTTGCTCATTGATAAGATGTCTGACAGAAAAACTTATTTTCTAATAACTTATAATTAACTTCAATATTCTGCGAGATTTGTTGAAGTTTTTGGGTTTGTCTGTGTACAATGTCGGTCTGTTAATGAGAATAGGAAATAAATGTTAATTCGAGTTAATGAAACGTTTCTTTGATGTGTCTCGTAAATATAAGTCAACGGAAATGTAACATCGTTACTGAGAAAAAATATTAATTGATTATTGGAAATGCGGCGTACAATATATACAATCTTCTACTTTTCGAAATATGTTACATACATTGTTGCGGTATAAAGATTAGTATGTAAGGTTGACAACACACTACAACTACAGATTGATCACAGCCTAAAATTATCGCAGCACAAATTCAGTTGACCAACGGCAACGCTAATTTAATTGCTTGTGGCATACCATAATGTTGAAGGACCAAAAAAAGTTGCGTTTAGACGAGGAAGTCATTTGTTGCTTTAATTTTAGTCCCTGGTCGACCGAGCTCTGCTCGGGTGAAAATAGAGAATGCTCATTTAATAGTATAGGATAGTTCATACTTATTCCATGCTGCCATGAGAGTAGGTACTTACTAATTCCATGCTTCCATGATAGTAAGGTAAGTACTTACTAATTCCATGCTGCCATGTCGTTATTCTGAGGTAGCCATCTTGTTCTAAACTTTGGGCAACCGAGCTCTGCTCGGGTGAAAATCCGGATAAAACGAATTTTCCCAGATATAAGATCTAGCTAGACCCAGTTTTCACCCCCGTAAACCCTTATATTGCAACTTTCATCGATATCGTTGGAGCCGTTTTCGAGAACGTGATTACAAATATATATATATATATATATAATATTATACAAATATTGCTCGATTAATAGTTATATAGGATTGTATGTCACACGTAAGTAACTTGCATCGTATAAATTGGGCTTTATTAAGTGTATTAAAACAAATGCAGTGAAAATATACGAGTATGTAGTGTGTATATTCACACTCAATGTTTTAAGACAAAAGTTTAGCTTTAAGTTCTTTTAATTCTACAACAATACTCGAATAGTCTTGACCACCCGCACTGCGCACTTGGCCCGGCATGAGAGGAATTGAGAAAATTCTCTGCATTTTCAAGCATTGGTAATTGCGAATGAATTGCGAGATGTTCTGTAGTTCCTTGTAAAGAATGAATTGCTTTATTATCTATTCTTTGTTCATTTTTGATTTCGTTTATGTATGAGCTTTTTCCTATGTGCTAAAACTAGAGTATATACCAATCAGAATCTTGAAAATTTCTGATAAAAAACTGCGTTTCAGCTGTTCTGATTTAGTTGACCAAACAAACAACAAGGAATTTTACAAAAGCATCTTAGTTAAAAAAAAAATATTTCCAAGTGTCTCCATCCCCTAACATCCCCTAATATCCTGAGCTTAGCTCCAAAAATCCGAATCAAAAGTTCACGACACGAGATTTTTCATTTCCTCCACTAAGTTATGATATTAACAAATCATATATATTTCGTGCCTATCCGTTGGTCGTCCGTATTTGCTGGCTTTCCTCCAAAACTGGCCATAACGAACGCATTCTGACTGCATTTGCTTGTGGCGTAATTTAAAAGCGGAAAGTTGTATATTTTAGTGTCTTCTTGTTTATATAAATCATTTTTGTGAATGTATAATTTTATAAGTTTTTGCACAAAAGGTTTGTTTGTATTGTCGTACTGTATGTTGCTGGGTTATTAGGTCAGTGGTGTTTGCCTAATTTTTGCTTGAAAAGGAACAAAAAGGAAAGAAATATTTGTCACAGAGACACGTGCATACAAAAAGATAAGATAACTTGAATAAAAAACATAAAAACATAACAGATTTATATGAACACAGAACATAAATAGAGAGAGATGCTTGAGATTTCGGACTATCCTTTGTAGGACCAATGTAATAAAAGTTAATCACAGAATTGAAGTAAAAATTCCTAGTGTTCATTATTTTGTTTTTCTTAGTTTTTTAGGTGGATATTTGCATCAAAGAAACCTCAAATTGGGTATTTCCGGTAGAAATACAAACGCCCCTAGAAGGTCCCTAGAATGTCGTCATACTCGTTTTTTTTTTTTCAGACAATTATTCTTTCTTTTTTCCTGTAGGGCAAAGATTTTTTTTTTATCATTTTTCCACCCTACCTTTTCTCGCTTATGACCATAAAACCTTTCATTACCATTATAAAAATTGGCCATTGGGACTAAATTATGACCAGATTGATACTGCACAAAAGCGGACTTAATGTCTGAGGCATTTTCTACACGTAAGAGAAATACAGAGACAAAACATGGCAGGTGCAACATAAGGAATAGATAACTCCAAAAATAATAAATTTACTAATACATAGATACACACATGCAAATAAACAAAATAAACTTTGTCGGGAGAAATAACGAATAGTATAATATGTATAATATCAATAAAGTATCAGAGAGGACTGATTTCTGTAATAAAGGTCCTTGAACCTAGTTCGGAAATCAGAGAATTTTGTACAATTTTAATGTGAATAATCTATTTATTAATATAACCATAAAATACCAGTATCAAAAAATCGAATCTCTCTTATCTCTTGCACCATCGTCAGTTGACCTACGCCAAGTAATTTATATACTGTGGCGCGCCCCGTCTGAGGCAGACGTTATTCCCAAATAATTGGACGATCACACATAAGACACAACATGTCGTTTATTATATTTCTTGTGGAAAATTGATTATTTCGTGGAAAATATCTAAGATTTTATATTTCTGATTTATAACATTGTTTTTTTCAATTTTACAGTATTGAAATAGATTTATACTTTATAGGTAGGAAAATACCAAGGTAGTTAATAATTTGAACACATGATTGATTCAATCAAGACATGATAAAGTTGTAGCTCAATTAGCAAATTCATCATAGTCATCATTTCAGCAGAACAAACCACCCTGCTGGACATAGGCCTTCCCCAAGCACCGCTATTCCGACCGGTTCTGTGTAACCCGCATCTAGCGGATTCTTGCGGCCTTCACAAGGTCATCGGTCCACCTTATGGGAGGCCTTCAACGCTACGTCTTCCTGTACGCGGTCGTCACCCCAGAACCTTTCGGCCCCATCGGCCATCTGTTCTGTTAGCAATGTTTTAGCTCACTGCCACTTAAGTTAGTAAACTATTGGCAGTCAATCCAACGATTGAATACTATCGTGAATTCATGCAAGCCTAGTACTTTTTGATAGGTTGCTGCTCAGAAATTGTGCACAACATCTAATGATTGAAATACTATATTGTAAATTAATGATTTTTCAAGCTAGTACAAACAAAATCCCCCTTGTCACCCCCTTAAAACTCGAATTTCCAAAAACCCCTTCTTTGTGCACCCCTATATTATATAAGGAAGCCGTGTGCAAAATTTCACGTTCCTAGTCCCAATAGTTTAGGCTGTGCGTTCATGTGTCAGTCAGTCAGTCACTTTCTCCTTACATATACAGGGTGGCAGGGACATCGACGCGAAAACTGATTCCATGTATTCAATACATGATTCTGAACACCCCTTTTTTTTTTTTTTTTTTGATGGTTGGAAATCATCAAATGACTTCTCCCGCTCTGGGCAGAGCGAGAGGGTGTGTCAGACTTTTACTGACTAAAACCCACCCGTGTTCCTTCCGTTGCCTGTGTGCCGGGGCCGCGTTATCCCTTTCGGACAAACCCGCAACCCCAGCAGGCATTGGTCTTTCGACCCCGTCGGTTGGTGCCGATATCTCTTTGAGGCGCGCGTGGAACACAACGCGCCGTCGACACGGGCCTGGTCCTTATCGGACGGCGAGCTGCCCATTGCTCACCGTCCGCAAGCCCGCGCCTACGGTGGCCTGAAGTCGGCTCTCGACTCCCGACGCCCGGGGCGTCTCCTGCGGCGACTAGGGCCGCGAGGGCGTGCAGCTTGCATCTCCCTCGCGCGCTCCGCCTCCCCCTTCGCGAACATAACTGCTTCGCAGAAGGAGGTGACGGCCTCCCATGCACTCTCGCTCCGAACCATGGCCTGAACCAGGGCCGGACGCGAGAGATCACCGCCGCCGATCGCCTCCGTGAGGACACGGCGGTGCTCCGCCCAAGCTGGGCAGACCTCCACCGTATGCTCCACCGTGTCCTCCGGGCGATCCACACAGTGGTGACACCCGGGCGTTTCCTCCCGCCTTACGCGGAACAGGAACCTCCCGAAACAACCGTGTCCGGTGAGGACCTGCGTCAGGCGGAAGGTGAGGACGCCATGGCGCCTCTCAAGCCACTCCTCAAAGAGGGGACTTATCGCCGCAATTGTGGCGTGCCCAATTCTGAACACCCCTGCGTTGAGACTTTTCGTTGGTTATTAAAAAAAATCTGCTGTTCCATACATTTTGACCGCGGAGGTATTGCACTTTTCTATAAAACAGCAGATTTTTTTACCAGTTTTCGCGTCGATGTCCCTGCCACCCTGTATATAGTAGACTAGTCAACACTTATATACTAGAGCATTTCCTAGTGATTTTTGTGCTGTATCTAATGACAAATAAACCTACCGGAATCATTTCTCTAAATGTAGGTGAAAACCACATCGAAATCTATTTCGTAGTTAAAAGAACTAAGAAGTCACAAATTTATGCACATAAGACAGTCGCTTCTCGTGTTTTTCTACACGAGAAGCGACTGTCTTATGTGCATAAATTTTGTGAAAACGTTCATTTTTCAGACGTGGTACTCATTTTAATTAATTTTGAGTAACTGAAAACATAAACACCCCTTTGAATCTATGAGACAGTTTGGTACAGGGCAAAGCTTTTGACCATTTCCCCGAATTGAGTATTGCTGCAAAAGTCCTCATATTCAATTCTCATCATTTATACAAAGTTACTTGTAGTTAATAGTTTGAGAATATTCTTGGGAGTGGTCTTTGAGAATATTCTTAGTTAAATTACCATTTAATTAACCTTATTTAGGTGTGGGAAAGAGATGGAGCTACACGTCCTGTTAGCTCCATCTCTTTGAATACTGAAGTAAGATTTAAATACTACTCCTATAGCAGGTAGGGGTAGAAACCCAGGTCTATTAAGCCTTACATGATAGCATAAAGGAAGACAGTATCAACGGATGCTGGCATAGAAACTAATGTTTAATATTCAGAAAAATTATGGAAAATTAACTTTAAAAGGCACTATTTTTAATATTTTTCATGTTATGGAATTTTTAATTTTTTAGGTGCGTTTGCCATATCTCCTATGTTATTGGCTCGATTTGGATTCTGTTTATTATTACTAAAAGCTTATGAGTTATTTTATCGGATTAACTAACATTTTTTAGTAACATTTATCGACTATGAAAAAAAACGCAGACATTTTTTTCTAACATAAATCTGTATTTATTTTAAAAAGACAAGTGTAAGTCCCACAAAATCATAGCGGGAAACAGAAAAATAATATATATGGGTTTAAAGATTCTTTATTTATTCTATATCATATATATTGGGTAGACCCCCCTTTTTAAGTAAATTTTCGATAATTTGTCATGAATGTTCAGAAAATAATTAAAATAATTCCACGAATTCGCCGTTAGATGGCACTACTAGCAGTTTACCTAACATATCCGGCGACGTATGCGATGCAGACATGAGTTCTATAAAAAAAATATTAGAGGAACTTAAACAACAACTAAGCGCAGCTCACGAGGAAATTAATAATTTATCATTAATTAATATGGAGTTAAAACAAAATCTCGAAGATCTTAACACTAAGATGGTAAAAAAGCTACTAGTAAAATAACAGCCGAGATAATTAACACTCCAAAAAAGAAATCTAAAACTACATCATTAATGACATAGGTACACAAATAAATCGGAAAAAAATCCTTCAAAAAACGTATGTTGTACTGCTGTAGTACCAAAGGATAATAAGGTTGAGAACACATCGGTATTAACTAACAAAAAACATACATTGTATAAACAGAATATCCACCATCACTATCATCTATCTGCCTAAATGATCTGGACCAACGGTCGCAAGCGCTACTGCTAAACATGAGGTCCTGGGTTCGATTCCCAGGTCGGGCAAGTGTTTATTGGGTTTTTCTACCTAGAATTTCTCAGTAGCAGCCCGGAGCCTGGATTTGGTCCCGGTCGATGGCAATAGGCTCGCCCCCTATTACATGGGACTTAAAAACATAACTGGTGAAATGTGGGTATACTATAGGTACAGCTCTGCCCAACCCGCCAGGACAACAAGGCGTGATTTTATGTTAATAATTATCAACTATTTAGCCCTTTTCCAACTACGTATGTCGGGGTCAGCTTCCAGTCTAACCGGATGTAGCTGAATACTAGTATTTTGCATGGATCTACTGCCTGCCAACATAAAGGGAGTCAAGGAAACGTTTATTCACTGCCAGGAAATATAGATAGATACAGCATGACATGATAGGAAGTTTTGTGGTGGCATCTATATCGCCACATACGAACTTCGCATCAAAGATCTGACGTCACACAAATCTTGCTTCGCGCAATTAGAGTTTACCGCGCGAACGACATATTTATGACTATCCGATATCAATCATTGGGCAGTTGCCCGCCAGACACGACACCTGGTCGGAGGATCGTCCATTTTCTACAGAGGATGAGTA
The DNA here is from genome assembly GCA_947364205.1 of Agrochola lota. Taxonomy (NCBI): domain Eukaryota; kingdom Metazoa; phylum Arthropoda; class Insecta; order Lepidoptera; family Noctuidae; genus Agrochola; species Agrochola lota. The sequence continues at coordinate 13,689,694 of OX376244.1, read as the reverse complement.
AACTTTACACCCTGTTCCTCGTACCTTTAAAGTTTAAAGTTCATTTCATCAACGGCAATTTATAAAAAAATGACATTTAAAAAATTGCACTGGCAGGCCAAAGTAAACCATTCATAAAACGATAAAAACAAGTTAATAATTGAATGACAAAAATATTTCAAAAGTCGCCCCAGTAATTAAAAATGCTGGCATTAAGCAATCAGGAACAAAGGGGGTATAAAGGGGCGGAATAAAGGCTAGCACACACGAGCAATTAGGGGAAGCGTGCCAAATGTCATATTGAATGGTGAATGGCTTTATTTTATAGGAGACAGCGAGTCTGGATTACCCTTTAGAGTTGAATGATGCGAGATGTTTTAAATGGCAGTTTTGGTTGATGTGAGTTTATACAATGCTTGGAGATGGTTGTAGTTTGTCCAATACTGGGTTTCGTGGAGAATTATGCACTTATTTATTTCGAAGCCGCAATGGATATCAAGTTTTAAAAGCAGAACCATAGATAAACACAGATGGTTTACTCCGCAAAATCATTTCAATAAAAAGTCACTCTTGCAACGACACAATAAAGTGCAATTCAGGCCGCAGACCGCTAATGACCTACAGTAATATTCACCTAGAAGTTGCCTCTCTTTCTATCCCATAACTCTTATATCTTCTGACTATATTACGCTAACTGCATTGGCCCGACAAGACCATACATCATTCATACCTAAAACGCGGAGTGCGCTTTCTGTACTATTCTGTGGCAGAACTAACAGTGTTATCTTAACTGTTTGCTATTTACATGATTGTTACCTATTTAGGTCATCCCAGTATCTACGTATCTGCCATATTCCGATATAACTGGACATAGACTTCTTCATAAACAAGGATAAAATGTGATTTCATTGTCCCTAAACTTTTTTGAAAGGCTTGCTGCAGACAGGTGCGATGCGACACCGACAGAACAACTTCCGTGAAGTTTTCATAGAAATTGTCCCACTAGAGTCGCGTCGTGCATGTCTGCGGGAGCCATAAATCTCAACAGTCGTATACAACGTTGCCTGTATCTACTCCAAATCTGTTACTTGCGCATTTCGAAAACTATTCTCAATCAGCTCAGTTATTTCGGTCAACCATTTACTACAGGTAACATGATGTATAACAGTAGAAGTATTCAGAGACTTGATAAGACGTCCTGAAACGAGGGTTAGACCAAACCACTACCTATTTGTAAACCCAACGTTTAAAATGAACTTCCTCTCATTAGAAATCACACAAGCCTTCATTCAATCAATGTTCAAAAGAATTTCCATTAGTTAATTGATTTAATTAACATTTAAATACCCCACACCACTCGAAACTTGGGCCATATGTGCCTTCCCGTTTACCAACTTATCTTTACACATCTCTCAACCTCTATTAGATTACTCTATAAGGTTGGTTCTCGTCTAGCAGAAGTCTTGCGATTGTGTATCATTTGTTCTGCAAAGCAATAGGATTCAATATGGCACCATATGCTCTGTGATGACGATTTGATTGGTGGAATCAAAGCCCAACACTTGCAGCAATTAGGGTTAAAACATTAATGTTGAATTGAAGTGTTTGTTTTATCGAGGGGGTTAGGTGAGGTTAGGGTTAAAATCGTACATTAAACATGCATTACAGAATTTGAGATTGGGGATTCGAACCTGCAGCTTAATTACTTAACACACTTACAATAAGGTCCTAATTAGACTATCATATATTTGTCATACAAATATGATTTCATATCTGTCAAATTATATGATCATAGTTAAATGATGCCGTTTAATTTTTACATATTATATTTATGATTATAAAAAACGTCATACTTTATTAAGATGGATAACGATTTAGCCGTGTTAGATTTAGCCATTTTTGAGGTTAGACGGATATGATCATATTTGTACGATTGCTGTCAATTAGGATTCCTTAACTATGATCATAGACAATAGGAATCATATTTAGTTATTAACCGCCATAGGTTCGTCATAATATAAAAATTACTCGTACATCTCTGATCATAGTTCTATCATATGATATGGATTGACATAATATGCTTGTTGACATAATCTACTCATAACAATGTTTTTTTTTATGAGTTATATTGCAATATGTGGTTAGCTAGTGACCTCGACATTGATCTTATTTTTTTTTTATTATTTGGCATAAAAACCGTGAAAACGGTTTTGTGAGCCATAGATCTAAGTAAATAAAATACTGCAGCAAACTTTTTTTATGAATAAAGGAACAACAACAAAAATGCCATTACTTTTCGTTTTGACAATCAAATTCTGCAATATTCAATGCGTTGTTTTTGTTGTCGAGCAGACGAGTTTTTTTAAGTAATGAAGCAATGGGTTCTGAGGTCCCTTCTAAATCCTACGGATTGTAATTGTAAGTGTATTATGCAACTGGGGTGTTGGCAAGTACCTAATAATAAAAGTCTTTCAAGTAAGACTTTGACATAATTGAATAGTTGAAGTAAGACATCGTTAGGATTTACGTGAAATATCCGTACCTATTGCCAGCTACGTTATAAATTCTGTGTAATTGAGGGTGAGTCTATAAAGTCTGGCTGCTCTAAGAATGTTCTTATCGACAAACTGGATAACGTTTGACCCGACGACGCAGGAATTGAATCAAGAACTAAACCTACGTTCAGCAGTTGCACGAGGTATCAACGAGGCGATCAGCTTAGCTTGAATGATAACATAATAAATACCATCACGGCAGAGGTATACCTATTGGTACTCCCATATTTCAGCTTAGGTTTCAGCATGAATGAAGGTAAATGAAAAAGCAATGTAGAGTAAATGAAAAAGCAATAATAAAATATCAACACTAGACAACGTTCAAAACTCTTTGACAACACGCTCTCCACTTTGACAAAAAACACTCCTTTATTTATCTCCACTCCCAGTCACGGAGCATAAAAACTCCACGATTTTTCATTCGAAGAATGTTGCCAGTGTAAAAAACTACTGCACAGCGATTTTTACTCCGAAAGTCATACTCATGTATAATGTCCCTTTGTCTGTACAAGCCCCTCGGGGTTGCCAGTTCTTTTTCAATTTCTTCAGCAGACTGTTTCGATCACAATTTGTGTTGACGACTCCCGAATTCCCAATGGGTTGGTAGGGATGGGAAATGTATCGAAAATCCCGGTGTCACGGACGTCACATCCGGGATTTTTAATTGATGCAATCGAATTTTCGGAATTATTGTTAGAATGTTAAAAATGTGTTTTCGTAGCAGTCTTAATTAATTTTCGGTGGAAGCGTTAATGTTTAATACTGGAATGTTGTGGAAATAGAAATCAAAAGCCAGACAGCATGAAATTAAAAAAGTTTAAGCGTAGATTCATTCCATTTTGTGAATATTTTTGAATTTCCACGAACAAAACAAATTAGTTTTAGTTACTGACATGGTCTCGTAATGTTTAACTTTAAGAACTAAACATCAGTTGTTCAGATATTAAGTTAGAGCAATCGCTTATTCGAACTATATTATTTACAAAATACAATTTAAGCCCTGTGAGGCAGAATATCAGTATTTCTGCACGAATAAACAGTTATTTGACCACGACTGCTAGCTAAATCTTCAAAGGATATGCAAGCAAAATATCGCGGGATAGACACAAAATATCCCGCAAAAATCCCGGAATTATTCAAAAACGTAACATCACTAGCACTCCAGATTACAGCTCTTTGGCTGTATCAACGAGGTTTCTTATAAATTGATATGTTTCGGATACATTTTGTTTATTTCCGACTGATATTCAAATAAAAATTCATGTTTCCGTTTTTGTAAAAGATATTTCGAACAAGATTTTTTCTGATTGTAGGTTACAGCAGTTTTAACTGACTGTGACTGATTTTTTTATTAAGAATGTGAATGTTTACGAATCTTTTTAATCTGGGTATTTATCAGAAAAGACTGGTCACTTCATGATAATGAAATTATAGAGGTATGAGGAACAGGGTGTAAAATTCACATATCCTTTATAGAAAAGGGAGGATCCTCCCAACAGACGGGTGTCGTGTCTGGTGGACAACTGCCCAACGGCTCATGTCGGAGGGTTACATATGTGCTGATCGCGCGGTAAACTCTGCTTGCGCGATGCAGGAATTGTGTGACGTCAGATCTTAGATGCGTAGCTCGCAAATGGCGTTGTGGATGCCGCCATAAACTACAGATGAATGCCCAATGCATATCATGCAGATCCTATTAAGCTAAGTGATTAAAATTGAACTCATCACCTTGATACTTGCCAGTCCGTATTTTAACCGCTGGGCTAATACCGCATAAAAGTACGTATAGTATAGAGATGTTGTGTTGTCAAATTATAATATATCTTTAATTTAATATTATCACTTTAATAAACATGAACCAAATTTACAAAATAAATACACTATAAAGTAATAATTTCATAAACAACATCATAATTATAATACGTACCTACAAAACTAATGGTTTTTATAACTGTCGAAAACCAACTTCGAAACCGAAAAGTATTTTTTTCTATATATTCTAGTTGTAGGGGGTCAAGGTATGGGCATGACTGGGGTTGCGGGTTTGTCCGAAAGGGATAACGCGGCCCCGGCACACGGGCTACGGAAGGAACACGGGTGGGTTTTAGTCAGTAAAAGTCTGACACGCCCTCTCGCTCCGCCCAGAGCGGGAGAAGTCATTTGATGATTTCCCATCCTCAAAAAAAAAAGGGGGTCACAATTCTAACCTAACCTTACCTAACCTTTCATCAATAAATTTTCCTTCATTCAATTAATTTTAAAGCTAAACATTTTAAAGTGTGTAACATTATTTTAAAAGTGCGTTTCTATATTCCCCATTTTCAACCCGATCAGAACTAAAAACTACCCTTAAAATTCCAATTAATATCGAAAGCAAATTGCTAGGCGTTCTACCGTGAGCCGAATAAAATTTATTCGACCAATAAATTACTAAGATAACAATTCTCTCTGTTTGTTTAATTTTATTCGAAATTATCCGGAATAATTTAGACTGGAAAGGTTTGAAACATCATGTATAAGAGGTAGAAATAATTGACTGAAAATTAACGACTATTTATTAACAATTGTAGGTAAATAGTAGTTTTGTTTCAGTAAATATTTATTTTGATTTAAGTGGTTTTCTCAGAATGAGGTTATTTTATTTTGCTCAGCTACGCTGATCTAGAACGCTGCTGAGGGAAAGGACTTGAGTTCGAAGTTGGGTAAAACTGTCATGGTTTTTTTTTGCTTTGATTAGTGTGATAAGTGTCAGCTTAACTATACTAAAGAGTAGAACTGGTAAACTGAACCGTTTTCGGATAAATGACAGCTGAACATTTTGTTAGTAGTTCGACGTTGCAAAATGGGAATAGGACATCATTCCTAATTCCCTTTTCCAAATCGGGATACTGCGTCAACAGGACAATAAGTAATTCCGGTATTGAACTCAAAACCATGGAGATAAAATATAAGTGATATAATAGTCTTCTCACTTTGCACCTCTACCCACCCCTTTGGTGGTGAATTCAAGCGTTAAAATTAAGATATTTAAGTCAGATGGGACAATTAGACGATGAATTTTCGGATGAATGACTTTCTTTGATTTTAACCATTCAATGGATTATCTTTTACCCTTAGGATAAGACAACAATCATGTTTTTTACATCAAAAAATGTACCTTAAAGTTCAATTTATCCTTCAAAAGAATAGCCCAATATTTATCTCGAAAAACAAGAAAATTTTCCTTGAAATTACACCAAGAAGTTACCTCTGAGAAATTTATTTGTACCGCAGTACCGTTTGATTATAATTACAAGAAGGAAATGTTTCTCATGCTTCCATTGTTTTCAGTCATTAGGCAAAATAATTGTAGAAATCCCACCAAGATTACTTGGGAAATTAAACTCGAAGGAATTTACAAATTCAGCATTTCCTGACGAATATTGAAGACGTATATTACACTCGCTTTTGTGTTATTCCTTTTGGCATCTCTGAAAGCTTTTGTAAAGAGTAAAACTTCTTTTTAGTATATTTTCTATGGTCGAGGGTAAAAGATAAAAAATAATTACGTTTCACCATCGCTGGCCATGACAAAAGCCTAATATTCCTTTATTAACTACGCTCGGTAGAAAAAGGATTTTTATGTATTTTTTGCTTTTTATTTTACCCTGGGCTTACTAATTGGACTCTTTTTCTATAAATTAAATCAGATTTGTTACAACGAGTTTTGGGTGGTTAACGTTTTTATGTTGTAGAAAGGGTAATAAAGGTTAAGTTTTTGTTTAATTTTTATCCTTAAAAATACGAAAATCTTTTCTAAAAATAAAAACCATTATGCCGACAAAAATCTGTCTGTTTATTTTTGAAAACAGCAGAGTATTAATCTGTACTAATTCAAATGTTTTTCTTATGTAATTATAATAGGTGTAAGAGACAGGCAAAAGTGTAGGTACCATACGTATACAGATTAATCGCCAGTTATTTTATGTGTTCTAAGTAAAAGGGGCAAACAAAGCCAAACAAATCCAGAAACAGGGCTGCTAATGAATACCTAATAGAACATTTTGAACAAGACTAAAAAAAAAAAAAAATACTGTCCGACGCGACACGACGTGGGGATTGAGCTTTAACTTACCATGTGTTTTTCTTCCATACTTCTCTATTAGTCGTCATCTCGGTATCACCCCCTTTCTAGCCATATCATCTTTCACACAATCCATCCATCGTTTGTTTGGCCTTACCCTATTTTTATAGACATACTCAAAACTTTCCTCATTCCTCCGTATCACATGCCCATACCTTGACAACCGATTTTCACATAAATTCTCAGCCACCGGTGCCACATTCAGACTTCCATTAATTCGATTTTAAAAGGAACAAACATTTCTCACGTGGACACACAGCACTGTAATCTGAATCCTATAGTAACCAACTATTCAACATTATTTCCCAAAAGATATCTGGCATACAAAGATATGTTGTTTCAGAGATTGGGTTGTCTCTAAGGGACAAGGAAAACTGTTGACTAAAGAAAAAAGTAATAAATTGGTTTGAGTGAAAAAGAAAATTATATAATTTATGTTATTATTGTGCGAGCTCTGGGCTAATAACATTTATGGGAGTCGATAAAAATCTACGAAGTTAAAGGGCAAATTACTCATGCAATGCGACGCCATTTTAAGTCGCTGTTAAGTCATAATCTGTACCTTTTTTTTTTTTTTGGATGGGAAATCATCAAATGACTTCTCCCGCTCTGGGCAGAGCGAGAGGGTGTGTCAGACTTTTACTGACTAAAACCCACCCGTGTTCCTTCCGTTGCCTGTGTGCCGGGGCCGCGTTATCCCTTTCGGACAAACCCGCAACCCCAGCAGGCATTGGTCTTTCGACCCCGTCGGTTGGTGCTGACATCTCTTTGAGGCGCGCGTGGAACACAACGCGCCGTCGACACGGGCCTGGTCCTGATCGGACGGCGAGCTGCCCATTGCTCACCGTCCGCAGGCCCGCGCCTACGGTGGCCGGAAGTCGGCTCTTGACTCCCGACGCCCGGGGCGTCTCCTGAAGCGACTAGGGCCGCGAGGGCGTGCAGCTTGCATCTCCCTCGCGCGCTCCGCCTCCTCCTTCGCGAGCATAACTGCTTCGCAGAAGGAGGTGACGGCCTCCCATGCACTCTCGCTCCGAACCATGGCCTGAACCAGGGCCGGACGCGAGAGATCGCCGCCGCCGATCGCCTCCGTGAGGACACGGTGGTGCTCCGCCCAAGCCGGGCAGACCTCCACCGTATGCTCCACCGTGTCCTCCGGGCGATCCACACAGTGGTGACACCCGGGAAGTCATAATCTGTACCTGTCATTTTAATGTGTATTATAGCAACAGAAATAGTTTTAAGACCGTCTTAAAGTTAAGTGTCATTTAAGTATTTGGAGGTAAGTTCTTTATTGTTCTATGTTATAGTGATATCCTGAATTCTCATTATAGAGCTGTCACGTAACATAATAAGACAGTTCGATTTCCGGTTATTGAGCTAATTATTATTAATAAGACCTAGCTAGATCGATTTTTCGCCCCCGTAAACCCCCATATTGCAACTTTCATCGAAATCGTTAGAGCCGTTTTCGAGGACGTGATTATGTACCTCTTCGACCGAGCTCTGACCGGGTGAAAAATGTTAAACATATCGTCCACGTATACCAACGTTGTATCACATTCCCGAGGCTGTGAAAATAGAGAAAACGAATTTCCCCAGATTTGAGACCTACCCAGATAGATTTTTCGCCCCTGTACACCCCTATATTGCAACTTTCATCGAAATCGTTAGAGCCGTTTTCGAGAACGTGATTACAAATATATATATAAACAAATATTGCTCATTTAATAGTATAGGAAAGGATATAGCTTTAACATTATACACTGTATAAAGAAAGCAAAAAATTATCAGAATTTCTTTTGAATTATGGCTTCTTTTCGAATCGATGATACACTATTCGTCTAGTTAACTAGATTACTTTGACCCAGAAGGTGGCCATGTTGATCGCGGCTTCAGTACCTAGCGTTTACGTCATCAGATGTGTAGCAATTAATGATGGATGTACCAACATCACTATGGGGCTTACAAAAATCAAGGAAGTAATCTAAAATTTCCAACACCCCTAAGACTAGTTCTATGTTATATTTCTTAAGTAATTTATAAGCCGTAGCCCTCCTTGTTTTCATTCTACTGTATGATATATTGTCGTCTATCATCGAGGTTTATCATTCAACGGGAGCGAGGAAAGCGGAACTGAGCGGAGCGGAGCGGAGCTGAGAATGATGACGCGATATTTATTAAACTGATGTTTTTGTATGCATAGCGTATTTTGTTTTCTTGGATCTCTGATTAAGGGATTATCTCCCCTCATTATTTTCTGATATTCCTATGAACGGACAGGTACTCAACGTTATGTCCTTATTGTCTATTGAACTTTTATAGCATTTTCGCACACTTGGTTAATATGTACCGAGACTATTGGTCGCTATTTTAGTGGGGCTGATATATCGTATTAATGAGATCTAAGTGTATATGATAACGATAATAGATAAACCCACATTACCAAAAAATACTTCCAGGCACAATTTCTTAAACAAAAAATATAAACAGCTATCTACTACACTCTCCATCTCTGCCTACCCTCAAACTACACCAACCAGCTACATACCCCTTTGTCAGATCCTAAGTGAATCAATTTATCACTAGTGATAAAACGCGCAGAGATATGATGCTAACATTTATAAACAGACGAGAAAAAGTAGATTTATAATACGTCTTTTGCAACAACGTATCATAGCGGTAGAAATGTATGAAAAAGTATCGCGTTCCGCGGTGGTATCGCGGGAACGGTGGTGGCGTTTAGTAGCTTGTGCTGTAATTTTAAAAGACTAGTTTTCTCAAGTCTTCGATTACCTACTCACTCAACAACGCACTTTACAATTTTTATTTGAATTTTATTTGCAGTATATGTTTGGCTTTTAAGCGAAAACGAAGTAATAGTGGGGGCGGGCGCTGCGATGCGACGCGGCGGGTCGCAGGCCAAAATTTCGCGCGTGAGAAGTCGCGGGTAGAAGCTACTAACCTATAACAGTGCAAATAACTAATTCACTACCTACTTAAAAGTAATCGAGCTACAAGCTTCCAAATTACACAGATAATAATTTGCCTTGTTCTAAGAAAGCCTTACAGCGATACACGAAACAAATAAAATATTACAAATAATGAAATCGACCTTTATTATTATTTTTACAATGAAATATAAAATACTCCTAAATATTAAAGGACTCAATCATTTTTTTTAAGAACGTCTTCGGATAATATTTCTTCGAGATATACAGGGTGTATTTTTGAGACGGGGCAGTAAGGGTAGGTACATAAACCGTTTTTAGAGAAAATGGAGACTTGTCTTTATTTTTTTGAGAATTTTTTATCCCCATTTTGGAGGAAAACTTATTTTTTGCGGTTTAGTGACTTTTCTAGTACTCAAACCTCAGTTGGTCCTTTAAAGTTTTTTGATCCTTACAATGTTACTAACAATTTATGGATCTTTTTGTGTTATCCGAAATAAAATGATTTATTATTATTTCCTTTATTTAACATTTTAACATATAAAATACAATTTTTTAAATTACTTAAAAACTTTTATTTTTATTTCCTCTATTTAACATTTTAACATATAAAATACATTTTTAAATATTTCTTAAAAACTATTATTATTATTATTTCCTTTATTTAACATTTTAACATATAAAATACATTTTTAAATATTTCTTAAAAACTATATAAAAAACATTTAAAAATAGTGCTCCGCCGGTGTCGGGAGCAGGGTCCAAGCTACCGGTGGTTAGGGCTGCAGAGATAGGAACCTCCTCACAATGCGAACCGTATCAAGGAGTACTGCCTTCTGGATCAGGCCCTTGATCCAACCGCCTAACGAGAGCCTCGAGAGATGTTGGTCGAGGTTTTCGGCTATCAGGCCATTGGCCGTTACGACAATCGGCACAATGATCGCCGAGCTCACATTCCACATGTCGACAACCTCGTGTGCTAAGTCGAGATATTTTATTTGTTTCTCTTTCTCAGCTTTCACGAGGTTCTCGTCATGTGGGATGGTAACATCGAAAATCATTGAGCGGCGCGCTAATCGGTCTATCACCACTATATCAGGCTTATTGGCAACAATAGTCCTGTCAGTAATGATAGATCGATCCCAGTACAACGTGACATGGTCATTTTCGAGAACTGGGTCGGGCACATACTTGTAGTACGATACTTCAGCATCTACAAGTTTGTATTTCAAAGCAAGTTGCTGGTGAATAATCCTGGCCACTTGGTTATGCCTGTGCAAGTACTCGCCGTTAGCCAGACGAGAACAGCCAGAGATAATATGTATGATGGAATCACCCGGACGGTGGCATGCCCGACACACGTCAACCGTCCCGTCCTTCATAATATGTCTCCGGTAGTTATTCGTCAAGGTAACTTCGTCCATAATTGCACAAACGAAACCTTCAGTTTCCCCGAAAAGGTCACCGAAACGTAGCCAGGATACGGACGCTAGGAAATCTACACCGGGCTCATGAAGAGCCCGATAGAAGCGCCCGTGAATCTCCTTGCTTTGCCATACGTCTTTGCGGTCATCTGTAGTAAGTACCACAGGCTTGTGCCAGTTCTCTTTAGCCATGGAGGGTGAGCCCCTTGTCCACTGCTACCACATCACGGTGCATACCCACTTCGGCTTTAAAAAAATATTCTCTGATGTTGCAAACCTCGCGGTTGTGGAGGGTTTTCGCATTTAAGAAGCCTCGACCCCCGTACTTCCGCGAGATGTACAATCTCATCACCGATGATCGTGGGTGATGCATCCGGTTTGCGGTCAGCAGTGTACGGACCCTCCTATTCAGGGCGTCGAGTTCGGTCTGAGTCCATTTGAGTATGCCGAAAGAGTACATCAAAACCGGCATGACCCAACCGTTGTAGGCGCGCACCTTGTTTCCGCCTGAAAGAAGACTAATTAGTACCTTCTTAAGGCGACAAAAGAAGCGCTCCTTCAACGATTGCTTCATCTCAGTAACGTTGATACCTAACGCTTCCGACCCAAATACTTGTAGCTTTCGGATGAGAACAGGGATCTAAGGTGTATGGATTCCGAGAGTTGAGTTCCCTCGGATTCCATAATCTCCCCTCGCTTTACATGCATAACTGCACATTTGTCCACACCAAATTCCATCCTGATGGCGCTACTGAATGTTTCAGTTACCTTCAGTAGCTCCATCAGTCGCAATTTGTTGGGGGCAAAGAGTTTCAAATCATCCATGTAGAGGAGGTGAGATATGACCTGACCGCCTTTCTTCAACCGATAGCCTAGACCTGAATCCTCCAGCAGTGTACTTAGAGGATTCAGGGCTAGGCAGAACCAAAGTGGACTCAAACTGTCGCCCTGAAATATTCCCCGTTTAATTCATACAGGCTCATCATTCCCCTGGATCTGTCGACATCCTGGATAGCAGAGGACCGTCCTCCATTGCCCCATACTCGACATCAGGAAGGCGCGTACAGTTGCATCTATCTTGTACAACTCCAGCACCCTCATGAGCCATGTATGTGGCACCGAGTCGTATTATTATTATTATTATAAGAAATAAAATAAGCATCAAAAAATGTTTTTGAGGAAATTGCCCATTTACTTGCTGAATGCAACAATAAAAATAAAAAAAACTGAATGCAGATCAAAATTCCGCAAACAGTTAAGAAAATTCTCCGAAAAGGCCACATTGATGCGCAAATTGATCGTCTGCCAAATGCAATTTTAGCGAGTGACAATATTACTACAATACAAATTAATGGTAATTAATCGATCAATTGCCATCAATTTTCGCATTAATGTGTATTTATCACGTAAAAATTAACAATGCAATATGCAATATTTATTATTTATAAAGAACGTTTCGGGGACCTGAGACTGTGATCCTGTAACTTCCACGGTTAAAGTTAGGGTACTTTTACTGCCCAATCTCAAAGATCCACCCTGTATTAGGTACTGAAAATATCGAGAATTTCGTGACCTTTTGCCTCAAGTAAAGCGTAGAATCGGCCTCGAGAAATTATTCGACAAGTATTTTAAGTAAGGCGATCTTTTGAATTAAACTCTCCTATCTTTTGTCACAACCGGGCGTGGGGTAAAAGATAAAATTGTAGTAAGGTTGCGTGAAAAAAGTGACACTTGTGACAGCTTATAATTTTCACGTCTCAACAAAAACAGATTCTGATTCTGGAAAATTCCGTCAGTTTGGAATTTTCTACTGATCAATAATGTACCGACTGTTGATCTGTTGATAAGAAACCTAATATGTTGAGTAGGTAAAAGATAAGCTGGCTCGCCTATGGTACGTTATATGACATTGATTTTACTTTCTGTGATTACTTCCTCACACACTGACTTATTAATTGTAATTTTTTAGGGAAATCGTCTACTTTTGCAATGTTTGTAACCTTGCGAGCACCATGTATCTATAACTTAATTAGTTTATCTGTCATTGCTTCATTTTTAATTCTTTTTACCTATTGCGCATCGTCTTCACATATACGTAATTATGTAATTAATGTAGGTATACAAAATAGTGTACAACATTTTAAAAGAGTAACGGTGGAGTTTCCTCCCATTCTTCTCCATACGCTCTTCTCCTCTTGGAAGGGGTGACTAGAATCAACATTTTTTTGAAAATTTTGACGTTCAAAAGTGCCTTTTATGTGTCTAATTGAAATAAAATTATTTAACTTTGATTTTATGCAAACGTTCAGAATTCACAGGACGTAGTAAGTATCGTCACTCTGTGAAGGCTTTAGTTACTTCAACATATCACGCCTGTAATTCACGAAGGAGAAGACAGAGGTGTGCCTATGTACACCCACATTTCGTCATACATGTTTAAGTCCCATGTAGTTGTTGATCACACCGCTGGCGATTACTCATTTATCGCAGCGACAAGAGGTACCAAAAAGAGCACTCGCTCAGGGACGCTCGCTTAGCAAGCAGAACACTCGCTGAGAATAAGTACTCACGATAAGTACAGTCAGCCCCAACAAGATGTTTACACTGACAGGGAACATTTTATTGTCAACAATTTTTTTTTAATAACATTGTGTCAACCGGTACAAAACATAATATACAATTTATTTTACCAAACAAAGTAAACATTTGGTCCCAAACATCTAATAGGTACACCTTATGACCACGCATTGTAGACGCGTATGCGTATATTCGCATATCAGCGATTAATCTGTCGTCACCGTCGCGCCGGGCGAGTGTAATGCCATCAATTGGGCACAAATCCAGATTCCGGGCTGCTACTGAGAAATTTCTGCTGTTGGTAGCGCTTGCGCCCACTATACTAATGAGGCAGAGACTTCATGATTTTTCGCCGCAAAAAATTTATTTCGATCCTTTCAACAAGATTTCACTTGACCCTACCACAGTATTAATATGGACAGTACAGAAACTACAGGCACACTCACACAGATGCGCTCATTGATGAGACCATAAGCGATTGTCGCGGTGCTGTCAGTTGCGGATACCGTGTCGAGACGAGAGGTCGCTGCGATCTTTTAGAAAATGAAGCGTAGATAATTATTTCATTTCCATATTATACTGTGCATATTTATATTGTAACTCCCAACTAATTCACAAAACACCTTCATGTGACCCCTTTACCAACAAAACCTCTAAGCTAACTGCACAATTTAACCAGAAAACTCGGAGATAACTCGTCTCGCAGTTAAATTCTCTAGTCTTGAGTTAATTCAAGTTTGCTAGATAAATTTCTGGAACTTTTGGAATATATCGCTGCCTTCAATCGGTTCGAAGTGAAGTTAATTTGGCTGAGGTAGGGTGGCTATGTATGCTGGTGGTGCTAAGATTGTCTCTATAAAGTTTTCCAATTTAGGTACCTACAATCTTCATATTGATTTCCAATAAAGGGCCAAGGTATGTCATGAAAAGCATAAGTTTGTAAGTATATTGTCTTCCCTTTCTAATTGGCAAAACACAATTATATTTTTTAAATTCAAGAGGTCTTAGTTAAGATGTGGTTTAGAAAATAGCTCCATTCTAACATAAGCATAGTATCCCTCGTTGATCAATTAAGATTACTTCGTAAAACTTATCATCCGGCTAATTTCCAAATTTGTAAGCAAAGAAGCAACGAATTTTTCGAAATTTACTTGTTTTTCTAAATGAGTGTTCACGGAATAAGCTAGCTGATGAGTCAAGTAAAATGTTTCGTGAATTTAACCTACATTTACCAGAAATAAATCAACAAAATTAACTCAGGACTGTCCTACCAACAATAAAATCCTATCCGCCCTCCAACAAAACTTTATATCTGAAGGCGATTCAAACGTTTTGCAAAACTTCAATGTCGATCGGGTCTTCATTAATTAATTGGGCTAACTTCAGAAATAGGCTAGTTTTTGGGATGATGCTTATCAACGCTCAATTTGAGTGGTTTAACTTGCCAGTTTCGAAGATTTGGGTTGGTTAGCATTCATAGGTATAGTTGAAATTGTGGTTGGGTTAGATGTGATTGCAGAGGTTGATAATAGTCTGGGTTGGTCGACAGAAACCTACTTTTTTTAAAGTGGAGGAGCTGCTGGGGGGATTCCGGTGAAGATCTAAAAGACTGAACTGAAGGAGCTATGGAGTGGCAACCGTTAAACTGGATAAGTGACCCTTCGAACGGGAGATGTGAAATCCAAGAAACCATGAGAATTTCCACACTAAAAAAAGGATCCCAGATTTTCTCAAACCCGTTTATAAATAGCATACCCTAGTTCGGAGGAGAATCATTTTTTTAAATAAGGTTTAATTGCACAAAAAATCGGAAACATTTATCTTTTACTCATAATAATTCTTCTTCTATTCCTTTGTTAACGTATTTTGAATAAATAAATATACAATTTACTATGGTATCACCTAATTTAACCGACCCTACCAGACGTAGTTGGGAAAAGGCTTCAAAGATGACTATGATACCTCATTTCTCCAGTAGGTGGCTCTTAAGTTCTTACCCTAAATTTAAGGCGAAATCGTCAGGGTTGCCTGCGAAATTAAAATTTTCTTACGCCTTTTGCAATTTGCAGGTCAGTTTCAGGTTGTATGTTGATCTGATATGATTCGCGATCGTATAAAATATTTATTTATATAATTACGAGTATAATCATTTAATTCATTAATACAACTCCCTAAGTTCATTAACTATAACTATAACCATATTGAATGACTGTTTCATGAAATAATGACATTTTAGGATTATTCCAACATATGGAGTTGTATTGCTGATGCTAATAATTATAATTCTGTAATGACATATTTGTTACGATCACCAATCATATTTTTATCAAGATGCAAACTGACACTGACCTGCAAATTGCAAAAAACGTAAGAAAATTTGAATTTCGCGGGTTACCTTACCGCTTCCCCTTAATACATTTTTTTTCTATCCACCTCAATACTACATAGAGACATATAAAATCAGAAAGCCACCCATTATTTGGTCGGCAGCCCGGCTGATTTATAAGACCCGAACGGTGAATATATTAGGGTGGTCGCCAAGACCGAGCAATGTATGTGCGGGTATCTGATGGGAATCTAAAATGTTTTGAAATACCCACTTATGTGGTTAAAGGCATTTGGGGTGATTTTATTTTCATTTGGAAATTGGGTTAAGATGGGGGGACGTAGATATTTCTGAGAGGTTTGGATTCCTAGTTTTTTTTACTTCTAGAGTCAATTTAAGTTTGTCTTATCCTAGTTTTATTGAGGTTAATTTATACGAATATATATTTTTTTTATTCTGACAGACAGTGCCTGTCTGTTACCTTTTCACACACGCAAATTACTGAACAGATTGAGGTTGTTTTTCGTCCTAAATTTTTGAGAAGTATAAAAAAAAAAAAAAACAAAGTCGCGGGCAATAGCCAGCTTACAATACACAGGTAAGTGAAAATTATTTTGTGAGGACATTTTTTGGATCAAAACTGTGTATATCATTAAGTTTAAAGATAATTCACGTAGGGTAGGCACCTAGGTACTAAGTTGGTTCAGTACAAAATATTTCTGAAAAACGATTTATTTTCGATGCTCTTTTTGTAGGTATTCAAACTGATTAGAAAATATTGTGGAAAACTACTCTCAATCTGACTAGACTTCTACCTATCAGACCTCCACAACCCAGTAACCGGGTAATATGGTACCCCTTGGTAAGACTGGTTGTCAAACTTTCGGGCTGCTGACGACCCGTAACGACTGTCAAAGATCCACGAATTGACAGCCGCGACCAACTGCTTAACGTGTTTTCCGAGGCACGAAGGAGTCTCGGTATGTAAAGATCATGCATCCACGGACTAAACCCCGGCAAGCGTAGCTTTACCTGATCGATCGTCCCGTGCGGCTGTTATTAATTAGCCACGAGCTCCTCCATGGAAAACTACTCTATTATTTAAGTAATATTTAAATACATAATCAGCACACTCAATTTCAAACTTATCTTGAAAATATTTTAAATCTGGTACGAAAATCTACTTAAAATGATAAATAGGCTGATAGGTAATGGGCTAAGTTAGTAACTTAAAAATAACTTGGCAAGCTTTTAAATTAAAGTTATGATCATGGAAAACTTATGATTTAAGTAGGTATTTTCATAATATTCAGCAAAAATCTTTTTTTGTTTTTTGTTCTGCAAGTGTCTTATTCTGGTGAAGCAATAAAAATACAAAAATATTCAATTCACAATAATACTTCAATTAAGATCAATAAAATCTAATTATTTTTGAACCGTGACATAACAACGTAAGGGTGGTTACACAATAGCGTGCCGCAACGCTATGAATACCCCTCCACATGACATGATTGCCGCCACTCTCCCGATTTGTCACTGTTATTTTTTTTTCAAATACTGAAGTTATTGTTAATATCAACAAGTGAATGTGATATAACTTAACATAATCCGCCTGTAATCTCCGAAGCCGCAGAGGTGTACCCATAGTACACCCATATTTCGCCAGTTATGTTTAAGTTGAATGTAATAGGGGGGCGAGCCTATTGTCATCAACCGGGCACAAATCCAGACTCCGGGCTGCTACTGAGAAATTCCTGACACCCATTAACTTTGCTCGACCAGGGAATCTAACCCAGGACCTCATGCTCAGCAGAAGCGCTTGCGACCTCTAGACCAACGAGACAGAATTTGTTATGCAGACAATAAAGATACATCTTTGCACTACAGACGTAATTTTCATTATATTTGCCTACATTATACATTGTCAAACAATTACGCAAATTTGACTTCCCAGCACACACGTGTTAAAAGTACTTACTTGTAGTTAGCTGCATAATTAACTTATTCGCTGACTGTACGCATAGGTATCAATTTTTTTTTTTAAATATTCAGATTTAAAAGAGTGTCCGTGGAGTTTCTTGCCCGTTCTTCTCCATAGGAACCTACTACGCGTTGGAATGGGCAACTAGCTTCATATTTCTGACTGACCGACCTTTTGACAATTCAAAAGTACCTGTAATTGGTTTATTTGAAATAAATGCTTTGAGTTTGAGTTTGCAGCTCAACTTTTCCGTTGCGGCCCCGCGCCAGTGTGTGCTCACCCTAAAGTGGGTAACTTTATAACTCGGGGTAAAAGAATGATTTATCAGTATACCCTCGGGCCGGAGGCATGAAATCTTTTTGATAAAGGTACAATGGGTGCCTCAGGAGCGGTACAATCGAAACTTGATGCGGCATTTATTATTAGATAAGTATAGGTATTTTTGTTTTGAGGTTGGCAACATTTTGAAGGGCTTCTCGCCCTATCATTCGGTTCTTTATTGAATAAAAAAATGGCGTATTTGTGATTTACCTGTCTCTAGTTGATTTGGTACTTACCTGAAATAAAAAAAACAAAAAATGAGTAAATTATGTTAACAGGGTAATTAATATAATGAATCATACATAATGTCAATTGACATTTTATTCATTACAACTACAATCGCGATCAAAACACAAAAGAAAAAATTCTACTAATAATCTACGCTGTATGGTTGAAAAACGATGAAAAAAAAAAACATCTTAGTTAATAATCCACCCTAATCTCCCGTCTTTAAATAAAAAGTAAAAGTCGCCCCAGGAAACGCAATAAAAAATTAAAAATTCACCAAAAAAAGGAAAGTTAAATAAAGGTAACGCCACACTTGGGCTCAACTTAATAAAATTCGTGTTACATGTCTGCTTTTAAATGCTTTACAAAATTTAGTAAGTTGGCCTTACAATGTTTAAACTTTGGACATTAATCCACTTGAAACGCTCCAAGTTTCGTACAACTAAAATAATGTACAGACGCCTTTGGAATATTTTATTTAATTAGATAAAAATGCTGTTTAATCTTCGGATGAAAATGGGCTCTTTTTCTTTTACAGTGGCTCGTACTTATGAAGCAATTGAGTTAAGATGTTTTATGAAATATTTTGTAAAGGAAGAAAGGATAAGTAATCAGTAATTAGTAACGATGTCGGATCTTCATCATTATTGAGTGCGCCAGTTGCGAGTTTAAATCGACGCTGAAATCTTTACGTACCTAATTAATATAGACAGGAATTTGTGAGTTTGTATGTAGGAGGTAATCTTCGGAATTACTGATATGATTCCGAAAATTCTTTCACTAATGGGTAGCTACATTATCCCAGACTATCATCCAAATCCTAACTAATATTATAAATGCGAAAGTGAGTTTGTTTGTTTGTTACGCTTTCACGCGAAAACAGCTGAACAGATTTAGATGCAATTTGGCACATGGGTAGACCATGACCTGGATTAAGACAGGATACTTTTTATCCCTATAATCCCACGAGATCGAGACTTATGCGGGCAAAGCTGCGTGCGAAGCGCTAGTTACAAATAAAGTTGATGTTCCTCCTTTGCCACTTTCCTTCTAGTTCACACCGAAACTATCAAAAAGATTATGACGAAATTTTGAAAAAGGTATTTCAATACATGAAGGCAATAGACTCAATTTACATTGCTGCGGAACGGAATAGAAACGATTTTTTTTGTACAAAGTATTATGAACATTATGTGAATAGTGTAACGTACAAAATACATACGAGCCAAATAACAGGTCGTGCGTTTTCTGGAGAATGCTCGCGCATTCTCGGGAATTCCCGCAGTTACGCATTGTATCTACATAGTTTGTACGTTACACAAATGACATAAAGTTCATATTTTTCTATGCCAATATCGTTACAAAAAATCGCTTCCATTCCGTTCCGTAGCAATGTAAATTGAGCCATAATACGAGTAAAAACGTTCGCTTCTAGAAAATTAAAACTTCATGCCCAGGCACACTTAGTATTTACATAAAACAACAAACAATACAGATTTAATTTTTCTTTCAATTTAAAACGCTAAAAGAAAAATAGAAAACATGAAAATTAATAAATTGTTTCAGACTAGAATATTCTAGGAAGTTTTCAGAACCCTTTACGGCATTATCTTTGTAGTAAAAAGGAAATAAAAATGAGGCTGTAAATGTTTTATCGCTTCGAGCTCGCGATCCCTAAAATTAAATAATAAATTTATGTTTTGCGAAGAGGTTATTTAGGTTATTATTTTAGATAAGAATTTTAATATTAAATACGAATACCTAAGGTAATAAGGTAATCGAATGACTAGAGAGAATAAAAAAGGCAACTAGTATTTATGTTAACATCAAACTGACGCACCATTCTGATACTCGCCTACTTTTTGCACCAAGTACATAAAAATAATACTTTAAAATATCAAGTTTTTCTCAAACAATAATGTTTGTACCGGTATTAGTAGAAGGCTTTATGAAATCTCTCAAAAACCGGTATTATATCAATCAAAATTACATAAAGAAACTCATTAAAAAATAATAATACCATAAAATAAATTTTATATTCCCGTAACACTTTTCTCTTCAACCGTACTCGTCTAACAAAAGTTTCCACACGGTAAAATTTATTGTTCCTATAATAAATCTTAAATATAAAATGCGAAGGTTCAGCCGGTATAAGACAGGCGGGTGAGTTTTATCACTTTTGTTACAGTCGTTTCGGGCTCTTATTAAAACTATTTTCGGCTATTAAATTTGAGGAAACGCTTTTAAGTGTGAGTGTATCTACGCCATTTTGCGTTTGTGACGATATTGAGTTATGCTCCGGTCAAACTTAGACGTAACCCGTGCGGGATTGATCAATCTGCCTAGCCCTGACCCAATTATGTTTGGGTCGGCTTCCAGTCTAACCGGATCCAGCTGAATACCTGTATTTTACATGGAGTGACTGCCTATCTGACCTCCACAACCCAGTTACTGGGTACACGATACCCCTTGGTAAGACTGGTTGTCAGACTTTTGGGCTTCTGAATACCCGTAACGACTATAAAAGATCTACGGGTTTTACATCCGAGACCAACGGCTTTACATACTTTCGGCGGCACAGAAAAGCCTCGACGTCTAATGGATGGTCACCCATCCACGAACTGATCGCGGCGAGCGTAGCTTAACCTGCAATCGACCCGTGCGGCTGTTATTATCTAGCCACGAGCCCCTCGAATCCCGCGCGGGATGTGGGACAAAATTCGCTCACGCTAATCGTGTCAACTAACTTATGTTCGTATGGAGGTGTTCAAAATGGCGCGATTAGTCACGTGACTTCCTAATCATTAAACAATCGATGCGTGCAGTCGCGTGCCGTGTTTCGTGCGGGATTCGTCTCAGTTTGAACCGTCCTTTATAGTTTGAGAATGAAATGAGTATCGTATGATTTCGTGACTGTTCCTATTATGAGCTTTGGCTAATCGTTGTGGGTGTATTTGAAAGCACCCACGACATAAAAAAAAACTAACATTTCTAAAGAATTAAATGCAGCATCGAGCAAAACTCGTGGTATATTTTTTTTACTAGAAATGAGCAATACCTACCCTTATTTTATCTTTACAATTCATGCATACCTTCCACACGAATAACTATCCGTCTGTCTTCTGTCTGTCTGTTATTTTGCTTTGGCTTTTCATGCCCGAACCATTGAACCGATCGTTATGGTATTTGACAGATAGGTATCCTGGGAACTGGAGAAGGACAGAGGCTTTTCTTGATCCTGGATATTTGTATTACAAAAAAAAAACAATCGACTTCTAAAAAAAACTTTACAAAGTGAAAAATTATTTTAATTTCGGAAGTCGGTATTTTTGGTTTTGTTTTTTTTTTTTTGTAAAAAAGTTTTTATTTTTCACTTTTGAGTTGTGGTACCTACCCCACACACATTCGAGTACCATTACCTGCTATGTAAATAACAGTGACAGGAAATTATCATCATATCATCCACATATACTAAGTGGGAAAAATACGTATTATTGAAGCTGACTCAAAAACTATGCAAGCAAAATTAATTTTAAAAAATATGTGACCAACTTCAGAGCATACCCTTTCAAACAAAAAAGCTATTTTTAAAATCGGTCCCTAATTGACGGAGAAATCGGTGGACATACATAAAGAAATTTAAAAAAACTTACATATGCTACGAAAATAAAACCTACTCCTTTTTGGAAGTCGGTTAAAAATATAATTCAAATTCAAAAGTCATTTATTCAAACTAGACTGAGAATCAGCACTTTTCGAACGTCAATTACATAAGACAGTCCCCCAAAACGCCCACCCTTCACCACTTCCTAGTGCATTAGCTGGGAAGAAGAAGTGGCGCAACAAACTCCCCAGCAGAACAGCTGTCTGTTCAGTTAGAAGAACAAATAAAAAAAGATTCTATATAATAGTATTCAAAATAATTTACATTACGCAACACTAAACATAATTTAAATTATTAGCCATATGTTAGCTAGCACACGCCAATATACCAGACAAAATCATCAAGAACAGCTATGCTCAGGCAGAAATAAAAAATTAAACGTAAACAGAACTTAATATATAAATAAAACCCTCCAGGCATAAGCAGACGATGTCGCGAACGACCGTTTTTACATTATATGAACCTATGATGATCCACAAAATGAATTATACATATTTTATAAACCTCCACAAATAAATTTTATGTTCCTATCTTTTCTAATTTTCTTTGTCAAAAACATGTTTATTATTGCTAAGTCAACAAACAACAACATTAAGAGCGCTTATTCAGAAAGTGGGCAACTTCGCAAATAGCTGTAAAATATTTCGCTGTTTTCATTTATTTGGCAATATTACTGTATGGAAATAAGAAATATGGCTAACTATTGAAATAGCATATTGATTATGAAATGCAATCATTAAATATCGTAACACAGAATATTTAATTTTAGACGTAAAAAAAGTATTTGGAAGCTTTCCAAATGCCGTTTTTAAACCTAAAACAGTTAAAACATCAAATTCGGTGTCATAATTACAATTCATTATTAATATTCTAGTTCACTAGTTAGCGATATTTCTTATTTCCATACAGTAATATTGCGAAATTAATCAAAACAGGTAAATATTTGACAGCTATTTGCGACGTTGCCAACTTTTTGCTTGAACGCTCTTAATACACTTTTAACACACAACAACTAAACCTCAGTTTCCCGTTTCCTGACTCCAGTCCCTATTAAAACTACGCGGCAATTAAAGTTTCCAGAACCAACGGAGATGTTTGCCTTAATTCCCGTTTGTTAGTCCAAATTCTGGTATGGAGTTTGTTTGTCTTTCTACTAGCTCCTTTGTGACATAGATGAATGATTCACACTTTGTATGGCAGTTCTGTGGGCGCAGTTAGTCAAATAATTGTACTGTAAATCGATGGTCTGTGATTTTGTTTAAAGGATGTTGGAAAAGTTGTTTGGTTTTAGCAGAAAACGGGTATTTTTTATTTAACGTAAAACAATTGCGTATATGTAAAAAAAAGCGATAAACTCTATTTATCGCTTTTTTTACTTATACGTTTTTTGATTCGTTTTCATAGTTGTTCTGTGTGACTGTAGTTTTTATTGCGGTTTTTTGGTTCGGTAGGAGCGCATTTATTAGAAATGTGATTCTAATAAAAGGTCAAACAATTCTACGAGACACCCATCAAAATATAGATTATCTTAATAAAGGACCATTTTTAGGAACATCATCTCTTGTTTTACAAAAAAGCATATATTTTTTTACCTCAACGTGCGGTACAGACCAGTAGCATCCCCTTCTTGGTCTCATCTCACCCGTTGTTAAGTGATCCGATCTGAATCCTCAACCACAGAGGAACTGGCTATCTTACCTCTAACTGTCGAAACACAACCATGCTGTTAACATTGTTGCCATGGCGACAGACTTAGATAAGATGGTGGAAGCTAGCCAGATGGACTTAGAACGAATTGGATGAAATGAACCCAAGAACAAACTTAACATTGTAGTTGACAAACATTTTCTCCCATAAGGTATGTATGGGAGATCATGTTTTTCAAACTGCAAATTTAAGTTGGTCGATTATTGCTCATTAACCTGTAATGCCTACTTAGCTGTGATAGTTTTCCTTTTAACTTCGTTATATATACTACTGCTTTAGCTGGCAGGGAGGGGGGACACTTGACTCTAACAAAAATTTGCAATTTAAAACTTAATGTTTCGCAAACGGATCCCTGAATAGAAAACTGATTTTGACACACCCTCAATGTTTTTAAAAAACCTTTCCAATGACCACACCATGGGATAGACGAGAAAAAAAAAACATCCCCACTTTACGTGTAGGGGAGGTACCCTAAAAAAAATATTTTTCACCTCTTTGTCGGCGTGATTAATATGTATACCGTGCCAAATTACAGCTACCTAGTACTAACTGTCTCTGAGCTAAGCCGCGGACAGACAGACAGACAGACGGACATGGCGAAACTATAAGGGTTCCTTGTTTACTACGGAACCCTAAAAAGTAATACCTACCAAACAAAATCTCGCAGATATCCCGTAAACCAATAATAATCATTATTCCATTCTCGTACGATATCTTGGGAGAGAAGTATTGAAAGTTGGTAAAGTAAAAAAAGGAAAGTTTTCTAAACAAACAGCTAAGTTGAAGATTGATGGCTTCACCTCAGAGGGTACATGCAGAAAAGTTTGGCAAACACAGACAGTTGGCCGAACAGACCAACATGTTGGCTCCAACATTCAGAGCAACGCGACTTAGAGCCATATTAGACTATCATAGAAATATGATCAGAGATGTACGAGTCGTTTTTATATGAAGAACCTATGACGGTATAATAACTACATATGATTCATATAGTCTATGATCATAGTTAAGGGATCCTATTTGACAGCAACAAATATGATCATATCTGTCTAACCTCAAAAATTGCTAAATCATACAAGGCTAAATCGTTAGTATGACGTTTATATGATCATAAGTTTAATATGTAAAAATTGAATAGCATCATTTAACTATGATCTTAGAATTTGACAGATGTAAATCATATTTCTACGATAAATATATTATAGTGTAATTGGAGCCAAGTCAACAACTACGAAAATATATCACCAATATCAGTGTCATAATCAGTGACTTAGGTGTAAATTGTAAAATTGGAAATATAGTTTGCATTATTATTATACTAATGAGCAGACATTGTCCAGTACGTTACATTACTATTCTTAGTTTATCAATTTAATTATATTTAAAAACTTACATTATTAGTCATTAATTATTTGCTTGTGAATTTTATAACATTGTTTTTATTTTTCCGTTTTTGAGACGGTACTTAGTTTTATTTATACTTTTTGTCACTCATAGAAGCAATAAAAAAATTAAAAAAGTACGAGCGACCCGCCACTGTTTGCGCGGTTTTTCCGACTTGACAAAACGTTAAAATTTCTTTATTATATATGAGTTTAATATTAGCGTATTATACAAATAAACCTTCCGGAATAAATTGTCTAAGTGCTGGTGAAAACTGTATCAAAATCCGGTTCGTAGTTTAGAAGAACAACGCCGTCACACAGACAGACACAAATAGCGACTTTAATTTATATTGTTTACGTATGATGGATGTTTAAATGAAGTACCTATTGACGTCATCGTCGTTCCTTTAATTTAATATCATTTTTATGCAAATATGTCATAGAATTATTTATAATTTATTTTTATACGCATAATTTATTCTTATTAGCATCATTTATTTACTATCGGAGAGTTTGTTCATAAATTACTAAATATGGACAAAGAAAAATTAGTGTTTTGTTAGATGTAGGTAGGTAGTTAAAGATCGAGTTTTGCTTTATTTTTAAACCCTTCGATAAAGTTCATTCATTCTTTTATTTATTTAAACTTACTCGTACTTACATAATCTAGGTTTAAAATAATATACCCAAATAGTTACTCTTTAAATCATTGAAAATATTATATCTTCTTTTTAATTTAGCTTAGTAATAAACCTATTGTTGTCTTCTTTTTAAAATGTTTTAATGTAAATTGAAATTTCATAAACCTAGATCAGGCAAGTCTACATTACAGTTAGACACATACACAGTTGTTATTACGGGTAGAATAAATTTTCCGCGATTGTAAATCATAATTTAACTTTTTTTTTTTCTTTTTATCTAACAGTCATCGCAAAGTTCCGCTGGGTCCACAGCAGTATATTTTATAACGAAAGTGAGCAATAGGGAAGGAATTTAGAAAATTCACCCCCAAAAGGGGTTAAATAGGGGATGACAGTTTGTACGGAAGTTCGTCATTGGTGCCGACGGAATTCGGTTGGTTTATCTATGACTAGCTTCTGCTAGCGGCTTCGCCCAAGTGGTATTTTTATAAATTATAGCATAAGTTACTCAGTGATAACTGATAATATAGCATTTTACTAGCGAAATAATTTAATAAAATATTGGGCCAGTTTTTCAGTTTATTTATTACAAACAAAAATACAAATATTTTCTGTTTATAATATGAGTGTAGGCAGAAGTATAAAGACGGAGTAAAGGCTTGTGCAGACTGGCGCAACTTACCGTGCGATGCGACACGAATTGTTCTACCGTGAAGTTTTCTTAGAAATTGTTTTATTAGAGTTGCGTCGCGCTGTCGCGTCACTCCTGTTTGCAGGAGCATTTATTGCCTTTGCATTATCTACCAGGTGACCAGAGATGGTACAGAGCAAAGAGTATGGAGACACCGCGGCGGCCGTTACTAGAGGCGGCACTTTCCACACAAACCAAGCGTGTCAGCAAACAAGGTAGGTATTGAAACTTCTGTCCCAGAACACGATAGATTTTTCATTTCGACAGAACAGACAGAACACACTCTTCTGTCTTTGTGACAGAAGTTGTGCGCTCAACGTCCTGCCGTCTTTAGACGCTGCCGACAATTCCCTGCCCTGTGGTGCAGAGATAACATGACAAGAACAGTTACCAATATATGCAGCTGCATCTAAATATACATAAATATAGTTGATATTCCGACGCATCCCTGAATATATTGATCTTGCACGTACAGCCTTTGATGTTTGCTATTCAGCTAGTGTTTATTGATTTAATAATATCTATATATAATATCTATATGTAAACGTTTACTGTTGTATATAAGCTTGTTAAACCGGAACGATGAACAGTTGAAGGGGTTGTCATAATCTACAGGAGGTTAGGTGATCAGATTCGTTACATAGATGGATGCCTATTCTGTTGATGTTATGTCTTAGTAAGCCATTTTCAGCCCTCAAGAGTGGTAAAGGACTGGTCAAAACTACTGAGGCGAATCCCACGCAGGACGAAGGATGCAACTGCGCGCGTCGATTGTTTTAATGATCAGGAAGTCACGCGACTGTTCCGCGTCAGTTTGGAACATCTCCATACAAGATAGTTATCACAATCAGCACGAGCGAAATTCGTCCCACATCCTTCCCTCCATCGTCATAGAGCTTAAGGGTGCGTTTCTATTGAAGCGGAAACGAGCGGAGACCTGCAGGAATCGACCAATTACAATCATGGTTGAAATCCTCATCGTGTCTCTCGTCTCGTCTCTAATTGAACAATTCCTGCACGTTCCCGATCATCTCTGCTCGTGTCCGCTTCAGTGGAAATGCACCCTTAGACTTTTGTCAGAATCACCCTTCAGTACTGCCGTCGATAGAATGCATTCCTGACTCCTGTCGGTTGGACAATTTCTAGTTGTAATAAGGATCAAATTCGAAAAACACATATTCGTAAGTATGAAACTGACAGGTGTCAAGAACGCATTCCCTCAACGGCTGAACTGTAAACAACTGTTTTTTTTTGCTATTGCAATTATTATTGTAGATACAGAAAATTCTCAGCATTAACACATTTTCAGGTTGACATTTATCAAACAGCAGCTTTGTATGAGATTTCCGTTTATATTTCAAAGAATTTCAGTAGAAAACTGAAACTTTATGATATCGTAACGAATCAATACAGCGTGAAAGGTTATATGTGAACCAACTGACGTCACACAGAGTTTGTCGTCATAAAGAGAAAAATGGACGTGATTGAATACTAAAGGATCATTGAATTTCATGCAACGTGTAATGTGTCTTTATATTATTATTATTTCTTAAATTTATGATATGCACAAATACAGATATATTTTTATTACTTATATATATAATCACACATATTTCAGTGAAAAATAATACTTACCCGATTTATTATGTCACGCAGGGGGACGTCAATATGTCATTCAATAGGTAATATCTGAAAACTAGCGCTGTTAACGTTAGGTTCGTCCGAATTCACAGCATTTCGCTGAGCAATGACCTGTTCTTGCACAGATGCGACGCACAGCATAATTTTTCTTAATATTGAAAAAAAAAAGTAGTTAACTCTGCAATCAGCATTTTGTTTTTGTTGTCATTTGCCTATGTCGCAAGAGTAATTACGCAATATTGTCTTTGGTCCGTGGCTTTGACAGTTTATTTTTTTATTTATTGGTTGAATACGAGGCCTTTGGCTACTTTTGTATGTGTGTATTTTATGTCTTTTTGCCTTTATATGTGCGTTTTGTTTGTGCAGAATAAACAATTATCTTTTCTTTCTTTAAAAAACATAAAATTTCGCACTAAAACTGAGCTCAAAATATATAAGGCAATGTTATAATCATAGGCACGCCCCCTATTACACGGGACTAAAACATAACTGGCAAAATATGGGTGCACTATGGATACACCTCTGCCTAACCGTTCGCGAATTGCAGGCGTGATGTTGGGGACTTTTTGTTTCCACTGTCTACTATCTTTAAAATAACCCGGAAAAAATATACCCACCACAAGAAAAAAAACCCGAGACTATAAATAACCCATCAGTAGTGCAACCACAAACAAGTATTTACAATATTGTAATAGGCGGAAAACCACAAAACACTTGAACATACTTTTATTAGGTATTTAAAATCGATCCATCTATCTAATTTATACCAATCCTGCTGCCATTTCTAGCACCTTTTTTACAGTGGGAAATATTTAACTGGTCCTCGTAAAAAAAATATTGAGCATCCAATGATGTACACTTTATTAATTTAATGAACCTCTAAAAAATTTGGACAAGTGTGTCATTGAAAATGATGCCCAGTTTTTTTATGTTGTGATATCTTTCCTCTCGCTTTCCTGTAATCTGTGGGAGCGATTTCGTCAAAAAGCGACGGAAGTGTGTCACAGGAAACCGGCGCAGCGCGCGCTATTTGATTTGACCAATGAGCGCGCGCGGTGGTGGAGTTGGCCGTCAGAAACGACGAGGCCCTTTAATGTTGCTTATTACCTTAATTTTGTTACGCATTATATGCGACTACGATAAGGCTCACTCGTTTTTTTAATAAAGCCTCTTTTTAAATATCTGGCCTTTTCATAGTTGGTCGCAGTAACTAAGCTAGGGTTCAAAAATATTTTAAGGAAAGCCAATCGGAAAATTATTTCAGCTTCGATTAAATACAAACTTTTAACAATGGACATATAAATAACAGTCGAACCTGGATAAGTGAGACTTCAAGGGACCGCGATCTCTTTTCGCTTAAGGAGTTTTCGCACTAACTTAAATTTTCTAGCTTATACAGGTGGAGGAGTGGCCTTTGTCACTTATAGAGGTTGATGTTGGTTGGGAAAGGTTGAAAGGAACAAAAACAATGTAAGTTCCACGAAATTTTAGAATGAGCCATTAATAACAATGTTAAATTACGCTCGACTGTCGCTTATAGAGGATCAGGCAAATAGCAGTCTCAGATAAAGAGGTCAACGATTGAAAAATGACTTTCTGTTATAGAGGTATCTGTTTCTCTCTTATAAAGGTTTTAGAAGTTAAAATGATGGGACCTGGCAATTACTGTCATTTGTAGTTTTCTCGCTCGTCTCACTTACAGACGTTTGACTGTAATTTCCGATAAAAATTACCAAGTAAAAAAATCCTGACGTGGGTTATATTTTTAAAGGTGTAAACAAGGTTATTAGACAATAACCTTCATTGTAATTAAGTAATAAGATTACATTTCGAGTAACTTCCTGGTACTGAGATAATAGGATAGGCATCTTGATTATAATAGCCCTTTGTATTGTTAGCTTAGCTTTAATATTTGAGAATTAATAAAATTAGTCTTGATCTCATGCTCTTCAAACGGAACACACCGTTTTAAAAACACTTTCACCCTGGCTCACAAACTAACTGGCGCAATCGGTAGGATCCAGTTAGGTTGGTAAATCCACTGCTGGGACACAGGCCTCCTTTTTGCGATAGGGAGTGGGCCATAATCCACCACGCGGGCCCAGTTCGCGTTAGCGGATGTCACATGTCTTTGAATTTTATGGTTCTAGGACATGCCGGTTTTCTCTCGATGTTTTCCTTCACCGTTTTGAGAGCAGTGGTGATGAAATTATTTACACAAAGTAAAGTGCCTGCCCGGGTCCGAACTTACGATCTACAAACTCGTAAGTCGCGGCTGTTACCACTCGGCGACCACTGCTCCCTGTGGACCATGCGATGGATACAATAAAATCTGAATCTTCGGGATTAATCCTCCGAAATAATCCTCCGTGTGTAACGAAAAAATTTAAGAAGAAAATCTAAGTCGAGATTTGTGTGAAACTCAGGCCCCACTCACAAATACTTTGTATCAACGAAGAATACCGATCAATCAATCAGTTCAGCTTTTGTTGGTCTTCTAAAATAATATGTCACAAGTTTTTAACTTGGATTTCTGGTGACGAAGAAGGAAACTCATCGAGCGTTTTTATCATTTATTTTTACGATTATTTTCTTTAGGGAAAAGTTGAAATTCTAATGCCTATTACAAATCAAGATTAGGCCTTATAAAATAAGGAATAATATAATTATAAATCTAATTTTTACGAAATTTTTCACTAATGAAAAACCCCTATTAGGTATAGGTAATTTTATATTCTGAACCAAAATACTAAAATGGACTAATAAAAGGGAATTCACTTACAAAATATATCCAAATGTATTAAGGAGGATGCCCTAAGGTAGCCCGCGAAACTCACATTTTCTTACGTTTTTTTGCAATTTGCAGGCCAGTGTCAGGTTATACATATGTTGATTGAAATATAATTCACGACCGTAATAAATATGGCTTCCAATCTAACCGAATGCAGCTGGTATTTTACGTGGAGCGACTGCTTATCTCACCTTCACGACCCAGTAACTGGGTAAGTAATACGATATCCCTGGTAAGACTGGTTGTCAGACTTTCGGGCTTCTGACGACCCGTAACGAATATGGCTTTACAGAATTATCCTAATAGGGATGATGACTAGATAAAAAAAAAAACTAGTTAGTCCGTCAGTCAGTTAATAAAAAAATATTAGACACGTATTTTTGCTTTATCATATTAAATACAAAATTACTTAGATAAAACGCATTTTAAGTTGGAGAGTGGGGGTCGCCACGTACTAGTATTTATAAAATCTACTTACTCGTGACGTCATGGCACTTTTACCTCAATGTATCGCCGTAATCTTTAGCTTGCGTAAAAAAAGAAAAAATACGTGTCCAATATTTTTTTATAATCTCAAAGACGGAGTAAAAAAAGTTTTCAGTCATCTTCCCTATTATTAGAATCAGCAATACAACTCCTTAAGTTAGAATTGTCGTCAAATGTCATGATTTATTAAAATTGTCATTCAATAATATGAACTTAGAAAGTTACATTGATAATATTTATGATTATAATTCTATAAATAAATATTTGATACGGCCGCGAATCTTATTTAGATCAACATACAACCTGATACTGACTTGCAAATTGCAAAAAACGTAAGAAAATTTGAATGTCCGCGGGCTCCCCTGACGCTTTCGCCTTGACAGATTCTATCAGAGACGTAGCTACTTATGCAAATTCATTTATAACGTAAGTTCAAAGGTTAGGGTCCAACTTAGCCCTTATAAATCACTAAACTTGATTTATTAATCAAAGATGATTTATTTGAGAATCCTTTTTGTTGAATGGCGTGCTGAACACTATGATGGATTGTAGTTGTCGCAAGCTGCTTAAGTCTGAAAATCTCTTGGTTTTGAAGATTAAACAGCATTTTTCAAAATATTTTAATAGCCGTTTTTACTAACTAGGTGACACAGGTGATTTTCATTTTTCGTCGATGATTTTTGCATTACAATAAAAAAACAATAAAACAATATTTTTCGGTAGAGTTGGCGAGACATACATTTGACACCTTCTTAATACAGATGAAGAGGTTAATGATTTCTTTTAGCGAGTGATTGTGTAAGAATTTAACCTGAATACGGTTTGTTTACACTTTTATCAGATACTTTTGAAACAAACATTAATTAGGTGTCGTCTAGTGTTAGTAAAAAAAACTAAAACCCGACCACTTAAAAATTAAGCTCTAAAAAGTATGAAACAAGAAAATATTTCTGACAGAAATCAAGACAGATACAAAACGGTCAAGGTAAATCCGTTGTCGCATGCCTATAAAATTATAATGGCAATTAAATTCAACTTGACGTCACATTAAATTCAACATGGCACCTTCTAGAGTTTACAGGGTGCCAGGTTGAATTTAATGTGACTTCACATGAGTAGCCTTAACCTGCAGACGATCAAGACACTTCCAACGATACCGAATATGTCAAATTATGATCAGTAGTTTAGAAGTTATGAGGTATGAACATACATACCGGTTAAAATCACAACCCTCCTTTTTGCTTCGCCGTTGTCGGGTAAAAACCATAGATGACGCTAGTTTTAAATAATACATCTATGGTAAAAACGAACATTGCATCTGGTTACACAAGACACCGTGTACTTACCATAATTTGAGTGAAATATGAGCATAATTTCTGCAGTTTATTTGTCCATAATGTTTATTGTTTGCACCTTCAACTTTTCGAATGTGCAATATGCATATTGCATAACACACAAAATGCAATGATGTTTTTCATTCAAGTCCTCAAAACTAACTATGATAATGTCTCCTTTATATCTATGAATAAATACTATTAAGGGTGGATCCGCAGTGGTGGCCGTGAAATTCAAATTTTCATACGTTTTTTTGCAATTTCCAGGTCAGGTGGTATTTTGATCAAAATATGATTCGCGACCATAACAAATATGTATTTACAGAATTATAATCATTAATACATCTCTCTGAGTTACATTTGTTCCATTGAATAACTTTTTCCATGAAATCATGACATTTGAAAACAAATCTAACTAAAAGTATTAATGATTCGTCGCTTTTCGTGTCTGTCAATGTCAAAGTTCTTCTAAACAACACGATTTTGATGAGGTTTTCACAATTTTTTTTTTTTTTCCGAAAATTTTATGGATGTTATGGTGCGCATATTAGCACAGAAATCTCGATGTTTCGACACGTAGCAACATTGTTCAGCACCCGTGCAAAACATGGCGGATCATTCATCAACAGCTTGACACATTAACGTCGACATATTGTAGATTACCTGTACCTCTTCCTACCCCTATTTATAACAGTCATGATATTTTTTGCACTACAACAGTCCAACAGTCTTGTCATCTAAGTAACAAATATTAATATGATAACTCAATAATTTAATATTGGATTTGTATTAGCTAATTAAAAGTAAATACAGCAAGTTAAACAGTAACTATATTTAATATGATCATTTAGAAGATTGTTAACATTTAGTTTTCATAGAATTTATAGACAGGAGACATACCTTTATTCCCAAAAGAGGCAAACAGAGTTGTATATATAAATAATCATTAGGATCGAATCAGAAATGAAGAAATACGTAGGAGAACCAAGGTAACTGACAGAGTCCGAAGAATTGCCACACTTAAGTGGCAGTGGGCTACATTGCTCGCAGAACAGATAGATGGCCGATAGGGCCGAAAGGTTCTGGAGTAGTGACCGCGTACCGGAAGACCAGTTAGAAGGCGTCCCACAAGGTGGATCGATGAACTTGTGAAGTCAGCAAGAATCGGATGTGTGCGAGAGGAACAGAACCGGTTGAAATGGCGATGCTTGGGGGAGGCCTTTGTCATGATGATGACGTCATTAGGTAAAAAAGGCATCTAGTAGTACCTATTGTAAGCGGGCATGCCCTTTAGCCTGGAGGCTTTAATTTAGGTATTAAGTTCTGTTTACGTTTTTATCTTTTATTTCTGCTTAAGTATAGTTTTCGATGTTATTAGGGTTTCGTATGAAAAAAAAAGAACCTTTATAACATCACTCGTGTGTCTGTCTGTCTGTATGTCCGTCTGTCACAGCCAATTGACTTAGGATAAATTCATCCCA
This sequence comes from Agrochola lota, assembly GCA_947364205.1. Lineage (NCBI taxonomy): Eukaryota > Metazoa > Arthropoda > Insecta > Lepidoptera > Noctuidae > Agrochola > Agrochola lota. The sequence goes on along the minus strand of OX376244.1, from coordinate 13,655,411 downwards.
ACTATGGAACCCTTCATTGTGCATGGTCCGACACGCACTTGCCGGGTTTTTTTTGTTGATATATTGGCGTGTGCTAGCTGATATATGGCAAATCATTTAATTTAATGTTTTGTGTTGCATTATGAAAATAATTTTGCATAAAATTGTATATAATCAAGTTTTTCTAAAAGTACAGACAACAGTGCTGCTGGGGAGTTTGTTGCGCCACTTCTTCTTCCCAGCTAAAGCACTAGGAAGTGGTGAAGGGTGGGCGTTTTTGGGGGACTGTCTTATGTAATTTTCACGTTCGAAAAGTGCTGATTAAATATGTGATTTTTTATTTTGATTTTATTTACGAAAATAAACATCAAAATCAAAAAATCAAAATCAAAAGTCATTTATTCAAAATTGGCTGAGAATCAGCACTTTTCAAACGTCAAAATTACATAAGACAGTCCCCCAAAAACGCCCACCCTTCACCACTTCCTAGTGCTTAGCTGGGAAGAAGAAGTGGCGCAACAAACTCCCCAGCAGCACAGCTGTCAGTTCATCATCACTTCTACTATGCAAACGAAGTTGCAGGAAGTGTACTATAATACAATTTTTTTTGTTTAAATGAGAGACATACCTACTGTAACGGGTTGTAGTACTCATGAAAGAATGAAAAAAAACAACTGTTCCATACATTTTGATCGTGTTAGTCTTGCACTTTTATAAGGAGCTGCAGATGTTTTTATGGTGTAATTGTTCATCCTAACCAGTCAGACAAAGAGTATTATGGGGTCCTGGATCCAACGTGGTAAAAAAATAATACTTTTCTCTACAATAGTGAAGATTTTGTGTTTACAAAACCTCTGTCATCAAAATGGGATTAGTTACTCGTACTGATTTGTTGAAAATAATTGGGTGGTTTTTCAATCCGTTTAGGAAATTTGGGTTAAAATTACTGATGTTAATGCGGTAGTCTGAGGTCATTCAGCAGGTGAATATTTTTTTTTTCCACAGTTCTAAATAGTGGATTACCTTACAACATAATTGGTGCCAAATCAAAATGTATACATTCGGTGTGGTCACCCTGTATTAAGAAAAATATTCTACATGTTGTGAATTGTTTTCAACATGTTTCCTGCAACACAAAAACATGTTGTGTAACTTTATTTCCAAATGTGGTTTAAAAATGAATCATGGTTGAAGGAAACGAACTACTTAACCTCTGACCTCTGCGACCTTTTAATTTTTACCTACTCTTTTATTGTATTGACATTTTATTCTGATGTATTCTGCGGCAGTATTTGTGATTTTTTGTTTTTATTTTATGTAATAATATGGGTCGATTTAAAAAAAAATCTTTGGCCATTAACCTAGCGACCAATCTGTCAAGCCTTTTCCCAACTAAGTCGGAGTCGGCTTCCAGTCTTACCGTATGCAGCTGAATACCAGTATTCTACATGGAACGACTGCCTATCTGACCTCCACAACTCAGTTACTGGATACCACGATACCCCTTGGTAAGACTGGTTGTCACACTTTTGGGCTTCTGACTACCTGTAACGACTGTCAAAGATCTACGAATGACAGCCGGGCCCAACCGTGTAACGTGCTTTCCGAAACTCGGAGTCGGTGATCTATAAAGGATCTACGAACCGAACCCGTGCGGCTGTTATCATTTAGCAACGAGCTACGAGCTCATTACTCTAGCGATAAACGGTACAAAGTTAACCACTAAGCGTTTTTCGACAGTTAAACAACACTACTGAACCCTAACAACATTTTAATATTAGAAAATGTTAGTAATTACATCATCAAGGTTCACAATTTGTATAGCTTAGTAAAATATAAGAACTTCATTGTTTGACGTCTTGCCAAAGAATACACTACTCTCCGTGTTACTAACTAGACGTATTGACGGACTATATTATGTCAAACGAATCATTTGTTGTCATAACGATTGGAACCATATAGTTACTATACTCTCAGTGAACCTACACGTGCAGAAATGAAGACTTTATGTCTTGTGATATTGAATTTGATAAGTGAGTATACATTTTATTTTATCTAGCTGACCCGTCAGACGTTGGTCCTTTGGGATTTTTCCATTTTTTTATTCCTTAACCACCCCAGGATTCTGGAAAACAAAACAAAAAAAAAATGGTGGAGCCATTTCTGAGTTTTTGCGAAACTAATGTACTGCAATTGACTTTTATTTAAATAGATTAATTATTATTGTGTTTCGAAATTGTGGAATTAGTACACAATTTTGTGTTACAGAACTGTTCATTCGGGGTGGCTGTAAAAGGGTACTAAAATATTATATAATTAATCATAGGACGTGCGACTGATCTCTCATATATGCCGCCATCACCAAGTGTAGCTTATTTCTAGCCCGTAAAATAGTTTAATATAATAAATAACATCACGCCTGTAACCCCTGAAGATAAGGCAGAGGTGTACCTAATAGCACGCCCACATTTGGCTAGTTATGTTTAAGCTCCATGTAAGGGCCGAGCCTATTGCCATCAACCGGGCGCAAATCCAGACTACGATCTACTCCTGAGAAATTCTTGCCAGACCTGGGAATCGAACCCAGGACCTCTTGCTCAGCCGTAGCGCTTTAGATCGCTAGACCAACGAGGCAGACAGATAAATAATACTAGCATATTATTGTTCCACTCGCAAAGGCCTGTCATGAAGCATGAGCAATGGTCACCACGCTTGCTCAAGTCGTATTGACAATTTCAGAGTTATACACATATTAGTAATTATAAGTCCAGGTTTCCTCACAATGTTTTCCTACACCAATGTTTTCTTTCTTAGAAAGTTTGAACCCACACCGTCGTGCAGAGGCGCAAATAGCTGTCAAATATTTCGCTGTTTTGATTAATTTGGCGATATTCATAATCAGCCTCCTCCCTTCGAGAGGGAGTGGGTTGTAATCTACCACGCTGGCCCAGTGCGGTTGGTCGATGGCACTTGTCTTCGAATTTTTGGTTCTAGGACATGCCGGTTTCCCACGATGTTTTTATTCACCGTTTTGAGAGCAGTAGTGATGGAATTATTTACACAAAGTAAAGCGCCTGCCTGGGTTCGAACCCACGACCTTACAACTCGTAAGTCGGGGCCGTTACCGCTGCTCACCAAAATGTCGATACTACTTTATGGAAATAAGAAATATGGCTAACTAGTGAACTAAAATATTGATTATGAAATGCAATAATTAATATCGTAACACCGAATGTTTAGTTTTAGATATAAAAAGAGTATTTGGAAACTTTTCAAATGCCTTTTTTACACCTAAAACGAACATCAAATTTTGTGTTATAATTGCAATTTATTATTAATGTTCTTCTTTACTAGTTAGCCATATTTCTTATTTCCATACAGTACGATTGCCAAATTAATCAAAACAGGTAAATATTTGACAGATATTTGCTACGTTGCCAACTTTTTAGATGAACGCTCTAACTACTGGGTAATCGCAACATCTCAAAATTCTTTATTATTAATATTTTTCAGGTATTAGTGTAGCGGAGGCTTTACCCCCTAAGGATATAACTACGGTAGATATTGTGCTAAGCGGCCTAAAGGACCAATCCTGGAGTGAAGACGAAAGACCATGTTTCGACCAAACTTTAAAAATCTTTAACAATGTGCGGAATTACACTGTATGGGCAGTTTGGAGTGAGTATGCAAAATCTATGCAAATAAATAAAATTGAAGTGTTTTGTTGTCTTTCTCTCTGTTTGTTCCGTTTAATCTCCGAAACAGCTAGACCAATTTTGACAGGAATTTCACTGGCAGATAGCTGATGTTATAGGGAGTAAATAATGTTACTTTTATTTTAGAAAAACGAGTCTTATTAAATAATTCATAAATCATTTACATGGTATAGCATTAATTAATGAGCTTGAACTCGAAAAGCTTGCTAGACCGTTGATAATGATGATAAGTAATATTTTTGATGAACAAGAAGATTAATTATGTATTTTCATTCATCTGGGGAGTCTTTAGGAAGCGGTGAAGGGCGGGCGTTTTAGGGAGTTCCCTGAAGTTTAGCTGCACTTTTTGAACGTCAAAATTACATACATGTAATTTTGAAGTTTAAAAAGTGCTGATTCCCAACCTAGTTTGAATAAAAGAATCTTGATTTAGATTTTTGAATTATTCACAAATGAGACACATGTAAACCTCGTCTAATTTTAGCTCAGCAGTTGCCTACTTCCATTAGTGAACACTACTGTAAATCATTACGGATTAACGAGAATGATTCCCATGTTCCCTGTTGTGACAGGACTCCCCTTAGTCCTCTACTGCCACCAAACTTGCCGAGATTACGCCGGAGGGATGTTGGGCGAGGTCAAAGATTGTTTAAAAAACAACACGGGAAAAGAAGTCTTTGGGGGAGGTTTGACCCCTGGGCCCGGCGGCGGCCCGTGAAATGAAGCGCCCCACTACCGCATTTAGCACACAAGTAAATTTAAAATAAAATAGTGGGGCGCGTCATTTCAGATTAGACAACATCTACGTATATATGCTAATTCCTTCATATAAAACTAATTTCCACATTTTTTCAGTATGGAATTCGATGCATCATCCAGTTGGTACTTTTTACGGATCTGAATACAATTTGGGAAATTACGACCAATGTTTAAATGTACCTTCAAGGGTTGCTGACCCCAAAATCGTCACTCAATATTGCCTTCTTGATGTAAAATTGACTGCTGAGAAATATGAGGGAGGTGATCGAAATGTATTGGGATCTACAGGACCTTATGTTACAGTAAGTAGATACATTTAATTCTGAACTACTGTTAATATTGACTGCCCCTTTGGTCTCGTGGTCGCAAGCGCGACTTCTGAACGTGGGGTCTTGGGTTCAATTCCCAGGTCAGATAAAGTGTTATGGATTTTCCATTAGGATTTTCTTAGTAACAGCCCGGAGTTCGAAAGTTGGCTGTGTGATACCCCCGTGCCTCGGAAAGCACGTTAAGTCGTTGGCCCTGCGCCTGATCTCTCTCCGGTCGTGTCGGATTGCCGTCCCATTGGACTATGAGAGTGAGGGAAGAGAAAATGCACCTGTCTCTGCGCACACACTTGTGCACTATAATATCTCCCGCGCCAAAGGCTGGTCTCCGCTGAGATTGGTCGGCATGGCCAAAATTCGGCCTGAAAGAATATTATTATTAATATTGCTAAAGCCTTATTTTAGGTTCTGGTAAAGTTGTGGGATGTCAGCGTGTGACTGCCTCAAATCATGCAAAATAATCGACTCAAGAGTCAAGCAAGGCTGGTTCCATTTCAAATGTTAAACATTTACGTCAGATTTCAGGTCAAATCAGGATCAACAATCAACAGGACTCCTATGCCTTCATGCCACTACATTTCAGTTATATGAAACTCATATGAGTTTTATCCTTACTACAGATTCACACTTAAAGCAAAATTCTCAAACATTTGCAGACCAAATCCGCGATAGGCAGAATCCTGAACACAGTCATCTGGGGCACCTGCCTACCATCCACCTGCAAGGCTGGTTCTATTGCCAAGATCATGAAGACCATATACCTAGCCAACCCTCTAACTCCATCAGTGCCTGAGATTACTGTCAATTCCTGTCAAGTTGCTGGTGAGAAGACGGAGTATAGTTTTGGATTTTATGCTTTTATGTAAGTTCCTATTAAGCTATGCTCGTTTTTTCTGTGAGCTTAAAGCGCTAGGACCACAGATGAATACAGATAGGTCACTTTATGGGCTTTAGGTAAGAAGTTACAAGTCGGTACGCGTCGGGCTCGATTCGTCGAATTCAGTGGTCGTAACGTAGTCAGAAGATATAAGAGTTACGCGATAGAAAGAGAGGTAACTTCTAGGTGAATATAATTGTAAGTAATTAGCGCTGTGCGACCTGAATTGCACTTTATTGTGTCGTAGCAAGAGTCGCTTTTTATTTCAATGATTTTGCGGAGTGGCCCGCTGTACTAATCTGTTTTTTTTTTAACTACGTAATTCGACTACCTACTACGTTGATTAGTGGCGTATTTAAATTATCAATATTTTTATGAAATACAAAAAAAGTCGAGATATGTTCCTGTAGTATTACACCTTTGCTTTCAGTACACTAATAACCATGCTTTTGGCTGCATCAATTGTTGCGACATTTTATCTTCAATACTCAACCACAAAATCTGGAGGTGAGTCCTATGCGATATTTTTATTACTTAAGGGGGATGCGCTAAGGTTACCCGCGAAATGAAAATTTTCTTAAGATTTTCTTAATTAGCAGGTCTGTACCCTATTGAATGACTATTTCATGAAATCATGACGATCTCGAATAATATTTTGATCAAAATAAAACCTTATACTGATCTGCAAATTGCAAAAAACTGAAGTTATTTGAATTTCGCGGGCTACCCTGGCGCTTTCGCCTTAAGAGCTTAAGCTTTTCTAATCTACTGAAATTGACTCCATAATCTAATTTACTACTTAATGTAAGTGAAACTCTAAAGATTCTAACACCGCTTGAAGTTACTACATAACTTAAAACTACTGTTAAGTAACTTGGGTTTCTAATTTTACCCAAGGGTAAAAAGTGACTAAGTGCTCAAACGGCAGCCGTCGACACTAGTCGGCGTCAGCCGTACACGCGTCTATTCAGCCCGAAAGTCTTACCAAGGGGTATTGTGTGTTACCCTGTACCAACTGTGTTGCGGAGGTCAGATAGGGAGTCGCTCCAAGTAAAATACTGGTAATGAACTACATCCGGTTAGACTGAAGCCGACCACAACATAGTTGGAAAAGGCAAGGCAGATTAATTGAATAGTGGAACAGAATTTGATATATCTCCCAGATGAGTTAGCTAGAACTTATTCAGTGGCAGTTTGACAGCCCTTACACTATTTTTCTATAACACAGTTTTAGTAACTTAGTCAGTTCAATAATAAAAACACAAGTGCGACAATTTTTTTTTTTCTTAAAACGATGCCGTTTTTCTTTTTAAGAGCGTTTATTCTGAAAGTGGGCAACGTCGCAAATAGACGTCAAATATTTCACCGTTTTGAATAATTTGGCAATATTACTGTATGGAAATGTGATATGTGGCTAACTAGCGAACTAAAATATTAATAATGAATTGCAATTATAACACTGAATTTAGGCACATAAGGCATTTGGAATACTTTTTTTACATCTAAAACGAAATATTCGGTGTTACTATATTAATTATTGCACTTCATAATTAATATTCACTAGTTGGCCATATTTCATATTTCCATACAGTAGTATTGCCAAATTAATCAAAACAGGTCAATATTTGACAGCTATTTGCGCCGTTGCCAACTTTTAGGATAAGCGCTCTTATGTTTGGAAGCCTAAAACTAATCTCAAACTACTTTTGATTTCAGTAATACATGGCATAGCAAACGCATTCTCTATGAAACGAAATTGGGCATCATTGATTAAGAAATCAAACGAAGAAATAGGAATCCTAAATTTGGTAAAAGTGTCGTTAGCAACACTAGCTGTTAGCATACATACTGGTTTCTTTGAAATAATGGGACCTATTAGCAATGGATCGTATTTTGATGAGGCAAGTTTACCGACAATCTACACTACATAGAGATAAGATTTATACTTTTATTTGTAAACTCAAAAACTACTGGACCTATTTTAAAAAATCTTTCACCAGTAGCATACTATATTATCACTGAGTAACATCCTAACTTTCCTAGCTAATATTATACATGCGAAAGTGAGTTTGTTTGTTTGTAACGCTTTCACGCTAAAACGGTTGAACGGATTTGGATTAAATTTGGCACATAGGCATTTGACCTGGAGGAAGACATAGGCGACTTTTCATCTTGGATCGCAGACGAAGTCACGGGCAACAGGCTATAATTTATAAAGATATCACGCGGGCGAAGCTGCTGGCAGAAAATTATAAATAAAAATCTGACACGAATGATTAAACTGTTGGACATAGTTAGACTCTGGTCCTTTATCGGTTAAAAGGTCCAAATTGCAGCCAAAGAGCAAGGACCATTATTTTCTTGATGTAGTTTGAAACAGTAACGATCCTGTCTAAGGTTTTAAAGCTACGTTACATCTAAGGAACTCTTTACTTCACCTTTGGTTTTCTAAGTGCTCATACACACGAGCGTCAACGGCGGAGGCAACTGCAGCCGCCGACGTGTATTTAAGTACGGGGCTCAAATGCAGGACGCGTCGACGGCGGCAGTTGTAGGCTGTCGTCGACGCGTGGCTACCGGCTGCAGTAGTCTCTGCCATTGACGTGTTGCTGGGGTGTATGAGCACTAAGAAAGTGGTAAATGGACACACAATAATAGCTGTGCTAATTCAGCGCGATATTTGACACCTTAACTTAATATCAATAATACTGCTGAAAATTATAGATTTTCATGACAGCCGTTATAATATGACGGAAACACTCTTCTAGGAAAGGAGCTTAATTTTAGGTATGACTAAAATTAAGCTCCAAAGAACAAATAATAAATCAGAACCTGAAATTAAGGTAAATATCGACCTCTTATTCTAAGGTAATTTATTATATTTCAGGTATATTTGGAAACCAAGAACCCTTTTCAAAATTTGTTGAAGCATTTAGATTTAATAGTTGACAACTTTCTATTGGTGTCAGGACTGTTACTCGTTAAAGGTTTGATGGACAACAAGAAGACACCGATGGTTGCATTGACTAACCGATACTTTAGGTAAGACTATCAAACAAATTATATCAAAATGAAAAAAAGTTCAGAAACTGTTACAGAAAGTTTCATGGGTTATTTCAAGTTGATCTAAAAAGGCAATTTTTTTAAAAACTAGTCACGATTTTATATGAAGGAAAATTATGGCACCTAGAAAAGCCATTTCATAGTTAATGTTTTAGTAACATCACGGCTGTTATTCCCGAAGGGCTAGGCAGAGGTGGACCTAAACCCCCGTTTGGCCAGTTATATTTAAGTCACATGATATAAGGGGCGAGCCTATTGCCATCAACCGGGTACAGGTATGGGCTGCTATTGAGACATTCCGGATGGAAGAACCTATAAACTTATTGCCCGACTAGGGAATCACTAGCAATTTTTTTTTTGGCAATATTATCATTGTTTTCTGCTTTTTTTTTTAGATGAGAGAAGAAATGCATTTTTATTTCTTTCTTTCTTTCAATAATGATCTTCCAAATAATTTCCAACTACTATGTAATAATGTTCTGGCAATATTTGACCTAATTTCTAAACCACCTATCAAAGTCATAAAAAATAAATAACAAATGCTTCTTTTTAACCCTCGACGTAAAAAGAGGGGTGTTATAAGTTTGACCGCTATGCGTGTGTGTGTCTGTCTGTGGCACCGTAGCTCTTAAACGGGTAAACCGATTTGGATGCGATTTTTTTATTTAAAAGCAGATTTTATAGCGATGGTTCTTAGATATGTTTTATACAAAATCGGTTCAGCCGTTTGAAGATTATCAGCTCTTTTCTAGTTGATGAATAGATGTGAGCACCTTCCACAGGTCTGATCGATTTGAAATTTGGTACTATGTTACTTCAATGATATTAGAAGAACATAGTAACCTTGAACTGATGCTGCAGCACCATCTGGAATTTGCAGGATACCCAACTTCATTACCAACTTACAGCACAGGTATTGTGTTTAGGCTCATTGGAATGTTCTCAATGAATAGGTTATAGATAGATGATGAACAGGGTCTGGTGATGGAGTAGGAAAGAGAAATGAGGAAGTGTTTGTGTCGGAAGTTTATCATTTTAATATAATTTCACTTGTTTCAGGTTAACAGCTTCATTCGCAGTAGTTCTGTTTTACATAGTGTCAGTATCTATTTATACAGGGGATGGTCCATTTTGGCAGAAGTTTGCTGGTAGAGAACAAAAAGCTTGCGCTGATAACTGGTGGCTTGGTCTTGTGATGCTCAGTAATTATGTAGACCCCGAGAATTTTGTGAGTGCGCATAAAGAAATATGTATGAAAATATAAATTAGATAAGGTTACATTCAACATTTTCGCAATAGGGATGCAGACTGGGAAATAAAAAAAATATCAGACACGTATTTTTTGCTTTATGATATTAATAAAAAAATATTTAGATAAAACGCATTAAAGTTGGGGAGTTGGGGCTCGCTACGTCACAATTCAGTATAAAATCTACCGGAGAGTGATGTGATGCCACATTTTAACTCAATGTATTGCCGTAATCTTTTGATTACGTAAGAAAATAAAAAATACGTGTCCAATATTTTTTAATAATCTATCTGAGGGACAAAAAAAAAAGTTTAGTCAACATCCCTATTTTATTTATTACTAGAATCTTTACTTCATACAAAGTGCATTGCATTACCTAATAATGATTGCTTACAATCTGTTAACAAAATAAAAAATAAATTGTGACCTCTTAATTGTGACTGCGGGGGAAAATTATCAATGGATTAATCCAAAAATAAATTATAAAAAGTATGTTGTCAATAACTAACTAAAGTGAACTCTACAAGCCTTAAAATAACGAATATTTGAAAACCGGTATGGTTTCGAAACTTTGAGTTTTCATAGAGAGCTTTAAGTTTCGATTGACGCCAGGCGAAGTTAGGGCAGTTGACAGTACCATTCCGTAGCCGACCGCAGGCGGTAGCAGCTGGCGTCATGATGCCATGACACGACTGGTTTCCATGAAACCAACGTATTCGCCACTAGCTACGGAAGATATTTCATAAAAATTGATAGAGCCCAGTCGTGTCGCGGCAACACGTCGCCTGCAGTTGCCGCGTTGAGTTGTTGTTGTTGTGTTGTTGTGGTTATTTATAATACCAGGCTATTATTATCCCACTGCAGGCCACATACAGAGAAGGCACGAGCATTGATCAGCACGCTTGCTCAAGACGGGTTGGCAATTTCAGACTTATGTTTAAACTATAACTCCAGGTTTCCTCACGATGTTCTTTGACAGATGTCAGTAGTGTCCAAGATAAACTTACTATTTTCATTTTGTTACATTTCAGTGCTTTTTAGTAAGCTGGAACATACCGTGTGACTACCAGCTGGCTATAATGGGGACAGTATTGTTCTTAGTATGGCAGAAGAACAGGACAATAGGAAAAGTTGTTACTGCTATCACAGTAGTGTTAGCTTTACTGATACCTGGAGTTGTTACATACTGGAACAAACTGCCTGGAATGTTAATTTATCATAATTTAGGGTACGTTTTTTTTTTTTTCTCACTTCCGCATACCTATTTACGACATTTTCCCATGGGCTAGACGTAACGCCACCTAATACGACCATTTGCTTTTTTTTTCTTGTCGTCTTATTTCTGTCCCTGAAAGTACCAACTTTTCTATTTATTGGATCAAAATATTTCTTAAGCACTGCTCAAACTGACGCGTATCCCGCGCGGGATGCGGAACGAATTTCACTCGCGCCGATTGTGTCAACTAATATGTGTAGAGGTGTTAAACAAGCGCGAATAAGCGCATAACATCAATAAAACAACGTCTGGAAATACAGGATGGTATGGATATCTACGCGAAAACTAATACCATGGATTCAGTACATGATTCTGAACCGTGTTGAAATTTTTCGTAAAAAAAAATTGCTGTTTCATAGAAAAGTGCAATACCTACGCGGTCAAAATGTATGGAACACTGAATCCATGGTATCAGTTCGCGACGATGTCCCCGCCACCCTGTAATATGAAGACGGTTTTAAATTTCCGTTCACGTATTTCCATACCTTTGATAATATCATCACGTTAGAAATTATAAAAGCGCACATACGACGCGGGCAGTGAATCGCCGTAATGTGGCCAGAGCTTTACTTTCTACATTCTAAATGGGTGGCACCAATATTGCCCTGAAAGTTGAAAACAATAATATCAAACGTACATTTTCAGACAAATCCGCGACTACAGGACGAATGGAGTGTTCTTGGACCCCTACATTCGCAGTGACACTCGCGCTGGCCCTTATCTTATAGGAATGGCTATGGGATATATCATGTCAATTTATAAGCCTAATAACTATAGAAATGTTATTTCTAAGGTATGTACTAAGTAGCTACTATCTATGGTCTATGTTATACCTAGGGTTTGGTTTCCGCACGGACTATTGTGCGTGGGCCATGGCGGCCGTTTGGTGGTTATTCCAACCAGCCCCCAGAAGTTGATTAAATCTCCTGGTCTGTTCAGAACATCTGTGAAAGATCTGGGTGACCCGAGGGACCCCTGATGTGTTTCAAATAAAATGATTCACTCGTACTTATCAATCAAACTTAGATATACACATCGAGCGTCTAGTGTTATCGTGTGTAAAACAAAAAGATTCTTTATTCAAAATTCAAAAGTCATTTATTCAAACTAGTCTGAGAATCAGCACTTTTCGAACGTCAAAATTACATAAGACAGTCTCCCAAAACGCCCACCCTTCACCACTTCCTAGTGCGTTAGCTGGGAAGAAGTGGCGCACCAAACTCCCCAGCGGCACAGCTGTCTGTTCAGTTAGAACAAAAAACTCTATATAATAGTATGCAAAATAAATTACATTACGCAACACAAAAACATAATTTAAATAATTAGCCATATGTTAGCTAGCACACGCCAATATACCAACGAAAATCATCGAGAACTATACTCGAACAGAAATAAAAACTAAACGTAAACAGAACTTAATATCTAAATAAAAGGCAGGCAGGCATAAAGGGCGTGCCCGCTTACATATAGATATATATAGCTGATTGCTAGATTATTTGACATGGTCTCATTAATACTCTAGAGGATATAAAAAGGAACATTTTTTCCCACTAGTGGGGTCTTATTTCATGCAAAAACAAAGCTGGACATTGACCAAAAATTATAAGCATCACACATTTTGGTCTCTTTCTGTTCTTGGATGGAGTGAATCATTTGCATGCCTAGTCTTTTTAAGCAACTTCCAAATAGGAGGAGGTTATATGTGCGTATGTAATTTTTTTTTATGTATGTCCGCCGAATTCTCCGTGAATTGTAGACCGATTTAGAAAAATCTTTTTTTTTGTATGAAAGGGTATGCTCCCAAGTGGTTCCATATCAATTTATTAACTATGCTTGAATAGTTTTAGAGTAAGCTCCAATCGTATTTTTCCCACTTATGTCGATGATATGATAACTTCCAGTCACTGTTATTTACATAGCAGGTAGTGGTTTTAGAATTTGTGTGGGGTGGGTACCACAACTAAAAAGTGAAAAATAAAACTTTTTACAAAAAACAAAAAAAAACCGTCGACTTCCAAAAAAAAAACACTACAAAATGAAAATTAATTAAAATTTCGGAACTCTGTGGCAAAAAATGAAAATTCCAAACCAAAGACACCGACTTCCGAAAATAAAAGTTTTTTTTTTAATTAAAAAAGTTTTTTTTTAAGTATGGTGTGCAAGGCTTCAAGTCTAACAGGATGCATCTAAATAATACAAGTATTTTTCAAGGAGCGACTGCCTATCTGACCTCCAGCTCAGTTACTGGGTAACATGATACTCGTTGGTAACACTGGTAGAGAGTATCGGCTTTCTAGATACTCGTAACGACTGTCAAAGATCTACGAATGACATGGATGTATGGATTACTCAATTATGGACTTCTTTTCCAGGTTTAATTTAAGTAGAAAGTTCTCAAGTATGACAGTATATAAAACTCTTGTTACAGCCTACTAATCCTATTGTTTAGTGTTTGAATGTCATTATGAGTGTTAGTTTTTATGTTTGTTACTCAATCACGCAAAAACGGCTGAATGGATTTGAATGAAATTTGGCACACAGATAGTTTATAACCCGGATTAGCACATAGGATAGGTTTTATCCCAGTAGTACGTTCCCGCGGGATAATTTCCAACCTCCACGCGGGCGTAGCCGCGGGCGAAAGCTACTTTTAAATAAATAAAGAAGGCATCTGCATATACCACGATACAAAACCTTTAGTAGGTAGATACCTACATAAATAACAATAAGACAATCTGAACAATTATTTTAGCGACCTTTAGAAATATTCCGACGTACGGTTTTTCTCCTTTTGATAATAATATAGGCATTGTTATCTATTGTTTACGAAGAAGACTCTCTTTCACACTTGGAAGGTTACCCAAAGTAAAATGTCTATATTTTTTCTTCAAAAAAAAAAGGATAGGTAATGTTTTTCGGGCGTATGTATTATGTATTTTTTTGGCACGCTCTGTAGCCTAAACGGCTTGATGGATTTTAACATATGACGTGTCGTTAGATTCGTCTTAATTGTGGGAGTGACATAGGCTATAAGATATTTATATTGCATCTACAAATAAAAAAGGGAGGGGAAGGTTTTTTTTCAAATAAATTACAACATTATTGGTATCTAATAAAAGCTAGGAATGAGTCAATTCCAAATATATATATATATATAAATAAAACTACACAGCTTAAAATAAAGAAAATAATTTAAAAAAACAAAAAACCAGACTGCAAAAACACAACTGAAAAGAGAAAAACAAGCATTAAAATCTATAGAATTTTGGTCGGGGTTTTTTTTTTTAAATAATTTTCTTTTTGACCGCGTCGTGGCGGTGTCCAGCTTCAATGTTAACCCTGGATTCGATTACCTTGTCGGGTAAATTGTTATCCGGTTTTATCATTAAGCGTTTCTCAGTAGCAGCGCCCAGGATTTGTGCCCGGTTACTGGTAATATGCTAACCCGCTATGACATGGTGCAGTTAGGAAAATTGTTTAACAAATTACAACACTTCGTCAATTTGCCGTGTTGTAGTCATTTCATACAACTGTCAATTTGTGATTTGACTTTACAGTTTTAGTTGGTAGTGAATTTGGTAAACGATTTTTTTCCTTGATTTTAACGTAACTTCCGAAATGTGGGTGTACTTAAAATGAATCATTTTACACCTCTGCTTTTCCCTTAGGGAATACAGGCTCGTTATGAAATTAAGTTTCTTGCCCATTCTTCTTTATAGGAACCTACCACGCTTTAGAATGGGCAACTACCTTCATATTTCTGACTGACCGACCCCTTGACAATCGGGATGATGCCTAAGTAAAAAAAATTAAATTCTAATTAGTCCGTCAGTCGGATAATAAAAAAAGATTAGACACGGATTTTTTGCTTTATCATATTAATAAAACATTACTTAGATAAAACGCATTTTAAGTTGGGGAGTGGGGGTCGATACGTCACTAGTATGTATAAAATCTACATACTCGTGACGTCATGGCACATTTTACCTCAATATATCGCCGTAATCTTTAGATTACGTAAAAAAAGAGAAAATACGTGTCCAATATTTTTTTATAATCTCAAAGACAGACAAAAAAAAAATTTAGTCTTCATCCCTATTCAAAAGTGCCTATAAATGATTTAATTGAAATAAATGCTTTGAGTTTGAGTTTAATGTGTACCTACTAATCATTATTTCAGAAACAATTGGTCCTTCCGTTCACAGTGGCTTGCATAGTTACTTGGAAAGTGGCGACAGAGCCATTATCATGGGGTACTTTGGAGTATGATCACCTAAGTTCAGCTTTATATGCAGTTTACAGCAGAAACCTCTGGGCGTTCTGTTCTTGCGTTACTATTGGTCTTGTGGAGTATGGGGATATTGGTAAGACTTTTAAATAATAATAATAATACCAGTCTATTTATCACACACCTGCGCAAACGCCTTTTCAAATACAGAGAAGGTACGAGCATTGATCACCACGCTAGCTCAAGACGGGTTGGTGATTTCAGACTTATACAATATGTTAAAAAAAATCTGTCCGATCTGAAAGGGGCTCATAGGTACTGCAATAACATTACCTAAAAGTAATAAAAAATCTAGATAGATAGATAGAATATTCTTTATTATGCACACCATACAAATTACAGAAATAAATTTAGAAATTTTACATAGGGTGACACAATGGGCGGTCTTATCGCTAAAAGCGATCTTGTACAGACAACCTTTGGATGGATTAAAGGGAGAAGGAGAGAAAATACTGCAGGTAGTCAGTGGTGTACCACTGACTACCAAAATCTAATTATTATTGAAAATAAAAAAGATATTGCTATATAAAAATTAATTTAAAATGAGCAAATTTTCAACAGGGGTCAGTTATGACTTGTAGACAGACACCCGCTAAACGACGTCTGCCCGCGCCCCATGTAAAATTCCCCATTGAAAAAAAGGGGAGGTTTTTTCCATTTTCCTGAAAATTACCTCATCAATAGACTCTAAGTACAATACCTAACAACACCCTCACGTATCGGGTGGACTATAAGTCCAGTTTTTATCACGATGTTTTCCCCTTTGCTTTAAAAAAAGCTGTTGGGTACGCTCGTTTAGTCGTAGACCTCATCCATCGCTTTTCAGGCGAGGTCAAGGTCAAGAGTAGACCCATTAATTAATAAAAAAAAATGCTTTGTTTAGCAATATTAGTGGCTAATGGTAAAAAGGGATAAAAATTAAAAGAGGTTAATTAGCTGTCAGAACGAGTTCTACAAGAATAGCTAAAACTGAGGTGATAAGTTATAGTCAGAATAAGGTTATAGGTTTGATAATATGTATAGCCAATTTGATGTTTGGTACTGTAAATCATGACTAGAGGTTATTCCACAGCGACCTTTTATCGATAAATAATAACATACCTTCTTCCGGCATAACCCATGGCATTCGGAAACAAAGTATTGTGATTGAAAATTATGAATATGTCCTAGGATATAGCTAGTATTTAAGACGCAACTAAATGCCAGTGACCTTGAGTGGTTAGCTTGCGTTTTCTGTGCTGAGCTCATGCAACGCTTCAGTTCAGCCAGTAATAGGATTCGCCCATCAAGGAGCGATGTCGCAAATTAGACGCATTATTAATTTATTATACATAAAACAAAAGGTATTTTAATAAAACGCGTATATTAAAAGATAAATAATTAAATTATCTTCAACATGGTGAACGTTTCAGAAAAAAACGCTTGATAGTTTTTGCGTGATTCTCAGTTTTTTATCCTCGTTAGACATACATTTTATAAATTATTACACTATGTAATATAAACATAATCTAAAATATTCACAGATTAAGTTATTAACAAAATGCTCTAATTTAACATATATTTTTACAAATCATTAACACTACTCGTTTAGACGTGATCTTCAGTATAAAATCATAAAAAGTCATTTATTCTTGCCATAATTTATAAAATTATTGACACGACTTCAAAGCTTTATATTGAAATAATCACCTCTTATAAATTAAGGAAATCACTATTGTTTTTAGCTCTCCTAAAATTATAACTAAATTGATTTTCAATTGTTTTTTATTTCAGCTTCCATACGCAATTTCACAAACTGGCATGGTTTTACAATACTAAGCCGTCTCACTTATGGAATTTATTTGACGCACTCACTAATCATACAACAAAATATGTATTCACGGAGGAATCTGCAACAGTTCGACATGGTATATTCTGAGGTTTGTATATTAACTTCATTAATTTTTTTTTCTCAATCAATTTCCAAAATGTACGCTTTCACGATCTCACGGTTGAACGGATTTGGGTGAAATTTGGCGCATGAGTAGACCATGATCTGGGTTAGGGCTAAGGATACTTCTTATCCAGTTAATTCCACGGGATCGAGACTTAAGCCTCGTGCAGACTGGAGCGACACAACGGCGCGACGCGACACTGGTAATTGTTCTATCGTGAAGTTTTGTTAGAGTCGCGTCGAGACAGTCTTTGCGATGCGGGTGGAAACTCGGGACGCAACTAGTTCATTATATCAGTGTTCAATAATATTTTTAGGGAAAGCTAAATGGAAAATATTTGAGGCTGAATTCAATACATGCCATTCTAATTTAGAATGTAGTAGGTTACCTTTGTCTACTACAGCTGATGGCGATTTGGACAGACATATCAACAGGAGGTACACTTTTGATTCATAAATTCCAATCTGTACTTATGTTATGAAGATTTGCTGACCATTTTCTATTTTGTTAAGTAGCTGGTACTTTTTGAAAGTCCTACACTATCGTCCCATACCTATTAACATTGTTATTTGAAAATATTGTCAAAGCCAATTATTTTTAAAAGAGTAACCGTGGATTTTTTTTCCGGCTATTCTCTATAGGAAATGACAAATGGGAACCGTGCACCTAGCTTTTGACGTTTCATAAGTGCCCATGTAGGTCTATAGGAAACCGAAAAAAAAGATTTTTTTACAAACTTATCAAGACGTTTTTTTCAGGTTGTGCATAGCTTTGGTGTCACAATGCTATCTATAGTATTTGCTACTTTATTATGGATGTTTGTGGACGCACCCCTGAATAATATCGTCAGTCTAGTCATCAATTCTGGGTAAGTGATAAGAACATCAACTGTTTTCATCTACTTTTTATCACGTCTGCCGAGCCTTTCCCAATCTCGGGGTACGCTTCCCGATGCACCTGAACCTGTAGGTATTTTAAATGAACCGACTTATTTACCTAGTAATAGTAATATAAAAAACCTAACTCCGACCAAAAAGTTGTAAGATATTACAGACAGACAAATTCAAAATCCGGAGTCACACGGCATAAATGAAATAGATTATGTGTGACTCCAGATTTTTATTTTTATTTGTTCGTCTTGTTTATTTGTTGGGTTTTAGTTAGGTATATTTTTATTTAAATTATTTTTAGGTTATAACACATATGTTTTTGAATTGTGCTATTTCTAACCCTATTTATTGAATACGATAAAAAAAAGATTTGGTGTTTTTTTAGGAGTCACGCTGTCTTTTGATAGAATAGAATAGAATAGAATATTTATTTGCCAGAAACATGGTATGTTTACAAAAGGTGTTCGTATTATTGCATATTGCTACATGTCCCACCGTTTTAACGGTATGCAAATCAAGTTACAATTATTATTACATACAATCATTGAAGTAGGTACATTCATTTTTAGTTACCATTATTTACATTATATTAATATTAAAATTTTAATCATTATTTCAATTATTATAATACATAAACTACACACTTCTATTTTTGACATGACATTAAATAAAACAATAAGTTTAACAAAATAACACTTAACTCAAATAATTACATTACTTATGCCTGTATTTTGATACCAGATCACGAGAAAAAAAATTACAGGGACATTTTACAAAAAACTCGTGAATTGAGTAAAAACATTCCTGCAACAGCCACTTTCGTAGTGCCGAACAAAATTTTTGTAAGGGTAGTTGGGTATTCGGCAAAGCATTATAAATTAGGGGAGCCATGTAGATACAACTCTTTCGGAAGAGTTGTAACTTAGGAACAGGTATCTCGAAATCTAGTTGTGCAGCTTTCCTTTTATTTGTATTATCCCTTCGTTCAAATAATGGAATTGGATCTCACAAACTTGGCAACTTCGAAGATATATATGCAGGGTACAGTCAAAAGTTTATGTGACTTAAATATAGGCTTACACGAATCAGACCAATCCATATAAAAAATTGCGCGGATACACTTTTTTTGAGCAATGAAAATTCGATCTGTTTCTGAGGAGTTTCCCCACACAACTATGCCGTAGCGAATTACTGAACAGACATAGGCATGATACACCATTATGGAGGTTTCTCTCGACGTTACATTTTTTACCTTTTTGAGCGCAAATACAAATTGGTTAATTTTCTTGCAGAGTATCTCGATATGATTCTTCCATGTTAAGTGCTCATCAAGTGTTACCCCTAGAAACCTTGTGTTATGTACCTGCTTTACGCTTTGTTTCATCGTGTTTAGATAAAAACCCATCACCGCTGTGAAAATAAAAAAAATAAATAAAAAAAATAACTGATATTTCAAGTTTCTACGCTAACTGCGGTCGATGACCCCACAAAAAAAGTCGTAAAAATAATACCCATCACGCCTGCGGGGTTTCGCTAGCTAATTTATTTTGACCCTGTATAAATACCTATAATAACCGCATTATGTTAATTAAAGATATCAAAAATGTCACAAAAAACAAGAAGCCAGGGTCTGGTTCTGGTTTTGCCCCAACTCGTCCTTTTTTGTGTTTGCGTTATTTTTGTGCGTCATGTTTACCGCAATTATTCGCATTTTCTTTCCTTCTTTTTTTTTTTTTGGAACGTACAATCTAAAAGGTAATTATCATCATTCTAATGGCCGTATCCCAATTTATTTTGGGTAGGCACATGTCTTTTTCTTGCATACTTCTCTAATAGTCGTCACCCCAGCCATATCATCAAAATTCAAATTAAAAATCTCAAATTCAAAAGTCATTTATTCAAACTAGACTGAGAATCAGCACTTTTCGAACGTCAAAATTACTTAAGACAGTCCCCCAAAACGCCTACCCTTCACCACTTTCTAGTGCTTTAGCTGGGCAGAAGTGGCGCAAAAAACTCCCCAAAATTTTTCACACAGTCATCCATATTATATTATCATATATATTTGTAGTATATCTAATTTGCCTATAAAATCGAAATCGATCAGAACCAATTGACTAAAATTTTTTTTTTGTCAGGTTATTAAAAAATATTGGACGCGTATTTTTTCTTTTTTTACGTAATCAAAACATTACGGCAATAGATACATTGAGTTAAAATGTGGCATGACGTCACTCCCCGGTAGATTTTATACTGACTTGTGACGTAGCGAGCCCGACTCTCCAACTTTAATGCGTTTTATCTAAACCATTTTTTATTAATATGATAAAGCAAAAAATACGTGTCTAATATTTTTTTATTATCTGAGTGACGGACTAAATAGTTTGTTTATTAATGACATAATGAATGCCAATTATAAGATTAAGGATCAAAACTTGTCACGAAACGCTGTCACCATGTCTTTTGATAGATTTAGCGATCATAATAATAAACATAATATCACGCTTGTAAGCCCTGAAGAGATAGGCAGAGGTGTACCTATAGTACACCCACATTTCGCCAGTTTTGCTAGTCCCGTGTAATAGGGAGCGACCCTATTGCCATCAACCGGGCACAAATCCAGCGGCTGCCAGCTCCTACGGAGAAATTCCAGATGGAAAATGAATAATGAATGTCAAATATTAGATTAAGGTCGTTATGCCCAAATGTGCATTGACCAGTCTACGGAAAATTTGGAAGAACCATGGCATCCGTCGGAAAAGCAAAATACGACTGATCCGTGTTTCCGTTTTTTCGATCTTTTTATATGGCGCGGAATCGTGGTGCATTAAAAGCCGCGAAAGCCGTAGGATCGATGCTTTCGAGATGTGGTGTTGGCCGAGGCTACTTCGTATACCATAGACTGCCATGAGAATGAATTAATCCATACTGAAGGAACTCAACATCACCGAGCGGCTATCTACAATATGCCAGGAGCGTGCTCTCAGCTTTTTTGGAAATATTGTGCGTTTACCTAAGCATGGTCTGGAAAGGCTTATACTTGATACGGTTCACCCTTGTTTGATAGAACAACGTTTGATATAATATTACTAAATCGAACAACGTTTAAGAAAATCATCACTTTGTATAATATCGTTTGACAGAATTTTCAGTTCATCGAATATTTATTTGCTATAACAACATTTGCGCTAATGATCAAAAGGTATAATGTTCATTTGATGTAGTGTTCATTTGATGTAGTGTTCAGGTGGTATAACATGTATTTTATCGAATATTCAATTGGTGTAATGTAATGCAGAAAAGAAAACATTGTAAATAATAATAAGTGTCTAAGATTAAAATGCCGACTGATTAAAATATCGACTGATTAAAAATGTCGATAGTCATTATACCTAAGCTCAAAATATCAACATTTAATACATCTAAGTTCATTATATTTACGTTAAAAATCACTACTCGTTAAAATATCGAACAAATTATATTTCTGTCACGGCTCCGGCGTTGCGGGGTTTGGGCGGCCCCACGCGAGCTTATCGTTGCAGATGGTTTTAACGCTCACCACCGCAGCTTCGGCTTGCTGACCGGCTTCGCCGGCCAGCCTCAGCCGCGGAGGCGGGCCTTCAAATCACCTGTTCCTCAGCTTGCGAGCCGCCCCACCCCTCCGCGCCTACGCGGGCTTAAATTACACTCTAGGTGTAAGGCAGACAAGACTGCGTGAAGTCGGTTCTGCAGCGATTCGTTTCTGTCACTAAATTATGTAGCACATGACACATGATACTTCATTGAACATTTTGAACTGGAAGAAATAGGTTAGGTTAGGTTAGAACTGTGACCAACCGCGCGTGAGCCGAGCGAGCGGAGCGAGCGGTGCCGCGGCAGCGGCCGGCGCACGCTACGTCCAAGTTGTTCGCAGATTTTATTTCACAATTTTCTAATTATCCGGGTTTTGGCAATATCCGAATTATCAAATTACCCTCTGACATTAAATAAATAGCGATATTTAGGACATTCGATACTCTGTACTTTCGATAATTAGGTATTTCGATGTCACTTTTGTAGATAGATTTTAGATATATTGGACGTAGGTTATCTAACAATTCGAAATTATAAATTTACGTTATTTTAATTTTCGGTTACATGGTCATTCGATATTTAAGTTTTCGATGTTTTGAACATTAACATTTTACCCGTAGGTATTTTAATCTTCGACGTTCAAATATGTACCCAATAAATCTCAATAATGTTCCACTTACATCTACTAGATGGCGTTAGACGTACGGCGCGTGGCGTGGCATTGATAATAAATAATTATTAATGAATTCAGTAGGTGAAGGAACAATGTTAGTTTATAGACAATGAAAGGAAACGAATTATTAATGAACTGAATATTCGATACGATCTTTCAACTAAATCATTATTAGTCTAGTGAAACATTAGTTTAAATAAAATTAGTGCATTTGAAAATTCGGCGAAATGAAATTAGTTCAAATAAATAATTACGCTAAATAAAAATTTACCAATGAATTATTCGGTCAAATGAATAATTCTTCCAAATTACTTTATTGCAACTAAAATTCGATTTAGTAATATTATATCAAACGTTGTTCTATCAAACAAGGGTGAACCACTTGATACTAGGCCGGGTGGAAGGAAGGCAGAGCACCAGCAAGATGGTCAGAAGCAATAAAGAAGGCTGTTGATGGCAGCATTTACCGAGCGGTTCTCACTACAGAAAACCGCATCACGGCTCGTTCACACGAGGACGATTCGTGTGTTTTGACGAATCTGCTTTTTACACGATTTGTTTTTTTTTTCGGCAGCGATGCTTTTTAAATGCCCGTGTTCACACGCATCACGAATCGTGAAAAATGACGGACACGTCTTAAAGCACGTACCTATCCCCTTGTAAAAATCAAGTTCGTCAAAAAACATGAATCGTGATTGTTTTGTGACGGATCCGCTGAAGCGCTCGTCCAAGACTGAACTCTGAATCGAGTATGAACATCTATTCGGATATTTTGACGAATGGCGAAAAATCTCGTTTCTGCATCCGTCATGACGCATCAATGACGGGTCCCGTGTGAATAAGCTGTAACTTGGAGACGCATCGTATGTGGTCGCGGTCCTCAGCATTGAGGGAACGACGAAGAAGAAAAAATCTTGTCGCGTGAGGCTGTTACCACGTGAGTTAATAGACTCGGCGGTCATTGTGCCGATATTTTAATGTCATGGCCAATCGAAATGCCAAGTGCCGACCAACTCCCGAAGAGCTCTCATTCGGTCAAGGACTTTATGTAGAAATAGGTATTTTTTTTGAAGTTGTATTTGCAAACGAATGTAGCAAAAGGATCGTAGCAGATGGCGTTCTGTAGCTTCTGTTCTGCCTACCCCCATTTACAGAAGGTGTGAGTTTATGTATGTCTTATGTTGTATTTTTTGTCATCTATTTAAAAAACTTGACATTTCAACACCCTTTTTTTTTTTTTTTTGAGGGTGGGAAATCATCAAATGACTTCTCCCGCTCTGGGCAGAGCGAGAGGGTGTGTCAGACTTTTACTGACTAAAACCCACCCGTGTTCCTTCCGTTGCCTGTGTGCCGGGGCCGCGTTATCCCTTTCGGACAAACCCGCAACCCCAGCAGGCATTGGTCTTTCGACCCCGTCGGTTGGTGCTGACATCTCTTTGAGGCGCGCGTGGAACACAACGCGCCGTCGACCCGGGCCTGGTCCTTATCGGACGGCGAGCTGCCCATTGCTCACCGTCCGCAAGCCCGCGCCTACGGTGGCCGGAAGTCGGCTCTCGACTCCACATTTCAACACCCTGGACTTGTCTTTCATCATCATCGTCATTATTCCCATGTTACTAGGGCTCGGCGCCGGCGCAACACGTGTTCACTTTCCCCTGTCAACCGTCACGCTATCATTCACTCCACGCTGAACTTGGCCTAAGTCATAATTATCTTCTCAATGAATCGAGAGCAATATACTGATAAGATATGTTAGTAAATTTGTGGGTATGAAGTTCAAGTGACTTTAATTAATGTAATAAAAATGTAGTAAAAACGTTTAAAAATAAATCAATATTTATTTACAGATCAAAAGACCAGTCTCGCAACCAAAGGACCAAAGACGAATTGGAAACAACAGAAGAAGCTACTTCCAGAATAAAACAATCATGATAAACAAAAACATGCTGTGTTTTATTAATAATTACCGACACGCCTGCGCGCCCTTGCTGCGCACGTTTTTACGATTTGTCAAAACATCGAGATTTTTATATTATGTATAAGTTTTATAATAATGATTTATACACACAAACCTTCCAGAATCAAATCAGTAACGCAGTTTAGAAGAACAAAGCGGTCATACAGACAGACGTGAAAAGCGGCTTAAATTTATAATAATGTATGACCGTAGTTCCACTTTCTAAATTCATTGACTTTGTAACACGATAAAAATATAACTTACATAATAATTGTTGTCGTTTATCTGCCACCTGACATTCTGTAGGTCAAAGATTTATTTTCATGCAGAGATGGAAAGATTATGGACTGTGTGAAAGATGATATGGCCACAGATTAGTACAGATAGGTCACTCCGCAAAATCATTTAAATAAAAAGCGACTCTTGCTACGACACAATCAATCTGCCAAACCTTTTCTCAACTATGTTGGGGTCGGCTTCCAGTCTAATCGGATGCAGCTGAATATCAGTATTTTACATAGAGCAACTGCCTCTCTGATCTCCATAACCTAGTAACCGGGTAATACGATACCGCTTGGTTAGACTGGTTGTCAGACTTTCGGGCTTCTGACAACCCGTAACGACTGTCAAAGATCCACGAATGACTGCCGGAACCAACGGCTTAAGGTGCTTTCCGAGCCACGGAGGAGTATCGGTATGTAAACATGGTCACCCATCCACGGACAAACCCCGGCAAGCATAGCTTAACCTGTTGGATCAACCTGTGCGGCTATTATTACTTAGCCACGAGCGAATCTTGCTACGCCACAATAAAGTGCAATTCAGGTCGCACAGCGCTAATTACCTACAGTTATATTCACCTAAAAGTTACCTCTCTTTCTATGGCGTAACTCTTATATCTTCTGACTACATTACGCCCACTGAATTCGACAAGTCGAGCCCGCCGCGTATCTACTTATAGCTTCATACCTGAAATGCGAAGTGACCCATCCGTGATCATCTGTGATATGGCGAGAAACAGGGTCTTTACCGAGATGATGACTAATATGTTGCGCCGACTAGGATTAGACCGTGTAGGTCAGATAGGCAGTAGCTCCATGTAAAATACTAGTATTTGTCTGCATCCGATTAGGCTGGAAGTCGACCCCAACATAGTTAAATTTTTTTTTTTTTTTTTTTTTAAACATTTCCCCACACTAAGAATTTCTTCTTGTATCGTGGGTGCGTTTACAAACATAGAAACATACACTAACACCCAGACCCGGAACAACTACTTGCAGATCATACAAATATTTGTTCCGTGCGGGGATCGAACCCGCGACACGTTGCGCAGCAGTCGATCGCTCAGCCATTGCGCCAACAGTGTCGACTTATAATAATAATAGTTTATTGTCACAAAGAAACATACAATTTAGTATACACTGATTAACAAGATGCTAACTACGCAGCAGTTGGGAAAACGCTAAGCTAATGATGACGTTTAATATTGTTACTACTATAATAAGCTAATGATGACGTTTAATATTGTTACTGCTATAATAGGTAGTCATTTGAATAAGTTCCATTATATACCCGTATACATAATATACAGGTATTGATTGACTAAATGGAAAACCCCAGTGGAAGGTCAAAATATTAATAAAAGTACTTCGTAGTTGTCCTCGTTTCGACTGTCTTTTGTTCTTTTGGAGTACCTGGGTATATTTTGATGCGTTACCCGCATATTGGATCCAATGGACATAACTCAAATTCTTACATCTATAACTAATAAAGCTAAAGTTTGTTTGTATGTTTGAACGCGGTAATCTCTGAAAGTTGCAGTCAGATTTAAGAAAAAAATCTTTGACGTTTATACACCAATTCTTGAGGTAGGTAATAGGATGAATCCTTAGGAGCCTAGCAAAATGGAAAAAGTTAGAAAGAATGCTAAGCGCAAACGCAGTAATAGCGCGGGCGGGCGACGCGATGCGACGCAGTGGGTCGAGGGAGCAAGAAATTTCAAAGTCAAAGTCAAAGTCAAACAATTTATTTCAATTAGGCACTTAAAAGGCACTTATGAACGTCAAGTTTACAAAAAATAGAATTGATTCTAGTCGCCCCTTCCAAAAGGTAGTTTTCGTATGGAGAAGAATGGGCAAGAAACTCCACCGTTACTCTTTTAAAATGTTTTCACAATATTTTGCATACATTAATTATATAATTATATGTGAAGACGATGCATCTAGAATAAGATTACTATACCGCGATAGGTAAAAAAGAATGAAAAATAAAGCAATTACAGATAAATTAAATATGTGACAGATACATGGTGCTCACATATTTACAAACATTGTAAAATTATACGATATTCCTAACATTTTAACAAGTAATACTAATAAGTCATTGTGTGAGTTCAAGAAATCACAGAATGTAAAATCAGTGTTATAAAAAATAACAAATACATAATTTAATAAGCAACCAGTTTGATTTTGTCTAGACTCTAAATTGTCCTATGGAGCAGGACCAGCATGTTTCCAAGCATTCTTATCTTGGATATAATCCTCTAATTTGTAATATGCTTGTTTACAGAGTGTACTTTTAATATGAGTTTTAAATTTTCTTTCATTTAATTGTAATATATCACAAGGTATTTTATTGTAACATTTAACACAGTACCCCATAAAAGATGTATGTACTTTAGATAATCTGAAAAATGGTTGATCTATTTTATCTTTATTTCTAGTATTAAAATTATGTCTATCGCTTATTTTATTAAAGATATGTAGATTTTTTCTTACATACATAATATTTTCATAAATGAATTGGCAAGGTACCGTCATAATATTAATCTTTTTAAATAGTTCCCTGAGAGATTCGCGACGATGTAGATTATAAATGGCTCTGACAGCTCTCTTTTGTAAAATAAAGATGGATTCAATGTCAGCAGCCCGACCCCACAGTAAAATGCCATACGACGATTTCACGCGGACGTCGCGGGCAGAAGCTAATAATATTAATATACAATATAGCAATAGCAACGGGGCAGAGTTGACGGAGAAGGCGGGATTAGCTTGACTCCTTCGAAAAAGTCTGGTCCTTAGTAGCAATGAGAAAGTAAGGAGGAACCAGATAATCCCGCAAAATTTTGATTTATTTATTTAGATTTTTTATTCATATTCTTTATGGCACCTGTTTAGGACATGAGCTATCCGAATATCAAAAAATATTTGCCATTGGTTTTTAGGAGGCGTGAAAACTGATTCGCTGTTACATTGTATATTAAAATATTGACCGTAGTTTTAGAATCTCCTTGGTTGAAGAACAAAGAAATTCTTTGAAATAGTTTAAATGCAAATTGTTTCTAGAATCTTTTCCAGAGAATCAGTAAGGCCAGTAAGGTCCTAAAACTTACGTTTTGTTAGAAAAACTATCTGTTTTAGGTTTCAAAGGTCTACAAAAAATAAGGGTACAGGTTTTGCTAATCAATTACGGCGCTCTAGTTTGAAACAAATAATATTTGTATAAAACACAAATAACATAACATCACGCCTGAATTTCCCGAAAGGTTAGGCAGAGGTGAACCTAATGCAAATCAACATTTCGCCAGTTCTGTTAAAGTCCCATGTAACAGGGGGCAAGCCTATTGCCCTTAACCGGGCACCAACCCAGACTTCGGTCTGCTACTAAGAAATCTAGAAGAAAAAACCCAATAATGCTTTGCTCGAACCCGGACTTCATACTCTGCTGAGTAGCACTTAAACGTTAAAAAAACCGAAAATGAACGTGCGTCATACATTTTTCTTATAATAAGTTAAGTGTTCATTATTAAATACTTAGTAAAGCGGCAAGTGAAAGTAAATCTGAGGAAGTAGGTACCCATACATTTGTATCATTGAAACGGAAATAAAACAAAATGGTTGAAGATTAAGTAAGATCTAGTAGAATTTTTTAGGTGAGTCAATCAATCTGCCAGCCTATTCCCGACTATTTTTGGATCGGCTTCCAGTCTAACCGGATGCAGCTGAATACCAGTATTTTACATGGAATGACTGTTATCTTACCTCCACAACCCAGTTACTGGGTAACACGATACGCGTTGGTAAGACTGCTTGCAGACTTTTGGGCTTGTGACTACCCGTAACGACTGTCAAAGGTCTACAAATGACAGGCGGGACCAACGATTTAACGTGGTTTCCGAGGCAACAAATGTATAGGTAAACTATATGTAGTAAAAGACTTTTATTCGTATAATATCGTGAGGAAAGTTTTGTATGAATATGGATGGCTCTTACTTAGAGTAGGGGAAGACCAAAGAAACGATAGATGGACTGTATGAAAGATGATGATGTGTTTTTTTTTTTTTTTTTTTAAACTTTGCCCTACACTAAGAATTTCTTTCTGTATCGTGGGTGCGTTTACAAACATAGAAACTCACATACACTAACACCCAGACCCGGAACAACTGCTTGCAGATCATACAAATATTTGTTCCGTGCGGGGATCGAACCCGCGACACGTTGCGCAGCAGTCGATCGCTCAGCCACTGCGCCAACCGTGTCGTCGATATGGATAGAAAGTGGGGTGACTACCGATATGACGACTAATAGAGAATTATGGAAGAAGGAGGTATGTTGCGAAGAACCCAAATAAATTGGGATAAGAAGGGAGATTAATAAAGAAAAAATAAAAAAAACTTATTCGTAATAGTAATAATAAAATGAGATAACTATATATTAGAGGTATGAGGAACAGGGTTTAAAGTTCACTCATACTCCATAGAAAAGGGAGGATCCTCCGACTAGATGGATGTCGTGTCTGAGGGGGAAACGGCCCAACGGTTGATGTCGGGTAGTCATAATATACGTCGTGCACGCGGTAAACTCTAATTGCGCGATGCAGGATTTGTGTAACGTCAGGTCTTTGATGCGTAGTTTGCTAGTGGTGATGTAGACGCCGCCACGGCGGACACAAGGCCCAATTTTTGGTCGCCTAAAAGTAGGAACATAAACACAAATCAAGCTATGTAATCATAAACGTACCGAGTAAAAGTTAGCTAATCTTACTAAATAGGTATGATAAGTAAGAGGAAGTTTAAGTTTTAATCAAATTAACAACTTTGAACTTTATTTTGTGGGCTATGAAAACATCTTTGCTTAGAAATGTTCTCTTAAACTTTCATATTAATTAAATTTATTACAAGGTTTCTTTAACTAGCCGGATACAGTAAGGTACGTCCGGCGTACTCTAGGAATTCTACCCCGCCACCTACCTTTTTGTTTTGAGAGCAGTGATCGCCCATTGTTAACGGCCCCGACTTACGAGTTGTAGGTCGTGTTTCGAACCTGGGCGCTTTACTTTGTTTAAATAATTTCATCACCAGTGCTCTCAAAACGGCGAAAGAAAACATCGTGAGGCAACCGGTATGTCCTAGAACCAAAAAAATCGAAGATATGTGACATCTACCAACCCGCACTGGGCCCGCGTGATAGATTACAGCCCATTCCCTCTCAAAGAGAAGAGGCCTGTGTCCCAACAGTGGGAATATTATACGCTGGTTATGATGACCTTGATGGCTGGCTAATCAAAACACCAGAAAAGACGAACGAGCGTCATCAAAACTTAGCACTATAAATATCTATTTTACACCGTGACATTTTAGTCGTTTACAAAAAGCAGCCCACTTCACGTATCCAATGACTAGGTTAGTACCTAGTAACATTCATAAAAAAAGATATATTTTTGTAACAATTTTTTAATTGCTGCTAGAGGTATGTGTATGGTTATGTTGGGTACAATGAGTGGTCCTTTGGAAGGCGTACGACTGAAATGTTTTTTTTTAAATGAATGTTTAGTAGTTATTGGGTACATAAAGTGGGCTGCTTTTGTAAGAGTATAAAAGCAGACTGACCCGTTGTTCTCGTGGTCGCAAGCGCGACCGCTGAGCGTGGGGTCCTAGGTTCCATTCCCGGGCTGTGAGGTGGGGGGCGTGAGGTTCCATTGCCGGGCCGGGCAAAGCATTATTAGGTTATTCCATATCTAGGAATTTCTAGTGTGGAAGTTGGCGATGTGATACCCCCGTGCCTCGGAAAGCACGTAAAGCCGTTGGCCATGCGCCTGATCACTATCCGGTCGTGTGGGATTGCCGTCCCATCGGACTATGAGAGTGAGGGAAGAGAGTGCATCAGTGTCTTCGCGCACACACTTCGCCGTCTGGAGGACTATAAAAAAATCCATCGACACAAAAAGAAGCACTATATCTCACTAATTCTTCTAATAACCGCGCTCAGTACTACAGTGATTCAGACAGATAAGCAGTCTCACCATGTAAAATACTGGTATGGACTGCCTCGTTGGTCCAGTGGTCGCGAGTGCAGCTGCTGAGCATGAGGTCCCGGGTTCGATTCCCAGGCCGGGCAAAGCGTTATTGGTTTTTCCATCTGGAGTTTCTCAGTAGCAGCCCGGAGTCTGGATTTGTACCCCACTGATAGCAATAGGCTCGCCCCCTGTTACATGGGACTTGAACATAACTGGCGAAATGTGGGTTTAGTATACGTACACCTCTGCCTGACCTTTCGAAGAACACAGCGTGATGTTTTGTTATGTGTATATTGATTGTATAGATCCCCAAACAATTAATATAGTTTACTAACTACTTACGAGCTGGTGATACCAACACTCTAAAAACCACGAGTTTGTGTCACAATTAGTAATAAACCGTCCTTTACTTAATGACTCTAACCACACAATCATGCATAATGATTATTTACAAGAAATCTGTCTCATAATTTTATTATTATTTTTAATGTGTGATTTATTTTTCTTTCCGTCGGTGTGGCACGTTTTACTACGAAACTACTGAACTAATTCTTCGAAAATTACATGGGTTTTTTTTTATTCTAGATTTCAAACCCTGGTAGGTTTATACTAATTAAGATTTGCAAGGAAGTCTATTAACGTGTTTAAATATGCGAATATTTGCATAAAAAAGTTCAACATAAAAAATAAAAATTGTTATACATATATATAAACCTGAGAAACCGCTTCACATTTATAATTGAACCTATGAAAACAAAGAAACAATGTTATAGATTGCTTCTCATCTAGTATATTAAAAAAATATTGTTGAAAGTTCAAATTAACTGGTCACGTTCATGGCATGCCCTTTAACGTGACCAAGTTAATTTGATCTTTTTTTTAACCAATTGCAAATGAATAAAAATAGGGTGTAATTCGAAATTTGGCTTGAGCAAAAACTTAAAAAAAGTGCTTTGTCCCGATTCTGAATTCAAAATTAAAATCAAGTCATTTATTCAAACTGGGCTGAGAATAAGCACTTTTCGAACGTCAAAATTACATATTATGACAGTTCCTCAAAACGCCCGGCGACGCCCTTCACCACTTCCTAGTACTTTAGCTGCGAAGAAGTTGCGCAACCAACTCCCCAGCAGCACTACCTGGGTAATCCCATCGATATAAATAGCATCTAAAAAGGGCATAAAACTTTATTTTTTATTTTAGTGTGTAGCGAGCCTCTGAACCTTTATGTTAAGTTTTTTTTTATAAAACAAAGAAAATAAAGAGTTCTTTTTAAGTAAAAATAATTTGTATACTAAAATATAACTGGTTTATAAAAATAATCATGTATACGTAATTAACTTGCAAATTGAACTTTAGAACGGAAGAGAGTGACCGTCAGTGACATTTTTCTTAGTAAATAATAAGTTACTTATATCAAAAACTGTTAGAAACAAAATTACAAAAAAAAAATTACATACTAATTTTTAATATGAACAGTTTGTAGTACAATCCATGAACATTTAAATTATTCGTTTTCAAAATTTAAATTTCTAGTAATGGTTTGTGGGTATCAGATAGACAGTAGTTCCATGTAAAATACTAGTCGGATTCAGCTGCATCCGGTCAGATTGGAGGCCGACCTCAACGTAGTTGGGAAAAGGCTAGGGAGATAATTATGAAATCCATATTTTTTTAATTCATTAAATTATATAAAATACAAGTTCATTATAAACGCAGTAGGTACTGGAACACGGCTGCTTATATACGATCGCGTACGTTACACATATTTTAGTTCCGAAGTAAAGGTGTGGCAGATAGGACATTAAAAGTGCTAAATTTAAAAAGTGCTAAAATGCGGGTGACATATGTTGTCATTCAGATAGTTCTGGCCAGTTTTTTCTGTGAGTACTTACATTTTTTTGTATTTTCTTTTTTTATAATTTAGAAATGTGGCCCTAAATTTAATCAAGGTCAAGAAAGGAATAACAATGTATTAGCTTGTTAATTGTATTTAAGATTTGTCAAAATAAATAAAAACGATAAACTAGTAAAAAAATAAAAGAATAATATTGTGGATTTGGTACAAAATATCAATTAATGTAACAATCAAATGAACTTTTGACTGCACTTACAAAAATAATATGAAAGAAAATATAATTGCCCTTTAAGGGCAAAATTTTCCATCGACAATAGGACGGTTGAAAAATCTGCCTCTTCGTGTCATATTAATACTATTAATGATTTGTAAAAGAAATGGTTATGCATTGGTTTAGGTAATACCAATACTAGACGTCATGCTGGCGAAGTGGTGGCTCGTAGGTTCGCAACCCGAATGCATGAAATACGAAACGATCGATAAAACACATAGACCCGATACATTTTATATTTATTTGTGTAAACGCACGATATGACAATACATGAAAAAAAGTTTGGGAAAACATTTTACAATAAACCGGCCAACTGTCGGACTCACCCACGCAGGGTTCCGTACTACTGTAGGTACAATAATTAGCAAAAAAAAAAACGAAAGACGATGAGTTCAACATTTTTTACAATGTATAAACGACACGGTTGGCGCAGTGGCTGAGCGATCGACTGCTGCGCAACGTGTCGCGGGTTCGATCCCCGCACGGAACAAATATTTGTATGATCTGCAAGTAGTTGTTCCGGGTCTGGGTGTTAGTGTATGTGAGTTTCTATGTTTGTAAACGCACCCACGATACAAAAAGAAATTCTTAGTGTGGGGCAAGGTTAAAAAAAAAAACATACCAGGTTAATATTTTTTTTCAATATCAAAAGTTTCATGTATCCCCGTCCCCTTTAATTTTTAATTTTATTTATTTTTTATTGTATTTTTAATTTTATAGAAATACTGAATCTGTGATAATTTTAAACTATCTACACACACCTGCTATCTAATTACGCAACACATTTTCGATTTGCAATTAAGTCAAATTGGTTTCGTTTGACTAGAATTGCTTTCAAAAGTTGTAAATTGAAAGCAATTCTAGTCAAACGAAACCAATTTGACTCAATTGCAAATCGAAAATGTGTTGCGTAATTAGGCTACTGTTCCGTACCTCGAGGGTGTCAAACGGAACTCTATTACTAAGCCTCCGCTGTCCGTTTGTCTGTCAGCGAGCTGTATCTCATGAACCGTAATAGGTAGACCGTGAAACTTTCACAGGTTATGTATTTCTATTACCGCTATAACAACAAACAATAAAATTTAAAAACTTTATAATTAAAGGGGGAGACCCATTTTAATTATTAACTTTTTAAATTTTCTTTACAAGAAACGTGTTTTTTACTCGATCAAAGAGTCTGCCACTGAGTTGAGTTGCACGATTACTGACAAATGCGTGCACTAACTGGACTGGTCCTCTCAATCTGTGTGGTCCTTTCCTCAAAAGACCATTTCAGACACCAATCTACATTGTCTTATCATGATCTGACCAAGCTTATGTCTGGAATTTAAAAGAGACTGTGAACTCTGAGTTTGTTTAGGTTTTTCTTCTCAGAGTAGTCAGAGCGCCAACCTCATCTAGTTTTTAAAATATTATTTACGTATAAAAGTGTATGTACAAACCTATTTCCAGAAAAAAATATCATTTCATTTCATATTATCATATCATTTCATCATCACGAGACACAACTTCTAAAGCAAATCGAAGGTTGACCGGTATACGGTACGGAGTTCTTCGTGTGCGAGTCCGCCTCGCACTTGGCCGCTTTCTTATCGCGGGGTGCAAAATAATGCTTACTTACGTTGATTTAAATTAAATAATATAGACCTCTTTCTTCAACTTATTCTGTTCCACTCCTGGGCAAAGTTCTCCCTGCTGTCTGTTTCGACTAATCAGACAAATACAGTCAGCGTTTCTTAGGTCTGCCTCGGTGACCACGCCCGTCTCATGCACCCACTGCGTAACGATCGTAGGCCAATTTTAATAATATAAACAAGATTCATTGCAAGGACGTCAGCAACTGACCGAAAACTGGGTTGCTCCATAAAACCTAATTCAATGGATATCACTGACGTCAATCGGGGATGTGGAGCAGGTTTTGCAAAAAGCATAATTTCGTTCCGGCTACTTTTTATGTAATAACTACCTGCAGTTTTATTTTTAACTAGAGCAGGTTTTTTGTGAGGATATTCTAGTGCAAGCATCGTAATGCTTGCACTAGAATGTCCTTACAAAAAACATACTACCATTAATTACATCGTAACGCAATTGATAGTAGTATGTACGTCAGTGAACCTTGTACCTAGTACAAGACCTTGCTGAAGAACTATGGTGAATGGACCCATCTCACTTTTGATCCACTTATACAAGCTGTTCTCGATGGTCGTCAAGAAACGTCTCGCCAGGAGACTTGACGAGTTCTAGGCACTAGAACAAGCCGAAGGGTTTTCGAAAAGGCTTCAGCACTGTAAACCACATCCATATTGTTCGGCAGATTGTGCAAAAGACTGAAGAGTACAACCAGCCGCTGTGTATGGCATTTGTGGACTACGAGAAAGCCTTCAAGTCCCTGCAACGATGTCGAATTGACTAGCTTTAAATCGAAGGGTTGAGGATAAGAAAACCAGCCCTATCCAACTGCTCAAGGGGGTGAGACAGGGGGGATGTCATATCCCCGAAACTATTCACCAATACATTGGAGGACGTTTTTAAGGTGCTAGACTGGACTCGACAGTGTATCAAAGTGAACGGCGAGTATATCTCACACCTTCGCTTTGCCGATGACATCGTCATACCGTCGACGAGATGCTGTAAAGCCTAAATGGAGCTTCTCGGCGGGTTGGCCTCGGCATGAATTTGGACAAGACAAAAGTCATGTAGAATCCATACGTCTTGACGAGTCAAATCCACATCGAAGGATCGCTTCTCGAAATTTTGAAGGAGTATCTCTGCCTAGGGCAAGTCATCCAGCTCGGTAGATTCAACTTTGAGAAAGAAGCCGACAGAAGTATCGAGTTGGGATGGGCAGCAGGGAAACTTCTTCTTGTCTTCTTCCCGCAATGTTTGAAGACTAGCAGTCGCAGTCTTCAACCTTACAGTGTCTTGACTAAAAATTTTGTTTATTTACACGGTGGATCTGACCCAAACAATGACCAACAGTACGAAAGTTTATTTTTGTGTGTGGTAGCTTGACAAACACTCCACTTGATGGACAGTTTTGATCCCGATCTATCGAAACGAGTAAACAAGGGGTTTTCCATGTTTGTCATGATCTTGGTGATAAAATTAAAATGACGCACGCTAATGACGTAGGCTGGAGGTAATTACACAACCCACATATTTCCAACTTGAACATAGCAGAATTGTTAAGTTTTACCTCAAAACAGCATTGGTTTGTGGTAGTAACAGATAAAGGTGGGTTTGTTTTACTTCCCTAGCCATATTTCTACATTCGTCTAATAACAGACTGGCTTGTTGATGTAGTAGTTGAAACGCTACTGCTGAGAGTGGGGTCCTAGGGCTCAAACCTCGGGTTGGGCTAAGTGAAATTCGATTTTTCGATTAGTGAATTCGAAGTGGCGGTATAAATTTTTGACAGGTACTATCTACAACTATTACCTTCTTCCAAATGTGGTACCTATATCAATCTGCCTAGCCTTTTCCCATCTATATTGGGGTCGGCTTCCAGTCTAACCAGATGCAGCTGAGTACCAGTATTTTACACGAACAAATAAATGATCTCTCTCTTTACATGGAGCGACTGCCTATCTGACCCCCACAACCCAGTTACTGGGTAACACAATACCTGTTGGTAAGACTGGTTGTCAGACTTTCAAGATCTTTGACGACCCGTAACGACTGTCACAAGATCCACGAATGACAGCCGAGACCAACGGCCTAATGTGCTTTTCGAGGCACGGAGGAGTCCCGGTATGTAGCACCAACCGACGGGGTCGAAAGACCAATGCCTGCTGGGGTTGCGGGTTTGTCCGAAAGGGATATCGCGCCCCCGGCACACAGGCAACGGAAGGAACACGGGTGGGTTTTAGTCAGTAAAAGTCTGACACACCCTCTCGCTCTACCCAGAGCGTGAGAAGTCATTTGATGATTTACCATCCTGAAAAAAAAAAAAGATGGTCACCCATCCACGGACCAACCCCGGCAAGCGTAGCTTAACCTGTTGGATCGAACCGTGCGGCTGTTATTACTTAGCCACGAGCTCCAAATTTGGTACCTATATGCCTGGTAAAATGTGGGTTTACTATGGAACTCTACGTATCACTTCGGAGAACACAATTGTAATATTATACTATGTTAACCGTTCGATGAATTTAACAGTGATGCTATGTAATTTAAATGTTTCAGGTATATCCTCAGCTGAATATTTCACAAACAGCAGAAAGACAGAAGTAGATATAGTTATCGAAGGGCTAGAAGATCTAGAATGGAACAAAAATGAGAGATCTTGCATAGACCAGACACTATTAATATTGAACAATGTGAAGAACTACACTGTTTGGGCAGTTTGGAGTATGTATTTGATTTTTCTCTCGTATTCATAGGATAACCAGCTTATGATTGTTCTACTGCCGTGCCGGGACGCAGACTCCCTCTTTGTGAGGGTACGGTCATAATCCACTACGCGGGCCCAGTGCAGTTTGGTGGATATCAAACGTCTTCAAAGTTTTGGTTCTAGGACATGTCGGTTTCGTCACGATGTTTTGATCCCCGTTTGAGAACAGTGGTGATGAAATAAGTTATAGTGAGATTTCATGTAAAATAAACAATATAATATTATCTAATCCAATCCCGTATTTTTTCAGTATGGAATTCGATGCACCATCCTGTTGGTAGTTTCTACGGTTCCAAATACAGTTTGGGTAACTATGACCAGTGTTTGAAAGCACCTTCCAATTTTGCTGAACCTAAGATTGCCACACAATATTGCCTATCTGATCTAAAACTAACGGATAAAGAAGTGAAGGAATATGGCAGTGCTGATGTGTTTGGAAAGACTGAAGAGTTTTTAAATGTGAGTAACGCACTTTTATTGCTTTATAAAGAAAAGGAAGACGAAGGAAGCATAAAACCGTGGAAAGTAGTAAAAAAGAAAAAACGTTTATAACTAGCAAAGGATGGTTCTGTGCTGAGATAATGGTGACCACAGTATCATTAAACTAGACTAGTGAAGTCACTTCAAAACCCTAATCGAACTATTGTATTAATCTTAATTTTAATATTATACAATTGCTTCTGCCCGCGGATTCGGTCGTTGGACGTCAAAGAGCGCGGTCGTCACGGGAGAGAGCCCCGTCCAAAAAAAAAAAAATAGGAAAAACAAAAAAAGCAGTGAGACATGCTTGCACAAATGCACATGTGGCGCGGCACTTGCCGGCGAAATCGAATAGTGATTCTTTGTTTGGATACTGCTGTGACTTTACTAACCGACAAATAAATACATTAAAATAGTGCAGTAAGAGAAAAAGTACTGTAAAATAGTGTATAGCGTGTGTGTAGTAGGAGGATATTAAAATTGTGCTAAAGTGAGGTGTGTTCCTAATCTCAGGCGAGCCAAGGAACCCAAGATGATCTGGTGAGACCTTTCCATTATCCTTCAGGGCATTACTTCCCTCTGCAAAATCGTTATTTTATTTAATAAATTATGGGACTACATTTCTAGCGCGCATGTACAGTGGTGAAGTGTCTGGCGTTTGATGTCAAGCGCACATTCAACTATTTATTTAATTATTTTCTAAGCTAATTTTAGCTTTAGATTTAGCATAAAAGCTATCTTCTCATAAAACTTCTTATTTTGACCAGTGTCCTAACCACTTGCATGCTGACGATTATAACATCAAGCTTAATCCCCATAAACTACCCTTAACTAATTGGCTATTAGCCATACAAAAAGTTCCTTCAACAAATATTACTTCTGACAGCCATTAATCAAGTTTTATTATACCCGTATGCGCGCAGGACTTCGGTAGGTGTAGTACCTACTTTGCGCAAGCTTTTTATGACGGATGGCACATGAGTGGCCCACTCACAAAAAAAAAAAACAAAAAAACTTGACCCGGAAATCTAAGTCTACATAACAAGATGCATGAAACAAGATGCTACAGAAAAACTAAGAAGCAATAATAAATCTCCGGGCAACCCGCAGCCCTGTCAAAGTTATGTATCCCTCAAAACGAAACCCAGTCTATTACCCAAACAAAAGTTTTACAATGGTAATGGTAAGTTTTTACAAAAAGTTGGTGACTGCCCGTTTACGGGCTGACGTCCGACCACGTGTCTGTCCACCGAGATCTCGCTACCTATGTTTCAACGAACCGAGGTGACACCAGAATTCGCTTAACAAACAAAATAACATTCATGAGTTTCTTCCTAACAGCTAGCTTTCTCAGGAACAAATAATAACAAAATACATAACCGCGCAGTTTAACGAACCGTTCTGGGGAGGAAAAGACATCATAATCGCTGCGTCCGAATTCTATCTCGTAAATATGCATGTGCAATAACGACAATATACTGGTTTATTGGTGGTGTGCGGGTTTTTTTAACAGGTTGCCATTGGATTTAAAAACTATAATTTACAAGAGCTCTTATAGGTCGGAACTCAGAGCGTTCCTATTCGACAAATGTCTGTATGCGATAGACGATGACTTAATCACGTTTAATATTCGTTAATGTGAGACTGGGTAATGTTGGTATTAGTGGCTTGTATGTAATGCTATTGAATTTTATGGAAAAAAAAAAAAACGTTTTTTCTATAATTTATTGTGTTGTGAATGTGTTAGTTTTACAGTTTTAATGATCGTGTTTTTATTTATTTATGATTTCAAACACAGCGTGAACTACTGCTGAATAAATTGAATTGAATTGAATATTCAGTTGCCGGCACTTCAGTACCCGGAAACATACATATATTATAATAGGATCAGCATTATGACAGCAAGGTCATGATGGCCGATGAACAATACAAAATAACCTGCAAAGCCTAACACAAGAATCAACAAACCAAACCAACCATCACAACATAACAAATCGGTAGGTAAAAAATACAACACAAGAGATGAGTGAGGGCAGACCGCAAAACCCCGATTCCGGAACAGCCTCCAATTAGCTAGCTCATTAATACCGTGTGAAAAATTAGAATCAACATTACGTACACCGATATCAGGGGAAGTCGAGGACGACAAAGTATACACAATACTTAGAACCCCGCCTTCTTGATCAATTAAGTACACTTGCTTAGACCTGCGTATTGCAACTTGGAATGTCCGTGGGGCCTCGTAACTGGACAAAAAAAGAAACAAAGCAGATGCGGACCTTTCAAATAGGGGAATTCACGTAGCCTGCCTACAAGAAACAGGGATGAACTTAGGAACGTAAAACTTCCACCCTCTAAAAATGGTACCTATTTGGAACTGCAGATAAAGCTCACCGGGGATTTGCAATTTTAATCAGAAACGATGCGCAAATCGAAACAATAAACAGTAAGAAGGATACTGACGCGATGTCAATCACTAGTAAAGTTGATAGGGGAAGCGAAAAATCTGCTCCTCTTTATATAATTAACTCTCACATCAACAGCTCGACCTCTAAAGCAACCCAGATCATTCACAGGTCTATTAAACTTGATTAGACAAAAACCAAGGAAATGTACTCTTTTAATCCTAGGCGACTTTAACGCCTATATTGGTAGACAGGATACACTAAACTCTCAACGCAAAGGGCTGAGTCACCAAAATCTACATCATTAATATTCTAACTACTAAAATGTTAATGGTTATAGTCAATAGGGAAAAACTTCAAATAGAAACAACAAAAAGGACATCATCATGCAGGATAACATAATCTACGGCCACGCAGAAATCCCAATTGGATTACATTATTACGCTACAGGCAACAGGAAAACTCCTTAGGTCCGGTAGGGTCCCTCCGACCATAAAAAAATCTGGGGACAACTTCAAACAAGTCAAATTTTAAACAAAGTTGAAAGCACCAAACACGAGACACAAAAGAATCGGACAACAATTGAGAACAAAGATTTCAACCACAAACAATGCTACCGATGCCGCTCTCAATAAAAATCCTCCAAAACAAAATACCAAGCATGCATAACAAAAAACTGGAAAACATAGCAATCAACTCAGCAGTGAAAAGCATCAACATATCATGGAGCACCATAACTGGAGTTTGAAAAGCGGCTGCTCAGGAAACCTTAGTTTTTTCAGCCGATTAACCCTAGGGATCATCGTATAGCTCTTGCCAACCTACAAAAGGTAAAATTCTTACAAAAAGTAAACCTGGTAACCCAAACTCGGGTAAGAGAATGTCAGGCAACACTTCAAAAGGTTAAGCTCCAAGCACTGCGATATATTTTAATACATCGAACCAAAAAACGTTAAACAACAGGATAATCAAGGTATGCATGAACGAACGAACACACAATAAATGGTGTGGACAGCAAAGTAGGTGGATCATCAAAGGAAAGGAAGTCAAACAAGGTTGCCCGTTATCCACTCACCGTTTTACAGTGGTCATGGATAAGGTTCTTAGAATACTCGAGGAAGAAACCCATCTAATCAAACTAGACCAAGATCGTGAAATCTCACTCCCTCTGGTACTATCATTCGCGGATGACCTCATCTACATTAGTTGTTATCATTTGTTAGTAAACCCCTAATAGCTAGTGTCGGCCTCCAAATAAACGAAACAAAAATACTAATTAGAGACCCCATAACTACATGGAAAGCGACATACGTGTCAATGAATGAATTAAATATACCTACAATCGTTGAAATTAAATACCTAGGCACATACATAACATCTACACAATACAGGAGAAGCACAATAAGAAAACGATGCGAACAGGCCACTAGAAACACAAATCAAAATCATCATTACTACCATTCATAGAAAACTTAAAGATGGACGGGCAAGCAGCCAGGCTCATGTATATAATAGTAATCGTACCCTGTATGATATACGGTTTGAAAGTATCGACAATCACCAAAGCTAACAGACCAAGACGAGAAGATATGAGAAAGTTATCATGAGAGACTTGATTAACCACGCTAGGAATAAACCAAGCTAAGGAAATTACACGAAATTTTAGACGGAAAAACAGTAACCAAACTCATCAAGAACCACAGGTGTGCTATATCGCAGACGTTCACAGACGCGGCAAACCTCACCTGTTACATGCAGCAATACAGTACAAGCCCAAATTCAAGAAAGTAGGCCGATTGGATTACACATGGAACGACAATCTTAAACAGGACATGGCGCACTTCGATAAGGAAATCAACTGTTGGATGGACACGGCTGAAGACCGATACAATATCAAGAAGACGGCCAGCGAGAGGTACTAGAAACCTGAAACGGACAGCGAGTCCTTTGATGAAGACACAGAAAACAGTAAAGTCTAAAACAGCACAGCAGGGAGATAGAAAAGAGCCTAGAAAGCAACGTAACTCCGCCAAAGGATTCACAGGCGAAGATCGACTAAGCCAACTGGCTGCGACGTCGTAAAAAGATGCCCATCCATAGATAATTAACAACCGTCTCTCCACTATTCCAATGCTTACTCTAGGATGCATATCCGGTACGGCTCTCAAATCCTTCCTTATCCTAAGGGCACGTCTTCCTTACCATTACCCGCGCCCACCGGTCTACTTCTAGATATGCAATGGCCTTTGTAGTCCCATGAAACATGAGGTTTCATGGGCTAATGCAAATCTTGGGGTTCATTCGATTTATCGAGTCTGGTTAAACCACGCTGGGATCGGTGCATTTCATTCATTCATTCATTCATATACAATTGCTTCTGCCCGCGGGTTCCGTCCGCGTAGAAGTCAACAATACCATAAAAACATATCGTATGGCACTCGGCAGTAGTATAACTTTTTATCAATGAAAGAATTTTGTAATCGTATTATAACTTTTATAGATTATCTATCTCTTATAAATGAAGAAACAATTTAACTTCCTTACATTATAAGTAACGAATAAGCGTTGTATATTAGAGGATAACCGAAATAAAAATTATTTAAAAATAAGTATCTAAAAATAATGATGATGCATACTGTTTAGTAACCCAAAGACTTCAACAAATCACATTATCCTTAAGTTTATCTGACCCACGAATTTAGATGACGATCCTTTCTTAACGTATGATAATTACGAACTCTGACGTGAGACGATTAAGTTGAAACTCTTTGTTACACTTATGCAATGAAACTATGGTAAAGTATGGTTGGCTTTCAGATTCAAGAAGAGAAAACATATATGTAGGTACGGAGCAAGACTAGTTTTCGTTATGTCCACGGAATAGAGTTTAAAAGGAAATTTTACGAAAAAGACGAATTTACCATAAACAAACTAGCTAATACCAACCAAATTCGAGCCTTCCTTTTAAACTTACAAAACTGAAAGTAACATAAAATAATGCAATGAGTAAAGCAGTATACTAGAACACTCCAGAACTCATAAGTATAAAACAAATTTAACACTCTTTAAACATTTTTCTTCCACAGGTAAAATCCAAAGAAGGCAGAAAAGCTGACACAATATCATGGGGTACTTGCTTACCTGCAGTGTGTAACCATGAATCAGTTTCCAAGATCCTGAAGACCATATACTTGGTGAACCCTATCACTGCCTTGGAACCTGATATCACTGTGGATTACTGTCAAAAGGCTGGAGTGGAAATTGAATATAGCTTGAAGTTTTATGTGTTCATGTGAGTCAGTATTTTGATTTATTAAGGTGACAACAAACTAAAATATGGCGTCAATTTTTTTTTTCCATATTTTCGTTAGGTTTAGTTATGATATTTTATTGTTTGTTTTTATTTTATGTGTACCTATAGTTAGTTTATTATCTTGCCTTCGTTTATAGTTAGTTATTAAGTAGAATTAAGATGAAATTGACA
The DNA here is from genome assembly GCA_947364205.1 of Agrochola lota. Classification (NCBI taxonomy): domain Eukaryota; kingdom Metazoa; phylum Arthropoda; class Insecta; order Lepidoptera; family Noctuidae; genus Agrochola; species Agrochola lota. Next base: position 13,611,666 of record OX376244.1, on the reverse strand, counting down.
GACTTAAGGTCTGCAAGACAGACTTCTGTGGCGCTCGCGTACAGCATCTTGCAGTACGCCGCATCAAGATGGTTGCTAAGGAAATTTAGATGAAACGCTCCTTGCAGCTTAAAAAATCATCTGTGTTTATTGCTGACATCAGATTTCAGACTACAAACAAAATTTACTCGCGTCATCTTTTCACAATTATTTTACCACTGTAAGCAAACCAATAGCAACCTTATTATAATAAAAATAAAAACCACTGTGGCTTTGACAGACTTATCAGTGATAGCAACCTAACAGCAACCTTATTGCGATGACAATAAAGATGACTGTGATTTTGACAGTGATACAGAAACAGAGGTAATATACCTATCTGTGAAAGGCATGTTTCAATGAAATGGATTCACATTGATTGACAGTCGAAGGAAAATACCCGACACTGAATGATTCACTTATTTGTTCACACTGTTTAATTTGGAAGCTTCTTCCTATTTAACAGGCGTAAAAGTACCGTGTATAGCCGACGGACCAACTCATTTTTGGTTGTTCATGTACAACAACATGTTCATGTGTTATTTTATTTTCTCTAAAATTCAAAAAGCAGTGAGAGCCCCGTGGTAATGTCGGGGATTCACGAGTAGGTCGTGGAGTCGAACTCAGGCAGGCATTTTACTATAATATTTTTTCATCACCACCGCTCTCAAACCGGTGAAGAAAAACATTGTAAGGAAACCAGCATATTCTAGAATGCACTAGGCCCGCGTGGTGGATAACGGCCCACTTCCTCTTACAGAGAGACGGGCTGATAATGATTGAATTTTCTCTAATATCATATTTATTCTTTTCAGAACTACCATGGTTGGATTAGTTGTGGCAGCAATAATATCAACAATCTATCTTCAATTTGACAACACAGATTCGAGACGTAAGTTATCTTTAGAAACTGTAATTATTTACTCAATGAATTAATGACTTATGTTGCATGATTATTGAAGAGGTAAAACAATAATAATATTTACTGCCATTAGACCACTTTAATATGATAAGTGCTTGTTAAGATCTTCAGAATAGATAGTGGCAATATTGTCCTTATTTACTTTAAATAGAACAGTAAAACCATCACAGTATATCAATATTGGAGTGACCATAGTTATCGACGCGGAAGCGGCTTGAGCAGGCTAGAAAAACCTTTATGTTTGTCACCGTATAATTATGAACTTTGTTAGTTTATAATCTATTGGTATTCTTTCCGTTAGATTCTAAACAGTCGAAAAATTGTGAATTGCTTACAATTTGACGTATTATTTTTCGAGAGTTTATAATTTATCCTTGAGAAACCGAAAAATTGTGAACTGGTATCAAACTTGCTTGCGACATATAGCATCTTGCGCTAATACTAAATAGACTGCCTAGCTGCGAGCAACTGGAAGTAGCTCTCGAATTAGGCGCAACTGAGTGCAAACTAGCTATCACAGGGTGCCAGTTTCTTTGAGTAACCGGCGGCGGTCACTGACTCACCTGGTTTATATGCAGCCAAGGCGTCTCAGTGCTCTGAGAGATTAAACCAACATCTCAAACTTTAAACCACAATTTTCTTTGTACTCGTGCGATTTTAACAATGTTACCCTGAGAAGATATTATAAGAAAAACAAAAACTTACAAGTTAAACTTGAAAGCCTTCGAAGAAGGCTTTGAAGTACATTAAAAGCTTGTTCTCAACAACGCTGCACTTGAATCCAAACTAAGTATGTTAGATCAAGTGGGAGCTTAGAAAATGATTTAAATACAAAACATGAAAGTGACATTAAAAATGCATTACAACAATCAATTGCTTGGCTTGAACAAAATAATTTAATTCTTAATTTAAATAAAACTAAAATCATGCAGTTTCGACAAAGAATTACCACTTCTGACATTAATGTAACTTTTAATAATAATAAAATTGAAGAAGTAGGACATATTAAATTTTTAGGATTGACAATAGACTCTAAATTGACGTGGAAAGAACATGCATCGATCTTAATTACAAAATTGACCAAGTTTGCCTTTGCTCTTTATAAACTCAGTAAAATAGTAAATCAGGCGGCTGTCGTCACCGCGTATTATGGCTACGTAGATTCCATATTACGTTATGGAGTAATTTTCTGGGCAAATTCCTGTACAAAACTTGACATTTTTAAAGCACAAAAGAGGTGCATTAGATCCATATGCAATCTTAAATCAACAGAAAGCTGCAAACCGCATTTTATCATCTTAAAAATACTAACGTTACCTTGTCTTTACATATACGAGACTGCTTTGTTCGTAAAGAAAAACGGTGATTTATTTAAAAAAGCTTCAGAACAAAGCTATCGATCCATAAGACCAACATATCGACATGAATTATGCCTAAGAAGTTCAAAAACCGCACTTATGCACAAGAGCATACTTTGCATGGCTCAAAAAGTGTTTAATAAGCTACCAAATGACATAAAAGATTTAAACTTGACACAATTTAAACGTAAACTAAATATTTTTTTAATAGACAAGTGCTACTATACCATTGACGAATTCCTAGTTGACAAAATTTCATGTGACTGACCATTTATTGTATTTATGTTTTAATGTAATATTCTTATACATATGTCCATTAATTTATTACAATATATTAAATCTTAAATTTTATTTTTTATGGACATTAATTACTTCTTTATGTTGCATGTAATGTATAACATCTAATATTGTAATTTAACAATGCATGCCTTTTAAGGTAGATTTTTGAGCTACTATAAAATATGTTTAAGACCCTGTTGTATCACCAAAAATCGCATTAATAAAAACTTTGAACTTTGAACTTTGAAAATAACTGATCATATTTTCGTAGTATACTATTTCTAAGCTCATTAATATTGTTTTTAAAAGTAAGCTTGCCTCGTTGGAGTAGTGGTCACAAAAAGGCGTTCTGGGTTCCATTCACGGGTCGGGCAAAGATTTCTTTATTTCATTAAGATACTTTTGCTATGAGACTTATTTTATCTTGCGAAATGTTCTGTACACCTATACCTACCATAAGTATGATGTTAATATAATCGTTTTTTTCTGTTTTTCAGTACGAAGAATAGCCTACTCCTTCAGCCTCAAGCGGAACTGGTCTTCCTTCGTCAAGATCTCGGATGATGAGATCCCAGTCCTTAGTTTTACAAAGGCCCTTATTCTAATCTTTATCACTTGTGTCCATGTTTTTGTGTTCATTGTCGCTGGTTCTATTAGTAATGGACATGATTATGATCAAGTATGTATTGCGTTTTTGTACATTTATAATTTGTGGTTTTTGTTTGGAGTATTTCAGAACATACTTTTATGCTTGTTGGTTTTTATATAAATTGGTGTAAGTTATCGCTTTTATCGTTCTGCTATTTTGGTGTACCTAATTTTAATTTGTCAGGTCTTTTTTTAAATGAATCGTAAATCAATTCTGCAATGCAAATATGTATATTCGTTCGGTCTTAATCTTTGGGTTTAAATTTTTTTTAAGGTTCCGTACTTCAAAAGAAAAAAAAACGGAACCCTTAATTAAGGATCACTTCACTTCCATCTGTCTGTTAGTCTATCAAGACTCTTTTTTCAAGAACGTGTGGAGAAATCGAGTTGAAATTAATATCAAATAGTTAGATCGACATATTTTACCTAGACTCCCAATTACGGAATCCTTCATTTTGCCAAGTGCGTGATCCAACACACGCACTTGGCCGGTTTTTAAATAACAATAAGCATTGACATCTTAAAACGATCTCTTACGTTTTTAAGATATATTCATTAAATCAATTATTTGTCATTCTTTCAGCTAATAAGCGTAAAGAACACCACACTAGGTAACACATTCCAACACTTGGATCTTCCAACAGTGGAGAACTTCTTCGTGATATCGGGACTACTCCTCATGAAGGGTCTGATGGAGAAGAAGAGGAATCCCGTCATCACATTGCTACAGCGTTATGTGAGGTAAATATTTGTGTATTTGATTTTACTATACGTTACCTGTAGCCTGATGAATATATTTGTCTTCGAAAGAATGATTCCATAGGTACAGCATTTACGGTAAGGTCAAACATACATAATTTATTTTTGTGAGTTGCGAGTCGCGTAATTTACGCTGTGTTCGGTTTTATATTTTGAGGTTTTTGAAACACGACGACATAAAATCAGTTCTCTGTGTGCTGAATTTTATTTGAATGTAAAATACACGACTTATTCTTTACGACTGAAAATACGCTCATCTATTAGTTATTTATTAGTTAGTTACCCTTGTGCCTTACTCACACGATAATGTCATTAATTTATTAAGGCTAATATTGCTGCCTATCCAAAGGCCATCGTTTATTTTAAGCTTGTGTGATTGTCTTAGATAAGAAAACCATGTTACTTTATTTTAACATTCGATCATTTATAGGTATTCCCATCATCATTATTTTCATGTCCAACATGTTCTTTTTTCTTTTGCAACATGTCTTTTTCTTCTAAACTTCTATATTAGTCGTCATCTTGGTAGTAATCACTTTCCCTGTCACCATCGATCATAGTTTACTATAATTGTTAAATTATAATTATTTTTCAGATTAATAGGCTCCTTCACAGTATTAATATTCTACACAATAGCAGTATCTGAATACGTCGGTGATGGCCCACTGTGGAAACGCCTCATCGGCAGAGAACAGAAGGCATGCTCCAAGACCTGGCTGGTCGGTCTACTGATGCTTGGTAACTACGTGGATAGTGATAATATTGTAAGTCGAGTTTAGTTTTAGCTTGTTAAGTTCTTCTATGAAAGTAATATGCTTATCGGATATGATGCCTTTGAATGGATATACCAATCTAGCCTGTTCTTTGGTTTACATTTTGCAGTTATTGTCTGTTTCTACGAAAATATTTCATGAATGTTATTATTTTTGGAAAACTATTTAGTGATCGTTTTACGTTGCAAATCATTGTCTTAGTGTCGTGTATCTTTAAAGTATTTACCTTCACTTACAAGAAATAAAGCTGATACCTAGTCTTTGTCTTCCATAAAGACTGTTGTATATTTTTCTATGCTAACTTTATCAACTGTAATGCCGTGGTCAAACCCTGTTTATATTTATCCTTTATTGTGTTAATTAGTGCTCTGTTAATTAAATTTCAGTGTCAACAAGTATCCTGGTATATCCCAGCAGACTACCACTTAGCTGTCGTGGGTACCGCTCTATTCTGTCTCTGGCATTGGAATAAGCGTATTGGCAAAATTGTCACCACCATCATTGTCATTTTCTCGGTGGTGATAACTGGTGTCACTACTTATATTAAAGGATTGAACGGAATTCTGCTTTACGATATTGAGTAAGTTAATTGTTTGGTCTGATTCTGGCTTAGTTGCATGGAACGGGTTATTGTGATTGTCAAGGTTAAAAACTGCTTTATTTACATTATCATTGCAATATTTTTTTGCACATACATATATTAGCACAGCTTAGCGTAAATAGTTTACGACTTTCTGTTTAACATCTACGCTGCGCCCAACTAAGCTAAGCACGCTTGTATATACTACACAAGGGTCTCGTCAATAAAGTGCGATTCACCAGCTAAAATTGGCGTGGTTTTGATACCCACAATCGAAAAATTATGCGACCTCTCCTTACCCACTTCGCGCCCTAATCGTTGGGTTATTGCCTATTCTTATGAGAATTGATAACACATTCATTACCGTTTCCTGACTTTTTGTGCTTGCTAATAAATCATGGAATGGGAGTAATAGACAGATGATGCACCGACGACCTTCATAAAATCAAGGATTTAAAAAAAAAAATTGTTGAAAAAAGGTTTAAAAAAGAAAAAAAAGGCCATTTTAATTGTTTTGTGATTTGCAACACATCGAGGCCTCAATTGCAAAATGCAAAATGCTATGGAAAAGTCGTTAACGACGCCCGTAGCGTTAAAGCTTATAAAAATCCAATTTCCATTGATTGACGTTTTTACTTGAAGTTTCGATTTAATGGAAACTCGAAATTTTATTTGATTGAGGTTTTCATTGAAATCTTTACTGACAGAATTTCTTGGAACTTATATTTCACTTTTGGGAAATGTATAAAACTGTTTGTCATCGTTATGGAATAATGTTTATTTTGAATTTCCTCGTAATATTCAAGATAATGTTCTCCTGTGACTTAAAAACTACCTTATGGCATGACCCAACGTTTTGTTCTCTATTGATAGATATCTATGTATATATATACAAGAGATCTTAAGCCACTTTTTGAATAAAAAGCTTTTTACATACACTTCTTCCTTACAAAACTTATCTTTAAAATTAAGCTATAATACCTCTCAAACATCATAATTTTCAGGAAGCTGATACACGTCAGAGACAACGAGGTTTACCTAGACACCTACATAAGGAGTCATCATAGAGCTGGGTCCTACTTCCTCGGCATGGTCATGGGCTATATCATCACAGTGTACAGGCCTGCTAAATATAGAGGAGTTATTTCTAAGGTGAGCAGTTTTGTTAGTTATTACTCATCTAACTAGCCTGTATCGTCCAACTGCAGGGCAAAGACCAGCTCCCTTTTCCACACAATTCTGTCTTCTGTTAATGCGCGGCAGTCCTTAAGGTAGAAGATGAGCTCTTCATCCATCTTTGTATTTGCTAGTTACTATTTGTTTAATCGTTTTTAGCAAAACAAAAGACGACTTCTGTGTAGAATGCAAGTGATGTAGTAGAGGTTGCTTACAAATAAATGACATTGTCAATAAGCGAATAGTTACTGGAATAAGAAAAAATCTTAGTAAGCATAGTTTTTACGTCTCGTTGTATTTTAAGTACTGTAAAGAACCATTTTTTTTTCTTTTATAATCCGATCAACGATATTTATTACCATCACATAAAAATTTCTAGTTCCTAATTTATCATTTTCTAACATTTCAGGACTGTTCCTACCTAGGCGTCGCAGCAGCTTTCATACCATTTTTTTTATCTTTCATAATCCAATCAACAATATTTATTACCATCACATAAAAATTTCTAGTTCCTAATTTATCATTTTCTAACATTTCAGGACTATTCCTACCTAGGCCTCGCAGCAGCCTTCATACTAGGTCTCAAGGTATTAACAGCGGCCCCAGCATGGTGCCTTGGGGAATACAACGCTTGGAACGCAGCAGTGTATGCAGCTCTCAACAGAAATTTATGGGCTTTGGCGACCTGTGTTTGTATCGGGATTACTGAGTATGGGGATGTCCGTAAGTATATTTTAATTTGTTTTTATGATAAATGTTAAAAACGTACATCTGTCAACTTATCAAATGACTCATTTCATTTCAAAGAAGGAACAATTGTTTTTTCATTGCTAGTCGGTAGTGTCCAAGCTGGACATAATATTATATAAAAAATCCTAAGTCACTTTATCCCATGACAGATTTAAAGCCCGCTACCTAATCTTTCAGAAACTAGTATTTTAACCTGTGGATTCACCAGGTTCCTGTTGTTTTCGATATGAACCGCTTTGCTAATGGCAAAATCAGAAAATGCTTGCCCAAATTCCCCCGTTCTTAATAATATAGTTATTTGCTTTACGGGTAGGGAATTCAACCAGGAAACTATGTTGGAACAGTTAATATTAGCTAAGTTAACAATGGATAGCTATTCGCTTGAATAATTATAATACCCACGCTAAGTCAACATCTGACTGAAATTAAACCACAAAATCTTGTAGGTTCTATATATTTATAAATAGATAAAAGCAGAAAAGAAAATACTGAGAGTTTTCAGAGGCAAAACGTACACAAGTAATGGAAATAAAATAATGATGTTCGGGCCGCCATTGATTAATGTTTTATAGAAGAAACACTTTTTATTTATTTTTTATTATGTTTACATATAAATAGTTTGTGGTATGAAAGGTTTTTGTAGTAAGAGATTTAAACCTTTGATACCAACTAAAACTTTTTACAAAAAAAACACAACCGACTTCCGAAAAAAAACACTACAAAGTGAAAAATAACTTTAATTTCAGAAGTCGGTGTCTTTGGTTTTGTATTTTTGTTTTTGCCACCGACTTCTGAAATTAAAGTTATTTTTCACTTTTTAGTTGTGGTACCCACCCCACACAAATTCGAATACTAGTACCTGCTATGTAAATAACAGTCACAGGAAGTAATCATCATATTATCATCCACATAATTATACTAAGTGGGAAAAATACGTATTATTGAAGCTTACTCAAAAACTATCCTAGCAAACTTAATAAAATTTATGTGGAACCAATCCGGAAGCATACACTTTCATATAAAAAATAATGTTCTAAATCGGTCTACAATTGACGGAGAAATCGGCGGACATACATAAAAAACAAAATAAAAAAAAAACCATACATACGCGTCGAACATATAACCTCCTCCTTTTTGGAAGTCGGTAAATAAAAGAAAAGCATACATTCAGATATCTACACGTGAAATTGAAATAAGTTTAATGCATATTTCCGTCATTCTGTACGTAGTTTTAGTCAATAACTTGAATAGCTTTGAATTCATAAATCCTGTTACTTAAGCCGCATATCACTTAAGGTTCTTGTATACCGCCAACCATTTAAATAATTCTGTAAATTATGACTGAACATAGACTTTTCATCGATTGGTGCCATGTCTAATAAGCTTATAAGCTTTTCACAGTTTCTGTGGAACAAATAGGTTTAACACTTTTACATAATTGAGAGTTTTAAAATGTGTTTTTGGCTTATTTGGGATTAAATCAGCTCATAATCTGGTGATAGATTTATTCTAAGAGGCCGCAAACCTATTGCTATTAATATTAATAATAAAATAGTCCTACTTTTCGACCAATACTCTACCATCAGGCCATTGAAAACCCGTAACTACTTCAACTGTGTAACAACAAACCTTTAATAAAACTTGATAATTAATAAATGAAGGCTATTCATAATTATACGCAGTGAAAGATGAAAGCGACATATCAGGAAATGAGTTGCTAGAATTCCTTTTAATCCCTTTAACTAAATATACTTGTGCTTCGGGCATATTGAACATAGCTTCTTTTTTTTCTAATTTCCCGGGAGGACCCTTAGTTTCCCCCCGTCAAAATACTGGTATTATATTTTCATCTCAGTTCCATGATATTACTGTTACTGTTTCATCAAAATCTACTTTCTGTGTGATGAAATATTCTTTGGAAAATATTACTGTTTTTTTTTTCTATTTGATGACCTTTCTCTGTATCTTACTACCGTTATGAGATAAACCTTCTATTTATAGTTGTTGCATTTCATAATTTGATGGTTTATGTCAGTGATACAAAATACACATGATGTGCGCTCATGATTTGCCACAACCATACCTTTGTTAGCTTCATACTGCTTATCTCACAAGACCCTTTCAAACTAGATGTCAGATAACAATAAAGAGTAAAGCAAAAAACATTGCAATAAAAGCGAAGCGACCTATATTCATAAAAATAATGGTGTCACGCAAAAACTACAAGAAAGAAAAATTACCGAGTTTCGACTATTTGGATACCGATCATTAATTTGACGTCAGAGAAAGATTAATAGCTTTAAAAGTAAAAGCAAAAAGCAAGCAAGTAAAGCATTGTGTTATACAGTTTTTTTTTTTTTGTTACGAAGCGTTACTGCAGTTTTCTTTTCAAAAATTCTCAGTTGCAATTCCAGTATTGGATTTTTGACTAATAAATGGTGTTGACTTCGTCTATATCAACAGGCATTGTAGGTAAGACAAAATCGTGTCTAAATTAATTAATTTCATTCCAGAAATCCTCAGAAACTTCATGTCCTGGCCTATCTTCACGATCGTCAGTCGCCTAGCTTACGGGGTCTACATAACACATTCTTTACTACTGGAGCGATTTCTATTCTCGCAACGGAATCCACTGCAATATGACATGTTTAACCTGGTACGTATTTATTAACTGGTATAATAGTCACACGTCACTTGGCAAGAATCGTAGATGCGAAGAATTCGTTGTTCGAATGACTTTTCATGAAATCGTGCCATATTAGGTCAATTCGTAGTTAGCGAGTTGTATCGATGAATTTAATGATTTTAATTCTAAAATTACTCATTATTTGCTATAGTCACGAATCATAATTTTGATTAACACATATTCTGATACTGACCTGCAAATTACAAAAACGTTATAAAATTTGAATTTCGCGTATTACCTCTTACCTCAGTGCATCCCTCATAAACAAACCAACAGCCCCCTGTCAACGTCATTCGAGCATCAAAGTATCCTTGTAGTAGTGTACGTACGGTGATCTCAAACAAATGCCGGTCGCAAGTGCACTCGCCGTAAGTAAAGCGTGTCTCTGTGTGCGTGAGTTTTCAATCGTTGTTTAGAGCCGACGTTCTGTCAGTGCGTTTATTTTAACTTGACCCGTGACGAATTTGAATTTTAATTTTGCAGTCATTTGATACTGTTCTGTCAGTCTCCATTTTGAACTCTATTTGTATTGAAACTAAGACTGCAAAATTCAGTACTACCAATCGCGCCACGGGTCAAGTAATAATAAACGCACTGTTCCTATCCATTTGTGCTAGTACTAGGAATTTCACTTTTATAAAGTTATTTGTAAGAATGTTGGTTGCTTTTGCAATTTCATTTTCTGTATTTTTCTTGAAACAGCAATGCATTGAAGCGACGTATTGAAGGTTTGATTCCTAGTATATAAATGTCGTTTGGCTAACATTCTATGATATTGGTTTTTTTTAAACTTTTAGTGCTTCGTGCCACGTATGGCGTTTGAAGCTATAGTAAACGTCACACATTTTTAATGGCAACTCCATATAAAAGCCTATGTCAATAAGTGGCAGTACCTACAATTTTTACTTCCGTAAAAATAGAGGCTCGTTAAAAAAAAATAAGACTAAAGACGAATTGTTGACGTGAAAACGTCTTTATGCGCGTTGAGCGCACCGCGCGCCGTTGTGCTCTACTATAGAACATAGATGGCGCTAATAACAGTCTCAAATTTTCACTTCTGTCAGCAATCTCATGACTGCCTATATTTTGTGTGTAGTGTACAGTTCTAAGCAACAAATTACTATTATAAGATTATGTCAAGACACCATAATCTAAATACCCATCACTCGGTCCAAATGAAATAACTACACAGTCATACAGAAAAAGTTGTTATAGACTCACAAGAACATATCAATACCCAAGCACAGCACTCGATAAACAATCTGCCCACCCCTAACACAGTACAGCCTGAACATACAAACTTCTTAATTGAATTTCAGATACTAAACGGTATAGGAATACTCATAACGTCGGCACTGCTAGCGGTACTGCTATGGCTGTTCGTTGAATCGCCGCTGAGCAACTTGGCTAATCTCGTTCTAAATCCTGTGTGAGTATGCAAGTAGTTAAATACTAATACTAATAGATTGTGGCGGGAAGATGTAGCATATGTGTTGGCATAACATGTAGATGCGAAGTGGTTTAGTATTTTGAGAAGATTATTAACAAGATTTTGCTGCAGAAACGAGTGTTAGTTAGGATATATGATGCATATTGGTAGAGGTATCGAATGCATTGCTAGTTTTGATCTCAAGATTCGTTGGATACAGTTTGAATGTATTAAAAATGGAATTGAGTTTTTTGATATTCTTGAGAGTCCGTTTTACTAACAGTCTTGGGATTGGGGATAATTCAAAAGACTGAAAAAGTCTTGGTTTTTTCTGGTTAGCATTCTTAGAGACAATTGAGCTAGAGGGTTATTGAGATCATGACTGTAATATTACAAGTTCATCTACATATAAATATAGAAGTCGAAAACAAACCCCTTAGAACCTTTTCCCACTTCACTACATTCAAACATTTTGAACAAACAAAATAACTAGCAAAGGCGAACAAGCAACATACATGATTTTATTTCAACTTTAAACAAACTGTTTCCTTTACCGTTTCAGTAAGAAGCAGACGTCGAATGGAATTGAAAACAAAAAGGAAATCAACGGGCAGGCTAAGATTACAGACTTGAAATATACAAAGGCATTGTGATACAACAAGAAATCTTTGATCTTGTTAATGAAGGGGACCTTATTTTCTATGTAGATTTTACCGTCCTAGAACTTACTTTCTTAGCTATAAAAATTTACGAAATGATTAAGAATAATAAAACTAGTGTTGTTTTAGCCTTTTAGCTGTATTATTGTGACATGAATAGGAATAGGCGACCGAAAGTCTGGCCTAATCTCAAGTGCTAATATTAGGACTTGATTTTTTTAGGATAAGAAAGAATAAATTGCTTTTTTTACTACGTATTTATTGGGGTTTTCTTTGTATATCTATAATGTAAGAATGCTAAGAAAACAAGTCGTTTTAGCGCCTGCCAAAATTTTGCTAGCAATCAATATATTACTTGCTATTTAAATGTAATACATTTTTGACAGGCAAATTATTAAGTACAAAATATTGTTAAAAATGTGTTTAATTAACTATCAAAACCTAGATATTAAACGGAGAAGCCTAATAGTAACGATATTCAGTAATTTGACACATAGCATCACTGTATAATTATTCGATATTTTGTATTATATCAATAAGTACTTTGGTAGTATTATAACAACTTAAAGTCTGCCGACCGCGTATCATAAGGAAGTGAATCATACTTGTAATCCTATAGCAAATAATGTTATACACGAACGATTGACTGGACCAACTGTAACATAACTCAACCACTGCTGAAACTTTTAAGCCCACCACGATCCTAATTTATGTGGCTTCAATGAACATAGCTATACATACAAGTATAGGAAGTATTATAGACTTAAATTTTGCTCTAGTTTCTAATACACATAATATTTCAAAACACACATATTGAATTATAATTTCAGTATATGACAATATTTAAATTGCTGCTGCTCTTATAACGGTGATTAAAAACCTCATGACGAAACCAGCATGTCCCAGAACCAAAAAATCAAAAACATGTGACAACCACCAATCCACACTGGGTCCGCGTGGTGGATTATCTCTCATACAGAGAGGAGGCTAGTGTTCCAACAGTGAGAACATTATAGGCTGATCATGCTTTGTTTGTTGTAAGATGATTCTTTATTTTCTTTTCTTTCTTGCATCTTTTATACCATGTATTCTAAAGGAAAGATGAGCAACAACACTCTCAAAAGATTAAGATTCTATGAAATTCTCGACAAAGAACAGGCAACCCCTTTCACGCCCGTAGCGTAGCTGTAGTAAAACACGATTGAGGGATTACGTCAAAAGGATGAGTACCTAGCAGAGTTGTTGTCTGCAAATAACAACAAACTGAGATGACCCTCCGTCAGACAAGCGTAGTAACTATTGCAGTGTCTCCATTGTCCATTTATTGGAAGCCTCGACTGGTGAATAGTTTTACCGTGACTAGTTGAGCCTTATATTACCTGCAGTATACATTTTGTTACTGTAGGTAACATAAGGATGTTTCCTGCAGTAACAAAACTGATACTGAAACCTAGCCAGAGAATAAGTTCATGAATGAAAACAAAAATCACAGAAACCAAATAAGTGATTCTCGAGTTGTAAGCGCAATAACTAGTAAACAGACAGAGCCGTCGCATTTTATAATATACGAAAGGAGATATTACCGCCTAGTCATTCCGTTACCATGGCAACGTTTCCATCTTCCTCGTATCCATGTGAAGCTAATTTCATCCACACACAAACGATATCACAATGTTTATTCAGTCATGACCGCTGTGGAAGCCTGACAAATGTTTATATAGAATTCAATTCAACCTGATTCAATTCCACGGTTGTTATTGGATTTAAAGGCAGGTAGGTAGAAGGGATATTAATTCTGTCACGAATGTTCAGATTACTAGAATTCGATACGAGTTTTATTAGTGTCATTGGTATCGGGTGTCTTAAGTAATGTTTGTTTTGATGACAAACTAATTGAGAAGATGGATTTCTGGTTAAAAGATAATAATCGATCTTGTTTTAATTGATTTTGGATCCGGGGGTCGATTAAAAATAACTTGTTGTGTCTGGCTCAGAAAGTAGAAGCTCCATAAATTACAAAAAATAATTGGATTTATTTAAAAGAAAAATAAATTTTCAATCCAATCAATTCAGTTAGTGGAATTAACAAAAGGCTATCATCACTTAGAATAGCTTTCACAATGTAGAACATCAAAGCCCCTAATGATAAAAGCGTGTTCCATTATCTGATTAGTCTACAAAAGATAATCATAAGCACAAGACAACTCTACAATTACTTTCTAGAACAATACCGTAGCGTCCGCAGCATTATCTTTTCAAAGAACAATTTAACTTATATAGACGATATTCTAGTTTTATGTTACAGGCTAAGGGGAGCGCCCCTCGCTCCAGGAATATGTGATTGCTTTCCTAGATTAGTTTCTTGAATTAGGGTGTTCAGAAATTATAGTATGCATTGAATTTCGAACTGATACGGATAACGATTATACTGCTGGTGTATATCGGTTTATTGGTGTACTGTAACCGGGTTACGACCTAATATTAGTAAACGGAGCTACGGATCTTAGGTTCTCCGATTTGATCTTAACGAGGGCTTTATTAAGAAACTTATCTTAGGTTGTATTTAGGTAATAAAGGTAAAACCAATAAATTTAAGGGTTATTTTAATCATTAAACATTCGGAGATTTCACACTTGGTCGTCTTTTTTTAGTATTTCTGAATGATACAGATAATAAAAGTACATAGTTTTAAAATTGATTTCACCTTTTCATTGATACACTACCTAGTCAATTAACAGTTTTCATCTATATTATGTTGATTTAGTTTATAGTCCATCATCCCATGTAGACTGTAATGAGCTTTCCCGGGGGCAACGCCATAATCAACACGCTTGACTGGCAGATTGAATTGCATTGTTATTAGTTACTAAGTGGATGATACGACATTTTAATATACTCTGCCTGGTCGAAAATTTTGTAGTGAATTATCATACAGTGATCGCCTATTTTGATTTTCCTATTATACTTAAAGTGTAAATAAAATATAAGCTTGTAGGTTTGCGTATTTAACATTCCCTGATTATATTTAGTTTCGTGCTTAATCATAAACCGATGCGTTAGTACTAATTATTGCAGAAAATTCCAAGAATGAATTATGATATTCGTCATTATGATGGTCATCATTAATCACTTACGTTAATTACCATTTTAATGTGCTGTAAATTATTATGCCATTCTAAATCCCTAAAAACAGCTAGATCAACGATAATGACCTATTTATTTAAACCGCTATTTTTCAAATATTTTCTTTATCATTTTCTCCTTCATTCGACCTAAATTCAAAATATACCAAATTTCCTAAAACAAATATGAATCCACAGAGCATCCACGTTCATTTCGCATTATATCTCAAGATAAACCCACGCGTACACTGTTTCTTTGTCACGTTGACGAGACTTGTCACGCAGATAGAACTGTCACGTCACGATATTGGAATATTCAGACGTTGCTAATTAACGCTCATGAAGATACAGCATAATTAACTGTTCTGAGGTTTATGTAAGGAGTACATTTATACCAGCTGAGTAAAATAGTAAAATTTAAATTGGTAGAAGTTGGTTTTCTTTTTTGTGTTTACATGGAAAAAAGACTATTGTTAGCTTATTTCTTTTTAATCTAAGCAGCGTATGTTTCTTTGAAGAAACACTGTTTGTGGGTTTTTTCCGTGGTTTTATCAAAGACAAGATGTAATTATGGCTTAGCGAGTTTTCATTTGACTACGCTTTTTCTAGAAGACTATGTAAATTTTCTTCTGTTGGTTCATTTAAATAATTAATCATTGCAACTATTCTTAATACTGCGACATAATTATATCTGCGGTTGAACTTCATCTAAATTATTACGTAGCAGCAAAACCCCTAATTTGTTTTCAACAAATAATACAATTTCATGTTTCTGAAACAACAGGCGTCATAGCAACACCCTCAATTACTCTTATCTCTAATACCAAACAATTTATGAAATAAAAACTTCTTGATTGTTCCAAAACTGTCACACATTATGAGAAACGGGATACCTCTCATTTGTCACATTCATCATTGTACTCTAAGCCTTACCACAATGTTAAGGGCAGAAGGACCAGTTCATCAACGCCTTTTAATGAGCTAACTTCTGCACTTACAACAAGTCAAAAGAGTATCACTATCACTAGATATTATAAGACAAAGTCCCCCGCCGCTTTAAACTCGAAAGATTAGTACTAAATAACATTCTGAAACAACCGACACGGTTATAATTATTGCTTCCGAAGCTATATTCGTCATCATTCTCTTGCCCTTATTTATTTGGGGTCGGCGCTACATGTCTTTTTCTTGCATATTTATTTTTGCATTCGTCTTTCATTTCTGCTCGATCCTATATTGCTGCTGCAATATTAATTTTTCGTAATTCTTTATTTTTTTTAACCTAATTATTTTCGATTTATTCGATATACTCTGTCCAATTGCTGCCCTCTGAATAGAGTGGTCCTTCTGCCCACAATCATTGTATCCTAAGCCTTACTTTATTACATGCTACGTATGTTTTCTGTTACGAGCGTTATTAATAGCTCTATGGGGAGGGTTCTATTACAGGGTAGGCAGAATTCCAGGCACCTGTTGATTGAAGATGCGATCTTTGGAGTAAAAATTGTGGTAATGAAAGAAAAAGAACATGATATGGAACATAAATTATGTTCTTAGGACAGCGAGAAAAAATAGGTAAAGAAATTAAAAAAAAAAAAATATTCTAGGACATTATTTCAGTTATGCCGATAAAGTTAAAGAAAAAAACAAACATGTTCCTGGAATATTAAGTGCTTTTCCTTAAAGGTTTTCTTAACTTCGTAGCAAAATTTGATATCAAAATGACTTCTAAATAAAATATAAAAATAAAGTAACCAAGTGACACTACGAGAACGGAAGTTTTTAATGAATCGACAATTAACGGATATTAAGAAAACAGACGTTTTAAAAGAAACCTTTCATATAAAAATAACTCAATTAAGTTTTTTTTTGTTCTATTTACTGACTAGCTTTTATCAATTTGCAAGTTTTCTTCATTATCTTTTCACGATAAAATTATCTTTTTCCGGGAACCAAGAGCAAGGTAAAAAGAAGTACTCTTGATTATTGAATAAATTGCTGAGTTCTAAAAATAATAAATCACAGGGAGTTATAAGTTATTCGTCCTTGTTATTATTGATTTGTTTGTCAGTGGTAGCACGAAGTTATCCTGAGATTTTTATAGTGATATTTCATAGGACATTTGTTACAAATCATCATCACCATCATTTACCTGCCCATCATATTCCAATTTATTTGTGATTGGCATAACATTATTTTTCTTCCATACTTCTCTATTAGTCGTCATCTCAGTAGCTAGCCCCCTTTCAACCCACATCACCTTCCACACAGTCCATCCATCGTTTTTTTTGGTCTTCCCCTACTCTTAAGGCCATCCACATTCATACTCATAATTTCCTCTCGACATTTGCCAGGTGCCACTTTTAGACTTCATTCTCCCTTCTTATATCCGTTACAAATGTCATTGTAAGTACAAGATCAAAAACATGTTAGCTGTCTCATAGTTGACCTTCTATTGTTAGGGAAAGGGTGCTGTGGCCCGATCTACAAACGCCATATTCGAACTGCGCATCACACTAACGTCGCGCAAAATTTTGAATCGCGCAAGCAGCGTTTACCGTGCGGGAAGAATATTTACTACTTCCCGACATCAATCGACGGTTCCACCAAACACGACACCCGTCTGGTTGGAGGATCCTCCCGTTACTATATATGATGAGTGAGAACTTAACATCCTGCTCCTCATATCTCTATAGTGCATTCAAATAGCCTTCACGAGGCGATACTTAAAATTTGTAAAGTTCTCCCGATCCATCTTAAAAGTAAGTTGAATATCTTGACTGAACAATTTAAAAATCAATACCACAAAGTGGAACGTAAGCATATGTACGCAACTCGTTTATCTAGGAAGAAGACACTTGTTGTTCCAAAAGTAAAAAAATACTTTGGTAAGCGCACACGAAGATACTTAGTACCAACGTTAGTGAGCTACCCCCAAAACTGATATCGCATGTCAAGTCTAAGGATCAACTTAAAAGAGTTCTAGGTTCTAGTAGGTGTGTTCTTTTAGAGTTTACTTAGCATAATTAAGTTTTAGCAAATAAATATTACAAAATTCAAAACTAAATTTGTAATTCATTGTTAGACGAGAACAACTGCCGAGAAACTGTTATACAGTTTGGCAGACTTTATGTATGTTATTGTTAATACAGATTAAAAAAAAAAAAAAAAAATGACAAACGTACGTCTGTCGCACCTAGCGGGGTAATTGCATAATACACTTACATTAGCAATGGCTTGCATTTTGACAATCCAACTACATTCATTGCGTTATTTATGTTGTTGAGCAGACAAATTTTTCGAACATATGAAGCAATGGATTAGCAATATCCTTCAAAAATCATTCAGTTTGTGATTGAAAGTGTTTAGTGTCAATTAGTGTACTGGACAGTCAGACCTGATACCACCTTGCTGACTGGCTAGTATTTCTTTTACCATAGCAGAAGCTATTCCCACATACTTCTATCATACACGCAATAAAATATAACCATTCTGTTCATTGCGAGATGAAACTTTACAATCTACTTTGTTTCTCACATAATCATATTTCTAACCAGAGTTAATTAATTGAAAATTCTTAATTCAAATAAATACTATGGCTTCCGCCTGCCATTCTTAAATTAAACTGGTTACTGACGGCTTCTGTTTCCCTATAAAAGCATTATTATTTTGCAATTTTAGCATGAATATTTTCTCCGACAATATTATCAGTTTGATCAACATATTTTTAGCACAACACCCATCCTATCCGGGTTATCTGGCAACCAGTATCAGTTCCATTCATAATTAAATAAGACGTGGTTTGGTCCAAAGAAAAAGTGACAGCGATTTATATGTAAATGAAAATAATGCTACATACATGAACATGAGCTTTGTGTGGGTGATTGAAACCGACTGCGCTGCAATCTAATTGGTCAAAATTTCGCAGAGCCGCTTACGTTTACCTACTTACAGTTTCAAGTATTTTCACAGTTACTATTTTTACCTCCGATTTGGCATCACTGCCAAAATCACAGTGATCTATATTCTCGTTATAATAAGGTTGCTTTTGGGTTACTGCTGTTAGAGGTAAAATAACTGTAAAGGACTGTAATCTTATTATATCGTTACAAAAACTGAAAAAGGTTGAAGTGGAAAATAGCAGGAAGTCTTAATTTATCGTGACCGGCTAGCTGGATGACTAACTCAAAATTATACTTTGATATATTATTCCGCTGAAAGCTTAACAAATATTAGCAAAGACGGAGATATCTCATGAAGAAAATCCGTAATTTTAACTTTCAGCGCACTGCCAAGAATTCTCCTCAAAGTTTTTTACTTTGAACTTATTAACCACGTACATTTTTAAGCAGTTTAACCATCATTTAGAGCGCTCAAAGCAAAACTTTTTAGTCATTGCGAAAGATATTTTAAGTTTGAAAACACTAATGCAGTTTCACCTAAAACTTCTTAAGTTTTTTTTATGAAAAATAAATATAAGATATTTTTAACTTTCTTCATTGACACGCTAAGACTTGTGTATTAGTACATCACTGTAAATAGGAAGCTCATTTTTATTGGCACTTTAAAAGTTCTTAATGTTATTTAAATCCAAAAATCTTTTACATTTTGACAGCTCTTGTCAAGCGCCATCTTGTATTTTTACTATCAATTCGCCGCTAAAATCTCAACACTTGGACCACATTCTAAGGGTAGCTAATTTATTAGTGCCACACCCTGTGAAATAGTGACTTATTTATTTGAAATGGGAGTGTCTCTATATTGTGTACTGGTAATTAAATGTACATTGAGATGACTATGTATGGGAGATGGGTCGGAGATAGGTTGGCTTTTCATAGAGGCCGTTTTAGCCAGACGGTGGATGTATACAGGGTCAAAACAAATTAGCTAGCGAAACTTCGCAGACGTGATGGGTATCGATATCAAAAACGATAAAACAAATAAAAAAATAAAAAAATTGGGGTCAACAACTGCTGGTAGTGTTACTGAGAAAATCTGTATTTCTTTTGTTTTATCTTGCCGAGATATCGATAGCCATTACGTCTGCGAAGTTTACACGAAAAAAAAGCCATTGACCCAAAAAAAAACATCAAATCTTAATTTTTTTTAGTCACCTAGCCCGTCTGTGGAGTTTCGCTGGCTACTTTTATTTGACCCTGTATATGGTGGGTTGAGAAGGCCTTTATCTACTGTAATTACAAGGCGATAATCGGCTGTATTGCACTAATATTATCTAGTATACATTCCTCAAAGTGTGGTCTAGATTCGAAGGTCTTTCACATTTTATTTCCCTTATTTGGTTTAAATATTCGTTTCTCATGATACGTCTATTTGTATAAAGCTTTGACTTCCTAGGTAAGCGGTTCCGTCATTAAAACCGACGTCATGAAAATCTGTAATTTTCACAGTATTTGACAGGTGTCAAAAACGCTGTGTCTTTGGACATCCGTTATTGTGTACCGCTCTCTTAAGAACTAAAAAAAAACCAAGAAACAAATACATTATTTAAATTAACTTAAGAAAGTTTCACATTAAAATGTAATTACAAAGTTATTCTTTTGAAAAATTCACGAACTTACTTTATCAGTATTAAAGTTCATTATTAATGTAAAAGATGTGACATTTTGATCTTCAATGTTATCAATACTAAAGGACGAATAGACATAAAACATCTGAAAACTCTGTAAAAACTCCGCCGCCCTTCACAAGGCAAAAATAATATTCACCAAAGTAAACAGTTTTCATTTTTTAACGAAAAAACTGCTAGAGGGGGAGCGTCACTCTTATCTCGAGAGATAAGCGTGACAGAGACCCGACGTGACAAAAAAAGTGACAAAAAATAGAGTCACGTCACAAAAATGAATCTGACATAATGTTTTTGGAGCTGAGTGTACTTAAATATTAATGTCACACTGCTTTTAGCTGACTGTACCGTGTCAAAATATTCTTGTGTTTTTTTAGGGAATTAATTAAGCAGGTACTTTACTTGAACTGTGTTCACGGGAGCGCGTTAATTGTTTCTAAAGATATAATATTTCTATTTTCTTTTTAATTATGTGTTTCAGCCATTTGGGTTTTGGCTAAATATTCGTAAATTTTGGTACTTATCGGTCAAGAAATTAAGTCAAGGTAAATTAGGATAACCAGGATGGGTATTATTAACGTTTTACTTAAAAAAGGGGCTTGTGACTAAGTAATAACAGCCGCACGGGTCCATCGATCAGGTTAAGCTACGCTTGCCGCGGTTGATCCGTGGATGGGTGACCATCTTTACATACCAAGACCCCTCCATGCGGTGGAAAGCACGTTAAGCCGTCGGGCTTGGCTGTGATTTCGATCATTGACAATTGTTACGAGTCGTCAGAAGCCCGAAAGTCTGACAACCAATCTTACCAAGGGGTATCAGAGGTGTCAGATAGGCAGTAGCTCCATGTAAAATACTGGTATTCAGCTGTATCCGGTTAGACTGGAAGCCGACCCTAACATAGATGGGAAAAGGCTAGGCAAGAATTTACAAACAAATAGATGTATTATGTAATTAAAACATCGAGAGAGCCTAGTCATTCTGTGATAGCAATAACCTGCCACTGTACATTTATTTATTTATGAACTTAAAAGTTTGGTTCATATAAGGTTTGTTAAGTTTTGTTTTGTTTAGTATTATCACGCCAATTTTCCCCAAAGGCATAGATAGCAGTGTTTTAGTAAACAAAAATTGCGTGTACCATTGGATTAGAGATGTGTCCCTCACTCATGAGGTGCCTCGTTTGAGGTACTCGTGATCGCAAATTGAAAGAGTTACTCGAATTTCAACATTGAACCAACTCACTCGCTCACGCGTCCTCACTTAAAAATTGACATTGACCTTATTGACGCGAGTACTCGCGAGTGAGTATTGAGTGAGCTTAGTGATTGAATGAACCGACTTTCATAATTGTACAGAATTTATAGAATGAGTTCGGCTCGTGAGGTGAATACATCGACGTACGACTCCTCGCCTCAAATGAGGGGTACCTCTTGAGGACCTCGCGAGGTAAAATGAAGTACTCCCTCAACCTCATATAAAAATGATGAGTTACCCATCACTACATTGGATCTATCTTGCCTAGCCAACAACCTTAGTCGCTCCTACCCCACCACCCCACAGGCTCAGGTTCCCTCCAACCAACACCAAGCTAACTTCAAAACCATGTAGATGTCCGAACTTGGTCTCCCCGTAAAGTTAGACAAACATGCATTAATTGCTGACCTACATGGTACTTTAATTAAATGTTCCGGAGTAGGTACCGATTGTCGTGGTTTCAAGCTTGCTATCAAGTATTAGAGGATGTCTGGTTAGCCTCGGACTTCACTGGAGACTGGGAATATGAATTGGGGTCACATACCTATTATGTATAATTTCAACATGGATGATTGGACCCATATTTTGGATTTAAAAGAGTGTCCATGGAGTTTCTTGCCCGTTCTTCTCCATAGTAACCTACTACGCTTTTGAATGGGCAAGTAGCTTCATCTTTCTCACTGACCGACCTTGAAAATTTATTAATGCCTGCGATTAGTATTTTTTATTTAGCCATTTTTGAGGTTTTATTTTATTTATGACAAATCTTAAATATAATGTACAATCTTAAATACAATATACATCTAACACTAAAAAAATATTAGTATTATTTATAAAGAGAAAGTAAAAAACAAAATAAAGGAAGAGCTCATTGGGTATCAAAAAATTCGTCCGCATCGCTGTCAGTGGGAAAAGTGCCCAAAAGGCTGGCAGCATTGCCACGTTGGATGGCAATGCTTATTCTTTGACCTAAAAATTGGCCAGCCCTCTGGTCACGTGAAGAGTCAACCAATATTACAATTTATTTAAATTAGTTTAATTGAAATAAATGCTTTGAGGTTAATTCTGGGTATAGAGAACGTAAACGTAAGGGTTTATAGTATATTCTAAAAGTATCAGATGAAAACGTGAACAAATGGATCAGGAAACATACCTGTGGATGCCAATTTTTGATACCATTTCGTTTGTCTTGTATTTTATTGAGGTTAATTTTATAACCTCAATTTTCATAGATGAGTTTTCAATTACAATTTCAAAATGTTATTCAAACAATAAATGTCACAAAAAGTGGTGATAGATGAAACCTTGTCAACACAGAGGAATGTGTTACTAATTCCCTTTAGTGAGGTTACGTAACGTTTTTACAACAAATATTATTGACACAGGAATCGTTGATACTAAAACTCATGAAACATCTGCAATCTTTTCTCTTAGTTCGATCGTTCTGGCGATGCTTTTGGGGCCTATGTTCAGCAGTGGATGACGTTCGGATAATATGACGATCATTCCTTTGCATTTGTCAAGTTTCTTAACTGATATTAGGTATTGCCACTTTACCAGCATTACTAAACTACTTTCAAAACTTCAACATTCAAAAGTCATTTATTCAAACTAGGCTGGGAATCAGCACGTTTCGAACGTCAAAATTACATAAGACAGTCCCCCAAAAACGCTTTAGCTGTTTAGCTACGAAATCTTATCATAGCCCGATCTAGAATACAAATTAGTTATATATTCGGCAAAATGCGTCAGCATTTTGCCGAATATCTATTAGATACTACTACTAGATACTAAGATCCTTTAATTCATTTTCTTTCCGTAGTTTTGATCCTAATCTTAGATTCTGTAAGTCATGCAATCTCTTAGGTATCCTAAACGAATTACTAGAAACCCAATATGTAGGTACTGCTAAAAAAGGCGGATGTTCTAAGCCATACACTATAATTTGATTGCTTGGTACGATGAATCCGCACTTAATATAGTAACTCTGGCTGTCTGTATGTCACCTTTTTACGCATCAACGGCTGAACAGGGTTTGATGAAATTTGGTACATAGGTAGACCATGGTAATTTACTGTGGGAGTTTCCCTACATGATCGAATCAGAAATAAATAGATCCGCAGGAGAACCAAGGTAACCGACATAGTCCGCAGAATTGCAAAACTTAAGTGGCAATGAGCAGTGCACATTGTAGAACAGATGGTTGATGGGGCCGAAAGGTTCTGGAGTGGCGACTGTGTAAAGAAAGACGTCTCGTTGGAAGGCCTCCCACAAAGTGGACCGAAGACTTTGTGAAGGCCGCAGGAATCCGCTGGATGCGGGAAGCACAGAACCGATCGTAGCGGCGGTACTTGGGGGAGGCCTATGTCCAGCAGTGGACGTCTTTCGGCTGAAATTATGAGATCATTTCCAAACTCCACACGGGCAAAACTTAGTCAGTAATATTTTACTTATTTACTCACAAAAATATGACATCAATTCCTTTTATGTTATTTCTAAGATACACCTACACACTCAATAAGCAATGACCTACAAAAAAATCTAAAAGTAGGCAATATGTATTGCCTTCGGGAATTACAGTCATGATGTGTAACTTTGCCCCATATATTTGAACTAAGCAATTAAGGACCAATAATAGAAACCCTTTTACCCTACTGTGATTACAATATTCTTTGTTATATATTATATTGTGCGGACTTACGCCCTAGGGATTAACGTTAGATCATAGCGTTGGGAAAATGTGAGACAGAAATTGGTATTGTAATTTTTGGGAGCCGAAAGCCGAAATTGTTATCGATTGATACTTCAAAATGAAATATGTTGAGTATTTTAGAGGAAAGATAGCAAAGTAGGTTTTAAAAATTAGTCTTAAACAAAGTATTTTCTTGGTTTTAGTTTAAAGTAATTTAAGACAAATTTTTCAGTATTCACAGTGAATGATTCACCACCTACAAAGCATGATTTGTAAAAATTGACGACGCCAACGACGACTAATAAAGATGTATGAAATAAACTTAAGGGTTCCGATTTTTGCCATTTGGCTACGGAACCCTAAAAACATGTTGCGCTGACCTCAAATAAATTGGGATAAGGGCAGGAAAATGATGATGGTTTGTAAAAACTGCAACATCAATAAATTTAAAGTTGGAACCAAATAATCTATACAAAATAATTTATTTTAATAAGAAATAAAATGAACCAACATAAAACATATCTACCTACTGCCTAACTTCCATTCAATCCAAAACCAAATCACACTGTCATGATCATTATTCAATACTACACATCGAAACCATATTTCACGTCAAGCCGAATGCCGAAAGGCCGAAACCACATAGCCGCATACTCGGTACATCACTAGACAACACAGTTTATATCAGATGAAAAGGGTTGGCGTTGGCGTAGGATTCAGGGCCGTCACTATTCATTTCTGTTGATGTTTTGATCTTAATA
The DNA here is from genome assembly GCA_947364205.1 of Agrochola lota. Taxonomy (NCBI): domain Eukaryota; kingdom Metazoa; phylum Arthropoda; class Insecta; order Lepidoptera; family Noctuidae; genus Agrochola; species Agrochola lota. The sequence continues at coordinate 13,586,213 of OX376244.1, read as the reverse complement.
TTTTGGTTTTAAACAGGTTTTGGTAAAGCCTCAGTATAATAGAAAGGGAATCTGAAATTTTGTCGGTTTTCTTTTTTTTCTTTGTAGTTATCTAGATAGACATAGAAAGGTTTTCCTCTTCATAAAAGCATAAAATGTTAGTAAAAATGGTTGGAACAGATGGAAAAAAAAAGGTTTGAAATGCTGGTTCGCGAAAAATATTCTGATAGCATTTTCTACAACAACGGTTTTTTTAATGATAAAGTTTTGCCTATGAATTAAACTACGCATCAATATAGCCTAACATACCACTATATTATTTTAAACAAAACAAACTGCCACTAAATAAAATAGCACTATTAACCCAAACAAAAGAAGAGAATACAGAATGATCCACCATTTTATCTCCATATCCATTATTTTCGGAATAACCCTGTGAACTGTCATAAAAACTCGGCTAACTCTGTAATCCTCACTTTTTAACCTGCCGGTAATACTAACGTACTGCCCCATGGGTCTATTTGACCCTTAAACTGTGGGGTTACTAACAGACTTGTTACAACTCGGTTTTTAGGGGTTAAAAAATGTTTTTAGGGTGTTTTTTTGTACGTCTGGGAAGATTTATGCGGTTTTCATATCAAGTCACTACTAGCGTTGCAATGACTTTTTCATTTTTATTTTTCTGGAAACTTCTCCGGCGCGCACATCATATATATTACCAAAGCTTTATTACAATCAGTCGAGCCATTTTCGAGGTTTTGCGAGACTAACGCACGGCATTTCTATATATATACGTAGATAGATAATGAACGAATAAAAGCAAATTAAATTAGCTATTTCCCGCGATAACCCAATCAGGGGTTAAGTTAGAAAGATCCTGCCTTGCGTCCTTCTCTACCATAGAAACCTACCTACCTATCTTTTCATTTGTCTTTCTTCGTTCAGTTAATCTTTAGCAGTTTATATTGTGCGTGGTCTGACTGTCAATCAATTAATCATTGTCAGTATTGTGCAATGTGTTGAAGTGCACGGGTGAATACATTGTGATGTGTTAGAACAGATTTTCTTGTTATGTCTCGTTTCGAAGTTTATATTTATTTACTTACTTATTTAACAATGGTCTTTCATGTCTCATTTACTCATTTATGTATCAAATAGTTTTTTTCTTTTGTTGTTTTGCAATTTTATGCACAATCACACTATTTATGTACGATATTCGTTATTATTTTTTTATCTGCCACAAATTTATTTTATTTATATACACGTAACATTATAAAACTGATTTACATCCGTCACATCACACTCTCAGATTCAGTTGAAAACCAGTGTCAGGCACTTATAGTTCTGCCGGGGTTGCGGGAAAGTCCGAAAGGGATACCGTGGCTCCTGGCAACGTACAGGCAACTGAAGGAACACGTGTGGGTTTTACTCAGTAAGAGTCTGACACGCCCTCCCGCTCCGCCCAGAGCGGGAGAAATTATTTGATAATTTCCCACCCTCAAAAAAAAAAGCTCTTATAGTTGTCTGGCATTTTTGCTGGACTGGGCCTTTTTGACGCAGCCCTGAGACACACTCCCTATTAAATTTCTTCTAACTTTACACTTTTTATTTGATTTTTTATCTGCTGTGTAATTGTATTGTGTGCTTTTTGTCTGTGTCGTCTGTGCTAAATACATGTATTTTTTTTCTTTCTTTGTTTAATTAATCAGTCAGGTTGTTTCCAAAGAAACGGACCCCTAAGACCCATCACAAACAATATTTAATAGCCCGTTAGTAAGTCACCTCGTGTACGAACCGCTGTTTAAATACTAGTGCTGTAATATTCTGGCTACTGATTGATGATTTTAGTTTTTAACACGATGCTTTTGAGTAGAGTCGTAGAGGACCAAGTTTATACAGTTGGCGCTAACCACTTTTTATCAAACCAGCCAATTTACCAACCTACATGAAGAAACATAACTTCGACACTTCAAATTCTGCTCACCCCGTTAGGCTAAACAGCGTATAGTTGCCACGGTACCGATTACAATAACGTCTTCTACCATATTCTCGAAAGCTTGGTAGTAATGGTAGTAAATGGAATCACTATGGTGAAACACTCTAGGTAGGTAACCAAGTGGGCGCAACGAATGAGGAATTAAGAACTTAAGATTATGATTTGTAAGATATTTTGAGCTCTTTAAGAAGGCTTACGATATTATAAGAGTTCATAGCATAAAATTACGCCAATGTTCCCTGAAAAAGTTGGTGTTTATCGCTAAACATTTCGCTAGCTATATTTAAGTACCATGGTATAGGGGGCTTGTGGCTAAATAATACCAGCCGCACAGGTCGATCTATCAGGTTAAGCTAAGCTTGCCGCGGTTGGTCTGTGTATGGATGACCATCTATACATACCAAGACCCCTCCGTGCCTCGGAAAGCACGTTAAGCTGTTGGTCTCGGTTGTCATTCATGGGTCTTTGACAGTCGTTACGGATCGTCAGAAGCCCGAAAGTCTGACAACCAGTCTTATCAAGAGGTACCATATTACGCAGTAACTGGGTTGTGGAGGTCAGATAGGCAGTCGCTCCATTTAAAATACTGGTATTCAGCTGCATCCGGTTAGACTGGAAGCCGACCCCAACGTAGTCGGAAAAAGACTAGGCAACATGATTAGGGGGCGACTCTATTGCCATCAACTGGGCACCAATCCAGACTCTGGGTTGCTACTGAGAAATTCCTGTTGGAAAAACGTTATAACCCTTTGCCTGAACTGGGAATCGAACCCAGGACTAAATGCTCAGCAGTAGTGCTTGCGGAGACAAGACCAACGAGGCAGTCATACTAGACTACTTTATCTTAAAGTAAAATAAGAGGGAAGTTCTGTTTTCTCTTTTTCGTATGGATAGTGACTAACATGGTGCCAGAGTTTTAAAGCCGCCCAAGGGCCTCTGACTTGACTTCACATGCTGTCGAGAAATATCTCTCAGGCATGCCGGTTTCCTCACGACGTTTTCCTTCACCGTTTTTGAAGCAAGTGATAATTTTAAAATGCGCACATGAATCTGAAAAGTCAGAGAAGATGCGTGCCTTGGGTTCGAACTCGAAACCTATGACTGCAGTCCGACGGTCACACCACTAGGCTATCACTGCTCTTTAGAGGGAAGTAATTATTATTATAAATTGTATATTATATTAATACGTGAAGCAAAAACTTTGTACCCCTTTTTACGAAAATTACGCGGACGGAGGAGTATGAAATTTGGCACAGTTAACGTTTTTAAGGAGAAGGAGTGCAGAAAGTTTGTATTTTTATATATCATACATTAGAAATAAATTAAATGAATAAACATTACACACACTACCATGCGTTTGACACAAGATGTCTACCATCGAATCATGACATGGCATGGAATTAGTATGCACTATACAAGTTAAAATTTTAATGAATTATGGTCGAATTTCGACCTCTGGGCGACTACTAGTACCTATCGCCGTTGGTTGCCAAAAACAAGAAAAAAAAAAAGTTTGTATTGTCCGATTTCTAAAACCGCGCATAAGTATCTCGCAAGACAAAGCATTTCGCGTCGGTTTTCAATCAAAGATTAAGAAATAATTAACCAAATCATATTAAATTAATTACTTCCTAATAAAAATCTATTGAACTATTTCGTAAAAAAAAGGTTGCATGCCAAACGGCTTCTCTAGCAGTTACCGATGGCGATTATAATCGATTGTCTTCGGCTCTCGAGTGTACCGCATCGAATGGTATCGATTAGTTATCGTTTGAACTGTAACAGTTGGCTCGTGTCTTCTTATTTAGTAATACCATGGTTATAGTTAAAAGTGGTTATTTTTATGGCAGAGATTTAGGCATAAAATTCTCCGGGAGGTGCTCGTGGCTAAATATTAACAGCCACACGACTCAATCAAAGGTTAAGCTACGCCTGCCGAGGCCTGTCCTCGGATGGGTGACCATCCATTACGAAAAGCACGTTAAACTGTTGGTCCCGGCTGTCATTCATAGATCTTTGACACGTTACGGGTCGTCAGAAGCACGAAAGTCTGACAACCAGTCAGTCTTACCAAGAGGTATCGTGATACCCAGTAACTGGGTTGTGGAGGTCAGATAGGCAGTAGTCAGATTGGTGATGATAATTAATCCTTTAACGGGAAGTTCCGGCGGAAAATATCTCAATACCAAACTATTTATTTAAGCACTTTATGATCTAATAACTTTTCCGTTTTGCCTCAATTTCAAACTATTTCCCCCTTATTAATAATTTATGTTAGGTATGCCAAACCTAAACCACAAAAATCATAACCCTCTTTTTTGCTTCGCCGTAGTCGGGTAAAAAATGTGACGCTAATACTAATTGCAACTTTGCTCCGCGTGTATTAAGATAAGGGTTTGAGTTAAAGACCAGGTAAATGCGAGCCAATAATTTCTGCAGACTGAAGATCGCTCTATGAAATCATTGACACCGCGTCTTGCAAGAAAACAGTTGTGTCAAGATCCTACTGGTAAAACTGATTTAAACCTGATTTGCGCACTATCTTAGTTCATAATATTTTTCAGTAGCCTGAAAAAGAAAATCTAAACATTTTCATGCAAGAATCGAACCGCGAACTCTCATCCTAACTTAGCAGACGGTGAACCAAATATTTATTGAACGACAAAAACCGTACCCTTTCTGATTGACTTGGCGCGAGGGCTGTTTGTTTAAGCTTTGATTTTCTTTGTTATTGTTGTTCTTTGGGGGAAGGGGGAAATGGGGGTACAGTTGTTAATATCGTCTGTGTGATTGTTCCCCAAAGATGGGTATTTGTCTACACGGATGTTCCTTAAACGGCCGCGTTTTCAAACGCATATAAAAATAAAAATTAATGCGATTTTATGTTTTTTTTTTTTTTTTTGGAACGTTTACTTGGTAGTAATGCAATGACGAGGGCTATGCTTGGAGTTTCCCTACGTGATCGAATCAGAAATGAAGAGATCTGTAGGAGAACCAAGGTAACCGACATATCCCGAAGAATTGCCAAACTTAAGTGGCAATGGGCAGGGCACATTGCTCGCAGAACAGATGGCCGATGGGGCCGAAAGGTTCTGGAGTGGCGACCGCGTACCGGAAGACGAAGCGTTGGAAGGCCTCCCACAAGATGGACCGATGACCTTGTGAAGGCCGCATGAATCCGTTGGATGCAGAAAGCATAGAAACGGTCGAAGTGGCGGTGCTTGGGGGAGGCCTATGTTCAGCAGTGGACGTCTTTTGGCTGAAATGATGATGACTTGATAGTAAAGCAGATGGTCAGAGAAGTCGGGGCCGGCCCAAGCTCAGATGGTTTGATGGCCTAAACCAAGAATTAAGACCCGTTGGAGTTAACAAATTGGACAGAAATAGCCGGAAATAGGTCACGTTGGCGAAATATACTTGGCCAGGCCATGGCCCACCCGCAGCTGTAAAGCCTCAGATGATGATATATAATGCTGGCTCTGTTACATCAAGTTGCAAGCAATAATCGACCTATGTTCCCACTGCTGGGACACAGGCCTCTTCTCTTCGAGAGGGAGTGGGCTGTAATCTACCACGCGAGCCCAGTGCGGGCTGGTAGATGTTACAATTTTTGGTTCTAGGACATGCCGGTTTCCTCACGATGTTTTCCTTCACCGTTTTGAGAGCAGTGGTGATGTACATGCACAAAATAAAGCGCCTGCCTGGGTCCGTACACACGACCAATAATTCGTAATTCGGGGCCCATACCCTAATGAATGTCAAATAGCTGAAATAGCGATTTGACATTCATCTCATCATCAGCCTACAGCTGTCCACTGCTGGACACAGGCCTCTCTAATTGCATACCATTCAGCTCTATTCTCGGCAACTCTCATCTAGTTGCTACCAGCCATCCTGCGAAAATCGCCGCTCTACCTAGCCTGAAGGCGTCCTACCTTACATTTGCCGATTCGCAGTCTCCACTCAAGAACACGTCTAACCCAACGGTCATCGGTTCTACGGCCACATTCACCATAACATTCATCTAGGCCAACCTTATCGATTTTTTTATGGATCTGACTCAACACTATTTACTTATAAGTACCCGGGCGACCGAGCTCTGCTCTGGTAAAAATAGAGAATGTACATTTAATAGTATAGGATAATTCATATTAATTCCCTGTATAGTACATACTAATTCCATGCTGCCATGATAGTAGGTACTTACTAACTTCATGCTGCCATGTCATTATTCTAAGGTAGCCATCTTGTTCTTAACTTTGGGCGACCGAGCTCTCGGGTAGAAATACGGAGAAAACGAATTATCCCAGATATGAGACCTAGCTAGATCGATTTTTCGCCCCCGTAAACCCCTATCTATATTCCAACTTTCATCGAAATTGTTAGAGCCGTTTTCGAGATCGTGATTACAAATATATATATACAAATATTGCTCATTTAATAGTATAGAATGTTATGATAGTGTGATGTAGACCTTACTTTGATAATCCAAACTCCTGAAAACCGGCTTCAGATTGATAAATAACTCAATTAACATTTTAACAGTATTTACTTGACGTAATAATCTAACTAAAAGCCCCGTCAGACTGAAAAACTCAGTTCAAATGAAAAAACACAAATCTCATAATCTTAAGATAACCACTCAGCATTGCACTATGTACTTTAGCTTTTACAACAGATTAAAAATTACCATCCCCAAACAGATATAAAAGGTAACTACATCCCTAAATGTGTTTGAAATTTCTGCTCGAATTTCCCCCAAATTCCGCACCGAAAGTAGTCAGGAATTACACAATAATTGGTCTTGTATCTGAAAATAGGGAAAGATAAATTTACGCACTGAACAAAAGAGATAGAAGAATACAAAAGTGTAAACGAGAGAAAGGGACAGAGATAGGGTAGATTTCAAATTGTCGCCATTGCAATATTCGAGATTAAAAGTAACGCCTCGCTTGGCAACAGAATTCCGTCGGACAGTCGCGAACAGAAGTGCTCTTTTTCGCGACGCATTTTTTTTTTGCTTCTTTTTCGACTTTTTTATTATTTTTCCGCGTAGGTAATTGGATTTTTTCGGGATGTACCGTTTGTCACGGCTAGTTGGGCTATTTTATTGTTACCTGTTATCTGAATGACCATACGGCTGGCACACGGTGCCAAGTTATAGGGTACCCAGTTAACTCGTAACTGTCTCAAATTGTTATTGCTAAGGCCTTTACGTATTTTAATTGAGAGTAACTAGCAAGCTGTAAAACTAAATAGGTACACTAAATGTATTCATGGTTTGTTATTTTGTTACCTATATACGTATATTACAAATAAATGTCGCTTTTTGTGTCTGATTGTGTGACCGCGTTGTTTTTCTAAACTACACAACGAATTTTGATGCGGTTTTCACTGTTATTTAGAGACTTTATTCCGAAAGATTTATGTATATAAAACATTAATAATTAACTAACATATAATTAAGTAATATCCATGCTTTGTCAAGTCGTAAAAACCGTGCGAAGCAGGAGCTAGTTTATTTATAAACTAAATATCTGGTAGGTACGTAAGGTTCAATTTTTTTATTCGAAAAAATCAAGTAACGTCACCGAGCTTTCAGCTTTGAAACTCTTTTTACTTGGATTGTAGCCAGAATCCAGAGTTGTTTAACAGCAAAATTAATTGGACCTTTTGTACACTAATTAAAACTAGCCATTTCATCAATTAATGAATACCTTTCTGTTTCACGAAAAATCAGAAGTAAGCAATCTTTTTCCGTAATGGACTGCGTAAGGAAAAACTGGTGTAATATAAACACTTAGTAGCAACTTTTTTATGCAAAGACTAGCTTCTGCCCGCGACTTCAACCGCGTCAAATATTTTGTTCCCCTGACCCACCGCAAGGCATGGCATCTCCCGCCAGCGCTATTACTTCAAATTCGCTTAGCGTTCTTTCTGACTTCTTTTTCATGTTGCGTAATTTTAAATACCTATAACCTTCTTCAAGAATTAGGCTACCAAATGCAAAAAAAAATAATTGAAATCCGACTTGTCGTTCCAGAGATTAGCGCGTTCAAACAAACTCTTCAGCTTTATTATACACCGACTAAAAAAAAACTTGAAAATCCATAAAACTGTTTTTGTTTTTATACTTCATGTAGCTAACTTTCAAAATTAAAAAAAGAACAAAAATTCATAATGTTTTATTTCACGTTTACCTACATGGGCACTTATGAAAAGACAGAAGCTAGGTGCGCGGTTCCAATTGGTCCTTTCCTATGGAGAAGAGCCGGCAAGAAACTCCACGGTTACTCTTTAAAAAATAATTGGCCAAACAGTATTAATAGGTATGGGAGGACAGTGTAAGTCTTTCAACAAGTAACTTATGTGGTTTAGCAGATACTTAGATATTTTCGGCACTTAAATTCGCAAGTGGCTTTTTATATTGCTCATCAGTGTATTATTAGCAAGTATAGATTATGGTTTTATCATATACCTACATAAAGTTACATCAATAAATCAACATTTAATTAGTACGTATTCAGAAACATTCTGATACTTAAGCGTATCAAGTAGGTATTTACGAAAGTTTTCCCCGTGTCAGCATAGTCTCTATACATTCAAGTTAGTTCTCAGCATTCCGTTCATTTGAAACTACCTGTAACATTATTTAGTCAAACTGTTTCACTCCGTATCATCCCGGAAATGTCTAATTAGTTATAACCCCTCTATCAATTTCCTTTGTTGAAATATGTCGAGCATGAACCGAATGATTGAGGTTAGAATTTGACGTGACATAATATTATTCTGACATTTATGACGTTTTGTTGTTCGTTTGACGCTTTATGGAAACATGGGTTATTGTTGATGTTTACAAATAGTTTGGCAATGTAATAAAAATAAATAATATTATTTAGTTTGTTTAGTATTTTTTACCTGCTTTTCATTTATTCTATTCTAAATCTGCTAAAGATTAAGTACTTACCTGAAACAAAAACAAAACATAATTAGATATACATTTTTTATTAAATTACACAACACGATTTCAAAAAACTATTTTTTATTATTTACAAGAACTACAATTTTATAGTAGCCAACATTTCCATACCTAAAAAAAACAGGTATATGTAGAGTTTTGTGTTCACACAGACTTCACTTCACAACCAAAAAGAAAACTTAAAAAAAAAAACGGCTCGCAATTCACTTCTCTCCCCGTCTGTACTAACAAGCGTCCCAGATACATGGTCTACCATATCGTTGCCCTCAAACAGACGCGCTGCCATTTGGAGACCACTACCTGAATTTCAGGCGTCTGTAGCAATTTTCTTTTGGTGGAATATTTTCGCGTGAAAAATTACCTTTTTGCGGACGACGGGTATAAGTGCCTGTTGTGTCGCGGTTTGAGGGTAGGTAGTCATATAGGTAGGTTGTTTTTTGTGTTAGTAAAGGGTTTATTGGCTAAGAAACCGTTCTCGATTGAAACTACTCTTGGTTGTAACAATTACGGTTGTTGTTGGTTAAGACATCATTGCTGTCGATGCATGAAGATATTTTTGACAAAAATAAATTACCTGAAATACTCGTACATCATGTACAAGTCATGCATCGCACATAGAAAGCAAACGCAGCAAGCGCAACGCAGTGTGAGCCACACCGCCCGAAAACCCACACAAACACCACCCAGACACCCTCACACTGCGTTTGGGGCTTGATGTGGCAACACGTCGTGTCCGGGTTCGCAACAAATCAATCGTCATCCTGAGGATGCCTCGTCAAGAAGTGAAACGCGTGTCGATTTCTTACAGGGTTCTCTATGACTCTTTAAGAACAGTTAAGCGGATTATTATATTGTTTTTTTGGCGACAGACTTAGATAAGATGGCAAGTTTCATAGCAGGCACAACCATAGCAAGTTTAATCCCATTAAGGTCCTAGAAGGACATAATAATAGTGAGCTTATTGGCGATGTTCTTCAGACACGACAGGTTCCTAGTACTCACAAGCGACATGCGTGTATGACGAGAAGTATGAACGTAACCGGAACAAAAGCAGTATTTAAGGGTTGTAGCAGATGGTGTTCTGTAGGTTCTGCTTACCCCGCGTATTTCCAATCTATACAAGGCCAGAACGCAGCCATAGAAACTGCTCGCGTATACATTGTAATGCTATTTTTAAATCTGTGATTACAATGTATACACGATTTTGCGTACTGCTCTTGTATAGTTGATAACGTGGACGCGCAAATCCAGGTTCCAAACTAGGTTACATCACTTACGCTTGACATGAGTTTTAATAATATAGATTCAAAATAAAAATAAATTGAACTGGGTGAAATTGAGCAGCTAACAGATAACGGAATATGAAATGGATTAGGTTAGGTTAGAACTGTGACAAACCGCGCGCGAGCCGAGCGAACGTCGTGAGCGGTGCCGCGACAACGCGGTAGCGGCCGGTGAGAGGTACTTCCAAGTTGCTCACAGCCAGGCAGGCTATTTAGCGCAGGGTGCATTACGTCGCAAACAAGTTGATACCAGTTCACAATTGTCGCAATCTATACACGATTAGTCCGTATGCGTACTGGCACTGTATATTTTGGAATAAGGTAGTTAATTAGGTCACTGCGAAGTATACGCGAGGTATTTGCGTACTACTCTTGTATAGATTGGAAGACCTTAGTAAAAAAGTCATTTCCAATCAATACGCGATTAGGTTCACACCCTTGCGTTCTGGCCTTGTATAGAATGGAAAGACGCGCTTACTCCCATGGGTAGAAGGCTGAGTTTATATATGTAGTCCCAATATTTATCCTTCTAGAATGTTCTAACAAAAAATCCTCAATCCATTTAGCGTCGCACTTGAAATCGAATTTAGGACCGCGAAAGAAAATGCGTGTTCCTTTAGCCTCCAGACGCCATAATCTCTTATTTTGAAATAAAAGTAGTTTCCAGCCATTATTTTTCGTAGTAAACCATTATATTTTGTATTTCATTAAAGTTAAGTGTCTTCGTACAGAAGTTTTTTCTGTGATAAAAAATCTTATTTGGAAGGAAAAAAAGTATTTTTCGAAACTATCTTTTAGTTTTTAAGTGGATTGCGAGTAGTTACTTTTTCTGAAAGTTTCTGAAAAGATCAAGTTTCGAAGTAAATTATTTGATTTATAAAATGTTCAAGATTCGCCTCGGTACAGTCGATGTGAAAGTTTTAATTTGAAGTTTGTATTGTGTTAAAAATTGTTTGACATGACTGATTGATATTACTTTTGATATTTGTTTTTGATCTGGTACTTCTTCATTATTCATTATTACTTTATAAAAACTTATACTACTTACTTAAGAACGAATCTTAATAACAAAATAAGTTTTTATCGTCGAAATTATCTGCTGCTAACAGAAATCGTAACAAATGTTCAGCACAGCCAAAAAAATCTAGAAAAACCATCGGCCATTACAGACTTAATAAAAAATCGCACCGAAAACGGACGAAATTCTTTTTTTTATTAGAAACAAACATTCCCGCGATTTATAAGCAGCCATTTTTTACAAGGAGCGCTCGTATTTCGCGTCCCCAACCCAACTATTCAATGTCCAATGATTACAGCAACAAAAAGAAAAACTAACCGTAAAAGATAACTCTGTTTACGTAAAAGTAATAAAGATTACACACTCAGCCCATTTATAACGACAAAGTGGACAATATCGTTGCGTAAAAAAGGAAAAAAAAGGTATTTCTTTAGGCCTTTTCCGATGTTACAGACTGTATTGTGTCGACTTAACGAATGGTGAACGAAAATTGCCGAATCTAGCCGATTGGTGACGAAGTTAGTGTGATGCGAGTTTATTTATTGTTATTGGTATGTGTTTTGTTCGTGATTGTACTGTTTGTTTTGGAAATTGTTAATAGGAAAACAAAATACGTTGCTGACAGTGCACTTTTGTCTGCGGATGTTAATACTTTGCAATTACATCTGTCACTTCTGAATTCCAATTCGTAACAATAGAAATCAGAGCACGTAACTCACTCACACGTTCTCTAGCAATTAATAGGCTGATTCTATTCATTATCAGTCTCAAGCTGTAAAAATACCTGTCATTTTCCTACAATTTTGACAAGTTTTTGACATTGTATGTCGCTGAGATGAGATTGCTAAAAGATTTGGAACGTTTTTAATGACGACTATTGGCCTTCAGATGGGTGAACTAAATATTCAGTAATATCCCGCTGTACGCGAACTGGGCCTGGGCGAATTCGTTTCAACGCGTTTTTTTTTATTCGCGCTAATTTACCCCGTTTAATTATTGATTGGTCCATTATTAGACAGTGATAACGATCACATTATATGTGTTCGGCAAACAATACAAAACAGTGTTGTTTGCTACAAAAGACTTTTGCAAGAACGCAAACAAAATACTACTAAAAAAACATTAGATATCTGTTTCTAATGTAATTCTCATGGTTAAATAAGTAAACACTTTTCTGTAGCAATTAATAATAAAAAATAATAAAAAATAAAATATTCTTTATTTCATATAACCATTATTGGTTATTGGTTATTTTATAATAAGCTGATTCTGTTTCATTTTTGCAATAATTAGCTTAACGCAATTTTGTCCTGAACGCATCCCTCGCGTAAAACCGTCTATACCTGCCTACCTTTATTAACTAGAATATTATCAAAAGTCAAAGATTTAAAACACGAAACAGACCGTTTTAAAACACCAATAATTCCCAGACACCAATTTTAAACTAGCCCTTATTTAGGCCATTAGGACCAAAACACGGCCGAACTGAAACCAAAAGTTATGGTCCTACCTTCCTACCCATTTATGTCCCTGCTATTTCTACCCATTTATGTCCCACCAGTTCAGATAGACCTTACCTACGGTCCATTGGTGACGTATTATTATTGGTATGTGCTATTGTGTGCGAAAATATAGAGGGGGAGGGTAGTCTTATTTTTATGTTGATTTTCTGGGCGGAATTGAGATTGATTTGTTTATTTTCGGGGTTTTGCAGTATGTAGAAAAATTATGGAGGCGCAAATATAACGTTACATGAAACATGTTTGAGTATGTCGTCATGATATAAAAAGACATTGGTCTTCATAATGTTTGAAAAACCAACACGAAATATTGACAGCACAGACTGGAGTTTCAATTTCACTCAAATTTTAGGGGTTCTTTTCTCAAAAGACCATCTTAGACTGCGTGGCCCTCATATGCCTGACTAAGATTATGTCAGGACTTTAAAAGAGACTGTGACCTCTGAGTCTATTTAGGTGTTTCTTCTCAGAGTAGTTGCAAAAAAAACACCGGCCTCATCTACTCGTAGTTTTAAAACTTAATGTATTTTTGACGTGTAGAAATGTTTGTTTTAAAACCAATTTAGTGAAACTATACTATTTTATTCCTGTCCTAATGCATTCCTAGTTTTGGATAGAACGCCAGAGTTCAAACCGGTTAAATGGTAAAAGGTAAATCCTATTACCATTGCTATTACCCCCTCTTTCATTTGGCACAATATTACAGGCAAAAAGCGTATACCAAAGCTTACACCTACGGGAAATATAGGCTTAAGTAACGTTGTCCTTATTTCTCCCTACCTTAGCATCTTCATTCTATTAGTAAATACATTACCCTCCTTTCAGCCGTAATCGAGTAGACATGCTGCTGCACTTAAGTGTATTTTCCAATATCATTTGATGTGAATAGCTAAAACCATGTCTTCTATCTTGAGCAGTTATTTTTTATAGTTATGGCGTGATATGGGACGCTTTGCCGCATCCTATGCCGCGGAGTTGCAGCAGTATGGCAGTTTGTGGAATATGTGGCAGTAGTTTACACGTAACCGAGTTAAAATACCTTTTTATATGCTTACAAGTTGGTTTCGTGAGTCTGCACTTTGCCGATTTTGGTTGACTTCGAACGCAGAAATGTTTAAATTTTGATTTTTTTTAACGACACTTTAGCGATAGGAATACTACTCGTATTCGGAACGTCGTATACCTAGTACTAGTAGTCTTATACGTAGTATACCTTAAAGATACTCTTACCTAACTGACTCACGCCTTCTTCCCATGAGGGTAAGTGGAAGCTACAGAACGCGACCTACTACGATCCATACATACTCCTTTTACCTCGATGACGTCCATACATCTGGTCATACACAGACGCCAGTTGCGAGTACTGCGCATCTGACCTTTCTGAACAACATCACCAATAAGGACACTACTATGTCCTCCAAGGGCGTCCCCCTCCTAGTGTTTCCACTCACGTCTGGCTCTAAAGGTACTCTTAAGAGGCCCCTTCCCGGTCCGTCTATCGACAACGCGAGCATGGTCGATAAGCTTGTTGTTTCATCGAGCGCAAGTGAGAACTGCTAACAAACAAGTGAGAACGCGATAACATTGTATGAAAAATAGTGTGTAAAAAATTGTATCAGTAAATACATGTTTTTGAGTAAACCTTACAAGTTTGTGAAATAAATGTTTGACATTTAGAATCTCCATTACATGTGCGAGGTTTTTATAATGATGTTTTCTTTACTTTTACAAATTATGAGTGTATTATGACCGGCCAAAGTTCAAGTAAAGTTTGTGCAAAAAAGCAGATTTTCGGATGCTTATACTGAATTTGTTTAATTTTTTTTTAATTTTTTGCTGTCTTAGAAACCTAGATATAGTGTAAAAGATACATATTAGTTTAAAAATTTCAAAGAAAGATGTGTTACAACGCCATAATCACGGGCGAGCGTTTGTATGAAAAGTATGACGGGTTGGCCGCTCTTAATACATTTTTATCGATGCTTGATGGTCGAAGTGACAAACAACTATAGATTCTTGTCGATAACCAAGACCGTACCTTGCCATACTTTGCGCTCTGGATCAAATATTAATAAACTTAACTATTGACACAATGGTTTTAATTTAAATTGTCAAAACAAGTTTTGTAGGCAGCATACTAGAAAACACTTATTAATTTTACATTTTGAATAGAGTCTCCGTAATCTCTGGTCAGAATAATAAAATGAATTTAAAAATTATATATCAAGCTCAACGTGTCTTTGGTTAGACCTAAAAATATTTTTTTCCTTGGAATGACTCCGACATTTATCTATCGATCAAACTATATCCCTGCTATAGTTTGTTAGGCCACTACCCCCATTCCCCCAAATTCAACCCTATTACAAAAAGGTACAAACACAATATGTATACCTAACTCATCCAGCCACAATACCTCTGCCTCCAACAAATGTTCCCCATTACCACCGCGGGATCCTCTTAACGCTTATAAATAAGAATAATTCGATGCAGCGAATATTCAGGAGTGTTTATTAGGCAATTTGAAAAACGTATGGGTTAATTAACGAAGATTTGGGCCTGGTTATAGCGTTTCTGGGACGTAAATTCTGAGGTTTGCAATTTTATTTGTATGCCTATTTTTTGTATTTATACTTTTATTCACCGCTGGCGCCCAGCCTTGCTTTGCGACATGTCAAAATATTGAGATTTTTTGTAATAAAAACATAATAATAACCTTTCGGAAGAAATGCTCTAAATGATGGTGAAAACTGCATCAAAATCCAGTGTGTATTTTAGGGGAACTACGCGATTACACGACATACATGAATATAGCAACTTTGTTTTCTACTATGTACGAGTATGTAGAAGATTTTTATAGATTTATAAATTATCATCGCAAAAGCTACTGCTGAGCATGAGGTCCTGGGTTCGATTCCCGGGTCGGGCAGAGTGTCATTTTTCCATCTGGAATTTCTCAGTAGCAGCCCGAAGTCTGGATTCGTGCCCGGTTGATGGCAAAAGGCTCGCCCCCTATTACATGGGACTTAAACATAACTGGTGAAATGTGGGTGTACTATAGGTACACCTCTGCCTAACACTTCAGGGATTACAGGCGTGATGTTATGTTATGTTATACATCATCATCATCATCTTATTAAAACGGCGACCCTAATAATGAATGTAATGCCATCTATCAATACAAATAAAATACATTTTTTTTAATAGTTTTGTAATTTCAAAATATCAGGTTTTTACTAAATGCATACCAAAAAAATCTTTGTTTCCAATTGATGTTATTTCCACTTAAACAAACTTCAACTTTATGATAGTGTAAATAAAGTTGATTTTGACTAGTACTGTTGAAAAGGTCATAGTTGTAGCGCAAACTGAACCCTGTGGGTACACAATACAGTTGCTTTTCCTAAAACTCGTTATTATTTACATGTTTGGCAATTGAATTGCAAACGCAGATTACGGTACTTATTATAACAAACAAATGACATTTAAATTTTGTGTCTGTCTGTCGGTTTGTTCCAGCTAATCTCCGAAATAGCTACACCGATTTTGACGGGACTTTCACTGGCACCTAGCTGGTGATAAAAGGAGTAACTGAGGCTACTTTAATTTTAGAAAAATAATTAGAGTCTACGCGGGCGATGCCGCGGTCAGCAGATAGTTCTAAACATCATGAACATTTCAATAACTAAACACAATGTTAACCCTCCTGATGCAGCCAGAATGCCAAAAAACCGACCAAGTGCGTGTCGGACTACGCACAATGAAGGGTTCCGTAGTTAGGATGAATTTATCCTAAAAACAAACTTAATATTGAAGTTGAAAAACATGTTCTCCATACATCGATAAACGTCACGGTCAATTCTCCAACTGCAAACGTAAGGTTTTAATCATTAAAAAAAACATGATAAAACAACAAATTAACTATTTTGGGACTTTTACTTTTACATGTGTTGTGAGACCTTGCTTCCTGCCAAATTTCAAGATTCTAGGTCGACCCTGTAGGTTTCGATTTATTTGCGAGTACCAAAATATGTCACATAAATGACCGTATCTTTTTATTGCGTTGACATACCCCTACGTATTTGATATTAATTTTAACTTTATACCTCCTCGCGTTCCAGAGAAAAAGGGTCTTGACAGACTGACGGGCGCACAACGAAGTGATCCTATAATGGTTCCGTTTTTTTTCCTTTTGAGGTACGGAACCCTAAAATGAAGTAAATGTAATCTATACTAATAATAAAGCTGAAGAGTTTAATGTTTTTGTTTGTTTGTTTGAACGCATTAATCTCTGAAACTTACAATTACAATTTTTTTTGTCTGTCAGATAGATTATTAATAAATATTGGACATATATTTTTTCTTTTTTTACGTAATCAAAAGATTACGGCAATACATTGAGTTAAGATGTAACATGACGTCACTCTCCGGTAAATTTTATACCGACATAACGTAGTGAGCCCCCACTCCCCAATATTAATGTGTTTTATCTAAATATTTTTTTATCAATATGTAAAAACAAAAACTACGTGCCTAATATTTTTTTATTACCTGACTTTTATTTTTGGGCTAATTTTGTATGAAGCTATTATTAAATCAATTTATTAGCTCCCTTAATGAACTCAATGAGCCTCAATTAGCATATTAATCGGAGATGCCTATCTATGTCTTATAATAGACTTCGATAGGCTGTTCAAACAACTCCAGTCAACAAAAGAATTATGTAAACAGGCAGAAAATAGCATCTTTCCACTACGCTATTAAAATTCATTGATAAAGTAAACATAATACATAACATCACGCCTGTAAACCCCAAAGGGCTAGGCAGAGATGTACCTCTACTACACCCACATTTCGCCAGCATGTTTAAGCCCCATGTAATAAGGTGCGATCCTATTGCCATCAACCGGGCACAAATCCAGACTAAAAGACTGAGAACTTCCAGTTGGAAAAACTCAAACAACTTTACCAGACCTGGGTATCGAACCAAAAACCTCATGCTCAGCGGTAGCAGTAGTATTGTGTGCGTAATCCAAATCTTCTACACGTGCAGCTTGTGGGTGAAATATACGTAGAGAGCCTACAACGTCCTGCGCTTACAAAAAAATAATGTGTTCAGGATGTTGATGGGGCTTCCGCGCTTCTGCAGCGCTTCGCAGAAGCCCGTGTTAACGATTTCCATGCCATTATGAGGAAAAGAACAGCGTCAGCGTCAGCAGTAGGTTGAGCGGAAGCTCCAACAGTACCCTGAACACATTATTAGACTAAGTAGACAGTCCCTTTGTAAGGCGCTGGGTACGGAGGCACGTGCCAACGTGTGTTAGACCACGTCAATTTTAATTGTTTTTCGTTTGTAAAAGTTTAATAACATAGTTTTTTAAGTTATTGTTACTATTACTATATGGATTGTGTGTCCTTGTATGTGTGGTCCGAATTAAAGAATATATTATTATTATTAATTACTTTTTAAACTAAAGACATACAGAGAAGAACGATGTTAAATACTTGACTGCTTAGAAGCCACACACACAACCATACTTAGAAGTAGTTGCAAGTAAACTCAGTCAATCAATCTGCCTGCCTTTTTGACAACTATGTTGAATACTAGTATACAAGGAGCGACTGTCAAAGTCAAATCATTTATTTCAAATAGGCCACTTTTGATCGTCAAAAATTACAAAAAAATTAATTGATTCTAGTCGCCCCTTCCAAAAGTTCCCCTTCTTCACATATAATTATATAACTAATGTACCTACATATATAAAATATTGTAAAACATTTTAAAAGAGTAACGGTGGAGTTTCTTGCCCATTCTTCTCCATACTAGTTTTCGTATATGTGAAGACGATGCATCTAAAAATTTAAAAAATAATTGCTTTATCACAATAGGTAACAAAGAATTTAAAAAAAAAGCAAAAACAGATAAATAGTGATACTCGTAGATACATGGTTCTCACATATTTACAAACATTGTAAAAGTAGACGATTTTCCTAAAATTTTACAATTATTAGGTCAGTGTGTGAGTAAGTAATCTACTGCTTATCTGAATTCCACACCTCCACACTAGTTACTGGGTAACACGATACCCCTTGGTAAGACTCGTTTTTAGACTTTTGAGCTTCTTACTACCGACTACAAATCTACGAATGACAGCCGGGACCAACGGCTTAACGTGCTAGCCGAGGTACGGAGGGGTCTCAATATGTGATCCATCCATAATCTACTTTGACATTCAATTGACAAATTTTGATTATACTTATATATTATGAGTTGTTGTCACTATTCTGTAGTACAATTTAATTTTGTAAATTCTAATTTGGACTGTTAATTATTTGAATAATGGATAAATTTATAATTATTTGATTAAATGTAATAACACTCCTACTTATACCTATTTGTAAGTCGTTGAGGCAAAACATGACCGTAACATAATTTAATTGTAACATCTTGGATGCCATGAGTGTGTATACTCATGTTTTGGACAAATAAATGATCTTTATCCACGAGCCGACCGCGGCAAGTTAGCTGTCTGTACCAATATGTTCACTGAAGCTCTTAACCTTGAGCTCTGCCTACCCCAAAAGACCAATCCAATACGTAAAATTGAAAGAAATTATCCCGTTCACTTCGGCCCATGTAATTTTCTTAATACATCCTCAGGGACAATAAAGTTGTAAAATAACATATAACCACCATTTTCTTTTTATTCGCTGTAATAAAAATAACCCTATCTCACCGGATTTGCGTGACGTGTGAGGTTTTTGGCGCGAAATTTTAGGGTTACGCAGGTTTAAACGTGTTAATAAAAAGCTTAGGTTGGCTGGAAGCTGGATATCATACATGCTATAAATGTATTACATTGTGCCGATGTCGAAAGGTGGAATTTCATTGCCGCCATTCTTGGAAGCTTATTTGATGAGGTTTGTTATTTTTGGCAGACGAGAGAATATTGCTGGAAATTACATTTAAATAACAATTCAAGACATCTGAATATCTCACCCGAGACTTTTTCAGGCAACATGCTTTTTTTTTTTGAGTGTGTGCAATTATCAAATAACTTCTCTCGCTCTTCGTGTCAGACTCTTACTGACTAAAACCCGTGTTCCTTCAGTTGCCTGTACGTTGCCAGGGGCGACGGTATCCCTTTCGGACTTTCCCGCAACCCCGGCAGGCATCGGTCCTAGCGGAACCCTTCCGTTGTGCTGACATCTCTTTAAGGCACGCGTGGAACAAAACGCACTGTCGACCCGGGCCTGGTCCTTATCGGACTGCGAGCTACCCATAGCTCACCGGCCCAGGCAAGGTGCTTGCGACTACATGAGCCGAATTAGCCAAATATTTTTAGTAGGACGAGCAAGCAAAAAAAATCCATACTTAATCTACTCGTATACTATAGTATTATAAAGAGATTTTTTTTGTATTGAATTAACTCAAATACTACTGGACCGATTTAAAAAATTATTTCGTCAGTAGCATGCTATAATTACTGAGTAATAAAAGCTACAATTTATAAATATATCACGCGGGCAAAGCCGCTGGTGGAAGCTAGTATCCTAACTAATAACTAATATTATAATTGCAAAAGTGAGTTTGTTTGTTTGTTACGCTTTCACGCTAAAACGGCTGAACGGATTTGGATGCAATTGGGCAAATTGGTAGACCATGACCTGGATTAGGACATAAAATCTTTTTATCCCGATATTCCCACGGGGTCGAGACTTACTTGGGTAAAACTGCGGGGCGCAGGTACTAATATTATAAATGCGAAAGTAACTCTGTCTGTCTGTCTGTTTATTACATTTTCATGCCTTAACGGCTGAACGAATTTGGATGATTATTTGATTTGTATTTGGCTTGGACCTGGGTTAGGACATACGATAGGTACTTTTTATCCCGGTAGTACGATCACATGGGATAATATTTCACATCAACGAAACTGCGGGCAAAAGCTAGTAGTAAAAGTTAGCGTTAAATACAAACCTCACTTTAAACTACAGAACCATTATTCAAAACGTCGTTTTCTACCAATTTTTTTGGGAAAAACTTCCCAAAAATTCGTTCTTTTCCCCATTTTTTCCGTTACTCCCCCATCCCACTTCCACCGTGATGAATGACATACGTTCAATGTGTAGCCTACAAATTTGCATAGGCATGTTTGTTTTGCACGGAATATATTGCCATTTTACCTGGGTAATAGGGAGTTTTACCCTCCACGGCCTTTTTAGGGTAATTTTTTTATATAGAGTTCGCTGAAACTCGGTTGGGGTAAAAGTGTAATTAGATTTTTGTGTTTGGTGTTACTGAGTCGAGGATTTAATTTGTAGGATAATAGGATTAAATGTTGGGGATTTTCAGTTAAAATATTTTCGGTTGAATAAAATTAGGGCCACTAAGCGGTGATAGGGTTATATTACAATGAAATCCAATATGAAACTGAGAGTACTTGAAAACTCTTTAAATAGGGATGATAACTAAGAAATTTTTTTTAGTCCGTCTTTGAGATTATAAAAAAAATATTGGACACGTATTTTTATTTTTTTACGTAATGTAGTGATTACGGCGATACATTGAGGTAAAATGTGCCATGACGTCACGAGTATGTAGATTTTATACATACTAGTGACGTATCGACCCCCATTCCCCAACTTAAAATGCGTTTTATTTATATATTGTTTTATTAATATGATAAAACAAAAACTACGGTTCAAATTTTTTTTTTATTATCTGACTGACGGACTAATTAGAATTTCATTTTTTTTACCCAGACATCATGCCTATTGGACATTTTAGGATATACGTCAATAAAAACATTGCTGCTATTTTTATTTCCGAGCACAAACAGTGATATTATTTTTAGGGTTCCGTACCCAAAGAGTGCCATACAGAACCCTGTAACCAAGCCTCCGCTGTCCGTCCGTCTGTCAGCGGGCTGTATCTCATGACCCAAAATAAGCAGACTGTTAAAATTTTAACAGATTGTGTATTTCTATTGCCGCTCAACAAATAATAAAAATAAAATAAAGTAACAAGACTAAGCGAAAACACGTTGTTTTAAACCCCGCAAGAAATATGGTTTTTTTTTGAGTTTTTTGATAAATACTGTACTTACGGCTGATTTTTTTTTTATTTTCTTTGCTACATACATTATCATCTGTCTAGCCTTTTCCAACTGTGTTGGAGTCACCTCCAGTCTACCCGGATGCAGCTGAATTCCAGTATTTTACATGGAGCGTCTCCCATCTGACCTCCACAACACAGTTACTGGGTAACACCGTAGACAGAGAATTGCTACACGATACCGGCTGACAAGACTGATTGTCAGACATTCGAGTTTCTGACTACCCGTAACGACTGTCAAAGATCTACAAAAGATGGCCGGGACCAATTACTTAACGTGCGTAACGTAAATATTAGTATGCATTGCGAAACCTATCATAAACGCCTCAGAAACCCATAGGTACCATAAAACCATTTCCAAAATCCTAGCCCTTTTACAACCCCAATTCGTGAAAAGACGAGAAATATTCAATTTTCCATAAAAAAAAACACATACCTAATTCTTTTTACGACAACAGGAAGCGACTAGCTATGATTTTAATTCGGAAAACGACAAAAAAAGGAATTTAGGAAATGATCGTGTTGGCTGAAAAACCCTGGTATGAATTATTACTGTGAAAGCACGGGCGCCATATTGTTGCCAAAATGGAGAATTGAATTATTATATTCTTTAAATTACCTCTGAGGAATGAAAGGTTGTAAATGGCTGATTGTGATCTTAGAAGATGATTTATTGAGTTGCAGTATTTTCCTTGACTGTCATAAAACGCAATATCTCCATCTGTCTGTACGATTATGCGCTTATAACTCATGAAATCCTGAACCGATCTAAGTGGTTTTTGTTTATATTTATAGATACGTTTTCTGGCTATGTTTTTAAGAAAATATGCCAATAATAGCACTTCGGTGGTAAAACTTAGACCATAAGCTAACCTAGCGAAGAACGGAATTTCAATAGAAGAAGAGTTCAGCTTATACTGGTTTTAGTACCACTGAAGTGAAGCCTACTGTACCTAAATTAAATCAGAAAAAGCATTTTATCAACTGTGTTTGTTTTAAGTTTCTCTCCCACTTAGTTAATTGATTCAGGCTTGACCTTGCGGAAATCCATTATAAATAAAATACAAATGACGTAGATATATTTAGTAACCTATTCCGCTTAACTATTCCTATAGAGTCATAAAAAACCCTGTACGAAATTGACACGTTTTTCACCTCTCAATGAGGCATCCTCAGGATGACGATTGACTCGATTGTCTTTAGAAATAGTTAAGCGGAATAGGTTACTATTTAGTAACCTATTCCACATCTACGTCTATTGTATTTTTTCACTCCTAGTTAACCAAAACATCAAACAAAATTTTTATCCAATCTGCAAGGGGTTTTCGCTTGAAGATTGGATTAAAATTTTGTTTGATGTTTTCACTTAAAAGCCACACAAAAATTGACCAAAGAAGAGTAAAAACAAGGCATATTAAAACGTCTCCACAGAGCACGGAGAGGCCTCACCGGCCGCTGCTAGAGGCGGCATTGTCAATATCGTAGCCAAATCTTAGAATTGATCATTTCATGAATTGTTCGACCATTTCATGCCAGTTAAAATTGACTTTAACGTTTAATCGTCAACGTTTAATGATATGTCAGTCGACGTTTGGGCATATTAGAAATGTAGCGTATCCATGGTTTATTAAGGTGTAGTAAATGTCGCCAAGTGCGACCAACTTGGAAGTAGCGCTCGCCGGTGGCTGCCGCGGCAACGCTCGCTTCGGTCGCTCGGTTGCCTGGAGCCAAAAGCCGCGTTTTTTTGAACTTACAAAAATACTCAAAAAAAAAACCAGAGCGAACAGATGTAGCTCAGAATTTTAGTTATATTTAGTGATATCATTCTTTAAATATTTCACTACAAGATTTGATGGCTAAATGTGTGATATTTCTATTTGTTTTTTATCAGGGGTGATTCCAAAACTGACAGCTTTGAAGGCGGTCCGTGACAGAAGTAGTTTGCGCAACGCGCGTTGCGCGACGTCATGAATTTTATTAGATGGTCATGTTGAGACGATGAGTGAAAGTCGACTAACGAAAGTTATTTATTTATATGAGGTATATGAAAAGGCAGATGCGAGTGGAAACGCCGGGAGGAGAGGCCCTAGAAGGACATAATTATAGTGACATTTATTGGTGTCTAACTACTGCCCGCGTGTACCCTAATTCTTTTTTTTTTATAAAAGTATCTCAAGTTATTCCTTTTAATACCAGCTATCTGCCAGCAAACTCCCGTCAAAACGGTGCAGCTGTTTCGGAGATTAGCAGGAACAAAGAGACAGAAACAGAAAAATATTTAAAAAATCGTTTTATTTCTTGCTACATGTGTCGTTTATACTTTAATAATATGCATTTAGTTAAAAGCTGTTATTTTGACATACAAGCAGACACTTCAATTTTATTTATTTGTATTGTATAGTATAGATTTTCTTCAGAAAGGTCACGTGCGTAGTCCTCGCAACCGGCGTGCGTGTGATCATGTATGGACTTACACGAAGCGAAAGAAGTATGTAAGGATCGTGGTGTTCTGTACTTTCTGCTTACCCCATGCAAAGAACCCCCATGAATAATCACAAGCCTTCTTGGCTTGTGTTTATTTATGTACAAGTATGTATAAATGAATTTTATTAATACTGCCATCTCTAGAGCTGCCGGCCAGCGATTCCGTGCTCTATGAACGTCTACGAACGTCACGTTTTGAAGAAAAAGTGGAGAAATAACGAGATAAACTTAATGTATTTGAGTGGTAGACGGTAAATCCCTCGGGATGCTGCGTAGAAAATTGAACAATCATAACTGTACCTGAGGATTTTAACTTAGAGTGAACCGGATTATTTTGTTGTGGCGTTTTTAAATGGCGGGTTGAAAGAGAAGAAAGGATTTTGTTGGTCTGAAAGGATAAAGGTATAAAAGCGTGCATTCTGAAAGTTGGAACGTCGCAAATAGCTGTCAAATATTTCGCTGTTTTGATTAATTTGGCAATATTACTGTATGGAAATATGAAATATAGCTAAAAAGTGAACTAAAATATAGCGAGGGGCTTGTGGCTAAGTAATAACAGCCGCACGGGTCGATTGATCAGGTTAAGCTACGCTTGCCGCGGTTGGTCCATGGATGGGTGATCTTTACATACCAAGACCTCTCCGTGCCTCGGAAAGCACGTTAAGCCGTTGGTCCCGGCTGTTAT
This sequence comes from Agrochola lota, assembly GCA_947364205.1. Taxonomy (NCBI): domain Eukaryota; kingdom Metazoa; phylum Arthropoda; class Insecta; order Lepidoptera; family Noctuidae; genus Agrochola; species Agrochola lota. Next base: position 13,561,154 of record OX376244.1, on the reverse strand, counting down.
TTGTAGATCTTCGACAGTCGTTACGGGTCGTCAGAAGCCCAAAAGTCTGACAACCAGTATTACCAAGGGGTACCGTGTTACCTAGTTACTAGGTTGTAGAGGTCAGATAGGCAGTCGCTCCATGTAAAATACAGGTATTCAGTTGCATTCGGTTAGACTGGAAGCCGACCCCAACATAGTTGGGAAAAAGCTAGTCAGATGATGAATTGACTAAAATATTGATTATGAAATGCAGTACTCGTAACACCGAATATTTAGAATGAGATGTACAAAAAAAAAAAAAAAACAATGGCCTTTTTACACCTAAAACGGTTACAACATCAAATTCAGTGTTATAATTGCAATTCATTATTAATATTTTAGGTCAACATATCGCTAATGTCATAATTCCATACAGTAATATTGCCAAATTAATCAAAACAGCAAAATATTTGACAGCTATTTGCGATGTTGCCAAGTTTTAGAATGAACACTTTTTGTAAAAGAATTGGGCGGCTGAACACCAGCATTTTACAGTGAGCGTTTACCATGTGACCTCCAGAACCCAGTTACTGAGTAACACCCCCTTGGTAAAACTGTTAGACTTTCGGGATACAAAATTTTTCAATTACATACTTAGTAAGAAATTTGAAAAGTCACTAAGAATTGTTAACTAAAGCTGCCGAAGCACTATTTTGAAACAACCAGGTTTATTTTACAAGATGGGTAAAATTCAGCATCTTAGGCCTAAAATTTAGCCATTAAAAACCAAGATAACACCGTTAGTACCAATTCTAAACAAAATAAATGCCCTAAACAAGATGTCAAGCCAAAATGCTTCAAATAAAAATGTATGTCTTTTCTTATCAAATGCCATTTAGTTCTAAGATGGAGGCCTCTCAAGCATATATCTATGAAAATGTTAAAAATATTTCAAAAATGTTTAATATATTACTACAACTTTGTATCTAGGAATTTATGTAACTTAAAATGTAGCGTTCGGTAAAATGTAGGGGTATTAATGTATGGTGCGTAAGATATTGTATGGGGAAAATATATAATCGTATATGATGGGTTAATAGCCTAGTATAGAGAATGGGACTCAAAATGGGGTTTAAAACTTAGCAACAACAATCGCAAACAGACTGACAATTTCCAATGTAGAGGAAAACATTGCAAGGACATAAGGATTTATGGGTAACTAGCTGCGCCACACGGTTTCATCCGCATAAGTCTTGATCCTGTAAGAATATCGGGATAAAAAGTATCCTATGTCCTAACCCAGGTCATCGTCTACTCATGTGCCAAATTTCATCCAAATCTGTTAAATGGTTTTAGTGGTAAAGCGTAACAAACAAACTCACTTTGCAGCAAGCGTGGTGACCAATGCTCGTTGCATTGGTCAGACTTCTGACTCCCTGTAGATAATAGTTTTACAGACCCACTAGTTGTGAAGAGGTGTACAATTTCTAGATTTCTACCAAGAAAAAAACAAAAACCAGCGAGGGGTTCCGTATCACCGTACAATATTTAGCAAAAAACACGTTGCTTTAATTATTAACATTATTTTATTTTTTAAATTTTAACTGTCTACCTATTACGGTTCATGAGACACAGCCCGCTGACCGACAGACGAACGGAAGGACGGACGGACTAGTAGGACGTAGTAATAGGGTTCCGTTTGGCACCTTTCGGGTACGGAACGATAAAAAGTTATAACAATAATTATTTCCCAATAACTAAACTTGTTATTGAACTTCAATACTTTATGTAAATGGAAGTTGTTTGTCGTCCTCACAATAAACTTGGAAGTTTATTACTTTTCCCTTAGTTTGATATCTGATTCTAAACGAGTGTTAATATTAAACGTCTGAGAGACATTCGATATTACATTATTTTCGTAATTATTTATTTATTTAAACTTTTCACACTCAAAAAAGTACAAAGGCGGACTTAATGCCTTAGGCATTCTCTACCAGTCAACCAAGGGTGGTGAAGAGATTAGATGGCAGGTGCTAAATTTGAGAGGAACAAAGATAAATTAAAAAAAAAAGTATTCTAAAGCATTATGTAATTAAGTGTTTTAATTTGGTTTACTTTATTATTCAAAGGGTAATTTATTTATATTTCACTAGCTGCGGTCCGTTCACCTGCATAAGTCTCGATTCCGTGGGAATTTTGGGATAAAAAGAATCCTATGTCATAATCCAGGTCATGGTCTACCCATGTGCTAAATTTATCCAAATCTGTTCAGCAGTTTTCCCGTGAAAGCGTAACAAACAAACAAACTCACTTTCGCATTAATAATATTAAGTTAGAATTAGGATTCAAAAGCATTCCTTTCGACGTATGATTAACAAAACTGTGTCTAGGTTGATTTACATTGCTTTGAAACTAGAATTATTTGCAACACGTACCTAGTTATTACAAAAATCTTGTTTTCAGCAAAAAAAAAATAACGAATCACCACGCTCGATTGGGATTGGTGAATTATAACGACCTTTTTTTCTAATTATCGTAAATTGCCCGTCACTCTAACTAAATTATTCTCAAAATATTGTTTAGAAAAACTGCATCACCTAACTACTTAACGGGTTTTTCAACAACAAAATCCACTACCACATTTAGTACTGAAACCATCATTAGTGAGCGCAAAAATCCAAATTAAAAAGCGGAAAGAGATTTCCCTTGGGAAATGGAACGGAATTCGTTGGCGCAAGGTTTTCCAAAACGCAGCCCTAGAGGTTTTTAACTGAATAGGTTTTTGGCCAAAGCTACATATTGCAACCATCTCTGGTTTCTGTAAGCCTAGTAAGTTTCTAATTAGTAAATCTGCCATTTACTTCCTATCTTCATCTTGCCAACGTTTTTTGACTCCACAACCCAGTTACTGGGTAATACGATAGCCTTTGGTAAGACTGGTTGTCAAACTTTTCGGATTCATGTAGGTATTGTATAATTATCACTTTCTTCAAAAACGGTGAAGGAAAACATTGTGACGAAACCGGACGCCTGAACCATATTTCTTGACGTCATGACGCCTAGTCAGAGGCCCATGGGTGGCTTTAAAACTCTGACACCAGGTTAGTCACTAACCACACGAAAAGAAGAAGATCTCTATACTATGGGACTTGTGACTTGGGTAGCGGTACCAATCCAGACTTAAGAGTTGCTACTGAGAAACTCGTAATAGAAAAACCCAATAACACTTTGCGCGAACTGGGGACCTCAACCAGGACTCCAGGTGCCTCTAGCCAACAACATGTGTAACCTCTAGACCAACTAAGCAAAGCATGGAAATAAGATTCCTAATATAATATTGACTTAGGTACGTCTAAGATATCCCAAAAGTATACCTCTACTCTGTTCAAAAACCCATCCAAGCAGTGAAGATTTAAGTGATCAACGCCACATAAAATAAAGCAGAAGTATGAAGGACTCACAAGCGGAATGAAACAACAATTTTGTCCAAGTGCTATCTAAAAAATGAATTCAGTAATGTTCTTTATTCCTGAGACATTGTACACTATTCCTTCGGGAAATCTTTTAGCTGTCTGTTAATGTTTTGTCTGCACATTTCACTTTTCCGAAACAGTTGGATGATAATATACTGCGTTGCATAACATTAATATTATGCTTGTATTCCTTAGAGGTGGGGAAAGGTGTTCAATACACCCACTGTTCGCTCTTTAGTCAACAGTGTGGGGGTATTGAACACCTTTCACAGTTATCTTCCTATAACAGCAGCAACCAATAGCAACCATAATGTAACGAGAATAAAGATCACTGATCTTGATAGACTTGCAAGTGCTCAGGAACCCGACAGCAACCTTATTGTAACCAAAATAAAGATCACTGTGATTTTGATAGACTTGCAAGTGCCAGGAACCCGATAGCAAACTTATTGTAACGAAAATAAAGATTACTGTGGTTTTGACAGACTTGCAAGTGCCCAGGATCCCGACAGCAACCTTATTGTAACCAAAATAAAGATCACTGTGATTTGGACAGACTCGCAAGTGCCAGAAACCCGACGGCAACCTTATTGTAACCAAAATAAAGATCACTGTGATTTTAATAGACTTGCAAGTGCCAGGAACCCGATAGCAAACTTATTGTAACGAAAATAAAGATCACTGTGATTTTGACAGACTTGCAAGTGCCAGAAACCCGACGGCAACCTTATTGAAACGAAAGTAAATATGACTGTGATTTTGATAGTGATGCAATATCAGAGGTAAAATATGCAATAAATAGGAATGGACTATGCAATGGGTGGGCTGATAAACTGGCGAAGTCCGCAGGAATCCGCTGGATGGGGAGCCGGGAATCACAGTACCGGTCATTAAGGCGAATCATGGGTGAGGCCTAAGTCCAGCAGTGGACGTCTTTCGGATGATGATGATAATGTGGTAGACTAGACTCCGGGATTCCGAATACGAGGATCGAAACCAAACTTTATTGATGAAGGTGAAATGTACCAGGGTCACAAAAATGTTAGGAGATCTTCCAAAGGCCAATCCCAGAAAGGAGATAATGGCAACAGGGAAATCTTTTTTTTTTTTTTTTTGAGGATGGGAAATCATCAAATGACTTCTCCCGCTCTGGGCGGAGCGAGAGGGCGTGTCACACTTTTACTGACTAAAACCCACCCGTGTTCGTTCCATTGCCCATGTGCCGGGGCCGCGATATCCCTTTCGGACAAATCCGCAACCCCAGCAGGAACAGGGAAATCTTGCACTTACTTTTTAAACTAGATCCTCTTTTTTAACTAAAAAATGCAGGTAAAGGTACCAGGCTCGCAGTAACGCAAAGAGTTCAAAGTAAAGAGCTGGCGCGTTCTAGTCAGCTGGGAAATCTAAGAACGACCCGTTACTCGTTAATGTTACGAATACGTTTGTTCCTATCTACTGTTTTATGTAGGAATTACATTATGTTTTAGTGCTACTGCTAGAGAATTGTGTGATTAAGACAACACGTAAAATGTATCTGGTGGTCCGGATTTTCTGGCTAGGCATATCAGAGTGCTATACCAAGTTAGGATTAACAGTTTGTTGCCGTAAGCATATTGCAAACTCTTTGTCTTCTGCTATATTCGTCTAGTGCAGTGGTCTGCAAACGAAATAGTCAATAGAGCCAAATATCAATACTATGACGACCAAGATTTCTTATGAGAGCCAATACTTTCGGTTTGTCCAAACTATCTCAATACACTTTTCTGAATCCTTAATACTCCCATCCTCTTTCACTCAACAACGTTCCCTAAAATTAACTTGCCATGAAGTAGGATGCTTTCATCATCATCACCATATCGGCTGATAATAATATTTATGATGAAGGCATCTTACTTATTAACAAGTTAACCTTGGAAAACTTTTAAAAGTTACAGTAAATTAGACATTTTCGTTGTCCTGTTAATTTATGGTGAAAATACTTTGAAAATAAATATTTGAAATATAAATAAAACGTGTTATTTTGGTTAATGAGCGAAACCCAGAACCCTTCGAGTATCTACGCTCGCACTCGTCGCATTTGTACTGAGCCGCACACTATAAACCAAAGACCCGCATGCTGCTCGCGAGCCGACCAATGTCTAGTGATTCCTGAGCACGGGCTCTTGGGTTCCATCCCAGGGTAGGGCAAAGAGCAATTTGGGTTTTCCTTTAGGTATTCCTCAATAGCAGCCCGGAGTTTAAAGTGCCCACTTGATGGCAATAGGCTGGCCCCCTATAACATGGGTCTTAAACCATACTAACACAATCTTGATGTATTATAAATATAAATCTCTCTGGAAAATACAGCCGAGATATTACTGTATTTTATTTATGTAATTCATCGGCGTGGCCTGAGAAGTTTTATCTTTACATCAAATCATCAAACTGAAATATGATTGGAGCTTGAATTTCTCTCCCTCTAAGACTTGAAACACGATGAGCTTCAATTAATTCTCAAGTGCAACAGTTAACTTACGGCATACAAAACGGGCTCGTGGGAGAAAACCTAGAACAATGCTACCATTGACTGCTTGAGACTATCTTAGAGATGAGAACATCGTACAATCTCGAGTGAATTAATTGATTTCGTCATAAAAATATAAGTCATATGGTATGCATGTATCGTCTTGACTTTTTGATAGTTCCCATGGATGTCATAAAAGGATTAAAACGCTGTAACTGCTTGGTATGTCTAGTGGCAGTAAGCGGGACTCCGGGACTCCATCTTCGAGTCGGATTAAGTATCATCGTCCACGAAGCTACAAAGTAACGTGTTACAGACGCAAATAACCGAGTAGCCAGAATATCACAGCACTATAATATATCAATATATCAATGCAGTTCGTATACGATGCAACCAATCACAAACAAGATAATAAAGGTACCACTCCGTACCCGACCGCAGGAGGCAACTGCAGGCGGCGTGTCGCCGCGACACGAAAGGTTTCTACGAAATACCTTCATTGGCGGCTACGGGCGAGCGACAGGCGATACGTGTAGCCCGGCAGACCAGTAGTCCCGCCAACATTCGAGCGATAACACGTTTTTCTATCTTCTATCTACCGACTGGAATACGGGCTGCTGCCGCCTGCGGTCGGATTCGGAATCATGACTGCAGCGATATGTCGACGCGACCCTTCGCATGCAGTTGCCTCCTGCGGTCGGGCACGGAATGGTACCTTTACGCGATAGTAAGTCGCGTCGTGTATTTACCGCCAGCGAAATACTAGCACTATGATATTCTGGCTACTCATTTGAATTTGTAACAACTTAATTTTTAGTAGCATTGTAGGCGATGGGCCTAAATGTAATCGGAAAGTTGTCACTAGCTTATTGAGTATAGATTAATCCCCAATTAATTCAAATTCAAAATTCAAATTCAAAAGTCATTTATTCAAACTAGGCTGAGAATCAGCACTTTTCGAACGTCAATTACATAAGACAGTCCCCTATAATGGCCATAGGCTCACCCCTATAACAAGGGACTTATCCAAATGGCAACTATAAAAACTGGCGAAATATAGATAGCCTTCTGGCGACTCCTTCGACAAAATGAGGCGCAATCGTATCTAAAACAAATCATAAACAGCCAGTATTATCAAAGCCTCTCGACTAAAACCACAATCGATTTAAAAGGCATTAAGTATCGAGTATCATTCGATACTAAACCTATTGCAAAGCTGAGAGGTTAATGCAAATCATGTCGCAAGTTCTAACCTTTCGATTTAATCGTTTGTTCATATTTTCTTAGTATTTGCTTGGAAATTAGAGGGGTAAATGGATGTTAGTACCCTGTATAGCTGTTTTAAAATGTTGGAATAAGTGTTAAGTGTGGTTATTATGTAGATTTGATTAGTACTGGTTTGAGAATAGTGTTGGGACTGGTCTTTGCACAGATTTCTATGGTAAAATGGTGCGTTTGCTTCTTAATAGAGCCTGTATTACCGCTAGGGTTGGGCAGAGAGGTCGTTGTAGTATATTGTACCCATTTATCGGCAGTTATCGTAACCTGCGAGCATATTGTCATTTGCCATATTTAAACTGATCACATCCATACTCCAGACTAAAAGTATCTTGATTTGAAAACCTAAAAATACTACCACGCGACTAACAGGACTCCATTTGAGTTCGAGATTAGTCGGAGAAAACTGAGACGATTTGACATATGTATGCGAGTAAAACCAGAGGTTTAATAAAGGCAACAATAAACCTATTAAAATAAACAAGATAAAGGCATTTATTAAGATCGCATAAATAATAAATTTTCTATCAGAAAACAAATCATGATTGAATAAATGAACAAGTGAACTATTTATCGACAATTTTAAACATACTACAGTTCATCGCCCATTATACTCTAACTGCCCGCGAGCCGTCCACTATTCCGTATTACAGCCATCGTAAAAAAGACTAATGCATTTGCTTAAAATCATAACTTGAATGACAAGTTATCTGCCGTGTCGGAGCCGTGCTGCTATAATAAGAGATGTCCTTTATACTCCATTCGAAATAAGATTAGAAATTTAAACAAACCTTTTTTACAGTCCGTCAACCGTTTCTGACTTGTATACCGTAGGCATAAGGATGGAATTAAAAGCTTAAAAGTGGTTACAATACCAACTGTTTACTGCAGTTGCCATCTGTCATGCCAACAACGCAATAGAAGTCAGAATCGGTTGAATAGACTGTAAAAAAGTTTAATTAAATGTTATTTCAAATGGAGAATAGGTACATATCTAAGAAAACTTCAAACCTTATTCAAAAACTCGTTCCCACCACACATAACAGAGTTTTCCTCGTACATAAGACTGTCGCATATTCCCGCGTCAGAGATGTAAATAATGTATCTCCCATATCTTATACTCTATTAATCTTCAGGATGCCGAGACGGTTTTATTTACATGAGAAAGATGTTTTTGTGGTATAGGCAGAGGTAGTGGTATGTGAATGAGATTGAACTAAAATTATTATGTTATGTAAGTGCCTTTGATAAAAACATTACAGAACATTAAAAAATTGTGATGTTATTCAAAAAAGTCAAGTGCGTAGTACTAAATACTTTGTAACTGTTGACTGCGGTTTCTCTCGGATCCTAGAGAAACCTGTTCTTGGATCTAGATAAATAGTATTCCATGTTTGATTTCAAGATATTGCCTACTAGCTGCGCCCGCGGTTTCACCCGCATAATATTTAAATTTTTAAATTTTCAAATTTTTGCGTATTATAGTAACAAACATAGGTACATCTTCATTCCCACATTTATAATAGTATTATCAGCCTTTAACGTTCCCACTGCTAGGACGCAGGCCTCCTCATTCTGTGAGATAGAGTGGGCCGTAATCCACCCCGCGGGCCCAGTGCAGGTTGGTGGATGTCACTTGTCTTCGAATTTTTGATTCTAGGACATGCCGGTTTCCTCACGATGTTTTCCTTCACCGTTTTGAGAGCAGTGGTGATGAAATCATTTACACAAAGTAAAATGCCTGCTGGGATTCAACCCCACGACTTACAGCTCGTAAGTCGCGGCTATTCCCAATGAGCCAACACTATATTTAGAATCCCACCAGTCTTGCCAAGGGGTATTGTATTACCCAGTTACTGGGTTGTGGAGGTCAGATAGTCAGTCGTTCCATGTAAAATACTTGTATTCAGCTGAATCCGGTTTAGAAAATCCTTCTCCAATGGGCATCTATACAGATAGATGCCCATTGGAGACAGATTTTCTTCTAATACCCAAGTCCTAATACTGGAAGCCCACCCCAATAAAGTTGGGAAAAGGCTAGGCAGATTGATTTTGTACCTGATAAATAAGAAATCTTTTCTATTGGTCTATTCGAATTAGTTCCAGCATTAAAATCTCGCATAACACTAAGATTAACTAAATAAATATGTGGGTAGGTAGAACATTTTCACACTAGCCGACGACTCGACACATAACATATCTCCAGTGACACATTTACTACGATATACGGGCACGTTACCATTATTAGTTGGTTTTCTTACAAAATAAGAAAGTATTTTCAAGAAAATCTGTATAAGGAATGAGAGGGATAGAGTTATGTAAGATGCTGTGGGGAGGAATGAGATAAAAGTGATTTTCGCCTGTAATTGTAGGGGAAAAGTACTCGTATCTTCGGAAAATTAACGACTATTGATCACCGCGCTTGCTCAGATTTCTGAGCATTCAAGATTCTTTACGATTTTGAATATTTAAAGGCTAAAGTAAGTATATACCCACATTTTCCATGTAATATAGTGTTTACAGCCATTATTTGGGTACTAATCCAGACATGGAACTATAATAATAATATCAGTCTGTTACTGTCCCACTGCAGGGCAAAGGCTTCTTCTCATACAGAGAAGGCACGACCATTGATCACCACGCTTGCTCAAGACGAGTTGGTGATTTCAGAATTATATGAACTATAAGTCCAGGTTTCCTCACGATGTTTTCCTTCACCGATGTCAGTAATGTCCAAGACAAACTCAGAATGTACATATGAATTGAAAAAGTCACATTGGTACCTGCCCGGATTGAACCCACAACCTCGTGCATGAGAGGCGAGGCCTTAACCACTGGGCCATCACGACATTTTAGACATGGAACTGCTGCTGAGAAATTCTTTAAAAAATAACCTAAATACACTTTGCCCCACCTAGGACCTTTGCCAGGTCAGCGCGAAAAACTGAAAGTAATATTATAATTTAGGAAATCTTACATAATATCTACTAAAAGGCTTAACATTTTTGTCCTCATCAAATAAAATCAACCGAACCACTAAACAGCTTACCAACGAAACTTCATTAAACTTTACAAAGTATTCAAAGTTAAATTAATTATAACACAGTCTACTTTATGGGAAGAATAATTAATTTTAACATAAAGGAGGGTGGAGGTACCTATTCATCATCATAAGCGGTGCTGAGGCGACTTTTTCTTTCATAAAAGACGTATTTTTGGTAATGAACTACTAATAGGGGGATTGTTATTTTGAAAATCAATTGTTTTACTTACTCTAGTCGCCGCGTCAAGAACTGAGTCGTCGGACCATAAATCATTGTTTTTAGTCTGTCTCGCTCGCACTTATGGTCCTTATGGAGCAGGTATCAAACAAGGCGTTGCACATTCTTATTGCTACTGACATTAAGACCTGATGACTCCGTTCATAACGCGAGTAATATAGTTATTACTTATTGCCCGAAAACATGCTATGCAGTAGCATAAAAGCATGCTACTTTCGGGCAGATGCTACATAGCACAAATTAGCATATACGACGAGAATATGATTATCCCTCACACGCGGAAAGCATGCTATAAATAAGCATGCTGATTACTGGCAAACAAGCATGCTTTTTAATAACATGAGTTTTTCAGCCGTAATGCTAGACTTAATTGGTCCTTTCAAAAATTTGATTGGTATTTTATCTAGAATATGGGCTAAAGGAAGAAATTTTCTCTCGTGGTAAGTTGAGGCATAAAGCGGCAATGCTATCTTTCTGTTTGAAGCGGGCGATGGCAATTAAAATTAAAGTGAAAAGAGTTCTGTCTGAATCTAAGCACGATGCAATGACAAGAGAATATATTATACTAACAATGAAATAAAACAGTTGCAGAGCAATTCAGCTGGGATAAACTGACTGGACTGGACACTGAAGTTACTTTTAACGGGCTCTTTTTTAATTTTTGGCACCGTACTAACACTTATTTTTTTGTTTTTCGTGCGGTTAGTGCCCTTCCTACTAGCACTTACTTAATGTTAGTATTCTTATACTTAAAATACTTTTTCTAACGCCGTGAGTGCACGACTTTGGTTCTGTATAAAAACAAAATAGTAGTATTAAGACGGTCTTGGAGTCCATGGGTCGGAAAATCGATCATTCTATACACCCCAGCTCCGCAAAGAAGGCCAGCACCGTAAAAACAAAAGAAAATCTAGCCAATATCTCAAAAAGAACCAAAACATTAGATAGATAATCGACTCAGGCGTGACTTTGCGGAAATCCATTATAAAATACAATAGACGACGTATATTCAGTAACCTAATCCGCGTAACTGTTCTTAAAGAGTCATAAAGAACCCTGTAAGAAATTGACACGTGTTTCACCCCTCAACGACGTCAACACGTCGGGTCCGGGTTCGCAACAAGTCAATCGTCATCCTGAGGATGCCTCGTTGAGAGGTGAAACACGCGCCGATTTCTTACAGGGTTCTTTATGACTCTTTAAGAATAGTTAAGCGGACTAGGTTACTGAATATACGTCGTCTACTGTTTTTTTTTTAACCAAAATATTTCATCTAAACCATTTCTTTATCTCACATTTATTTGCACAAAAACTCCTCTGCCTTTAGTAGTTATTACTTCAGAACGGCACGTTCTAACAGGTTAATTCCGAACTTCGGTCTTGAATAAACCCGGGTTGAAGTTTTCATGTTAGCCATTGAGAGTGTAACGTAAAAAGTTTAAAACCTACATTACACCTAGACTGGGAAGTTTGTTGAAAGGCGAAGTCTTGTTGTGTTTATTTCAGTTGTTTTTTAGCTGCAGAGTAGTGTAGAGTATGGTGCAGTGTAAAGTTAATGATTATTGGGCTGTTAAAAGGTATTTTGTGAAGGAATCTTGGATCAATTGTAAAAATATCGATCGAAAAATAATGCAAAAGATTTTGAAATCTCAAGAAAAAAACTGAAACCTAGCTTCTCTATGTGAAAGTGTCATGCCCCGGCCGCATCTGCGTCTACCGTGACAGAGCAATGCGTGCTGAAGCTAAGAATGTTTCGCTCGCTAAACATTTATCGCGCTAATGCTGTGGTCACATTAGCGGCTTAATAATTTTAACGAATTATCGTGCAATAATCCAAGATCTCTCCAATATTTTGACAGAGCGTTTACGCAGTCCAGAAACAACAGTCGAAATGACCAACGCTAGTCTGACCACGCGCCAAGCTTATTATGTACACGATTATTGTGCTTATTATCGCCACCCGGGCGATAAGTGCAACGCAGCCCGAACTATAACGACGATAACCGATAATGGTTGGTCACATCTTGTGTATCGTATCACTGTGCGAAGCTTCGTCGCGATAAACGCAGATGCGGCCCCAGCATCAGAAATAGCGTAGCTTTGTGTCTTGCGTTTGACAGACAATGACATACCTATATAAAGTCAGACAGATTACCAAAGGATGTGGTAAGTTACTTATTTCTCTGGTTTTTATTCCAGAATAGTCAAGAATCATTTAAAATCTGGCAATTTGCAAATATAACTATGTATACTCAAGTTGAAGAACTAAAGAAAATCACAGGGAAGACCTGGATGAGAATCACACATAACAGAGAAGCATGGCACAAATTGGAGAATGCCTTTACTCAGCAGTGGGTGGAACAAGGCTGCCAATGACGATGATGACGATGCTCAAATCGAGTTTGAAACAAAGATTCATGCTTGAGCATCGTTCTGAGACACAACTTTCAGTGTTTCACTCCAGTCACAACATGTTTCGTATTAAGACGCATCCTCACATCTTCTTCTATTCCAGACTTCTAAGCTACGATAAATGTCGTCAAGATAACTAAAGTTACTAAACGCGAATAAGTTTAGCGAATCTAAATTGTTTCAAACTTCAAATACGAGCCAAAACTAAGTTTAAATTAACAGAGAACATGAGTGTTTAAACTCGAAACTGTAATAGTTCAGAATAGTAGCGTTTATTTTAGAGTTTTAGAGTGTGCTGCGTTCTGGATCATATTTTAGCTAGTTATTTGCTAGTATGTTTTAATAGTGGGTTTAGAAGTTTATTATAAAGTTTATATTGACCTGTCGGTTACTGCTAAACGTGGGGCAATGACCATGGCCAGTTGGAAGGAAAGACCGACAACGTACCTAATTGTTTTACTAAAAATTACACATTATTATGCTACGCATGTTAATCTAACTAAGCCAAATATTACGTAATTAGGAGTACGAACAAGAAGGAATTACATGGATAATTATTAAGATCTTGTATGACGTATGTGATATCCAAGATCCTAATAATTATCTATGCCAGCTCGTGGCTAAGTAGTAACAGCCGCACGGGTCGATCCGTCAGGTTAAGCTACGCTTGGCGGGGTTGGTCTGTGGATGGGACTATCTTTACATACTGAGACTCCTCCGTGCCTCGGAAAGCACGTTAAGCCATTGGTCCCGGCTGTCATTCATGGATCTTTGACAGTCGTTACGGGTCGTCAGAAGCCCGAAAGTCTGACAACCAGTCTTATCAAAGGGTATCGTATTACCCAGGTACTGGGTTGTGGAGGCCAGGTAGGCAGTCGCACCATGTAAAATACTGGTATTCAGCTGAATCCGGTTAGACTGGAAGCTGACCTCAATATAGTTTGGAAAAAGCTAGGCAGATTGATAACATATGTGATAAGCAATAAAGAATTGAATTGAATTTATCATGCAACGGATGGAGTTCGAACTTACAACCTAAATCTCGCTACTTTACGTCTTAACGGTATTGTCCCTTTTTTCCACTATTTTACCTAATACTGAATGCCTTACTTGCTAATGCACTTAAAGATAAAAGCAAGCTTGTCCGGAAGATTCTTAAATTATGCGGAAACAAGGACCATTTTCATAGCTATTCTTTATCCTGTTCAAAAGAGACCACAGGTTACATTCCAAATAACAATAAAACTTTCAAAAACAAAACACAGACGCATTAACATCTCAAAATACTACTGCAAAACACGGAAAAGATTCTCAAAAATATCTGCTTATACCAACAGAGCGGCTCACAGGGAAATAAACAAAATTTGCGCACAATAAAGATTTTGAAACTACTTTTAAAGTCATACTCAGTAGAAGATGTTCGGCGAACGGAGACAAGATGGCGGACAAGATGGAGGCAATAAAAACTTTCATGTGAAAGCTTGTATGGAATTTTTGATAGTTCTAGCTTTTGTTCCTTTGAATATTGATATGGATGTGAAAGAAATTTCATCGTTTGTCGTGTAAAACCATTGCTTCCTAGGAGAGCGACTTGCAACCGAATGACATCATTGAAACCTTATTTATAAAAGTAAATTTATGTGTTTTCCTAGACAGCGTTTTTTGACAACGTAAAGTCAAACTCCGCTGCCATCATTTCATAACACACACAGCTTATAAAAGCAGTGATAGCCTAATGGTATGAGTGTCGAACTGCCAAGTCTCGAGTTCAAACCCAAGACACGCACCTCGGACTTTTCGTTTTGCGTATTGTATAATTAACACTTGCTACTTACTAAAGACGGTCGCGAAGCAGAAAGAATTTCGTACAATGACCCTATACATTTGTGCGCGGGCGATAGAGATAAGTAATGAGGGGTCATTGTACGAAATTCTTTCTGCTTCGCGACCGGAATTTACTCTACTAGTGGATACTAGTTTTCTGTTATAAGGCAAATGGAAGTGGAAGCGCCGGGAGACGCCCTAGAAGGACATAATGTTTACTGAATTTATTGGTGCTGTTCTTCAGAAAGGTCAGGTGCGTAGTACTGGCAGCCGGCGTGCGTGTATGACCAGATGTATGAACGTTAACGAAGAAAAAGCAGTATGTTAGTGTCGTAGCAGGTGAGGTTCTGTAGTTTGGTGGTAAAATGGTGCAGGAAAACATCGTGAGGAAACCGGCATGCCTGTGAGATATTTCTCGATGGCATGTGAAGCCAAGACAGAGGCCCATGGGCGGCTTTAAAATTCTGACACCAGAGGGGCAATTCCTGTAAATTTAATAACGTTCGCATTCGAATGTTATTTGCAATCTGTCAAAAATACAATCAATTTACCAAAAATTTTGACAAGTCTGACAGATTGCGACTTGAATGTGAACGTTTTTTAAGTACGAGAATTGGCCTCACTAACCACACGAAAAAGAAATATCATTTTCATGACAGCTGTCACTGCGGCCGTTATATGGCGGCCAGCGCTCTTATAGGAAACCGTCGCGTTACATTATTTTTTTTTTGTGTAATTGGTAGACTGTGTGAAGGTGTATGCCCATGTAAAATACTGGTACTCAGCTGCATCCGGTTAGACTGGAAGCCGACCCCAACATAGTTGGGAAAAGGCTCCGCAGATTGTTGTGGTTGGCTTCCAGTCTCGACCCAGCTACTAGGTAACACAATACCCTTTGGTAAGACTGATTGTCAGACATTCGGACTACTGACGACCCGTAACGACTATCAAAGATCCACGAATGACAGCCGGGACCAACGGCTTAACATGCTTTCCAAATGCTTTTCTTTTTGGTGGCCACCCATCCACGGACCAACCCCGGCAAGCGTAGCTTAACGATCCGACCACAACATAGTTGGGAAAAGACTTGTTAGATAATGATGGTTGACAAAGACGTATATGCTCCCATCCGATCGTAAGTGGTCACTGCCGCCTACCGAGCGGGATATCTCCAGTACCAAAAGGCATTGCAGATGCGCTGTCATAACAGAAACAAAGCTGCAATATCAGATGGAATATGAGCCTGTAATTACACAGATTACACCGGTGCACATAGGTATCCTACAAATCGGGAAATAGCAACACTGCTTAGCTGCAGAAATAGGAACTGACAGTATGTAGGTACTAGTTTCACTGAAGAACTTACAGAAAGAGCTTCTATTACTAAGGCATGCAGTAGGTATATAGTCTGTTCCAAAAGTATCTGATGAACGTGTAAACAAACCCTGTTCAGTTTAAATTCCTACGCAATCACTCTCTAAAACGAATTAGTAACACATTCATCGTATTTAGAAGGTATTTCCAATTTATATATCACTACTTTTTCTAACAATTTTCAGTTTTGAATAACATTGTCATTGAAAAACCTACGACGAATATTGAGGTTAAAAAATTAACCTTAATTTTCAAATGTAAAACACCATAAAGGTGATTTATAATTAGAATTTCGGACTTAGGTATTCAAATAATCAAATCAAAGCACTCAATTAGTAAGTGACACTACAAATTGGCATCCACAGGTTCGTTTTCTGATTCATTTGTTTATATTTTCATCAGATACTTTTGCAACAGATTATAGGTAGGTACTAGTTTTACTGAGGAACTTACAAAAACAGTTTCTAGTACTGAGGAAGCATGCAGTATAATATTGCGCTAACTGTCCTTTATGCTTACCCTAAGGTTAAAAGTCGTCACGACACAAGCAGGCTGTTTTATCTCTCTTCGAAGGCCAGCTTATCAATATTTTACATGAGCTTAAGCGAACACATCTCCCTTCCGATTGCAAATTTTATGCCTCTACGAGATTGTGCGAATACAACATACATTTGCGTGTTGAAGCGAGACAGATATATGTGTGGAGAAAGTGATGGGTACATGTCTGCGGTAAAATTGTTTCCTAGAATCTGTAGTGCTAAGCTGGTTTGGATTTGCGAGGTTACCATGGCAACGGGCGTATATGAGAGCGGATTTTTTCTGAGTGAGGTTTTAGAAGCATAAATACTAGATATAAGCTCGGTGTTTGTTGTTTTGTAGATGTCGTCAAAAGGGTTTTTCTAGGGTATAAGCAAAAACGTCTTTTGTTCAAAAGATGTGATCACCAATTTTTTTTAAGCTGAGTTGTAATACAGAAATAGGTAAATAATAAATACTTTTTTACAGCCGTTTAAAATAGCGGGCAATATTAAGATACAGATTACCTTTAAAAACACGCAAAAAATAAAAAAATATTTGCGAAAAAATTTAAAAAAATAACGCAGGACCGAATGCAATAAAAATGAGAGGTGACGCGTTGACAGGGTTGAATGTCGTTTTAATATAACTCGGCATGTTTATTGGCGTAGCAGGACGAGGGTTAGACTCCAATGTTGTAATTTTAAAATTTTATTTAATGTTTATAAATGTTGATGTTTTTAATGGTAGGTTTATTCAGTAATTACACACTTCAGATATAAACTTACAGTACCTGTTCGACCGAGCTCTGCTCGGGTGAAAATAGATTAAATGAATTTTACCAGTTAAGACCTAGCTAGATCGATTCTTCTCCCCCTTAAAAACCTATATTGCAACTTTCTTCGAAATCGTTAGAGCCGTTTTCGAGAACTTCATTACAAATATATACGGGTGGAATTTTTTAACCTCACCTGCAGTGAAAGTACTCTATATACTGGAGATAGCAAATTTTACTCAATGGAAACATTCCTTTATTTTTTTAAAGCAACAAATCTGCATTCAAGATTTTAGAAAATTCAAAAAATTCCCACTCGGGAATCGAACCGGCTGAAATCCGAAAAATAATACCCTATTCTTTTATGGCATCAACCGATACGGGCAAGACAAAACGAGTCGCACAAGAATATTTTACGCTCGGTCAATGGATTAAACAAGCTAGCCTGAATTGTTTGCAGCAGATTGACCACGACGTGCCTCGGACATGTGTACTTACTAAATCCCGTCGTGGCGGCTTTTTAAAAATGTATTGTCTCACTGTTGATGGCTTTTTAGGAAAAAATATATGTTCTGAACGAATACCTACACAATTTAGTTGCAAATAATAGAGATATTTGTATGTTTTTTTAACCACACGACGTTATTAAAACAGTTGTTCTTCAATTCATTTTCTTTTTTTTCCAAAACTTTTTCACAAATGTATGAGTACTATATTCTATTTTAACTGCATCTTTCCAGATTCTAGTTAGAAGTATATTCTCCAAAAACATATTACAAGATACATCCAAAAAAATTAAAACTGTGTCCTGTCGGGCTTACAATGGTTTTGCAAGGCCATTCCGTACAGTATCCTATGCCAAGAACCACAATAAAAACTATCAAGTTATATGCCAAAAGGCATTACTGGAACATGTTTCTTTTAAAACATAAAAAGCAAAAGAATGTTCATATTAATCTTTTGGTGAAATTGTTTGAAATGTTTAAAAAAAATATTTTTAAAGTTTAAAAGATTTTTTGTAATTCGAATTTTGTTTTTTATTTCGGCAGTTTAGGGTTATAGTATGTTCGGTGACAGTTGTCTAGTGGATAATACAGTCAGAGAAATTGACAAGCAAATTGAAACCCTACGTCAATTTGCCGTGTCACCTACAGCCATTTTATACAACTGCCAAAGAATGAAAATTGACGGTAATTCGAATATACGGACAATTTAAGTTGGTATCAATTCGCTTTACAATTATTTTTTCTGAGTTTCCATCAGTATATATTTTTACTTTTATGCTACTTTCGTGTCTAAGGATACGTTGATAAGAGATAAGCTTTGAAACGACTTTTACCTAGACTAATATCCTATGCCTTCAAAGCCTTTTTCTTTTACCTTTCGCGTTATGAAAAGATAACCCGGTTACTGCTGCAGTTGACCGTAACTTGTGTTGGAATATTGCAAAAATGGTTGGAGTTTTATATTTTAATGGATACTGAAGTAGGTTAGGGTTAGTTTACGTTATGTTAGAGAAAGGTTAGCTATTTTCTTTTTATTTAATTTGATTGCTTATTATAAAATCCTACGCATGAAAGCGATAGTATTAGAATCTGGTTTTTGTGATACAATGTTTTTTTCATAAGTACAGACCAGATACACTTTTTGTTACTTGCAAAATTGTTTTTATGAACCTTTAAATACTCATGTTTTCTTCTTTAATAAAAATTTATTGTTGTATTTTTTTTTTTTTTTTTTTTTTTTTTTTTTTTTTTTTTTTTTTTTTTTTTTTTTTTTTTTTGTTGTATTCAATCGCATTTGTTTATAGTAAAAAGATATTCGGTAGGATTATCAATCGGTAACTGTTACGCGTTTTTACGTGTTCTATCTAAAAATATAACACAAAAATCAATATGATGAAATTCTTACGTTGTACGTCATATTTATTCTTCCTCAAATATCACTGTTCTTCCTAAAATTTGTCACAAACCCAACCAAAAACCCATAAATTCGACCATCACCAGTAATTATACATTTTATTACAACTTACAAACCTTATCAACATCACGTTTCTTAACGCCATCTCCAAAAAGGACAAGCTATAATATAAAATTCTTATCTTCTCTCTTTAACGATCAATTAACGATGTTATAACCCTTCGAATGACGCCGAAGGGGTCCGAAAGACCCCGAGTCCGTAACATTAGGCGTAATTTCGAACTGGTACGTGTTACGCACTTTTTTAGCGTACGTGCGAATTGGTAGTATTAACTAGATTCTAGGGAGGCCTTGTTTGAATACGGGAGGTTTTGTGAGTTTTGGGGAAGGAAGAAGCTTTTTACAAGGCTTAGTAAAACGATGATCAATAAGACTGCTTCTCAGGATTTTAGGTAGGTATTTTTGTTTTCGTAAGTTTTGGTTTACTTAAGTAAACACTGGATCTTACAACCAGTCTTATCAAGGCATATCGTGTTGCCCAGTATCTGGGTTGTGGAGCTTGTGGTGGTCAGATATGCAGCTCCATGTTACATACTGCATCTACATCTGCATACGGTTAGACTGAAACCTGAACCCGGAAAAGGGTTGGTAGAATGGTTTAAGTAAGCATTGGATGTAATTAAAATAAATGAATAGACGAAAGCCTAAGAGACTACCAAAATCTACGCTACCCTAAAATTTGAATAGCCACGTAAAAATTGATATTATGTTTAAGGCATTTTGCTCTCTATAAGACTAGGTCAGGCTAAAAGGATTTAGACCTTAAAACACACTAAAACCTTTAGACATAAAAACCATTATCCAAAAACCTACTTACACATTTAAAACCTAACCCAATAAACGCTGAAATTACGTATAATTTTCACCTTTTTCACTAAAGGTTTGGCAATAAAACGTTACTTTACATAATTATATTTTTGGGACCCGTCATGCATGTAAGGTCCAAGAAATATAGCAGGTCCTACGATTGGTTATTGAGCTTAGAAACGGCGAATTTGAATAAAGGGGCGCCATAAAATAGTGGGGTATTATTGTGACTGGGGTATAGGGTGGTACCGATATCGATGGTTGACATTATTTTTGGGATGATTAGCCGTTTAGGGTTAAGTAACTGTTGATGTATCTTATGGTTTTCAAACCCTTAAATTTTGCATGCTATGTTTTACCTTAGCTAAACATGTTTGTGCCACTATAATTATATCTTAACACCATTGTATGCCATGTTTTATGCAAATAAATTATTTATTTATTTACTTAAAAATCTTTAAGAACGTTCATTTAATATGTTTTAATTTCATTTCATTTCATTTCAATTTCATTTCATTTAATTTCATTTCATATGCATTTTAAAACAAAGTTGTTAATTTTTCTCACGATTTTTAGTTTATTTTTTCTCCCGGTATAAAACCATTATATTTGTAAATTAGTTTAAGTTCAATAGACGTCAAGTGAAAATATACTAAATATTACTAATGCAAAGTTAAAATTCAACAGAAAACCTAAACATTTCAGCATAAAACCATTATCATTTGCCTCCCACATAAAAAACAATACACAACAATCAACCCTAAAAAGCATCGACATCTAACCCTTCCCTAACCCGAGCCTATCATCTTAACCCTCTATAAACCGGGCGGGTACATCTGACCCCGTCCGGGTTAAACCATTCTTACATGACATATCTTTAAGCGAAATTTTTGTTACAAGAGTTTGCGCTTACCGTTCTATTGGCTTTTCAAAAAGGGTTTTTTTCTTTTGTTTTTTATTTTGGAATTGCAAGGTTGGAATTGTAACTAGAGTCGTGATATACAGTAAAAGATAAGGTTGTGTTAAAAGAGGAGAGGGGTGAATTCAATGGGGTTGAAATAAAATAAAAAAACTTGTAAACTTGACACCTGTTAGGTGTTTTAATAAGAGACGTTAACTGATACCATTTTTCAAAAGTCGTCGACTACCTAGATTGGATTATAATAATTTCGAGTATCTTCGACTGTTTCATATTAATTATAAGTATTTTATATTAGCTTTTCCCGCAACTAATAATACTAAAATAAATACCAGCCTATTACTGTCCCACTGCAGGGCAAAGGCCTCTTCTCAAACAGAAATACGCACGAGCATTGATCGCAAGTCATAACCACATAGTTCTTTATTTTTTAAATGTGTGGTCCCCTCCAAGTTTCATCTCCGCATAAACTACACGGGAAATTTCAAACTACAACTTTTAAACCAGTGCGCACCCCTGAAATCATCTACTCGATTCAATCACGAAAATGCCAGCCAAGCTATTCACAAAACACATGATACAGCTTTCATCCCTCTGAATTTCCCAAAATCAGTCTACCCGTCCGCTATAAACGGCCCAATTCACACATACACCTGAAAATATTTCACACGTATTTCGAAGCTGCAACCCTTGGGGTTGAAACCAATAAACTAAGCGGGGTGAAAATAATAAAAAATTCACATCAAATTGAATGTCAGCCCCTAGAAGGGGATGTTATTAGGAAATTTACGAGCACAAGCCGAGTACCTATTATGTTTTATAACCACCCTGTGTCATTGTGGGTAGGTTATATGGTAGCTATAAAATATATTATGCACGCAGTGTAGGGTTAAAAAGATTGAAACGTCACTTTTTGCTGTAATTGTTCGTAATAAGGGTTGAAATGTAACATCCCGGAATTTTAGTCCCGAGAATGTGAGAGGAGGTAGATAATAAATGTAGACTGTGTGGCGTGCGACAAAACGCGATCGGACACGGATGGTGCGACGGAGAAAAAAAATGTTCGCACCGTTATAAGTCCTGCTGCACACGAAGCTTCTAGCGACCGCCACAAGTAGCGGTCGAATATTTTCATAATTTTTCCATGACACAGTCCGCAAAAGTTTTTATGTTGATTATATTCCGTCGCTTCTTGAGTTTTGAGTAATTTTGCGAGGTAAAATACCGATTAAGCTATTTCCTAAGAAAATGTCCCAAAAAACCTCTTTTTTTCGGGGTAAAAAGTTGGTTATTGCAGCGCAACTTGGTTTAGACGTCCCGCTATGGATTATGATGGGTTAGAAATCATAGGGGTGAACTGAGCTAGAAAAGATCTGGGCGACCGAGCTCTGCTCTGGTGAAAATAGAGTACATAATAATTCCATGCTGCCATGATAGTACATACTAATTCCATGCTGCCATGATATTACATACTAATTCCATGCTGCCATGATATTACATACTAATTCCATGCTGCCATGATAGTACATACTAATTCCATGCTGCCATGATATTACATACTCGTACTAATTCCATGCTGCCACGATAGTATATACAAATTCCATGCTGCCATGATATTACATACTAATTCCATGCTGCCATGATAGTAAATACTAATTCCATGCTGCCATGATATTACACACTAATTCCATGCTGCCATTATAGTACATACTAATTCCATGCTGCCATGTCATTATTCTAAGGAAGCCATCTTGTTCTAAACTTTGACCGAAAAATAATTCATATGCCAGTTGATTCTTTGATATGGTCTCATTAATACGTACCCTAGTGTTATGGGTTATCAAAAGGAATGCCTTGTATACACAAATATTGCTCATTTAATAGTATAGGATATCATGGCACCTGTTTGCCCTGAATAGTTCGGCAGCAGGGTACCAATTTAGTACACCCACATTTTGCCACTCTCAAGTAATAAGAGGCGAGCCTATTAAAAAACGTTTATTAAAATATTTCTATCATAAGATCACAAGTAAAATATTACCAAAATAATTGCTCCAAAAGATTATCCAAAAAGACTTTGTAGGCTTAATTACTTTTAGATTAGTTTCAGTTTTCAGCAGATAAATGAAACTTAATATTGGCGAACAATCAAAGTTTACTCTGAAAAATCGACATCTTCAAATTTTGGTTATTACCGGAATTAATGGATCTTTTTAAATGTAATAATTGAGCTTATTTTTTGTAACAAAAAATTATTGAAAGCCTGATTATTTGTTGAAAAGTTGACGGATTTTTTTACAATATTGTCGACGGGTGTTTTGACTTGTAATACAATTCAATACCTTCAAATGGTTTTGATAATCGAATTTACAAGATAAAGGGCTTGTTTTGCCTGTTCAGGCTAACTTATCTGGCAGATAATTTTATACATATTAGGTACTAACTGCGCCTCACGGTTTCACCCGCATAAATTTTGATCCTGTGGGGATATTGGGATAAAAAGAGGTGAGTTTCATCCAAATCCGTTCAGCCGGTCTGTTAGCGTGAAATCATAACAAACAAACAAACTCACTTTTGCATTTATAATATTAGTTAGGATTCTGTTCCATTTTTTCATCTGGTAGATAGTGCCTATAGAATCGTGCGAAAAATTTACTTCTTTGACAGCAAACAATTTTCATTTCCTAGATTTTATCGAAGGACCATAAAGGATGGACAGAACAGAGCTCTTCTGTAAACAAAACACTCGAATGCATCTCGTCTGCTCTATCACAGGCATCACAAAGAAACGTTTGACAACCAAAACTGAAAGGCATAGTTCTAGCGAGAAATATGAAGTACAAAAAAAATAGGATCAACCTGGGATAGTCTCTCTTTGAAGGCATATTTTTTGTCTCTGTAATAAATTTCAAAGTTACAGCGATTTTTATTTCGGCTCTAGTAAAAGGAACTGAAATAATAAAATAGTATTACATCTTGTGCAGGGATAAGCAGAGCATTTAGCCATATTCGTAATAGATCGAGCCAAATGCCATTAACCGGGCTCTAATGCTGATTCCCGGACCCGAAAGGGAAAAAACCCAAGGATCGAACCCAGCTATCTAATTACATACCCAATACATTTTCGTAAACGATTACGACTAATCTGTTTCATTTTAACAGTTCAACAACATTCATTGCGTTATTTACTTTGCTGATCAGATTTTTTTCGAACTTATGAAGGAATGGATTAGCAATCTGTTTCAAAACGATTCAGTTTCTGATTGATCGTGTATTACGCAATTAGGGGTAGAGGACTCTTAGCTGATCAATCGCCATTGCGATCACTAGATCAACACAGTCTTTTAATTATTTGGTTAAATGATAATTTTAATTCGGTAAATAGGTTCAATAAAATAGTTTTACACGTGTTTCATATCTGACTACTTTGAGGAAAGACCGAAACAAACTCAGACGTCAGTCTCTTTTAAAGTCCAAACATAATCTTAATCAGGAAATATGAGGACCATGTAGATATATTGTCTGAGATGATCTGAGGAAAGAATCACACAGTTTACCGCATAGGCTACTTTTAGCACATTATAAATAAGTAACAATATTATCTCTTCATAGAAAACGGCCGAAACGACGCGCTTTGCAATCTCAGTATATATCAGTACACCACAGTCTCGAGGGCGCGGCAGTTACGCACGGACGCGAAAGGTTTATCCACCGAGCGGCCGTAGGTATGAAAATGAGGTTTTGAGACAATGACGTTGTGCGAAAATGACGTTTTGTGAAAGTGAAATTAAGCAAAAATGACCAAATTTTTCACGATGACATTTTGCGAAAGTAACTTTCTGCGTCAAGACCATTTCAAGGTCACTGCCGAAACATAATACTACTTTATTATACTGTGCCTTTAGGCAGTTCAGCATGATTATGACGACCTACATTGTTTTATTAGGAAACCCTAGAAAAATAAAAATTTGCTACCTCAATCTTTTAGTCAAATCTAAAGGAACTTCCCTGTCTCACAATGTTATCTTTTCACAATAATTAAAAAAGGAAACGTAATAAAATGTTATTTGGTCATTATGTAGCGAAAATTGTGAAGTTTTTATGACGTCATAAAGAAATGACAAAAGGAGATGGGCAGTAAAGTTAATGAATCAAGAAGTTGTTGATTACGGGTATACCTTAAATGGTAATGTGTCAAATTTTCATGGGAAGAGGTAATTAAAATGATGGAAAGTCCTCGCCACGAGACGCTATAAATTTTGTAAACAAAAAACTTCTCCTAAGTTACGTAGCGAAACAAATAATCCCAAATTCAATCAACTCACAGTAACATACGTGTAATACGAAACTAACGAGCAATTTCACTTGGTCGGGTTATATAACGCTGTCGTCTAATGTTTTATGGTACTGGAGCTCAGTGACCTTAGGTACTGAAACCCGACCAAGTGAAATTGCTCGTTAGTTTAGTATGTTGCTTTGAGTTGATTGAATTTGGGATTATTTGTTGTTGATTAAATAGGGATGATGACTAAAATTTTTTTTTAGTCCGTCTTTGAGGTTATAAAAAAATATTGGACACGTATTTTTTCTTTTTTTTACATAATCTAAAGATTACGGCGATACTTTGAGGTAAAATGTGCCATGACGTCACGAGTATGTAGATTTTATACGTACTAGTGACGTATCGACCCCCACTTCCCAACTTAAAATGCGTTTTATCTAAGTATTTTTTGTATTAATATGTTGGAGACAACACGTGACCATCGCCCGCCACTGCGACTACGGGGGGGGGGACAGCGGCGAGCGAGGGACGAGGTGCCGCGAGCCGCCGACCTGGACCAAGAATCACTTTAGTATAAGGGACCAAGAGGCGCGCGTTCTTACGTCCAATATATGAACCAAACCCTATAATTACAGTCCGCTATTTCATTCATATTACCTCGAGGAATCCCCAACAAATAAGATAAAACAAAAAATACGTGTCTAATATTTTTTTATTATCTGACTGACGGACTAATTAGTTTTTTTTTTTTTTTACCCAGGCATCATTCCTATTGTCGCTAGGTAGCTTAGTAGAAATTATTTGTTTACAAAATGTATAGCTTCTCGAGGCGGGGACTTTAGTTACCTAGTACCTACATAAAAATAAATAAAGGTATATTCGACTTCGTAACTGTTCATCACTCGATTGCCTGGTGTATACGGTGGCAGTGACTGGACCCAGTGATTCGGAATTTCAGACCAAGTCAGTGGGTTCATGTAGACGAGATCGGCAGTAAGTCAGTAAATCAGGCGGGTGAAGCTACTGGCCCGAAAATAGACGGGTAGGTTTGTCAACAGATCGCGAAGTCAGCACTGGACTTGATTGAAACTAGTGTCTACACGAGCCCAGTTGCAAGACTGATTTACTTTACATTCAGTCACATTACTGGGCTCGTCTAAACCTGCCTTAAGGCCTGTCCAACCAGCGATTAGCGAGAAACCAGAAGAGCTAGTAACTGAAAACGAGTTGTTTGTTTGCCAGAGGTCTCGCCGGTCGGTGATGTGAACAACCAGTGATCAACTATTAATATTTGTATCACTGCGACGGGACCTACAATTTTTGTACGATTTTTGAGCGATAAAATAGTCGCTTCCTCGACAGAGGAGGGATGGGTGCCTAAGGTTGAATGACACTTGCCTACGTCATAAAAGTTCAAAGTTTATTTTTGCTTTAAGAACACATGATAGTTAGATACGGAAAGTATCTAACTATATATCATGTGGTTCTCGGTGAAGTTTCAATTTATTGGGAGTTTCTGTCAAAAATGATAAAATAATTACGAAGTCGACTATACAATTTTTTCAGTTTCGCTATCTCAACTTATCACAAACGATTTTCAACTCTTTCTCCGTACATTCAAGGCTCAATTCACCTTAAACCAAATTAAACCTGTACACAAATTACTTAAAATAATTAGAAGTTACTATTTAGTTTTAGTTTCGAGATCACAACGTATTATACGCAAACGATTTTCAACCCTTTTTCTTAAATACTAGGTCCAAATCACCTTAAACAAATTACAATCTAAGTACTTACATATAACAGTCAGCGAGGCGTTTGCTCTGATGACCTTATGCATCTGCGCAGGTCCAACCTGACACTGGTACTCAGCATCGTCTTCCAGTGAAGAGTTTATTATCCGAAGGTTGTAAACGCCATGGCGACGGTCCCCGAACATCGTGTAGCGAGGGTAGCCGGGGATTACCGAGGAGAATCCTGAGAAGAGAAGAAAACTTGGTTTATAAATGGATACCAAAAGAATAAAGGTAGATAAGGATTGAAGTAAGCCGTGTTCTGTTGCTTCTGCCTATCCTGTGGGAGATAGGCGTAAGTATAATCTAAAGTTATTATCAGTGATCGGAGTAGGTAGATTGAACTGGGGTCATTGATCCGAAACGTATACTATGTACGATCCGAAACGTATGTACTAGGTCCATTCTTGTTCTTAGTGTATATCAATGACTTACCATTCTATTTAAAGGGTATCTGTGAAGTTGTACTGTTTGCAGATGATACCTCTCTTATTTTTAAAGTAGACAGGAATAGACAAGATTTTGACGATGTAAACAGTGCTCTCTCAATGGTTACGGATTGGTTTACGACAAATAACCTAGTTCTCAATGCCAAGAAAACGAAATGTGTAAAGTTCGCCCTACCAAATGTTAGAAATCTAGGACCCAACATCGTCTTAGATAAAGAGGTGCTTGAGTCTGTAAACTCGGCAGTTTTTCTGGGCATAACAGTAGATGCCAAACTTCAGTGGGGCCCACATATATCGAGCCTAGCGGGAAGGCTCAGTTCGGCCGCCTACGCCGTCAGGAAAGTAAGACAATACACTGACGTCGATACAGCTCGGTTAGTCTATTTTAGTTATTTTCATAGCGTTATGTCCTACGGTCTTCTGCTGTGGGGCAAAGCTGCTGATATTCAAAATATATTTGTCCTTCAAAAACGAGCTGTTAGAGCTATTTACCAGCTAGGTGCCAGAGTTTCTCTGAGAGATTTTTTCAAAGATATTGGTATCCTCACGGTGGCGTCCCAATTCATCTTCGCCAACATCTTATATATTAGGCAAAATATACACTTATACACTAAAAACAGTGATTTTCACAATGTTAACACTAGAAATAAGGACAAACTACGAGCTCCCTTTCACCGGCTTCATAAGGTTCATAACTCATTTGTTGGGCTTGGTATAACCTTTTATAACAAGCTACCCTCTTCTTTGCTAGATTTGCCTTTTGATGCGTTTAAAACGAAAGTAAAATCCAAGCTTTGTTCAAAGGCATACTATTCTATAAACGACTACTTAAATGATAAGAATAGTTGGTCGCTGTGATTAACTCAAGACAATGTTTATGTTCTTTCTCCAGATTACCTACTGACAAGTTATATGAGTTTATATAATTGTATTTTTTTAATTTTTTTATTCGACTTTATAAGTCAAGCTATTTTTAATTTTATTTCAATTTATTGTTGACATAATCTACTCATTACAATGTTTTTTCTAATGAGTTGTATTGCAATATGTGGTTAGCTAGTGACCTCGACAATTGATCATATTAGTTATTGTTATTAGTAATTAACTGTTTGTTTTATTTATTTTATCTCGATGGTCCTAGTTTATCATTTATAACTTCCAGTTACAACTATATGTAAGCGGGCACGCCCTTTATGCCTGGAGGCTTTTATTTAGATAAGTTCTGTTTACGTTTAGTTTTTATTTCTGCCTGAGTATAGTTCTCGATGATGTTGTGTGCTATATTGGCGTGTGCTAGCTAACATATGGCTAATAATTTAAATTATGTTTTGTGTTGCGTAATCTAAATTATCTAAATTATTTTGAATACTATTATATAGAATCTTATTTTTTTTGTTCTTCTAACTGAACAGACAGCTGTGCTGCTGGGGAGTTTGTTGCGCCACTTCTTCTTCCCAGCTAATGCACTAGGAAGTGGTGAAGGGTGGGCGTTTTGGGGGACTGTCTTATGTAATTTTGACGTTCGAAAAGTGCTGATTCTCAGCCTAGTTTGAATAAATGACTTTTGAATTTTGAATTTTGAATTTTATATATTACTATGGACATTCCTCCGGAATTGGTGGATTATTAAAAAAAAACCGGAACTTATGTAGGAAAATATTTAAATTTAAGTGCAACAATTTATATCTATCTATAAAAGGTCTAGCTATCTAGCTATCCTAGACTAAAAATAAAAAATAAATATTAAAGCTTCGATCGGAATTCGATTGTTTTTATTATTCAACAGATAAATAATGAATTAATTTAGTTTTGATACCTTCCTTTAAATTTTGAATTGAGTAGTAATAATATCACTACCAACATTAACAATATTTAATTGAATCCGGAAATACCGGAATTACTTTCCGGAAAAATGGCTTATCCATGTTATTCTTTCTGTGTGCATTTATGATACAAGTACTAAAAATCAATCTACCTACTCCGATCACTGGTTATTATACATGTTGATTAGAGTTTCAATCACCCAGACATTGTTGTCGTTTCTTTTCATTCAGATACTCAGAAGAAACGAGCGCCATTGAATGCCCAGCTTGCATAATATAGATAGACTAGGCTTCTTTAAGCCCATAACTGGACAATATTGTTATAGTTTATACGGATATTGCGGAGAGACAAAAAAAAACTCCCTTATTTCATTTAAATATTTATAATATTTTTTTTATAAAAAAACTAAAACATTTAAATATTATTAATATTATTATTCCAGGCCATGTCTTTCTTTAGCGTAAGTTTGAGGTTTCGCAGATAAACTTCATCCTTATCATCATAACAGTATTAATAATTAATAAATAAATACCAACGCTAGTTTTTAAACTTACAACGTATGGGTTTATTAAACATTGCATAAAGTTCAAACGTCAAAAATGTAGGTACGGTTAAACAGTCGCTAATCATTACTTAACTTTAAGCAACATTTATAAATAAACCCCATAGTGTTTTATACGCAAATCCTCTGATCCATAAACGATAATGGGAATTGCTTACCAAACTACGTAAAACTTGCTGCTAAAACGTTCACTATAATCTTACTTAGATCTTGGTCTATACCTACAAATCCCGTAAAAAATATTCCATAATCCATCAAAAAGACCATAACTTCCGGCCTCAACAGCCAAAAATCAGAATACAATACCCGAAAAAAAAGAAATCGATTTCGCAAGAATAGTAATTATAGACCAAATTATTATGAGCACCGTGTCATCGCTTTGATACAGACGGTCGAGGAATCATTCCGATTCGCCTTTGATTCGTTAATTGGTAAAAATGGTTACACCTGTAGACACGCGATTTGGATGTTGAGACGTTCCCAGGTCAGTTGAGAAACGGTTTTTGTTAAGTGAAGGGAATCCCAAGCCGATTTCCGGCCCCCGTAGGCGCGGGCTTGCGGACGGTGAGCAATGGGTAGCTCGCCATCCGATAAGGACCAGGCCCGGGTCGACGGCGCGTTGTGTTCCACGCGCGCCTCAAGCAGATGTCAGCGCAACTGTCGGGGTCCGTTAGGGCCAATGCCCGCCAGGGTAGCGTGAAAGTCCGAAAGAGATTCAAAATTCAACATTCAAATGTCATTTATTTAAACTAGGCTGAGAATCAGCACTTTTCGAACGTCAAAATTACATAAGACAGTCCTCCAAAATGCCCGCCCATCACCACTTGCTAGTGCTTTAGCTGGGAAGAAGTGGCGCAACAAACTCGCCAGCAGCACAGTTAGTCAGACTCGCTACCAACTTGACTAATCTTAAGTCCCGTACTCCACCAAAGCGTAGATGTGCGGAGATGTCCGAAGAGGAGACGAGAAGAAATATTTTTCAGCTAGGGTGTATCCACCGAAGCTGTGCGGAGATGCTAGACTGGAGCGGAGATGTGTGTTATTTGGCGCGGGGAGCTAGCGGCGCCGCTCACTACACGCCGCTGCGCGCTGTCACCAGCTTGCGAGGCACAGCTCACATCTCCGCTTCGATCGCGCCATACAAATATGATACATCTTCGCTCAGTGGTATCCACTACAGCTGAGATGAGATGTGTGAATAACGAAATTACATTATTTGTTGTTTAAAACACATCTCCTCTCCTCTCGTCTCGTCTCAGCTTTGTTGGAAGGTCTTACTGCTTGAACCATTCTCATACAACTAACGTTGATAGTAAATCCAATTGCGTCAGCGCTCACTAAGTGACCCATTATACCATTCGCTTAATTGAATTCTAGTTACATTTTCAGGCAATTGGGTATTCTCCTCACACAGTAATCCGTCGCATCGAATCTAGACATAAAGCTGATAAATCCCATTGAATCCGATGTCATGGCATACAGATGCTGTGACCCATGCGACTGACGCAGTGTGTGGCGTAGCTTATAAGCGACAGCGGTTTTGGAATATAGAAAATATCGCTATAGTGAAATACGCATCAGAACGTTTTTTTTTTGCTTTATCTGAGTATTTTGTAACTTATGTTGAAGTCATGTCCAGTTAGGAAAATATTTTGTTTATCAAACTGACTTAATACGTTAATTGGCCGTGATATAGCCATATTAAACAACTGTCAAAGAATTGCAGTTGCGATTTGAATGTACGGACTTTTTAAGTTGGTAGACAATTCGACAAGTGTCTCTAACTATCCCTTAGCCTTAAAATGTGTTGATATAAAATATGTACTAACTAGGTATAGTTGGTGTGGACGTCAAAATGCGAGAAAAAGCTACGCATTTTGATGACGGATCACTTTTCTCAACTAACCAATGTGTTAAATAAAAAAAATATCGTACCAATGTGTTACTAGTGTGGCAGCCATCTACATCGCCACATGCGAACTACGCATCATAGACTTAATGTCACATAAAATACTGACGTCACACTAATCCTGCATTGCGTTATTAGAGTTTCCCGCGCGAACTGTATATAAATAAGTTCCCCTACATCAATCATTTGGGCAGTTGCCCACCAGACACGACACCTGTCTGGTTGGAGGATCTTCCCTTTTCTAATGTGGATGAGTGAACTTTACACCCTGTTCCTCATACCTCTCTCTACATTGGTGATCCCGACGTGATCTGAACACGCAACCTTCTTAATCTTTCAAAATTTCACAAAATCCATTGATATTAAAGTTCAAAACTGCCAAACTTATATTTGCAAATGACATATTTATTTATATATTAGAAAGGAACGTTCTCAACTTCTTTGCCTAGGGTTATATTTGTTTGGTTTTTACTCACTCAGCACTATAATTTCACAATGCATATATCTAATAGTCTTGAAATTACAAACACAATATGACAAGCCACACTCGATCTAAACCAACATCTAATCCTAACATGTACATGAACTAAATGTGATTCCTATAAGTGCTGTGACACTGCACGTACCTCAGGCACCCATTAGGAATATGAGGTTTTCTGTTCAGTCATGACTCTTGAGCAAATATTATGTGAAAACACACATATTGGAAACTAAGTTAGTTTTAGTAGTACCTTTTTTATCAACTTTCTGTTTATTTTATTATGAATAAGAAAAAGTATTTATTGAGACTCGCACAGGAAATCACAAATAAAACTAAAAACACACTAAAAATAGCTAACCAACCAGCCAGCTAGCTAGCTAGTTAATTAGCTGATTTGATTTGTTAAGGCACGGTAAGAAGCAAATCTTTAGGTATTGCAGGAGGTGAAGCGATAGTAGTGCATCGCGGTATATAAATACGGTTGAAAATGGCGATGCATTTGATTTTCGTTGAATTTCGGGTCCGTCCTATGAAAGTTATTTCGCAGTTTAAATTTAATTTGAAAAAAATACACCAATCAGTTAAAACATTTTTAAATAATTTTTCTAAGTAGTTGATTTTTCCTTTTTTATAGTTACAAAAATATGAACAGTTGTCGCTCAAAATATTTAGCATTTCGAGCTGAAAAAGATTTTTCCTGTACTTGCGATTTTTTTTTCAAGATGCTCTTTTTTATAATTTATGTTGTAAATCCGACTGGAGTCCGTTTGGGCAGCGCCTTAACTGTTTCATGCGTGATGCATTTCTTTTCACATAGGAACGTGATTATTTTTCTTCTACTTCAATTTATGACCACATAATCAGGAAATAGACCTTTCTCTTATCATAGTTTCTACAATCTTTTATTATCTTATATTTAATTTCTTTCCACTTTACTTAATAGCCTGCCAATTTTCTCCATAATTCATTTATCAATATCAGTCCTTGTATGTACACTCGCAGTGTGGAAAGGTTAACCATTTTTAGGTCAGTCGTTTTTACACCAGGCATGAGACGTATGATTTTTCCCAACCTGTGCTGTATTTGAATACAGTTTTTACCCCTCTTCTTCCACGAATATATTTTTGCTCATGACTTCAACAAACCACAAAGAACAACGTTCCTCCCCTTGTCCTTAGCCTATACCATTCCTATCTAATCACGACATCATTGTGTTCCCATGACTCCATGAGCCCCTGGCAGCATACAAGGACGGAACACTGCGACGTCAGCATAACGCTGATTTTCAATAGGCTCTCTCGTTGAATCCAATGCGATGGAATAACAGAGCTTGTGACCCATGCCACTACCGTTATGTGGTGCGGTGTGAGGTGTGAGGGGTAGCGTGACTTTATTGACCGTTTTTGGGTGAACGACAAATTTTCAGTGCTCTTTGTGACAACTTACTGGTAGAATAATGCTTTCTATTGAATATTTAGAAAAAAAAGAGATAAATGGAAAATATTATGGTTTCAGAGATCCCCGTTTCATCGTTCACAAGAGTTATGTTTATCACCGACATAATTTTAATAAGTTATTACAGAAAAAAAATCCCTTGGCAGAGAAAATAGCGACAATATAGGTTTTTTTTGAGCATATGCCTAGGAAAATTCTTAAATTATTGTAAGAAATAAGACATAATAATATGAATCTGTAGCCAACTTAAAGTTTTTACGATAACCATAAAAATAGCCCTAAAGCATCTACACAAGTCGCTGCCGCCTTTGACTTATTCTCTAGTAATTAGCATCGCTGTATACCGCCACCTCAGTGTTCTATAAATTGAACGAAACAGTGAATGCTCAGTGCTACCTTGATACAGTTCAGTATGGTTATTGAGATCTGAGAGTATTGAAGTGAACGGTATACTTATATCAATACAAGTCAAGACCTTTGCATCAATTTCCCTCCCTTTTCATTGTGCAAGCGTATTCAAAAGGGCGAGCTTATGGCAAAAAACAATACAATACCTACAATATTCTATATTTTTTTATTAAATTAGAATGGTTACAGCTCTAGTGAAAATGATACTAGAGCTGTAAAAAATCTAATTTCAGTCATTTGGTTTAAATAGGTCTTCATTTT
The DNA here is from genome assembly GCA_947364205.1 of Agrochola lota. Lineage (NCBI taxonomy): Eukaryota > Metazoa > Arthropoda > Insecta > Lepidoptera > Noctuidae > Agrochola > Agrochola lota. The sequence continues at coordinate 13,526,628 of OX376244.1, read as the reverse complement.
AATTATTTTGTTTAACTTTTATAAAGACTTTTTCTTTTAGATTTCGTGAATGTGAGAACGTTGTAGGCTTAACAGACTGTAGATCTGTGGACCATTTTATATTTTGCTAAGTACCTGCTACTTGTTGATATCCTACACTGTCCTGTCATACCTTTTAACACTGTCATTTGAAAACATTGGAAAAACCATTTACTTTTAGAAGAATAACCTTGGAGTTTCTTGCCGGCTCTTCTCCATAGGAAACAACCAATTGGAACCGTGCACCTAGCTTCTGACGTTTCTTAAGTGCCCATGTAGGTTTATGTGAAATAAAATATTTTGAAAGTACTTTGTTGGTCAAGTGGTCGCATGCGCAACAGCTGAACGTCGGATCCCCGGATCGGTTTTACTCGTTTTTCATCAGAAAATCCAAGGTCCAAGTCCAAGGCATAAGTGACAGTCAGTTTCTTATGAAACTGACTGTCACCTATGCCTTGGACCACAGTAATTAGTCCACACTAGCACCAAATCCTGTCACCTAGCAGTTCACATCCAATTGACGATGAATGTACATTCAGTTCAGATACATTCACTCATTCACTCACTGCTAGTTGGGCGCAGGACCGAATGATTTGGATTCACGGATTAGGACTGAGCAAGATGGATTGATGCTGATATGCATTGAAACTAAATTGACCTGATGCGTCATTGGACGCCTGGGTAATGGATAATAGTTGTTAAAAAGGAAGATGATTTTGATGTTTGATGCAAATGCAACAAAAATCATCTAACCCCGCGTTTATATTGTTACTCAGACCCATCGCTTCGCATGCATTCTGTTCCCGCAAACAACATAGTTCTTAAGTTAAGATATTTAAAAACTTTTTTCATGAAAAAAAATAGCTTAGTCAGCCAGCGTTACTTCCGCCGCAGGAGACGCCCTGGGCGTCGAGAATCGCAGGCCGATTCCCGGCCACCGTAGGCGCGGGCTTGCGGACGGTGAGCAATGGGTAGCTCGCCGTCCGATAAGGACCAGGCCCGGGTCGACGACGCGTTTTGTTCCACGCGCGCCTCAAAGAGATGTCAGCACGACGGAAGGGGTCCGCTAGGACCGATGCCTGCCGGGGTCGCGGGAAAGTCCGAAACGGATACCGTGGCCCCTGGCAATATACAGCAACTGAAGGAACAAGGGTTTTAGTCAGTAAGAGTCTGACACGCCCTCGAGAAGTTATTTGATAATTTCCCATCCTCAAATAAAAAAGCCAGCGCTACTTCATTTTTGCTTAGCGTTCGTTCTGACTTATTTTCTTTTTGCTCTACTCCTAAGAGTTGTAGCGTGATGTTAAATAGCAAAACCTTCGTCGAGAATTGGGTTATCAAATGCATAAAGAATTTTTCAAATCCGACCGGCAGTTCTAGAGATTAGTGCTCAAAAACATATACATATAATTATTATGTATTACCAGTTGTGATTCTCGATTTGGGCAAGTCTTGTAAAAGACTTATTAAAAACATGTCGTGTCATAAAACATGCATTACACATTTATTGATGTTGTTTCAGACAATCATATAATGTTAACTATTTTGTTCACTTTTTTGGCATATTCGACAAGTTTCAAAAAATCAAAGACATGTATTCTACCAACCCGCACTGGGCCCGCGTGGTAGATTACAGCTCACTCCCTGATTATGCAAAGCAACGTAAAGAAACCTAGACTAAATAATCTGAAATGTCAAGCGTCGTGCTCAATGCTCGTTCCTCTTCTGTAGGGAAAGGCGCTTCTGCCTTGCGGTGGGACAGGATTACAGCCTGATATATGTTTTAGATATCATATGAGTACAATGTCTAGTTAATAAAAAAGCCTTTCCAATTAAGGCCTGTACCTAAATTCTATGTAATCAGGGATTATTCTAGAACCAAAAGATAATTAAGCCAATAAACCTTCGCTAGAACATTTAATCCTAAACAATGGACGAAGTTAGGTTCATAACAAATATCATTAAGTTGCTTTAATGTTGATTATAATACGGAGTTTATAACTTAGCCTGAAGGATTTGAGGACGTATACGGTTTCTTAATGGGCATAATTTTAATGTTAGCTCGTGACATCGCCGTGTGAGGAGCTCGTGAACTATACGTCTGCGGGCGACTGCTAGTCACCGCCTGAGATATGTGAGCGGTGAGACGGAGGAGGTAAACAAAGGCCAAGTTAACTCAGTCTGCCAATTAAGTCAATGGCGCCCTCCCCTGTCTCTCCGTTCAAATACTTCAGGCGGTGACTACCAGTCGCGCGCGGAGTATAAGGCTCAGGTTGAGAACGAAACAAGTTGGGCTGCACCCAAAATATGGACATTAGTAAAACCGTATTTTTATAGATATTTCCCATTCACAAAAGTTATATATGTACATAAAATCCTGAAGGATTCGTCGTCGAAATCGCAAACTTCCGGGTTGGGCAAAGCTATCGGGCTTAGGATCAGTTGTTTTTTTTCAGTTGCAGCCCGGATTTCAGAATTGTCTCTAATAAATAATAGGCTATTTTGGTCAACCACACGTTTGAACTACGAAAACAGCCTTTGCTTCTACGAAATACAGGTGCTTTCAATGTCATGCTCGACTTGGGGGCACTACCGTCCTCTCAGATATACCTAGTGAACAGATGTTAGTCCAAGGTAACGACCTCAACTTATGAGTTGTAGGTTAGGGTTCGAACCTTGGTAGACAACAATTTCATCATCATCAATCACTGCTTCTCAAAACTGTGAAGGAAAGCATTGTGAGAAAACTGACATGTCTAAGTGCTTATATACTCAAGCGGCACACGTCACCAGCAAAGAAAACTGCAGCTGTCGACGATTGGCTGCAGTTGCCTCTGTCGTTGCCGTTGTCGTCGTACCACGTGGTTCATTACGGCCCACTCTTTGTAACAGAGAGGAGGCTAATGTCCAACCAGTGGGAACGTTATCGGCAATAGCAGATTGTTAATATGGACCTGCAATTAACTGTCAATCTGCCTAGCCTTTTCCCAACTATGTTGGAGTCGGCTTCCAGTCTAACCGGATGCAGCTGAGTACCAGTGTTTTACATGGAGCGACTGCCTATATGACCTCCACAATACAGTAACTGGGTAATACGATACCCCTTGGTAAGACTGGTTGTCAGACTTTCGGGCTTCTGACGAGCCGTAACGACTGTGAAAGATCCACGAATGACAGCCGGGACCAACGGCTTAACGTGCATTCCAAGGCACGGAGGAGGCTCGGTATGTAAATATGGTCACCCATCCACGGACCAACCCCGGCAGGCATAGCTTTACCTGTTGGATCGACCCGTGCGGCTGTTACAACTTAGCCACGAGCACCTGCAATTAACTGTGCATAGCACTAAATACCGGTATCTGCAAAATTAGGGTCTAAAAACATGACTTACCAAGTGCAAACCCATCCTTGGCCCACTGCACCTGTCCTGCTAGATTGGCGACTGCACATTCTAGGACTGCCTCTGCACCTTCATGTACCCTTAGACTTCGAGGGACCACCCTGAAGTATTGTTGCTGAAAAGCAGTCGCTACCACCAGCACTGTAACAAAAGAAATGTGGCTTTAGGGGAATAATCTTTACAAATAAAACGTTTGACAGAATCATTTCTCATGCAAAGTGTTTGGTTCGATTCCCAACAATAAGTGTATACAATGTTGCCCATGGGCATGTGACCGCCCGTATTTTTTTGAATATTCATGATAAATTATCGATAATAAACTTAAAAATCTTTAATTGTTTTTTTATTTCATTTATTCATTTTTTTTTTTTTTAGTGTCCCGCTATAATTGTATGTATAATTAACATAATTTCACTTATGTTTTTTAAAATAGAAACTATTTTTTTGGAAAAAAAAATCTTCGCCTCCGTTTTTTTTTCATAGTCGACAAATTTTACTAAAAATGTTTAGTTAATCCGATAAAATAACTCGTAAGCTATTAGAAATAATAAACAGAATACAAATCGAGCCAATAACATAGGAGATATGGCAAACGCTACTAAAAACATAAAAAATTGAATAACATGAAAAATATTAAAGATAGACCCCCCCTTTTAAAGTTAATTTTCGATAATTTTTCAAGAATATTCAGAAAAATACGGGCGGTCACATGCCCATGGGTGACATTGTATACAAAAAAAAAGTCATACAATTTATTTCACAAACACTCGTCCACAAAAAACAAATTTATTTTGAAAAGCATGAGTATACAGTACAAATGTCTATTTACGTACTATTCATAAAATCTAAAGTTAACAGTAAAATAATAGGTATGTTGACAAAACTTTTTTTGTCCGTCAGTTAGTTTATAAAATATTGGACATATTTTATGGCCATCGATGGGCCTGATAATAAAATATTTTATTTTTTTCTATTTTTTACGTTATCAAAAGATTACGGCAAAACGTTAACATGTGGCATGATGTCACTCGCCGGTAGATTTTATACTGAATTGTGACGTAGCGCTAGCGAGCCCACACTCCCGAACGTTAATGCGTTTTATCTAAACCATTTTTTAATAATCTGTTAAAGCAAAAAATACGTGTCTAATATTTTTTTATTGTCTGACTGACGCACTAAATTGTTTTTTTTTTCCCAGTCAACATCCCTATTGGATTAAACAATGTAATTTACAGACGATTCAAAATAAAACTACAAATTATTTTTTATACCAATATTCTCTCTCACACACGCTCTCACGTGTAGCCACCAGAGCCAAAATTTCAAATAAGTAATAATTTTGGAGTCAGAGTACACGTATGATTCGCCTATTCATTAGTAGTTTACGTAGGTTTCACATTAAGGCTCCTGCAGACAGGCGTGACCCGACGATACGACGCAATTCTGGTAGTACAATTTCCATTAAATTTTCATAGAAATTGTTCTACTAGATTCGCGTCGCGCCTGTCTGCGGCAACCTTTATTCAGGCGCCTTTGTATTCAGGGTCACAGATTCAACTCTCGCATAGAAACAAATGTTGATATGGCTGACAGATGTATATTTCGTATCTTATTACATTTTAATTACATAGTTTTTTGATAGCCATGTGCGAGTTTTAATGATTAAATGGCGCTTTTAACAACTGTCAACGTAGCCACATGTCAGTTGCTTTCAAAATAAAACATAATAAGTATTTTTTGTGGCTCTTGCCGAAGCTCTTGAATCTATCAGTTACCGTGTCAGAAGCCTGAAAGGGAAGTTCATTTTATCCGTAATTAAAAAGAACGAGGTTTTTAATAATGAATTACAATGTAGCCTATAGGACTATAAGTAATTATAATCTTAGATTAAAATACTTAGATTTTTTCCAGATTATCGATTTATACTGCACACAATCCGGTCAATTTCTTTAGAATAAAGGGAAGTGGTGAAATTGTCATTGCTCCCATGTGAAAAAGAGTTCAAGCTATTAAGAAAACATGGAAAAGCTTGATAACTTTTTTTACCAAATATATTTTACTCTAATCATCTCTGTGCGCAAGTGTACTTTACTACTACGTATTGCTGGAGTTGTCGATTCGTCAACAAATAAATTGAATTCGTGCGAATCGCCTCAAGAAAAACTAATATTAATTAAAATGGTCGATTCGCCCGAATTCCGGCGAGTCACCAATAAGCCTGTTCGTCACTATATGGTTAACTTTATTGATAACCTTCAACCTAAATAACCTTCTTATAACCTCTGAAGCTAAAGAGGCTTTTACCCTGTAATTGTCCTCCAGGGCGTAACCTCTGCCCATACAAAGGAAGGAACTTGTCATCTAACCTTCAATATTGTTTTTATTAATAATAATTATTATTGTTTGGTATAAACAAAGGAAACAATAGCTGTTTATTGGTTACTAATACGACACTGTCTGAAGTGGGCGTTGAGTTAGCGTCGAGACAAACTAAGGTTAGTGAACTTTGAAGGTGTCATTGTAAGCGTGTAGCGGTGAGCGGGGAGGAAGCGATTGGGTGTGTGGTACAAAGTAATTTGTATTTTTGGGACAAATCCATCATATTATTCCCAACTAGCATTTACAGGGCGACCAATCAGATAAACACAGAGAGAAAGAAACTTTGTGAGTTCCAGACATTATGATTTAAATATATTGAAAAAGTAAGACATTAAAAAAACAGGATGATACATACGTTTTATAGCAGTAGGAATTTTTGAGTCTTCTGTGACGGAAGTAAAGCAAGCAATTTACTATGTATTACAGGCTCATTGATACATGGAGGAATAGATATCTTTTGTACAAGATATGAAGTTCTTTTGTATAAGTAGTTTATTTGTTAAATAACAACTGTTCTTCAACTGGGCTACTGCCCATGCATGATAAATTATCACAAATTTTTCGATTTATGCAAAACCTCTTCACCTTGAACCCTTTAACTGTCTCCAATAACAAAGATGTAAATCAGTTGTTAATTTGACACTGTTTGTCTCAAGTGGGTATTGAGTTTGTGGCAAGACAAGTGAGGTGAATGTACTTTGTAGGTAATAGTGTAAGCGATCAGCGGTAAGCGGAGAGGAAGCGATTTGGTGTGTTGTAAAATAAAGCTTACATTGTCCTTACGATTCTTTAGAGAATTTGCTATTAGCGATATTAATGAGTGCCGTTTTACCAATCTATTTTATGTCATCTGGTTCCAGTGGATTATTCTTTCAGTATACAATGAAGAATACTTAACTATAATCATAATGTTACTTATTAAGCCATGACGCCTGTATTAAATTAACCTTATTATGGAATTAACAATACCTACAAATCGGCAACATTTAATTAGTAGATACTGCGTCGAATTCGAATAAGTTTTCATCAATTTATTCATACAGACTGCATAAATAACTTCATGAAAATTATTGTTATGCTTGCTTCTGTTTGAGGGGTACAATATTAATTCGAGTATGATTGCTATGCTAGGTAAAAACAGGGAAGTTCATTGTTAAGTTAATTGACGATCAACATAAATTAGCCGTCTATTCAAATCACAATTCTCATTCATGACAGTTTTATATAAGGCTATAACACGGCAAATTGACGAAGGAATTAGTAATTTGCTTTAACAAGAATTAACTTTCCTGACTGCAGGTATATAAAGGCTGACTTTAAAAAAAAAAATTGGCCTTACACAAAATCGTCCAATCGGGTATGTACCCATATAAGGGAAGGTCCATTTTTTTTTTTCGAATTCGATTGGTACCGTAGTAAAAGTTGTGTATATTTGATGGGTAGAACACCCCCTTAAATTTTACCGATTGTTTAAAAAAAAGATGCGTCAGAAATCCAAAGCAGCAAGCAGTATTCATTCCTCATTCTTATATTACTAAAAAACGAAAACTGCTGCTGCTCTTAGTATAATATTATAATCATGTTTACTGAGAGCGTTTTGCGTTTATAATTAATGTTTACACTACATTTCATACTTAACACCTTTTTTAATTATGGAAAACACAAACATTTACGCAGCTATGTAAATAATTAAAATTCAATTTGCATTCGTTGTTTTATTTGTATTGATACAAATTGGTTTAATTTATTGTGAAGCGAAAGGATCAAAGATAGTAATTTATTTTAAATTATATTAAATTTGAACGGCGATAAGTAAAATAATTTTGTTTTTATTGCGTAATAATTTTACTGTTACGGACAGTAAGCCTTGGACCTGGAGTTGACATAGCGTAGTACTGAGTTTAAATAATATATGAGGCCAGCTTACTGGTTTTGTTACCACTGACGTGCGGCTTACTGTACAGTCGGTGTACCTTCATACATACATAGATAAATATTATAAAATCATTATTAGGTTTTACCTATAACTGTTGTCAATGAAATAAGTGTTATATTAATGTACTTAATTAATGTTAATAACATATTTTAAAATAGTTGATAGTTCCTAATTTTATTTTTATTTTAAGAACCAATTTTATACTTTTTGCTGTGTCCTACAGGGTCCGTAATTGAACATTAGCTGTAATGTAACTTCTTTATACATTATGGAATGCAAATAAAAATATGAATATAATATTTACTTAGATAAATAAAATGATCTATACTTACGCCTACCCAAGTAAACTGATTGATATCCTGGATATTTTTCTATAGCAAAAGAATATACGTGTGTGCTATGGTGAACTTTTGCTCTCCATTGGAAAAAGCGTTACCAGGAACCCAGATGACCTATGGGGATTTTTTAAAAATCGCTACCGCTCATGACGTACACTACCAAGTGGCCCTACGTCACCGGCTAAGAGCCACTCCTCACTCGCGCCTGCGACAAGTGCGTGAATTAACACGACAAGTCTGACATCTGTGACTACCATGTGTAGCGAGCACTAATTCAAAGCAATTGTTAAAAAAAAATACATTTCCGTATGTTTTTGGTTCTAAACTCCGTTGACTTTTACAAAATTTCCTGCTATAGTCCGACTTGTTAAAAGAAGACAGATTGACAAGTCCCTTACATGGTAGTGTCATTGAGAAAATGTTGATAGTGTTGAAACAATTGGAGGTGGTGACGCCATTTTTGGAGTGTCAAGTAAATCTCTAAAATACTCGTACTTAGATGTGTTAATTTTATTAAAGATTGATTGCCTGCGCTTACCTGCCTGGTATACTCAGTCTTATTTGGCTAGACTGGTTATTCAATTAGGGTTCCGTCCCCTAAGAGTGCCAAACGGAACCCTATTACTAAACCTCCGCTGCTCGTCCGTCCGTCTGTCTGTCAGCGGGCTATATCTCATGAACCGTAATAGGTAAGACAGTTGGAATTTTGACAGATTGGGGATTTCTATTGCCGCTATAACAGCAAATAATGAAAGTTAAATAAAGTTAATAAATGAGGGGTCCCCATACAAGAAACGTTTTAATACGAACGATCTTAATACCGTACGAAACCCTTCGTGAGCGAGTTCGACTGGCGCTTGGCCGGTTTTTTCGTGATATCTTACGCAATCTGTGACATATTAGATAAACACAAAATCAAACTCATGCGAACTACTGTGACTAGTCGAATAATCCTTACTTCCTAACTAATAATATAAATGCTAGTTTCTTTCTTGTTTTTTACGGTTTCACGCTAAAACGGCTGAAAAGATTTGGATGAAATTTGGCACATGGGTAGAGCACGACATGAATTAGGACAAGGATAATTTTTATCCCGATATTCCCACGGATTTTCCCCCTTTAATTTTTAACTTTATTTTATTTTTAATAAGTGTTGCTATGCGACAATAGAAATACATAATCAGAGGGCCGTTGGCACCTTTCGGGTACGGAACCCTAAAAATGCTAGATTCTTCTCCAGAATGAACTTGGAACGGACTTTTTGCACTTATTGTGACAATTACAAGCTAATATTAACTATCCTCGACCCCTCTAATCGACGTGTAATAGAGCTATTATTTTGTATGTTTAATTGTATTTTTGTGTAAATTAACTGGTCTCATACATATTAATGAAATAACAAAACTGTTGCTTCGACTACAGATCGTGCGTGATATTACACCCACCCTTTTCAACACAATCTAGTCGATGTCACGAAATCGTGACGATAATGAATGATCTGATACATGCCTAACAACTTTATAGTACCTAAGTGTTTACATTTTTATGATACTATATCATAGAACCAAAATAACATACCCAGAAGGCGTCGCGGAAACCACGTATACAAATTACTGTATACATTTTAAAAGCGTTACAATTGAGATTTTGCCCATTCTTCTCCATACGAAACCTTTTGGAAGCGGCAACTACGTAGATTTGATTTCATTCTAGATGCATCATCTTCACATTTATGTTTTTATATAATTAATGTATACAATATATTGTAAAACATTTTTAAAAGAGGTACCTAACAGTGGAGTTTCTTGCCCATTCTTCTCCATATGACACTACCTTTTGGAAGGGGCGACTAGAATCAATAATACTTTTCTGTAAATTTTGACGTTCAAGGGTGCTTTTTGTGCCTATTTGAAATAAATGATTAGACTTCAATTTAATTTTCTTGTAAATGTTGATAATCAAAAGTGCCTTTAAATATTCGGGCGAATATTTAAAAAAAAAGCCAAATGGCCTAATTGAAATAATATATTTGACTTTGAGCTGAGCAAAATCAACAAGCAATGGTTTCTAAAACACTCAGGAATTAAAACTAGAGGGGATGAGGTCTTTTCCCCAGCAGTGGGGTGATGAAGACTGGCGCTGCAACACGTATCCCTTAAACACCAAAGGATGACGGACTCAGCAATTCGATAGATTCTTTAAAAAAAAAAAATGATTTGAATTTGTCTCGACATTAAAATAGTATTTCTGGAAACTCCCCCAATAATCTGAAAATGGATATCCTGGGGGTGCGACGGGTGGATTTCGAAATCATGCCTCTCAGCAATCGGCACCTCTACCTACCACCATTGTAATTTTTTTTATTGAGATGTTTCTGACAGACAGATTGGTTTGTCATACAGGAAGATGCTAGTGTCCATCCTCTTGAGATCATTCCTTAGATTAGACACTTTTAACGATATAAGCTATAAGTGGAAAAATGTAAAAAAAAAACTTCACAGGGAAGCAAGTATAACAACAGTAGTTTTTTTAAGGAATTCTTCACCACAAGAAGGAAATTATTAATCCTACTGTATGAGCTAACCGACAACCGCTATCATTAAAGTACGGGAACCGAAATAATTGCAGCAAGAACTTCTATAGAAAACCGATTTACAAACGATATTACACTTTATTTCTTTTAAGCTAAAGTGCATTATCGTAAGTAATACTTTGAAAAGTAATCTATAGGAGAGTTATTAAGAAAGCATTTTAAACCTTAATATGGGACATTAAAGTGTATTATTGGAAGTCTTATTTTTAAATGCAGTTACTGCAATGTATAAGCAAACTAATTTAAACTTTTATTCTTGGTAATAAAGTAGGTTTTTAAAAGGAAAGTTATCTATAATTATGATGCAGTACAAGAATGCATTATACTCGTATTAGGGTTGTCAAACATTCGTATTAAAAAATACCTGGTATTTTATACCACTGATATTTTTATAGTGTTCTAAAGACTTAAACGTCTTAATAAGAGGTATTCTGTCTTCCTAATCGCTCTCTCACTGCTGAGAATCGTAACTCTATTTCAAATTCTCAAAATTTCAACGGTCTTTCTCTATTTGTATCTTACCTATCAACGCAGCACACCACTAGAGAGGTAAGCGGCGATGATAGTTATCTCCGGTTGCTCGGATATTTGACTCAACCACCGTTCTGATCTTCAGCCTCTAGGTCTTTTCCCCTTATTTTTTTCTGTCACCATTCGACGTTCCATTTTAAGTAAAAACCGATTAAATGACGCAATATTTTTGTATGTAAGTACCAAGAAACACAGTTTGCTTTTCAAATATTTTTTATGTATGAAATGTATTATCTCCTACGTAGATATTATGATTCAGCGAACAAACCCACATGCTCATATAATACTGTCTAATTTCCATGTTACATTGGCGTCGAGGCTCGGAATTAGCATAATGCAATATTGTATTTAAATACAATATATTGGGTAAAGCCAGTATGGGAGTTTAGTAGGTTCTTCATTATAGATATCAAGATTTTAATGATTTGAAGATTTTGTTTTTGTATTTATTTGTATAGCGCGCGGAGGTCGGGTGGAGGAGCTCGTGGCTAAGTAATAACAGACGCACGGGTCAATCCATCAGGTTAAGCTATGCTTGCCGAGGTTGGTCCGTGGATGCACGTGCCTCGGAAAGCACGTTAAGCCGTTGGTTATTCGTGGATCTTTGACAGTCGTTACTCAAAGCCCGAAAGTCTGACAGCCAGTCTTACCAAGGGGTATCGTATACCATGATACTGGGTTGTGGAGGTCAGATAGGCAGTCGCTCCGTGTAATATACTGGTATTCTAGCTGCATCCAGTGAGACTGGAAGCCAACCCCAGGCAGATGATGATGAATACAGACCAATAATTCCCTATTTTATTCATACCTAAAGGTGCTGACAGACTTGAGCAAACTTGACAGACTTAAAATACTGGTATTCAGCTGCATCCGGTTAGACTGGAAACCGACCCCAACATAGTTGGGAAAAGGTTAGGCAGATTGATTAATTTATTTATATAGTCATTTAATTTAGTATTTACCAAGTGTAAATAGTTAGTTTTGTATAATTTTGCATTTATGCACATTAATGTTAATAATAATAAATAGTTTATCGTACAGGAGTATATAGTTTATATAGAGTTTCAAACAATTCTGAATAAATTGTATTTTGTTTGACCAGATGTTTAAACGATAACGAAACAAAAGGAGTATGTAAGGCTCGTAGCAGATGGCGTTCTATAGTTTCTGCCCCATGGGAACAAAGCGAGAGTTTATGTATGTTGATGTTTGTATTTTGATATTGTCAGTAGTTTTGATTTCTTGTATTATTAAATACAACGCCTTTTAGTAAGTACTAACATTTGCAGAAAAAACACATTTCTGCAAAGATCTCTACCTAAAGATATAAAAAATAGTAGTTTATGAAACTGTTGCATAAAGAGGGGTATTAAAATACGAATATGTGGTTTTGAATAGTATCACACGAGTGTTTTAATACCTAGTTATGTGCAGTTTCATACACTACTTTATCTCCTCTCATACATTGGGATTGAACCTTCTAAATAAAATATCAAAGTTAAAGATTAAGAATAAAAAAATCCCACGAAATTCAGTACAACTTCACGTATGAATGGCGCCTGCACCCAGCACATCACCGCGCATGCGCTAGAGTGGTGCTGCTGTCCCCCGCTAACGTTCCATTACAAAAGTTGATGGAAACTCCTTGGTGATATTACCTTCTTGTATTTATTTGCCTTGTATCGTAATAGAAAAAAAAATGTTTGATTATTATTATTTTGTTAGAGAAAAAGTGTTATAATATTTATGATTCTTTTTTAAAATTTCGGTATTGTGTTTATAAAGTAAGTCAATATAAACTCGTTTTGAAGTTTTATAATTCGAATATTACGTTATGAGAGTAGATAAAATCTTTTACATCACTAACGGGCTATAAGATACTAGGTAGGTACCTAAGAACCTTTAAGAAAATAACTAGACATAACATACACATGCAAACGATTACTTTCATGCATAATAATTCCAACGTAACTTAAGAGCTTAAAGACGTTATTAAAACCTGTTCCGATCCAATCTAGCTTCACAAATAAACTACATAATCCTAGGTCCTAAGCATTCCTGGAACCGAGATTAGCATAGACAATCTAATCCTAGCACACACGCATAAATTATAAAATACTGATACTTATATTCAGCCGCATCTGTAGTATTCTTGGAAAAATACTAGGATGAAAGCTTATTAGTGCATTCTTGGCTTTATTGAACTAGTATTACGGAACTAGTATTTTATCGATAAAGTAAAGATACTGGAGGAATTTGACATCACCAAGCAGCTATCTACTATACGCCAGAAGTGTGTCCTCAGCTTTTTCGGAAATATGCGTTCACCTAAGCATGGTCTGGGAAGGCTTGTGATACTGGGCCGGATGGAAGGAAAACGAGCTCAAGGCAGAGCACCAGCAAGATGGTCAGAAGCGATCAAAAAGGCTGTCGGAGGCAGCATGTACCCGCACCGCTGCAGAAGACCTCATAGTTTGGGACGTATCGTATGTGGACGCGATTCTCAGGATTGACGGAACGACGAAGAAGAATTTAAATAGTTATTTATGCTATAAGTGCGGAAGGTAGGTGATTTCCGACGAGTAGCAATTTTATTCACGAGCGAGCGAAGCGAGCGAGTGTATAAGTCGACACGAGTCGGAAATCATCTTACGCACGTGTATCATACAACGTTTTACTACGCATTGTGCGAAAAAAAAAAAAAAAAAAAGAGCGAGCCTTACGGCAGTCGCCTGTGATGTGACATCTCATCATCATTGACTTCTACTTCTACTTCGACTTTTTGATTTTGACCATCGTCATAATCATCGCCATCGTCATCATCATCATCTGATTTGTACATACTAATTTGTGAAAAAAAAAATCTCAAATAATAAAATCTCTCAATCTAATACTACCGCTGAGCGTTGGGTCCTGAGTTTGATCCGCGAGCCAGGTGAAAGGTTATTAGATTTTTCAAACTAGCAAACTCATATTTATCATAGGATGCGGCTGTTAAATGACGTTAACAGTAGATCATGTGGAAGTATTTTCGAACTACCTACGAGGAATTGACGTCGATACTACTCAGTTATCGATACTTTTTTCGTATCTAATGGGGCAGCCCTAGCTTACAAAATGGACCACTTATTTTAGACCGTTACGATACAATTTTAAAATAAGGATATCATGTAAACACGGTATGTTTATATTTTTATGGAATTAAGCGAATTATGGTTAAACAAAGACTTTAATCACTGTAACTGAAGATTAATTGTGTTTTGACTACGTAAGGAAAACTGTGGATTTCTGATTTTGAGGATTTGTTTTTTTTTCTCATTAGTACTATCAAAACATCGACGGTTTTATTACTTGAAATGTGGCTTGAAGATATTTCGACATTTAGGCCGAAATTTATAAATGTTGCTTAGCACGTGCTTTGGTAAACCAAAGCGCCGCCGGCTACATTATGGGAATCAACTTAGCTAATGCTAAAGTAGAGTTGACTATTCTTCATCTTCAAATTCTCAATTCAAAAACCGGGTGTTCCCGTCTCTATCTTGCACTTTTGTTTGACAGTTGTGTGACAGTGACAGGAATAATGCTTGCCACTTGTTGAGGCTATTTTAATGTTACAATTAGCAAATACTCCCTGTTGTTTTACAAAACAGTGTCCTAATTCCAGCAACCGAATAAAGGCCTCCCGCAAAGACCAATTCGATTTTCGCTCCTGGGGGGATCTTATTGTCAAAATAACCACACTTCGATGGATTTCGTACTAAAATAAATATATTTTTGGATGCCTGTGTTTTAGATTTAGGGAGATAGGGTGACCTATTTTGTGACATGTGTCTTTTGAGACACAAGGTGTTGCACGTGCTTCTTGTACGCTGTGTAAATATGAGCTACGATAGAATCTCTCAGTAAATAACCCACACCACATACAATACTTAAGGTGGATGCGCAGTTGCAGCCCGCCAAATTTAAATTTTCTTAATTTTTTTGCAACTTGCAGGTCAGTGTCAAAATATGATTCGCGATAATAACAGATATGTATTTACAGAATTATAACGCTACAACTATGGATTCACCTTATCATTAGATTTCTTTGAACATTATAATTAAGGTTGGAACTTCTTATTTTCGTGTGGTTAGTGACTAACCTGGTGTCAGAGCTTTAAAGCCGCCCATGGGGCTCGGACTTAGCTTCACATGCCGTCGAGAAATATCTCTCAGGCATGCCAGTTTCCTCACGATGTTTTCCTTCACCGTTTTTGAAGCAAGTGATAATTATACAATACGCATATGAATCCGAAAAGTAAGAGATGCGTGCCTTGGCTTCGGATTCGAGACCTATGACTTGGCAGTCTGACAGTCACACCACTAGGCTATCACTGCTCCTAAAGGTTGGAACAATCGAACTGTCACATCGTTTTTCAAACCAAAAACCTTGTCGGTTTTTGACGTGTAAGTAACATTGAACCCACTCGAAATCATTTGTTGTTGTCAAAGAAGTACCATGAAAAATTACTGTAAACAACGGACATAATTTTCAACATTGAAGCATATTTTTAAATCAATAAGATTCGTGTCAGCCGACCTGTAATCTGCTGGGGAGTTTGTTGCGCCACTTCTTCCCAGCTAAAGCACTAGGAAATTATGAAGGGTGGGGTTTTTGGGGGAGTGGGTTATGTAATTTTGTTGTTCCAAGGTGCTGATTCTTTTGATTTTCAACCGACTTCCAAAAAGTAGGAGGTTCTATAATCGTAGCGTATGTATTTTTTTTTTATGTATGTCCTTCGATTTCTCTCTCTTTCTCTGGAAAGGGTATGCTTTCAAGTTGGTCTCGTATAAATTTTATTAACTTTGCTTGGATAGTTTCTGAGTAAGCTTCAATAATACGTATTTTTCCGACTCAGTATATATGGATGATATGATGATAATTTCTTGTCACTGTTATTTACATAGCAGGTAGTTTTTTTACGAAAAACAACCGATTTCAATCAATCTGCCTAGCCTTTTCCCAACTATGTTGGTGTCAGCTTCCTGTCTAACCGGATGCAACTGTATACCGGTATTTTACATGGAGCGACCGCCTATCTGACCTCCACAACCCAGTAACTGGGTAATACGATACCCCTTGGTAAGACTGGTGTCAGACTTTCGGGCTTCTGACGACTCGTAACGACTGTCAAAGATCCACGAATGACTACCGGGACCAACGGCTTAACGTGCTTTCCGAGGCACGACAAAAAACAACCGATTTCAAAAAAAAAATACAAAGTGAAAAATAACTATTTCGGAAGTTGGTGGCAAAAAAAGAAAATTCAAAACCAAAAACACTGACTTCCGAAATTAAAGTAATTTTTCACTTTGTAGTGATTTTCTTTGAACTCAGTTGTTTTTTTTCTGTAAAAAGTTTTTTTGATTTTCATTTCAAGAAACAAATGTATGTGTTTAAAATCTAATCTTCCATCATATAAAATAAGCTATAGTTATTTAAGAAGGCTGCAAAGTATCAATTTTAAACCTTTTGATCTACAAACAAACCACATTTCACAACAAAACGTCCAATTAATAGAAAATAATTCTACAAAATGTGTTAGACCGATCATTAATTAATAGATTTCCTTTAATTGGTTTTTCGACTCGCTCACAATTTTCATTGTTGTGGTTTTATTAACTACACCTTGTAGGTCAGTTTTCAAAGTTAAATATTTCATACGAGTTAGTTTGGTACTATTTTCAGATATGTATAGATTATTGTTACCGTTGAATATAATGATTCCATTTGCCAGAATATCGGTACTTAGGCCATGGTACCTATTATTAACAGAATGGTTTCACTATTCGACTTTGTAGTGGTCAATTATTTAAGTTACATGTAAAAATATGTACAAGCAAAAGTAATGGTTTTTTGAAAATTAATTTTATTTATTTTCAGCTGATTTTAATTATGGACCTGTTTCAGAGTCCGCGTAGGCATTATATAACAGATTTAAATATTAAGAAATGGGACAGAACTTATATGAAATCATCTGTCACATAAGTTATCTGGAACTTATCCCTGCTTGTGTAATCTTCTCACAATTTAAGAATTAATAGAAGATTATTAGTTATTGTACAGATTAGATAATAGCTACGGTAATTCTGTAATCTGGTTAAGCTACGCTTGTCGGGGATGGGTGACCATCTTTACATACCGAGACTCCTCCGTGCCTCGGAAAGCACGTTAAGCAGTTGGTTATTCGTGGATCTTTGACAGTCGTTACGGGTCATCAGAAGTCTGAAAGACTGGCAACCAGTCTTACCAAGGGGTATCGTATTACCCAGTTACTGGGCTGTGGAGGTCAGACAGGCAGTCGCTCCATATAAAATACTGGTACTCAGTTGCATCCGGTTAGACTGGAAGTCGGCCCCAACATAGTTGGGAAAAGGCTAGGCAGATTGATTGGTAATTCTAAAATCAGTATACTCGTAGTAAAAGACGATTTTCCGTAAAATCTAACACTACAGCAATCTTGGTAGGTTTGATACCTTAGGACTACAACGACTCACTCCCAATGACCTATCGACTTCACAAGCAACGTCGAAGGCGTCACATAAAGGTCAAACTTTCCGAACAGCATGCAGAAGAAAAACCTCAGAAAATTACTCCCCAGCAAACTTGGTAATATTGGAGGAGACTCAAGTATTTAGCTCTGAGGGAAGTTCCCAACTCAATTACGGCGACATTCTGAGTATATTGATTTTTTTTATGTGGCAAGTGCGAGCAGGGCTAACAGAAAGGGGGAAATAAATTGGATTATTATTTTTCTATTGGAAGCTTCTTTGGTCTTAGTGGTTGTAAGTGAAACTTCTGAGCGTGGAGTTCTAGGTTCTATTCCCAGGTCGGGCAGTATTCTTGCGTTTTTTTTATCAGGAAGTTTTTAGTAGCTTGGAGTCTGGATTTGTGCCAAGTTATAGGCCGTAAGCAAATTTACATGGGACTTAAACATAACTGACAAAATGAGTGTTTACTCAGTCTGCGTGGTCCTTATATTGCCTGACCGAGACTAATATCTGGACTTTAAACTGTGACCTCGATCCTGTTTTTCAGTCTTTCTTCTCAGAATAGTCGGATAAGAAACACCAAACTCATCTAGTTTTAAAACATAAGTTATTTTTGATTTGTAAAAGTGTTTTCTTTAACTAATTTACAGAAATACATGTCATTTATGATCACTTTTTTCACATCATTTTTGCGTACCCCTTAGATGAACACAAGCGTGATATTACGTGTGTAGTTTTAAAACAACATGATTGACAGCACAAAAAAATAAAAAACCTCCTGGGTTCGATTTCCGGGTTATTGGGTTTTTCTATCTGGAATTTCTCAGCAGCAGCCCGGAGTCTAGATTTGTACCCGATGATGGCAATAGGCTCGCCCCCTATTGCATGGGACTCGAACATAGCTGGCGAAATGTGGGTGTACTATAGGTACACCTGCCCGACCCTTAAGGGAATACAGTCGCAATGTTATATTAAGTTAATCCTTAAAAAAAAGCGATGGTGTCTTCCCATCGAGACCTTACGGATCCCTAAAAAACTCAAACTTAATGAGCATTTTATCGTAAAGTATCGGGACTGACAACGACAATATATTTGAAGAGCCTGAGGTACCTACTCCACCAGTAGGGAACGAGGTCACTCTCTAAAATGTACTGTTTGAGATTAACTTATACGGGGTTGGAATGCTTCTTAGTTGAGAATTTTTAGTGATTAGTGAAGAATTTTTTGAGATAGGAATTTTGGTGTCGTGAAAGTTTTTGGGAAATAAATCAACTGATAATATTGTTTGTGGCGTGAATAGTCGGACTGCCAAGTCATGGGTCTCGAGTTCAACCCAAGGCACAGACCTCTGACTTTTCGGACGCCATTGATTCTCAGCAACTTGAGAGTTGCTGAGGATCAATGGCGTGCAATTCAAGCTGCTACCAGCCACCCTGCGAAGATCGTCACTCCACGTAGCCTTAGAGCGTCAACTGCCTCACGAGAGCCTTGTAATTTTCATCTTAATTATTAACACAAAATCACTTCACAAAACGAAAACTTTCCAAACTATATATTATTTCCCGAACACAGTATCAATAATGGAAAACTTTCAGAATATACTAAACTTAATTAATTAATACATATCGGCATAACTAAGACAAGAGGATGGGGTGAATAATCTGCCAAGTTACTGTACGAGTTACGTTAGAGTTAACTTTAATGTTAGATCCATGGCGGGAGATGATTTAAAGACAGTTCGATGGAGTCTTGTTTATAATGGGTTGGCGTATACATACTGATTATGAGGTTTATTACATTAAATCAAGCCTGGTGTAGGCAGAAGCAGAGGTGTATACAGTACGATAACACCCAGCCAGTTACGTTTAATAAGGGACAAGCGTAAAGGTACAAGTCAGTAGCAGTAGCCGACTGCAAGAAGCAGCAGTAGGCGACGTGTCGCCGCGACATTTCTGGTTTCTACATATGTATTTCTATGAAATACCTTCCATAGCTAACGGCACGTCAGTTTCGCGGCGACACGTCGCATTCTGCTGCTGCCTGCAGTCGGCAACGGAATTGTCCCTTAATACCGTCAACAAAGCACAAGTTTAGAATCTGGGCTGTAAGGTACAATTCCGTATTTTCAAGGCTACGGAGTTGTACCTTTACTATGAAATTCCCCATGAGAAATTCAAGAACATTTAGCACCATCCAGGGATCAGACAGTCAGGAGCACATGTTTGCGATCACTAGATTAACGAGGCGGCCACCTGTCATGATGAGAAGTGTAACTCTAAAATATCACACTGGCGTAGGTACGTTATGTACTACTTCGATGTGTTCAAAAGGATTAAGATTGTCTGTAAGTGATTGATTGTAAGTTGTATACCAAGTCGGTACAATAATTACTGATTCAATAGTCAACCTGACACTGTTGGGGAGGTAGCGGGACCTGTTTATGGAAATATTTAGGTATTTTATGAAGGTTAATGGTTACCTTTATGCCATTTTACTCCAGCAACATCGAGGGGTGTTCCGATGCGTTGACTAATTTTAAAAACTAAACTGAAAATCTGATGTGCATGTAAATTTACCAGCACATAGATACCCTTCAAAAAAGACCACAGAAATTTTGCTTGGCTACAGAAATATGTAGGATCGTAAATATAGGTACTTTTCTGGATATACGGATAAGTCCTTTCGTAAGCTCTAATACTATCAAACAATAGCCCGAATTCATATTCTCATTATCCCAGTTTTGGTGTGAATGTCCTTTTGTCGAAAACAAGATGGCCACCATTCGATCACTGACGTCGCTTGACGGCGATACAGGGTGTATTATTTATCATTCGTTCGTTCACTCGCTCCTAATTCCTGTATTAATGTTACAGCCTGTAGCTATGGAGTGAGTTTGTATCGGGCCCTACTCATTGTTCTCGACGGTAAATTGGTAAAATCATGTTAATCGTGTGACTGGAGGTAATAATAAAAAAAATGTCACAGGTTACTAGACTGTGGGTCTCCGTCAAATACATACATATTATTAGCCTGGATTTTCCCACTGCAGAGAAAAGTTCTACCTACTTCTCTCAATCTAGGGCGATTTGGTAAAAAGGCTTTATTGAAAAAAAAAAAAGTTTTTTTTTTAATTTGCTACCCTGTCGAGAACTTGCCATTTCCATGTTTAAATCTGCGTGAAATAAAAAGAATTCATTGAAAAACACAACAATTTATAAAAAAGATGCAGATGTAGATTTGACTAGCGCAGTCAATAACTAAAATCAATAAATAGCGTAACCCCACCATACCTCAAGAAACAGGTCTACCCTGAGAATGAGAACAAACTAACAATGAAACTAAAGTCAATAGAATTGTTAGCTCCATTGATAAAAACGTATCATTCTTATAATGTTGCTTGAGTAGTGATCTTTAAGCTTATGTAAGTACAGTCAGAAACTTCACGTCATGGCAAAACTTGCAGTACGAAAGTCAATCTTACTGCTACGACATAAAGACGCTGCCGTCAATGTCAAATTGTTACCACTGCTGTGCGGTTGACTGTACCAATTAGTTCACTAGTGTAGCTATAAGCGGTTAGTGACTATTTCATAATAATTGTAATGAACTTGATGGCAATAGATAAAAGAAAAAAAACAATATGGACGAAGGAAAGAAAGACAATGAGAAGAACAATGAGGCTTTTGAAATAGGCATTCAGGTTGCAAGAACTCGAATACTACAATATAAAATCATACTTTGGTCATTAATCGTATGGTTTTGCCAATGACAGTGCATTATTTTTTATGATACATAAAAAGGAAAATTCTAAGTGCCTATCACTACTATCAAAAAAAAAAAAAATCGTTAGATTCGCCCTACCGCGTCAAAAGATGGTTAAGTTTCAATTTTGTTTTGACACCTCTAAGTCCTGATTTCACCAATGAAACTGAACGCGATCAGCACTTCTAAACCGCGTTCAAGAGCTGTCAGTGTCAATACTCCAAAACAATATAGACACTGACAACTCTTGAACGCGGTTTACATGTGCTGAATGACACAATTTCACATACTACCATGGAAACGCCATATATTATACCGGATGTGTGAGCTCCCTCTTCTCAGTACACTAGTATAGTTAGGCCAAATCTAAGGATTTAAATCTTTGCGTCAAAAGTATGTATGTTCGACATTTTACAACAATTGTAGGTAGTAGGTTACGAAGGCTAGTGTTAATTACAGAACCTGAGTCAACATTCAGGCATTAATGCTTCAGTCTTGAGTTACATCTATATACATAATTATAATAAAATTGTCACAAAGTAAAAATTATTAATTGAATATAAAAAAAAAGATATTGGTACTAGGTTCGCTGTCATAGTTCGTCGATCGTCGCTCGAATGTTTCGGTTTAAAATATAGTTTAGTTTAGTTATTAGAATTTTTGTCCGGTTGTATGTTCCGGATTAGTGCAAAAACGGCTGAACGGATTTGGATGAAATTTGGCACACGTATATTATCTTCGTATATAATCTAGATGAACACATGCGGTACTTTTAATCCCGGTATTATGTTCCCGTAGGACATTTTTTGACATCCACCCGGGCGAAGCCGGGGGCAAAAGCTAATTCTGTAATTAATATTTTTTTTTGAACCTTTAAAAACAACTTTCTTTTGCAAATATCGACAGCTAGAAACAATACACTAATCATAAAGCGAGCCGTGGGTGGATGCAAATATATGAAAAACTGGCAAGCTAAACTAAACTAACTGCAAACTAACTTAGTTTAGCTCGCGGTGGACGGTTAGCTTTATACCCAAGCCTTTCGGCTATCGACAACCCTTCGAGAAATTCTCACCGCCTGCCTCACGTAACAGATGGTACAGGCTGTTTCCGATCCATCACTACCGTTTCGCCAGCCACCATAATTGATCACATTATTTTTCCTGTTATTATTAATTGTTCCGTCTCTGTATTCAATCAAACAGCCTGTATATAGCGGAATCTTTTAGAGCCATTTTGGCAAAAGACTGATTGCTGGCTTTTAAGGGTGCTTGAGTGGAAAAAAGGCGTATGTACCGTGATGATTGAGGGCTATATGGAAATGAGCGCGATAATGGAGCGATCTTTTAAGATTATGCTCAAAAAAACATCTTTCTGGGGACTAAACTAGTAGAAAAGGTAGTTGTGATCAAAAAAATCTAAACCAAAGTTATAGTTTAGAACACAGTTTTAAGTTTTGTGTAAATTTGTTTTATTGAAAAAACCAGTACCTGCTTAGTTTGTGTGTCAAAGTTATTTTATGACTATATTTTATGTTTAAAAAATGTTCTCAGGTAAGTGAAATCTTTGTAATTTCTTATTGAGAAATAAATTTCTATAACCATAAAACCCGACAGCAAAAACCTCATTATGCAGTCAAATTCAAATTTATTAATAATCAGGTTGTATATGAACAGATTGGACAGTGACCGCTAAATTAGGCATTTGCCTGTACCTTTGGGGTTGGAATTGCGACATACTCTGGAGTTATGTATAGTACATAAAACAAAGAAAAATAAACAAGTCGGTGGCAAGTCTTTATTTTTAAGAAGATCCATCCTCCAGCTGCATGAATTTTTTTATAGTATTAAGGTGTGTCCAAACATTAAGTGGCAAGAGCACCGGCAGCAACACGCGGCGTTTGCAGGACACATTTCTGCCGCGGTCTGGATCGGACTAAACCAACGAATGTTTGCGCGACGGTACTGCGCGGCACATCCGAGACACGCCGCGCAGTTTAGTTGGTAATTTGGCAATATCAATCTGCCTATGGCTAGGCCAATTATGTTGGGGTCGGCTTCCAGTCTAACCGGATGCGGCTGAATATCAGTATTTTACATGGAGCGACTGCCTATCCAACCTCCACAAACCAGTAACTGGGTGATACGATACCTCTTGGACAGACTTTCGGGCTTCTGACGACACGTAATGACTATCAAACATCCAAATGACAGCCGAGATCAACGGCTTGACGTGCAGGCCGCGCGCGGCAGCCGCGTATGATTGTTGCTCAAAGTTTGGACACACCTTTTATATTTTGCTTCCATTTTTTTTACGCAATCGGGCTTTTTTATTTAATAATTTCCTTTTTTATCATTTCTAAAATAGCTGGATGGTTAAAGATCAACCTTGTGTAGTAATTGGGCCGATTATATTCTATTAAGGGAAATTCTATAAAGCTTCAAAAGGCCCAGAAAATTAAAAATTCACAGTAAACATTATTAACATTTCCTACAACAAAATTAACCTAATTTTTTCAATGTTTTTAACCCCAATTATTTAATTAACTAAGGAAGTTTGATACCGAAATTTACATTTTGATACGAAAACCGAAGTCAGTTTATTAAAATTACTTGTTTACGAACCTTTTTAACCGGCAAATATTCTTATTACCCGGGTACAGTGTATTTTGGTCGTGATAAGCCTCAGTTTAAAATATATTATTAAATTAATTTCTGGGAGCTAATGGAATAATTTTGAGGGTTGGAAAATGTCGATAATCGATATACTGGGTCATGTAGTTAGTAAAATCTTTTAAATGAATAAATAATTGAATGCCATATTTGGTTGGGTGAGGATCACATACATTTTTTTTATATCATTGTATAAAATAATAATAAAATGGCAAATCAAGATAATCTCATCACCATGATGATTCCTTCGCATAATATTATTAAATGTAGTGGTATCACGTTACGTTCTGTTTTTGCATTCGCTGCATTTTTCTGCATTCTGCGCGTCCTGGATAATCAACTTCGCTACAACCAGCCTTCTAAATCAAACACCCATCTAAAACTACATCCACACAAAAATCAAACAAAACCTGTCAATCAAAAAATTCGATAACGTACAATTACGCAACTATCGATACATGTCCCATCCCTACCCGGGATTTGATTCGCTGTTCAGGGATCAAAGTGTTTGAGAATAAGGTCATGCCCTTCCCATATAGAGGCCTGGGATAGTCCGGGACGATTTTATTACCCCCACTGATCCCGGACTATTGGTATTGCTTCGATTTCAACCTATTTTCATGCCGATCGGGTTTTGATAGGATTTTTCGAATATTCGGATATTGTTATCTAGATTTTTGTGACAGACTTACAATAGATAAATATTTTAGGTAAAAATTGTAATTAGTTGAAGACCAATAAAACGATGGATGCACTGTGTGAAAGATGATATGGCTAGAAAGGGGAATACCGAGATAACGTCTAAAAGAGACGTATGGAAGAATATACAATGTCGCCCATGGGCATGTGACCGCCCGTATTTTTCTGAATATTCATAACAAAACATCGAAAATACCGCGAGGGTGGAAAGACACCAGGCAGGTGCTTTACTTTGTGTAAATAATTTCATCACCACTGCTCATTAAAGGGTTAATCAAGAAAATCGCCGCGATTTTATTACGTCAGTGCGAACGTGGGCTAACAGAAATCGTCAAGGGAGAGCTTTTAACAACATTATTCCCTCACCGATATTACTGTGATCACCAATTTTACCAAACTTGGTGATTATTACAAAACAAGCCATGTAGAATTTTTATTCCCTAATTTATTTTCGTTCTTAGAGTTTATATACCTGCATTATATAAGGAACTCTTGTACAAAATTTCAAGCTTCTTAGAGCCAGTGCTTTAGGCTGTGCCATAGATAAATACAGATGTCATGTATCACTCCTCATTTCAGGTATGAAGCTACAAGCACGCGGTGGGCTCGTCTTGTCGGGCCAAATCAGTGAGTTTATTTGGCTATGCGTTTTCAGTGGCGAAACATTTACAACAAAACTTGTTGAAATCTCTATTTTCTGTCAATGTACCAAACAATTTTTGACAGCAACTAGAGATTTCAACATGTTTTGTTGTGATAACGCACAGTGACGTGGTCAGAAGATATAACAGTTACGCGATAGAAAGAGAAGCAAGTTCTAGGTGAATATTACTGTAGGTAATCAGCGCTGTGCGTCGTAGAAAGAGTCGCTTTTGATTTAAATGATTTTGCGGAGTGAACTATTTGCTTATATCTGTGGCTGTGCCTTGTCTGTCAGTGAATTTAAGATTTTTATTACTTAAGTAGATTCCCTAACAGTATTTAATTGAAGTATTCAGAAGCCAATTTTCACCACTGGTCAATATAATTAAGCAACAGACTCAGAGAAGACCATGATTTAACTAATTTAAATATTTTAATTAAAGCGATCCCTATTAACCTTACATTTCAAACTATAATATAGCAAACCACGTTGTTCGTTCAGTACATAAATAAATTAAATTACTTAAGCCAATACCTATTTCTAATCTAGACTGGAATCTAGTGAAATCCCTAGTTTAATAATTAGATTCGGTCTCAGATTATTAAATTTCGGGCGAAATTTTAGACGTAACGGGCGATTTTAAGGCAACCATTTTGAATTATTCATCGATATTATACTTTAACTAATATTATAAATGCGAAAGTGAGTTTGTTTGTTTGTTACGCTTTCACGCTAAAATGGCTGAAAGGATTTAGATGAAATGTGGCATATGGGTAGACTATGATTTGGAGAAGAACATAGGATACTTTTTATTCTGGATCGCAGACATAGTCACGGGCAACAGTTAATAATGGTTGGTAACTGTGGAGAGCTAATTGAGGACAAGATATTTGTTGCGTTGATTTTCTTAAGCTGCTGATGAACTTGAGCATTCAATTGTAATGAGCATTCTAGCGGATGTTACATTACAGAAAAATTAACTGGAGCGTTTTAGCGAACATTCTAGCGAAAAGACAGTAAAGCTTCGAGGTTTTCGCCGAGCCAAGCCATTCTGTCATTGTTCCGTTTCCATCATCGTGAAAAATATTTTACTGACGAGCATTGGCTAGAGCGTTCGCTAGAATAATCGTGAAAATGTTCATAGCGATCGAAGTAGCGGCGAATGCTCTATGGTCTGTTGCAAGTGAATATGCTCAAATCTATCAGCACCTTTAGGTATGAATATAATAGGGAATTATTGGTCTGTATTCATCATCATCTGCCTGGGGTTGGCTTCCAGTTTTGCTGGATGCAGCTAGAATACCAGTACTACATGGAGCGTCTGCCTATCCAACCTCCACAACCCAATAACTGGGTAATACGATACCCCTTGGTAAGACTGGTTGTCAGACTTTCGGGCTTCTGACGATGTGTAACGACTGTCGAAGATCCACGATTGACAGCCGGAATCATCAATTGCGAGGCAAGGAAGGGGTCTCGATATGTAAAGATGGTCACCGCTAGATGGCGCTAGATGGTAGCTTAACCTGGTTCATCGACCCGTGTGGCTGTCATTACATAACTATAAATCCCCCTCCTTAAGTAAGAAAATAAGCGGGGATTAGTGGGGTATATTATGAAGCCTTGATAACTGTGGTGGCCCAGTGCTAACGGCCCTGACTTACAAGTTGTAGGTCGTCGAATCGAAACCAGGCATGCGCTTTACTTAGTTTCAATTATTTCATCACCACTGCTCTCAAAACGATGAAGGAAAACATCGTGAGGAAACCGGCATGTCCTAGAACCTAAAATTTTAAGACATGTGACATCTACCAACCCAATAATAACATCTAACAACAATAAGGGCTGATTATGCTAAGTATATAATTAAGCTTTAAATAGCAGCTACAGTTACAGCTTTTTTAAATGACTAATGAAACCTAAACAATATAATATAAAACCCCGAGTATTTTCACTGCAAAACTTCTAATGTCAATTCAATTTTGTGACAAATCGTTTGCTTGTAATTTAATCGGAGCACGCCCACATTTTTTCGACGAACCAATTTATTGAAATGTTATTATTCACAACCAGCTGGTATATTTTGCCAATCAATCCCCTTCACTTAAGTAACTCAATAAATTAATGAATTAACAAAAACAATTAAAAAAAAAAACATATCGACTTTTGACTCTCAAAAACAATGTCACTCACAAGTCACAACCCTAACGTCAAAAAAAAAACGTGCAAACACTTACAAAATCACACAGCAAACAGTCGAGGGCACAGAAATACTAACTAACAATACAAATTACAAAGCAGCGGTAACAAACGTAGTATTTTAATGAAAGTTTAATTGGTGGCCGGCCAGCCCTATAAATAATGGTGGCCTACCTTGTTACCTAAGGGTTGTGTGTGCGGATATTTGCGCGGATATTCGGATATTTTTAGTGTGTGGTAATAAAAAAATATGTTTTGGTGTATTACAATGAAATTGAAGGTTATATGAATTTGGGGCTACATAATTATTTCTGGAAAAAAATTACTAAAATAATGATGGATTTTTCGATCGTCACCACGGTAGCCGAACCGGTAGCTGTTTGCGGAACTCGGCACAACCCACATGCATTTTTACGGCTACCTGCATAGATCGGAGCCGGAGCTCAGGTTACTTTTGCTTTGCTAGCTTTTTTGTATTCACATACAACGTGGATACAATACCCAGGCAGACACAAATCTAGGACGTTGAAAACAAAAATCATAGTCAAATATTTCAGAAATAAAGCTTGAATTATAGACATAGGTTTCACTCATAATGACAGCATTACATATTCATTTACTTTATACCCTAATACTTGGCATGCAACTTAGAAATTATCTCGCGTATGACAAATATTCCTATTACAGAATCTCGTTTAATTTAACAGGCGACACATTATTATTACTGTTAGTACAGGTTTGTGTTTGTTTGTAATTAAGTGTACCTACTTGTGTTTGGAGAACTCATCTCGCAAGGCACTAAGGCGGAACGAAGCCACAACAAACATATGTGGAATATTGGATAGTATACGTTGACATTTCGGATATATAAATACCTATTTGTGCTGTCAATTAATATGGAACTGGGAGATGGGTGGTTTAATTTGATATTCGGCACTTCGTAGTAATTTTGATTCGCGAATGATTATTAAATTACTGTTATTAAGTTATTCGTTGTAATTTTCATTTGATAATTATGTTTTTGAACTAACTTGTCCTTGTTTTTCATTATGATTCTCAGTCAATAATTCTAGAGTTAAATAAATATTGTTTCATTTGCTCATCGCATAGCCCATTATTTAATATATTTTTATTATTTATCAATTAAGTTAAAATGAGCGAGTTTTGTTAGTTGTCGCCTGTAAAACAACGCGAAGATTAGTAATGAACTGAACTCATGATAACTAGTAATAAGTAAAAAAAAAAAAAAACCGCAAAATATCCGACAAAATTATATTCGCATATCTGTTCGCTTCGCAACCCTTTGAAAGCCCTACAGACGCGAACCCAATAAATACTAACCCCACAATAGAACTTTTATAAACGTGTGTGTATTTTTTATTTTATTTGAAAAGTCCTGTTAACGCGGGCCCAATAGCCGGCCATATTGCCTAGTTTTGTGTATAGAATAAAAATAAAGCTTTGCAATTTTTTTTTGTGTTTTATTTGAACACTTTAGAGTGGAGAGAAAATGTAACATTTTTTTAATTTTAGAATCGTGATTTATTATTCTTTAGTGAAAACATACACCTTCTGAGTGTGTGCGCCTGTAATTTGGCTAGTCCTCAAAAACCTACAGACCTGTATTCTTTTTTTAATTTTTACTCCTTTAAAATTGTATTTTTTTTAATCCATTATTATTCACTTAATACTTTTAGGCTAGTTAGGCAGTCGCTCTATAAAAAATACTGGTACTCGGCTGCATTCGGTTAAGCTACGGTTTCCTAGATGAGCGGTGGCCGCTCCTTGGACCTTAGACTGAAAGCCAACATCAACATAGTAGGGAAAAGGCAGATGATGATATTTCACTTAACACTTTTCAGGTAAAACGAGCTAAGTGCCATTGCAAAGTTGCAAGTAAAATAAAGTACCTAAGCGAGTGCCATTGAAAATAATTCCGTTTACATAAGTGAGTAGTTTTATCCTGATGGAATAATAAAAAGAAGATAAGATTTATCTCAATAAAACTCACTATTACTTCATAAATTGCTTTTAAGCTTAGTAAAAGATTTTATTCGTTCCAAAATTTGAAATGTAAATGGCGCTTGCAACGTTTTATTTGGTCGTTGGTATTTCAGTTTAAATCGCGATGGTTTTTTCGCTTTATTGGATTCGTTAACTTTATCCTTGCTAGAGTATTTCAGAATGCCGGTAAAGAAAAGTGTAGATAAATCTTCTAAAAAACAGACCCCATTAAATTCCCTAAGGCCGTATTTCCAGTTGTGGACGCCGTTATCACATGCAAGCCGCAAATCAATTAAACTGTATTGAAAAGTTGAACGATATATTATTATATATCACAGAGCATGGAATGGCCACACCGGCAAATTAATAGAATTCGTGGCGGCGAAATTGCGTTGAGCGCAATACTTCTGTCACAGAACGCCCTAAAAGCCGTCAATAATTACGTATAGAAACTGAGGGCTTTAGAAACCGACGGCCGTAGTGCGAGTAACCGGTGACATGTTTGTGTATGTGGAAGTTTCAGTTGACAATGCCGCCTCTAGCAGTGGCCGGCGAGGCCCGTGCTCTATATGTTTAATATTTCAGGTTAAACGAAACTTGATATTTTAACCTAAAACTGGTAACTGCATGTTCTAAACGCAATAGAAGTTCATAAAAATAAAAATATCTTCATGAAAGGAAAAACTTATTATCTATGTCATTATCATCATCAGCTTGAAGCAGTCCACTGCTGGACATAGGCGTCTCCAATTGCACGCCATTCGCGAAGATCGTCGCTCCACCTAGCCTGAGGGACCTTACATTTTCCGATTCGCGGGCTCCACTCAACAACTCATCTACCACAAAGGTCATCGGTACTACGGCTAATATGGCCGGCCCGTTATTTATGTAAGGTTGTAATAAGATGAAAAACTTACCACAAAACACGACGATTAAATTCCTAATTTTGGCACACATTTTGATTTTTTACTATCAACAGCACAGCACATAATTTAATTAATCAGTCGTGAGAATCACCTCCACATTTTGTCACTAAATCCGTTTCTACACTAGCACAGCACTATTTGTCACTAAATGTCACTACACTGTCACTAAAGGTACCACCGTTTTTTCACGTCACTTGGTCATTTTTGCCTTTTGACTTAGTCCTCCGTGATTCTGTAAAGAGAAAAATAAAATGTTAGAATATTCTTTAGAAATGGATAATATTATGCTATATGTTGAACCAATAGTGAATATAATATATACGGTTCAATAGTCCGATTTTAATATACTTAAGTAAGTACACACGGCTACATATCAAGCGACATTGAATCCAGTATAAGCTGACCTCTCATTGTACGGAAATCTTATACAATGCGAGATCAGCTTATACTGGAAATGTATATAGCTTTATATGTAAGCGTGTGTACATAGGGGATTTTAAACACAAGTTTAAGGACAACGACTGCCTCGTTGGTTTAGTAGTCGCAAGCGCTACTGCTGAGCATGAGGTCCTGGGTTCGATTCCCAGGTCGGGTAAAGTATTATTGGGTAATTCCAACAGGAATTTCTCAGTACCTAGCATGCCAGTGTCTGGATTTGTGCCCGGTTGATGGGTTGCCACATGGTACTTAAAACTAACTGGTGAAATGGAGGGTACTACATATACTTACACCTCTGCCCAAACCTTTCCGAAAACATGGTGTAATTATGTTATGTAAACAGTTATCCTTTACAAAACCCGATTTAATGATACTTAAACATTTTTTAAAGCCCAATCTACGTAAATATTTTATTTTCATTCATTCATTCGTTCATTGACAGACAACGCACAGGCTAAACCACTGGGTCTAAAAGCATAAAATTGCACAACAGTTCCTGTTGTAATGAAGGTGAACAATAAGAAAGGATTTTCTTAAGAGGCCAGATAAAAGATAGATGAAAGTTTGTATGGAATTTTGCCAATAGGATCTTCCATCGGGCGCACGATGTGTCACAAATAAAATTAAAACATCATGCAGTATTACGAAACTAATGAGAAAACCATTTAAAAACGAGTAGTCGCTTGAAATCCTAAATAAATAAACGAAAACAAAACATGTTTTGCCAACATTACGAAAAAACTTAACGACCCAAAATAAAAGCTGACACACATTTTTTTGTGCAAATAGGTATGGTAAAAAAAAACAACACGTTTTCAGCATAAATTACGAAAATATTAGCACAAAAAGTTTTGTCACTTTATTTAGACATTTTAAACACCTTTTTTATTTGGAAAAGACGTTTTTTTAAATGGCCTATAAAAGAGTAATGAAACATTAATATTGTAGATAAAAGGTTGAGCACGTTCGGGGTCATAGTTGTAAAAATTGACATAATATGCTTCGGGTCTCGACGGGCTCGTAAAATATCATTGGACTAACTTTGGATTTTTTGTTAGTTCATATTTTTTTAATGATCAGGATTTTGTGTTTTTGAAGTAAGCGCCATGGATTTTATTGCGACTGGCTTTTATAGTTTAAATATGTTCTTTAACTTAAGGAAGGATTGTGTTAGGTGGTGATCTGCAGTTTTTGCTTACCGCCATGGGAAACGACGTCAGTTGTAGTGTGTATATTCTTTTTTTAAAAACTGTATTTTTTTGCGTATTGTAACTCAAAAACACTTTTTCATGTAGGTATGCTAAAGCTTCTGTGAGGTAACAAACATAACCTACGCTTGACTATAAAAAAATATTTTATTCAAATGCCTATACCTAATTGGAAGCTTGTAAAATAAGTTAAATAAAATAAAAGTGACATTTATTTTCAAACAACAAACATAAAAATCGCAACCAGTAAAAATATTGATACTTTATTACTTAGCACAAAAAATCTATGCAAATTCGCAGACTAATAAACGAATATGTGTGAATATCATTAAGATTTTTTTCGTGTCTGCATTACATTCACTATGGTGACATCATTTTTCAATAATAAATGGTTGTTTCATAATATTTTTATTATATTTTAAACGAATGAAAGTTGTTGAATTCGACACATTTGTGAAAATAAATAGATGCTTAAATCGGCATTGAATTTAATTCATAATTCAATGAGAGAAATATTTTTAAGGACTTAGAAATATTACCTATTTTAAAAAACTCGTGATGTAATGTATTCGTTGTTTTTTATGTCTGTTTTGGCTTCTAGACGGCACTTTTTGTATTTTGCTTTTTTGTTTGAAATAAGTAAGTAATCTGTTCAAGAAAATACAAATATCAGATTCCTAAACATACTGTAATACTCCATAGAACAAAAATAAAAATAAAACATTTCAAAGAACAAAAAAAAAAAAATTGAGAACCGGAATAGTGTTTATTTTTCTGTTTTCCTGCACCTAACAATGATAAAAAAACTATCTTCATAAATCCAAATAAATCTAAGTGATTTCAAGAGATCCTAAGTTACTTTCTAAGTATAATGAATGAAATCATCTCACCATAACAGTTTTCGGAGGGAGCCACTAGCCAGTGCCCACTCAAAAAAAAATCATTAAGTTAAAAAACTTGATTCTGCTTACGACACAACTTAACCCACGCTTAGCCCAGTTTAATTTTGACGTGTGGGTTAAGTTTTGAGCTGGTGGCGTTTTTGTTTGGAAACAATTCTATTGTTATTTTTTTAATAAATAAAGCGATAAAATCGGTATTATTTTTGGTGCTTAGCAGTAGTGCTGTGTTCTGATTTATAGTGTAGTTAGGTTTCACCCGCATATGTCTCGATCCTGTGAGAGTATTGGGTAAAAATTATCCTATGTCCAAACCCAGGTTCTATTCTACCTATGTACCAAATTTCATCCAAATCCATTCAGCCGTTTTAGCCTGAAAGCGTAACAAACAAACAAACTCACTTTCACATTTATATTATTAGGATTACTATATTAAGTTAGGTTGGTAGTATTTCCCTGGGAGAGTTCTTTCCCGAAAGAGTATTAATTGCCAGTAATTATACTGTACTTAAAACACATTGCTAATTACCCGTATAAAACCCGTATATGATTGATTGCAACCTGTTTCATACTTGAAAGGATTTATTTAATTGTATAAATTATGATGTTAAGATACCAGTACCAGTGAACAAAAAATTAAGATCATCAGCTGCTCACAGCTGATGTTCTTAATGTTTTGTTTCATTATGAATCAGAACTGATTGATGTATCGGACATATTTTATTTATGAAATATATTATGTATTTGCTGGAGAAATATTTAATAAATTATATGAAGCTGATAAATAGATGCTTCTGATTTTGTGTGAATAAATAATAGATGGATAGGCATATAGGTATAGACTTGATTTTTTATGGTTAAAATTATTGCAATTTACTAAGTTCCCTGAATTGCCACTTTACTTGTTTTTACAACTAACCGAAAAAAAAATATACACTGAAATGAGATCGGTAAGTAGTAATTGGGATATTATTTTATTT
This sequence comes from Agrochola lota, assembly GCA_947364205.1. Taxonomy (NCBI): domain Eukaryota; kingdom Metazoa; phylum Arthropoda; class Insecta; order Lepidoptera; family Noctuidae; genus Agrochola; species Agrochola lota. The sequence continues at coordinate 13,492,472 of OX376244.1, read as the reverse complement.
ACGATACCCCATTTACCTATTCGATAGCCTATTGTGTATGCACATGCACATGCACTAGTTTGTGCATAAATATATTTTTTGCTTACTTAGCGTTTTATGAACCTTAATGTGTGTATAAAACCATGCAGACATTAAGTTTCATGAAACGCTAAGTACCTAAACAAAACAAAAATTGTTTCGTGTTTCAAAAATATTTGAATCCCGCTACCGCTTATGACTTGCCCCGCTTATCTCAAGTCAGGTGTAGGCGGCATAATGTTTAGTGGAGACAATTATTTTGTCTGTCTGTCCGTCTGTTTGCGCTGCTTTTGTTAGCTTTCTGCGTGGACACGACAGAGACTGCCATTTTGACGTGAGAAAGTCTTTTAGGCAATATTCGGCAGTGTGTTTTACATCAGGTAAATACAGTTTCAAATTAAGTAGCCTTCACGAGTGGTGATGCTTTAAAAATAAGCTGCCATATCGCCTTGAACAATCAAAATTAAGTCGAAAGGATCAGACTAGCCCACGAAATTCAAATTTGAAAAACGAACGAAGAACGACGAAAAAATGAAGTTTTTTTTATTTATTTTTTTATTTAAGATATGATTCATGACTATAACAGATATGTATTTACAGAATAATAATCATTGGAATCATTAATGCATCTCTCTAAGTCACATTTGTTCCTTAAGTGTTCTTATGGAACATATCTAACAAAATTTGAATTTCGCGTACTACGAGTACTACTCCGGATCCACTCTAAAGCACTTGCTAATCTTTATAGTTCTTGTTAATACGAAATAAGAAGATGGTCTTACATTAGAGGTCTCACCCACGGCGACTATTTGTAGTGATGCAGTAGCGATGCTGTCGCGCATGTATATCGATACAGCCGCGATGCTGTCGCTAGTTGTGTACCTTCGCCAACTATACTGTATCGCTACTATCGCGATGCTGTCGCGCTTCAGAGCACATTCCCTAGTACCCCTCCCTCCGTTCCCCCGATGTTTTCAGAAACGGTCGCGCGTTTGCATCGAATCGATACAGCCGCGCGTTTACATCGTTTCTGTCGCACGTTATGTTAACAAAAGCGATAGTAGCGATACAGAAGCGCGTTTACAAATCGCGCTACAAAAAGCCGCCGTGGGCGAGGACCTTACTGACAGATTCCCAGATTCTTCCAAACCTCCTACCGGATACACCTTCTTGTGAAAATATAATCGTGAGTTCTTCAATAAGGAATTACTGCCTTATGACTACTCACAACGACTGTTGGAAGTATTCTTTATGTTTTTATTTTATTTTATTTAAGAAAATCCGGATTACCGGAGCAGGGATGTGTTAAAAACGACCGTCCATCTTCTGGCTGACCGTGGCAAGTACAGCTTATCTTTGGAGATAGATAGATTTGCGTAGTTACGAGCCCATCCTTGTTTGCTAATGACATTATAGAGGTATAACAATTTGGGTGTAAAGTTCAGTCATCCTCCATAGAAAAGGGAGGATCCTCCGACCAGAGGGTTGTGTCTGGTGAGCAACTGCCCGAAGATTGTTGTTGGAACGTTGTGTATGTGCCAGTCGCGCGGTAAACTTTGCTTGCGCGATGCAGGATTTTGCGTGATGTCAGTGTGATGCGTAGTTCGCATTTGGCAATTTAGATGCCGCTACAACAATAAACTTAAATCACGAACCATCTGCTAAGCATTGTGATTATGACAAAATTATCGTCATAAGCTCCGATTGTAAAACAAATCCTAAAATATCGAAAGCATTTAAATACAGAACGCAACAATAAATTTAACGCTCCGAAATGACACTTTTAGTGCTAGTACCTACATATAATAATTTTATTAACAAATAAACTGTTTATATTACACTTTTTAGTGGCATATTATTGCTCTGTGTAATCTCCATAGTTTAGTGCACAATATAATTTGATTAAATGTTAGTTGGTGATCGTTTTACGATTATATCTGGTGTAACGGAGTGTTGGTAAAATAAAAATATACAGGGTTTACACAAAAATCTATAGTTTTTTTTATTGAGTAAACTTTTTAATACATTAGAAAACAGTTTTTCTCAAGTCAAGTACCAACACTAGCTGCGGTCATTGACCTCCCAAAAAAAATAACAAATATTACACAAATTATTATTATTTTTATTTTATCGTGTTTAGTTAACGATACCCATCGCTTCTGCGGAGTTTAGCTAGCCAATTTAAATTAACCCTGTATAAAATAACAGTCGCACAGTTCAATCGATCAAGGTTAAGCTACGCTTGCCACGGTCTGTCAGTGGATGGGTGACCATCCCTTTCATACCGAGACCCCACCGTAGCTCGAAAAGCACGTCAAGCCGTTGGCTGTCATTTACCAACAAAGAAGTTCATAACTAAACACCGTAACTACCATTCTTGCTTGCAGCGCTCGGCGGCTATAGAGCCGCGCCGGTAACAGATGTGGTCATTGTGTTCACGGGATTTTCTTTTTCAAACTGGTTAGATATGAACTTCTTTGATGGTACCTACATTTTTGACAGTCGTTACGGGTAGTCAGAACCCCAAAAGTCTGACAATCAGTCTTACCAAGGGGTATCGTGTTACCTATAACTGGGTTTGGAGGTCAGAAAGGCAGTCGCTCCATACAAAATACTGGTATTCAGCTGCAGTAATAGCCTAGTGGTGTGACCGTCGAACTGCCAAGTCATAGGTATCGATATCGAACCCAAGGCACGCATTTCTGACTTTTTGGATTTATGTGCGTATTGTATAATTATTACTAACTTATTATTATCAAAAACGGTGAAGGAAAATATCGTAAGGAAACCGGCATGCTTGAGAGATATTTCTCGACCGCATGTGAAGCCAAGTCAGAGGCCCATGGGCGGCTTTAAAACTCTGACATCAGGTTAGTCACTAAGCACACGAAAATAAGAAGAGGCTGTATTCTGTTAGACTGGAAGCCAAGCTGACCACAATTTAGCTGGGAAACGGCAACATAGATGAGGTAGATGATTGCATGTAAAAAATTTACTATTTCGATTATTTTGTTAAGTAACGTGGGGTGCAGTTAGAAACAGAAAACTCACATGCACAAATATTTAGACCCGGAACAAGCATCTGTTATAACAAATATTTGTTTCGTGTGGGAATCGAACCAAAGGCAAAGAACCTCATGCACGTAACATTTTTTTTTGCTCTGCATAATGTGGTCTTTTTTTAGTAGCGAATAAAAACAAACTGTTTAATGAAACATAAAAAAATTATGCGCTTTTAACTACCTAAGAGGCACCTGGGATGGTTGTTTTCTGGGTTTTTCATAAACACGCAAATATCTTAACAGATAGGTACCTAGATCAAAAATATCCTAGATTAATAAAATAAACTAAGTAAATCAGAGGCTATCCAAGAATTCTGTCCCTTTAGTCTTAATAACGAAAATAAGATCCTTCAATATAATTATTATGATAAGGAACTATTTTTACTTTGGTAAAAATAGTTCCACCTTACAACCTAAAGCAAAGTCAAAACGTCACACATCAAATCTCACTGACACACATATTTACCTACTCTAAGCAACACTTCCATTCGCCCACGACTCCGCCCGCGTACAAGCGGACAGTATTGTTGCCCAACTTCCGACGATCGTGACAAAGCGTATCTACTTATGATGGAAATTTTTGGAGAATATTGTGAGGATGAAATTTGGCACAATTAAAGTTTATATGGAGAAGGAGTGCAGAAAGCTAATATTTTTATATAATATACATTAGAAATAAATAAAAAAAACATTACACACACTATCATGCGCTTGACAAAAGATGGCTACCTTAGAATCATGACATTTAAATAATTATGGTCGAATTTCAACCTCTGGGCGAGCACGAGTAACAGAAAATATGGGAGAAAAGATTTTCCAAGATGTACTTAAAGTTTCTCTAGTACTGCCTCGTTGATTTCGTGGTTGCAAGCGCTACTGCTGAACATGAGGTCCTGGTTTCGATTCCCGGATCGGAAAAAGTGTTATTGGGTTTTTCCATCGGGAATTTCTCAGTGGCAGCCCGAAGTCTGGATTTGTGCCCGGTTGATGGCAATAGGCTCGCTCTCTATTACATGGGACTTGAACATAACGGGCGAAATGTGGGTGTACTATTGGTACATCTCTGCCCAACCTTTCGTAAAACAGGCGTGATGTTATGTTATGTTTATCTTGTAAGTAAGCACTGTGTTTAAAGACACAAAACCTATTACAAGAACTTTGCCATTTAAATATTGGCTCCGATCGGAGGTCAAAAAAGCGACTCTTAGCGAGGAGAGCCAATCTAGCTTAGCTAAGTTTATAGGTTTACTAACTAAGTAGATGCTATGCCAATTAAGTTGTCAGTGTCAGTTGCAAGGAAATGATAATCTTCAAAACGAGCTCATAATAGGCATGTTGACTGGGGAGAAAAAAAACTATTTATTTAGTCCGATATTCAGATAATAAAAAAATATTGCACACGTATTTTTTGCTTTATCATATTATTAAACGACACGGACGACACGGTTGGCGCAGTGGCTGAGCGATTGACTGCTGCGCAACGTGTCGCGGGTTCGATCCCCACCCGCACAAATATTTGTATGATCTGCAAGTAGTTGTTCCGGTTCTGGGTGTTAGTGTATGTGAGTTTCTATGTTTGTAAACGCACCCCCGATACAAGAAGAAATTCTTAGTGTGGGGCAACGTATAAAAAAAAATATAAAAAAATAAACTGGGCATGTGCGTGTCGGACCACGCACAATGAAGGGTTCCGTAGTTGGGATGAATTTATCCCAAGAACAAGCTTAACATTGTAGTTGAAAAACGTGTTCTTCCATACGGAATGTATGGGAGATCATGTTTTTCAAACTGCAAATTTAAGTTGGTTGATTATTTCTCGGTAACCTCTACAGCCTACTTAGCTCTCATAGTTTTCCTTTTCATTTCGTTATATATACTACTGCTGTGAATTTTTTCACAAGTCCAAGTACAACCATTTAGCTAGAAGGGGGGGGGGGGGGGGACACTTGACTCTAACATAAAAATTCAGTTAATAGGTTAATATTTCCATATTTTTTTTATTTTTTTTGTTTTTTTTATTTTTTGTTTTTTTATAGGTTTTTTTTTTCCTGGAAGAGATCGCAGTAAGCGATAAGGCCGCCAATTGTATATTTTGTAGTGTATTACTTTTTCTTTATGTAATTATAATCTGGTGTACAATAAAGTATATATAAATAAATAAATAAATAAATATTTCGGAAACGGATCCCTGAGTGGTCTTAACAAACTCACAATATTTTTGAAAGACCTTTCTAACGATACCCCACAACATGGGGTAGATGAGGAAAAAAAACATCCCCACTTTACGTGTAGGGGAGGTACCCTAAAAAAAAAAAAAAATTATTTTACCACTTTGTCGGCGCCATGCTACATTTTAACATTTTTTTTTTTTTTTTTTGTATTGCCGTAATCTTTTGATAACGTAAAAAAAGAAAAAATACGTATCCAATATATTTTTATAATGTATCTGAGGGACGTTTTTTTTTTTGTCAACCTCACTATTAAGGCTAGATCTTGTCATAAATCTAAACCAGCTTGGATAAAAGATTCGTTATTTAAAATAACTCTCGTTAGAGTTTAACATCCTGAAAGCAAATTTTCGTAGGTACTTAGAAACGTTTTAAATTCAAGTCGCGATCATTTCAGGGACACGACTCTTCTCAAAAATTTTGTTAAAATAGTTACAGTCTAATACTAACTACAGTCCAGTTGGAGAATTTCTTGTAGTAAGTATCAAATTTGCAAAACGCATATTCGTTAGTATGAAACTGACAGGTGTCAAGATCGCATTCTCTCGACGGCCGGACTGTAGTTAGTTTTATGACAGATTCTGACTGAGATTAGAATCCAAATGTTCTTAAAAATACAACAATTGCTCCCCAAATCACCATTTAAACACCAAATAATCAGAAGAAGCAAAACCCAAAACGCCTAACAAATCATTTGTCTTATTAATAATTATTGCCATTTCAACAAAAAAGTAAACCGCGCGTAAAAAGATGGGTCAGCAAACTTTAAAAAAAGTGTTAAAAAAAAGTTTTACGCACATTCGTGAAGCAGATGTTTGACGTTCACACGACGCTGGTTAGTTTGTTTTAATGTCCTATAGGCTTTATATAAGTGCTAAGTGTTTGAGCTAAGCCGGGAGTCGAAGAACACAAAAGATGTTTGATAAAATTATTAATAACATCAGCCTATATGTGGGCGAAGCAGAAGGCTTTTTACTGCAATATAGAACATCAACCTTTATCACAGATGAATAAATTAGGTATGAAGCTACAAGTACGCTGCAGGCTCATCTTGTCGGACCAATTCAGTGAGTGTAACGTAGTCAGAAGATATAAGAGTTAGAAAGAGAGGCATTTCTAGGTGAATATAACTGTAGGTAATTAGCGCTGTGCGAACTGAATTGCACTTTATTGTGTCGTAGCAAGAGTCGCTTTTTATTTAAATGATTTTAAGGAGTGAACCATTTGTATTCATCTGCGCCTTTATGTTTGTGCAGAAGGCTTCTTAATACTTACAGGTAAGAAATTAGCATTGATCAATTGATAATCACGATTATCAACTCACGGCATGTTTGTGATTTCAGAATAGGCCGTCGAGAGAATGCGTTCCGGTCACCTGTCAGTTGGACAATTTCTAGTAGTAATAAGGATCAAATTCGCAAAACAGATTATCATTAGTATGACAGGTGTCAAAAACGCATTCTCTCGTCAGCCATACTGTAAGTAGACTGCGCGCAAGGTAAGTCTGCGCGCGGCTGAAATCGTAACTAATCGTATGCCGCCGTCATGTCGTTTATGTAATTTAAAATTAAGTATAGAATTATTTAATCAATTAATACAAGATTAATAATATTAAGATTAAATTATTGACATAGATTAAATATTTTAAATATTACAGCATATAATTAAGCACGTCAGCGCCACCAGTCGCGCGCAGACTTATATTGCGCGTACTTTACAGTTTTGAAGGTTCTAGTGGAACTTAAAAAGTTTTTTTTTTCAGTGGGTTTTTTCAACCATTTGAACCATTAAACCTAAATAGATTCTGAGCTTAGATTATCCGACTCCGCCTTAATAATACCTAAGGAAAAACGCTGACATCTCCAACTCATTATTACTCTTAACTATTCCTAATTCAATAGTTAAGTTTTACAAAAAAAAAAAACTTTATACACAAGTAAAAAAATACTGTACAAAGGCGGACTTAATGCCTGTGGCATTTTCTACCAGTCAACCTTAGGGTGACGCAGAGACAAAACTTGGCAGGTGCAATATAATTGATAGATAACTCGAAAAAGAACAAATATGAATACATAGATATATACATAGATATAAACAAAATAAACTTAGTCAGGAAAAATAACGATAGGTAGAGGAGAAAAAACGAATCCAGCAAATCAGCGCTATCCCAGCGCTGATTTATTCTGCCAACTTCTTATGAATATGTTCTCGTGCCTTCACTTTAAAAAATAACCGACTGGTTGCCGTCGTGATGTTCAGAGGGAGCGCATTCCAAAGAAACATCTATCAATTTGTTTATCCTTTACCGGAACAAAGCAATACGCACTCCTCAAACCCCTAAAGAAACTTGTTTGAATAACAATCTCCAACTACCCACATTTTCTTTCAGGAAATATTCTGAGAAAAAATATATTTTTACGTCCTCAAAACTTTTCGGGGACATAATATCATGCCTAATTATTGTGAGAGGAACGCGAACTTTTTATGATCAAACTTATAAAAAAACTGTGCGCCATTTTGTGTTTTCTACGTTAGAAAAAGTTTTTAATAATGCTTCCTATCGATTTCTGTGGGAGGATGTTTTTAAGTAATTTTATCGTTTTATTTAAGAGTCTTGGCAGTTTTATTATGTTTTCACTAAGAATATTATTACTTAAGAGCTTTTATACACAAAGTGGGCAACGGTGCAAATAGCTGTCAAATATTTCGCTGTTTTGATTAATTTGTCAATATTACTGTATGGAAATAAGAAATGTGGCTAACTAGCGAATTAGCATATTGATTATGAAATGCAATAATTAATATCGTAACACCGAATATTTAGTTTTAAATGTAAAAAAAATATTTTGAAACTTTCCAAATGCCTTTTTTACACCTAAAATCACACACAATCCTACAACACATTCAGTGATAAAATTGCAATTCTTTCCATACAGTAATATTGCCAAATTAATCAAAGCAGGTAAATATTTGACAGCTATTTGCGACGTTGCCATCTTTTTGGATGAACTCTCTTAAGTTTGCAGTAGAAGGGCTTTCTGTGAAATTGGCGCATTTGAGAAAGTACCACTGCCAAGTCATAGGTCTCGAGTCCGAACCCAAGGCATGCACCTCTGAATTTTCGGATTCACGTGTGTATTTATTAACTATCACTTGTTCAAAAACGGTGAAGGAAAACATCTTGAGGAAACCGGCATGCCTGAGAGATAGTTCTCAACGACATGTGAAGCCAAGTGTGAGGCCCATAGACGGCATTAAAACTCTGACACTAGGTTAGTCACTAACCACACGAGAAGAATAACTGCAGTATATTGGTTTGAAGATATTAGAGCGATATTTCGAAGGCATCTTCTCATTCAAAGAAGGAATTCACTACATTGAATCATTCCCTGTACGTCGACTCCCATTAGGTATATCGACTTTTGACAGACTTTTGACACCACAGTTCAAAAGTACATGTATAGGTTACGGGTCGTAGATTGTACATTCGAACCCAGACAGGTACATTATTCTGTGTAATTTATTTTATCACCTATGCTCTCAAAACGGGGCAGGAAAAACATCGTGAGGAAACCCGTGTCCTCGAACCACAAGTTCAAAGATATGCGCCATCCATCAACCCGCAGTATGTCCGCGTGGTAGATTACAGCCCACTCCCTCTCACACAGAAGAGGCCTGTGGCCCAGCAGTGGGAATATTCTAGCCTGATATGCAGTATTGGGTGAATATGCATATCGACTTTTTTTAACTTTATCAGTTTCATTCCCTCGAAGTCGAGCACATGATTCAACGTATTTTTCCATCCCTAAGCAGTAGATTTTTCCAAAGATATAAGGTTTTTAACAATATCTATAATGACTTTGCTTGCCCTGCAAATGAAATCAATAGCCCTAAGCCTATTTTCCAGTCATAACAGATCACAAAATCATAATAATATAATAAAAATCACCTAGATCTGTTTACAAAACAACAATTATTTTCCTTTCTTTTGTGTTATTTATTAACAAAGAAATTACGCATTTTGTTTTCGTCTTAGTTGTTGTTTTGTGTTGGCAGTGATAGCCTAGCGGTGTGACCACATCGGACTGCTAAGTCATAGGTCTCGAGATCGAATCCAAGACACGCACCTCTCCTGACTTTTCGGATTCATGTGCGTACTGTATAATTATCACTTACTTCAAAAATGGTGAAAGAAAACATCGTGAGGCTTGCTTGAGAGATATTTCTCGACGGCATGTGAAGCCAAGTCAGAGGCCCATGGGCAGCTTTAAAACTCTGACACCAGGTTAGTCACTAACTACACGAAAAGAAGACTCGTCGGATCATCTGATCATATATGGTTACCGCCGTCAAACACAACTGCAATACCAGAGACAACACAGATCGATGCATTGCTATCGCAGAGATAAAGACATTCGCGGGAAAGTTCGAAAGGGATACCGTGGCCCCTGGCAACGTACAGGCAACACTGAAGGAACACGGGTGGGTTTTAGTCAGTTAGAGTCTGACATACCCTCCCGCTCCGCCCAGAGCGGGAGAGAAGTTATTTGATAATTTCCAACCATTAAAAAAAAAGAGATATAGACATTGATTTCGAACAAAGAAAGTATATTTCAGACCTCAACCTCCGAACTAAAAATCTTAAGTTAGTATCTTAAACAAGCACCTGACAGTTCTGCTTACTCCTTTAAACCCACAATCCAAACACTGTAGGTACATTGGTCGACCACATCTGTGCGCTAAATATGGGCACCACATTGCTACGTGGGAGACGAGTTCTACCGAGCGTTGCCGAGCGAATATACAGGGTGATTTTCTGTGACGATAATATATTTTCATTTTGCGTGCGTCGGAATAGTCCTTGGAAATGCAATTACAGGCTAGTGGAAAAGTATGCCTTTTTGCGAGTTGTGAATAAAATGCACAATTAAGTAGACAAAATTGGAATTATATGAAAGTGCTTATATTATTTACAGCGATTTTTTTTAAATTCCTAAATGCCAATAAATACTGGGTAGGTTAATGAAAGATTTGGTTTTTGAAAAAACTTTTTTGCAAGCTCATAGCTCTTTTTCTTTAAGGGTGATATCGATACGGCGACATTTTAAGAAACGCTATTACAAAATTAAAATCGAATCAATCTCCATTTTTGTTGCTATTATATTATTTAATAAGTTTTATATTTTAAAGAAAAATATTAAAACATTTAAAAACGTTCGGCACCTACAATATTTATTTTCTACTAGCTTTACCCGGCCCGACTTCGCACGGGTAGCACTAAACCCTACCTACCCTACCTACCGTACCTAACCTACCTACCCTACCTCACCGTTTAAACCTTCCCTGGACTACGACAAACATTTCAAAACCAAAAACAACTAAATTGGCCCAGCCGTTCTCGAGTTTTAGCGAGACAAACGAACAGCAATTGATTTTTATATATATAGATTTCCATTTAATTTGATCAGACGCGATCAATTTTGGTAATTTGTCAAATTGAACGCGATTTCCATTGTGTGGCTCAAAATTAGGTTGTAGGCGATAACTGGATATTACTATTAATATATTACCTAGTTAATTACAATTAGTAACACCACATAACTATGCATGATGTCGAAGCCAATTTGATAATGTAAAACTATAATTAATACATGACATCTTTGCTTCGTGGAATCTTAATACATTCTCTTAGTTAGATGTCACATATAACATTTTTATATATTTTACACTAGTAATTGCCCGCGGCTTCACCCTAGTAGAGGTCGGAAATTATACAAAGGGAATGTTCCTACTACCGGGATAAAAAGTATCCACTGTTCTTACTCGGGTTATGGTCTACATGTGTGCAAAATTTCATCGAAATCCGTTTAGCTGTTAAGGCATGCAATAGTAACAGACAGTTACTTTAGCTTGTATTTATTGATTTCACACCTTTACAAACTCATCCAAGACGATGTTATAAGTCAATGTTTACACAAAATTACATAAAATAATATGACATGTAAACAAAATTACAAAGAATAATTATAATAATAATAAACATTTATAATATCTTCGTCATTTCAGCCGAAAGACGTCCACTGCTGGAAATAGGCCTCACCCAAGTACCGCCACTTTGACCGGTTCTGTGGTTCCCGCATAATATATATTTATAATATACGCTTTTAATATCAGTAAGTTTGGATAATCTAAGTTACCGACTTTTAGATCATAATGGATCATAAAAATTGAGTTTGAAAGTTTGCATATTACTTACACAAGTACCTACGTTACAGAAAATCTAAAATTATATTTAGAGAATTTTTTTTCAATATAATATTAGAATCGAGGCATTTAGATATATTTTCCACTTATAATTTTAAAAGTATGCCTACACAAAGTGTGCCCATCAAAGTCAAACATTATTAGATTTTATTAGTTTTTCGCTGAAGCTTTATTGGAATTTTTCAATAATTATTATTTGACCAGTCTAGTACTTAACTTATTTAAAAGTTTGAAGTGTATTTTATGAGTTTTTTTTCTATTAAACACGTTACTTCTAAGAAGAATAGGATTACTAAGAATTAAAATAAAATGTAGATTAAAAACGACAAAGTTCAACAATGAATATATAAAATATATAATGACGTTCATCATTAATTTCATTCAATCGTTCAGCATTCAGTCACGACTAAAGAAAATATAGGCGCTTTGACACTTTTGACAGGTGTGACGGCTCAGTGCTGACATTTCAGAAAACCCTCATTACTGAGTAAAATAAAAAATATAATATCTTAACTAAAACCATTATCAAACTAAAATATGGCGTCGAAAAATTCCACCGTATCGCTGTCGACGATTCATTTAATTCTTGTGAACGGCATTACTCGAATTCAATTATCTTTTCATGTGATTTGATTTCAGAAATGTGTGAATTGTTTGTATTATTGGTCGAATTAATGTTGTACCTTGTTAAACTTTGTTTTAAAATGTCGTCATAGTCTCACGAATCTACGTAAACACACACACGAAACTTGTTTTTTTGTTTTAGTTTGACCATATTGCCAAAATTGGACAACCAGAGCGTGAAAACATTATATATTTATACAAAATTACTGCACATAAACAAATTATTGGTCACTTAAACCACAATTTCGAGCTTAATGCGTTATCAATTAAAACACACAATTTTAATAATAACGTCGACACACAGGCAAATAATACAATTAGTAAATTGAGTATACACATCGATTTCTGTATAGCTCAGTAAAAACATTTTGATTTTAATATTCAACATGTTTTCAGATAACTAAAATATCGATACTGAAAATATGTTACCTAAGGAAAAAATAGTTTATAACACAATCATTAAAAGACTTAACAGTGGAGTTTCTTACCGGCTCTTCTCCATAGGAAACAACCAATTGGAAACGTGGCGTGGACCTAGCGTTTGACGTTAAGTGCCCATGTAGGTTTATGTGAAATTGTGTTTTTTTTTTCATTTGGATTCTCCGAAAACTGAATTCAAATAAAAAAATGCCTTTAGATTTTTTTTTAAAGCTTTATTTCTACATTAAGTTACAAAATCAAATTGCCCACAGAAATATTTCGAAGTATTTAACATTTTCACTGATTAACCTAAACTATAATGTGGTTCAAGGGACAGAAAAAGGGTTAAACAATATCAAATCCCGCGCTGAAACATCCTGTACATCTAAACAAGATAATATGACAGGCTTACGATAAAAATATTTCTAGAGCGACCAACGCGACACAATACACAAATATAAGCGCACGTGACACTAAACTAGTTTTTAATTGGGTATGAGGTAATTTTACAAATACAAAAATAATTTAGAATACCATGTAAATTAGAAGTAATAAAAACCGGCCAAGTACGAGCCAGTACACAGTACACACTTATCGTACAGACGTATTGTATCGTATGTATGACATTTGTTCCATACAAATGTCATACATAACAAATAAAATAAAATAATATTTTAATGTTATTTGTTTGAATTGACATCTGTATTATTTTATATTTGATTTGATTGACATGTGTATGTATTTTAATTGTATCTGATTTGAATGAAGTGAATGTTTGAATATTATTTTATTATGTATGTGTTAAATATTTTTATGAAATGAAATGAAATGAAATGTAATGTTATGGACTTGGTCTAAAATAAATGAACGTAATTTTTTTTTATTGCAAAAAAAAAATAGGCTGATGATATGCCTATCAAAACTGAGCGAGAGAGAGCGCGCTACATGTAGTTCGCGACAATGTGGCTGCAGCATAAGGTACTGGCACATTATTACCACATCATAGGCTATTCTCATCAAATTAGTTCGTGCTGATACGTGAGAAGAAATTAATTTCTAGAACGCCATGCTATACAGTAAATACTTAGAAAGTTCACCCAGGATTAACAACCTTTTATGAGCTTCGAAGGCTAGAACCAGGGCGAAGGAAACTGGTTGTGTAATTACGTGTATTCGTTAAGACACAAACTCTCGCTGTACATGTGTACTAGTCTGTATTAATAGACATGTCGACAAATATATTTTTTTGTCCGTCATATAGGTTATTAAAAAACATTGAACACGTATTTTTTCTTTTTTTACGTAATTAAAAGATTACGGCAATACATTGAGTTAAAATGTGGCATGACGTCACTCTCCGAGAGAGATTTTATACTGAATTGTGACGTAACGAGCCCCCCACTCCCCAACTTTAATGCTTTTTATCTTAATTTTATTTTTATTAATATAATAAAGCAAATAATACGTGTCTATTTTTTTTTTATCTGATTGAGGTTTAAATAGTTTTTTTTTACCCTGTCTAAATCCCTATTATGAACGTTTTATAGGGTAAGCTGTAGTTGTTATTACTCTTCTCATCTCGAAAATATTTAGCCTGTAAGATGGAAAATGATGAAGTGGAAGGAGAGTAGCCCAGCAGTAGGCCCCCTTTGCACAGCAGTGGGACAATAAAGGCTAATAAAAAAAGATGAAAATTACAGGTATTTGTCTGTTTTAACTTCAAACGATACAATCAGTGGATACTTGATTGCAAAAGTTAAGATATAACTACTTAATAATGTCACGGAAATTAACTGTCAAACAAATTGACGATAGGTACGAACTTACTTAAATTATCCGAAAATTAAAATCACAACTGGCATTCTTTGGCAGTTGTATGAAATGGCTATAACACGGCAAAATGACGTAAGGTATCATTTTGATTAACAATTAAGAGTAAAATAGATCTAGCCCAAAAATCGAACCTGAAATACGGAACTTAGCCGTCGACTAACTCAATTTTACTTTACCTATAATATACAAAAATCAATTGCCGTGATTTGTCTCGCAAAAACTGGAAAATGGCTCAACCGATTGAGGAAAAAAATTTTTGGATAAATCCAAAGGAACAGCCAAAAAAAACGAAATTTTGACAGGACGTCTGACGGGTCAGCTAGTATTTAATTAACAATAAAATCAAAAAAGTGCTGTAATTTTAAATCATCTACATTTAACTTTAACAGAAGCATCAAACACACACATCAGCTCCGTCGATTAAAAGAACATCAACAATTAAGAACCTACTCTCAAACATACATAAAATCAACATTTAATGACAAACAAAACAACTTCACCATCCTGTTACAATAAAAAGCTCAACATGGGAACCAAACCTGCACTAATCTTTAAGTGGGAGGCACACCGGACGCGAAACTTGTATGTCTTCGAACTGGTTTGAAGCGGTGTGCGCTGACTAGCTGGTTTATTTTTATAGACACCCTTCTTTAACCATAGATGTTGTAGGTTGTATTCCAACTCTATACTATATACGTATACTGTAGACTCTACAGAGTTGGAATACTATAGTGTAGAGGAAACTCGTCAGTGCCTCGGTAAGCACGTCAAGCCGTTGGTCCCGGCTGTCATTCATGGATATTTGACGCTCGCTACGGGTCGTCAGAAGCCCGAAAGTCTGGCAACCAGTCTTACCAAGGGATATCGTATTACTCAGTTACTGGGTTGTGGAGGTCAGGTTGGGAAAAGGCTAGGCAGATTTGATAGAAGTAGAGGAAAATAGTCAAATGATGAAAGAAACAGTTCATCATGATTTTGTTCAAGTTTATATTAAGCTACATCTACACACTTTTGTGTTTTTTTTTTGTTTTTTTTTTTATCAAGGACCTACAGAATTCGATTTTCGTTTTGACTTCACTGTTGTAACGCTGTAAGCATACAAATTGATAGTAAATCGTTTTAAAAAAATGCCTTTAAATTATGATAGGGCTGAAACTACCGAGCAATTAGGATAATTCCTACAAAAGATCTAAACGCGCACTGCAAAGATTTATTTTACATTAATAAAATTCCCTCTCCAAATTATGTTCTAATACTCCGTAAAACTTATTAACGGACAAATTATGTATTACTTAGAAGACTGCTTTGATGGTCTTGTCATGAGATCCCTGGTTGGATTCCCAGATCGGGCAAAGTACTATAGGGTTTTTCCATCGGGAATGTATCAGTAGCAGTTCGGAGTCAAGGCTCGCCCCCTATTACATGGGACTTAATCATAACTGGTGAAATGTGGGTATAGGTGCACCTCTGCCCAACCTTTCGGGGAACACAGGCGTAATGTTATGATGTTAAGTTATGTATTACCAAATAATTTGATTCTTAAGACGCCATTGTTAAATTAGGAAAAAATTGCGTCGTAAGTAAAACTGGACTTAAATTTACTGAAATACTACGAACGCAACTTTTTCCTAATTTAACAATGGCGTCTTAAGAATCAAATTATTTATTATGAGAGGTCGTAGTAACTATAATGCACGTTCCTTCTCTGTATCAGAATGAACACATAAAAACTTTCACGTATATTGAAAATGTTCTCGAGCTATAGGCTCACTGACAGATTGAAATGTATTTTATAAACATTATGTAACAAGCGTAATCTAATCAAATTCAAACTCAAGCATTTATTTCAAATAAACAAATTACAGGTGCTTTTTAATTGTCAAGGGTCGGTCATTCAGAAAGATGAAGCTAGTTGCCCATTCCAAAGCGTAGTAGGTTCCTATGCAGATGAATGGGCAAGAAACTCCACAGACTCTCTTTTAAATCACAATATTATTACAAAATGTTGGTCACATATTTCATGTTGAAATTATACTTACATGTGAAAATTACAAATTAACTTCCTATTTTCATACAATTTCAGAACTACGAGTATTTAGCTTGCAAATCATAAACCTGACATTCAATTCCGTCTGAATACATACATAAAACTTAATCACACATGTCATATTGATGATAATTTCCTAATCCGGGTGTACTGACAAATAGCAGAGCGTTAGATAACGGTGACGCCCCTAAAATTAATAGTTCGGTCGGATTGATGACGAGATTGAAATAGGTTTTCAATTTTATTTGGATATTCGCTGGAATATTGGAATTTCAATGTCCTACCGTTATTAAAACGATTGGAGCTTTTAAGGTATTTAGTTTGAATTTTGAACGAGTTCTGTCTAGGAATTTTTTTCATTAAAGCTTAGTTTTCGAAAGGTGTCAAATATCCTTCGCCGTGTATCTGTCAAACACAGACCTGTAACTTTTTAAACATAAACATGTGCCTAGCCTCTTCCCAAATATGTTGTGGCCGACTTCCAAATTGCAGACGGAAAAACCCAATAACACTTTGGTCGATCCGGGAATCGGACCCAGGACCATGCTCAGCAGAAGCGCTTTTGACCACTCGACCAACGGGGCTGATTTCTTAAAGGAGGTTGAGGTTTCTCAATTATGTCATGTATAAATTGGTAGTATGGACATAAACTGGGAAAAAGAGGATGTAAGGATGGTAGCATGTGGTTTTCAGTAGTTTCTGCTTGCCCCCGTTGGGAGAAGGCTTGAGTTTATTATGTAAATTGGTGATTCTAGTAATATTTTCAGCATACGATATATATAGCAAATACATATCTACCGTATAAAACCTGAAACGCCATGTACGAGATTCGTCATGAGTTCACGTTAAAACATTATTTTTAATTTTATTCTCCGAGTGACACACGATCGGAAATCGCGAAGTTCAAAAAATGTCGGTTATTTATTTTTTCTGTTTGTTTATTTTTATATTTTTAAATTAAGAATGTTAGCGAGTTTTTCGCCAGGAAATGTGTTCATTATTGAAAAATGTTGTGATGTTGGTAGATTTTCGTGAGATGATATCATTTTTGTCGATCATTAAAAAAAACTATGAAACTGACATATTGGTTGAAACTGACATATTGGTTGAAACTGACATATTGGTTGAAACTGACATACTCATCATCATCATCATTACATATAGTTCCTTGCTCTTATTTCTTGTTTCATGTTTATTATTGTATATATATAGATAAGTATATGATTTATGTATGTATGTAATTATTGTTAATGTAAATGGTACACCACTGACTACCTCTCCTCCTTCTTACTTTAATCCATCGAAAGGTTGTCTGTAAAAGATCGCTTTTAGCGATAAGACCGCCCATTGTGTCACCCTATGTAAAATGTCTGCATTTATATCTGTATTTTTTATGGTGTATATAATAAAGAATATTCTATCTATCTACTCGTTGAAACTGATATACTCGTTGAAAATGATGTTCTCGTAACATTGCAAATAGGTACCTATCAAAAGCATAGTCCTTTGAACAGCGAAACTTCAGAGAGACCAGCGTTTGTGTGGAACATAATTATTGCGAAATTACCATCGAATAATATGCCTCAAAGGACTCATACATAGGTCAGGTTAATTAAAATGTTTAATAAATTGACACACTACGTGAATTTGCCGTGATAAACCTATTTCATACAACTGTAACAGAATGACAGATGTCAAATTCGAATAAACAGACAATTTAAGCCGGTAGTCAATTCGCAAAACAATATTTTTTTTTTGAATAGTCAGAAAAAAATTATTGTTAATAGAATTATTGTTGTTAATAGAAGCAATTAGTAAAATTTATGTAAATAGTTACATAAATTTTACTAATTGCTTCTATTCCTGAAACACCATTGAATTACGAGTTTTTTTTTGAGAAATCCTTAAATTGTATAGCCAGAATCGCAATTGCAACGTGCAATTAGCAAGAGTGGTGAGTAAATATGCTCATTGCTCACTCCTTTGTATTAGACAGTGGGTCAGTTACCTAAATGCTCATAATACTGTAAAAAGGACTAAAATGACACATATCATCATCATAATCATCTTCCTCCTGTCATTATTCCTCGTCTTTTTTTTCCATACTTCTCTATTAGTCTTCATTTCGGTAGTATGGCCTTTCTGGCCATATTATCTTTCACACAGTCCATCGTATACGTGTTAGAATTATGTTATTCAAAACTTATTTCGTTTTCAGCAGAAATCCTATATACTCGTATTTGTATATATTTATGTGTATTTATTTGTGATCACGTTCTGGAAAACGGCTCTAACGATTTCGATAAAAGTTGCACTAAAGGGGTTTACGACGGCGAAAAATCATAGTCATATCTGGGAAAATTCGTTATCTCCATGTTTTCACCCAAACAGAGGTCGGTCCAAACTTTAGAACAAGATTTCTCAAGAATGTCATTACATGGTAGCATGGAATTAGTAAGTAACTACTATCATGGCAGCGTGGAATTAGTAAGTCCCTTCTACCATGGCAGCATGGAATTAGTATGATTTATCCTGTACTATTAAATAAACATTCTCTATTTTCATCAGAGCTGAGCTCGGTATCCCAGGTACTTATTATAATTACGAAAATACTGCATCCTTACTGCATGACATTTTGCATGTAGGTACTTCAATGTAATTAAATTAAATATGTACTATAAATACTTAGGTACTACGTGATATACCGCGCTGTGTATATACCTGGACTATGTATTAACACTCAAGTGCTCTCATTTACATTTGTAAATAAACGTACTTTGACAATTACCTTTCAAAAGGTAATTTCAAACCTGAATTCCTGAAAAGGATAGGTGAACGAATCCTAGCCACACCGTTTTTGACCGACTTAAAAAAGGGAAGGTATGTTTTATTTTATTTTAAGTTTATATTCATAGATATTTTCGTCAATTGTGGACCGATATTGTTTTTTTATTTTTATTAACCTAGCTTATCAAACCATTTTCATTATATTTATCTAGGTATGACGAAAGAAAGTTTATTAGTTATTACACAGTTACTACAAAAATACTAAACAGATTTTGATGAAAATAAAAAAATATTCATAGATAGCTCAACACAAGAAGGTGCGTAGTTATTCACGCGATCAAAGGCATAGCCAGTTTAATTTTTCTAAACGAGACACAAAAATATATATATAATTATAATTTTTTTCGTAATTAAGTATCGACACCGTTTAAGTCTACAGTTTGGCTAGCTTATTTAATTTGACCCTATAAAGACAAGTACCCCTAGGTACTCTTTATAAGTACCCAAAGTATGGATTAAAAAAAAATCGATGTTATGATACCCTGTGGGTATCTCTCCCATTATCCTCTTGACCTCGATCTCGACTGATGGAAAGCGATATGATGGATCGAGCGTGCCCAGAAGATGCCTGTTCACTCTTGCTTTGAAGGCAGACGGGTTAAACGTGGAAGGGAAGATGCTGGCTGGAGTTCCACAGTTTGGCTGTGCACATAATAAGTGTGGAGAAGCGCTGAGGACGATCGGACGGGATATCAACCAAGTGCGGATGGTACCCTAGTAATCCGGTAATAAAAGGGCGATGGTGGGATCAGGTCGTGGAGCTCCTGCGCATACTCTCCGAAGTACAGTCTGTAGAAGACCGACAGGCCAGCAACATTATGCCGATGAGCCTGTCTATGAAGCCTAGCCACCAACGTTGCATCGCCTAGTAGCCTCTTTGCTCTGCGTTCCACCGACTCAAGTGCAGCAAGTTGGTATTTTGCCATAATGACTGCCGACACCCCGTATTTGCATAAGTAAATAAAACTGTGAGCAAGCGTGGTGATGAATGCTCGTATCTTCTCTTTATGAGTGTGTGCCCTGCAGTACAGGCTGGTAATATTTATAACCAAATTTTGTTAGAACGAAAATCAACCCGAACATCGTCAAATTCTGCCTAGCCTCCAAGTATGTTGAGGTTAGCTTCCAGTCTAACAGAATGCATTTTAATACCAATATTTTACGTGGAGCGACTGCGTATCTGACCTTCACAACCCAATTACTGAGTAAAGTGATACCCCCTGGTTAGACTGTTTGAAGTCAACCCTAACATATTATTGAAATCAATGAAAATGTCTAGTTTCATTATCACACATCTTTTTTTAAAGGGGATAGAATACATTATGTCCGAAAATAGCCCCGGTTCAACCCTAGGCTATAGGCTAGGGTTGAAACCGAGCTATTTTCGTTCAAAGGTTCAAAGATAGAAGAAACTTGAGTTGACAAAAAAGCCTTAGTGACAGTTTACTATCCTAAAGTCGCCTACGCAAAAGTGAATAATAAACGGTTTTCCTAGGCTTGTTTTATACCCTTTCTAGGATTATTTTAAACAACAATGTAGGTAGAATACTTATCAGTGATACTGATACCTAACAATAGGAAGAAATATGATACGCAGATGGTAGGTGAAAACTTATTTTTCCGAACGTTTCATTTTGTATAAAACCGACATAACATTTTATGTTCTATTTTCTTTCATTGTGTATTTATTGCACCGATTACTGGCTGATACTAGAATATTAACGCTTTTGTTTTTTTTTTTTCATAACACCAGCAGTGACATTCGGAAATGGAACGCACCTTTCAATTTTCAAATGATTCCTGAAAAGCGTCCCTTCGAACGAAAATTTTATAAAAAGAACAAAGAGGCTCAACGCCACATCCTAATCCACTTAAACATAAATAATTAAACACTATCAAAATCCAGTTCTTAGCAAAAGAAGTATAAAACATAGGCTTACTCCCACGAAACCCGTATCGGCGGAAATCGGAACCGGTCCGCAGTCAAACCGTCCGGCAACCGGTTATGCACGATGATTTTCATTCATTCATTCATAAAAACACAGGGTAGCACACACTTCGGCACAATTTTTCACTGTAATCCGTAAACACTGGGTTCGGCGCCACAGGTGACCGCGACGCGGGGTATACGTGCGCTCGCGTTGGGCGCTGGATGCC
This sequence comes from Agrochola lota, assembly GCA_947364205.1. Taxonomy (NCBI): domain Eukaryota; kingdom Metazoa; phylum Arthropoda; class Insecta; order Lepidoptera; family Noctuidae; genus Agrochola; species Agrochola lota. The sequence goes on along the minus strand of OX376244.1, from coordinate 13,470,972 downwards.
GTCTGGCGGACAGGGCGTGCGCCGTACCCGCGGGGGAAGGGAGGGGATGATCACTACAGCGTCCCGGGAGCTATCGCAGAGCGAGCGAGCCTGCGTGTTCGGGACTGACGTTGCTACGCTGGGGCGGTTTTTGTTGCGTACAGATAATTTTGGGCTGAATTGCGTAGTGATTTCGTATTATCGTTTCGTTTTTCAAGAAAATTGATCTTGTTATGGTACTAATTTCGATTGTAGACACCTAATTCGAATTTCGAATGAAAAGAACGATGTAAGGTTTAAAGTATTTGACATAAAACGTTCGAAATTTTGAATTGCGCAAATTCGAATTTATCGTTCTTTTTAGTGATGTAGCACGTTAGTAATGTTTGAAATGTGGTATCTGGTTTCTGGTTTCTTTTTCAAACGGACCCGTTTCGGATTCCTGATTTTTGTTGCTCATGTACAAATTGTTCTGTTTGCGCTTTTCATCGTATCATGATGGATTACAAACAACTTCGACGTTTCTTGTACGTTGTGAATGTAGTTATGTTACCTAGATCACCTAGCTATTTATTATTTTTTGTATTGATGGACATTGTGGAGCGGTGTTAAACATTTGATGTTCTTTCATCTTTTTGTTTATTTGCCAGCTTATAATCGTCATTGATGTAAATTATTTTGAATATATATAGAATCTTTTTTTTATTGTTCTTCTAACTGAACAGACAGCTGTGCTGCTGGGGAGTTTGTTGCGCCACTTCTTCTTCCCAGCTAATGCACTAGGAAGTGGTGAAGGGTGGGCGTTTTGGGGGACTGTCTTATGTAATTGACGTTCGAAAAGTGCTGATTCTCAGCCTAGTTTGAATAAATGACTTTTGAATTGCTTTAACGTAAAGGCACTTAAGATACTTACAAGAAAAGCTCTCATCAAAAGTCAAGGTCAAAAGTCTATACATAATTAATTAACCCCGCGATTTAAGTTTACCTTGAAAACACATGTAAGTATAGGTTTTTCTTTTTGTCAAAAATCATTAACTGTTACACAAAAATCAACATATTAAGCACACACACACTCATAAAATTAGTAAGTATAACTTTTAATTCTATTATTGTATAGTCTATCTATACAATAATGGAATAAAAAAATTATACTTACTTAATAAAAATTATAATACGTTTAAACCGTATTGCCTCGTTGGTTGCAAGCGCTACTACTGAGCATAAGGTCCAGGGTTCGATTCCGAGGTCGGGTTAGTTGTTATCGGGTTTTTCCATCAGGAATTTCTCAGCAGTAGCCCCGAGCCTGGATATGTGGAAATAGGTTCGCCCCTATTACATGGAACTTAAAACATAACTGGCGCAATGTGGGAGTTACTAAAGGTATACCTCTGCCTAACTCTTTGGAGATTACAGGCGTGATTTTATGTTTAAAAACCGCCTCAATACCCATTTCTACCAGAACAATACTCCAAAACCGTACTAATAACTTTCATACGAGTTCCTTTCTTTCCCAACCCGCACTGGGCCCGCGTGGTGGATTACGGCCCACTCCCTCTCACCGAGAGAAGGCCAGGTCCCAGCAGTGGGAACATTATAGACTTATTATATAATTTATTTTAATTTTATAAGTGATTAGTACTTAAGATAAACCAAGAATGCTTACAATAGTGCAGCAAATTGTCAATGAGTAAAATTGTAAGAGGAAGGCGCCTGTGTCTGTAACACAGTTTATACTAGCACAGACACAGACGGTCACTCTGTCTCAAATAATGCTTGGCGATGTATTTTTATAGTGTAATGTTTGTATGTTTTGTTTGAGATGGATAATTATTGTATTTGGCTTTTTGAATAAAAGGATTATTATTATTATTATTATTTCCTTTATTTCATCTATTTACATATAATTTACATTTTTAAATATTTTCATAAAAAGAAAACGGAAAACAAAAACATTTAAAAATATAAAAAATAGTAGCCCACCGGTATCGGGAACAGGGTCCAAGCTACCGGTGGTCAGGGCTCCTGAGAGAGGAATCTCCTGACGATACGCGCCGTGTCTAGAAGCACCGCTTTCTGGATCAAGCCCTTGATCCAGCTGCCTAACGAGAGCCTCCTTAGGTGTTGGTCGAGGCTCTTGGCTATTATGCCATTGGCAGTCACGACTATCGGCACAATGACTGCTGTATCCACTTCCCACATGTCGACAACCTCGCGGGCCAGGTCGAGATACTTGATCTGTTTATCTTTTTCAGCTTTCACGAGGTTCTCGTCATGCGGGACCGCTATATCAACAATCATTGTGCGACGCTCTAATCGATCTATCACCACTATGTCTGGCTTATTGGCAACAATAGTCCTGTCAGTGATGATAGATCGATCCCAATACAACGTGATATTGTCATTTTCGAGAACTGGGTCGGGCACATATCTATAGTATGGTACTTCCGGTTCCACAAGACTGTATTTCAGAGCAAGTTGCTGGTGGATAATCCTGGCCACAAGGTTGTGCCTATGCAAGTAGTCTCCGTTAGCCAGACGAGAACAGCCAGAGATAATGTGTCGGATTGATTCCCCCGGACGGTGGCATGCTTTATTATTATTATTATTATGAGTTCCTTTCAACATAACTAACAAATCTAGATACAAACGCATGTTCCTATTTTCCATCGCAAAACTCATAACTAGTAGACCGTTCACAATTAATGACTTAATAGTCCTCTCAATTGCTTTGACGGAATAATTTAAGTTTACTCACCCTGGCGATGTGTAGGATATACGAGACACACTTCTTCTTAGCGTGTCGATAGCAATCTAAATAGACTCGGCCCAAAATTCGGCTCCGTGCATGGCGCCATCACTAGCGTCCATCAGTTCCTGTAACGTGCAACTGACAGGCCATGCAGGACATGACATTAACTGTCCCATCGTTTGTGGAACAGCACCACATTTACACTCCAAGGTGGAGTCGTCTGTGAATCTCCACCTGAACAGATTTTCCTTGTTCGGCCAACCTGGGTCCAGAGTCTGTTTAGAGACTTCCATATTACCCAAGGCAACTCTTGTCCAGGTGGGAGATCTTCAGCAGGTGGAACGAATGGTTTAGGTAAGGAAGCACTGTCTCTTTTTTGGTCGATGGTCGGCGTGGACGGGGCACACTAGTAATAGTTTACTTTTACACTCAATATAATCATTCTCTTGCCTTGATACCAATTTATATGTGATCGTGTTTTTTTGCATTCATACTTCTCTATTAGTCGTCATACCGGTAGTCACCCCCCTTTTTAACCGACTTCTAAAAACGAGTAGTCTATGTTCGTAGCGTTTGTTTTTTTTTACAAAATATTATTAACTTTGCTTGGATAGTTTTTGAGTAAGCTTCAGTAATACGTATTTTGCCCACTTAGTATAATGTGGATGATATGATGATAACTTTCTGTCACTGTTATTTAAATAGCAGGTACTTAGTGGTATTTGAAATTACCACTACAAAAAAAAAAATACAAATAAAAAACAAGACTTCCAAAATAAAACACTACAAAGTGAAAAGTCGGTGGCAAAAAACGAAAATTCAAAACCAAAGACACTTTTAATTCCGAAATTAAAGTTATTAAATTTTTTCACTTTGTAGTGTTTGACTTTTTGGATTCATGTGCGTATTGTACTCGTATAATTATCACTTGCTTCAAAAACGGTGAAGGAGAACATAGTGAGGAAACCGGCATGCCTTTTTTTTTTTTTTTTGAGGGTGGGAAATCATCAAATGACTTCTCCCGCTCTGGGCAGAGCGAGAGGGTGTGTCAGACCTTTACTGACTAAAACCCACCCGTGTTCCTTCCGTTGCCTGTGTGCCGGGGCCGCGTTATCCCTTTCGGACAAACCCGCAACCCCAGCAGGCATTGGTCTTTCGACCCCGTCGGTTGGTGCTGACATCTCTTTGAGGCGCGCGTGGAACACAACGCGCCGTCGACACGGGCCTGGTCCTTATCGGACGGCGAGCTGCCCATTGCTCACCGTCCGCAAGCCCGCGCCTACGGTGGCCGGAAGTCGGCTCTGGACTCCCGACGCCCGGGGCGTCTCCTGCGGCGACTAGGGCCGCGAGGGCGTGCAGCTTGCATCTCCCTCGCGCGCTCCGCCTCCTCCTTCGCGAGCATAACTGCTTCGCAGAAGGAGGTGACGGCCTCCCATGCACTCTCGCTCCGAACCATGGCCTGAACCAGGGCCGGACGCGAGAGATCGTCGCCGCCGATCGCCTCCGTGAGGACACGGCGGTGCTCCGCCCAAGCCGGGCAGACCTCCACCGTATGCTCCACCGTGTCCTCCAGGCGATCCACACAGTGGTGACACCCGGGCGTTTCCTCCCGCCTTACGCGGAACAGGAACCTCCCGAAACAACCGTGTCCGGTGAGGACCTGCGTCAGGCGGAAGGTGAGGACGCCATGGCGCCTCTCAAGCCACTCCTCAAAGAGGGGACTTATCGCCGCAATTGTGGCGTGCCCAAAACCGGCATGCCTGAGAGATATTTCTCGACGGCATGTGAAGCCAAGTCAGAGACCCATGGGCGGCTTTAAAATTCTAAATTTTAATGTAATTGCTGTGTTGTTATATAACATGCTTCTAAGTAATGTAAAATATTTTTATTTTCTTCTAAATTATTGTAAAAATTTAACATAAAAATGTTATCGGTAAAAGAGTGGTTTTTGGTATAACTATAACAAAAAAAAACACTTTTGTTTATTATCAGTGATCGGAGTAGGTAGATTGAACTGGGGTCATTGATCCGAAACGTATATATTACTATGGACATTCCTCCGGAATTGGTGGATTATTAAAAATAAACCGGAACTTATGTAGGAATTGTATTCTGCCAGAGTGGAAGGAGTCATTTGATGATTTGCCATCCTCAAAAAAAAGGTAGGAATTGTAATAAAATGAGCAATTTTGTTCTTTATTATTCTTCCTATTTTTTTTTTGTCACGATTTGACAAAACCCAACGACCAATCAGAACAAAGGATCATGGGTGGTACAGTAGTAATAATATCACTACCAACATTAACAATATTTAATTGAATCCGGAAATACCGGAATTACTTTCCGGAAAAATGGCTTATCCATGTTATTCTTTCTGTGTGCATTTATGATACAAGTACTAAAAATCAATCTACCTACTCCGATCACTGTTTATTATAGTATATGGGTAATATTTATGTTAGGTCTTATGCCCATGAATGAAATGTAAATATTCGTATGCTGCTTTTAGCGGCGGATATGTCCTGAACCTATATCTACTAACCAACTCTGTGACTACTATATCCGGCGAATAATTATAAATGTATTTAAAGGCAATACGTCGTCTTTATCTGAAGAGATCTTATTGTCTGTTAAGCGGGGGTTTGCGGGCTAGGAGATGTAATTAAATGAAACACAATAATCACATATCTCTGATCACATTAGGGAATGAACCATAATGTAAACGACATTCCCCCGAGTACGTAAGACGCGAGCGCACATCAATCAACTCACTGCACTGCAAGGGTAGTCTAGTCACCAATCACCATTATCCCAGTCCTCATATCACAGTCATTATTAATCAATGCCGCCTTCGATCCAAGTTCGCGATCCTTCCTTCTGACAGGGGGCTGCCTACTTAGTACTCAGGGTTACGTCAAGTTGACGGCTGTCAAAATCGTTCAAAAATCAACTCCGTAAGTCTAGCGTCGTAAAACCTTTAGATGCGCGCTCATATTTGTCTTTGACTAGACAGTCCCTATTTAATATCTGTATACAACTTACAAATAAATAACTAAATGAGGTTAGAACTGCCTTACCCCTTTGTGAATTACAGGGGTGGTGTTATGCAGTACAAAGATCCAAGCTAGAATTTATAGGCAGAATCAAAGCTTCAATTATTTTGTGGCGTTAGTCCGCGAAACACTGTTCCGTCCATCTATTGTTCCGTTTGATTTCTGGTGATAAATGGATTGCCCTTTCCCCGAAATACACACCGATGTGTATTGTTCAAGGCTTCAATCAATGAACTAGGCTGGTCACTGTACAGTGCCGAATATAGGGCTCTCCCGAGTCGGGCCACAACACCCTATTAGGGTGTGTATCCTTACGACAACATTCCTTATATAACTTTTACAACACCTAAAGCAATAAATAATAAATATCTTTCAATCAGCAATAGGTTTCAAAACCAAGGGGTTTGGTTTCAAAATCAAGTGAGTACACTTGTTCAGATTGCCACATTTTGATTTGGCAGTATTTGCTATACAACAAAACAGATCTGAAGTATTATCTACTACACATATTCGGCTTTCATTCGGCTTGTGCCGATTAGCAAACTCAGTTCGTCATCTACCCTCGCTGAATCATGTTCGGGTCCGCTCGGCACAATTTAAGCTAAGCCGAGCGGCTTCGCAGCAATACATATTCGATTCCATCACCCAGCTGTGCCGATTCATGGCAAACCAAACAAGTGCGTAACACCTCTAAGTCTTACTAAAACTTAATTTTTATTTTTATTTATTACTTCTACAATAATTTTGGTATAAAGAGAAATACAAATAAAAATTACAATGACCCTAACAGATAACAAAAATCTATATCAATCATAAATATTTCCCAAGATTATCGTTTTTCTAAATCAATGTCTCAAGAGACATCAAATCGACACTTACGAGAAAATTCTCAAATGAAAGCTGTATATTAACTACGGTTCAAAGTGCCTTACTGAATTATTTATACTACCTTCGTCAATAATAATAAGCCTGAAGTTAATACACAAGAGCTTCAGCTTTTCTTGAGAAATAGAAAAAAACCAAACGTGCTTTAATTAAAAATCTCACAGACATTTTGTTTAATTTTGTAAAATATTTTTATGTTCAGAATAACTATTCGTATTTAAAACCAGACAATGTAACGTGGAGATATAAATATTTTTGGGCAGCGGGAAGAATGAAAACCCAGTAGAAAGCATGAAAATCTAGTAGGTAAATTCAAAGCTTTTTGGCCAAATCCGAATTTTAATGTAGCACTAATGGTGTACCACATGATAACAGCCGCACGGGTCAATCGAAGGGTTAAGCTACGCTTGCGGCGGTCAGTTCGTGGATGGGAGACCATCCATTACATATTGAAATCTCTCCGGTAGTTAGAAGTCCAAAAGTCTGACAGCCAGTGTTACCAAGGGGTACGGTGTTACCCAGTTACGGGGTTGTAGGTCAGCTATGCAGTCGCTCCATGTAAAATACTGGTATTCAGTATTTTACTGACAGTTTTTTTATTGTATAGACTGGAAGCCGACCCCCATAGTTGGGTAAAGGCTAGGCAGATTGATTGGTGTAAGTACCACATGATAAGGCAGAATGGCTTACGTGCATATGTCCTTTTATTTTTGTTTGAAAAACCCGAATCAATTCTTCAATAAGACGGTCTTGACGGTCGCAGTTTGACATCTATTTTACTCATCTAAGAGTTGTGTCCTTTTGTTCCTGTTCATAGAATTGAACCTTCAGTAAGTCGCACTTTGGTATTGGATATATGGTAAAAGTTTATCCCATGTCCTTCCGTCGATAGTGTGTTCATGGCTGAGAAGACTGCACGTCTAACTTTGTTATGCAATGATCATAATATATGCTCTAATTTAGCACGTTCCATTTACAATTCTTGACGCGAGATGTAAATAGAGAGAATAGATGAGAATTGTACACTATGAGAGAAACATACAATGTCGCTCATGGGCATGTGCCCGCCCGTATTATTCTGAATATTCATGAAAAATTCTCGCAAATTAATTTTGAAAGGGGGTTTATCGTTAATATTTTTCATGTTATATCTTTTTTCTAATTATAGGTGAATTTTATGGACTTACAAGTGCAAGTCCATCAAAATCTGTATTTATTTAAAAAAAAACACTTGCGTTTTTTAATTAAACACGTTTTTTTTTTCTTCGTTTTCATAGTCGACAAATTTTAATAAAAGATGTTAATTAATCCGATAAAATAACTCATAAGGTTTTAGAAATAATAAATAGAATCCAAATCGAGCCAATAACATCGGAGATATCAGAAACGCTACTCAAAAAATCAAAAATTGATAATCATGATAAAAAATAAAGATTTTTTTGAGAATTTTCATGAATATTCAGAAAAATACGCGTGGTCACATGCCCATGGGTGACATTGTATATAGATTCAATGCAGTGCATGACGGCGCTTGGGGGAGGCCTATGTCCAGCGCAGCTACAGTATGTGACCGTCTTTCGGCAAAAGTTATAAGACAGAAATTAAAAGAATCGTAGATCTATGAAAGTCGTTAACCAATCTTACCAAGGGATATTGTATTATGCAGCGGCATCTGGTTAGAATAGAAGCCGTCACGTCACCAACATAGGGAAATGCCAGGATAGATGATGATGTCCACCATGAGATTAACATAGATGCAATACAGTACATGTTAAAAGGGTGCAATGACAGTCATATCGTTGATAGCAAAATCTACCAGACAATAGATGTCTTCTTGCGATTTGCAACTACATAAGTAAAACGGGCGCATAGCAATGAAATAATCAGCAGTATCGAGCGTCTGACCCTTTCAACACAATCTTTGGTCTAACTCTGACCCCACGCAATGTAAAAGATCCCTTTTTCTCTTACAAATATCTACTTAAGATCCCTAAAAGAGTATTCCCAGACGTCTACTCAGCAATCTGTCAATTTGTATAATTTTTACAATCTTTTAAAATATTACAATAGGGAGGGGGATCTGAACCTAACGATACCACTAGACGTGATTGTCGATACCAATTCCATTTCATTAGTAACAATTTGGATAGTGTTTGACATTACTGCTAATGACAAACCATGCTTTGGTTGATTGTAATGTATTCGTATTGACGTTTGAAACGTGTTTTAGTTTTTGATAAAAATCCGGCTTCATAAAAATGGTACTTGGAACCTCAGACCAAATAAAAAACCAAGACAGAGCGCTGTCAATAGTGAAGTGAAGACGGTTTCGTAAACATGTGTGCACTTTGTGTGGTGTAGTTTGATTGCAGTATAATAATAATAATAATAGTCATTGAAAAAGGTTGTAAATGTGTGCGTGTGAGCGTGTATGTGTGTAGTTTTGGCATGCTTCACTATATTTTTCGCAGCGCTCTGTCTTGTTTTTTTATTTAATCTGAGCTTGGAACGATAGATTGTGAATGAAAAGGCAAAATATTCAGCCATGTTTAAAAAAATAACTTGCTTGTGTTGTTTACTAATGGAAACTCTTTGATAATGCCTTACTATTGGTATCTCAGTAAGTTATAAATAAATTTCACTACCAGTGTGTCACCCATTGTACAATGTGGTGACACTTTTAACTATCAAATGTGTATAAAGACAGCAGTAGATAAGATAAATATCAACAGTCGTTAGCGTACAGTAGCGATTTAACTTGTATAAAAACAAAACCGGCTGATGCCACTTTTTTACTCTTATCACTAAAAATAAATATCACAAATACTAACTAATTACAAATCGGTACGAAAAAGATTTATTTACTAAAAACAGACGATAAACAATGTTTTGAACGTCAAGAAAAAACGTGGTAGCATCTTACTCTGATTTTTTGTTCTCACACAACCCGTTTCGCTTTTTTTCGATACCCGTTTTTTTGGTATCGAATACCAAGTAATTTTGGCGCTGTCTCATCACTAATGAACGACTTATTTGGTGCGAGTGAGAGTTGAATTTGGAACGTGTTTTTGTTATTTAGTGATGTGATTAACTTGGTACTGATACCCGACTGATGTCAAGTGGTATTTTGGTTTATTTTTTCTTGTTTTAATGTTTGATGAACAGGTGTTTTCTGTGCTGGTAGTTTGAAGATAATAATATCCTTACTGTATTTATGTGTATCTTTTGTATGGGCCAGAAGGAAGGTAATTACATAATTGAGGTGATTTGGTGTCCATGTAAGTTATGAACTGTGAAAGCCACATATTTATGTTTGTATAGCCGTTTTCCTCTAATACCTAAAGGGTGAAAAGATGGAACAATAGTTGAACATAATTATGGTATAATAATTATAACATTTGATTCGGGTTCTGAATGGTTAGAAATTATCTTTAAGACGTAATTAAATGCCAGTGACCTTGAGTGGTTAGCTTGCGTGTTCTGTACTGAGCTCAGGCAACGCGTCGTACGTCCAGCCAGTAATAGGACTCGCCCATCCAGGAGCGCTGTCCCAAATTAGACGCATTATTAATTAATTATACATAAAACAAAAGAGAATTACCTACGTATGATAAAACATGTATACTAAAAGACAGCTTGATAGATTTTGTGATATTCTCAGTTTTTTTATCCACGTTAGACATAACTTTACAAATTAATTTCACTATGTAATATAAACATAATCTAAAATATTAATTTATTAAGTTACTGAGAAATGCTCTAATTTAACATATTTTTGACGTGACAACGTCTTATAAATTGGTTTGCCGGGTGACACTTCAAGAAACTGCGTTACGCTCCGCTCACGTTATGCGCTCACAATGAGAGCGAGTGAGAGGCACGCGTCCCTTCCACTCGGGCATGGTTAGCCCGCCTAAGAGCGAGAGAGACAGACATAAAAAGTGAAAGGCACGCGTCCCTTCCACTCGAGCACAGTTAGCCCGCCTAAGAGCGAGAGAGACAGAATTATTTCATCCTTCTTCCTACTATACGAATGAATATTCACATTAAAATTATTTTACCACTCAAAGTCGTTGTCACGTAAAACTTTCGCCCGTATACCGACTTTACAGGCAACCAATTTTTTTTTTCTAAATCATTAACACTACTCGTTTACACGTGATCTTCAGTATAAAATCATTAAAAGTCGGCTATCGTCGCCTTAAAGCCCATTTTTACATGTGCATATGCCCTCCCGTATATTTCTTAATATTCATGACAAATTATCGAAAATAAACTTGAAAAAACTATTTATACATTTTCTATTTAAAAAAACGCAAATGTAAGTACAAAAAAAAAACATTTTTTTTTTGGACTTACGCTTTTGTTTTTTAAAATAAATACTATTTTATTTTAGAAAAAAATGTCTTCACCTCCATTTTTTTCATAGTTGTTTTTTTTTTTTTTTTAGTTTATCCGATAAAATAACTCATAAGCAATTAGAAATAATAAACAGATTCCAAATCGAGCCAATAACATATTTATTTATTTAGCTACAACGGCTGTGCTAAGTACAGCCAATTACAGTAACTAAAATTAAAAAATTTAAGGAGACAATTATAACACATTAAAATATACAAAATAAAAACATGAAAACATAAATTTAAAAAAAAGAAGGTTGACAACACTTTCATAAATTCCTCTCACAGTACTTCTGACATACCAATAAAATCTTCGTCCATCCATCTGCAAACAGGTCGCCTGTTGGGTTGGAATCCAAGAGATCATTAAGCGCGGCTAGAGTGCGAGGAATTGGCGACTAAGCACGTGAAACAGTACGACATGGAGGCACGGCAAACAGCCTGTGCCTTCTGCCCCGGCAGTAATTGTCTAGGGCAAAGAAGCGCCAGCACATCAAGCAGATCAGGAGCGTCAATAGCGCCACAGAGCGTCTTACAGGCTATTGTGAGCTGATCTCGATTTCCCGATTTTCTCGGGGTCCCCTGGACCCCCACACATACCAAGCCTAACAAACTGTGTCGATCACGTAGGTAGTCTGCAAAGAAGCGGAGGAGAGATGGTGAGAACCCTATTTTGCTAAGCTTCATTAACAGCGCGTCATTGTTAACCCTGTCAATCGCCTTCCGAAACTCGAAGTAAAGTACGTCTACCTGACGCCCACGGTCCAAACTAGATGGGATGTAATCAACCAGTGTCAGGAGATTTGTGTCAACTGACCTTCTGCTTCTAAAACCGTGCTGCTCATTACAAAGATACTTGTTAATTTGCTCATAAATGAACCCTTCTCTCCTTCTCCTACCCTCTATCCTTCACCGGGAAAGATAGGATTGCGATAGGGCGGTATTCTTCAACGGAACTTTTGGTTTTGGGGATAGGTGGCTCTTGAAACTTTCCACTCAGAGGGATATATACCAGTCTGCAAGGCTAAATTAAAAATGTGGCAAAGAGGATAAATGAAAATGTTTCTTAAGTCTTTAACTATGAAGGGGGGGATGTTGTCGGGGCCAATAGAACTGTTAGGTTTAAGTTTATTTATGCCTTTAACAATGTCTACATGGCTCAAGGGGGGTATATTTAAGCAATTGCTGTTACTAGAATGGTCGGACGCACCGACATGATCAGCATTAAGCTGCGGAACGTCAGGCAGGAAAACAGATGAGAAATATTCAGCAAAAGCCCCTGCCGCCTTAGTACCTGAAAAAGTTAAACCGGTTAAATTCGGTTCAAACCCACCTTTGGATCGCAGGCTGGAAATGTGTGACCAGAATTGACGAGGGTTATGGTTAATTTCATTCTCTATATTTCTCATGTATATGGAATACGCATCTGCAATATGGGTTTTAAGACTTGACCTGAGGTCAGAAAATAGCAAATAAGCGTTATCGCACTTAGTCAGTTTCCAATTTTTATGGAGCTTTAGCTTGAGCCTTAGATCCTGGATTATATCGCTTGCAAACCATATAGGATATCGCCTGTTTGCCGATTTCCCTCTGCGTTTTTTAGGCATGCACATATCAAAGTGATTAAAGATAATGCTGTAAAACTTGAGAGTGGCATATAGTGGTGACATAGGAGATAATTATGACAAATGCTACTAAAAATATTAAAAATTTAATATCATGAAAAATATTAAAGATAGACCCCCCAAAAGTTAATTTTCAGTAATTTTTCATGAATATTCAGAAAAATACGGGCGGTCACATGCCCATGGGCGACATTGTGTATGTCTAATATAATAGTCATTCAATAGAGCAATTTTAACTTAGAGAGTTATATACGTATATTATATGTTACTGTTACTTTGTTTTTTATTGTTTTTGTTTTTTTCCTGTGCGAGTCACAATAAATACTTTTATTTCTTTCTTTCTTTCTATATTTACGATCCTAATGATTATACTGCCGACTACCTCGTTGGTCTAGTGGTCGCAACCGCTACTACTGTTCGGTCCTGGATTCGATTCCCGGGTCGGGCAAAGTGTTATTGGGATTTTCCATTTAAAATTTCTCAATAGCAGCCCGGAGTCTGGATTTGTGCCCGGTTGATGGCAATAGGCTCACTCCCTATTACATGGGACTTAAATATAACTGGCGAAATGTGGGTGTACTATAGGTACACCTCTGCCTAACCCTTCGGGTGATAAAGGCGTGATTTTATGATGTTGAAAGAAAGAAGAAAGAAAAATGCGTTTATTGGCATAACAGCAGAAAAATACACCTTATAACAAAAAAAAAACAAAACAGAAAACAATGATTATAATGCCAAAAGGGCCTCAGCTCAGCATTATGTCAGATGGCAACACAAAGTGTACCACCTGACGCTGATTTTCAGCTGCTACCCACGAGTGCCATACGCTAGAATAATAAAGACAGGGAAGTGTGTGTCCGTTATAGTAAATTATCAGAATAAATTAAAGAAAAAAAAAAAAAATGTTGTGACATACATACTCATGTATGTCACAACATTTTATTTGATTTCACACCCTCGTGTGTGGTGTGTTAGAAAATTTATTCCGAAAGGTTTATATGATAAATTCATATAAACCTTTCGGAATAAATTTTCTATATAATAACTAACCTTAAATAATAGAAAAATTTCGGTGTTTTGTCAAGTCGTAAAAACCTCACGAAGCAGGCACCCCTAGTTTTATATTAACATTTCAAGAAAATTTGTGTGAAAAGTTGAACCATATCAAAGTTATGAAAATATTAACGCATCAATCATAAATTAGGCCTTTCTAAATACAATTTTGCCATCGAAACATATTAAATTTCAAAAATTTATGAAAATCTCCCGAGCTACGAAATTAGATTAAAAATTAATTTTAATTTTTAACTTTTTACTGAAAACCTAATTTAAGTTTTGTGGCTGAAAAAGGTCTGAATTTCTAAATTCTAGAGTTCACTGAGAAATTAAATTTTTAATAAATAATAAACGGAATGTAATCCTATATTTTTATTATAAAACGTAAACTTTGCCACTGTGTCCATAATTACCTACCCTATGGGTTAGGACAATTCATTTATAAAAAATAAAAAAACATACATCTATCTCTTTCTTTTCCTAACTGCAAGATAAAGACAGCAATAGTCTTGTCAGTACATCACACATACAAGGCCAGTATTCTACAAAAGATATGATCTTCATTCACAAATATTAATCGCATTAATACACCATACATATTAATGAAGATTTAAGATAGAAAACCAATAAAATTATCATTAAATCCACTCCCAAAAATGATAATTAAGTATGTAAGTAGCTACCAAAATAATACATATTGGTAGTCCTACGCATGTCTTAAGACATAACAACGTAACTTGACCTCGTATATTTTAGAAAATATTTGAAAATCGAGTTCTGGTGATACTGGTCACAGATAAAACATGTCCAATTTTAAAAGACCTCTGTTTTAAACCATTGACTGGGCAGTGAAGGGTCAAACTAAAATGGTTAATTGTTATAAAGTCAATGGCCTCATTTAATATTTTTATGCAAATAGTGTCTCTAAACATGAATGGTTAAGGACAGTTAATAGTAATTTGAGATCAAAAATAAACATTACGTCATGGTTTTAAGATGTTTTTGATCGTGGGTGCGTTTCATGTAAATTTCGCAAAGCGAGATGATTATCGATATCTCATTTTAGCAGCCATGTGCGCTTTTTAACCGACTTCCAAAAAGGAGGAGGTTATATGTTCCTCGCGTATGTATGTTGTTTTTTTTTGTATGTCCACCGATTTCTCCGTCACTTGTGGACCGATTTTGAAAAATATATTTTTTTTCTGAAAAGATGTGCTCCCAAGTGGTTCCCATATCAATTTTATTAACTTTGCTTGGATAGTTTTTGAGTAAGCTTCAATAATACGTATTTTTCCCACTTAGTATTTTATGTGGATGATATGATGATAACTTCCTGTCACTGTTATTTACATAGCAGGTAGTGGTATTCGGTAGTGCGTCGAGAGTCACGAGCTGAGTTCCGGCCACCGTAGACGCGGGCTTGCGGACGGTGAGCAATGGGTAGCTCGCCGTCCGATAAGGACCAGGCCCGGGTCGACGACGCGTTGTGTTCCACAAGCGCCTCAAAGAGATGTCAGCACCAACTGACGGGGTCCGTAAGGACCAATGCCTGCTGGGGTTGCGGGTTTGTCCGAAAGGGATATCGCGGCCCCGGCACACGGGCAACGGAAGGAACACGGGTGGGTTTTGGTCAGTAAAAGTCTGACACGCCCTCTCGCTCCGTCCAGAGCGGGAGAAGTCATTTGATGATTTCCCACCATCAAAAAAAAAAAAAAGTTTGTGGTATTCGAATTTGTGTGGGGTAGGTCAAAAGTGAAAAATAAAAACAACCGACTTCCAAAAAAAAACTTTACAAAATGAAAAATAACTTTAATTTCGGAAGTCGGTAGCAGAAAATACAAAACCAAAGACACCGACTTCTGAAATTAAAGTAATTTTTGACTTTGTAGTGTTTTTTTTTTGGAAGTCAATTGTTTTTTTTTTTGTAAAATGTTTTTTTATCATTTCTAGCTTGACGATATTATTGTGGACGTCATAGTGGAAGTCACACAGGAAGTAAAATCTATGGAAATATGTGAAGACGCTTTTAAATTTCCGTCCACGATAACGTTATAACGTGAACGTATTTCCATACATTTAAAGTAACGTACCATCAAAAAAGTTCATATCTAACCAGTTTCAAAACAAAATCCTGTGAACACGATGACCACATCTGTTACCGGCCCGGTTCTATTGCCGCCGAGCGCTGCAAGCAAGAATAGTCCTTACGGTGGTTAGATATGAACTTCTTCGATAGTACACATCCACGATCATTATTATCGTGTTAGAAATTATAAAGGTGCACTATTGGATGCGAATGTTTAGCAGTACATAATTAGGGGTTATGAAGTTGCTACTGATTTACTGAGCTGTCGAGCATGTCGTCCTTGGTGATTCCCGGGCCCGGAAGTATGAACTGGATTTTGAGTTTTAAAGCAACGTGGAATTCTATTCCGTAATGAAGACTTCAGACAATCATCACTTGGCTTTTTAACCCCCGATTCAAAAAGAGAGGTGTTATAAGTTTGACCGCTATGTGTGTGTCGCTGTGTGTCTGTCTGTGGCACCGTAGCTCTTAAACGGGTGAACCGATTTGAATGCGGTTTTTTATTTCAAAGCAGGTTATCTAGTTCTTAGACATGTTTTATCAAAATCGGTTCCCCCGTTGGAAGATTATCAGCTCTTTTCTAGTTGTTGAATGGATGTGAGCGTCTTCCACAGGCCTGATCGATTTGAAATTTGGTATTATATTACTTCAATGATAGTAGAAAAACATAATAACCTTGAACTGATGCTGCAGCATCACCTGGAGTTTGCAGGATACCCAACTCCCTTACCAACTTACAGCACAGGTATCGTGTTTGGGCTCATTGGAATGGTCTCAATGAATAGGTTATAAATAGATCAGAGAACAGGGTCTGGTGATGGAGTGGGACAGAGAAATGAGGAAATGTTTGTGGCGGGGATTTTAATTTTTTTAAATTATAATTTCAGTTGTAGAAATAATTGATTGATTTTCACTGATTAGAATATGTGACATCTGGCTTAATGATACATACAAACACAATATCACGCCTGTAGGTCCCGGAGAGTTAGGCAGAAGTGTACATATAGTACACCCACATTTCGCCAGTTATGTTTAAGTCCCATGTAATAGGGGGCGAGCCAGACACATGTTTCATCATTATCTTCATAATTTCAACCATTATACCTCTACATACGTCAAGTATCTTCTCAGCAACGTCATTTTCAACAATTATTTGTTGACCATACAACTATCCACCTCAAAACCCTTTAAATACCTGACCAGGTGTACCAAGGCCATTCAAATCTTGGCCACCCGGACTTGACTCAACTAATCAGTTTACCGTCAAGTTCCGTTAGCTCTCAATACTAAATAGATAATGGCTGATATTGTTAATAACAACTAATGGTGCAGTGGACTATTTGTTGTAGCCTTGACAGGAGCAACACCTGTGGTATAGCGAATGTGTTGGTTGAAGTGAGAGGGTGCTAGTCACAGATAAGTGGTAGAAGTATTCGTTTGTATGATAAGAGTTTTATGTTCGTGGGGGGCTCGTGGTTAAACAATAACAGAACCGATGGTCGGTCTTCTCGTCTTTTCTTGACTTGTCTTGTCTTTCTCGTCTTTTTTTTTCTTGTCTTTTTGTCTTTATTATCTTCAAGGTTAAGCTACACTATGTCTATGTTATAGGGTTTGGTTTCCGCACTAAGTCCATCTGGTGCACCATTGTGCGTGGGCCATGACGGCCGTTTGGTGGTTATTCCAGCCAGCCCACCTCCCTCCAGAAGTAAATTAAATCTCCTGGTCTGTTCAGAACATCTGTGTAAGATCTGGGTGAACCAAGGGTTTCTGTTCTAATCTGGGTGACGCCTGTGCGTTCAAAGAGCCTGTGTGCGACGGTTTCCTCAGCCTCCATGCATGCCCTGAACAGACTGTCCGTTATGCCTATTGTGTGGAAGTGTTTGTTTTAGCGAGCAGTGTCCCGTGATTGTCCCCGTCACCAGACGCAAGCTGTTCCTGTCCAGGGGTAATAAACGCCTAGTTAGCCTGCTATACAAGGTCAGAATAGCTTCCTTTGACTGCTTGCAGCCCGGTGTCGAGGCCCACCAGTTTCCCGTTTATGTGTGAGTGAACTCTTGCAGCCACCTGCATATTTGATATAGGCTCGGGTCCACAGACTGCCGCTGGATTCTCGACTAGCAAGTTCGTCAGCTGCGTCGATACCTAGCGATTAAGCTGCACTTGCCGAGGTTGTCTCTGGATGGGTCACCATTATCATCCATCATCCATTACATATCGAGACCACTCCATGCCTCGGAAAGCACGTTAAGCCGTTGGTCCCGACTGTCATTCGTAGATCTTTAACAGACGTTACACGTAGTCGGATGCCTGAAAGTGACAACCAGTATAGGCAAGGGCTATCGTTTTATCTAGTTACTGGGATTTGGAGGTCAGATAGGCTGTCGCTCCATGTATAATATACTGGTATTCAGCTACATCTGGTAGACTGGAAGTCGGCGCCAACATAGTGGGTCAGTGATAGCTCGGCCCGAGTCAACTCAACCTGAATAATAATATCAGATACTACGGGAAAAGATGATTGAGAGTTTTGCGTTATTTTTTGTATGGCAATCAATTTAGGTGACCTACCTAATCGTAAGTGGTCACTGTCACCTGCAGATAACTCTGCGATCCCTTGGGTATTACAGTTGCCTGCGTACCCATTCCAAAAACAAAGCTGAAAGGTTTCTTGAAATGTAATAAAAGGCCGTTGTAATTTAGGTCAGAAAGCTTAGAGGACATGTCATATTTGAAATTAAGAATAGGTTACAGAAAGCGTAGAATTTGTGGCTCAGTGTGATTTTTTAGCCTATTAATGATTCCACATAAGGAGATTGTGTTTGATGAGTAGCCAAAAACAAGAATTTCGTTAAACAATTTTTTTTTTTCATAAATCTTGCTTTAAAATTAAATTATTTGATTCTTATAACAGGTTCAGAAAGAAAGAAAATATTTTTTTAACCCAGGTTATAGACCTACACACACGCGTATTGTCTTATAATTAGGTAACCTAGGTTCGTTTAAAAGCAAAGTTAAGGGCTAATCAGACAGAAAAAGATAATAAAAATAAAATAAAAATATGCAAAGCCTACTGTAGTTTGTAAAACTTCTGCATCTTACCTCCACAGTATGCAGACAGATGACATTTCAATAGATTGGTGTTTGGTGAATGTTAGTTCGTCCTTCACGACGTTCCTCTTACCTATTTTATTTGTCAATAGCTGTTTATCCTCTGCCGTACGCAATACGCATAGCTTACTATTTCCTAAGAGAAGTCGTGAGGATTCAACAACCTATGGCCCGAGGGGGTAAAACTGTACTTGTTCGCACTTCTACGGGTGACCTATCTACACACAGAAGCCAGTCGCATCTCAGAAGGTAGGTACTAACCTGTCTGTAGATTTGGGTTATCACTTCTATTATAAAGTGTTAGTTTTGTAAATGTGAGTAACATGGAGCCGTTTTTATGTTATTAAGACGTATGTATGTTGACTTGAAAGAGCATGGCAGTTCAGAGTATGTCATGCTCACTTAAATGTCTCGCTGATGGTGGCGAGTGTGTTGGATCATTCGGTTCCCTACAAAATGGTTGAGCTGGATGGTGTTGATCCACGCGTCATGTTCGTGAAAGGGCGCCGTCAGTTGTGATTGGTCATCTCTTATCTGCCAGGGCTTATTTTTAATCTTATATTTTGAATTGTTTTGATACTTTCTGTAAATTGTTCTCACTTATAGAAGCAACAAGAATAATTTACCCAGGATTTTGTAATTTTCTATATTTAAAAGAGTGTCCTTGGAGTTTCTTGCCCGTTCTTCTCCATATAGATCTACGTTTTGGAATGGGCAACTAGCCTTTCTGACTAACTGACGCGACTATTTGACAATTCAAAAGTGCCTGTAAATGGTTTAATTGAAATAAATGCTTTGAGTTTGAGTTTGGGTTATATATACTTATAAACTTATACTTATATTATAAAGAGCTAAAATTTGTTTGTTTGTTTTTTGTAAGTTTGTAAGTAGGGGGTAATCTCCGGAACTACAAGTTGGATTAGAAATATTCTTTTCGCACCGATAGCCCAATTCCTGAGGAAGGATATAGGGTCACGAATGAAGTCGCGGGCATAAACTAGTCTATTATAAATCCTTGTTTCCAATATTGATGTTATTTCCACTTATAAGAATACCTATCAACTTTAGTTTATTCTGAAGGTAGGCAACGTCGCAAATCGATGTCAAATATTTCACTGTTTTGATTAATTTAGCAATATTACTGTGTGGAAATAAAAAAATATGGCTAACTAGCAACCTAGAATATTGATGATTATGAAATGCAATAATTAATATCGTATCACTGAATGTTTAGTTTTAGATGTAAAAAACTATTTGGAAACTTTCCAAATGCGTTTTGTACACCTAAAATGGGTACAACATCAAATTCAATGTTATAATTGCAACTCATCATTAATATTCTAGTTCGCTAGTTAGCCACATTTTTTATTTCCACACAGTAATATTGCTATAAGAATCAAAACAGGTAAATATTTGACAGTTATTTGCGATGTTGCCAACTTTTAGGATAAACCCTCTTATATAAGTTGATTTCAATTATTGACGTTCTAAAAATATTTCAAAGTTGTTTGTCCAAAAATACATAATTGTCATCTTATTTACCTTTTTTCAAGCGCTTCATTATATTATTTATCGAACGATACTTGCAGTGAACTACTAACAGCTATCAACAAAAATATTTCAAACTACCTCAAAACAAAACCATCTAAACTCAACAGACACAATTTAAACGATACATTTTTTGTTAGAGCAGGTATCTGGCAAGTTGGGTAGCATTCCCGCCACCTGCCTCACCACTGGGGCACAACGAATGTATTAAAATGTTAATAATATGTTTCAACTAGTAAATAAGTAACTACAGACAGATGCATTTTTGCAACAGTATCGATTATGACCAAAATGTGCGACGCCATATTTGTTTTGTCTCAAACTCAAACTCAAACTCAAAGCATTTATTTCAATTAAACCATTTACAGGCAATTTTGAATTGTCAAATAGTCGGTTAGTTAGTCAGAAAGTTGAAGCTAGTTGCCCATTCCAAAACGTAGATCTTATGGAGAAGAACGGGCAAGAAACTCCCAGGACACTCTTTTAAATATAGATCTTATTTTACAGACAAAATATTTAACTGATTCTATAAAAACTTATTGACCTTCTAATTATGAACACTTTTAAAAATTAATGAACCTGTAAAAACATATTGCGCTTCTAATGATGCGTGCTTTTTAATATTTGAGCCTCTTTTTAACTTTATGTCCTTTATCACAGTTGATCGCTGTAACTATGCTAGGGAACAGCGACTAAAAGGGTTAGGTTCGAGCTGTGACCAACAACGCGCGAGCCGAATTGGTCGCAGTAAATAAGTTAGGACACCACGACCAAATGGATTAGGTTAGAATTGTGACCAACCTACATTCAAGTTGGTCCCAGTTACTTGGCTATATAGTATTTTTAGGACAACAAAATAGGAATTATTGGAGCTTTACAAAAAGAGGCGCGATCATTATATTAGAGTGTTAAGTAATATTTTTAGGAGCACAAAATTAGAGTTATTAGAGGTTCGATTAAACATAATTATTTCATTTTAAAGATGTCCAATGTCTTTTGTTTTTTTATTGGAAGTTGGCTAATTGGATGAGCTGGTTTCTACTACTGCCCATGAACACCTGCAATATTGAAGAGGATTATAGATGCCTTGAGAATATTGAAGTGAATGCTAAAAATAATCGTAGTAGTTTTCGTCATCACCTTTCAACTGGAACGCTGTAATACTACATGATAGCAGAAATAGAAAGAGTCCTTGGTGTAATAATACATACATACAGTCAGGGAATATATTTTAAGCAAATTGACTACCAACTTCAATAATTGTCCGTAAATTAAAATCACAACTGACATGTTTTGACACTTGCATAAAATGGTCAAACTGACGTAGGATGTCAATTGATTTTCCTGACTGTACCATAATTATGTATTTTCTGAGTTTACCTTGGATATTACAGACATCGGTGAAGGGAAAACCGGACGGACCTGGAGGAAATGGATGGAACGTTTTTACAACATCAAATTCACTGTTAAAATTACAATTCATTATCAATATTTTAGTTCACTAGTTAGCCCCATTTCATAATTCCATACAGTAATATTGCCAAATTAATCAAAATAGGTATTTGACAGCTATTTGCGACGTTGACAACTTTTGGGATAAGCACTCTTAGGACGCGGGTATATGCCAGCGACCTTGAGTGGTTAGCTTGCGTGTTCTGTATTGAGCTCACGCAACGCGTCGTACGTTCAGCCAGCAATATGACTCGCCCATCCAGGAGCGCTGTCCCAAATTAGACGCATTATTAATTTATTATACATAAAACAAAAGGTATATTAATAAAACACGTATACTAATATATCAATAATTAAATTATCTTTAAAATGGTGAAAGTTTTAGAAAAATACGCTTGACAGATTTTGCGTGATTCTCAATATTGTATCTGCGTTAGACATAAATTTACAATTTAATTTCACTATGTAATATAAACAAAGTCTAAGATATTCATAAATTAAGTTATTAAAAGAATGGTCTAATTTAACATATATTTTTTTCAAATTATTAACAGTACTCGTTTAGACGTGATCTTCAGTTTAAAATCATTAAAAGTCGATTATCGTCGCCTCAAGCAAGCGTGGTCAATGCCTTTGTCTTGCAGTGGGACAATAATAGGCTGGTATTATTGTTATTATCGGCATCAGCACCGGCAGTATATCCAGAAGCGGCTAAACATGAGTAATTTAGACGGCTCGACTTCTACCTGACCTTAACCACCCAATTACTGAGGCGTACCGATATCCTATAGTAAGGGTCGATTCATACTAGCCTGTATTCTCACCGGGCAATACATTAAAATTTCCTTCTATCGGTCTCAAAAAAAACGGTCTCCTAAAGGCTCGTGCAGACTGGAGCGACGCGACTCTAACAAAACAATTTCTAAGAAAACTTCACGGTAGATCAATTACCGGTGTCGCGTCGCGCTAGTCTGCATGAGGTGTAAAACGGAAGTTCATCACAAGGTATTCGCTTGTTCGGTCAAACAAGTCGCTTGCGTTCGCGCAAGTTCCTAAGCCAACCGGAAACCGATTAACTTATCGGATATTATTACTCCAACCCAATTCCCATAGACGACTTCCGACATGCGACTAGAGAGATACTTCGATTTCTCAGGTTAATAGGAATCGCTATTGATCGTAAATCTTCGTGTTTTTTTTGACTAATTGATAGTTTCCTGTATTAATGTTTTAGATTATGGTTCACACCTCATCTGTCTAGAATTTTCTTGTATTAATTGATGGCAATAGATTTAAACATAACTGTGTGTACTATAGGTACACTTCTGCCTAACCCATCGGGGAATACTAGCGTGATGTTATGTGTTATGTTGTTAAAATAGCCTCCACTTGTGAGAAATACTCAAATATAAAGTCATCAATCATATATCAGGGGTTTCCCTTTTACAGTACGCGGCGCATTTTTTTTTTTCAAATGACTTCAGGGTGTGTCAGACTTTTGCTGACTAAAACCCACCCATGTTCCTTCCGTTGCCTGTGTGCCGGGGCCGCGATATCCCTTTCGGACAAACCCGCAACCCCGGCAGGCATTGGTCTTTCGACCCCGTCAGTTGGTGCTGACATCACCAATCATATATCAGGGGTTTCCCTTTTACGGTACGCGGCGCACTTGCAGGTTTAATATTTTGTCTCGGCGCCCTTTCTAGTCGAAATAGGGTGAGATAGGCACAAAAATTCAAACATCCTCGATATG
The DNA here is from genome assembly GCA_947364205.1 of Agrochola lota. Classification (NCBI taxonomy): domain Eukaryota; kingdom Metazoa; phylum Arthropoda; class Insecta; order Lepidoptera; family Noctuidae; genus Agrochola; species Agrochola lota. The sequence goes on along the minus strand of OX376244.1, from coordinate 13,447,278 downwards.
AAGCTGAGTTTTTTATTTATATTGACACATGAATATATTTATTATTTAAGAAAAATAGGAAATAAAATACAATGGCAACTTAGTCAATGTGAGGCGTGAGCTTGGTGATGTCCACGCATTTTTTCAAGGCTTGACACCACTGCTCTCATTTCTTGTTCCACATTAATCTTTGAGCGATCTTTGCTCTTTATTACATCTACAGCAGAAAATCCAGCTTCACATAAATAAGATGTTGCAAAGGGAATGAGAATTCTGAGAGCTTTCATTTTGTACCCACTCATACCTATGTTTTGTTTCCGGAGAATGGTATACAGGATCGCCTCCCGACGCACCTCTTTACTCTCTGCCAGGGCGGCGCGGCGCACGCTTTGGGAACCCCTGGCCCATAATTTTCCCACTGCTGGCACACAGGCCTCCTCTTTGTATGAAGGAGTGGGCCGTAATCCACCACGCGGGCCCAGTGCGGGTTGGTGAATGTCACAAGTCTTCGAATTTTTTGGTTCTAGGACATGTCGATATTTTCCTTCACCGTTTTGAGAGCAGTGGTAATTAAATTAAATACATAAAGTAAGTGCCTGCCTGGGTCCGAACTCAGGACCTACGACTCGTAAGTCGCAGCCGATACCACTAGGCCACCACTGCTCTAAATGTAAAGTCACGGAAATTAATTGTTTATTAAATTGACAAGCAATTTAAATTATACAACTGTATTTTCATTCTTTAGCAGTTGTATGCAATCGCTATAAAATCAAAATCAAAAGTCATTTACTCAAACTAGGCCGAGAATAAGCACTTTTTGAACGTCAAAATTACAAGAGACGACCACTTCCTAGTGTTTTAGCTGGGAAGAAGAAGTGGCACAACAAACTCCCCAGCAGCGCAGCTGTTAAGTTGACGTAGTCTGTCCATTTGATAAACAATTAACCCTGACCTTATGTCCGGCACACCATGGTCAGTCAGCCCCGCTATCACTTTCCTGACGGACAAATATTTTTACCATAGCATGAGCTTATCTAGTATAGTATTTTAGTGAGAAAAGATTTCATTTTTTGTATGTTTGTTTGTTACGCTTTCACACTAAAATGGCCGAACGGATCTGGATGAAATTTAGCACATGAGTAGACCATAACCTAGGATAGGTTTTTTTTTTTATCGCGATATTCCCACGGGAACGAGACTTATGCGGGTGAAACCGCGGGGCGCAACTAGTACTCATATAACTGTGTCAATAAAGAAAAGAAGAACCAGATAAGAAAGAAAAAAATAAAGTTACTTTGCCATATGCATAAAAATAAGATAATAAACTCGAGTAGAACAATAAAATAAAACACAATATATTTAAATATAATCACGAGCTCAAAATAGTGGGCAGCTGCTGGCACGTCAAGACTGTGACAAGAAGGCTTCCACTCAGCATGATGCTGAGCTATGGGGAACCACAGCACAGCGCTGATTTTCAGTTTCGAAGAAGACCGTTTCCGTACGAAACCAAGTCAGGTTTAATGAATTCCTGCTGGGGTTGCGGGTTTGTCCGAAAGGGATATCGCGGCCCCGGCACACAGGCAACGGAAGTAACACGGGTGGGCTTTAGTCAGTAAAAGTCTGACACACCCTCTCGCTCTGCCCAGCGGGAGCGGGAGAAGTAATTTGATGATTTCCCATCCTCCAAAAAAAAAAAAGGTTTAATGAATTATACATAAATAGATGATGTTAATGGTGTCTAGTAACATCTGGTTCTTCTTTTATTTTTAACAGAGAGGCTTTCATCAGACCACAACAATCCAATTATTATGTAATGCCAATTATTCCAAGGTTTTCGGGCTTCTGAATACCTATGGGTGTGTTTTATGACATAAATTATACATAGTACTCGTACTTGTGTGACAACCGGGTTCGACGAAGATTTTTGAGCCGATAATCACGAGGATAAGTATGGTCTCCCATCTTCGTACTAACCTCAATAAATGTAGCTTAACCTCGAGTTTCTTTAGCCAGATGCTCATTTTTTTCTATATTATGTATCAACACCATCTCATCATTAAACAATCTTATACGAAACTAGTTTCATTCATAATTTCTTCTTTTTATGATCCGGTGTGGGAGCTAAACGACCTACATCTGTCTCTGTCGCACGCATACTTGTTTCCATACGTCTGTCTCTCTCGTGCATTGCGCGGGAGTTTAAGTGAGCTCCTAGAATCCGCCATGTTTTTTATTTTGGCGTTTTTTTAGGGTTGCGTGTGAACTTAAGGTAGTGAGACTTTGTTTTGGAGTCAGTTTTTAATCCAAGATGCAGCGTATTGATTGAAGTTTTAAATGTTTTGAAATGTTTTGTCGTTTCTGAGTCGGCGGGTATCGAAGCTACATGAACCTAATGGTACATTTTTTACTTCCCAGTACGTACTGCTTACTGTTCATGATCGATATAATTCAGAATTGAAGGTATTAGTATTAAAGCTCCTTGAACGTCATCATCATTATCATCTTTAGCAGCCTTATTTCATCTAGTGTTGAATCTTTAGTCAGCAGTGGATGAAACAGTTTGCGAGTCTCAATCTGGTCTTATCCACGATCCTCTGAATATCGTCCACCTATTTGGCTGGTCATCTGCCATCGCTCATGCTTTGTAGATGTACCTAAAAGTACTAACAAATATGGATGTAATCGTATGATGAATCTAAAATAAAATATTATACATTTATTTATTTTAAAAGGAGGTAACCCAGGGAAGAAGATTCACCGATTACTGCCCTCATGCAGCATTGCTATGTATCAATTTGCAAGTGTATTGCAGTTTCCATAACTGTGTAACCAAAAACATGTCAAAATATCTATTTTCTGTCTATCTTCGATACAATTTTGACAGGAAATAGAGATTTCAACATGTTTTTATGTGAATGTTTCGCCAGTACAAACGCACGGTAAGAGGTTAAGTTTCGTATCTAAAGTAGACAAATTCATAAGCCGTTCAAAATGACTCTAAATGCTTATATACTCGTATTTCCAATTCCACCGGGAAAAGCAACCTATAGCATAACCAATCCATATTAATTTCCTTAACAGAACCCTCACCGCTTTGAATCTCGACTCCAATTTAATTTTCTTTTCATCCTACAGTGTCTAGTAGAACAAAAAGTACATGTTTATGAGACATCCGGCAGATCGGTCTCTAGAGGAAATGACTACGTAATAGTGAGATGGGCTTGCACAGAATATATTACTACAGAAGGCCGGCTCCATACAACGAGAAAATCAGGCGCACGAACACAAAACGCTGATGCATGCGTGCCGTCTATTGGGACAGGTTTAACCTAAACAGTTCCAGGTACTTTCTTCAAAATGCCAGTCCGTTTGTTACACGATATTTTTAATATTTAATGTCTGTTCAACCGATTTTGACTTCTATTGCGTTGGAGGCATGACAAATAGCAGCTGCAGGAAACTGTTGATATTGTAACCACTTTTTTTGCTTATATTGCTATCCTTATGCCTACGGTATAGAAGTCAGAATCGGTTGAACGAACTGTAAGAAAGGTTTATTTAAATTTCTAATCTTATTTCAAATGGAATATAGCTTTAATGTTTTAAAAAATGACCCATAAGAGTGATTTCAATATCCTATTTTCCGAATAAACAATTTCATTTAATTTTAAAGACGCGTAAGTACGGCAATCTTAAACAAATGCCAGTCGCGAGGGCGTTTGTATTTACTGTACGTGAAGCATGTCTATGTGTGCGTACGTTTTCGCTTGTTGTATCGCGTCAACCTTCTGTAACTATCTATTCTGTGGTCTAACTTAGTTACTATTACAAGTTTCTTGCTCTTTGAGGTCAGTAGAGGTTTAAGTATTAATGTTGTAGTAACTTTAATGGTTGGGTTGAATGAATTGATGATTTGAGTTCCAATTTGAATGATTATTTCCGGCGACTGGTTTGTCAATTCGTCTTTATGGATTGACTGTTTATGTTTACTTGAAATCCCGAAGATCGTTGAATTAAATACAATGATTTTTGTTTTGAACGATAAATAGAATATTGAATAATAAAAAGGTGCTTGTTGAATCATTTCGTTTCTGCTTTGTATAATTTATATAAAATCTGTTTTTCAGCAAAAAATGGAAGATAAATTTAAATAATCTCTCAAAGTCAAAATGAAATAAAATTATGACGTGTAGGTACAGAAAATTTAAATAAGCAGTAATCAAATACGGCCCTAAGCCAAACTGTAACTGTAACCGTGACCATGAGGCACACTCCCCTGCTAAATTCTTACATCCCACTTTACACTTTTTATTTGATTTTAATTAATATTTTTTTATCAGCGGTACCTATAATTATATTGTGTACTTTTTAGTTTGTGCTAGATAAATGTATGTTCTTTCTTTCCTTCTTTCTTTTAACCAACAATTGTTTCGAATTAGTTATTAACTTTTTTTTTCAGTAAACATATATTTGGCCTCACCTCACAAAATCTCACATACTAAACTAACTTTTACCCCAGTTGTTCTTTTAGTGACCACCTGTCTTGTTACCCCATGTCCTAAGAAGCCGCGTCGTATAACAAAAAATATGATTATGTTTGTTTATGATTTTGTTTTGTTTTTTTCTTCTGTTTTGGTGAAACTACTGTTTGAAATTCATAATTTATCATTTTTAGCTATATCTGTTATGTTAATTAATGTACAAAATATTTCAGACACAATGCGAATTGTTATATGAATAAATAAATAATAAATTATGACGTAAAAGCTCGACTTGATTTATCGCGTGAGTACGTCATATTCATATCAAAAAGCGCGACGTTCTCGTACTCTCGCGACGTTCGCTTTCGGTTAGGACGCGGCCTTAAACTTCATATGTATTTTTTTTTTCACCCTCTTGAATTACTTGATTAGTAAACCTAGGAAACCAAATTAAAGAAAATAATGAAGCTAAGCCAAACTGTAATAATGACAACCAATCCGATAAAGTTACCGTCTGCACAAACTGTTTCTACCGAAGTCAATATGAACAAAGAATAGAAACACAGGACAGAATTCTCCTTACAAAAACGTCTCTCCAACATAAAACTGAGCTAGCCTTCACCCCAGTTGTTCCTTATGTGACCACCTGTCTTGTTACTCTTGTTAGTAGGTAGTAGCGTGTTACCTCAAGCGTGACCAGTACGTATTCATGTGTGACTCACTGTCGTATAGGTTAAGATGTGTTACGTCAGTTTTTAGAGTTCATGACCAACCAGTTTTTTCTGTAAACTAAATATGTTGTCACATCACTGACTTAATTATATATATACACTTAATTATATCGTCACTAGGGATTGGCAAAAATTTAAAATCGCGATTAGAGCAACCGGTCTATTATAAAAATCTCATTAGCTTGAAATGAGCTGTTAATATTGTCATCCCTAGTATCTTCTGGGCATGCTCGTTCCATCATAGACCTCATCCATCGCTTTCCATCAGGCGAGATCGAGGTCAAAAGCAGGGCCAAGGCAAACAGTTACAAAAAAAAAAACAGCTGGAAGTGACAGCTCACTCCACCCAAGTTTTCATGGTGATATTTTTACGCCTTGGTCCTGTAGTAGCCCCATAAATGATTAATAATTAAATTATCTTTAAAATGGTGAATGTTTCAGAAAAATACGCTTGATAGTTTTTGCATGATTTCAGTTTTTTCCCGCGTTAGACATAATTTAAAAAATTAAATACACTATGTAATGTAAACATATTCTAACATATTCACAGATTAAGTTATTAAAAAAATGCTCTAATTTAACATATATTTTTTCCAAATCATTAACACTACCTGTTTAGACGTGATCTTCAGTTTAAAATCATCAAAAGTCGACTATCGTCGCCTTAACGTGTTCCGAGGCACAGTAAGTGGACACCGACGACTATAGATGATCAGGTTTTCAAAATCCAAATAATATTACTTTTTCCAGTAAGCAAACTTTCCATATTTTTTCATAATACCTTCATAAATCTCAATAATGTCGAAAGTTTTTTCATAAAACTTGCAGCATGATCAATTACTGCCTACCCTTTTAGTTTAAACTGCCGTTAAAATATGGTATAGCTCAATATTTTTGAAAAATGTTTGTAAATATTATTATTGTTGTAGCCCGAGTATGTCTGCAGATGATCCCATTGTGTACGTTGTATAACGTAGTTAACCATTTTGTTTCGAAGTATTTTATTTTATTATTAAGAGCTTTTTATGACGGAGCTCGTCCGAAAAAGTAACACCACAATACCTATTTCAAATTCATTAGCAATTTGAAGAAAATAGTTCCCAGTAACTGATTCCTAAAAATTACATATTTTCAACTTTACCTTGAAAATGGCAATGCCTCTTGTCCAATGTCGTCGGCGACACTTACAATAAGATGCCTCGGAAAGCGTTACGTTAACTCGAGGTCCCAGTCATTCGTAAATCTTTCACAGTTTTCAGGGGTATGTAGAAACCCGAAAATCTGACAACCATTCTTACCACAAGGTGCAATAGAAGCCCGAAAGTCTGACAACCAGTCTTACCAAAAGGTGACAGAAAAACGAAACTTTGACAACCAGTCTTACCAAAAGTTGTAATAAAAGCCCGAAAGTCTGACCGCCAGTCTTACCAAAAGTTGTAATAGAAGCCAGAAAATCTGATAACTAGTGTTACCAAAAAATATCGAGTTTAACCAGTATGAGGTTGTGGAAGTCAGATAGGCAGTTAGGCAGTTGCTCCATGTAAAATACTAGTATTCAGCTGCATCCAGCTAGACTGGAAGCCGACCCCAACGTAGTTGAGAAAAGGCAGACAGAATGATAAAACAGCTTGTTTACACCCCAATAAAAAAAAACAAAAACTTTGATTCAATTGTGAAAAAAAAACGGCCTTTTTCCCGAAAAACATTTTCCACAAGCTCAATAACTTGTTCGTAAAATAATAAAATGCATACAGTTGACAAAATTAATTTTCTTTATCAATATTCATATTTTAAATGGCGGTAAACTCTATTGGTAATTATGTAAAATTGCGACCCGCTGCATGTGTGACCTTTGCGAACGGTTGGCAGTTGTTTAAAGGTGATTACATGATGCTATCGTCAGTGGGTCCAACCGGAACCTGGTTAGGCCTTTATTGCAGGTTTTGATGGTTAGGCGTTTTTAATATGACTTGAATTTGCATATGACTTTGCTCACAAACAACTACTTTATACCCGGTTTCCGCTAATATCTATCCATTGTAAAAATGTACAGTAGGCCGCAGGTCAGCGGTAACGAAACCAGTTTAACCTGGCCTCGCAATTTATTGATACTCCGAACTACGCTAGGTCAGCTGGAGGGCTTGGAGGTCAAAGCGTTACTATTGAAAGAAAAGAAAGAAAAATACCTTTACTGACGTGCAGTCTACTGCAAAAAGTTATCAATTTAGCAAAGTTCTTTTATCCGAGTGTTCAGAAATGTAGTGTGTCGGTGTTACGATCCAAAAGAACTATCGAATAGATAAACCTCATAGGTACAATACAGAAATCGAACTGTAATTAATTATTGTCCTATATTGAAAATCTTAGCCAGAAACAGCAACGGCAGACTCATGAAGGTATTTCAAGGTTCCATCTATACAAATAAATTAAATTGAAGTGTCTGTTTGTAATGTCAAAATAACAGCTTTTTACTAAATGCATATGAAAGTATATACCGTAAAAAAAAAAACAATTTTCAAAAAAAAATTGTCTGTCTGTTTGTTCCGGCTAATCTCCGAAACGGCTAGACCGATTTTAACGGGACTTTCACTGGCAGATAGATGATATTATAAGGAGTAATTTAGGCTACTTTTATTTTAGAAAAATAACTAGGGCGAAGCCTCCGGCAGCAAGTCGTCGATATATATAAAATTATAAATTCTCAGTCCCTATGTTCAAATTGAGCCATAAAAATAGAGTACAAAGAAGCAAGCCTATGAAAAAGTAAATTAGTTTTCTTAGAAATCACTTTTAAGCAATAAACGTTGAAATGGATAACATTGATACCTTATTAAGTAACAATCGTGTGAGAAAACTACGTCTTCCATAAAAATCAATATAAAAAACCTATTTATCTACCAATAAAAAAAAAAACTTGTAGTAAAACCGTTCATCTGTAAACAAAACTCACGCTTGACCAGTTTCCGAGTTGTGAATTTGAGAAAAAATAGCAACAAACATACATGCAAAACGTATGTAAATATCAATTACATAATATAAGAACTAGTTTCTTCATGGGAAATAACTTTAGATTCTATGATTCTGAGAATCTTTGAAATACGTTTATGAATCAGCTTTTTGATGACGAAGACAGTTTTACAATTTAGTTTCTAGGAAAAAATTACAAAATAGAGAGTTTCAAAGTTAGTTTGATCTTCTATTGCAACATATCGGGCGGCCTATGTTCTACCTATCTTGTTAACTACTAATTTTTTTTCGTTTATTTTTCTAACAGGAACTTCTCAGTAGCAGACTTTTTTTATTTTTTTGATGGTGGGAAATCATCAAATGACTTCTCCCGCTCTGGGTGGAGCGAGAGGGCGTGTCAGACTTTTACTGACTAAAACAAACCCGTGTTCTTCTTCCGTTGCCCGTGTGCCGGGGCCGCGATATCCCTTTCGGACAAACCCGCAACCCCAGCAGGCATTGGTCCTTACGGACCCCGTCAGTTGGTGCTGACATCTCTTTGAGGCGCGCATGGAACACAACGCGCCGTCGACCCGGGCCTGGTCCTTATCGGACGACGAGCTACCCATTGCTCACCGTCCGCAAGCCCGCACTTACGGTGGCCGGAAGTCAGCTCGTGACTCCCGACGCCCGGGGCGTCTCCTGCGGCGACTAGGGGCGCGAGGGCGTGCAGCTTGCATCTCCCTCGCGCGCTCCGCCTCCTCCTTAGCGAGCATAACTGCTTCGCAGAAGGAGGTGACGGCCTCCCATGCTCAGTAGCAGCCTAGAGTCTAGATTTGTGTCTGGTTGATGGCAATGTGCTTGCCCCCTATTTCATGGGACGTAAACATATCTGGCGAAATGTGGTCCACCATACACCTCTGTCGAACCCTTAGGCATTGCAGGCGTCATGTTATGTAATTCGTATTTAAGAGCATTTATGCAGAAAGTGGGCAACGTCGCAAATGACTGTCAAATATTTAGCTGTTTTGATTAATTATGTTGGGAAATAAGAAATATGGCTAACTAGCTATATAAACTATTGTTTATGTAAATGCAATAATTAACATCGTAACAACGAATATTTAGTTTTAGTTGTAAAAAAAAGTATTTGTTAACTTTCCAAATGCCTTTTTTACACCTAAAACGGTTACAACATCAAATTCAGTGTTATAATTGCAATTAATTATTAATAGTCTTGTTCACTAGTTGGCCGTATTTGTTATTTCCGTACAGTAATATTGCCAAATTAATCAAAACAGGTAAATAGTTGACAGTTATTTGCAACGTGCCAACTTTTTAGATGAACGCTCTTAATTTCCTACTAGTTTTACCCGGCCCGGCTTCGCCCGGGTATCACTTATCTTCGGTGCACCTACCTCTACCTATATACTTACCTACCTACCTAATTAATTAATTATGAATAATAATTTTCGTGATTTTTTCCGATGTTTTAATACTTAGTCTGCTAATTGGGGCGGAGACAAATCGTAAAAAATCAATGACCATTAAAATCGGTCCAGCCGTTTTTGAGTTATAAATGGTGTAACTAATCCGACTTTGTTTTATAGATAAAGAAGATAAGAATTGGTAATGACCAGTTGGCCTTCCTGATTCGTTATGTCATCGTCTTGTATTTGTGATTAAGATTCATTGGTTGAAAAGTTCGTTACGTGTCCTCAGACCAAAAAAAAAACAATACAGAGCGCTGCGAACAATATATTGAAGCATGCCAAAACTACAACTCCGCTCTGTGCATACACGCTCACACGCACACATTTACAACCTTTTACAAGGACACTACAATCAAACTACACCACACAAAGGGCACACATTTTACGAAACCGGCTTCACTTCACTTCACTGTTGACAGTGCTTTGTCTTCGTTTTTTATTTGGTCTGAGTACGTGTCAATTTTTTGTCTTCTTAATCCATATAGATCATAACTGAAAATGGCAGCGTTTCATATTGTTACACCTTTGAGTAGATATCTTCCTACAAATTCAGTTTATTAACTGAATTGCATTGATGTAAATCTAAATCGTCGGGAATTGATCCGGTAAATGTTGCAACAGAAAACACCAAATCCTACACCCGTCTCATTAAAATCTTACTCCAAATTCAAGCCCAAACCCAGAGGTTCCCCTTTACAAACAAAAGGCCATAAAAACTGCCTCCCACGGTAGTCATAGAGCCACTGACCCATGCACTGAGTCACTTCGATACGGTTCAGGAGGCAACGTAAGTGCGATGCGAATAAAATCGTTGTAAGATCGAAGGGTGGCTGGTACATGGATGACATCGAAGTTAGTATGACATGCATATTATAAGGATAGGATTGAGGAAGAAAGGAGTAAATTGATTTTAATACTCTTGGGACATTCAAAGGATATTTAATTAACTGCCGTATTGGTCGGGTTTCAATCCCCGATTCGGTGAGGTGTCTGAATTGGTTTCCATAACATAACGGGCGATATGTGGGCGTAATCAATCAATTACCGAATCTACTTAATACAGATATTATATACAGTACAGATTTCCCAAAGTTTTTCTAAGGAGCCTGTTCAGTATAGAACAAGCTATACTTGGAATATCTCTGATGGATAGAATCTGGAATGAGGTAATCCGGCAGAGAACCAAAGTTGTCGAAATAGCTCACAGAATTAACCTGAAGCAGCAGTGGGCCGATCATATTAGCCGTAGAACCGATAACCGTTAGTATAGAGTAGACGTGTTCTTGAGTGGAGACCGCGAATCGACAAACGTAAGGTAGGACGCCCTCAGGGTAGGTGGAGAACGTGATCATCACTGGAAAGCGCTCTCAGTCGACGCGACCACACGTTCAGATTCACGGTACAAAAGACGACATATTCATCATTACATCGCATATTCACGCGACGACCGCACGGCTTTTATTAATTAGGACGTGGCCTTACCATTCGGGTAAAACAGATGTATATATATTATTTTGTTGTCTTAATTCTTACTTACTGATCAGTCTTGTAAGTTTATGTAATAGAAGATAGATAAGTTTAGAATACTCGCACGTTTTCTGACAGCTGCGTGCACAGATTGCTCTAAGCCGGCGGCGCACGAGTCGATTCTGACTGAACGGAATGTTGCCATTTTAAATATTAAACATGTAGATTAATTATTGTATAATGATTTATTTTATATCTTATTTATATCTTTGTATGCTGCACCGGTTGCCGTCATAACGTCAACGCCGGCTGTCGCTGAAAATCAGCGCTGGGGCTGTCTCGCAAAGATAGGGTAGCAGCATTATGCTGAGCGATGGCCGTTTTGCGTGGATGTGACGCATATTTTCCCCCAACTTGTTCTTTTTTTGTTTTGTGTTCTTTCTTTGCGGCATGTTTACCGCAAATAAACGTATTTTCTTGATTTCTTCGTATCACTGTTTTACAGTAATTTTATTATTTTTATTTTTAGCCTTTTGTGCCTGTATGGGCCCTGTATTGGTCCTTGGTCCTGTATGGGCGTGTATTATTAACATACTTTTTGTTTTATGTATAATAAATTAATAATACGTCGAATTTGGGACAGCGCTCCTTGATGGGCGAGTCCTATTACTGGCTGGACGTACGACGCGTTGCGTGAGCTCAGTACAGAACACTCAAGGCCACTGGCATATATCGGCGTCTTAAGCCGTTCGTCTTTGATAGTCATGAGGTAGGTAGAAGCCCGAATGCCAACTAGTTTCGGAAAAAATCAACAATATCACAATCAAAGCTAAAGTGATGTCAGTCTCTCAATAATATCATTAGCTTGCTAGCTTGAAAGGGAAATTACATAAGGAAAAATATATCAATCTCAATTTACTTCATACAGGAAACATGATGAAATCGGAAACCCGAGTAATCACCTACTTACACTGTGCAAGCATACTTAACAGCACCCTATTTCGACCCGAAAATTTTGAAGGATATTGTTAATCCATTGCTTCTTTTGTTTGTAAAATTCGTCTGCTCAACAAGGTAAATAACGAAATGGACGTGGGTGAACTGTCAAAATGAAACCCATTACGATCAATTTGTCATTTTATGTGTTTTACGCAATTACCCCGCTAATGTAATGCGTGTTTTTTTCTTTTTATGAGAAGTGACAGTGGGCTGGTCATGTTTGTCGAAGTACCGATATGGCCTGTGGGGCAGACGAGTCCTGGAGTGGAGACCGCGTATCGGCAAGCGTAGTGTGGGACGCCCTCCAGCTAGATAGACCAAAAGTCAATCTGCCTAGCCTTTTCCCAACTATATTGGGCTCGGTTTCCAGTCAAACCGGATGCAGCTCAATACCGTATTTTACATGGAGCGACAGCCTATCTGACCACCAACCCAGTAACTGGGTAATACGATACCCCTAGGTAAGACTGGCTGTCAGAATTTCGGGCTTCAAACGACCCGTAACGACTGTCAAAGATCCACGAATGACAACCGGGAACAACGGCTTAACATGCTTTCCGAGGCACGGAGGAATCTCGGTATGTAAAGATGGTCACCCATCCACAGACCAACCCCGGCAAGCGTAGCTTCACCTGATAGATCGAACCGTGCGGCTGATATTACTTAGCTACGAGCTCCTCCACAGCTAGATAGACCAACGACCTTAGAAAGATGGTTAGGACAGACTGGATGTGGAAGCTGGAGGACATGGTGTTGTGGCGCAGCCTGGGAGAGGCCTATATCCAGCAGTGGACTGCGATAGGCTGAGTTGATTGACACAGTGGGTCTGAACACAACCTAGTTAAAGGATAGTAAGCAAAGCTAGCAGTGATAGCCTAGAAGTGTGACTGTCGGACTACCAACTCATAGATCTCGAGTTCGAACCCAAGGCACGCACCTCTGACTTTTCGGATTCATGTGCGTATTGTACCATTATCACTTGATTCAAAAACGGTGAAGGAAAACATCGTGAGGAAACCGGCATGCCTGAGACATATTTCTCGACGGCATTTGAAGCCAAGTCAAATTAAAATACCAATCTACTATCCAGTAATATGCGTCTATTGTACCTATATTACTATCTTAACTATAGTAGAAACCGGTTCAAAAACCCTTTGATTTCTGCAAAACAGACCAATTATTATCAATTGCCGTGTTCTTAGCTATAGGAAACATGTAATAAGCGTTTTAAAATTTCATTAGGGGATTATTTCCCATGATGTTATCGTAGGAATTCTTACACACCGGACAGATAAATAATTCTATGCTTTCAGTTACTTACGGTTTATGGTGTACCTATCTGTTTTTCATTACAGAGGGATTGGAAATTGCTCTAGATATCATGTTCATAGGCTACCTGAATCGGGTCGTATCGTCGAGCCTGTCTGTGCCTTTAAGTCGATCAAAGTATCTAGTCTTTTGAGGAGCTCGTGGCTAAGTAATAATTGCCGCTCGGGTCACTCCATCAGGTTAAGCTACGCTTGCCGGGGTTGGTCTGTGGATGGGTGACCATCTTTACATACTGAGACTCCTCCGTGCCTCGGAAAGCACGTTAAGCCGTTGGACCCGGCTGTCATTCGTGGATCTTTGTCAGTCGTTACGGGTCGTCATAAGCCCAAAAGTCTGACAACCAGTCTTACCAAGGGGTATCGTATTACCCAGTTACTGGGTTGTGGAGGTCAGATAGGCAATCGCTCCATGTAAAATGCAGATATTCAGCTGCATCCAGTTAGACAAGAAGCCGACCCCAATATAGTTGGGAAAAGGCCAGGCAGATTGAGGCAGAAAGTATCTAGTCTTTTGATTTCAGCATAATACAATCAGTGCCAAGTACTATGGACTGCAGAAGGAATAATTATCCACTCAGGCAATCGAATTACCCTTAACTTGCAAGATAGTTAGGAATCTGAAGAAGACAGGAACTTAAAATCACGCGCACGAACCGTGTTCGCTAGGAGACTCGCGGATCCACACCTGCGCAATTAAAACTCACGCGCACGAACTGTGAAGTGTAGGTGTCCATACTAAAGATAAAGATAAAGATAAAGATCAATTTATTTGTTTAAACATGTGTAACATGATACATGAATATGCACATATAGATAGAAGCGAAATTTTACCGGACCAACATGTTTTGCCTCTCTCGGCGTACAAATATTTTTTTTAATATGTTATTAATTTGATTGGCAATTATAAATTAATTATGAATGTCAGACTCATACATAGAAATTAGAGCCAGTGCAAGATATAGTCAATAATTCATTTCACAATCAGAGTCAGTACAAAAAGTAGTCAATAATAATTACAGGCAAAATATGTCAATACGATGTAATAAACGTAAATAAGCAATAAAATTCAAAATGTATCATTTAAAAAGTCAATAATGTTATAGTAGCACTTATCAGTAAGCAGCTTTTTAAGTGTTTTCTTAAATAAAGTAAAATTTAATTGCTTAATGTCATTCGGAATTTTATTGTATATTAATGGGGCCATGCATACAACACTTTTTCTTAGAAGTGCTGTTTTGACCGAGTGTGACTGCACCCAAAGTCTATACTTCTCACGTCTGTTTCTATCGGAATTATTTGACAAAAGAGGAAACCATTGCGGATTAGTTTTTACAAATACCGATATTTCCAATATGTAGAGTGACGGAAGTGTTAAAATTCTGTGCTTTAAGAACATTGGTCTGCAACTGTCCATAGTTTGCAACCCAAACATAGCCCGTACACAACGCTTTTGCGCTTTGAATACTGTGTCTTTGTTTGTTGAATTGCCCCAGAAAATTATCCCAAATCTCAATAAAGATTCAACAAGTCCGAAATACGCCGTGAGTAAGGTGTTTGTATTGACAGTAGGAGCAAGTTTATAGAGGGCAAACGACGAGCTACTGATTTTTTTACTAAGGACAGCAACCTGCTTTTTCCAATTTAATTGCGGATCAATGATTAGTCCCAAAAATCGGGCTGTATCTGTTTCTTGTATATTATTGTCATTGTAAGATAAATTGAATTTTGATAAATTATGTAATTTTTCACGTTGTCTAAAATGCATTATGTTAGTTTTATTTAGATTAATTTTCAAATTATTGTTGCTAAGCCAGGTAATTATAGAGTTTAATGAATTATTTGCGTCAAAACTATAGTCAGATAAATTTTTGGATGCAATAGTTACAGTACTGTCATCAGCGAATAATGTCATAGGTTCTTTAGTTGCATTTGGTAGGTCATTAATGTATAATAAGAACAGGGAAGGGCCCAATACACTTCCCTGGGGCACACCATGCGTAATAAGACGCTTTTGAGAGGCGAAGATCTGTGCCTTTTTAGTTTTAATATTGAATTTCGATATTTGAGTTATTTGTTGTCGGTCAGTTAGATATGATTTTAACAAATCCAAGACATTACCTCTTATACCGTAGGCTTCAAGTTTATCTAGCAGAATATTGTGGTCTACATAATCGAATGCTTGGGACATGTCACAGTAAATGGAACAAACAGGTAAAGATTTATCAACATGTTTTGAGACAGTGTATATAAAGTCGTAAACCGCCATATTAATGTTTCTATTTTTTCTGAAACCTTTCTGTTCATCACATAGGATTGAATGTTGTTCTAGGTATCTGTTGAGTTCGTTATAAACATATTTCTCAAAAATTTTTGAAAACACGGAGATTAATGCTATGGGTCTATAGTTATCCATTAAATATTTATCTTCTTTTTTAAATAGAGGTTTAATTATTGCCAATTTAAGATCGTTTGGAAATGTCCCATTTAGTATGCAACGGTTCATAATATAGCTTAAGTGATGAGAAATATCTTCATTCACTGCTTTGATCACATTCGTTGAAATACCGTCATATCCTACACTACTCGTGTTTTTTAGATTCCTTATAATCATCTGCATATGATAAGGCAGACTCGGTGATAAAAACATTGAGTTGGGTTGGTGATTGATTAGAGCCGAGGCATTCTTACCAGCACCTGGAAGAGGTTTTACTTTTTCAATAAAATGGTTATTAAATGCATTGGCAATTGCTTCAGGATTTGTTGTCAATTTATCGTCAATTATTAATTCGATTGTCGGTTTCTTAGGGATATTTAATTTATTATTATTTATAATTTGCCATGTCGTTCTACTTTTATTAGTTGATGTATTTATTTTGTAGTTGTTTTGTGCGCGCTTAGTAAGATTTATAATTCGTTTAAGCAGTTGAGAATAGCTAGTATATTTTTGTTTATTAGTTTTTGATGGTTTCCGTCTGAACTTCCAGAGTAATTCTCTTTTATTTTTACTACACACTTTAATCCCGCGCGATATCCATTTTGACTTAGTATTTACTTGCACAGTGATTTGAGTTAGGGGAAAGCACAAGTCGTAAATTAATTTAAATGTTTCAATAAAATGATGATACGCTGCTGATGGATCATCGGTTTCATAAATTTCATCAAAAGAAAGGCTTTTAATATGTTTTTTAAATTTTTTAATGTTTTCTAAACTGTAGTCCCGTTTCATTTTACGCCAATATTTCAATTTAAATATTTTCTTAACTGGTAGCTTAATTAATTGGGCAGCATGGTCAGATAAGCCAAATTCCAACACATCCGTCTTACACTTTTTATTAAAGTTATGGGCAAAGTTATCCAGACAGGTATTACTGGATAATCTTGTGGGCTGTTTTAGTGCTAATGTAAGATTATATTTTAATAATAAACACTCGAAATCCAAGGTAACATTGTTACACTTCATGACATCTATGTTGAAGTCACCAGCAATAACGGTATTATGATTATTTAGTCTAGAAATACATTGTAATATCTTGTCAAGCCTACCAAAAAACAAGTTGAGATTACTTGGTACCGGTACTCGGTATACACAAACTATAATAATTTTGGAGTCAAGTAATTCAATTGCACAACATTCAATTACATTAGTTATGGACAATTGACTAATTTGCGAAATTTCTTTAAACTTATGCACCTTATTAACTAGAATACAGGCACCACCTCTTTTACTGTAAGTACGACCATAACATGCTGCGAGTTCATAATTATTTATTATCAGGTGTTGTTCATATCCCGCTAACATAAAGTGTTCCGTGACACATATCACATCCACGTCAATATCTTTGTCTTTTAGCTCTTCTATATTTACCGATAGTGAGTCAGCTTTGTTCAACAGTCCCGCAATATTTTGATGCAGAACATTAATATATTTAGAGTCGAAAAAATAATGAATTTGCTTCTTCTGCAGCATTTCCAATTTCCTCTTTAGTCATGTAACTTATAGTAATGTCATTAATTAAATGTAACAAATTTTCAAAAATATTGCGCAAACCATAGTTATTAATACGGCCCTTTAACAAGTCAAACATTGTATGGTCATAATTTAAGTTACAATTACATACTATGTTCCTAAGATGCTTGCAAACCTTACTGTTCGTGTCCGCGAGAGGACATTAAAGTTAACGCGAACTAGTCGCTAACCATTCGCGAACATTTCCAAAGGTGACCATACTATGTTCCTAAGATGCTCGCGAACCGTACTGTTCGTGTCCGCGAGAGGACATTAAAGTTGCACGCGAACTAGTCGCTAACCGCTCGCGAACATGTCACGCAAACCGCACTGTTCGTGTCCGCGAGAGGACTTTAAAGTTGCACGCGAATTAGTCGCTAACCGCTCGCGAACATGTCCAAAGGTGACCATACTATGTTCCTAAGATGCTCGCGAACCGTACTGTTCGTGTCCGCGAGAGGACATTAAAGTTGCACGCGAACTAGTCGCTAACCGCTCGCGAACATGTCACGCAAACCGCACTGTTCGTGTCCGCGAGAGGACATTAAAGTTGCACGCGAACTAGTCGCTAACCGCTCGCGAACATGTCACACGAACCGCACTGTTCGTGCGCATGCACAGGTGTGGAACCTCCTTTACATACTCGATTAATAGAAATATATCTTCTGAATATCAATGGTGAAATAAGTAAATCCAATAGAATTAAAAACAACAACTCAGCAGTTTTAAAAAAGGTAGGTACACTTTCTTTCATATAATTTCACCCACACTTTACCAATATTGGTTACCCCTCAGTACGAATTTTAAAACCACGTTCGAATTTTAAAGGAAAAAAAACATACCAACTGATCTTTTCCGTAGCGCTTTACCACGAAAAATCGGAAATTCTCGCTATATTTGGAATCCATTGCGGGTTATATTCAAGAACATGTTCTATAAGATAGAAGCCATGGACCAATGTATTGTAACTTAATTTTAAAGTCGACATAATACAGACGTTATGTGGCGAAACATACCCAAAGGGAACAGGTGGCGAAATACACTGTCGTTCAAAGGAATTGGGATGATGTTAAAATGTTTTTGAGGTAATAAATAAAGGATTTTGTTTAATAATACTATGTGTGTTTATTTTTTATATAGGTATTTAAAGGCATTATGAGTGGGATTTCATGTTAATAGGTTTGGAATTTTGACGTTTAAAAATATACTGTGTGGGTTTTTCATTAAGAGTAACATAATTTTTCCCCAAGCTACATTTTACTATTATTTTTATTCGAATAGGTTTTGATAAAAAAAACAACAAAGCTAAATATTACGTATATTTTTAATCCATTTTTTCTTTCCATTGTCCCATTCAGCCTCTCTACACCCACTTTCATAGAAAAAATCTTTCAACCCTCATGCCTCACACAAAAAGTCAAAATAAAAAACCCTTTCTACACGAGATTTTTGTCACCAACAATTAAAAAGCCATTTGTTTGTCGTAGCGTGAATTTGATTAATTGGCAAAAAGGTTAGCGGGTGTACTCACCGAATTAATATGTTCATTAATTTATAATATGGTGTACAAACAGTTTCTGATTTACATTTAAATGGAATTCGATTAAATATGTGATTAAAAAAGGTTTTCTTTTAGCTGGAATTTTGTTATTTTGTAATTTATAAGAAAATTTAATTTAAGGTCTGGTGTTTGTCTAATAGAAATTAACAAACGAAAATTTTAGAGTATTCAAATTATAGTATATATATTATTTTTTTAGGATGGGAAATCATCAAATGACTTCTCCCGCTCTGGGCGGAGCGAGAGGGCGTGTCAGACTTTTACTGACTAAAATCCACCCATGTTCCTTCCGTTGCCCGTGTGCCGGGGCCGCGATATCCCTTTCGGACAAACCCGCAACCCCAGCAGGCATTGGTCCTTACGGACCCCGTCAGTTGGTGCTAACATATCTTTGTGGTGCGCGTGGAACACAACGCGTCGTCGACCCGGGCCTGGTCCTTATCGGACGGCGAGCTACCCATTGCTCACCGTCCGCAAGCCCGCGCCTACGGTGGCCGGAAGTCAGCTCGTGACTCCCGACGCCCAGGGCGTCTCCTGCGGCGACTAGAGGCGCGAGAGCGTGCAGCTTGCATGTCCCTCGCGCGCTCCGCCTCCTCCTTCGCGAGCATAACTGCTTCGCAGAAGGAGGTGACGGCCTCCCATGCATTCTCGGCCTCTCATGGCCTGGCTGAGGGCTGGACGCGAGAGATCACTGCCGCCAATCGCCTCCGTGAGGACACGGCGGTGCTCCACCCAAGCCGGGCAGACCTCCACCATATACTTCACCGTGTCCTCCTGGCGATCCACACAGTGGTGACACCCGGGCGTTTCCTCCCGCCTTATAAATTATTAAGTCTGCGAGCTAAATCTTGTGTCGGCTTTATAAGTAACCTTAGATATTACGAGTATTTTGATGTCATTTAATTTACCTACACTTTGTTTTGTACTTACACATACTGCAATTTCATTCTCTGATTTATAAGTTTTTTTTAATACTTTCTAATCTAAAAAACATCACCATAATTTTAAAACTAAATATTACGTTTTCAACCCACAGCCAAAGTCTTATTGGCTTTTACTTTCTCGTTTTGTTATTAACTATATGATAAATGATATTATATTACTGAAAATATGTTCAAAAACACTATTTTACACGTCAAAATAAATTATCTTTTATTACTAGGTGAGTTCGGCGTTTCTTATCCAACTAGTCTGAGAAGAAATACCGCAACAAACTCAGAGGACACAGTATCTAATGAAGTTAAGGGTGTGATTTGTGGGGGACTGTCTTATGTAATTTTAACGTTCGAAAAGTGCTGATTCTCAGCCTAGTTTAAATAAATGACTTTTGAATTTAATAAAAGGTTTATTTTACCATTGTATCCTTTTTCCCGTCCGCCAGTGTACATGAGTCACGTCTCACCATTGTCGGCACCTGCGCTGCCGGCTGCTCCTTTAACTAAACCGTTGACTTGACGTTACGGCTTTGTTGTTTATAAACTGTTATTTATTATTTATTTATAGTTCTACTAGTCTGATCTGCTGTTGCTTTTATGTTGGTTGGATGTGTACGGGAATAGAACTTGATGTGGAGAAAACTCGTCTTTGGGAGTGGGCAATAGTTCAGTTGTTATGGAGTGGGGTAAAGGGTACTCGTACAGCGCAGTTAGCATGTTTTCTTAGAAACACACACTCATTTGAGTTCAGCCTTAGTTGAATATAAAAATCCCAATAGGTGGCGCAGCGGCTAATCCATAGCAGAATCAGTTTATAATCTTCCCACTGGGGACGCAGCCCTCCTGTCTTCGAGTGGGAGTGGGCTATAATCCACCTCGCGAACCCAGTGCGGATTGGCAGATGTAACAATTCTATGATTTTTTGGTTCTAAGACAAGCCGGTTTCCTCACGATGTTTTCATGTTTTCCTTCGCTATTTTGGGAGCAGAGAGGTAATGAAATAATTTCGTCAAAGTAAAGTGCCTGCTTGGGTTCGAACCACGACCTACATCTCATAAATCATGGGCCAAAGAAAGAAAAGAAAGAAAAGAAACAAAAGAAAGAAAATTTGTTTATTTTGCACAAATTGAACGCACATTACAAAAAAATTACATAAAATACACATTGCAAATTAGCCAAAAGCCTCATATTCAATAGTCAAAATGAATCAAAGTTTGACAAATTTGTCTATTGCTTGATGTCAGGGCCAGAGACCAAAGACAATTTACAATAAATTGTAAATTGTAATTGTATTTGTAGTGGTAAGTGATTATATAAATAACTAAATTGCTTGCGTAATGTGTTGCGACACTAACAAATTAAAACAAAAAAACAAACAAACAACCAAAACATAAACAAAATGCCGATTGCAGGCTGGCAAAATAATAATTTTGTAACAAGCAAACAACAATAACCTAACAATTAAGCTGTGCGTCGCATCTGTGCAAGTATAGGTCATTGCTCAGCTATATGCCATGACTTCGGACGAACCTATCGCCAACATCGCTGATTTGCAGCAAAAACTTCATCAACTTTCTTATAATAATCCGTACTAATATTGTAAATTCGTCCGTTCGTCCGCTTCATGCCTTAATAGCTGAACGGATTTCATTGAAACGCTCATGACCCGGGGTAGGACATTAGATACTTTTTATTCCGGTTTTAGGTACCCTACGTTCTCGCGGGATAATTTCTGACCTCCACGCGAGCGGTGCCGCGAGTAAAAGATAGTCTACCTAATAATATTGTACTAGTTAGGGTTTCGTAGCCAAATGGCAAAAAACGGAACCCTTATGGATTTGTCATGTCTGCCCGTCCGTATGTCACAGCCACTTTTTTCCGAAACCATAAGAACTATACTGTTGAAACTTGGTAAGTAGATGTATTCTGTGAACCGCATTAAGATTTTCACACAAAAATAGAAAAACAAAACAATAAATTTTGGGGGTTCCCCCCCTACTTAGAACTGAAACTCAAAAAAAAAACATTAAACCCATACGTGGGTTATTACGGTCGTATTACGGTCTATGGATAGGTCTTCAAAAATGATATTGAGGTTTCTAATATATTTTTTTTCTAAACTGAATAGTTTGCGCGAGAGACACTTCCAAAGTGGCAAAATGTGTGTCCCCCCCCTGTAACTTCTAAAATAAGAGAATAATAAAACTAAAAAAAAATATATGATGTACATTACCATGTAAACTTCCACCGAAAATTGGTTTGAACAAGATTTTGTAGTAATAGTCCAACTCGCACTTGGCCGGTTTTTTTTTTGCATTCAGGCATCTGACCAAGTTATCCTTCAGTAAACCAACCATGAAATCACATAGCTATAAACAAGAAACTGTAGAAATATATGTCATATCGCTCGCTATGACCGACTTTCAGTTGGTAATAGAACTACATCTTGCAATGCATCGATAAATACTAATACTACGCTACATGAAGCAGGAAAATTAGATTTATATGTTATGCGAGCCAGGTACGTTGTATTTGATATAGTTTGCATTCTTTTGTGAAAACTTGGGTCTCGATGGACTGTTTAGTATCGCCTTGTAAGAGGAATATGATCCAAGGACAGTCGTCAGATTGAAAGTTATTTATTTCGTTTTTAGTGCAGGTTAATTGAACATTGGATTATTGTAGGCTATCAGCATCCATTATGCAATAAATCTGTTATTCACCTTCAATTTGTTGCCTCTAAGAAACGGTTTTGATCGATACCCATTGTACTTTGTGTCTTCATCTACCTAGCCTTTGCCCAACTATGTTGCCAGATGTCCAGTCTAACCAGATGCAGCTGAGTACCAGATGCTTTGTTGAGGTCGCTGCCTACTTTGATGGGGTCGCCTTTCAGTCTGATCCAATGGTGAAGGGCGGGCGTTTTGGGGGACTTAGTGATAATTATACAATACGCATATGAATCCAAAAAGTCAGAGATGCGTGCCTTGGGTTTGAGACCTATGATTTGGCAGTCTGACGGTCGCACCACTAGGATGTCACTGCCCTGATGCCCTATGACGATGATGAATTATAATGATTGTAAAAGCTGACGTGTAAAAATGTTTTGTCCAAACCCACTCACTCACTCATTTATAATGATTGTAGGTACATTGTTCTATGATATTTCAATCTCACAAATACACATTTCAATTACAACCTTCAGAAACCCCCGTTTTTGCCTAATATTTTCTTAAAACCCTCATCTTGCTATGGTCATTAATCTGTGCCCTGTAACCCACGGGTTATTAAAACAACGCAGCCGTGGGATCGTCCCACACTGGGCCACGGACTGTGACGGCGGGCGTAGGGTTACGGAGATAGCCGCCCGATTGTGTACAGGTTGGGTCGAAAGTAACCCTTCTTTGAGAAAGTGGAATTAATTTGGGTATTTTTTAAATACTTTTGAAGAAAACAAATGACAGCTTTTGTTTTCTTGAATTTTAGTAGCAGTTTTGCTTATGGTGTATTCTCAAATGTCATGATTTCATGAAAAAGTCATTCAATAAATTTATTGCACAATGGATGCTGATAGCCTATAATCGGAATCGATTGTGTAATTAAACTGTACTAAAACTTTACTATTGAAATACCAATTATAAATTATTTGACAATGCGAATAAAATTAAAACAATTGGCAGTTAATTCGGTATTCAATAGTTTTATATATCCATTAATTACGTCGTTCCTGTGACAATTCACTAATCCAATTTAAACACCATAAAACATGTATTTATTTATTAAAAACCAACTTATATTTACAGTTTGCACCACATGTACAAGTTATCGGTCAATATCTATTAGTAATTATTATATTAATTACACATATAATAACAATAAAAAAAATAAAAAATAAAAATTGAATAAATTACATAAAACTAGACAAAAATTTGATAATTATACATTGCGGTACTATGTACTAAAGCTTAGTAGGTACATAGTACCTTAATCCCATTAAATCATTTATTTTAAAAAGTTATCTTCAAAAAAGTCACACCCTGTACATTAACCTCAAGACACCGTGGGCTAGTCATCTGCACATCACGTTCACACGAGTAATTGTTCGATTGTTAGTAACTAGACCGATATGATGTAATTATAAATATTGTTAACATATGTACCTACGGCGGTCAGAAAGAAAATGAAACTATTTTTTGGTTGGAAACTAACCTCAAAAATCATCACCTGCCGCCTTTTCTTTATTTCATTACAGTCGGCTTTCAATCTAATTATATTTCAAAATTAAAATCAGAAGTCATTTATTTAAATTAGGCAGATAATCAGCACTTTTGGAACGTCAAAATTACACATGACAGTCCATCGAAACGCTCGCTCTTCAACATTTCCTAGTGGGAAAAAGTGGCATAACAAACTCCTCAGTAGCACAGCTGTTAAGCTAGAAGAACTTTACTCTATTCGATAGTATGTGAAACAAAGAAACATGAAAGATTAAATCAAATTCGGCTAAAAATCTGTATCATACATGACATGAGGGAGAAAAACCTACCAAACCTACCAAACCTACCAAATTATCTATCAAATTAAACCTATAAAATTTTAGGGTTAGACCAGCTATCTAATTACGCAACACATTTTTGTAAGCGATTACGACGAATCCGTTTCATTTTGACAGTTCAACAACATTCATTGCGTTATTTACGTTGTTGAGCAGACTTTTTTTTCGAACTTATGAAGCAATGGATTAGCAATCTTTTTCAGTACGATTCAAATTCTGATTGATCGTGTATTACGTAATTAGGTTACTGTTGTCTTCCGGTCTTCAGAAGTAAAAATGCGTGTGACAACCAGCACTGTAATTTGAACGTTATCTTTGAGACATGAAGGTTTAAGAATGGCCACAGTTTCACAGATAGATCAATCGACAAACGTGAATTTTACTAAAACATGACATAACTTCACGACTGTAATCCCCGAAGTGTTAGGCAGAGGTTCCATAGTACATACACATTTTGCCAGTTATGTTTAAGTCTCTTTTAAAGGGGGCAAGTAGTTATTAAGAGCGTTCATCCAATAAGTTGACAACGTCGCAAATAACTGTCAAAAATTTACCTGTTTTGATTAATTTGGCAATATTACTGTATGGAAATATGAAATATCGGTAACTACTGAACTACAATATTAATAATAAATTGCAATTATAACACTGAATTTGATATTGTAACCGTTTTAGGTGTAAAAAAGGCATTTGGAATGGTTCCAAATACTTTTTTTACATCTAAAACTAAATATTCTGTTATGATATTAATTATTGCATTTCATAATCAATATTCTATTTCGCTAGTCAGCCATATTTCTTATTTCCAGACCTAGAAACTCGTCGCCTTGAAATGTATCCTTGTATGTAGCAACGTGTATATAATATAATACATGTCGTTATGTACCTGGTTTGTCCGCTACTACCCCTCTTACGCTTTGAGGGATAAATGCGCCGGCGACGGTAGGGTTGGCGCGAAGTAAGCTAGACTGCCGTTTAAATCATTTTCAGTTTGTTTTTGTACCAATATTTATGTTTACCAATTATTAAATAAATATTTATGACGACGGCTTTACTTTGACCATTTTTTCAAAAATGGTCAAGGTATTTTAGTTCAGTAGTTACCGATATTTCATATTTCCATACAGTAATATTGCCAAATTAATCAAAACAGCGAAATATTTGACAGCTATTTGCGACATTGCCCACTTTCTGTACACTCTTAAACCCCTAGAAATATGTAATTTGAAAGATCTAGATTCAGTGATGTTTTGTATATTAGCTTAGAAACGAAATACCTCCCTACATGATTAGAAAATTAAAGTAATCACATTCGTACGCACATATACAAAATAGGTTTTGGATGTTAACATGGTACATACACCAAACAAACTTAAATCCAATACACGCACAACAATAATTACCTAAGTCCAACATAAGAAAAGAACATTACGCACAAACTAATTCCCAAATAACCCACACAGTGGTACCTGCCGAAAAAAACGCGAAGACCACTTGCCTTAATTAATAAATTTATGTCTGGCAACACTGAGAAACTGCCATTACGGCCCCCATTAATTAATGCTTGCCATTTAGGGGATTTCCTTAGGGGTCGTAGGGGGTAAATGGGGCATAAAAATTGGGTATTTTCTTGTTAATTTAAGTGTTGATTTTTCTTAGATGATGCTCTGCTGAATTACTTGTATGTGTGCCTCATTTGAGAACGGTTCTTGTTCTAGCTGTTGCTCGCAACTTTTTCTGCGATGCAGGATGAAAGTCCATAGCCTATGTCCTTCTCCAGGACATGGTCTACCCATGTGGCAAATTTTATCCAAATCCGTTCTGCCGTTTTAGCGTGAAAGCGTAACAAACAAACTCACTTTCGCATTTCCAATATTAGTTAGGGCAATATTAAAATAAAATAGCGACAAGAACAAACGATAAATATTCCAGCTCATAATATGTAACTCATTTGTAAGCAATATACACTGGTTTTAACTTAATGTATGGAAAATTATTTATTATTACAATATGCTGCTGAAATATTGTTATAACCTGCTCTCAGTAGGCCTGTGGTTCTTTAAAAAAAATTGTAGTGATAAAGTCGTTACGGATAGTCAGAACTCCTAAACTCTGTCATTCAATCTTACCAAAAGTCTTACAGTTACTGGGTTATGGAGGTCAGTTAGAGAGTCGCTCGCAGATGGAGCAAAAAAAAAAAAAAATTTTTTTTTTTTTCGGAACTATAACACAAGACTGAGTACAACAGGTAAAACGATGATAGCTGCAAAAGTATAAACTTTAGCGAAGCTAACAAAGCCCTTCCCAGATACAGAATGGAATGATGTTCCATGCAAAAAGTGCAAAAAGTGCTTAAAGGTTAATTTATTAATTAATAAAAATAAAAAATAAACAAAAAAAATTAAACAAGATGAAAATAAACAGTACAGGACATATGATAGCAAGCCTGGTAAATGATGAAGTAGTGAAAAAGAAATAGTTGTCTTGGTAAAATCAATATCAAACGACAATAGTCCAACAGCTACGGTGCATTATTTCGGGCGACAGGTACTATCGAAGAACTTCATATCTAAGCAGTTTGAATACAAAATCCAGTGAACACCATTACCACATCTGTTATCCGGCCCGGTTCTTTAGCGGCCGAGCGCTGCAAGCAAAAATAGTCCTTACAGTGTATAGATATGAAGTTCTTAGATGGTACAGTACGTCACAACTTAGATGTAGCATCGGCAAAGTTCGTAAAACCGATCATCATCCGAACTGAGTGCGCCTTCAAAATTATCAATCTTTATTACTGCTTTAGGTGAAAATGATCTTTACGCAAACGCAATAAGTTGTAAAGTCATATAACCAACTACATTCGTAAAATTTAAATAAATGAATGCATATTTTCAAAATGCTACATCTCAGTTGTGTCGTATTGTAGTGAGTTTGAAGTTATGGAAGACTAGCTGCGCCCCGCGGTTTCACCAATAAGTTGCAATAAGTCTCGATTCCGTGGGAATATCAGGATAAAAAGTTATTAACTATCTGTGTGCCTTTCATCAAAATCCGTTCAGTAGTTTTGATGTTGATATTTTGCGTGATATTATGTTATTTTATTTATTTATTTAACCATTTATGTACACACATATATACAGACAAAAAGAAAAGAACAGAAAAATACGTACAAAGGTTATGCTTATTTTTAAAGAAATCTCTTCCAGCATTCCTGCGATAGGACAGAGGATAAAAAGAGATGTAGACACCGTGTGTAAGACTAGAGGGAAAGTAAAATACATAAAATCAAAACAATTCACGCAATAATATAAAACAAATAATACGAGAATAAACTTACTTACATACATAAAAACATACCTACTTCTAAAAAAAATATCACTAAGATTCTATTAATAATAATGTAATTTTGTTTTTATTTTTTATAGAAATTTAAAAAACAAATTAATTTTCCCACTACTGGGACACAGGCCTCTTCTCTGAGAGGGAAATATACACAATACAATGCCGCCCACGGGCATGTGAGCGTCCGTGTTTTCTGAATTAAGCTTAAAAGAGGAAAAAAAAGCAAAGCAAAGCTTATGAGTTAAGCTTTTAGAAATAATAAACATAATCTAAATCCAGCCAATAACATCGGAGATATCGCAAAAAATGTAAAGCAAAGTCATAAACGCTACTCAAAAAATTTTAATTGAATGACATGAAAAATATTAAAGATAGACCCGAACTTAATTTTCGTAATGTTTTATATATATTCAGAAAAATACGGGCGGTTACAACCCCGGGCGACATTGTATTATGTGTACTGAGGGATATTGAGATGAAAATTATATAAATATTGATCACCCCATGCTAGTTGTGTTGGCAATTTAGTCTAAGAAATCAAGGTCAACTTAAAAATCTAGATGCAAAAGTATCTTAAATCTATGGAAACGTCCACTTAATTCATTGAAAAAAAAAACAATGCATTGGTAACCAAGCCAAGATAGGAACCTAGGTAATGCTTTAGAATCATATTTATAGGCTGCTACCAGCGCCCCGTGGTTTCACCCACATACGTCCCGATCCCGTAGAAATATCGGTAGAAAAAGTATTGTATATGTTAATCAAGGTTATAAACTATCTGTGCGCCAAATTTGATCCAAATCCGTTCAGCAGTTTTCGCGTGAAAGAGTAACAAACATCCATCCATCCATCCTCAAAAACTTCCGCGTTTATAATATTAGTAGGATTTTTCAGTACTAAATTACGCAAGACCCCATCAGTAAAACAGTAAATAATCATAACCATTACATAAGATAATTACTTGCCCTGAATATAAGCCTCTCAACCAAAAATAAAGGTAACTGAACACATTGTAAGCGGCATATTGTTCATAAATCATTCGCTTTTAAAGCCTGAATACGTCGCTGCAAATGAGGCTCTTATTGTGAACGAGGAATAATTTATAGTTATATTTTAGCACCCCTTTCTCTTTGGGGGGGAACGGAATGCTCAGCGGTAAAAGCGGTTTCTTTTATAGGTACTGTCAGGGAAATTAAATTGACACCCTTCGTCAATTTGCAGTGTTATAACCAGATCAATGACTTTTTAATTCATGTGTACTTTCTGAGTTTATCTTTGAAATTACTGACATCGGTGAAGGAAAAACATCGTGAGGTAACTTGGACTTAATAGTCAGAAATCGCCTTCCCGTCTTGAGCAAGCGTGGTGATCAATGCTCGTGTCTTCTCTAAATGAGAAGAGGCCTTTGCCCTGCAGTGGGACAGTAAAAGGCTGATATTATAACATAGTCTTCTGTTATTCATACATCACATTGAATATAATTAATAATACTTCCTCTGTAACATGAATATCCCCCATAGTGATAAATACGAAATTGACGGCTTATTTTAATTTGTTGAACAGTTTTGTAATAAAATGTGAAGCCATAATGTATACTGCTAATTGATTTTGTTATCGTTGATAATTTATTGTAAAAGCGTGTTGTTTGGTGACCATTTTGGCCGTGGTTTTGGAAAAGAGTGTCAATTTGTTCGCACAGAACATGGATATGCATAACCAGCCTATAATTTTCCCACTACTGGGACACAAGCTTCTTCTCTTCGAAAGGGAGTGGGCTGTAATCTACCAGGCGGGCCCAGTGTGAGTTGGCAGACGTCACAATGTCTTCGAATTTTTGATTCTAGGACGTGCCGGTTCCCTCACGATGTTTTCCTTCATCGTTTTAAGAGCAGTGGTGATGAAATTCGTAACACAAAACGTAACATCACACTTGTAATCGCAGAAGGGTTGGGCAGAAGTGTACCTATTATAGAACACCCACATTTTGCCAGTTATGTTTAAGTCCCATGTAATAGGGGGCGAGCCTATTGCCATCAACCGTTCACAAATCTAGACTCCGGCCTGCTACTGAGAAATTCCAGATGGAAAAACCCAATAACACTTTGCCGGACCCCGGAGTCGAACCCAGAACCTCATGCTCAGCATAGCGCACCCATAATCAGCCTAGAATGTTCCCACTGCTGAGACTAAAACTCTTTCCTCCCGTGGGTCCTCACTGTTTTAAAATCAGTAGTGATGAAATAATTTGCTCAAAGTAAAGTGCATACCTGTTTGAACCCAAAACCTACAACTTTTAAGTCAGGGCCGTTAATACGGCTTCGTTCCTACTCATCCCTATTTCGGGCCCCCATACTCATATCAAAGACAACATCGTAGGTAAAACCTACCTAATTCATAATTCATTTTATTATTTTCCTTACTCGTACTAAACTTTTCTATTCCCTCTTATTTATCCTCAGATAATTAGCCAGTTATAACCGGATTATGACCGGTCGTAACTGGTTAGATCCGGTTACGTCCGCCCCGAACCCGTGAAGAAAGGTACGGAATTAAATGTTAATTACTTTGTACCTTTAAATTATATCATTGTAGATTATGGGGGAGATTATCATGGACATTATAGTACTTATTATGGTGAATTGGTGAAGATGGTAGATTGTTTTCTGTAAATATTTTGGAAGCCAGTTGATGAGAAGTTTGTTAATGGATTGATTGATGAGCCAGGAGCGTTTTCAGTATTTGATTTCATTTGTTTGTTTGATGAATTTATTATTTTGATAAACATGGAAAAGTCCTTTGGCAAAGTTGACGGAATTAATATTAATTTCCATTAATAACACAGTTTCCCTAACTGGGCACTTTTGGGTTTATTCATAAACGTTGCATTAATAGAAACATTTCCACGTCAAAAAAAATATGGTAAAGCAGGTGTTAATCATTAATTAACTTTAAGGAAGGTTTATAAATAAATTACTTTATTAAATCATATTAAGGGGGAAGTGCTAAGGGAGCCCGCGAAATTCAAGTTATTATTGAATGACTATTTCATGAAATCATGATATTTTAGGGCAATTGAACTTACAGAGTTGTATTGAAGATTTTAATTATTATGATTCTGTAAATACACGTTTGTTGCGGTCACAAATCATATTTTGATAAACTCAAACTTAAAACTCAAAGCATTTATTTCAATTAAACCATTTACAGGCACTTTTGAATTGTCAAGGAATCAGTCTGTCAGAAATATGAAGCTAGTTGCCCATTCCAAAGCGTAGTCGGTACCTATGGAGAAGAACGGGCAAGAAACTCCACGGACACTCTTTTAAATAAACTGTTACAAAATATTGGTTACATCATTCATGTTGAAATTAAACATGTGAGAACAATGTAGAAAGACGTGCACGTTAGAAGCAACATATTACCTAACTCTGACCTGTCAATTGCAAGTAAGAAACCAGTCAAGTGCGAGTCGGGCCATGCACATCCACGTGGTGGGTATAATTATGTTTTATGCACACATGGTGCTTGCGCATAATTATTTTTATGTTATTTAATCATATTTATTCATATTATTGGTTTTATAGTAGGATTGTATTATTAGGACTATTTATTTTATTTTATTACATATTTATGTATAATTTATTAAACCTGACTTCGTTTCCATAAGTCTTTTTC
Source organism: Agrochola lota (assembly GCA_947364205.1). Classification (NCBI taxonomy): domain Eukaryota; kingdom Metazoa; phylum Arthropoda; class Insecta; order Lepidoptera; family Noctuidae; genus Agrochola; species Agrochola lota. The sequence continues at coordinate 13,415,777 of OX376244.1, read as the reverse complement.
AGGTGACCACTGAAAGTCAGCGCTGTGCTGTAGTCCTCATAGCACAGCATCATGCTGAGTGGAAGCCTTCTTGCCACAGCCATGACGTGTAAGCAGCTGCCGACTATTTCTGTTTTGAGCTCGTGATTATATTGTAATTTATTGTTTTATTTTCTTGTTTTACTCGAGTTTATTATCTTTTTTTATGCACATGTTCCTGTGACAAATAAACTTATCTTTTTTTTTCACAATGTGCTGTGAGACCTTGCTTTCTGCCAAATTTCGTGATTCTAAGTCAACGGGAATTACCCTGTAGGTTTTGATTTATTTGCGAGTATCGTTATATGTCACATTAATGGCCTTATTTTTTAACCAACTTCCAAAAACGAGGAGGTTATATGTTCGTCACGTATGTATGTTTTTTTTTATGTGAGTCCACCGATTTCTTCGTCAATTGTGGACTGTTTATTTTTATTTTTATGGAGTTGTATGCTCCCAAGTGGGTCCCATATAAATATTATTAACTTTGCTTGGATAGTTTTTGAGTTAGCTTCAATAATACATATTTTTCCCACTTAGTATATGTGAATGATATGATGATAACTTCCTGTCACTGTTATTTACATAGCAGGTAATGGTCTTTGAATTTGTGTGAGTAGGTATCACAACAAAAAAGTGAAAAATAAAAACATTTTACAAAAATAAAAGATCCGGATGGAAGTCGGTTGTTTTTTTTTGTAAAAAGTTTTTTTTGCTGCGTTAACTTAGAAGCTTGATTTTTTAGAGCTCCAAGGGAAAATAGACCTATGTATTAGATATTAATTTCAAATTGACACCTCCACGCGAGAAAATGGGTCTTGACAGACTGACGGACGGCTAACGAAGTCATCTTAAAAGGTTCCCGTTTTTTCCTTTCGAGGTACGGATCCCTAAAAAGCATGAAAATTTGAATTTCGCGGGCTACCTTTGCGCGTCCACCTTAACACCTTGCTAAAACCTGTCTTGATGATGACTGGTTAGGATAAACAGTACTGACTTCTCTTTTTACAAAACTGTCAAGCCTAAGAAATATCCTGCTAAAAGTCTTGATCTTCTTCTTCAATCGGCCCCTGCAGATGCTGACGGCAATTTTGGACCGGAGTCGATGGAGGCATAATGGCAGAATGTCCGCATAAAAAGGTCCAGTGACCACGATGCTCAGTAATGACTGAGCATCGTGGTCACTGGACCTTTTTATGCGGACAATCTGCCTCCATCGACTCCGGTCCAAAATTGCCGTCAGCATCTGCTGAAATTTGCTTAAGGACGTAACTTCATTAACTTGGTCGGACCATCGTGTTGCCGACCGGCCTCGTGCTCTCTTTCCTTCGGTATTGCCAACAATGTCAGGTTTTGTAGGCTGCTGTCTCCCCTTCGCACTGGGGCCGAAATTGGTCAAAATACGCTGTAGGTAAACTAGACAATCGAGTCTTGATAACCAGTTGCGAAAGGACCGATACATTTGTGCGTCTGGCTGTCCATGGATTTCGGAGCAACCGCAAAATTTTTGACTTTAAACGGAGGCACTTTGTCCATGTGGATGACAGACTAATTTCGGGTTGAGTGGAACTTTGAGCGAACATCCCGTTCAAAGCAAGAGGTAACTCAAGTTAGTGCATCAGTAGGTACAAGTTATAGTAGTCTGTTCGAAAAGCGTATGATGAATGTGTAAACAAACCTTGTTCAGGTTAAATTCTTGCGTAATCATTCACTCAAGAAATTGCTAACACATTCATAGCTGTATTTAGAAGGCTTTAATTTTATATTACAAACATTACAACAAAGTAATTTTTTTAATAACATAATTATGTTCTATTTGAAAATAATTCGTCGACGAAAATTGAGGTTGTAAAATAACCTCAATTATTGTTAAAAATTAAAAACATCTGTATGGTGATTTAAAATAAGAATTAAGGATTTATGCATTATTATAGTAATACGTGAAGCAAAAACTTTGTACCCCTTTTTACGAATATTACGCGGACGGAGGAGTATGAAATTTGGCACAGTTAACGTTTATATGGAAGAAGGAGTGCAGAAAGTTAATATTTTCATAAAATATACATTAGAAATAAATTAAATTAATAAAAAAAAATATTACACACGCTACCATGCGTTTGACATAAAATGGCTACCTTAGAATCATCACATTTGAATGAAGTATGGTCGAATTTCGACCTTTGGGCGAACAGTACTTCAAATAATTATATCAAAGCACTCAGTTTATAAATGGCACTACAAATTGGCTTCTACAGGTACATTTTCTGATCCATTTGTTAACTTTTTCATCAGATACTTTTGCCTCTCCTTTCCGAAGTTCCGAGTGTGTTTCCCGATAGCTATAACCTGGGAGTATTCACGTCTAGAGTGAATAAGTTTGTCTTTTGTTGATCATCGACCGCATCATGGCTTAGGTACCAAACTCAAAATCTATCAATTTATTTCAATATTAAGCACTTTTGAACGTCAATTTTGCGAAAATTAGAATTGATTCTAGTCGCTCCTTCCAAAAGGTAGTTTTCGTATGGAGAAGAATGGGCTCGACACTCCTCCGTAAACCCTTTTAAAATGTAATAACAATATTTTGTATACATTAATTATATAATTATTGTGAAGACGATGCATCTAGAATAAGATTACAATACCACGATATTTGAAAAGAATGAAAACTGAAGCAATGACAGATAAATTAATTATGTGATAGATACATGGTGCTCACATATTTACCATTAAGTAACTAACATAGAGGTGAAATGCGAGTCTGCAATAAAGTATATCTTTGTCAATTCAAAAGTGCCAGGAAATGGTGTTATTGAAATAAAAGCTTTGAGCGTTGAGTTATTAAAAAAATATGGGCAGTTAAAATTTTTTTGTTTGTTATTTTGATATTTGTTGACCTTAATCCACGGTATTATTCCGCAATCAACTAAAAACGCTTCATTAATCCCCCATGATTCCCAGCCTATTTATCCGAAATAGCCATTATAATAATCCCGACCATTCAAATAATATACACAATTAATTTATTATTACTATCATTGTCCTAAACTTTGCAGTTGGTTCCATTTAAACGTAATATTTCAACTCATAACCATTTTACGGGTAGTTCGCTTATCGAAAACGCCCGGGGGAATACTGGTTAACCGGTTGGAACTGCATTAAACTGGTTTAATGTGGATTACAACCGGATATTGGTGTTCGGATGGATAGTTAGCATAATTGGGTACAGGTGTTGGGTGACAACTAAAGTTTTGAGTGACAGTCCTGTTAATAGGGATGTTGCGTTGATTTGTAATTGTAATATTCGGAGGCATGATTTATTGAACAGTTGTACATTCAAACTTGCGAGTAAGTTTGTTTGGTGTTTGTCGGGAATTATTTTCATTTAATCTCGACTTCAATTTAATTATTTCTATGATAAGTTCCACGTCAGCGCTGTGGCGCCACGACCTAGACTCTTTCTTGACTGATTGGCCCGAAAAGGCAACATGTAAACATGAATGGCGAAGTATGAGAGAGACCTTTGCCCAGCAGTGGGACAGAATAAGATTTAAAAAAATTGTTTATCGTGTGATATGCCTATAATTTAGAACCATACATCAACGAGAGCGAGAACCGTCACATCACACTCCCAGGTCCAGTTGAAAACCAGCGTCAGGCACTTATAGTTGACTGGCATTTTTTGCTGAACTGGGCCTTTTTGGCGCAGCCCTGAGGCACACTGCCCATCAAATTTCTGCTTACATCGCTTAACACTTTTTTAATTGTTTTTCTTTCTTAATCTGCTGTGTAATTATATTGTGTGTGTTTTAGTCTGTGCTAAATAAATGTACCAATCTACCCAAACTTGGCAGATTTCATAGTTATCAGACTTATCAGTCAGATTTGATAAATTACTTCAATACGACGACAAAGATTTATTATAAAAACTAGCTGCTAAATTAATCAGTTAGTTACTCCTTATAATATTAGCTACCTGCCAGTGAAAGTCCCGTCAAAATCGGTTCAGCCGTTTCAGAGATGAGCCGGAACATAAAGACAAAAAAAAACATTGTTATAAGTGCTTTTATCAATGCATTTAGTAAAAGGCTGCTATTTCGAAATTAAACACAGATAGTTCTATTTTATTTATTTGTATGTATATAATTATGCTTATAGATGAAAATATTGGGCATTTATGAAACTGAAAGAGGTTACAACACTGGTACTTGGGATTTTACCTACCACCTTTTTACTCTGGGGCTTTGTGTAGCCGCTTGACCGCTAAACTCACTAGAGCGATAGTAATAGTTGACGCTTCGCTTGAAGAAACCTATTCAATTGGGACATTTGTTTATTTACTTGACATGAACCTTTAACTATTGGAAAACACAAACTTCCTCCAAGAATTTCACTCTTTGCTTCTACATACAGTTAATACACTCAACCTACGGTATTCCTTTCCTATCCTGTCCATGATAACCTTTTATTACCTTTCCTTATACACCCTGGATATTAAATAGAAAGGCAATTACACATCCACGTTACAGTATAATAAAGTAACAGTATTATGTCTCGGCAGTGACTTTGAAATAATTACCTACGGCATACTTTGTGTAAATTATTTCATCACTACTGCTCTCAAAACGGTGAAGGAAAACATCGCGTTGAAACCGGCATGTCCTAGAAACAAAAATCAAAGACATGTGACATCTACCAACCCGCACTGGGCCCAGCGTGGTGGATTGCGGCCCACTCCCTCTCACAGAGAGGAGGCGTGTGTCCCAGCAGGGGAAATCATTACTTATGGCCGCTCGGTAGATAAACCTTCCATGTCTGTGCGTAACCACCGCGCACTCGATACTGTTGCGAACTTGATATACACTGGGATTTCGAAGCGCATCGTATCAGCCCTTTTCTATGAAGACTTATTACTGTTAGTTATTTATACTGTGTACACATCGAGTTCCTGAGAGTGAACAGTCTATATTTATCTACGGACTACGAGACGTTGTCGATGACTCGGGACATGAAACGGAAACCAGTTGTATGGCTGTTTGTAACTGGGAGTTGATAGTGTTAGGTAGTTGTTACAAAAGTAAAAATGTCAATCAGCATCCAAAGACGCAGTCATTATAATACCAACAATTAATTTATTATTTTTACATCAAACAGACTCAATTATTAGGATTAAATAGTAATCTGGATAAAATTCCTTTCCATTCTTTTTTTACTTTTAAAGATTTAATTCTTATTTTTATTAATTAAATATACAGGGTGGCACAGACATCGACGCGAAAACTGATACCATGGATTCAGTACATGATTTTGAACCCCCCGCGGTGAAATTTTTCGACGGTTATTAAAAAAAAATTGCTGTTTCATAGAAAAATCCAATAATACCTATGCAGTCAAAATGCATGGAACAGCACATTTTTTTGTTCATAACCGACGAAAAATTTAGTATAATATTGCATTGACAAATTGCCAAATTCTTTATTTATATAAATAGCTAGGTTAATTATGTTTGGAATTGATCTGAATAGGATTGAAATAATGCTCATCTTTTGTCGGTACGACTTATTCAAGTTAACTAAGTAAAATTCAGTTACTAAACTAACAAAAATACTGCTTCGAAAAATAAAAGAGTCGGTAAGGACAACTAAGTCTAAGTAATTGCATTATTTAAACTTTTAATAGGCACATAGTCTATATAAAATAATAGAACAGTCATTTGTACCATATCAGTTATATTTCTATGTCAATGTGCCGGAAACAATAATCTCCTTTAAGTATTCATAATAAATAGAATAAAGAAGCTAAATAAGGAAAAAAATTGTTTTGCAAATTAGAATTGTGTAAATGTCCCCTACTATGTTTTGTAACCTTTATTTATACAGAAAAAATCCATTCCTATTTCCAAATGCAAGTCAAAATGGATCAGAATCTGAATGAACCGCACAAAACAAAACCTTCAAAACACTAGCAAGGTGCAGTTACAGTGTAGTTACAATACAGTCAACAAACTTTTTCAATTTGATAAACAGATGGTCACTCACGGTGAAGAAAAGAAGGAAAGAAAGAAAAATAAGTTTATTTATCACAGAAACACGTGCGTACAAAGATATAATAAACTCGAGTAGAACAATAAAACACAATAGATTAAAAAAAATATATATATATATATATATCACAAAACAGAATTAGTCGGCAGCTGCTGGCACGTCATAACTGTGACAAGAAGGCTTCCACTCAGCATGCTGTGCTATGGGGACCCACGGCACAGCACTGATTTTCAGTGGTCATCCGAAAAAGACGTATGGAGACCAAGTCAGGTTTAATGTACATAAACAATAAAATAACAAACAAAATAAAATAATTACTATTTATTTTGTCTTTAATACGGTGCTTCGTTCTACTATTTTAATTGTAACAGACTGAGTGGGTATAATTTTGAACAATTTGCGAAATTAATTCAGTTTTATAATAATTAATTGCAGCTTCTGCAGACAAGAGCGACGCGATTCTAGTTGAACAATTTCTATGAAAACTTCATGGAAATTGTTCTATCAGAATCGCGTCAAACCGTCGTGTCGCGCCTGTTGAGACTTTACAGTTTTGGATATTCACACCTCATTACTTACAACAAATCAATCAATTGGAACTTAGTAGGTGGTACTGTCATTGTCTTCTTCTTTTCGTGTGGTTAGTGACTATCCTGGTGACAGAGTTCTAAAGCCGCCCACGGGCCTCTGAATTGGCTTCACATGACGTCAAGAAATACCACGATGTTTACCTTCACCGTTTTTGAAGAAAGTGATAGTTATACAATACGCACATGAATCCGAAAAGTCAGAGGTGTGTGCCTTGGGTTCGCACTCGAGACCTATGACTTGGCAGTCATTGTGATAAACTACTTATGCTTTTGCGTATCCCAGTTCCTATATACCTGTTAATATTATACAAGAACCTCCTCATAAGTACTCACTTTCTAAAAGAAATCTCTCTATGTATAGGCCTCTTCCTGTCTCTTCATTAAGGGCCGAATATATCTTAATGTTATTATCAATCATCTCTTCCGGACTTACTAAAGGTAAACTTGAATTTTGTTGCGGACAAACAAGAAGTTTCGACATTTTTAACAACAACTTGAATTTAACTTGGTTGGACACTGTTGCTACTAGTTTTTTTATTTTTTAATATTTGAAGAATGTTATTCGGTAGTTTCACATTATTATGAATTCTTGGACATTGTAATTTTTATTTTGACTTTATGATTTATATTTTGACACTATGATTTATTCTTTGACATTATGATTTATATTTTGACACTATGATTTATTCTTTGACATTATGATTTATATTTTCGACTATTAACTTCCGTCCTTCTCCAAGTCATGGTCTATCTATGTGCCAAATTTCATAGAAATCCGTTCAGCCGTATTATTATAGCGTGCAAGCGTAACAAAAAAACAAACTTCTACATTTATAATATTAGTTAGGATTAATCAAAACAGGTAAATATTTGATAGTTAATTGCGACGTTGCCAACATTCTAAATGTCCCGTTTTAAATAGTTTGTGCAACCTATTTATTTATATTTTTATGGAAAATTTATAGCTACGTAGAGAAAAATTAATGAGAATCTAGTCACAGTAAATTGTTTTGCTATCTCCGGTCTATATTTGCGCACGGTTCATAGTTATTAAAATTAAGAAAACTATGACACTAGGATGAAATTTACCTCAAAATTTCTAACGAATTTTATTCGATCCTTTGAAATTTGTCACGCCAAGCCACTCATAATGGCGCCCAAAAACCTAAGTTAGTAACTTCTCCATTTGTCCTACCTCTAAGTCTACCTACCCCAGGCTCACATCTGTCCGGTCGCGATGCACCTGCGGCTGACGACCTGTTACTGTCGCTTTTTATAGCCAAACCGGTTAAGACTGGCTTGGACCGGGTTACGCAAGATGGAGGCAGGAAGAAAAATTGTAAATTAATTATTGTTGGAGTGATCTGGAAGACTAATCTGTTGTCAAATCGAATGTGCTCTAATATTTATTGAGTAATAAAATAATAATACCAGCCTATTATTGTCCCATTGAAGGGCATTCGCCTCTTCTCATGCAAAGAAGGCACGAGCATTGATCACCACGCTTGCTCAAGACGGGTTGGCGATTTCAGACTTATATTAACTATAAGTCCAGGTTTGTTCACGATGTTTTCCTTCACCGATGTCAGTAATGTCTAAGATATACTCAAAAAGTAGCTTAGGTACTTGCCCGGTTTTGAACTCACAACCTTGAACCTGAGAGGCGAGGCGTTAACGACATTCTATATTTTTCAGCAGTAGGTTAAATGAGCTTTAAAAACAGGAAGAAACTGTGTATGTATGTCACCATTCCATGCCACTGCGACAGTTGATACGTTTTCAAACTTTTGAGAGACGTTCCAATGAATAGGTCATATAGGGTGTCAGGGCCATCGACGCGAAAACTGATACCATTGATTCAGTACATGATTCTGAACTCCCCTGAGTTGAAATTTTTCGGCGGTTATTTAAAAAAAAATCGGCTGTTCCTTACATTTTGACCGCGTAGGTATTGCAGTTATCTATGAAACAGCAGATTTTTTTTTTACAACCTAATATTTCGACTCTGGGGGTTTCAGAATCATGAACTGAATCCCTGGTATCAGTTTTCGCGTCGACGTCCCTGCCACCCTGTATAGTTACTTTCACCGCTTCCATTTTTTACTCTCATTTTAATAATAGCCTTTTAATAAGCAACAGTCCTTCAAAATTAATCAATATTTTTTTTTTTCCGCGTTCTAATCACAAAATTATCACCCAAATATCTAACTAATTTCATCAATGATTGGCATCATTCTAAACTCCTGAAGTTTCTAAACACTATCTACCTAAGCCCCTAAAAAGTAAAACTTAAATATTCCACGCCTCTTCAATTTTGGTCCTACCGCAAGTCATTACCGTTTTTGTTTCTAAGGCAAGCCACAGAATAGATAATTACAGAAGGCCGGCTGTATTGTAAAGAGCTAAACCAGCACCCTAAATGCGTAAACAGTTTGAATCACAATCTGAGAGTCTTGAAAAATATTGGTAATCCATTGCTTCATAGGTTTGAAAAATGTGTCTGCTCAACAACGTAAATAACGCAATGGATGTGGGTGAAATGTCAAAATGAAACCCATTGAGACCCCCGACAATTGACAGTCAAAAAGTAATTATCTCCCAAATATGTTGGGGTTGGCTTCTAGTTAAACCGAATGCAACTGAATAGCAGTATTTTACATGGAGCGACTGCCTATCTGACTTCCACAAAACAGTTACGGGTAACACGAAGAATGGTTGTCAGACTTTCGGGCTTCTGACTACCCGTAACGACTGTCAAAGATCTACAAATGACAGCGGGGGCCAACGGCTTGGCGTGCTTTCCGAGGTACAGAGAGTTCTCGATGTGTAAAGGATGGTCACACACCCATCCCCGTTTTCGGCAATCGTAGGTTAACGTTTTATCGACCCATGCGGCTATTATTCATATTCACAGTCAAATAGTATCTCGAACAAATGCCGGTCGCGAGTGCCCTTGCACTGGCTTTACGTGAAACGTGTCTATTGTGTATGTGCGTTTGCGCTCGTTGTGTGGACCCGACCTTCTGTACTTATCTATTTTATCTAGGCAAGCTATCTTCGACGTGACTCGCAGTTCAGCTTGTCAAACACTCAAGAACAATGGAGAAAAATGTTTCTCTAATGTTTTGTGGGATTCTTGAGTTGGTTAGGGAGGCTAGATAAATTTTAGGTGGGTCGTCTGAAGTAATGTTTTAGGCAGGTATAAGATTAGATGTCGTGTTGTTCCGAGGAAGTTTTGGCACTATAATTGTCACAAAGTAAGTGACTTGCAAATGTCATATCTTCTGAATTAAGTAATCTTGAACTGAGCTGAGGGAAGGAAGATATCTTGAGAAAGTCTACAGCGTGATTGAATAACACCTGTAATCACAATCTTTTATATAGTTTTCTATAGCAATTACACAACTTTCATTGCAACATTCAAGCGATGCGCGTCCTTAGTGCACAGGGTGCGAAACAGCTCCAATACTGTCCTGTAAATGATCGCTGAGCGATGTGTGATTACAATGACGTCTTTGATGAAATTATTATTTTTAATTTAATTTTAATTCTGACCCTTATAATCTGTATTACTCATTCGTTTATTTTAATTGCATTTGACATTTTATTTTAATTTTAGTTCTGTGACCTTTACAAATTTACCTAATTTAATTGCATTGACATTTTATGTGTGTTAAGCTATTGTGATTTATTCTGTTACAGTATTGTGAAATTTAATTTTCTTATTGCCATAATCCGGTTGCAAGAACAAAAAAAAACATAAATAGACAATAGACACATTAATATTGTTTAATACTGTCATCATAATATTAGCTGTTACGTTAAAAACATATCTTTTATTATGTATATTCTCAATTCTCATTGCCTGTGCTAAATAATCTTCATCGCCTAAAAACGGCGAAGGAAAACATGATGAGGAAACTGGCATGTCATAAAACCAAAAAATACGAAGACTTGTGATATCCCCAACCCACACTAGACCTGCATGGCGGCCCACTCCCACTCAGGAGAGGAGGTCTGTATTCTAGCAGTAGGCGATAAAGGTTGATTATTGCTTATGCTATCTGCAAGTTGACACTAAGTAATCTATGTTCTGAACTAATATATTTTATCTCTCTCCTACTTTGATCGGTAATCCAACACCTTTACGATTGCTCTATTGATCATGATCACCATTTATATCACTTAAATTTACTTCTTGTCTCTCTCTAACATAACACAGTCCCTAAGTGCATCGTAGACCGGACGCGACTCCGAACATTTTTTTTATTTCACCATATCACATTATCTTTGTATCTACTTTATTAACATTTTAACTAATAGTGAGAAACATTATATTATTTGATACTTGCATCTTTTACTTATCAAATTTGGGGTGAGCAGTTTAGGTGACAATTATAATGGTTCAATCTACTCGTAGCTATTAATAAACAGGGTGTATTGACATCAACGAGAAAAACTGTTACAATGAATTAAGTACATGTGATGTGAGCGTGTGTGTGCGTGTGTGTGATGTGTTTTTGTGTGTGTGTGTGTGTGTGTACATGTATTTTTCCTATAAGAATACCTACAGTAAAGAAAAGGGTAGGTATGTCTTCTTTTACCCATCCTTAGCATTGAGTATACGTATGTTCTGTCGTCAAACAGCATTACTGCATTCCAGTTGTAAGGACATAAATGTCAGAAATATTACAGGCCCCATGACAGTTTCCGATTCTGTATGTAAGGATGGCCACTCATAGAAACCTTTTAGTGTTAAAATGTAGCCTACTCATCAGGTGGACCATCAGCCTATTTTCCAAGTTTAAACAAAACATAAAAAAAAACTACGAAATATAAGTAATTGGTAGGTCGTAGGTTCGAACCGACAGGCGCTTTACTTTGTGTAAAATATTTCATCACCACTGTTCTCAAAACGGTGAAGGAAAACATCGTGAGGAAACCGGCATGTCCTAGAACTAAAAGTTCGAAGACATGTGACATCTACGTGTGGTGGATTACTGCCCACTCCCTCTCACTGAGAGTAGGCCTGTGTCCCAGTAGTGGGAACATTATAATGCTGATTATGCAGAGTACGGAGACGGCTCAGCAGCCAATGCTAGAGGCTATTGTCAACACTTTCTATACAAACCAAGCGTGTCACCATATACAATACTCGCACAACGACACAGATCAATCTGCCCAGCCTTTTCCGAACTGTGTTAGGATCGGCTTCCAGTCTAACCGCATGCAGCTGAGTACCAGTATTTTACATGGAGGGACTGCCGATCTGACCTTCACAACTTATATGTGTCCCAGCAGTGGGTAAATTATAGGCTTATTAATTCGTTCTAGTGTTTCCAGTGCTGCAGCTGGGTCGAATGCCTCCTGTTTGAGTGGAAGTACGCCGTAATTCACCACAGGGTTCCAATAGCGGCCACAATTTATGATTTCTAATTTTAAAAAAAATAGAAGAGACTTAAAAGAATAAACAAAAAAAAAAGTGCTTAATAACTTTAATTTCGGAAGTCGGGTGTCTTTTGTTCAGTATTTTCGTTTTTTACCACCGACTTCCGAAATTGAAGTTATTTTGCACTATTTTGTGTTTTTTTTCAGTACTTTTTTTTTTTGTAAAAACTTTTTATTTTTCACTTCTGTTGTGGTTCGTACCCGACACAAATTCGAATACCACCACCTGCTATATTTAAATAACAGTGACAGGAATAATAACATCATCCATATAAACTAAGTGGGAATACGTATTATTGACGCTAACTCAAAAACTACCCAAGCAAAGTTAATAAAATTTATACGGGACCACCTCTGAAGTATGACCTACCAAAAAAAAAAAAGAATCATCTTAATCATTTCATAATTGGCAAAGTAATCGCGTGACAAACATACAAATTGAAATGTGCACCTGAATAGAGGGCCCATTTTTTTAACCCTTGCGAAACGAAATAAGACTTAAATGGAAATTAGTTAAAAATAGTAAATACGTAAAGCAAAGGGAATTTCTTAAACGTGAATTAAAACTGTTATAATTAAATAACTTGGGCCCTCAATCCAAACGCGTACATAAAGTGACATAGCCTAAATCTCAGTAAGAACAATCTCTGGGATAATAATTTTTATTTAAGAATTTCTTAAATATTTTAAGAAATTGAAAACCTCCTCCTTTTTGAAGTGGGTAAGTAAAAATATCTAGTATAATACTTTACAGTCTTCCTCACAATTCTAATAGTTTCCCAGTCCATACTATTTGAAAGTACAGGTCGTCACAACCTTTAACAAACGCGTTAACCAGTTCTGCAATACCTTTAATGACCTACGTACCGGTCTTACTCGAAACCAACTACGACTCCTATTCTAACATTAGAATCTATTTTAATATTACAAACTCCTTTTATGGGACGCCTATATGCAAATACCGTGGGAACAAAGCTAAAGATTACTGTGAGAAATTAAAATATATATCTAATTGAATAAATTCTAAGGTTTCGGCCGGATAAGAGTCATGTTAGTAACTTCAATGTGCATGATCCGTATTATTTTATTGTATGAACTTTAATGTCAAAGATTGAAGGCCTATGATTATTTCAATCACCAAACTCAAAGCTTTTATTTCAATTTATTGACCATTTACAGGCACTATTAAATTGTCAAGGAGCGGAGCCGGTCAGTCAAAATGATGAAGCTTGTTGCCCATTGCAAAGTTGTAGGTTCCTATGGAGAAGATCGGGCAAGAAACTCCACGGACACTCTTTTAAATCAAATAACAAAAAATGGCAGAGGTATACCCATAGTACAACCACATTTCGCCAGATAAGTTTAAGTCCCATGTTACAGTGGTCGAGCCTATTGCCATCAACCGGGCATGGATCCAGACTCCGGGCTGCTACTGAGTAATCAAAATATTGTTACAAAGTATTGGTTACAACATTCATGTTGAAATTATATATGTGAGAACAATGTAGAAAGACGCGAAAAGCGTCCATAGTAAACGAATCAAATTTGATTTTAATTATAAAAAAAAAAAAAAAAAAAAAAATATTTGTACACTTAGAAAAACATACCTACATAAGTACACAAGGGTTATAGAAATATTGTACAGTCACGTTAAACGGCGAACTGATGCCTCTTATACTAGGCCAAAACCCTGTGTTTAGGACCCAAGTTCCTTCAGATATAATGGCAGGTACTGAGTGTCATGCAAGTGGTAGTATATTTATAGAAAACAATATAAAAACAATGCCTTCATTTAAATACAGTATTATTTAGTTCGATTATGAGACAACGTAATAAGATTCTCAGTTTCGTCATTCGTTAACTATTGCAACCAATTTGTAAGTTTGATTTAAAAAAGAAGCCGTGGCAGGTAGGAGATGATCTGTCCCCACTGACGGCGAGAGTTCACGAATACTCCACCATTCAGCTCAGCCTTTTTTATACAGAGAAACAACGAGCATTGATCATCTCGCTTTTACACTGGATTTTTATTTATTTGGTGATAATATATCTTAGTTTTTAAGAAAAAGAGTCCCTAAGGACCTTAACAGACGTCGCATACTTTTTAACCTACTCCCAAAAAGGAGGAGGTTATATATTCGTCGCGTATGTATGTTTTTTTATTTATGTCCGCCGTTTTTTCCGTCAATTGTTGACCGATTTTGAAAATATTTTTTTGTATGAAAGGGTATGCTTCCGAATTGGTCCCATATAAATTTTATTAACTTTGCTTCGATAGTTTTTGAGTAAGCTTCAATTATACGTATTTTTCCCACTTAGTATAATATATGGATGATATGATGATAACCTCCTGTCACTGTTATTTACAAAGCAGGTAGTGGTATTCGAATTTGTGTGGGGTAGGTACCACAACTAAAAAGAGAAAAATAAAAACTGTTCACAAAAAAAAACAACCGACTTCCGAAGTTTCTTACATCACTGGATAGCTATTTATTTTTTTACACTTTGCAGTCACCAAAACACGTTACAGCATTGATATACTAAGACATCTGTCCCACCGGCGCGGCGGCTTACAGTGGATCAAAAAAATGCTTTCGAAAACATAAGAGCTTACAGCGTCGGTTTTTTACTCGAAATGGCTTCTAATAGCAATCATGCATAAAATATATCATAGGATATACCTAACCTGGTAGGCAAATACCACGGTGCGGCGTCGAACAAGGGACTACCTATCAACGATTTTCTCGCTCAAGAAATGTACAAAAGATTGTAGGTCCCGTGTAAGCAAAAAGCTACATGTATTAATAGTTTATCGCTGACTGTTCAGACCGCTGGCGAGTACGTACTCGATCTCTTAGTACTCGCTCTGCTCTGCAACGCTCTCTTGTCGGGCATGATCTCGGTGAGAGGCTCACGCTTAGGCGCCATCTCCACGAGCGAGAAGACCGCGGCGATAGTCTCACCATGCCATCAAATTCAATAAAACTCTATGAATCAATCTCCACACGGCGTCATCATCACCGCTGTGATGGTGCCTTAGTATAATACATTCGTCGTTCAGCCGTCACGCACTCGCTGCTCGTTGCTCGCCAACTCGTTTTTAGTTGCTAGCTACTAAAAACGACTTAGCTTACTTATCCAACCATTTGCGATTAACGACAAGCGAGTAGATCGCTTGTCGTTAATCGCCAATGTTCAGATAAGTGCCTTAGTCGCGAAATCGCAGATCAGCGACACTAAAAGTAACATGTGTGTGAAGGCCTTATGTTCAAATTATTACTCGTTAATGTTTTTATTACAAACCATAATTAATAATATAAAATGAGCTAATTAATAGTTACCACGCAAAAGCTTAAATATACGTACATCAAAGGCATATCAAGTTAAATTCATTAAAAAACAAATTGTTAATTTTAAAACGTAATTATAGCTTAACCTTAAATTATAATTATAAATATAATAGGCCGGCTTTTCAATTTTATTTAATTATATAAAGTTATTGTGGAAAGTTGAAAACCATTGGGGGTGAGTTGATATTTTATATTTACTATTACAATATTATGGTATGATTTGGAACATTTTTTTCCAAATAGTGAAAAATTATCGATTCAGGGTATGAGTAATGGGTAGCTCGCCGTCCGATTAGGACCAGGCCCGGGTCGACGGCGCGTTGTGTTCCACGCGCCTTAAAGAGATGTCAGCACCAACTGACGGGGTCCGTAAGGACCACTGCCTGCCAGGGTTGCGAGTTTGTCCGAAAGGGATATCGCGGCCCCGGCACACGGGCAACGGAAGGAACACGGGTGGGTTTTAGTCAGTAAAAGTCTGACACACCCTCCCGCTCCGCCCAGAGTGGGAGAAGTTATTTGATAATATCCCACCCTCAAAAAAAAAAAAAAAAGTGTCGTTTGCCAACACACGTACCGACGGAACTAATGGTCCCAAAGAAAGTCTAGTAGTTGTTGTAGTATTGTAGTTGAGAAGAAGGAAGATTTCGTGCCCTTGCGCATTCCTTCTTCAGTGAACAAGGACAAAGGAGACGGTGCTAGTTGATACGCAAAATGCTGCTTCAATTGTTTAGTTGTCACGCAGACCAAAAGCTACCATTTCCTGGGAACGTCTTTAATTGACTTGTATGTGCTTGTATTGGCTGAAACTATGTCATGCTCACTCAAATGTCTCGCTGGTGGTGGCGTGTGTGTTGGATCATTAAGTTCCCTTCGAAATGGTTGAGCGAAATGGTGGTGATCCATTTGTCATGTCCGTGAACGGGCGCCGTCAGTGGGGACTGGTCATCTCTTAGCTGCCACGGCTTATTTTTATTTTTTTAATTTTGAATTGTTTTTGTTTTTATTGTTTCATTACGGACGCTTTTAACGTGCACGTCTCTCTACATTGTTCTCACATGTATAATTACAACATGAATGATGTAACAAATTTGTTGTAACAATATTCTGATTTAAAGGAGTGTCCGTGGACTTTCTTGCCCGTTCTTCTCCATAGGAACCTACTACGCGTTGGAACAGGCAACTACTCGTAGCTTCATATTTCTGACTAACCGACCCGTTGAAAATTCAAAAGTACCTGTAATTGGTTTATTTGAAATAAATGCTTTGAGTTTGAGTTTGACCATGGGAGTAAGCAGAAACTACAAAAACCCACCTGCTACGATCCTTACATTTTTCCTCTGGATCGGTTACGTTCATACATCAGGTCATACACGGACGCCGGTTGCGAGTACTACCCACCTGACCTTTCTGAAGAACATCACCAATATGGTGACTATAATATGTCCTTCTACGGCGTCCCCTCCCGGCCTTTCCACTCACATCTGCCTGATATTATTCGATCGAAATAGCGACAAATCAACTTTAACTTACTTGTTTCAAATAAAGAATGTAAGATTTGATGCTGTCAAATATGGTATTATTTACAGCCAACTTTCTATCGCCTTACCCACGAAAATTGACATTTGTCACACAATTTCTCGCTCCTTAAATGGCATGTACCTATGACTCTAATTGACGGAGCGCAGAGCACGCAGGAACAGTGGTGGCCCAGTGGTAATGCCTGCGACTTATAAAGATAAGATAAAAGATAATTTATTTGTCAAACATGTGTTTACATATAAATCGAGCATGCAAGATCTTAAATATAGGTAATAAGTCCGTACATGTTTTGCCTGACGAGGCGTACAATATTTGTATGTTATATTATATTTGTATACATATTATTTAATAAACCAAAGATTAAAGACTGGTTCACTAACATTCATTATAAAATTTTATGAGAATAATAATCCTACAGACATAATATTATAAAGTTTAAGTATGTTAAAAGGTATCTGTAAAAAAGTCATTTATATTATAATAACACTTGTCTGTTAATATATTTCGAATCTTGTTTTTAAATTAATTTGCTGTCATAGCTCTAAAATGACTGTGGTGTTTTGTTGTTATTTTCGGGGCCAAACTAAAAAAAGCTTTTCTCCATGAGGGCAGTTTTTGCCGAGTGCAAGCAAAGTTGACTATTGTCACGTCTGTTTTGCGGAAAAGTGTTGAGTTGCTTTACTTAGTGTAAAATATTTCATCACCATTGCTCTCAAAACGGTGAAGGAAAACATCGTGAGGAAACCGGCATGTCCTAGAACTAAAAGTTCGAAGACATGTGACATCTACCAACCCGCACTGGGCCCGCGTGGTGGATTACGGCCCACTCCCTCTCACAGAGAGGAGGCCTGTGTCCCAGTAGTGTAAACATTATAATGCTGATTATGCAGAGTACGAAGACGGCTCAGCAGCCACTGCTAGAGGCTATTGTCAACACTTTCTATACAAACCAAGCATGTAACCATATACAATACTCGCACAACGACACAGATCAATATGCCCAGCCTTTTCCCAACTGTGTTAGGATCGGCTTCCAGTCTAACCGCATGCAGCTGAGTACCAGTATTTTACATGGAGCGACTGCTGATCTGACCTTCACAACTAACATGATGCCCCTTGGTAAGACTGGTTGTCAGACTTTTGGGCTTCCAACCATCCGTAACAACTGTCAAAGATCTATGAGTGACAGCCGGGACCAATAGCAAAGTCAAAGTCAAATCATTAATTTCACTATTTGAAATAAATGATACCCTTTTGAACGTCAAAAATTACGGAAAAAATTGTATTGATTCTAGTCGGCCCTTCCAAAAGGTAGTTTTCGTATGGAGAAGAATGAGCAAGAAACTCCACCAGAACTCTTTTAAAATGTTTTACAATATTAGTTATATAATTATATGTGACGACGATGCATCTAAAAATAAAAAAAGTAAATTACTATACCACAATAGGTAAAAAGAATTTTAAAAAGAAAGCTTAACGATGGTCACCCATCTAAAAATTGACCGTGGCAAGCGTAGCTTAACCTTCGTCGAGCACTATGACAAAAATGACATATAGAGCCCTGTCAGCTTTGAAGGCAGTCCGTGACAGAAGTTGTGCTTTCAACGTACGAGTTTTTTCAACGCCACGAATTTTATTAGTAGGTACAGCTGTCTCTAACCTGTAGGTACGCTGCGACGATTCCGAGCAAGATTTCCTTCAATAATGAAACATTTATTTTAGTTTTATTTTATTAGAATGAGTTAAAACAAGTGAAACTCGATTTTTATTTCTTTAACTAATTAACTTTTACGACTTTTCACTCTCATACTTTTTCTGCTTTAGTTTTCATTTCATGTTTTTGTTGGTATATTGGCGTGTGCTAGCTGACATAATTATGGCAATTAATAACATAATTTGATGTCTTGTGTTTCGTAACGTTATTTACTTTGTACACCATTGTTTAAAAATTAAGTTTTTCTGACTTGGGAGGGGAGGGGACTTTGTTGCGCCACTTCTTCTTCACTACAAAAGCACTAGGAGGTGATGAAGAGCGGGCGTTTTGGGGGCTGTCTTATGTAATTTTGACGTTCAAAAAGGGCTAAAATTCTCAGCCTAGTTTGAATAAATAACATTTGATTTTAATTTTAACCATGTCTGTCTTTTGAACCTCGTGGCTAAGTAAAAAGCCACACGGTTCGATCGATCAAGGTTCAGCACTACCTGACGAGGTCGGTCCGTGAATGGGTGAGCATCCATTTTCATACCGAGACACCGTTACAGGTCGTGAGAAGCCCGAAAGTCTGACAACCAGTCTTACCAAGGGTTTACTCCAAGTTACTGGGGTCAGTTGGGAGTCGCTTCATGTGAGATTCTGGTAGACAGCGCTGCTAGCACATTAGTTGGTGACTAATTTGTACCACGGCTTTTGCTAATATTGATGTGGCGACGCTTCGGGGAGGCCTATGTCCAACAGTGGATCTTTTTCAGCTGAAATGATTGTGATGATGATGAGTTGTTCTCGTCTCTTATAAAATGTTGTAAAGTTACATTTTTTAAACTTATATCGTTATCTAGCGTACTCATAAGCTGAAAATCAGCGTCAGGTGGTGATATCTGGCATTGCCATCTGATATTATGTTGAGCTGAGGCCGTTTTCGCATAAGTCTTTTGTTAAAATACTTATATAGTACATTACTGCTGCGGCCTGCAAAAGGGGCATTCATGGACGAAAGTGAAAATGTGGGCGAAGCCGAGGCATACATAATAAACTGAGTTCATCAATGCCATGCGGACTTGTATAATACTTTCCTCAAATAATACCTTCGAAATTCAAACTAAGTAAATTAATTATAAATTTCAGAATCAATGACGAACAACGAAACATTTTCGTTGCTGTAAACAACTATATTTGCAAGCCAAATTGAAATTAAAAACAAAATCATTAATATGTGCACCTCCTTGGTTGCTATTTGAGTCGAAGTAAAGAGTTAGTTTCATTTTTAAATAACACGACAGTTAAGAGTTTTCATACTAACTTTGCCGGCCTTTTTGACCAGTACAGCATTTTCGGTTTATCTCGAAGAAGGTAAGGTTGTCAATAATGCTCGAATTTCCAAGCATGTTTGAGAAAAGGTGTTTTATTGTGTATTATTTTATGCCAATAAATGCATTTTCTTTCTTTATCTCGTTATTATGGTTTTAGTAGAAACCAGTAAGAGAAAACAAGAAGCACTTTTATTGCACACTGAAATAACAGAGATTTCACAGTAAGCCCGAATGAAAAGTAAAGAAAAACAAGAAACAGGCTAATTACTTGATTCATTAAGGGCGCTGACCCTTATAGAGGCTCTTTATTTAAGGGCTCTTTTATGCTTTATTTGGGAAAATATCTTTTGTTGCTGTTTAGCCGTTTTCAATGTAGGTGGATGAACCGTAAGTGAAAATTCATGCTGATTGTTGTTAGTGGAAAGATGAATTAGGTAATTAATGTTATTTATTTGTGGTCTTTATATTGGGAGAATGTAGGTTTATAGAGCAGCTGGTTGCGGGATCAAATTCTGGTTATATCGATAAGACTTTTTAGGAAAATATTGACTTCATAATTAGCCTTTAATGTTCCCACTGCTTGGGCACAGGCCTCCTGTGTGAGAGGGAGTGGGCTGTAATCCACCACACGGGCCCGGAGCGGGTCGGAAGATGTCACATGTCATCGAATTTTTGATTCTAGGACATGCCGGTTTCCTCTCTATGTTTTCCTTCACCGTTTTGAGAGACACTACTGAAATAATTTACACAAAGTAAAGCGTCTGTCAGGGTTCGAAACTACGACCTACAACTCGGTATGTCGCTCAATCTTGATTTAATGGCCTGCAACTACCAACGCGCGATGTGCAAGCGTGGTGGTCAATCCTCGTTCTGTGTATGAGAACAGTCTTTTGTACTGGGACAGTTACAAGCTGGTATGCCTATTTACCTCCTCGTGTACCTATTTGCATTTCATCATCACAACTGGTCAGCAGAATAAACGTTAAAGTTCCACTCAGACGTACCAGACAAACCACTTTGTTATCAATACCATCGGCCTCCACTAATTATCTAAAGATGTCACCTTTTTGCGTCTACCTGCATTATATAATGATTATTTCCCAACATTGGACCCCTTCAATACCACACGGAACAGACTTAAAAAATAGATTATCCATGACCTCTATCAAACGCCGGATACCCAGCGAACTCTGTAGTATCAGTTTAGTCATATGTAGATAGACATATACACACCTCCACACATATTTACAACACGTCAATTACACCCTCCACAACACCACTATTTACACACTACACCTCATAGATACACGCCCGCACACACTACAAATATTAATCATTGTGTCACTCTCTGTTTTTCATATTTAATAATAATAATGTTATACTTACTGTCAGCTGTGAAGCTACCTTAAAATAAATAAATCTGCCTAGCCTTTTCCCAACTACGGTCGTCGGCTTCCAGTTTAACCGAAAGCAGCTGACTTGCAGCTTCCTACCTGACCTCCACAACCCAGGTACTGGGTAGCACGGTACACCTGGGTATGATTGGTTTTCAGACTATTCCTGAATTACTACTTATCTGTTTTACTATTTTTTTACTATTTAAGAGAGACAGCAACAACAAACAACACCATTTGTTTTTAAATAAAGTCATATTGTCCTCTTTCTTTACAATAGAAAATGTTACTATTATAAAGCTGCCCGGTCCGTTTCGGAAACGGCGCAATAATACCGAGGCAGGATTCCAACTGGTTTATTGTGGTGTCATAAATAAAGCTAGGTCTTCCTTTGTAAAGGCGTGGGTAATCTGGAGGGTAATTTATTTAGTTTTAAAGGAAATTGTTGCATTCTAGGATTTTTTCCTGTAGCTAGAGATACAAATCTCATATGCAAAATTGTCCATAAAATTGTTAATTCTGTGCGAAAACCGTAATAAGAAAATCTTTTTTCTTTTTAACCGACTTTCAAAAGGAGGAGATTCCCAATTCGACTGCGTTTGTTTTTTTATGTTTTTTTGCGATTACTCTGCCAATTATAATTTTGATGGTTATATTTTGTTTGATAGGTCATACTACAGAGATGGTCCCATAATTTTTTTATTAAGTTTTAATTGGGTAGTTTTTGAGTTAGCTTCAATGATTTTTTTTTTTCCCAATTAGTCTATGATGTTATAATAAGTTCCTGTCACTGTAATTTACATAGCTGCAGTTAGTGATATTTGAATTTGTATGGGGTAGGTACTATAACTAAAAAGTGAAAAATAAAAACTTTTTACAAAAAAGAAACAACTCACTTCCAAAAGAACACTACAAAGTGAAAAATTACTTTCATTTCCGAACACGGTGGCAAAAAACGAAAATTCAAAACCAAAGACACTGATTTCCGAAATTAAAGTTATTTTTCATTATGTAGTGTTTTTAAGGTCGTAAGCATAATTAATTGACATGAAAATACAACAAATTATCCTACTATAGTGTCGTGATTTCTTTGATTTAATTTATAAATTGTATTACTTTAGTATCGAATTATAATTTCCTCTGTGGCAACACTGTCAAAGTACAAATTATTATTATAACAGTGTTTTAAATGTATTTTCCTTATGGCAACTCAATGTATTATTTTACTTTGGCAACACTCAGAAATAGCGGTTATGATAATATCGTTATTTCTGGGTGGGGGAAAAGTTATCCAAAATGGAAAAATGTAGTGCAGAGTCAGTCGTCATTGGATTGTGAAATAGTACAGTTGTAAGACTAAAATATGTAAAGGTATTATTTACAAGTATATGTATAAATAAGAAAAGGACATTAAAAAATTCGTTGGCATCGCCGTCAGTGGGAAAAGTGCCCAAAAGGCTCTAAGGCCCTAAAAATAGGACAGCCATCTTGTGACGTGATTATATTTTGTCTTTATCTTTTTAAATTGATGATTTCAGATCACTTTTCCTGACAGTGTAAATATGTATATCTATTTATTTATTTTATTACATAAATACGCTACCATTACTAAAAAGCCACACCACTGCCAATTTATTAATTACTGCTCAAAAAAATACTCAAAGACATTTAATTAATGCTAAGAACATCGGTGGTAGACCAGCAAAATGCTTGAAACATGTAACAGCCGCGGTGATACACTAATTGATTAATGTTACAAAGTAAGTAGGTACCTAAGTGAGCGTGGAAATAATTAACGGTAATTAGAAACTCTTGGCTTTTTCCCATCACGAGTGAATGTTACGGTTGTGGTTCTTACGAGGATAAGCAGGAAAGCTGTAGCTTCGAGCTTATATTAGGACTAATTTTGTAGGTGAGCCATTGCGAGCTAAATTTTCATTTGTTTTGGTACTGCAGGTTTTTTACTTAAAACTTGGTAAACATTAAGAACTAAAACATATTTTTACGTCCTTTGATGGCAAAGTTTTTTTTATTGTTTTTTTTTATCTTATTGCTGTACTCTGGGCGCTTTACACCGTTCTCACAAATAATTAGAAAGTCATCATTAATGATGTTACTAATATTTTTGTAACATTACATAATTAAAAGAGTATCCATGGAGTTTCTTGCCCGTTCTTCTGCTTATCTCCCTACTAAGCTTTGAAATGGGCAAATAGCTTCATATTTCTGACTGACCGACTCCTTGACAATTCAAAAGTGCTTTAAATTATTAAATAATTGAAATTAATGCTTTGAGTTTTTGTTTGAGTCTTAATTGTTAATTTATTTTTTAATTCCATGTCATTTCAATATTTTTAAGAATAAAATTTTAGATTGATGTTCATTTTATAGCAACATCACAAAATTATTTAAAAAAGAACACACAATCCATTTTCCAATCCAACTTTGTATTGCTTTTAAATCCGGATTATTCGCTTGTTTTTAAATATGTTATTTATACATAATTTTACCAACCCATTCTTTAAGTAGAATCCCATATATTTATATATGTTTTTGACGACTGTTAAGAGGGTTGGATGTTTTCAGACTAAAAAAACACCATCAAAACAACAATTCTAGTTCCAGTATGTACACAGACTTACAAAAATAGTCCGCGACCAACTCGTATACTTTATAGTATATCATTTCCTACAAAGCATCGTTCCTAAGATTAATCTTTAGTAACATCGATTTTATTATGAAAATATTGGGTTTTTGTTTTCTGTTTAGATAAGAATAGGCTCACCAGGTCATCGGTCCAGCTTGAGGCCTTCCAACGCTACGTCTGAAGATTTTTTTTAAACATGAATTTTATTTGGATATAAAAGAAGAAGAAAAAGACGAAAGCGACGATGGATGTTTTTGTTTTTTTACTGCTTCTTGGAATTTTTTGACTTGCATCTCACCTGATGATAAGTGATGATAAGGGGGCATAAAACGGTCACTTTATCAATTCTGCTAAAAGCGATTCATTTCCTCCATTAAGGCTATATTTACACCAAATATGATTCAGATATGAATTGAATTGAGATATTATTCAGCTAATATGTGTCACGATTTCACGAAAATTAGAGGAATTGCTAATGAAAAGCTGGGAATTCAGGAAATGAATCGCTTTTAGCAGAATTGCTAAAGTGGCCGTTTTAGGCCCCCAGGCCGACGGTGGAAGCGAGCTTCACCCGGAACACTCAACCACAGAGTAACTGTCTATTATCTTACCAACACAACAATGCTGTTAACATTGTTTTTTATGGCGACAGAATTAGATAAGATGGTGGTAGCTATCCAGACGGACTTAGAACAAGCCTAACAGCAAACCGAACCAAGCAAAAATTTTACCCCCATTAGGATCCGAACCCGGGACTTCGGGACTTGGGTCTGAGACAGGTGGTCTAACCACTAGACAGAGGTGGTTAAAAAATGGCTAGAAAGAGGGTGAATACTGCGATAACGACTGATAGAGTTGTTACATAATTATTAAAAATGATTTTGCAAAATATATTCGTTGATTTCGGCTTTTGTCAGCAAATTAATAAACATTTAATGACTAGCGATATAATATTATAACATATCTGTATAACGATATAATATTTATTTACTGATTATGTAAATATGTGAGATAAGATAAGATAAGATATTCTTTATTTGTCTAAACATGGTATACATACAAGAGCATGCAAGATTAAAATCAATTGTTTAAGTCCAGTCATGTTTAGCCGTAAGTATCGGCGTACAAATATTTCTATAATATTGAAAACTATTATTATGTGCTGATTATAAGTTACTTATCTAAAACATAAGTACGTAATTGCTACCGTACTTCTCATAAGGTGTTTTACACACATCTTTACTTGTGCTTCGCGGCGCGCTTATAATGTATCTTCTTTACCTAACATTCAGTAGTAAAATTTTGAATGTTATATCATTCCCCATTTATAAGTAACACATGAAAAACTCTTTCACATCAAAACTCCAAAATAAAAAAATAAAAAATGAAAATGAGAAAATCTCATGATGGCCCAGTGGTTAAGGCCTCGCCTCTAATGTTGGTTCAAATCCGGGCAAGTACCAATGTGACTTTTTCAATTCACATGTACTTTCTGAGTTTATCTTGGACGTTACTGACATCGGTGAAGGAAAAACACCGTGAGGTAGCCTGGACTTATAAGTAAATATAAGTCTGCAATCACCAACCCTGAGTCCTGCCCTTATCACATTTTATTTGATTGGGCTGCTAATGAATACCTAATAGAAATTTTGAACAAGACTGTCCGACGCGACACGACGTGGGGATTGCGCGTCAACTTACCACGCTCTCTATCAGTCACGGTACTTTTTTACCTCCATCCAACTATCAAAATAACAGTATTGTGGCGGCATCTACAATCACCACATGCGAACTACGCATCAAAGACCTGACGTCACACAACATCCTGACGTCACACAAATCCTGCATCTCGCAATTAGTTTTTCAATTAGACTTCAACCTGTGGGCAGCTGCCCGCCAGACACGACACCCGTCTGATCGGAGGATTCTCCCTTTTCTATGGTGGATGAGTGTATTTTACACCCTATTCCTACTACCCCTAAAGTATCATGATCATTTTCCTGCTCCTATTCCAATTTATTTGAAGTCGGCGCAACATGTCTTTCTCTTCCACACTTCTCTATTAGTCGTCATTTCGGTAATCACCCTCTTTCTAGCCATATCATCTTTCACGCAGTCCATCCATCGTGTCTTTGTTCTCGATAAATTAAATAAAATCTTTTTAATTCAGACTTTGAAATGCATAGAGTATTAGTACAGTAAAATTTATGAAAGCTAACTCAAAAATTCAGCAAAGTTTATACATTTTTTTATGAGACCACCTTTAAAGTATGACCTACCAAACAAAAAAGAATCATCGAAATCAATTCAAAATTGAGTAATGGCATAACTAAAAAAGAAAGAAAAGAGAAGCTCCTCCTTTTTGAAGTCGGTTGAAAAAAAGGAGCTACCAATTTATTTCCAAAAGACGAGTTATTATTTCAAAACGTAACGTTTTGGTACAACAAAATAACTACATTCGTTCAATGTTTCATAATACTTATTGATTAAAGTATAAAACACATCGCTCCAAAGGAAGTGGTTACATTTTTATTATCATTACGGCTCGCAACTGGTTCACGGGCAGCAGAGGTTGTGGTACAAGGTATGGAGTGGCGAGGTTTTACTTTGTAACTTGAACGTGGTAGAGAGGTTACCGGATCTTGGGGAGAGTGCAAGTTTAAATCTTAAGATAGTTAATTGACTCAGGCGTGACTTTGCGGAAATCCATTATAAAATACAATAGACGACGTATATTTATTAACTTAATCCGCGTAACTGTTCTTAAAGAGTCATAAAGAATCCTGTAAGAAATCGACACGTTTTTCACCCCTCGTGAGGCATCCTCAGGATGACGATTACTTGTTGCGAACCGGAACACGACGTGTTGCCACGTCAAGCGCCGAACGTACTATCAGTGTATGTGTGTATGTGGGTTCGGAACACGTCGATTTCTTCTACGGTTCTATACGACTATATATATATATATATATATATATATATAATTCTGAATTTATCAATTTAATATATTTAGATCTGTTAAGAGGAGCTTGTGACTAAGTAATAACAGCGGCACGGGTCGATCCAGGTTAAGTTATGCTTGCCGGGGTTGGTCCGTGGATGAGTGACCATCGAAATGCCTCGGAAAGCACGTTAAGCCGTTGGTCCTGGGTGTCATTCGTGGATCTTTGACAGTTCTTACGGGTCGTCAGAAGCCCGAAAGACAACCTCCCCAAGGGTAAGAGTATTACCCAGTTACTTGGTTGTGGAGGTCAGACAGGCAGCCGCTCCGCGTAAAATACTGAAGCCGACCCCAATATAGTTGGGAAAAGTATGATTTTTGGAGTTCAAAGACTTCTTTCTAGATGATTTTTCACTCAGGTTTTGTTAATGATCAGAATAAATATTGAGCTTCCAGATATTTGTTTCCGAAACATGTGTTTATCCATAACTATTAGATTTGTGTTTGTAAACGCACATAGGATACCAAAACATGCAATAGATGGAGCCACTTACATCGTGTTTCCGACTTCTTAAAAAGCAAATTTTCAATTCGTAGGAATGTTTTATTAAATTAGAAGTCTTCTGATCTTACGGTGAAGGACGACATTGTAAAGAAACTTTTGCATAATGGTTTGGAATCACCAACTTGCAATTTTAAGTATGTACCGTTGCCTCGGGTACAGTTACAGTTAGCTAGACAAATGCTCGGTTCCTTTAAACAAAAACGAATCGTTTTGTTTACCAATGGTAGCTTTCTTATTGCTAAACTGGTCATATAAATAGATTCGTAAGCTAATTTTGCCTGTGATAGCTACTTCCATATGAGAGGGGTCTACTATACAAAGCGAGGTCTATGCTTCATTATTGGTAAAGAGACAAGAGTCTGAATTTTACCCAAATAAAGGTCCGTAAATTGTAGGAATCGGCCAAAAGAGATAAGGAACCTCACCATCACATTAGTTGCTGAGATGCTAAACTTAACCGTAGCGTCCTGTTCATTCAAGTATACACAATAATAACGCTTATAACTTGCAGCTACTGTTAATGTTCAAACCGGTCTCAATCGCCACGAGAATGGTGTAGTGAATGGAAAGGAAGTCAACGGTTTAGCAACGCGGGATGCTGTTACACCGTGGTGTAATGTTATGATAAAGGGGTCAGTGATTTTCTGAAGATTTAAGCCGAGTGTAAAAAAGTGATCTGAAAGCAAAAATGTTTGTTATTTTCCTAGAGTTGGAAAACAGGTCAACGGCCTACTAAATGAACAGTAACTTCCACAGCCTAGAGCATGCAACTTAAATACAAAGGATTTTACGGCTATTTTAATGGCTAAAAGGAATTCAAATAATTTCAAACAATATGAGATTTTATATGAAATTGATTCCTTTAAATATTCCTAAGAAAGTCGATTTAGATCAAACGAGCGAATGCGCAGTCTACCCACTCTACCAAAATCTTTATGTGCAAACAGGGACAGAAAATTCGTTCGTTAGTCTACCTACTAAAATATCAAGAATATCAACACAATGCTCTAGCTTTTGTTCTGGATATATGTTCGTTTAATCTAAACCCACCAACTTAGGATCAAATGGCTATGAGTACGACTTTTTTAAAGAAAATATTTAAGAATTTATAAAGCACTCTCCTTTTAGCAAGACAAACATATTCAGAATTTAAAATACAAAGTCTGCTTACAATAACTGTTTATAATTCAAGAATGTATGCTTATTTAAAGCCAAAATTACGCTTCTGTGCAACTCCGTCCATCGTGAGATTCATTCACAAGCCGACGAGTTATAAATTAAGCTGTAGTGTGTATTACAATGTTCTTTTATTTTCTTATTTCTTGGAACTATCGACAAACAGGTTATACGCTACAACATGGCTGCTCATTCAAAACAATTTACGTCTCTCATGATATTATGAGCTTTACTTATAATATGTAAATTGGATCATGAGAATGGAACTGGGAAATTAATGAAAATAACTTTTTTGAATATATAATTTTAATAGAAAACTAAGAATAGGAATATATTATAAAAATTAAGTCAAATGAGAAATCGTTTAATATTGAGTATGAAACTTTTAACAAAGGTAATAACCTAGCAAGGTGCTTGATTGTACCTAATATAGTACCCAGTAACCGAGGTCTTTTTAATTTGCGATAAGGAATAATTCATAATAATAATTACAAATACAGAAAAGCGACTATCAGTAATCAAAACTTAAAAGTTCCATCTTTAGAGTCCTCCAAAATCATATCAGCTCCCTTTTCAGCAATCACCATCACATCAGCCTGTGTATGGCCACTAGTAATAAAAGGTATAACACTAGAATCGATAACCCTAAGGCTTTTAACCCCTAATACGTTTAATCTACTATCGACCACAGTACCCATTGAACATGTACTGCTATAATGGTATGTAGAACCCATCATAGCTAAGGCATAGCATTTCCAATAAGTTGGTCCAAACGGTTGTAAAAATTTGCACTTTTTCAGATCAGGATATATAAATTCCACATCAAAGTTTTTGAAGACAGTCTTCACTATTTGATTGAAATCTTCAATATATTTTGCTACATCGTCTAAATCTTCTTCATGAGTATAGAAGCCTGGTATAACTATTGGTGGGTTTTTATAATTTCCATTTTCTAACACCACATGGCCTTTAGATTTTGGATGCAATAGAATTAGCTTTGTGAGAATTACTTCGTTTCCTTTGGTAGCATCGTATAGTGATTGACAGAGTTCGTTTTTAAATGAATTATCTACTGAACATAGTGACAAAATTTTGTCAGAATCACTTGGTATAATATAATTCAATGTTTGGTAATCTGGATTTGTATGTGACTTACCAAAAGCTGTATTACCTACAATTATGGGAAGAGGAAATTTATGTGGATCATCAAGAAGCGATTTTTGGTTTTTAATATTCAATTTGTGTACTAAAATTACTCTCAAGTGGTCTTGATAATGTTTTCCAACTGGCAAGTTAGATTTAACAGGAATTTTATAGCCTTCTAAGTCGTCTTTAGGTCCTATACCTGATAGCATTAGTAACTGAGGAGATTTGATTGCTCCAGCTGATACAATTATTTCTCTTTCAGCTTTAATGGTTACTATCGTCTCATTTTTCACTGCAGTTACTCCCACCGCTTTATCTCCTTCAAAAATAATTTTAATTACTTCTGTATCTTTAAGTACATGTAAGTTATGACGATATCTTGCAGGACTCAAATAGGTATAAGCCATACTTTGTCGATAACCATTACTTATCATAAACATAGGTTCATAGTACCCTACAGTTTGAATCCCATTTGCATCTAAGAGTATATTATGACCAGCTTCTTTAAAAGCTTTTAAATATTTCTGACTGACTGTGTCACCTTGTTTTCTTAGTCCTACATTTCCTCTATATCCATGGTATATGCCATTAGGAGAATTCAAAATTTGTTTATCATGTAAACGTGTAGATTTCTTGAAATATCGTAAAAGATTTTCATAGTTCCATGCTTCGTCGTTCACTGCTTTTGCCCAAGAATCGTAGTCATGAGGATCACCTCTCATGTAGAGGAGATGGCCAAGACTGCTGCTTCCTCCCAACATCTTTCCACTGGGAAGTTCTAGAATTTTCCTTTTATGCTCTTGTGCTGTGTATGCATCGTTGATGGTCGTAAAATTCCAGTCGTGTTGTGAATTTGGTAAGTAGGCATATGGGCCAGGGTACTGCAAATTAAAATAGTTTTAATTGTATTACTTACAGTTTGTAATAATCGAAATAACTTGTATACGTGCATATTAACTGCTATATACGTGCATATTAAATACTATTGAAAATGCTTATTACTCAGTATAATTTTGATCCAATTTAATGTTCCGACTTTCATACGTAACTTATATGTAATGTCACGCTTTTTTCACATTGCCTCATTAAATTAATTATTTTGTTTCTTTTATGGTTATACATATAATATGTGCTCATATTTTATGTATAACCTTTTAAAATCATCACCTATATCCATGTACGTTCCTACCATGTATTTAAATATGATTAGGGTTTTTATTTACTAACCAACTTATATTGACAGCTTATCAATCAATCTGCCTAGCCTTTTCCCAACTATGTTGGGGTCGGCTTCCAGTCTAACCGGATGTAGCTGAATACCGGTTTTTAATGGAGCGACTGCCTATCTGACCTTCACAACCCAGTAACTGGGTAATACGATACCCCTTGGTATGACTGATTATCAGATTTTCGGTCTTCTGACTACCAGTAACGACTGTCAAAGATCTAGGAATGACAGCCGGTACCAAAGGCTTAACGTGCCTTCCGAGGCACAGAGGAGTCTCGTTATGTAAACATGGTCACCCATCTACGGACCGGCTGTTATTACTTAGCCACGAGCTCGACCCATATTAGACAGCTTAATACTAGGTATACATATAATACTTTAATTAACTTCTGAAGGGAGGTGGGCTGGTTGTAATAACTATCAACGGCCGCTATGGCCCACGCATAATGGTCCACTGAAGGACTAAATGCGAAAACCAAACCACATAACGTAATATAACTACACATATAAGTAATTGATTACATAATTAACTATTGTGCTGTGGCAGCATCATTATCATCAAATAGCTCAGTACTCACAATTGACTCAAAAGGAGGATCTCCACCAGCCTCTATCAGCAATACTTGGTAAGTTCCACACTGCGTGAGTCTGTTGGCGAGAATGCTGCCTGCTGTACCGCCTCCCACTATTATGAAGTCGTAGTAAGATAATTCTGGAAAAGATGTTTTCGAAAAATTCTTAGTTTTTACAATCATAAAGTTCATAGCTCTAGTTAAAGACAAAAGCAGATCCTTCTTTTTTTACCAGGACGGGGAAGCTCTTGGTCTCCATCTTACCTGATGGTAAGTGATGATCAGGCTGAAGGTGGAAGCGAGCTTCACTAGGAGTCCTCAACCACAGAGGAACTGGCTATCTTAACTGTAACTGCCGAAACTCAACAATGCTGTTAACATTGTTGTTATGGCGACAGACTTTGATAGTACGGTGGTAGCTAGCTAGGTGGACTTAGAACAATCCCTACCACTAACCAAACTGAGCAGAAAATTTTACTCAACTCTAGGCTGACGATGACTAAAAAAAGTCATAAAATAATATTGTTACGCTCCAACTTATGATTGTTTTGGCGTTTGAGTATTCAGACTATATTTTGTGTACATGATAATTATTCAGATTTGTTACAGTTGTAATAGCAATCATGTAATTTCGTTTAAAATAGGTTTTTATTTTTATTAATTTATTTATGTAGATCCTTTTCTATTTTTTAATGTGAGAACGTCTTCGTCATCTATTTGATTAAGTACCTGGTACTTGTTGAAAGACCTACACTGTCCTCCCATGCCTATTAATACTGTTATATTAAATTGAAAATATGGTAAAGGCCAATTATTTTAAAAGTAACCCAGGAGTTTATTGCTGGGTCTTCTCCATAGGAAACAACCAATTGGAACCGTGCACCTAGCTTCTGACGTTTCATAAGTGCCCATGTAGGTTTATGTGAAATAATTTTTTTAATAAACTTAGCATTTTGTTAATTGATAGGTTTTACGGAGCTGTAAACTCACAAATTTCCTTGATTTTCTCAGTATGATAAGTGCTGGAAACCGTAACAATAAACATTGGCATATTAGTCACTCGTAATGTTATTTTTTTGTGGTTAGTGAATAACCTGTTATCAGAGTTTTTATGTCGCCCATGGGCCTCTGACTTAGCTTCACATGTCGCTCTTCACAATAAATAATAATAACAAATAAGTAAACGTATTACATTCCGTCATCGTCGTTACATAGCCGTCGAGAAATATCTCTTAGGCATGCCGGTTTCCTGCTGGGGTTGCGGGTTTGTCCGAAAGGGATATCGCGGCCCCACGGGCACACGGGCAACGGAAGGAACACGGGTGGGTTTTAGTCAGTAAAAGTCTGACACGCCCTCTCGCTCCGCCCAGAGCGGGCGAAGTCATTTGATGATTTCCCATCCTCAAAAAAAAATTATTAAAAAAAAAAAATATATATATAATTAGGAATGACTTCGAAAAATCAGAGGTGCGTGCCTTGAATTCGAACTCGAGACCTGGTATATGACTTGGTAGTCCGACGGTCACACCACTTGGTTATCACTGCTCATTAATAATAAAATCTTACCATATATCGGAGTATCCTGTGGCCACAAATAAGACATGAAATTCATTAACGCGACGAACTGGAGACCTGCTTGTATCAGTTTTGTTTTTGACAGAAATGTTAAGACATCCATCTTCGTAGACTTGAAAATAACAAGCAATTATATTAACCTGTCAATATATTACGTTTTATGGCATTATGCACATAAAATACGTAGCTCTACTATGCTATTTTTCAACACCATATTGAGAGAGATTTTTTAAATGTTTCACTAAATTAGTCTCTGGTAACACTGAGTGAAATCCCGCGCGGGACGGGTGGTGCGTCTAATGTTTTAATGATTAGTAACTCACGCGGCTATTCGCGCAACCATACAAGTTAGTTGACACAGACTGTTCTTTCTATAAATGACATGCCTTCGGTAACAACTCATGACAGTACACTGTTAGCTGATGATAGCACCGTTTTATTTACTAATGATAATTCAGCTGATTTAGAATCTGACATTAACCAAACAATATTATTGATTATAGACTGGCTTAGAATAAATAATTTAATGATTAATATTGATAAAACTAAAATAATGGATTTTAAAATACGAACCCGACGTACAGGTGCTTTAAAAATTAATTACCTAGATAGTGACATTGAGGAAACAGAAGTAACGAAATTTCTAGGACTACATATTGACCACAAACTTAACTGGAAATTTCATATTGAGCACGTTTGCAAAAAGCTGGGACAATTTTCATATGCATTATATAGATTAGGGAAAATAGCGAATCGGAGTACTTTGGTAACAGCTTACCATGGTTACGTTGGTTCTATTCTCCGATACGGCGTAATATTTTGGGGCAACAGTAAGGAAAAACAGCGCGCTTTCATTGCTCAAAAACGCTGCATTAGGGCTATATTTAATTTGTGTGAAACTGACTCCTGCAAGCATTTCTTTAAAAACAATAAATTATTAACTCTACCATGTATATATATACTTGAGGCAGCAGTATTTGTTAAAAACAATATCCACATGTTCAGCTTCTACACGCGTATACGGCGCAAGGACAAATTACGTACACCAGCCAGTAAAACTCATCTAATGCATGAGACCATCTTTTGTTCAGCTTCTCGCATTTTTAATAATATACCGGGGCCTATTAGAACGCTTGTCAAAAATGAAAACTTTAAAAGGGCTCTCCATGATCTGTTGGTAAACAAAAGTTACTACTCTGTAAAAGAATTTCTGTCCGACAAGTCTCTACTTAAATATAGTACCCAGTCATGATGCGTTCGATGACCTGAAATTTTACCGTAAAATCTATTTTTATTTATGTTTAATTTTATGTATGATTTTTGCAATTTGACATTTTAATTTGTTACGATTCTTTTTATTTTATTTTTCTAATTTTATTTGTATATTGACATGTACCTATGTTAATTTGTTATGTTTGACTCTGTTTTTAATTTTTTTGAATCATATATGTGAATTAATTTTATATTCTACAAATTGAATTTGACATTTCCCTTAATGTTCCCTTTTGGTGTTTTTAATCTTTTTATTTATTGTGCTAGAAGGAAAGTGAAGATAATTAGTAATAATGTTAATTTTATTAGTCGCTAATTTATGTTTAATTATTGTATGCCCTACGGGCGGGACATAGCTGAACGAGATTTCTCAAATATTTAAGAACTGTACTGTACCTACCTATGATCCACAATAAATATATTTGATTTGATTTGATTTGACACTATTGGAGCGAGCGATTTTCGTCCCGCATCCCGCGCGGGATTCACTTCAGTTAGGCCAGAGCTTAAACATTTTTATCTCTAATATGCAATTTTTAAGCACATACTTGATAATAATGTTTCAATAAATTATTAGAAAAATAATAAGTATTGTCTGATGACTCACCTGAATTATTGAACCCTTAATAATTTTCCGTCAGGTTCAACACAATATAATAACAAAGAATAAAATGTACATCTGGTTAGCAGTGTTGAGTCGTTCATACTCGACACATACAATTATTGATAATTATATTTTACATACATTATTTTGAAGAGTCGACTGGGGTCATAAGAGCATAGCGAAGTTAATTTTATATATTTTTTTCTAATCATTAAAAATTATTGTAATCTAGTGTTATCATCAAAATAGGAGATTATGATACTTTTCAGAAGACACAATTTTTTTTTGCAAAAAAATATTTTTGAGATATTTTGTATACAGTCAGGGACATCGACGCGAAAACTGTTATCATGGATTCAGTTCATGATTCTGAACCCCCCTGCATTGAAACTTTTTGTCGGTTATAAAAAATAAAACACCTGTTTAATAAAATACCTACGCGGTCAAAATGTAAAACAGCAATTTTTTTAATTTTAATAACGACGAAAAATTTCAACGCCGGGGGGGGTTTAGAATCATGTACTGAAAGAAAGAAAGAAATATAAGTTTATTTGTCACAGAAACACGTGCACAAAAAAGAGATAATAAACTCGAGTAGATAATGACAACTGTACGATACCAAAACGATAACAATCCAATAACGAGTACACAACAGAAATTGTCGGCAGCTGCTGGCACGTCATGACTGTGACAAGAAGACTTCCACTCAGCATGATGCTGTGCTTTGGAGATCCACAGCACAGCGCTGATTTTCAGTTGTCACCCGAAAAAGACGTACGGAAACCAAGTCAGGTTTAAAGAATTATACATAAATATGAAATAAAATAAATAGTACTTATAATATAATGTACGACCAAAAGTATGTTGTGTGTATACAACCAATAGTATGAATAAAATTATTAAATAACATATAAATAATTATCCGCAGAAAGAAAAGAAAGACAAAGAAGAATGAAAAAATTGTTTATTCTGCAAAAACAAAACGCACTTAAAAAGACAAAAACACATAAAATACACACATACAAAAGAAGCCAAAGGCCTCGTATTCAATCATTAAATAAAAATTAAAAAAAAAAAAAACAATGTTGCGTAATTACTCTTGCGACATTGGCAAATGACAACAAAAACATCACAAAAACAAAATGCTGACTGCAAAGTTACTACTTTTGTAACAAATAATAAGAAAAATTAAGCTGTGCGTCGCATCTGTGCAAGAACAGGTCATTGCTCAGCGAAATGCTGTGAATTCGGACGAACCTAACGTCAACAGCGCTGGTTTTCAGCAATTACCTACCCATGTACCCACCTAAAACACCACTGAAACCATACTACTATATGTCCCTGCCACCCTGTATAGATAATATAATAATGTCATCTTATCATTAACAGTAGGAATAATGGCTTCATGATAATACAATAACATCAGAAACTTAGAATGAAGATATCATTTAAACTGCCTCGTTGGGCCAGTGGTCTTAAGCGCTACTGCTGAGCATGAGGTCCTGGGTTTTTTCCCGGGTCGGACAAAGTGGTATTGGGTTTCCATTTGGAATTTATCAGTAGCAGCACACAGTCGGATTTGAGCCCGGTTGATGACAATAGGCTCGCCCCCTATTAAATGGAACTTAAACTGGCGAAAAGTGAGTGTACTTACTATACATACACTTTTGCGATACTATGTTGTTGTTGGATGTTATTCACAAAAATTGTACATTTGCTTCCCTCTCCGCATCCAACTCGATTATTTTTTATTTGAAATTTCATTATTAGCTCAAATTTTATTCACCCTCATTCTAAAAGTACGAGTATCTAGAATTACAATCCGAATTATACTCCGTAAGTAAGCGAAAGCAAGATATTCTAATATTTCAAATTTTAAAACTGTATTCACAGAAATTTCATAAAGAAAACCATATCCATTTTTACTCAAAGCTCCATTAAAAATATATTTACAAAAATCGAATTGTGTTAGTATAAAACTTAGTATTTTTTCATATGTTTATATCCATTAAAATAGATTATTCTTTAAAAAAAAAAAAATAATATAAAAAAATTCTTCAGTAATTAATACATCATTTACATATTTAAATGGAAGCCCAATATTCTATTCTTCTCTGTTCTTCATCTCGGTTACAGCTTTTTACAAAATTATTTCCAACTTTGAAATAAAATGATCTACTGGAAACATTACACAACAAACACTGTAAACAGATGGCGTGACTCATTCAGCCATTTTGTTCTTCCACTCAGTGCGATCAATTTTGTGCGTAACGTTATAATTCGACATTTATTTGTGATATTTGGTTTCGTGGTCTATCTGAATTTGGTAAATACTTTCCAGGTTTTATATTATTATGAGAAAAGATCGTGGTTGCAGAAGTGAAATTGGTAGAAGGAATTTGTTAAAACTAATTGATGACGGCTGTGCAAAATATTTTGTAGATTAGATATGTGCTATTCGATATTTCTCAGTTACATTTTTCTGTTACGTAACAGATATGAAAAGGTAAAGCTAAATAAAGGTGTTTTAAAATTAACTCTAAGAAATTTAAGGAGTTTTTTTAATATAATAAATAATCACGGAGAAATATTTTAAATAAGTGACCATTCTAAACATTCACATTGACATTGTTTTTCACTCTTATTAACAATGTCTCCTGTCACTTTTAATAATATTGAATGTTCTGCATGGGGATGTGTTACATGCGCGACGGGACGACCATGACTGCCGATTGTTGGGTGAGGTTCTGCACGGGTGAAGTGGCGCGCACGCCGCGGCCGCCAGCGCAGGCCTGAGTACGGTGCGCGTAAAAACAGTTTTACCAAATATTTTACAATGCATTTGCTTGAAAACAGCGTTTTCCAAGCAGTCAATTTGTGCGGAAAGTGTCACTTTTTTCACTAGTGCTTTTTACTTTTCTGTTTTTATTTTTTATTTTTGAGGCTATCTTCAGCCCGTCTCAGAGATTTTGTTATTTGAGAAAAGTTTTACAAATCAGATGATGATGATAACGATGGTGAAGTGTCGAAGTCAAAGTCAAAGTCAAACTCAAATTCAAAGTCAAAAATGTTGTTTTTATCATTTATATACGTCGTCATATGTCATATGTCTCATAACAGGCGACTACCGTAAGCCTCGCTCGTTTTTTTTGTATTTCCTCGTACAATGCATAGTAAAACGTTGTATGATACACGTGCGTAAGATGATTTCCGACTCGTGTCGACTTATACACTAGCTCGTTTCGCTCGCTCGTGAATAAAAATGCCACTCGTCGGAAATCACCTACCTTCCGCACTTGTAGCATAAATAACTATAATTCAACTTTTTTCTGTGAATAAAATTAAAAGCGCATTTTTTGTTTTTGTTTTTAATCGTTTGGTTTATCGATGTCGACCATCCTAACGAAATTCTTGAGTTGATTTATTAACACCTTATATCAAGGCTTTAAATACCTATAAAATTTTCATAATGTTTCCTTTATTTGACAGAATTACCGTTAACCCTTAACGTTACCGTTGACGTCCTCAACGCAGAATCTGCATATACTCTTTTGAAAAAAGAAACCAGCGTAAAACCTTCCTATATTGATGAAGACAATATTAAGGAAGATCATAAGGCATCTTTGCTATCGCTTATTGCTGTCCCCAGTACTATGAAGATACATCAAATTCAAACTACAAATCACTCACACAATGTTGCGCCAAGAATTTTAAGCTGTTTCTGCGCTCGTTCACTCAAGAGGGGAATGTGTGAACGTTATTTACTAAAGAATCATAACTTACAAAAGTCTATAAAATGTGCAAAAAGGCTTCCATTAACAACAACAACAGCTGTTATTAACATTAACGTCTTCTGAATCAAGTGAACTCCCAGATAATGAAGAAATTGTACCCGCGAAACGTATATTTTCATTAAAATCTAATAGAACACAAAATTCAATACTCAATATATTTATTGCTTCCACATCACATTTATTGCTTTCATATTTATTGCTTTCACGAGTAACTAATCTCTCCGATGTTAAAGTTAATTATGACCAAGATTGCAAACTCTCGGATCTTCAAAATCTTATAATATAAAACAAATGATATACGAAAAGATTTTAAGGAGCTGATCACGCCAGATGAATTATCTATTCTTTTTTGTTATTACCTTCTGTTTCTAATTTCGGCGGAACATCTCAAAACAAACGTGATAATTTATTTTTGATTTCTCTGACGATAGTGACGATAGCGTCTCATTTTTGTACACAACAAAATAAATTATAATATAATGTTATTTTTTTAGTATTGTGCTTTATGGCACGACTATGGATGTTTTTCTTTCTATCTTTGGCCTGTACACAATAATTTAGAACTACTGCTTTTTTACCACTTTTTTGCAAAGTTATTTACTCTTTAGACTAATTCTATGATTCAGATTTTGAAGCACGACACGTGCTTCAAAATCTAAATCATATATATCCAGAATCTATACTATAGATAGTATATAATAAACTATTTAGAGATATAAGAAAGACATCTATAGCCGTGCCCTGAAATTTTAGTAACATAATGTATAACTTTTATGACTGATTAGCAAATTAAGAACACTAATTGTTTTAGTTGTAGATTGCGCCAAATATCGTTAAAAATCTAGTATAGCATTTTCAGTTTTTCAAAGATGACGATGTTTTTTTGTTTTTTGATGGTTAACATAATATACCCGTTAGGTTGAATAACTTAGCCAAGTTCAAATAACGAAAAAAAAACAGCTATTACTTACATTTTATCGCGTTATGCGGACATAAATGTACTGGACAGTTGATTTTTTTTCACGACTTCTAGGTTGGTCTCGTAGCAAAAATTGTTCATATTCATGAGTACTTATACCCCTCCAACTATGGTTAAGCAATTCAAAATAACGGGGTTTAGAATCAGGTTTACTTGGCGTGCATCACTTTTACGTAATAAATATTACGTAATCTTATTAAATAATAAGATTACAAAATAACACGACGATGTAATTTAAGTCCTTTTGTGTTAGAAGGATGTTATGTTCCTACACTGTTGACGTTGTTAAATGTCGATGTCACCATAAAGTCCTAAGCTGGGATATTAATTATTATTATGTGATTCCTCAAAATTACTTTTTAAAATAATCGTATTTAATAAAGCAATATTATAAGTCAATCAAAATAATAGCTTTTTATTTACCTCCTGGATAAAATGAATGGCCTAAAGACCCATTACATAAAACTACGTAATATTTATTTTTATACGTGTTATGTACTAGTCTTTACAATTCCTATCGGTTATCCTTTCTGTTACATTAAATTTATTTATATATCTGTTTCATATCCGTTACGTACAATTATTATGAATAACACCCTGTTATCCTGGATAATCAATAACAACCTTGTTTCTATCAAATTGATTAGGTTTGAAAGCCATCAAATAAGCTTATGCCAATTTGATTAAATTAACCTTTTCAAGGAAGACACGAAGCAGGAGTTGTACGGCATACAGTACACGTGTTTCTATAAGCTTCTGAAGCTTTAAAACCAAGGTGAAAAAGTTTAATATTAAATCCTACATTTTTTATTTGTTATTTTTATGTATTTAGCTGCATTATAGTATGTAGGTGTGTAGGTGGCACGTGGCAAGATTTTAACAAGTCTAGAAAAAGTTGTTGAAAATACAGTTGGAGCTGCTGTAGTTTGTAAAACTATCTTTTACTGTATTGTACTATAAATCTACCATTTACTGGGTAATATGTCTTTTGACTTGCCTTATATGTCATGCATGTGTTGGATCATTTAGCTTCCTTCAAAATGATTGAGTTGAATGGTGCTGATCCATGCATCAGTTGGACTGGTCATCTTAGCTGCCACTGCTTATTTTAATTATATAATTGATTTTTCTTGCTTTTACTTTGGACGTTTTTGGCGTGCACGTATTTGGATATTGTTCTCACATACGGGGTTAGTTTTCAATGACCGGCCAAATTTTCACAGGGTGTTCTACCCATGAATATGAACAACTTTCACTAAGGGACCAAGTCTGAAATAACAAAAAAATATCAGCTGTTTCATACAAAAGTTTAATACCTACTAGACCAAAATGTATGAAACAGCTGATATTTTTTTCGTGATTTTAGAGTTGGTTCCATAGTGAAAGTTGTTCATATTCATGGGTAGAACACCCTGTGAAAATATGGCCGGTCATTGAAAACTAACCCCGTATGTGAGAACAATATCGAAATACGTGCACGCCAAAAATGTCCAAAGTAAAAGCAAGAAAAATCAATTGTATTGTATATACAGTGTATTCTAACAATGTAATTCATAAGATTGTCCATGAAGTTTCTTGTCTGTTTTTCTCCACAGGAACCTACTACGCTTTGGAATGGGGAACTAGGTTCATTTTTCTGACTGACTTTTTTTCACTTCCTTCAAAAATGCATGTAAATGGTTCAATTGAAATAAATGCATTGCGTTTGAGTTGGGTGAGTATTCTTTACACTATGGGGACCTTTGCATTGATGGCAAAAAAACCCGCCACGACGTGACGCTGATGGTAGATGGTCACTATAGTCGATGAAATTAAATTGTTTATTCTGTAAATATGGTATCGGAATCACTTTGAAACGTCATAAAAAAAAAAAAAGATAAATTTGGCGTTTCCTGTCTGACTACTCTGAGAAGAAAGGCCGAAATAAAATCAGAGGTCGCTCTAAAGTCCAGACATAATCTTGGTCAGGCCATATGAGGACCATGTAGATTAGTGTCTGAAATGGTGTTTTGAGGAAGAAGCACACAAATTTGAGTGGACCTATCCAGCCTGTGCAAGCATTTGTCAGTAATCGTGCAGCTCAAGTCAGAAGTCAGAACTTATGGAGCTCAACTGTTATGATGAATATCTGCCACTATCAACACCAGGCATCACAGACGCATTTTCATCCCAGACACTAGGCTGAAATGTGTCTGTAATTCTGGAACTCGTGGCTATTTAGCCCTAACCGCTTATCGAAGGTTAAGCTACACTTGCCGCGGTCGATTTGTGGATGGGTGATCATCAATTACATATCAAGACCCCTACATGCCTCGGATAGTACCTAAAGGTGTTGGTTCCGGCTGTCATTCGTACATCTTTAACAGTTTTACCAAGGGATATCGTGTTACCCAGTAACTGGGTTGTAGAGGTCAGATACACACTTGTTACGTGTAAATATTGTTATTCAGCTGCATCTGGTTAGACTGGAAGTCGACCCCAACATAGTAGAGAAAATGCTAGGCAGATTGATGGCTCAATGAACCCCATTTTCCTCATGTACATGATAATGTTTTATTGGAACAAGTGTTTCGATATTTTGTAAATGTCTGTTTTATAACAAAAGGATTTGTAACAAATTAATACACTTAAACAAATACTGAAGATTTTGTTTAATTTATTGTGATGATTTGTGTCAGAGTGATATCATGTTGCATATTGTATTAATATAGGATAATATTATTAATTAAACTTAAGAATAATTGGCTAAAAGTTGTAGTTAGGTAGCCTAACCTTTCGAGGAAAACAGCGCCCTAATTTATTTTAAGTGTGTTAAGCACACACTTTCAATAACAATCTAAATCATTTTGAAGGGTATTGCTAATCCATTGCCTCATAGGTTTGAAAAATGTATCTGGTCAACAACGAAAACAACGCTACGGACGCGGGTGAACTGTCAACAAATGAAACACATTGCAATTAATAGGGATGTTGACTGCGGATAAAAAAAGCTATTTAGTCCGTCAGTCAGATAATAAAAAAATATTTGACACGTATATTTTGCTTTTTCATATTAATAAAAAATTGTTTAGATACAACGCATTAAAGTTGGGGAGTGTGGGCTCGCTACGTCACAAGTCAGTATGAAATCTACCGGCCAGTGACGTCATGCCACATTTTAACGCATTGCCTACTCAATGTATTGCCGTAATCTTTTGATTACGTAAAAAAATAAAAAATGCATGTCCAATATTTTTTAATAATATTCCTGACGGACAAAAAAAAATTTTGTCGACATGCCCATTGTCATTTTATGTGTGTTACGCAATTACCCCGCTGGTGTGTTAACTGTTAAAAGTTTTAAAAGAAAATCGAAAAAGAATATCAGGTTTGGATCCATTTACCTTCCAGTGGAGATGCCAGAATCGAATGTCCTCATTTGCAGAGGATGGGCACTAAAACCCAGGTATTGCCACATTTTTTTTTTTCAGGGTGGGAAATCATCAAATGACTTCTCCCGCTCTGGGCAGAGCGAGAGGGTGTGTCAGACTTTAACTGACTAAAACCCACCTGTGCTCCTTCCGTTGCCTGTGTGACGGGGCCGCGATATCCCTTTCGGACAAACCCGCAACCCCAGCAGGCATTGGTCTTTCGACCCCGTCGGTTGGTGCTGACATCTCTTTGAGGCGCGCGTGGAACACAACGCGCCGTCGACACGGGCCTGGTCCTTATCGGACGACGAGCTACCCATTGCTCACCGTCCGCAAGCCCGCGCCTACGGTGGCCGGAAGTCGGCTCTCGACTCCCGACGCCCGGGGCGTCTCCTGCGGCGACTAGGGCCGCGAGGGCGTGCAGCTTGCATCTCCCTCGCGCGCTCCGCCTCTTCCTTCGCGAACATAACTGCTTCGCAGAAGGAGGTGACGGCCTCCCATGCACTCTCGCTCCGAACCATGGCCTGAACCAGGCCCGGACGCGAGAGATCACCGCCGCCGATCGCCTCCGTGAGGACACGGCGGTGCTCCGCCCAAGCCGGGCAGACCTCCGCCGTATGCTCCACCGTATCCTCCGGGTGATCCACACAGTGGTGACACCCGGGCGTTTCCTCCCGCCTTATGCGGAACAGGAACCTCCCGAAACAACCGTGTCCGGTGAGGACCTGCGTCAGGCGGAAGGTGAGGACGCCATGGCGCCTCTCAAGCCACTCCTCAAAGAGATGACTTATCGCCGCAATTGTGGCGTGCCCAGCGCTGGGTTGCGACAATCGCACAC
The DNA here is from genome assembly GCA_947364205.1 of Agrochola lota. Taxonomy (NCBI): domain Eukaryota; kingdom Metazoa; phylum Arthropoda; class Insecta; order Lepidoptera; family Noctuidae; genus Agrochola; species Agrochola lota. The sequence continues at coordinate 13,371,620 of OX376244.1, read as the reverse complement.
ACCATGCCGCCATGAGATCCCGCCGGAGCTCTGTCCGCTGTGCCGTGATTTCTCGCGGCAGCGGAGTTACACCCCGGCGTTTCGCCTCCTCGCGCAACTCCCACATGTGCGCGAGGACTTTCGCCTCCAGATCCCATGGCGGTAGTCCGGCAAGGAGGCTCGCCGCCTCACGGGAGACCGTGCGGTATCCCCGGACCAGCCTGATGGCCATGACCCTTTGGGACGCGTTCAACCGCCGGGCCGGTCGCAGCCTCAATGAACGCGCCCACACCGGTGCCCCTTAAAGGGCCAAGTTTTGCCACCTCAATGGCGAATCTGATACTTCTACACCTAGTATAAGTCTTATGTTTTTTTACTAGCCTATATTGTGTCCCACTGCTGGGCAAAGATCTCCCCTTTATTTTACGTGTAACATCTTTCCTCTCGCTTTCTTGCAATCTATGGGAGTTATTTCGTGAAAAGGGACGGAAGTGTGTAACAGGAAGCCGGGTAAGCGCGCACTATTTGATTAAATCAATGAGCGCGCGCAGTGCTAGAGTCGGCTGTCAGATGGTATCAACCTGGATAGCTCGCCGTCCGATAAGGACCAGGCCCGGGTGATGTCAGCACAACAGAACGGGTCTGCTAGGACCGATGCTTGCCGGGGTCGCGGGAATGTCCGAAAGGGATACCGTGGCCCCTGGCAGCGTACAGGCATCTGAAGGAACACGGGTGGGTTTTAGTCAAGAAGAGTCTGACACGCCCTCCCGCTCCGTTCAGAGCGGGAGAAGTTATTTGATAATATACCCCCCAAAAAAAAAAAGTTGGGACCAACCCATTTTTCCAGAGGTTGGTACTGTCAACTGTTACACATCATATTATGTACTGTAAGACTCAATAGATTTTTTTAAACGAGTCTTGTTGTGCGGATAAATTTTTGTCGTCTGACAGCTTTTTATGGCAAAGCTGTAAAAAATTCAAAATTTATATAAAATATTAGCTCTAAGGAAATATTCACGACAATCCTTCAACATCTTCCTGCCTTTATCCTCAGTTATTTATGGTCAGTGTAACATGTTTTCGTCCTCCATACCTGTCTATTAGTCGACATCTCGATAGTCACCTCGTTTCTAGCCATATCATCATTTACAGAGCCCATCCATCGTTCCTTGGTCTTCCCTTGCTCTTATACTTAATTTAATGTTTCATTACAATTAATATGGTGACCAGTCATTTCACCAAAACTTAATTTTCATTTACACAAATATGATTTGTTAATTCATCATTACACAATAACAACTTTGCCAAATAATTAAATTAAGAAAATCATTATCCGATAAACATTTTTAATAACGTATTAATTGACAAATTATTTATTTTTTATTCATGTTATCTCATAAAACAACGTTTGGAAAAAAAACGTTTTACATATTGAAGTACGCAATTTCCTAAAAATGAAACTCATTAAATAAGCAAAAGGGTAATTTTAATATATACGTATAGACCACAAACATTTTAAAAATGCCAGAAACGACTTATGCTAACAGAAAAAATATATAATTTTAGTAGGCTACGCGGAACCGAACTAGTTAGATTAGGTTAAATATCTTTATTCTCGAAAAAGGTTAGGTTAGGTTAGGTTAAAACTGTGACCGCTACGCTATAAACGACTAGAATATTTTTTTTTTTAAACATCGGTTTAAAGAACTTCAGACCCAAATGGAAATTTCAACCCTGAGCCCTTTGACTGGTTTAGAAAATTTATTATAAAATTATGTTTGGTATAAACGTGATTTTTCCAAAACAATCAAAACATTAAATGAAAAATGTATAAATGATTAAATATCATGCACGAAACATTTGTAAAGAGAAGCATTTACTAAATAAATGTTTGTAAAACGAGTGTTTATAAAATAAAATATTTGCGAAATAAGTTGTTTGTAAAATAAATAGTATACGAAACGTTGGTTGTAAACTAAAAATTTGTCAATGGTGTTTTGGTGAAACATTAGTGAACCAATAAATATACATTTTCAAGCACCCAATAAACTAACTGAATACTTCACAAACTTTCCCTAAAGATTTATTAGTAACAAATATCTTAAGTTTGAACCCCAAAATAATTAGTGTGGCCTTTACCCGATGACCGGGGTTGACCCAAAATCAATAGAGGTTTATCCCGGAACTATTCAATGTGTGTAACGCTTACGTTTACGTTACGTTTAATGATTGAAATTCCTGATGTGTATGCTCTGTTCCAAAAGTAGCTGGTTAAAATGTAAACAAATGGATCAGAAAATGTACCTGTGGATGCCAATATTATAGTTCAAACTGAGTGCTTTGATTTGATTATTTGAATATTTAAACCCGAAATTATAAATTTTAAAATATTACAAAGATGTTTTTTATCTGAAAATTGAGATTTATTGCCTTAACTTTCGTTGATGTTTTTTCGATCACAATTTAATTATGTTATTTAGACAATAATTGTTAGAAAAACTGCTGAGATATAAAGTTGAAACCTTCTAAATACAAATGAATGTGTTACTAATTCCATATTTTAGTGAGTTTATGATATTTGCGTAAGAATTTAAACAGAACAAGTTTTGTTTACACTTCTATCAGATACTTTTGGAACAAACATTAATGGAATATATTTAGAGAATATCATAAGGATGGGTTTGAGTAGGTTTTTTTCTAAATTTGTCGGGAGTCTAACGCGCTGATGGCTAACTTAACATTCTTAATGACAAAACCTTCAAACAGACGAATGCCATGATAATCCTTCCAATGAGATCATTGATGAGACCGATGAGCCTACTGTGCAGGGGTAGACGGTGTCTAGTTTCTTCTTTTTACTTTTTAGTTACTAACATTAGTTGTAAGCAAAATTCTTATTACTAACAACCTTGCCTTGCCTATGGACTTTTCTGTCTGAAATAAATGATTTTTATTTTATTTTTTATTTATTTTATTGATGATTGATGTGATGATCCTTGCAATGAGATTATGGAAAATGTTTCCGTTTATTTCCGCAACAAATCTTACAGCCTCGAAACTTATGATTATTATGTGGATGCCACAGACCAATTAAAAAACCAAGACATAGAGCTGCGAACAATACAGTGTAGCAAGCCAAAACTACACCTGCGCTCTGTGCATACTCTCTCACACGCATACATTTACAATCAAACTACACCTCACTAAGTGCACACATGTATACGAAACCGGCTTCAGGTCACTGTTGACAGCGCTGTCTTGGTTTTTTATTTGATCTGAGGTGGATAGCCCTGAAAACAACATCATCATCTGCCTTTTCTCAAATATCTTGGGGTCATCTTCCAGTCTAACCGAATGCTGCTGGATATCAGTATTTTACATAGATCAACTGCCTATCTGGCGTCTGAAACCCAGTTACTGAGTAACACAACACCTCTTTGTAAGACTGGTTGTTAGACTTTCGGTCTTCTATTTACCCGAAAACAACAATAAAACCTGAATTAAATAAATGATTTGGGCCATCATATTTTCTTTCTTTGTTTAACTTTGTCTTACTTAACTTTATGAACAATATTCATTCAATAACTCTTAAGATTATGTACATAAAACCTATATTGTAACTTAAACATAAGTTACCAGCCTACATACTACATGGGTAGGTACAGTCAGCCTCATAAAGATGTACATGACATAGTCAAGAATTCATTTGGTTGTCTACAATCTGTGTTCCATAATACCACATGAATATAAAATTGAGATAATACTGTATCAATGTGTGTCTACAATTAAGTACCTACCCAATGTAAATTATGTTTGTTTTTCACAAATATAGTACCTACTCTATTTCAATATTTGTGAAAAACAAAACATAAATTACATTGGTATTTAATGGGGTAATTTTAATTTGCACGCCCCTCCACTAATTGTTGTATACATATTTCAAAATATTTGTACAGATATTTTAATGTTGGGGCGTGCTGTTTTAAGTTAGACGATGTCTTAAGAACGTTTATTCTGAAAGTTGACAACGTCGCAAATAGATGTCAAATATTTCGCTGTTTTGATTAATTTGGCAATATTACTGCGTGGAAATAAGAAATTTGGCTAACTAGCGAACTAGAATATTGATTATGAAATGCAATAATTAATATCGTAACACCGAATATTTAGTTTTAGATGTAAAAAAAGTATTTGGAAACTTTTCAAATGCATTTTTTACACCTAAAACTGGTAGAACATCAAATTCAATGTTATAATTGCAATTCATTATTAGTATTCCAGTTCGCTAGTTAGCCACATTTCTTATTTCCATAGAGTAATATTGCCATGTTAATCAAAACAGGTAAATATTTCACAGTTATTGGCGACGTTGCCAAGTTTTCGGATAAACCCTCTTAATATTGTGTCAGTGTGTATAGTCACAAAACAAATTACACATAGCATAATCAACCTATAACGTTGCCATTACTGGGACACAGGCCTCCTCTCTGTGAGAGGGAGGGGGCCATAATCCACCACGCGGGCCCAGTGCGGGTTGGCTACTTAATTATAGCCACACACATTGATACAGTGATAGGGACCACAAATTGTAGACAATCAAATGAATAGGGATGTTGACAATTTTTTTTGTCCTTCAAGTAGAATATTAAAAAATATTGGACACGTTTTTTTTATTTTTTTACGTAATCGAAAGATTACGGCAATACATTGAGTTAAAATGTGGCATGACGTCACTCTCCGGTATATTTTGTACTGACTTGTGACGTAGCGTGCGTTTTATCTAACGATTATTTATTAATATGATATACTTGTAGCAAAAAATACATGTTTAGTATTTTTTATTATCTGACTGAGGGACAATTTTTTTTTTTCCCATCAACATCCCTATTCTTGTCTATGTACGAGTATATGTCACAGTAAGATGGTTGAAGCCGTGATATAGTTATATCCTTAGGGATATCTAGGGATTGCATCTTGCTAATTTAGGTTACCTAGTGTATTGTTTCTGAGGGGAAACGGCGCTGTTAGCTGAGATACAGGCTCACGCCTAGTTCAGCTGCGGATGCTCATTCTCTTATCTATAATTAAACTGTAACCCTTATATTTGTAAGAATGTACTGTATCTACCTACTGTTTTTGAGTAAATAAATATTTTTAATTTTTTTTTATATAGCTATATACCTACCGTAATATAGTTCTGTTATATGAAAGTGGTTCATAATAGACTGTCTTACTAGGAATATAACTATGATACGAGCATGATCTAGTAATATAAACATTAGGGCACTCCGATCAAATATGTTAGATTTTGTTAGAACTGTGACCAACTAAATTGTCTAACCTCGAAATTAGTCTCAGTAACAAAATAAGGGCAAACCAACAGTAAAAAAAAAAAAAGTCACGTAGACCTACATACATTGGCACTTATGAAACGTCAGAAGCTAGGTGCACGGTTCCAATTGGTCGTTTCTTATGGAGAAGAGCCGGCAAGAAACTCCACGGTTAACCTTAAAAAAAAAAAAAAATTGCCAGTTAAATATTTTCAAATAACAGTGATAATAGGTATGGGAGGACAGTGTAGGTCTTTCAACAAGTACCAGGTACTTAACAAAATAGAAAATGGTCAAGTTATGAACCGCTTTTATATAACTATATTATGGTATATAGTTATATTTGTAGGGATATAACTATATCACGGCTTCAACCATCTAACTGCGACATATACATCTTTTTGAAGCTGACGTTACATACTTATATACTTGTAAAAACAATTTAACAGGCTACAAGTATGTGATAAGACAATGGCTGCGGGCTCACTGTAGAAATAGGTTACTTGTGCACTGTCGTGCAGAATCAACGGCACAGCTATTTTCTGAGATTTAAGAGCATCTTTAAAGCCATAACTGCGATAACAGTATCGCAGGTTTAGCTTTAAAGATGCTACGGCCGTTGTGAAAAGATTTCTTACTTTAGGGGTATGAGGAACAGGGTGTAAAGTTCACTCATCCCCCATAGAAAAGGGAGGATTCTCCGACCAGACGGGTGTGATGTCTGGCGGGCAACTGCCCAGAGGTTGAAGTCGGGAAGCTTGTATATATGTTTATCGCGCGGTAAACTCTAATTGCGCGATGCAGGATTTGTGTGACGTCAGGATGTTGTGTGACGTCAGGTCTTTAATGCGTAGTTCGCATGTAGCGATGTAGATGCCGCTACATAACGAAGACAAACATCTGGCAAAACATTCACAATGGTCTGAAATCGGAAACATGTTGCCTGTGAGCAAGCGTGGTGATCAATGCTTGTGAAAAAGGGTTTTTAGTGTCCGTCTGTATTCTCTGGAAAACTATAGGAAGATTATATGTCTCTGTGCTTTTTATAGTACACATTTCGCCAGTTTTTCTTTAACCTCATATAATAGCACGACTTTTTCCCCACATAATTAGGTAGAGGTTTACCTACCAATAGTACACTCACATTTCCGTCAGCCATCCAGTTCCATTTATTAAACCGGGCACAGATCTGGAATCCCTCACTTTTTACCCGACTGCCAAGGAAGGGTTATGTTTTTCGCGCGTATGTATGTATATTTGTAAATTGCTTTATTACCTCGTATCTTCCAAACGGCTGGATGGATTTTGACAGTTAAGATATCGTTATATTTGGCTTAAAAATCCAAGCGTCCGTAGATAAGTGTTCGAAATTATTTTTGGCGCAAAATAGTAAATAGTTTTTTTTTTTTTTTCAGACCTTTCCGTCCATATGATGTTATATAATACACATTACGTTAATATAAACCAAATCTAAGTCTTCGAGTAGGGTATCAAAATAAAGGATATTTAAAAGGGAATTACAAATATACGTATGTATATTATAAGATATATGTTTAAATTTAATGAGGAATAATAAATTGGTTTATAAAGATTTTGATAGCGTAAAAATGGGCGATGTTTGTCGGACCAGTTTTTGTTCAAAAGAGTGTGCCTAAAAATTCAAAAAAAATTAATAACTCGACTGCAAACCCACATAAAATAAATTATTTATTCTATTACTCACATGGTGTTCATAATAAACTATTCCATATTGACTGCCTCGTTGGCTTAGTGATAGCAGGTGCTACTGCTGAGCTTGAGGTCCTGGCTTCGATTCTCAAGTCGGTCAAAGTGTAATTGGGTTTTTCCCATCTGGAATTTCTCAGTCACAGATTTGTGCCCGGTTGAAGGCAATAGTATTATCTTAACTTAAATATAACTAGTCCGGTCAATTTAGACATCCAAGGGTACAAAAATTCGAACTCAGCTCAAAGTTGGTAGAATTATTCAAAACAACATCATAAATGAAATCTAAATAGTTCTCATCGATTCGATTCGGTCACAAAAACGGGATTTCGCGATTTTCAGCAAAACAGTAAGTTTTATCATAAAATTTGTTCCGACAAAAATTGTAGATCAGATAATTATCTATTAAAAATGTCTAAATACTTTTTTTCCTTAGAGCTGGATGCGAATTTTTGTACCTTCGCTCCTTAGTTTTGCTCTAATTTGACCGGACTAAACTGGAAAAATGTGGGTATATCAAAAGTACACCTCTGCCAACACCCTTCGAGGAACACAGGCTTATGTATGTAGTCTATGCTTTTCCAGACTCCGGGCTTCTACTGAGAAATTCTTGAAGAGAAATCCCAATAACACTGCCTGACTTATTACAGAGTTATTATTTGAATATGTTATTCACACTTATTATGAATTCTAAGTATTATATGGTTACTTACTCTCTACATTAGACTAACTAAAATAACTTTATTCTAGAATTATTTGCTCACTGCATCCCTCACTCGTCCCGACAGTGTACGACTCTTGTAATTAATTAAACTTGTGTAAGTCGTGTGTTTGTTTGAGAGGCGCTCCCCGGCGCTAAGTCAACCAGATCCGATGCAGCACTAATTACAGTGGCCTGCCAACTTCTGAGGACACGAGCTCTTTGTTGGACGATGGTTTCTTAAGGAAACTAGAGTATACTTGCAGTTTTGGATGTAAGTAGACTATTATCATCATTATAAAGTATTTTTAGTGTAGAAGCAGTGGCGGCCCAGTGGCGACTTACGAGTCGCAGGTTCAAACCCAAAAATGCGGTTTACTTTGTGTAAATTATTTCATCACCACTGCTCTCAAAACGGTGAAGGAAAACATCGTAAGGCATGTCCTAGAACCAAAAAATTCGAAGACATGTGGCATCTACCAACCCGCACGGGGCCCGCGTGGTGGATTACGGCCCACTCCCTCTCGAAGGGAGGAGGCCTGAGTTCCAGCTGTGGGATCATTATAGACAACAGGTTTTTTGATAATATTCGACATTAAAGAACAAAAAAGTGTTTACGTAATTATTAAAAACGGTCACCCATCCGCAGCTGACCTTGGCAAGTGTTGCTTAACCTTGTGTGTGTGTGTGTGTGTGTGCAAGGGAACCAGGTATGGGAGTATCGGCAAATCTTGCTAATTTTACATAAAAATCATTATTTACAAATGAATAAATTTAAAAGAATTTTCGTCACTACATCAGTGAGAAAATTGAAAAGAGTATGCTTCTGATGTTAAGGTTACGTAGAGCGGATGAATGAAAGGCGACTAACAAGAGATATACAAGCTTAGTTTTTGTTTAATCTAAACCTCTTATGGGGTAATTGTACTCATCATTATGAACAACTTTCACTATGGGACCAACGCCGAAATTGCGAAAAAAAAATCTCGACGAGGTACGCGAACATAAATGTAGGGAACAGCTGTTTTTTTTTACATTTATTAATTATACTGACCATATTGGTGATGTTCTTCAGAAAGGTCAGGTGCGTAGTACTCGCTACCGGCGTGCGTGTATGACCAGATGTATGAGCCTAAACGAGGAAAAAGGTGTATGTGAGGACCGTAGCAGGTGGAGTTTTGTGGTTTCTGTCTACCTCCATGGGATGAAGGCGTGAGCTTATGAATATGTATGTGTAAAAATCATTTTAAAGTTCAGATATCTAATCTGCGTTCGCAGTTTATTTACCAAACATATAAACAAACATAAGTTTTAGGAAAAACAACTCAAACTCAAAGCATTTATTTCAATTAAACCATTTACAGGCACTTTTGAATTGTCAAGGAATCGGTCAGTCAGAAATATGAAGCTAGTTGCCCATTCCAAAGCGTAGTAGGTACCTATGGAGAAGAACGGGCAAGAAACTCCACGGACACTCTTTTAATAAAATAAAATAAATCTTTAAAACTGTAATGCCCACACATAAGGTTCAGTTTCCGCTACAATATAGCATATTTTTTTATAACTTTTTCAACAGTACTAATCAGTCTAAAATCAACTTTAGTTACGTTTGTTTAAGTGGAAGTAACATCAGTTGGAAACAAGGATTTAAACAGACCTTACATAAGATACAATGCGATTTGTCGCATTTACCGTATTCCGACATGTGCCGGTATGTGCGAGCGTTTATAGTAATTAGGTGACCGATTTGGTTGTTATTACCGGACAAGAGAACGCTGCCCATCCCCTTATAAATACAGGGACAGTAGGTACCGTACTTAATTAAATAAATACCCCTATCACATTATTACGGGAAGCCTAATTATCATCAATTAGTATAATTGGCATTGCAGGCAATCAGTTGGTAAACATTATTATTGTTACCCATCAATAATATTGGCTAGGAATTATACCTTTGCAGGACAAAAGCACTTTCAAGAAGAGAAGGGGCTTAGTAATAACAGCCGCACGGGTCGATCGATCAGGTTAAGCTACGCTTGCCGCGGTTGGTTCGTGGATGGGTGTCCATCTTTACATACCAAGACCCTCCGTGCCAGCTGTCATTCGTAGATCTTTGACAGTCGTTACGGGTCGTTAGAAGCCCGACAGTCTGACAACCACTCTTACTAGGTATCGTATTACCCAGTAACTGGGTTGTGGAGGTCAGATAGGCAGTCGCTCCATGTAAAATACTGGTATTCAGCTACATCCGGTTATACTGGAAGCCGACGCTAACATAGTTGGGAAAAGGCTTGGCAGATTGATTGAGTATTTTTTTGGAAGCCGGTTGTTTTTTTTGTTGTTTAAAGATGATGCCCGAAACAATACGACTAGTCATTAGTGGACGAGCCTTTATAGCAACAAGGCGATCAATTTGGTTGTTATTACCGGACATGAGGACACTACCCATACTCTTATCAATACTAGGACAGCAGGTTCATTTTCATTTTCAAATATCTTTATTTAACATCAGTACAATGAACAAAAATGCACTTATCCTGAGCCACATTAACTCACTATGATTAAGACACTTTATGAGGCTAGCGATTCACCTTTCAATGCTTTTATGGGATATTTTTATAACTGTTAAAAACTTAAACATGACACACAATAATCAAAGGTACATGATTACAGTTACGCAAATTATTTAGCTAGTTATAATTTACTGATTGCATCTACATGCAATCATAGTATGACAATAAAATAAAAAATAAAGTTTTGCTGATCGCACGGTGTACGTATGTAAGCCAGCAGGCATGGGACACCAGGTAATTAAATAAATAGCACTATAACATCATTACGGGAAGCCTAATTACAATCAATTAGTATAATTGGCATTGAAGGCAATCAGTTGGTAATAATTATTATTGTTACGCATCAATAATATTGGCTAGGAAAGACAAAGGCATTTCCTCATACAGAGAAGAAAAAGCAAAAAAAAAACCAGAAAAGAAAGTAGTGATAGCTTGACCGTCGGACTGCCAAGTCATAGTTCTCGAGTTCGAACCCAAGGCACGCACCTCTGACTATTCGGATTCATGTGCGTATTGTATAATTATCACTTGCTTCAAAAACGGTGAAGGAAAACATCGTGAAGAAACCGGCATGCCTGAGACATATTTCTCGACGGCATGTGAAGTCAAGTCAGAGGCCTATGGGCGGCTTTAAAACTCTGACACCTGGTTAGTCACTAACCACACGAAAACAAGAAGATACAGAGAAGGAAGGAGCATTGATCAAGCGTGTTTTTAATACATCATACCTGTATACAGTTGTCGTCACATATAAAGAACGCTGAGCGACAGTGCAGGGGATGTATCTGCGCACGGGCACAGTCGCATCCCAAAGTACTACGCTATTGTTTTATAATTGTAAGTGTAATTGTTTTATTGTAGAATCATAATAGGTACTTTATTAGCTACTTAGTGCTATGGAATAAGCTGGAATCGATAAATCGCTCCTCAGTGCGCAGGTAAACGGAGAGCGTTTTTTTTGTGAAGGGCGGGCGTTTTTGGGGGACTGTCTTATGTAATTTTGACGTTCGAAAAGTACTGATAAAAGATTGAAAAGTAATTTATTCAAAATAGGCTGAGAGCCTATTTTGAATAAATTACTTTTTAATTTTGAATTTAGAGAAGGATACACAACAACAACAAAAAACAAAACAATTACATGTTTTGAAAATTTTAACTAATTTTATTAGTACGAGTATTTGTATTTTTGCCTATTATAATAAGAATCTATGTTACGCGAATTAAATGATTTGAATTTGAATTTCGAATTAGAAGGGGTATGCAAAGCTGAACATTCACATTTCACTATTTATGTTATACTAGCGACTCGCTCCTGAGGGTCTACTCACTAAATACGAAATCCGTAGTTTTGGCCGAAGTTACCGACTTTTCAAAATCCGAGTCAACTACGGACTTAAACTAGTTCGGGGCCCGAACAATAAATTAATGATTGCACGATTTGACATTTGTCAATACGGCCGATAAGTATTTGCTCGTCCGAAAATTTTTATTTGACAGATCAACTACTTTTGGATGGGCCCGTACCTTCGTTGACGGACTTCTGTAAGATTCCCTGCTTCGCACGGGTTTTACGGTGGTGAAAACCGTATCAATATCCGTAGCGTAGTTTAAGAACAACGCAGTCACACACAAACACGAAAAGCGACTTTCATTTTATAATAATGTATAGAAGATCTACCTAGGTCTCTCATTCTCTGCGTTCGCAATTTATTTGCCAAATATGTAAACAAACACGAATTTTCTACTTAGACAAACATCAACTTTGTGCAAGTGTAAATAAAGTAAATTTTAGACCGACTAGTACTGTTTAAAAAAGTCCAAAAAAGAATGAAGTTGTAGCGCCAACTGAACCTTATGTGTAGGCTTTAGTTGTTTTTCATAAAACTCGTGTTTGTTTACATGTTTGGCAAATTAATTATTAGTAGGGTTTAAATGCTTTGCATTAATGCATTATCAGCCATAATGTTCCCACTACTGGGACACAGGCCTCCTCTCAGTGAGAGAGAGTGGGCCGTAATCCACCACGCGGCCCAGTGCGTGTTGGTAGATGTTACATGTCTTCGAATTTTTGGTTCTAGGACGAGCCGGTTTGTTTTCTCACAATGTTTTCCTTCACCGTTATGAGAGCAGTTGTGATGAAATAATTTACACAACGTAAAGCGCCTGTCTGGGTTCGACCTCAAGAACGACAACTCGTAAGTCGCGCCCCTTACCACTGGACCATCACTGCTCTCTTGCTCCACCTCTGTTCTAATTGCTTTATCCGAACACAAAATAATATCTACAGATTGGACAATACAAATAGCGAACCAATGCATAAAATACATCTATGTACTAATCTACCTTATCACTTTGAAGCACTAACAAATTAAAAAATATTGACTGTTTGCTACTATTAACAATGGGGATCCACGCGCAAAGCTCAACGCAGATGTCGCCAGCGGCGGGATGGCCGCTGTCAAATCATTTTCGCTTTGTTTACACCAATGATTTTTGTATTTTTTTGTGTTGAAACCGATCCACCATCGTTATTGCTAACATGTATTGTTCCTGGAAGCGTAAAGAATTGAAAGACGAACTAAACAAACGCGAAGCAAGGATTACTGGAAAGAAATCAGATCTTATTGAGAAGTAGACTTCTATCTAATAAAATATTTTTCATCAGTGCTAGGCTCTAGATTTGGATATTTTTTTTGTTGTAACGTGTTAATTCTTACTTGACTCATGGTAGGAAAATTTACGAAAATTGAGAGAACACTGCTTTAATTATAAATGATATTCTTTAATTTTTAGGTTAGGTTTATTTTTCATCAGTGCTATGCTCTAGATTTGGATATTTTTTTTGTTGTAACGTGTTAATTCACACTTGATTCATGGTAGGGAAATTTACAAAAATTGAGGGAACATTACTTTAATTATAAATGGTATCCTTAATTTTTTAGGTTACCTGTGACCGAAATTTTAATTTCGGCAGTCAGAGCCCTCAAGCTTCTGAAAGAAAAGCACTTGACGTTCCTGCTGTAGAACTTTACCAAGACGTTATTAGCTCCACCAGAACTCCACCATATTGTCGAAGTTTACCAATCAACATATTCAAAGTTACTTTTAGTTGTACTCTTTTAGTTTCCCACTTTTTTTAGCGTAGTATATTTAGGAAATGAATGAACACCGGGGTTAGTAGTTTAGTACATCCTGGTATAGCACACTTAAGCATATTACGAGAAAATTTAAATTTAGTGAATGATAGGTTACAAAATGTATGGAATTGACAGCTTTCAATGGCCATGTCGCCGATGCGCCACCTATCGTGATAAAATGGCAGTACAGATCCTCATTGCTATTAACTTGCCATCGAGACACGATATGTAATAGTACACTAATTTTTTCTTGTTACCCACTATAAATGCTCATTGTGCATCTACTACTCAATAGATTATTTACGAGTACCTACCGTTCTTCATAAGTTAAGAGCGTTTATTCTGAAGGTGGGTAACGTCGCAAATAGATGTCAAATATTTCCCTGTTTTGATTAATTTGGCAATATTACTGTATTGAAATAACAAATGTCGCTAACTAGCGAACTAGAACACTGATTTCGAAATGTAATAATTAATTTCTTATCACCGACTATTTAATTTAAGATAGGGGAGGGGAGAGGTTAAGAGAGTATTTGAAAAATTTCCAAATGCCTTTTTTACTCCTAAAACGCTTACAACATTAAATTCAGTGTTTCAATTGCAATTCATTATTAATATTCTAGTTCGCTAGTTAGCCACATTCATATTTCCATACAGTAATATTGCCAAATTAATCAAAACAGGTAAATATTTGACAGCTATTTGCGACGTTTCCAACTTTTAGGTTAAACGCTTCTAAGTTCGTGTATTTAGTAATAACATTAACTTGTATTTTAATTAACTATTTCTAATGATAAGTGAATTGTATTCTTTTCGAGAAATAAATGTATTAAACCGTAACCTCTGCTTCCCCATTTGGGTAATACAGGCTTGATGTTATGATGATGAAATTCAGGCTGGCAGGACTTATTGAAAAAACCCAGTATTACACAACCCAGGAACCAAGCAATCGGACCCAAGACCAGCGCTAAACAGTCGTATTTGTAACGAGACGATCGTAATGGTAGTCTTGTGGCGGCATCTACATCGCCACATGCAAACTAAGCATCAAAGACCTGACGTCACAAAAAATCCTGACGTCACACAAATCCTGCATTGCGCAATTAGAGTTTACCGCGTGAACAACATATATATCGTATCCGAGATCAATCGTTGGGCAGTTGCCACGACACCCGTCTGGTCGGAGGATCCTCCCTTTTTAATGGTGAATGAGTGAACTTTACACCCTGTTCCTCATATCACGAAACTCTCAAACAAAAATCACCAAAAAGTTTTCCCTATTCTTAAAGATTACGATCACAAGACCGAGTCATATGTAATTTCCCAGAAAATAAAAAACAATCAAGGTTCTGTTTCTTACATACTACCTTCACGTCTAGACGAATTAATGTGGATGCAATTATAAAAGTATACCCGTCATTAATATCAAAAACATCTCAACAGATATGCGAATATTATTTTATACGACGTACTTTGAATTCATTAGTTGATACTAAAATGGATACGCCAGAGTGGATAAATAATATTATCCTACCTGCAATAGTGAAGGCCATCATAATCTGCCAAGCCTTGTCCCAACTATATTGGGGCCGACTTCCAGTCTAACCGGATGCAACTGAGTACCAGTATTTTATATGGAGCGACTGCCTGTCTGACCGCCACAACCCAGTTACTGGGTAACACGATACCCCTTGGTAAGATTGGTCGTCAGATTTTCAGGCACCTGTAACGACCACCAAATGCCATTTTTTTTCTTTTTTATATATTTAGTTTATTTGGGAACAAACCCGTGGTATTTATAAAACAATGGATTAACAACAGTATGGTTATCTTAGAGAAACAAATATTTTATAGGAAAAGAAAAATAAACGCATGACAATAAGAAACAAGAACACATTTCTCTTTTATTTATTGTGTCAAAGCTTTTTATGATCTGTCTGAGTACAACAAAGGGGACAAATATAGAATTATCTTATGAAAGAAGTGTCAGATGAGAATGAGGTTAAGGAATAAAGTGAACGCTTTCTGTGCGAATAAAAATATGTGGCTCAACTTGAACAAAACGTTTGGTAACCTAGCACATGCACACACTTCCAATAAAATTGTTAATGCCCGAAAAAATTTATGATGTTATTTAGTTTTTTAAACTTCATGCACAGGAAGCGGTATCTACATAGGCGGACTAAATGCCACAACCAGTCATTTTCTACCAGTCAACCTTTGGGTTAAAAGAACCACAGGGATCAGGGAGGGGGATTAATCAACAATTTTTTTTTTACAAAAAAAACAAATACATTTTTCCCATTGGTTTTTTCCCGGAAAGTTCTCAATGTCACTAGCAGCCTGAAGTTTGGATAATATATTAATGTGCCCTAATACCAACTAAAGGACTGAGCTTATAGTAGCCATAATAAAAGAGACTTAAGGGTCCCCGAAACGATCAATTGCAATGTTCAATTTTTACGTGATTGATACATATCGATGCGCAAATTGATCATCTACCAAATGCAATAGAAGCGATTGACAATATTACTACAATATAAATTGATGGCAATTGATCCTCGGGGTCCTCTTAGCGAAATATGGATGTAAGTAATATGCGGCCGCCCATTGTATATTTTGTAGTGTTTAATTAGTATTTTTTTTGTTATGTATTTTTGTGGTGTACAATAAAGTATATATAAATAAATAAATAATACTGCCTAACGCTTAAAAATATGGATGTAAGTACTATACTGCCTAACGCTTAAGAATAAAAGCGAGATTAGGGCTTCCAAAAATAAGTTTTTTGCCAATTACGTATTGAGTACACATTCTGACGCCCAAGGAACGGATTTTTTTTTAAGGTGAGCTGTTTTCTTTATTTTATACATTTAAGAAAAAATAATAATTGGGTAGCAAAAAAAATAAAAATATACAAAAATAAACTAACTACTTAAAAATCAATGTGCCTGTATTTTATTTAAATAAAAACTCCACAAAATATTCATCTCCTGCACAAACATCGTCTTAAAAACTCAACCAATTACATGTTTTCCCTACTAAATTTGATGCGTATCTTCCCCGTCGCATCCCCCAGTTCCTATCCTTTACGTCTCATTACCGACACTGCACTGGGTAAAGGCAAACGGACTATTTTAATTGTTCCTTCATGCCCCATTAGGTCTCGGATCGGTTCGGAGCTTCAAAATTACCGGTCTACCCAAATAGAGGTAAAATAAGGGAAGTTACGTTTTATTATTAATTTCGGAGGGGAATAGTGAGATGAAAAGTGTAACTTTTCCTACAGTTGGAAAAAGATCCGTGTTTCGGGCAAATAATTTACATTGATTTTTAAACCTACACCAAAACCACCAGGGACTACCCCGTTGTTGGTCTCGTGTTCGCAAGCCTCCTGGAGGCCAACACTCTAAGCAAAATGCGTAGTTTCGGCCGTCGTTACGGGTGCTAGATATGGTCTCCGTCTCACTTACAGACATACGTAAGTGAGAAGGAGAACGAAGGCCGGGTCCTGAGTTCGATTCCTGGGTCGGGCATAGTATTATTGGGTTTTTCATTAGAAATCTCTTAGTAACAGCCCGGAGTTTGGGAGTTGGCGGTGTGATTCCCCCATGCCTCAGAAAGCACGTTAAATTGGCTCTGCGCCAGTCTCTCTCCGGTCGTGTCGGATGGCCGTCCCAACGGACTATGAGAGTGAGGGAAGAGAGAGTGCATCTGTGTCTGCGCACACACTTGTGCACTATAATGTCTATAATGAAAATTACTTTAATTTCGGAAGTTGGTTTTGAATTTTCGTTTTTTTGCCTCCGACTTCTGAAATTAAAGTTATTTGTTCAGGTTACTTTCTTGCACTATCGCTCACTACAGGGAATTTGTAACACGAATTAGAATCAGAAGGTTTTAACTATAATGTGTCCACTTTTCCAGCAATTATTGTTTGACTATCATTATGAAATTGTAATTGAAAAATCGTCAAAAAAAATTAAATTATAAAAATAACAGGGAACATTGTCAGATCAAGTTAAAAGACACCATAATATCACGCCTGTATTCATAAGGCAGAGGTGTACAATCGAAGAAGTTCATGTCTAACCACCGTAAGGACTATTCTTGCTTGCAGCGCTCGGCGGCTATAACACTGGGCGGGTAACAGATGTAGTCATCGTGTTCACGGGATTTTGTTTTGAAACTGGTTAGATATGAAAACTGATTTACATCCGTCACATCGCACTCTCACGTCCAGTTGAAAACCAGCGTCAGGCACTTATAGTTGTCTGGCATTTTTGCTGAACTGGGCCTTTTTGGCGCAGCCCTGAGGCACACTCTTCATCGAATTTCTGCTTACATCGCACTTTACAACTTTTATTTGATTTTAATTTTAAAAATAATATTTTTATCTGCTTTGTATTATATTGTGTGTTTTAGTCTGTGCTAAATAAATGTATTTTCTTTCTTTCTTTTCTTTATATGAACTTCTTTTATGGTACCTATAGTATACCCACATTTCACCAGTTATGTTTGAGTCCCGACCCATGTAAGCGAGCTTATTGCTATCAACCGGGTACAAATCCAGATTCCAGGCTGCTACTGAGAAATTTGGAATTCCAGGTTGAAAAACCCAATAACCCTTTGCCCGACATGGGATTGAAAACAAGATCTCATGCTCAGCAGTAACGCTGGAGACCACTGGACCGACGAAACAAACATAAGAAACAATATTATGTATTTTTTGTCGCATTTATTGCCACCCTATAGACTAACACTCCGCCGCTTCACATAATTACACATGTCATTAGTCTGTTACCAATGTCAACACCTTGTCACAATACAAGGCGAACGTCATGTTCTGTCCCAGATTATGGAAATTGGTGAGAATAGCAAGGAATCACGGTGTTTGGCGGTGCGGTATGGTAGAATTAGCAAATTTTGTTTTTCAACAATAACCGCTTCTGTAATTGTGTGTTGGTGTAATTTTTTGTGTGTTTGTTTATTATTTTATTGCAATAAAATTAGTACATTTTCTTCACATATAGTTATATAATTACTGTACAAACAATATTGTAAAACATTTTTTTAAAGATGTGGCTATGTAGTTTCTAGCCGATTCTTCTCCATACGAAACTACCTTTTGGAAGGGGCGACTAGAATCAATTCTATTTTCTTGTATATTTGTCGTTTAAAACTGCCCTTAAGGCTGCCTGTCCATTGAAGCAGTGAGGCAGCGGAGAGGAGAATGGCAGCGGAGTGGAGCGGAGTTGTGGACAGTGTTTGTCCATTGATGCGAAGCGAGGTAACGGAGCGGAGTTACGGACTGTGCGGAGCGAGTTAGCGGAGCGGTGTTGCGGACTGTGCGGAGTTAGACCGAGTTCACGTATTTTTCCGCATCACCTCTCTGCTTCCCCGCTCCGGTTCTCCGCTCCACTTCTCCGCTCCGTTACCCCGCTCCACTTCCCCTCTCCGCTTCTCCGCTCCGTTTCCCCGCTCCGCTTCGCGGTTTTGTATGAATTTTTAAACTAGTTCGCAAATCCCTGTCCACTGAAGCGGAGCGGAGGTTTTATGCAATTCCATTGGTTAATATTGGCACACTGCTACTCCGCTCCTCTCCTCTCCGCTCCAGTGGCAGGCAGCCTTAATGGCCTTATTGTCTTCAAATAAAAGATTTTGAGTAAGTAATTGTGTTACGTTTTTGTTCTCCAACAAAAACGTTACTCAATTATTTCTATTATTTATTATTTGTCCTGTGCTTTAGTACACCCACGTGCAAAAAGTCTAATCGACACAATGAATTACAATGCAACGAGTTGATCTCGTATGCACTTGTGATTGACTTATGAGTTGCTCTAGCACAAACTGTTGTGCCACGAATGCTGAGTACGATTCCCAGGTCGCGCAGTGTTATTAGCTTTTTTCATAAAGTTTTTCCATAGTTGCCTCGACTCTAGATTTGAGTCGCTAAACACTCATAAAATGACAAATGATCGCAATGGGTTTCTTTTTGTCAGTTCCCACGTTACCCACGTTCATTGCGATATTGAAGTTGTTGAGCAAACGAATTTTTCAAACCTTTGAAGTAATGGATTAGAAATACCCTTCAAAACTCTTCGTTTGTGATTGAATGTAATAGGGGTTTAAATATGTCGTTTTAAGAAGCTGGCCACTTTGAGTTAAAATTAAACTTGCATAGTGTGAGATTCCAGAGTGAAAGTTTTTTCCCAAGATACGAGTAGCTACAACATTCTTAATTTGAAAAATGTACAACATTCGATATCGACTTTCAATTGTTTTTTCATTCAGTTTCTAAAGTAAAGATGGATACATTGAAAATTAGAGTAATTTTTTAATACGAGTTCCGACGTGGAACTAACGCAGCAGAAGCAGCTCGCAATATCAATGTTGTGTTTGGAGAGGCGAAGGACGGCTATTGAACGCACCGTGTGATGTTGGTTTAATCGCTTTCGTAGTCGAAACTTCGACTTGAAGAATAAACCCCGAGAAAGACCAGCCACTTAGGTAAATAACGATAAATTGAATGCGATGGTGTAATCCGATCCGTATCAAACTACCAAGGAATTAGCGGCATGGCCGACCCATTTGCATCAAATTGGTAAGATAAAAAACGTTTGAAATATGGGTGCCCCATGATTTGACTGATCTGCAGTGCACGTTGAAGCTTGCCTTACTTTGTTGAACCGGTACAGAACTAAAGGGATTTTTGGGCCAATTATGACGTGTGATAAAAAGTGGATTCTTTACGATAATCGCAAGCGATCAACGCTTTGGCTGACTCTTGGTCAATTGCCACAACAATGCTCTTCCGAGGATGCATACAAAATGCCTTCACACATGCAATTTGTTGAGTCCAGGTCCATAAATGACCTTCCCCCGAAATAGCAGAAATGTATCTACAATGAGAGTAAATACTTTGATTAAATAAATATATATTACCACAGACTTTTTTTTTAATTTTTCAGTTCAAAACGGCAATTTCATATTTAAATCCCTATGCAATTAGGGTGCCGGTATCATTTCCTTCGGCTATTCCTTTGGGCAATACAAATACTGTGATGTCAGTTATTTTCTGTATACTAGACTCAACAAGTTACTAAACTTCTATACCTAGTAAAAGATAAAAAAAAATGAAGTAAAATGTTATCAGAACATTTAGCGATACTCAATTACACAGACACAGAAAAACTTCTAGAAATTTTGTCATGATGATAATTTATTCCCTCGTAAGTGATTACTTTTGTATATTTACATAGGTTTAGTTTTTGATAATAATATACCAATATGCTTTTTCTCATAGTTGTTAATAGATTATCTTATATTAGTTTAACTTTAGTGTTCCAATTTCATTGAAATGTAAAGTGGTGGCCTGAAACAGGTTTGAATTAACCTAGATCGGGCGGGTCGCTTCCTAACATTGTAATTCCGAACCACCATATAGTTTGCTCTAAATATATTTTTGATATAGTTTATTTTTAGGCACTATTATTATTGTTTGGGAAATCTTACTGTGGACTAAGTGTACACTTTTTGTAAACGTTTTTATTCAATAAATATTATATTATATTATTATGTTATATTTCCTTTTCCAACACACATTTCAGTTTCTGAAAGCATAGTCAATAAGAAAAGCCTCCTTCTACCTAAATCAACCAAAATAATAAATAGTACTCATCTACACGAACACGATAAACGTAAGCTATCTCTGATCTGACAGTTACATAATTAAACACGTCATTATGACGTCATAGCCGTCAGCACCGTCTTAGTGACGTCACATTATCGTATGTCCGGATAATTAATAACTTAGTTATTAGATGTTATATGACACTTCACTGTGGAGAGGCAGATGTACATAATGTATGTGGTAAGTGGGGTATTGATTTCAATGATATTTTTTGGGAGTCGTTATAAATTAGCAAATAAAATCATATATAAATAGTTTCGTTAATACTCGTAATAGACGAAGCGAAGCCCTTAAATCTATAAGAACATGGGAAAATATGTTTTAATTTTTTTAAAGAGTAACGGTGAGTTTCTTGCCCATTCTTCTCCATACGAAACCACCTCTAGGAACATTTTTTTTTAATATAACCTTCAGAAGTGCCTTTTATGTATTAATGTCGCTTTTCGTGTTTGTCTGTATGTCCGCGTTGTTCTTCTAAACCAGGCAACAGATTTTGATGAAGTGTTCACTATCGTTTAGAGAATTAAAAATAAAAAAACTTTTTTTTTTCGTTTAGAATTTATTCCGGAAAGTTTATGTGTATAATACGTTAATATTAAAATTACATATAACTAAGAAATCTCGATGTATTTTTAAGTCGTAAAGACAGTGCGAAACATAAGCGGGTCGCTACTACTTAAATAATTTGAATCTGACAAGAGAATGTAAAGGTGGTTCACCTTTAAGAAAGGATTTTTCAAGACTCAATTCCTTAGCGGATCCAACGGATGTTTAAAAGTACTTTTACTAAGCAGTATTCTGTAGAGTTCTTTGTAAAGAAGCTTGCTGGGTAAGTACTACCTCTATTCATATTTTTGCCACCAAGTAGCGTTGTTGTATATATATATCTATCTATGAGTCTATTATAATATATTGTATCTATATCATTATTATTTTGCACCAATGTCTACTCCATTTTTATGTCCACGCAATCATTGTCCAAGGTTGCCTGGAAGAGATCGCAGAAAGCGATAAGGCCGCCCATTGTATGTTTTGTAGTATTAAATTTATGATTTACTATGTATTTTCTGGTATACAATAAAGTATATATAAATAAATATAAATAAATGAACAACATTGTTTTTTTATACTTTTTATTTATTGGTTGAATACGAGGCCTTTGGCTACTTTTGTATGTGTGTATTTTATGTCTTTTTGGCTTTGTTTGTGCGTTTTGTTTGTGCAGAATAAACAATTTTTCTTTCTTTCTTTTCTTTTTTCTTTTTGATGTATTCCTGTTTTAAGGATATGTGTGCCGGAGACATTACTGCTTAGTTTCTGGGATACAAATGTACTTGCGCTGCCTGTGGCATTATAGATTTCCACACCATAGGTGACAGAGACCACTCGCCATAACGTGAGTCCCATCTTTCTTCTTTATCGTGTGGTTTTTATGCCACCATAGGGCTCTGACTTGGCGTCACATGCCGTCGAGAAATATCTCTCAGGCATGCCGGTTTCCTCACGATGTATTCCTTCGCCACTTTTGAAGCAAGTGATAATTATACAATACGCACATGAATCCGAAAAGTCAGGTGCGTGCCGGGTTCGAACTCGAGACCTATGACTTGGCAATACGACCGTCACACCACTAGGCTATCACTGCTTTTGGGAGTAGTAAGTCCCTTGCTTTATTGTCATTAAGCCCGTGGCCACGAGTTACACGTTCAAGAGAAACGCGTTTTGCGATAGCAACTGCGGAGAAAACAAATGAAAGAAGTTGTACAGAGCGAGCCACGAGTCACCGCGACGTGACTTCATGACCGACGACAGTTAAAAACAGGAGATACACGCTAGTAAAAAAAAAAACTCAAACTCACAGCATTTATTTTTAAATAAACCAATTACAGACACTTTTGAATTGTCAAGAAGTCGATCAGTCAAAAAGATGAAGCTAGCAATCAAAATATTGTTACATCATTCATGTTGAAATTATACATGTAAGAACAATGTAGAAAGACGTGCACGTTAAAAGCGTCCGTAATAAATAAATAAAAATAATTCAAAAATTAAAATAAGTCATGGCAGCTCAGAGATGACCAGTCCCTACTGACGGCGCCCTTTCACGAACATGACGCATGGATTAGCACCATTCACCTCAACGATTTTAAAGGGAACTTAAGCATCCAACTCACACGCTACCACCAGCGAGAGCATGACATACTCTCAGCCGCCAGCGCACATTCAAGTCAATGAAAGACATACCCAGTAAATGGTGCTCACAGTGCTCACACATGTGCTATGCAATTATACAATACTAAGAGATTGAATTTATATAATGCAAATATAGTTTTTGCAATCTTCAGCAGCCTAACAATATTTTCGATGCTAATCAACTAGTTTATGCGCACTTGTGGTGCAGACCAGCGTTGAGCCAAGCATTTTTGTCAGCGATGTAATCCCCCAACTTATAATATGCTTGGCAGCATAGTGTTCGCTTGACGCAAATCCCATCCCTCAAGGCTGTGAACAGGGCCTAAACAACAGAAGCCGCTGGCAATAATCAGTTATTTTAACAAATCAGTACAGTAATGATTACTTAAAACAAATAAATTCGAACAGAAATCACAACCCCACAGAACACTGAAACAACATAGCGTCGGCTTCAATATTGTGACAGGCTGTTGACGTTCGCGACACAGTAATGACTTGCTAAGTTATGTGCATTCCGTATGACCCGGCGAGGCAGGGTTAGGAACTTAGTTTTATAATATCGGGGGATGAACTGTATTATGTAATATTACTATATAGTCGGAGGCAACAAAGAAGATGTAATAAGTTATAGTATTAAGTGGGATGGAAGTTAGAAATAGGTCATCTTATTTCCATCTTTTTTAGGTTCACTTTTTAAGCAGTCGGGTTTTTTAATCATTTTTTTTTTAATCTTTCTTAACTCTAGCGATAATATTCTAAGCGGCTTATCGCCATTGATTTTCTTATTGGGTTTTTGATCAGGAATTTCTCAGAAGCAGTCTGAAGTAGGCAGTAGTAGTAATTGTAAAATTTTAGGGAAATCGCCTACTTGTCTAATTTTTGTAAATATGTGAGCACCATATATCTATAACTTAATTCGTTTATCTGTCATTGCTTCATGTTTAATTCTTTTACCTATTGTGATATAGTAATTTTATTTAAGGGGCATCGTCTTCACATATACGTAATTATTTAATTAATGTATACAAAATAGAGTAAAACATTTTAAAAGAGTAAAAACTACCATTTGGAAGAGGCGACTAGAATCAATTATATTTTTTTTGTAAATTTTGACGTTCAGAAGTGCATTTTATGAGCCTAATTGAAATAAATTATTTGACTTTGAGTCTGTATTCGTGCTCGGTTGATACACAGTTGTTGCTCACCCGTGATAGCACGGGACTCAAACATAACTGTGAAATGTGAGTGTACTAATTAGGTCCACCAGTGCGTGACGTTATATGATTTTCTTTATTTATTCATTCATCATTATATCCAAAGATTTATCCGTCTATTTTTAGCCTCTACGTTATAGCACGTGGGCGCCCTAAAACATATGTAAATGAATACATAAAACTTAACAAACCGGTCAGTGAAGCTATTAATTTATAATGCTCATTCATACTAAATGTAATAAAATCGTATGGTATCTTTGTTTTATTATGAATACAATATTGTGCCAATGAATAATGGATATCGTAGTGAAATGGCGTAAACAAGTCTTTAAAAAAATACTTTGTTGCTAGAAATGATTACTTTCTAGTACTTGTTGCAGACCTACACTGCTCTCCAATACTTTTTTTTACTACCGCTAAGCGGATGCTCTTTGCCTGCATCTCATCTGACACCTGATGGTACCTGCATCTCACCTGGCCTGAGGATTCCGGGTGAAGCTCGCTTTCACCCGGAATCCTCAACTACAGATGAACTGGCTATCTTACCTCTAACTGCCGAAACACAACAATGCTGTTAACATTGTTGTTATGGCGACAGACTTAGATAAAATGGTGGTAGCTAGCGAGGCGAACTTAGAACAAGCCCTACCACCAACCAAAACCGAGCAGACAATTTTGCTCCTGCCGGGAATCGAACCCGAGACCTCTGTGTAACAGCGTAACTTGAAAACATTGTAAAAGCCCATCATACGTATATAAAATAACCGTGGAGTTTCTTGCCGGCTCTTCTCCTAGGAAACGACCAATTGGACCGTGCTTCTGACGTTTCATAAGTGCCCATGTAGTTTTATGTGAAATAAAATATAAAGAATTTGAATTTCTCATTTTAGTTTTAAGTGAACAAAGCTTGTAATTTCTTTTATACTTTTAACAAAAAGTCCCAGTAAATTTAAACTTCGCCAAGGATGAAACTATCTAAATAACACATAGACAAAAATAGACATTAGGGCCTAGACAAAGTGACATGCACTCGGCGCACGTTGTGGATAACGGAGGGCCGTTATCCACAACGTGCGCCACGTCCCACTCACAGAGAGGAGGCCTGTGTCCCAACAGTGGGAAAGTTATAGGCTGATTACTGCTAACCTGATATTATATGTATGTGTCAACTGTAATGAAACTAAATCAAGACGAATATTCGTTATAAAAGGATATCGTGAGTTTTAAAATGTAATACCGTGCGAACTAAGCCGAATTCCACGTAATTTAGATGCCATTTCATTTTAAGGGTAACTAAAGATAAAGTGTTACTAGAAGCAGCATCTATCAGAAAAGGGGCTCATGGCTACTTTCCAATAGCGGCCGGTCTATGTGGCTAACTCTCAGTTACTCTGATCATCAACTGTGTAGTTAAATCTTTAAGTCTAGATCAATATCTCTAAATCCTCTCTTATATAGGACAACATAATTATTTGTACTTATCGAACCCCGAACCCACCGTCCAGCAAGTTACTTAATGAACCACTATTCACTAATCGAGTCGTATAAATCGTGCAATCCAGATTATTATTTATACATGGAAAGACTATTAAAGATGGAACATAGCCAAGAATTTATAAAAATGTACAGGATAGAATTGATCATTGAGATGACATCTGATAGTGAAAAAAGGAACTAGATAACTTACTAGATTCACCCGAGCCGTTCTCAAATTAACTAGAATAAAAGAAAGAGCAAAGGCAGGGAACCAAAGTTGTCAATATAGCTCACAGAATAAGCAAGCTGAAATGGCAATGGGCCAGGTAAATGGACCGGGTAGACGTTTTCTTGACTGGAGACCGCGAATCGGCAAACGTAAGGTAGGACGCTCTCAGGCTAGGTGGAGCGACGATCTTCGCAGAGTGGCTGGTAGCAGCTGGATGAGAGTTGCCGAGAATCGAGCTGAATGGTGTGCAATTTGAGAGGACTATGTCTATGACTATGTTTCAGTTTTTATTTGTACTATTTTATTTCTTATTATTTTTATTGCTTTATTATTTGGTCTATCCCTTGACGGGATTTATCTATGTCCGTAGGTGTGTCCGTGACATCACAGTGGGCCATATCAGAATACCAGCGCTGCGGTATTTATTTTTAAATATCGCCGCGTTATGCTGTGTGATAGTGGCCTTTTTGGCCTCGCACAGGTCGTTACTTTTCTGTTGGTTTTTTAATTGTATATTTTTTATTTTTTTTTATTTTTATTAGTTACTGTTTGTATTTCCTGTGCGTGTCCCAAATAAAATATTTTTCTTTCTTTCTTTCTTTCTTTCCAGCAATGGACAGCAGTCCATTGCTGTACATAGTCCTCTCTGATAATGAAAAGAAGAAAAATAAAATTTTACATAAATACGAGTAATATTGAAAGTATTTCCATTAAACTTACATCTTAGTCAACGTCCACTATGGCCGGTCAGGTTGCGGCCACTATTCCTTAAATTTAAACCGTGTGAGACTATGTTACTTCGTTTATTTCCAGCTAAATGGACTTTTTGGATCATCCATCCGTTTTAGAGGCCATAATGAGGTTAGGTTTGTGGCCGATTTGAGGGTGTATGATGTATAGAGGTCGTGTTATTGTGTTTGAAGTGAGAAATGGGAGAAATATGTACGTAGAAGTATTTTAATTCGATTGTTATAAATTTCTATGACTGACTTCTTGGTTCGGTAACCCAGAATTTAAACGCAATGGTATGTATATTCAAGTTGATTTTATCGTCATCATCTTTTGTACAGTTTCCCTAAAGGTACAGGTCCGAAGTTGACTGCAGATAGCAGCAGCAGGCGACGAGTCGTCACGACACTCCTGGTTTCTATGTATTTATATAAAATAATTTTTGTAGCTGCGACACGGTATTTCATAAAAATCTAGAAACCAATAGTTTCGCGACGAGACACCGCCTACCGCTGCTGCCTGCAGTCGACTACGGACTCCATGACTACGACTAAGATTCTGGATACGATTTTCAGGTTAATTATATCGATTACTTATTGACAGAAAACCTATATTCTCATAGGAGAAAAAACGACCATTGACCACACATATGCTCACTTGTGTTGGCGATTTTAATATATCCTAGTCATCACCCCAATTACGTAATACAAAATACCAAAAATTCCAAAATTAAATTCCAAATCCAATGCTTCATATGTTCGAAAAATTCCTCTGCTCTTGACAACGTAAATAACGCAATGAATTTTGTCGAGTTCTCAATATGAAAGGCATTGAAATTGTGTTAGGCAATAACCCCACTGATATATCAATCTGCCTAGCCTTTCCCAACTTTATTGGGGTCGGCTTCCAGTCTAACCGGATTCAGCTGAATACCATATTTTACATGGAGCGACTGCCTATCTGACCTTCACAACCCAGTAACTGAGTAATAGGATACCACTTGGTAAGACTGGTCGTCAGACTTTCGGGCTTCTAACGACCTGTAACGACTGTTAAAGATCCGTGAATGACAGCCGGGACCAACGGCTTAACGTGCTTTCCGAGGCACGGAGGAGTCTCGGTATGTAAACAAGGTCACTCATCTACAGACCAAACCCGGTAAGCGTAGCTTAACCTGATGGATCGACCCGACCAGCGGTTATTACTTAGCCACGAGCTCCTCCCGCTGGATATATCAATGATGCAAAATAAGTGGTGAAAATTTGTAAATGAGATATTGGAAAGACAACCCAAAACCCAAGGTTGAACCCACAACCTCATGCTGTAAAAGCAATGCCCTTAACCTCGGGCCATCACGACAATTTAACTTAAAACTCGTGCCGTATGCAAAACTTAATACATCAGTGGAAAGTGTTACACAGTTTTTAACGACATGAGTTATTATGCCCACTGCTGACCGGATGGCGTGGGCAGGAGGTCAGTGGTCAAGTGCGGCCCGAGTTAGAAAAAATCAGCGTGCTTTTTGTATAGTTAAAATTCGCCAATGCCTCTAAATAGTTGATTCAAATTAACTGACACTGATTGAAATTAGTTGACTAAAATTATTCAAATTGATCTATAATCAGATGCCTTCTTATACGTCTACCTTTATTGACTTGTTCTAATTTAATAGTAATGTAATTTTAATTTAATTAATTATTTTGTAAATTTTAATTTCTTTGTGTTGGATTTTAATTTAATATGTTATCAAAAATAATAATTTCATTATAATTTAGTTTAACGAAATAATTTTCCGGCTTTTATTTTAAATCTATCAACTTTTACACGTCATTTAATACTTACCTTTATTGTATTCCATTTAATAATTCGTTTTGTTACCTTATGTGCGAATATTTTGTTGTGATTTTGTATGGTTGTATTGCTCTCATGCAATGTGAGGCAATGTATTATTTATCATTTTATTTTATAATCAAATCTATTTGGTAATTTTATTATGTATTCAATTTTATAAATATTGTAATGATTTAATTTCTAATGTATGTGTTGTATGAATGTGTATGTGTTGTGTATGAATGCTTTAATAAGAATATTGTGCATGTGATGTATTTACACAGTACTGAAGACTTGTGATTACATATTGTTTATTCTTGTAAATATCGACGCCCCGGGCGTCGGGAGTTGCGAGCCGACTTCCGGCCACCGTAGGCGCGGGCTTGCGGTCGGTGAGCAATGGGTAGCTCGCCGTCCGATAAGGACCAGGCCCGGGTCGACGGCGCGTTGTGTTCCACGCGCGCCTCAAATAGATGTCAGCACAAAGGAAGGGGTCCGCTAGGACCCATGCTTGCTGGGGTCGCGGGAAAGTCCGAAAGGGATACCGTGGCCCCTGGCAACGTACAGGCAAGTGAACGAACACGGGTGGGTTTTAGTCAGTAAGAGTTTGACTCGGCCTCCCGCTCCGCCCAGAGCGGGAGAAGTTATTTGATAATTGCCCACCCTAAAAAAAAAGGGGGTTTCAGAATCATGTACCGAATCCATGGTATCAGTTTTCGCGTCGATGTCCCTGGCACCATGTAAAGGGTTTCGCGTTTTCGTTTTATAAATATATTTTAATTTCATCAAACGTTATTATTTATTGATTGATTGATTTACAATTTTCTAAAATAGAATCTTTGAGCTTGCAACCTGTGCTTAAAGAACTGTCGCTCAGAGGCAATTTGCCGGTATCACCGGAATACCGCGCAAAGAGCGAATTGAAGGAGAGAGAGCCCTACGTCGGCGAGCGATTGAAAATTTTATTATTTCAGTTTGCGAATAATTTTATCTTATAATAATTTTAATGATTACTGGACAAGCCCTACCCGTATGCTAAATTAATGTTGCAAAAGCGGAAGAGAGAGAAAGAGAGAGTAGGGGAAAGAGAGAGAGAAAGAAAATAAATCAATTTAACCCAGGTTAAGTCATAATGAGTAGGATCACGTCAATACTCAAAAAGCGGGATACAAATTTATTTATTTTTGCTTGATATCTACATTCTACAGTATTAGCTTAGTTATAAGTTAATTTCTACACTGATTTATTTATATATTTGTTAACATGTAAAATACTGGTTAGTAGGCATGCATTAAAATTTCATGATTAAGATATGCACCCTGTAAGGACTGCAAATGTTTCTTATCAAATGATTAAATTACTAATAATATAAGTAACAAATAAAAATATAATATAAATAATAAATAAAAAATATTATAATATTATTTATATATATTGATTTGCAGAATTCCCGCAGCAATGACTAAACATTCGATAGCTTTTGGGGTAGCCCAGAAGAAGACTACACCCAGGATTCATTAGAGCAAATAATTTTCATAAAGGAAAGGGCTTTATTCCTGGCCATCATCTTGTATTATTTTCATCCCCGAAGACCAAAAAACAAACAAGCCAAGTCAGAAATAACCACAAGAGGTAGGATTGTATCTGACTTCCTCTAAAATCGCACAGTTCCCATCTATTTTATGACCCACACATGTGTGTCTGCAGTAAAATCTTAATTTAATACTTAGACCAACTTCTCAACACTTAATTATTGATAGCCGCATCGTCGCTTATGACTTGTAACATAAATAACTTATCAAGTTAGAAACATGTAGGTGTTATTAAGTTACTAATAAGTAAGCAATTGCTTAATGTCACATAATTATGACTTAACGATGGATTAAAAGAGGCGTGGATAAGCTGTCCAGCTTTCTGCTTACCGTTTTGGGGTGAAAGCGAAATGATTTGTTCGATGTTACTTCATTCATTAGGTAATAGACGGATAATTAAGAAAAAAACTTTAATGGTTCGAGTTGGACTAGCAGTTCTTTTGATGTGTTGTCAAATTTATTAACCAATTTTGGCAATTGGCTCGCCCCCTATCTATAACTGGCGAAATGTGGGTGTACTATAAGAGCATCTCCTTCTAACCCTTCGAGGAATACTAGCGTAGTTTTATATTAAACATTAAGCTATTTTTTTACTGACTTCCAAAAAGGAGGGTTAGTCGTTTTTTTTTTTTTTTCCACCGATTTTCCGTATATATAAATCATTATTAATAACCACATTTCATATTTCCATACAGTAATATTGCCAAATTAATCAAAACAGCTAAATATTTGACATCTATTTGCGACGTTGCGCACTTTCAGAATAAACGCGTTTCCCTTTTTACTGTTTTAGTTTTAAAAACTTAACTGTTCTACCGTTTTATGGCAATATTAATGTTAATCGAAGAACATAATGGAAATCGGAGTTTCTTTTTTTAATTGTTAATCTTGTTATTTATTTAAACCAATAGAAATTCAAGTCGCAGACTATAAAAACCTAAAACCAATAAAAAGACAAAAGTATAATACATGATGCCATTAAAGTATTGATTGATAATAGTATTGTATGGTTAATGATGTCATCTCACAATCATTACAGAAGTTTCACTACATACAACTCTTGAAATCAGTTGAGTTTGAGTTTTGAGTTCTGTCACAACCTGAGTAAGCCAGCAAGGTCATGTTATTATGCGGCATGAATCAAATAAATAGTGTTAATGGCGCCTATGCGAGTAGATCTCTGAAACACCAAAACTTGGAGATCAAGAAGTTTCATTTAACTGTGCTTTACCGGGACTAAATGGATTTTGGGCGCCGTCATTCGAGACTGGTCATCTCTTATCGGCCAGGGCTTATTTTTAAGCTTATATTTTGAATTGTTTTTGTTTTATTTTTTACATTATTCTCACTTATAGAATCAACAAGAGTAATGTACCCAGGATTTTGTAATATCTATGTTTAAAGGAGTTTCTTGCCCGTTCTTCTCCATAGAGATCTACGATTTGGAATGGGCAACTAGCTTCAACTTTCTGACTAACTGATTGACTCTTTGACAGTTCGAAAATGCCTGTATATGGTTTAATTTTAATAAATGCTTTAAGTTTGAGTTTGCTGTCAGAAGAACGTAATTTTATTATGATGCAGCACATTTAATTTTCCAACTCAGTCTAAATGTTGGGTACCTACAAAGAGACTTGACGGCACGTCAGGCAAACGCTGTCGCTGGGCCGTCAGTCCTCCTATCAAAATTCCCTGACTGGTTAATAAAATGCTTTGAGTTTGAGTTTGCTGTCAGAAGAACGTTATTTTATTATGGTGTAGCACATTTAATTTTCCAACTCAGTCGAAATGTTGGGTTCCTAAAAAGAGACGTCACGTCAGGCAAACGCTGGGAAATCAGTCCACGTATCAAACTTTTCTTGCTGGCTAATATTTTTATCAGACCCATGACGAATAATAAAGGCTTCAGACAGGCGACCGTGACGGCGCAATGCGATAAGCGCGACGCGACGCCAATGCAACGCGATTCTGGTAGAATAATTTGAAGTGTTCATAGAAATTGTTCTGCTAGAGTCACGTCGCGCTGTTGCGTTGCGCCTGCCTGGGAGCCTTTAGTTAGCAGAAAAATAAGAGTGAGACTTCTTAACTTTTTTCCGGTATTCTTTTTGTGGTATTTTCAAGCGAATTTTAATATTCATAGTGAGTTTTTAAATTTACTTGTAATCGGCATAGGTATTAAGTTTTATGTATTGTTAAATTATTTTTATTAAAATATTTTTGCATTTTTATGAATGAAATAGATTTTATAACATAGGAATTTTTATAGCTTATTATGCATACACCTTGATATTATTATAATTAAGTATTAAATACATATTTAAGTTGGTTTCAATGTTAATTTGATGATTAAATAATATTTTAATATCTTAACGTCATCATTAAAATTGGACGAATTAGTACCTATCATATTTTTTTTACAAAAAGTACCTTTTGGAATAACACGAAACAAAACAAAAATTACACAGATTCATTTACAGGTGCTATGATCAGAATCCATCACCAAATGAAAAAAAACCTTTGGACTTCTTGTCTTTGTCACTTTTATTTTATGTCGCGTTTGGCGACGCATACCTACCTATTTATTTTTGTTTAATTATAATAATGACATTATTCATTGTGAAATTATATTTTCGAGCCGTTTAGGGTTGAAACCTTCGGGCCGTGGGTCCAAAGTGCTCACGGCCTCTTTAATGGAATCTCAAAACGTTTATTTGACACTTCCCGTGACCCAAGGGCTGGTTGTTACCTTGGCCAGAGGTTAAGCATTGCCATACAACGTGGCAATGCGGCCAGTCTCTTGGGTACATTACCAGTCGACAGCGATGCGGATGAATTTTTCGACGCCGTATTTTAGTTTGGGATTAGATTTAGATAAATGCCAGTGATCTTGAGTGGTTAGCTTGCGTGTTCTGCACTGAGCTCAGGGAACGCGTCGTACGTCCAGCCAGTAATAGAACTCGCCCATCAAAGAGTGCTATCCGAAATAAACGCATTATTAATTTATTATACATAAAACAAAAGGTATTTTAATAAAACACGTTTACTAAAAGATTTATAATTAAATTATCTTTAAAATGGTGAACGTTTCAGAAAAATACGCTTGATAGATTTTGCGTGATTCTCAGTTTTTATCCGGGTCAGAAATAACTTTACAAATTAATTTTATTATGTAATATAAACATAATCTAAAAAAAAATCCTTTACTATGTTTTTAAGAAAATGTTCTATTTTAAAATATATTTTTTCCAAATTATTAACACTAGTCGTTTAGACGTGATCTTCAATATAAAATCATTAAAAGTCGGTTATCGTTGCCTTAGTTAGTATATAATTTTGCTGTTTTTATGAATTAATTAGTTAGTTATAAGTTGTTATGTACCCATATATTTCTATCGTATAAAAACGAAATAATCCAAATTTATTTTTCTAATTTCATCGTGCAAAGACTAGGCTTCTAAGTATGGTCAAGGTTTTCTTACCTCGATCGTACATCTCCGTCACCCTTTTAAAAAGCGTGACCGTTATGTAAATTTGACATAAAAACAAAATGTCTAGACACACACATACATAGATCACCTGTCTGTCGCCCACGGGTGCGCCTACGCTCCTAATTTTATTACGCTTAACCGCTGACCTTAGCTAACGAACGTGTCAAAAGACATATTTATGTTGGTAACCTACCTCGATCTGTGACCAAATAGTCGTCGCTTTTGATGTCAAGATGGAAGCACACGTATTTTTTATTTAGCCCACAGTAATGCATGATTGCAATGAAAAAGTGGCACATTATAATAAAATGTGTCTCTTTTTTGATATCTCATTAGGGTATTAATGAGACCATGTCAAAGAATCAACTCAATCATATGACGAATTTTTTCAATATTGTTCTTTTCTTTGTTTTGCAAAAAAAAAATCGAAAATGTCGCTATTATGTATGTAAAACTCCCTTACGTGAAAAAAAATTATTAAAAAAAGCTGATTATGTTTGTCCATAAAAAAAAAATATGAAAATGTTGCAATTTCTTAGCTTTCAATATGAATGTTTTTTTTTTTTTTTGAGGGTGGGAAATTATCAAATAACTTCTCCCGCTCTGGTCGGAGCGGGAGGGCGTGTCAGACTCTTACTGACTAAAACCCACCCGTGTTCCTTCAGTGGCCTGTACATTGCCAGGGGCCATTATATCCCTTTCGGACTTTCCCGCGACCCCGGCAACGAGTAAATAATTTTCATCTAAATATGAATGGTTTGGATGAAAATTATTTACTCGTACTTATCAATGAAACTTAGATATATACATTGAGAGTCTTGTGTTATGTTATCTTCGAAACTATGTAACATCGAAGTTCATATCCAACCACCGTAAGGACTATTCTTGCTTGCAGCGCTCGGCGGCTATAGAACCGGGCCGGTAAGAGATGTGGTCATCGTGTTCACGGGATTTTGTTTTGTAACGGGTTAGATATGAACTTCTTTAATGGTACATATTTTTAGAACACTAATTGTTCTAGGACTTTTGTATTATTTTTACTAATAGCATAGCCATAAAGTTATGAGACATCAAAAGGAACACGTTACACAGAAACAACGGACAAGAAACTCCATGGAAAGGCCATAGA
Organism: Agrochola lota; assembly: GCA_947364205.1. Lineage (NCBI taxonomy): Eukaryota > Metazoa > Arthropoda > Insecta > Lepidoptera > Noctuidae > Agrochola > Agrochola lota. The sequence continues at coordinate 13,336,603 of OX376244.1, read as the reverse complement.
GTTTTTTGTCCGTTCTTCTCCATAAGAGCCTAGTGAACTTACTCAGATGTGGAATGGGCAAATAGCGCCATCTTTCTACCTGACCGACACCTTGACAATTCAGAAGTGCCTGTTTTAGTCTAGTTTAAGTTTGAGTTAGACACGAATATAACTCAAACCCATAACCACTGGCGTACTCGACTGCATGGAAATCATCTAGCTTAGTGGTCTGAGCAAAGTCATGGTACGCAAGTGCTCGGGGGTTGAAGTTCTGACCAGTTGGCTTTAAATCTCTGATAGAGTTGTGAGGAACAGGGTGTGATAGTCGCTCATCCTCCTTAGAAAAAGGAGGACCCTCGGCCAGGCGGGTGTCGTATCTGATGGGCAACTGCCTGACGATTAACCGTGTTTTTTAGTCGTCTCTGCGCCCCCGATCGGTTTTGGGGCTTTTTGGCCCCCTGCCTGAGGAATTGGTCTCTTAGCCCTCGAAATCACGGGCCGATCATGGGTTTCCCCTCCCCTTCCTAGGATGGGGTGGGAGAGCTTTACCGCACACCTATGCGCCGAGGGGTTTTTTACCTCCCCTGTGCGCCTTGTGGTTTCTGGGGTGTATCTGTAGGAGCGCCCGTCATACTTCAAGACGCCCGTGCGACCAGGCTCCTACCGGGTGAGATCCCTTGTTTCCTAGGATAGGCCCAGCAAAAGCCGATCTAGTAGAAACTCCCCACAGTGGGAGTCTTTCCCACCCCCCACAGCGTGCACCAGATCTACCCAGTAGTGCTGCAGGGCGCAAGACGTTGTAGTGTAGATAAAATGTCTTGAGATGTGTGTGCGTCGTGTGCCTGACGATTGATGTCGGGACGTTGTATACATTCTCGTCGCTCGGTAAACTCTGCTTACGCGATGCAGGATTTAGCGTGACGTCATTGTGATGCGTAGTTCGCATGTGGCGTTGCAGATTCACACACTTAAAAAAAAGGAAAGCTAATTACGTATATTTTTATCTTAAAATTATATTTTTATCAAAGACACCTTGTTCTGTTCTAACGGGGGTTGAGGTTTGTGTGTGAGAGGGATGAAGTCGCGGAAGCAGGGTAGTAAATACAAATTTATAAACGAAAATTATTTTAAAATATTCCAAGAAAATATATAAAAAGCAACTTTTAAATCTGGCCACCCACAATGTTTATATTATATTTATAGTTTTTATTACACACGTTTTGTCCGTCCGTCTGTCCCTTATAAGCTATAAAACATGAAGATATAAACGTGTTAGACATGTGTGTCTGTTTGTGTGTTTTATCCGTTATTTGAAACATAACTTTATTCATTATTTGGAATTTATTTCCGTTGGTATTTTGGTCCGGAGTTCGTGTATAATTTTTTAGGGCTCTTCCGTGAAAGCAAAATTTTTCTTTTCCTGATAACTTTGATATAGAAAATTGATAATACTTCCGTGTCGTGCTTTGCGATTGATTTGTTGCGAGCCCAGACACGCCGTGTTGCCACGTCAAGCGCCGAGCGCAGTGTGTTTCACTGTTCGCAACAAGTCCAATCGTCATTGATTTCTTACAGGGTTCTTTATAACTCTTTAAGAAAAGTTAAGCGGATTAGGTTACTTAATATACGTCGTCTATTATTTTTTCTTTAGATCTATAATATTATAACAAAGACTATGGGGTAATGCTGCTAATGCTGTGTATGTGTTTAGTTACATATTCACCCTATAATGTTCCCACTGTTGGGACACCTAGGTTTAGGCTAGGCCTCCTCTCGGTGAGAGGGAGTGGGCCGTAATCCCCCACGCGGGCCCAGTGCGGTATGGTAAATGTCACATGTCTTCGAATTTTTGGTTCTAGAACATGCCGGTTTCCTCACGAATGTTTTCCTTCACCGTTTTGAGAGCAGTGTTGATAAAATAATTTACACAGAGTGAAGCACTTGTCTGGGTTCATGGAGCTCGTGGCTAAGTAATAACAGCTGCACGGATTGCCCAAACAGGTTAACCTACGCTTGCCCGGGTAGGTCCATGGATGGGTGGCTAACTTTACATACAGAGACTCCTCCGTGCCTCGGAAAGCACGTTAAGCCGTTGGTCCCGGCTGTCATTCGTGGATATTTGACAGTCGTTACGGGTCGTCAGAAGCCCAAAAGTCTGACAACCAGTTTTACCAAGGGGTGGGTATTACCATTACCCAGTTACTGGGTTATGGAGGTCAGATAGGCAGTCCCTTCATTCAAAATACTGGTATTCAGTTGCATCCGGTTAGACTGGAAGCTGATCCCAACGTGGATGTGTTGGGAAAAGGCTAGGCAGATTGATTTTAAGCCCCAGTCTGGGTTCGAACCTACGACCTACAACTACAACTCGTAAACACATTAAAAAATAAACTTAATAGCTAAACAAAGAACTAAGTGTTAAATTAAATAACTATCAATAAGTCTATTATGGAAACAGCGGGAATCTTGTTACATTGGTTGGAACACGAGCTCAATTAATTGTAGATAAAGAGTCGTGGGTGTCAACAAATTGATAAAATAATAGATAATACAAAAATAACAATCAATAAAGAAATAAATAAAAACGTATGTAGGTTCAGTCAGGGAAATAACATAATTCAAGTCATTTATTCAAACTAAGCTGAGAATCAGCACTTTTCGACCAAATTACATAAGACATTCCCCCTAAACGCCCACCCTTCACCACTTCCTAGTGCTTTAGCTGGGAAGAAGAAGTGGTGCAACAAACTCCCGAGCAGCACAACTGTCTGTTCGGGTACCTACACTACGTCAAATGGCCGTGTTATAGCCATTTCATATAACCGTCAAAGAATGGCAATTGTGATTTGATTACACGGACAATTTAATTTGATAGTCAATTTCCTATGCAATCATTCTCCCTGATTTAACCAATTTTTTTTTCACCTTAAGGACTTTTTGATACACCGTTTCGCAACCATACTAAAGTTTATAATTAAAATTACGCTTTAACGTGGTATTAGTAACAGATACAAGCCAAGGGAACTCAACCTATCACGATTTAACAGGTTGTCTAATAAATATAAAAGTTAACTAACTCAGTTTAAAGGTTGTAACTGACAGTTGATTTAGCTACCTCGTTAGGGTAAAAGTGTGATGGTACTGTAGAAATTTGCTACCTTTAGGGCTTGGGTTGACGTAAAAGTTGCCAGTATTTTTTATTCTCTAAACATCATTTCGAAATTCGAATGGTATAGCGCAACAAGGTTAGGTATTTTGGTACGTGGCCAAAATCAGAACTAACGCTGCCATCTTGTTTTTCACAAATGCCGCCATCTTTTTTTTTACCACCAGTGCCCCCCTGTCAAAGTCATTCGAACGCCAAAAGATCTTTGTAAAGTGCGTTTCAGAAAATAGTTCCTATGCCGTAATCAAACGCAAAACTCAAAGAATTTATTTAAAATAAACCAATTACAGGCACTTTTGAATTGTAAAGGGGTCGGTCAGTCAGAAAGATGAAGCTAGAAGATGCCCATTCCAAAACGTAGTAGGTTCCTATGGAGAAGAACGGGCAAAAAACTCCACGGACACTCTTTTAAATCAAAATGTTGCTAATAATGCAATAATTTTGGCTCCACTGTTGTATGACGAACACGAATACGCTCTGGCGCTACCTAATAGGTCCGTTGTTAAAGTTAACAGTGGAGCAAACATACGCAAAGCAACTACGTAGCAAACGCAAAGAAACTACAAACTTGATGAAACGCACTATAAAACTCTAGAGTCCGACCGTCGCCGTCGCACAGACAGGTATTTGAACCCAAAAGCTGGCCAAAAATCATTTTCGCGTAATCTTTGGTATTGAAAAACAATTTAGTCGCTTGAATAGCTAAAGGTATCGCGCATCATGTGACAGCCATTGTATTTGACTCGACTCCCACGCCGCCCGTTGGCATCAGTCGGAAGTTACCGTTCGCTTGAAGTGTGCGCGTAATTGCTCGATATTCGCCCTTTGTGATCTCACAATACTTGTTATTATTTTGTGTTTGAAACTTCTGCTAACATATATTTATGATGCATCCGTCAAAACAAGGTATAAGGAATGTGATTTACACGATAACACAAAACAAGCCGTGTTAACAGCTTATTGATCTGTCCTTTGCACCTATTTTTATTAGAAAATTGTGCAAAAATCTATAATTTTGAATAAAATAATGACCAACACCTTAACCAGCACACGTACTGAAATTCACGCCATAATATACGACTAAATCAAATACTTTGTACGGTTAACCGTGTAATAAGTAATAAGTAACTATTGTGCTTTTTTTAATTGATCGTGTAATAAGAGACCAAGTGTGACCGTTTGACAATTTCGGAATGTCCATTTAGTTTTAAGCATAGATGAATGCATATGCATTTATCTCTTTTAAGTGTACAATCTGCGCCATAAGAGAGAAGAGCTTAGATATATTATAATTTGTATGCTCCCTCTATACTTTAGTTATTACTCTGAGGTCGAGAGAAAGCGTTTTTGACACCTGTCAGTTTCATACTAACGAGATTATGTGTTTTGCGAATTTGATCCTTATTACTACTAGAAATTGTTTAACTGACAAGTGTCAGGTGGCCTACTCCCTAAGCGAAATCCGTTCGTTCGGCCGTCGTTACGGGCGCTTCGCTCTCTGTCTAGCTTACGGTATGTTCGTAAGTGAGACGGAGATCGAAGCGCCCGGGGTAGGCCCCGGGTACGCATTTTCTCGACGGACCTCGTTGTGAACCCGCCATGATTTACTTTAAAAACAAATGAGTTCGCTTTCGAATTGTGTGGGGTCACTTGAGTGAGCTTCCAAGAGAACTTTACACAGACTTAAGACTTTAAGGAATAAAATGCTCGGTCCTATTCTGTATGAGAAGAAGGCGTTTGCCTGCAGTGGGATAGTTATGCCTAACCCTGTAGGGATTACAAGCTTAATGTTATGCATAACGGAGGAGGGTATCTGTCTCTTTCATTGTTATCAGCCATATTTTAATTAACTACTGTGGGCGGTGGTGGTTATAGAAAAACCGTTTGCAGTTCAGATCATATTATAATTTACGATCACATTAATCACACTAGCAATTCATACACTGTAGTAGGTACACGACACAACTATTTGGAAAGCGAGACAGTTTCTAAACTTGTTCACTGGTTGCCGCCACCGACGAGGTCCTGCTTAGCTCCGGCCGGTCCGAGTGTCATGTTGTAGACCCTGTCAAGAAACGTTAGGCGGCACTGGCGTCCCGATTAGTCAACTCAGTAATGTATTTCCGTATGACATGTATGGTACTAAAGATATGGTATAATTAAGTACTGTTAGGCATAATATTATTCAATCACCAATCCCCTGGACGCATGCAAGTGTGGTAATTTTTTTATGCCGTTCCCATAGATTTACTTGCTATTGTTGTCTGTTGGCGCCATCCACAATATTTTATGATAATTTTTATAGAAAAGTCTACTTGTCTTGTATTGTCTAGTCTTAGTAAGACTTGTAATAAACTTAAAAAAAGATTTCTATGATACTATTACCCTGTTTTCTTACCACTTTACCTTTATTCCCAAAATTACCCAGATTTGAAAAGAAAAACGACAATAAATTAAAACATTCTAAAACAGAACCCCCGAATTCCGAATTCAAAACCTACAAAGTGATAAACAAAAAAGTTACAAAGCATTTAATGCTTCGAGAAGTACAAATTCAAAAAAAGAACTGGGTAGGTCAAGGACCAAACGACCGGTAGCTGGGAACAGGTTGCATGCCGAAGGTTCCCGAGGCTACCCGAGTGACGCCGAATAGTGAAGACGCGTGCCTCGAACGTGGGACGAAGAAAACCGAGCGTTGACGTAAAAAACCGAACGGTAGTCGTTGGGAGCGTGGGATTCTTATACCTTTGTCTATGGGGTACTTATGCAGTTTTATGGGGCACCATAAAGTTGTGAAAGGGGAGCAAATGAGTGATAAGAAGCCATACGTTGTGTTTTGTTTGAGTTTGAACGAGTATATTGTTTTGTCTGCGGATATTTCAATAGGTTAATAGGCCTCTCAGGCAGTCAGGCAAGCTACTTTAGCTCCGCTAAGAAGATCATTTATTTAATTTATTCTATATATTTAACCATGTCTGTAGCACTCACAAATATACAGACAAGAAGAAAGGAACAGAAAAATACGTACAAAGGTGATGCTTATTTCTAAAGCAATCTGTTCCAGCATACCTGCGATAGGACAGAGGATAAAAAGAGATGTAGACACCGTGTGTAAGAGTAGAAGAGACAATAAAATAAAAAATTAAAACAAGTCACATATTAAATAAAATTCGGCCTAGCCTTTTCCCAACTTTGTTGGGGTCGGCTTCCAGTCTAACCGGATGCAGCTGAATACCAGTATTTTACATGGAGCGACTGCATATCTGACCTCCACAACCCAGTAACTGGGTAATACGATACCCCTTGGTAAGACTGGTTGTCAGACTTTCGGACTTCTGACTACCCGTAACGACTGTCAAAGATCCACGAATGACAGCCGGGACCAACGGCTTAACGTACTTTCCGAGGCACGGAGGAGTCTCGGTATGTAAAGATGGTCACTTATTAAATAAAACATTATAATCATTAAACGCATTGATCCAGATTAAAACAAACATAATTTGCATTATAATGTTCCCACTTCTGGGACACAGACCTCCTCTCTGTGAAATAGCAGGCCGTAACCCACCAGGAAGGCCCGTGCAGTATGGTAGATGTCATTATGCCAGATATTAAGAATTAATATCAACTTATTATAACAGCAATAAATCTTCGGTCACGTCAACATACTCCTAACTAATATTTTTAATGCGAAAGTGATTTTGTTTCGCTTTCACACTAAAACGACTGAACGGAGTCAAACAAAGACACTTTCGCATTTATAATATTAGAAGGATTTATCGTGGTATTTAAAAAAAGATCGACCGCAGCTGTCATTTTGGTCTAGGAAATTAAAGATCAGAGTCTAGGCGGATATACCCATATAAAGAAGGCATTATCAGAAACGCCAGATTATTGGACTTCTATAGGATATGTCTATGACTAGCTTTAAAAAAAAATTAACACAGATTTACAGAGTAAAAAATCTTTATTAGTTTACGTAACAATACCTACTCGTAGAATCAAACCAACCTCCAGAACAACAACGATCAATGCGCACACTTTTGTACCAAACCTGATTGCAGAGTAAGAGACGAATATCTAATCTGCGTTCGCAATTCATTTGCCAAACATGTAAACAAACATGAGTTTTAGGAAAAACGACTGTAATGCCTACATATAAGGTTCAGTTCTTCTTCTCTTGAGGTTCAGTTCGCGCTACAACTTCATACTTTTTATGACTTTTTCAACAGTACTAGTCGGTCTAAAATCAACTTTATTTACACTTGCATAAAGTTGATGTTTGTCTAAGTGGTGCCCATTGTTCATCAACCTATAATTATCTTCAAGATGAGGTATAGCCTAAGTCTGGACAATTTTTTTAAAGTACAACAACTTGACCAATCCAGCAGTTCTCATAAGCCTCGAGTCATAAATATTTACTAACATGTGCACAAACCTTATTTTTAATTTTGTTTGCAATGCTGCTTATAAATCGTACTCGCTTAAAACTGCACTTTTTAAACCTTTACCAACTTATTTACTGTCAACAACATATGAAAACCAACCTTATTTTCCACTAGTTAAGGTTCGCTGAAAGTGCAAATTAAGATTGTAAAAGTTAGTGCAAATGGTTCTCACGATGCAGGCTAAAAAGATCAAGTAGTACTAATTCTGATGTTTGAAACATTAATTTAATAAACTTTGTTATTTATTGATTATGTTGAGTGTGGTGGCACAATCTTGAGCCAGTTTTTATGTTGTGATAGAAATACATATGAAGAAAAAAGGTAACCAATTTATGTTCTTACGCCATAGGATCAAGGATACCAAATATCTTGATGGGAGTTTTGCCGCCCATGGGCCTCTGACTTGGCTTCACATGTCAAAGTCAAATAATTTATTTAAATAAGGCACATAAAAGGCACTTTTGATCGTAAATTTTACAAGAAATATATTTGTTTCTAGTCGCCCCTTCCAAAAGGTAGTTTTCGTATGGAGAAGAATGGGTAAGAAACTCCACCGTTACTCTTCTAAAATGTTTTTACAATATTTTGTATACATTAATTACGAGTATATAGGTAATTATGTATATATGTGAAGACGATGCATCAAGAATAAGATTACTATACCACGATAGGTAAAAAGAATGAAAAATGAAGCAATGACAGATAAATTAATTATGTGATAGATATATGGTGCTCACGTATTTACAAACATTGTAAAGTTATACGATATTCCTAACATTTTAACAAGTAATACTAATAAGTCAGTGTGTGAGTTCAAGAAATCACAGAATGTAAAATAGGTGATACTAAAAAAATTACAATTGTATCATTAAATTAGCAACCAGTTTGATTTTGTCTAGACAAAATTGTCCTATGGAGCAGGACCAGCATGTTTCCAAGCATTCTTATCTTGGATATAATCAGCATTCTGTCGTGAAATATCTCTCAGGCCTGCCGGTATCCTTCACCGTTTTTGGAGCAAGTGATAATTATATAATACGCACATGAATCCAAAAATCAGAAATCAAAGGCTTTAGGTTCGAACTCGAGACCTAAGACTTGGCAGTCTGACGGTCACACCACTAGGCTATCACTGCTCCTTTGGTCTTTGGTCCTTCTGGTGGAAATTAAATTGGTTATTGCCTTGGAAACAAAGCTGTAATGTCTCAAATGCCTGTAATATCAGGGGCACCGGATATGTATATCATAGGTCCTGCTCTTCAAAACTCCAAACTATAATGATGCTTCGCGAAATCGCATCAGAAACAGGTATGGTAAATAGTATTTTCCCGAAAAACTACTTCACTAGGAACTTTAATATACTCCATAGGTTTTTGTAGTTAAATAACGGTAAACAAATAGTAAAAAGGATTTTTATAGATGACGTTTCTTGTTTAAAAATTCGATAAAACTAAAATAAATTAATTTTAGATTGTTGCAATAGTTTCCTCTTTTATTAATGTATGTTAAACTTTATCATTTAATCTTATACTAATCTTCGTAGATGTAACTGTTTGAGCATAATTTTTATTTAGATTTATAATAATAATGTAAATATTTTGCAATCTGTCTATTGTAAAGAGCCCAACTCTAAACGCCAATGAATTATAACGTTGCTAAATTGAAGAGTACACCTGTGACGTAGCATGACTACTGAAGTGACAGGTATTACGTTTATTTATTTTAACTTTTCACACTCAAAAAAGTACAAAGGTGGACTTAATGCCTTAGGCATTCTCTACCAGTCAACCAAGGGTGGTTAAGAGATTAGATGGCAGGTGCTCTATTTGAGAGGAACAAAGAAAAAAAAATTAATTTATGTTCTAATGCATTATAACTAAAATAGGTACAACAATACATAAATGGGTTAAAAACTACATACACATACATGTTTACTATTATATGTACCTATATTATAAATACATACATATATGCGAATTCAAGGGAGAGAGGTGTTGAGATGACTCTATTCTATTTATTTTGAAAATAGCTCCGCAATTTCTGCTTAAATGTATACCGACTGGTGGCCGTCTTGATATCAAAAGGAAGCGCATTACAAAGAAGAATGAACTGAATATGAAAGGAAGAATGAACAAAGTCAGAAGTATGAGAAGGACAGAGTTTGTTAGACGAACGCAGATTCTTAGCGTATGATGAACGTTGATATTGGAAGTGAGACACAAGATAAGAAGGAGGAGTGGGAGAGTTGAGAAGGGAGAAAAGCGTGGTCAAAGCGCGTAAACTTCTCCTTTGGCGAATGGACATCCATTTGAGCTCAGACTTATAGCTAGACACATGGTCATATTTTCTGAGGTTGATAATGAACCGGATACAATGTTGAGCAGTCTGTCGAGCTTATCCAGCAAAACCGCATTCAAGTCAAAGTAGCACACGTCACCATAGTCGACGATAGGGAAAATCAAAGTCTGCACAAGCATAGTTTTCGTCTTAGCAGGCAAAAAGTTTCTCAGACGATACAGGGATCGCAGATTTTAGTCGGTTACTTGACAGCTGTCTCGTCCCGTGGTTATATTTGTATAATAATAATAATAAATCATTTATTTCGAGCAACAGGACTCATAGTGTTAGTAACAATATATGTACTTACAAACTACGTTAGTAGTACACTTACAAACAAAACAAAACAGAAAACAGATTGTGACATCATTGCTGCAAGGTGACAGGCCCAGCCGAAACCTTGCAGCAGTGGTTCACAAACACACAATCAAGCCTACTTGCAATCATAGACAGGATGCTGTTGGCGCTGCCCCGTACCCCACGGACCAAGGATGCGCACCTTTTCCGCATCACCGTGTAGAAAGAGTCTACGTGAGCTTCAGCAAGCATCCCTGACAAATTCCTGATAATGTCTGTTTACTTTTTATATTGAAACAATAAGCCATATCGTTGCTCTGTAATCAAGAGAATATATTTAATTAAATACAATGGTTAGACCACAACATTAACACAAATAACTTCTTGTTCACTAACTTACTAATTACAGATTAATTACATACCTATAATCAAGAGAAACAACATTTAAAGCTATTGCTTCACTTTATTCCATATTAGCGTAGAATAATAGGTTTCAGTAATGACGTTTAATAAGTAAGAAAGAAAGAAAGAATAATTTTTATTTGGACACAGTTTGTGAAACACTAAATACAAAATAAAAAAAGTAAAAATAATATTTTAACAATAATAGTGTGTGCCAAAAAGGTTCATTTCAGCATTAATGCCAGGCAGATGCTGTCTGACGCTGGTTTTCTAATGAACCTATAAGTAGGGACAAGTGACGGCGAGTACAAAACAGTTTCAACATACCTAATACATAATTTGTATACTTCTAAATAAATAAATAAACTAGTAATCAAATCTAAATTACAAAAACAAAAATAAAAAATATGTATATGAAAACAACAGGAACTGTCCACGCAAAACCTGTTCTTAACGATTAGCTAGTCTAGATTGATTCGTGCACTCACAAAGCGCAGCAGGCCGCCAACCGCGGCGGACAGATACACCGACTGCTATTTAGTTTTAAGACATGCAAAAAAAAAAAAAAGTCAAGTCAGTCAAGTTAAGTCATTTCTACATACTCATTGTGTCATAGTCAATCCAGAATGTCTATACCACAAACAATATAGTACTCAATAGGAAAAGTAATATTCTGAATGCATGGAGTCTATAAGCGGGGAATTCAAATGAAGGTTTTAATGATCTTCGTTTATATTTGTTTACCTTTATTTAACTACCTAAACCAATGGAGAGTAGAAACTCTATTATCACTTCAATAATTATTATCATTCAATAAACGAAATATTTATTACATCCATCATCACCGTTCACCTGACCTTGACACAATCTCTTTGGGGTCGGCAACTTCTCTATTAGACTGTCTAGTGGTAAGCGCTTCTGTTGACCATGAGGTCCGATTCCCGGGTCGACCAGAGTGTGATTGGGTTTTCAATCTGGATTTCCTCAGTGGCAGCCCGGAGTCTGGATTTGTGCGCGGTTGATGGCAATAGGCTCGGCCTCTATTACATGGGACTTAAACATAACTAGCGATATGTAGGTGTACTATATGTACAACTCTGCCTAACCCTTCTGGGATCACAGGCGTGATGTAAGGTTATGTTATCTTTCTTTCTTTCTTTCTTTTTATGTTATCTATTAGTTGTCATCTCGGTAGTCATCCCCTTTCTAGCCATATCATCTTTCACACAGTCCATCCATCGTTTCGTAGCAAAACATTTATTAGGTAGATTGCAATTTTGCATTTATTTTGGTCTTTTAGTAAAAGCATTTTTAATATCCATACACGCTAAAGAATCATAACATTTAAGGTACCATTCCGTACCCGATCGCAGGAGGCAACTGCAGACGACGTGTCATCGTGACACGACTGGTTTCTATGAAGTTCTATGAAATACCTTCCGTAGCTAGCGACACGTCGTTGGCAGCTACGGGCGAACGACAAGCGACACGTGTAGCCCAACCGCATACCAGAGGGTCTACTCCCTAAGCGAAATTCGTAGTTTCGCACTTAGTTCTCCGTCTCACTTACGGTATGGCCGTAAGTGTGACGAAGTGCCAAATACACGTAACTTCGGCCAAAACTATGGATTTCGATTGGGGAGTAGACCACCTGTAGTTCCGCCAGCACTCCAGCGATAACACGTTTTTCTATCTAGACTATCTATCATGACTGCAGCGACATGACGCCACGATGTGTCGCCTGCAGTTGCCGCCTGCGGTGGGGTACGGAATGGTACCTTAAAGCTTGAGTCACCACATTTTAGAAATTATACGTTAAAAGTATAATTAAAACTCGTAAAAGACATAAATTCGTAAAAGACATAAAACTCGTAAAAGGCATAAAATTAATTCTCACGTAATGTACTAGCGACTTGTTTTGTCTTAAAGGATACTTGGTTCAGGACTGGTTTTATAAGAAAAATATAGTTATCTAGGTTTTCCTGCTTCGTTCATGTTTTTATTTTCCAGGAAAAAAGAGATCCAGGCTATTTTAATTATAAGTTTTTCTAAGTGCAAAAGCTGGGATCACTAATAGAAATGTTTAATTAAAATCAATCTGCTTAGCCTTTTCCCAACTATGTTGGGGTCGGCTTCCAGTCTAACCAGATGCAGTTGAATACCAGTATTTTACATGGAGCGACTGCATACCTTTTCTCCACAACCCAGTAACCGGGTAATACGATTCGCCTTGGTAAGACTGGTTGTCAGACTTTCAGGCTTATGACAACCCGTAACGACTTCAAAGATGCACGAATGACAGCCGGGACCAACGGTTTAACGTGCTTTCCGAAGCACGGAGGAGTCTTTGTATGTAAAGATTGTCACCCATCCACGGATCAACCCCGGCAAGCATAGCTTAACCTGATGGGTCGACCCGTGCGGCTGTTATTACTTAGCCACGAGATCCTCACTTAGCCACGAGCAAAACATAAAATTTAAATACTGAAGTGCAATTGCCCAAATTAATTGCGCAGGAGTAAAGACCAGCTTACGTTACTAGTTTTTAGAGTATTTATTAATATTGTGCAGTTAGTATCGAGATCCTATTTAAATGAAGACCTGAATAATATAGGTTTTCATTTTGTGAACCTAACTAGTTACATAGTGCGTGCATTCATCCAGTCAGTGACCATAGACTAAGTATTAACATTGAAATGACTGCAGAGGGTCTATTACTTATGCAACGTGTAACTAATAACCCTCTTCGATCCGTGAGGATGTTGTTAAGAATCATACTAAGAGTCTATTTATGTGGTAATATTCTAAAAAAGGAAAACAAAAATCGACGCTTTCGATACGAGCACGTTAATAAATAGGCTTGACACCTACCTACGACTTACCTGATGGTACAGATGCGCATCAATCATTCCAATATTTACCTTATTTCAATGACATTAGAGGCACAGGACGCGCCTTCGTGAAATGCATTATCTATACTACTGCCATACCTTTCAAATTTAAACCCAACAGTTTACATAACTGTAAAAGAAAAAGTGGTACTTTATTTTTTCCATTACTTTATGAAAGAAATTTACAGTTCGCAATAGTGATACGTGACCTATGCGCCATGTGATGAAGGAATGTATTAAAAACGGTTAAAAGCGGCAGTTGTTTATTATTTTTGGTAAATTTGAAATAATAAAATGCATGTTCGGCAGTAAAAACTGAGCAGTAAACTAAATAAAATTAGTCATAACATAACGTATCAAATATTTAAATGGGTAATTAAATTATGGTCGAATGAAATTATTCAAAAATGGTCACAATTTTAACCTAACCATAGCTATTTGATCGAGGTTGGTTACTGCGACAGATCGGCTAGAGCGTAAATTGGTCACAGTTCCAACCTAACCTATAAACTGCCGAACTATTAACATAACTACCCATTACAACATTTTTACTGGCCATTCATTTATTACACTACTTGAGTATTTTTGTACTGACATTGTAGGATAAAAATAACAGACCAATTTTCTTTTTATTACTGTTCATGTTTTACTATTACCCTAATTTACCAATCGCCGAAAATGTATAATTACTGCCCGTTAATTTTTATAACTGATCATAATAACCTCCTTTTTTTTTTTGAGGGTGGGAAATCATCAAATGACTTCTCCCGCTCTGGGCAGAGCGAGAGGGTGTGTCAGACTTTTATTGACTAAAACCCACCCATGTTCCTTCCGTTGCCTGTGTGCCGGGGCCGCGATATCCCTTTCGGACAAACCCGCAACCCCAGCAGGCATTGGTCTTTCGACCCCGTCGATTGGTGCTGACATCTCTTTGAGGCGCGCGTGGAACACAACGCGCCGTCGACACGGGCCTGGTCCTTATCGGACGGCGAGCTGCCCATTGCTCACTGTCCGCAAGCCCGCGCCTACGGTGGCCGGAAGTCGGCTCTCGACTCCCGACGCCCGGGGCGTCTCCTACGGCGACTAGGGCCGCGAGGGCGTGCAGCTTGCATCTACCTCGCGCGCCCCGCCTCCTCCTACGCGAACATAACTGCTTCGCAGAAGGAGGTGACGGCCTCCCATGCACTATCGCTCCGAACCATGGCCTGAACCAGGGCCGGACGCGAGAGATCGCCGCCGCCGATCGCCTCCGTGAGGATCATAATAACCTCCTGATGTGTAAATAATAGTCTTAAAAATGATTATCCTATAAACCGTCCAACGATTTCTTTTCGTGAGTGTTTTTAGGAGCGTTTAATCTGAAAGTGGGCAACGTCGCAAATAGATGTCAAATATTTCGCTGTTTTGATTAATTTGGCAATATTACTGTATGGAAATAAGAAATGTGCCTAGCTAGTGAACTAGAATATTGATTATGAAACGCAACACCGAACCGAATATTTAGTTTTAGATCTAAAAAAAGTATTTAGAAACTTTCTAAATGCCTTTTTTACACCTAAAACGGGTACAACATTAAATTCAATGGGTTAATTGCAATTAATTATTAATATTTTAATTCGCTAGTTCGCCACATTTCTTATTTCATTAGAGTAATATTGCTATATTAATCAAAACAGGTAAATATTTGACAGTTATTTTCGACGTTGCCAACTCTTAGAATAAACCCTTTTAATTAGAAGTGTCTCGTCTCCTTTAAATGTATTCTTTGTACTCAGTGCGGAGCATTATATAATAAACGACGCGTTAGTAATTATAGTAGTGAATGGGTGGACTAATTTTTACGCATATCCAATCGCACGTTCATTAACAGGAAAAGCAAGTAACACACCATTAATATATTTTATGAATTAATTATATATTATAAATTAAACAAGTAACAGACAGTTGGAGTTAGGGTTTCAATTAGTTTTAATATTTTCTAATTACAGCAATATAAATGGGTTGTCAATGTCCCTGTGAAGGTTGAAAATCTTTCCTCATACCGAAGAGAATTATAAGAAAGAAAATACGTTTATTTGCGGTAAACATGACACAACAAAACAAAAAATAAGAACAAGTTGAGGGAAAATATGTCACATCTACGCAAAACCGCCATCACTCAGTATAATGCTGCGACACTATGCGAGACAGAGCCCCAGCGCTGGTTTTCAGAGACAGCCGGCGTTGACGTTATGACGTCGACCGGTGCAGCATACAATGAGTTTTTTTTTTTTTTTTGCTATTTACTTACTGTATAAGTTCTAAAGTTTCATATTCACAGTAAGAAATAATAAATGCAGATAATCCATTTGGTAAGCATGTTCCAAAGGGAGCAACTGCATTTGTTGCGTGTCAAGCGGTATTTCCCCACTAAGCACTGTATCGCTATTGGTGAATTAGCGCGTTGTTTACTGTTTTTAGGAATAACTAAAAAAGGGGAACCGATCACTTTTCCGAATTGTTTTTGTTCGAATTTCATTTTACCTAAAACTATTGACCGACGTCTTTTTTGCTATATGCATTATTTTACATATTTTCAAATCATCGAAGTATCATGTGTCATAGGTATTATTTTACCGAACTATATTTCGCCGATTTACAAAATAACTTTTTGCTATTGGCTGAAGCCTCTTTTGGACTTTTTTGCCAAATTATTTATTTACCATATTTTCACCACAGCTAAACAATATTTTTCAATATTAAATTAAAATAGTGTCATAAAAAGTCAATATGTTGTGCTACAAAATTTAGTGACAGAAACGAATCGCTGCAAAACCGACTCCACGTAGTCTTGTATGCCATACCCCTTGAGTGTAATTTAAGCCCGCGTAGGCGCGGTGCGGTGGGGCGGCCCGCGAGCTGAGGAGCAGGTGGTTTGAAAGCCTGCCGCCACGGCTGAGGCTGGCCGGCATTTGCTGCGGTGGTGAGCGTTAAAAACATCTGCAACGATAAGCTCGAGTGGGGCCGCCCAAACCCCGCAGCGCCGGAGCCGTGACAGAAACAATGTTTGCTGCATGTTGCAAGCTGCATGCTTGCTTGCATGCTGGATGCCTGCTTGTATGCTGCATGCCTGCTTGCAACATGCAGCATACAAGCAGCATCAGCATCCTTCCTTCACCCATCCATACATCGTGGTAATAAATGTTAGAACAAATGTTGTTTCGGCTATTTGTGACTTCGGTAAAAAGTTTTTCGACCAAGTGAAACGTCGGAGTAACGAAAAAAATAGAATTGATAAAAGGTCAACTGATACAGTGGCAGACGTGACTTTGATGAAGTAAACAAAAACGACACGATAATACTCGTAGTTGAAAAGTTTTAGGTGAAATTAAATTCGGTCAAATATTTTTCGAACTTATGATAGGTAACCCTAAAAAAGATTAAAACCCTATTAGATATCTATCAAGTTCTTCTAAGTTAACAAACAGCTATGCTGTTGAGGAGTTTGTTGCGCCACTTCGTCTCAGCCAAAGCACTAAGAAGAGGTGCGGTACTAGGAAGGGCGGGCGTTTTGGGGGACTGTCTTATGTTATTTTCACGATCAAAAAGTGCTGATTTACACTGTAGCTTCAATAAAATATGACTTTTGATTTTGATAATGTTTTAAAAGGCAGTCCTTATACCAATCTGTCTAGCCTTTTCCCAATTGGGGTCAGCTTCTAGTCTAACTGGATGCAGCTGAATACCAGTATTTTACATGGAGCGACTGCCTATCTGACCACCACAACCCAGTACCTGGGTAACACGATACCACTTGGTAAGACTGGTTGTCAGGTTCGGGCTTCTGACAACCCGTAACGACTGTCAAATATCCACGAATAACAGCCGGGACCAACGGCTTAACGTGCTTTCCGAGGCACGGAGGAGTATCGGTATGTAAAGATGGTCACTCATCCACAGACCAACCCTGGCAAGCGTAGCTTAACCTGATGACCGACCCGTGCGGCTGTTTTTACTTAGCCACGAGCTCACATGACCATACTCAATACATTCAAGATGGCCGAAACGACAGAATTACAAATAAAAAACGCATCACACTTAAAATTCTAATCGATCACCAGAATCTAAATTTCCTATAACACTTAGATCTCAGCTGCTCATACTACATGAACCATTATTCAACCTAGACTATGAAAATAGATTGAGAGCTACCGTCTGGATGACAAGCAGGTCGTCGATATACTTAGAGCTTCAAGTCTTATTATGTACCGTGACTTTGAAGGTTCGAACCTCGGTGTCGTCTGGTCACGAACAAAGTTTAAATAGATGGACGAGTTATTGTCTGGTAGACCTATTGTTTTACGTAGCATCATAACATCACGCATGTATCCCCGAAGGGTTAGGCAGAATTGTACCTACAGTACACCCACATTTCACATTTCGTTACATATAAGTTCCATACAATACAATAGACGACGTATATTTAGTAATTGAATCCGCTCATTTGTTCTTAGAGTCATAAAGAACCCTGTAAGAAATCTCTCAACGACACACGTCGGGTCCGGGTTCACAACAAGTCAATCGCCATCCTGAGGATGCCTCGTTGAGAGGTGAAACACGTGTCGATTTCTTGCAGGGTTCTTTTTGACTCTTTAAGAACAGTTGAGCGGATTAGGTTACTTAATATACGTCGTCTATTGTATTTTATAATGGATTTCCACAAAGTCACGCCTGAATCAATTAACTATAAATTACATGTAATAGGGGGCGAGCCTATTGCCATCAACCGGACACAAATTCAGACACCGGGCTACTACTGAGAAAGTGAGAAATTCCAGATGGAAAAACCCATTTAACACTTTGATCGACCCGGTAATCGAACCCAGGACTTCACGCTCAGCAGTAGTGCTTACCACCACTCGACCAACAAGGCTATTATCTGTTGTTTTATTGAAGAATTAAATTACTTATTTTTGTGGACTGTGTTCGATATGGGTCTGATAGAAATGATCTGTTCGAGGTCTTGAAGTTGATTTAAGGCATAATTATTCCATATCACCATGGCAGTTACGTTTAAGTCCCTGTTAAGTTTAAGGGGCGAGCCTGCTGCTATCAACCGAGCACAAATGCAGTCTCCAGTCTACAGAGAAATTCCATAAAGAAAAACCCAATAACACTTGGTCCGACCTGGGAATTGAACTCAGGATCCTATGCTCAGCATTCAACAACAGTAACCGTAGAGCTGCAGCTCTCATCTTGACTAGCCTTTTCCCAACTATTTTGGGGTCGACTTCCAGCTGAATACCAGTATTTTAAATGGAGCGATCAGACCTCCATGACCGAGTTACTGGGGAGCTGTTTAAAAAAAAAAACTTTCACTTAACCGTTGTAAACTCAGCTTTTGAGCCTCAAAGCAATACTGTAAACATTTCGGTACAACTCGCAAACTCTTTTAAACATAGTTTTAAACTGTAACATGAAGTATTTTTTGGTTGTAAGTACTACTTTAAAATGTTTCGTGGAGCTCGTCTGAGCTCAACATTTGTTAGACTGGCTGTGTTTCTTCTTTTATAGAGGTCTAGGAGTGTCTTGCGGGTTTGACTGCGTTTAAAGTTATAAATTTTTACTGGTAGCTAGGTGAGTAGTTCTTCCGGCTGCTGTATTCTAGGGACGACGTCACTATAATAATATGTTCTGCCAAACATGACAACGTTTTTTCTCTAAGTTCTCTCTCTCTACACAAAAATGAAGAAGAAAAACGTCACTTGTGAAGATAAAGTGACATATTTTTTCTTAATTTTTGACATCGCGTCGTATAAATCTTTCTAGAATCTGTCATTTTGACTTTCGCTTGTTCGGTTTTTAGTGATCAATTGATGACTTGCTAGTGCATCCAGTTCTTTTTCATTGTTGCTTCAGATTGTGAATGATTACTGTATCAGGTTTTCATATATCAAACAGAGAAGAATGAATGATACATATGTCGTGAAGGAAGTTTTGAGTATCAATGTCAATGGTTTGTGTATCAATGGTTGTAAGACTTGTAAGATTAGGTAAAGACCAAAGAAACTATGTGTGTGTTTAAAGAAGATAAGGCATAACATTGAAACCATTGTCAATATACATAGAAAATGGACAAACATATTAAACTGGACGCAAGGCTAATACACTCCCGAACACCTGAATCGAGCCACCCTGCATATTTTTTTCAAAATCCTCTCTAAATAGATCTTTCTAATTAATATTGGTAGTACAGTCGTTATGGGTCGTCAGAAGCCCGAAACTCTGACAACCAGTCTTACCAATAGGTATCGTGTTACCCAGTAACTGTGTTGTGGAGGTCAGATAGGCAGTCGCTCCATGTAAAATACTGGTATTCAGCTGGATCCGGTTGACTGGAAGCTGACCCCAACATACTTGGGAAAAGGCTAGGTAGATGATGATGATGGTTTAAAACTCCTGATAAATGTGGTTCTTATTAAGATACTAATATATTAATAAAACAAAAGAAAAATAAAAAATGTTGTACCTGTGGTGGTATCTACATCGCCACATTTGAACGACGCATCATAATGACGTCACGCAAAATCCTGCATCGCGCAAGCAAGGTTTACCGCGCGACTAGCTTATATGCCACGTCCCGACATCAATCGTCAGGCAGTAACTGACACCCGTCTGGTCGGAGGATCCTCCCTTTTCTATAGAGGATGAGTGAACTTTGAATTCTGTTCCTCATACCTCGATTTTCCTGTAGAACGTGAACCGTTCCTAACAAAGGGCTTATCGCAGCATACTTTATAGCCTATTTATACGTAATAAATCAATCAATGCTTGTAACCGTTTATTGATCCGCTAACGACTTGATTGTTTGATTTTCTGTGATAAGATTAGACGCTATGCAGTTGATCCTTACTTAGGCACCTATATACTTAATTACTTATGCCAGTTTTACCATACCACCATTGTTGTTGTCATCTTCTCCATTCGATCTTGTCCTTATCGCAATTTATTTGGAGTCAGCGCTATATGTATTTTCTTCTCTATTAGTCATCATTTAGGTAGTCACCCCTTTTCTAGCCATGTCATCTTTCACACAGTCCATTCATCGTTTCTTTAGTCTTCCCCTATTATAGCCATCCACATTCGTACTCAAAACTTGCCCACGACGTTATCATCATTCCTCCACATCACATGTCCATACCATGACAGCTAATTTCCACAATGTTCACGTGAAAGTTTGATTGAACACATACAAAAACAACTGAAAATCGGTGAAAGAAAACGTCGCGAGGAAACCGGCATGTCCTAGGACCAAAAAATCGAAGATATGTGACATTTACCAACCCGCACTCTCAGACCAAATTAGACATTAGCTACTAGACATAGCGCTGCGAACAATACAGTGAAGCATGCCAAAAGTACACCTTCACTCTGTGCATACACGCTTACACGCACACATTTACAACCATTTACTATCAAACTACACCTCGATAAGTGCAGACATGTTATTGAAACCGGCCTCACGTCACTGTTGACAGCGTTGTTGATTACGGCCCACTGTCTCCGACAGAGAGGCCTGTGTCCTGATAGTAGAAACATTATAGGCTGAGTATGTACTCGTATCATTCAGACCTGCCAGTGGAGCAGACGAGTTCTGGAGTAGAAACCGCGTATCAGCAAGCGTAGTGTGGCACTCCCCCCAGCTAGATGGACTGACGACCTTAAAAAGGTAGCTGGGACATACTGGATGCGGAAGACGAGGGACAAGGTGTTGTGGTGCAGCCGGTGAGAGACCAGTAGTAGACTACAATAGGCTGACTTGATTGATGTATTTGTAGCGGTTATACCACCACATACGAACTACGCATCAAAGACATGACGTCACACAAATCCTGCATCGCGCAATTAGAGTTTACCGCGCGAACGACTATCCGAAATCAACTTTCGCGCAGTTGCTCGCCAGACACGACACCCGTCTGGTCGGAGGGTCCTCCCTTTTCAATAGAGGATCAGTGAACTTTACATCCTGTTCCTCATAATACTAAATATTAATCAGCCCATTATATCTACGATGTTTTCCCTTTTCCGTAACCATGCATTCTCACATCAAAATACCAAAGAAAATATATTCCGTATAAAGTCAATAGTCATAAATATGATATAAATCAATCAATGCCTATGATTGTTTTAATGTTTCCTTAAACCGTGTTTTTATTGCCCACTGCGGCGGGCGGCCGATAAAGCCTCAGGCCGGGAGTTGGGAAATTCTTTTCAGACTTTTTTATGCATGCAAGCGGTTTTCTTTGTTAGTGTATTTGTGTTTGCAGCGCTGTATTTCGGACGTTCAACTGTAAAGGAATTTGCACTGTATGTGAATTTGCGCCAAACTGACTATTGCTTGGAAAAAATAGAAGTGAAGATTTAGGATAAACTGTACATAATTAATTGTTTGGACAGGTTGGATCATGTTCAACACGCTTTAGTTCAGGTTTTGCCTGTTATAGTAGAGGAAATAATAATAATAATCTAATATTTAAATAGTTCTAAGAAAGTTCGTATTTCAGTCTCAATCTGTCGAAAATCGTTCGTAATCTCGACCAATGCGGTCAAGATCTCGATCGAGATTTCAAGAATGGCATTGTCTTTCCACGAGATTAATTTTGAGCCATAACACACCGTATAAACAATCGCACCTTCATAATAATTTTCCACTATAATCTTTTGCTTTCAAGTTTAAGTCGTCTAATATACATACGTATATATCGACATATAAAAAAAGAAACTATTCAAAGAATATAAAAATAGTAGCCCCATCGCTATTGGGCACCGTATTACCTGTAATGTACATTGCTTGTCGCACTAAGGACCTGTCGCACTGTCGACCTGACGACCTAGCGACCTTTGACATGTCGCTCACCTGTTTGTCGAACTAATGATATACACACACTCCTAATTAACTTACATTTTTGACAAGTTTTAGGCATTGATATTGTCGCTCAGATGAGACTGCGAACATTTTTAATTACGGGTATTTGGGACGAAAACAGGTTTACATAGGTGTTTATTCTGCAGGGAGACTATTAATCAGATCACTTGCACACTGTATATTTGTTCTCTGTGTGTTTTTCACGACGAGCTTGACTCCTACCGAAACCACTGGCCGGACTAGCAAAAGTCAGATTTGCGTCGACAAGGGAGAGGGAGGCCTTTGTTCTGCAGTGGAACAATACAGAGTAGTTAGATTAGATTAGAACTGTCCCAGCTCCTGGTGTATTATCGACTAAAACACATTAACCGGTACATTCGCGTCGATACCATTGTTCCATTTCTATTGCTAATCGGTTCTTGTAGCTCCTGGACGCTATTTGTTTAGAGATTATTTACTTTTACTCATGGCTTCACTTGCTAAAAGTGTTTTACATCCTCAATTTAACTGTAGGGCATGATTTTTACGGTTAAAGATATTTGTTTCTCAAAATAATTAGAAATTCACTTATGGGGAAAACATACATAGATTTAAACAGAATTATGTGCCATCAAGCGTATCTTAAAATAAAAAATGTCGCTACACGTAGTACGTAATAGCGTTTATTCTGAAAATGGGCAACGTCGCCAACGGATGTCAAATATTTCACTGTTTTAATTAATTTGGCAATATTACTGTATGGAAATAAGAAATGTGGCTAACTAGCGAACTAGAATATTGATAATGAAATGCAATAATTAATATCGTAACACAGAATATTTTGTTTTAGATGTAAAAAAAGTATTTGGAAACTTTCCAAATGCCTTTTTTACATCTAAAACCGGTACAACATCAAATTCAATGTTATAATTGCAATTCATTATTAATATTCTAGTTCGCTAGCTAGCCACATTACTTATTTCCATACAGTAATATTGCCAAATTAATCAAAACAGGTAAATTTTTGACAGCTATTTGCGACATTGCCAACTTTTAGTATAAACGCTCTTAAGACTAACAATAAATGTTGTCACAAATAAAACAAATCAGAAGTGGGTAGTTCTACACAAGGATCAGCATAATTTTAAGCGGTAAGAGTAGGGTGCATCTTGACGGTTGTAGCGTGAAGACCTACATACACCTCAGTGCGTAACAAAAAATTTGAAAAAGAAAAAAAAAATTTTTTTTTTTTTGGTACTCTGTATTTGTTTCTTACAAGTTATTTTACCCGATTCCATTCATAGAGCTCACCCCGATAGGAAAAAGGACATAAATGCATGAATGGTATGTTCCAAGATTTTCTGATAAAAATGTAAACAGATGGGTCAAAAAACGTATCTATGAATGCTAATTTCTCCCGACACTTTCACATGGAGTGCTTTGATTCTATTATTTGAATACTCGAACCCAAAATTCTAGCTTATTGGTGATTCGCCGGGATTTACTTGCCAGAAACGGGTGAATCGAGACTTTTAAATAATATTATTTTTCTTATTTTAAATCACCTTAGGATGTTTTTCATTTCACAATTGAATTTAATTTTATAACCTCAAATTTCGTTGGTGATTTTTCAATTACAATTTAATAATGTCAAACAATAATTTATTGTTGGCAAAAGTAGTCGGATTTTCAAAGTTGAAACCTTAGTGGGTGAATCCGTAAAGCCCCATTTACAAGGTGCAAGTTTATTGCCTATGATATACCATACAATTGAAGCAACAATTGACTTGCACCGTCTAAACAACACGTACAATTGTTGATACGGGCAAGTTAGTCGCCGTTCAAAACTAATCATATTCTTTATTTATCTCAACATCATTATACAGGCACTAGTTAATAAGATGCACAATCTTAAATAGAGAAAGGTGTCTGGAGGTAGAAGGATCCTGAGTTACAAATCACCCGGCTTTCTTAGACAGGACCCATTTTAATTTACAAAACAGTAGAGTCAAGTTATTGTAGGTATAATATAAATTTAAAAAACCTAAAAAAAATAAAAACAAAATCGAAGAAAAGCAAGTCAACATAAACGTACACTAAAATCGCATTCATTTCTGGCATGCAAGTTTTCTGTCATTCAAACATGAGCTAACGAAACAAGTTAACATTTTTTTTTGAGAAGACGTTCAATAAAATTTTAATAAATATAATTATAGCAGGGCAAATCCTGGTATTACTAGAATCAATTGTACAAAGACATGCAACTCTGTGTTTAGACGACGTAAAATCTGCATGCAATAAACAGAAGTCGCATGCAATTCAATGAAAAACTTGCATTCAATTATTCTACACCATTTTATGAAAATAACACGCGTGTAAACACTTGCATGCAATTCTTGAATGGCAATAATTGAACGTGCTCTATGGCATGCGATTATTGTTCTTGAACGTTCCATAAACTTTCAACGTGTAGGTGCTTGCGGTACAGACGTTAGGTATATATTTTATTCAACTTTATTTTAGCCGCCTATGTCCAGTAGTCGGCCAATTAAAGTCCGGTCGCGAAGCTGAAAGAATTTCGTACAATGACCCCTCATTACTTATATCTATCGCTCGTGCACAAATGTCTGTTTGTTTGGAAATGAATGTTTGTTTTGTACAAACAAATGTATTGCCGTCGCGCTCGCGCATTAGAAGGACCTTCTAATGCGCGAGCGCGACGGCAATACATTTGTGCACGGGCGATAGAGATAAGTAATGAGGGGTCATTGTACGAAATTCTTTCTGCTTTGCGACCGGACTTTACCAACTAACCAACCTGTACCAACCCGCACTGGGCTCGCGTGGTGGATTATGGTCCACTCCCTCTCACAGAGAGGAGGCTTGCGTCCCAGCAGTGGGAACATTAAAGGCTGATTATTCTTTTCAATGGTTGGCAACAGGAAATAGCTTTTAACTTTAGTACCAAGTGATCGATCATACTAAATGATCGTTTTAGGGGGACTGTTCTCTGAATGTTGACGTTCGAAAAGTGCTGATTCTCAGCCTAATTCAAAATAAATGACTTTTAAATTTGATCAGTATCGGTAGGTAATCTAAAATTCTGTATAAAATACCCTTTTGCGTATATTGAAATTCTCATGAATGGAGGATGGGTGTATCCATGGTGTTTTGAGGACACCATAGGGGGCAAGTCGGGTTCATGCCTTTTACAAACATATTTAAAAAAAAAAAACAGGATTGAAGTCATTATCCCAGTCTTCTTTTTAAAGAACTTTGACGCCTACCCGATAGCAGTGACTAACTATATTATGCTAGATGTTCGACTTAGGTAGCTTAGGTACTTAGCATTAACCTTAGTCAAACCATTGTTCCAACTACAGCAAAGGTAAATATGTTATGAAGTTCCGTCCTGTATGTACCTCTATTGTTGAGGGTACAAAACGAGCAGTACTTAAGGGAACTACCGGGCCTAAACGTGCCTAAATACAAGTTTTATAATGCCTAAAAGTATTTGATCCGCTACAGTAAACAAAAAAAAAAAAAAAAATATGATATTCTTCAGGATATAAATGCTAGTAAGATAGTGTGTTGAAAACATAATACAACTAATTTGATACGATAGAAAAAAATCACGAAGTTACATTTAACGATCTGCAACCACTACACAAATAAGGTAGTCATCATACATCCTATCCTAATCCTAAATAATATTATAAATGCGAAAGTGGGTTCCTGAGACGATACCGAGGTAGGACTAAGTTTTACTTAGTTTTTGAACCGGATGGCCCTCAATACCAATATTTTACATCGAGCGACCAGACGGAGCCCGCAGAGGCGGGCTAGCATTAGTCGGGGAATGCACTGAACAGTGGTTAAGTGCCCCCGTAACCCCATGCAAATGTGCGAGGGAACACGGGGTATTTATAGTCAGTAGAAGTCTGACAGACCCTTCCGTCCGCCCCAGGACGGAGGACATCCATGAGGACTTCCACCCCGTTAACAAAAAAAATATTAAAAGGTCTTTCGAAGCTGCAAACTTGGTTTTACAATATTGGTATCTATCCCAACAATATTCCAAAAATCAGAACAATGCATGTTTTTGCTACCTACGATGTTTTAAATTATCATTTATCTAGCCTTTTCCCAACTATGTTGGGGTCGGCTTCCAGTCTAACCGGATGCACCTGAATACCAGTATTTTACACGGAGCAACAGCCTATTTAACCTCCACAACTCAGTTTCTGTGTAACACGATACCTCTCGGTAAACTTAGTTGTCAGACTTTCTGGCTTCTAACATTTCATTAAACTAATTAATGCTCTATTCCTTTTAGAGTTTTGTTCATAATTTGTTTATAATGACATTAAACCAGTGTTGAAGTTAAAAGAAAGGTGAAAATTATATGGTTTCCAGTAGGTACTCAGTATTTATAGACTGCACGGAGTCAGGGAGGTAGAGCGAACCGGAACTGAACTAACTGCACGTGTAAGGGATGTCGCGGTACAAAAATGTTGTTATTTTTTTAAAGTTTTGCAATGGAATGTTTTTTCTTTCTTTCAACGGCGCCAAATTTTGAGTTACTATAAAATTTTGTATACTTTATAGGTATGTTACAGCGATCCTTTTGTGAAAATAACCATAAGAACTGACTTTCCACCAGAAAGAAAGAAATAAAAGAGAAAGAAAATTTGTTTTTCTGCACAAACTTAACGCACATTATAAAAGAATAACATATAATACACATTTACAAAAAAAATACTAAAACCCGACTACTGAAAAATCACGCTCTAAAAAGTATGAAAAATAAAATAAAACAACATAAAAACTTTTCTCTGACTTAACCTATTTTGATGTTTATGGACTTTAAAAATAAAAATGCACTATGTCTCGATCTAGGAGTCCGGGAGTGTATTAAGAAAGTTTATTTTAAAAGTTGTCAACGTCGCAAATAGCTGTCTAATATTTTACCTGTTTTCTGTAATTCGGCAATATTACTGTATGGAAATATGAAATATTGCTAACTAGTGAACTAAAGCTGTCGTCATAAATATTTATTTAATAATTGATAAAAATAAATATTGATACAAAAACAAAACTGAAAATGATTTAAACTAACTACAGTCTAGTTTACTTCGCGCCAACCCTACCATCGCCGGCGCATTTATCCCTCAAAGCGTAAGAGGGGGTAAGTAGCGAACAAACCAGGTAAATAACGACATCTATTATATTATATACACGGTGCTACATAAAAGGATACATTTCAAGGCGATGGTTCACTTAGATGTTATTCTGCTTTGTATATTCTTTGTGTGTGAAACAGTATCTTGCTTTGAAGGGTTTATCAGAATACTGTCGATACGTAGATAAATATTCACTTGTTTTCTGTACTTTATAACTTATAATATCACGGCTGCATGCCCCGAAGGAGAGCAGAGGTAGCCCAGTGGTAACGCGGCTTACGAATTGTATGTCTTAGATTCAAACCCAAGCAGGCGGTTTGCTTTGTGTAAATTATTTCATCACCACTACTCTAAAAACGGTGAAGGAAAACATCATGAGGAAACCGGCATGGCCTAGAACCAAAAATTCGAAGACGTGTAATATCTACCATACCGCACTGGGCCCGCGTGGTGGATTACGGCCCACTCCCTGTCACCAAGAGGAGGCTTGTGTCCCAACAGTGGGAACATTATACGGTGATCATGCTTCCTCTCGAAGGAATAAACAGAGGTGTCAACCCCGATTTCGCCTCACCTCTGACTTTTCAGATTCATGTGCGAATTGTGTAATTATCACTTGCTTAAAAAACGGTGAAGGAAAACATCGTGAGGCAACATACATGAGAGATGACGGCATGTGAAGCTAAGTCAGAGGCCCATGGGCGGCTTTAAAACTCTGATACCAGGTTAGTCACTAACCACACGAAAAGAAGAAGATAATTATAATATTTGTGCCTCTTTTGTGATCGTCAAACAAAGCCAAAATCATCTTTATTATAATCACTTTACTGATCAACTAATAAAGTAAACTGTCCGTCTGAAAAAAACCGTGTACCTTTAAAATTAGAAGTAATCTGCAATATTGAATTTGGTCAACTCAAAACCTTATGCGGTCCACGGGAAACATGAAATATACTATTATATTATGTCACCCTTTTAAATCTGATTTGTTATTGGCATTATTAAAGCGCCAACGAACCTCATTATTTCATCACTACTGCTCTTAAAACCAGCATGTTCTAGAACCAAAATTCGAAGACATGTGACATCCATCAAACCGCACTGGGCAGGCGTGGTGGACTACGGCCCACTCCCTCTCGCAGAGAGGAGGCCTGTGTCCCAGCAGTGGGAAAATTTTAGGATTATTATGCTTATGCGTATGCTAATAAATTAGTGCTACCTTATTAGGCTCATCTACTACTTTAGCAGACATCAAAACAATATTGTTTAATTATTTCAGGAAAAGTTTCTTCCATGCCTTATTTTTTGCTCCACTACAACAATAAACACGACACCCATAACCCCTAACCAGTCTCCATTACATGAACTAAAGATATAATAATGGTTTTATATGCTGTACGTAATGGGGTCATTTGTACCACATCTCGGGATAATCACGGTCAATTTGGTCGCAATAATGTCGTTCGAACTCGGTTGATAAAGGTACCCCATGGTGTTTTGTTAAATCGTGTGGTGGTGTGTATGTGTTAATTTGTTTTATGGAGGTTTCGTGGTGTGGTACACCTTGATAGAGATCTTTGTGATATGACTTAGACCCTTTCCTCACTGGTCGGTACGTTTCCGGTGCGGGATCGGCATACTCGGTACCGAAAGCTTACCGAGCGCCGATATTTCAATGAGGGTTTCCTGAATGGCTCGGTATGCGCGGGTGCGGGGCGGTACCGTTTCGGTACCGCGTGACGTCAGACGGCGGCACCGCACCCACTGCCACCCTGCAGGCAATGCTGGGACTGCCACCTCTGCACCTCATCGTGCGGGAGGAGGCGACCCTGGCCGTCTTTAGGCTCCATTTATCAGGAACCCTAAGCAAAGACTTCAGAGTAAAGCACACACGTATAAAGGAAGATGCGATCAAACGAAGGCGAATGATGGCATCACCCTGCGACAAAGCCTCGAAAACACACCACTTTCAAAGGTACTACAACTTAATACTCAAAGAAGAACAGTGTGACTAGTTAGGCTCGAAAGAGATGATATACATCGACGGATCGAAGACTGACTCTGGTACTGGAGTCAGATATTCAGAAAGCAAACGTGAAAGTCGGTATTAATGTTCGTTAAGCATTTCTCGTTACTGTAAAACTCCTTCAATTTAACTGAAGATAATCCCAGGGGGATTATATTTTGGCATTCTGTTGTTTCCACCTTCTTTATTAAAGCAGTGATAGCCTAGTGTTGTGACCTTAGGACTGCCAAGTCATATGTCTCGAGTTCGAACCCAAGTCACGCACCTCTGACTTTTCGGATTCACGTGCGTATTGTGTAATTATCACTTGCTTCAAAAACGGGGAAGGAAAACATCGTGAGGAAAACCGGCATGCCTGAAAGATATTTCTCGACGGCGGCGTGGGAAGCCAAGTCAGAGGTACAGGCACGAACAGTGAGTGTGCTCTAAAAGCACAAAAAAAGTGCACTAGAAGCATATGCGGACTTAGACAGATTGATACATGTAGACCAGTTTTTAAAAGGTTGAAATCTTAAACCTACCTTCATTATACATATTTGAAGTGGCAATGATAATAAAACGCGATATGGATAAGTATGAAACGTTGAGAAGTGCGAGACACAAAACTGAACTTAAAGGCATTAAATGTAGAACAGTAAAATTTAAATCGAGTGTATTTGGTATGGGAGTTAAAATCTATAACATACTCCCAAACTGTATTAAGAATATGTCATCATCAAATACTTTTAGATTAAAGCTCCAAGAATTTCTCGTATGTAAAACGTATTATTCAACTAACGAATTTCTTAATGACCGAATTATTGACTAAAATTTATTGTTTGTGACTTATTAAATGTAAATTATATGACCGTAATAATTATGTCTAATAATGAATGAAGTATGAGGTCGACTAAAACTTGACATGTTAAACTTATTTTTATTTTATATTTTTTTGACTTATTTAATGTAAATTTTATAATTATGTCTAATGAATGTAAAATGACCAATGCAATGGATAATAACCACCAACAATTAAGAGTGTAATTGTATTATTATTAATTGACATTGGCATACATATAAATATTGTACACCCCATGGGTATGTTACAGTGATACAATAATGCTTATTTTAAGAACTTTTTTTACCTGTGAGAACAATGAATATCAATACATGGGCAGCTTTAAAACTATGATACCAGGTTAGTCGCTAACCAGATAACAAGACGAAAATTATTATTTCTTCACTCCATAAAAAGATAAGCCAGTAAATAAAGTTATTCAAGGCCTTCCTATGTATACGTATATCCTCACTCGTTATGGCTCTTAAAATGTTCCCTATTAATTCTAATTTCCTATATTCAAGTATATTAAGTATTCATTGCTTCGGACATTGGTCAGCATTGGACTTAAGCGTTAAACATGGGTGATGTCCAAGTAAGCGTCAGACTAGGTGGATGGCAGTGCAGTAAATTTGTGTGCGACTAACATGGGATAGCTCTCTCCTTCGAAGTTAGGGGTGGGATGATACGGGGATGTGTTGCAGCGAGCTTGTTGGATTAGGGAAGGTTTGAGGAAATCTGAGTTGTGAGGTACATGGTGATTTTCTTGTAGTGATTGATTGATTGAATAATAGAAAGAAAGAAAGAATAATGTTTATTTGGAAACAGTTCGTGAAACACAAAATACAAAATAAAGTGAAAATTATATTTTAACAATAATAGGTAGTAGTAGTTAACCGCCTGGGGCCTAGGGCTTGTGACTAAATAATAACAGCCGCACGCGTCAATCGATCAGGTTAAGCTACGCTTGCCGCGGTTGGTCCGTGGATGGGTGACCATCTTTACATACCGAGACTCCTTCATGCCTTGAAAAGCACGTTAAGCCGTTGGTCCCGGCTGTCATTTGTAGATCTTTGACAGTCGTTACGAGTGGTTAGAAGCCCAAAAAGTGTGACAACCAGTCTTACCAAGGGGTATCGTGTCACGTAGTAACTAGGTTGTGGAGGTTAGATAGGCAGTCGGTCCATGTAAAATTCTGGTATTCTGCTGCATCCAGTAGGCTGGTAGCTGACCCCAATATTGTTGGGAAAAGGCTAGGCAGATGAGTAGTAGTTAATCGCCTCTGTGGTCTAGTTGTTAGATCACCTGTCTCAGAACCACAAGTCCCGGGTTCGGTTCCCAGTGAGGGCAATTTTTTCTGCTCATATTGGTTTGTGGTGGGGCTTGTTCTAAGTCCACTTGGCTAGCTACTATCATCTTATGTAAGTGTATCGCTATAGCAACAATGTTCAAGGTAAGATTGCCAGTTCCTCTGTGGTTGAGGATTCCGGGTGAAGCTCACTTCCACCTTCGGCCTGATCATCACTTAGGTACCATCAGGTGAGATGCAGATGAAAAATGATGAGAAAAATGCATAAAATGAGTGAGTGAAATTTAGAAGCGGTCCAATTGAAAAGGGTTTTGGTATAATAGGAAGAATTTCAAAGTAATTCCTCTTGTTTGGTCTGGCAAGGAGTAATAAGGTAGACATTTTTTAATCCTCTATAGATTCCTGTCTATATGGGACCCTATAAATGGGCACTTTTTACAATAACAATCTCCACATTTTTAACCGACTTCATACGTATGTATGTTTTTTTTTAATGTATGTCGACCGATGTCTCCATTGCGGACCGATTTTCAAACTTATTTTTTGTTTGAAAGGGTATGCTTGGGTATGGTAGGGTATGGGTGTGGGTATGTCCTCTTTTCCCCTTCCACCCCTCTGTATCTCAAGAAACGTTTCCAGTTTCTATGTGACTCTCACACGAAATTATTAAGATCATCAGATAACTTGAAGCTTAAAATGCCAATGCATTCCTCAACTTTCCTTGACAAATCCTTTACTGTCCAGGCTGCTCGTTTGTGGAATGCATTACCAGTTCCAATAAAGCGCGCGCAATCGTTGCCTGTGTTTAAAAGACTCGTGAAAGAACATTACTTGTCGTTATGATTTTGTTCTTATCGTTAGCTGTAATAATATTCGTCATTTATTTTCGTTGCTTATATAGTTAGTATGTATGTATCTATGTATCTATTATATAGCACTTATCTGTGTATCCATTATAGTATATTGTACTTATATACCTTTTATTTGCACCAAAGACAGCCCCATTTTATGTCCAGAGAATCACTGTCCATTCCAAGGTTGCCTGGAAGAGATCGCAGTAAGCGATAAGGCCGCCAATTGTATATTTTGTAGTGTATTACTTTTTCTTTATGTAATTATAATCTGGTGTACAATAAAGTATATATAAATAAATAAATAAATATGCTCTCGAGGTGATCCTATACAAATTTGTATTAACTTTGCTTGGGTAGTTTTTCAGTTGGCTTCAATAATACGTATTTTTACCACTTAGCCTAGATGGATGATGTTATAATAACTTCCTGTCAGTAATTTCATAGCAGGTTCAAATTATTCGAATCTGTGTAGGGTAGGTACGACGAAAAAAAAATTAAAATATTAAAAAAAATACCATAAAATGTCAACAAACGAAAGTTGTAAACCAAAAACCAGACTTCCGAAATTAAAGTTATTTTACACTTTTAATGTTTTTTTTAATATAAATTAATAATAAATTCATATTTTTTTATTAACTTAAACTGTCAAGGATGGATACGCTTATCAATTGGCTAAAGCAGGTTAGTACAACATAAAAGGTTGATGACATCAAACAAATATCATAGCCAGATATAAAAAAATATTTATGTTGATGATTATGAAATGGATGAATTTTCTCATCGGCAAAGACCAACCCAACATGCTGTACCCAACCTCCGCCCGTATCCACCTCAAATATCCCAGTATTCGGATTAAATAATAGTAAAATGCTTGCCAACTGGTAATCCTGCGCTTTGCCAAGAGCCTGCGTTGCGCCAGGACATAATTAATTCGTAAATTGTGAGCTCAACGAACAAAACCTATCGTTTCTTAATTAAAAATTGTTTAGTTTATATATGGAGACGGGTGTCACAAGAAGTCACGTAAAATTAATTGTGTTTGTTCCGGGGGTCCACACTCTAAGCACTAAATCCGTAGTTTCGTCCGAAATTATGGGCATTGCCTACTCCGAAGCACATACGGATATAAGATTGGTTCGGGGTCCAAAATAAGATTGAATGTTCTTCTTTTCGTGTGGTTAGGAATAAACTTTTTTTTTTTTTGAGGGAAATGATGGGAAATTATCAAATAACTTCTCCCGCTCTGGATGGAGCGGGAGAACGTGTCAGACTATTACTGACTAAAACCCACCCGTATTCCTTCGGTTGCCTGTGAGCAGGGACTAACCTGGTGTCAGAGTTTTACAGCCGCCCATGGCCTCTGACTTGCCTTCACATGCCGTCGACAAATATCTCTCAGGCATGCCGGTGCACAACACGGTGGAGCATACGGTGGAGGTCTGCCCGGCTTGGGCGGAGCACCGCCTTGTCCTCACGGAGCCGATCGGTGGCGGCGATCTCTCGCGTCCGGCCCTGGTTCAGGCCATGGTTCGGAGCGAGAGTGCATGTGAGGCCGTCAGTTCCTTCTGCGAAGCAGTAATACTCGCGAAGGAGGAGGCGGAGCGCGCGAGGGAGAGGCAAGATTCGCGCCCTCGCGCCCCTAGTCGCGCAGGAGACGCCCCGGGCGTCGGGAGTCGCGAGCCGACTTCCGGCCACCGTAGGCGCGGGCTTGCGGACGGTGAGCAATGGGTAGCTCGCCGTCCGATAAGGACCAGGCTCGGGTCGACGGCGCGTTGTGTTCCACATCTCTTTGAGATGCGCGTGCATCTCAAAGAGATGTCAGCACCAACTGACGGGGTCCGAAAGGGTCAATACCTGCCGGGGTTGCGAGTTTGTCCGAAAGGTATATCGCGGCCCCGGCACACAGGCAACGGAAGGAACACGGGTGGGTTTTAGTCAGTAAAAGCCTGACACGCCCTCCCGCTCCGCCCAGAGCGGGAGAAGTTATTTGATAATTTCCCAACCTTAAAAAAAAAAAGCATGCAGCAAGCAGAACGAACGGGAATACACCAATAAAATGAGTCTACCTCATCGGTCTAGCGATTCCAAAGAGTTATCTGGTTATTCCATCTGGAATTTCTCAGCAACCCGGAGTCTGGATTTGTGCCCGGTTGATGGCAATAGGCTCGCCCCCTATTACATAGGACTTAAACATAACTGGCGATATGTGGGTGTGCAAATAGGTACACTTCTGCCCAACCCTTCGGGGAATACAAGCTGATGTTATGCTATGTATGTTAAAACAATTACAGATAAAAATAACTTTCTACAAAAAAAAACCATCGACTTCCAAAAAAACTCAACAAAGTCAAAAATAACTTTAAATTCGGAAGTCGGTGCCTTTGGTTTTGAATTTTCCTTTTTTTTGCCACCGACTTCCGAAATTAAAGTAATTTTGCACTTCGTAGTGTGTTTTTTGGAAGTCGGTTGTTTTTTTTTTGTAAAAAGATTTTGTTTTAAACTTTTTTTTTTGTGGTTCCTACCCCACACAAATTCGAATACCACTTCCTGCTATGTAAATAACAGTGACAAGAACTTATCATATCATCCACATAAATTAAGTGGGAAAAATACGTATTATTGAAGCTTACTCAACAGCTAACGTAACTATCCAAGCAAAATTAATACTATTTATACGGGACCACCTCGAGAATATACCCTTTCAAACGAAAAAGAATTTTCAAAATCGGTCCGCAATTGACGAAGAAATTGGTGGACATACATATTTAAAAATAAAACAAATACGTTATAAACCTAGTCCTTTTTGGAAGTCGATTAAAAAACAAAGTTATTATTTATTCCAATTCAACAATCAGACAATACATACCATA
This sequence comes from Agrochola lota, assembly GCA_947364205.1. Lineage (NCBI taxonomy): Eukaryota > Metazoa > Arthropoda > Insecta > Lepidoptera > Noctuidae > Agrochola > Agrochola lota. Next base: position 13,301,140 of record OX376244.1, on the reverse strand, counting down.
AAATTATCTACAGACCAATAATCACAAATCCTCATAAACCCAAAGCAATAAACAAACCCAACTGAAAAACCAACGAGCTGAGAAACCCATTTCCATGAAAATTAAAACAATGTTCATCTCGCACCTATCTTCAAAGGAAGAAAAAGATGAAAAAGGGATCTAATATCCATCCTGCATACAGTTGTTCATTTGAAGCCCTTGGCTACAGCTTTGTCGCAAGACTTCTTTTTAAAAACTAGCTTAGTTAGAGTTGGGGTCGCGTGCTTAGGTTCTGTACCACCAAAACTATGTTTGGTAACCTTCTAATATGAGTTGAGGTTTCAGTATACTCTAATTTCAAATAGTTTTAGCTACAATGGGAATGAATAAGTTAGATTCGCCCAATTTTTAAAGAAACGCCAGAAACCAATACGCTTAAAAAACATTTTTATTGGGACTTTTTTATTATTGTTATTTACTTGATAACAAACATGGTAAGCTATAAATCTATATATAACAGAGTCATGTAACAAAAATAAGTGTATGTTGGTCAGCTCCGATGCACGACTGAAGTTTACTCCTTAATACGATTGTCTTTGAATATGCAATGGGCAAAGAGGGTAAATCAACGCAACTCATAAAAAATAACGATATAATGTAATGTTATAAATGCGAAAGTGAGTTTGTTTGTTTATTTGTTACGCTTTCACGGTAAAACGGCTGAACGGATTTAGATGAAATAGCACATAGGTAGACCATAGCCTGGATTACGACATAAGATACTTTTCATCCCGATAATCCCACGGAATCGAGACTTAAGCTGGTGAAACCACGGGGCGAAGCTACTTTACAAATATTTACTAATAACACAAAGTTAACACTTGTATAAATTTCACTCCTCATAAAATTTCCATACCGGGGGGCTGTATATGAAAAGTAAATTCCAATAAAAATCAAAAGCAATTTTTCTAAGAAAAAATATTAATATTTTATAAGTTTGGCTAAGAATCAGCGCTTTTCGAACATCAAAATTACATAAGACAGTACCAAAAACGCCCACTGAAGGGTGGGCGTTTTTACGAGTAGCACTGTCTTATGTAATTTTGTCTTATGTAATTTCCACTTCCTAGTGCTTCAGCTGGGAAGAATTGCCGCAACAAACTCCCCTACAAAAGCAAAGGCAGAAGGCATAGGCTTAGTAATAGAATCTCATTGGCAACCTTTGGCTGAAGGAAAACATCTTGAGAAAACCGGAATGTCCTAGAACCAAAAAATCGAAGACATGTGTGACATCTACCATCCCGCACTGGGCCCACGCTGTGGATTATGGACCACTCCCTCTCACAGAGAGGAAGCCCAGCAGTGTCCCAGCAGTGGGAAAGTTATAGGCTAACCTTTGGCTACGGAACCCTAAAAAGGCAACTGCGTAGAGTCTACATTTTAAACTAGGTTATTTTTCCATCTCTTCTTTCTAGTTTGCCTAGAATGAGGGTGGTTGTGCGTTTGTGATTTGAAGGATTTTTCCGGGAAAAGTGTTTCTCGGTATCCCGGGATGTCGAGCGATGTCGCAGTATGCACTGGTATACAACCTAAAACTAACATAGTCACTTGTAACTTAAAGAGTCAGATTGTATATATTAGAAAACAGATTGAGATGCTTGTCTGTGCATTCTTCAAGAGCATATTTGTGTGATGTGTGCGGTAGTTTTGTGGGCTTGAGGAAAAGTACAGAATTAGACTTGACTGTGCTAAAAAAATTGTGTACAAGCTAAATAATCGTATTTAAACATAAAATCATGCCTGTAATTGCAGAATTATAGCAGTGATAGCCTAGTGGTGTGACCGTCGGACTGCCAAGTCATAGGTCTCGAGTTCTTACCCAAGGCACGCACCTCTGACTTTTCAGATTCATGGGCTTATTGTATAATTATCACTTGCTTCAAAAACGGTGAAAACATCGTGAGGAAACCGGCATTCTTGAGAGATATTTCTCGACGGCATGTGAATGCAAGTCAGAGGCCCATGGGCGGCTTTAAAACTTTGACACCAGGTTAGTCACTAACCACACGAAAAGAAGAAGAAGATGCCTGTAATCCTCGCAGCCTTGTACTTATGGTGCACCCATATTTCGACAGTTATGTTTGAATCCAATGTAATAGGGAGCGAGCCTATTCCGGTTCAATTTAAATGATATTAATATTATTATTGTGTATAACTGGTTTTTCTCGAAAGATATCATTTCTAAGTAAGCTGGACAAAAGAGAACCTTGACCTGACCTTGAAAGACTTGCTTATCTTAAGAAAAATCTCAACCCTTGTATTTCAAGACAGTCTCCCTAAACCAAGACCTCTGCTCAGCCTATTTCCACCCGAGGCGAACAAAGTCTGCGCTGTCCATGCCCGCATGACCGTTTGTTATGTACTAACCCATTTTTGCTTTACATTCACCGCCGCTTGTGTGACGGACGACTATTTGTTGCTTCACCCTACGAGGTGAATTCATTAAGCGAGGATTTTTTGGTGTTTACAAACTGAGAATTGCACCGTTCTGGTAGTATCCTCCAATAGAAAAACGTGTATAAATATTTCATCACATATGTTAATAGGGATGATGCCTGGGTAAAAAAAAATCTAACTAGTCTGTCAGTCAGATAATAAAAAAAATATTAGACACGTATTTTTTTGCTTTATCACAATAATAAAAAAAATACTTAGATAAAACGCATTTCAAGTTGGGGAGTGGGGGTCGCTACGTCACAAGTAAGTATTAAATACTTACATACTCGTGATGTCATGGCACATTTTAACTCAATGTATCTCCGTTCTCTTCAAATTACGTAAAAAAAAAAAAAAAAAATACGTGTCCAATATTTTTTAATAATCTCAGTGAAGAACTAAAAAAAAATTTTGTCATCATCCGTTATATATTTTCTAAAACTCTTTATATTTGTGAGACTATTTATAAGACCTAATTCCGATGACATACCTCTACTAGTTCAAATACGATTATTGAATGTTATTAATGTTTTAAGTAATATCTAAGTAACCGATTAAAAATGTTCTGAGACCATTTTGTGGCAAACTAAACTAGGCCTATCAGGAATAGTATCAAGGTTTTAATTCAAGAGCCAGACATGGCTGAAATTCATGTAGATTAACATACAAATTATATAGATTATATTACTTTAAGACTGTTAGGCCCACTTGCACATCTAGTCGGGTTAATTAAATAAATGTAGATTAAGTAAACTCGGAGTTAAGTAATTCATATTTTAACTATTATACGCGTTGCGCCCCTAATGATACCGGGTAAGTTAACCTGACGTTATCTGTCGTTGCGTCATTTTTAATTCTTTTTACTATGGAAATAAGAAATGTGGCTAGCTAGCGAACTAGAATATTGATTATGAAATGCAATAATTAATATCGTAACACCGAATGTTTAGTTTTAGATGTAAAAAAAACTATTTGGAAACTTTCCAAATGCGTTTTTTACACCTAAAATGGGTACAACATGCAATTCAATGATATAATTGCAATTCATTATTAATATTCTAGTTCGCTAGTTAGCCATATTACTTATTTATATTCAGTAATATTGCTATATGAATCAAAACGGGTAAATATTTGACAGTTATTTGCGACGTTGCCAACTTTTAGGATAAATCCTCTTAATGTAAAGCTATATACTATTAAACGAGCAAATATCTATATATAATATGTAATCACGTTCTCAAAAACGGCTTTAACAATATCCATGAAAGTTGCAATATAGGGGTTTACGGGGGCGAAAAATCTAGCTAGGTCTCATAACTGGGAAAATTCGTTTTCTCCGTATTTTCACCCGAGCAGAGCTCAGTCGCCCAAAGTTTAGAACAAGATGGCTACCATAGAATAATGATATGGCAACATGGAATTAGTAAGTACTTACTATCATGGAAGCATGGAATTAGTATGTACTGTCATGGCAGCCTGGAATTAGTATGTAATATACATGAATTAGTATGAACTTTCCTATACTATTAAATGAGCATTGTCTATTTTCACCAGAGCAGAGCTCGGTCGCCCGGGTACTCAGTTAAGATACTATAATATATCACAAAAGCGTCATTTTACCAGACGCCGTCGCACTGTGGATCGAAAAAAGGCTTTCGAAGACATTGGATCTTAAATTTTAAAGTGTCGATTTTTTTACACATTTCATATAACGAAATTAACTGCGTTTTTTTAAAAAAAAACGCTCACCTAGTCTGAAAAAATTAAGTATGTCAAAAAATCATAATTATATAGTTACATCACCGTGTGCAAGGATATAGCGGCTATTCTCTCCGTTCCGGAGATATAAGCATTAGGTTCACACATTTTTTTTGTAAAAAGATTTATGTTGCCAATTTGCCTACCTGATTGTATCCTTTGATATATTTATGCATAATATTGGCTATTAGAAGCCATTTCAAACAAAAAATCGACATTTTAAAATTTAAGTTCCAATGTCTTCGGGAGCCTTTTTTCGATCCACAGTGCGTCGTAAGAATCGTGTTTTGTCCCTTGTACAGTCTGTTCAGTTTTTGTAATGAAGCGCATACAAAACTTACTATTGCTAGTAAGTTAAGCCTATAAGCCAGCCTATTAAGTTAAGCTAACAGTTGCCTGCAACTTGCAGTCTGTCTCAAGCCTATCTGAGACGCTTTAATATTTAGGGGTATGAGGAACGGGGTGTAAAGTTCCCTCACCCACCATAGAAAAGGGAGGATCCTCCGACCAGACGGGTGTCGTGTCTGGCGGGCAACTGCCCAGAGGTTGAAGTCGGGAAGCTTGTATATATGTTTATCGCGCGGTAAACTCTAATTGCGCGATGCAGGATTTGTGTGACGTCAGGATGTTGTGTGACGTCAGGTCTTTGATGCGTAGTTCGCATGTAGCGATGTAGATGCCGCTACAAATATAATATAAATAAAATATATATTATCTTCGACATATCGCTGACCGTACACTTTAATGGACCACCACACGCAGTGAATATAATATATATTTTATACTAGCTAATGCATTGCAATCCGTTTATAATTTTTTTTTGTTAGGAACCTTCTCCGGCGCACATACAACAACTTACCAAATCATCACAATCGGTCGAGCCATTTTCGAGGTTATGCGACACTAACGCACGGTAATTGATTTTTATAATAGATAAATTCATAGTGTTTAAAAGACGATACGAATTTAAGACGTTTCCGTAATTATTCACGATTCGTGATGCGTACACGGGCATTTAAAAAGCTTGTCGCCGTCAAAAAAAAACCGGATCGTGAAAAGAGACCATTCGTCAAAAAACACGAATCGTCCTCGTGTGAATGAGCCCTTAGTGGCGCAAGATGAATTATTTTACTAACCCTGATATAACTATTAATGAGTTATTTAGGATAGCCCACGAACGTGCAATTGGTGCTTAGCTTTTTATATAATGTAAATATTATCTTGGATATCGGAAAAACTATGTTTATTCATAAATTCTAATCTGAATAGCTAGCGTTATAAATAAAACATACAAATATACCAAAAATACATAAACCTACATTAATTTATGTATCCAGTGACTACATACTTTTCTAATTTGTAATTAATTAGTCCTTGTGCCAGTTTTGTTTTGATAATATAAAAGAAAAGACACCAAGCTATTTAAACTCATTTCTAGTTCGTTAGTGCTGTTAGTTAACTAAGGTAAATATCATTTCAGGCTTATTCAACAATATAAACGTATTCTTGAACTGTGCTACTTTTTTCTCGTAAGTATATAATAGTAGTATATTCTGTAGACTTCGAACCTCGCTCAAGTGACCACACAATTCAAAAGCAAACTCATTTGTTTTTTGAGTAAATCATCGCAATTCACACCTCTTCATATTTAGAATGTCAAAATTCATTTATTAATGAATTTTGAAATACGAATTTTTAAAATTTTGTTTTTTAATTTTTACAAATGCATTTCATAAACAATGTCGCCTGCCTATATACCTTTTTATTATATTTATAGGCTAGAAGATGGGGTCCAGTGTATCAAGCGATCTCATTTCGCTAACACAGATTCCCTTCGCATTATTGACTGCTTCTGGTCTCGACGGAATATTGTGGCCAAAGCAGGCCATTCTTGAAGGTAAGTTCTTTCATATTGGCGTGATATAAGTAGATATAGCATGCCACGGTAAACACCAACCCACACCCCACTACTTTGAGTTTGAGTTAGATCACGTGAGCCCAGTCACGTGATCAAACTCAAACTCAAAGCAGTTATTTCAAATAAACCATGAACAGGCACTTTTAAATGGTCAAGGGTCGGTCGGTCAGAAAGATGAAGCTAGTTGCCCATTCCAAAGCGTAGTAGGTACGTATGGAGAAGAACGGGCGAGAAACTCCACGGACACTCTTTTAAATCAAAATATGGGTAAAAATATTGGTAACATCATTCATGTTCAAATTATACATGTGAGAACGATGCACAACGTTAAAAGACACCGTAAAAAGAAAACAAAAAAAAAAAAAAACAATTAACAATTGAAATTTAATCATTAAAATAAGCCGTGCGAGCTAAGAGATGACAGTCCCTACTGACGGCGTCCGTTCACGAACCTGGTGCATGGATTAGCACCATTCAGTTCACGGTGGATGACACGTGGTATACCTATTCCCTCTCTTAAACAGGAAACTGGCTAAATATGCATGTAGTTTTGTGAAAATAGATGCATATTAGCCCAGCAGTCAGCGAGGGAGCACGGTAGACTGCCCAGGGTGCATTTGACGAAAATATTGGTACCGCTGAGCACATAAAAAGTGTAAGCAAGGCCGATCTTGAAGCAGAAATCTGCGCATTCTGTTCGTGCCTGGAAACATGGTGGTCTTGCTCTATAGGATAATCTAGAATCTAGACAAAATCAAACTGGTTGATAATTTAAGTTGTATAAATTATTATATTTTATTATAAGACATTGATTTTACATTCTGTAATTACTTCCTCACACACTGACTTATTAATTGTAAAATTTTAAGAAAATCGTCTACTCTTACAATTTTTGTAAATATGTGAGAATCATGTATCTATCACTTAAGTACCTAATAAATTTATCTGTTGTTCCTTTTTTTTATTATTTATAGCTATTGTTATAAAGTATTTTTTTTAAGGTGCATCGTCTTCACATATAATTATATAACTAATGTACCTACATATACAAAATATTGTAAAACATTTTAAAAGAGTAACGGTGAATTTCCTTGCCCATTCTTCTCCATACGAAAACTACCTATTGGAAGGGGCGACAAGATTTTTTTTTTTGTAATTTTTGACGTTCAATCCTATTGCCTAGCCTATTTGGAATAAATGATTTGAATTTGATTTTGACTTTGTATTTTGTAAAATATGTGTAGACAAGTCTTGTAAAATACTGGTATTTAGCTGTATCCTGTTAGACGGGAAGCCGAGCCCATCATAGTTGGGAAAAGGCTAGACAGATAATGACAAGATATTATTGATTTTGATCTGAAGTGTGTGAGGGATGTGTCCAATAGTACTCAGTCTGTCGTACCCTAAAGATGCTGAATGCCCTTCTGATTGCCAACCCTGAATGTGATGTGTTTGCGGATGAATGGAGTAAAAAATTATGCGTATATGTCTGGTGTTCTGAGAGAGAAAGTATGCTAGGGAGTCCACTGTTCCATGTTAGTTTTAAATTAAATTATTGTCAACGTTGTAATTGTTTCTATGTTAATTAATGTAATTGGAGTTGTACCGTTTTAATTACTTAAATAAATAAATATTGTCGATGTAAGAGGGTGTAATTGTGTTTCAGACAATGCGTCCTACGACTACATAGTGGTTGGGGGCGGCTCTGCAGGTTGTGTGGTGTCCAGCAGACTGGCACAAGCCTGCAAGAATCATACTGTTCTAATGTTAGAAGTTGGTGGCGATCCGCCTGTATCAGCTATGGTAAGTACACAAAGAGCAACCATGGATTTTCTTGTGCCCATTCTTCTCTAGGAAGGAAGCTAGCTGAGCAATTCCTTTTTTAACTGACTTAAAAAAAAGGAGGTTATCTATTCAGTACTGATTTGAACTGCAAAATATTCACATATGAAAATCTATTTGGGCTTCCATGTAAATACAATATTTTATTGTGAAATTTTTTGTATGTATTTTTGTCCATGCATTTCTCCGAAACTATTAGTCGGATTGTAGCTATTTTATTAGCTTACCCTCACTTCAATTTAGGGAACAGTGCAAGTTTCACCAAAATAGGCTCAGTAGTTTTCAATTTATGGACTAAAATGTGATGGTCTGGATTATTGTTACAAGCTACCGTTGTGGTGTCAAAGGGAAAACATCTCAAAACCTTGTTTAACTACAGCTAAAGGAAAAAAAAAAATACAAAAAATCAAGCGACTTTAAAAAAAAACCCAAAAAAATGAAAAAAATTTTGGAAGTCGGTTGATTTTTTTGTAAAAAAGTTTATTTTTTTAGTATTTGGCTTTTAATGCAGGTAGTGTTTTTTATATAACATATATTATGTAGGGAAATTAATTGTTTAGCAAATTGATTAAGTACCAGCTTAAATTGTCCATTCTTCGAAGGTGTCATCTTTTGACAGCTGTATGAAATGAATATGAAATAGGAAATTGACGTGATGTCTAAATGTGATGAAGTAAGTTAATTAGCCTGACTGTAAATTCAGTGGTCTATAATGATAATTATCGATTTTATATGTATTTTGTTTCACAGAAACAATTATTGTTCTAAATTCAGTTTACAGTATTTTATCTACTCTTATATCGTAAAATTCGAATTATAAACTTCAAAATGAGTTTATATGCAACGTGTGACGTACTTTATAAACAAAATACCGAAATTTAAAAATAGAATCATTATATAACAACAGTTTTTCTCTAACAAAATAATGATATAAAACAATTTTTTTACCGACACGATACATTGCAAATCCAAGAAGTTCATTTCACCAAGAAGTATCCACCACTTAATTTTTTTCTAATGGAACACATATGCTTGGCGCGCCATTTTTAAGAGTATAGCATTACAAACTCTTTTAACTGTAATCTTTTATTTAGTAGGTTCAATCCCAGTGTATGAGAGTATATAATGTAGTGTATAAAACTGCACATAAACATGCACTAGGTATTAAAACACTCCTGTGATACAATTAAAACACTCGTGTGATATTATTAAAATACTCGTGTGGTACTATTAAAACACTCGTGTGATACTATTATAAAACTCGTGTTAATATTAAATCACTCGTGTTTTAACTCACTTATGACACCTCACTATGCAACAGTTTCATAAACTACTATTTTACTCTTCAATGATTTGTAATAAACTGCTTAAAATCAGCAAGTTTCCATTTATGAATCTCTTTTGAATATGTATTTGTTACCAACATTATGAAGGTACTTACGTATATATTGCTGGTTTTCGGCATCATACTTATATGGTGTTGTCTGTACATATCACGCACTGTCGTCAGACTACCTGACCAATTACGCGTCACGTCAAACCCTGACGTCACAGAACATCGAATATCAAACTGACGTCACTATGATTGACGCTCCACTAAAGATTCTATAGTCCAGGATAGATTGCATATTGGAAACTATACCAACCGAGTACTGAGAAAAAAATATTGGAGTCAATAGGGATAATGCCTAAGTAAAAAAAATGAAATTCTAATTAGTCCGTCAGTCAGATAATAAAAAAATATTGGAGAGGTAGTAATAAATTATTTACAAACTATTAACACTAGGTACGAAATACAATAACTAACTACACGAATAGATACAAAAAACAAAAGGACACTTAGGCGTCGAAGTATTCGTCCGCATCGCTGTCATCCGGAAACGTGCCCAGAAGACTAGCAGCAAAAAATATTTAGATAAAACGCATTTTAAGTAGGGGAGTGGGGGTCGATACGTCACTAGTACGTATAAAATCTACATACTTGTGACGTCATGGCACATTTTACCTCAATGTATCGCCGTAATCTTTAGATAACGTAAAAAAAGAAAAAATACGTGTCCAATATTTTTTTATAATTTCAAAGACGGTCTAAAAAAAATTTTTAGTCATCATCCCTATTGCCGTGCCATGCCATTTCATTTCATACAACTGTCAAAATAATGACAATTGTGATTTGATTATACGGACAATTTAAATTGGTTGTCAATTTGCTTAACAATTAATTTCCATGACTTTACCAGTTTTAAGACGTTTTGAATTTTAAAATCTTACTTCATAAAAAAATGTACATGAAAGTGTCACGAGACCGACCGACTTAAAATTTATATTATTTTTCTACGCAAAAAAGAAAAAATCATTCAAATATTATCAGCTACTATCATAGTAGATAATAGGATAATAATTTTTCAAACATCTTATTTCAGATACCTTCTCTCTTTTTTACACTCCCGCACTCTTCCGTGGACCACAATTACACGTCAACTCGAGATGACTACGCAGCCGGAGGTCATAACACTATGATAACAGCAGGCAAAATGCTTGGAGGCAGCCATTCTCTCAACCATTTCATACATGTAAGAGGTACTAGCTCCGATTACGACTGCTGGGCCAGACTTGCTAAAGACAACTCCTGGAAATACGAAAATATACTCAAATATTTCAAGAAAAGTGAAAGAGTCGATGATGAAGAAATTCTCAGCCAATATGGCGAGTTTCATGGCACCGATGGACCTATGGGACTTACAAGGCAACCTGATAAAAGAGTTCTTGATATATTGAAATCTTTTGCTGAAGTCGGCAACCCAACCGTCTTGGACCTGAATGCTGATACTTATGTAGGTTACACACAACCACAGTATATGTTGGCTAATCATAAAAGGCAGACACCAGCTTACACATATCTGTATCCTGTCAAAGACTTTTCCAATCTTCACGTTTCCAAACACACAAAGGTAACCAGAATCATTTTTGAGGGTAATGTTGCTGTTGCTGTCGAAGCTGTTTATGAAGGTAAAACTTATACATTTAGAGCCAAGAAAGAGATCATATTAAGTGCCGGAGTATTCAATACTCCTCAGCTACTTATGCTTTCAGGCATTGGTCCTAAAGAACACTTGGAGTCTTTTAAAATTAAAGTATTAAAAGATTTACCTGTAGGAGAAAATTTGGTTGACCAAGTCTCCGTCACGGTGGTATATAAGTTAAAAAAGTATCCAATACCGATTCCTAATCTACCTGCTGTTGTACCAGACCTTTTGAGATTTCCTTTCCCGACCGTAGTAGGGTCAGTTGCATTTAACAAGTCTCAGACATGCCCAGTCTATCAGACGTATAATTTATTCTTCGGACACGACTTACCATTCTTGACAATAGCCTGTGCTACAGTTTTTGGCCTGCCATATGAAATATGTGACCAATGGCAGGAACAAGTTAAGGGTAGAGATTCCCTGTACACCGTACTTGCTCTTCTCCAACCGAAATCAAGAGGTACGGTCCGTTTGGGGAGCGACGATCCGCACGCAAATCCAGTCATTACAACTGGATACTACAACAATACGGACGATTTGAAAGTGATGGTGAAAATTTTGAAAGATTTCATTACTGTTGGCGGCACGAAATACTTTATAAAAATTGGAGCTGAATTAGCAGGGCTAGATATTCCCGAATGTGCTGGAAAAGAAAAGGGTTCAGACGAATTTTGGAAATGCTATGTTTTGACACATACTGGCAGCCCCTATCATTTTACTGGTACATGTCCTATGGGCAAAGTGGTAGATGGTAAATTAAGAGTAAAAGGGGTAAAAAGGCTTCGGGTAGTTGATGCCAGTGCGATACCTAAGATTCCTAGGGCAACTCCTAACCCGGCTGTTATAATGTTGGCAGAAAAAGCAGCGGACATTATTAAGAATGATAATACATGTCGTTAGTTTGATTATCGGTTCTTTAGAAATAAGATATGCGTATCGATTTTTTATTTTCTCTCTTGTAATTATTATTTAAATTTAAATATTATTTCCTTCGTCTTTTGTTATGAATTATTCAGTGTGCAAACTTTACAAACTTTTCAAGCCTTGTCTATCTAAACTAATATATTATTATGTAAAGAGAAAATATTTCATTTTCATATATTTGTTTGTTTGTTCCGCTTTCACGCTAAAATGACTAAACGGATTTGTTTAGAATTTAGCACAAGAGTAGAACATAACCTGGATTAGAACATAGGATAGTTTTTATCCTGATATTCCCACGAGATCGAGAATTATACGGGAAACCGCGGGGCGCAGTTAGTCCATTAAAATTTGTAAGTGGCGTTCGAAAGACGATGAAATGAATTCTTCTTCTTTTCGTGTGGTTAGTAACTAACCTGGTGTCAGAGTTTTAAAGCCGCCCATGTGCCTCTGACTTGGCAAAATGAAATGAATTAATAATTATTATTATATTAATACGTGAAGCAAAAACTTTGTACCCCTTTTTACGAAAATTACGCGGACGGAGGAGTATGAAATTTGGCACAGTTAACGTTTTTAAGGAGGAGTGCAGAAAGCTAATGTTTTTATGTAATATACATTAGAAATAAATTAAATTAATTAAAAAACATTACACACACTATCATGCGTTTGACACAAGATGGCTGGCTACCTTAGAATCATGAAATTTAAATGAATTATGGTCGAATTTCGACCTCTGGGCGACCGCTAGTATACATAACTAGCTGAACTTTGTCCTATCAAAATTTTAATATTATTATGGTCTTGAGTTCATACAAAAAATCCATAGAAAAAGGACGTTCAGTTTTTCCCAAATGGACTATTACGTACATATTGAAAAATAAAAGATAGTTAACTCGGTCCAGTCGTTATCAAGTGATGCTTTTACCAAAGAACAGCATTTTATTTTTATTTATATAAAATTATAAATAGATAAATCTTTAATACTTATACTTATTATTTATTTATTTATGATATTATGAAGAGATAAAATTTGTTTGTTTGTAACTTTGTATGTAGGGGTAATCTGTGGAACTACCAGTAGGATTGGAAAAAATATTTTTGCTTTGGATAGCCCAATTCTTGAGGAAGGTTATAGGCTGGTGGATGAAGTCGCGGCAGAAGCTAATCATATATATACCCTTAAATTTAAATGTAATCAAGTTAAAGATCAGATTGAAACTGACTTCTGTAACATCTTTCTTATATTAATAAAACATTTTATTATTATTTCCTTAATTTATTTTTAAATACGTTCATAAAAAACAAAAAATACATTTAAAAATATTATTGTCATTATTTTATTAAAGATATAAATAAAAGTATTTGGAAGAAACTGTGTTTTTTATTAATAAATTTTATTTTTAGCACTGTATGATCTGTTTTATATAGTTATTGCTAATACGAGAGATATTATGTATTAAACATCTCGGTAACCGTGAGACTGGCTGCCTTATTTTCGAATGGCGGCACGCTCTGACTTGGTGTCAGAAGACCTGAATTCTGATAAAAAATCTTAACAGAGTCGAGTTACCCAGTAATTGGATTGTGGAGGTCAGATAGGCTTTCGCTGGATATAATTCTGGTATTTAGCTATATCCAGTTAGACTGTCATCCGGCCATTGGGAAAATGTTGGGCAAATGAAGAAAATGAAGTTTTAATAAATAATACTACGTTTAGAGTTATGTACTGAGACTACGTATTTTTACTGTTATGTATTATGTATTTAAATTTATTTATCTGACACAAATTTATTTAATTTAAGTATGCAGCATACGCGTTACATTATAAAACTGATTTACATCCGTCACATTACACTCTCAGGTCCAGTTGAAAACCAGCGTCAGGCACTTATAGTTGTCTGGCATTTTTCCTGAACTGGGCCTTTTTGGCGCAGCCCTGAGGCACACTCCCAAATTTCTGCTTACATCGCACTTTACACTTTTTATTTGATTTTAATTTAATAAATATATTTTTATCTGCTTTGTATTTTATTGTCTGTACTAAATAAATGTATTTTCTTTCTTCTTTCTTTCTTTCTTTACTGACAACAACAAAAAAAATAAAAAATATTGTATATTAATACGGTACAAATATATAGGTACATAACAATTTATAACTAACTAATTAATAAAAATAACAAAATTATATACGAACTTTTCACAAACTAAAATATGGCTTCGAAAAATTCACACGCATTGCTGTCGACTGGTAATGTACCCAAAAAGAGACTGGTGACATTGGCACGTTCTATGGCCATGCTTAGCCTCTGGCCAACGTAAAAGCTAACCCTTGGGTCACGGGAAGTGTCAACCGGCCTTTCGAGATTTCATTAAGAAGTAAATTTAAATATAAAATCTAGAGTGTCTTATTAAAAAACTGTCGTACCGCCCATACAAACTTCAGGTTCGCAAACGTCAAACTGAATAATATTTCTAAAATAAAGACAATTTATTTCATAAACTTATTTTAATTTTATTACAATGCTACTACACACGGCTACACATCAAGCTATATATTTCCAGTTTATGCTGAGCTCGCATTGTATAGGATTTCGGTACAATGCGAGGCTTAGCTTATAGAGGCTTAGAGGCGTCAGCTTATACTGGAAATGTATAACTTGATGTGTAGCCGTGTGTACCTATTCAGCTGCATCTGGTTAGACTGAAAGCTGACTCCAATATTTAAAAAAAGGCTAGGCAGATGATGATGATATTATAACGAATACTTTAATAAGGTAAAACACTCACACATTTAACATTATAATACACTAACAATTTTTATTAGCATTTTTAATTATGTCTGATGCTTTCTCTGCTAACATTATAATAGCGGCATTAGGAGCTGCTCGAGGAATCATAGGCATCACACTGGCATCAACAATTCGTAACCTTTTCACTCCTCTAACCCTTAATTTACCGTCCACCACTTTGCCCATAGGACATGTACTAGAAAAATGAAAAACGCTGGTAGAATGTTCCAAAATATAGCATTCCCAAAATTCGTCTGAGCCCTTTACTTTTCCAGCACATTCTGGCAAATCTAGCCCTGCTAATTCAGCCCCAATTTTTTTATAGTATTCCGTACCGTCAACAGTAATGAAATCTTTCACAATTTTCACCATCTTTTTCAAATCGTCTGTATTGTTATAGTATCCAGTTGTAATGACTGGATTTGCGTGCGGATCGTCGCTCCCCAAACGGACCGTACATCTTGACTTTGGTTGGAGAAAAGCAAGGAGGTTGTACAGGGAATCTCTTCCCTTAACTTGTTTCTGCCATCGGTCACATATTTCATATCGCATGCCAAAAACTCTTGCACAAGCAAATGTCAAGTATGGTAAATCGTGTCCGAAGAACAAAGAGAAGGTCTGATAGTCTGGGCATGTCTGAGACTTATTTAAGGCTACTAAACCTATCAAGACAGGAAATGGAATTCTCAAAAGGTCTGGTACAGCAGCAGGTAGATTAGGAATCGGTATTGGATACTTTTTTAACTTATGCACCAACGTGACGGAGACTTGGTCAACCAAATTTTCTCCTACAGGTAAATCTTTTAATACTTTAATTTTAAAAGATTCCAAGTGTTCTTTAGGACCAATGCCTGAAAGCATAAGTAGCTGAGGAGTATTGAATACTCCGGCACTTAATATGATCTCTTTCTTGGCTCTAAATGTATAAGTTTTACCTTTATAAACAGCTTCGACAGCAACAGCAACATTACCCTCAAAAATGATTCTGGTTACCCTTGTGTGTTTGGAAACGTGAAGATTGGAAAAGTCTTTGACAGGATACAGATATGCGTAAGCTGGTCTGCCTTTTCTTATCAGCAAACATAAATTGTGGTTGTGTATAACCTACATTTTTATCAGCGTTCAAGTCTAAAACTGTTGGGTTGCCGACTTCAGCAAAAGATTTCAATATATCAATAACTTCTTTTTCAGGTTGTCTTGTGAGTCCCATAGGTCCATCGGTGCCATGAAATTCGCCATATTGGCTGAGAATTTCGTCATCATCTACTCTTTCACTTTTTTTGAAATATTTGAGTATATTTTCGTATTTCCAGGAGTTGTCTTTAGCAAGTTTGGCCCAGCAGTTATAATCTGAGGCTGATCCCCTTGTGTGTATGAAATGGTTGAGAGAATCGCTGCCTCCAAGCATTTTGCCTGCTGTTATCATAGTGTAGTTATTCTGACTTCTCGCTGCGTAGTCATCTCGAATTGACGTATAGTTGTGATCCACGAAAGAGAGCGGGAGTAAAAAAAATAGAGAAGCTACCTGAAATAAGATGTTTGAAATATTGTTTAACACACAATTTACAGACATACATAATCAGCCTACAATATTCCCACTGCTAGGACACAGGCCTCCTCTCGGTGAGAGGAAGTGGGCTGTAATCCACCACGCGGGCCCAGTGCAGGTTGGTAGATGTCACATGTCATTGATTTGTTGGTTCTAGGACATGCCGGTTTCCTCACGATGCTTTCCTTCACCATTTTGAGAGCAGTGGTGATGAAATAATTTATGACCTACAACTCTTAAGTCGCGGCCGTTACCACTGAGATCCCACTGTTCTATTCTAATTCCATTATAATTTAGGCTGGAGTATAAAGATTGATATAAGTAACAGTTAAAAGTCTCCTACCATGGCAGGTATAGGAGGATTGCCACCATGTTCTAAAACTAGAACAGTTTCGTTTCCAGCTTCTGCCAGTCTTCTGGACCCCACGCAACCAGCAGAGCCGCCTCCAACCACTATTTAGTCGTATGACGAATTGTCTGAAAATACGTAATCACGGTTTTTACACACACGACTTGCCTTATCTAGAATTCTTATAATTATTATAGAAAGCAAACACCCTGCGACAATTTGCCGTGTTATATTTTTTGATTGCCATTTTATACTACTGCAGTTGAATATACGGACGATTGAGATGTTGACAGCAAATTATTTTTTGTCCGTCAGATAGTTTATTAAAAAATATTGGACACGTATTTTTTTTTACGTACTCAAAAGATTACAGCAATACATTGAGTTACAATGTGGCATGACGTCACTCTCCGGTAGATTTCATACTGAGTTGTGACGTAGCGAGCCGCCACTCCCCAACTTACATGCATTTTATCTATTTTTTTTTTTTATACGATAAATATAGATGCGTCTACAAGCCACTGTGGCGTATTAATGAATAGTTTGTGTTGTTTTTCTGGTAAATGTAAGTACTAACACTAATATCTAAATCGTGTGTATACCTACTAATAAAATGGACTATAGAGGGTCCGAAGTAAAAGTTTTTATTTTTTTATCCTGTTTAGCTATCGATACCCATCATGCCTGTGGAGTTTTGCTAGCTAATTAATGTGACCCTGTATAAATTCCTGCCAATATAAAAAAAAAACAGTTAGAACCAACCGAAATGAACTCTAACCTTGAAGGATAGCCTGTTTCGGCCACAATATTCCATCGAGTCCAGTTGCAGTCAGCAATGCGAAGGGAATCTGAGCAGCTGACAAGAGATCGGTTGACACACTAGAACCCATCTTTTGGCTTAGACTAGACAAAAAATAAAATACCTGTCTGTTATCAGAATTTAAATCACTAGATTTACCAAAGAAATTCGCGTATTTATATTTAATATAATATTTATTTTAATTTATTATATTTATTTATATATTTTTCATTTTCTTTTTTTATATTATTTTAACTGAACTGGCTATCTTACTTGTAACAGCCGAAACAAAACAATGCTGTTAACATTGTTGTTATTATTTATTTAATACTTCAAGCACAAATGTACAGAGGCGGACTTAATGCCATAGGCATTTTCTACCAACCAACCATCCAACCAGTCAACCTTTCAACCTGTGGGTGATGCAGAGACAAACAGTGGTAGGTGCAATAGCGAGAATTAAGGAATAAATATTTATTTAAATATAAAGATATACATATACCTATTCAAACTATAAATGTAATATATATACCTAATTAATATAAAGATAAGTACAAATAAATACACTTAAATATACTAAAACAACTAAGACAATCAAAGGGAAAACATTATCGTTGTGATGATACCAGAGCTACTTGCGAATGTGCTCGCGAACTTTAACTTTAAAAGATAATCGGTTGGTCGCCATCTTGATTTCCTGAAGGAGCGCATTCCACAGAGAGATAGATTGATTGAAGAAGGCAGAGTGAATGAAGTCAGAAGAAGGAAGAAGTGTGGTGAGTGGGACATTGAAGAAGACGATTGTGAGATGAACGAAGATTTCTATTGTGGTTGTCGCAAATGTACTTAAAGTGGGGGGCTAGATAACTAGGGGAAGAGGGAGAGTCAAGAAATGATAACAAGGTGGTCAGCGTTCTTTGATTTGGCGACAGACTTAGATAAGATAGTGATAGTTAGACATATTCATGTTCTTTATGGCACCTCTTTAGGTCACAAGCTATCTGAATATCAAAAACATACTTATTTGGCCTAGGTTTTAAGAGGGAGGCGTGAAAATTGATTCACTGTTACAATGTTTATAAAAAACAAGTGTGTGTCAGACCACGCACAACGAAGGGCTCCGTAGTGAGGATGAATTTATCCCAAAAAAAAACTTATTATAGTTGCAAAACATGTTCTCCCATACATCGACATACGTTTCAGTCAATTCTCCAACTGCAAATGTAAGTTTGTAATCGTTTTTTTTTATGTAATATATCTACAAATTAATAATTTTTGGACTTTTTCCTTTACTTGTGCTGTGAGACCTAGCTTCCTGACAAATTTCATGATTCTAGGTCAACGGGAAGTACCCTGTAGATTTTGATTTATTTGCGAGTATCAAAATATGTCATAAATGGCAAATCTATTGCGTTGACATACATAGAAGCTTGATATTTTTAGAGCTGCCAAGGGACCATAGATCTACGTTTTTTATATTAATTTCAACTTGATGCCTCCACGCGTTCTTGAGAAAATGGTTCTTGACAGACTGACAGACGGACAACGAAGTGATCCTATAAAGGTTCCATTTTTTCCTTTTGAGGTACGGAACCCTAAAAAAGATACCTATGGCTTTTCTTAAGGAGTGAATTTTCTAATATCCTTCCTGAGTGCTCAATGCTCACTTTCATTATATATATTTAAGGAACATTTGTGCAAAATTGTATGCTTCTAAACCCAGATTTTTAAGCCCTTGGAATACACGTTCTTCTTGCCGTGACGAACCCCGGTTTATACGCCCTGTGTAGGCACGGTCGTCAGTATTGTATGGATCACTATGGAAGCTTGTTGACAGACACGTTTTTTCTACAATGCGGTTTATACGCCGTGTGTAGGCACGGTCGTCAGTGTTGTATGGATAACTATACGGACACGTGTTTTGTACGTCACGTATTACACGCCCTATCGTAAAAAAACCGTGCCTTGTACAAGGACCATAAGCTGTGCGGGGTCTTAAGTTTTATTAAATTACTATAAAACACTAAACAAAATAATTGATGGAATATTTACCTTGCTTACCGACACCTTTCGAAACTGGAAATGGATTTAATAGTTAGTTGTCTTTATATTATCAGAACAAATGCATTTAACTAACTAAATATATGTATCTACCAATTTGTATGGTAATTTATCCAATTGCTAGACTTTTTATGTTGCAGTTGTTGCAATTAGGGTTTATTTTAAAACACAAATTATACTGCTCCATTGCTAAATAATCATTTATTTGCTGTCGTTAACTCAAATACTGGTATTTATCATCCAAAGTCACACTATTTGTGATGTTTAAGAGTACAAAATAATTACTAAAAAGAATTAATAAACATTTCTGTATATAATTTGGCAACATGACACACTCATATGTATTTGAATTTCAAACCTTGTTCAATTTTGTTACTAAAATAGTTTTGAGGACAGTTGTTTTTCCGTGAAGTTTTGTGGAAGTAAACAACAAAACAACTATAAATGAATTTTAAGTAATTCATAATCGTTTGCTTAGGGTGAATTTCACCGGAGTCGAGAGCCGACTTCCGGCCACCGTAGGCGCGGGCTTGCGGACGGTGAGCAATGGGCAGCTCGCCGTCCGATAAGGACCAGGCCCGTGTCGACGGCGCGTTGTGTTCCACGCGCGCCTCAAAGAGATGTCAGCACCAACCAACGGGGTCGAAAGACCAATGCCTGCTGGGGTTGCGGGTTTGTCCGAAAGGGATATCGCGGCCCCGGCACACAGGCAACGGAACACGGGTGGGTTTTAGTCAGTAAAAGTCTGACACACCCTCTCATTCTGCCCAGAGCGGGAGAAGTCATTTGATGATTTCCGATGCTCAAAAAAAAAAAAAAAAAGGGTCGGTCAGTCAGAAAGATGAAACTAGATGCCCATTCCAAAGCGTAGTAGGTACCTATGGAGAAGAACGGGCAAGAAACTCCACGGACACTCTTTTAAATCATGATATCATATCATCAATAGGCAAGTAACTGCGACCACCTCGGATATAGCGTTTAATTCGCGTGCTCGGGTCGCGTGGTTTGTCACAGTCCTCAATCAATCAATCTACCCAGCCTATCGCAGTCCACTGCTAGACACCAATGAAATTGAACGTGGTCAGCAGCACTTATACGTATATACCGCGTTCGACTGCCAGTGTCAATAATCCACAGCAATAATGACACTGCCAGCTCTTGGACGTGGTTCAGAGGTTCAGTATCAATGGCAAAATTCGCTGATATAGTATAAAGAAAGAATAATGTCAAATAAAATAATGTTAAATATATCATCATTATAAATAAAAATAGAAAAGAAAAGAAAAGAAAGAAAAATTGTTTATTCTGCACAAACAAAACGCACATATAAAGATAAAAACACATAAAATACACATTTACAAAAGTAGCCAAAAGCCTCGTGTTCATCTAATAAATAAAAATATAAAAAGTAAAACAATGTTTTTCATTGGTTGCTGTCATGGCCACGGACCAAAGACATTATTGCGTAATACTCTTGCAACATTACCAACTGTCAACAAAAACATCACAAAAACAAAATGCTGATAGCAGAGTTACTACTACTTTTGTAACAAATAATAAGAAAAATTATGCTGTGCGTCGCATCTGTGCAAGAACAGGTCATTGCTCAGCGAAATACAATTTAATTTACATAACATCACACCTGTATTTCCCGAAGGGATAGGCAGAGGTGCTATAGTAGGTACACCCACATTTCGCCACTTATGTTTGAGTCCCATGTGATCTGGGGCGAGCCTATTGCTATCAACCGGGCACAAATCCAGACTCCGGGCTGCTGCTGAGAAATTCCAGATGGAAAAACCAAATAACAATTTACCCGATCTAGGAATCAAACCCGGGACCTCATGCTCAGCAGCAGCTCTTGCGACAACTAGACCTACGAGGCAGTTATACTAACTATAGGTTAATATTATACGTATGCGAAAGTGAGTTTCTTTGTTTGTAATTTATTTACGCTTTCACGCTAAAATGGCTGAACGGATTTGGATGAAATTTAGCACATGGGTAGACCATGGCCTGGAAAAGGACCAAGGATACCTTTTATCCCGATATTTCCACGGGATCAAGACTTAGGCTACCTGTCCACTGGAGCGGAGAGGAGAGGAGCGGAGTAGCGGTGTGCCAATATTAACCAATGGAATTGCATAAAACCTCCGCTCCGCTTCAATGGACAGGGATTTGCGAACTAATTTAAAAATTCATACAAAACCGGGAAGCGGAGCGGGGAAACGGAGCGGGGAACCGGAGCGGGGAATTATTACTCGTCGCATGAACTCGGTCTAGCGCCGCATAGTCCGCAACACCGCTCCGCTACCTCGCTCCGCACAGTCCGTAACTCCGCTCCGCTACCTCGCTCCGCATCAATGGACAGACACTGTCCGCAACTCCGCTCCACTCCGCTGCCATTCTCCTCTCCGCTGCCTCGCTCCGCTTCTAATGTTATATACATATACAATAAATGTAAAACGTAATTTTTGTATTGTATATACAGCGTGTATTAAAGGTGTCACCAAAATTGGTGTGGTATAGACAAACATCATAATCACAAAAAAAAAAAACAATCATACATTTGAGTCGAGTAGGTTTTGCATGGGATGACTGATTATTTTTCGGGATAACGATGGTGGTTCCATAGATTAAGTTTTTTAGGTTGATGGTGTATTACCACGGAACAGAAAAAAGTTATCACAACCCTTAATTTTGACCACACCTTTTTGATACACGCTGTATACAATATTTAAAAAAGCCCGGTCTGATTCAAAGGGGCGTACAGGTACTGGAATAATATTATCAAAAAAAAAAAGACTATTTTAGTTTTTTATTTTATTTTATTGAAAATAAAAAAGTTATTGCTATTTAAAATTCACATTTTTAGTACCTAAATTAACCCAAATCCATGAAATTATCAAATTTTCAACAGTGGTCATAACTAATAACTTTTAGACACCGACGGCCGACGGCCGCCAGCAGCGCCCAATGTAAAATAACCCGATTGAAAAAAAAGCGCGACGATTTTTTTTTACTTTTTTCCTTAAAATTTCCACATAAATATACTCTCAGTACGATACCTAACAACACCCTTCCGGATCGGACACGGTTTTTTTTAACATTTTGTATAGTTATTGTTGTCGCCGGTTTATTTTTTTTGTTAAAAATATTTTTTTAAGTACTAAACTCTGCTTACTTTTAGGTTATCGGAAAACAGAATTATTGGTTCTTACTTAAACCGACAGATAGAATTAGTAATAACTCTGCCTGTCTGTCGTATTTTTTTTTTTTGTCAATGATATCTCGCAGGTTAACCTAGGAGGTTGTCGGCTTAGGCAGTGACTTGTCGCTGCCGGCCCTAGTGAATGCGATGGTCGGCAGCGGCGAGTCCTGGGACGCGGTGGTTTCCTACTGCGAGACAGTAGTCTCGTAGAAGGAGGCTGCGGAAAGGGAGAGGGAGATCGCGTCCACTCACCCGGCCCGCAGCAGGCGCACCGGGCGTCGGCGGAGGGCGGACAACGCCCTCTTCCAGCCCCCCTAAATGGGTCCAGGGGCGACGGACTCGGGGATGTCCGTCGCCCCCCACACATCAGGACCCGAGGTGGCGGCGCGTAGTGTTCCACGCGCGCCCCTCTTAGACGTCGCGGGGAGAGTCAAACACCTCACTCGAGGAGGCCCGCGGTGGCGGGCCGGGGGTTGCGGAAGATTTCAAGTTCCCGCGACCCCCAGCGTAGGTGTGAGTTGGAACACCGGGCTGGTTTTTAGTCAGTAAGAGTCTGACTGACCCCTCCGCCCGCCCCAGGGCGGGGGACATCCACGAGGATTTTCCACCCCGGAACAAAAAAAAAAAAAAAAAAAGGATGTTGTCGGCTGGGTTACCGGACTTTCCTGCGGGTGCGTCAGTAAATTAAGGCCTCTAGCCAGGGCATAAAACTTACAAACTAGGCGACTACACGCTAATGACACCCTGTAGTGTACGGACCTCGGCTTACCGTGGCCCCTGGAAATGTACAGGCAACTGAAGGAACACGGGTGGGTTTTAGTTAGTAAGAGTTTGACACGCCCTCCCGTTCCACCCAGAGCGGGAGAAGTTATTCGATAATTTCCAACACAAAAAAAAAAACTGGGGGAGGACAGCAAGAGACAAGCTGGCTTGGATTTATCTGCCCATCTGTCTGTTACCTTTTCAGGTCTCCAACTGCTGAATGGATTTAGATGAAACTAGGCACACAGGTAGACCTGGACCTGTGTTAGGACATAGGTCCATACTACCTAGAGAAGTACGCGGTAGTATGGTCCCGTAGGCTAATTTCCTCCACGCGGGCGAAGCCGCAGGAATAATCTAGTCAAACATAATTTTAAACTCTATACATAGGTACCTGAATTCCTGTCAAATCTTAATCTCAAAATGGCCATCACGTAACTTGAAGGACTTACAAGGACTCCATTCAGAAGTTCTGATTTGACAAAGCAATTTGGCTTCGTCAAAATTTGGGAGTTCATTGCGAAAACTATAACTGCTTCAGATGAATAGAGTCTCTGTTTTGATGTTACGTTAGAATTGGGACAAATTGGTTTGTATACTGATTCCAAGGACCGAAGAATTAGGTGAAGACGTCTACTTACTTGTTAAGTTTCTGGAAATATTTAAATTTAAAGTATTTTTAGGACCCCAAAAAAGGAAATACTTGACGTTCACAAAAAGAGGCGCAATCATTATATTTGAGGGTTCAATATTTTTTTTAGGAGCGCCAAATGGGAATTATTAAAGGTTAAATTAAATACATGCTGTTATTTTCATAAAAACTTGTTGGTTGCCGAGACAGACAGTCGTAAACTTATATGTGTATAGTCGAGTAATTTATTTAAAACTTTTGACAACAAACTCATTGATCATGCCTAGCCTTATTCCAACTATATTAGGGTCAGCTTCTTATCGGATGTAGCTGAATACCCGTATTTTACATGGAGCATCTGCCTATCAGGACCACAATCCAGGTTGTCGCACATGATACACCTTGTTAAGACGGTTATCTGACTCTCAAAGAACTACGAATGACAGACGGGACAGAGGGACGGAAGGGTCTCGGTATAAAATGGATGGCTGTATCCACGGACTGACCTCGGCAACCTTCGATCGACCCGAATTAATTGGCCACGAGACATGATACTTTATCACCCTCAAAATAAGCTTTAAAATCTCACTATACCGGGTCAAATTAAAATAGTTAGAGAAACTTACAGACGTAACGTGTATGGATTATGATGTGTGATATGATATATGGAAAAAAAGTTTTTTTCTGGGGTCCACAAACGCTAGTAATGTAATCACTTGAATTATGAGTTGAGAAAATCTTTTTCTTTGTTTTATCGTTTTTTGATATCGAGGCCCATTACGTTTGTGAAGTTTACACAAAAAAAACTTGTATTTCAATTTCCTATACACTTCTTCTTCTTTTCGTGTGGTTAGTGACTAACCTGGTGTCAGAGTTTGAAGGCCGCCCATGGGCCCCTGACTTGGCTTCCCATGCCGTCGACAAATATCTCTCAGGTTTGCCGGCTTCCTCATGATGCTTTCCTTCACCGCTTTTGGAGCAAGTGATAATTATATACTACGCACATAAATCCGAAAAGTCAGAGGTGCATGCCTTGGGTCCGAAGTTGAGAGCTTTGACATGGCAGTCGGACGGTCACACCACTAACTACAATAAACAAACTTACGGGCTTAAAAAAACCTTTTTTGTTTTGTTTTAACGTGTTTACATTTCGATACCCACACGTCTTCGGAGTTTCTCTAGTTAATTTAATATGACCCTGTAAAAACATTCCCATTAACAATCCTTACTAATATTATAAATGCGAAAATGAGTTTGTTTGTTACGCTTTCATGTTGAAACGGCTGAACGGATTTTGATGAAATTTGGCACATGGGTAGACCATGACCTGGGTTAGGACATAGGATAATTTTTATCTCGATATTCCTACGGGATCGAGACTTGTGCGGGTGAATACGCAGGGCGCAGCTAGTGTTTCCGTAATTAACAGTTACAGTCATTTGTTTTAAGTACCGTGACCTTGAGAAGAGGAAACAAATTATACTCGGTGTTCTTGTAGCTTCATCCTTTATTATTTCCGGGGGTTAACAGAGTAATATTTCGTGTCAAGAATTGATGAGTTTGAAGTTAGAAGGTGGATTTTCAATGTTTTGTTTGGGTTAGTGTAGATTTTCTTGCAGTTCCAAAGAGGTGGCACGCAGTGATCATCCATCCAGATGTAACCGTCTGACAGGCATGTGCCGCATTTGACAGGCATTTTACGGTTTAGACAGGCGTGCGGCCGACGCTAAGCTGAGACAGGCATTTTTTAATTTCCCTAATAAATGCACAGTTGAGCAAAGAAAGGAATCTCCTGACAAAAAAGTCGGTAAAAGCGCTTAGTAACTCAAGAAAGCTTTAAAAACGTTTCGTGTGAAGATATTTATATTTATATTCTAGAAAAAAATAAACTTTTGAATAAAATTAAATGTCTTCGGAAAAATATCACTCAGTGTAGAAAGTTAGTATTTTCTGAATTTGTTTAGTTGTCGTAAATTGTTGACAGTCTTTAAAAATATCTGTTGCGTATTATTTATTTTAATACTTAGTTTTTTTTTTCAATAGACCGACATTGTTCTGAAAAATCAAGAATTTTGTACATCCTAGACAGGCATCCGCTCTTACATAGATATGGTAACCCTATGCGCGCCTTTATGGGAGGATGCGATCGTGGGATCGGCCACACTTGGTGATGGGGTCCGCTAGGCATGGTAGTAAAAGGAACAATGGGATTGTAGTCACTAGCTTTTCGGGGATTACAAGCGTGATGGGGTATCATTATTATTATATAATTAATACTAGCTTTTGCCCGCGACTTCGTCCGCGTAGAAGTCGAAAATGGTTCTAACAGGATTTTTTATTGGTTTTTTACGTTATTAATTTTGTTATAACATATAAATTATTATGTTAAAATGTTTGAATACTTATAAAATATAACAATCTTTATTATAGTGTAGGGATTTAAAGGTTAAATAAACATGAATATAAAATAAAAATTTGTTAAGTTAATATATTTTATGAACACGAAGCTCGGCCTTCGATCTGGTGAAAGTTACACGGGGGTATTATCTTTTTACAACGAAATTGAAATACTACACCTACCGTAGCATTTCTTTGTAAACAATATTTTTTATTTTTCCTTCGGGTGCTAGAATCACCAGATGCACTCTGTGCGCTTACTCTGGAGCATGCCACATACAACTGGCCGTGGGAGAAGCCGCTTTCCCTCAAGTCTACTCCCGCTACCTTAAGAGTTTGACCTTGAGCTTTGTTTATGGTCATCGCGAAGCAGACTGATGGGAAACTGCAATCTCTTGAATTCGAAGGGGTAATTTGATGGTGATAAGGGAATCCTAGGAATAAATACAAACCTCTGTAAAGCTTAGAATCCTTCAAATGCCGTACGGAGACTTTCGAGACATTCCAATTTTAAAGAGTATTTGCATTGCACCAAGCTTTTATGTGAGTTCAACCTTTTTTGAATAAAATCGGATTGAGTTTTCAAACATGTGTCAAAATAAAAAGTAATTTAAATCAAAAGCACTAAGGAGTATTGATATCAACTTCGAAGCAAAACACTCGCAAAATAAATTTTTACGCCTATTTAACCCCGTTAAGGGATGAATTTCAATAAAATACGAAACACGTCTTCCATCAATTCTGTTAAACAATGTTTCTGCAAAATTTGAAGTAGATTGGACCAAGGAATCACGTTGTCCCATACAAACCTTGCCCCCCTTTTTCACCCCCTTAGGGGTAGAATTTCGAAAAATCCTTTCTTATCGGATGCCCACGTCATCCAAAGAACACAACCTCCAAGTTTCAAGTCTCTACGATCAGCGGTTTGGGCTGTGCGTTGATCCGTCAGTCAGTCATTCAGGACAAAGCATTTTATATATATAGATTAAAAGAGCGCTGTCCCAAATTAGACTCATTATTAATTAAATATACATAAAACAAAAGATATTCTAATAAAATACGTAGACTAAAAGATCAATAATTAAATTATCTTTAAAATGGTGAAGGTTTCAGGAAAATACGCTTGATATATTCTGCGTGATTCTCAGTTTTTTATCATAACACGCGTTAGACATAACATTACAAATTAATTTCAATATGTAATATAAACATAATCTAAAATATTCCTATATTAAGTTATTAAGAAAATGCTCTAATTTAGCATTTTAACAGTCAGTATTTTTTCCAAATCATTAACACTACTCTTTTAGACGTGATCTTCAGTATAAAATCATTAAAAGTAAGTTATCGTCGCCTTAAAGGTCACATGTTACGCAGTCGTGTTTTTGATTTTTTTAATGTTTAATTAGCAAATCTTATATTTTAATTGCTTTGTTTTGTCGACTGCTAAGTGTGGAGTCCTAGGTTGGTTCGATCCCCGTGTCGGGCAAAATGTCAAAGACCCTACCAGCCGTGCCGTGTCGGGCCCTATCAGAATACGTGCGCTGCGACATTAATTATTAAATTTTGCAGCATCATGTGGAGATAGGAGCCTTTTGGCCTCGCAGAGGACATTCTGCTTTTATTTCAATTTTACTGTTTTTTTATTTATTTTTAGTTATGTTTCAATGAGTGTTTTTCGTTTAATTTGAGATCTCCTGTGCTTGTCTCAATAAATACTTTTTCTTTCTTTCAAAGAAGGTAGGCAATTCTCAGTAGCAGCCCGTTAATTATCTGGATTTATGCCCGGTGGATGGCAACATCCGATCTCAACATAGTTGGGAAAAGTATATGCTAACGGTCTCGCCCTTTGTTACATGGAACTAAAACATAATAACTGACGAATTATGTGTGCACCTCTGCCAACCCTTTCGAGAAATACAAGCATGATGTTATGTTATGTTAAAACATTCTAATAATAATTTTGAATTACCCTTAACATTGTCAGTTTACCGTCGGCCTAACTCAAAACTATGTGAAATTCCTTAAGAAACTAACTTAACGCAGTAACCCTTTGATCCATGTTTCATGGTGCGGCCTATATCGTGGTCGCTAAGTCATTGTTATAGTTTCAAGGTTAAGTTACTTGGATTGAGGTCGGGAGTTGATGGGTCAAGTGTTTTAAACGCCATGACGTAGGTAATATAAATTCTTTATTTTCATATATTGTAATAAATTCTGTATTTTCAGCAAAAGCCATCACATTACAATAGCAAAAACTAAGAGCATTTACCTACCTAAGGCTTATAACCAGGTCACAATAATTTTAATACTTTGACTCCTAAACTAGGTGTATGTGCCTGTGTCTTAGGAGTCAGTGATTCTCCGTAACAACAAAGCCATATTATACTTAAACAGGATGTTTAAGTATCAACAATAAGCAAATGGTGTAAGAGAAAACAGGATATAATGTATGTAAACAAAACACAAAATGAAAAACATTTATCTGTGAGGAGAAATAAAAGTATGGTTTTAGTGTGTGTAGTGAGTGAGTGTGGGATGTGTGTGTATGTGTGTGTGTGTATGTAGTAACTAGGTGTAGGGTGTGTGTAGTGAGAAAGAATGGGGTGTAATGAGTACACATCCGTTTACGTTTAGATTTAGTTTTATATAGTTCATTATCATTGTAAATTACCCAGCAGAAAATCCTCAAGTAGAACATTGCATGTGCTCGGCTGAGACTTGGGTTCTGGGTTTAGTCCTGGATAGTCAGGCCAAGTGTTATTGGGATTTTCCATTGAGGAATTCCCAGTCCATAGTCCAGATTTATACCTGGCAATAGGCTATATTACATAGGTTTTAAAATAACTGGTAAAATTTGGATGTACAGTCAGTCTCAAATATATGTAGCTATCAACATGAATATTCATTTAATCGTCCACAATCTTTGTTCCATAATATTGTATCAATGTGTAACCACAATACATATTATTACACATTGGGTACTTACCTACACATTGATATATAATACTGCAATACTTCAGTTTTCCGGGTTCCGTACCTCAAAAGGAAAAAACGGAACCCTTATTGGATTACTTCGTTGTCCGTCTGTTTGTCTGTCAATCTGTCAAGCACCTTTTTCTCAGGAACGGCTGCAGATATCAAGTTGAAATTAATATCAAATGTGTAGGTCTACGGTCCCTTGGAGGAATAAAAAAATCAAGATTCTAAGTCAACGCAATATTAAAATATACGGCCATTTATGAGACATATTTTGTAACTCGCCAATAAATCAAAACATATGATCCACGCGCGCCTCAAAGAGATGTCAGCACAACTGACGGGGTCCGCTAGCCTAGGACCGATGCCTGCCGGGGTCGCGGGAAAGTCCGAAAGGGATACCGTGGCCCCTGGCAATGCACAGGCAACTGAAGGAACACGGGTGGGTTCTAGTCAATATGAGTCTGACACGCCCGCCCGCTCCGGCCAGAGCGGGAGAAGTTATTTGAAAATTTCCCAACCAAAAAAAAAAATACGTTGCTTAACGTTGGCCTAAAATCATGAAATTTTGATGATATTTGGCACATAGGTAGACCAGGACCTTGTGTTAGGACATAGGATACTTTTTATCCCGATATTCCCACGGGATCGAGACTTATGTGGTTGAAACCGCGGGGCGCAGCTAGTGCTTCTATATTTAACAGTAACAGTAATTTGTTTTAAGTGCCATAACCTTGAGAATAGGAGACAATTTATACTCGGTGTTCTTGTAGCTTCATCATTTATTATTTTCCGTAGACCATGACCTGGTTTACGACATAAGATACTTTTAATCCCGGTAGTTCAGTTCCGTGGGCTAATTTGTGACCTCCACGCGGGCGAAGCCACGGGTAAAACCTAGTAAAAAATAAATCGATAAGTACAGCATTATGGAACACAAATTGTAGGCAATCAAATTAATTATTGTCTATGTAGGTTTTTTTTTTTTGAGGCTGACTGTTCCATAGGTCTCTGTCTACTTCGGAAGTCAAGCGAAATATAGGAGCTCAATCCATACCCCACATTAACAATGTTAATCCAAAATCATTTATTGTACATCCGCACAAAGTCAAACCGCAGTGGTTCCGCAGTTTCAGATAAATAGCCGCCATCGAGCCCCAAAGATTAGGGGATGTTAAAAGGCGCTTAGGGGGGGCTTTGTCAGCCATTTGCATAATTACGGGAAACTGGAATGCAATCGTACGAAAAATGAGATTGGGGCCTTAATTTAGAGTAGTTCTGGATTGGACAGTTGGGGTAAGCAGACTAATGTTAATTGTAATACAAACGTTTTTTTGGGAAAATGAGGTACAGTCACCAGCATCAATACCTTACACTTTGCGCGAGATTCATAAGCGATTTTCTGCTAAAGTATTGATAAAATTTGTATGTTGTTACGAACATAGTATTCTCAAATTCATACCATTATAAAATAGGTATTTTCTCAAAGTTGACATCCGTATTTCACGAGAAAATCGCTTTTGAATGTTGCGTAAATGTAGGTTGTTCATGCTCATGACTCAATTTACTGGAAGAAAATTAGAAAGAAAGAAAGAAAATACATTAATTTAGTACAGACTAAAAGGCATACAATATAATATACAGCAGATAAAAAATTAAATAAAAATATCGAATAAAAAGTGTTAATTACGATGTAAGAAATAAACTACTAAATTATTTCATAGTTTACTAGGTTGGTATGTCGTAATAGTTCCCATCTAGTTTTAAAATATTGACCAAAGCATTGACGTGTAAAAGTATTTTAAAATATCTACCTTAACGTACCTAGGTAATTATATTCCTGTGGGAAGTTAAAAAAAAAAGTTATTTTATTACGCATCATCTGGTAAATGGATGTGTCTTATGAGATAACAGTATAACGGAGATTGAAGTTTATCATTAGTTAAGTAACTCACCTGTGGCACAATATAAATAAGTAACAGAATTGTATAGAATCAAGTTTTTCTAACTGAACAGACAGCTGTGCTGCTGTAATTTTGACGTTTGAAAAGTGCTGATTCTCAGCCTATTTTAAATAAATGAATTTTGAATTTGAATTGAACAGTAATACATCTTTATAGAAAACGGCCGAAACGACGAGCTTCGAAATCTCAGTGTTCACATCAATACTCAACAGTATTGAATGCGCGGCAGTTACGAATGGACGCGGAAGGTTTATCTACTGAGCGGCCGTAGGTAATTATTTCAAGGTCACTACCGATATATAATACTGTCACTTTATATACTGTACCTGTACCCCTACACTATATATACTGTACCTGTGGAAAAATGATCAGTATCCTTAATGCGTAGCACAATTTCAATCATTATATGTCTGATACCATGTTAATTGTACCTGTATAGCTAACATGACAAGCGCGAGAACGCTCTTTTTCTCGTTTTGTCGAAATTTGTCGACGATTCTGACGTCATTCTAATCCCTAACATGACCGTAATCGACGAGTAAACTCGAAAAAGGCACTTTGACACTTCCATATCTCGCGACGAGAAACCGATGTTACAAAATATTAAAATTTCAAATAATTTTAATGATAGCAACATCGGCTTGAGATTCCGTTTCATTCATTCAATGGTGCTGATTCTCTTGTCACAAATGCCTCTATATTAGACTAAAAATCACCAAAATTTTGTTTATTCCTGTCAAACGACGTTTTCCCACTAATATGGCACTGAGTTATTAATTTTGTGAAAATGGAAATTTTTCTATTCTGAATTTGACCTTTTTCACCTAAAATTTTGAATATCTAAATCTGACTATTTTTTATCGCGATTAAAAAGGTTTGAATTAAAATGATTTGTCTTGAACTAAAATTCACACCAACACTTCGACGGTGCAAAAACAGTACTGTATCTATTTTTTCTTTTCTTTTGCTTATATCTCGAAAATGGTGTGTCCTATCGCAAAAGTAAGAAATTTCGACCCCCTTTATAAAACTCATAAACCCCTAATTCTCAACATGCAGGTATTTTTTTTTTTTTTACATACAGATACGAAAAATTCCATATAAAACATGTCATTCCAATATAAATGTAGTTAGAACTAAGAATTTTCATTATTAATATATAAAAAAAAAAAAAAGACTAAAATAAGTACAATTGTGAAACTGCCATGCTATTTGGGAGTTGTTTTTTTGTATCATTATTTTGTTTACTCTTCTCGTCGTCAAAATCGAGGACGAGGAAATACGACAAAATGACAGAAAAATTGTAGATTATCTCGTGTTGAATTGTCAAAAATCGAGATAACTATGTTAGGGTTTGTCGACAAAACATCAAGTTTGACAGAACGAGTCGACTATTTTGTATGTGCAGCGCTGTCAGAAAACGAGAAAAGTGACAGAAATAGACGACAATTACTCACGCGAGAGTGAGTAATTGTCGCGTGTGTCATGTTAGGCCTACTGGCCATGTTAATTGTTAGGTAACCAGATGTCAATCTAAACGTTATACATAGTTTTCTGACAGTTGCGCGCACAGATTACTCTAAGCCGGCGGCGCGCAAGTCGATGCCGACTGAATGGAATGTTGCCATTTTAAATATTACATGTAGATTAATTATTGTTTATTTTTATATGTCATTGTATGCTGCACCGGTCGACGTCACAAACGTCAACGACGGCTGTCGCTGAAAATCAGCGCTGGGGCTCTGTCTCGCATAGGTCGCAGCATCATGCTGAGCGATGGCCGTTTTGCGTAGATGTGACGAAAATTTTCTCCCAACTTGTTCTTTATTTGTTTTGTGTTCTTTCTTTGCGTCATGTTTACCGCAAATAAACGCATTTTCTTTCTTTTATTATTTCTTGTAAATCGAAAAAAAAATGCAAATCCCTTGCTTCATGATTATGTTCGTTAAATTATGCTTACAACGTAAATAACGCAATGAATGTTGTTGAAATGTCAAAATGGAAATAATTGTCTTTAGTAGTGCCTCATCCCCTATTCAAAATTCATTTAATTACGTCCGTGTTTGGGTCACAGAAACTCATATGTGTACCAAATTTTAACTTAATCGGTCCATTAGATTCGGAATAAATTGGCTGTGACAGACAGACAGACATACGAGTGATCCTATAAGGGTTCTGTTTTTTCATTCGGGCGTACCATCAAATAAGTTCATATCTAACCAGTTTCAAAACAAAATCCCGTGAACACGATGACCACATGTGTTCCCGGCCCGGTTCTATAGCCGCCGAGCGCTGCAAGCAAGAATAGTTCTTACGGTGGTTAGATATGAACTTCATCGATGGTACGTTACCCTAAAAATGGAGGCGAAATAATCATAGGGCATCAAAAAATTTGTCCGCATTGTCAACAGGAAAAGTGCCCGAAAGATTGGCAGCATTGCCATGTTGTATGGCTGATTCTTGGGTCAAAAATAGGTCAGCCCTCTGGTCACGTGAAGAGTCGACCAACCGCCTAGCTATGTCTCGAAAAACTAAGTGGGCACTCAGACCCCATGAGCCAAACGGATCAAACATGTAGTCCCAATAAGATTGGCAGAATTTGCTTTTTCTCTGAAAATCACGCTAAAAGCCTGATTTTATTATCTAAGTACAGAAACTTTTCGGCCTAAAAAAAAGATGAATACAGATGGCTCACTCCGCATTTCAGGTATGAAGCTGCAAGTAGGTACGTGGCGGGCTCGACTTGTCGAATTCAGTGGGCGTAACGTAGTCAGAAGATATAAGAGTTACGCGATAGAAAGAGAGGTAACTTCTAGGTGAATATAACTGTAGGTAATTAACGCTGTGCGACCTGAATTGCACTTTATTGTGTCGTAGCAAGAGTCGCTTATTAGAATAGAATAGTTCTTCATTTACACAGAAAGTAGGTACAAGTTACAGATGTTAAGTTTAAAATTATCCTTATACTAACAACCTTAACTAAGGCATGCAAACAGTTTAAGCTATAATATTAAAATCAAATCAATACAAGTTTACCATGTCAAAATGAAATTCGGTAAATAATTTGAAATAGACAATACAATGCATAATTAGTTTTAGTCTATAGTTTTTATTTTCGCTTGAGTTATAGATTTCAATGCTTTTGTTGATATATTGGCGTGAGCTAGCTGACATATAGCAAATAATTTAATGTTATTTGTTGCGTACATTATTTTGCATACTAAGTACTATTGTATAGAATCAAGTTTTTCTAACTGAACAGACAGCTGTGCTGCTGGGGAGTTTGTTGCGCCACTTCTTCCCAGCTAAAGCACTAGGAAGTGGTGAAGGGTGGGCGTTTTCGGAGGACTGTTTTATGTCATTTTGACGTTCGAAAAGTGCTGATTCTCAGCCTAGTTTGAATAAATTACTTTTGAATTTTTGAATTATAATGTCAAGTTTAAAATGGGATTATAAATTCGTCAAGTTCGAGGTCAATACAGTTAAATTAAAATATAAATGATGATTTAGCGGAGTGAACTATCTGTATTAATCTGGGCCCAAAAGTAAAGATATAACTTGCGTACCTTCTCTGCCGACCCCCCCAAACTCCTCATAGTTAAAAGTTGATCTCTTTAATAATGCAGTGACACAAATTTTGAACATGGATGTGGCATTTAAGAGTTTGTTTTCTTAGATTGGTATTTTGGTTGTGGAATCGGTTTCTGGAAGTGCTAAGATTTTACAAACATTTGGTTGAGGTTTTCTACGAAGTTGCAGGTTCAGAACGGAGCTAGACATACTGTAGTTTTTGCCATTTCATTCGTTTATTTTTTACTTTTGAACACTGTTTCCATAAGGTGAGGAAATTTTTTCAAAAAAGCCTGAACTAACAGTGTATAAATGGGGATTTTTTTCAGTATACCTGAGTAGGCAAACTGGATGACAGTTGCACACATAACATCGAGGTATATTGCAATGCGTTGCTAAGCTTAGGGTCTTACAAACCGGCCGTCGAGAAAATGCGTTCTTGACACCTGTCAGTTTCATACTAACGAAATATGTGTTTTGCGAATTCGATCCAACTAACATTGTCCGACTGACAGGTGTCAGGAGCACATTCTCTCGACGGCCAGACAGAATTTTTATACTTAGTAACTGCCTTCAATTTCAGTCAGACAAAACACATGCACATTTCTGTAATTCGAAAGGTGTACATACTAAAGAGTATTCTATATAATGTTTATTGATCAGAGAGTATTGTATTCTTGGTGCAAGAAAAGGACTTACAATGATGATCAGATTTATGCAAAGTTCCTTGTTTCGTCAGCCGCACTGCCAGCAATCCAGGTTGAATCTTTTCACCACGACATAACCTGTTCTCTCATGTCGTATCGACACGACTTAAACACTCCAAATCTTCTCCAGACGAGAAATACGCGCAAAGGTCCATCCAGCATCTCTACATCTTCTACCAAAGCAAGTTTATGCTTTTCAAAGTTATACAGGTGTAAAGTTTTACCGACTTCGACTTCCACTTCTGAGTCGGTTTCACTGGAAGCCGTTCATGCTTCATTTCACCTTAAGTTAGGGATTCAAGTCCAAGTTGTGTATTTTTTTTCTCTGTTTTGTAAATAGTTTATCTGTTCCATTTAGCTTGTTAGTGCAGTATTGCTGTAGTTTTGTATACCCTGTCCGAAAAGTATTAGATGAAAGTGTAAATAAACTCTGTTCAGGTATTTTTTTTACGCAATCACATAATAATGGGAATTAGTAAAACATTCATCTGTATTTAGAAGGTTTTAACTTATATCTCACCACATTTTCCAACAACTATTGTTTGAATTTCTGAATTTTTCGTAAAGATAAAAAAAAATCGTCGGCGAAAAGTGAGGTTATAAAATTGACCTCAAGTGTCAAATGCAAAACATCTTTAAGGTGATTTAAAATTACAGTTTCGGGTTTAAGTATTGAAATAATCAAATCAAAGCACTCAATTTGTAACTGGCACTACAGATTGGCTTCTACAAGTAGGTACATTTTCAGATCCATTTTTGTTTATATTTTCATGAAATACTTTTGTTACAGACCATAGGAATTAGTGGGAATTTCAGGTTGAAATATATTTATTGCTTGCTAAGATACCTGACGGCTAAATTTATACAATACATCCTAATCCATTGCTTTATACGTTTTAAAATTAATAGAATATATTGTAGAATTATTAAAATAAAAGTTATTGAAATTAAGATTCTGTTTGGTCAACAATCTGGCTAGCTTTTTTCCCAACTATGTTGGGGTCGGCTTCCAGTCTAACCAGATGCAGCTGAATACCAGTATTTTACATGGATCAAATAAAAACCAAGACAGAGCGCTGTCAGCAGTTACGTGAAGCCAGTTTCGTAATCATGTGTGCACTTAGTGAGGTGTAGTTTGATTGTAGTGTCGAATGGTTGTAAATGTTTGCATGTGAGCGTGTATGCACAGAGCGGAGGTGTAGTTTTGGCATGCTTCACTGTATTGTTTCAAGTTACAAGTTCTCAAAATTTTGGGCTTCTGACTGCCCGTAACTCAAACTCAAACTCAAACTCATAGCATTTATTTCAAATAAACCACAGGCACTTTTGAATTGTCAAGGGGTCGGTCAGTCAGAGAGATGAAGCTACATGTTCATTCCAAAGCGTCGTAGGTACGCAAGAAACTCCACGGACACTCCTGTAAATCAAGATATGGTTACAAAAATATTGGTTACATCATTCATGTTGAAGTTATACATGTGAGAACGATGCAAAACGTTAAAAGCGTCCGTAATAGAAAAAAATAAGTAAGCTAAGAGATGACCAGTCCCTACTGACGGCGCCCGTTCACGAACATGGCACATAGAGATTAGCACCATTCAGCTCGACCATTTTGAAGGGAGCTAAATGATCCAACACACGCACCTCCGTCAGCGAGACATTAGAGCGAACATGACATACTCTCAGCCGCCAGGGTACAAGTCAATGAAAGACATACCCAGTACCTAAATGGTGGCTTTATAGTCGGTACATAGTTCTCACACATGTGCTATGAAATTAAACAATGCTACGAGATTAAATGTATACAATGCAAAGATAGTTTTAAAAATCTTCAGTAGCTCAAACAGTAAGTTCAGATGCTAATCAATTGGTTTATGCGCCCTTGTGGAGGAGGACCAACGTTGAGCCATTTTTATCAGCGATATAATCCCCCAACTTATAACTTTCCAACTTATAACAACTGTTGGGATAAGATTGTGTCAGATATTTATTTAATTAAATTAATAAAAAATTATTTAAGTAGCATAACCATCCAACCAACCAAGACAGATCTTCCACGGAGCATTACTGGTCACAAGCTTTCCTATGTTTTATAAGTCTCACTCGCAATTCTAAAATGGTTGCCCATCCACAAACTGCCCGTAACAACCGCTGCTTAACCTCACGGATAGCCCGTAACTATAGCTATAAAATTTGCATACATAAAACATTTGTATAGCAGAGTACGGCCAGCATATACATCATAGAGTAACACTAAATTATTTGTAGTACACTGCGGCTGCTGTCCGTACCTCGACGTAGATTGATGGCTCTCCGAACTGTAATAATAATTAATGCTACAAGCTAACAAAGTGTTGGTTGTAGGTTTATGGACCTGGATAGTAGGTATTGGGTGTGACTCCAGAAAAAAAAAAACATCACTGAAGAGAACTAGGAATCAGCACAAAACATAATTCACCATACCATAATTCACCAAACTCAGGTAGGGTTGTGGAGGTCAGTCGCTCTATGTAAAATACTGGTATTCAGCTGCATCCGGTTAGACTGGTAGCCGAACCGATAGTTGGGAAAGGTAATGCAGATTGATTTGTCTTTTTACGCAGTTACCCCACAGGAATATACAATGCATAAAGACGAGTCATTGATATACCTAAGGTCTACTATTTATAATATTGTTCCAATTTACGTTATATCCACTTCAAAAACATCAACTTTATGCAAGTATAAATAAAGTTGATTTTAGACTGACTAGTACTGTTGAAAAAGTCATAAAAAATATGAAGCTTTAGCGCAAACTAAACCTTATGTGTAGGCGTTACAGTTGTTTTTCCTAAAACTCGTGTTTGTTTACATTTTTTCAAATAAATTGAGAACGCAGATTAGTCTCGTGTTTTTTGTCGACTATTTTCGAACTTAACCGAAGCCCAACCGGTTAATTTTGTCACCAGCTCAAAACTCGTTGGGAATCTATAAATGCCGGTGACAACAGCCTTAAATACTCCTAATAGCCTTATTAGGAGTATTTAAGGCTTAAGTGCCCACTTAGGTCCATTTATGGTGTTACAGTAAGATCTAATATTAATAATTAGGTAATCCCGTCTTATTTATTTTATTCTTGCTGTGCGTGCCCGGTGTCGCCTGAGGGAATTTCATACAAAAAATACCATCCTTTCCGACTTCACGGTGCATTTTCCAAAAAAAAAATCCTCTACAAACCTAGTCCTGACAATTACGAACTCAAAAAAAAGAAAATCGGTCAAGCCTTTCTCAAGTCCTCTCTTCTTTTCGTGTGGTTAGTGACTAACCTGGTGTCAGAGTTTTAAAGCCACCCATGGGCCTCTGACTTGGCTTTACATGCCGTCGAGAAATATCTCTCAGGCATGCCGGTTTCCTCACGATGTTTTCCTTCACCGTTTTTGAAGCAAGTGATAATTATATAATACGCACATGAATCCGAAAAGTTATAGGTGCGTGCCATGGGTTCGAACTCAAGACCTGACCTTGACTTGACAGTCCGACGGTCACACCACTGGGCTATCACCTGCTCACCCTTTCTCAAGTGTTGATTTTTCATACATGCGGCAATTGATTTTTATGTATACAGATAAGGTAGCTTCACAGCTGACTGTTAGTTTCATAATAATCATTTTAAATATTACGCCAATAACGAAGTACACAGAAAAATAACAGGAATGGTAGAGAGAGACCAAATTATTAATATTTATAGTGTATGTGTCTTTATAAGCACAATTGCGAAATTTTATTATAGAATCTTAATATAACACTTTTTCTCTAACAAAATAATGCTATAAAATTTATTTATTTCTGTTACGATACAGGGCAAATCCAAGAAGTTATTAATATCACCAAGGAGATTTTATTTTGCAGAAAAGAGCCATAAGAGCCATATATGACCTCCGCAGGCGCGACTCTCTAAGGGAACTGTTTAAAGATATTAACATCATGACGGTACCTTGTCAATATATCTATGAAAACATTATATACGTAAGGAAAAATCTACATCTTTTTATTAAAAGAGGTGCAAGACACAATTACATTACTAGGAATAGGGACCAATTAGCTCAACCGGGTTTCAGGCTGGCTAAAGTGGACTCGTCTTTCATGGGGTACTGTTTAAAATGTTACAATAAAATACCTCCCAACATACTTCAAATCAATGAAACGAAATTTTAATCTTATATTAAACGCACACTATGCAGCCAAGCATATTATGAGTTGGGAGATTTTATCGCTGATAAAAATGCTTGGGTCAACGCTGGTCCTGCTCCACAAGGGCGCATAAACTAACATAAACTAACTGATTAGCATTTGAAAATACTGTTGGAGCTGCTGAAGATTTTAAAAACTATCCTTACATTGTATAAAGTCAATCTCTTAACATTGTATAATTGCATAGCACATGTGTGAGTACTCTGTACCGACTTAAAGCTACCATTTAGGTACTGGGTATGTCTTTCATTGACTTGAATGTGCCTTGGCAGCTGAGAGTATGTCATGCTCACTCTAATGTCTCGGTGACGGTGGCGCGTGTGTTGGATCATTTAGCTCCCTTCAAAATGGTTGGGCTGAATGATGCTAATCCATGCGTCATGTTCGTGAACGGACACCGTCGAGAGGGACTGGTCATCTCATAGCTACCACGGCTTATTTTAATTTGATTTAATATTAGAATTGTTAATTTTTTTTATTTTTGTTACGGACGCTTTTAACGTTTTGCATCGTTCTCACATGTGAAAACGTGTGTCATGTGTGTGTGTGTGTGTGTGTTCAACAGGAATGATGCAATATTTTGTAACCATATCATGATTTAAAAGAGTGTCCGTGGAGTTTCTTGCCCGTTCTTCGCCATAGGAACATACTACACTTTGAAATGGACATCTAGCATCTTCATCTCTCTGACTGACCAACCCCTTGACAATTCAAAAGTGCCTGTAATTGGTTTATTTGAAATAAATGCTTTGAGTTTGAGTTTAAGTTTGGGTTTCCATCAACTTTTGTAATGGAATGTTACGGGGGACAGTTACAGATTATTAATGATCTTTAACTTTGATCTTTTATTTAGTACGTTCAATCCCAATGTATGGAGTAGATAAAGTAGTGTATGAAACTGTTCATAACTAGGTACGGCTTGGTTTTTAAACACACACTCGTGTTTTAATACCCCTCATTATGCAACAGTTTCATAAACTACCATTTTTATTTTTTTACAGCCTTTTATTTAGAATCGGCAAGGATTCTACCAAAACACCTATTGTTATCCCAAATAACACGAACATACAAATTAAGTATTACCCTTACTTACCGATTGATAAAGATTTTATAGTGTCTCCTCCCCGATAACCCTCCCTTCTATCTTTTATATTCAAAAACCTGCATTCAAGAAACTTCGCCAGCGAAAGGGTTAAAAAAACAAACTTAATTTTGCAGCTCCGAAAACATTTTCCTAAACAAAGCTCAACTTTAAACTGTTTTCGTAAA
Source organism: Agrochola lota (assembly GCA_947364205.1). NCBI lineage: Eukaryota > Metazoa > Arthropoda > Insecta > Lepidoptera > Noctuidae > Agrochola > Agrochola lota. The sequence continues at coordinate 13,259,930 of OX376244.1, read as the reverse complement.
CGCACTCATAACTTTGTTTTGCTCAATTTTTTACGTTCATCCTTTCTTCTGGTTGAAAAGCGTTTGCGTTACGCGAAATTAGACTTTGTTGAATTGAGATAAGCGTCACTGAATTTAACACCCGTCGACACTGAAAAACAAACCTTCTACTCATTGATATAAGGTTGATTTTCGCGTGTTCCTTGTTAATATCGTTGTTTTTTTTTCACTCGAAGTTTGCCCATTGTCTCCAAAGTGTTAGCGTATACAAAATCGTCGGTAAGTCTATATTTGAAGTTTCAACTACTTTCCTGTTATTTTGTTGTTAAATTGGTTGGTAAAACAATTTTATCGAAGTGAAATAGCTCTGAGCTTCCGTAAGCTCATTTGACTGGAAAATACTGCTTCATGCAAAATAATGTTTTTTTATTGATTTGTTGTTCTTTTTAGGGTTACGTAGCCAAATGGCAAAAAACGGAACCCTTATAGATTCGTCATGTCTGTCTGTCTGTCTGTCCGTCCGTATGTCACAGCCACTTTTTTCCGAAACTATAAGAACTATACTGTTGAAATTTGGTAAGTAAATGTATTCTGTGAACCGCATTAAGATTTTCACACAAACATATAAAAAAAAAAACAATAAATTTTGGGGGTTCCCCATACTTAGAACTGAAAATCAAATATTTTTTTTAGTCAAACCCATATACGTGTGGGGTATTTATGGATAGGTCTTCAAAAATGATATTGAGGTTTCTAATATCATTTTTTTCTAAACTGAATAGTTTGTGCGAGAGACACTTCCAAAGTGATAAAATGTGTGTGTCCCCCTGTAACTTCTAAAATAAGAGAATGATAAAACTAAAAAAAGATATGCTTTACATAACCATGTAAACTTCCACCAAAAATTGGTTTGAGATCTAGTAAGTAGTTTTTTTTTTAATAAATGCTAAATATTGTACGGTGGTACGGACCCCTTCGTGTGCGAGTCCAACTCGCACTTGGCCGGTTTTTTTGCGTAGGGACGCACCTCTGACTTTTCTGATTGATGTGATGTATTGTATAATCATCGGTTAGTCAATAACCACACGAAAAGAAGAAGTAAGTAATAATCAGAATCATCTTCTTCTTCTTCTCGTGTGGTTAGTAACTAACCTGGTGTCAGAGTTTTAAAGCCGCCCATGGGCCTCTGACTTGACTTCACATACCGTCGAGAAATATCTCTCAGGCATGCCGGTTTCCTCACGATGTTTTCCTTCACCGTTTTTTGAAGCAAGTGATAATTCTACAATACGCACATGAATCCGAAAAATCAGAGGTGCGTGCCTTGGGTTCGAACTCGAGACGTAAGACTTGGCAGTCCGACGGTCACACCACTAGGCTATAACTGCTACCTATATAATAAGTAATTATATAAATGCTAACTTAAGAAACTAAGCTTATGAAACTATATTTCCCACTGTTAGGAAAAGGATATATACGCCGTTACTTTCGGTAAGTAATGGATGTCTCCCATCCTCAAACCAACCTCGGCAAGCGTTTACCCTGAAGAGCAACCCGTGTGGCCGTGTGGCTTTGTCTCGCATATGGTCTCAGCATTATGCTGAGCGATGGCCGTTTTGCGTGGAACTGACGCATATTTTCCCCAATTTTTTTTTTGCGGCATGTTTCATGCAAATAAACGTATTTTTTTTCTTTCTTTTCTTTGTTTTATTATTATTTAGCCAAGAGCATTGTAGTATAATTCTTTCAGAAAAATGTATGTTACACATGTAAAAATTCACTCCATTTCCTATGGGAGGGCAATTTCCATTGTTTCCCATATCGTGGAAGTATGGTAGTCTATAATTAAAAATGGACATTTAGCTAATAACACGTATTTGTACTTTCCCAGTAGGTACCTTGCCGCTGGGAATTTTCGCCAGTGGCCGACGTATTGTGTTCTTTTGTAATTTCGCAGATATCAAAGTTGTGGGTACACTGGAAGATGTAAGATGTATTGCTATAATATTACTTACTAGCTTTGTTTTGCCTCAAGTGATGTATGTGTATGATACTTTATATGAGGCAACATGAAGAAATGTTATGGATGCACTTTTGCTAGCTTTTGCGTCTTGAAATTAAAGTACCTTAGTTATTTTTACCATTTACAACAACAATAATTTTTTCGAAAAATTCATTAATCTGCTTGTTTCAAGTACGTAAACACGGCTACACGTCAAGCTATACATTTCCAGTTTATGCTGATCTCGCATTATATAAGATTTCTGTACAATGCGAGGTCAGCTTAAACTGGAGAAATATGGGTTGATATGTAGCCGTGTGTACTTATCTGACATAATTTTCCATAAAGAAAGAAAGAAAGAAAGAAAGAAAGAAAAAGTATTTATTGAGACTCGCACAGCAAATCACAAATTAAACTAAAAACACACTAAACATAAATAAAAAACAAAGAATAATAAAAAAAACCAAGTAAAATTAAAAATTAATGCAGTCCTGTACCAGACGAGGCCAAAAGGCTCCGATCTCAGCATAATGCTGCGACATTTAAAAAATAAATGTCGCAGCACTGGTATTCTGATAGGGCTCGCAGTGATGTCACGGAAAGATAGATACAGAATTATATATTCAATAAAATAAAGAAATTTGAAAAAAAAAAAGCCTACTCTCTCAAGAAATATATTAAACAGTGTTTCTTCTATCTTTAGTGGTAAGACTATGTGATCTGTCAGTCATTTACAGAACTGATTCATATTTATATTTTGCTGTAGCTTCTTTTAAAATTTGTGTAAAGTACCTACTTACCGCTCATAAACTGCAAAAAATCTCAAGCCAAGAGAATCACTTTTTTTTTTACTTTAAACACAATTAACAACATAATCTGCAAAGGCGGATTTGATGCGTGAGGTATTTTCTACAAGTCAACCTTAAGGTAACCTTAGGGTAACGCGAAGGAGGAGGCGGAACGTGTGAGGGAGAGGCAAGATTCGCGCTCTCGCGCCCCTAGTCACCGCAGGAGACGCCCTGGGCGTCGGGAGTCGCCCCGGGCGTTGGGAGTCGCCCCGGGCGTCGGGAGTCGCTAGCCGATTTTCGGCCACGGTAGGCGGTTGCGGACGGTGAGCAATGGGTAGCTCGCCGTCCGATAAGGACCAAGCCCGGGGTGACGGCGCGTTGTGTTCCACGCGCGCCTCAAAGATATGTCAGCATCAACTGACGGGGTCCGTAAGGGCCGATGCCTGCCGGGGTTGCGAGTTTGTCCGAAAGGGATATCGCGGCCCCGGCACACAGGCAACGGAAGGAACACGGGTGGGTTTTAGTTAGTAAAAGTCTGACACACCCTCCCGCTCCGCCCAGAGCGGGAGAAGTTATTTGATAATTTCCCAACCTCAAAAAAAAAAGGGTAAAACAGAGACAAAACATGGCAGGTGCAACAGGGATATATAGATAATTATCTCGAATGTAACTATAAAATACAAGAATAAATACTAATAGGTACATAATATTATTAATACTGGTAGAGTTTACTTTGCCGATACAGGTCACAGGCTGAGGAGCCAGACCAAGAGAGATACAGCAACCCGCAGGGCAGCATGTGGCGAGCTGTTGGGCAGTAGCGACCCCTCGGACTCTATCTCCCGGGAGAAGTCTTGCTTCTCACCTCTGGCTTGCCTTTATTGGTCGGCTGGAGTGAACACTGACGAGGAACAGAGCTCCCACCTCTTTCTTGCTTTTATTGACCGGCTTGAGTGGAGATTCGCTAGAGCAAACGTGCTCGGATGAAGGAAGTATATAGTAAGCGCTGGTAGGGATCTTGACAATCTTCTGGGCTCTGGGGTTGTTCTGATAGCCGTGGAATACCTCTCCACTTCTCAAGAATCCAGGACATGTTGCCCCCTTGTCACTACGTCCCTGTGTGCCAGCGACAGTTTCAATCCTTGGATGGACTTGCATAGTGCACACAAGGATAATCGTCGATTGGTGCCTCAAAACGTCTAACGGGCCTCTGCGAGTTGGCCTCGGCCTTTCGTAAGCCTTACAAAGGTCCGGGACCCCAGGACCCCGAAAAATGGCAAAGACATAATAATACAAGCCTGCTACTGCAGGGCAAAGGCCTCTTCTCATTCAGAGAAGGCACGAGCATTGATCACCACGCTTGCTCAAGACGGGTTGGTGATTTCAGACTTAAGTAAACTTTAATTCCAGGTTTCCTCGCGACCCTGCTGGGGTTGCGGGTTTGTCCGAAAGGGACATCGCGGCCCCGGCACACAGGCAACGGAAGGAACACGGGTGGGTTTTAGTCACTAAAAGTCTGACACCACCTCTCGCTCTGCCCAGAGCGGGAGAAGTCATTTGACGATTTCCCATCCTCAAAAAAAAAGGCATGCCGGTTTCCTCACGATGTTTTTCTTCACCGTTTTTGAAGCACGTGATAATTATACAATACGCACATGAATCCGAAAAGTCAGAGGTCTTGGGTTCGAACTCAAGACTTATGACTTGGCAGTCCGACGGTCACACCACTAGGCTATCACTGATTAGGCACATAAAAGGCACTTTTGAACGTCAAAATTTACAACAAAAATAGAATTGATTCTAACCTCCCCTTCCAAAATGTAGTTTTCGTAAGGAGAAGAATGGGCAAGAAATTCCAACACACTAATATATAGATACATACATAAACAAAATAAAATTTGCCAGGAAAAATAACCATTGGTTGAAGAGAAAACGAATCTAGAAAATAACACTCGCCTCGCGTAGCTACACATTACAGCACAAGCAATAATACTCTCTATTGTACTTCATACTTTTGTTTTGACATGGGAACCTTCCTAATGGGTGAGTCGTAACGTTTCCTATCGTTCTTAGACAATACACAGGTTTATTTTATATCGTGTTGAATGAAACTAGTCAACCGATATCATATTATGTTTAAATGTTTTGTTAGAAATATTATTTTATTATTACATCACGCCAGTAATCCCAGAAGGCTTAGGCAGAGTACACCCATATTTTGCCATATATTTGTTTTACTTATTCTGTTAAAATCTCCAAAACAAATGAGTTCTTCTGAAAGATATTTCTAAAGAATTAAGCTTTCCTTTGTACCTAATTTACTATTCTGTTCCTATTAACAATACACATATTGTTTAAATAAATTATGAAATGATTTCAAATGAAACAGTGAACTGAAAAACAACAATAACAAAACCATGTTCAGCAAGACGACCAGCCACCACAAGCAGCACCCGTTCACGAGCATAACGCAAAGATCAAAAGAAAAGAATGAAAATAAAAACCAAATTAAAAATGAATGAAAACAAATAAAAAGTGTAAAGTGCATTCTAAGATATTAGCAGGAATGTGTGCCTCGCGGCTGCACCAAATAGGCCCAGTTCTGCAAAAATGCCAGACAACTAGTGCCTGACGCTGGTTTTCAACGAGACCTGAAGTGTGAGGTGACGGATGTAAATCAGTTCATACCCCCAGGTGTTCATATCAGTTCGTAGTGGATGTGATCAGCCATTACCCATATTTGAGGGAAGGAGGCTTCTGCCAAGCATGGTGATTTCCGCACCTTTATTCATTTAAAGACCCCTCATCGGCCGTAGTTTTAAAGATACTAAGTTGATGATGATGGTCTTAGACTTATTGTATAACAGCCTGTTTAATCTTTTTATATCAAAAAAAGATAAAGTACCTAAAACTTCATAACATAACATAACAACATCACGCCTTATTCCCCAAAGGGTAAGGCAGAGGTGTACCTATAAAGTACACCCACATTTCGCCAGTTATGTTTAAGTCCCCTGTTACAGGGGTTGAGCCTATAAGCCATCAACTGGGCACAAATCCAGACTCTGGGCTGCTACTGAGAAATTCCTGATGGAAAAACCCAATAACATTTTGCCCGACCTGGGAATCGAACCTCATGCTCAGCAGTACGACGACTAAACCAACGAGGTTATTAAGAATTACGAATATAAATAATAATGTTTACAAAGATGTAAATAAGTACAATAATGTGTACGCGGTACCTAAAAGTTCATCATCATCAGCCCATAGCAGTCCACTGCTGGACATAGGCCTCTTCAATTGCACGCCATTCAGCTCGATTCTCGGCAACTCTCATCCAGCCGCTACCAGCCACCCTGCGAAGATCGTCGCTCCACCTAGCCTGAGGGCGTCTCTTACGCTTGCCGATTCGCGGTCTCCACTCAAGAACACGTCTACCCCAGCGGTCATCGGTTCTACCGCTAATATGGCCGGCCCACTGCCACTTCAGCTTGCTTATTCTGTGAGCTATGTCACCAACTTTGGTTCACTGCCGGATCACCTCGTTTCGGATTCGACTCCTCAGAGAGACTCCAAGCATAGCCCGCTCCATAGCCCGCTGAGCGACCTTGATTTTATGGACCAGCCGTACCGTGATTGCCCATGTTTCGGCTCCGTAAGTCATAACAGGCAGGACGCACTGATTGAAGACCTTCGTCTTTAGGACCTAAAAGTTATTTTAATGTTTTACAAAAGTGACAGTTTACTTTAGTTATCTTTGAGAGATCTTAAAAAACTTGCTGTCGTTTGTCCCCGCCCCGAAAACCTGTGTAACAATTATTAAGCAAGAGACGCCTTCAAAGAAAACCTATTACCTCTGGCTACCCCTTTTGAGCATTAGCGTTTGTGTCATGGATGATAGAAATATGAATAAGAAAATTGGTATTGGTGCCGATTCTCTTGTCACAAATGCCCCTAAACTAGACTAAAAATCACAAAAATTTAGTTTATTCCTTTCAAACGACGATTTCCCATTCTGAAATAGACTAAACTGACACAACTTAACTGTATTTTAGTTTGACAGCACTAAGATAGTACTGAGTTTTTAGTTTAGTGAAAATGGCAATTTTGCTATTCTGAATTTGACATTTTTCACCAAAAATTTTGATTGTAAAATACCAAACCGACTAAACCTGACAATTTTTAATCGCGATTAAAAAGGTGTGGGATAAAATAAGTTATCATGAACTAAAATTCACACCAACATCTCGACTTCACGTGCAAAAACATTACTGTATTTATTTTTTTGTTTTGCTTATATCTCGAAAATGGTGCGTCCTATCGCAAAAGCAATGAAAATTTCGACCCCCTTTATAAAACTTATAAACTCCTAAACCTGAACATGTAGGTAAATTTTTTTCATGCTTTCCATACAAAAAGTGAAAAATTCCATATAAAACACGTCGAGACGGCACCCCGTGCGCGCCTCTGGCTTTAAAAATCACGGGTTAGGGCAAAACCACGGGTACCATGTGGATTCGCGATTGTCAAATTCTATTTTAGTTGCGTCAAAATTATTTTTTAGTTTAGAGAATTTTATTTGCAGAATAGCTCTAAGATTCTCATAGCCAAAAGTAAGGAATTTTAGAGATAGTTTAGTTAGTTTAGTTCGGTGTACAAGAGAATCGGCACCATTGTAGTTTTAATACGATGATTCGTTTGGTTGAAAATTTTGTTTTTCTTATCCACGAATTTAAGATTATGTGCTGTTATCGTATCTCGTGTCGACACGAGAGAAAAAGACATAGAAATTCAAATATAGGACAACGCTTTCTTAAAAATATATGACTCAGTAATAATACATTACCATATTTGTAAATAAACAAAGAGGAGGCATTTCGAGTAAATAATTAAAATCTCTCTGCTTCCTTGATCAAACGGTTGCTAACTTTGACATCCATACTTAATATTATAAATGCGAAAGTATCTCTGTCTGTCTGTTACCTTTTCACGTTAACGGCTGAACAACACAGGTAGACCATAACAATAATATATAATAATAACATTTATTCAAAAATAAAAATTGGTAAAATACAGTATAAATCTTAGAAATAATGTTGGTATTACAAAGTATGATGCCTGTACTAGGATAAACCTGTATCACAGGCGGCGTCAATTCTTACAATTGCTATTTGGACAACTGATTTCTTAAAAAATATTTAACATAAGTTTTAAGGATAGTGACTTAATAAGTTAATTTATTATGTTATAAAATACTTAAATAATAATAATCAATCAATCTGCCTAGCCTTTTCCCAACTATGTTGGGGTCGGCTTCCAGTCTAACCGGATGCAGCTGAATACCAGTATTTTACATGGAGCGACTGCCAAATAACTGACTATTTATTATTATTATTTTTGACTATTATTTACTATTATGACTGTTAAATAATAATAATCAAGGTAAATAATGTCTATATTATTTGCGGAAAATACATAGTTGTTAGCACTTAGTTACACGATTATGATTGTGTTTCCAATATTATTAACTAGGTTGAAGCAAAAATCTCCTTCAAGGCTACGTTAGATTTTTGAGGTAGTCGACTAATGTGCTTATACAGCGACAAATCGAAGGTAAGTAGGACAGTGCAGTGGCCAGGGATATTGTTGAGTCAGCAACAGGCGATCATGACCTGGGCTAGGATATAAGTCAAATTAGTCAATACTCGACTCGGGCGAAGCCGCGGGCAAAAGCTAGTAGGTCATAATTATATCCATTGGAAGTTATCTACAATCTACTTCTTTTTTTTTCTACTTAAAAAAAGCTGTTTTATTCTTAATAAGTTTTGTTCCCCCATATACATAAATCTTCATTAAGCAATCTGAAGTACCTCAATATATATTATTTTGTAAATACCACATCCAACATTTCTATAATCCATTTCCAAGCTAAACCGGGGCGCACACATTTAATTATTCTCCGGGTGAAATTATTTGACGCTTAGCTCGAGAACAAACGGTACCCGGAATTTAGTTCCAGCCGGAAATTTAAATATTTTAAAGCTCTTTTTAAAAAAGCTGTTGTTCCTTATGTGAAGGCTAGATGGGGCGTTAATTTTACGAAATGTGAAAGTTAATTTTTTGCTTTTTACTAAATTTTTTGAAAACAATAGAGGGTTGATGAAGCTGGTATGAAAATTTTGGTTTTCTGAAATAAATGTTTTTTTGTAGATAGTTTTTAATTTGTTTTTATATCGTCGTGTTTTATTATTCTTTAGATTTACGTATCGTTTCTGAGACCTTATTCTAAGTACAGCAGTAGCCTAGTGGTGTGTCCTTCGGACTGCCAAGTCATAATATCTCGAGTGCGAACCCAAGGCACGCCCCTCTGACTTTTCGGATTCATGTGCGTATTGCATAATTATCACTTGCTTCAAAAACGGTGAAGGAAAACAACGTGAGAAAACCGGCATGCCTTTTTTTTTTCTGAGTGTGGGAAATTATCAAATAACTTCTCCCGCTCTGGGCGGACCGGGAGGGTGTGTCAGACTTTTACTGACTAAAACCCACCGTTGTTCCTTCCGTTGCCTGTGTGCTGGGGCCGTGATATCCCTTTCGGACAAACCCGCAACCCCAGCAGGCATTGGTCCTTACGGACCCCGTCAGTGAAACCGGCATGCCTGAGAGATATTTATCGACGGCATGTGAAGCCAAGACAGTAGCCCATGGACGATAAAATTATGAAATGAAATGATTTTACATGTATTGTGTAAGCGATTGTTGACCTACATAAACAAATAAAAACTGTGACACCAGGTTGCTCACTATCCTTAAGAAAAAGAAGAAGAACTAGTAATTTATATATTTATTTATTCTTAGGTAAGCTTACAATCTAATATCTATTTACTATGTACAATAGCGCTTACGATTGCCATTTATAGGCTTCCATAAATTAAAAAATATGTACATAAAATAAAATAAATAAAGAAAAGAAACATACAAATATTTAAATTAAAAACGAAATGTTCTTAAATGTAAAATAAATTCTTCTTTTTAACAAAACAAAAAATCATTTTGAAGTTCTGTATGATAATAATTAGGTAATATCATATAATCGTATCGTCTTTGTTTATTTTGCTAAAGACAGTATAAAAAAAGCACACATTAGTTACATGATATTTAATTATGAATAATGCTACTCATTGGGGTCTAGAACAAAGATTTTTTTATTTAAAGTACGCCTTAATGTGTTAGGGCCGGTTCTATAGTGATCAACATCTAAGTGAGAGAGCAGATTATTAACGCTTGCTGCGCGCAAATACATACATACAAAATCAATCCTGTAAAATACGTAGTAAGTCGGACCACTTAATTTACTTCACAAACAAAAGTGCAAACATATCAGGAATGCACCAGAAAATTGTCCAATGGTATGGACGCACGAGAAAAAAGAAATAAAATGGCGCACCACACAGACTTGCAATAAAATAATTGTACTCGTACATTCTTTAAAGTAACGTTAGCAAATGAAATTAATATAAATTTATCTCAATTAATGCTGCTATATTATCGAGGGGATCGTGACTAAATGACAACAGCCACACGGGTCGATCGCAGGTTAAGCTATGCTTGCTGCGGTTGATTCGTAGATGGGTGACCATCAATTATATACCGAGACTCCTCCGTGCCTCGAAAAGCACGTTAAGCCGTTGGTCCCAACTGTCATACGTAGATGTTTGACATTCGTCACGGGTAGCCAGACTGGTAACCGGGATCCTGCCGTTTTACCGAAAAGATTTTGCCAAAATTTCACTACCCAAACAAATTTTAGCAACCTTTTTTTACACTAATGCAATGTTTGGAATGATTTTAGTACGCACATTTTCATTTGGTAAAATTTTTACTCGGCAGAATATTCTCAAGGATAATGTCATTTAGACATTTGGTCTTTAATCAAATGATATATTACAGCAAACAATCTTTAGACAGTAAACGTTTGGTCAGTTAGTTATGGAACTACTTATAGTTGGTTAATTATTTCAAAAAAATGGTTTGGTTAGGTTAGGTTAGGTTAAAACTGTGACCTCCTACGCCAGAAACGACTAGATTATATAGAAAAAATATATGGAAAAAAAAACAGGCTATGCGAAACTGGTTAAAAAGTTGGAAACTAGTTAGACGAGATTCATTATTTAAAAAAATGCTACTAACTAAAAAAAAATACCACCAGAATAGTTAATATAAAAATAGTTAATATTAAAATTATTATTAACTGTTTAGAATTTGTCACAAGTTGAAAAAACACCCTTGTAATAAAACGTCTTTATTTTGCGTAAAATGAGTTATTCCAACTGAAATATTTGACTACATAAAAATTGGTAAAAGTTCTAGTTGGTAAACAAATTATTGTTTAAATTTTCACTTGCAAAACATTAGGTTTCCGTTACAATTATTTGTGAAGAGATTTTTTGCTAAGTAATAATTTGGCAAATGAAATGCTGCGGAAAATTGTTTGGGAAGTGATAATTTGGGACAAATTATCACTTCCCAAACAATTTTTTATTTTCGATGAAACAAGGGAGACCCCTAGTAACCACTCTTACCAAGTGGTGTCGTGTTACTCAGTAACATGGTTGTGGAGTTCAGATAGGTAGTCGCTCCATGTAAAATACTGATATTCAGCTGCATTTGATTAGACTGGGAGCCGACCCCAACATAGTTGGGAAAAGGCTAGGCAGATTGATTGATGTTGCTATGTCAGTTTAATATACACATAAACTTTTCGGAATAAATTATACAAATGATGGTGAAAACTGCATCAAAATGCATTGCAAAATTTAGCAGAACACCGCGGTCAGACAGACAGAAAAATTCAAAACATAAAACATATATTCGTACAGTAAGACACAACTTATATGTAACATCGACATAATCTACGCATCAATTTTACGAATGTATTTGGTTATATGACTTTACAAGTTATTGTGTTTGCGTAAAGATCATTTTCGCCTAAAGCAGTAATAAAGATTGGTGATTTTGAAGGCGCACTCAGTTCGGGTGTGATCGGTTTTACGAATTTTGCCGATGCAACATCTAAGTTGTGTCGTACTGTACAATAGTTGGATTATTTTAGTATTTAATCAATCCTTGCCAAAAATAAGTAAATTTTATGTAATTTTATGATTAAGTAACTGTATGCACAAATGCGTTGCGAAAAGTCTTACATTTTACAGCAATCCGAAGACGTATAAATTCAAAGAAAACTTTGATACTAACCCAAAAATAAACAACATTTTCAGAGTCACAGAATGAGAGAAATGAAGAATTGCCGTTCAAGAATAAAAGAAATAGCTGTTCAGACTTATACTTTTTCTAAAACTTTGAATTGAGCATTTTGCTTGTTTATTCTGCTGTCGGTACTCGCAAACAGTGAGACATAAAGGTGAGTTCAGACGTAAAAGTCTTGATTTTGTAACTTTCCGGTGTTAATATAGTGAAGTGAACAGAATAATAGGAAACAGTTTTAACATCTTTAGAAGCTAAACGAACTTTATTCAGTTTCACCCGTTTCAAATCTTGAGCCAGGGTAATTATTTTTCAAGCAAATTGACCACCAACTGAAATTGTCCGTTTATTCAAATTACAGCTGTCATTCTTTGACAGCGGTTTTAACACAGCAAATTGACGTAGGGTCAATTTGGTTAACAATAAATTTTCCTGACTTTACAATGATACTTTGACATCCTAATTGAAATGTAGGTAATCTTTTATACTTTGACATTTACTCTTTGATACTCTGATATTAAAATTATACTTCAAAATCCTAAATAAATTGTGTGTGTTTATGATATAATTTTTTACTGACTTACTTCAAATTGTAATTTTAAGTCGTAATTAACCAATCAATAATGTTAATACTAATCTAATAATCTCTATCCTGTAATAAATGCATGTACCTAATATTTGCACGCCACACTTGGCAGAATGTGATGACCATTTACTAATATTAAGAGTATATTATAATGTATAGTTCGATTCAAACTTAATGCCGGCTCGGAAGTTAGCCACTTGCTGCGCAGTAACGCACCTCTAACCCCCGCTGACACATGAATTCATTACTGCGCAGCGACTCGCCTCATGTTCCGAACTGCCATTAAGTTTGAATCGGGCTGTACCATTCTGACAAATAAATGATTATGCTTACGATAGATTTTTCAGTCATTTCCCACTACCTTAATTTTATTCCTGTAAAATTTGCTGTAAAAGGCGAGTCTAATGTATGTAAAAAAATACGTAAATATATTGTGAAAAGATTTGTTAGTCGTTCCAAAAAAATACCATTCGGTTCACTCAATGCATAGCTTACATAATTCCTGTAGTATCATTTCAAGAAATCCTGCACAAATGTTTTTTCTCTGGTATTGTACGACGAATCGTTGAGTTCTGAGTTCTCCATAAGTTCTGAGTTGAGCTGCACGATTACTGACAAATTCGTGCACTGACTGGACACATCCACTCAATCTGTGTGGTTCTTTCCTCAAAAGACCATTTCAGACACCAAACTACATTGTCTCCACATGATCTGACCAAGATTATGTCTGGACTCTAAACGAGACTGTGACCTCTTAGTTTGTTTCGGTCTGTCTCCACAGAGTAGTCAGTTAGATAAAACACCGAACTAATCTAGTTTTAAAACAAGTTATTATTTTTTTGTAAAAGGGATTTTAACAAATTTTCTGATATCAATACGTGGTAATTGACAATTGTGGTAGTAAATGGATTTAAGTACCAGTTACAGTACGCAGAACTTATTCAGATCGAAACCAAAACTCTTGTGTCAAATGTAATTTTAGTTATTGTGATCAACATTTATTTTACAACGATTTTCAAGGATTGTGAGTTTATAGTGATTTTAATTCATCGAATGTCAAATTCTTGAATCATTTTTAGTCTGAAATTTTGACTATTATACCGACTTCAAATAATTAGGAGGTTTATATGCTTTCTCGACGAAATTGTATTGTTCGTCTCAATGTTGATCTGCCACAGTAATATCTGAATAATTGAATATGATTCCTAGATATTATCCGAAAAAAGTATTAGGTACCCATATATGAAAAACAACGGTGCTAATTCAATTACGGATTAAGAAGTGAACTTGTAACACTGTTAGTTTCTATATTCCACGCGAACGGAGTTACAGGCACAGCTTGTATAAACTGTAGTATTACAATGCACGCACCCTAACAAAGTGTTACGGATTGCTCCTACAAAGGATGAGATAATCATGTCAAAGTGGAGAAATACCTCACATACTCGCTAGTATTTAGCTTACATAGAGGGCAGGCAGACAATGTTTATTGTTGTATATTTACCTAGTTATTTTGGTTCAAATGATCGTCAATTATATTGGTTCGAAAAATATGCTTTGCGTAAAACGTTCAAATTAAGTCTGACAACCAGTCTATACTAAGGAGTATCGTATTACCCGGTAACAGGATTGTGGAGGTCAGATAGGCAGGGATTTAGCTTCATCCGGTTAGACTGGAAGCCGTCCCCAACATAGTTGGGAAAAGGCTTGGCAGATTGATTGTAAGACGTTGAAATTAATATAGTAATGCCAGTACAAGTAGTCTTTCAGAAAGTAAAAATAACTGATTGACTTTACAGACTGTTAAATAATAATTAAAGAAAGAAATACCGTATCTACATAAAGTTACCTTTTCCCTAAAATGCTGTTAACAATTTAGTTTTACTATACATAATGAGTTATTTATGCTTATAATATTATTTTTATTATTTTAATAAAATGGTCTTTCCTTTTTTTTCTCGTTAGATTTAATCATGATCTGGCAGTTTGAGAAAGTTTTGCGGCGTACCCAAATGTTCTTTCTGTCGTCGAATCGTTGAGCTCCTAAGTTCTGAGTTGAGCTGCACGATTACTGACAAATGCGTGCACTGACTGGACAGATCCACTCAATCTGTGTGGTTTTTTCCTCAAAAGACCATTTCAAACACCAATCTACATGGTCATCACATATGATCTGACCAAAATTATGTTTGGACTTTAAAAGAGACTGTGATAACTGAGTTTGTTTCGGCCCTTCTTCTCATAGTAGTCAGATAGGAAACGCCGAACTCATCAGTGTTTAAAATATGATTGACGTGAAAAGTGTTTGTACTACCTACTTACAGAAATAAAATCACTTATCATTTTATAAGTGTGGTGATCAATGCTCGTTCCTTTCCTACATTTATTGACAGTACTCTACCTAGATCAACCACGGCATTGATGCGTAAAAGTATTTTTTGTTTAGCACAATAATTTACAATAAAATCCCAGAACCTATTAGACAAGTGTTTTAAATGACCGCAATTAATTAAATAGATTCCTGTAATTACGACATTTTCACAATTTGACCCTAAACTCTGTAAAAACAAATTTTTTTTTCCTCCCCTTTTTTTAATTAGCATTAAGATTAAGTTATTAATCTCATAGTTTGTTGTGTAGACTAAATTTTTTATGGTTATTTCTAAACATAAAACATATTGTTTTGTACGCCATTTTTGGCAAAACATGCAGATCTACGAGTATTTGTTATTTTAAGACCTCGCACATATTATTTGATGTATTACAATTATTTTTTTCTATTCTATTCTAAATTTTATTTATGGTCTATGGATTGCCGAACGGATGCAACATGATAAAAAATACTAAAATACGATAACAACATAAAAACTTACACAACTTGCATATTCAGATAAAGGCCACGGCAAAGTATACAATTTTATTCACACTACAAAATAATATTAAAAAGTGTCCCAAAAAACCCACACTCGATTTATAAACGCTCTCACACACAGACCGAGACGGAAAGAATCATAAAATGAAATGTCACCTCACACTGCAGCAGTGGTACAATTACAACCCGGCCGTAATTCCATACGCAGGTATAGCCAACCTTTTTGACGCGTTTTTAAGCCGTAAACTACCCGAGACAGCTAATATCCCCATTGTAGGGGTGAAGTATCTATGTGTGGCTGAGTACCTACCTGAAGACTTGCGCATCTGCTTCGAGGTATCAAAGCTGGTAGCAACTAGCAAGTTATTTCATATAAGTATAGGTAAGTAGTAACTGATGCAGGAGGCATAGATTAGGTTGGGGCACAGAGGGGTTGAATTTGAATAGTGGCAATTATTTTATATTATGTATTTTCGGTCGTGTAGGGAATATTCCATATTCAATTCCTTGTTTCCAATAGACGTTATTTCCACATAAACAAATATCAACTTCATCCAAGTGTCAATTAATTTGAATTCAGAATGACTAGTAGGTACTATTTAAAAAATCATTAAACAATTTTAAGGTGCAGCGCAAACTGAATGTGTGGGTATTAAAGCTAAAAACACTTATTTGTTTACATGTTTGGCAACGAAATTGCAAGCATGTAAACATGGTAATTTGTGAAAAGATTGGTTTGGCACCTCGACGAATGTTCTTGAGTATTATCAGTATATGTAATTATATCAAGGGCAGACTCAAATCAGACATGTAAATATAGAAAAGAAAGAAAAACTAAGCACAGACATCAAAACATTAAGCATAATAGTAGGTACATCAGTTTCGTTTTTTATTTGAACCCTCAAACCTTCCTGCCCTTTTAAAGCCTTTAAGGGTACGCTAGTCGGTCATTCTGCCCTACAAACGTAGTATGGTGATTACTAACCGAAACTTCAATATTTCAAGATTAATTTTAACTCGTCTATGGGCGTAAACAAAATAAGTTATGTACACAAATCGGAACATTCCTCACAGAGGCTCAACAAAAACCTTTCCAACACCACTTTCTCTGCTTACCCTACATAATCTTCACGACTGCTCTCCCTCAAACAAAACGGAATTCCGTTGCAGACGGACGCTAGTTTAAGGAAGGAGCTACTAGTACAAAGGGGTGAGAATTAACCCCCACTGTTTGCCAAGTACCCACACAACCTGTACACCCTGTATATACAGCGAACAGTGAACACTCTGTGTAGTGTAGGTAGTGGAACATCCTGTGTAGTCTCAAGTGAAAATGTTTGAGTGTTTCTGGTCTTTTTGAATTATGTGCGAAATTAAGCTGTATTTAATGTAACATCACCCCTGTTTTCTTCAGACGGGTAGGCAGAGATGTATCGTACAATAACATTTCGCCAGCTATGTTTGAGAACCATGTAATACGTACAGCCTAATACCAGCCTTATTGTTTCTTACTGCAGGGCAAAAGCCTCATCTCATGCTGGGGCCGTACCTGCCTCTATCGTGACAAAGCAATGCGTGCTAAAACTTCGTATATTTTTACTCGCTAAAAATTAATCGCGCTACGAAATAACCAACGTTATACCGACCATGCATCACGCTAATTAGCGTGCTAAAACCCTTTCATGTACCGCCACTCGGGCGATAAGTGCTACGCAGCCCGAACTATCGCGACGATATCCGATAATGGTTGCTCACATCTGCGTGTATGATATCTCTGTGCGAGGCTTCATCACGATGGACGCAAGTGCGACCCCAGCATCGTACAGAGAAGGCATGAGCATAGATTACCACGCTTGCTCAAGACGTGTTGATGAACGGGTTCAGGTTTCCTCAGGATGTATTTTATTCAACGATGTCACTTATGGAAAAACATCGTGAGGAAACCTGGACCTGTAATGTCCGATATAAACTCAGTAAATACGTAATGAATTGAAAAAGTCTCATTGGTACTAATCACGGATTTTTTTAGTACACTTAAATTTTGCTAGTTATGCTTAAGTCACATTTAACAAAGTGCCAGCCTCTAAGAGCGTTTATTCTGAAAGTTTGCAACGTCGCAAATAGATGTCAAATATTTCGCTGTATTGATTAATTTGGCAATATTACCATATGGGAATACGAAATGTGGCTAACTAGCGAACTAGAATATTAATAATTAATTGCAATTATAACAATGAATTTGATGTTGTAACCGTTTTTGGTGATAAAAAGCATTTGGAAAGTTTCCAAATACTTTTTTTACATCAAAAACTAAATATTCGGTGTTACGATATTAATTATTGCATTTCATAATCAATATTTTAGTTTACTAGTTAGCCACATTTTTTATTTCCATACAGTAATATTGCCAAATTAATCAAAACAGGTAAATATTTGACAGTTACTTGCGATGTTGCCAACTTTTAGGATAAGCGCTCATAATATATCAGGGCACACATCCAGACTCCGTGCTAAGAACGAAATCTCTCAAAATGTTCTATTTTAGTTGAAATTAATTATTTGTTAGCAACTTACTTTTTGAGACAACAGTCCGAAATAGACAGAGACAGAGTGACGATAAAGTCTTAAGACACGAAAATTCTTCATAGTTTCATTAAAAAAATTTGCTCATGTAATGATTTTTAATAGCACTAAATAAAACATTTTAAATAATTAAAGAAACCGAATAACGGTAGTTATAATCGATTTGAAGAATCATTAGAATCGATATGATGAGTCGGCAACACTCGGCGAGCACAGGGGATTTTAATCTTGACGGTCGTAGGTACTGTGCGGATGTGAGCTTGTTATATTTTGCTATGTAACATTGGTAGTGCAATAAAATAGTTTTAAAACATAGTGACCTGAGTTTTACTACACTCATAAGTACAATACAAAAAATCTAACCAGTCAGCAAGGTGTATTTCAAAGTATCATTAGGTAGGTACCTCGATCAACTAAGACAGTGGTTGGTAAACTAGAGCCAAATATCAATACTATGACGACTATGATTTCTTATGAGAGCCAATCCTGTGTGTTTGTCCAAACTGTCTCAATACACTCTTCTGAATCCTTGAAACTCTCATCTTCTTTCAGTCCACAACGCTTCCTAAAATTATCTTGCTAAGAAGTAGGATGCCTTCATCATCATCATCATATCTGCTGATAATAATATGATTAATAATATGATAGTTTGAATTTTGAATAAAACTTGTTATCTTGCTTAATGACCGAAACTCCGACCCCCGCGCATATCTACGTTCGCACTCATCGCATTTGTACAGAGCCGCACACTATAGGCTAAGGCTGCCTGTCCATTGGAGCGGAGAGGAGAGGAGCGGAGTAGCGGTGTGCCAATATTAACCAATGGAATTGCATAAAACCTCCGCTCCGCTTCAGTGGACAGGAATTTGCGAACTAGTTTACAAAATCATACAAAACCGGGAAGCGGAGCGGGGAACGGAGTGGAGGAGCGGAGAAGTGGAGTGGGGAACCGGAGCGGGGAATTATTACTCATCGCGTGAACTCGGTCTAGCTCCGCACAGTCCACAACACCGCTCCGCTACCTCACTCCGCACAGTCCGTAACTCCGCTCCGGCGCTTCGCTCCACACAGTCCGTAACTCCGCTCCGGTGCCTCGCTCCGCATCAATGGACAGACACTGTCCGCAACTCCGCTCCACTCCACTGCCATTCTCCTCTCCGCTGCCTCGCTCCGCTTCAATGGACCGGCAGCCTTAAGAGCCGCATGCGGCTCGCGAGCCATGGTTTGCCGACCACTGAACTAAGCCCCGCCTTCCACACCCAGGTTTTTTCTTTGTTCCTGGGTGGAAAATCATCATGGATGTCCTCCGCCCTGGGGTGGGCGAAGGGGTCTGTCAGACTCCTACTGACTAAAAACCACCCCAGTGTTCCCTTCCCACACTTGGACCGGGGATCATGAGATCTTATGTACCTTCCATGATCCCCGACTGGTGCCCGCAGGGTGTGAGGTGTGGATTTCCCCCCGCGACGCCATATAGGGCCGCGCGTGGGACACTACTCACCGCCACCTCGGGTCTTGCTGTGTGGAAGGCGGCGGACGTCCCCGAGTCCGCCGTCCCTCCGGACCTGTTTAAGAGGGCTGAAAGAGGGCGTTGTCCGCCCTCTGCCGACGCCTGGTCCACCTGCTACGGATCAGGAGAGTGGTCTCGATGTCCCTCTCCCTTTCCGCAGCATTCGGTTACGGTTTCACAGTAGGAAATAACTGCATCCCACGACTCAGTGCTCCCGAGCATAGAACTAGCGACAGCCGGCAGTGACAGGTCAGCTCCGATTTCTGATACGATCCGCATCCAGTCTATCCCAACCACCTTCTTAGGGTTGTCGGTCCATCTAGCTGGGGGGCGTCCCACACTACGCTACTACGCGGTCTCCACTCCAGGACTCGTACGTAGGTACTGTACCGTAGACACTCCGCAAGTCTACTGTACCGGGACGGTATAGCTACATTAAATGAGCGATGGCCGTTTTGTGATGTGACGCAAATTTTCCCCCAAATTGTTTATTTTCAAAGAAAAAATATTTATTCTGCACAAACAAAACGCACATTAAAGACAAAAAGACATAAAATACACACATACAAAAGTAGGCAAGGGCCTCGTATTCAACCAATAAATAAAACTAAAAAAATTTAGACAATGTTGTTCATTGGTTTTCGTGTTTTGTTCTTTCCTTGCGTCATGTGTACCGCAAATAATTTTTTTTTTTTATAAATAAAAGACCCTTTGGCGATGATACTCGAATAATTATTGGTTCATAAGAATACAATTATAACATCATATTTTTCTTTAACTCGCTTGACAGCCCTGGGCAGTGGGGGAAAAAAGCTTTATCTCTTTCCCACACTAAAGTTTTATTAAAATAGTACTGCTTTAGAGGTGGTGGTAGGCCCCCAGGGGTAGACTCTCTGTCAAACAAAAAACACATTCCTTTTTATAAAACAAACCAATTGTTGGAATGTTCGACTGCTGTTTTCTTAACAGCCTGTACAAAATAAGGTTCCTTATCGCATAAAACCTTACAGTTCCTACGAGTCCTGGAGTGGAGACTGCGTAGTGTGGGCCGCCAGTTTTAAATCCAGTAGGTACTGGAGTTAAAACTGGCGTAGGTATGGCAATTCGACGATAATTAGAGACACTTGCTCACTTGCTTGCTGAGCATGAGCTAACACTCGATGAAAGGCGCAAGGTTATGGATATGCGTTTGCTTTATGACATACTTAATGGCCGCCTCGATTGCGCGGAGCTGGTCACACAGGTAACTTTTAACACTCCCCTACGGCGCACTCGTCATACTACGATGCTAAACGTGCCTCGACACTCAACTAATTACGCCAAAAATTGTGTATTGACCCGTATTGCTCGAATTTATAACACAGATTTCTCTCAAGTCGATATATTTATCTGTAATACACCTACATTCAAAAATCAAATAATAAAAACCATAAACGAAGGCAAATGATAAACTATTAATATCTTAATTTTCAACTTTTATTTTTTTTATCGTCAAACTTTTATGTTTTTCTTTAAAATTTCAACTTAGCTATAAGTAATAAACCTAGGATTGCACTTTATGAATTTATATATTTCTAAGTAGTCCGTTCGCATGTTTTATACTTATCCTAAGGTTTTTTCATTAGGAATTTCTCAGTAGCAGCCCGGAGTCTAGATTTGCCCGGTTGATGGCAATAGGATCGCTCCCAAATACATTGACTTAAACATAACTGGCGATATGTGGGTGTACTATGGATACACCTCTGCCTTACCCTTCGGGGATAAAAGCCGTGATGTTATATTATGCTCATTAACAGTCATTGGTAGACAACCAATACGTACTTAGTATTAATGATATAATACAAATGTATGATGATTATGCAAATCTTCAGATTCAGAAAGGCATAATATCGGTAGCTGTGCAAGGCAGAAGCTCTAAGCGATTTCACAATTTTTTTGAAATCTAAATCCATTTATTCGGCTGTCGAATCTCATGTTAACTTATGCAAGGTTATTTTAAATTAGCTAGCTAAACTGTCAGTCCGTGGCAACATGCTGGCCCGTAGATTCGCCCGCTATACGGACCAAGTCAAGATCACGCTATTTAAAGCGTATTGTCAGGGTCTATACACGGGTGGTCTATGGGTTAGTTATACCAAAAAATCCCTGGACACTCTGCGCGTCCAATACAATAACATTTTCAGGATGATGTTGGGACTTTCTCGTTTCTGCAGTGCCTCCGAGATGTTCGCACAGGCTCAGACTGACGATTTTCATGCCGTCATTCGGAAAAAAGTCGTGTCACTTATGAGGAAGGTGCGGAGGGGTCACAATAGCATCCTGAAAACTATAGCTGAAGATGTGCGTGCACCTGTGTTGAGGTATTTCGTTCGTCTGGTGGTCTTTTAGGGAGGTGTCTCCCTATTGGTTATTTTGACGGGCCGGGGTGTCTCAGCACAGTGGCTTTTGCGTATAGAATTGGATGTGTTGTCCTCTGTAATTGTATTTAAGTGCTAACAATAGTTTATGAGTTTTGTATACAATCCTTTGGATCTAGTTGTCCCAAAATAAATATTTTTTAAATCAATTGGTTGAGTAAACTCCACAGACGCGATGGATATTGATAGAAAAATATAAGAAAACATTACTTAACCCCATTTTTTTTCTTTCAAAATGAGGTTTGTTATAAGTTTGACTGTTATTTATGTGTGTGTGTGTCTGTCTGTGGCACCGTAGCTCTTAAACGGGTGAACCGATTTGAAAGCAGGTTTTCTATCGATGGTTTTTAGGCATGTTTTATCAATATCGGTTCAGCTTTTTGAAGATTATCAGCTCTTTTCTAGTTGATGAATGGATGTGAGCGTCTTCCACAGGTCTAATGGATTTGAAATTTGGTATTCTGTTACTTCAATGATGTTAGAAGAACATAGTAATCTTGAACTGATGCCAACACCTGGAATTTGCAGGATACCCAACTCCCTTACTTACTTACAGCACAGGTATCGTGTTTGGGCTCATTATTCCAATGAGCCCTCAATCTTAATGAATTAACAATAAACGTTTTTGACTTTGACTTGACTTGACTTGCTTTAACTTAGATGAACAGGGTCTGGTGATGGAGTAGAAAAGAGAAATGAGGAAATGTTTGTGTGGAGTATTTTTTTAAATTTTAATATAATTACACTTGTCTTCAAGTAACAACACTAGCAGAGGTCGTTGACATCCCAAACAAAAACCATCAAATCTTTTTTTTTATCGTGTTGATACCTATTGTAAAGTCATGGTTGATGGATGGCATGGATGATTGCGAATCAAGAAAACACGGTTGAACTTATAAATAAATAAATGAATAAATAAATAGTGTTTTATTGCAGGCAAGTTGTCATAGGTCTCGAGTTCGAACCCAAGGCACGCATATCTGACTTTTCGGATTCATGTGCGTATTGCGTAATTATCACTTGCTTAAAAAATGGTGAAGGAAAACATCGTGAGGAAACCATGCCGATTTCCTTGCCTGAGAGATATTTCTCGAAGGTATGTGAAGCCAAGTCAAAACCCCTGGGTGGCTTTAAAACTCTGACACCAGGTTAGTCACTAACCACACGAAGAGAAGAAGATTACAGACAAAATACCCTATAAAAATTTAATAAATATTAAAAACATTTAAAAAAAAAAATAGAAGTATGTAGGTAGGTATAGGTGCCCATAGTCTTCAAAAACATAACATAGTCTTTCGTATTTTTTTATTGTCGTTTAGGTGAACAGAAATCCAGTGCACAAATATGGGACTTGCTAAGTTGCACGAGACAACCCTCAAAATGCTGTTACTGGAGCGTCTCAAACTTTGCCAAAATGACGCGACCCTCGACCTCAGGATGGCGTAAAAGTCCGGGACCCTTCGGCAAACATGCTTGAGGCACTGCAGTATCTTGGCAGTTTTAGGGTTCGGGAAGCATCATTGTACTGAACCCTTAATGAACTGTACATCTTTTTTGTGAAGTTGAATTCATTTTATAATAAGTACCTGGTCGACCGAGCTCTGTTCTGGTGAAAATAGAGAATGGTCATTTAATACTATAGGATAGTTCATACTAATTACATGTACAGTTCATACTAATTCCATACTGCCATAATAGTAGGTGCTCACTATTTCCATGCTGCCATGATAGTAGGTACTTACTAATTACATGCTGCCATAATAGTAGGTACTTACTAATTCCATGCTGTCATGTCATTATTCTAAGGTAGCCATCTTGTTCTAAACTTTGAGTTCTGCTCGGGTAAAAAAACGAAGCAAACGAATTTTACCGGATCAGATACCTAGCTAGATCGATTTTTCGCCCTCGTAAACCCCTATATTGCGACTTTCATCGAAATCATTAGAGCCGTTTTCGAGAACGTCAATCAATCTGCCTAGCCTTTTCTCAACCATGTTGGGGTCGGCTTCCAGTCTAACTGGATGCAGCTGAATACGAATATTTTACATGGAGCGACTGCCTATCTGACCGCCACAACCCAGTAACTGGGTAATACGATACCCGTTGGTAAGACTGGTGTCAGAATTTCGGGCTTCTGACGACTTTTAACGACTGTCAAAGATCCACGAATGACAGCCGGGACCAACGGCTTAACGTGCTTTCCGAGGCACGGAGGAGTCTCGGTATGTAAAGATGGTCACCCATCCACGGACGAACCCCGGCAAGTATAGCTTAACCTGATGGATCGACCCATGCGGCTGTTATTACTTAGCTACGAACACGAGCGTTTTTGAGAACGTGATTACAAATATATATATGCAAATATTGCTCGTTTGATAGTATAGGATTATGCACCTTATTTGGGCAGTATAAGAAAAAAATCTTTCGTGCCTCTTTCTTTGATCTGCCTAACCCCATGACGAAAAAGGCGTGATTATATTTATGTAAAAATGATTAATAAACCGCTTATAAAGACAAAGAAAAGAAAGAAAAACAAGTTTATTTGTCACAGAAACACGTGCATAAAAAAAAAATACTCGAGTAGATAACAAAACAATAACAATACAATAACGAGCACAAAACAGCAATAATCGGCAGCTGCTTATGATCTTATGGCACGTCCTAAAGTCTTGCTCAAGTAGGGAGCAAGCTATAGACAGGTAATTGATATCCATTTCATAACGTATGAATAAATGATTACCTACTTGGTATTAAGATGGTATTCTAGGAAGAAGTGTTGAATGCCTGTCTGCAGTAACGTCATCTGTATTATAAAACAAAGCCCCCGCTGCGTCTGTCTGTCTGAGAGCGATAAACTCAAAAACTACCGAACGAATTTTCATACGGTTTTCAGTAATGGACGGAGGGGTTCATGCGGAAGAATGGAAGAAAAAAACATGTAACGCTGACAACAAATAAATTGAGATAGCAACAGAAGAATGATGATACCAAAAGGTGAGCTCAAACTCCGGGTTGCTTTGCAGATTTTCCTAATGGAAAAACCATTTATTGAACCCTGGACCGCTCTAAGTAATCGCCAAATTGTCTATTGCAGCTGGTTTAGCTAGTTGGAGTCTCGATTTGGGCCTGATTAAAGAAACGGTGGTCTCGGCTGTCATTTGTGGATCTTTGACAGTCATTACGGGTCGTCGGAAGGCCGATAATCTGACAAACAGTCTTACCAGGGGGCATCGTGTTACCCAGTATCTGGGTTGTGGAGGTCAGATAGGCAGTTGCTCCATCCGGTTATACTGGAAGTCGGCCTCAAGGTAGTTTTGAAAGGCTAGGCAAGTGATGATCTGGTTAATTATATAACTAATGTACCTATACAAAATATTGAAAAACATTTTAAAAGAGTAACGGTGGAGTTTCTTGCCCATTCTTCTCCATACGAAAACTATCTTGTGGAAGGGGCAACTAGAATCAATTCATTTATTTTTTTGTAAATTTTGACGTTCAAAAGTACCTTACAAGGGCCTAATTGAAGTAAATGATTTGGAATTTGACTTTGAATTTAGCTGTTATGGACTTAAAACATAACGGGTGAAAAGCAACTTCTTTACACCTCTGCCTGACCCTTCGAAGAAGACATCTATGATGTTATATACCTATATAGTGCTCGTATATTAGCCCCTTTAATCTAGCGGTGGTTATTTAGCCACGAGCCTCATTTCCAGTGAACTAATCAACTTATATGAGCATAAATTAGTTTCAACAGCGTGCAGAGAATTACTATTTCGATACGATGTATTTTTTAGGGTTGAGTAGCTTCAGTCGGGGGTGCGGGGAATGTACAAGTATCTCCTGGGTCCCCGACACATGGTATTAATAGGAACAGTGGGGCTTTAGTCGCCGACATACAACCTCCGTTCTCCTAAGCCGGAGGGTATCTATGAGAATTTCCACATGAAAAAAACACAAAGTGTTCAGTAGCCCAATGGACTAACGGAACCCTTGCAATTTCATCAAATTCCAAATTCAATGTCAAATTCAAACTAGGCTGAGAATCAGCACTTTTCGAACGTCAAAATTACATAGGACAGTCCCCCAAAACGCCCATCATTCACCACTTCCTAGTGCTTTAGCTGGGAAGAAGAAATGGCGCAACAAACTCCCCATCAGTACAGCTGTCTGTTCAGTTACAAAAAAATGATTCTATATAATAGTATGCAAAATACTTTACATTACGCAACACAAAACATAATTTTAATTATAAATTATTAGCCATATGTCCGTCTGTCCGTCCGTTCGTATGACTGTCTGTCCATCCGGGAATCAAACAGCCATTTTACACAATTTCACTACACCATTTTTGTGTAGTGAAATTACATTAAAAACATTTGATAACTCACAAACTATAATTGACTTAAATAACAAGTTAATTAGAAACATCATAATCTTTTTAATTATTTTTAGACCCCATAATTAAAAAGATTATGATGTTTCTAATTAACTTTTTATTTAAGTCAATTATAGTTTGTGAGTTATCAAATGTTTTCGGTTACAGCCACAGAAATAACTTGGTTTTTTATACTTTTTTTTCGAAAAATACTATGAAATGGAAACTTATTTTTGTGGTCGATTAAATAAATTCTGTGCATGCGTAAACATTCATAAAAACTAAGGAACCCTTAACTGTTTGTGGTCCGACACACACTTGGCTTAGTTTTCCTGATCAGGAAGAAATTCCTGCGATAGGGCAACGTTGTAAAAATTCTTCATTAATGATGTAAAGTTTTATACTGCTTATCTGGATATACCTGTTATACTTTAATGATAATTAATCCTTAGTTTCTAGTGGTCGCAAGGTGCGACTATTACTGCTGAATGGTCCTGGGTTCGATGCCCAGGTCAAGCAAAGTGTTTATCAAGAATTTCTCAGTAGCAACCGGGAGTCTGGAATGTGCCTGGTCGATGGCAATAGATTCGTCACATATTTTCAAAGGACCCTAGGGGATACTGTATGGGGAATAGGTTACCATAGAATTCAAACATAACACATATTTTTGAAGCCAATACAGTGTACTGTATGTTTTTTTTTGACTTTGCTTTTCTCGTCAGATAGTTTTGGTGTTCCTTCGATGTCACATATTTGTGCTGCCACTTGTATATATGCCTTCCACAAATGATCACATATGTTTGCAGTCATCTTGATGACAGATACTAATGGATGAATCATGAAGTCAGATATTTTTGCCGAGCTGTCCATAGGAATATATTTATGCCCGTGACTGTGAACCTCTGCCTATTCCATCGTGGAACATAGGCGAGATGTTTTGTTTAAGTTTTTGATGTTATATTTTAAAAATTTGACTGATAATACGAGTGTCAAGTGTTGTGACGTAACGCAACTAGGGAGAGGCATAGTCCTGTAGTATTGATAATAATATACATTACCTGGTCGACCGAGCTCTGCTCGGGTAAAAATAGAGAATGCATGTTCATTTAATAGTATACTATATTTCATACTAATTCCATGTACAGTAGTACTAATTCCATGCTACCATGATAGTAGGTACTTACTAATTCCATGCTGCCATTTTAGTAGGTACTTACTAATTCCATGCTGCAATTTCATTATTCTAAGGTAGCCATCTTGTTTTAAACTTTGGACGACCGAGCTCTGCTCGAGTCAGTGATTTTTCGCCCTCGTTAATCCCTATATTGCAACTTTCATCGAAATCGTTTAAGCCGTTTTTGTTAATAGTACTTATACATTTTGAGTCCATTTCTGCCTGTCCTTTTAAGAAATAAAGTCTGCTACTGTTCACAAACGACAGATGACTGCAAATGTCTTCAAACAAAACATGATATCTTACCTTTTTATTCATTTGACACCTTGCATCCATACCATCTCATTTCCTACCTTAACTTGAAATTTACAAGGTTCTAAATCCCATGGTAAAGTGTACAGGGTTGTTTTAAGTAGTACTTTGACATTTAAGGCAGATGTCAGGTAAATTGTTATGGTTGTCTTTAAAAACATAGTTATGGTTATCATCATTCTCTTCAAGAAACAGGCTAAGATGGTATGCATCTGCATAATGTAATTATTATCATGTCTAGTGTCGCAAGTTCGAACCCTGACAAGCTTTACTTTGTGTAAATTATTTCATCACCACTGCTCACAAAACGGTGAAAGAAAACATCGTGAGGAAACCGGCATGTCCTAGAACGAAAACTTTTAAGACATGTGACATCTACCAACCCGCACTAGGTTCGCGTGGTGGATTACAGCCCACTCCTTCTCACAGAGAGGAGGCCTGTGGCTAGTACCTATGTGACTTTTTCATTACCTACTTATGTGCTTTCTCGTCACAGATATACGGTGAACGCAAATATCGTGAGGAAAATAAAACTTAAGGCGCGGTGAGAAGCAAATTTTTAGGTATTGCATGAACGGTTGAAAATGGCGATGCGTTTGAATATCGTTGAATCTCGTGTCCGCCAATAATATGAAAGTTATTTCGCAGTTATACCTTTTTTTATATATCAATAAGCAACACTCACACACAAAATATACCAATAACATTTATAAATATTTCTTTTTAGGGTTCCGTAGTAAACAAGGAGCCCTTATAGTTTCGCCATGTCCGTCTGTCTGTCTGTCTGTCCGCGGCTTAGCTCTGAGACTGTTAGTACTAGAAAGCTGTAATTTGGCATTGGTGTACATATTAATCACGCCGATAAAGTGGTAAAATAAAAACAAGAAAATATTTTTTTTTTGGGGAATCTCCCTTGTACCTACGTAAAGTGGGGATGTCTTTTTTTCTCGTATATCCTATGGTGTGATTTGAAAGATCGTCCAAAATATTGTGGGTGTGCGAAAGACATTTTTCAATTTAGGGATCGGTTTGCAAATATTAATTATTACTAACTATTAATTTTAGCGTCAAGTGTCCTCCCCTCCTGCCAGCGAAATGGTTATACTTGGATTTATGAAAAAAAACACAGCAGTAGTGTACTCGTACATAACGAATTTAAAACGAAAACGATCACAGCTAAGTAAGCTTTACAGGTTAACGAGTAATAACCAACCAACTTAAAGAAAAATCGGAAAATTTGTATGGACCCCGTCGCCAGCAGTGTAGCACTATGGGCCATGTGTGAAAAAATAGATGTTATTCTAAGTAACAATTTACTGAAAGAAAGTATGAAAGAATGAATGTATGAATGTGGCAAACAATATTTTTTCTTAATTATTTTTATATTAGACTGCTCTTTATGATTACTATTTTATGATTATTATCATGTTCTTATACACGTGTTGTATACATACGTATGGTTCAGTATCGTAATAATCAGTAGGGTTGTAGAAATAAATGCTTCAAAAAATGATATTTTTAGAATTTACGCCATTCGTAGCGCTCGCGTCGGAAGCGTTTTTTGGGCACGAGTCAAAGGGGCTCGCGGACTCTTCGACGTCCTCCATAGTTGATAGTTCGAAAACAACTGACTGATACTGATTCTCGGTCGTAATTATTATTTATTTAAGGTCAACAAAATAATTGTTAATAAAAATAATTTATTGTCTTTCTATCTTTTTTGATGAATAACTTTTTTCCCTTATTATTCACACATTTACTGCCATATAATAAAAGTATGTATTTTTAACGCTCTTTCATTTGATATATGAGAAAAGTTGCTACAAGGGTGGGGACGCTTTTCCCAATGTTCTTTGCAGTTTAAAATTTCAACTACATTGTTAAGTTTGTTCTTGGGATAAATTCATCTCAAATACGGAACCCTTCATTGTCCGACACGTACTTTGCCGGTTTTATTATAGTTAAATATGAATAGTTGTCGCTCAAAATATTGAGCATTTCGAGACGAAAAAGCTGTTTTGTGCCCTATCTTGCGATTTTTTTTTCAAACTGCTAGATAATTTCTATAAAATATCTTTGTATAAGTCTTTTTTTAATGCACTTGAGTATACATTGTTTTTTGTTGGGCTTTTAATATGTAGCAATACAGCTAACTGTTAGACGAAAAAGTGGACGTTTCGCGGTGTCTCAGTTTCGGCAGCGCCTTAACATATTCCCCGAAGAGGCAAAAAGTAACCCATATCTCTTATATAACTTAGGTTTCACGTATATTTCCATTAACAGGTAAAAAAACTGCCTTATGAAAAAAAAATTACAATAACATTTACCCACTCCCAAGATCGAACCCAGGACCACACTTCATTTATTTTTATTTATTTATTTTATACACACAGTCTTAACACAGGTTTATTTATTTAAACTTTTCACACTCAAAAAAGTACAAAGGCGGACTTAATGCCTTAGGCATTCTCTACCAGTCAACCAAGGGTGGTGAAGAGACTAGATGGCAGGTGCTCTGTTTGAGAGGAACAAAGAATAAAAAAAAAATGTATTCTAATGCATTATAACTAAAATAGGTACAACAGTACAAACTACATACACATACATACATATTTACTATAATATATACCTATATTATATATATATACATATATATACGAATTCAAGGGAGCGAGGTGTTGAGATGACTCTACTCTATTTATTTTGAGAATAACTCCGCAATTTCCGCATTAATGCATGCCGACTGGTGGCCGTCCTGATATCAAGTAAATGTTTCTTTTTGTTTTGTACCATTAAACCAGAAATGGTTTGTATTGGTAAAGAAAGAAAGAAAAACAAAGTATTTATTGAGACAAGCACAGGAGATCTCAAATTAACTAAAACACACACATTGAAACATAAACAATAAAAATAAAGACATGGTAAAATTAAAATAAAAGCAGAAAGTCCTGTGCGAGGCCAAAAGGCTCCTCTCAGCATGATGCTGCGACAGTTAATAATAAATGTCGCAGCGCTGGTATTATGATCGCGCAGTAATATCACGGATAGATAGATACAGAACAAAAAAAATTAAATACATTTAAAAAACAAAATATTTTATGTAGTCCGCGTGTTTGCACCCGACTTAACAACAGTAACTTGTCTATGCCTTTAGTGTCTGTGGTACTCTATGGCATCGTTACAAGAACACACACACACACACACACGCGTTGTGTACTCACATTCGATATATGAACACACCTTAATCAATACTAAGTAAATATAACTTATATTTACTTATTATATATTATTCATGTAGTTAGCAATCATTCTTGCGATCACTAGGGCGTTGTCAATAGTCAAGCACTGTTTTTTTTTTCAATATTACGTTTTTACCCGCTCCGCTCAGCTCAGTTCATCTCTAGTCCACAACTAGCCTTAACACAGAGGATTCTGGAGCATTTACTTGAAAATTAATTGGATTTTTACCACCCTTTGTTATTGTCAAGACTCCATCTTTTTTTCAGTTTAATTAAGTTCTTTAAGACAAGGGTATGTCTGTGAAAAGAGTATTTTTTCAGCTGTTTCTTTATTTCTGATTCAGGAAATATTCTACTAAGGAATGAAGGAATTATTCATCTTGGATTCGTATTTTCAGTTTTTTAAGAAGTGTATTTTTTTATGACAATTTTTTGCCCGAAAATTCGTCTACGTGTATTTTGTATTTTATTATTTTTTAATGTAAATATCATAATTTTGTAAATAATAAAGATAAATTATAATATATTATCATGCTATCACTGCTAGCCAAGCGCGACACGATACTCATAGCTACAGACGTACTTTTAACATAAGCATGTCGGTGACGCGAACCCATAACGAACCCAGATGTCTCGCTGAGGGTGGCGCTTTGATCATAGTTCCCTTCAGAATAGTTGAGCTGATCCATGCGTCATATTCGTGAACGGGCACCGTCAGTTGGGACTGGTCATCTCTTATAGCTGCCATGGCTTATTTGAATTATTTTTCTTGCCCGTTCTTCTCCATACATAGGTACCTACTACGCTTTGGAAAGAGCAACTAGCTTCATCTTTCTGACTGACCGACCCCATGACAATTCAAAATTGCCTGTCAATGGTTTAATTAAAATAAATGCTTTGGAGTTTGATAAGATTCTCCTCTAACAAAAATCACACATAACGCCTAAAAAAGTCCCTTAAAAAAAATCGCTACTTTGTGGGTTTCAGGGGCTTCGGGGCGCCATATTCCGATCTAGCTCCATCTTAAAACTAGCCTCGAGCCGACACTGCCGGCTCGCGCCAATACGACAAAACACGTTCGTAAACAAGCCGTATTTTTAAAACACCTGTAAGGTCACCAAAACAATTATAACAAGGATATAAACACCTGACAAAAAAAACCTTATCATTACACTGTCAACACCAGGTGCAGGCTTGATCGTTATTAAGCCTAGGTATACCTAGGATATGTCCTAGGATACCTATCTTATCTTAGTACCAGGTGATGTTGTAAGAACTAATTAGGTTTTTGTTGCGTTTAACGGTACTTTAGATGCTAGGTGTGGTGCGGTGCGTGGCATGAAAGCTAGCGAGTTGGTCTGTTGGATACAGGGTAATAGGGTACATCGGTTAATTGATATTTACACGTTGATCAAGTTTGCGCTGAAAGCAAAGCTAACTAATTGGTTGCAGAATTTGTATTACGACGATACAGAAGATATTCTAACTATTACCTCATGAATACCTTTCTCAATATTGATATCTGTAATTACCGAATCACTTTAAGGCTTCTGCAGACCAGCGCGACTTGTCGCGCGACGCGACACCGGTTATTGTTATACTGTGAAGTTTTCTTAGAAATTGTATTGTTCGTGTCGCGTCGCGCGACAAGTCGCGCTGGTCTGCATAAGCGTTTAACCTGATTGCATTTAAGTTCTTATAATCAATGTTAGTGAGGAACTTTGGCTACTGAGTTACAAATAAATTTTGTTACTTAGTTCAGAAGCCAGCTGTTCTACCTGATTTTGACCTCTACTTGTACAATCATGTTTAGACTGTATGACTAACTTTAAGTGTTTTTCTTTGTACAATAAACTTACTATTTTATTTATTTACAGGATGGCATGACATCGACGCGAAAACTGTTACCCCGATTCAGTACATGAATCTGAACCCCCTGCGTTGAAAATTGTCGTCGGTTATCGCGTCGATGTCCCTGCCACCCTGTATATTATTGGTACTTAAATGGCTTTTTAAATCATATAAAGGTCGCTGTGACAAAAAGATTTAAAATTACTCGTAATTTAATTATTGTGCAGAATAAACAATTTTCCTTTCTTCTTTCTTTCTTTAATTTAAGCATGCCTAGTGTAATGTTAGCAATAAATTATAGTCATATATGTTTTTTTTTATTCTCTTCTGGTGGCGGTCTTTCTTTGGAATGCGCTCTCTCTGAACATCAGGACGGCAATCAGTCGATTCTATTTCAAAGTAAAGCACGTGAACACATTCGTAAGAAGAATAAAATAAATATTAACGAAGTAAACTACTGACGACACGGTTGGCGCAGTGGCTGAGCAATCGACCGCTCGATCCCCGCATGAAACAAATATTTGTATAATCTGCAAGTAGTTGTTCCAGGTCTGGGTGTTAGTGTATGTGAGTTTCTATGTTTGTAAAAGCACCCACGATACAGGAAGAAATTCTTAGTGTGGGGCAACGTTAAAAAAAAACAAAACGTACACTTTTGACTTCGTTATTATTGATTAATAAAAATGAAAAAAAACTAACTAGAGTCTACGTTATTATTTAAAAAAATTATGCACGTGTTTCTGTGACAAATAAACTTATTTTTCTTTCTTTCTTTCTTACTTTCTACGGGGAGAACGAGTCTGATGCCGAAAAAGTTTATTATATACAGGATGTCTCTGGAAGTATGGATCAAATCGAATAGGGGCGTGGGCAAGGTCATTTCAAAACTTTTTTAACTCTGAGAATGTCTGTGCAATTTTTTACGGTTCAAAGTTATGACCAATTATTGTTTGTTTTTCAATCATTTCGCATAGTGCTCAAAGAAAAAAATCATACAATTTTTATCAAGGCTATCAAAAAAAAAAACAAGACTTTGTAAAAGAGTGGGCCTTTCTTGTGGTAATAGTTTTACGTAGCTAGAAAAAATGTGTTCAATAAGAAAAAAACAATTACTGCAAAGGTTTCGGTCTGGCAAATGCTTTATTCAATTTTCAAGCGATTTTCATCATTCTGTTAGTTTTTAGATTTTTTGTCCGTTTGTCTATTTGTCTGGATGTCTTCCAGATTGGCGCAAAAACGGCTAGCAGACATACAGTTTATAGCCTGGATTACCACATAGGGTACTTTTTAATCCTTATTGTGGGATATTTACCGATATCCATGCAGGTAAGGTCGGAGGCAAAAGTTAGTTATATAATAAATTTTGAGTTTTCTTTCCTTAATGTTGCAGCTGCCATGTTTTGACTCTGCATAACCCTAAGGTCAACTGCTAGTGTGTGCTACAAAACGCTTTCCGCTCAAATATTGCGTCACACAATATGAGCTTGTTGAGATGCAGCCTCCTGGCACGCGACACTGACAGGTGCGCGGCGCGTGCGGCGTTAAGGGGCAGCTCTTCATAGACCAAGGAGTTTTAAGGTTTTTTTTTTTTTTTTGCCTTGAACAGCATATTAATTATGGTTTTGTGCGAAAATCGACTAATAAAGCTAGCTAGTTACCAGACATAATTGTCAACAGCTATGATTGGTTCCAAGCCAATCGGATCGATTGACATGCGTTCAATTTTGACACCTCGTTGATTTTCGTTTCAGAAACTATTAATGCCCGCGTGATAAGTTTATAAATTAGATATAGCATATATGTTAGTAAGTGATAAATGTGATGATATAGCATTTTACTGGTGAAAGAATTTTTAAAATCAGTCCATTCGTTTTTGAGTTTATTCATTACAAATTCATTGATTAGTGTAGACGATGTATGACGAATGTATTTTCTTTTTATTTACATGAAATCGAACAACCAATAGGGATGATGCCTGGGTAAAAAAAATGAAATCCTAATTAGTCCGTCAGTCAGATAATAAACAAATATTAGACACGTATTTTTTGCTTTAATATATTAGTAAAAAAATACTTAGATAAAACGCATTTTGAGTTGGGGAGTGGGGGTCGATACGTCACTAGTACGTAGAAAATCTACATACTCGTGACGTCATGGCACATTTTACCTCAATGTATCGCCGTAATATTTAGATTACGTTAAAAAAGAAATTTTTATAATCTCAAATACATGTCTGCATAATAGGGATGATGACTAAAAATTTTTTTTTAGTCCGTCGACTAAAAAAAAATTTTTAGTCATCATCCCTATTATGCAGACATCAATTCTTATAGATAAAAATAACTAAAATAACTTATATAAGACTCAAAATTGCGACCACGGTAATTATCGTTTATTCTGAAAGCGGGCAACGTCGCAAATAAATGTCAAATATATCCATGTTTTGATTAGTTTGGCAATATTACTGTATGTAAAAAGAAATGTGGTTAACTAGCGAACTAGAACATTGATTATGGAATGCAATAATTAATATCTTAACACTACTATATTTAGTTTTAGATGTAAGAAAAGTATTTGGAAACTTTCCAAATGCCTTTTTTACACCTAAAACGGTTACAACATCAAACGCAATGCTATAATTATAATTCATTATTAATATTCCAGTTCACTAGTTAGCCACATTTCTTATTTCCATACAGTAATATTGCCAAATTAATCAAAACAGAAAAATATTTGACAGCTATTTGCGACGTTGCCAACTTTTAGGATAAACGCTCTTAATGATATTTGCGTACGAAATTAAATGTTATTAACAAATTAATGTAGTGTATTTGTATGAATACCTGCTTAGTTTGTATGTCAAAGTTCATGTAATATTATATTTTTAAGTTCTAAAATGTTCTCAAGTAAGTGTAATCCTTGTAATTTCTTATTGAGGAATAAAATTTCATTAGCCATAAAATTCCTCCTTTCAGCCACAGTGACGCCATCGTAAGACCACAATCCCAAGCATCCGCAACCACTAAGATCACCTAACCCCCCCTTTACCCCGTAACTAATAGTAGTAATTATAAAGCTCAAGCTCAACAGGTGAAGAACAAAGAATTAATACGTTTTTGCTGCTCACCTCATACACCTGTCGCAAGGTGGGGTTAGCACCTGCAGGTATATTTGTGTCATTTATAGAAATGAGAATCGGTCAGCGAATTAGGTTGGGAATGCTGTATTCGAAGATGTAAGCCAGGGACAGATTAATATTAAGCGCGAAATTCACCAATGAAACTGAACGCGATCAGCACATCGAAATCGCGTTCAAGAACTGTCAATGTCAATATTCCGAAACCTGATGACTCTGACAGCTATGAAATTATACGAGCAATATTTGTATATATATACAATGTCTCCCATGGGCATGTGCCCGTCCCCATTTTCCTGAATATTCATGAAAAATTATCGAAAATTAACTTTAAATGTCGATCGATTAAAGGTCTATCTTTAATATTTTTCATGATAATCAATTTTATATATTTTTAGTAGCGTTTGCCATATCTCCTATGTTATTGGCTCGATTTGGATTCTGTTTATTATTTTTAAAATCTTATGAGTTATTTTACCGTATCGACTGTGAAAAAAAAACGAAGGTGAAGACATTCTTTTTCAAAAAATAAAAATAGTGTTTATTAAAAAAAACGCAAGTGTGTGTGTTTAATAAATAAAGATAGACACATTAAGTTAATTTTCGATAATTTGTCATGAATATTCAGAAAAATACGGGCGGGCACATGCCCATGGGCGACATTGTATGTATTTCTAATCACGTTCTCGAAAACGGCTCTAACGATTTCAATTAATGTTGCAATATGGGGGTTTACGGGGGTGAAAAATTGATCTAGCTAGGTCTCATATCTGGGAAAATTTGTTTACTCCGTATTTTCACCCGACCAGAGCTCGGTCGCCCAAAGTTCAGAACAATATACCTTACCTTAGCCTACCCTACCTTAGAATAATAACATATGGCAGCATGGAATTAGTAAGTACTTACCTACTATCATGGCAGCATGGAATTAATAAGTAAGTACCTACTATCATGGCTATAAGTATTAAATGAGCATTCTCTATTTTCACCAGAGCAGAGCTCGGTCGCCCAGGTACTGAAATCTTCAACGCGGTTTAGATGTGTGTTTCATTAGGGAAATTATCTAAAAGTATTCTATTAATTTTGCTCGGTAAGGTGGTAGATGCACCCATAATTCATCAACAACGGAACGCCCATGTTGAAAGGGCCTTTGCCATTCTCTGAACAAAAGTTTTTTTTATTTTTTTATTGAACCTTTCTTTTCGTTTTCTTGAACGGGCACCGTCAGTGGAGACTGGTCATCTCTTAGCTGCCAAGGCTTATTAGAATTTATTTTAATTTTTGAATTGTTTTTGCTTTATTACGGACGCTTTTGACGTGCACGTATCTCTACATTGTTCTCACATGTATAATTAAAACATGAATGATGTAACCTATATTTTGTAACAATATTCTGATTTAAAAGAGTGTCCGTGAAGTTTCTTGCCCGTTCTTCTCCATAGGAACCTACTACGCGTCGGAATGGGCAACACGCTTCATATTTCTGACTGACCGACCCCTTGACTATTCAAAATTGCATGTAATTGATT
The DNA here is from genome assembly GCA_947364205.1 of Agrochola lota. Lineage (NCBI taxonomy): Eukaryota > Metazoa > Arthropoda > Insecta > Lepidoptera > Noctuidae > Agrochola > Agrochola lota. The sequence goes on along the minus strand of OX376244.1, from coordinate 13,222,310 downwards.
TATTTGAAATAAATGCTTTGAGTTTGAGTTTTGAGTTTGATAGGCTTTGTATTGTACAAGGCAAGGCAAAAGTAAAGTCATAATGTGAATGTGCCATTGTTTTTTTTAAATTATGTTATAATTTCATTGAGCTAAATGATAATGGAGCGATAAACACAGCTCAGGCAACTATGGAAATTCTGAAACACCAATTTCCGGACCATGTTATCTCCCGCTTTGGCGATTTGAACTGGCCGTTAGATCGCCAGATCTTTCGGCGCAAAACTTTTTCTCGCGTTTACCAACACAAACCACAACCTTGCAAATCTTAAAAGCCATTATTAAAGAAGAAATCACAATTTTGTCCAGATGTTTAGCGAGCAACCATTGAAAATGCAGTAAATAAAATGAGCACAAATTAACATGCATCGAGTCAGTCAATTATTTAACCGATATTTTTTTCCGACTTATTGTTATCAATTTTACACCTTTATACTCGTATAAACTTTCAGTGTAAATAGAGCCCTTTTTTTCATGTCCAATAAAACTGCACCCAATTCACATTATGACATTACTATTATAATTTTTATTTTATTATTAATTATCTAAATTAATTAAATTAACTTAATTATCCTTTAAGCATTTGCATGGAACATCATTCCATTCTGTATCTGGGGAAGGGCGTAGCTGCACTGCAGTTTATACTTTTGCAGGTATCATAATTTTACTTGTTATAATATGTTCCGATTTTTTTTTTTATTATTGCCCCACTTTGTATATTGGCACCTTGTTTTTTTTTCTGTTGTTTTATCATTAAATTGTGCTTTTGTGCGTTGTGCTATTCCTTTTGTGTGCACTCAATAAATTATTTATCTAATAAAACATTTCCCGAACCCAGCATAGTTCGTAGGACTCAACCACACACACGCAGATTCAATCACTAGGCCATCGAGGCAGTCAATTTGTTTAATGTTCATTTTTGGGTATATTTCAATAGGAATTTCTCAGTATTACATGCTATAGCAGTCTACAGTAGGAATAGCCTCGCCCTGTTTTTTTTTTTTTTTTACTGTTGGTAATTATCAAATAACTTCTCCCGCTCTGGGCGGAGCGGGAGGGTGTGTCAGACTTTTACTGACTAAAACCCACCTGTGTTCCTTCCGTTGCCTGTGTGCCGGGGCCGCGATATCCCTTTCGGACAAACTCGCAACCCTGGCAGGCATTGGTCCTTACGGACCCCGTCAGTTGGTGCTGACATCTCTTTGAGGCGCGCGTGGAACACAACGCGCCGTCGACCCGGGCCTGGTGGTAATGATGCAGGGTCCTCCCTTTTCTATAGAGGATAAGTGAACTTTACACCCTGTTCCTCATACCTCTATAGGCGTAATTATTATGCTACATTAACCTGGCTATTTGTTCTTATTACTTTCTTAGGTAACTTTCTGTTGGGCTAAACAATTGAGGTCTTTGAACTGAACACCCCATAGTGGCATAGTCCGATGTAGTGTGACAAATTCACAATAGGTTCACAGTTCGATGCCTAGCTAGTGACTTATTGTTCTTAATGGGGAAAGTGACAAAGCAAAGCGTTTTGTCATGTCATGGTGTCGTGGGCCGGGACTTGAATAAAAAGTTTATGTAATCATTTCATTCAATGTCTTGTGTTTTTCCGTTGCAGGAACTCATTGCTAAGTAATAACAGCCGCACGGTTCGATCCATCAGGTAAAGCTACGCTTGCCGGGGTTGGTCTGTGGATGGGTGACCATCTTAACATTCCGAGACTCCTCCGTGCCTCGGAAAGCACGTTAAGCCGTTGGTTCCGGCTGTCATTCGTGGATCTTTGTCAGTCGTTACGGGACGTCAGAAGCCCGAAAGGGGTGTCGTATTACCCAGTTACTAGGTTGTGGAGGTCAGATAGGCAGTCGCTCTATGTAAAATACAGTATTAAGCTGCATCCGATTAGACTGGAAGCCGACCCTAACATAGTTGGGAAAAGGCTAGTCAGATTGATTGTTTTGTGTTTTTCCGTTGAAGGATTTGGTAGGTTTTGTCAATTGGGAGGTTGAAGTCAATTAAAAAAATCCATACTAACATTAAAAATGCGGAAGTAACTCTGACTGTTTGTCTGTTACTATTCACGCCTAAACCACTGAACCGAACGTTATGAAATTGTCAGTAGCAGCCTGGAGTCTAGATTTGTGCCCGGTTGATGGCAATAGGCTCGTCCCCTATTACATGGGACTTGTGGTTGTTTGGTGAAATGTGGGTGCACCTCTGCCTAGCCTTTCGGGGAATTCGACCGTGATGTTATGTCCAGATATTATGAGAATTACCACGCTATTCCGGACCGTGTCCGGTTTCAGGTAATAATGACGCTCCTACAATATGGGGTCGCATTCCGGTTGTCCGGTACCGTCCGGCATTTGGCAGATTTTTAATACTATGTCGAATTGAATCGTTGTTAAGAGCTATAAATTTTAGAGTAAGTAAGTAGTTAAAACTTTTTTTATACATAACTAGCTTTTCTTTGCGACTTCGTCAGCGTGAAACTTCGGGCCCCGACCCACCGCGTCGCATCGCATCGCCCGCCCGTGCTATTGCTTCGTTTTCGCTTAGCGTTCTTTCTGACTTATTTTTCTTTTTCCTCGACTCCTAACGGTTGTAGCGTGATGTTACGTAGCCTATAACCTTCCTCGAGAAATGGGCTATCCATTGAAAAAGAAATTTTCAAATCTGGCTGGCATTTCCGGAGATTACCCCATATATACAAACTAACAAACAAATTTTACCTCTTTATATATAAATATTATATAAATATTAGTATAGAAGTATAGACAAGCGCGACATCTAAGATAGTGTTATATTTTTGACGCGTATGTATGTGGGATTCTTTATACCCTCGAAGCATCCTTGCGTGGCGTTCCCATAAAAATTGTATTAACTATATTTGGGTAGTTTTGAAGTTAGCCTCGATGGCCAGACCAGTAAGGAGCCCAGTGATAACGGCCTCGACTTACGAGTTGTAGGTCGTAGCTTCGAACCTTGACCAAGCCCTTTACTTTGTGTAAATTATTTCATCACCACTGCTCTCAAAACGGTGAAGGAAAACATCGTGAGGAAACCGGCATGTTCTAGAACCAAAAATTCGAAGACATGTGACATCTACCGACCCGCACTGGGCCTGCGTGGTAGATTACAGCCCACTCCCTCTCACTGACAGGAGGCCTGTATCCTAGCAGTGGGAATAATATACACTAATTTATTATGCTATGAAATATTTTGAATGCGAGGGTCTCTCTTGGATCTTAAATATAATACTTTAAGTTTAATATAAGTCATAAATTAATTAATTATCTCAACAAAAATGATTAGTTTCATCTTTGTGTGCTAAGAGTGTTATAGAGCCAATACATGTTATTTTTTACTTTGTAGAGAGGTTTAAGATATTAGTGTACTACACTGCAGCAGTACCATTGTCAAAGGCGTTTTCTCATATCGAGAAGGAACGTGCATTGATCACCACGATTGCTCACGTTTTGCTGGCGATTGCAGACTTGTCAAAACCGCATCATAATCCATCTCCAATAGTCACTTCGCTGTAGGTGCGTTTTCTTCGCTTCAGTATCCGTAAAAGTACAGAGCAAAGCGAAAATATGTCACTCCTACGTAAACGAACGAACTGACTTGGTTTAATACGACTAGAGAAGGGTTAAAAAAACTACAAGGTGGATATGAAAATACGACATTTAATTAAACTGCGTATATCTAATGACGTTTCTAGTCTGCCTATGAAAAATGAATCGAATATATTCAATATTTTAGTCATTTTATCTAGTTTAGTCAAGGATTGGCAAAACCCATATTTGGATTGCTGGTCCATCACTAATAGTTAGTTTGATTTAAAAAAATCACCTTTTCAATTATGATGTTAGGATTTATTTGATACTAGCTTCTACCCATGACATCGTTCACGTGGAAGTCGTAACACACCACAATATACTACCATAACAGCCACATTTTTACAAAACTTCCCTGTATACTACGTATATTAGTTGACCCGTGATTTTTTCGTGATTTCGTAATTTTTTTTATTTTTTAAACAAACTAAATAGTAGTGATCTACTTTATAGATTATATAAATATATATATATAATCACATCACATCAACATCGTGATCATAAATTAATTTGACCAATTTCGAAATTAGGATTTATTTGATATTTTCAAAATAATCCTTTGCATTTATTATCCGTGTTTTGATTTATGGTCCTATTGCCGTATCAAAATTGTTTATGGTGTAGGTACCTAAAATTAAATCTAATCCCACCAGTTCCACCCCATTTTGATCGTAGCTCCTCAGGAACCGGACGCAATTCACCAAAATCGTTGGAAATTGAAATTTTCAGAATTCCCTTTGACATCCAACGGATGTGACGTAGCAAATACAAAATGGCGGTTCAGTATAACATTAGGTATTTATTTTTAAACTTATTGCGTTATATACATTTTTATATACCTCGACCGGAGGGGCTTGTGGCTAAGTAATAACAGCCGGACGGGTCGATCGATCAGGTTAAGCTAAACTTGCCGCGGTTGGTCCGTGGCGGGTGACCATCTTTACATACCAAGAAGCCCGGTCTGTCTCGGAAAGCACGTTAAGCCGTTGGTCCCGGCTGTCATTTGCAGGTCTTTGGCAGTTCTTACGTGTCAAAAGCCCGAAAGTCTGACAACCAGTCTTACCAAGGGGTATCGTGTTACTCAGTAACTGGGTTGTGGAGGTTAGATAGGCAGTCGCTCCATGAAAATACAAGTATTCAGCTGCATCTGGTTAGACTCGAAGCTGACACATTTCACGCACCTATCGCCGTGTCGTGGTTTAGATGTGGTTTTAAACCTAGGTTCGAAACTAGTCGATTAATTCTGTTAAAATGTCACCGTGTAATTCTTAGGTGAATTGAGCTGTTTATTGACACTATTTAGTCACTCCCTTGTATCAGGTGGAATGACAGCTTGCTTCAAACTCACAAGTTTTAGCGGGAAGGTTTTTACAGAATCGACTGGCTGGGTATCGATGGAACAATTTCATTGTTATAGCCGATGTCTTTAAGTCTCAAAATTATAGGTTAATATTTATTATAGTCCAACTATAACAATATTATAACCAATTGCGTAACATACTTGTTATCACAATTCGAAGGGAATTCCTTATCCATTGCTTTAAAGAAAGAAGAAAGAAAAATAATTTTATTCGTCACAGGAACACGTGCATAAAAAAATAATAAAAACTCGAGTAGGTAACAAAACAATAACAATACGTATACAATAACGAGTACAAAACAGAAATACTAGGCAGCTGCTGGCACGTCATGACTGTGACAAGAAGGCTTCCACTCAGGATGATGCTGTGCTATGGAGACCCACAGCACAGCACTGATTTTCAGTGGTCACCCGAAAAAAACGTACGGAAACCAAGTCAGGTTTAAAATTCAGAATTATACATAAATATAAAATAAAACAAATAGTACTTACAATATTATATAATGCAACAACCAACAGTATGAATAAAATTACTAAATAACATATATAAATTATCCGCAGGCATCACCATTGTACCCACCTAAAACACCACTATCAATACACAGCATACATGCTTTATTATATTTTAAAAAATCGTCCACCTTCAACGTAAATAACGCAATTAATATTGTTGTATTTTTAATATTGCAAGGCTTTGATTCATTATTAGTCTGTTCCGCAATCAGGCTGCAGGACTTTTAATTAATATATGTCTGAAAATACCAATCCGGCTTGAGGAAGCGTGGTAATCAATGATCAGAGTTCCTTATCTGTATATTGTTCTTTACACTACTGTGGGAGAATAATAGTCTAGTATTATTCTAAATAAAAAAAGGATTCATGCAATACATTTTTTTTTTATTTATCAATGAATGTTAAAACATTATAATCATGGTTACATATATGTTCATATTGGAATAAATGACTTACGTTACTTAGCAATTCCTTCCTTTTTTTTTGGTATGCGGTATGCGTCATGTATTTAAGCATTGATCTTGTCAGCTGCTTTTTCTGCCAATGCTATAACAACACAGTTTATAGCACCATGCATACGTACGGGGATCACACTGGCATCCACAACACGCAAGTTGTTAATACCTATCAATTTGAAGTCATTATCCACAACACTGCCCATAGCACATGTACCGTAATAAAGGAAAGGAGAGATAGTCCTGTTCAAAATGTAGCATTTCCAAAAATCACGGGTACCATATTCTACGTGAGCACATGCAGAGAAATCAACTCCAACCACCTTAGCACCCATCTTTTCATAAGAGGGTGAATCAACAAATGGAATGAAGTCCATCATAGCCGATATCATGTTGTCTAAATCTTCAGTGTTATTATAGAATCCAGGTGTGATGATTGGGTGGTGTAATCCATCAGTAGTATTCAAACGAACAGTGCCTGTTGATGTTGCTTCAAAGTTTACCAAAGTACTCCATACTGTATCTCTGTATGCACTCTGTTTTTGCCAGTCGGTGCAAATTTCCAGAGAATATCCATAGACCATTACACAAGCTATCATTAAGAATGGTGTATCGTGTTTCAGTATTAAATTATAGGTCTGGTAATTGGGGAAATCAACAGACTTGTTCCAGGCTCCTGAACCCTGAATCACAGGGAAGCCCAGCTTTGTAGGATCTAATGCTGGTAAAAGATCTATTATATTTATGGGCAATAAATGCTTTTTAGTCTTAGTTACTATAGCGACGGCACTTGGGACCCGCAAGTTGTTGCCAACGTCAAGATTAGCTTGAACTTTTATTCCTAATGATTCGAGATGGTCTTTAGGTCCAATCCCGGACAATTGTAGTATCTGAGGTGAATTGAAAGCACCAGCGCTTAATATCACTTCCTTATTTGCTTTCAAGGTATAAGTATGTCCTTTGAAAACTGCTTCTACACCAACAGCAGTTTTATCTTCAATAATGATTTTCGTTACTGTCGTTTCTTTAGATAAATATAAATTTGAGTCGTTTTTTATGAGATTCAAGTATGAATAACTTGTTGTTTGCCGTACCCCTCCAACAGTTTCCTCGGAATCGCTAGCTATGGTATATTGTGGTTGTGCAAATCCTGTATTTGTATCACAATTTAAATCATCCACTACTTGATTACCAACTTCAACTTGAGCATTTAAAAAACCTGTAACTGTCTCATCGTCACTAACTAGTCTTGATACACCTATAGGGCCTTCAGTACCGTGGCAATGACTATATTTTTCAGCAATCTCCTGGTCTTTTAGACCTTCACTTTTTTTAAAGTATGGTAGAATATTTGTGGAGTTATATGAGTCATCTCCCGTGGCGGCTGCCCAGTCGTCAAAATCTTGTCCAGGGGGTCTTATATATAGTAGGTGATTCAAAGCACTACTACCTCCGAGACAACGTCCAGCTGTTAATCTTGTGCTGTTAACTTGATTAACAGCAAAAGGATCAGGAGTTGATTTGTAGCCAAAATCGAGATCTGTACCCGGCTCTAGAAAAAACAATCCTGGTGCCTGAAATAAAATTTGATAGGTTGAAGACATTTTCCTAAAAACATAACATAACGTCATACCTGTGTTTCCAGAAGGGGCAGGCAGTGGAGAATATTACATCCACATTTTGCTGGTATTTTAAATAAGGACCGGCCGAAGGTTCGGTTTCGGCTAGTTTCGGCCAACAATTGGCCGAAACCGAAACACTAAAATAATATTAGTATAAAAGTACTTGACTGTCGTACAAAATATACTCGTCTTTATTGAGACTAATAAATATTCATTTTCACTGATAAGTAATTATAATGGTAAGATAATTCTTTAAATACTAAGTTAAATACTAGATCTCATTAGAAAATAACAACACAAGTTATTTAATCATGAAGACTATTGTAAACATAAGTAATTAATGTTGATGTTTTTTAAAGTTTGACAAATATGTTGATTGTGTTTAAAAAAAAATTAAATTGTTAATTTTACAAATAAAAAACTATCTTTGTTACTTCCTTTAATTGTTGCGTTTTTTTTGTACTCGTGTTAACTGTCTATATATGCGTAAGAATACAATAGATATACATGCTATAAAAATTCAAATAAGTTTCGGTTTCGGTTTCGGCCGAAACTGGGACCAAGACCGAAGGTTCGGTTTCGGTTTCGGTTTCGACCGAAAATCCTGTTTCGTTCGGACACTAATTTTAAAGTTCTATGTAATGGGGAGCGAGTCAATACCGTGAATGAATCATACGTGTCTCATCATCTAAGCCAGACATGCATTTCATTTAACAGTCAATATTTTGACTAAAAGTGTCTTGTGATGACAAAAGCTTTTTGTTTAATCTTACCATTGCAATTGAATTTGGATCTCCGCCAGCTTCCAGTACTAGAACACTACATTTCTGCTCTTCTACCAATCTTCTGGCGAGGACACATCCTGCCGTACCTCCTCCCAATATGATGTAGTCGAAATATGTATTATCTGAAGTAAAAGAATTATGTTATTTTGAGTATTCCGTTTTGAGTCATCCAAGGGATGCGAAAGAGGCAAAGAGTCTTCTTCTTGTTTTCGTATCCACGCTACATTTATATTGTAGTATCTGGGCCCAGTAGGTGGCCAAGTTTATTACGGTGTCAGAGGCCTTTGTCAGATTGTCGACAATCTAAAGAACAGGATGCAGATGAACGAGGAGGCGAAACGCCGGGGCGTAACTCCGCTGCCGCGAGAAATCACGGCACAGCGGACAGAGCTCCGGTGGGATCTCATGGCGGCATGGAGAGTGCGATTGTCGCAACCCAGCGCTGGGCACGCCACAATTGTGGCGATAAGTCCCCTCTTTGAGGAGTGGCTAGAGAGGCGCCACGGCGTCCTCACTTTCCGCCTGACGCAGGTCCTCACCGGACAAGGCTTTTTCGGGAGGTTCCTGTTCCGTATAAGGAGGGAGGAAACGCCCGGGTGTCACCACTGTGTGGATCGCCCGGAGGACACGGTGGAGCATACGGTGGAGGTCTGCCCTGCTTGGGCGGAGCACCGCCGTGTCCTCACGGAGGCGATCGGCGGCGGCGATTATGCAAATAGGATTTGGATGAGGCAGACAGATACTTTATAACCTGGTTTAGCACATAGGGTACTTTTTATCCCGGTGGTACGTTTCTATGGGATAATTTCCGACTTCCACGCGATCGAAGCCGCGGGAAAAAGCTAGTGCTGTATAAAAATCCAACCCTGAATACTTACTGACTAAATTCGTTTGTGTAGGAAACACAGCCCCTTTCCATACAGAGGCTAACAATATTGTGATAATCGCTGATGCGTCCATTATGGTTTCTATAACAAAAAAAAAACATACTTAAATAAAAAAAAATAAAAAATTGTCATATTTTTTAAATTATAATATTGTATTTGCATGTATTTTTTTATTTTTATTTAAGTATGTTTTTTTTTCTATCGCTGTGTCTCTCTATCAAAGTGAAAAATAAGTTCGATTTCGTAAGTCTTGGGATCTGTATTCTAATTGTATCGAAGACAAAACTTAACATAGAATACTTTTTGAAAAAAAAAAAACGCAATTGCTTTGAGGTCAAAATCAAATTCAAAGTCAAAGACAAAGTCAAATAATTTATTTAAAGTAGGCACATAAAGGGCACTTCATAACGGAGGTGTAGGAACGAGTCTGATGCTTAATATATTATTATATACAGTTTTTAGATTTTTTATCCGTTTGCATGTATGGCTGGATACAGTATGTTCCGGATTGGCGCAAAAACTACTGAATAGATTCTGTTAAAATTTTGCACATAATAATATACTTAAAGGTCTGATCATCGAATAGGCTATATACTCGTATTATCTCGCTATTGGATATAGGGAATTAAAAAAAAAAAAAAATGCAGATAGATACAGATTTAATCTCTGAAATAAATTTCATCACGCTATACCTACAAGGAGCTAAGCAGTCAATCTTGACATGTCCGAGACAGGCTATTTTAGTGAAATTGTATACACGCAATAAATAGCCTAACGGTACCACGTTCGCCCTGTAAGCCAAGGTTCGTGAGTTCGATCTCCAACAGATGTTGTTGTTGGATGTTTGTTACTCAACTACGCAAAAACGGCTCGACGGATTTGGATGAAATTTGGCACAAAGGTATTTTATGACCTGGATTAACATATAGGATACTTTTTATCCCGGTAGTATGCTCCCGTGGGATAATTTCCGACCTCCACGCGGGCGAAGCCGCGGGTGAAAGCCAGTATTATAAATGCGAAAGTGAGTTTATTTGTTTGTTACGCTTTCTCGCTAAAACGGCTGAACGGATTTAGATGAAATTTGGCAAATGGATAGACCATGACCTGTGTTAGGACATAAAATTCAAAATATTTTACTTCACATAAACCTACAAGGGCGATTATGAAACGTCAGAAGCTAGGTGCACGGTTCTAATTGGTCGTTTTCTATGGAGAAGAGCCGGCAAGAAACTCCACGGTTACTCTTTTAAAAGTAAATGGTTTTTACAATGTTTTCAAATTACAGTGTTAAAAGGTATGAGAGGACAGTGTAGGCATATCAACAAGTGTCAGGTACTTATCAAAATATAAAATGGTCCACAGATCTACAGTCTGTTAAGCCTACAACGTTCTCACATTCACAAAATGTTAAAGAAAAGAAACTATATAAAATATTAATAAAAATAAAGACTTATTTAAACCAAATAACATGATTGCAACTAAAAGAAATATATACATAAAATATTATAACTACATAATGTTAAATAATAAAAAGATTATGTCAAAAAAGTATGTAAAAAATAAATAAAGGTAAAATAAAATAATTATCGTAATTTGGGAGCAGTTAATAGAAATTTACATAGTTATGCCGTTGATCAGGTACCAGGGAAGCCACATGTGCAGAAGAAATTATTGCCAAACTTCCTTGTCTTCAACGTAGTCTTTAATCTTATAATATGCTTTTTTGATAAGGACACGTTTGATGTGGGTTTTGAACTTTCCATCGCTAAGTTCTGTAACTGACTTTGGCAACCTGTTGTAAAAGCGAATACTGTTTATAACAAATGACTTACTAGTTTTAGTTAATCTAAATTTGGGCATCACAATATCATGTTTACTACGTGTATTTATATTATGGAAATCGCTTCTTAGAATACTTTTTATCCCGATATTCCCACAGGAACGAGACATACGCGAGGAAATTTCGGGGCTTAGCTAGTTTTCTATAATTTTCAAATATTCTCCAGAAAGTATAACAATAGTGAACATAAGTAACAGTTCACAAACTGTTGCTATGCTAACAGTCTTTTCCTTTTTTTCTTTTTTCGAGGATAAAAAACCAGAATCATTGACAGCTTTTAGAGTAAGCAAACAGTAGTAGCTGTAAGGAGATATTACTGAGCCGGCCGAAATAAAGATGGCGACGACAGTCGCACTGCCGTAATGACCGTCGTCGTAGCCATTTTTCTTGTTCTTGTTTTACTTACCAACAAGTTTTACATAAATTAACAAAATCAACCGAAGGTCGAGGATGACTTCATACCAATAGAATACACAGTTACGTGAGCAAAGTTGCGGGCACAGCTAGTTAAACAAAAATAAATACACCGTTTTTTTATGACTTCTTACATAAAATAAAAACCATAATGAGAGAAAAACAAGATCTTACCTAAGCTCCGAAAATTTTGATATTAAAAATTATTTGCAGACTCTTCAAATCAATTAATAACCCACAATTCTCTCGTCCCACTTCTGAATGATATCGCAAAACGCCTCGATATATATATCAATATACACACACTTAAATACATAACAAATAATGAATAATTTGAATATAAAATTAAACTGTAAGGCTGAGTTTCGACAGTCTATCGAGATTATGTCACAACATTAATTGAAAAAAAATCTCTAGGAAATCCACGACTTACTGCTACTAAAGTAATTAGAGAATTATATTTTTTTTTTTTCCAAAACACAGCCTATTTTACAATTTGGTTTTAGCCACACAACGAAAACCTCACAGGTTTTATCTGTGTGCCATTAAGTTAGGTAATTATGTCTATTTACCTTAAGGAAGAATAATTCTGAAATATAAATACATTTATAATAAGTAAGTAGCTAACATGTTAAGTTACAATGTTCAATTCTTAAATAATGTTGAATTGTTTACCAACACAACTTTATTTTTTGAACATCTACAAAGTACACAATGAGGACGAGATTACGAAGCATAATTATACGGATCGGACTAGCCTACCTAGTGATGTCCGATCCTTAATGTGAAGTAATCTCGTCCTATTGTATCCGAACCCTTCCCGGATAATCAACCTACATATGTGTATTGGATTGCCTAATCTAAACCCGTTCTAAAAGCCGTGTTGTGCACTATGGCGGGACTATAATGATGCCCGTATCGGTCATCGCCAAGTTTCGTTCTTAAACTTTGAAAAAATTATTTGACAGATGTCAAACTAGGGCGCCAGCGACCGGACTACATCTTTAAATAATGTGACAGCGGGTTGTGCACGAGTATAAATGAAGTTGCTAGTTTACACTCCTGCACAAGTTTAACTGTCGGTCGCTGGCGCGCTCATTTGACATCTGTCAAATTGACAGATGTCAAGCATAAGCATAAGAACGGGACTTCATGATGACCGGTACGGGCATCGTATATTTCATAGTACAGTTTAGATAAGTTAATCCAATACACATAAGTAGATTATCCGGGAAGGGTTCGGATACAATGAGGTCGAAATAACTTCACATAATTAAGGATCGGATGTCATTATGTAATTTTGTCCAATATGTATGATTATGCTTCATAATCTCGACAGTGAGTGCAACAATGGAACTTCATCAACTCAATTTATCAATCATAGCTTGCTAGCTTAGCTTGTCTATCAGTGAGTAGTATCTATTGAGCAGTGATAGCCATGTGGTGTGACCGTCAGACTGCAAGGCACGCACCTCGTGACTTTCAGGAATCATGTGCATATTGTATAATTATAACTTGCTTCAAAAACGGTGAAGGAAAACATCGTGAGGAAACCGGCATGCCTTTTTTTTGGAGGGTGGGAAATATAACTTCTACCGCTCTGACTGGAGCGGGAGGGAGTGTCAGACTCTTACTGACTAAAACCCACCCGTGTTTCTTCAGTTGCCTGTACGTTGCCAGGACCCACGGTATCCCTTTCGGACTTCCCCGCGACCAAACCGGCATGCCTGAGAGATATTTCTCGACGGCACGTGAAGCCAAGTCAGAGGCCCATGTGCAGCTTTAAAACTCTGACACCAGGTTAGTCACTAACCACACGATAAGAAGATCATAGTCTAGGTACTGCTAGACATAGACCACTCCCGAATTCCCCCCGCCTCTCTTCCTTCCGCATCCACTCTGTCCCACCGGCCTATTTAAAGTCCTCGGTCCATCTAGCTGGGGCCTACGTTCAAGGGTACGCTATTCCATTCGCTGTATGCACTCCAGGAGTTTTGTGATGAGAATGTTATATAATAATAATAATAATAATGTGTGCAATTATGGACGAAGTTATCATGACGAACAATTACCGTAGATTTATTGTGAAAGACGGCACGGTTGACATCTGTCGGGCATGCCACCGTCCGGGAAAATCAATCCGACACATTATCTCCGGTTGTTCTCGTCTAGCTAACGAAGAGTACTTGCATAGACACAACCTTGTAGCCAGGATTATCCACCAGCAACTTGCTCTGAAGTACAGTCTTGTGGAATCTGAAGTGCCGTACTATAGGTATGCGCCCGACCCAGTTCTCGAAAATGGAAATATCACTTTGTACTGGGATCGATCCATCATCACTGACAGGACTATTGTTGCCAATAAACCTGATATAGTGGTGGTGGATCGAGTAGAGCGGCGCACAATGATTATTGACATCACGGTCCCGCATGACGGGAACCTCGTGAAAGCCGAGAAAGATAAACAAATCAAGTATCTTGACTTGGCTCGCGAGGTTGTCGACATGTGGGATGTGGACTCAGCGATCATTGTGCCGATAGTCGTATCAGCCAATGGTTTAATTGCCAAGAGCCTCGACCAACACCTAAGGAGGCTCTCGTTGGGCAGCTGGATCAAGGGCTTGATTCAGAAAGCGGTACTTCTGGACACGGCTCGCATTGTTAGGAGGTTCCTCTCTCTGGAGCCCTGACCGCCGGTAGCTTGGACCCTGTTCCCGATACCGGTGGGCTACTATTTTTTATATTTTTAAATGTTTTAATTTTTTTTATTCTAATATTTAAAAATATAATTTATAAGTATTTAAGATGTAATAAAGGAAAATAATAATAATAATAATTTATTTGCAGACATTGAAGTCCATAGAATTACATCAGTAACAAAATCATTAATTACAAATAATAGGCATAATAACAAAAATAACATAATCGAAATACATCACAAATTACATAATAATATCACAATAGAAATGAATCACAAATCATACAAAAAACATAATACACACATAAAAATCACAAATAGGCATAATAATAATAACATAATAGGAATAGATAAAATAAAATGCACGTACAGTTATCAAGAGCAGATCTGTGTGTGCAGTCTCACCCATCGACCAAGCATCGGGCAGTCCCACCGGTCACTCAATGCTCTCAACATGCCATGGGTGCTGATATCTGTTCTGTGCCGGAGAGAAGCGCATCGTTTTCGAATGATGGCATAAAAATCATCCACTCTCGCATCGGCAAACATACCCGAAGCGCTACAATACCGCTATATGATTACCAGTAGAGCACCGTCACCTGAGAGATATTTCTCGATGGCACGTGAAACCAAGTCAGAGGCTTATGGGCGGCTTTATAACTCTAAAACCAGGTTAGTCACTAACCAAAAATACACACGAAAAGAAGAAAACCAGTCTCACCAACGGATATTGTATTACCCAATAACTGGCTTGTGGAGGTCAGACACTCCATGTAAAATACTGGAATTCCGCTACATCAGGTTAGAAAGGAAGCCAGCCCCAACATAGTTGGGAATAGACTAGACAGATGTTGAATTCTATTTATAATTATTTTCGATCTGTGTCGATTTTTTCGATTTGCCTAAACTTTGTGTACTGTGCCTAAAATACCATATTTCCTGAAGTTTTTTCTTTACATTGTAACAATTGTTTCAATACCATTATGAATAGTCATGATCTTATCAGAATTAAGTACTTTTATTATTTTCATACGTTTACCTATGTGTCTGGGTATGTTGGTATGCATATTATGATCATGCCACTCGTCAAGTAACAAGTGCGATTTGGGCTTCCCTGCCACGGGTTCTGTATTATTATTTCATTCACTTGAATGTGCCCTGGCGGCTGTGAGTATGTCATGCTCATTCAGATGTCTCGCTGATGGTGGCGCGTGTGTTGGATCATTTAGCTCCCTTCAAAATGGTGCTGATCCATGCGGCATGTTAGTGAACGGGCGCCGTCAGTTGGGACTGGTCAACTCTTAGCTGCCATGCCTGATTTTAATTTTTGAATTGTTCTTTGTTTTATATTTTTATTAAGGATGCTTCTAACGTGCACGTCTTTCTACTTGTTCTCACATGTATAATTTCAACACGAATGGTGTAACCAATATTTTGTAAAAATAATATATTTATTTAAGAGTGTCCGTGGAGTTTCTTGCCCATTCTTCGCCATAGGTACCTACTACGCTTTGGAATGGGCGGCTTCATATTTCTGACTGACCGATTCCTTGACAGTTCAAAAGTGCCTGTAAAAAAATCATATTTTTTCTCTTTTTGTTCTCACACACTATTGTCTACATTTCTTTCTCATTTCTCCTTTCGCAGGTCTTTTGGAAGAATTTCTTAAGAAATAAGCAGTACCTTTGTACTCAAATTACAATTCTGTCGTATCTCGATGTATTTTATTGTGTATACATAAATAATAAAATAAATAAATAAACAAAAGAAGTTAATAGTACCTGAAGAGCCTGCAAAACTAGAATAGCAAATAATACGTACTGTCAACTTAGGTAGTGAATATAGAGCAGGCTTGACAGTCATAACGGGTAAAAGTACCAAATCAGTTCTATAACAACTTAATGCTTAATGTTTTATTTACAGGGTGGATTTTTTAGATGGGGCTGTAAGGGCAGTTACCTGAAACTGTTTTAATTACAGGAAAACGGTCTTATGCGACTGTCTTTAACTTTTTGAGATATTTTGATCTGCATTCACAGATTTTGAAATAAGTGTTGTGTCTGGTGGGCTACTGCCCGACGATTGATACGATTGGACGTTGCATAGATGCTCGTCGTGTGGTAAACGCGATGTAGGATTTTGCGTGACGTCAGTGTGATGCGTAGTTTGCATGTGGCGATGTAGATGCCGCCGCATAACCAATTACCATTAGGTGGGCTGTCTGCATGTATGCCACTCTACAACTTAAAAGCCACCATTTCGCCAGTTATATTTAATTCCCATGTAATAGGGGGCGAGCCTATTACCATCAACCGGGCACAAATCCAGACTTCGGAGAAATGTCAGATGAAAAACCCAATAACACTTTGCCCGACCTGGAAATCGATCCCAGGACCTCATGCTCAGCAGTAGCACTTGCGACAAGTACTCCAACGAGGCGATCTAATAAAATTACATTCAACCCTCAACCACTGAGGTGTAATTTCGTAACACTACCACTGACATACGAATGACATTCGACTCTTTTTAGGGTTCCGTAGTAAATAAGGAACCCTTGTAGTTTCGCCATGTCTGTCTGTCTGTCTGTCTGTCCGCGGGTTAGGTCAGTGATAGTTAGTACTAGAAAGCTGTAATTTGGCATATGTATACATATTAATCATGCAGACAAAGTGGTAAAATAAAATCAAGAAAAATATTTTGTTTTAGGATACCTCCCCTACACGTAAAGTGGGGATGTTTTTTTTTCCTCATCTACCCCATGTTGTGGGGTATCGTTAGAAAGGTCTTCCAAAAATATTGTGAGTTTGTTATAACCATTGGACTGATGGATTTGGATTTAGGGATCCGTTTTCGAAATATTAAGCTTGTAACTGAAATTTTTTGTTAGACTCAAGTGTCCCCCCCCCCTTCTAGCTAAATAGTTGTAATTGGACTTGTGAAAAAATTCACAGCAGTAGCATATATAACGAAATTAAAAGGAAAACTATGAGAGCTAAGGAGGCTGTACAGGTTAACGAGAAATAATCAACCAACTTAAATTTGCAGTTTGAAAAACATGATCTCCCATACATTCATAAATTCAGATAAATTCATCCCAACTACGGAACCCTTCATTGTGCGTGGTCCGACACGCACTTGGCCAGTTTTTTATCACTAAGCATCAAGAGTATTTAATGTTTTTATTATTTTTTATTCCGTACAATATATTATTAAATAGAAGGGACGATGATGAATAAAACAGAAAAAATATTCTTAGAAAAATATTTATTAAATTAAATTTTACTTAATATGGGTAGGTAAATTGCCAACCTGTCTTGAGGAGGCGTCGTGATCAAAGCTCGTGCCTTCTCTGTATCAGAAGAGGCCTTTGCTCTGCAGTGACAATAATTGGCTGGTATTAAAATTAGGTAATGATTTTATTTATGTAGTTATGTCTGAAATACAAAATAATTAATTTACACTGTAAATTACTTAATTAAATACAGAACCCAAAAAATTCTCAACATTAAAGATGGCCTCTTGAGTTTATTATAACAACTGTCCTAATATAGTTGTGAAAATAACATTAAAATGCAATTATATGAATTGTAAAAAAAAAAAAAATCACGACTCTTCAGATATTTCTTTAAAGATAAAAATTATAAATGATTTTATTTCTGTAAGTAAGGTTTGTACCCAGTTTTTTACACGTCAAATACAAATTATGTTTTAAAACTAGATGAGTTCTGTGTTTCCTATCTGACTACTTTGAGAAAAAAGGATGAAACAAACAGAGAGGTCATAGTCTCCTTTAGTCTTTCAAAATCAATGATGTTCTAAATAGTTTTACGGGGAAAAGACTCCGCCCTTCATCACTAAAAGGGCACAATGAGAAAAATCTGAAAAAAGAGAAATACCAAAGTGAAAGATAAAATTCACTATCTTGTATCTTCACAAAATGTCGTTGCAATTTAATTCTAATGACTAATGTATTTTCTCTACTAAGATTTTTTTTTAAATCTTCTTAAACAGCGATTTGATAATTGGACGAGAATTGAGAGGACTTGTTTCAAGGACGTTTCATGTTTAGGCACATTCGTTACGTAAGAGAGAAGAAAGATATAACTCTCTCTATCTCTCACACGAAATCTCTCTTATTCTTTATTTTTTTTAAGAAGCTCACTTCATTCTTAGCCTATACTGCCCCACTGCTGGATAAAGGCCTCCCCCAAGTCCTCGCAGGAACTCTTTCCCCGCGCCACCACAATGGAGCTCTCACGATACGCATCAAGGTCAACTCGCCACATCTTTCTGGGGCCGCCTTAGCGCTGCCATCCATCTTCAGATACCAACATGGTGTAGGTAGAGATTAAGATAATAAGGAAGAAATATTTGAAATAAAAATAAGGTACTTATTTATCTACACTATACTCCATTTGAAATAAGATTAGACATTTAAACAAACCTTTTTTACAGTCCGTTCAACCGATTTTGACTTGTATACCGTAGGCATAAGGATGGCGTTCAAAGCAAAAAAGTGGTTACAATACCACCTGTTTACTGCAGCTGCCATTTGCACCAACGCAATAGAAGACAAAATCGGTTGAACGGACTGTAAAAAAGGTTTAGTTAAATATCGAATCATATTTCAAATAGGGTCTAGTGTAGATCCTATTTGAAATAAGAGTAGACATTTTACATTTGATATTTGACAATTTTAAAGAGAAAAGATTTATATTTTTGTTTGTAATGAGTAAACTCAAAAACTACTGGACCGATTTTAAACATTCTTTCACCAGTATAATGCTATATTATCACTGAGTAACATAGGCTATAATTTATAAAAATATATCGCGGCGAAGCGGCTGGCAGAAGCTAGTCTAGAAAGTCTTTTCTAAAGATGCTGATGAAAATTTTACCCCGTGCTTTTGCAGTTCAAATATCCTGTGAAGCATTTAAGTAATTAACGATTGGTTAATAAAATGCCTTGTTTTTGCTGACCCAGGTATTAAACAAGTAACTTCCTTAGATGTTTTACAGCATGACAGTTGAAAACACCAGCTCGTGTATACAGGGTGATTTTTAACTCTGGGATAAATAAAGGGAGGTTTAGTAGTAAGAAATTCTCCTCAATTCCAAGGTATTAAAAATTTATTTTAACTGAACCGTTTTTTTCCTGTATGAAAGTGAAGGAATAGAAAACAAGGAGCAACAAAATTTCCATGAGATTTTAAAAAACATATTTTGCATATTTGTCCAGTTATTTTTTCTGTGAAAGTCATAACACTAGCATCCAATCATTATATGTCCAGCAACCAGTACAGCATTACCTTACCTACCAACAGTACCTTATCTGTTAAAAAAATCATCCTGTGTACATCTAGTCGTAGATAACTAGTAGGTACATTCGTTCGGAATTCCTCGGAGTTATTCGGTCTTAGCTCAAAGATATTGCATTCCGGAGCGAATCGACTGTTTCCGTGCTACTTCACGCTTCCCTTTTACAGGGTAGGTAGGAGTCTTGTATAGCTATAAAGAATTTTATTAACTTTGTTTTGCAAGTGGAAGCAATTCTAAAGCCGGAAAAAACGACTTGTAAAAAAGTGGAGTAACCGAAAAAATTATCCTTTATTTGCAAAATACCTACCATATCGAATGCAATTTATTTTTAAAGTTTTTATTGCAAAAAAGATTTTTTTTATTTCTCTAATGGCAATTTCTGTTTACTTAAAAAGGTTTACCAACAGCTTCTGTATACAATATATTATAATATAGGTAAAAATTACTAGTCTTGGACTTACACTTACTTTACTTTACTTTTGATACAGAAATGTTATCTTTCCATAAGTGACTTTTTGAATGACCCCATGTGTGACATCTCAACTATTTAATATTATTGACATTATTTGTAACACTTTTTATGCATGATCTGGACTTATTAAATGATTTATCTATTTCATAATTTTTTTCACGAGCTTATTGATTTTGACATTGTTTGTTAAATTTTCATGCCAAAACTCAGGCAGAATGTACCCGGCTCACTATACCTTTATAACAACTTTATTGTACAATACCTACATTCTATGCGAATAAATGATTTGATTTGATTACACAGTCGCCAGTCGCAGTCAATTATTGTTTAACCAGCATATTCAAACATAAATGTTATCACAGAAAAATAAGAACATAAACCTAGTGACGCTAGAATTAAGTTATGGCAAAATAAAGACATAAGAATTATGGCATTTTAAAGTGTCTTTGGATCTGTAATTTAGTTTTGCTTTCCGAAGCATGGAGGCGGTCTCGGTATGTAATGTATGGTCACCCGTCCACGGATCGACCTCAGCAAGCCTAGCTTTACCTTGAAGATCGACTCCTTTTTTTTTTTTTTTTTTTTCAGGATGGGAAATGATCAAATGACTTCTCCCGCTCTGGGCAGAGCGAGAGGGTGTGTCAGACTTTTACTGACTAAAACCCAACCGGGTTCCTTCCGTTGCCTGTGTGCCGGGGCCGCGATATCCCTTCCGGACAAACCCGCAACCCCAGCAGGCATTGGTCTTTCGACCCCGTCGGTTGGTGCTGACATCTCTTTGAGGCGTGCGTGGAACACAACGCGCCGTCGACACGGGCCTGGTCCTGATCGGACGGCGAGCTGCCCATTGCTCACCGTCCGCAAGATCGACCCCTGCGGCTATTATTATACAGCCACGAGCCACCTCGAAATGGTAAAGTTCTGAATAGGGGGCTCAAAGCCCTAATATCATTTACAACTATATTATACAATTTCAAAGTCAAAAACTTAGCATACTGTCTGACACACAAAGCGAAAATGTCGCCAGAAACATTTTAAGGCTAAGCACAACAAACAAACTATTTATTTGGTATTTCATAAATACATAGTTCTGTCGCCGCTGAAAGTTTCACTCGTAATTCTAAACCAACCAGTGGAACTCGAATGAAATTCTATAGTTCAAAACTAGCTGGAAATCGTCTCACTTCAGGACAAAAACATATAACCAGTCTATTTTTGTTATTTGGTAAAAACATGCACAACATAACAGACCCACATCCCAGTCATTGCACAGTATTTTTTTTTATAAAAACAGACATATTTTTTACAATAAGGAAGGAATACAACTAAGAAATAATACACAAAAACAACTAACAAAACAAGAAAAACTAAGAAATAATATTGGAAAAAAAAAATTGCGGCAAACAAATCACACTCCTGAGTCGATGCCAGTAGAGCATTCAGCATTGCGAACCAAGGCCGAGTTAGATTACGAAACTATGCGTGATGACAGTTAATAACGTATTTTTCCCACTTAGTTTAAGTGGATGATATTTATGATGATAGCTACTGTTATTTACATAGCAGGTAGTGGTATTCGAATTTGTGTGGGATACCACAGCTAAAAAGTGAAAAATAAATCTTTTTACAAAAAAAAACAACCGGCTTACAAAAAATAACACTACAAAGTGGAAAATAACTTTAATATTGGAAATCGGTGGCAAAAAACGAAAATTCAAAATCAAAGACTTCGTAGTGTTTTTTTTTTGAATATCGGTTGTTTTTTTAATTTTATTTTCATAATAAAATAAAAAGACATAAATAACTACAGTTAGGACCCTTGGGTGGGGAAACTTCTAAATATAAGTATGGTGTGGACCAGACTACCGTTTTCAACAAGAGCTTCTTCAGCACGCGTAGCATGAGCACCGTTTTGTCGACGGAAGAGTAGACAAAAATGACGTTCCGTGTAGACAGTGCGAGGGCAGCAAAGTAGAAAGAGTCAACTGCACTTTTTACGAAATTCACTCTGACATAATTCGACTTAGAATTCTTTGTTTTGCCATAAGAGTTTTTCTGTTTGATTCTCTATTTTTACTTATATAAAGACAACTACAACAATAATTATTCTTAAAATGACGAAGTTCCGTGTTTTGGAACAAAAAATATTACAGTAATATTGGCCTTAACCATTTCCTTGGTATAGTCCTAATAACTAAATGATGTAAAATAGGAGAAGATAGCTTTGTTCTTCTATTAATTATCACAATTTTGCATTCAAAACGTTCTTCTGTAAAATCATGATTTTAAGATTTTGTAGATAACCGTATATACTTTGCGGCCGTCGAGTAGAAAATCAAATTGTCTTCACTACTTTAGACAACTGTCAGTTCTCA
The DNA here is from genome assembly GCA_947364205.1 of Agrochola lota. Taxonomy (NCBI): domain Eukaryota; kingdom Metazoa; phylum Arthropoda; class Insecta; order Lepidoptera; family Noctuidae; genus Agrochola; species Agrochola lota. The sequence continues at coordinate 13,199,910 of OX376244.1, read as the reverse complement.
GTGTGATTTTGACAGTTTGGGATAGAAAACTTTCTTCTGAAATAGTCTACGTGGATAAGGACCTAGACAAAGATTGTTAGAAATGTAAGACAAAATGACAGTTTGTAGAAGGATTTCTACGGTGCGATGTCAAAAATGGAGAAACGAAATGTCACTTTGTATAGAAAGAGCTGTGTCTATTCTTCGTAGAAATAGAAAGCGTCATGCTACGCTTGCTGGTGATGGTCGTAGACTATTAAACTCTAGGTCGTAACAACTATCGGCACGAAATCGCTGAATTCACAAATCAAAGTATGTTTACAACCGTGTGCAGTCAAGATTCTTGATTTCTTCAGCCTATTGTAGACTTACGGGAATGCTGCTATATCATCTCAACAGGCACTATATGACGTTCTTATCGATCTAGTACGACTATTTTCGAGAACTAGGTATATACGATTATTTTATCAGCGTCATTATATGAGAGAACATGAGATTCGTTCGAGAAACAATAGTAGTACAACATATCACATTTTGACTAGACGCCATGCATTGTTTAGTATTCAAATACTGTTGTACATAATACGAAATTACACTAGGTACTTGGTTTTACTAGGTGGCGTATAAGTTATCACTCGTAACGTAAGATGCTCTCATTTTTGAAAATGAAATGTTTGTTTGAAATTGAAGTACACAAATATAAAATACACATCGTACAACCATGGTGCGCTATACTCTACAAGAACGCGGAATAATTGTCTCATTTTTTTTAACCAATAATTCCCGACCGCTTAATCATTCGAGAGACTTTTGTCTATGGGGTTTTCTGAAGTCACGCATTTTTGGGAATAAGCCACATAATTTGGCTGCTTTAAAAGAGAACATCGTAGAAGAATTGGCCAATCTATCGCCAGAAGTACTGAGAAAAGTAATGCAAAATGCTCTGTAACGCGCCCAAAAGTGCGTCAGTTTATTCTGGTGGCTACCATATTATTTTTTGGCTACAGAACAAAATTATAAGTCCGGTGATTACTTATGCGCCGTCTATTATATTACAGGAATCTATCTATGGAGACTAATGGTGGCCCAGTGGTAACGGCCGCGACTTACTAGTTGAAGAACGTAGATTCGAACCCAGCTGACAGGCGCTTTACTTTGTGTAAATTATTTCATCACCACTGCTCTCAAAACGGTGAAGGAAAACATCGTGAGTAAACCGGCATGTCCTAGAACTAAAATTTCGAAGACATGTGACATCTACTATACCTACCGCACTGGGCTCGCGTGGTGGATTACGGCCCACTCCCTATCACAGAGAAGAGGCCTGTGTCCCAGCAGTGGGAATATTTTATGCGAAAGTGGCTTTCTGTTATTTCTGCTTACCCCGATAAGAACTCTAAAATACACACACAAAACAAAAACCAGCTTATTCAATTAATTGAAAAGCCCAATAATAATAAAACCACATCGTAAATTCATAACATAATCCTACGGAAGTGCGTCACGCGACACGTGACGTCACGGGAAATCCAACCGGAAGTAACGTCATAAAGGCTTAAGCGTCGGTGGGAAAAATTACGCGCGTTTTTTGGCGGGAAACGAGTGACTTCCGGATCCGGGACGCCTTTACAAGGAAAGGTGTTGAATTGTTAGAGATTTGTGTTTCCGGGTTATGGTGGGACATACGGACAAACTTAGTTATTGTGGATATAAATAATTTTATTAAGTTTCATTTGATGAATTGGCGAACCTGTTGTAAGGAAAATATTGATGTGAGCATGAATTGGAGCATCGCCAACAAGCTTCATTTTAATGTAGCCAAATGCTCAGTGATGTCTTTCACTCGAGCCCGGACTCCTTTGTATTATCAATACAAGGTAGAGGATGCGCCGATGCAACGAGTGTCTCAGGTGCGAGACTTAGGGGTAATTTTCACCCAGGAATTAACCTTCCGTGAGCATATCAATAAGATATGTAAGAAGGCATACAGAAACCTAGGTTTCGTACTTAGGCAGGCTCAGCGGTTTACCAACATCACGACACTCAAGGTGCTGTATGACGCACTAGTCAGGAGTCACCTTGAACATAGTGCAGTCATATGGGCTCCTCATGAGGCGAAGTATAGTGTCATGTTGGAACGTGTCCAAAATAAGTTCACAAGACACTTATATTTCAAGCTGTATGGGGTATATCCATTTTACCCATTGATGTACCCTACACTGTTTGTACTGGGTATGGTAGGGTACAATGCGTTAAAGGTGCGACGGGACTTTGCACTCGCAGCGTATGTAGTGAAACTACTGCGTGGCGGGGCGCATAACCCGGGAGTGCTGCGGCACCTGGAACTTTGCGTGCCAGACCGGTACGTGTGGAGGCGGCGACGCCCGGCCCTGCTTGCGGTGCCTGCAGCCAGAACCAACCTACTGGCGAGCACTCCTCTCACTAAAGCCATGCGGGTGGTGAACGAGGTTCACGAGAGGGTTGATGTATTGTGGTGCAACTTGAGTGAATTCGCAAAAGTTACATTATTTATAATATGTTATTTAGATATAGGTTAGGATTAAGGATATAATATGTAATTTTATAGGATGTAGATTAAGGATTTAAAATGTACTTAAAAAGGCCACTCTATCGCATTGGATCGCAGATCTGTAATGGTAGTTGTAGGTAAGATTTGCGTAAATAAATAAATAAATAAATAAATAAAATTTGGACGACATGAGAGTGAGAGTTACTCACTCTCATAAATCAATCTGCCTAGGCTTTCCCCAACTATATTTGGGTCGGCTTCCATTCCAACCGAATGCAGCTGTATACCAGTATTGTAAAATAGAGCGACTGCCTATCTCACTTCCACAACCAAGTTACTGGGTAACACGATACCTAATCAATCAATCAAGAAATCGGGAAATGAAAACTGTACTTTGTCCTTTATTATTGTGAGCGTGTGCGCAGGAGACGCGAAGGTGATGGTGGGTGCGAGACAAAACTCTGAATATTCTTGTAGATATTGATAATGGAGTTTTGCGGGTTTGTCCGAGAGGGATATCGCGGCCCCGGCACACAGGCAACGGAAGGAACACGGGTGGGTTTTAGTCAGTAAAAGTCTGGCACACCCTCCCGCTCCGCCCAGAGCGGGAAAAGTTATTTGATAATTTCCCACACACAAAAAAAAAAAAAGATGGGTATATGTTATATGGATGCATGGAGATGCCTGCGGATAATTATTTATATGTTATTTAATCATTTTATTCATACTATTGGTTGTATAGTAGCATGCTATATTATAAGTACTATTTATTTTATTTTATATTTATGTATAATTCTTTAAACCTGACTTGGTTTCCGTACGTCTTTTTCGGGTGACCACTGAAAATCAGCGCTGTGCCAAAACAAACAATTGTAACACACATAATAATACAATAATATATATATATATATTTTTTTTTATATATATATATATATATAATTGTACATTTAATTGTGTGCGTGTGTGTGTGTGTGCTGTGTGTGTGTGGGTCTCCAAAGCACAGCATCATGCTGAGTGGAAGCCTTCTTGTCACAGTCATGACGTGCCAGCAGCTGCCGACTATTTCTGTTTTGTGGTCGTTATTGTATTGCTATCGTTTTGTTGTCGTTATCTACTCGAGTTTATTACCTTTTTTTATGCACGTAATTCTGTGACAAATAAACTAAGTTACAGTCTCCTAAGACCGTTTTCTTGTAGCTACAACGGTTCAGGTAGCCTATCTCAAAAATCCATCCTGTAAAACTATCAAAATATTCATGCCACAAACCCTGCCAAACCTTCATTATAAAATCAACCTCATAATCAGTGGAAATAAATGAAATCATTCGTGATACAGCCTGCAGCTACCTAACACTATAACACAAGCAAATAACCCGGAGTTATCTACAATTTGTGGCGTTTCTGATCACAAACATGTTACTCGTGTAACAAAATGATTATAAAGTTCGTTAAAGTTTAGATAGAAGGGTGTATTCCCAGTCTTGATTTGCATTTTTGGGATCATTAGGCATGGGATGGAGTTTTGCTTAAGGCGCCATCTCCACGGGCGAGAAAATCACGGTAATAAGCCTTCGCCGTGTCATCAAATTCTAATAGAAACTCTATGAATCAACCTGCACACGGCGGCGTCAGGTTGAGTTGACTTAGGCCGAGCTCTCACTGACCCGATAATTTGAAGGCACAGTGTGACTATACCACTGCTCTCAACTAGTGTAATCTTGTCATAATATTATCAGGCAAAATACGCTACGACAGCCCGGGTCCTGTCCCCACGCATGAACTATCCACTGCTTCATAATATATGTAGCTAAACAGAATACCAGCGCTGCGACATTTATTTTATAAATGTCGCAGCATTATGCTGAGATAGGAGCCTTTTGGCCTCGTACAGAACTGCATTAATTTTTAATTTTACTTTTGTTTTTTTTATTTTGTTATTTATGTTTAGTGTGTTTTTAGTTTAATTTGTGATTTCCTGTGCGAGTCTCAACAAATACTTTTTCTTTCTTTCTTTTCTTTCTAAAATAACACATAGCATAACATCACGCCTGTACTTATTTCGCAAAGGGTTAGGCAGAGGTGTACTTATAGTACAAAGTAGGTACCTAATGGTTTCAAGTCCGAGGGCGTCATCATAAGAACAACATTGTGTTTCCCTCAATAGATGTCTGGATTTATGTCCAATAACAAAATACTCGTAATGTCACGCCTGTGAACCCCCAAAGGCACCTATGGTACACTCACATTTCGCCTGTGCTGTACGTGACCTGCAGTCATCAACATCATCATTTCAGCCGAACTGCTGAACATAGGCCTCCCCCAAATGGGGGGTTTGCCATAATCGCCACGCTTGGCAGGCGGGTTGGCGATCGCAGTATGGTGTTAAAATGCATAGAGAATGCTGCTGCCCATTCTCCAGTAAGTCCCTTAGTCACCTTTTACGACACAGGAAGAAATGGGATGTACTATTCTACGTCGGGCACCACACGGTACCTGCGATGTCTATATAGGAAGGAATCAATCGATTGCGGATCTTCATAGGCCGCTGCAAGCATATTCTAGCAAAATGGGTGATTTTAGATCCCACCGATACCCAGTGCGAATGCAGTGCTCCTGACCAAACTATTATGTACGTTCCATATGTTGGACTGTCCAAAGTGTCCACACGGTTTAACGTAATATATACTACAGTCCTCCAGACCGTATTTTAGGCAATCTTAACGGAGACTTGCCTTCGGCGCGGAACTTTATATAGTGCACAAGTGTGTGCGCAGACACAGATGCACACTCTCTTCGCTCACTCTCATAGTCCGATGGGACGGTAATCCGACACGACCGGAGAGTGATCAGGCGCATGGCCAACGGCTTAACGTGCTTTCCGAGGCACGGGGGTATCACACCGCCAACTTCCAAACTCCGGACTGTTACTAAGAAATTCCTAATAGAAAAACCAAATAACACTCTGCCCGACCTGTGAATCAAATCTAGGACCGCACGCTCAGCGGGGCTGGGTTTAACGTAATACCATTGACAATTTTCATTGCCATTTTTTTTTTGAGATTGTAATTTTGCCATTGACTCAAAAATAAGAAGAAGCCTGTCTACCCTCTTGAACAAAAGTGCGAATATGTTAAAAGTAAATGTGAGAAATAAGTTGCTTATACACTCATAAACAACTTATTTTAAACTGTATTCTCATGATTTTCTTATATTCAAGGACAGGAGCCCACGAGTTGTTGTTGACTGAATATTCATTATTCTCATTGTTATGTAAATGTCTCTGAATTGGTCTGGTTTTTAAAATTGAGGCATTGAATGTAACAAACAGCTGTTTTGTAAACATTTTCCGAATTTCATTATTTACGTTACTTGAGGAATGATAAATTGTACGATTTTTGTGTGTTTAATATAGACTATGAATGTGATAAATATTATGAACAGTATATAAATGATATAATACAGTTAATATTTTTTAACAGTTACTACTGTTACAGATATGCTGTGGCCGCATCTGCTTCTATCGTGACGAAGCTTCGCATAGTGATACGATACACGCAGATGTGACCAACCGGGTATCGGTTATCGTCACGATAGTTCAGGCTGCGTAGCACTTATCGCCCGTGTGGCGGTACTTACATAATAACGCGGTCAAGCCGCTAATGTGACCACCGCATTAGCGCGATAACTTTTTAGCGAGAAAATCATACGAAGCTTCGGCACGCATTGCTTTGTCACAAAAATAAAATCTGCTCTATAACGTAAATAACGCAATGAATATTGTTGAACTGTCAAAATGAAATGGATTAGTCGTAATCGTTTACGAAAATGGGTTTCGTAATTAGTTATCTGGTCATAAAAAGGTTTTAGGTTAATGTCAACTCCTGCTGGGGTTGCGGGTTTGACCGAAAGGGATATCGCGGCCCCGGCACACAGGCAACGGAAGGAACACGGGTGGGTTTTAGTCAGTAAAAGTCTGACACACCCTCTCGCTCCGCCCAGAGCGGGAGAAGGTTAATGTCAACTCAACATTGGTCAAAGGCGAATGCTATTTTGATCAAGTTATTATAGTTTTCTATGCAATAGTCTGCTCAGTGCCGTAGCTTCAAAAAGTAACTTATTTTACTACTATTATGTGACCTGACTTGATAAAGGAAGGAATTTGAAAACTGAGTTAAAGTTCGCGAGCACATTCGTAAGAAGCTGGCAGTATCATTACACCGGTAATGTTTTCCCATTGTTTGTATTATTTGTTTTAGTATAGTTCTTATATTTATATATAATTGGCTATACAGGATGTCAGGGACATCGACGCGAAAACTGTTACCATGGGTTCAGTACGTAACCCTGAAATTTTTCGTCGGTTATTGAAAATAAATCTACTGTTACATAGAAAAGTGCAATACCTTCGCGTTCGAAATGTATGGAATAGCTGTTTTTTTTTTTATAACCGACATAAAACTTCAACGCCCCCTGCGTTCAGAATCATTTACTGAATCTATGGTACAAAAATTCGCGTCGATGTCCCTGCCACCCTTTATATTATATTTATAGTTTTTAATAGCCATATATTACATATCCTTATAAATAAATACATATTTATTCCATAATTTTCGTTATTGCACCTACCAGTTTGTCTCTGTATCACTCAAAGGTCGACAAGGAGTAAACGCTAAGGTAGCCCGCGAAATATTGGCATACAACCTGGTACTGACTAATGACGAACCAAAGCTACGTGATCTTCTCTGAATATAGCAATGGTTTACATAATAATACAACATGTAAGAAAAAAAACCGTCTGATCCGTGAGGGTGTTTGTTAAGTATTGTACTGACAGTCGTCTATTTATATGATAAATTACAGAAAAAAGAAAAAAAAATTGTTTTCTTTTTTTTTCAATTGGGAATTTTACATGAGGCGCGGGGCCTTTGTTTATCGGGTGTCTACAAGTCATAACTTATGACGCCTTTTGAAAATTTCCAAATTTGTAATGGATTTGGGGTAATTTTGTTACTTACTAAATATGAGAATTTTGAATATCAATAACTTTTTTATTTTCAATACCTACTAAAAAGATTTTTTATAATTTTATGGTACGAGTAACATTATTAAAAAAAAACCCCTGTGTAATTTTTTAGTAATGGTACTGCTACCATTACTAAAAAATTACACAGGGGTTTTTTTACATATTTCTTAGCATTGGAACAGTTAATGCGAAACACAAAACCAACTCTTCTGGTTCGATTATATTATCTATGTAACGCCATCTATGAACCAAAGAGGAAACTAACAGGTAAAATCAATATTGGTAACAAAACGGGCCGCTAGATGACGCTTTAGTAGGTAACCCAAGGGTATAGTAGGCAGAAACGAGTTCTTTGGTCAAACGACAGATGCCTCTTTGTTAAATGATGGTTTGAAGGGTTTTGAACCTGAATTTGTCAATGATAAGAAAAAAATGTGATTAAACGAAGGTAAGGGCGGCAAAACTAAGTCCGTCTCATTACAAAATGAGTTGTTTCTTATTTTGGAACAAGCTTTGCCTTTGAGCCATTTCTTAGGGTTCCGTAGTAACCAAGGAACCCTTATTGGTACTTTCGCCATGTCCGTCTGTCTGTCTGTCTGTCCGCGGCTTAGCTCATAGACGGTGAGTACTAGAAAGCTGTAATTTGGCATAGGTATACATATTAATCACGCCAACAAAGTCGTAAAATAAATTCAAGATTTTTAGGCTACCTGTAAAGTGGGGGTATTTTATTTTTCTCGTCTATCCCATTGTGTGGGGTATCGTTGGAAATTTCGTTCAAAAATATTGAGAGTTTGTTAAAACCATTTTTGGTTTCAGGGATCCGTTCGCAAAATATTAAGCTATAAGTACTAATTTTTGTTAGAGTCAAGTACCCCCCTGCCAGCTAAATGGTTGGTTTTAGATATGTTAGGCTTTACAAGTTAACGAGTTATAATTGAATATAACTTAAATTTGCGGTTGCAAAAACATGTTCTCCTGCGGAATGTATGGGAGAACATGTTTTTCAACTACAAAGTTAAGTTTGTTCTTGGGATAAATTCATCCTAACTACGAAACCCTTCGTGGTGCGTGGTGCGTGGTCCGACACGCACTTGGCCGGTTTTTCTTTTTATATTTCGAATCTATTTCAACTGAAATAATGTTCTTCATACAAAATTGACCACTTAGAGTCTGATTTAAAATCAGTTTTTGTATTTAGAACTTTAACAATGTCCGCATAAAGTTAGAAATTAAAAATGTCTCGATATTTTGAACCTCTAAAGATAATTCTTGTTTTGTAAGACGAGAGTTTTGACGTCATTTCACAACAAGTTTCATCAATATCATAACGGAACCCTAAAACAAGATGGCGGACGCAAACATCAATCTCAACATTCTACCCCCTATACTTGAATACAATCATCGCTCTATAAAAGCTCATAAAGAATGAATTCACTCCAACTAAAAAATAAGGTATGAAAAAAAATGGCTTCCCCAGCCTCCCTTATAAATCAATTTCGAGATAAATTGTAGAATCAAAGTCAATAATCTGGAGTTATGAGATAACTTTACGATAGGACGGATCGTAAATAAAAAAAATTGAGCTAAAAGTGGGTAGATTTGAAAAAGTTTTGCGGTTTGTCTCTGCGCCCTAGAGGGCAGTTGGTCGTCGATATGGAAAATAGTATAAGTTATGTGCTTTTGAACGTTTTCTGATATAAATTAGGCAACATTTCCTATGGTATAGGGGATCGAGCTGTAACTGTCCCAACTCACATACAGAAAATACCATAATCAACCTATAACGATCCCACTGCTGAGATACAGGCCTCTCTGTGAGAGTTGACCGACCATCATCGTCAGCAGGGCCGTCTTTAACCTACTGTAAGGATCAAGGAGACCCGTAGATAAGATAAATTATTCAACAATTATTTTAAAGCACAAGGAAGGCACATGGACAAGCCCACTCTTTGTGTCAGGGCGTATTAATAAAATGATGTGCGAAAAAATTATCTCATTTTTTTCTGTCACGAAATACAACATCTTATTAGCATTTAGGATAAGTTTTTCTTTAGGCATAATTAGTATTATAACGGAACTTATTTCGAACCGGTCCCGACACAATTCGCTTGTCCAGGGTGCAGCTTCTAGCTGGAATGTGGCAGAAGATATGTGAAAAAAAAGACTACGCGCACCAATTTTTTTTAGAAACGTTTCCCCACACTAAGAATTTCTTCCTGTATCGTGGGTGCGTTTACAAACATAGAAATTCACATACACTAACACCCAGACCCGGAACTACTACTTGTAGATCATACAAATATTTGTTCCGTGCGGGGATACAACCCTCGACACGTTGCGCAGCAGTCGATCGCTCAGCCACTGCGCCAACCGTGTCGTCAACCTGTTTTTGACAAGCTTGGTCTGTCATCCGTCAGCTGAGCAGCGCACCAAGAAATAATTTACTAAACCTTTTCTTCGCCCCGAAACCCTATTGTCATAATATTATTATATTGTGATATAATATGTATTTTAAAGTATGCTAATTAGATAATTATTCAATGTCATTGCCGGAATTGGTCCCATTTTACGTATTTTGATAGCTGGCAAATTGTATTTCTTTCAATTGAACTTAATTAAATTATATAAAACCAATAAAAGAAACATAATACCATCAATCCTTTATTAGTGATCATGCATATCACTATTATTTCATAAGTTTGGGGCTAGAAAAAAAAAATAACTTTTTTTTTGAGCTCAGGCCGGTGCCTTCGTCCATCGCGGGGCCCTGGGCATGTGCCCAGGGTGCCCTATGAAAAAGAGGGCCCTGGGCCTTAATCAAATATGTCTAAGATTGAAATAAAAAAGTAGCCACACGACATGAGGGTTTTGTGTCTGTAAATACACGACAGTCGACAAAATTCCCAATAAACAAAGATTTAACTTGTTTAGATTTGTCCTAACCGTGTATAGATCGCACGAAGAAATCTTCATACTAAGAAGACCTCAAATTCAAATTCAAATTCAAATTATTTTATTTCACATAAACCTTCAAGAGCACCTATGAAACGTCAGGAGCTAGGTGCACGGTTCCAATTGGTCGTTTCCTATGGAGAAGAGCGCAAGAAACTCCACGGTTACTCTTTTAAAAGTAAATGATTTTTACAATCTTTTCAAATTACAGTGTTAAAAGGCATGAGAGGACAGTGTAGACCTATAAACATGTACCAGGTACTGAGCAAAATATAAAATGGTCCACAGATCTACAGTCTGTTAAGCCTACAACGTTCTCACATTCACAAAATTTAAAAGAAAATAATCTATATAAAAGATTAATAAAATAATATGACCTCACACATCCCGCATGGAACGATAGATACGATTTTCAATAAGAGTGAGCCTGAAAATACTATTCAAATGCCATTGTCAACGTAATAGAAACATGACCTTCTCTTGAGGCTGTTTGGCGAATCTAACGATTTAAATCTTTGCAAATAAATACATACCTACAAGTTTTTTCGCAGCGAATGATGAAGACTGACTATTTGCTCCAGCTAAGACAGTAGAAGACGTCAATTTCAAATATACAAACCTTCGCATTAAAAAATATCATCTTGACCCCGTTCATTCCCCTACAATTCCACCGTTGACCCTCAAAGAGTCGCGAACAATATCTGTCTTCAATTCCTGGCACATCGCCAGCTCACAAGAATCCAATCATTCGGCTTCTAACGCTCAGTAATCAATCGGTAATTCATTCAGCTAAAGATGGCTACACACTAACTGCAAGTTTGACAAACTTGCATGAAGTATCTGCTATTTTTGTTATTGCTGGGGAGTGTTGCCAGTTCTTCTATCCAGTTAAAACAATAAGAATCGGTAATCACCAATTCTTATGGTTTTAACGCTAAACGGACGCACACTTCTCTGTGTGTTTATTAATATTCTAGCGTATGTTGCAGCTGAAAATCAGCGTTCAGGTGGTACACTTCGTGCATGGGATGCCGTCACCTCCTTCTGCGAAGCAGTTATGCTCGCGAAGGAGGAGGCGGAGCGCGCGAGGGAGATGCAAGCTGCACGCCCTCGCGGCCCTAGTCGTCGCAGGAGACGCCCCGGGCGTCGGGAGTCGAGAGCCGACTTCCGGCCACCGTAGGCGCGGGCTTGCGGACGGTGAGCAATGGGCAGCTCGCCGTCCAGACCAGGGGCCTTACTCCCGAAAACGATTCGATTTTGATTTGGTTTTCGATTCGAACTCGCTTCTGATCCGAACTCGATTTAAAACCTTACTCCCGAACCAATTCGAATCGTAAACCAAGATCGACATAACGTTCGAATCTTATCAGCGTCGTTAGTCGTATCCGGTGTATTACGTCACCGCCAAATGCTATAAGTCTTTGGGTAATAATTGAATGTTTTAACTTCTCTATCACTGTCCCACGTAAAAAACAATACCCTAGTCCTTTATTTACACATATCAAACAAAAACTTTTGAAAAAACATATGATTTTTTATAATATTTGGGAAAAAATGTGTAACGGAACTGCTGTACAGTGTCAAATATTATGCTAAGAGCGCTGTTGTTCAAAAGTTTATTTGTGTGTCTGCTGCTATAAGAGTTAATTATTTAATTTCAATTCATATCTTCACAAGCTCGCCAACAGACAAAACAAAAATGGGAAGAGGTCGCAATATTATTAAATTCCTTGGGTGCAAGACTCTAGTCATGGGCAAAAGTAAGTTAAACACAGTTGAGATAACGTAAATATTTATGCTATCCGAATGAATGGTCATGGTGTACTGTCTTGTTTGGTTAAAATATACATATAATTTGAAATGTCACTTCGCCTGGTTGGTTTCTTTTTCTAAGGTGTTAAATCGTCTATCAATACATCAAACAACTCCTTCAACAAAAGAATTTCTCCGAAATTCTTCCGAATCCATTTCCATACCCGGGTGATATAACGATTAATCCTTTGCATATTTCTTCTTGCACGAATAACCATACGATTTGCTTCCTCAAAAACAACGCAAGGCGAGCCATAATAATAATGAATTTGAAGAAATATAGCAGTAAATGACACTAAAAAACCTCACTCGATCTGAAAAAAGTAGCTTCTTTGCTATCGTGTAATTTGACGTTTAATTTCGATCCAACAACTCGATAATCAACTGTCAGATGGCGTGTGGAGTACGTACTTTTCGATTCTAACGAATCTCTCGATCGAAATTAGTTTCGCTTTGAACCACCGCACGATCGTGCGCTAGTGTCGGATTCAAGAGTATGAATCGGTATTGAATTCGAATGGAATTCGATTGATTCAGAACTCGAAGCTGTCGGGAGTAAGGCCCCAGGCCCGTGTCGACGGCGCGTTGTGTTCCACGCGCGCCTCAAAGAGATGTCAGCACCAACCGACGGGGTCGAAAGATCAATGCCTGCTGGGGTTGCGGGTTTGTCCGAAAGGGATAACGCGGCCCCGGCACACAGGCAAAGGAAGGAACACGGGTGGGTTTTAGTCAATAAAAGTCTGACACACCCTCTCGCTCTGCCCAGAGCGGGAGAAGTCATTTGATGATTTCCCATCCAAAAAAAATAAAAAGATAGGCAGTCGTCGAAAAAAAAAAAAAAAGGTGGTACACTTTGTGTTGTCATGTAACATTATGCTGAGCTGAGGTCCTTTAACATTAGAGTGATTAGCGATAGATTGTGGCATTATAATCATTGTTTTCTGTTCACCAATCGCTGAGCGTATGCACAATCATTGGTTAGAGCGTATGGGGCTGTCTTATTTATCATTTTGTGCAATTATGCTTAAACGGCTGTTTATAGGTCAAGTCAAGGTACAAGTCCGTAGCAGATAGCAGTCAGCAGCAGCAGGCGACCGACGTGTCGCATATCGTCGCGATACTCTGGTTTCTATACAACATGAAAAAAAACCTGTCCGATCCGAGAGGGTGTTGTTAGATATCGTACTGAGAATCTTTTTATGTAGAAATTATGAGCAAAAAAGAAAAAAAAAACATTTTTTTTTTTCAATCGGTAATTTCACCGGTTCGTTTACATTGGGCGCAGGAGGCTGTCGTTTAGCGGGTGTCTAAAAGTCATAACTTATAACCCCTGTTGAAAATTAGCAAATTTTTGGGAATTTGGGATAATTTTGGTACAAAAAATTAGAATTTTAAATGGCAATAAGTTTTTCTTTTCAATAATAATTAAATTTAAAAAAAAAATGTTGTCGCATTTCCTACCTATATGCCCCATTCGGATCGGACAGGGTATATTTTATATATTGTATATTTCTATTAAATCGAATCGAATTTCTTTGTAGCCGCCTGCTGCTGCTGCCTGCAGTCAGCTACAGAATTGTACCTTAACGATGTTCCTAAACAACATCACGTCTATTTTCCTCGCCAGTTGTGTTTAACTCCCATATATTAGAGCGAGCTAATTCCCATCAAACGGGCACAAATACAGGCGGCTGCTATTGAAAAATTCCTAATTAAAAAACCCAATAATAATCTAATATTTGGGCGCGAGTGGCCGTGTATGATAAAACGGAGCAAAAGCAGTATGTAAGGATCGTAGTAGGTGGGGTTCTGTAGTTTCTACCTACCTCCATGAAAACAATAATATAATCATATAATATTTATCTTACAAGATCTGCACGATCATGACCACAATAAAAACGGGTTTTGTCGACGGAAGAATAGACAAAATGACAGATAAACAATCACAATCCGTCATTTTGTCTATTCTTCCGTCGACGAAACCCGTTGAAAACCCTTTGCGTGCTGGAGATCGATTCCCGACGTTTAGCATTCGCGCTTTCTACCTCTAGACCATTTAGGTAGTCAAACATGCTTGCACACTAAATGATTATTCACGCTGGCTTGTCAAACTCACAACTAGTGTGTAGTCTAAAGGACATTGGAAAGTAGAGAATGGACAAAAAAAGAATCGGTATACAATCCGGCAATTTAATTTCAATTAGCAAATGGCATTTCCAGTGGAAAAGGTTTATGGATCGCTAATTCCGTCGCATCCGAGCAATGAATTGGAAATTTTTTCATTGACAATATAAAATTTTTTTTGCTAAATCTTTAGGTAGGTATTTTTATTAGGTTGGGTGGATGGATATTTTAGGGAATTGTATGAAGATCAATTATTTTTAGAAGGGTTTGATTGTAATTTTAGTGATAACAAGAATGTTTACAAACTCGCTTCTTATCAAAATATCAAAAGGTGCGTCTTTGTATGTTTGTTAAAACACTGAGTAAACATAGCAGGTACCTAGGGAACCAAGCGTAGTGATTAATGATTAATACTCTTCCTTCTCTTTTTGAGAAGCCATAGTAATAGTCAATAAATAAATAAATAAATAGATAAATAAATAAATAACTTAATAAATAAATGAATAATAACTGTTTATAAAGACCAATTCAATACAACATGGCAAAAAAAACCTGTCCGATCCGTGACGGTGATATTAGGTATAGTACTGAGAGTCTATATGTGGTAACATTGAGGGAAAAAAAAAGCTCGTAGTTACGTAATGACAGCTGCACAGGTCGATCCATCAGGGTAAGCTACGTTTGCTGGGGTTAGTCTATGGATGCGTGACCATCTTTACATACCGAGACTCCTCCGTGCCTCGGAAAGCACGTTAATTCCTTGGTCGCGACTGTCATTCGTGGATCTTTGACAGTCGTTATGGGTCGTCAGAACACCGAAACTCTAACAACCAGTTTTACCAAGGGGTATCGTATTACCCACTTACTGGGTTGTGGAGGTCAGATAGGCAGTCGCTCCATGTAAAATACTAGTATCCAGCTGCATCCGGTTAGACAGGAAGCCGACCCCAATACAGTTGGGAAAAGGCTAGGCAGATTGATTCAGGAAAAAAGAAAAAAAAATTGCCTCATTTTTTTCAATTGGGAATTTTATCGGGTTATTACAACTCTGATAGTTTTCCTTTTAATTTCTTTATATGTACTACTGCTGTGAATTTTTTCACAAGTCCAAGTACAGCCATTTAGCTAGAAGGGGGGGGGGGGACACTTGACTCTAACAAAAAAATCTTATTATTTTTATCTCTATTAATATTTCGCAAACAGATCCGTGAATCCAAAAATCGTTTGAACAAACTCACAATATTTTTGAAAGATCTTTCTAACGATACCCCACAACATGGGGTAGATGAGGAAAAAAAAAACATCCCCACTTTACGTGTAGGTACACTAAAAAAAAAAAAAACTTGATTTTATTTTACCACTTTGTCGGCATGATTAATATGTATACATATACCAAATTACAGCTTTCTAGTACTAACCGTCTCTGAGCTAAGCCGCGGACAGACAGACAGACAGACGGACATGGCAAAACTATAAGGGTTCCTTGTTTACTACGGAACCCTAAAAAAACCTACGTGTCGCGACAGCTGTCAAGTAGCCGACTAAACGTAATACCTGTCACTTCAGTTGTCATGCTACGACACAGTTGTACTCTTCAATTTAGCAACGTTATAATTCATTGGCGTTTAGAGTTTGGGCTCTTTACAATAGACAGATAACAAAATATTATATTATCATTATAAATTTAACTAAAAAATTGTGCTCAAGCAGTCACATCTACGAAGAGTCGTTTAAGAATTAATGATAAAAGTTTAACATACATTTATAAAAGAGGAAACTATTGTTATAAAACTAAAATTTTACTTTGGTTTTATCGTACTTTTAAACAAGAAAGTGTCATTAAAAAAGCCGTATTTACAATTTGTTTACCTTTATTTAACTATCTAAACCGATGGAGTATAAGTTCCTCTTGATTCTACTACAATCCACTGCTAAACATAAACCCCTCCAGAACAACAAGCTTGTCTTCATCAAATCGTTAGTCCTATGATGTTATTCAAGCAGATGCGACAAAATATCATTGTTTTGTCAATGCACCAGGAACTAGTAATGTATTCGATTTGAACCACACTATTATGCGCATATTTAAACATTCTGTTTCCAATTCCATTATCATCCATATTCCCTCTTTTGAAACTTGCAAGGGGTGATACGAAAATATTAGTTTTAGTTTTGGGTTGACTGCTTCATTGATGGTAGTAGTGGTCGCAGCCGCTACTGCTTTGCATGAGATCCTGGGTTTAATTACCAGGTTGGGCAGTTTTTCTATTTGGAGTCTCTTGCTAGCAGCCCAGAGTCTGGAGTTGTGCCCGGTTTATGGCAATAGGCTCGCCCCGTAGTACATGGGACTTAAACATCACTGGCGAAATGTGGGTGTACTATTCTGGGTGGCAGGGACGTCGGCGCGAAGCCTGTTACCATGGATTCTCAGAACATGATTCTGGACCCCCTTGCGCTGAAGTTTTTCGTCGGTTTCAGTAACATGTACTGAATCCATGGTAGCAGTTTTCGCTTCAATGTCCCTGCCATCCTATACAGGCACACCTCTGCCTAACCCTCGGGGTAACAAGGCGTGATGTTATGTTATGTTAAGAAGTTTTAAGTACTTTATCTTTTGTTGATATAAAAAGAATAAACAGGCTGTTAAAAAATAAGTCTAAGACCATCATCATCAACTTAGTATTATTAAAACTACGGCTGATGAGGTGTCTTTGGTGCGGAAATCAATATGCTTGGCATAACGAATTTTTAATTTAGCTATAATCCATTTGAAATAAGATTGGACATTTAAATAAACCTCTTTTACATTCCGTTTAACCGATTTTGAATCTATGCCGTAGGATTAAAAGCAAAAAAGTGGTTATAATGGCAACTGTTTACTGCAGCTGCCATTCGTCATGCCACCAACGCAATAGAAGTCAAAATCGGTTGACTGTAAAAAATGTTCATTTAAATGTCTAATCTTATTTCAAAGTTTGTGATTTTTAGCAATTAGGTTATCAAAAAACCAGCATCAGATTGTTGAAAAGAATACCAAGAATTACCAACCCAAGGTGAACTGACAGCAGTTTACCGCTACCTTCTTAAATGTAGTCTTACCCCATTTTGCGTTTTGCGTGGGTGTGACGCATATTTTCCCCCAACTTTTTTCTTTATTTCTGTCTTTTGTCTTCTTCTTCTATAGATCTCATTCATCATTCAGCTGTCATCTCAGCATTCATTCATTCTATGGTATAGGGTTTGGTTTCCGCCATTAGTCCCTCAGGTAGACCATTGTGTGTGGGCCATGGCGGCCGTTTGGTGGTTATTCCAACCAGCCCACTTCCGTCCAGAAGGTAATTAAATCTCCTGGTTACCCCCATTCTCGCCATATCATCTTTGACACCATTCATCTTTGGTCTTCCTCTATTCTTAGAGTCATCCACACTACCTGCAACACCACAGAATCTGTGTAAGCTGTGTATCCGGTAGGCTGCACATCAGTGGTAATAAAGACAGTAAAAACTAGCTCCTTATTATATTGATAATCCGTACTACGCTCAGGGCTTGGAACTGGTACCAAAAGTACAGCTTCTGTACCGATACTTAGCGGTTCTTGCCATTTCTTGGGTACCGGTGCAGACAGTCACCGGTTCAGACAGGTACTGATTCCAGACGGGTACCAATATTCCACCTAACAAACCGCCGCGTACCACAAGTGTCGTATTTGTACCTTGAAGTTATTTTTCTAATGCTTATGAACTATTATTTTTACTTACTATATCTGTTTTCTAACTCTAACTTACAGAAATATTTGTTTGGTACGGGTACAGTATCGATACTGATTAGAAATACCAATAGTAAAGGTTTGTAAACTCTGGTAAGGATATCATACCAAGGTCAATGGTACCTGCTCCCAAAAATACCGGCTTTTTAACCCTTGCCTGCGAAGGGTTACCACAGACGTACGACCAACAGTACCTACCAAACAAAGTAGTAGTGATTGACGATACCCAAGTATTTAAAAAAGGTACCCAAATTACTCTTATGCATTAGTATTGCCGGGGTTTCAACTTATTGTCGTATTGTCTTGTCCACATTGTACCTAAAACTATACCTACCTGTGGACATCCACAGTCTGCCCTAGTATGTAAAAGTATCAGTCGTGGATATTATTACGATCCCAACCTCGCTGACTACCTTCGAGTAGTCACAGATATCTAACTAAACCAAAATTTATATCGCCCCATGCAAGTTTCAAAAGAGGGATAATGAAAGATAATGGTATTGGAAACAAAACGTTTCACAAAAGAAGAAGAGTAAGCTCACTTTTTCGCTCCGATCAGCATATGTTGTGACGTCACATGTCATGACATAAGGCGTAAGGCTGATAACAGAGTTCCGGAACATCGATGGGGTCGATAAACGCACATTCATATACGGACACCTAATCAAAGCACAAAAACGAATTCATTTCTGATATTACATCGCGTGTTGGGTACAGGGCTGGCAGAGAATGGGTTGATTGTTTTTATATGTTCTTTTACATTTTATATACAAATATTGTCAACTTATAACAAAGTTAACTGATTTTGCTGTTGGTGTGTCCTTGAAGTGTGAGGAGTCCTGCTGGGGTTGCGGGTTTGTCCGAAGGGATATCGCGGCCCCGGCACACAGGCAACGGAAGGAACACGGGTGGGTTTTAGTCAGTAAAAGTCTGACACACCCTCTCGCTCTGCCCAGAGCGGGAGAACTCATTTGATGATTTCCAACCCTCAAAAAAAAAAAAAAAAAAAAGATAGTGTGCGCAGTGGTGACCCAGTGGCAACAGCCCCGACTTCGAGTTGTAAGTCGTAAGCGAACCCAGGCAGACTCTTTACTTTGTGTAAATAATTTCATCACCACTGCTCTCAAAACGGTGAAGGAAAACATCATGAGGAAACCGGCATGTCTTAGAACCAAAAATTCGAAGACATGTGACATCTACCAACCCGCACTGGGCCCGCGTGGTTGCCCACTCATCTCACGGAGAGGAGGCCTGTGGCCCAGTAGTGGGAATTTTAGAAGCTAATTATGGTGGTGTCCTTTAAGCAATTACCATTTTTTTTTTGCACTTTTGCTCATATGCGTCGGATTGATAACCAAAAGACAGTCATAGTTGAAATTATACTGTGTCTAGCAAGATGGTTAACCCTTTTGGTAAGCTGTTTGACTAGTGACTGAACTATCGTTTTCTGCTCTACAAGGTACAGGTTCCCTATTCGCGCAAACACTTATTTTTTATGGCCTATAGATAGTTGTTACGGCCCATAACGGCTATCTAATTACGTAACACATTTTCGTAAACGATTACGACTAATCTGTTTCATTTTGACAGTTCAACAACATTCATTGCGCTAGTTACGTTGTTGAGCAGATTTTTTTTTCGAACTTATGAAGCAATGGATTAGCAATCTGTTTCAAAATGATTCAGTTTCTGATTGATCGTGTACTACGCAATTAGGGTAAGTGATTTTGGATTTGAGATTTTTATTCACATTGTTGCAAGAGATCCTTAAAGAATTTCATGTAGGTATGTATTTCT